>JAWDJD010000003.1:383900314-386422814 GCA_035047305.1 Bradypodion pumilum
GCTATGTGTGTGTGTGAGAGAGAAAGAAGCTGTGTGTGTGAGAGAGGGAGAGAGAAAGAAGCTGTGTGTGAGAGAGACAGAGAGAGAGAGAGAAGCTGTGTGTGTGAGAGAGAGAAGCTGTGAGTGTGTGTGTGAGAGAGAAAGAAGCTGTGTGTGTGTGAGAGAGAGAGAGAGAAAAAGAGAAGCTGTGTGTGAGAGACAGAAAGTGAGAAAGAGAAGCTATGTGTGTGAGAGAGAGAGAAAGAAGCTGTGTGTGTGTGAGAGGGAGAGAGAAAGAAGCTGTGTGTGAGAGAGACAGAGAGAGAGAGAGAAGCTGTGTGTGTGTGAGAGAGAGAGAAGCTGTGAGTGTGTGTGTGAGAGAGAAAGAAAGAGAAGCTGTGTGTGAGAGAGAGAAAGAGAAGCTGTGTGTGTGTGTGAGAGAGAGAGAAGCTGTGAGAGAGAGATAAAGAAAGAGGAGCTGTGAGAGAGAGAGAGAGAAAGAGAAGCTGTGAGTGTGTGTGTGTGTGTGAGAGAGAGAGGGGCTGTCTTCCCTGGCAGCCCCAATGAGGTTGTAAGGAAGCCCAGCGGTGTGTGTGTGTGGGCTTCCCTTACCGTGGGCTGCCTTGCGGCCCGCGGTAAGGAAGCCCAGCGGGGTATGTGTGTGGGCTTCCCTTACCGTGGGCTGCCTTGCGGCCCACAGTAAGGAAGCCCAGTGGCGTGTGTGTGTGTGGGGGGGCTTCCCTTACCGTGAGCTGCCTTGCGGCCTGCGGTAAGGAAGCCCAGCGGGTGTGTGTGTGTGTGTACTTCCTTTACCATGGGCTGCCTTGCGGCCCACGGTAAGGAAACCCAGCGGGTGTGTGTGGGCTTCCCTTACCGTGGGCTGCCTTGCGGCCCACAGTAAGTAAGCCCAGCGGCGGGTGTGTGTGTGGGGGCTTCCCTTACCGTGAGCTGCCTTGCGGCCCGCGGCAAGGAAGCCCAGCGGTGTGTGTGTGGGCTTCCCTTACCGTGGGGTGCCTTGCGGCCCGCGGTAAGGAAGCCCAGCGGGGGTGTGTGTGTGGGTTTTATAGGTTAAGATGAGTAAATATGCAAAAATGAAATATCGCATGTGAAAATGCAACATATCTCAACTGCCAAGTCCGGCTGGTCTCACATGGCCTCTTACCATTTTGCCGTTCACAGTGGCCTCAAGGGAATCCACCAATTCAGCCGTGACCCCAATGAGGTTGTGATAGTCTGCCTGGATTTTGTTGAACCTCTTGAGATAGGTCATGGTTTTGCGCTCAGACTCCACCAGCTGCTGATGTAGCTGCTGCAACATCTCTTTGGAAGAAAAAGAAAAATTGTCAATTGCACTGAAGTACGGATGACTGACATAACTATGACATTAAGACATGCTTCCTCAACCTTGGCCCTCCAGCTGTTCTTGAACTTCAATTCCCAGAAGCCCAGGTCAGCAGGAGTACTGACTTACATTAAAATGTTCTCCAATTACCCTCATTTCTGTACAATGCAAGTGAGAGAAAACCAAGAGAAGGCACACAAAATGCAAGGAAGGTAATGATGCAGGCACTCCCTTAAGAGTGCACATTTATTCAATTTTGCACTACAGTTGTTAGGCCAAGATTGTGAACCTCCCAAGAGACACACACCAGACGTGGGATAATATACTCAGTACACCTTTGGACATTAGCATCCTGAAACCAAACATGGCGAGCAGATAGAGAATGTCTGCCCCGAAAACAAATCCTGACAATTTAATGGTCTCATGAGAACATGCTGTCTCATCAAGTATATGTTGCTTAGCATTGTTAAGATGGCACTTATAAACAGAAACTATCTATTTACTGGGGAAAATTCAAACAGAAAAAATTCACAGGAATCAGGTTTTATTACTAACATTAAAACAGAACTAGCACTTCCATTTCTCAGAAAATATCACTTTATGGAACAATAACTTCAATAGGACATTCCACCAATAGTTTCAACTTTTACTATGGGACCAGTGACATTTGCTTTAGGACCATACATAACTCGACACACAAAAGCATACTGTTTTATCCAGAAATACAAATTCCCTGGGCACTTTCAGGCATATGGTAAACAATAAATAATAATAATAATAATGAATTTTAATTTATATCCCACACTTTCTCAGCCGAAGCCGACTCAAGCCGGCCATTACAACATGTATCTTAACCTATAAAACCGAGGGTTAACCGTTGGAACTTGCTATAGGTTCCTACGGCTGGCCCTACTTGCCTGCACTCACCCTTTGGGAACACGGGCGGACTGGGTCCGCAGGTTAACGAAGGATTGAGTAAAGCGGCAGTGGGGCAACAGCCCCACAAACGCGAAAAAAGGGAAACAACTTCATTTCCCCACATTCTTTGCGCCGCGCTGCACCACAGCCAATCAGGCTGAGAGGCGGGAGCACAAAGAAGGTGGGGAAACGCGGCGCGGCCAATCAAAAACAAGCTGCACGAAAAAAAGAAGCACAAAGGGAAAGCAAAAATGAAAAAATACAATCCCCAGTGTCCTGCGCGCCATGAGCGCGCAGAACTGAGTAAAGCCCCCCCCGCCCCTCGGCTTCCTTACCGCGGGCCGCAAGGCAGCCCACGGTAAGGGAAGCAAACACACACACACCGCTGGGCTTCCTTACTGCGGGACGCAAGGCAGCCCACGGTAAAGGAAGCCCACAACCACCACCACCCCGCTGGGCTTCCTTACCTTGAGCCAGCCAGGGAAGACAGCCCCTCTCTCTCTCTCACACACACACACACACACACAGCTTCTCTTTCTCTGTCTCTCACAGCTTCTCTTTCTTTCTCTCTCTCTCTCTCACAGCTTCTCTCTCTCACACACACAGCTTCTCTTTCACTCTCACACACACAGCTTCTCTTTCTCTCTCTCACACACACACAGCTTCTCTTTCTCTCTCTCCCTCTCACACACAGCTTCTCTTTCTCTCTTTCACACACACACAACTTCTCTTTCTCTCTCTCCCTCTCTCACACAGCTTCTCTTTCTCTCTCTCACACACACACAGCTTCTTTTTCTCTCTCACACACACACCCAGCTTCTCTCTCTCTCACACACACACACACACCACTTCTCTTTCTCTCTCTCACACACACAGCTTCATTCTCTCTCACACACACACACACACACACTCACAGCTTCTCTCTCTCTCACACACACACAGCTTCTCTTTCTCTCTCTCTGTCTCTCTCTCACACACAGCTTCTTTCTCTCTCACACACACACACAGCTTCTTTCTCTCTCTCACACACACACAGCTTCTCTTTCTCTCACACACACACACAGCACTTCTCTTTCTCTCTCTCACACCCACACACAGCTTCTCTTTCTCTCTTACACACACACACACAGCTTCTCTCTCTCTCTGTCTCTCTCTCACACACAGCTTCTTTCTCTTTCACACACACACAAAGCTTCTTTCTCTCTCACACACACACACACAGCTTCTCTCTCACATACACACACACCACTTCTCTTTCTCTCTCACACACATACAGCTTCTTTTCCTCTCACACACACACAGCTTCTCTTTCTCTCTCTGTCTCTCACACACAGCTTCTCTTTTTCTCTCTCTCTCTCACACAGACACAGCTTCTCTTTCTCTCTCACAGACAGCTTCTCTCTCACACACACACACCACTTTCACACACACACAGCTTCTTTCTCTCTCACACACACACACACAGCTTCTCTTTCTCTCTCTCTCTGTCTCTCTCACACAGCTCCTCTTTCTCTCTCTCTCTCTCACAGCTTCTCTTTCTCTCTCTCTGTCTCTCTCTCACACACAGCTTCTCTTTCTCTCTCACACACACAGCTTCTTTCTCTTTCTCTCTCTCACACACACAGCTTCTCTCTCTCACACACACACACAGCTTCTCTCTCTCTCTCTCACACACACACACACACACACACACACAGCTTCTCTCTCTCACACACACACACACACTCACAGCTTCTTTCTTTCTCTCTCACACAGCTTCTCTCTCTCTCTCACACACACACACAGCTTCTCTTTCTCTCTCACACACACACAGTTTCTCTTTCTTTCTCTCTCTCACACACAGCTTCTCTTTCTCTCTCTCACACACACACAAAGCTTCTCTCTCACACACACACAGCTTCTCTTTCTCTCTCTCTCTCTGTCTGTCTCTCTCACACACAGCTTCTCTTTCTCTCTCACACACACAGCTTCTTTCTCTCTCTCACACACACACACACTCACAGCTTCTCTCTCACACACACACACAGACAGCTTCTCTTTCTCTCTCTCTCTGTCTCTCACACACAGCTTCTTTCTCTCTCACACACACACACACAGCTTCTCTCTCTCACACACACACACACAGCTTCTCTTTCTCTCTCACACACACACTTCTCTCTCACACACACACACACACAGCTTCTCTTTCTCTCTCACACACACACAGTTCTCTCTCTCTCTGTCTCTCTCTCTCACACACAGCTTCTTTCTCTCACACACACCCACAAAGCTTCTTTCTCTCTCACACACACACATCTTCTCTCTCTCTCACACACACACACACCACTTTTCTCTCTCACACACACACAGCTTTTCTCTCTCACACACACACACAGCTTCTCTTTCTCTCTCTCTGTCTCTCACACAGCTTCTTTCTCTCTCACACACACACACAGCTTCTTTCTCTCACACACACACAGCTTCTCTCTCACACACACACACCACTTCTCTTTCTCTCTCACACACACAGCTTCTTTCTTTCTCTCTCTCACACACACAGCTTCTCTTTCTCTCTCACACACACTTCTCTTTCTCTCTCTCTCACACACACACACACAGCCTCTTTCTCTCTCGCACACACACACCACTTCTCTTTCTCTCTCACACACACAGCTTCTTTCTCTCTCACACACACACAGCTTCTTTCTCTCTCACACACACACAGCTTCTCTTTCTCTCTCTCTGTCTCTCTCTCTCACACACAGCTTCTCATAAGAACATAAGAACATAAGAACAGCCTTGCTGGAACAGGCCACAGCCCATCCAGTCCAGCATTCTGTCTCACACAGTGGCTCACCATTTCCTTCAGGGTATTCCCAAGGAGATGCCCTCACCTGCTTAGGATCCCCTGGAAATGGCATTGAGAGATATCCTGCCTATCTCTCCAACCCGGAGGTTGTCCTTAGGTAGCCATAATTATAGCCATTGATAGCCTTGTCCTCCATGAACTTGTCTAATCCTTTCTTAAAGCTGTCAAGACTGACAGCTGTCACCACTTCTTCTGGCAGGGAGTTCCATAGACCAGTAATCCTCTGGGTGAAAAAGTACTTTCTCTTATTTGTTTGAGAACTAGTACCCAAAAGTTTCATGGAGTGTCCCCTAGTTCTAGTGTTGTGCGATAGGGAAAACAGTTTTTCCTTATCTACTTTGTCCACACCGTGCATGATTTTATAAACTTCAATCAGGTCACCTCTTAGACGCCGTCCATCGTTCAAGAGTGAAGAGGCCCAACCGTTGCAGCCTCAGATGGTAAGGAAGGTGTTCCAGTCCCCTCATCATTCTGGTTGCCCTCCTCTGTACTTTCTCCAACTCCATAATATCCTTCTGGAGGTATGGCGACCAGAACTGTACACAATATTCCAGATGGGGCCTCACCATAGATTTATAAAGAGGCAAAATGACACTTGCTGACTTATTTTCTATACCCTTCCTAATGATCCCTAACATTGAGTTTGCTTTTTTCACTGCTGAGGCACACTGGGTTGACACCTTCATTGAGCTGTCCACCAGGACACCAAGGTCCCTTTCCTGGTTTGTCGCAGAGAGTTCAGACCCCATCAGTTTATAAATGTAATTGGGGTTTTTTGCCCCAACATGCATCACTCTGCACTTACTGATGTTGAAGCTCATTTGCCACTGTTTTGCCCACTCCCCCAGTGTCAAGAGATCCCTCTGGAGCTCTTCACAATCTCTCACAGTTTTCACTACCCTGTATAATTTAGTGTCGTCAGCAAATTTGGCTACCTTGCTTTTTACTCCTACCTCTAGATCATTTATGAAGAGGTTGAAAAGCAGGGGTCCCAGTACTGAACCTTGGGGGACCCCACTCTTTACTTCCCTCCACTTGGAGAAGTGTCCATTTAGTGCTACCCTCTGTTTCCTGTCTCTTAGCCAGTTGCTGATCCAGGACAAGACCTGTCCCTTTATTCCATGACTGGTAAGTTTATTCAAGAGCCTTTGGTGTGGGACCTTGTCAAAAGCCTTCTGAAAGTCCAGATAAACAATGTCAACTGGATCCCCCTTATCCACATGCTTGTTGACACTCTCAAAAAATTCCAACAGATTAGTGAGGCATGATTTGCCCTTGCAAAAGCCATGTTGGCTCTCCTTTAGCAGCACCTTCTCTTCTATGTGCCTATTAATTCTATCTTTTAGGATGGTTTCCATCACTTTACCTGGGACACATGTCAAACTGACAGGCCGGTAATTTCCTGGATCACCCCTGGATCCTTTTTTGAAAATTGGTGTTACATTCGCTACCTTCCAGTCATCAGGCACAAAGCCTGATTTGATTGAAAGATTATATATTTTGGCTAGGATATCAGCAATTTCATCTTTAAGTTCCCTGAGAACTCGTGGATGGATGCCATCTGGTCCTGGGGATTTGTTAGTGTTTAGCTTAACAAGACATGCAAGGACCTCCTCCCTGGTTATTTCTATCTTGCTTAATTCTTCGGTTTCCCTCCCTACGAAGATAGGCTCTGTTTTGGGCATGTGGTCTCTGTCTTCTTCAGTGAATACTGAAGCAAAGAATTCATTGAGTCTCTCTGCAATCTCTGTTTCCTCTTTAATAACCCCTTGCCTTCCATTGTCATCTAATGGTCCAATGGCCTTCCTAGTTGGGTTCTTACTTCTAATGTACTTAAAGAAGTCTTTGTTATTTCTCTGAGTATTTTTAGCTATACGCTCCTCAAAGTCTTGCTTTGCTTTCCTGATTGTTGCCTTGCATTTGTTCTGCCAGAATTTATGTTTCTGCCTGCTGTCCTCATTTGGACAAGCCTTCCATCTTCTAAATGAGCTTTTCTTGCTCTTGATCACTTCCCGAACAGCTCCTGTCGGAGTCCTCTTGGACCTGGCAGTGCCCTTTTTCCTTTTGGGTATGCATTCCAATTGAGCCTCTGTTATTGTTTTTGTAAACAGCCTCCATGCCTCTTGGAGTGTTTGGACTCTCTCAATTTTCCCTTTCAGTTTCTTTTTTACTAGTTTCCTCATCTTTGGGAAATTTCCTTTTTGAAAATTTAAGGTCTCTGTGTTAGATTTTATCAGTGACTTGCGGTCTATGATCAAGTTAAACATAATTGAGTTGTGGTCACTGTTCCCTATTGGATCAGTCACATTAACATCTTGCACCAGATCCTGAGTATTACTCAGGATCAAGTCAAGGATTCTTGTACCTCTAGTTGGGTCTTCAACCATCTGTCCCAGGGAACAATCATTGAGCATATCTAGGAACTTTATCTCTTTATCGTGTGCTGAACAACAGTTCACCCAGTCTATGTGAGGGTAATTGAAGTCCCCCATTATAACCAGGCTTCCCTTCCTGGATGCCTCCTTTACAACATTCTCCAACTGCCAGTCTCCCTCAAGAGTTTGGGTCGGAGGCCGATAGTATATGCCTACTGTTAGACCATCCTTGTGGCCTGGTACTCTTACCCACAGAGCTTCTAATGGTGACTCCAAATCACCTAGATATTCCAATTCATACGATTTTATCACTTCTTTGACATACAAGGCTACACCACCTCCTGTTTGCCCCTTCCTATCCTTCCTGTACAGTTTGTAGCCTGGGATAACTGTATCCCATTGGTTATCATCCGTCCACCAGGTTTCAGTGATACCAATAATATCAATATTTTTATCTATTGCTAAGTATTCCAGCTCCCCTATTTTGTTACGGAGGCTTCTGGCATTTGTATACAAGCATTTATATATGCTTTCCTGATACAGTCTTTTGAGTCCAGTTGCATTGTTAGACTGCCTCTTGCATCCTTCTGCTAGAGTGCTGGTGACTAGCTCCTTGCTCTGCTCAGTAATTTTTGCATCCTCCTCACTACTCAAGTACACACTTTCCCGAACCGGATGCTGCCCAGCTCCTGTCGGCTTTCCCCCAGTTATCAGTTTAAAAGCTGCTCTGCAGCCTTTTTGATGTTGAGTGCCAGCAATCTGGTCCCATCATGGTTTAAATGCAACCCATCCCTCCTGAACAGATTTGGCTTGTCCCAAAATGTTCTCCAGTTCCTGACAAATCTGAAGCCCTCCTCTCGACACCACCGCCTCATCCACGCATTGAGGCTTCTGAGCTCTGCCTGCCTGGTAGGTCCTGCGCGAGGGACAGGCAGCACTTCTGAAAATGCTACCTTGGAAGTCCGGGACTTCAATCTTCTTCCTAACAACCTAAATTTGGCTTCCAGGACAGACCGCTTGGCCTTCCCAATATCATTAGTACCAACGTGTACCATGACCACTGGCTCGTTCCCAGTTCTCTCTAACAATCTATCTAGATTTCTTGTGATGTCTGCAACTTTTGCACCTGGCAGGCAAGTCACCATACGGTTATCATGTGCATCACAAATCCATTTCTCTGTATTTCTAATTATTGAATCGCCTAGTACAAGGAGCCTCTCTCCTGCAATCTGTTCATCTACATGCACCTCATCAACCATATTAAGGGAGAGAACCTCAGTTTGTTCCTGTTGTTCATCTTCCTGGATCTCATCAAGTGTGATGAAGGAGAGATCATCAGGTGGAACCAGTTGTTCCTCTGTGTGTTCCTCATCAGGTGTGATAAGGGAAAGAGCCTCAAATTTATTCTGTAATTTCAGACTCTCAGAGTGATCCCCTACTCTTCTCCTCCTTTGAGTCACATTCCTCCAACCATCTCCCTCCTGAGTTAGTGAAGGGCCTTCTCCCTCAGAACTGTGCCCTGTCTCTTCTTTGTCCAGCATAGTCTGCTCCGCTCTGTCCAAGAACAGCTCAAGCTCCTTAATTTGTTGGTGGTTAGATATGCGTGCCTCTAGCTGCTGGACCTTCTCTTCTAGTAGTGCAACCAGCTTGCACTTGCTGCAAGTGTAGTTCTCCATATGCTTTGGCAAGAACACAAACATGGCACAAGAATTGCAGGTAACTACAGCTGTTCCCTCAGAATCCATTTTAACAAGTGCAGTATTGTGGGCCTCAAAAATGTACACGTTTACTACCTTTCTACCTAGTAAGACTATATTTTTTTTGTTTGAACTCTTTCTCTCTCTCACACACACACAGCTTCTCTTTCTCTCTCTGTCTCTCACACACAGCTTCTCTTTTTCTCTCTCTCACACACAGCTTCTCTTTCTCTCTCTCTCTCTCTCTCACAGCATCTCTTTCTCTCTCACACACAGACTCACAGCTTCTCTCTCTGTCACACACACACACACAGCTTCTCTCTCTTTCTCTCTCTCTCTCACACACATACTCTCACATATTCCTCTTCTGCTCCTTTCCCTAATGAGCTCTCTCTCTCTCACACACACACACACACACACACACACACATACACACAGCTTCTCTCTCTCTCACACACACACACACACACAGCTTCTCTTTCTCTCTCTCCCTCTCACACACACAGCTTCTTTCTCTCTCTCCCTCACACACAGCTTCTCTTTCTCTCTCTCACACACAGCTTCTCTTTTCTCTCTCTCACACACACACAGCTTCTTTCTCTCTCTCACACACACACAGCTTCTCTTTCTCTCTCACTTACACACACACAGCTTCTCTCTCTCTCTCTCTCACACACACACACACACACACACACACACAGCTTCTCTTTCTTTCTTTCTCTCTCTCTCTCTCTCACACACACACACACACACACACACACGACACTCCTGTCTTACCATAAATTTTTAATATGTGTGTTGGTGATTGGAGTGGTATTCTATGGGTGGTGGTGGTTGTGCACACCCAAAACCACCCTTAACCACCAACACACACTTTTGAAAAAAGACACATTATAAAACATTATTTGATAAAATAAAAAAAGGAAAAAATTATATCATCCTTTGTTCTTTTTTTTTAATCCCCCCCCCCAAAAAAACACCACAACTGGTCACAGTTTATAACAGCCCGGCAACGCCATCCTCCTCAGTCCACACAACTCCGTATCCATTGTATCTACAATGCCATCTAGCCATCTCATCCTTGGCCATCCCCTTTTTTCTTTTGCCCACCACCTTCCCCAGCATTAAGGCCTTCTCAAGTGAATCCTCTCTTCTCGTTTGATGTCCAAAATACTTCAGCTTCATCTTTACTATTTGACCTTATAATGAGCACTCAGGGCTAATCTCTTCTACTATTGACCTATTTGTTCTTCTCGCTGTCCAAGGGACTCTCAAAACTCTCCTCCAGCACCACATCTCAAAGGCATCTATTTTTCTTCGCTCATCCTTTCTAATGGTCCATTAAAAAAAAACATTTTAAACAGCCCGGCAACGCCGGGCAACCTCTGCTAGTATACCATACAATACAATACAATACCTTACAATAATACAATAATAAAGAAGAATGAAAAGTAAATTCGATACAATAATCAATAGTCAGTAATAAACATAGATTAATTAATACAATATAAAAAACCTATTAATAATAATAAGTAACAAAAATTAGCCAGAACCACCCATGAAATCCCCCACCTTTAGTCTTTTGAGTCAGAGGGGGAGTGAGTCAGCTGGCGGAGTGGCCAGGAGGGCCTCTTCGCCCACATCAGGGCCAGGAAACGCGCCAGCGGTGGCAGCTCGCCCGGCGCCCCCTCGCCCTTTCAGTCCGAGGGGGAGGGTGGGGCCCAGGAACGCCTGCTGGTGGGGTGGCCGGGAGGGCCTCTTTACCCCCACCGGGGCCAACAACCTGGGACCTTTCATAGCAAAAGCCATAGACCAGTCAGTGGTGGTGAACCTATGGCATGTGTGCGAGAGGGAACACTCAGAGCCCTCTCTGTTGGTACACGCCCCTCTGCCCAGCAGCCCAATCAGAGCACTTCCTCCCTCCCCCAGCTCAGATTTCACCCTGCCCCTCTATTTGGGCACTCGGTCTCTAAAAGGTTCACCATCACTGCCATAGACCATAGCTCTGATGGACTAACCTCTTTGCCCAACGCTCAGCCCTGGGCAAAACATCCCCATAGATTCCCAGGGTATCTCTTTCCAACCCCACCATGCTAATACCACCTGCAAGATGTATACACTTTTACCCTACCAAGACTGCGACAACCACATCATGCAACGTCTTTCTCAATGTGAGATTAAGTACCTCCTATCCTTGGCATAGCCTGATGCTACTACCTGGCCTCTTAAAGTGCTGCTGTTCTTAACATGGAGGAAAGAAACAAGAACCACTTAGCAGACCTGCAAATGCCACCTGGGGCCCTAGAATTAACCCACTCATTCCCGATTCTAATGCCAGGCTCCCATTATGTACACGTCCATTTATCTTTACAACCCCTCTATTGGGTAGGTTAGGCTAAGGAGAAAATGGTTGGCTCAGATGGTATTCTATCTCACTCCAGGGCCATTGGCATCATCATACGCTGAAGACCTTCAATTTCAACCACACCCTGCCATGTTCGTTCATTATGGCAAATCCCTCTTGCTTGAGAATTTTCCCTTCTATTTTTAATCTACAGGACATCTTGGTGGATGTGGAAGGCCAACCACAAATCAAATCTTTACTATTTTATTCCTTCAACGTAGCCAATGTGGGCAGATTTGTGTTTTTGAATTGCAAACACTCAGACTTCTCCTGACCCCATGGCAACTGTAGGATCTGCACGGTCGGTGGAGATCTGGTTAAGAAGTACAACAATCCTGGAAAACTAGTAACGGAAGCAAATAAAAGGTGGGAAATTATGATTTATATAGCACTGTTGAACTACATGGTAGCTTTCAATGTACTTTAGTGTGAGAAACAAGTAAAACACACCGGGATCTTAAAAATATGTTCATATTGAGGAGAAGAAAAACATGTGGAAGAAATGAAAGAAAAGGAAGAGACAGGGCCAACAGGATGAAGGCATATGGCTGCAGTTATTTAGATTTTGTTAGAAGAAAGAAACTTCTGAGGTTAAGCCAAAGGCCATGTGAAAATGAGGGATATTGTGGAGGAAAGAGAAAGGAAAAGCTGTGCATAGTTATTCTCCAACAGGTTTCAAACATAAAAGGAAGCATTGAAGAGTATAAATGGAAGAATAAAGTTCATGGTCTTTAGAGAAAAGAACCCTAAAACTCTACCAAAGAAACTCATAGGCAAGAGTCTTTCTGCTGACAGTATTTTGAGCAAAATGCTATATAGCTGTGATGGCGAACCTTGGCACTCCAGGTGTTCTTGAACTTCAATTCCCAGAAGCCCTGATCAACAGGAGTGCTGACTTGGGCTTCTGGGAATTGAAGTCCAAGAACACATGGAGAGCCAAGGTTCGCCATCACTGCTATAGAGCATGCTCGGTTTTCCAGGCAGTCTATGTGCTTGGCAACTGTACCAACAAAAAAAGTTTGAGTGGTCACATTGTCATTCCATAAATATCACTGCCACTTGGAAGTTACACTGCTAAGGTAACAAAAGAGGAACCCCTGCTCCCAGGCAAACTCACACAAGATACTTGCACTCCTGTCTTTCTTGCTCTCAGTTCACCAGCTTCAGCAGATCAGAAACTTCAGAAGTATTTCCATGGACATTTCAAGTTCCCATTTTCCTCAATTGAAAAGCTCTTTTCCTAGTTTTATCCTGATCACAAAACCAACTGCACAACTAGAGCCAGCAAATACCCACCCTAAACATTTTGTTCTATACATAAAGCTAAGCCACCTCATCCTCCCAGGTTTCCTAAATCTTTGTGAAGATCAGAAAAATCTCATACATTCTAAACCGAATTTCAGTCTCCATTAGACTACTGATAAAACAAAATCATATTTTTAATAAAGTTATGCTGATGAAGAGCACTTTCCATGGAAGGAGTTGCACTCATGGCAGACTCAAAAACAGGGGTGCTCAAACTTTTTGGGCTGTGGGCCACCCACGTGGTTCAGCAGGCTGGACACATGGTTCCTCCCACCAGAAGAGGAAGTAAAATGTGCATTGCAGTCTGTTTTGCAACAGGATGAGATAGATTTTTAGGTTGCCATTTTCTCTGCTTAACCCAGGGGTGCCCAAACTAAGGCCCATGGGCCAGATCCGGCCCCTGATGCAAATTCATCCAGCCCGCACCACTCTCATCGCTCCCGAATGGGCACGTTTTACTTCCACAAGCGATTAGGGTGGCACAGGCCAGATGAATTGGCATCAAGGGCCGGATCCAGCCCACAGGCCTTAGTTTGGGCACCCCTGCTCAAAAAGAATAAGAATCCAAGGGTTGTCTCTGCCAGATTAGATCAAAAACTCATAATCCTCTGCAGGATTCTCTCCTCCACAGAGACCAGCCAGATGTCCCTAGGAAGTCCACAAGCAGGAAATAAAGATTATAACTTATTTTTTTGTTTGTCCCTAACATCTGGTACTTCAAGGTATACTACCTTGACATCTGGAAGCATCATTTAGGCATGGTGTCTCAGTCACTGAGCTTTCCTATAAGCAGCAGTATTTTTATTTTTAAACAAAGCCATACATCCTAATGAACATCATTCTTGGGAAATAAATTTCTACCAGAATTTGCCACTTGGATCTCTGGCTTGATCGTTTCTTCTCAACTAATGTGGGGCTTTGCCTGAAAATGCAAGAGAGTTCTCATACTTCTGTTCTTACTGTATCCTATTTTAAAAGCAAGCAATTCACAGGAACAATTCCAAGATGTGGCAATGTTGCAATCATCTATGCATCCCCCTCGGTGGAGTAAAGGCGTAACTCTCTGTGTGTTTATGGGGAAATGCAATCAAAGCAAACAGACAACAGATGAACAAAGGACAGCATAGCAATAAAAATCCAAGCCTGGCTCTCCTAAACAGGATAGAATATTTGCTCCTGGATATTTGCTCCCGACAACTGGATTTTATTCAGCAAAATGTTACGTGGTACTAAAAAGGGTATCTGCTAAGGAGGTCAATTTACCTGCAAAGCCCCCCATGCTATGTAATCCAGAGAGAGCTTCATTCAAAGTGTCTTTAAGATATACCACCTGAGTTCCTTTTACATTTCCCCTGCTCCTTTCTCTTCAGCTGCCAGACTCTGGATTCTCATGGTGTCAATGTTTCTGCTAGAAGAGTGCCAGGTGTTATGTTCTAAATCAGGGTTGCCCAAACTATGGCCCGGGGACTGCATCCGGCCGCTGGGCCATAGTGACTGGCTCCCTGAACCACGTGATTGGCCCACGGCCCGAAAGGTTTGGGCACCCCTGTTCTAAATATTAATACAGAAACTTCAGGAAAGAAGTGTGTTGCTTATTTGACCCATGGTCCAAGTGGTGCCAACGGAAGACGAAGCACAACACACAGAGACATGGGAAAGTGGTTTGCCACTGGTATTCCAAGCCTGCCAAGCACAGCAATTCCTATGGGATTCTCCAGCTGTTGGCACATCTGGAGAACCTGCTCTCATCAAAGTAACATGGGACCTCTGGATAAGCGGGTGAGGGTGAGGACACTGTGTAAGTATTCTCACCATTTGGCTGGCTGTTCGCTCCATCAGCTTTCCTTACTCCATCCAACTCCCAATTTCATTCTGCAAGAACAGCAGGATGGGAAACCTTTCCTTCTACTCTTTTCACCTTCTAGTATAACCACTGAAGGCATCTTTAAGCCCCACTCAAATACTGATAAGCCAGAGCAAAAAGAATCACAAAAGAGGAATGGACTCTCCAGTACATTTGTCTGCATGCAGGCTGTTATCTTTATGGTCGACTTAAAGGTTTGAATCTCATGTGGAAAATGCCCAGAAACCAAACATACAGGTGAAACTCAGAAAATTTGAATATTGTGCAAATGTTCGTTCAGTTCAGTAATACAATTTAAAAGATGAAACAAAGATATGAGATAGACTCATTGCATGCAAAGCGAGATAGTTCAAGCCTTACTTTGTGATAATATTGATGCTTATGGCTTACAGCTTATGAAAACCCCAACCCCCCAATCTCATGTACCCCATAATCATCACATAATCTCATGTACGCTGTACGCCATGATCATCACAATTATAATGAATTAAGGCATGAAATCTCTCGCTTTGCATGTAGTGAGTCTATCTCATATATTTGTTTCACCTTTTTAAAGTGAAATGAATGGACATTTGCACAATATTCTAATTTTCCGAGTTTCACCTGTAATTGTCCTTTTAAACACCTCCTCCATTTTGGCTCTAGAAAGTAAAAGCCAAACACATTACATACATTCTAATCCCACCAGGGGATGGGTGTGTAATTTACTTTTATGGATTCAATTACTATTTACTAGAATTAGTTACCTTGACTGCACTGTGTGTTCTCCTTCTGCCAGTTAGAAGAGTGACAGCTAAGGAAACTGAGCATTCAGTAAACAATGACCAAGACAGATGGACAACAGCTTGATACATCATAAGAAAAAAAACCATCTTTATGAAGCTTATTATTATTAATAAATTGTGTATTTCTATGAAAACACATATAAGGAAACAAATGAAAGTGTCCTTTAACAAGGTTCTCTCCACTACCCCCTTAAGTAAAAGGTAAACATTTCCCTTGCTTGAAAGCCAGTTGTATCCGACTCTAGGGTTCAGTGCTCATCTCTGTTTCAAAGCCAAAGAGCCAACACTGTTTGCTTCTGCAGACGTTTCCATGGTCATGTGGCAGGCATGACAACACCGGAGCACACAGAACGCTGTTACCTTCCCACCGAAGTGGTCCCTATTTATCTACTTGCAATTTCTTGCTTTCGAACTGCTAGGTTGGGAGGAGCTGGGACAAAGACAGGATCTCATTCCGTCCTGCAGTACTCAGGAATCAAACTGCTGACTTTCTGCTTCTTAGCCACTTGTATATATAAAAAAGGATCACCCAATGAAGATGAGTGCTGAGAGATTCACGACCAACAGAAGAAAATAGTCTGCTATACAGCAAACATTAACCTGGGACTGCTTTAATGTGGATTGGAGATACTTATGGGCAGTGGATAAGTACAGGAAGTGCTAATCAAATCTGCAAAAGACACAGCACTGGGTGGAATAGCAAATATGCTGGAAGATATTCTGAAAACAACAGAATGCAAGTGTAAATATACAGCCTATATTGTGTGTGCCGTGTTTGTTGGCATATATTGTTGTTAGGATTTTAATCAATTGGTTCACTTGTAGCTTAGAACTGTTCTATAACTAGAGTGATATAAGATGTGGGGAAAATTGACTCAGCAATACTACACGTGAGAAGAATTTTGGAATTGCTGTAAATCACAGACTAAACCTGTGTCCGCTATGTGATACAGATGCAAAAGAGGCCAATGCTATTTTAGGCTGCATTCACAGAAGTATAGTCTCCAAATCATGTGAAGTACTAGTTCCCCTCTATTTAGTTCTGGTTAGGATTCATCTTGAGTTCTCTATAAAGTTTTAGACATTGTACTTCAAGTAGGATGCTGAAAAACTGGAACAAGTTCAAAGGCAAAAAGGATGATCAGGGGGACTGAACCCAAGCCCTATGAGGAAAAACTGAAAGAACTAGGCATGTTTAGCCTTGAGAGAAGACAGGCTAGCCCCCTTCAAAACCTTAAAAGGTTGTCATATAGAGGAGGGGCAGGATTTGTTCTTGGTCATCCCAGAGTGCAAGACACGTAATCATGGTCTCAAACTAAAGGAAGCCAGATATAGGCTGAATATCAGGAAGAACGTCTGAACTGTTAGAGCAGTCCAACAATGGAACCCATGACGTAGGGAGGTGTTGAGCGCTCCAACGCTGGAGGCATTCAAGAGAAAATTGGACAACCAATAAGTCAAATAAATGTTGACTTGGATTCCTTATAGGCCCCTTCCAACTCCATTATCCCAAGATTCTACATCTTTCCCTGCCTTGTTATTAAGATCCGTTTTAGACCAAGGAAACTACTCTAAAAAAATCCTTTTAGAAAGAGAATCCAAGGACTCCAGTCAAGATCTTGGGCATCAAAATATGTGCTCTACCACTGAGCTTTAACCCTTGTTTAAGCATGAAGCAGACTGTAGGGTTCAATATGCAGAATATGCTGATACTCTTACATACTCCTAAGTATGTATTACAAGCCTTAAGGCTTAGGAAATATCTCATTAAATGCTACCAGACAATCATCGGGATTACAACTGCTGAGAGAAGGTTCATACAGGGACAGCATCCTCAGTCAAACTCCATCCTAAACCATGACTATCAGTATAAACAAACATGTGAAATATGTGTCAAACACTGAGAAGCTGGTGCTTTAATTGCATGTTTCCCTCTGAAGGTTGAAAGTGAAGGAAGACATAGACCAGTGGAAGTCCAGAGGTGTTAATTCAACTATTATAGACCTATTTCAACAGTCACTGAAGATGGAACTGTGTGTTTTAATCCAAAAATGCATCTTTTAATCTAAATTGTGAGATCTTCTGTAAAGATGGAGCTGACAGAACAAGCTTCTACAGCAAAGCGGTTGTACGGGGGTGGAATAAATTTAACCTTTTCCTTAGCCACAGGCTGTCCCTGCAACTTCTCAAGAGTTCATTCCCTCCAGATACAAATTCCAGGCCCCGTTACTGGCATGAGTGTGTATCCTCAGCTGAGCAAAAACATCTGATAGTGGATAGCAGGATATAATGGACAATAGGCAGAGCAGAAATGCTCCCTTCCTTAAAGCCTGCTGCAAATCACACCTCCCCAACTTCAGTATTGGGGCTTCTCTCTGTGCTGCCATGCTTTAGCTGATTGAAGACATATATCACCAGCAGATGGAATACCAATAGACGAAGTGCCCAGAGAATGCATTAAGTGCCATGGGGCGGTATATAAGTGTAATTACTATGGCCATTGCTAAATATTCCAAGCTACAGAAACTCAATACATAAAAATCCTAAAAAGACTATGCCAACAAACATGAAACACAAAAGAATGCCTGATAGATGTGAAATGTTTAATTTATATTCCGATCCCTAAGAAAGAAAATGCCAAATTGTGCAGAAACACCAAAGCATGCAGAAACAATAGAATCACTGAATAAAAAACCTATGTAAGCAAAGTGATTCTCAAGGTATCACAACAAAGATTTTTACTATACGGAGTATATGTTCAAGCTGAATTCAGAAAACAGAGAGGCACTAGAGATCATATTGCAAATATATATTGGCTAATCCTAAAAAGATGTGTACTAAAGAATTTCAGAAGAAAATTATTTTATGGGTTATAAATTACAGCAAAGACTTTCACTATGTGGAACATGAAAAGTTATGGATTGTTCTAAAAGAAACCGCTCTGCCTTAGCGTTTTATTGCCCTGATATGTGATCTATACTCTGGACAAGATTCCACTTTTAGAACAGAAAATGGAGAAACAGAATGGCTTCCTGTAAGCAATGGTGTCAGACAATGGTATATTCTATCTCTGTAACTATATAATCCATAGACAGAATATATGATATGGAAAAGTATGCAAGATTCAGGCAAAGGAGGAATGGCCCGACATCGCCAGAGGACGAACAGGCATCAGCTGTGGCGGTCGGGCGGTGGAGTTCGGCTCCCGCCCTCCCTTCTCCGGGTCCTGCTTCCCCCGGAGAGGGATAAAAGACCGGCCGCAGCCCCGAAGACACCGGGACGCGCTGCCTGACCCTCTGGCCCGACATCGCCAGAGGACGAACAGGCATCAGCTGTGGCGGTCGGGCGGTGGAGTTCGGCTCCCACCCTCCCTTCTCCGGGTCCTGCTTCCCCCGGAGAGGGATAAAAGACCGGCCGCAGCCCCGAAGACGCCGGGATGCGCTGCCTGACCCTCTGGCCCGACATCGCCAGAGGACGAACAGGCATCAGCTGTGGCGGTCGGGCGGTGGAGTTCGGCTCCCGCCCTCCCTTCTCCGGGTCCTGCTTCCCCCGGAGAGGGATAAAAGACCGGCCGCAGCCCCGAAGACGCCGGGACGCGCTGCCTGACCCTCTGGCCCGACATCGCCAGAGGACGAACAGGCATCAGCTGTGGCGGTCGGGCGGTGGAGTTCGGCTCCCGCCCTCCCTTCTCCGGGTCCTGCTTCCCCCGGAGAGGGATAAAAGACCGGCCGCAGCCCCGAAGACGCCGGGACGTGTTGCCTCAACCCTCTGGCCCACAACATTGCCAGAGGATGTACTTTGAGTGTTGGTTCATTGGACTGTTTCGTTTAATTGTGTCGGTTTATTGTCCTAAGTGTTATGTATCTATTTTTATTGTATCTTTCACTTTCCTGCTGCTGGCTGCATTACAGTCAGCATGCACCAATGTTAACCGCTTAGAGTTTGCTTTGGTAAAGTGAAGCGGTATACAAGAATAAAGTGAAATGAAATGAAATGAAAATTAGTATAAAAATAGATGACACCGTATTATTGGCAGACAGCAGCAATAACACAAGATTGCTGATGAAGATGAAAATGCAAGAGCTAGATTGCAGTTGAATATTTTTTTAAAATCATGTCTATAGATAAATTTTATGTTGGCAATAAAGAAAATGAGAACTCCACTCCTGCTGATTTTGTATATTGTATTGCTGTGTATATTGTATATTGTATACAGTATTGTATTGCTGTGTACCTGCTTTATATATTGCTGATTTATGTCAGAATTTCTGTGAGCCGCCCTGAGTCGGCGTATGCTGAGTGGGCGGCATACAAATTGAATAAATCAAATCAATCAAATCAAATTGCTAAAGAGTTTGTATACCTCGGTTCAATCATCAATCCAAATAGACATCTGCAGCCAAGAAATCAGGAAAAGGTTGATACCTGGAAGACCAGCTATGAAAGAACTGGAAAAGATTCTCACATGCAAGGATGCGTCACTGGAGACCAACATGAAAATCATCTATAACCATGGCATTCCTGATTACTATCAATGGATATAACAGCTGGTCCGTGGAGAAAACTGACAAGAGAAAATTAATTCATTTGAAATATGGCATTTGAGACTAGTTTTACAGGTACCACAGACTGCTAGAAAGACAAACAAGTGGCTGTGAAGTTAAATCAAGCCTGGGCTCTCTTTAGAAACAAAAATGACTAAACTCAGCCTAGAAAATCTTGAGCGTATCATGAGAACACTCACTGGAATGTGCATAAAGCTGGGTAAAATTAAAGTTAAAAGGAAAAAAAACTAAATAAAAGATTTGGGGAGTATGTAAAATGAAAATTGGGATCCCGAAGTAGAGATTAAAATACCAATAGAAAAGCAGGATCCACCTTCATAAAAATGTGACATTTGTTATGCAGTAGAGATCTACCGTAACTCTTGCTACAAAGATCCGGATGGTGAGATGTTATGTATTCTCAGTGTTGCTATATGGAATTGAAGCTTGGACATTGACTAAAGCATCTGAAAAGAGTATTGAAGCTTTTGAAATGTGGATATACAGGCAGCTGCTAAGGATATCATGGGTTGACTACATGACTACCATACAAGTACTGCACTAAATGAATAAAGAACAAGAACTCTTTAAGACCATTAAGCAAAGAAAGCTCCAATACCTTCGCCATATCATGAGGAACAACATTAAGTATAAAATACTCTAACTCACTCTGCAAGGAAAGATCGCTAGGAAGAGAGGAAGTCCTGGACATAGAAGGACTTCATGGTTGAAGAACCTGAGAGACTGGTGTGGCATGTCCTCGGAAGACACTGTTCCGAGGAGTTAAGAACAGGAAGACTATTGCCATGATGATAGCCAATATCCAGAATGGATATGGCACCTGAAGAAGAAATAAAATATTAATTGACCCGATAAAATAAGTCATGTCATTGAGTTTGTAAGAGATGAGCAAGGTTATTGACAACAGATTTACTTGCAGGTCACTCATTCAAAGAATCATCAGAAGCAACTTAATGGCACATAACAAGAAGTTACAAAATAGAGGCAGGTACCCTCTTAGAAGAAGTGCTCGTCCTATGTCAAGATGAAAATACCTCTTCTTAGTATGTGTGCAGTATCTAAAATCTTAGTATGTGTTTTTCTTCTGAGATATTGTCACATTTACATGTAGAAAAATGCCAAGTCAAATCCTTATTTCACTGAAAATTTATCCAGTCTATCCTCTACAGAAGGGGTAGAGGATAAGTTCTAGGGGTCTGTGAACCAATTTCCCACTTCAAAAACCTAGAGCCAAATGCAAAGAGCCAACCATTATCCCACATCTGAAAAAAGAAAAAACCTAGAAGTAATCACAATACAGTATTACTTTTGATAAAATGGGTTTTAAAAGGTAAAAGGTGGGAAGCTGTATGGTCTCCCCATGCCCCGTGGGGCATGGAACGGCCCACCAGAGGCCACCGCGGTGAGAGACGCTCCCAGCCCGTGGGCTCTGCGGCCCAAATTAAGGGGGGTGAATAAAATATAGGGTTTGATTCACCCAATTCCTTTGACCTGACCAACGGATCTGCTGAAAGAGCGAATATCTAACCCGGTTACCTATTAGAGTAAATCACTCATCTCCAGGTCTCAGTGTAATCTCTGGTGCAAATAGAAGCCATATTTACCCTAGCCTAAGCCTCAGACAATGGTCCATGTTTGCCCCAGTTAATTGACTTCCCCGAAGAGATTCCCAATTAACTTGAGTGCTCAGGTGATGTCATTCCTGTCAGCTGACAGTCTTGCCAGCGTTGCGCTTTTTCCTTCTATATATGTTGCAGCCTTTTCTCAATAAACTACTGGTCTTCACTCCATCTTGCCTCGTGTCGCTCCTTTGACCAGTCTCCTCCGGGATCCTAAGGGCCTCCTCACGGCCCAATTCCTACATCTGGTGACCCCGAGACGTGATTCTACTCGTGAGTAAGGGACCCTGGAGAGGTCTACTCGTGAGTAGCGATCCACGCGGCCAGGTTCTGCGCCAGAACCTTGTCCCATCATCCTGGAGGACAGCACAGCACTCCGGCCGGCAGCCAGCCGATCGGAGGAGTGGCCTGTGGCGAGGCATTCCAGAGAGACATTCCTACAGCTTGCTCCCGCTTTCGAGGAGGTTGCCATAGAGGGAAACGCGTTCCGCTCAGGGCAGGCTGTGAGCCCCTGACATCGCAGAGGCCGTTAGAAGGGCCCGTGGCAGAAAGTCCACGCTCCGAGGTCTACCCCAGACACTAGACGCCCGAACCTATTGCCTGACAAGACGCGTCGACTCGTCCCGAGAAGGAACCTTCCGGAGACCCCACTGCAGGTAATATGGGGACTTGTTCTCACAGACCAAGTCCGTCCGCTAGCCAAAGAACTCATGAGGAAGGGTTCAAGATCCTGGCCAGGATATTTAAGTTGCGTTTTCACAGCAGGGAGCTAGCGAGACTTTTGGCGTACCTCAGGGAACACTGCCTACTTTACCCAGAAGTAGGTACGTTAACCCTGAAGCTCTGGGATCAGATAGGAGACTGCATTCAGCAACCCCCGAAAGCTCCAGAGGGCATAACCCGCACATGGAGCAAATGTAGGAAACTCTCAGCAGAGGTAGACCCAGTCCGGATAGAGACCCAGAAAACCCCAGCGCAGTCAGAACCATCAGCCCCAAGAAGTCTCTATTCGTTATTTCAGCTTCAGCAGGGCAGTGTAGGGAGCATTCCCTCAGTGGCAGCTGCAGACGTCACTGAAGGAATTCATGGCATGAGAGGCCCTGGCGCTTCTCTGACAGTTAAAGGTTCCCTGCAAAGAAAGAACTCCATCCAGCGCATGGGTGAGGAAGATTCATTCACGGGGAAATTGCCAGTGGCACAATTAGCTAGCGCCCAACTGCTGTGCTCAGCCCATCTGAAGGCAGACACACGTTCAGGCAGGGCTGCTCAGCGCCCACTGCTCACGGAAATCTGCACGGCCCCTGGCCACGCAGGGCTCCAGAGCAGACCCATCACCACACTCAGGCGCAGAGCAGTGCCAAAACCCCAAGGCGCCTGCTTTCAGTGTGGAAAAGTGAGACACCTTAGAAGAAAAAGCCAATCTAGACCAGGCAGATCTTCAAAAGATTGTCTTCATGCCAAATGGCCACCCTGGCATGCGTTTGGCCCAGGCTAGAAAGGAGGCAGCCATCGCCCTGGCTATGCCAGAAGAACCATCCCAGCAATAGTACCCCGAGTTCCCCCAAGGCACAGGCAGAACCTACTTGTCTCACCTTGGGAGTAGCCCAGAGAAACTTGCCCCTAAGTAAAAGCACCCAGATGGCTGTAAATAGCCAACTGTGTATTAGCCATCTCCTCATGTGTAGTATTGAACACTGCAGATCAGGGGAGGAATGTGCGAATGCGTAAATAGATGTGTGTATGTGTGGTGCACCACTGAATGTATGACTGCAAGAACTGTGTGTGATTGCAAAAGCCTTGTCTCTATGACCACAGTATGACTGAAAAAGTGTTCCTTGTGTGTAACTGCGTGGTAATGTCACTGTGAAATATGTGTTAAAACAGTTTGCACTCTGTTCATGGGCAGGAGCTATTTAAACTTTGAGGAAGCATGATGGGCGAAACCCTTTGCCTTGCCTGCTTAGCAGTTTGGGCAGGAGAGGGGGGGGGGGGAATCCTAACCTACAATAGGCCTTCTTCCCTTGAGACTTTTTCTTTGTCAAAGGATTAAGCCTCTCTTGGAAACCGGTTTTGCAATCAGGAAAACAGATTTTTCTTTTCAGAAGCGCGATCTGAAAACAAAAAATCACTTCTATGAGTTTTCCTCACTGTATCATAAGCTATGAGGCCCCTCCCTACGTCTGCGTTCCTCAAACCCCATCTCTGCGTTTTAAGGTTTTTTTGAATGTCTCTTAGCGTCTTGGAATCTCACTAGGAGTGAGAGAATTGCCTTGTCTTCATGTGTGTACCGTGTTATCATCTTGTAACCTCGGTTCTCAACCTTTTAAAGTCAGGGGCCAAATTCCGGGGCCTCAGGCAGCTCTGGGGGTCCGGACAGTCATCCTGCCCTTCCTTCACCACACAGCCCTTCTTGGCTTGGCGGGGGGAGTGGCAGAGCAACATGGGCCACATCTGGCCCACTCGCCCACATCTGGCCGCAGGTTGAGAACCGTTCTAACTCTCCTTCATTCTCTGGTATTTTGACTGTAATCAGTAACTCACTCATTGTACCCCTTTCACAGGAAAAAGCACGCAAACATTCTTGCGCTCTGTACCTTTTTTACAGGAACAAAATTCCTCTCCAGGCCTTAATTGTAACCAATTCATTTCTTCCTACAGCCTTAACTTGCTTCCTTTCACAGGCTCCAGGATTAATTAACAGGAGGATCCCAGCCAGTTGCCTTGGTTACCTGACCTAATCTGATTTCGTTATGATAAGAGTTGTTGCATTCCCATTGTGCTAACTTCTGACTTGTCTTTCCTCCTTTTCTCCTTTCGCCAGTGGAACTCCCTGCTGGAAATGCTTAACCTGTGTGTCTTTTCATTTCTTGTGTATTATTTCCTTACAGCTGGCACGTCATAGTTGGTTTGTCCTTAATAAGTCTTAGTAGGTCATTTTAAGTATGGCACCTGGCCCACAGCACCCTCTCTAGTGAGCAGACACATTTCGCTAACTCCAGAGCACAGAGGAAGGATTAGTCCCTGAGCTCCTGAGAATGTGCAGAGTGCCGCTCATTAGTCAGGACAGCCTAGGACCATTTTAAGAGTGCAGTCAGGTCACACCTTCAATCAGATACAGGCATTTTTAGGCCACCCCTTCCCTTTTTTCTGCTAGTCTAAGCACAGGCAAAAGGCTAAGCCAGCATCTGGCACCCTTCTCACAGTAGCACCAAAATCGCTCCAGTGAAAGTTTGCACGCACACCATGAATGGAGGTGCGCAGGGGGGCCTTCATGAGAAATTTACCCACGGGAAGCCTAGCGCTTCATGCGCCAAGGTTTGCCATAAGACCCCAGACTCGTCTCACTTCTAGCAGACAGTCACCTTGTGTGAATTCATGTCACTGGTTCCTCTTCAGGGGGCTAGGACAGCTTTCACTTATGGGGGTCGCACATATTAGGTTCTTACTTGGCAAGAGGACCAAGCTTGGCGCACGCTCCTGACTCTTCCGCAAGCGGGCAGAGTTGGCAGCCGTGAGCCTCGCCTTGCGCACCTTTGCCAAAGAACGCTCCAACATAATTGCTGACAGCCAGTTTCCTAGGAATTTGCCTCACAGTCTACCGGGAGCACACATCACTCCCGCGTTAGACAAAAATTTGCTAAGTTTGTTCCTTACAACTCCAATTCAGAGTCATGCACTCCAATTCAGAATGCCAAGGCGCTCGCCAGACAGTTCAATCTGCCACTTTCTCAAGCCCAAGGCATAGTTCGCTCTTGCCAGCGTCGTGCAGGGGCACCGGGGGGGCCCCCGTGGGGGGTCAACCCACAAGGGACAGAGGCCATTCAGGTGTGGCAAATGGACGTCACACATCCCCACATTTTGGCAGATGGCAGCACATGGACGTTTGCATTAAAACCTTTCCACAGTTTGTTTGGGTAACAGCACAGAAGGGAGTAACGGCTCCCCATGTGGAGCAGCATCTCCTTTCCCACGGCCAAGGGCGAACGTCGGCACACGACGTCCGTTGACGCCCCAGCTTATAGCTCCAGGCAGCTGGCCACCTTCAGGGCCACCTGGGATATTAAGCTCACTTTTGGCGTTCCTCACAATCCGCAGGAGCAAGCGATTGTGGAGGAACGGGCCTATCGGGCCTTGAGTCCTGCATTGACAAACAAACAGAAAGGGGGGGAACAACGTCCCATAGTTGCACAGCAATTGCTATCCTATAAGTGCAAAAACTAACTAACTCTTTCAGAATTTTTATCTCCCAAACAAGTCTCTTCCCCATGCAGGTCCCAGAGGCCAGAATGAGACCCGGATGATTGCCAAGAGCAGCACCAGTCACTGTCCTGGAATGTCATCAGCTGTCCGTCTTCCTTTATGACTTACATCTCCAAAGACATTTTTCTATGAACATTTTGCACACTCAGTGCCACTTCTAAGGACTTTTCCAAACTCAAGTTGCACATGAAGCCCCACCAAGAAGGGAAGCTTCACCTCCGGAAAAGCTGCTGAATGTCTTTTCTTGCTATTGTTATCTGTAGTTGCTATTATTTATTCATGCCTTGTACAATGCTCCAGTTGGGATTTGCAAGGGACACTTGAATTTCTGTATGTTGTTAATGGCGGCCAGCTTCCACCAAAGGAAGCCAGACCGGCCCATGTTTTGCACCGGCCCATTGCTTGGAAAGTTTGAGCACCCGGTAGCCGGGAATCCCCAGTTTATCTTCACACCACCCCATAGGTGTTAGAAAAGACATTTGCACAACGCCAGAAGCTGCAGAGATAGCTTAGAATCTCCCCAGGTCACAGTAAGAGATCAATGACACATCTCGTTATCTTGCCTTGCTACAGAAAGCAGTCTGAATTCAGACCCACAGCGCTGAAAAACCAGGCTGTAGTCAGTATATTCAGCGTGTCAGGCTTAGCCATAGGCAACGCTTGGAGAATTGGCTTGCGGATTAGCAAAAGCCATTGACCATACCTCCTCAGCAATAGCGCTGCTCAGCCAGGAGCAGACAGAGCTTCGCCATGCCATACTGGATAATCAAGCAGCTATCGATTATCCCCTGTGGTCACATCATTTGGGCTGCAAGTCTGTCCATGGCATGTGTTTCTTTAACCTCGCAGGCAATACCCACAA
The DNA here is from genome assembly GCA_035047305.1 of Bradypodion pumilum. Lineage (NCBI taxonomy): Eukaryota > Metazoa > Chordata > Lepidosauria > Squamata > Chamaeleonidae > Bradypodion > Bradypodion pumilum. Next base: position 383,927,138 of record JAWDJD010000003.1, read on the forward strand.
GATACAGAGCCAGCTCACGGACCTCCACACCCCAGTTAGGGACATCAAGGAGGATTATTCATGGGGGTGGCAGGACTCCCTATGGTCGTGGTTCCCATGGGCATGGATTCAGACGACACTCAAAGTGATTGTGGGGGTGGTAATACTGGGCACAACAGTGTGTTGTTTCATGCAATGTATTCCCTCACTGCTATCGAGATGTCCCCCATGGAAGGAACCCTGAAGCGTCATTCCCGCTCATCAGCTGGTACTCCTCTAACGCAGAGCCGCCGGTCAGGCTCTTAAATAAAACAGAAAGGGGAAATATGGTCTCCCCATGCCCCGTGGGGCATGGAACGGCCCGCCAGAGGCCACCGCGGTGAGAGACGCTCCCAGCCCGTGGGCTCTGCGGCCCAAATTAAGGGGGGTGAATAAAATATAGGGTTTGATTCACCCAATTCCTTTGACCTGACCAACGGATCTGCTGAAAGAGCGAATATCTAACCCGGTTACCCATTAGAGTAAATCACTCATCTCCAGGTCTCAGTGTAATCTCTGGTGCAAATAGAAGCCATATTTACCCTAGCCTAAGCCTCAGACAATGGTCCATGTTTGCCCCAGTTAATTGACTTCCCCGAAGAGATTCCCAATTAACTTGAGTGCTCAGGTGATGTCATTCCTGTCAGCTGACAGTCTTGCCAGCGTTGCGCTTTTCCTTCTATATATGTTGCAGCCTTTTCTCAATAAACTATTGGTCTTCACTCCATCTTGCCTCGTGTCGCTCCTTTGACCAGTCTCCTCCGGGATCCTAAGGGCCTCCTCACGGCCCAATTCCTACAAAGCTGAATGCATTTTAATGATGAATAATAATTCCTGGAATTCCCAGAATGGCATTCACCCCTCTCCTCCGTTTTGAGGGGCTAAAGAACATGGGCTACAGGCAGCCTGTGATCCACGTAAGTCTTACTCTAATCTAAAGAGTCCACTGGGTTGCAACCTAATTTGAAGAAAGTCTGGTTGGAATTATCAAGGCTTAGTGTCAAGTAAACATGCACAGGATTGGACTGCTTAATATCCTAAACAAATCTATTAATCTGTCCAACTGAAAGGGGTTCGTTCAGAGTTATTAGAATTTAATTATCTTTTGAGTATTGTGGAAAGGATACATATAACGTAAGAAGCCGTGGGGTATTACTGGCTTTTAGCGCTGCAGTCAGGAATTCTTCCAGCCTCATTTTTAGATCAGAGTCCCAAGCATCCTAGAAGACAAGCATACACAGTCAGAACTGCCTTCCTGATGGCTACAGATCCCCCCCCTGCAAAACATCCCATGCATTACAACATAGTATAAGCCAACAAGACAAAAAACATATACCATAATTTAAAATGTGTTCCTTAAAATAAAATAAAAAGAAATTATCCAGAATGCAACCACTGAGAAATGACTGGGGAAGAGTTTAGAAACCATCATCCTCCACCAATTATTAGGTAAAGATTTATTTTGCTCAAAAGCCAGTCATGTCAGACTCTAGGGCCGTGATGGCGAACCTTGGCACTCCAGATGTTCTTGGACTTCTATTCCCAGAAGCCCAAGCCCCCATGAATCCACACAAATGGGTTTGCTGCAATTCATCCGGCCCACAGCACCCCCATCGCTCCTGGAAGTGGAAGTAAAATGTGCCTGTACTTCTGGGAATTGAAGTCCAAGAACATCTGGAGTACCAAGGTTCGCCATCACGGCTCTAGTGTGTGATGCTCATCCATGTCTGTGGTCATGTGGAAGGCATGATTAGATATACGGAATGCTGTTGATATCCCTCAACTGCACATCTCACAGCTGTTACCTTTCCTGATGAAGCAGTACCTATTTATCTACTTGCAATTTGTTGCTTTTGAACTACTTGACTGGCAGGAGCTGGTACAGACAACAGAAGCTCACTCATTAGTGCAGCACTCAGGTCTCAAACTGCTGACCTGTCGACCGGACTTTACAGCACCCCATTGACGGGAGAACGATGTAACACAGTCTTCAGAGAATGGTGGCCCTATCATTCCTGGGCCAACACTGCGCATGAAATAAGTGATTCTATGACAAAGAGTGCAACAGAAATCACTGAAGTTAATGAACTGTCTTCATCCTATTTTATTGGTTACCTTGAAGATGAGGGGACCATACATTTTAATTCAATTAAAGGGATTACCTGAGTCCAGTACAGTTATGACTGAAAACTTCAACACCTAATCTGCCCTGATGGAGAAATGATTCCACCCCCAATTTGACTCCTGAACAAGTCCAAGTACTTACCTGAAAAAGTTCCTTGAAGGAGGGATGTATCATAGGGTTGGGAACAAAAGGCAAGGCATAGAATGGGAGGAATTCTGTCGTCTGGCTCAGAGCAGCTCCTTTGGTCTCCAGGTAGTTTTTAAAATAGGAAATCCTTTTATCCAAAGCTTCTTTGTTCTTGGGAAATGAAGAAACCTGAGTCAGTGAATTTGCAGAACAGCATTACGGTTTCCAAAGAACAAGATTAGCACATGGTTCTACATATTGATTAGGGTCCCTCAACTGCACATCAGAATTTTAGGACAGTACCTCTTTCCATCAAAAATTTCTTGCAACATGCCCTGTTAGATGGCAAAAAATAAAATAGCTAAGAAAAAATAAAGGAAGACATCTCCATAATGACAAATAGTTAAACGCACTTTATTTTTCTGTGCCACTCTCATGACCTGCACATAGGATATCTTTAGGCACTTGGCATGTTTAGACTGCACAAGGGGAGTACAATGGCTAAAAGCCTCTTCTAAGAAATCTCACCTCTGCCATGAACTCACTAGGTGGCCCTCAACAGCCGTTCTTTCTCCGCTTGCTAACCCTCACACACAAAATAGGAAAATACCGTTGCTAAACTATTTTGCAGAGGAATATTTAGGCAACGTAATCCGAAGATAGCTGTGTCTAAAAGCAAAGTGTTATGAAATGCATTCATAAGGTTTTCTTTCATTTCTTTCTTGTCCACTTGGAATCCAATTCTTAAATGGACAAAAAAATGGTGTTTCAGTCTGCAGTATTTTGTTGGTTTCAGAAACATGCTCTGTGAGCACAAGAAAAAATGGACAAGATTTTGTCTTAGCTTTATAAGGAGCACAAGAGAGAGACAACACATTTTCTTCTACAGCTTCCATGGAAGTTGCTTTAAACCTGGATTTCTAACCAAAGGCAACTGGCCAACGGCACTATAACATTTGCCCTGCAGTTTTAATTGAGCAGAGACCAAGATGAAGAGAAAGCCAAGAGCACACGGCAAGTAGTTATATTTTTAGAAGGCATCAATTCTCACCTATTAAATACTGCTGGCAACCTGCAGGTGATCTTATGGTGCCATTTAAACTGACTCTTCACAGCCACACTGGGGTATATGACTGCTTTATTATCAAAACAGATGGACTTAACTTTTGTGTATGGGTGTAATATTGCTCCAGTCAAACAAGTATCATTAAAGTTTATGCTACTTCCTTTCAAATTAGTCTTGAACATTTTACAGAAAACCCAATCTTTCCTCACTCACAACTGGTGAGACTCAAGTCTTGGGGTGGGGGGTGTCAAGAAGAGGTAGGAAGGCAACTGGAAAATCCAAATCAGTAGACTGTGTGTTACATAAAGGTCAACAGGGTGTAACAATAGGCCCAGCTACGCCACAAATGTCTGGAGATTCCAATGAAATGTAGTCCAAAAGAACAAATCTGAACCCCTTTCATCTATACCTATAAAATGGTGCGTTAACCATTGGAATGTGACAAAGGATGTTGCACCAGGCCCCACTAGCCCCGTCCAAGCCTCCGTGCACTCGCCCGAACGGGGTTCGCAGGTAACAGTCGGGTTGAAATTTTCGGCCGGGGGACAGGAGCCCCCCAGACACAAACAAAAAAAGGGAACTTCAATTCCCAATGTTCCTTGCCCCGCGCCAGAGCCAATCAGGCTGAGCGGCGCGGCAAAAGGAACGTTCGGAAACGCGCCGTGGCCAATCTAAAAAAAGCCGCAGGAAAAAAACCGCTGCAGTAACCAAACACGCGCAGGCAAAACTACAAGCCCCAGCGTCCTGCGCGCCATTAGCACGCAGAATGCTGAGGCAGCCAGCGCACAAAAAATAAAATAAACCCCCCCCCCGCCGCTGCCCTTACTTTCAACAGGCCAGGGATCGAGCCTGCCCATGAAAAAAAAGAGACCCCCACACGCCCTTTCCTTTGCATGGGCCAGGCTTCGAGCCTCGCCCGTGAAAAAAAAGACCCCCCCAAAAAAAAGTACACACCAAAACATTCAAAAACAGTCACAAAACAGTCAAAATGAAACACAAAAACATCTGAAAAATTACCACAAAAACATCACAAAGACACCCCCCCAAAAAAAAAAACCCAACACAACACACACACCCCAAATAAAAAACAACAACAACAGGAAGCTTACCAAGAGACGTCTTCACTCCATGACGACCGGAACTCAACTGAGAAAATGAAGAAAATACTTATCGGAAGAGACACCCAGGGGACAGAAGAGAAAAATTGTAGAGAGGAAGAAAAGCTCACCACCCCTACCCAGAGGCCACAAGAGAAAAAAACATTCAAAAATATTGAAACTAATAAAATTAATTCCCAAATTAATCCAAAAAGTCATCAAAACATTCAAAAATATTCACACTAATCTCAAAAAATACCAAAAATAACAGAAATCACTTTTCACTCAAAATAACCAAAAAACCAAAACAAAAAATAAAAAATGCATAAAAATAAAGATTTAAAAAACTAAAATTAAATTTAAAATTATTATTTTTTTAATTTACATTAAATAAATTAAATTAAATTAAAATTTGCATAAACATAAAACAAAAACCTTCCAAAAACAATTTAAAGAGCCCAGCACTGAGGAAGGCGGCGCACAAAAAATAAAAATAAAACACACACTGGGAGCGCAAGTCCGCCGCAGGCGGACGCAGTGCCTCGAAGCCACAAGATCGCAAAACCTTTCAACACCATTTACAACAGCCCAGCACCATTGGTTCAAGAAAAAATAAATAAAACCCTTTAATATCCAACTCAATTTTACAAAGCCCGGCACCGCTGGGCAAAATATGCTAGTATGAAATAACCATGCTTAGGACTGTGTTGTAAGGTAGGTAAAAGTCAAGGTCTGCCATGCTCAAAAGCCAGTCGTATAGGACTCTAGGGTGGTATTTATAGCCAAAGAAACAGCACTGCTGTGCGCTGCAGATGTTTCCTTGGTCATGTGGCAAGCATGACTAGACACCAGAATGCACAGAATGCTGTTACCTTTCCCGCTGAAGTGGTACCTATTTATCTAATTGTAATTTCTTGCTGTCGAGCTGCTCAGTTGGCAGGGGCAGGGGGGCAGATGACTGGAGCTCACTCCATCGCGTATCACTCAGGTCTCAAACTGCTGACCTGCTGACTTTCCAGTCATCAAGCTCAGTCTCTTAACTACTAACCCACCACAGCCCTACATGTTGTAAGGTACTATGCGGTAAATCTTTGGTTTGGAAGACAGGGAACAGGCACGACTAAGCACCACTCATTTCCTCCTTCCCCTTTTTCACGGGTGAGAAGAAATGAGAAACCACCTCTTCTGCTTGACAGTGAACCATAGCTTGACACTGCTGTGTGAATACAAAAAACCTCTGACTACCTTAAATATTACTTTGCCCAGAAACAAGAATGCCTTGCTTCTCTGTTTCTTCACTTACATAAATCCCTATTTTCCTTGCTGTTTCTCCATCTTCACATGTATATGAAATCAAGTGGAGGTAGGGCCTTATTTTAAACTGACCGACCCCCCCCCCAACCCCAGTGTGATTCTGTTGCAGTCTCTGTAAACCATTTCTTTCTTAATATATCTTCATTGGCTTGCAAGACCATCAAGTGGTTTAAGGCTACCGGAAGAATCAAGTGCCAACACTGGGATCTACATGTCGTTTGGAGAGCTAGTTGGTTGTTAATCCAAGCAGATACATCCACTCACTCCTCTTCCCATACATAAGAAGAAGATGAGCATCAACTTATAGCTTACATTGTGGCTGAACCACATTAAGCGTGAGATGAAATGATGGCATGCTCCCCCAGAATAATAAAACAAAATAAAAATCTCTGCACATACCAATTTAAAACCTCAAGGAGATCGCAAGGCTAAAATCATTCTTCACAGTGTTGAATTTCTTATTAGGAGGGACTGTTATTTTTACATCTTGGAAGGAGTGTTCAGTCATGACACACCTCGATCGCTCCGAACGAATGACACCGAAGCCGCAGTCTGACCTACTCATTAGCTGAAAAAGACTGTACTAAAGGCGGGTGTGCACAGACATGGGATTCAACAGCTGACCACAGCTTCCTCTGCTCACTTAAAGACTGTATAGTTAAAAAGTCTATGAAGCCAAATTTAGAGGGGAAACCAAACATACCGGCTTTCCCACCGTGTGCTTTAACAGGAAGATGGCAAAATGGATGTGAAGGTAGAACTCAAGCTTCTGGGCCACAGACTCATTGTCTCGGATTGAAGAGGGAATGTGCTCCTCCCAGAGTTGAAAGAATATGGCTTGGTCTCCATCAGTAAAGGAAGTCAGCAGATCCTGAGGGGGGCAAAGAAGCTGTTTCACAACTCACTTCTTCCAATTTTAAATATGAAATTTCTTATCTCTACGCTGTCTGTCTCTCAAAGGTCATACCTGATATCCTTTATGAACAACTTGATATCTTTTATGAACAAATCTACTCACAGAGACTGAACACTAGCACTTAATAACATGATTTCTATACCAAGAATATCTTATGCTGTCTTCTGTACCAAAGCAGGAATTCATGCTTCCTTTCACACAGAAACAGAATCTGCAACCATCCAGTACACCCAAACAATGAGAAATTCAGGACGAGGCTACCTCTTCCTAAGGCAGCTCTGCAATTTCTTGCTGTGAAAAAAGTCCTGAAGGATTTAAAGCTTGCTTGTATTTCATACTTTAACAATCAGTAAGTTAGAACACTTGGCTGAAAAGCCAGAGCTCAGGAGTTCAAATCCTCCCTATGCCTACTGGGACAAATGCCCACCAGTGTGATTTTGGAGCAGCTGCTACATAGCCCTAGAGCAGCGCACTAGAAGAAGGGAAATGGCAAACCACTTCTGGCAACATTAGACCTTTAGCATGATTCAACCTGGCTCTTTTACTATTCAGACAAATAACAACACCCCTTTCCGAGGTTGACTTCAGAGCTCAAGCCGAGACCCAAAAGACTGACATGCTGTTTTTCCCCATTTCAAAAAATAGATCTCCAGCTTTGGGATACTAAAAACTGGTGTGAGCCGTTATCCTTCTTCTGCAAAATGCAAAATTTAGCTGTACTGTACTATTAAATATGGAGGCACTGCACCTGTGGTTCCCAACATGGGGCACATGCCCCACCCTGGGGGGGTTTCAAGAATGAGTTTAGACCAAGTTAATGGTCTTCTAGGCTTCCTCATGTGAATAGGAGTTCACATTTTGATTAATAAGAATTATACAGTATGTCACTGGGGAGGGGAGGATCAGGACTTTAGAGATGCTTAGGTGGGGCATGCCCAAAAAATGGTTGGGAACCACTGCACTACACAGAGATTATCATCTCTGGTTAGTGGAGGAACATCTAATCAGTGTGGTGTGGAGAGATACAGAATCAAGCAGGATCATTTACTAGTCTGCCGATTATTGCCAGAAACATACACCAATGAAGACTGAAGTTTGGCCAATGACAAAGCCAAAAAAGTGGCTTCATTTTGGCAGTCCAGGGCTTGATCAAGACATGAAAAAAAAGACCTAATCAGTGAGTCCAGGAAAGGGCAGAGAGTAGGCACCAGGTAGAGTCTACAACGTAACCCATCCAGGAAATGACACATAAAGTTTCCAACATTTTCACATTTGATGAAAGATAGATCCAGTACATCAAAACATTAAGTTACAAAGATGTTGGTAACATTTCCAAATACTATTACCAATAAACTGTTTAGCTGGTGAGACTGTAAGAGTGTTGCTTCTGAAGCAAAGTCACAATTTCTTTATGTGCTGTAAAACCATCACTTACAGTATACTTTATACACAGTAAAATGGTAATAGAGATTCAAAGGAAAATCTCTATAAAGAACTTCAAGTATGATATGTCTTCCAACCAATCAAATGTTGATTTTACAAAAACGGTGAGATGTTACCTGAATGATGAGCACCTTGGAGTTCTTGACAGAACTGCCTCCTGGTTTTGGTAATACTTTTCCTTTTATTTTGCATTCTTTTGTTAATGTTTTCACAGTGTCTTCAAATTCTGCATATTCTAAATACTGCAAACATAAGAACACACCAGGGAATCTGTGATATAAACTAACATTAGAAGACATGATAAAAAAAAGATTACAGAAGTTCAAAGCAAGTGATTGTGGGGGGGGAGCACTATTTTTCTTGGGGGCTAAAATGGCAAAGGTTCTGGAAGACCTTTTTTCAATTTTTATGCCTGGTCTTCCTTCATCTCAGCTAATGGGACAGACAGAGTGGTAACACTGGCAGATCAATTCAACTCTACTCAAATGACAGAGGGATTTATTCACAGCTAAGCAGGTTTATGATTACAGCCCACATCTATAAGCAAACAAAGTCTTTTAGCTCACTGCTAATGGGAGAAGATTGAAGAAAGCAATTAGCAGCTGATCTAGAACACATGTGGGGCAAGAAACAGAACATCTATGTGAGAAATTATGACAATTCATCTGTTGGAATCCAAGACACAGAATTCTATAGAACAGAAGGCTGAGCCAGCTGAATGGCCGTGAGGTCTGTGAACCCCACTGACCCTCCTGGGGTCAACAGGCAGCCCCTCCTCCACACACACGCCCATGAAGTCAACAACACGGTTAGTTCCAACAATAGGGTTTATTAAACTGGGGGGAATTAGGAACACAACAGAAAACGAACCAATTAATAGTTCACCTTCAAGGAGAGTTAACTTCATTAGCCACAGCCTCCTCAATTTCTTTTATCTCCCCAAACTGATGTCACTGGGAGGTCAATTCCTTCCACCTTCCTCATGGTCAGACTCCATATGGCACCAAGCCTTCAGGTCTGCAAAGGGGTGGGACTTCACTCCCACAATGAGGGCAAGGGATGCATTGTATGGCTTGCCTCTACCTCACCCCAGCCAAGTATCAGGAGGCTCCTGCCGCCACCTCCTCTTCTTCTTGAAGGTGGTGAAGATGGGCCTCGTAGTGTTGCAGCTCCAGCACCACAGCGCTCACCCCTGGTAACAAGGTGAGGTGGCACCTCTCTCCCTAGTACGGGAGTTGAGGAGGAGCGGGATAATGTTGATGCTTAAATCCCTCTTCTTCAGGGACCCTGAGTTCCACAGCTCCACAGCCTAGGGTGCCTTATTTTACTATGTACTCCAACTTGCTGGGGAGCCTAGGTAGACTCTCCTTGGCTTAGACAGGACTCCTCCATTCTTCTTGGGCCTTTCCTCAAGCCTCTTCATCATCTAACACTATCTCTTCATCATCTAACACGATCTCTGGGGACTCTCCTCATTCCTAGTTTCCCTCCAAATTCCTTTTACTTCTCTCAATGCCACTTTTACATCACCGCCTAGATCAGGGGTGGCCAACCTTGGCACTCCAGGTGTTCTTGCATTTCAATTCCCAGAAGCCTTGATCAGCAGGTGTGCTGACTTGGGCTTCTGGTAATTGAAGTCCAAGAACACCAGGAGTACCAAGGTTGGCCACCCCTGCCCTAGATTCCAGCCCCTTCTACCACTGTAGAAGGGTGTTTGTTTGGGACCAGAGCAGCCATGATCCCCAGTGTTTGGGCAGGAATCTCAGTTTGAGTTGTCTTATCCTGGGTTGCTATGCTCAGCAGCATGGGTGACTCATGTATAGCCCCTCCTGGTTAGACAGGTATGGTACCCTCTTGGGGCACTGGGCTGGGACTAGACACTCCACCAACCTTTTCATAGGTTTCTAAGTGGGATACAAATAAAGCTATGATGATGATGATGATGGGAGCAAAACAGATTCAGACTTTTTGCCTCTAAAGTAGAGATGGGACATCTTTCACTTTCCAAAGATTTTGGCCTACAGTTCCCATCATCCCTTATCTTTGTTCAAACTGGGTGGGACTTATCAACCTGGGTGTCCAAAGGTTCCCCAGCCACGCTCCAAAGGAAGCTTGGAATTAATCATGACTCTGATTCAGATCAAGTGAAATTCCCATTACAGTAACACTCAATGAGCTCATTATAGCAGAAGTCTTAGAGGCAGAGGAAGGAGACTAAAGCATCATTTAAGGCTTATTCACATAGCCTTAACTTCACAGCCATTTGATAATCACCTTCGGACAGCTCAAATTAGGAACTGTGATATAATAATCCCAGATTACTGGGCAGAAATTCAATAAATGAAACCACACACCTCTTTCACAATACCAAGTAGCTCTGCTTCATAAGCAAGGACGTCTCCCATTCTCAAAGGTCAAGTGACCAAGAGAAGCGTCATCTGCAAAATAATAGGAGTAGAATTCCAAATGTTATTTTTTTTAAAAAACTTTTTTTTACTCTAAACATTACATTTTGCAAGCAGAACCTACAGCACAACTTTAGCACAGATTTCTTTCCTGAGAGTCTAAGCTTTCCTCTCCACTCCTAGTTTTGCTTCTATCCCTCAGACAAAAGTCAACACCATCCCACTATTCCAAGGAGAGATCACTCCAAAAAGGATATCGAAAAATATCCTTTTAAAGATATTGTGTAGTCTTGCAAAACTTGGAGATCCCCCCAAGGCTGTCGACACTTTATGTGTAGGGTGAGATGATGAAAGAGGGCAAGACTCCTTTAATACTGTCTGGGTGAGAATTTCAGCCAATATAGCAGCTATAGTTTCCTCTTCTTCGTAGCTATTAAAGGCAGAGGACCGTTGTTCTCTTTTTCATCTAATCAGCCTACTCTTTCTGTACAGATGGTGACATCTGATTAATCTAAAGACGGGCACTCAATGGGGTACCAACCCTTGCCCTGGTGTAATGTTTGATAAAGCCTGCAGTCTGTCATGAAATGACCTTAGCCAAACTTCAACCAGCAGAAATCTCCAAAATAGAGTTTAAAACGCTGATTTTTACACCCCTGTCCTATTCTTTGTCACACATACAATGATACCCCATACAACGTCTAAACTTGGCTCCCCAATCTCGTTGTCCCCCAATTTCGTTGTTCTGTGCAGGACAATGACAATAAAGATTTATCTAATCTAATCTAAAGTTTGGACTTTATACGTTTAGTGTCTTGCACGGAAGTCAAAGAAGGAGCCGCAGTGAGGGCTAAAACACAGCTTTATTGCATGATGGTCAGGAGGAACATGTGGTAATGGCGGAGTACAGCTCTTTTTATACTGCAACAATACATTTGAAAAGGGTTACACGGTAGCGTATTGGCTGCTACCTGCGTGACGTCATTCTGAGTCACGCCCTTCTTCTCCAGGTGTTCCTTGCGCGGGAAGGTTCCCGCGGCTGCCGGTGATTGGGGGAGTTTGAACCATGTGAGCTGAACGCGCGCAGCTGCCCTCTATGGGTAGCTAGCTCGCTTTCCTTTAACAACATTGTGATCATTGTCAGGTTACATTCAGACATTCTTAAAGTAATACTGTTACATACACAACAATACGGATTTGGACTTTGTATGAAGCATGCAAAATCCTAGCCGCGATGCCTCATTCAACGTCCAAATCCTTGCCGCGATGCCTCGTACAACATTATTTCCATAGAGGTACATTGTACTGTAACAGCACAGACTTCAGGGCAAAGCCAAGGAAACAGACAGGAAACTGACAGAACTTGAGGAAATCATTATCTAAAGGCTAAATACATTACAAAAACATGTCAAACAACCCTGATTTTAGGGGACAAACTATACAAGAAGTTTTTAACTCTTGAAAACTTTTATGAAGTGCAGGTTTAAAAGTTAACATGTCCCATCATGCAGCACTGCGTTAATCTGCAGCCATTTTGTACAAGCTACTGTAAACAATTACTGGATGGAAGCAAGGACAAAATGGATGCCACCATGTCCCATCATGCAGCACAGTGTTAATCATCCAAACAGCAGCAAATGGCAAACAATTGCCCACCCCACCAAACAGTGCTCCTCCCAAAAAAACAGACCAACATAAGAAAAATTATGGAACATGCAATCTGTTTTTAAACACCACAGCAGCAAACACCAAACAATTGCCCACCCCACCAAAAAAATTGCCCTCCCCCATCCACCTCCCCACCCCAAGCCAAGCGGAAACAGAAAACCTCATTTACCTACCTTTCCACTGTGACAAAAAAAATGGTCCAAGAACCTGAAGAATGCTGCAAAAATCCCAGGAATGCTTCCAAAAATTCTGACAAAAAAATTGCGCTCAAAACCATTCCTAAACACTCTTCATCTCGTGCAAAACCCACAAGAGCAATGCACACATGCGCCGTGCCTTTTATACTGCCCAGGCACAATGCAACCTGGGAAGAACCCCAATGCCTCATACAAAGTCTTTGTATGAGGCCACATTTTTCAAGGAATTAGGCGATGTGGTATGAATCCGATGTTGTACGAAGCGGACTTTGTTTGAGGTATTACTGTACACAGAAGTAACCCTGCTGATTTTTGGTTAGCATGCACAGAATGACCACTTTGTTGAATTTCCCAGTGCTGCCTGATAAAAATATCACAACACATTCTGGTTAAAGGATACCCATACACAGAAAAGTGATGCCAAAAATACTAATTGTTATGGGGGAAAGATGCCAAAACACTTCTGTTGTCTCCCCAACCCCTTGTTTTTAATTCTTGTCTTGGGTTTGACCACTCAGCCATGGAAATTCACTAGGGATGTGGGACTGACCTTGAAAGCCCCACAGCTAAGTAAAATGCAGTAAAAAAAACCTACTTACAGGGGGAAAGTCCGTTCCATAGGCTTTTGCTTAAATCGGGTTTTTATGTAACTCGAAGCAAACCCATAGGAAAAATTATTTTTTATGTAACTCGAAGCAAACCCATAGGAAAAATTAATTTTTACGTAAATCGAAACAAACCCATAAGGAAATGAATGTTTCTGTAACTCGAAGCAAACCCATAGGAAATCATGTAAATCGGGACATGGTTGTAGCACAAAATCATTATGTAAGTCGAATTTTATGTAAGTCGAGGCATTTGTAAGTCAGGGTTTTACTGTATGTGGCAATTTCAAGTCCTCCAATTCATATTTCCAAGACTTCCCTGGATCTTCAATAGTGTGCAAAAATGTTGACCACCTTTTTGGCATAGAGTGATGGTGAACATTGGCACTCCAGATGTTCTTGAACTTCAATTCCCAGAAGCCCTGATCAGCACTCCTGATCAGGGCTTCTGGGAATTGAAGTTCAAGAATAGATGGAGTGCCACGGTTAGGCTACATAGATCTTCGGGCATTAACTTTTTTAACAAAAAAAAAACTCTCGTAAAGATCAGTAACAATAAAATTAATCGTTTTATCGTTAATCACACACACAAAAAGCCCACCTTCTTTTTCCACTTCAAGCTATTGCATTTCTCACTTAACTTTTTGCAGAAGTGGTCTTAGCAAGCTGCAACACCAGGGAAAAGGCTCTTTAAATCTGGAATCACAGCTGCCCAAAATGCTTGCTGCAGGCAGACATTCAACAAGCAAAGATGCCTGGCACAGAGGTAGGAAGCCGTAAAGCCATGATGGCAAACCTTGGCACTTCAGATGTTCTTGGACTTCAATTCCCAAAAGCCCAAGCACCATGTGAATCAACATGAATGGGTTTACTGTGACACATCCAGCCCGCGCTGTCCTTGTCGCTCCTGGAAGCGGAAGTAAAATGTGCCCATATGGTTAAGACTCTTCCGGGTTAACCCTTCCTCTGTACGGGCGCGTTTTACTTCTGCTTCCAGGAGCGACGAGGGCGGCGCGGCACGGGCCAGATGAATCGCAGCAAATCCATTCATGCAGATTCATGGGGGCTTGGGCTTCTGGGAAATGAAGTCCAAGAACATCTGGAGTGCCAAGGTTCGCCACCACACCGGTAAGAGAAGGACCAACCCTGTAAGCCTGGCAACGGGAACCGGTCTACTTTTAAATTTTGTATTTAATATTATTTATTGTTTTTATCAGATACGTTTTTATGATTAATATGTTCATTTTATATGTTCACAGCTCAAAGTCTCCCTGAACCACTTTGGAAGGAATTGCTCTGATCTGAAGAGAGAAACCCCCTGGGCAGAAGGAACAGGAAAGGAAAGGAAAGAGAGGAAGTTCAAGCAGTTCTTCTGTTTAAACATGATACTATATTAGTAAAGGTAAAGGTTTCCTGAGGATTCCGCGTGCCCGGTTGGGCATCGGTGGCCTCTGGCAGAGGTTAAACCAGTGAGCAGACTCCTGGCCTCTGGCCTTTGTCGGCGAGCAAGGGGGGAGATTAATGGTAGGGATTAATCCGGCCGCTTATTGCCTGACCAGCGATTCTGCGAGGAGCTCATCTCGCTGACCCCAGTTACCCATTTGAGTAATGACTCACCTGCCACCCAAGGTTATGCCCGGTGCAAATAAGGGCTATGTTTGCCCCTGCCTACTCCCTGAACAATGGGACTCCTAAGTCCATGTTTGCCCCAGTTAATTAACTTCCCTTTGAGGAGTTCCCCATTAACCCGTGTACGTGGGTGAGGTAATTTTCCTGTCAGATGACAGCTTGCCACCGTTGCGCTTTTTTCCCTATAAATGATGTTGCCTCTTTCCAATAAACCACTGATCTGATCTCGCTCCTGTTGCCTCGTGTTGTCATTGATCAGTCTCCTCCGGGCTCTAACGCCGCCCTAGCGGCCAGACATCGCTACAGCTGGTGACCCCGACGTGATTTACTCGTGAGTAAGAGACCCCGGAGAGGTCTACTCGTGAGTAGCGATCCACGCGGTCCGGTTCTGCGCTTGAACCGCGACCCGCCAGCCCGGAGGATAGCGCGGCGCTCTGGTCGGCAGCCAGCCGGACAGAGGACGGCCCGCCGCGAGGCATTCCAGAGAGACATTCCGACCACTTCCTCCCCGCTTTCGAGAGGTTTGCCATAGAGGGAAACGCGTTCCGCTCAGGGCAGGCTGTGAGCCCCTGACATCGCAGAGGCCGATAGAAGGGCCCGTGGCAGAAGGTCCACGCTCCGAGGTCTACCCCAGACACCCGTCGCCCGAACCTGTTGCCTGCAAAGACGCGTCGAACTTCGTCCCGAGAAGGAAACTTCGGAGGACCATCGCAGGTAATATGGGGACTTGTTCTCCTCGACCAAGTCCGTCCGCTAGCCAAAGAACTCGGGAGCAAGAGTTCATAATCCTGGCCAGGGTTTCTCAGTTACGATTTCACAGCAGGGAGCTAGCGAGACTTTTGGCGTACCTCAGGGAACACTGCCTACTTTACCCAGAAGTAGGTACGTTAACCCTGAAGCTCTGGGATCAGATAGGAGACTGCATTCAGCAAACCCCGAAAGCTCCAGGAGGGATAGTCCGCACATGGCGGAAATGTAGGAGACTCTTAGAGCAGATCGAGCCAGTCCGGGTAGAAGCGGAAGAACCCCCGTTAGAGAAGCCATCAGGCATGCCAGTCGAGCCGACTGCGCCCGCCGCACTCTATCCGACATTCAAGTATCAGCAGAGTAGCGCAGGGAGCCTTCCCGCGGTGACAGCTGCAGACGTCACCGAGGGAACGCAAGGAATGAGAGGCGCTGGCGCTTCTCTGACAACCCCAGGTTCCCTAGTCGTGAAGAGTGCCCTTCAGCGCACAGCTGAGATAGAACTCAAGAAGGGGGAATTGCCAGTTGAACAGCTAGCTGAGCTCAGACAGATTTGTCCCATCCGCTTGGAGATGGACGCGCTCACGGGCGCCCAGCAGATAGTACACTCCCCAGTCCCGTACAAGCTCCTCATGGCTTTACGGAAGGCCATTTCAGAGACAGGGCTCCAAAGTCGTTTTACGAGGGGCACGCTTCAGCAAGTGTGCGAAACCACCATGTGGATTCCTCACGATTGGAAAGCCGTCATGAGGATGATGCTTACCCCCAGCCAGTACATGATTTGGGACAGTGAGTTCCGCCTAGAGGCGCAAGCTCGGGCCGCCAGGATGGGAGGCGCGGTAATCCCTGACCAGCTGTATGGTTCAGGTGCCTTTGAGTCCATCAACGCTCAAATCAACTTGCCTCTCGCCACCCTAGAGATGTCAGCCGAGGCTGCCTATAGGGCGTACTTCAAGGTCCCAGCGTCTGGCAAAACGGCCAAAAATTACACCGCTATTAAGCAGGGAGCCCAAGAGCCCTACATGGACTTCATCAATCGCCTGGAAGAAGCAATTAGCAGGCAGATTGACAATGAGCAAGCCCAAGAAGAGCTCATGATTAAGCTAGCCAAAGACAACGCCAACTTGGACTGCCGTAAAATCTTGCAGTCCCTGGGCAATCGCCCTGACATAACCTTAACGGACATGATTCGAGCATGCTCCGACGTTGGCACAGACTCCTACAAGATGGGTCTGCTAGCGGCAGCGGTGCAGGGGGGAAGAAGATCCAATGGCAAGAACAAGGGGGCATGTCACACTTGTGGCAAGGTCGGTCACTTCGCTAGGGAGTGCCGATCCAAGGGAGGCGGACAAAAGTCTGGTCGTCCCAAGGCTCCGAACACCCCCTGCCCGAAGTGCAAGAAAGGCTACCATTGGGCCAGGTTTTGTCCGAGTTCGGGAAACCGGAATCCGGGCACGTCTCTGGCCCCAGTCCAAACAGAGGCTTCCCTCACCCAGATCCAGAACTCCCCAGACCTAGACTAGAGTCTAGGCACATCCCAGGCACTGCGAGGGCACAGGCCAGCCCCAAGGGCAGCACGGGGCTAGACTTGACTTGCCAGGCGGACGTTACATGCGACCTGCCGGGCACAGTCTATCTAGTCGACACCCAGTACATGGGACCTCTGCCCAGAGGCTTTATAGGTTTAGTTTTGCCCCGTAGTGTAGCTGGAGCACGCGGAATTTTCATAATTCCAGGAGTCATTGACTCGAATTTTTCAGGCATTCTCCAGGTCCAGCTTTGGGCGCACCTGCCCCAAACCATCCACAAGGGAGACACATTAGCGCAACTGATCATGGTTCCTTGTCACTCGCCAGCAGGCAGCCAGGGAAGGCTCAGGGACAGCTCAGAGTCCGGTTCAGCAGACCGCTCGAGCGCGAGGGAGGCAGTGCAAGGATACCAGGTCTTAGCGACAGTGGAGACCAACATTGAGTGGAAACAGCGCCCCGTTATCGAGGTATTTTTGAACAAAAGGGTGTTCTCAGGGTTACTCGATACCGGAGCGGATGTGAGCGTGATAAGCAGGAGCCAGTGGCCAAGAGAGTGGGCCATTGAGCCGGTCTCCGATGTGTGGGGGGTAGGGGGCATCCAGGAAGCGTTCAGGAGCCGAGAGTGGGTAGAAGTCACAATCCCAAGGGCTGACGGCACAGCGGTAATTCGGCCGCACATTCTTGACGTGCACATCAACCTTTGGGGGCGAGACATTCTCCAGCAGTACGGTGCTACGCTTACCTTCGGGTAATGGCGTTGCCACTTAAATGGCTCACCGACACTCCGGTATGGGTAGAACAATGGCCGGTAGTGGGAGAGAAATTAGTTGCCCTCAAGCAGCTAGTTAAGGAACAGCTAGACGCAGGACACATAGAACAGTCCACAAGCCCCTGGAATTCGCCAATTTTTGTGATTAAGAAGAAGTCGGGGAAGTGGCGACTCCTCCACGATCTCAGGGAGATCAATAAATGCATTCAGCCAATGGGTCCGCTTCAATGCGGCATCCCGAATCCCAATATGATTCCCGAGGGGTGGGAGATCCTAGTTGTAGATCTCAAGGATTGCTTTTATACAATCCCCCTAGACCCCAGGGACCGGGAAAGGTTCGCCTTTACAGTGCCGGTCGTGAACCACGGTGAGCCCACGCAGCGTTACGCGTGGAAATTTTTGCCACAGGGCATGCTCAACTCGCCCACCCTGTGTCAAATTTACGTTCACGGCGCACTGGCAAGGTTCCGAAGCCTTTACCCTAAAGCTATTGTGTGTCACTTCATGGACGACATCTTAGTAGCGTTGCCGCAGCTCGGCAGCGAAATGTTTTCTGACCTCCAGGCCAGCCTGGAGGACAAAGGCTTACTTATTGCCCCTGAGAAAGTGCAGAGAACCGAGCCCTTTTCATACTTGGGCCATCGGCTTCTCCGCTCTTTCGCAGCGCCAGTTCTGCCTCAGATAAATTTACAAGACTCAGTCACCCTTGTAGAGTTGCAGCAAGTTTTGGGGAACATCAATTGGGCCAGACCGTATTTTCGTTTAGATACGGATCTTCTAAAACCGTTCTTCTCGCTGCTAACCTTAGGGAAGCAGCCGGCAGACCGGATAAAAATCTCTCGAGACGCGCGCTTGGCGCTCGAGAAGGTGAACCAAGCGCTCAGCCAGAGGTGGGTGGATAGGATCGCCCCGGGGCCATACGCCCCGATCCTGAATTTGTACATCGTACGGTCGGGATCCATGTTCACTGGGGCGCTAGGAGTAGACTCAGAGAAGGGAGCGAAAATTGTGGAGTGGATATATTTGCCTAACACCTCTTCTCGGAACATTGTTCCGCCCCAAGAACTGGTCTCCGCGGTGATCTACCGCGGCAGGCTGAGAGCAAGGGACATTTCTGGGCACGATTTAGCTAAGATCACAGTCCCGTTCACCAAGGAACAAATCCATCAGTTGATGCAGCTAGGTGACTTGCTTCCGATAGCTCTGGAAGGATTCACCGGAAGCTTGGCATACCATTTGCCCAAAGACCCTAGACTTGTCTCACTTCAGACAGAAACTGTCAGCTTGTTCGAATTGCTTTCGCTGGTCCCGCTTCAGGGGGCCAAGACAGTCTTTACCGATGGGGGACGCACATATGGTGTCCTGACCTGGCAGGAGGGCGAGGCTTGGCGCACGCTGCTAACTCTTCCACAGAAGTCCGCGCAGCGGGCAGAGTTGGCAGCTGTGAACCTTGCCTTGCGCACCTTCGCCAAGGAACGTTTAAACATCATCACTGACAGCCTGTATGTAAGGAATCTGCTTCACAGTCTACCGGGAGCTTACATTACTCCCGCGATAGACAAGAACCTGCTCAGTCTGTTTCTCACTGCTCAATTTCATTTGCGGAACCGCACAGAGCCGCTCTATATTGCCCACATCCGAAGTCACCAAGACCTACCGGGTCCGATTTCCGCGGGCAATAGCAGAGCGGATGCGGCGGCAAGGGAAATTCAGCAACGTTCAGTTTTGGGAGTTTTCACTACTCCAATTCAAAGTCATGCCTTTTTTCACCAAAATGCCAAGGCACTCGCCAGACAGTTCAATCTGCCGCTTTCTCAAGCCCAAGGTATAGTCCGCTCTTGCCAGCATTGCGCAGGAGCGCCGGGGGGGCCCTCGTGGGGGGTCAACCCACGGGGGACAGAGGCTAACCAGGTATGGCAGATGGACGTCACACATGTGCCGCAGTTCGGCAGATGGCAATACATGCACGTCTGCATTGACACTTTTTCTCAGTTCGTTTGGGCAACGGCGCAGAAAGGGGAGGCTGCCACCCACGTGGAGCAGCACCTCCTTTCCTGCATTGCGGCGATGGGCAAGCCGCGGCACGTGAAGACGGACAACGCGCCGGCCTACAGTTCCAGGCAGTTGGCCGCCTTCATGGCTACTTGGGACATCAAGCACACATTTGGAATCCCCTACAATCCGCAAGGGCAAGCGATTGTAGAGCGGGTCAATCGGACGCTAAAGTCCTATATTGAAAAACAAACAGAAAGGGGGGAGCCACCAGCCCTCCCCAAGTCACAGGGAGAAGCACAGATGTGTCTCAACAAGGTATTGTTCACTTACAATCACCTTAATGTTTTTTCGGATTGCACGCCGCAGGAGAAGCACTTCCGCCGTTCGGAAGCTCTCCCGCGACCTATGGTCCGGTACCGAGTGCCACCAGACCCTTCCTGGAGGGGCCCGGTGCCGCTCATAACCTGGGGAAGAGGGTATGCTGCAGTTATGTCTCCTACAGGTGTCGTTTGGATTCCAGCCCGGTGCGTCAAGCCTCACTTGGAACCACATGGCGTGGACCCAGACCGACCCGAGTCCGATCCCGGAGATGGAGGACCTCACTCTGATCGAGGAGACCCACCGGGGGACGCGGCGGCTGCGGACCCCGGCACAGAGGATCACCTGGGGGATGGTCAAGACCCTTTGCTGTGAGGCCCGGGACGCCCTCCAACGCGAGGGGAAGGAGCCGACGCCAGAGAACTTCGTTGCAGCTGTCTTTGCCCAGATTCACATCAATTCGGTGATCTACACCATCCTCCTGGCCCTCCTCCTGCTTTTGGGGGGAGGCGTTCAGGCCGCTTCACTCCAGGCCAACGGCTTGCCGCCTGGTGAAGATCTTTCCGCACGAATGCGGTACAACTTGTGGGAAAGGTTGGCGGGTCTCGTCAACCAGTCCGATTTTTGTCTACAGCAGGACATTGGTTCTGCATCTATCCTCAGCACCTGTCTCATCCCCGTGTGCCACACTCTGGACGCGCGCACCAAGGATGGCGACTGGCTGCTGAAGGCGTTCTTTGGCCCACACACTCCTACCACCTTCTCAGCATATGCACGCTGGGGGGGATTGCGACTTGTGTCAACCTTGCCGGCGGACGCCGCCACTCTTCATACCCCTCGAGTGGCGGTCAGCCCGGACGCTGCTTGCACCCGAATGACCGGCTGCACCCCAGGCGGTCGGACTCGGCGCCGCTGCCTTGACCCCGGCAGCGGCAACTGGACTTGTAATAAACCAGAGACACTCACTTCGCTGTACGCTCACGTCACCCTACCTTCAGGGTGGTTTTTCACCTGCAACCAGTTCACATGGAACTATATTCCTGCGAATTTGTCGGACTCAATGTGTTGTCTCAGTCGTTTGACACTGTTACTTCCTACTAAGGACATGATTGCCCCAAGCACAAATGTTTCTAATGTTCCACATGTTCCCAATGTTTCAAATGTTTCCCCACTCATACGGCACACACGCACAACCCAGTTAGATAGCTCTTGTGACAGCAGCTTCAGAGTAATGAGTCCCGCTGAGTATGTATCCCTAGCAGTCAGCCTTGTCGGCGTGCCAGGCTTGGCCGTCGGCAACGCACGGAGGATTGGCCGCTTGGCTTGCGGTTTGGCAAAGGCCATTAACCATACCTCCACAGCGATAGCGCTCCTCAATCAGGAACAGGCAGAACTTCGCCAGGCCGTTCTTGACAATCGAGCGGCTATCGACTACCTCCTCTTGCTGCACCACCTGGGTTGCGAATCTTTTCATGGAATGTGCTGCTTCAATCTTACTGACAACTCCCGTAAGATCCAAAGCCAGATCACGAACCTCCACGCCATAGTCCAGGGCATTACTGAGGGTTCCGCATGGGGGGCTTGGTGGAGTTCCCTGTGGAATTGGATGTGGTCGTGGATCCCCTGGGGGTGGCTGCAAACGGTGCTTAAGGTAGTGGTGGGGATAGCCATACTAGGCATTACGCTTTGTTGCTTTGCTCAGTGCATTCCCTCGCTGGTCTCTAAGTGCCGCCCCAAGGAGAAACCCCGTGACGTCATTCACGCCCAACAGCTGATGCCGCTTTTGCGCGGGATCGCCGGCCAGGCTCTTAAATTAAACAGAAAGGGGAGATGAGGATTCCGCGTGCCCGGTTGGGCATCGGTGGCCTCTGGCAGAGGTTAAACCAGTGAGCAGACTCCTGGCCTCTGGCCTTTGTCGGCGAGCAAGGGGGGAGATTAATGGTAGGGATTAATCCGGCCGCTTATTGCCTGACCAGCGATTCTGCGAGGAGCTCATCTCGCTGACCCCAGTTACCCATTTGAGTAATGACTCACCTGCCACCCAAGGTTATGCCCGGTGCAAATAAGGGCTATGTTTGCCCCTGCCTAATCCCTGAACAATGGGACTCCTAAGTCCATGTTTGCCCCAGTTAATTAACTTCCCTTTGAGGAGTTCCCCATTAACCCGTGTACGTGGGTGAGGTAATTTTCCTGTCAGATGACAGCTTGCCACCGTTGCGCTTTTTTCCCTATAAATGATGTTGCCTCTTTCCAATAAACCACTGATCTGGTCTCGCTCCTGTTGCCTCGTGTTGTCATTGATCAGTCTCCTCCGGGCTCTAACGCCGCCCTAGCGGCCAGACATCGCTACAGCTTCCCTTGCTCGAAAGCCAGTCGTATCCGACTCTAGGGTGCAGTGCTCATCTCTGATTCAAAGCCGAAGAGCCAGCGCTGTCTGCTGCTGCAGACGTTTCTGTGGTCATGTGGCAGGCATGACTAGACACCGAAGCGCACGGAACGCTGTCACCTTCCCACCGAAGTGATCCCTATTTATCTACTTGCAATGTCTTGCTTTCAAACTGCTAGGTTGGCAGGAGCTGGGGGAAAAGACGGGAGCTCTTCCCATCCCGCAGTACTCGGGAATCGAACTGCTGACCTTGCGCCTCCCAGTCAGCGACTCTAAGAGACTGAAAATTGAGGTTTAAGCCCTTTTAGATTTTTTTAAAATACCTCTGAGCATGTGCAGAGTGGATATTTCCCACCCCTTCCCCCATCGCAGCAGAGTCTTAGCTGGGATTATATGCAGTTCCCATTTCCTCCAGACAGTATAGGATAAAGTAAAGGTACCGGATGCGGGAACACCTAAGTAAGCAAGCTTCCCCCCCCCCCCCCAAAAAAAAAAGCAACCGCGTCCCCCCCCCCTTACCTGCCAAAGGCTCCGCCTTTCCACAGCGAAGGAGGCCGCGCTCCCCCATCCGCTGTTGCTTAGCAACCGTAGATTTTCCGGCTCGACCCTTCGGAAACCACGTGGGGCGCCGGAACCAATCGCGTGTGGGCCACGTGGCTCCGTTAGCCAAACAGAAGGCGAGGGTCGGAAGACGCGCTGCCTAGCAACGGGAGAAGCATAAAAAATAAGGGAGGGGCAGGTTGCCAGGGAAACGCCCCTTAAATGATATTGAACATATCTTATATACTGTATGCAGGGGACCGACTGCCAGTTGCAGTGGCTCAACCGGCTAAGGCACGGACTGGAAGGCGGGACCGGGAGGTCTGCAGTTCGATTCCCAAGCACTGCAGGACAGAATGAGCTCCCGTCTTCGTCTCAGCTCCTGCCAAGCTAGCAGTTTGAAAGCAAGAAATTGCAAGAAGATAAATAGGGATTCATTGCAAGTAGATAAAGATGAAGCTGAAGTACTTTGGACATCAAATGAGAAGGGAGGATTCACTTGAGAAGGCCTTGATGCTGGGAAAGGTGGAGGGCAAAAGAAGAAGGGGGAGGCAAAAAATGAGATGGCTGGATGGTATTGTAGATGCAATGGGCACAGAGCTGGGCAGGCTGAGGAGGATAGTGGAGGACATAGGTGCCTGGAGGGGCGGTGGTCCATAGGGTCGGAAAGGGTTGGAATCGACTGTGCGACTGAACAACAACAAAATAGGGACCACTTTGTTGGGAAGGTAACAGCGTTCCATGCATTCCGGTGTGTAGTCATGCCTGCCACATGACCACGGAAACGTCTGCAGAAGCAGACAGCGCTTGCTCTTCGGCTATGAAACAGATGAGCACTGAACCCTACAGTCAGATAAAACTGGCTTTCGAGCAAGGGTGAAATTTACCTTTAGTATATATACAGGGTGGCTCGTATCACTATGAGGGAAAAGGTGCAGTTTTAGAAAGTGAAGTGGAAACCTCTCTGAAAGCATGAAAAATAAATAAATCACCAGGGTTACATGGAATATTGATAGCACTATTTCAATAACAGGCCAACAAGTCCGAAAAAAACAGAACAAGGGCCCACATACTGGCAACATTCACTCACTCATTCATTCATTATTTATTCATGTATTTATTTGTTTCATTTATTTGATTTATACCCTGCCTAATTGGTGCAAACACCACTCTGGTTGGCTCACAAAAATATATGATAAGAAATATCTAAAACAAATTACAATAATAAATCAACATCAATTAACATGTATCACATCATAAACTTGCAACAACAACAACAAGATAAAATACCTACCTAGATATTTTGCTCAGAGAAACACATTAAGCATACAACATACATCACAGCTCACTGATTTTAATAAAGGGGAAAAGCTGGCATTTGTTAAAGTCAGTTCACAGCAAGGGAAAAGATTGTTAAAAACAGGAACATCTTCAGTTGTTTTCAAAAGGACCATAAAGTGGGAGCTGGTCTAATTTCCACTGGCAACTCGTTCCATAGTAAAGGACCCACAACAGAAAAATATCTCAATCCAGTCACTGCCTTTAAACTTTCTCTCGGCATAATTTGACGGCCAAGGTGCTCCAGGTATAATTTCTTAGGAAGTGGCAATCCCGCAGATAGCATGGTCCTAAACCATTAAGGGCTTTGTATGTAAACAGCATTCCATGCACTCCTGTGTCTAGGCATGCCTGCCACATGTCCACGGAAACATTGCAAACTCAGGCCACGCTGGCTCTTCAGCTATAAACAGATGAGCACTGAACCCTAAGGTTGGATACGACTGGCTTTCGAGTAAGGGCAAGATTTACCTATGTTAGCATAAGCACCTAGAACAGTGATGGCGAACCTTTTACAGGCCGAGTGCCCAAACTGCAACCCAAAATCCACTTATTTATCGCAAAGTGCCAGCACGGCAACAGGGGAGGAAACACTCCCATTGGGCTGCTGTTCAGAGGGATGGAAAAAAGCTCTGTGCTGGGGCAACCACATGGGCTTCGAGTGCCACCTCTGGCACGCATGCCATAGGTTCACTATCACTGACCTAGAACCTGTTTTTTCAGTCCCCAAAAAAGATGCCAAAGAGTGCAATAACTATAGGAACATTGCCTTGACCTCCCATGCAAGCAAGGGGATGTTCAAGGTGCTGCATCCAAGACTTCTACCGGCTTTTATGGAAAAAGAAATACCTTTTGTCTAAGCTTGGTTGCAAAAAGGAACTCAAGATTATATTGCAAATATCTGCTGGTTACTGGAAAGTATCAAAGAAAATAGCAATGACTTAAAATGACTTTTAGTGGAAGTGAAAAGAAAGTGTCAAGGCAAGACTACAGTTGAACATTAAGAAGACAAAAATCATGACTATAGAAGAATTACACCACATTAATGTTAAAAATGAAGACATTTAAATAGTGAAAGAGTTCATATAGCCCAAATGGAGACTGCAACCAAGAAAGCAGAAGAAGACTGAGGCTGGAAAGGGCAGCAACAAAGGAATTTTGAAAGATAATCAAGTGTAAGGATGTGTCACTGGAGATAAGGACCAAGATAGTCTACACACTCTTGTATTCCTGATCACCCTGTATGAGTGCAAAAGCTGGACAATAATGAAAGCTGACAGAAAATTTTATTCATTTGAAATATAGTGCTGGAGAATTGCTTTGCAGCTACAATGGTTTAGTATATGAGAACCAAGACACAGGAACAGCCGAAGGATTGGCTTAACATGTCTTTATTGCATGGTGGTCCGGGGGAACATGTGGTAATGGTGGACGAACAGCTCAATATATACAGAGGCTATACATTTGAATGTGGCTCCTCGGTAGCCCATTGGCTACTGTCTGCGTGACGTCATTTCTGGTCACGCCCTTCTTGTCCAGGTGAGGTGGCGGCGGGAATCTTCCCGCTCTGTAGGTATTTGTGGAATTGGAACCATGTGAGCTGGACGCTCGCTATTGCCATCTGGTGGACATTAGCTCACGTCCTAATACAGGAGGTTACAGAGTTACAGCTGGTAGTTATTCTGTTACATTGTTTAAAGGCATACTTTCTTATACACAACATCCCTCCCCCCTAGGATGAGACGAAGTCTCTCATCCAATATGGTTTATTGCAAACGCGTTTTGGGCGCAAGGCTGGCTGGCTTGTCTCGGGGGCGCTATCGCTTCTTTGCTCCCTGGTCTCTTGTCCTGCAATGGGAGAGGGATACTCGTTAGCGACTTGCCGCGGTTCCGCGGCTTTTGGGGTAGGGAGGAACTCCATTGTGGGAAAACCAGGGGCACTGGGGGCTAACGCAAAACCCCGCTTCTCGCTTGGATGGGTGGGGGACCACTCCGAAACCCCCCCCCGGTTTTGTAACTCAAACTCAAAATCATCTACTGGGGAATCTTTGGGGGTATCTGTCAGGATATCTACAGGGACAAGCTTATTCCCTTTCCCCCGTGGTGGGGACCACCGGCCCCCCTCTCCTCCCCCTTGGGCTGAACGGGTAGGGGAGAACCCTAACGTTGAATCCTTTTCTGCGCTGTCAGCGCCCTGGATTTCGGAGATCCGGCGCCGGAGTTGGTCTGCGTGTCGCCTCCAGAGTAGACCTGTGCTGGTCTCTACGCAATACGACACGGGGCCTGTCTGTCCAATGACTACGCCCGGAATCCAGGCTGGCCCTGCGCTAGCGTAGTTTCTGCAATGAACCGGGGCGCCTATCTCGAAACTCTTCGTGCCCGCTACCCCGATGTTCCTCCCAGTGTCTTCCACCCTGGCGGGGTCTAGCCTGGTCAGTATTATAGTCAGCTTCCTGCGCATTAGGAGTTCTGCGGGCGAGTACCCTGACGCTAGGGGGTTACCCTGTATCCCAGTAAAAACTGACACAACTGCAGGTTTAAATCCCCGGGGCCCATGCGCCTCAGTGCGTCTTTGGTGGTACGCACGAGGCGTTCTACCTGGCCATTTGTCGCCGGGTGGAAAGGTGCGGAGGTGATATGCCGGATGGCGTTGATCTCGGTGAATGCCCTGAACTCAGCGGACGTGAAACAACTAGCGTTATCGCTAATAAGGGTGTCGGGTATGCCGAACGTGCTGAACACCCTCCGCAAATGTTTAACTGTTGTGGCTGAGGAGGTGTTCGCAACCAGAATTACCTCCAACCACTTGGAGTAAGCATCCACTACGAGGAGAAAGAGTGATCCTCTGAAGGGGCCCGCAAAGTCAATGTGCACGCGGGACCACGGCCCCTTTGCCGTGTCCCATTCCCTGTGCGGGAGACGGGCTTCTTCGGGCCGGGAGCTCTGGCAGCTCGCGCAAGTGCCCAACATGTGCTCGATATCGGTGTCCAACTGGGGCCACCAGAAGTAGCTCCTGGCCAACGCCTTGGAGCGGACAATTCCAGGGTAGCTGACGTGCAGCAGTTTGAGCACCCTCGCTCTCAGGGATTCAGGGACAATTACTCGCTGGCCCCACAGGAGGCACCCCCTCTCTAAGGACAATTCTAGCTTTTTCCGAAAAAATGGGGCGAACTCCGTCGCTGGGGGGGACGTTGGCCACCCTTTCTGCACCCAAGAACTAACCAGGGCCAACGTCTTGTCCTTGCCTGTCGCCTTGGCGATCTCTGTGGGCAATACGGGGGGTGAATCCAAGACCTCTATCATGAGCACTTGGTGGTCTTGCTCCACCTCGCACACGTGGCCGCTTGTGTGGGGGAGGGGTGATCTCGACAGGGCATCCGCGTGGCTTATGTCCTTTCCAGGGCGATACACCAGCGCGTTCTGGTATGCGTTTAAGAAAATGGCCCACCTGAGCATCCTAGGGGACAGGATTTGTGGCGTGGGCTTGTCTGCAGTGAAAATGCCTAGCAGGGGCTTGTGGTCAGTCACGATGGTGAAAGGGCAGCCATAGAGGAAATCGTGGAACTTTTTGGTCCCAGCGATTATTGCTAACGCTTCCCTGTCTGTCTGTGCGTAATTTCGCTCTGCCTGAGACAGGGACCTGGAGTAGAACGCCACCGGGGCCTCCCGCCCGTTTTCCAACACGTGGCACAGAACCGCCCCCACCCCCACTGGGGACGCATCACAAATCAGGACTACTGGTCTCTTGGGGTCAAAATGGGTTAATATGGCGTCTGAGGCTAGGAGTTGTTTCAGGTCATTGAATGCTTTCTCCTGGCTCTCGCCCCATTTCCATGCCTTGTCCTTTTTTAGAAGCCTGTGAAGCGGCTCCGCTACCGATGCCTTCCGGGGCAGGAAGGAATGGTAGAAGTTTAGGAGCCCCAGGAACGACTGCAATTCGGACTTGGAGGTGGGGCGAGGAGCATTTTGAATGGCGGCCACCTTTGATTTGGAGGGTTTGATTCCTGCAGGGGTTACCCGGAAACCCAAGAACTCAACCTCTTTTGCGAAGAAGACACATTTGTCTTTCCGCAGCCTCAACCCCGCCTTTTCGAATATTGTCAGTACTTTGTCTAATCTTTCAGCCAATTCAGATTCGCTCCCCCCCCCCCGTTATCAACACGTCATCAAAGTATGGTAAGACCCCCTCCAGACCCTTTAAGAGGCGTTCCACGAGCGATTGGAAGATACCTGGCACCGAGTTCACGCCAAACTGTAGGCGCGTGATCTGGAACGCCCCCTTATGAGTGACTATCGTCTGCGCAGCAGCCGCAGCTGGGGTTACCGAAAGCTGCTGGTATGCTTGTGCCAGGTCAAGTTTTGCAAAACACCTCCCCCCATGTAACCTGGCCAACAGGTGGCTGACCACCGGTACCGGATACGCATTTGGGCGTATCACCTTATTAATGGTGCATTTGTAATCTGCGCATATGCGAACCTCCCCGTTGGCCTTCAGTGCTGTTACAATCGGAGTTTCCCACTCCGCAGAATCAACAGGAACAAGAATCCCCTGGCCCACCAGTTCCGCCTCTATCTTGTCCTTGAGCGCAAAAGGCACTCTGCGCGGTTTGAGTCTTATTGGGCGGACCTCCGGGTCCAGATCGAACGCAACTGGGGGTCCCTTGAATTTTCCTTGTCCCTTCTTGAACACTTCGGGGTGCGCGTTGCACACCTCTTGTATAGGGTCAGTCCCAACGGCATGCACCCCCCCCAATGAACAACCCCAGGGGCTTAAACCATTGAGTCCCGAGAAGGCTACAGCTTCCCCCCTTGAGGACAACCAGGGGAAGTTCCGCGGCGTGCCGCTTGTATTGGACTTGAATTTTCCAACCCCCAACACCGGAATGCTATTTCCCTGCACGTCCCGCAGCGTAGACCTCAGCGCTTTGAGCCTGGGCCGCACGTTGGGGGAAATTCCCAAAAACTCCCTCTGGGAAATGATTGAATAGGAGGACCCCGAGTCTATTTCCATCCTAACGGGGGGCCCTTGCACCAGTACCTCAACAAAGTAACGGGGGTGTCCTAAGGACACGCTGTG
Organism: Bradypodion pumilum; assembly: GCA_035047305.1. Classification (NCBI taxonomy): domain Eukaryota; kingdom Metazoa; phylum Chordata; class Lepidosauria; order Squamata; family Chamaeleonidae; genus Bradypodion; species Bradypodion pumilum. Next base: position 383,956,443 of record JAWDJD010000003.1, read on the forward strand.
AACTGGAGCGTCGTCGTCACTGCCATTGGAGATATGGCCCACGCCGTCCTGCTTCCTCGAGGGCCGGGCGCCTTCCTGGAATCTCGGTGGGCGGTCTGTCGAGCCTCTCTGGTCCCCGTGCTGCCGTCTGCAAACCTTGACTATGTGCCCTCGACGTCCACAGTTGTGGCACTCGGCCTTCCGGAATGGGCACTTGGCGTGGTCGTGGGCCGCCCCGCAGCCGTCGCAACGTCGGCCATCCTTCCGCACCTTCCGGACGTCCTCGTCCTCGCTGCTCTCCGTGGAGGATTGTGGCGCTCGCCTGGCTGCGTGCACTGGGCCTGCTGCCTTGTCGGGTTGTGGGGGCCTTTCCCTGAACCCCTTGACTCCTGCCCTCGTGGCTTCCGCGGCCTGCACCGTCTTCACGACCTCGTGCAGCGTCGGGGGCGGCTCCTGGTTCATCAGCTTTCGCTGAACTTCCTCGTCCCACAGGCCACAGAGCATGCGGTCCCTGAGGGCGATTTCCAGGTTTTCCCACTTGCAAGGGCCGGCGGCCAACCGGAGGGCCGCTGCAAAGGCTGCGATGGACTCCCCAGGCGCTTGGACTCTCTTCCAGAACGCGTCTCGAGCCGAAAACATCGAGACCGAGGGCTGGAAGTGGTCGCGCATCGCTTTCAGGAGCTGCTTGACCGACACCTCGCTCACCTTCTTCGGCGAAACCAGGTCCACCAATACTCTCATGGCGGCATGTCCCAGCATCCGGGTGAGGATGGCCCTCTTCTTTCCTTCGTCCGTAATGTCGGACACCACCAGCGCGCTTTGGAAGTCCATTTCGAAGAGCTCCCAATCTTCCGGCTTGTTGATGTCGAAACCGGCGTGTGTCTTGATCTCGTGGGGATCCATTATCCCATCCTCGTCGCCAATTTAGTATATGAGAACCAAGACACAGGAACAGCCGAAGGATTGGCTTAACATGTCTTTATTGCATGGTGGTCCGGGGGAACATGTGGTAATGGTGGATGAACAGCTCAATATATACAGAGGCTATACATTTGAATGTGGCTCCTCGGTAGCCCATTGGCTACTGTCTGCGTGACGTCATTTCTGGTCACGCCCTTCTTGTCCAGGTGAGGTGGTGGCGGGAATCTTCCCGCGCTGTAGGTATTTGTGGAATTGGAACCATGTGAGCTGGACGCTCGCTATTGCCATCTGGTGGGCATTAGCTCGCGTCCTAATACAGGAGGTTACAAAGTTACAGCTGGTAGTTATTCTGTCCCCTCTTCGAGTGTTACATTGTTTAAAGGCATACTTTCTTATACACAACAAATGGAATGCCAGAAAGACAAATAAGTAAGTCTTAGAGCAAATCAAGACTGAACTCTATCTGGAGGCAAAAATGATGAAACTGAGGTTGTCCTACTTTGGGCACATCGTCAGAAGACAAAATTATAAGGAAAAGACAATAATGCTGGGAAAGGTGGAAGGCAGCAGGGAAAAAAAGAAGGCCAAAAAAGCAAGGGTGCCCTGAGGATTCCGCGTGCCCGGTTGGGCATCGGTGGCCTCTGGCAGAGGTTAAACCAGTGAGCAGACTCCTGGCCTCTGGCCTTTGTCGGCGAGCAAAGGGGGAGATTAATGGTAGGGATTAATCCGGCCGCTTATTGCCTGACCAGCGATTCTGCGAGGAGCTCATCTCGCTGACCCCAGTTACCCATTAGAGTAATGACTCATCTCTTACCCAAGGTTATGCCCGGTGCAAATAAGGGCTATGTTTGCCCCTGCCTAATCCCTGGACAATGGGACTCCTAAGTCCATGTTTGCCCCAGTTAATCAACTTACCTTTGAGGTATTCCCCATTAACCCGGGTACGTGGGTGAGGTAATTTTCCTGTCAGATGACGGTTCTGCCACCGTTGCGCTTTTTTCCCTATAAATGATGTTGCCTTTTCTCAATAAAGTACTGATCTGATCTCGCTCCGTTTGCCTCGTGTCGTTACTTGATCAGTCCTCCTCCAGGCTCCCCGGCCCTCAGTGGCCCTGATTCCTACATCTGGTGACCCCGACGTGATCTACTCGTGAGTAAAGGGACCCTGGAGAGGTCTACTCGCGAGTCACGATCCACGCGGTCCGGTTCTGCGCTTGAACCGCGACCTGTCAGCTTGGAGGACAGCGCGGCGCTCTGGTCGGCAGCCAGCCGGACAGAGAGACGGCCAGCGGCGAGGCATTCCAAAGAGGCATTCCTACAGCTTGCTCCCAGCTTTCGGGGAGGCTTGCGCAAAGGGAAAAACGCGTTCCGCTCAGGGCAGGCTGTGAGCCCCTGACACTGCAGAGGCCGCCGAGGGCCCGTGGCAGAAGGTCCACGCTCCGAGGTCTACCCCAGACACCCGACGCCCGAACCTGTTGCCTGCAAAGACGCGTCGAACTTCGTCCCGAGGAGGAAACTCCAGAGGACCATCGCAGGTAATATGGGGACTTGTTCTCATAGACCAAGTCCGTCCGCTAGCCAAAGAACTCGGGAGCAAGAGTTCAGAATCCTGGCCAGGGTATTTCAGTTACGATTTCACAGCAGGGAACTAGCGAGACTTTTGGCGTACCTCAGGGAACACTGCCTACTTTACCCAGAAGTAGGTACGTTAACCCTGCAGCTCTGGGATCAGATAGGAGACTGCATTCAGCAGCCCCCCAAAGCTCCAGGAGGGATAGTTCGTACTTGGAGGAAGTGTAGGAAGCTCTTAGAACAGATCGAGCCAGTCCGGATAGAGGCCAATGAACCCCCGTTAGAAAAGTCATCAGGCAGGCCAGTCGAGCCGACTGCGCCCACGGCACTCTATCCGTCAATCAGCTATCAGCATAGTAGCGCAGGGAGCATTCCCGCGGTGACAGCTGCAGACGTCACCGAAGGAATGCAAGGAATGAGAAGCGCAGGCGCTTCTCTGACAGCTCCAAGCTCCCTAGTCGTGAAGAGTGCCCTTCAGCGCACAGCAGAGATAGAACTCAAAAAGGGGGAATTGTCAGCGGAAGAACTAGCTGAGCTTAGACAGATATGCCCAATCCGAATGAAGATGGACGCGCTCACAGGCGCTCAACAAATCGTCCCTTCCCCAGTCCCGTACAAGCTTCTCATGGCTTTGCGGAAAGCAATCTCAGAGACAGGGCTCCAAAGCCGTTTTACCAGGGGCACGCTTCAGCAGGCGTGCGAGACCACCATGTGGATTCCCCATGACTGGAAAGCCGTCATGAGGATGATGCTGACCCCTAGCCAGTACATGATCTGGGACAGCGAGTATCGGCTCGAGGCTCAGGCCAGAGCCGCCAGGATGGGAGGCGCGGTAATTGCTGAACAGCTATATGGTTCAGGTGCCTTTGAGTCAATCAATGCTCAGATCAACCTGCCTCTCGCCACCCTAGAGATGTCGGCCGAGGCAGCCTTTAGGGCTTACTTCAAGGTCCCAGCGTCTGGCAAAGCGGCTAAAAATTACACCTCCATTAAGCAGGGAGCCCAGGAGCCCTACATGGACTTTATCAATCGCTTGGAAGAAGCAATCACCAGGCAGATTGATAATGAGCAAGCCCAGCAAGAGCTCATGATTAAGCTAGCCAAGGACAATGCCAACTTGGACTGCCGTAAGGTTTTGCAGTCGCTAGGCAATCGTCCTGACTTGACCTTAACGGACATGATCCGAGCATGTGCTGACGTTGGCACAGATTCCTACAAAATGGGTCTGCTAGCGGCAGCCGTGCAAGGGGGTAGAAGATCTCATCCTAATGGAAAGACCAAAGGGGCATGTCACACTTGTGGCAAGGTCGGCCACTTCGCTAGGGAGTGCCGATCCAAGGGAGGCGGACAAAAGTCCGGCCATTCTAAGGCTCCGAATACCCTCTGTCCGAAGTGCAAGAAAGGTTATCATTGGGCCAGGTTCTGTCCGAGTTCGGGAAACCGGAATCCGGGCACGTCTCTGGCCCCAGTCCAAACAGAGGCTTCCTTCACCCAGATCCAGAACTCCCCAGAACTAGACTAGATTCTAGGCACATTCCAGGCACTGCGAGGGCACAGGCCAGCCCCAAGGGTAGTACAGGGCTAGACTTGACTTGCCAGGCGGACGTTACATGCGACCTGCCAGGCACAGTCTATCTGGTCGATTCCCAGTACATGGGACCCCTGCCCAGAGGCTTTTTAGGTTTAGTTTTGCCCCGTAGTGTAGCTGGAGCACGTGGAATTTTCATAATTCCAGGAGTCATTGACTCAAATCTTTCAGGCATTCTCCAAGTTCAGCTTTGGACACACCTGCCCCAAACCATTCACAAGGGAGACACCTTAGCGCAACTGATCATGGTTCCTTGTCACTCGTCAGCAGGCAGCCAGGGAAGGCTCAGTGACAGCGCAAGTGAGGCAGTGCAAGGATACCAGGTCTTAGCGACAGTGGAGACCAACATTGAGTGGAAACAGCGCCCCGTTATCGAGGTATTTTTGAACAAAAGAGTGTTCTCAGGGTTACTCGATACCGGAGCGGATGTGTCAGTGATAAGCAGGAGTCAGTGGCCTAGGGAGTGGGCCATTGAGCCAGTCTCCGATGTGTGGGGGGTAGGTGGAGTTCAGGAAGCGTTTAGGAGCCGAGAGTGGGTGGAAGTCACAATCCCAAAGGCTGAGGGCACAGCGGTAATTCGGCCGCACATTCTTGACGTGCACGTCAACCTTTGGGGGCGAGACATTCTCCAGCAGTACGGTGCCACCCTTACCTTCGGGTAATGGCGTTGCCACTTAAATGGCTCACCGATACTCCGGTCTGGGTAGAACAATGGCCGGTAGTGGGAGAGAAATTAGTTGCGCTCAAGCAGCTAGTGAAAGAACAGCTAGACGCAGGACATATAGAACAGTCCACGAGTCCTTGGAACTCGCCAATTTTTGTGATTAAGAAGAAGTCGGGGAAGTGGCGACTCCTCCACGATCTCAGGGAGATCAATAGATGTATTCAGCCGATGGGTCCGCTCCAATGCGGCATCCCTAATCCTAATATGATTCCCGAGGGGTGGGAGATTCTAGTCGTAGATCTCAAGGATTGCTTTTATACAATCCCCTTAGACCCCAGGGACCGGGAAAGGTTTGCCTTTACGGTGCCGGTCGTGAACCACAGTGAGCCCACGCTCCGTTACGCGTGGAAATTTTTGCCACAGGGCATGCTCAATTCACCCACCCTGTGCCAAATATATGTTCACGGCGCACTGGCAAAGTTTCGAGGCCTTTACCCACAAGCTATTGTTTGTCACTTCATGGATGATATTTTAGTAGCGTTGCCGCAGCTTGGCAGCGAAATGTTTTCAGACCTCCAGGCCAGCCTGGGGGACAAAGGTCTACTCATTGTCCCGGAAAAGGTGCAGAAGTCCGAGCCCTTCTCATACTTGGGTCATCGGCTTCTTCGCTCCTTTGCAGCGCCAGTTTTGCCTCAGATAAACCTACAGGACTCAGTCACCCTCGTAGAATTACAGCAGATTTTAGGAAACATTAATTGGGCCAGACCGTATTTCCGATTGGATACGGATCTTCTAAAACCGCTCTTCTCGCTGCTAACTTTAGGTAAGCAGCCGGCAGACCGGATAAAAATCTCTCGAGACGCGCGCTTGGCGCTCGAGAAAGTGAACCAGGTTCTCAGCCAGAGGTGGGTGGATAGGATCGCCCCGGGGCCATATGCCCCGATCCTGAATTTGTACATCGTACGGTCAGGTTCCATGTTCACTGGGGCGCTAGGAGTAGACTCGGAGAAGGGAGCGAAAATTGTGGAATGGGTCTACTTGCCTAATACATCTTCACGGAACATCGTTCCGCCTCAAGAGCTGGTCTCCGCGGTGATCTACCGCGGCAGGCTGAGAGCTAGGGACATTTCAGGAAATGATTTGGCCAAAATTGTGGTTCCGTTTACCAAGGAACAAATTCATCAGTTGATGCAGCTAGGCGACTCGCTTCCGATAGCTTTGGAAGGTTTCACCGGCAGTTTAGCATATCATTTGCCCAAAGACCCCAGACTCGTCTCACTGCAAACAGGAACAGTCAGCTTGTTCGAGTTGCTCTCGCTGGTCCTGCTTCAGGGGGCCAGAACAGTTTTCTCTGATGGCGGTCGCACCTATGGTGTTCTGACCTGGCAGGAGGGCGAAGCTTGGCACACGCTGTTAACCCTTCCACAGAAGTCCGCTCAGCGGGCAGAGTTGGCAGCCGTGAACCTTGCCTTGCGCACCTTCGCCAAGGAACGGTTAAATATCATAACTGACAGTCTGTATGTAAGGAATTTGCTTCACAGTCTACCGGGAGCTTACATCACTCCCGCGATAGACAAAAATTTGCTTAGTCTGTTTCTCACCGCTCAATTTCACTTGCGAAACCGCACGGAGCCGCTCTATATCGCCCACATTCGAAGTCACCAAGACCTACCGGGTCCGATTTCCGCGGGCAATAGCAGAGCGGACGCGGCCGCAAGGGAAATTCAGCAGCGTTCAGTTTTGGGATTTTCACTACTCCAATCCAAAGTCATGCCTTTTTTCACCAAAACGCCAAGGCACTCGCCAGACAGTTCAATCTGCCACTTTCTCAAGCCCAAGGCATAGTTCGCTCTTGCCAGCATTGTGCAGGGGCACCGGGGGGGCCCTCGTGGGGGGTCAACCCACGAGGGACAGAGGCTAATCAGGTGTGGCAGATGGATGTCACGCATGTGCCACAATTTGGGAGGTGGCAATACATGCATGTCTGCATAGATACCTTTTCACAGTTCGTTTGGGCTACGGCGCAGAAGGGGGAAACTGCGACCCATGTGGAGCAGCACCTCCTTTCCTGCATAGCTGCCATGGGCAAACCACGGCACGTGAAAACGGACAACGCGCCATCTTACAGCTCTAGGCAGTTAGCCGCCTTCATGGCAACATGGGACATCAAGCATACTTTTGGAATTCCCTACAATCCGCAAGGGCAAGCGATTGTAGAGCGGGTCAATCGGACGCTAAAGTCCTATATTGACAAACAAACAGAAAGGGGGGAGCCACCAGCCCTCCCCAAGTCACAGGGAGAAGCACAGATGTGTCTCAACAAGGTATTGTTCACTTACAATCACCTTAATGTTTTTTCGGATTGCACGCCGCAGGAGAGGCACTTCCGCCGTTCGGAAGCTCTCCCGCGACCTATGGTCCGGTACCGAGTGCCACCAGACCCTTCTTGGAGGGGCCCGGTGCCGCTCATAACCTGGGGAAGAGGGTATGCTGCAGTTATGTCTCCTACAGGTGTCGTTTGGATTCCAGCCCGGTGCGTCAAGCCTCACTTGGAACCTCATGGCGTGGACCCAGACCGACCCGAGTCCGATCCCGGAGATGGAGGACCTCACTCTGATCGAGGAGACCCACCGGGAGACGCGGCGGCTGCGGACCCCGGCACAGAGGATCACCTGGGGGATGGTCAAGACCCTTTGCCGTGAGGCCCGGGACGCCCTCCAACGCGAGGGGAAGGAGCCGACGCCGGAGAACTTCGTGCAGCTGTCTTTGCCCAGATTCACATCAATTCCGTGATCTACACCATCATCCTGGCCCTCCTCCTGCTTTTGGGGGGAGGCATTCAGGCCGCTTCACTTCAGGCCAACGGCTTGCCGCCTGGTGAAGACCTCTCCGCACGGATGCGGTACAACTTGTGGGACAGGTTGGCGGGTCTCGTCAACCAGTCCGATTTTTGCCTACAGCAGGACATTGGTTCTGCATCTATCCTCAGCACCTGTCTCATTCCTGTGTGCCACACTCTGGACGCGCGCACCAAGGATGGCGACTGGTTGTTGAAGGCGTTCTTTGGCCCACACACTCCTACCACCTTCTCAGCATATGCACGCTGGGGGGGATTGCGACTTGCGTCAACCTTGCCGGCTGACGCCGCCACTCTTCATACCCCTCGAGTGGCGATCAGCCCGGACGCTGCTTGTACCCGAATGACCGGCTGCACCTCAGGCGGTCAGACTCGGCGCCGCTGCCTCGACCCCGGCAGCGGCAACTGGACTTGTAATAAACCAGAGACACTCATTTCGCTGTACGCTCATGTCACCCTACCCTCAGGGTGGTTTTTCACCTGCAACCAGTACACATGGAACTATATCCCTGCGAACCTGTCGGACTCAATGTGTTGTATCAGTCGTTTGACACTGTTACTTCCTACCAAGGACATGATTGCCCCAAGTGTAAATGACACAAATGTGCCAAATGTTGATATTTCCCCACTCATACGACACACGCGCACAACCCAGTTAGACAGCTCTTGTGACAGCAGCTTTAGGGTAATGAGTCCCGCTGAGTATGTATCTCTAGCAGTCAGCCTTGTCGGCGTGCCAGGCTTGGCCGTCGGCAACGCACGGAGGATTGGCCGCTTGGCTTGCGGTTTGGCCAAAGCCATTAACCATACCTCCACAGCGATAGCGCTCCTCAATCAGGAGCAGGCAGAACTTCGCCATGCTGTTCTTGACAATCGAGCGGCTATCGACTACCTCCTCTTGCTGCACCACCTGGGTTGCGAATCTTTTCATGGAATGTGTTGTTTCAATCTTACTGATAACTCCCGTAAGATCCAAAGCCAGATCACGAACCTCCACACCATAGTTGCAGGCATTACAGAAGGCTCCGCGTGGGGAGCTTGGTGGAGTTCCCTGTGGAATTGGATGTGGTCGTGGATTCCCTGGGGGTGGCTGCAAACGGTGCTTAAGGTAGTGGTGGGGATAGCCATACTAGGCATCGCGATTTGTTGCCTTGCTCAGTGCATTCCCTCGCTGATCTCTAAGTGCCGCCCCAAAGAGAAACTCCGTGACGTCATTCACGCCCAACAGCTGATGCCGCTTTTGCGCGGGATCGCCGGCCAGGCTCTTAAATTAAACAGAAAGGGGAGATGAGGATTCCGCGTGCCCGGTTGGGCATCGGTGGCCTCTGGCAGAGGTTAAACCAGTGAGCAGACTCCTGGCCTCTGGCCTTTGTCGGCGAGCAAGGGGGGAGATTAATGGTAGGGATTAATCCGGCCGCTTATTGCCTGACCAGCGATTCTGCGAGGAGCTCATCTCGCTGACCCCAGTTACCCATTAGAGTAATGACTCATCTCTTACCCAAGGTTATGCCCGGTGCAAATAAGGGCTATGTTTGCCCCTGCCTAATCCCTGGACAATGGGACTCCTAAGTCCATGTTTGCCCCAGTTAATCAACTTCCCTTTGAGGTATTCCCCATTAACCCGGGTACGTGGGTGAGGTAATTTTCCTGTCAGATGACGGTTCTGCCACCGTTGCGCTTTTTTCCCTATAAATGATGTTGCCTTTTCTCAATAAAGTACTGATCTGATCTCGCTCCGTTTGCCTCGTGTCGTTACTTGATCAGTCCTCCTCCAGGCTCCCCGGCCCTCAGTGGCCCTGATTCCTACAGTGCCCAAACTACATCCCATGAGCCGGATCCAGCCCCTGATGCCAATTAATCCGGCCCACACCACCCTCGTCACTCCTGGAAATGGAAGTAAAACGCGCCCACACTGGTGCATTTTACTTCTGCTTCTGGGAGCAACGAGGGCGGTGCAGGCCGGATGAATTGGTGTTGGGGGCCAGATCTGACCCACGGGCTGTAGTTTGGACACTTCTGGTTTAAGCAAAGAAAATGGCAGCCTAAAATCTATCTCATCCTGTTGCAAAACGTATCTGTTGCAAAACAGATTGCAAGGTGTGATTTACTTCTGCTTCCAGTGGGAGGAACCACGTGACTGGCCTGCTGAATGTGACCAGCCCGCTGAATCACATGACCGGCCCACAGCCCAAAAGGTTTGGGCACCCCTGCCCTAAGGGAAGCCACAGACTATATATAACTCGCAAGAGTTGAGCCAGACTGTTGAGGACAGGACATTTTAGAGATCTCTCATTCATGGAGTCACCGGAACTCAGAGACAGCTTGACAGCATGTAGCAACAAAAAGTATATTTGCGGCACATGTTATTTATGGAACATTCTGAATAGATAGAGCGAAAAATTATTAAATAAAAAGAAGCTATCTTGTCATGGTCATAGACAATGTGAATGGAAGCGAGAAAGTTATAATATGGTTTGGGAAACTAATGTAACGGATACATTGGCCCATTAGGGAAAATATGGCTTTATTAAGTATGCTAGATTCCATTGCATTTCACTCTGACCTTGCTTTTTACATGTAAAGATTAGCCAAAGTGCCCCAGCAATTATAGTAAAATAAAAGACGAGTTGAAAGGTGTAGTGATGATGTATTGATTTGTGTAGTAATGATCTATTAGTTAGACTCCACGATCACATTAAATTTATAATCATTTATCATCATAGTTATTTAGCACTAACAAGTTCCCAGAGGTGGGGGCAGTGATGCCATCTGGCATTGCTGGAAACTCCTAGCAAACCGGGAGTAAAAAGTAACAATGCGCAAGGACACTACCTAGCCGAACTTGATTTATTACAATGGATCTTTGACCATTCGGTCCCCGATATGGAGCCTCACTAATGCTTTCTCCTCAGAGCACATACCTTGAGCATATGTATCTCTTTTTGTACCTACTGTACTAACTCCCTGGCCAGCTAAAGCCAGGCATTCTTATCTAAAATACGTCAGTGTAATGTGACAGAGATTCATTGTGTAACTGTAGTTCCAATGTTAGACACTAGAATTGCTGATTTAACATATAGTCAGGTTTGATAATAAATAGAGGCGGATGAATAAAGAAAATAGCCGTCTCATCTTGGTTCCAGTCTCTGCATCTCATTTCTTTTACCACTGCGGCAGGCAGGTCGCATCAGAAAGGTTGCACCATCGCCTTCTAAACTCTGACGAAGTGGACTTGATTCACGAAAGCTAATATTAAAATGCAGCAGTTAGTCTTTAAGGTGCCACAACATTTTATGTTTGCACAGACTAACGTGGCTACCACTTCAAAAATTTCTTCTAAGATGAGGCATGGAATTGGAATGTGAGGAAACATATTCATTGGTCACAATTGCCCCTAACTAGCTCCACTGGTGGAAAGTAGCTCCATGCTTTCTCAAGCCAAAGTCTGACTCCAAGCAGAGGCAGGTTCTTTGTTTCCTAGCTTAAATCTGAATTGGCGAGCAAAGTGGAAAATAACTTAGGAAACAGGGCGAGAAATTAAGTGAAGTCAGTGCTAGGTTACGGTTTAATAAATGCAAATTCTGCCCATTTTTAGAACTGAAGATCGTCTTTACAAGCTTGGATAGGATTGTGGCGAACAGGATGAGTCATGACACTGGAAACTCCTGAGTTTAATTCTCAACTGTGCCACAAATGTGTCACGGCATGACCAGACAGGCAGATGTTCCAGGCCATATGGCTATGGTTGATCATGGTTGATCCAAAGTGAGAGAAGGATGAAGAGGGATCCACATGAGTTCAAAAATCTGTATATCCAAGCCTGCTTCAGTTCCATTACTTTTTTAAAATAACCCCGTAGTGCTAAACTCTGTTTCACACAACAAATCATGCTCCCCCCGCCCCACCTCTCACCACCAAAAAGCAAAAAGACAAAATCACGACTTTAGCAGAGGTTTTTTAAAAATCAGGAAGGCAAGAATTTATTACTCTTTTTATTGAGACAACCATTCCATCATATGGGCCACACAAAAACCATCAAAACTATTTGAAACAAGTAGCTTTTCTTTCACTTTTACCCTTTTGGGTGTCGAGGGTGATACAAGTTTCTTGTTCTGGCACTTCTGGCAGCCTCCATGTTATTTGATTTTGCTATGAAGCCTTTTCAGCTGATAGAAATGACTGGCAGACTTCATGGGTAAAGGGTTACGGCTAAAAGACTTTATTTTCTCCAACATTTTATAAGCAAAAAATAGCATAGGCTAACCAAAATAGCTAACTGCTTAATACCTAAGAGTTACACTGTGGACGTGCTTAATAGGTAACAGAAGTAATTACTTTGGCTGTTGTTGACTGAAGGATTATTTAGCCTCTGGCTCCAAAGAAAGCAAATAGTTAATCTTTGGTAAGGAAACCTTAAACAATGGTTTTAGTTTGATCCACACCAAAAGGTCGAATTTTGGCCAGGCTAGGATTAAAGGAATGTTTGTCCTGCCTTAATTAATTACGAATTCCTCCTGGTTGTAATCCACAAACGTGGACAGTTGTGAGATCTAATGGTGTGCCATGACTCCAAAGAAATGCTAGCCCACATATTTCTTTGCCCCACCCGATCAGAATCCGTTTATATTAAATAACTATTTATGATTTTAGGTGAGCATGGGTTCAAACTAATACACACTGCTACAATTTGATATTCTCGTAATATGTCTCTGATGTTCTCTCTTCACCTTCCTCTGGAATGGTATGGAATTCGTAGACATTCTCTCCAAATAGGCAAACCACTTGATTTGTTGTCTCTGATTTAGTGCAAGATAGGTTCTGTTCCAATTCTTCCCCTTATAATCTCATTTATTACTCTATCCCTTCTAGACACTCCAGCAGCCTTCCTCAGACATCTCATTTCTGTAGTGACCAACTTTTGTTTATGTGGAAATGAATATGCTTTGTATGAGGTGTTTCTTTGTGCCGATTGGTATCGTCTTATGTTGTAAGAGCGAAGTTAACTGTCCCAATATTTGGTTTGCCTGACTGCACTGTCTGTTCATCTCTGCAAAACCAGTAGCTTTAGAAGAACCAATGTACATATTGACTAGCCTTTATATCTGTGGTTCCAAACATGGGGCACACACCCCACAGAGGGGCAATTTGATTTTTAAGGGGGCAATTCGAGAATGAGTTAGACCAAGTGAATGGCCTTCTCAGCTTCTTCCACTTTTTGAATAATAAGAATTATATGTGGTGGCATCTGGATTTTAGAGATGCGTAGGTGGGGCATGGCCAAAAAAACCTTGGGAACCACTGCTTTAGATGGTCCAGAGCAAAACACCCATTCTCTTCTTCTGTATCCCTATCTGCAATATAACACTAATCCAATAAATAGTATAAGACAGTGGTGGTGAACCTTGGCACTCCAGATGTTCTTGAACTTCACACACACCCTTCAACTTGTGCAATGGGAGAAGGAGGAATGTGATGTGTGGAAGCAGGTAGATCCATGTACCAAGAGAAGACGCCTCATTGCACAGACCTCTGGACGACACACGGATTCCTTCCATCGGCAGAAAGGAGCCAGCCACAGCTTTTCCTTCGTGCTTTCCAGCCTGCCCAGTCGCAGTCCTGAAAACAGCCAGTTTCTACGGCCCTCACCCAGTTAAAGGGAGATTTATTGCTCATTGTGTTTGAGTGCACTCATAAATTAAACTTAGGCATTAAATCAAGCATCTGTTTCGATGTCTAGACACACGTTGGATGAACTCTGAACCTACTATCACAAGCCTTCTTCCTGTAGTCCAAATTATTGACAATTTCATGGATTATGTGTTTTAGTTTGTTTATATGTTTTTATTGGCATATACTATTCTGAAATCTTCAGATCTAAGCGGTGTAGGAATATTTGCAAATAAAAAGAACCATAGAAAGTGAAGTTGGAAGGGACCTATAAGACCAAGGGTGCCCAGACTAAGGCGTGTTTTACTTCCGCTTCTGGGAGTGACGAGGCCAGTGTGGGCCAGATGAATTGGCGCTGGGTCCGGATCTGGCCCGTGGGCCATAGTTTGGGCACCCTTGGTTTAAGCAGAGAATATGGCAGCTTAAAATTTATCTCATCCTGTTGCAAAACAGATTGCAAGGCACGTTTTACTTCCGCGACCGGTGGGAGGAACCACGCGACCGACCCTGCTGAACCACGTGGCTCAAAAGGTTTGGGCACCCCTGATGTAGCCAAATAGGGCAGCCATTTTCATAGCAAAAAAACAAAGTTCTGTGTGACTGGAAGTCTTGATCATAGAAGTCTGTTTCTGTCAGGCTTACCTCAGTATCTCAAGGTGGAAAAAAGCATCTAACACCTGGTATGAGATCACTGATGTGTGACTGTAATCTGTTAAAAAAAAATGACATCCCAGATAAATTTTAAAAATGGGATTGAAAGAAAGAATGAAAAGGAGAAGCAACTCAGAATTCTCCTATGTAGAGCTATAGATTCAAGTTGGCATGGCCAGGGGTGATGTTGATGTAATTTTTCTGTGTGTCATTTGAATATACTTTTAAAAGCTACAATTTTTTTTATGTTTTACAGAAGTGCTTTTCACTTCTGAAATGCTGGCCTGTAACTTGCAACTCATATTTTTAAGTACTTGCCTGTAACTTGAGTTCAGCTTGAACCTGTCACATATCTGCAATATTTGTAAAGTAGTCCCTATGTGCTGGGTCTCTATCCAAAGCATTTTTATCTTCTTTCTTTTCTGCTCCTGCATTCAAAATGTCATAATTTCAAGTACACTCCTACAATTTCACATGATTGTAAAACAAGGCTAAGACATTTCGAACCATGTTCCTGCACTATGTTTTCAACGACTTTGACATACAGTAATTAAAAGCAGAGCATGAGATGGCGAGATGGCATTGTTGATGCAATGGGCACAAAGCTGGGTGGGCTGAGGAGGATGATTGAGGATGGGGTGCCTGGAGGACAATGGTCCATGGGGGTGCAAAGGGTCGGCATCAACTGTGCGACTGAACAACAACAACAAAGCAATGTTGAAGAAAAAACACTTGCAGAATGGCCAAGCTGCCTTTGCCTGTGTTATTGCAACCTTGATATCCGAATGGTTTAGCCTGTTACTGAACTGCTACTGAACCCCAAGAGACTGCAGTGGCTTAGTGGTAAAGATGCTGAAATTGATTACTGGAAGGTTGGCAGGTTGACCTGAGTGCTGCACGATGGAATGAGTTCCGATCTCTGTCCCAGCTCTGGCCAACCTAGCCATTCAAAAGCAAAAAATTGCAAGTAGTTATATAGGTGCCACTTTGGTGGGAAGGTAAACAGCATTCTGTGCACTCCGGTGTTGAGGCATGCCTGCCACATGTCCACAGAAACGTCTGCAGACGCAGACAGCTATAAACAAAGATGAGCAGTGAACCCTAGAGTCAGATACGACTGGCTTTCAAACAAAAGTGACTTTTATCAAACTGCAAAGGTACAGAACCTCTCAGCATGTAACCCATTGATAATGTAACTTTGTCAAGGAGGGGAAAGAACCTAGACTTCTGAGTTACCCCGGGTGGTTTGACACACTCAGGTCTTCCTGTGAGTAACGTGCAGAGTATCCATTTTGGGATTCTGGCAGGTACAGCTGCTTTCACTGCCTTCTACATACCATGGTGGCGCCAAGGGGTTGAATGCTGTTTGCTGTACCATGTCAGAATTATGGGGTGGCTCCCCCACCCCTGGATGGGGTTTCAACATGTTGTGAAAAGGCAGTGTTGCTACTTAATATGTTGTTCCTGCTGGCATAACTGCTTGCATTGGGGAGAGCCAGCGGTGGGCTTTCCTGCCTTAGGTGCCAAACTCACCCGAGTGTCTTTGAGTTAGCACCATCTCTCCCCTTTATCTGATCCTGATTTCGGATTCTGTTTTTTTAGTGTAAGGGACCAAAGACAATGAAACAGCCGAAGGGTTGGCTTAACACAGGTTTATTGCATGATGATCCGGAGGAACATGTGGTAATGGCGGATGGGTAGCTCAATATATACAGCTGGCTATACATTTGAATGTGGCTCGTCGACAGACTATTGGTTGCTGCCTGCGTGACGTCGTAGAAGGTCACGCCCTTCTTGTCCAGGTGAAGAGGTGGCGGGAATCTTCCCGCGCTGCTGAACCAGGTGAATCTGAGCCATGAGAGCTGGACGCTCGCTATTGCCATCTAGTGGTCACTAGCTCGCGTCCCCTTATCAGGTTTACATTGATACAGCTGAAGGTTATAATGTTGCACACAGAAAGGTTACATTGTTACCACATGGCTAGGTACATTGTTAAAGGCACAGCTTTACAGAACACAACAGTTTTGTTCCCAGGGATCAACACAGGGTCAGTCCCTAGAAGCGAGACCTGCGGGCTCGAGTGGGGGCTGCTGGTGGACGACAACAAGCTGTGTGAACGTGGAGAGATACAGAATCCGGATCATTTCCTGGCCTGCCGATGACTGCCAGAAACATGTCCTGTTGAGGACTTAAGTTTGGCCAACAACAAAGCCAAGAAAGTGGCTTCATTTCGTCCGTCCAAAGTTTGATCTGGACACAAAAGAAGAACAGATGAGAAAAAAGTCATGTACAGTACCTCTAAAAAAATGCTTTGCGACATGACATTTAAAAGGCATTTAAATACCCATTGGAAGTCACTCTTGAAAATAACTCAAAAAGGAAGCTTGTTACACCCAAAAGTAATTTCGTAACAACTCATGGCATTGCTTTTGAAATGTGCCTTCCGGAAGGCAAATAGTTACAACTTACTACTTTATTTGAGCAAATTCCTTCCAGACTCTGGGCTTACACCCATTTTGGGGCAGGGCTGTTCTCCTTGAGCTACATCTTTTCTCCAACAGCCCAGCTATGTGCAAATACCTGCTCTGGGGGGGGGGGGGGGAGCCAGAGAAATATAGTCTAGGACGGGAATTCTCCGCTGTACGCCTCATCAACAACCCAGTAGGTTTCCACCTCAATGGATGGCTTGAGCAAATAGAGCACCGCTTTCACTGGGCTCCGATTGTCCGCACAGCCCCAGGCTCCCCTCTCCACATTGCCTTCAAGCGTTACATTATAGACCCCGGCACCGTTCATTTAATTTACAGTCCGCTCGGTGCCAAGCCGAGGAGAAAGTCTATAAACAGACATTCGTTTTTGTGTGTGTACATACACTCTCGCGCACACTGGGCAGCTGCGAGGTGGTAGGCAAAGAGCCAGGACGCAAACTTCAACAAGCTTCTCTTTGGGTTGACGGAAGATGGAGTAGCAAAGGACACACACACACACCCCTTCCCACAACCCACCCAAATTGAGGTGAAGACTACACAAAGCCAGGCATGTTATTGCGATAACAAAATCCTCCAAACACCCTTCTACACCCCTGGTAGGGGAGGACAGAGTACAGTAATAGTAAAGTTAAGACTCCGTAAGAGGAGACCAAATGTCACACATACATTCCTGGCCTCAGTTTCTTCTCCTTGGTCTTGCTGGGATTCACACGCAGGCTGAATTTTAAAGAGCAAATGTCTAGGAACGGTTTCTCTTCAGGAGATCTTTGGCATCCTTGGAAGACATCATTTGCCTGCTGACATTTCATGCTTCCTTTTGATGTAATGCTAAA
This sequence comes from Bradypodion pumilum, assembly GCA_035047305.1. Lineage (NCBI taxonomy): Eukaryota > Metazoa > Chordata > Lepidosauria > Squamata > Chamaeleonidae > Bradypodion > Bradypodion pumilum. Next base: position 383,973,664 of record JAWDJD010000003.1, read on the forward strand.
AGAATGTGCTAATTGTAAATTTCAGGCCAAGATGGTCTGATATGGAAATAACCTTTTTATGGGAGTTGCTAGAGCCGTGGTGGTGAACCTTGGCACTCCAGATGTTCTTGGACTTCAATTCCCAGAAGCCCAAGCACCCTGTGAATCCACACGAATGGGTTTGCTGTGATTCATCCAGCCCGCGCTGCCCTCGTCGCTCCCAGAAGCAAAACACGCCCATATTGTTAACTCTTCTGGGTTAACCCTTCTTCCATACGGGGCGTTTTACTTCTGCTTCCAGGAGTGACGAGGGCGGCATGTGCCAGATGAATTGCAGTAAACCCATTTGTGTGGATTCACAGGGTGCTTGGGCTTCTGGGAATTGAAGTCCAAGAACATCTGGACGCCAAGGTTTGCCATCACTGCTGGAGTGTTAACCCCAGACCACCCAGAACAAACACAGGAACAAAATAAACCATGCCTTCAGGAGCCATAAAAGGGGCCAGAAAGACTCAGGGAGGGGGGAAAACATTGTGAACATTCCTTGCATCATTCAGGTGATAAGAAAGATACTGAAACCATCATGGTAATAATAATAATAATAATAATGATTTTGTGTCAGAAATTACTCTGGGTTGGAAGGGTTTTTGCTGGAGAAACTCCATTCAGGGGACACCCAAACGAGGCTCCTTTTAAATGTCCCCAAGATCTTTTCTCACCAAAGTGGTTCATAATGGTACATCTGTAGGACCAAATACTCCATTTAGATCTTTATTCGTGTCAGAGGCACCACCAGCATATAATAACATACAAAGCTAAAATTAAAAGGACTAGATGACATCCACCCAATATCAGGCCACATCAACAGCATTTCCTCTTGCCAACATAAGGTCCCCCTCAGTGCACATTGAGGGGCATGGTGTGCACTGTACCATATGCATCGTGTGCACTGTACCATATGGGAGATATTTTGTTTTTCTCCGCATTCACACAGGCTGTCAACTGTAAGGAAACCCCACTTTCTCAGATTGGCCCTTGATCTTCCTATCTCGGTACGTAGCCTGTTTAAAGCAGGGGTTCCCAACCTAAGGCCCATGGGCTGGATCCGGCCCATGCTGCCATTTCACATGCCCCCCCACCCCTCTCAGGGAATTCAAGAAACAAAATGGTTACCCCTTTGAAGCTGTTGGGACAAAATGGCCATCCCCATCGTGCAAGCAGGGCAAAATGGCCATCCGGCCCTCAAAGCTGACTGAGAGAGTGTGACCCAGTCCTAGCTTGAAAAGGTTGGGAACCCCTGCGGATGAATTGGCACCAGGGGCCAGATCCGGCCTGTGGGCTGTAGTTTGGGCACCCCTGTTCTAGCTGCACGTTCACAAATTGCCCTTCATTTTAGAAATAATTAGCAGGATGTTTGGTTCAAATGTTTTGTAGGGGTTTTGTTCTAGTTTGCTTGATGCACATGTTTTGCTTCTAAAAGCAATGCTGGCACGGCCCCGGGACTTCCGAGAAGTAGAGGGGAAAGAAGAATGGAAAGTCTTTCCCGTTGCAGACTCAGACGGACGGACGTTGCTCTCTCCCTTCAGCTTCTCCAGAAGAAAAACACCAATTGGCCACTTAAGCAGCATCCAAAGTGGAAGTTCCTCTTCAAGCAGTCTCTGAGGACTACAAGGTTCATTTGACACAAATTAGGCAGGCTGGCCACCTGCCACAGCCACTGCATGCTGACGTGATGCACAGTGAATCACTAACTCTACCCACAAACTTGTGGAGCATCCCATTAACAAGGCTGGAGTGCCAAGGTTCACCATCACGGGAGTGCCCATCATGATGGTGAACCTTGGCACTCTAGATGTTCCTGGACTTCAATTCCCAGAAGCCCGAGCCCCCCATGAATCCACACGAATGGGTTTACTGTGATTCATCCGGCCCACGCTGCCTTTGTCACTCTCGTAAGCGGAAATAAAACATGCCCATACGGTTAAAACTCTTCCTCCGTATGGGCAGTAAACCCATTCATGTGGATTCATGGGGCTTGGGCTTCTGAGAATTAAAGTCCAGGAACATCTGGAGTGCCAAGGTTCACCATCACAGCCCTATTGGAAAGTGCCGGATTTCATGATGATCTTTCATTTTCAAGCATGACTAATCCTCACCTTGCTCAGTTTCCAAACTTTAGAGTAGACCAAGTGTGCTCAGGGCAGAGAAAGAGCCGAATGCTATGCAGATTTTAAGATCTCAACATCTGCAACCAGATCCAGAGAAGGGCTGTGCCTGCCTCCCTCCCTGCCTACCCACAAGTATTTATATCGGAAGATTCAGCTTTTCCGTCTAACAAGCCCTGTTTGTTGCCAAGAGCCTGGTGCCCAAGAACCATCAGGTTTGTTTTCTTGAAATGTTAACTTCATTGACAATAAATCAGGGAGTTGGAAAAACATTGAGGAAAGGAAAGCATACGGGGCGTTGGGTTGGGTTGAGTTGGGTGAATCTGCCAGTGGCCCAAACCAAGGATGGCTCAGGCAAGACAGAAAGCAACCCATCTCCAGCAGATGGGCTCCACGTGGAAGGTAGAAAGGTGTCTTCTTTCCCTGCGGGAAGCTGGCTACGGAAAGGAAAAGGGGAGGACCCATGCACCAGCCCCACTGAAGAAGCAAAAGAAACCGACGAGACCGACATCACTCCTGAGCAAGGGCTATAATTGGGGAGCTACTGATAGTCATAGACTATCTCAACCTACGGCCTATGGGCCGGATACAGCCCACGGTGCCAAATAATCCAACTCTCACTACAGCCTCCGCCACCACCTCCGGAATTGGCCATGGATTCATTTACAGCAGCCATAAATGGCGGCGGGGGGAAACCAGTCCGGTCCTCTCAACTGTTTGAGGGAGGGTGACCCGGCCCCTGACTTGAAAAGGTTGAGAACCCCTGTCATAGAATAACGGAGTTGGAAGAGGTCTTTTAGGCCAATGGAGTCCAACCCCATCTGCTCAATGCAGGGATCCGAATCAAAGCAGATCTGACAGAGGGTTGCTTTCCAATTCTCTCTTGAATGCTCCGAGTGTCGGAGTGCTCTCGTCTCACCACCTCTCAAGGAAGTGGGCTCCGCTGTCGTACTGCTCTAACCATTTAGGCATTTCCCCTAATGTCCAGCCTAGTCTCTCTGGCTTCCTGCAGTTTCAGCACGTTATTCCGCGTCCTACACTCTGGGATGAACAAGAACAGATCCTGCCCTTCCTTTTTATGGTTATCTTTCGGGTATTTTAGAGTGCTATTATCATCATATCCCCTTTCAGTCTCCTTTTCTCGAGGCTACACATGCCCAGTTCCTTCAGGATTTGGCTTCTAGTCCTCTGATCCTCCTTGTTGCCCTTTTCTGAACCTGCCCCAGTTCGTTGGCACTCTTCTTAAAGTGAGGTGTCCAGAATTGGAGGTAGTATTATGCCATTCTTCCCGAAGTCAGTCTAATCCAGCATTTTTCATGCCACGTTTGCATCATGGTTAGACTACTGCAATGCACATTACATGGCCTTACCCTTGAAGAACATGCAGAAGCTTCCACCAGTGCAAAAGGCAGCAGCTAGGCTGCTAATCATTAGATGATAATGTGATCCCGTGACTCTCAGTACTGAAGTCATCTGTACTCCTCCTCAGCCATTATTTCCTGAGCTCTGGTTTTTAATAATTAAAGTTCTAAGGGACTGGTTGCCTGTAATGAGTCATGTTGGTTATTAACCCTCATCCAGGCAATTAAAAAAAAACTGCTCTGAATGATCTCAACTTTCAAAAGAATTGTGATCTTTCGCAGTTTAGTGAAAGGGTGGCCAAATTATGGCCCCTGACACCAATTCCTCTAGCCCATGCCACCCTTGTCACTCCTGGAAATGGAAGTAAAATGCGCCCATACGCTTATTTCTGCTTGCAGGAGCGATGAGGGCATGGGGCGGATCCGGCCCACTGGCCATAATTAGGCCACCCCTGGTTTAAGCAGAGAAAATCGTAGCTTAAAATCTATCTTGTCCTGTTGCAAAACAGATTGCAAGGCACATTTTACTTCCACTGGAACCTCGTGACCGGCCCGCTAAACCACATGACTGGCCTACAGTCCAAAAAATTAGGGCACCCCTGGCTTAGGGCAAGAAACGGGGTTAAGGTAGTGGGTCATGCATGTACCAAATCCTCCAACATCCTCTCTAAATGGCTCCAACTAATGGTAATGGCTGTACTTCTGGAATGGTTAATGCCCCACATTTGTTAAATTCCTTGCATTAAAGCCAACAGTCTTGACTTCAGTCGTATCTTGAGTGTTTCCTTTCATCTTCAACTTCCTGGCCAATATTCCTGGCCCTGACTATATGTACCATGTATGTACCATCATGTCATGGCCAGAAATATTGGAACAAGGATAACTGTTTTGGCATGTAGCCTCTGCACCCCACCACAGTTGAAGAAGAAAGGAAGCTGTGACTGAGGGATATGTGCCATCCAGTCATTTGTGACTTATGGCAACCCTGTGAATGAGTGACCTCTAAAAAGCCAATCATCAACAGCTCTGCTCAACCCTTGAAAACTCAAAGCTGTGGCTTTCTTGAGAAAGTCAATCCACATGTTATGCACTGCAACAAATTTTTGCTTCTGCCTTAAGAGGGATCCCATCCACCAGGTAGGAAGGGTAAAAATTGGCGATGTTTACGCCCATGGGTGGGCATCATCCTTCTTTTATCTGGACTGTTATGCCAAGACTCAACACCCTTCCTCCAGGAAGCTTCCATGAATCAAACTTCTTATCGCCTAGTGAAATGGAGCACAATGTAGGGAGGAAAGGAGTGAGAAAGGTTTTCACCCTAGCAAGATATGTGCGGTTTCCATTACACCATTATAAGCATGACAAAGCACCAGAAATCTCATTTTGTCTGTTGGAAGAGGAGGGGAAAAATCTAAACCTTTCTGCTGTCATTTTAGATGATGACTCTATTTTTAAGGCATCTTCAGCTCAATAATAGTTCAAATCCAAAGGAAATTCCAGAAAGTAAGAATTGTTGGAAGGTTAATACCCTTAACAGATCATTTGAAGAGGCAGGAAGGAAGTCTGTGAAGAGCTCTACAAAGCCTAATTAGTTCATCTGGACAGCAAACTTATCCTACAAAGTAAGCAGAGTTTAGTACATCTTCCCTTTGTTGCCTAAATGGGGCCAAAGAATCTAAGGGCATCAATCCCATCAGATTCTCACAGTGGAGAATTACCATTAATGAATTGCCACTTGTATTTTGGCATGCTAGAAGGGATAAAAGAGAGCCATCGTGATGGCGAACCTTGGCACTCCAGATGTTCTTGGACTTCAATTCCCAGAAGCCCAAGCATCCTGTGAATCCACACAAATGGGTTTACTGCGATTCATCTGGCCCGCGCTGCCCTTGTTACTCCCAGAAGTGGAAGTAAAACGCGCCCGTACAGAGGAAGGGTTAACCTGGAAGAGCCTTAACCGTACAGGCGCGTTTTACTTCTGCTTCCAGGAGCAACAAGGGTGGCGTGGGCCAGATGAATTGCAGTAAACCCATTTGTGTGGATTCACAGGGGCTTCTGGGAATTGAAGTCCAAGAACATCTGGAGTGCCAAGGTTTGCCATCACAGGCATAGCCTGTCCTACATTTTCAAAGGCCTTTTCCATGAGATTAAGAATCATGTGTGTGTGTATACGTGTGACCAATTATGGTTGAGCAGTAGCATGTTGAGGGATCTGCCGGTGACTAACTAGCTAGCCCAACACTACTACATCATTAAAAAAAGATAGCTAAAAACAGTTGATTGTTCACAAAATGTTATGCACAGCAGTTGTAATGCCATATTATTACTTAGCAATATCCTCCCTTGCCCAAGGTACTGTAAGTCTTTTTAAAAAACAAATCCACTTAAAAGGCAGACCAAAAAAAACCTGCACCAACAGATGCGGCTTCCTTTACTGTTTCTAAACAGACAAGATTCTACCTGCTGTACATTCATATGACACTTGGTTTATCTCAGTGATGGTGAACCTTGGCACTCCAGGAGTTCTTGGACTTCAATTCCCAAAAGTCCAGGTCTCTGTGACTCCACACAAATGGGATTACTGCATTAAACCCATTCGTGTGGATTCACAGAGACTTGGGTTTCTGGGAATTGAAGTCCAAGAACACCTGGAGTGCCAAGGTTCGCCATCATGGGTCTATCTCCTTGCTCACTCCTGCCTAGAAGTTGCTCGGGCTAGCCACTCAATCTGTCTGTGTTTTATACACTGCTCTCAGCATCATCGTCTCATGCCCAATGTAGGACCACTAACCCATAATTGCCACCTTTCTTACCTGGAGGAACTCCTGGGCCTGCAAACAGGTGCAGAGGAGGCAGCCACTAAGTCTCAGGAAGCCCCTGGGTGACTCATATGAGCTTGAGCCCTCGCCTTGTGTTTTTAGCCTACTTGGAATGGCTTTCAACAGCTTAAATTACAAGTGTATTAGGTATGAGGAAGCGTGTAGGCAGGAATATTGCTTCTTCTTCTTCTTCTTCTTGAGGTGCCGTATCCATTCCAGATATTGGCTATCATCATGACGATCTTCCACACCAGTCTCTCAGGTTCTTTAGCCATGAAGTCCATCTACGTCCAGGGCCTCTTTCTTCCCAAGGATCTTTCCTTCCAGAGCGAGTTGGAGGATTCTATATTTTATGTCGTTCCTCATGATATGGCCAAAGTATTGGAGCTTTTTTTGCTTAATAGTCTTGAAGAGTTCTTAATTTAATGTAATTTAATAGTCATATTTATATATGCTGCCCACTCAGGTAGAACTCGACTCAGGGCGGGATTTTTATCCATCTGGCGCAACACTTCTACATTAGTCACATGGTCAACCCATGATAATTTTAAAAAGAGAAGAGCCTCAAATTGGAGCAGGATGGAAAGCGTATTGCCAAAGTACATCTGCTCTGACCAGTGTTGACAAAACGTCTTCTCCAAAGCCCTGATTCTCCCAGGGAATCTAGAAAGTGGGATCCTAACTGCAGACTTCTTACAAAGTTTACAAAGTGGAACCAAGAACAAAGAATGGCACAATCGCTATTTGGTTTTTTTTTAATTTGTTTATTTTGAAAACTGGTTTCTTGTGAAAGAATAATACTCAAGAGAGCACAGATTTCCTTTGTCAATCATAAATCGTGGCGGGCCGGCTGTTAGCTGGTGCAGAAGACTCTGGGCATGCACTGAGCTGCAGGAGCAACTTTCTCCTCCTGGGTGGGTTTCTGACATCATGTATTGCAGCACACATCTTGAAGGCCATGTCCTGGAAGGGACAGGAGCAAAGGGAACCAAAAGGGGAAAAATCAGTGCTAGGTTTTGCTTACATGTTGCCTTCTTCTTGTTGAATATTGTAGTGCAACACCAGCATGCAGTGGGTGTTAGCACAATAACCAGAAATACTAGCCTAAATTAAAGGAAGTTGTTTTATATTGTTTGTCCCTAAGTAACCAATTGGAAAGTTTTCTGTCTTCCGGCCACTAGGGGTCATCTGACCTATTTGCATGTATTAAGGCTTTGCATGTTTTGGCCTTCTTTCTCTTGATTTTTGGCCTTTCGAACAAGAAAGATGTCTATTTGAACTCCTCTGTTTTCTGAGCCACATGGCATGCCTAAAAGACTTAAAAGATCCAAAGACTTTATTTTAACTGTACATCTTTTAAAAATAATCTCACCAAGAACCCTGAGCACACGTATCGCCAGGTCCTCTCAAAACACACGGCTCTGGGGGCTGTCACCGAGAATGGCAAGTAAGGTCACAACTAGGAAGACAATCTTCTAGGTGGTGTCACCTACTCGCTGGAGTAAGTTACCAGTGGAGGTGCAGTAAGCTCCCTCTTTAGATAAATTTTGAAAGAAATCTTGAAAAGCATTTTATTTAGGAAAGCTCTTAATGATATCTTTCTTCCAATTTACTTCCTCTTCTATCCCTTCCTGGATTAGTGAATTTGTCTTGGATACTTAATTTTGTCTTGGGTTTGGACCCAATTTTTTGACTTATTTATTACAATCCATACTATTAGGGTGGGTCATTGTTTTTATTTATCAATTTTTTTATGTTGCAGACCACCCAAAACGGGGATCTCTGGTTTTCCAGAGGGATGATACATACATGTATCTATTAGCCAACTACCCAACCAACCAACTGAATGGTGGACTAATTAATTAAAAACATACACATGCAAACACACACCTGGACATCCCTAATGTCCATCAGAACTTGGAAAAGCTTGGGGGTTGGGTTGGAACTACAACTACCATAAGTCTGGATTTTGGGACTTGTATTTAAAAGAAGAAAGCCTAACTGAAATGTCTGCCATCCCATGACAATGTGGAGACTGTCCCTTGAGGTCATGTTGCAAAAGAGGGCCACAAACCCACCCAGCCGACACGGCTACCTTGTCTCTGGGCTGTGCCAATGAGGAGCAGAACCCTCCCGTGACACCAAGAGGACCTGGAAGCCTTCTCGAAGCAGCGAGTGGCTCCCTGGAGACCCTGAGCTGGTCCGTCCAGAAAGCCTGCCTCCTGTGTCTCGTGATACCTACCCTCCTGGCCCTAATCGTCAATGTATTCAAAAGGCTCTGGCGGCTCTGGCTCCTGTTCCTCCTCTTCAATCTTTGGCCCGTGAGCCGCCACGGGCTCCACCAGCTCCTCCGTGTCCTCACTTGTGTCTCTCAAGATGATGATGCCGCCAATTGAAAGCTGAAAAGATAAGAAGCACAAAGTCAGGGCTGGATTGCCTATCGCAGGGCGGTTGAGGGGAGAGGTGTCACCACTTCGCGTGGCACGGCTCAGACTGCACCCATTCAATTATGGCCAGCCCTACCATTAGCCGCAGGGAGGTAGTTGCCCCCAGGCACCATGTGGAGAGGGGCAGATTTGCTGCTTCCTGCTGTTGCCTTAGGAAGAACGCTGGCATTGCAGAGGCCAGGCGACCCGACCAATAATCCAATCTGCTAAACAGAGGCGAACGACCGAGTCCTGTGCTTAGGAGGAAACCAGCCCTCAGTGTGGGTGAGTGGATGGGAGGCAAGGCCTTCTTTCCACTTTAGAGTTTGGGCTACCATGGTAATTAAATTTGGCTGGCTGAAAGGAAAAGCACCAGCTAAACGGGGTCTTTGCCGAGGAGAACGCATGAGAGATGGAGGAGCCGGGAGGGAAGGATGAAGTCCAGGCTTTCAGGAGGCAAAATGAGACGGCAGGCAGGCTGAACCTAGACTCCTGGCCACACCTGCTGGAGGGATCCATACCACAACCCATGTGTTCTGGCCGTCACAAAAGGCAGCCAAGCGGAATAGCAACAGCAATAACACTTATATGCCGTACTCCATAGTGATCTCTATGGTAATTAGCATTTTGCCCCCAACATGCTGGGTCCTCATTTTACCGACCTCGGTAGAATGGAAGAGGCTGAGTCAACCTTGATCCCTGTCAGGATCGAACTCACAATATTTTGGTTGCAGTACAGCAGTTTTAACCCTTGCACCACCAGGGCTCTATAATGACAGGTTGCTTACCTGTAAATGCTGTTCTTCTTTGTGGTCCCCTGTGAACCCACGCAAATGAGTTTACTGTACGTATGCACTGCACAATAAACCCCATTCATGTGGATTCACAGAGACCACGAAGAAAAACTTGATAGAGCAGAGAGGCAGAAACAGACATTGTACATAGCCCATAATTAGACCGTGGTTATATTTAACAAGGCTATAGCAATATCAATCATGCTTCTATGCCACCGCATAATGCTTAGTGGACTTTCTGGGCTGTTCACAAGGTATTTAGCATTTTGTCTCAAAAATGCTGGGTACTCATTTTATTTATCTCAGAAGGATGGAAGGCTGAGTCAACCTGGATCCCTGTCAGCATCGAACTCAGTACAGAAGTTTAATAACTGCAGCACCTGGGCTCAGGCCCAACAAAACACAGACCTCCCCTGGAAATGAGGGGATCGGACGGTGGCCTACAGAGGCGTTCCTCTTCACAAGTCGCAAAGTGATGGGTCAGAGTTGACCCAGGGCCTTTTGTCACTCCCAATAGTGTTCTTCTTTTGAAATCCCACGCATGGCAAGTGGCAATTTGTTGCTCTTAGTTCATTCCCCACCCCCTCTAACCGCAGGGTAGCCCTGGACAGGATAGCCAGCGTGCAAAGAGCACCGCAGCTACTGAAATGGGGTCATTCCAGTCGAACTTGTGAAAGTGAGTTTCCTTGTGTGCAAAGGCAACAACCAGGAGACGGGGCCAGCATTTGGATTGCCCACTTCCAGGGGCAAAGATTATCAGGCCAGTCTGACCCGTGGGGCTTGCCCCATCTGTGCCCATCTCTCCCTGCAGGAACCTCTCTGGATTGCTTTCGCTGTTTGATGGGCTCAAAAGTGAACAGGTACTTGAGAGCATGGTGAAGCCTGTCAGTAGCTGCATTCCCTGCCCAAGAGATGAAGCGGACACATACGGGCTTGAAAGGCTGGTATCGACAGCTTTCTGGCATGGTGAGGACCTTCAGCTGAGCTGGCATCACCCGGGCTGGATTGTCAAGGATCTGGAAGGACGGTTCGGGCTCTTTCTTCTTTTCCTTCTCCTCCTTCTTCTCAGTTTCATCCTGTTTAGGAAGAGGGGAGCAAAATCAACCAAACAGACCAGAATAAGAAGAAGAATTAGGAGCCAAAATACACAGGGACAAAAAACACTTTTCACGCACCATTCATGCTCTGTTTCCTCTCCTAAAACACCTGGACTGGCCCTGATTTTGCCGAGGCAACAAGAGGTCCACAGCATCCATGTACCATAATGGAAACCCCTTCTCTCCTCCCACAGAGTAGCACCCTCTTCCTCTTCTTCTTCTTCTTGTGCCTTATCCAATTCCAAATATTGGCTACCATCATGGCAATCAGCCATAAAGACTGTCCTGAGACAGTCATCTGCTTTCTGCATCGCAGTGTGACACCCATAGTACCACTGATTCAGTTCCATGAGCCATTTTCTGGTCCTGAGCCCTATTGGCACACGAAGTTCTCCTCCTTAGCCCCAGGCCAGGATGGGTGAAGCTGCTGCCCTCCATCAAGATGGACTCAAGTGGGATTTAACCCACCTGGGGACCATCACCCTTTCCTGTGGACTTCACCACCCGAGACCATCAGTTCTCAGGGCTGTCAGATTCATTGAGTTGCTGGCAGTATGGTCTACTCTGTTACCATCATAACCTGGCCAGCATCCCTTACTCAAATAAATGTCAAAGAGTTAAAAAGATGAGTATTACCGTCAAAAGCCTTGACGGATGCACAATTTTAAATTCAAATATGTCCCCAGCTCCACCTCCGACAATTGTTTTAAACCACAAATACCCTCTTTTTTGGGGGGAAAAAAATCTTAGGTTGTGCCCTCCTGTTTCTAAAAAAGACTATTTAGAACAGGGATTGTCAAGCTGTGGCCTGTGGCACAGATGCGGCCCACAGTACGATTTCATGTGTCCCCCGCCACCGCCTTCACCATACCAGGAAGTGCCATGTGGTGGAGGAAGGGCAAAATGGCAGTCCAGCCCCCGAAGCTGTCTGAGGGAGTGTGACTCAGCCCCCGGCTTCAAAAGGTTGAGAACTCCTGATTTAGAACCATCAATAGCCCACGTTGAATAGCATCTGAATGGCAAGCTAGTGGTATCCGGTGGTTGGGTGGGAGGTGGGGGTTGGATGGAGTAGATATACATTTTCCCACCAGCTTTCTAAGTGGGACCGCAGTGGCCTAGTGGTTAAGACACTGAACATGATGACTGAAAGGTCGGCAGTTTGAGACCCGAGTACTGTGTGATGGAGTGAGCTCCCGTTGTCTGTCCCAGCCCCAATCTAGCAGTCCGAAAGCAAGACATTGCAAGTAGATAAATAGGTGCCACTTTGGCAAGAAGGAAAATGGCATTCTAGTCATGGCTGCTGCATGACCATGGAAACGTCTGCAGATGCAGACAGCAATGGCTCTTTGGCAGCAAGTGAAGATGAGCACTTCCCCCTAGAGTCAGATAGGACTGGCTTTCGAGCAAGCAAGACGCTTTTTCTAAGAGTTGCACAGGCATGGTGCTACCCTAAGCTAAATTGCTGTGTGTGAGTGTTTGTGTGAGTGTTTGTGTATGCGTGTGTGTGTGTGTGTGTGTGAGAGAGAGAGAGCGAGAGATCCCTCCAGTGACAGAATGAAAAAGGAAAGGCTCACCATTTTTAAAGACTGCTTGCAGAAATACATATAAAAGAACCACCCAATTTCTTTCCTATGCCACTCCATAGTGTTTTGCTGGGTTATGAACTGTCTGCTAAGATGGAAGCAGAGAGACTCTGGCTGGGGTTGGAAGCATTTTGGAGTTGAGTTCACACACATTTTGCTCTCCTTATATTCTAGAGTGGGGTGCCCAAACTTTTCAAGCCGTAGGCCGGTCACGTGGTTCCGTGGGCCGGTCACATGGTTCCTCCCACCGAAAGCGGAAGTAAAACACGCCTTGCAATCTGTTTTGCAACAGAATGAGATAGATTTTCGGTTAAACCAGGAGTGCCCAAACTATGGCTTGTGGGCCAGAGCATTCATCTGGTCTGCATCGCCATGCGGGCATGTTTTACTTCCGCTTCCAGGAGTGACGAGGGTGGTGCAGGCTGGATGAATTGGCATCGGGGGCCGGATCTGGCCCACAGGGTGCAGTTTGGGCACACCTGTTCTAGAGATATTGGATGAAAGCCCAGTTCTCAGCCTTGTTAAATACCTCTAGGCATGTGTCACATTCTCTCCAAAGCACAGAAATTTCTCTTTTGGGAATTAAAAAAAAATCCTAAAAATGATATTTCCATTTTCTCTCCATTACCAATTCACATGTACTGCCTATTGGTCAAATGTTCAGACATCAGAGGGTGAATCTCTCAATCGGGTTGGGAAGATGTTTGCCTGGACAATAGCATCCCACCCAGAAAGCCAGAAGACACACAAGAAGGGAGACAGCTGGTGAAGTTTGGTTTTAGCCACAATCTCTCTGCGTGGCCTTAGGGAAACCACTACCTTCCAGGCTCATCAAGATGAGGAAGGAGAGTGACGGCAGTGAAGCCCTGCCTAGATAGCCACGGCAGCTGGGAGATTCTGGAAGCTGCGGTCTAAAACAAGCCAGCTTTTGGAGATGATGTGAGCATTGAAACACTTTCAACCTCCTCTGAGTGCAACCTCCATGCCAAACCCAGTGCTCCAAAACAAGGCTCTGTCTGCATCTACCCAGACTGCAAGCTTAAGGTCTACGGTGGGCCCTTGGGCAAGAGGTCTTTGGGCCCCTCTTTCTCATGTTTATTTGCTGCCCTCTGCTACAGGATTCAAGGCACTCCATGGCACCCCCCAAACACAGGGTGAGACAAGCTGGCTTTTCCTGGCACCTATGCAAGGTTTCTCAACCCTTGGGCTTCTGGGAATTGAAGTCCAGGAACACCTGGAGGCCCAAAGTTGAGAAACTCTGACCTAAAGGATAACTATGGAAGCACACCCCATGAGACCTATGGAGCAGAAGACTCTAGCACAGAAGTGGCGAACTTTGGCACTCTAGGTGTTCTTGGACTTCAATTACCAGAAGCTCAAGTCAGCACTCCTACTGATCAGGGCTTCTGGGAATTGAAGTTCAAGAACACCTGGCATGCCAAGGTTTGTCATCACTGCTCTAGCAAGACAACCAAACCCAGGGCTACAGAGACCAGTCCAAACCACTCATAGAAGAGGGAGTAATGTGTAACCCATGAGTTCTTGCAGGGCTTCCGCTTTCCTGCTAAATTCCTCCAAAAGGGCTGCACCACTTGACTCTGATGGGAATTCTAGGCCAGTGGTGGTGAACCTATGGCACACGTGCCAGACGTGGCACTCAGAACCCTCTCTGTGGGCACCTGTGCAATCCCCCTCAGCACGGAGTTTACCCCACCCCTCTGCCCAGCAGCCAAATGGGAGCACTTCCTCCCTCCTCCAGCACAGAGTTCACCCCACCCCTCTGCCATCAGCCCAATGGGAGTGTTTCCTCCCTCCCCCAGCACAGAGTTCACCCCACCCCTCTGCCCAGCAGCCCAATGAGAGTGTTTCCTTCCTCCCCTATTGCTGTGTTGGCACTTTGTGATAAATAAGTGGGCTAGTTCAGGACTCTATGTTGTCAACCAAACCCTGCCCTACAGCAGCTGTTTTTAAACTATTGGCACAGGAATCAGTGGTCAGAATCGGAAGCAGTCCAGGTGGAATGCAGTATTTTCAGGACAAAACCCTTCAACCACTACTGGAATTGTTATTTTAGTTTTTGGTACCTCCTCCCAGGAGATCACTGCCATGTTTATGTCTTCAAAATGTACTATAAACAGTAAATTTAATAGCAGCATATATGTAAGCATGCACATGTCCTTCGTAGGAAGAGCGGACTTTTTTGTTTGCATTGGATGGGTCCCGGATCCTTTGACCCAAAGAGTGACACGATGTAAGATTTTGCAAGGTTGATGATCTTGGCCATAGAAGCTTACTTGGGTTCTTCTCTGATCCCAACCATTACAGGCAGTGAACCAGGGAGCTTTTCCTGCAGATACTGGAACCTCCAGGGGAAACATCCTATTCTGGGCAACTACATCCTTGGGCGACTACCAGGTGGGAGGTGGACTTTTAGAACATGCCAAGGAAAGAATGCAACTCAGCCAAAAAAACATCCCCCCCCCCCGGGCTGACTTTCCTGCCTATAAAAGACAAATGTAGGAGGAAGGCGATACCTTTATTGGATCACTTTAAAAAACCAACCATTGCATAAACGTCCGTGATTCAAGACCACTTCTTCAGGCACATGCATCGGTTTCTTGTGGACAGGTCAGGAAAATTATCAATGGAAATCCCAAATGTTTATGGCATGATGGCCTACCAGGCTCCCTTTCTTAAAAATGAATGTGAAAAAGCAGCAGGCTGTATGATGCCATCCCCCATTCAACAAACACAGGAAGCCAGGCATCTGCTTTTGGGGAGAGCCTGCTTTTTGGGAGATACCTTGGCCATATCATGAAAAAGGACATAAAATACAGAATACTCCAACTCGCTCAGAAAGAAAAGATCCCTGGGAAAAGAGGAAGCCCTGGATGTAGATGGACTTCATGCCTGAAGAACCTGAGAGACTGATGCGATATGTCCTTGGAGAAACTGTTCCGAGGAGTGAAGAACAGGAAGACTATGCCATGATGATAGCCAATATCCGGAACGGATACGGCACCTGAAGCAGCAGCAGCATCAACCATTCTCAGCACTGAAAGCTAACAAAAACTGAAAAAGAGCATATCAGAGAAAAAACAAAACAATATAAAGATGACGTAGCACTTTGAAGACTATCAAAGTGGACTTGAGCCACGAAAGATAACATTAAAATATAACAGTCTTCAAAGTGCTACAACATCTTTTTGTTTATTATTCTCTGAAAAAGAGCAGAGCACTACAAAGTCTTGCAGCTATTCAAGTCCCTTCTTGAAGCAGCAAGAAGGCAAAGGGGCATGGCATTGTTTAGGCCAGGGGTCTGCAAACTTGGCTCTCTCCAGGTGTTCTTGGACTTTAATTTACCAGAAGCCCAAGTCAACACATCTGCTGATCAGGGCTCCTGGGAATTGAAGTCCAAGAACACCTGCAGAGCCAAGATTGAGTAACAATGGTTCTAGGCTAGTGATGGTGAACCTTGGCCCTCCAGATGTTCTTGAACTTCAATACCCAGAAGCCCTGATCAGCAGATATGCTGATTTGGGCTTCTGGTAATTGAAATCCAAGTACACATGGAGTGCCAAGGTGCGCCATCACTGTACCAGGCCTTTTCTTGTGTATCCAGAATCGCAGACCAGTTGATTATGGCATGGAGAGCTAGACATCTGAAGTTAACCAGGGACTCTCAGAAGCCTATCCTAGGCTTTTAAAGACTTTGAAACTGTATTATGCCTGGAGAAGAAGCAAGGTAGCAGAGGATAGATTGGGAAATATGCACAAGAAGCAGTCAGCCACAATTTGAAACCTCTTTAAAGATGCCCAATAACAACCTGGAGTTTACGTGACTGGTGACAGTGCTCTTTGTCAATTTTGGGGGAAGTCAACAGCTGACAAAAATGGTAAGAATAGGAGCTCCTGGCTACTGCTACCATATCTTTGAATAACTCTATAGAAGAAGAAAAATCTTTTGGAGAACTGGAAGGTTTGTCCTGATATGCTCTTCTCTCTGTGTGTCTTTCTTTCTGGCCTAATAGGAAAGTGTTGCATTAATCTTGTTTCCCTCTTAATGGCCAGTGAATGGAACCAGACATTGTGATTCCTGCTTAAAGAATGGGATGAGATAACCCCACCTGTCCTTATTTATTTCAATTTCTATCCACCCTTAACTTTCCTGGAAGATGTCTGAAAACTCACCACTTCCATTTTCTCCTCTTCTTTTTTCTCCTTTTCCTTTTCCTTCTCCTTCTTCTTAGCTTTTGCAGTGATAGACAGCACAGCAGTAGAAACCTGAGAAGTGGCAATGAGAAAGGGAGAGAAGCCAGTCATGGCCTGGTGTGAGGGAGACCCACCCGGAGTGTGACAAGCAAGGGCTCCAGGCTCCTGACTGTCTCTCTCGGGATTGGACCAAGAGTTTGGCTTTTAGGTCTTAGATCTGAAAACTGGGCCAGTGGTGAGTAACGTTCAACTGGCCACATTGACATTTGGTGAAGAAAACAATGACTTGGCAAATGGAACCCAAAAGCCAGAGTGACCCCAGGGTAGGGGTCTAGGGGAAGGGACCTCAGAGAATGACCCACAACCTCTAAGACAGTGATGGCAAACCTTGGCACTCCAGCTGTTCTTGGACATCAATTTCCAGAAGCCCAAATCTCTGTGGATCCACACGAATGGGTTTACTGTGCGTACATTCGTGTGCATCCACAGAGACTTGGGCTTCTGGGAATTGAAGTCCAAGAACAGCTGGAGTCCCAAGGTTCGCCATCACGGCTCTAAGACAACATCTTCCTAACTTAGCATTGTGAACTGAACTGGGGGGAGACCCATTTCACACTGGCTACCCCTAAAAGTTGCATTGCACAGCATACCGTACTTGTTTGTGTTTAATACATAACAATTCTTAAGCCCCTTGAATTGCTATTTCAGCACAGAGTGTATGCTTGCAGTTCCCTCCTGTTTTCAGAGTCAACTCAAGCTTATATATATATATTTTAAAAAACAGGCATGGAACCTATTGTTGCTGTTTAAAGCTACACCTAAATATATAGCATGGGAACTGCAGTGGCTTAATAGTTAAGCTGCTGAATGTGATGACCAGAAGGTCAGTAGTTCGAGACCTCAGTGCTGCATGACTGACTGAGCTCCCCTCGTCTGTCCCAGCTCCTGCCAACCTAGCAGTCCGAAAACAAGAAATTGAAAGTAGATAAATAGGTACCACTTTGGTAGGAAAGTAAACAGCACTCCATGCACTCCAGTGTCGTCATGCCTGCCCACATGTCCATTGAAATGTCTGCAGATGCCACAGACAGCACTGGCTTTTTGGTTATAAATGGAGATGAGCATCAAACCCTAGAGTCGGACACAACTGACTTTCGAGCAAGGGTGACCTCACTATAGAGCACATGAATAACGCCTGGGACAAGGGCAGGGATGTGACAATGGCTAATGCTGATGAGATACATTTATTGCTGACTCTGCTCCGCTACCACGTTGTGGCTGCAAAAACACAGAGCAGACGTGAAGGCAGAGCAGTTTTGCTCTCAGGGCGTGGAGGTGGCTCAGTGAGCACAGAGGGCGAACCTTGACACGCCAGGTGTTCTTGAACTCTAATTCCCAGAAGCCCTGATCAGCAAGAGTGCTGACTTGGGCTTCTGGGAATTGAAGTCCAAGAACAGCTGGAGTGCCAAGGTTGGCCATCACTGGCATAGGAAGTCAATAGACTGTTATGTTTTAATGATGTAAACAGCCCTCGCTGCCTCTGACCCCCAACTTCAGAGGGTTTTTATTCCATGCCATTTGCCAACCATGAAGAGCTTATACCAGAGAGCGCCCCTGTAAACCTGAGAACGGGAGGTACGCACTTTTTCCTTCTCTTTCTCCTTCGGCACCTCCAAAGGGGCTGGGTAGGCAAAGGTGGAGGGCTTGACGTTGGATCGGTACTGCACTTTTGGCATCTGCAAAAGGAAAACACAATTTGGAGCGCACTCTTGAGAGGCTTACAGCAGTAAGCAGAGAGCATTGTTGTCACAGCCTCCTCGCACACTGCGCTGGTGGGGAGAGGCACACAAATCACACCAGGCATCAGTAGTGCTTCCTCTGGCCCCCTCCGGAAGCTTTGGAGCCATCAGCGGGCATTTGTTCCTCTGAAACATCATTATTCCATTAGCAGGTCATTTGTCCTGGTGAAGCATTTTTGCTTTCTCTCGCTCCTGCACACTTCAGCATAATGTTTATCCAATGTTTAACTTTCTGGCTCTTGCATTTTCACTCTGTTGGGCCGAGCCAAGTTTAAGGCCAGGATGTGCAGAAAGAAAGCAGAAGGCTTGATCCTGATCACAAAACCTAGCACATCTCATACAGCTTCTCCCTGGCAAAAAGATGAATTGACAATATCTTGTTTTCTGGAATCCGACAGAGAGCAGAAGAATTGCTAAAAGTGTGTTAAAATTTCACGTAAGGTTCCTTCTCTTCTACCTGAGAGGTTAGTTTTCTATGTGCAGGGAATGTTTTCTTTTCACACAGAGAGAAAGGTCAATCATGCAAACACCCATATGCAATATGAAGCAACAGACTCCAGAAAATAAGCATTATCAGTTCACTGTTCGACTGGGGCAAGCTGTATATAGATCAAAGGCCGTTGTATGTGGTGATCCTGGAGCATTTTCAGGAATGAAGAAAGACTGCATGCAAGAAGATAAGAGTGGGGACTCCTCCATCCACCCCAACAACTAAGCAAACATCTTTGGAGTTATGTGCTTCAGGTAACCTTACTCAAATCAAGGGACATCTTCTGAAGCCTACAATGCAGACCTGGAAGTAAGCCATGATCCATTGCAGCGCCAATGTGATACAGATTACTAAATTCAGCTGCCAGTTTTTAAAGAGAATGCCCTGTATGGGATATGGGCCCCATGTTGGGAAGCACCGGTTTAAGCTTACTAGACCAATTAGCCAGCTTTGTATAGTAACCCACCACATCTGTACTGTGGATAAATTATTCAAATCAGTCCACAACTTAAAACTGATGCCAGCAGATGCCTTCAAGTTTGATAAGATGCTATTTGAACGTCCTCAAATCTCTATCTGCAGCTACCACTGGATCCTCATAAATAACTCAATAAACTCTCTGGATACCGAAGATAATTGGTGATACGACTACCAGTACAGGTGAGTACATTATTCTGCTTTTGCCTGTTGCAAGGGTAAAAACAGAAGAGCCCGTTATGCGAGGGGGGCTATTAAGCAAGCTACGCAAATGAGCAGCAGCTATATCCAAAATAAGACTACCTCTACCCTCTAAGCCAGTGATGGGCAGTCTTGGCCCTCCAGCTGTTCTTGGACTTCAATTCCCAGAAACCCTGACCAGCTGGTGTGTTGACTTGGGAATTGAAGTCCAAGAACAGCTGGAGGGCCAAGACTGCCCATCTCTGCTCTAAGCTGATAGGCAAGCTCCTTTCCACCCAAACTGCCACAAAGTCTCCCAGTGTGGAAGTGGCAGAGAAAGAAACAGGGGCCTCCGTTCAGGAGGCTTTCTCTCCCTGCTTCGCGGGAGAGAAGCCAAACTCACAACCTCTGAGCCTTCCCACCTGGGCCTGGTGATTTACAACCCCTCGCCGATGTTGCCAAGAAACACCTCCCTCTCCCCTTCAAACCTCCCGTGGGGCTCAAGCAGATTCTCATCAGACTTTCTGAGCCCTGGAAGATTAACCTTTCTGACCACTGGTCTACTGCAGTACACCCGGGGTGCCCAAACTTTTCAGGCTGTGGGCCGGTCACGTGGTCCCTCCCACCAGAAGTAAAACGCGCCTTGCAATCTGTTTTGCAACAGGATGAGATAGATTTCAGGGTGCCATTTTCTCTGCTTAAACCAGGGGTGCCCAAACTATGAGCCGTGGGCTGGATCTGGCCCCTGACACCAATTTATATGGCCCACGCTGCCCTCGTCACTCCTGGAAATGGAAGTAAAACAGTCCCATATGGTAAAACACCTTTGTCCACAGGACTTAGACAGCACTCAAAAAGCAACGTGGTGGATGGGTGTCCGGGAGAGGATAGGGCTAAACTCCACCGAGTTATTCAACATTGGCATGTGGAAGGAGGGGTGTCAAAGCCAAACAGAGGCATCTCTGGATAGGTGGAGATGGGGGGCGGGGGGTGTCTTGAAATTGGTGTTGAGAATCAGAAGAGGAATGAAGATTCTTGCAGCTCCTTTACAAGCTAACACATTTTGTTTGGCATAAGCATTTGTGGACTGTAGCCCACTTCATCAGGTGCAGCAAATGAAAAGTGCCACAAATCCTTCTATTATGCCTTGAATGTGAGTTAAACAAGGCTATCTCCGCTCTCCCACACCCTCAGAAATTTCTGAACTGGAAGGTTTTCCTATAATAGTTATGGAAAGCTCCTTGGTTCATAATCCAGCTCCCTTGAGATCAGTACTCACTCACGTCTGGCTCCCTGGGACTAGGAAGACTTCTTCTCTCTATTCTCTCCAGAATCTGTACCATCCTATTTGTAATCAGGGAACTTTGGATTCAATAGCAGTAGGACACCAACCACTAACGCCCTATACCTGACTAGATTTTACTCTCTCCAACATCCCACGGTCTTCAACAATAAGAGAGCTTAGAAAAATGGCTCCTTTCAACGTGCAACTCCTAGAATTCACAAGACATCACAGCAATCTGTGTTGCCTGGTTTTTTTGGGATGGCTGCAATGGGAAAAAAAGTATTTTTCAAACTTTGAGAACAATGAACTTGGTCTCTTTGACATACAGTGCCCCATTTTAAGTACCGCCATGCCTTGGATGTGGCACTGCAGTGCCTAAAAGCAGAGAAGACAGATGCAAGGAAAGGGTGATATTATGGAGAACGGACAGCCTAAGAGTTACACAGAGGTCTTCATTGTTTAGGCAGGTACAAGATAAATCTCGAGCACAGTGAATCATCACCAAGCATCTAAGAGGGTTCAGTTCCTAGGATATTGGACATACCTTAAGGTCCTTGTTAAGACCGATGACACAGGTTGGGGTGTAAGCCAGCGACAAGAAGTGTGAGAGAGGAAACCAGAACCAGAACTGGGTGAAGACTAGAACTCCGACCACAGAAGGCATGTGTGTATGTCCGGTCCTTGACTGCAGCGAAATAGTGACGTTGTGGCCACCTGGAGAAGATTGCAGATGGTGGTTATTCTATCAGGTAAGGGTAACCAAAAGAGTAACAGCAGTTCCATAAAGTCAAGGCATCTCGTATTCCTATAATGTCAGGTGGAGCTGGAGGAGTGAAAGCAAGAAGCCACACAGTAGAAAATGAAATCAATTTGGTCTCCTCTTGCCTTTATGACAGGGGGTCCCAAACATTTCAGTCAGCTTCAAGGGTTAGATGGCAATTTTGCACTGCACAATGGGAGTGGCCATTTTGTCCCAACAGCTTCAAAGTAATGGCTATTTTGTTTCTCAAATGCCCTTGGAGGGGTGGAGGCCCACATGAAATGGCACCATGTGCCGGATCCAGCCCATGGGCTTTAGGTTGAGAACCACTGCTCTATGAGCCCGTGTCTGTCTACAAATGTGGGCAGATGGAAACTGCTAAAGACACAATGGTAACTTCCAGGCTGGTCTGAACTTCCCCCTAACCCAGCTTCCCGCAACCAACAGTATCCCATCAGATACTTTAGCCTGAGCTTAGAGATGCCACATGCCTTTACCTATCCTATCCAATCCCAATGCACATACAGTGGTACCCTGCATAAGGAACGCTTCGTATAACGGAAAAAAAACGTATAACGAAGCGTTTATGAGTTATTGGCAATACCCCGCATAACGGATTCCCCCCCCCCCCGTTATACAGGGTATACCCTGCATCATGAACCTTTTTCCATTATACAGGATATACCCCACACAACAAACAATTCCCCCCCCCCCCGGTTATGTGGAGTATCACCAATAGTGATTCGCATAACGAAAAAATCGTATAACGAAGCACTCCGTGGAACGGAGCTTTTTTGTTATACAGGGTTCTACTGTATTCTGCAAAATATTGGCTGAGAACACAAGAGATGACACACAGTGTTCATGGAGAGCAAAATGGTCATCTATGTCTACACCATCATACAGTCATGCTCCATTTTTTATTCTTTGTGAAATACCCAGATGTTATCTTTTTACTCTTTCCCCACTTTGGACAAAGAAAAACGCTATCTCCATCCCTCACTCACTAATTTACAAAATTGCAGGTCTCTTAGCATGTGATAAATCTTCAATGGAAAAGGAGAATGTCCTTAAGAGTTCATATTATCCACCTGGCCACCCACCGCTGGCAACCCAGAAACGGCCTCCAGCTTCCTGTGGGCTATAAATCTGAACAGCAGAATGAATGCTGCCAGATAACCAAAACCCTCTAATTTCATCACCATAAAGCAGAGATCAAAAGGACTCGTCAGGTTGACGCAACACAGAAGCACACAGCAAAAGAGAGAACAGAAGAGCTTGGCCAATGAGGAAGTATTAATCTGATTTTCAGCACTCAAACCAGTGTGATAGATGGAGTTCAACAGTCATCATGGATGATTCTTCTGGCAGAAGGCCTAAGCAGTTGACGTTGCAGTCAATTCTCAGGTGATTTACACTAGAAAGTTAGAGACACACACACCACCTC
The DNA here is from genome assembly GCA_035047305.1 of Bradypodion pumilum. Taxonomy (NCBI): domain Eukaryota; kingdom Metazoa; phylum Chordata; class Lepidosauria; order Squamata; family Chamaeleonidae; genus Bradypodion; species Bradypodion pumilum. Next base: position 383,996,538 of record JAWDJD010000003.1, read on the forward strand.
CTTTGCATCAGCAGGGGTCTGTTGCAGACCTGCCTGGAATTGCAAAGTGGGGCTGCCGTGGCTCAGTGGTTAAGAAGCTCGCCTTGTTAGCTGGAAGGCCGGCAAGTCGGCAGTTTGAGACTAGGGTACTGCATGATGGATTGAACACCTATCTCTGTCCCAGCTCCAGCCAACCTAGCAGATTAAAAGCAAGAAATTGCAAGTACTGTAGATAAATAGGCATCACTTCAGTGGGAAAAGATCTTGGGGACATGAAAGGAGCCTCATTTGAGCGTCCCCTGAGCGGAGTTTCTCCAGCAAAAATCCTTTCAACCCAGAATAATTTTTGACACGGAATTTTGATTATTGCAAAGTGGCCCTAATTGAGCTGGGAGAATGCAGAAAGTCATTAGCCTATCCAGAGCATAAAGTCATAAGCCTATCCTGAACAAGCGAAGTTCTGAATTCATAAAGCATAATAAGAGAAGCATCCAAAAGACCAAAATTATAAGATCTTTGCCAACAAAAAAAAATGCCTGTCTCACAAAAAGGCAGACACAGGTTCTGAATTTCCTCTGGGCTGCATTCACATGTCAAACACAAATGTCGTGAAAGGCCATCGTGACTTACGTTTATACAACGATGGAATTTTATTTTTCAACATTTACCCTTTAGATCGAGACTGGCTAAAATCTGGAATTCCAAGAGCTGCTGACTTCATCCTCCAAGAATTGCAGAATTGTTACTGGTTTGGGGTGTGTGTTTTTTGTTCTCATTGCATTACACCATCTTTTTCTCTTGGCTAGTCTGGGAGCAGAAAAGGTATGAGATGTTATACTGTATTGGATTCCCGCTTATCTCAGGAAAATTCTTCCAACAGAAGAAAGGTCAACCACGAATTGGGGGTGGTGGTGGATGGATGGGGGTTGGAAGAGCTTGGAAATGGGATTTGAAAAACAGGGCTCCTAAATTTCCCTTCCTAAATATCAGCTTGTGCTCCGCACTTAATGAGAGATTGTTCTTCAGTTGAACACCCCGCAGTCTAGCATCCTAAGCCAAACTCTGCATTATCGCAGTGCAGAAGAACACATTGTGTAAACCACCTGGAGCAATATGTGGCCAAAGAATGCAGAAGGGCATTTTGCCTGGAAACAGCAGAGGCAGAAACAGCTGGGTGGCCTTCTCTTCTCACCCCATGGTGTCTTACAAAAACCGACCAATTCTTCTCTTGGATCAAACCTGGTCTGCCTTCCTGTCGCGTTCTTGTCTTTGGAGGTCCTCCATCATCGTATCTCAATCTTCTCTGCAATTTGTGCGGTTAAATCGACTTGGGGTCGTGACAACCCTATGAATGAGCAATCTTGAAAATATCCTTTAAAGGCCCTGCTCAACTACCTCAGATTCAATGCTGTGGCTTCCTTAATGGAGTCAGTCTTTCTCACATTTGACCTCCCTTTTCCCCTGCTGCTCTCAACTTTCTAGAGCGGCGATGGCCAAGCTTGGTGCTCCAGATGTTCTTGGACTTCAATTCCAGGAAGCCCTGATCAACATTGTTGTGTAATGTAGGACTGTGATGGCGAAACTTGGCCCTCCAGATGTTCTTGGACTTCAATTCCCAGAAGCCCCCGTGAATCCACATGAATGGATTTACTGCGATTCATCCGGCCCGCGCCGCCCTCGTCGCTCCTGGAAGCGGAAGTAAAACGCGCCCGTCCGGGCGCGTTTTACTTCCGCTTCCAGGAGCGATGAGGGCGGCGCGGGCCGGATGAATCGCAGTAAACCCATTTGTGCAGACTCATGGGGGCTTGGGCTTCTGGGAAGTGAAGTCCAAAAACACCTGGAGCGCCAAGGCTGGCCATCCCTGCTCTAGTCTCAAAAATATACCTGTGAAGCCAAGACTCCCAGAATGCACCAGCCAGCATATTTGAGAGATTCTGAGAATTGTAATCCAAAAAAGTAATTTCGCAGGCTTTGGGACTTCTTTCGCCTCTATATAAAAATTCAGTTTCCCTATTTATTACTCACTTCCCCCAGATCTCATTCCATGTATGATCTCTACAACTGCCAGAGGAGGCAGCCATTGACCTGCTCTCTCCAGCAATGCCCTTGGAAACAGTGTCAAACCAACATTAAATTGGAAAAGAATATCTGTATGAACACATTTCTGGGTTGAGTAATATCTTTATTGGATTGTTAAAACATTAAAAAGAACATGAGCCTTCGAGTGTTACAGAACTTGAACGTTCGCCTTGACTTCCAGAGGACACGAAGGCTCCCCTTATTTGCAACTTCTTAGTAACCCTGTAAAGGTATTCCCAACCCTGAAAGATTTAACGTTGTTCCTATGCAGCTGTTCTTTAGGAAATGAAGAATGCAGCTGGCGTGCTGCTGACTGCTCAGAGGTATCAACAAAATCCTGGACTGTTAAGAAAAGGCTAAAAATATTCTTGTTTCATCCTATGGTAGGGGTGCCCAAACTATGGCCCGTGGGCCAGATCCAGCCCCCAACGCCAATTCATCTGCCCCATGACGCCCTCATCTCTCCTGGAAGCGGAAGTAAAACGTGCCCATACAGGTGTGTTTTTCTTCCGCTTCTAGGAGCAATGAGGGCATTGTGTGCCGGATTTGGCCCACGGGCCATAGTTTGGGCACCCCTGCTTTAAGCAGAGGAAATGGCAGCCTGAAATCTATCTCATCCGGTTGCAAAACAGATTGCAAGGCGCGTGTTACTTCCGCTTCTGGTGGGAGGAACCACGTGGCTGGCCAGCTGAACCACATGACTGGCCCGCTGAACCATGTGACCGGTCAGTGGCTCAAAAACCTTGGGCACCCCTGTCCTACGTTAACAAACCCTCTGTCACCACATCCACCCATCCCTGAAATACCCTGTTGTGAACAGTTGGGAAACTGGGGTAAGAGAGGAGGATCTTTCTCTGGCCCCTAACACAACACTAGACACCCAGGTTGACTCTTGGGCTGTCCTCGCATTCTGGCCAGGGGAAGGTTCTCCATCCCTCCTGTTCCTTTCACTCCTTGCCTGGAGCATGTCCTTCAAGGTCTTGCATGCACCTGCCTTTCCTTTTGGTAGCTAGCCTAAGCCATAGCTGCCCTTGGTCTGTACCCAGACGTCTCTAAGCCAAGAACTGGACTTAGTGGCCCAGAACACTCGGCGAATGTCACAGCGCAAAAATCGGCCAAACCTTTCCATCCACAAAACCTGAACAAATCAAAAGGGAGCAACAGAGGGAGGAAACCATCCGGCCTTGGACGGGAGCCAGACTAGAACACCCGTCTTTTCCCTTCTTAGGTAAAGGTAAAGGTTTCCCTTGCTCGAAAGCCAGTCGTATCCGACTCTAGGGTGCAGTGCTCATCTCTGTTTCTAAGCCGAAGAGCCAGCGTTGTCTGCTTCTGCAGACGTTTCCGTGGTCATGTGGCAGGCATGACTAGACACCGGAGCGCACGGAACGCTGTTACCTTCCCACCGAAGTGGTCCCTATTTATCTACTTGCAATTTCTTGCTTTCGAACTGCTAGGTTGGCAGGAGCTGGGACGAAGACGGGAGCTCATTTCCGTCCTGCAGTACTCGGGAATCGAACTGCTGACCTTCCGCTTCCCAGTCAGCGTCTTAGCAACTTGAGCCACTGCAGTCCCCTCTCCTAAACTAACTTGAGCTCCACGGAGGCAACACTTGGATGAACCTCCACAGTGGCTTGAGTCAGCTATCCGACCTGGCACATCAACAATCCACTCTGGATAGCCAAATACTAAGCATCACCATGTTGTTCCTTGCCTACTCTTACACCCATCCTCTCCTTGCCTGATCTTACTCTGGCCAGTGGAGATTTGGGGTGACAAGGCTGTGGGATACTGCCCTCCCAACAGCCTGGGGTGCAGCCCATCAACAGCCAACTCATCCTGGCCCAAGTGTCCACCATCAATCGACCTCAGTTCCCCAAGAGATAAGGGGGTTTCTTCTAACACCCATCTCCACTCCTTTAGCCCATCAATATAGCTATTAACCATTGGAGGTAGAGTAGTTTCTTCACACCAGTCCCTGGACAAAATACTTTGGATTTCTTCAGTCAAAGCCACAAAGGCTTCTAGCCACCCTTTCTATAAACCCGAGAGATTATGGGAAGGATATCTCTTCATTCGAAGCCAGAACTAGTGCATGCATTCTTGGAAGAGCCCTATCAGCAGCAATTCCCTCCCCTTCTTCATAAGAGCATCCTTGCTGGAACAGGCCACAGGAGCCCATGATCCAGTCCAGCCTTCTGTCTCACACAGCGGCTCACCATTGGCTTCAGGGTATTATTCCCAAGGAGATGCCTTCACCTGCTTAGGATTCCCTGGAAATGGCATTGAGAGACATCCTGCCTATCTCTCCAACCCGGAGGTTTCATTTCATTTCATTTCAAGTTTAATTTCTGTACCGCTTTACTCACCCAGCGGGCAACTCAAAGCGGTGTACAGAGTAACAATAAGATAGTACAATAATACAGGTAAACATAACACAATAAATCAACAATACAATAATAAAGCAATAATGTTATCAAATTACAAGATTACAAGTCAGAAAAAACATAATATAAGTAAAGGGGAAAATGCAAATAAGTTACACTAGAACTCTCCACAATATGGCAATTTCTACAATGTTAAAGATACAAAATTACAAAGTCTAATACAGATCCTGACACAATACAAATTATCATTTAATACCAACTAGTACCCTCGGCTACTACAAGTCTAAGACGGAGCCCCTAAAAAACGTCTCATCGAAAAAGAAAGGGGTGTCCCACCTCATGGCAGCTGTACTCAGGGAACAGCTGTGCTCCCACCCACCCATGACCAAGGCGAGTCAGGGTGAGGAGCCGGTGGTGTTGCAGCGGGTCGGCGGCGGCGGTGGCTCTTGTAGCCCCGCGGCGGGAACTCGGGGCAGCTGCAGCATGCTCCCACCCACCCCTGACCGAGGCGAGTCAGGGTGGGGAGCCGTCGGTGTTGCGGCAGCTTGGCAGCAGCGGCTCTTGTAGCCCCGCGGCGGGAACTCGGGGCAGCTGCGGCTTGCTCCCACCCACCCCTGACCGAGGCGAGTCAGGGTGGGGAGCCGGCGGTGTTGCGGCAGGGTGGGGAGCCGGCGGTTGTCTTTAGGTATCCATAATTATAGCCATTGATACCCTTGTCCTCCATGAACTTGTCTAATCCTTTCTTAAAGCTGTCAAGACTGACAGCTGTCACCACTTCTTCTGGCAGGGAGTTCCATAGACCAGAGATCCTCTGGGTGAAAAAGTACTTTCTCTTATTTGTTTGAGAACTAGTACCCAAAGGTTTCATGGAGTGCCCCCTAGTTCTAATGTTATGCCATAGGAAAAAAACAGTTTTTCCTTCTCTACTTTGTCCACACCGTACATGATTTTATAAACTTCAATCAGGTCACCTCTTAGACGCCGTCGTTCAAGAGTGAAAAGGCCCAACCGTTGCAGCCCCAGATGGTAAGGAAGGTGTTCCAGTCCCCTCATCATCATTCTGGTTGCCCTCCTCTGCACTTTTTCCAACTCCATAATATCCTTCTGGAGGTATGGCGACCAGAACTGTACACAGTATTCCAGATGGGGCCTCACCATAGATTTATAAAGAGGCAAAATGACACTTGCTGACTTATTTTCTATACCCTTCCTAATGATCCCTAGCATTGAGTTTGCTTTTTTCACTGCTGAGGCACACTGGGTTGACACCTTCATTGAGTTCTCATCCACCAGGACACCAAGGTCCCTTTCCTGGTTTGTCGCAGAGAGTTCAGACCCCATCAGTTTATAAATGTAATTGGATTTTTTTGCCCCAACATGCATCACTCTGCACTTACTAGTGTTGAAGCTCATTTGCCACTGTTTTGCCCACTCCCCCAGTGTCAAGAGATCCCTCTGGAGCTCCTCACAATTTTCACTACCTTGTATAATTTAGTGTCGTCAGCAAATTTGGCTACCTTGCTATTTATTCCTACTTCTAGATCATTTATGATCTTCGTAATTGGGAAATTCCTTGAGGAGAATTCTCAGCCGCATGTATGGTTTCTGTGTGGAGGAAAGAGATGAGGAAAGAGCTCCACAGGGAGAGAAGAATCTGCTTACACGCCTCCCCTCTGTGGATGTCCCTGGCACGTTGTATTGTGGTCTAGAAATTCTTTATGGAGCCTACCAAGTTAAGTTTGCTGAGAGCTCAACCAGTGTCACTCTACCCTTCACACAGGACAATTGTGTTTTCCATCAGTACAGAAGCTGCACATTATTTTGCACCTGACAAGGTGGAAACAACCTGATAACGCGCCTGCAACACCAGGAGAAAGGTCAACCCAATTCATCCAGCCGGCGAACTGAGATAGGTACATTTTTGGGATGTGTGTCAGCTCAGTGACTCACGCACACAATAAAGTCCAAAAGGCAGACTCTCATTTGGCGCACCATGGTACTGATGTGCTATCAGTGCAATTGCTTCTAATGAATTGCACCACTAATGAGAAGACTCATTTGTGATTGCCACAACACACATTCAAATTTGGGAGCCGGGGAGCAAATGGGAGGTTTGGTAGCAGAATTTAATGTAACCTCAAACAAGAGTCTCTTAAGGACAATGCTACCACCTTGCAAATACAGTTTATGATTAAATGTTTGATAGTGCCACAGACTCAGAAGACAAAAAGGAATATGAAGACGACAGTAACACTTTATAGAACAGGGTTACAGATCACAGAGACAATGTACATTAAGTCCCCTGAAAGCTCTGTTGAACTCTAATGAACTAATGACCCCCGCCCACCCCAAATCTCCTATTATTAACAGACTTGTTCAGATCTTGCAAACCAAATGTTGTGGCTTCCTTTACTGAGCCAATCCATCTCAGGTTTCGTCTTCTTTTCCCCCTCATCCTTTCCTAGCTTTATCTTTTCTTATCCTCCCATTGTTCAAAATACAATTGCGTCAATTCAGTCATTTTACTATCCAGTGGGAAGCTAGGAATCCATAAGTCTCTACATCAGCGCATTCCTCCGCATTCAAGAAGCTAGAACTCACTTTAAATCTCCAGTGTTGGTTTTGCTGGAAATGGTATGCTTCCATGGAAGAAAGACACTTCCTCAACAGAAAAGCCAGTATCCTAATGGACTTCTGCTCAATGGAAACCTCATCAGCGTGTAATGCACAACTGTGCTGCTTGCAAAAGGGTTTCTTTTGGACTAGTGATAATCCATTGCTCTGCCAAATGGTATGATCCTACATCTGTGATGGCAAAACTTGGCTCTCCAGATGTTCTTGGACTTCAACTCTCAGAAGCCCAAGCCCCCATGAATCCGCACAAATAGGTTTACTGCGATTCATCTGGCCTGCGCCGCCCACGTCGCTCCTGGAAGCGGAAGTAAAACGTGCCTGGCTGGGCGCGTTTTACTTCCGCTTCCAGGAGCGACGAGGGCGGCGCAGGCCGGATGAATCGCAGTAAACCCATTCGTGCGGATTCATGGGAGCTTGGGCTTCTGGGAAGTGAAATCCAAGAACATCTGGAGTGCCAAGGTTCACCATCACAGCCCTACATTATGCAACGATGGGATTTTCTGCTCAGAGGAAGGTCAATGGGATTAGTGACCAGAGCTTCTGAAATATGAGGGTGTGGTGACTTACTTAGCTACATCAGCTACAGAGCATAAAATGGCCAATACCACCTCTGTGGTTACATGGGCAAAATTCCCAAGTCCCACGACTTGTCACCTTAGATAAAAGGTTTCTATTGAGATGTATCTGCAAACAGAACTCAGAAGTTAAATGTGAAGTCTTAAGAGCTTCCATAAGCAAGAAGGACAGCACTCATCGAAGCACTACTCAAGAGCCAGGGGACAAGATCCATGCTCCCCACGTGCCTTGCCTGAAAGCCAATGTGCAGATGAAAGAAACTCAGATGGACCACCGCTTTTTGACAGCACAGAAGCGAATCCACAGCAGTGCATGAATCAACACAGATACTGCAAAATATGTGACCACTTAATGAACCCCATTTCTCCTAATCTCTCCCACTACTCCTTGATCCACATCCCACAGTGTCTCAAAAAAGAAGAATGCAAAGGGGCCATTTTCTTCCAAGGAGACAGCTTCTGCAGTAGATGAACTCATCTGCTTGATGGATGAAACTGATGATAACAGACACATTAGGCGGTATCCATCTCACCCATTACCCACCCAACAAAGATGCAATCACAGTTAGACAGACACCCAACACCAGCATTTCTACAGAGAGGGAGAGGTGAAAGGATTGTATGCCTACATTTTAATGTGCTAAAGCAATTATGTGAAATTCTCTGTTGAGCTAGTTTGCTGACCAGGTTGCTGGCTGTAAAACTGGCAAGATCTGCCAAAGGATGACTGCCTGGGTGCACAGACTCTTGTCCATCAGTGGATAAAATGTGGGGGTTTCACCTTCTACTATCCATTAGGTCTTGCCATCACTCAAAAGATTTGACCCTGTCTGCTTGTTTCCCTTAAAGCAAGGGTGCCCAAACTATTTGGGCCGTTGGCCGGTCACATGGTTCAGCAGGCCGGTCACGTGGTTCCTCCCACCAGAAGCGGAAGTAAAACGTGCCTTGCAATCTGCTTTTCAACAGGATGAGATAGATTTTATGCTGCCATTTTCTCTGCTTAAACCAGGGATGCCCAAACTATGGCCCGTGGGCCGGATCTGGCACCCGATACCAATTCATCCAGCCCATGCCACCCACGTCGCTCCCGGAAGCATAAGTACAATGCGCCCGCACATTTTAGCATTTTACTTCTGCTTCCGGGAGTGATGAGGGTGGCGTGGGCCGGATGAATTGGCGTCGGGGACCAGATCCAGCCCACAGGCCGTAGTTTGGGCACCCCTGCCTTAAAGGTTATCATGCCACCTTGAACTCCTCTATGACACTACCTTTCTCATTTCCTTGAAGCCATTCTCAAAAGCCACCTTTCCTATGAAGGCAAAGATAAATGCAAAGGTCTCCCTTGCTTGAATGCCAGTCATATGTGGCTCTAGGGTGTGGTGCTCATTTCCGTTTACAACCAAAGAGCCAGCGCTGTCTGCACCTATCTACAGATATTTCCATGGTCATGTGGCAGGCATTATTGGATGCTCATGGAACACTGTTACCTTTCCTGTCAAAGTGGCATCTATTTATCTACTTGCAACTCCTTGCTTTTGAACTGCTAGGTTGGCAGGAACTGGGACAGACGATGGGTGCTCACTCCGTCATGCAGCACTTGGGTCTCAAACTGCTGACCCGCCGACCTTCTGGTCATCAATCCTGTGAGGATTGAACTCACAGCCTTCTGGCTGCAATACAGCAATTTAACCACTCCTCCACCAAGGCTCTGCTATAAAGGCTTCGGACAAATCCTAAATCTTGCTGTAACAAAGCCTATGGGCGTTCAACTAAAACTGCCTTCACATCCCATCCTTTCCTTTTCCTAACCTGAATTTAAACTGCACACAGTTTTGGTCGGGGACCTCCCTGCACTCTGATGCAAAAAACGAAAAACAAACTTTATAAAACCATTACGGCAGTTATTATAATCCTGGGGTGGGTAACTCAGGGAAACCGACTGGGGAAGGAAATATTTTGCTCTCGGCGACTGTGGTGGAAGATGTCAGTCCTGAAATAAAAGGAAAAGTTTTGTCCCACCCCCATCTCAAAATAAAAACTAGAAGTGATTGGAATTACTTCCAAACTGTTTTACATACAAAACACTAAAACACATTTTTTTTTCATTTTTAAAAGTCTTTTTTTCCAACTGGAGGACTGGGTGGGGGGTTTCTTTGTTGTTGTTGTTGTTCAGTCGCACAGTCGATTCCGACTCTTTGCGACCCCATGGACCATCGCTCTCCAGGCACCCCTGTCCTCCACCATCCTCCTTAGTCCACACAGCCCCGTGCCCATTGTGTTCACAATACCATCTAGCCATCTCATCTTTGGCCATCCCCTTCTTCTTTTGCCCTCCACCTTCCCCAGCATCAAGGCCTTCTCAAGTGAATCCTCTCTTCTCATTTGATGTCCAAAATACTTCAGCTTCACCTTTGTTATTTGTCCTTCTAATGAGCAGTCAGGGCTAATCTCTTCTAATATTGACCAATTTGTTCTCCTTGCTGTCCAGGGGACTCTCAAAACTCACCTCCAGCACCACATCTCAAAGGCATCTATTTTTCTTCGCTCAGCCTTTCTAATGGTCCAGCTCTCACAGCCATACATTACCACCGGAAATACCATTGCTTTGACTATGCGGACCTTTCTTTGCAGTGAGATGTCTCTACTTTTCACTATGTTCCCCAGGTTTTTCATAGCTTGTCTCCCAAGAATGTTGCCTTTTTATTTCATGGCTGCAATCTCCATCTACCTACATAAAACTACCTACATGGCTGCATATAGCCTACGAACCACTTAGGAAAAAATGCAGTGACTAGAAATCACAGGCTCAAGGTGAGAAGGTTAAGGGATTAGTCTGGCTAACAAAAAGCTCAGGCCAGGCCTTGTGTGAGTTGGCATGCTTAGGAGATTGTATTTGTTCAGTGTATTGCATCAAGGAGGAAAATGAATTTTACTCGCAGTGAACCGACAAGTAATTCCAGTAGCATACATTACCTGCATCCAATATGCCCTGGGCTAGGATTGCACCAAACTTGGCCATCACATCGTCATGTTTATCATTGATGACTTTGGAATAGAGCTGCCTGAACTGGCTCACCTACAAGAGAGAAAGAGAGAGAGAGAAGAAAATGCAAAGCATAAAAACCAAGACATCAGAAAAAGCTACAGACGGACTGATAAAATTTTGTACAGTACTTGAGAATGTTTATTGTGCTGTAAGTAGAAGGCTAAAAAAGGCAACATCCCAACCCAGTTATTTCTAGCATATTTTAAATATATTGATTTATAGGGTTGGAATCGACTGTGCGACTGAACAACAACAACAACCAGTTATTTAAGAAGAGTCTGGCCAAGTTATCCTGCTATGGTAATACAGTAGACCAGGGGTTCTCAACTTTTAAGCCATGGGCCAGACCACGGCCCCTCAGACAGCTGAGCAGGCCAGACTGGTGCCCCCCCCCGCGCGTACTGTAAACACTGCTGTAAAACATGTTCATGACAGCTGTGGGCACATTTACAGCTGTTGTAAACACGTCTGCTTCGGGCGGTGGCGATGCAGGACACATGAAATGGTGCCGCAGGCTGGGTCCGGCCCATGGGCTGTAGGTTGAGAACCCCTGGAGTAGACCATACTGCTAGCGACTCAATGCTGAGTGTCAGGCAGCAGTTAACTAACCTGACAACCCTGAGGACTAACAGCTTTGGGTGGCAAAGTCAACAGGGAAGGGTGATGGTCCCCAAATGGATTAAATCCCACTTAAATCCATCTTGATGGAGAGCAGCAGCTTCATCAATAGTAGTCTGGAGCTGAGGAGGACTTTGCCTGCCAAAAGGGCTCAGGACCAGAAAGTGACTCACGGAACTGGATCAATGGTATGGGTGTCATGCTGCGATGTGAAAGGCCACTGCATTATATTCTTAGGACAGTCTTCATGGCTGATTGCCATGAGGATCGCCTATATTCTGATTTGGCAAAAGAAGAGAAGGTGCAAAAAAAAAAGGGGTGGTGGTGGGATATACATTTTTTGCTACCTTTTAATTTGCAAAAACTGAAGGGAGGGTGTTCCCACCCAGGTACATGAGCCACATGAATCAGTAAAGACAGTAATGACACAATGTGCTTATAAGCATGCAACAACTGCCTGAATCCAAACCAAAGGAAAATCCGAATGTTGCTGCCGAAAAAGCCAGACGGTATATTTCTGTGAAAGAACAGAAAGTTATGTTCCTACAACAGGATGCAATTCATCCTGTTACTCAATTCTACTTATAAATCAAACCAAATTATGGAAGCTGCTAATATGATTCCTTCTTAAGCCAATTCCTCTGCATGTTTAGAATTGCTTTAAAATAACGAACAGAGCAGCATTTCCGCAAATGCTGCTGATGAAAGAAAACAAAGAAGCTGCTTTACACGCACACCATGTTCATTTCACCGGGTGGGCTTAAAATCACGAAGAAAAGTCATTTGGGTGATTAAGAAGGGCTAAAAATGCTCCCTCTGACCCAGTGGGTCCTCATAGCACTGTAGGCTTTCCCTACAATTCAACTTTAGAGAAAAACTAGTAGGATAATGAGGCTTTTACACCACAGGTTCTATAAAAAGGTCACTCCTTGGGGTGGGTCTTACTTAATCAGTTTATGATACTACTGGCTGAAATATTAGCATAGTACGCTCCAATAAAGTAGGCCTACTGAATCAGTGTGGAATCTACTGATTCAATGAGTCTACTACAGTGAGGCTTGTCTCCTTAAGCATCAGAATTGCAGCCGCTACAGCTTTGGCTCTAAAGGCAAGCAGGGAACAATTTTTCACTTCTTTGGCCGGGCACCCGCTACCACTGCAGAACCATTAATCACAGAGGAATCACATTCTAGAAGTACATATCTCTGAGCCATTTTCTCAATATCTCCAACCCTGACTGGCAGAGGCACTCCAAGATTTCAGATCAGAATCTTCCCCAGTCCTACCTGGAAACATATGGACTGAACCTGGGTATTCTTGTTAGCAGAATATGTGCTCATCTGCCAAACTACAGGTGTCTCTACTTAGGATAAAATAAAACAGTGTCACTGGTGAGACCCCTAGCATGACTAGGTGCATCCATTTACACGACTATGTACTAGAAAACCTAGATATAGTTGCCTCCCAATGTATGCTGTTTTTGGAATTGTGCTAATAGAGAGCTACAGGATGGATGTGAAGAGCTGAGAAGGGGTTCATCCTCTTCTGCTGTATTTTTTCCTGGTACAAACTATCTGTTGTTGAAATACTGTATATTTAGTTAATTCTGCAGTGGCTCAAGTGGCTAAGACGCTGACTGGGAGGCAGAAGGTCAGCAGTTCGATTCCCAAGTACTGCAGGATGGAATGAGCTTCCGTCTTTGTCTCAGCTCCTGCCAACCTAGCAGTTTGAAAGCAAGAAATTGTAAGTAGATAAATAGGAACCACTTTGGTGGGAAGTTAACAGCGTTCCATGCGATAACTGCCACATGAACACGGAAACGTCTGCAGAAACAGACAGTGCTGGCTCTTCGGCTTTGAAACAGATGAGCACTGAACTCTAGAATCGGATACAACTGGCTTTCGAGCAAGGTAAATCTTTACCTTTACCTAGTTAACTCTGGGGTGGGGACCTGTGGTCTTCCAGATATGAGTGGACTTCAATAGTCATAGCCCATGGCCATCTGCCATTTCCCCTGGGAGATTGAGTCTAACATTACAAGATCTAACTGACCCTGAGGCTTATAGACTTATTAGCAGGGGTACCCGGCTTCGCCCAGGTGGTCCCAACACAGCTAGCTGAGTGCCAATGTTGCCCGGGAAACCCACTGGCCAGGGGGTGGGCCTGTGATGTGAGCTCAGTGATGACATCACAACACACACACACACACCCGGTTGGCCTAGCACTGGGGCAGACACAAACCCGACCTGTCGAATATACCCCCCTCTGCAGATCAATTTAGGGGGCAAAGCAACCCCATGGGCTTCGGGACCTCGACAGTGACCTGCTCACATGCACAAGGTACGTGTGTGCCGAATCTCATGGGGTTTGATCAAGGGGTGTGGCAGCCCATTCCGGACACCGAACACACACTTTTGTATATAGATATCTTTAACAAATCAGGATGCTAAGGTATTCACGGTGATAGTAACAAAAAGAATGGCATTTGTTTTATTAGTAAATATATTAAAGAAAATCAAATTGTTTTTATGCAAGGAAGGCAATTGTATGACCCGGCAAGGAGAGTATTAAATGTAATAAATGGAATGGTCAAGACAGGAATAATTCCATTAGATATTTTCAAGGCATTTGACTCGGTGGAATGTCCAACGTTAAAAATGATAATTAGGACATTAGGTTTTGGTAAATGCTTTCAAGGTATAATAAAACAACACATTCTGAGAATAGCGCAGGAAGGCTAATAAATGATAGTATCGACATTTAGGATAAAGTTATGATTAATTTATTAGTTAGTGGTACCTTATTAACAATAGAAAATCTTTTGAAAGTTGTGGGTAAATTACATTAAAAGAATTGAGAGACAATCAGATTGCAGATAAATTGGAATAAAACAGAAATGAGTTTTTAAAATTATAATAAAGAGAAAAAAGAAATTTAAATGAGTATGAATATTCAAAAGGCTATATACATTTAGGTGTAAATTTGTTGTTGTTGAGTTGCACAGTCAATTCTGACCCTTCGCGACCTCATGGACCACCGCACGCCAGGCACCCCTACCCTCCACCATTCTTGTCAGCCCACCCAGCTTTGTGCCAATTGCGTCAACAATACCATCTAGCCATCTCATTCTCTGCTGCCCACTTCATCTTTTGCCCTCCACCTTTCCCTGCATCAAGGCTTTCTCAAATGAATCCTCCCTTCTCATTTGATGTCCAAAGTACTTTAGCTTCATCTTCACTAACTATTTGACCCTCCAAGGAGCAATCGAGGTTGATTTCTTTTAAGATCAACCTATTTGTTCTCTTTGCTGTCCAAGGTACTCTCAAAAGTCTCCTCCAGCACCACTTTTCAAAGGCATCTATTCATCTGCGCTCAGCCTTTCTTATGGTCCAGCTCTCACACTCATACTTTACCCCCGGGAATACCATTGCTTTTACTATGCGAATTTTTGTTAGCAAGGTGATGTCTCTACTTTTCACTATGTTCCCCAGATTTCTCATAGCTTGTCTCCAAAGAATCAGTCGCCTTTTAATTTCATGGCTGCAATCTCCATCTGCAGCGATCTTGGATCCTAAGAAAGTAAAATCTGTCACTGCTTCTACTTCTTCCCCGTCTCTTTTCCAGGAACTGATTGGGCCTGTTGCCATTATCTTGGTTTTCTTGATGTTGAGTCTCAAGCCAGCTTTTGCACTCTCTTTCAACCTAAGTAAGCAATAGCTTCTTTAGGTCTTCTTCACTTTCTGCCATTAGGTTGGTATCATCCGCATATCTCAAATTGTTGATGTTTCTCCCAGCTATTTTAATTCCAACTTTTGATTCCTCCATCCCTGGATTGCGCATTATGTGCTCTGTGTATAAGTTGAATAAGCAGGGTGACAAAATGCAGCCTTGTCTTACTCCTTTTCTAAAATCCCTTCTGTCATTCCGTATCCTGTCCTAACCGTTGCTTCTTGACTCATGTTCAGATTTCTCATGAGGCATATAAGGTGTTCTGGTATTCCCATCTCTTTAATTACTTGCCACATTTTATTGTGGTTCACACAATAAAATGCCTTGGTGTACTCGGTGAAAAAGAAATAAACTTGTTTCTGGTATTCCTTTGTTTTCTCCATGATCCAACGTATGTTGGCAATTTGGTCTCTAGACCCCCTGCCTCTTCTGAACCCAGCCTGCACTTCTGGTAATTTTCTCTCTGCTCTAAATAATTTTTAAAGATTGAAAGAGAACTTTAAAATACTGAAGCAGTCAATTCTGAATAATGAAAACTGGACTGCAAAATTGCAGCATGTAAAATGAAGATATTTCCTAAGTTTTATTTATGGTGCTACTGATAAGGATTAGTGAAGGATTTGCAAAATAAGATTAATAAATGTTGTAACAGAGGTAGATGTTTAGGACTCCCTAATTTAAGGCTATGTTATATTGCCAATCAATTAAGAAATATTTGTTGTTGTTGTTGTTGTTGTTGTTGTTGTTGTTCAGCCGCACAGTCGATTCCAACCCTTTGCGATCCCATGGACCATTTTCCTCCAGGCACCTCTGTCCTCCACCATCCTCCTCAGCCCACCAAGCTCTGTGCCCATTGTGTCCACAATACCATCTATCCATCTCATCTTTGGACGCCCCCTTCTTCTCTTTCCCTCCACCTTTCCCAGCATCAAGGCCTTCTCAAGTGAGTCCTCCCTTCTCATTTGATGTCCAAAGTACTTTAGCTTCATTTTCACTATTTGTCCCTCCAATGATCAGTCAGGATTGATTTCTTCCAGTATTGACCTATTTGTTCTCTTTGCTGTCCAAGGGACTCTCAGGACTCTCCTCCAACACCACATCTCAAAGGCATCTCTCTTCTGCGCTCAGTCTTCCTAATGGTCCAGCGCTCACACCCATACATTACCACTGGGAATACCATTGCTTTGACTATGCAAATTTTTGTTTTCAAGGTGATGTCTCTGCTTTTCACTATATTCCCCAGGTTTCTCATTGCTTGTCTCCCCATAATCAGTCGTCTTTTTATTTCATGGCTACAGTCGCCATCTGCAGTGATCTTAGATCCCAGGAAAGTAAAATCTGTCACTGCTTCTACTTCTTCCCTGTTGCCATTATCTTGGTTTTCTTGATATTGAGTCTCAAGCCAGGTTTTGCACTCTCCTCCTTCAATCCAATCAAGAGGTTCTTTAGGTCTTCCTCACTTTCTGCCATTAGGGTGGTATCGTCTGCATATCTCAAATTGTTGATGTTTCTCCCAGCAATTTTGATCCCATGTTGTGATTCCTCCATCCCTGCATTGTGCATTATGTGCTCTGTGTATAGATTGAATAAGCAGGGTGATAAAATGCAGCTTTGTCTTACTCCTTTTCCTATTCCAAACCACTCTGTCATCCCGTGTTCTCCTAACTGTTGCTTCTTGGTTCGTGTACAGATTTCTCATGAGGCATATGAGGTGTTCTGGTAAGAAATATATCAGATGTTATATCTAAGCCCAACTAACTAATTTGGTTGAATATGGAAATGCAAGAATTAATACTGAATTTATGAAATACAATATTCTACTCTATGAACTCTGAACCGGATTTGGCATTTGGCAGTGATAGTGTCAATCGTCCTTGTGGCCTCTACATACTGTTTTTCCACTAGGAAAATGGCAGTATCAGTGTCCTGTTTGGTCTAAGATCCTCTCAAGAATTTCTGGAAACCATTAGGATCCATAAGCCTGCGAAGGTGGACCATGCTCCTCAAGAGGGAAAGTCACCATCTCCATCACAAATTGCAGCAGGAAGTGATCCGACCATGACAAAGGGTCTCTTTCACCCTCAGATCACCTCTCTGTTCCATCAAGAAAAAGGTCTAGAGTATGCCCAGCCATATGTATCTGAGTGGTGACATTGTGGGATAGCTCCATGGCCTTCATGGCTCCTATTAAGTCCGTAGCCCCAGAAAACATGAATGTTAAAGTCCCCCAGGAATAATATCCTAGGGGGCCCCAAAGCCACCAAGCAGATGAAATCTGTCAACTCCAAGAGAGACTGTGTTGGGTTGTGGGAGTATCTGTGATACTCCTTTGTATGAAATTCTGCTCACATGTATGAGTGGAACACAGAGAAGTCTAAAATCTTTCAATAAAGCAGGAAGTGTAAGGTCTAAACATCTTTCAACACTCTGCATGGGAAAAATAGAACATTTCCAATGAAGATGGAAACAGAAGGCACCGCAACAAGCTGAAGAAAGATGAGAGAATAAAACCAGGTTGCTTTTCACTTGAGGTGTTGGCGCTTCATTCCTGTGGCTCTAAGGGCTCTTGGGTTCAAGTTGTTTATATGCCGTTGACATATGCTATAAATTGTGGGGGGGGGCGGGATGGACTTGCTAACCACATGGGCCATGATTTGGAATTCTCACAGTAATCAAATCTTTAAAGAAACGGATCCTGAACAAAGCTGGGAGACATTCCACGGATCTGCTAATGTTCATGCTGGCGTCTGGCGTCTGCCAGCAAGAGGCTTCTTGTGTACGATGGGGCAAAGAAAGCTGGCTGGGCCTCTGTCTGGAGATGGAGAGGTGATTTGTCAACACCAGAGCCTATCCTCAAGCACAGGGATCAGAGTTTGCAAACATTATGATTTCAGACTGCATTTCCCAGCACCCTTAAGCCTGCACGACCAGCGCACAATGCCAGTAGGATTCAGGGAGATGCAAGTTCAAAAAAATAAAAATAAAATCTGTTCAACTGCAGCCTACTCAAAAGTGATAGAGACTAATACAAAGTCAACACTAAGAACATGTGTATGCATTTTGCCCAATTTAAAATTAGGGGGGTCAGGCTTCCAAGTTCAGTCAAAATGGGAAATCTTTTTTCTTGCGGATAACAAAATAATTACTGAATTCAAAGAACTCTTGAGTGCTGCTTCACTCTGGCTGGGTCAAGGACCCCCGCCTCCTCTATGTCAGGATCTAAGGCAGATCCAGTATTTACAGAGATAGCTTGATGCTCGCAGGATTGGACCCCCGCCTTGGAAAACAGCTCTAGTACTTGCAGGGTTAGACCCTCATCCTGCTGCAGCTGCTAGGCCACACCTGAGAACCTGGGAAAGGCTCTGGACCATCATAAGATCTACCTAGAGGCCCTGAGTGGTTTGCTATTCAAGAACTGGCTCATCCTCCTAGTAGCTGCCCCAGCAATAAAAATCACTGTACTTGCTATTCTCTGGCTCCTGAATCTCTTGCCTTGTTCCTACCATTGAAGATCTTTTGCTTTGTTCCTGGTTCCTGCTGTTGAAAATCCTTCGCCTTGTTCCCAGGTACTTGCCTTAGAAATCTCTTGCTTGGTTCCTGCTTCCAAAGACTTCTTGTCCTGTCCCTGTGGACTGTTGTAGGGCTTTGCCTGAATCATGATTCCTTGAACTCCATCCTTGTCCTACTCCAGTCCCTGAAGGTACTTTGCCTTGTTTGTTCTCTTGATCACCTGAATTCTGTCTTGCTTGGATTTTACTCTGTCATTCAGACTAATCCTGTATTCCCACCTATCTCAGGCTTGATTTTGGACCTGGACTCTGGACTGTGATACAGTTAAAGTTTGGCCTGTTGCCTTTGCCTGGTGCTTGTATTACTTGCCAGCCACCTGCATCCTGAACTCTGACACCCTAAAAGAGGAGGCCAACTGAAAAATGTGAGCAGAATGACAAATCACACAAATATAGAACAAGCAAGGAAACAGACTTTTTTGCAAGAATGGCAAACGGATTCCCATAACTAATGCCACAGAAGAAGAAGCAGGTACAGAATGTGGCTGCCAAGATGGTCAAGGATGACCAAATGTTTTGATCACATCTTCCCAAGCTTGGCTTGCTTGCAATGGTCGCCTATTGACTTTAAGCTCAATTCAAGGTTTTGGTGTTAACATCCAAAGCCCTCCATGGGTTGAGACATCAGTAACTTACTGAGCGTCTCCCTCAATTAAGCTCAACCCAAACTGCCCAGTCTTCCCAAGTGATAGGATTCTATTACAACAAGGAACCTGTTCTCTACTGTGTGTAGATACAAGGTGTGTTATTATTTGTTGCTGTTGTTGTTCAGTTGCAGAGTTGAGTCCAACCCTTTGCGACCTCATGGACCATCGCACACCAGGTACCCCTATCCTCTACCCTCCTCCTCAAACCGCCCAGCTCTGTGCCCATTGTGTCAACAATACCATCTATCCATCTCATTCTCTGCCCCCCCTTTTTCTTTTGCCCTTGCCCTTTCCGACCATCAAGGCTTTCTCAAGTGAATCCTCTCTTCTCATTTGATGTCCAAAGTACTTTAGCTTCATCTTCACTATTTGACCTTCCAAGGAGCAATCGAGGTTGATTTCTTTTAAGATCACCCTATTTGTTCTCTTTGCTGTCCAGGGTACTCTCAAAATTCTCCTCCAGCACCACTTTTCAAAAGCATCTATTCGTCTGCGCTCAGCCTTTCTTATGGTCCAGCTCTCTCACCCATACATTACCCCCAGGAATACCATTGCTTTGACTATGCGAATTTTTGTTTGCAAGGTGATGTCTCTACTTTTCACTATGTTCCCCAGGTTTCTCATAGCTTGTCTCCCAAGAATCAGTCGCCTTTTTATTTCATGGCTGCAATCACCATCTGCAGTGATCTTGGATCCTAAGAAACTAAAGTCTGTCACTGCTTCTACTTCTTCCCCATCTATTTTCCAGGGACTGATCGGACCTGTTGCCATTATCTTGGTTTTCTTGATGTTGAGTCTCAAGCCAGCTTTTGCACTCTCTTCTTTCAACCTAATCAGGAGCTTCTTTAGGTCTTCCTCACTTTCTGCCATTAGGGTGGTATCATCCGCATATCTCAAATTGTTGATGTTTCTCCCAGCTATTTTAATTCCAACTTTTGATTCATCCAGCCCTGCATTGCATGTATGTGCTCTGTGTATAAGTTGAATAAGCAGGTTGACAAAATGCATGCTAAGAAAGGAAAGTCTGTCACTGCTTCTACTTCTTCCCCATCTATTTTCCAGGGACTGATAGGGCCTGCTGCCATTATCTTGGTTTTCTTGATGTCTCAAGCCAGCCTTTGCACTCTCTTATCATATGAGGCCCTATACCATGGTGTTTCTGCACCACGGGCCAGACCATGCCCACTCAGACAGTTGAGTGGGCCATGGGTTCCCCTTGTTACGGCTGCCATAAACACTTCCACTTCTGTGGTTGTCACTGCAGGCCAGATGGAATGGCACTGGGGTCTGGCCCTTTGGCTGTAGGTTGCGAACACTTGCCCTATACGGTTTGGGACCTTGTTATCTGTCAGAGTGTCTCTCCCTCGAACAACTCCACACCTGTTCGTTATAGTCTACACAGCTCCAGGTGTCGACCCTGAGGATGGCTAGAAAGTCTATAACTAGAAATAGAGCATTCTCGGTGGTGGCACCAACACTTTGGAACACACTACTAGTGGAGCTGTGCCAGGTCCCATCCCTGGATATCTTTTAAAAAAAACAACAACTTAAAACTGTCCTATTCAAGGAAGCCTTTCAGAACATTATCCCTTTAACAATAAACTAGCCAGTCAGTTGACCCTCTGTGCCCACAGATGCATTATTTCATTTCATATTAGGAGGTATTTATTCAGTTGTTTTATTTTCATTTTGTTGTGGTTTTTTGTTATCATTACCCAGATTGGGAAATATCTTAAATGGGAGGTATAGAAATGCAATAAACAAATAAAACAGGTGATTTTGGTGGTGGACCCAAAGCCCTGCCTACATTCACCTGGCCCCCTCCCTCAAGGAATTTCATAAACTTGCAAAGTTTGAACTTTTTAGAAATGCTTTCTGTGATATTATGCCTACCCCTGCTTGATGATAATGATGGCTTCCTCAGCTGGATTTTTTGTGGCACACTGTATCTCTTCACTTGTTTGTTTTTAACTTATCTATTGTATTTATGTATTCTAATTGATTGATTTATATGGTTATTTTAACCTGCTTGTTCACTGACCTGTGTGGTCTTGAAACAAAGGTATAAAAATATAACAAACATAAATTGACATCTTGGGGTGAGTCTATCATGACAGCACTTAGTGCAGGGATAGCCAATGTTTTTGGGCCATGGGCTGGCCACATGGTTCAGCGGGCTGGTCATGTGGTTCCTCCCACCAGAAGCAGAAATAAAATGTGCCTTGCAACAGGATGAAATAGATTTTAGGCTGCCATTTTATCTACTTAAACCAGGGGTGCCCAAATTACGGACTGTGGGCCAGATCCAGCCCCTGATGCCAATTCATCCAGCCCATGCCGCCACATTGCTCCTGGAAGTTGAACTAAAATGCACCTGTACAGTCTGTAGTTTGGGCACCCCTGACTTAGAGGTTGCAAATTACTGTGACAAACTCAATTTTGTAAGCAAAATCCAAAGTAGATGTCACGCATGCAGCTGAGTAATGTGATTCCAGAGCAAAAGTCTAAGTTTAGAATCTAGTGTAGTTCATAAAGAAGGAGAAAGGACAAATTCTTAAAATGGAGCCGCTCTGACTGCCTCTCACTTCCCATTTTAGAAATGGGTCATTCACAAGCTGGTGTGGAGATAACAAAACCAGGTTGGAATCTTTCTAGGAAACTGGACATCAAAATCCTACTCTGCAGCTCAGTATCAGTTTTCTGAAAGCTTCAAATCTGTACCAGATTAGGTGGTCTTCATTATAGGGAGGACAAAAATCTCTCCACATTGCCTAGAACATACAATTTAAGGAAACCCTTCTTCTTCCCATAGTTTCATCTCAAGTTATAGGGGGAGGAATAAGATTATAAAAAACTGATGAAACTTTTTTTTAGGCTTTCATTCTTTTGAACAGCAAGATTGGAAATATGAGAAAATGTGAAACTTCCATATTTTCTCTATTTTAGAATGAGTGAAATGCTACTACAGTATTGCTATTTCATATTGTGACTGCATAGAACTGCCTTTATATAAATAATACACTTTCTTTTATCATGGAACCCATACCTTGTATTTTAATTCCCGCTGCCATTTTTCAGAGGACAATAACTAAGTTAGCGATATGCTTCGGAGAGAGAGATTGTAGCAGTTTACATTTCTCTCATTCTCTTTCTCTGTCATACACTGTATTGGCAATTTTGCTTTTAAGAAACACTTATACCCGTGATGGCGAACCTTGGCACTCCAGATGTTCTTGGACTTCAATTCCCAGAATCCAGCCCACACCGCCCTCGTCGCTCCTGGAAGCGGACGTAAAACACGCCTGTACGATTAAGGCTCTTCCAGGTTAACCCTTCCTCCGTACGGGCGCGTTTTACTTCCGCTTCCAGGACCAACAAGGGCGGTGTGGGCCGGATGAATCGCAGTAAACCCATTTGTGCGGATTCACGGGGGCCTGGGCTTCTGGGAACTGAAGTCCAAGAACATCTGGCGTGCCAAGGTTCACCATCACGGACTTATACTTTTGAGACTGCAGTTCTGCATTTGCTTACCTGTGACTAAGCAACATAAAGCATAGTGGATCTTTCTTTTACATTAGCATGCAACAGGTTGCATTATGCAATCCTTTTTTGAAGGGCTTTTACTCTTTAAGGCAGCCTGAGAAAATATCTTGTCCTCATTTCATAAAAATGCTAAATAGGACAAATTGATACATGAAGATAAACTGGACTGTGGATAAGGTTGGGGTATGAAACTGATATTTTACATATACGGTACATGTTGCAAATTCTTTTGGTTGAGAATTGATTGTGCATGCACCCTAACTTAGTTACAGTTAAATGAAGGTATACACTATGCCTTAAATGTCAATATTATGTCAAATTATGTATTATATTAGATCAACAAATCCAGGAAAGCCAGTGTGGTGTAGCAGATAAAGGGACAGACAAGAAATGAGACTTGGTTTCAAATCCCTGGTCAGCCATGGAAACCCACAGAAGCAGAGTGGTAGCAGTAAACTACACCTTGCAAACTTCATGTACCTTGAAAATGCTAGTAGGGCCATCGCATGTCAGAATCAATTGCATATAATCATAAAACACAAAGCAATACAAAGTTCAGATTTGACAAGACGGGAGAGACTGCCTCTACTATTTCATTAAACAGCAAAACACGCCTGTTCCACCACCACCCTGCTCTCAAGAACTCTCTGGAAACCATATGTGATCCCCACTACTTGTGGCTGTTTCTAAGAGATGCTTCTAAGGACTCAACATTCCTGAAAAGTTTGCATCTCTATTTGCATCCTAATAACAGTTATTCCTTTGCATTCTCACTTTTGAAAGTTTTAGATCATGGCTATACCAATCAGTGACTGAAAAGACTTTCTGCTTTCTTACGACCCCAAGGTTGGGGCATATAGCGGCAGCAAGACAGAAACCCTAAAGCAGGGGTTCTCAACCTTTTCAAGTCATGGGCCAGGTCATGCTCACTCAGACAGTTGAGCGGACCGGACTGGTGGTTCCCCTGCCATAAACGCTCCTGTAAAACGTGTCCACAGCTGTTGTAAATGTCCACTTCTGCTGGTGGCGACGATGTGGGCCACATGAAATGGTGCCATAGGCCAGGTCTGGCCCACAGGCCATAGGTTGAGACCTTTGCCCTAAAGGAAGGTTCTCCCATCTGGTGCCTCCCAGGTCTGTTGGACCTCATCCACCTCTACCAGCCAAGTCCTAGAGACATCGTACTGAAGTTCTACTGCATAAGTCTCAGCAAAGTGAACAGGCACGTACCAGAACAATTCTCTCTGTGATAAGGCTATTTTTGACTACTGGCTTCCACCCTTCTGTTCCAGACACCCTTCCTTTGTGGGCAATGGTCCTGCCACCACCACACCTTCTGATGTTAAGATGGACCAGGGGCCAGAATTGGGAAGAATATGCTGCATGGTCTTATTTTTAGAAACAAGGTATGAAGCCTTCAGGGCTTGGTGTCCTCCTCCCTTGACAGACTTTCACAGCTATTTGAAGTTTTACAGCCTTGGGAAGGGCTGGCTGGGATCCACTTGCACCACTTCCAGGACAACTCAGGAACACAGACCTGTGATTCACTTCGCCTCATTTATGGCCATTTAGTGTCTTGACTGTTGACAACAGCCAGAACCACTCAGTTTCCAACTTCCTCAGAAGTTAAAATACTATCAACCATAATGTTAAAACAAACAGCCAGGAGGACCAAGTTACGGGAATTTCAGAATAGTACAGTGGAACCCCGATATACAAACAGTTTGACTTACAAAAAATTTGATATACAAATAGAAATCCTGGCTTAAAAAAACGGGCCAAATGGTATATAGTCAGTCAGAAAAAGCGAAAGCGTACAGTTTTTTAACAGGAAAAATTCAACATACAAAAATATATGGTGGCATCTAGAGGCCTCTTCTGGTAATCCAATGTGTTTTCGACATACAATTTCCCCCGACATACAAATAACTGTGGAATGGAAAAAATTCGTATGTAGAGGTTTTTCCATTTGGGGTGAAAATGCTCAGGTTTAACAAGCCTGCAGACTCTAAAGTAACCCAGTGGCCACCTTTACCTGTGAGAGATTGCCCCAAACATCACCAAAATCAAGCCTGAAGTAGACAGGAATATAGGCTTAGTCTGGATGACAAGAGTGTAACCCAAGCAAGCCAGAATTCAGCTGACCAAGAGAGGAAACACAAAGTACCTTCAAGGACTGGAGGAGGGCAAGGATGAAGTTCAAGGACTGGCCAAAGTAACTGCACTGATGGGAGATATACCGGTAGTCGAAACATTTGTATGGTACAAGGCCAGGGAGGACAAAATTAAATAAATGGTCAGGGAGGCATGTGAACAAGAAGCATCCTACGCCATGTCTGTTGAATCAGTGTTTTTGGTTCACAATACTACTACAGGGATGGGCTATACCAGCGATGGCAGACCTATGGCATGCGTGCCAGATGTAGCACTCCCATCCCTATCTGTTGGCACGTGCGCCATCACCCCAGGACAGAGTTAGGCCCGCCCCTCTGCCCAGCAGCCCAATGGGAGTGCTTCCTCCCTCCCCCAGCACAGAGTTAGCCCTGCCCCTTTGCCCTGCAGCCCAATAGGAACGCTTCCTCCCTCCCTCCAGCACAGAGTTTGTCCCACCCCTCTGTTTGGGCACTCATTTTCTAAAAGGTTTGTCATCACCTGGGCTATACAGTACAGTCTGCAGGCCACTTGTGGTACCCAGCACCACCAAAATTCAAAAGAAATGTTTTAAAAATTGGTGAAAGAAAGTTATAGCTCAGAGAGTGCCTTCTAGGGGGTTCTGTCAGGGGCTTAAGCCATTTTTAGGGGGACCCCATCACTGGGGCGCCCAAACTACTTTTTGAAAATTCTTCTTTAGAGGGGAAACTTTTTTATTTAAAATAGTTTTCCTATTTAAAATAGGTCCATGGGTGAATAGGTGTAGCCCCTACTCTCTCTCTCTCTCGAGGTTGACCTTTTAATGTTTTGTTGTTGTTCAGTCTCATAGCCGAGTCCGACCCCCTGTGACCCCATGGACCATTCCTTGCCAGGCACCTCTGTCCTCCACCATCCTCCTTGACTCACCTAGTTCTGTGCCTATTGTGTCTACAATACCATCTAACCACCTCATCTTTGGCCACCCCCTTCTTCTTTTGCCCTCCATCTTTCCCAGCATCAAGGCTTTCTCAAGTGAATCCTCTCATCACTTGATGTCAAAAGCACTTTAGCTTCATCTTCAATATTTGACCTTCCAAGGTGCAGTCGGGATTGATTTCTTTTAAGATAGACCTATTTGTTCTCCTTTTAATGTTAGCTTTGCATATTATGTTGACAATTATTTCTAAGTATTTGTGAGCTACTGCCAGTCCCAATATCAAGAGAAATGCGGTATTGAAATGAAATAGGTCTCTGTAAGGAAGGGAGCCATGCTGGGACGTTCAATTCCAGAATAAGTCGGAGCTCTAGCTGGGAAGCCAAGCCA
Organism: Bradypodion pumilum; assembly: GCA_035047305.1. Lineage (NCBI taxonomy): Eukaryota > Metazoa > Chordata > Lepidosauria > Squamata > Chamaeleonidae > Bradypodion > Bradypodion pumilum. The sequence goes on from JAWDJD010000003.1 coordinate 384,022,795, forward strand.
AGGTCAGCTCCAAGCAGTGTGAGGAGGAGGAGGAGGAGGAAGAAGAAGAAGAGCAAGCAGGGAAAGTGGCATGGACCAGGAGAAAGTGGAAAAACACATCCTGGGTTTCTTAGCTTGAGAAAGAATGTGTTCAGTGTCAAAGCCAGGAAGAGGATGTTTACAGAAGCAAAAGGGAGGCATGATCAATCACCCATGAGGATGATGTGGAGAAAAGCAAGCGGCTGGTGGAGCCGGCTAATAAAGCATTTTGAGTGGAGAAAAAGATTACACCCCATCTCCAAGGTTATAAGATTCCTTGAGCTGATGCCTCCCATGGACAGTGGGTGAAAAGGGGTTAATTTGCCCACATGACTAGACCTGATCTTTGCAAACATTGGTTTTCCTCATCTATCGCTTCTAAGGATCAACGGCTCATTAGAATTAATACATTTTATCCTCCAGAAACAAAAACCCTAACTCAAATTATTTGTTTTGGGACACTTTACCACCACAATCTGGTGGTGCAGTGGTTAAAACTGCTGCCATGCAACCAAAAGGTTGTCAGTTTGATCCTGACTCAGCCTTCCATCCTTCCAAGGTGGGTAAAATGATTCCCCAGCATGTTGGAGGCAAAATGCTAATTAATTTGTGAACCACCCAGGGACTGCACTAAACACTATGGCGTGCGGTATATAAGTGTGATTACATAAGAACATAAGAACATAAGAACAGCCTTGCTGGAACAGGCCACAGCCCATCCAGTCCAGCATTCTGTCTCACACAGTGGCTCACCATTTCCTTCAGGGTATTCCCAAGGAGATGCCTTCACCTGCTTAGGATTCCCTGGAAATGGCATTGAGAGATATCCTGCCTATCTCTCCAACCCGGAGGTTGTCCTTAGGTAGCCATAATTATAGCCATTGATAGCCTTGTCCTCCATGAACTTGTCTAATCCTTTCTTAAAGCTGTCAAGACTGACAGCTGTCACCACTTCTTCTGGCAGGGAGTTCCATAGACCAGTAATCCTCTGGGTGAAAAAGTACTTTCTCTTATTTGTTTGAGAACTAGTACCCAAAAGTTTCATGGAGTATCCCCTAGTTCTAGTGTTGTGCGATAGGGAAAACAGTTTTTCCTTATCCACTTTGTCCACACCGTGCATGATTTTATAAACTTCAATCAGGTCACCTCTTAGACGCCGTCGTTCAAGAGTGAAAAGGCCCAACCGTTGCAGCCTCAGATGGTAAGGAAGGTGTTCCAGTCCCCTAATCATTCTGGTTGCCCTCCTCTGTACTTTCTCCAACTCCATAATATCCTTCTGGAGGTATGGCGACCAGAACTGTACACAGTATTCCAGATGGGGCCTCACCATAGATTTATAAAGAGGCAAAATGACACTTGCTGACTTATTTTCTATACCATTCCTAATGATCCCTAACATTGAGTTTGCTTTTTTCACTGCTGAGGCACACTGGGTTGACACCTTCATTGAGCTGTCCACCAGGACACCAAGGTCCCTTTCCTGGTTTGTCGCAGAGAGTTCAGACCCCATCAGTTTATAAATGTAATTGGGGTTTTTTGCCCCAACATGCATCACTCTGCACTTACTGATGTTGAAGCTCATTTGCCACTGTTTTGCCCACTCCCCCAGTGTCAAGAGATCCCTCTGGAGCTCTTCACAATCTCTCACAGTTTTCACTACCCTGTATAATTTAGTGTCGTCAGCAAATTTGGCTACCTTGCTTTTTACTCCTACCTCTAGATCATTTATGAAGAGGTTGAAAAGCAGGGGTCCCAGTACTGAACCTTGGGGGACCCCACTCTTTACTTCCCTCCACTTGGAGAAGTGTCCATTTAGTGCTACCCTCTGTTTCCTGTCCCTTAGCCAGTTGCTGATCCAGGACAAGACCTGTCCCTTTATTCCATGACTGGTAAGTTTATTCAAGAGCCTTTGGTGTGGGACCTTGTCAAAAGCCTTCTGAAAGTCCAGATAAACAATGTCAACTGGATCCCCCTTATCCACATGCTTGTTGACACTCTCAAAAAATTCCAACAGATTAGTGAGGCATGATTTGCCCTTGCAAAAGCCATGTTGGCTCTCCTTTAGCAGCGCCTCCTCTTCTATGTACCTATTAATTCTATCTTTTAGGATGGTTTCCATCACTTTACCTGGGACACATGTCAAACTGACAGGCCGGTAATTTCCTGGATCACCCCTGGATCCTTTTTTGAAAATTGGTGTTACATTCGCTACCTTCCAGTCATCAGGCACAAAGCCTGATTTGAGGGAAAGATTATATATTTTGGCTAGGAGATCAGCAATTTCATCTGTAAGTTCCCTGAGAACTCGTGGATGGATGCCATCTGGTCCTGGGGATTTGTTAGTGTTTAGCTTAACAAGACATGCAAGGACCTCCTCCCTGGTTATTTCTATCTTGCTTAATTCTTCGGTTTCCCTCCCTACGAAGATAGGTTCTGTTTTGGGCATGTGGTCTCTATCTTCTTCAGTGAATACTGAAGCAAAGAATTCATTGAGTCTCTCTGCAATCTCTGTTTCCTCTTTAATAACCCCTTGCCTTCCATTGTCATCTAATGGTCCAATGGCCTTCCTAGTTGGGTTCTTACTTCTAATGTACTTAAAGAAGTCTTTGTTATTCCTCTGAGTATTTTTAGCTATACGCTCCTCAAAGTCTTGCTTTGCTTTCCTGATTGTTGCCTTGCATTTGTTCTGCCAGAATTTATGTTTCTGCCTGCTGTCCTCATTTGGACAAGCCTTCCATCTTCTAAATGAGCTTTTCTTGCTCTTGATCACTTCCCGAACAGCTCCTGTAAGCCACATTGGAGTCCTCTTGGACCTGGCAGTGCCCTTTTTCCTTTTGGGTATGCATTCCAATTGGGCCTCTGTTATTGTTTTTGTAAACAGCCTCCATGCCTCTTGGAGTGTTTGGACTCTCTCAATTTTCCCTTTCAGTTTCTTTTTTACTAGTTTCCTCATCTTTGGGAAATTTCCTTTTTGAAAATTTAAGGTCTCTGTGTTAGATTTTATCAGTGACTTGCGGTCTATGATCAAGTTAAACATAATTGAGTTGTGGTCACTGTTCCCTATTGGATCAGTCACATTAACATCTTGCACCAGATCCTGAGTATTACTCAGGATCAAGTCAAGGATTCTTGTACCTCTAGTTGGGTCTTCAACCATCTGTCCCAGGGAACAATCATTGAGCATATCTAGGAACTTTATCTCTTTATCATGTGCTGAACAACAGTTCACCCAGTCTATGTGATTGCTTTGCTTTTTTCATGTGGAAAGTCCCAGAACATATTCATGAATGGTGTCATAAGAAGTGGCACTTAAAAACACAAAGTTCTACACATCTACTCGGAAGTAGGTCCTATTCTGTTCAATGGAGCTTATCCCCAGATAAAAGAGTAAAGGACTTCAGACACATCTGTTTGTCTACCAACAACTTTTGTTGTTGTTGTTGTTGTTTGGGGAGAGAGAAATCTCATGGGAAATTTTAACTCAATAGTTTGGCTAGAACACAACTATCAGCCTAGTGGCAAAAGTCAACAGATTTACTCAGAGGTTCCTGGCATTTTCTCATTTTCCGAAAGAAAACTAAAGAAAATTTCAATCTGCTTTCTTGGATGAACTTTTTGGATTTTTGTCTTTGTTCTTTGGTGGGATAAACCCATTCATGTGGATTCACAGGAACTTGGGCTTCTGGGAATTGAAGTCTAAGAACAGCTGGAGTGCCAAAGTTCACCATCACTGTTCTACAATGTGCTGGGGCATGTCATGGCCTGCATCTTATCCTCTACTTGTTTTAAACAGCTTCCCACTCAACTGTACGCCCATGAAAGATACAGGTGAAACTCGGAAAATTAGAATATCGTGCAAATGTCCATTCATTTCACTTAAAAGGTGAAACAAATATAAGAGATAGACTCACTACATGCAAAGCGAGAGATGTCATGCCTTAATTCGTTATAATTGTGATGATCATGGTGTACAGCGTACACAAGATTATGTGATGATTATGGAGTACATGAGATTGGGGGGTTGGGGTTTTCATAAACTGTAAGCCATAAGCATCAATATTATAACAAAGTAAGGCTTAAACTATCTCGCTTTGCTTGTAATGAGTCTATCTCCTATATTTGTTTCACCTTTTAAGTTGCATTACTGGACTGAATGAACATTTGCACGATATTCTAATTTTCCAAGTTTCACCTGTAGGTTATCAAAGAGGAGCCTTTCCCAAGCTGGTGGCCTCCAATACGTTAGATTAAAACTGCCCCAAGAAACACAATTAGCAGGAAATACCACCATATACAGTTTTACCTTACTTTCTCCAATGCTTTCAACTCCTACCTTACAAGGAGAAGAGCACCAAAGAAGATGATATATAACTAAGAAAAAGAATACCTAGTAAATTAGATGGCCTGTGAAGTTAGACAATCCAAGGTAAGATACAAGCAGCAACTCATAAGTACTGTATTAGTGCTCAGTAACATAACAACTGGGCGTCTTGTGGGACCACATTCCATTTGTACTGCCCTTACAGAAGGGAGCAACGGCACAAGAATCACTTTGTGCTTTAATCATAATGTTTAGTATAGCAGAGTTTACAGCCACACGTTAAAGAATTCTGGATTTGGAAGAAACTTCAGAGCACTTCTCAAAAAAGATTAAATAAACATTCAACAGACCCAGATATCTCAGTGGTAAGAAGAGCCTGCAAATTAGCGCACAGCTATGCATTTACACTGCAAAACTACACAGTTTTGGCCTGATGAAAATGGGCTTCACAGAAACAAACAACATTAGTATACGTTCTCCGCTCTATAGATCAATGCTTTTAAAAGTCCACCTAGAGCAGTAGTTCCCAATGTGGGGCCCACGCCCCACAGGGGTACTTCAATTCCCAGATGTCTAAGTCAGTACATTGGCTAATCAGTGCTTTGGAGAAAGTTCGGTTTCACTTACCAGTGATAACTTTCGTTCTTCGAGTATATAGTTTGTGAATACACACTCATGGGTTATGCGCCTGCGCAGAACAGCCGATCGGAGGCTTGAAAAGCTATTGGTCAAAAGTTTTGGCGGTAAGACCGCCCACCGTACCGCCCACCCTGAGGCGCCCGCGCGCCATTTTACCTCAGTTCCATACTTAAGCCAAGCACAGGATAAACCAACTGATCTCATCCGTGCAGCTCAAGAGGGGAGGTAGGGTGGGTAGTGTGTATTCACAAACTATATACTCGAAGAACGAAAGTTATCACTGGTAAGTGAAACCGAACTTTCTCCTTCGTATAGTTTGTGAATCCACACTCATGGGAGATTAGCAAGCTCACACTTACTTGGTCGGTGGGCAGTCGGATGAGATGATCCCACGATGAGCTGAAGAACCCGTAGGTGGACCCGTCAGGGGCGTTGAGTCCGGAGCCCTCTGGTGAGGACGACACGGCCAAGCCTGGCGTCCGCAGTGGCTCTGGTGTCCACCCTGTAGTGCTGGACAAATGTGGAAGGTCTGGACCAGGTGGCAGCCTTACATATGTCCTCAAGCGGTGTGCCCTCCAGAAAGGCAGTGGATGTGGCAACCGCCCTGGTGGAATGCGCCCTGACATGCGGTGGAGGTGGCAGTGAAGCTGACTCGTAGGCCAGGTAGATGGTAGAGGTGATCCATTTGGAGAACCTTTGAGCAGAGATGGGTTCACCCTTGGACTTTCCCCCATAAGCCACAAAGAGGCGTTGTGACTTCCTGAACTCTCTAGTCCTGCTGGTGTAAAACAATAAAGCTCGTTTCACATCCAGCGTGTGCCAAGTCCTTTCTTGGGCGTTAGTGGGGTTCTGGAAGAAGGTTGGCAAGGAGATAGTTTGTGCCATGTGAAATTTGGAGACCACCTTGGGTAGAAAGGTGATGTCCGCTTGGAGGACGACGCGGTCGTTGAAGAACTGGAGAAAAGGTGCGTCTGCTCGCAGGGCAACCAGCTCACCAGCTCGTCGTGCAGACGTGATGGCCACCAGGAATGCTGTCTTCCATGTGAGGAGACGAACATCGGCGGTAGCCAAGGGCTCGAAGGGGGTCCTGGTGAGCGCGTTGAGAACGGTGGACAGTGACCATTGAGCCGTCGGTGTCCGGGCCGGCGGAAAAGCGTTCTTTAGTCCCTTGAGGAAGCGCTTTACCGTTTGGTCGCGGAAGGCCCCGGAAGCGGGCGAGCCAGCAGGAGAGTGCGCTACCACTGCTGCGAGATGCACTCGGATGGAGGTGATGCTGAGGCCAGACTCCGCCAGCTGGAGGAGGTAGGTTAAAATGTCCTGCAGTCCCACCTGGGTGGGGGGCGTTTGCCGGGCGGCCAGGAAAGCACAAAAACGCCTGTATTTGGAAGCGTAGGACTTCCTTGTGGAAGGGCGCCGCGCTAGTTCAAGGATCCTGGCCAGTCTGGGGTTATCCTCCACGCGGTGAGGTGGAGGCTGGGCAGGTCCGAATGGTGCAGCTGGCCCTGCTCCATTTGGAGGAGTGTCGGTGATTCCGGCAGTGTGCGATACTGTGACGACATGCGCAACAGTAGCGGAAACCAGGGTTGGCGCGGCCACGCCGGTGCCACCAGAATTGCATTGGCTCTGTGTTGGTGCATCCTGGTGAGTACCTTCTGGACCAGAGGAAACGGAGGAAAGGCATAGAGATAGTCCTGATCCCACCGTTTCATGAAGGCATCGCCCTCGGAGTTCGGTCCGATGCCTGCTCTGGAGCAGTACCTGCTGAGTTTCTTGTTGGACTCCGATGCAAAGAGGTCGATGCTCGGCGTCCCCCAGACCTGGCACAGGGACTGGAACACTCCGTCGTCCAGCTCCCATTCGTGGGTCGTCGAGGTGAGACGGCTCAGGTGGTCTGCCAAGACATTCAGTGTGCCCTGAATGTGCACTCCAATTGGGAAAATGTGCCTCTCCAGGCACCATTCCCACAACTGCACTGCAAGGTACAAGAGGGTGGTGGACCGTGTTCCTCCCTGCTTGTTGAGGTACGCCACCGCCGTGGTATTGTCCGAGGCCACTTGAACCGCCTTGCCGGTGAGCAGAGTCTCGAAGGAGCGCAGGGCCTTCCAAATGGCCAGCAGCTCCAAGTAATTTATGTGGTGCACCGTTTCGTGCGGTGCCCATGTGTCGTTGACCGTGAGAGTCCTGCAAGCAGCGCCCCAGCCGAGGTTGCTCGCGTCGGTCAGTATCTGCAGTGAAGGTTGCGGGGGGTAGAAACTCTTCCCCGTGGCCACGTTGAGTGGTGTAGACCACCACAGCAGTTGGTCCCTCAGTTCTGGAGATGGGGTCAACCGTTTGCATTGGCTCTCCCGAAGTGCGTCGAACTCGTGAAGGAGCCACGATTGCAGGGACCTGAATTTCAACTTGGCATGGGGGATCACTGCCGTCGTTGAGGCCATCAGGCCTAGAAGTCTCTGAGCCTTCTTCGCCCGGATGCACGGTTTCGTGCGCAGTTCGCTCACCCCCTGCGCAATGTCCCGTAAGCGTTTCTGGGGGGCGTAGGCTCTCGTAATGAGCGAGTCGAGTACCGCTCCAATGTACTCGACGCGCTGGGAGGGAGTCAACTTCGACTTGGTGAAGTTGATCCTGAGGCCGAGACTCTCCATGAGGTGAACCGTGTATTGTGTGTCCCGAACGGCCGACGATTTGGTGGGGGAGACGATCAACCAATCGTCGATGTATGGGAAGACCCTGATGCCCCGTTGGTGGAGGAATGCAGCCACCGGAGCCATGCATTTGGTGAAGACCCGCGGTGCCGTGGCCAGACCGAACGGTAGGCATCGGTACTGGTACACGGAATGGTCGATACGGAAGCGGAGAAAACGTCTGTGTTCCTCGAGGATGGAAACGTGGAAGTAGGCATCCTTGAGGTCTATGACTGTGAACCAGTCCCCTTTGTTGATGAGGGGGAGGACGGTCTGTAGGGTCACCATCCGGAACTTCCTGGTGTGGATGCATTTGTTCAGGCGGCGTAGGTCCAGGATAGGGCGAAGGCCTCCGTCCTTCTTCTGGACCACGAAGTACCTCGAGTAGAAGCCGTTGTCCCAGTCGGACGGTGCTACCCGCTCGATGGCTCCCTTGGAGAGAAGGGTTGATATTTCTTCCTCCAAATGGGGGGACGAGGTGGTGAGACGATGTCTTCCTACTCGAGGCACCCGCACGAACTCGATGGCGTAGCCAGAGGACAAGATCTTTAAGACCCACTGGTCGTCCGTGATGCCCGACCATGCCTGGAGGAAGTTCCGGAGGGGGGGGTACGGGATGTGGAGCGAGAGAGACTCGGCCGTCGCAGCTTCAAACGCGGGGCTTGGGCCTCGCGGTCGAACGCTTGTCCTGTCCGTAGGGCCGGTAGCGGGGTTTGTGTTGTCGCCGCTGTTTATAGGAGCTGGATCTAGGCTGCTCCGCCGGTCCCTGCTGCTGTGGGTTGCCCTGGAACCGCCGTGTGAAGGGCTGGAACCTCGGCCTGGTGGAAGTTGCCGGCGTGGTGAGCCCCAGGAACTTCGCCGTGGAACTGGTCTGGCGCATCTCATTCAGGACCTTATCGGTGTCCTGACCGAAGAGGCCCTGCCCGTCGAAGGGAAACTCCTCGATGAGCTTTTTCATAGCGTCATCGAGGGAGGTGTCCCTGAGCCAAGCATGGCGACGGAGGTAGATTGCGGAGGCCATGTCTTTTGCCGCATAATCGTTGATATGCCGGGCAGTGCGCATCAACTGCTCGGCGACGAAGTCCCCCTCGGCGGCCAGCGCGTCAATCCTCTTCTGGGCATCTGCGGGCAGTTTAGCCGTCTCAACCTTCACCTGCTCCCAGAGGTGAGATTGGTACAGGCCCATGGCGGCCGAATAGTTTGCGGCCCGAAAGAATAGGGAACCGGTGGCGTAAAACTTACGCCCCACCGCGTCCAATTTCTTTCCCTCCGGCGTCGACGGGACCGGGAATCCGCTGGTGGCCGTCCTATGCTGGAAGGCCTTGACCACCAGGGAATTCGGCAGGGGGTGCGCCTGCAAGAACTCGACGTTCTCGTCCAGGACCCGGTACATGCTGTCGAGCCTGGACGAAACGGAGTGTGCCGCCAAAGGTTTCTTCCACGTCGCCCTCGCCGTGGTCATCATGGAGGGGAGCATGGTTATGTGGACCGGTCGCACGGCACGCCTGTCGAGCTTCGCGGTCATCTGATCCTCACCCTCCAACGGCGGCTGGTCGACCTTCAGGTTGAGGGCGGTGCCGAGCCTCGTGAGCATGGCGGTCAGTGAGCGCTGGTCCTCACCACGCGGTGGGTCCACCGAGCCGATGGCTTGTTCCGGCGTGCGCTCGGCGTCGACGTCTCCCTCGTCCTCCTCCGACGACGAGCTGGACTCATCGGAGGACGAGGGAGGCAGTCTTTCGTCCACGTCCGGACCGCGCCAGTACGGCCTGGGCGGGCCGGCGGGATGGGCGTCCACCGCATCAACGTCCGGACCACACCATGACGGGTTGGGTGGGCCGGCGGAGCGGGTACTCGACCCACGGGAGGTCGGTGGGGCCGCGGCAGAGCCGGGATGCCCGGGGCTTGCGGTGGTCGGAACCGGAGCCGCAGAGGCCGCAGGCGTGGAGGTCTGGAACCTGGTCGCAAACGACGCCATGACCTGAAACATCTCTCGGACGAGGGCCATCTGAGACGCGTCCGAGTCCGCTGGCGGTGGAGCTCCGGTGGCCGGCGGGATGGTGGCCCACGAAACGGTGGGAGCCGAAACGGTGGCCGGCGTCGGTGTCGGCGAAACGGTCGTCGAAACGGTGACGACCGCCTCGTCCGTCGGTGTTCTGGGCCGTGGAGAGACGGAGGCCTGCCTCGGCGAGGAGTTTCTGCCCCGAGGAGGAGAGGAGAGCACCTGAGGTGGGCGAGCTGGAGCCCCAGCCCTGCGTCCTTTCTCAGGTGACCCGGAAGACGACCGTCCTCCCCAGATGGAGGATCCCGGAGAAGGACATCGGGCAGTCGAGAACGGCGGAGAAGGCCCGGGAGAGGCGGGTGTGCGCGGAGTGGGGGGAAGCGACCGTCTCTTCTCCGACCCACGCTTGCGCTTCTTCTCACCGTTCTTGTCCTTCTTCTTCTTCTTCCTCATCGGAAGCACGGAGGAAGAGGCCGGCGGTGGTTGAGCGGCAGCGGCGGCCGTGGAGGCGGACGCGGCGGGAGCCAGAGCGAGCTCCATCAGGTGAGCCTTGAGGCGATTGCTTCGGTTCTGCACCGCGAGGCGCGTAAACTTTTTGCAATGCGGGCAAGACTGGCTCTGATGCGACTCTCCCAAACAAAAGAGGCACAGGCTGTGTCCGTCGGAAGCCGGAAACTTCTTAAGGCAAGCCGTGCACTGTTTAAACGCTGCAGCCATCAACCGCGGAAAAAATTCTTCCAGTGGAAGTTTCTGGAGACGAGTACCCCGAAGGGCCGACCAGCCGCCACCCCCTTGAGGGGGGAGACGGTGATCGATGCGAAAAATTGGCTACTGAATCCACTCAAGAGAAGAGACAGAGCCGGGGTGGCGATCCTGCCCGGAGGACAAGATCACCGAGAAAAATTGAGATTTGCCCAAAAGACTTTCCCTCAGAAGGGCGAAAAAATTGAGGAAGCTCTCAACGATCGTCCTGCTGCTACGGCGGAAAGAAGAGAACTGAGGTAAAATGGCGCGCGGGCGCCTCAGGGTGGGCGGTACGGTGGGCGGTCTTACCGCCAAAACTTTTGACCAATAGCTTTTCAAGCCTCCGATCGGCTGTTCTGCGCAGGCGCATAACCCATGAGTGTGGATTCACAAACTATACGAAGGAGAACTGCCTTAGGCTTCTGGGAAATGAAGTCCAAAAACTAAAGGCCTAGAGAGTTTCAGTCTCTCTTCACTTACAGAATGAAAAAAGCACTCAAATTCCAAAAAATTCCTAAAATTCACACATGCAAAAATACACTCTCAAGGTCTGGTACCCAAACCAGCTAAATGATCTGCAACCAAATGCTAGGACAGTGTACAGCAGAGATTTGACCTAGGAAAAAGCCCTCTCCTTAGGGAAGGTGGTTAAGGCAGAGCACTGGACAGTGAAAAAGAAACCAAGAGTGAAACCTTTGGGGAAGGAACACCCTCGGACCGAATTTTTATGCCCCACTGAATTACGGTGTTGTAAAGGATATGAAGGGCCATCTAATCCAACCCCTACCAATGAAGAAATCCATAACTAACAGATGCATGACAGATACTCTACATGAAACCGCTGGTTGAGATCATTTGTTCCCATGGGGTGAGGTACCATCAGTACGCTGATGACACTCAACTGTACATTGCAGCCAGTGAGGACCCGAGTGATGCAGTCAAAGTTTTAACCAGGTGTCTGGAGGCTGTTCGGGTCTGAATGGGGGACAACAGGCTTTAGCTGAATCCCGGCAAGACTGAGTGGCTGTGGGTGCGAGGTCCCGCGTTATCCCGGGAGCTACCATCTTTGGTTCTGGATGGGACTCCTTTGCCCTGGTGCAAAACTTGGGGGTTCTCCTGGACTTACTGCTGCTGCTCAAAGAGCAGGTGACAGCCGCGGCCAGGAGGGCCTTTGCACAACTTTGTGTTGTTTACCAATTAGTCCTGCTCCTGGACTGGGACTCCTTGCTCATGGTCCCTCACACTCTGGTCACCTCCAGATTGGATTACTGTAACACGCTCTACATGGGGCTGTCCTTGACAACCATTTGGAGGCTGCAGCTGGTCTAGAACATGGCTGCCCATGTAGTGATGGGTTGTGGGCGTTATGCTCATGCCTCACCGCTGCTCCAGGAGCTGCACTGGTTACCGGTGTGCCTCCAGGTGCAATTCAAGGTGCTGGTCTTGACCTTTAAATCCCTATATGGCAGTGGACCAGGATACTTAAGGGACCGCGTCGCCCTGAGGTTTTCCGCCTGTCCTACTAGGGCAGACCAGAGGCTCAGTGGCGGTCCCACCCACTAAAGAGGCACATATGTTGGGGACTAGAAGAAGAGCCTTTTCGGTGTTTGCCCCGGCCCTGTGGAACCTCTTACCATCAGAACTGCGCCTCCAGACTGAGCTGCTCCCCTTTAGGAAGGCCCTTAAGACCTGGCTGTGCCAGCGGGTATGGGGTCCGTCAGTTGTAACGGCCCACTCCCGCTGGCTGGTATGATGGCCTACTGCAACACACCTGTCTGTTTTTATTACACCTGTATGTTTTTATTGCTCCCCCTTGTCCCCTGTCCCTTCCCCTCCCTCTTTTAGCTTATTTTAACTTTTTAGTATCACTTTTGGCATTGTTTAATTCTCTTTTAACAGTTTTAAATTTTGTCTATGTATCTTTTTCTTAAGGGGTTAGGGAGGTTGGGGTGGATATGGTTGTTTTACCTTGTATGTATTTTAAATGTCATGTAAACTGCCTTGGGTCATCCTTGGATGACGAAGGCGGGATAGACATTTTTAAAATAACAACAACAACAACAACAATAGTAATAATTCAGCCTCTGTTTAAATACCCCCAACAAAGGGCCATCTGCTGTGTCAAGACAGGTAAACTACACAGACAGATAACCTGATGACACTGCAGCTAATTTGGTAAAGGTAAAAATCACCCTTGTTCAAAAGTCAGTCGCATCTGACTCTAGGGTTCACTGCTCAACTCTGTTTGTAGCCAAAGAGCCAGCGCTGTCTGCATCTGCAGATGTTTCCGTGGACATGTGGCAAGACTAGAGTGCATGGAATGCTGTTTACCTTCCCACTGAAGAGGTACCTATTTATCTACTTACAATTTCTTGCTTTCAAACTGTTAGGCTGGTGGGAACTGGGACAGAGAGGGAAGTTCACTCCATTGTGCAGTACTCAAGTCTTGAACTGCTGACCTGCTGACCTTCCAGTCATTAAGTTCAACGTCTTAACCACTGAGTCACTGCAGTCCCCTTTTGCAGCTAATTACATCATGGCAAAACAACCACTAATCGAGTAAGAGGAAAAAGATTTGGAATACAGGGACAAATGAATTGCCTGATAACCTTTACTCTGGCAAAGCAGACAGACCGGCCTGGACCAGGGAATTACATCTTGCTTATTAAAGGCTAGAAACAGAATTTGGCAAAGAAGTGACCAGACAAGGTTGAGCTTAGATACTTGCCGCAAGTGGGGCTAACCTGGTATCACTACAGCAGAAGTTCCCAACCTTTTCACGCCATGGGCCTGCCCACGCCCCCTGGACAGCTGAGCGGGGTCAGTCACACGGTTCCTCCTGCCATAAATGCTGCCATAAAACGTGTCCACGGCTATCATAAACACGTTTACAACAGCCGCGGGTGCATTTATGGCAGTGTTTACGGCATGCGTGGGCCCATTTTATGGCTGTTGTAAACGCGCCCACTCCCACTTCTGGTAGTGGCGAGGGCGGCAGTGGGCCACATGAAATGGTGCTATGGGTCGTAGGTTGGCAACTACAGGCTTGGAAAAGATACTAAAAGAGGCTAGGAATGCTTATGAAAGTGGTAGTAGACACATACAGCGACTCTAGGAAATACTGTAATGGCTTTTTATGAGTCGTTATTGGGTTGATCTCCTGTGTAAAGCTAGACTGAAACAGCGAACCCATTTACCTGTTATGGAACAAGTATTGTGCCTCGAAATAGAATAACCATGAAGCTTCATCCCTCGTCAAAATGTAAATGTGTGCTTCATTTCTAGAACCTGCCTCAGTTTTCATTTATACCTGTATCAGGGATAAGTGGTTTCAAGGAGCCTTATAAATATAACATGTTCTCAGCCCTGGCTTCAGTATTACACAAACAACATTATACATTATTATCTATCCCATAAAAGGTAAAGGTTTCCCTTGCTCGAAAGCCAGTCGTATCCGACTCTAGGGTGCAGTGCTCATCTCTGTTTCTAAGCCGAAGAGCCAGCGCTGTCTGCTTCTGCAGACATTTTCGTGGTCATGTGGCAGGCATGACTAGACACCGGAGCGCACGGAACGCTGTTACCTTCCCACCGAAGTGGTCCCTATTTATCTACTTGCAATTTCTTGCTTTCGAACTGCTAGGTTGGCAGGAGCTAGGATGAAGACGGGAGCTCATTTCCATCCTGCAGTACTCGGGAATCGAACTGCTGACCTTCCGCTTCCCAGTCAGTGTCTTAGTGACTTGAGCCACTGCAGTACACCTCTATCCCATAAAACCCAGGAAAGCCCATGAAATTTTGATTCCTCCAGATCGCAGTCATGTTGCTGGCCTCTCCAGGGCCTTCTCTCGAGGTTCACAGTTTCCAGCTGCCCTCAGTTCCACAGACGCACAGATTACAGGAAAAAGAAGATTTTTAATTGGTGTGGGTGGGAGGTAGTTTTTCAGTGTTTTTAGGAATTTTAAGGGTTTCTATAGTTTAAAGGCTGGGGATTATATGTACGCTACTCAGAGTCGCATATGTCGATTGGGGCTATACAAATTGAATAAATAAATGAATGAATGAATGAATGAATGAATGAATAACCCAACCAGGAACTTGTGGACAGAAGTCATTTGCAATAAAATGCTCTTCTTCTGCCATATCCGTATCCCAATATTGGCAATCATCATGGCAATCAGCCATGAAGACAGTTCTGAGAATATAATGCAGTGGCTTTTCATCTGCCTTCTGCATCACAGAATGAAACCCGTACCACTGATCCAGTTCTACGAGTCATTTTCTGGTCCTGATGCCTTTTGGTACGTAAAGTCCTCGTTGGCCTCAAGCCAGGATGGATGAAGCTGCTGCCCTCCATCAAGAGGGATTCAAGTGGGATTTAATCCACTTGAGGACCATCACCCTTCCCTGTGGACTTTGGCACCCAAGGATGTTAGTCCTCAGGGTTGTCATGTTAACCACCGTCTGACACTCGACATTGAGTCACTAGCAGTATAGTCTACTCTATTACCATAGCAGGATAACCTGTCCAGATGGTCAATAAGATGCTCAGGTCACCCTTGCAACCAAGCACTGGAAAGGGTGCTTACACATCTCAGCTTGTGTTCTGGATCCTGCTCATTTAGGAGTAGGTCCCAGCTCTTTTCTGAAAACTACTGCTTGCGGCTGCTTGACTGATCTTGAATTTGTTGTTCAGTCGCACAGTCGGTTCCGACCCTTTGCGACCCTATGGACCATTGTTCTCCAGGCGCCTCTGTCCTCCACCATCTCCCTCAGCACTCCAAGCTCTGTGCCCATTGTGTCTACAATACCATCTAGCCATCTCATCTTTGGCCTCCCCCTTCTTCTTTTGCCCTCCACCTTTCCCAACATCAAGGCCTTCTCAAGTGAATCCTCCCTTCTCATTTGATGTCCAAAGTACTTTAGCTTCGTCTTTACTATTAGCCCTTCCAATGAGCAGTCAGTGTTGATTTCTTCTAAGATTGACCTATTGGTTCTCATCGCTGTCCAATGTACTCTCAAAACTCTCCTCCAACACCACATTTCAAAGGCATCTATTCTTCTGCGTTCAGCTTTCCTAATTGTCCAGCTCTCGCATCCGTACATTACCACTGGGAATACCATTGCTTTGACTATTCTAATTTTTGTTTGCAATGTGATGTCTCTGCTTTTCACTATGTTCTATCTTGAATAGAAGCAATTAATCCCTGATTTTTCAGAACTGTCTCAACTGAAGGTGTGGAAGGAAGAATCTCTTTCCCCTTTTCAGGACAGAAGGAAAGGTTGCCTTTTCCACTGGGCCATCCAGCACAGATTTTCTGTGAATCGGTTCTGAGATTTATTCTTATTTATTTATTACATTTATATCCCGCCCCTCTAGGAAAAAAATCATTCCTACTCAAGGCGGTTAACATCATAAAACCAACAATAAAGCAATGAAGAATTATTAAAAGTTACTCGCAATAAAACTCACAATAAAAACAGTAACAAAACATCAAAAGTTTAAAAGTTGTTTTTTTTTTAGTTTAACAGCTTTAGTTGTGATTTGTTTCATTTTGATTTTACTGTGAGACATGATAGGAGCAGTTACGGCAAAAAGGCGTTTTATGAAAACATTACATCTTTTAAAATAATAATAAATATAATAAACCCAGGATGGATGTAAATATGGCTGTCAGAGCCACAGGCCCATGAAGGCTGTGAAACTCACACTGCTGAAACCTGGAACACATTTTTATTTTTATTTTATTTATTTCAGTTTCTATACCACCCACTTGGCCAAGACCAACCCAGGGCGGTTCACAGCATAATAAAAAACATAATTAAAAACATAGTTAAAACTGCTTTTAAAAACTACCCACCCACTCACTAAAAAAAAAAGTGCAGGGGCCGAGGGTGCTGGGATTCACTATACCAGCCACCCTGCGGAAGTCACCCCTCCACCTGCACCCCATACTTGGCCTGCCAGCCAGATTTTAAGTTCTTTTCTGAAGGGCAGCAATTCCATCTGGAGACGTAACTCTGTTGGTAAGAGGTTCCAGAGAGCCGGTGCGGACAAGGAGAAGGCCCTCTAGCGGATGATACAATGAGAGAGCCCCTCCGGTCCGCTCTGGTTGGACGGACAGACGTCCTTAGGGCGATGCGGTCTCTTAGGTAACCTGGCCCACTACCATGTAGGGCTTTAAAGGTCAAAACCAGCACCTTGAATTGCACCCGGAGGCAAACTGGTAACCAGTGCAGCTCCTGGTGCAGAGGCGAGGCACGGTCATAACGCCCGCACCCCATCACTACCCGAGCCGCCGCGTTCTGGACCAGCTGCAGCCTCCGAATGGTCGACAAGGGCAGCCCCATGTAGAGCGCATTACAATAATCAAGTCTGGAGGTGACCAGAGCATGTGTGACCATGAGCAAGGAATCCCTATCCAGGAGCAGGCGCAACTGGTGAATTACACGAAGTTGTGCAAAGGTCCTCCTGGCCACAGCTGCCACCTGCTCTTCCAGCAGCAGACGCGCGTCCAGGAGGACCCCCAAGTTGCGCACTGGGTCTGTCTGGGGCAAGGTAACCCCATCCAAGACCAAGGATGGCAGCTCCCGGGATAGTACGGGACCCTGAACCCATAGTCACTCAGTCTTGCTAGGATTCAGCTGTAACCCGTTGGCCCCCATCCAGACCCCCACAGCCTCCAGGCACCCGGAGAGGACATTGACAGCATCACTGTCTGATGCTGACAGCATCACGGGCTGAGATGTACAACTGAGTGTCATACACATACTGATGGTACCACATCCCGTAGGAACAGATGATCTCACCCAGCGGCTTCATGTAGATGTTGAATAGGAGAGAGTACCGATCCCTGAGGCACCTCATATTGGTGAACCCTAGGGCCGGACATCTCACTCTCCAACCACACCGACTGGGTCCAGCCCTGCAGGAATGAGGAAAACCAGGACAGCACAGTGCCCTGGATCCCCAATCCTTTGAGCCGTCCCAGAAGAATACCATGGCCGACAGTATCGAAAGCCGCTGAGAGGTCGAGGAGAGCAAGGACAGACGGATGACCACCATCCCGCTCTCTCCAGAGATCATCCACAAGCGCAACTAATGCCGTCTCCGTACCATATCCGGGCCTGAAACCAGACTGGAAGGGGTCTAGATAATCCGCTTCATCCAGTACCCCCTGCAGCTGACACGCCACTACCTTCTCCAATACCTTCCCCATAAAGGGGAGGTTGGAGACGGGCCTATAGTTGGATATGACTGTTGGGTCTAGGGATAGTTTTTTCAGGAGGGGACGCACCAAAGCATGTTTTAATGGTGCGGGAAACACCCCCTCCCGCCAAGATGTGTTAATGATTGCCTCAACCCAGCCACCTGTCACCGACTTGGAGGCCTTAACCAACCAAGAGGGACAAGGGTCTAATGGGCATGTAGTGGCTACAAAGAGTCTGTCCACTTCCTCAAGGCCAACTGGATCAAACTGATCCCAGATGACATGGCAAGACTGTGCTCCAGTTCCCTCCGAACCTTCCCTATCCACGCCAGGCTTAAACCCCAAGCAAATTTGATCCATTTTCTCCACCAGATGGTCTGCAAAGTCCTCAGCCAAACCCTGCCAACCGGGCATGCCCCCCCCCCAGTAAAAGGTGGACCAGATAAATCACAGTAAACCCATTTGTGTGGATTCACAGGTGCTTGGGCTTCTGGGAATTGAAGTCCAAGAACATCTGGAGTGCCAAGGTTTGCTATCACGGCACTAAGTCAGGTGAGAGGACCTGTCACACTGCAGAACAGAAGTAGTGCTTCTATCATGACTAAGCTATATGTGACATGCCATGTCTGATTTGGCAGAAGCCCTATGTGTATGCCTTGGAGGTACTGTACTGGAATCTGATGTAGCCAGCATCATCCACATGGTTTCCCCACTGAAATTGCTCAAGGAGAAGAACTGGCCAGGTCAACTCCTTCCTTCTGAGAACACGTCCTGAAGGTTTCCAGTTGTTCATTACTCCTTTAAATTGCAAGAAAAATCTCTCAAGACACAAGTGATTTATCGTTCACCACAGTAACAGTCATCACCAGGATTGATGGTCCAACTCCTGGGCTAGAGGAGAGGCCATTCTGGGAGGGGGTCAGAGAGGTGTTTTTTCCTGGCAGCTGCCCTACGGTCTCCTCACTGTACTGACCAAAATAGGTGCAGACAAACTATCAACACCACTTTCTGAAAGAAAGCTCAGAGGAAATGGAAGAAATGATCAATAGCTGCCCCCGCTAAAATCCAAAGACAATGCTTTGCCAGCAGCCAGGCGAAAACAGAGGTAACTCATTCCAGAGAGGACGACGAAACTCATTCTCACAAAGGTGCCCTCCTGCTGTCCACAAGAATAGAATCAGATATTTGGTTTATACTCCAATGGCCATAATGGTTAATTCTCGTAAGCCCAAAGATGCTCCTGGAAATGCATGCCTCGGCCATTTCATATCACAAGTGCCAAACTTTATGGACTATGAGGATGCTCAGAAGCAATTGGTTTCAAACGCTCCACATTCTAGTGACAGGAGTCCACGTCAAGCATTTCAGTAGGAAATATATGTTTCATGTCACTTGAGAGTTTGGAAAGCTTAATTTGAAACATGTCCTAAAGTAGGGGTTCGCAACCTACGGCCTGTGGGCCAGATTTGACCCAGGGTGCCAAACAATCTGGCCCCATACCTTGCTCCAACTGCCCTGCCACCAGAATCAGCTGCAGACTCATTTACGGCTGTGTAAACACATTTACGACAGCCGTAAATGAGTCCGCAGCCATCATAAATGCGTTTGCTACAGCCGTAAATGAGTTTGTAGCTGTCCTAAATGTTTACTACAGCCACAAATAAGTCTGCATTTATGACAGCCATGGAGACGTTTTACGGCATCAGTCCGGCCTGCTCAGCTGTTTGAGAGGGTGTGATCCGGCCTACGGCAGAAAAACACTGAAAACCCCTGGCCTAAAGAGCTTACACTGCCCATTCACATGCCAGCAAGACATAGGGTAAGGAAAAAAAGAGCTTTGGTTAGATGTTGCATGATGGTGATGATGATGAAATACACAGAAATGCTTATGGAACAAATGAGTTTCTTGTGGAACATGAGTTTCCAACATGTCAGTAAAAAGGCTGGGTCTTTGCTTCCGAAACTGGGAGACAGCTCCTCGAAATCAATTTGAAATGCCGACAACATTGGCCCTAATGAGGTAGCAATCAGAATTTTAAATCTTACAAGGAAAACATTAGGAACAAATGACAAAAAGACCAAAGAAATAACAAGGGGGAAGTGGAGTCAACAAATTACCAACTGAAACTTAACATCTCTGATCAATATTCCCCGTCTGAAATTGATGAAGCACTGAAAGTGATAAAATCAGGGGAAGTGTCGGGCTTGGATGAAGTATACCCTGAGTTCCTGAAGCACTGTCGGCCACACACTACTCTGTGGGCCGATCATAAGTTCAGGAGGCTGGTCCCTATGGCCCATGGGCCAGATCCAGCCCCCAACATCAATTCATCCAATCCACGAAACCCTCGGCGAGTTTTACTTCCGCTTTCAGGAGCTACGAGGGCTTCGAGAACCAGATGAATTGGCTTCGGGGTCGGATCCAGCACATGGGCCGTAGTTTGGGCACTTCTGCACTGTTCTTTGGCTTCCCCAATTTTACATCATTCAACTGACAGGGAGACTGCCAACAATTTTTAAAAGAACAAAAACTGTTGCCATTTAAAAAGAATCTGCTGTGATCAGGGATTTCCCATACAGAAAAAGGATTTCAGCAGAGGAAAAATTTGGTTCCTGTGTTTATTGACTTACCATTGGGTTATGACACAGTGTGGAGAGAAGGAATCATCTTAAAATTTGTATGTATTGTGCCTTGTTAAGAAAACAGCTATTCTACACAACAACATGCTCTCCAATAGATATATCTAAGTGCACCTAGATGGCCAAATCATCCTGAAATTTAAGTTACAGTGGACCCTCGATTAACGACGCATTCAAATAGCGTCATTTCCGCTTAACGACGCGTCATCACTCGCCACGTGACTATCCGCACAACGACGAAAAACCGTCGTTGTGCGGGTTAACGTTTTTTAATGTCGTTGTGCGAATAATGACAGCTTTTGCCGCTAGATGGCACAGCTGCCATTGAAAACTGCACTTTTCCCCTATAGTGACGCTACTTGGGGAACCAAGCAATGTTGTTATGTGAGGGTCTACTGTATATATAAGTCTCTGTGCTGGCCCCACTACTCTTTAATATTTATATACTGTATCTGACTTAACAAGCATTGCTACTAAGCAAGAGAATAACCCCTGACACCCTCTGAATGGATATGAGCCTCAAGTCCACCAGCTCAAAGCCAGGAAGAGCTTTATGGCAAGAACAAACACTCTTGAAGGTACACAAGAGCAAAACCAAATTAGAAGATGAAGGGAGGAGCTCATTGGACAAGGAACATCATTAGAGGAGGATGATATGGATGAGCTCAACTTCCCCTACGTCACTTGGAGGACCCTGAATAGGCTGAGGCTCGGAGTCCCTAAATGTAATACTGTGTGAATGTGAAGAGCTACAGAATCTGGTTCATTGACTGGTCTGCCAATTACTGCCAGAAACATGCACCGATGAGGACTTATGTTTGGCCAACAACAAAGCCAAGAAAGTGGCTTCATTTTGGCAGTCCAGGGTTTGATTGGGACACGAAAGAGTAAGAACTAAGCATTGCTGTAAAAAAGTTTATACATGCTGATCAAACAACCTGAAGAATGAATGTTTCTCAAAAAATCCCTCAAAAATGATTTAAAACTACAAACACAGGTAAGAATCTGAACCTTGGCTGGTCCACATTACCAACAGGAAGATCTGTAGGTGTTAGTGGTATTTTTGAACTACAATTGGGCGTACCCTGATAACGGCAACCTTGTATTGCTGGCTAATCTTTCTCACACTAGGTCAGGTGAAAGGAACTGCAGAATGAGTGCCTACATCTTGGCAGTTTCATGTCTGGCCTAGACATGGAAGAAAAAGAAGACCGCTGCCAATCTCATACAGCATAACCAATTATCAAGGACAATGGGAGTTACAGACCAAATTTGAATGTTCTTTTTATTAGAGCCTTGAAATGTATGTTAGTTGACTGTAAAAGGAAAATATAGTCTGAGTAGCTAGATAAAGGAACTCTGAGTCAAAGCACCCCCTCTCATCTCCCACATATTGTTTATCCCATATAATCACAGAACTTTAGTACGCAATGTGACCACCAGAGTCATCTAGATCACAATCCCCTGCCAACGCATGAAACGCACAGCGAGAACATCCCTGTCAGACAGCCATCTAACCTTTGCTTAAAACCTTCTAGTGAAGGAGAGTCAGCTATATTGAGGCAGTTTATTCCACTGTCAAACAGCTCTTGCTATTAGAATGTTCTCCTTTCATGTAATTTTAATCCACTGGCCCAGCTCCTACAGCCATGATGGCGAACCTTGGCATTCCAGGTAATCTTGGACTTCAATTCCCAGAAGTCCAAGTCTCTGTAAGTCTACTACGCATACTGCAGGCATGCGCGCAGTAAACCCATCTGTGCGGATTCACAGAGACTTGGGCATCTGGGAATTGAAGTCCAAGAACACCTGGAGTGCCAAGGTTCGCCATGACTGGACTACAGTGTAGAGCAGCAGAAAACAAGCAGATATATCAACTCTAAATCTACCGTAT
Organism: Bradypodion pumilum; assembly: GCA_035047305.1. Taxonomy (NCBI): domain Eukaryota; kingdom Metazoa; phylum Chordata; class Lepidosauria; order Squamata; family Chamaeleonidae; genus Bradypodion; species Bradypodion pumilum. The sequence goes on from JAWDJD010000003.1 coordinate 384,044,939, forward strand.
TCCAGACCAAACAAATCATTCAATCGCTCCATCCAGGGCTTGATTTCCAGACCCTTTAATATAAATATATTGGCTGCTATTTTCTGGAAATGTTGCAGCTTCTTGATGAACTTCTTAGTCTGGGGAGCCCAGAACTGAACACAGCATTCCAGCTAAGGTACTATCAAAGCAGCACAGAATGCTTACGTCCCCTGATCAGGACCATTGAATTTCTGTTGAAGCAGCCATTGATTCATGACTTTTGTATGTGCTTTTGTAACACAATATTTGTGCAGCTGATTCCCCACCTCCCCCCCATTTACCTGTGTTGTCCTTTATCATTATCTTGTTTTTGAAATCTATTTAATTCAGAGCTATAGTCATTCCAGGGGGAACTTTATTATTTTCATTTTGCACAGGAATGCCGATCTGCTCACGGCTGCTGAGTGAGTTTACAACCAAGCAAGTCTCCCTGTTCCAAGATTGACGTGGTCTCTAACTGCAAGGCTTTAGAGGAACCACACCTGTCATTGGCTGTAAATCAACTCCACCTATTAGAAGAGTTTATTACCCTCCGATAAGCTTTTGTCTGTTCTCCAAAATAGTCTACAGGTTCATTCTGGCCAAGATGAATGTCATGCCCATGACTTCCTGGGTGCGATGCTTCATCGTAGGGAGGCAGGGCCTATTAGAATGGCCCGCCCCCGGCAACTGATGGATCCTGATGGATTCCAGAGGGAACTGGGGGATTTCCCTCTGGATCGGCAACACGATTCGCCCGAGGCGCTGGTTGACCTGTGGAACAGGATGACAACAGCGGCCTTGGATGAAATCGCACCACTACGGCCTCTCAGAGCTCATCGAGCTAGGTCATCTCCGTGGTTCACAGATGAACTGCGGGAGCTCAAACGGGCAAAGAGACGCCTAGAGCGCCGCTGGGTGAAGACCCAGAGAGACTCCGATTGGACACTAGCTAGAGCCGCTATTAGGGCCTATCTAGTGGCGATGGAGGTGGTGAGGCGGCAATACTTCACCACCCTTATTGCCTCTGCTGATAATCGCCCAGCCACCCTGTTCCGGGTTACCAGGTCTCTCCTTGGTAGGGGGACCCCGGTGCCTGGTTGGCAGGGGTCGGCTGAGGACTTTGCTGACCATCTAGTGGAGAAAATCGATCGGATTCGCTCGGGGTTTAATCCTGGCGTGGATGGGGAGAGTCCGGAGGGAGCTGGAGCACAGTCTTGCCATACCATCTGGGACCGGTTTGATCCAGTTGCCCCTGATGAAGTGGACAGGCTCCTTGCAGCTGTGCGCGCCACTACCTGCCCATTGGACCCCTGTCCCACCTGGTTGGTGAAAGCCTCCAAGGCGGTGACAGGTGGCTGGGTTGGGGCTATGATCAATGCATCATTGCGGGAGGGGGTGTTTCCTGCACCTTTAAAACATGCCTTGGTGCACCCCCTCCTGAAGAAACCTTCCCTCGACCCAGCTGTCCTAACCAACTATAGGCCTGTCTCCAACCTCCCCTTTTTAGGGAAGGTGTTGGAGAAGGCAGTGGCGCGTCGGCTGCAGGGGGTACTGGATGAAGCGGATTACCTGGACCCCTTTCAGTCAGGATTCAGGCCTGGATATGGTACCGAGACGGCATTGGTCGCACTGATGGATGATCTCTGGCGGGAGCGGGACGGTGGTCACCCATCCGTCCTTGCTCTTCTTGACCTCTCAGCGGCTTTCGATACCGTTGACCACGGTATCCTTCTGGAACGGCTCCAAGGATTGGGAATCCAGGGCACTGTGTGGTCCTGGTTTTCCTCATTTCTGAGGGGTCGGACCCAGTCGGTGTGGTTGGAGAGTGAGAGGTCGAGTCCTAGGCCCCTCAAATGGGGGGTGCCTCAGGGCTCGGTGCTCTCTCCTCTCCTATTTAACATCTACATGAAGCCGCTGGGTGAGATCATTCGTTCCCATGGGGTGCGGTACCATCAGTACGCGGATGACACTCAGTTGTACATCTCGGCCCATGGGGACCCCAGTGATGCCATCAAAGTCCTTTCCAGGTGCCTGGAAGCTGTTGGGGTCTGGATGGGGGCTAACGGGCTACAACTGAATCCCAGCAAGACTGAGTGGCTATGGATAAGGGGTCCTGCGTTAACCCGGGAGCTACCATCTTTGGTTCTGGATGGGGCTATTTTGCCCCAGACAGACCCGGTGCGCAACTTGGGGGTCCTCCTGGATTCGCGGCTACTGCTAGAAGAACAGGTGGCGGCTGTGACCAGGAGGGCTTTCGCCCAACTTCGGGTGATTCGCCAGTTGCGCCCACTCCTGGACCGGGACTCCTTGCTCATGGTCACTCACGCTCTGGTCACCTCCAGACTAGATTATTGCAATGCGCTCTACATGGGGCTGCCCTTGACGACCATTCGGAGGCTACAGCTGGTCCAGAATGCAGCAGCCAGGGTGGTGATGGGGTGTGGGCGTTATGCCCATGCTTTGCCACTGCTCCGGGAGCTGCACTGGTTGCCAGTTTGTCTCCGGGTGCAATTCAAGGTGCTGGTTTTGACCTTTAAAGCCCTATATGGTAGTGGGCCGGGTTACCTAAGAGACCGCATCGCCCTGAGGACGTCTGTCCGTCCAACCAGAGCGGACCGGAAGGGCTCTCTAATTGTTCCATCAGCCAGAGGGGCTCGCCTCTCTGGCACAAGGAGGAGAGCCTTCTCCGTGTCTGCACCGGCCCTCTGGAACCTCCTGCCAACAGAGCTACGTCTCCGGACGGAATTGCTGCCTTTCAGAAAAGAACTTAAAACCTGGCTGGCGGGTCAAGTGTGGGGTGCAGGTGGAAGGGTAACCGCCATTGGGTGGTTGGTGTAGAAGAACTCTTCCCCATGGTGCCTTTGGATCCTGCAGCCCTTGTTTTTAGGGGGTGGGTAGTTTTAACTGTTTTTAACATGTGTTTTTTAATTTTTATTGTGAACCGCCCTGAGTTGGCTTTGGCCGAGTGAGCGGTATATAAATGTGACAATTAAATTAAATTAAAATTAAATCACCAACTGTGTTTACTTTTTAATATTATATAAAGTCATTATCCCATGATCTTCAGTAGAAAAGGTTCCTAGTACAGGTTTCGCACAGATCATTAACCGTTCAGATGCTGCCCTTCCGCTTGCCTGCCAGTGGGCTCCTTTCACTGGAACTTAACGAATGCTTGACATTAAAAAGAACCAACAGAGACTCTCAGCAGGCATTACTACTGTCTAGACCGGGGTGCCCAAAGTTTTCGAGCCACGGATCAGTCATGTGGTTCAGGAGGCCATTCACTATGGCCCATGGGTCGGATCTGGCCCTCAATGCCAATTCATCCGGCCCACAAAGCCCCCGTCGCTCCTGTACGGGCATGTTTTACTTCTGCTTCCTGGAGCTACGAGGGCTCCGTGGGCCGGATGAATTGGCGTCGGGGACTGGATTCTGCCCACAAGCTGTAGTTTGGGCAGCCCTTAGACTTCTGGGAATTCAAGTTCCCCTGTGGGGCGTGGGCCCCACGTTGGGAACCACTGGTCTAGACTGTTGCCAGGAAAGAATGCAATTGTAATCTAACAATATTTACTTTCTTTAAGATCCACTACTTTAACTTTTCCTCAGACTAGTAAGTATCAGTTCTACTTTCACCCGATTTTCTCTTGCCATCTCTTGACATCAACGCCGCCAGAAGTCCAAGCCCCCATGAATCCACACGAATGGGTTTGCTGCGATTCATCCGGCCCATGCCGCCCCCCGTCGCTCCTGGAGGCAGAAGTAAAACACGCCCGCGTGTGTATTCATGGGGGCTTGGGCTTTTCGGAATTGAAGTCCAAGAACATCTGGAGTGCCAAGGTTCGCCATCACGGCTATAGAGGGTGCCTTTATAAAAAAAAACCTACCAGTCTCTTAATGCAGGAGTTTTTAACCTTTTTAAGCCGGGGGCTGGGTTATGCTCCCTCAGACAGCTTCAGGGGCTGGACGGCCTTTTTGCCCTTCCTCCACCACATGGCACTTCCAGGTGTGGTGGAGGTGGTGGTAGGCCACATGAAATGGTGCTGTGGGCTGTAGCTGGCCCACGGGCCACAGGTTGAGAATCCCTGCCCTAATGCCTTCCAGTTCCCTGAAGCTTAGAAAATTCCACCCATGTCTTTTTAATTCATCCTTATATGCCATCACTTCAGAGAGAATCTTGCCAAGGCACATGTGTGTATGCTGAAATTTTTCTAAGATTGTGGGTTTGTTGGCTAACAACCAGAATTCTAGCTGGGGAAACTCCTGGTGAAATCTGGTAAAGGTTGCCCTTGCTCTAAAGCCTGTCGTATCTGACTCTAGGGTTCAGTGCTCTTCTCTGTTTATAGCAAAAGAGCCAACACTGTGTCTGCAGACGTTCCCATGGACATGTGGCAGGCATGACTAAACACCAGAGTGCACAGAACACTGCTTACCTTCCCACCAAAATGGAAGCTATTTATCTACATGCAATTTCTTGCTTTTAAACTCCTAGGTTGGCAGGATCTGGGACAGAGATGGGAGCTCACTCTATTGTGCAGCACTTGGGTCATGAACTGCTAACATGCCAACTTTCCAGTCATCAAGTTCAGCGTCTTAACCACTAAGATATACCGCAGTCATAAGAAATCTGGTAGCTGTAGTAAAAAAATAATAATCCTAAAGTCCCATGCCTACTGCATACATCAGATAGTTGGAGTAATCTGAGAGGATATCGGCTAAAGTTTCTTGCCTAGAGCTTCCACGCTCAGTAATGTGCAGGTTCCTCAAGTAACATATGATACATGTGTCCCATTTTAAACATCAACAACCCCAGGGAGCAAAATGTTATTTCATCTTTCAGACCGATACAACAACCTAAAAGAGGAAGCCTTTCTCAAAAGAGCCAATACAGTATTTAGCTATCAAAGGCAAAATACTGACTGGTGGGGGAATCTTACACCTGAAATTGCTGTAACAATATTAGATCATTTCCTAAAAAGGCAATATAGCTTTCTGTAATCGCAGAGTACTAAAAGCCTTTACATCAGACAAAAGAACGTGAGCTCATGTAAACGTCTTTATCTGAATGAAGTATGAAGCCACCGCACCTGATCATAACTTTTACACTGACTGTTATGTAGTAAAAGCATGAAATGTGCAGGCAAGAGGTGCAGGCAAGCCTCCCAGAGAGCAACACTTCTGAGGAGTTTGAGCAACAAAGATACTTGAGTATGAGTCACTAACAAGGTACGGCGTCACACAAATGCCAATGTTATTTCAGCCTACGGCAGTATGCATTGACGCTTTTACTTGGGCCCAGAGAGGTTTGTGCATGGACACTGCCAAATCAGGACTAGGGAGTAAACGTGTTCCAAGAACAAAGGCTGGAGTCAGAGATGAGCATTTGAGCTAGAAATTAGAAACATACCTGGCATAAGACATGAACGTAAGAAACCATAAGAGAATGCAGGGTTGTTCTTAACAGGTTGATCGGTTGCTACTTGAAACTAGAAATGATCCCCAGGCCTGGGGCTGCGGTGGCTCAGTGGTTAAGAAGCTCATCTTGTTAGCTGGAAGGCCGGCAAGTCGGCAGTTCGAGACCGGGCTACTGCATGATGGATTGAGCACCCGTCTCTGTCCCAGCTCCTGCCAACCAAGCAGTTCGAAAGCAAGAAATTGCAAGTAGATAAATAGGGACCATTTCGGTGGGAAAAGATCTTGGGGACATGAACGGAGCCTCATCCGGGCATCTTTTGTACTACACATTTTTGTACCATAACACCTTCGGGTTAGTTTTACGAACAGTTCTGTTATGTTCAGCATCAACACCAAGTAAATAGAAGTCATGGCTCAGCTGAACTGTTCATCTGTGTTCCATGTATGAATGTGATTCTCTGAAAAACCACCTTCCTACTCCTGTTTGGTTCTTTCTTGCCCTGAAGATGAGTCATAAGAAAGGTAACTGTGTGGTGTGAACTTTCATTAGCTGTTTATTTCCATCGTTTATATTCTGCACCTTCAACACAAATTTATGTTCCCGTTACATAAATGTTCCCTACCCTGTAAGTCTAGCGAAGCAATAACAAACAGGAAAAATTAGAAAATAATAAGATGAAGCATATAAGCCAGCATTACACAGCCAGCCATTTAAAGTTGGGTTTCAAGTCTGCATTTGGAACTGAAAGGGCTTTGGTTGCCTTTATCAATTGAACTCTGTTGGCAAAAAAAGGATGTGCACCTCTCTTGATTTTCCTATGCTGCTTTCAGTAATATTCATCATGGTTTTCTTGACCCACTGATGTAGAGTTTCTCATCACTGCCTTACAAACTGTCCTCCATGATATTTAACACTAATTTGAACCATGAGAGAGATCATCTAGGGACCTGGGCTGAGTCATTTCTAATGTATTGACGGTGTTTGGCTCCATCTCTTGCTTTGACCAAACCCAGCAGAGGTTGTGCGTCTTCCAGTTTTAGTGGCTGGATACAGTGGAAAGGATGAGGGCCAACAAACATATAGACAAATCAGATTAAGATGTGGACAAGCGTGGTGGGGATTCATCTACCTAGCTGAGTGACTCTCAACTCATTTGGGGGGATAGATATTTCTTGCTTTCTAACTGCTAGGCTGGCAGGAGCTGCGACAGAGACAGGCAAACATTCCATCATGCAGTACTCGGGTTTTGAACTGCTGACCTTCTGCACGCCAATTTTCTCCCCCCCCCCAAATAAGTCAGCTGGATTGCTTTTGGGGAAAAATTAACTGCATTCCCCATGTTCAAGCCATCAGTAATAATGCTCCATCAGGATGACAACAGATCACCTCCAGTACCAGAGCTTTTCACTTGCACTTGAACTGTCAATCTGTTAAAGTCGTACTTTTGTCTTCCAGGTGAGATTTGCTGGTGCTAAAAGAGAACATATGTGTTTTGTGTGTGTTTTAATTTCTACTTTTTTCAAACTCCAATGCACCGAAGCAATATTTGGAGAGCCTCACTTCGATTCAAGTGTCCTTTGTGCTTCTTTAATTTGCTCCATGTCACTTCAATTTTTAAATACATTCCAAATCCGAACCTCATCCTTAATTCACATTATGATTTATCAAGTAATATGCTCTGGAAGAGGATATATTCAATGTCAGCACTAATCCATGACAGAAATAAAACTGAATCAAGTGGTTATTTGAAACAAATGTTTAGCCTTGTAATGATTTCATGTCAGAGATTACTTGGGGTTGAAAGGATTTTTGCTGGAGAAATTCCGCTCAGGGGACACCCGAGTGAGGCTCCTTTCATGTTCCCAAGTGAAGCCCTCGGGTATCAATACCTGACCTTCCAGTCTCCAGCTCAGCATCTTAACCACTAAGCCACCGGGGGAGCTGCCTTCTGATTCAGACTCAATCTGATCTATTAAGACAAAAATCAGCATGGGTTTGCTAAAGGAGGATCTCTGGCTTCTGAAGAACACAGAGGCAAATGTTCTGGTCCTTAGGCCATGGATTATCTTTAGCTGTTCCCTGAACATCTCTGTACTCCGTATGATAAGGGATTCTCAAGAGAAGGAAAGTGCAACTTCTAGACCAGGGCCATAGGCACTCCCACTCTGGCTTCTGGAGGATTTAAAGCAGGGATGCACAAACTTTTCAGGCTGTGGGCCGGTCATGTGGTTCAGCGGGCCGGTCATCATCATCATCACTTTTAATTTGTATCCCGCTCTCCTGAGCCCGAAGGCAACTCAGAGCGGTTAACAACAGAGCATGCTGTCTGCATAGCAGACAGCAGCAAAAAGCGATACAACCAATACAATATACAAAATAAATACATGTAAAACACAATTCATACAAAACTACAATATATAAAAATATCAATGTTGTTGTTGTTCAGTCGCAGTCGACTCCGACCCTTTGCGACCCCATGGACCATTTTCCTCCAGGCGCCTCTGTCCTCTACCATCCCCCTCAGCCCTCCCAGCTCTGTGCCCATTGTGTCTATAATACCATCTAGCCATCTCATCCTTGGCCTCCCCCTTCTTCTTTTGCCCTCGACCTTTCCCAACATCAATGCCTTCTCAAGTGAATCCTCCCTTCTCATTTGATGTCCAAAGTACTTTAGCTTCATCTTTACTATTTGACCTTCCAATGAGCAGTCAGGGTTAATTTCTTCTAAGATTGACCTATTTGTTCTCCTCGCTGTCCAGGGGACTCTCAAAACCCTCCTCCAACACCACATTTCAAAGGCATCTATTATTCTGCGTTCAGCCTTCCTAATTGTCCAGCTCTCACATCCGTACATTACTACTGGGAAAACCATTGCTTTGACTATTCTAATTTTAAAAATATCAATACAAAACTATAAATCACGAAGCCCAACTCCCCAACGCAAAACGGACCCAAGGCTCAACAAGGTCATGTGGTTCCTCCCACCAGAAGTGGAAGTAAAACGTGCCTTGCAATCTGTTTTGAAACAGGATGATAGATTTTTAGGCTGCCATTTTCTCTGCTTAAACCAGAGGTGCCCAAACTACAGCCTGGGGGCTGGATCCGGCCCCTGACACCAATTCATCCAGCCCTTGCCGCTCCTGGAAGCAGAAGTCCAAACTACAGCCTGGGGGCCAGATCCGGCCCCTGACACCAATTCATCCGGCCCTTGCCGCTCCTGGAAGCAGAAGTAAAATGCGCCCGTTACTTCTGCTTCCAGGAGCGGCAAGGACCAGATGAATTTGTGTCAGGGGCCGGATCCAGCACACAGGCCGTAGTTTGGGCACCCCTGGTTTAAATCATGACTTCTTGCCAAGCCTTACCTTTTGGGAAGGTTACTCTCTGCCTCACACAGCTGACTGACTAGAGATAAGCAGGATCAGCCTGATTTCATCCCGAACACAGAATGTGAAAAAGTCACCGTTACTTCAATACAAGCTTCTGTACAAGGACAGTTTTGCTAAATAGATACTAGATGCTCATGTACCATGCCTCCTTGTTATTTACTGCATACAAGCTGTTTTTAAAAACAAGAGTCTTCAAAGCTCATTTGTGGGTGTTTCTCAAGGAAAGCTGCTCACCAAACCACTGGTGCGACAGAGCTGCAAGAAGTTTTGACTTCTTTCGCCACGGGTGATTCGTCTTGCATACCTCCCTGGCTGAAGATCCATCACTCACTCACCTTTGGACAGAGAATCTCTGTCTGTTGGATCATGATAAGGGCAGATGCAATCAGCGCTCCTTGACGCACGTAGTTCACGGGATCATTTGTCATTGGCTCCAGCAAATTAATTGCTTCCTATTGGGGAAAGAAAAGAAAGCACAGAATACTAATCTTGTTACTTTCTCAACACTGGTCTTTCGTCAAGGTTATCCGACTAGGATCTTGAAGAGAGAGCCACAGAATCAGATTTGCTTATTGTTACTGATATGTTTTGACTGCAAAATTGATATATGGTAAAAGCAAAAAACTTGAAAGGTATGTTTTTTTTAAAAAAAAGCACCCACTGAATTTACACTTGAAAGGTGAGTAAGATGTCTGATAACCCATTGTGCTTGAAAGGTGCAACACATATTAAATAAGAATGTATTTAATATTGAAAGTAAAACCCACTGAGGCATCAAGAAACTTTTGCCTTTTCGGGTTTTTTTTTTAAAAACAACAGTAGTCTCAGGACCACAGTGGAGAATTCCAATCATTTCCTGCCCTCATCTTCCCTGATATCAATGCCAAGACTCTGCACTGTCCCCTTCCAAAATCATAGTAAATGGGACTGAGGATGAAATGGGGGTGAGGGTGGGGATCCGTTTTTAGCCTATAACTCTCACCTTGTCCCAGCTCCTGCCAACCTAGCAGTTGGAAAGCAAGAAATTGCAAGTAGATAAATAAGGACCCCTTCGGTGCACTCTGGTGTCTAGTCATGCCTGCCACATGACCACAGAGACGTCTGCAGAAGCACACAGCGTTGGCTCTTCGGCTTTGAAACAGGGATGAGCACTGAACAGTTGGATACGACTGGCTTTCGAGCAAGGGAAACCCTTACCTTTACCCACAGTCATTAGCCGTGCTTGCGGGGCATTTGAGAAGTTGCAATGCAGAAAAGTATATGTCTCCATCTTTGGATTGTGGGGCCATTATCACAAGACATACATTAAATTCTGAGTAAAAGCAAAGCAATCACACTTATATACCGCATACATCCATCATGCGTCTGATGGACTGACGGGTCCCAGCCCATAAAAGGCGGTAAAAGGGAGGGTGGGACTCTTAAGCCAGCCAAAGTGTGCTGGCACAGCTGGATGAGATGAAGGTGACGGAGGGAAACATCTGGAAGAGTCTGGGCTCACATGAACAAGAGGAGGCGGCGGAAGACCTCCTTGGGGGGATCATCATCATAGCAATAGAAATTTTACTTATATACCACCCCATAGCGCTTAGTGCACTCTCCGGGCAGTTCAAAAGTTAATTAGCATTTTGTCCCCAAAAATGCTGGGGACTAATTTTACTGAGCTCGGAAGGATGGAAAGCTGAGTCTACCTTGATCCCTGTCAGGATTGAACGCACAACCTTTTGGCTGCAGTTCAGTAGGTTAACCACTGCACCACCAGGGCTCTTAATCATTATCCCTTGCTGTGGAAGGAGGAGATTATCTGAGAAGACACAGTCAACACCAGAGGCAAAGGAAGACGAAACGCCCGTCTTCCTCTACTTATCCAGTGTGCCTGTTTATGGCACATGACAGACACTGAAAACTTCAGCCTCACCCTTGGCGACAACAGCATCCGCCCCTGCACAGCCCTGGCACTGGAGTAGCAAGCAATGAGAGGCAGGCCAGGAGAAAAGGTGGAAAGGGAGGGAGCACCACACCTGGCTCCATCCACCTGTCCAGGGAGGCTCCAGTGTGTTTAAATGGGACTCCATGCTGGTAGAAAGTACCCAAGGGGGCTCATGGGTGTAACTCAGCCCTCTCAGACAGCAGGGGAAGGCTTTGGGCAAAGTTGCTGGGCCTTTAATAAAAGGGTTTCCAAACAAAGAGAGTGACACCCCCACCCCCCGGGAGTTTTTCCTTGGGGACCCTGCCATAACCAGGTCCACAGGAGGTTGGGGTGGGGCTGATGGAGTACAAACATCTATACTCTGTGCCAACAAATTTCAGCCTACATCTACTTGAGTCACAATAGTAAATGTCAAGGTCTCCCCTGCTCGAAAGCCAGACGTATCTGATACTAGGGTACGGTGCTCAACTCTGTTTACAGCCGAAGAGCCCGCACTGTCTGCATCTGCAGGCATTTCTGTGGTCATATGGCAGGCATGACTAGACACCAGAATGCTGTTACCTTTCCCACTGAAGCGGTGCCTATTTATCTACTTTCAGCTTCGTGCTTTTGAACTGCTAGGTTGGCAGGAGTCGGAAGAGAGATGGGAGCCACTACCTCCCTCTTAAAACATGGGGCGTGAGCTGAATGACCCGCTAAATGAAGTCTAACTAGTGTTTTAAATAAAAGGCAGGCTGGGACAAAGTTAAACTCTCATGAATTTTTAAAAGACTTCTTTTGATGCCTCAGAAGTTTCCCAAACCTTTGCCCTAATTACTTAAAAGTTGCTTTTAATAAGGCCAAGTTTTATTTTCCTGCATTTACTGGCCCAGGTCTAATCTGCAACGCTCATGTATGAGCTCATGGCTATTTATAGAGGATGGAAGATGGAAGTGCCTTTTCAGCCTAAGTAAAAGCTTAACTTCATTTCCAGCCTCCCAAGTTCTAACATATTAGCTTAGCCTTTAAAATATGTTGACGCATGCCCCAGAAGACAAAGTGGCATAAACAGATGCTCAAGATGCTTTGTTTTAGAAATAAACAATACAAGTACAGAGCTGAAGCCTGCAGGTTCTATTATCCTGCCCATACAAATTATAAAGAAATAAAACAGGCTCAGAGTGTACATACCCAATGGCTACCCATTTTTGTAGTGCTGGCAGATGCTGGCAACTAGCAAAGGGGGCTACTGTCCTATGTACCCTACACCTTTCATCCTACGCCACGGGCTTTATGTCCCCCTCCATGAAGGATGCTTTATCCTGTCTTCAGGGAAAGAAAGATGGACCACAACACCTGGACACATAGATATCTCAGGTATCTGAAGCAAAGCAGGGCCAGGCTTGTTTTGAACTTCGATTGGAGATCATCAAGTGATATCAGGGATCTCCAAATATGGTCAGGAAACAGTCCTGCCCGAAAAACCTTGGCAAGCCGTTGCCAGTTGACAATGCAGTGCTAGATGTATCATATAGTCAGGATCGGTACTAGAGATGTCTCTCTGTTCCTAAGATCCAGCCTTTCTAAAAGACCATAGGGCAGGGGTTCTCAACCACTTTGCACCATGGGCCGGACAACTCCCTCTGAGACATCTGAGTGGGCCGGACACGTGGTTTCCCCCCTGCTGCAAACACAGCCATAAACCACAGCGAGGGCACATTTACAGCTGTCATAAACGCGTCCACTTCTGGGGTCATGGCCGCAGGCCAGATGGAATGACATTGGGGGCCGGCCCATGGGCCGTAGGTGGTGAACCCCTGCCATAGGGTCAATGAAAATGATAAATGTACCAAATGCTACTGTTGGCTGAGACCAGTTCAAGAAGATACCCTGTGTATACAAAGGAAAGTGTGGAAAACAAGAAAATGTGACAGAGGAGGGAGAGTTACTGGGCAGAAAAGTTAAAAATGGAATAAAGGGATTAGAAGAGACATAGTGCAGTTCCAGAATCTGTGAACTTAATTCAGTAGGGGCTCAAATGCATAGATTGTATAGTTATAGGGCAGTGGTGGCGAACCTATGGAACGTGTGCTAGAGGTGGCACTCAGAGCTCTCTCTGTGGGCATCCGTGCAGTCACCCCAGCACAGAGTTTGCCCTGTCCCTCTGCCCAGCAGCCCAATGGAAGTGTTTCCTTCCTCCCCAGTTGCTGTGTTGGCACTTTGCGATAAATAAGTGGGTTTTGGGTTGCAATTTGGGCAGTTGGTCTCTAAAAGGTTCGTTATCACTGTTCTGGGGCAGAAAGTTTATACAGGTGCTGGGAAGAGCAGTGAACAAGTCATCTGGTGGGATGGCATAACATGAGGATCCCATCTGCAGAATGCTTGTATTTTCTAACTGAGAAGCAATGACCCTTGAGAGCTCCCCAACCCACCCTTCCTGAGATTAATGGCGCCAATATTTCAGACCATGCTACTTACTGACTGTTCAAGTCCTTACTTACAACTCTAGAGAAAACAGGCTGTACAACATCCTTTACTGTTCAAGGACAAGGTGTGGGGGACGCCACAAGTTCTAGCATGCACTGGTTAGGATCGAAAAATGACATCACTGTCCAAAGTGTCACTTAAGTAACGTTAATTTATGAACTATAATCTTATTTAAAAATGTTGGTTTATGTTCAGGCTGTTTAAAAGGGAGGTTGTACACCTAGATGTGACTAACTCATTGTTTTTGCAAAAATGTCTTAGAAGATACCATTTAGGTCAGGGATTCTCAATCGGTGGCCCGTGGCACCAGTTCATGTGCCCCCCCCCGCCTTCACCACACCTGGAAGTGCCATGTGGTGGAGGAAGGGCAAAATGGCCATCTGGCCCCTGAAGCTGTCTGAAGGAGCGTGACCCGGTCCCCGGCTTTAAAAGGTTGAGAAATCCTGGTTTAGCAACTCAATAGATCTTTTGTGGCAGCTAATACTGCAATAGTAAAGCACTGCAAATAGATTAACTGACTTTCACTCCCTAGGTAATAAAAAGACGAGAGGTTCCAGGGGAAAAGGCTGCATATTTTGGAGCATGAGTTCACATGTCTTGTAGCTGCAAACCTGTAATAATTGCCTGAGGATAGTTGTTCTGAATTTACTGGTCTTATTTCTGAGTAGACATATACAACAAGATTGGAAAACCAGATGCTGCAAGACTACAATTCCCATTATCCCTTATCACTAACTGCACAGCTAGGATGGAAGTTGCACTTCAACAGCATTTGGTGGGCCATAAATTGATGGGAATATTCTCCATGTATCACTGTAAGACAGTTGTTACTCAACTTATTTTTAAATGGAGTGTCAGATTTAAATGCAAAGTGAAGCAAAGTAATTACACTTCTATACTGCCCCAAAGCACTCAGTGCACTCTCTGGGGGGTCCACAAGTTAATTAGAATTTCCTCCCAACATGTTGGGTACTCATTTTACTGACCTCGGAAGGATGGAAGGCTGAGTCAAACTTGATCCTGGTCAAGATTGAATTCACACTCTTTTGGTTGTAGTACAACAGTTTAACCACTACGCCACCAGGGTTCAAATAAATGAATTTGGTTAGACTGAATTATAAAAACTGTTTTATCAACTAAAACGTTTCTCAAGTATAATGATTGAGAGTTCAATTTTAGGTGCTCATCTAGAATGGAATGCTTCTTCCCAAATGATGCCTGATAGATAATACCTCAAAGCATCTAAAAATAAAAACAGTAAACTTTTGACTTCAAAGGATCTTTACCCAAATGTGCTTTCAAAAAGGGGAAATCAATCAATTAATTTGTTGTTGTTCAGTCGCACAGAGCCCGACCCTTTGTGACCCAATGGACCACAGCATGCCAGGTTCCTCTGTCCTCTATCAATTAATTAAGCTTATTTAAATTGGACAACAGCCTTAAATTTGTTATTTTGCAGTCTAATCTTAATGAAAATATTTCCTGGAAGAGATGTTGTTGTTGTTGCTGCTCAGTCACACAGTCAAGTCTGACCCTTTGCGACCTCATGGGCCACTGCACGCCAGGCTCCTCTGTCATCTGCCATCCTCCATAGCCAACCCACATCTATGCCCTCTGTGTCAACAATGCTATCTAATCATCTCACCCTCTGCCACCCCCTTCTCCCCTTTTGCCTTCGGTCTTTCCTAGCATCAGGGCCTTCTCGAGTAAGTTCTCTCTTCTCATTTAGCGCCCAAAGTACTTGCGCTTCAGCTTCAGTATTTGTCCTTCTAAGCAGCAATCAGGGTGGATTTCCTTTAGGATTGATTGATCTGATCTCTTTGCAGTCCAGGGGACTCTCAAGAGCCTCCTCCAGCACCACAGAGTTCAAAGGCGTCTATTCTTCTGCGCTCAGTCTTCCTTATGGTCCAGCTCTCACAGCCATACACTACTACTGGGAAGACCCATTGTTTTGACTATGCGGACTTTTGTTGGCAGGGTGATGTCTCTAGTTTTTATTATGCTTCCTAGGTTTGTCATAGCTTGCCTCCCCAGAAGTAAGCATTTTTTTATTTCTTGGCTGCAGTCACCATCTGCAGTGATCTTAAATCTCAAGAAGGTAAAGTCTGTCACTGCTTCTATTTCTTCCCCTTCTATTTGCCAGGCAGTGATGGATGGGGCCGGATGCCATGATCTTGTTCTTTTTTTTTTTTAATGTTGAGTTTCAGGCCAGCTTTTGCACTCTCTTCTTTCACCTTCATCAAGAGGCTCTTTAGGTCTTCTTCACTTTCTGCCAATTGGGTAGTGTCATCTGCATATCTCAAGTTGCTGATGTTTCTCCCAGAAATCTTAATTCCAGCTCGTGCTTCATCCAGCCCTGCATTACGCATGATGTACTCTGCATATAAGTTAAATAAACAGGCTGACAATATGCAGCCTTGTCGTACTCCTTTTCCTATTCTAAACCAATCAGTTGTTCCGTATCTTGTCCAAACTGTTGCTTCTTGACTCACATACAGATGTCTCAGAAGACATGTGAGGTGGTCTGGTACTCCCAAGAGACACAAGAGTCCAAAGTTGAAGACTGTTGTCTCTGGCATGGTACAGTTTTTGGACTGGATGGTATTTCTGCAGTTTTCCCCAATCACATAGTTTTCTGTTCTAGGGAAGTGTCCAAGTAATGGAAGAGGAAGATTAGCAAGCTTGGGAACGTCTAACCTTACCTTATTCCCTGTCCCAGCACAGCATATGCCGAGGGCCATGGCTGCCCCATAACGGACATGGGGGTTGTAACTTTCAGACAACAAGGAAACGACACTGGGACACTGTTCAGGGGTCCTGAGAAGAAAGACAAGGAAAGCCATTAAATGTCACTGACCCAGTTGGAAAGTTCTGAAGCAAGTTCTGGAAGGAAAAATAACATATATTTTACTAAGTGTAACTTAAGCTTTACTTGGATCTCTCAGAGGTAATTTTGACACATCTTATAAATAACGAGGTGTAGAGGACTGGGGGGATGAAAAATTAAGACAAGCTGTACCAGGGACCTCTCTGAAGCCATCAACAGTTTTGAGGGCCATAAACTGGCACACATAGGGTACAATTTATCACTTTGTTCTCAAACATTAGCTCAAAAGATGGCAAAAAATGAGCTGCAGTAGAGATTAGAAGCTCTACTAATAATTGTTTCTGCAATTATTCCGTGAAAAAGCCGCCGCTGCTGGAGCCGCTGGGACACTTTCTTGCCTCAGCTGGGTCAGGGCCGGTTCTTCCCTGGCTCCATTGTGGACGTTCAAGCCATGGGGGTCCATCGTGGATGCTGGTAGCCAGCGGTATTGTGCAATCAGTTTTGTTATTTCACTGTTTAAATGGTATTTATTTTATAGTTTGTATTCATGCTGTAAATTTTGTAAGGTCATAAATTGTACATTTTTGGTACTTTCTGTTAAGTCCCTTGTAATTGTACTGCATTGTGAATTGTATTGATTGTATTGTATTATATATTGTATTATGTTGTACGCCACCTCGAGTCGCAACTTCTGGGGGGAGGAACTAAGTGACCGGCCTACTGAACCACGTGATTGGCCCGCTGAACCATGTGACCAGCTGACGGCCCAAAGGTTTGGGCACCCCTGTTTTAAATGCTTTAACTGGGGTACACCGAAAGAGCCTCACATGACTAACCCTATAGGCAGTTTCTCTTCAGACTAAAATAGGGTGGAATGGCAATTAACCATTCTCAATTTATGCCTTAAGGCCATGGTTTAGGGCAGGAGCCATAGCTAAGTGATAGAGCACTTGGGGTTTGCTTGCAAAAGGTCCTAAATTTACCCCCAACTTCTCCAAACAGAACTAGTTGATAATCTTCTCATGGAGAGCTCTTGGCAGTCAGAGCATGACTCACATGCTCTGAGTCAATATATGGTGTTTTCTATGTTCATAGAAATTTCTATTTCAAACACAGTCCGTTACATATTTCTACCCAACAGAGTAGAGTTCTTCCACTAAACGCAACTTCCCACAATCTAGGGCCATGATGGCGAACCTTGGCACTCCAGATGTTCTTGGACTTCAATTTCCAGAAGCTCAAGCACCCTGTGAATCCACACGAATGGGTTTACTGCGATTCATCTGGCCCACACTGCCCTCGTCGCTCCCAGAAGCGGAAGTAAAATTCGCCTGTACGGTTAAGACTCTTCCGGGTTAACCCTTCCTCCATACGGGTGCGTTTTACTTCCGCTTCCGAGAGTGACGAAGGCGGCGCGGGCCAGATGAATCACAGCAAACCCATTCATGTAGATTCACAGGGGCTTGGGCTTCTGGGAATTGAAGTCCAAGAACATCTGGAGTGCCAAGGTTCGCCATCACAGATCTAGGGACAATTCCCCCCCTGAAATATGCTGGATTACAATTGCAAATGTTTTTAAGGGGGGGAGCATGACATGAGTTTCAAGGCAGCAGCTTGTATGCTATGGACCAGCCTTCTCCAAACATCAAAGTACAATACTAAACACCACTGTTGCTCAGTAATGTAGTAAGCTCGACACTAAGCCAACATACTACTCAGATAATTCTTTGTAACTTGGTATTAGTAAAAACATTGGCTAACTAGTAATCTGCTAAAAGAATGCTGAAAAAAAGGAAATGGACAAAATTGTGGAACATTAAAGACAGATTTTGTCCAATGTGAGTGTCCATCAAAATACTCTTACTCAAACACGGAAATACTGGTTCCTACATTTTCTACATGCTGGGGGGGGGGTGGTTGGCGCCAACACTGCACATAACAGCATTATTGCATGTGGCTCTGTCCCACAAAAAAACTGGGATTGGAAGCTACAGAGATACACGAAATTCTCAGCTAGAGACTGCCCGTGGTGTAGTTCATGAAAATGTGTTAAATCACCAAGCACAGTGATGGCGAACCTTCGCGCTCCGCCTGTTCTTGGACTTCAATTTCCAAAAGCCCAAGTCCGTGAGAATCCACATGAATGGGTTTACTGGATTCACAGGGACTTGGACTTCTGGGAATTGAAGTCCAAGAACAGGTGGAGTGCAAAGGTTCACCATCACGAACCTAGCATCTCACTAAGCAACATATTCTAAGATTGTACAGGATGGGGCCATGACAATAACAGTACTGAATTAAAGTAACTTCAGAAACCTTTCAAGGCTTGTCATCCAATTTAAGGAAGGGCTCAAGGTTGGTGGCCATGCCTTTTGTGTGTGTACACTGTGATCTTCACAAAAGCCTCCCAGATAGATGTGCACTTGGCATTCATAGGAAAAGCATAGCAGCTCTGATGGATCAGAGCAAGGGTCCATCAAACCTAGCACTTTGTTCCACACAACGGGGAACATGATGTCCCAAGAGTTCTCAAGCAGGACCACGTCCCAACATGCATTGTTCCTGAACGTGGAACTGCCACATAGCCTTTTTGATCAAGAGTAGCTGACAGACCAAAGCTAGATAAAAGGATTTTTTGGGATGACAACTCCCAGACACCCCAAAACTATATAACCCAGACAGCACGCCATCCAAAAAGCCAATTTTCAAAGCTCTGTGACAAGTGCAGATGGTCCAGGCTTGGTCTAATCCCTGAAGCTTCAGATCAGTCAAAGTATATTGTTACACTGGATTCCATAAATTATTATCAACTATTATGCTGTACAAATAATATTATGTGATGTACCACCTCAAATAATCCATATTGGTAGAGTTTCTGCAGCCCCAAATTTGGGGATTACTGCAAAACAAGGAACAGGAAAGAGTGCACGCTCCTAGTTGGTTGAGCTGGAGTTTCTGAGTGCAATGTTTACAGAACATCACAGATCAGCGTAAACCCCATCTTTATGAGATAGCAGGCTGCAGACCACTCTACGGCACATCTGTTGGGAAAGATGTCTTAATAGGCCTCAAAAGCTTGATTGATTTACTTGCTCCCAAAACAAGCTGCTTACGATTAGCTTGCCAGCACAGCACCAAGGATACACCCCCACCTACCCCAGATTCTGGCACTGGATTAATATCCCAAAGGCACAAATTATGTTGAGCATGTCACTACCTCTTAGCCTCAATGCTCCATTTGAAAAACTGGAGTGTTCCAGGGAAGATTGATAAGATAAGCATTTACTCTTCCTTGGACAGGAGACTGATTACAGAGAAAACTGATGATGTTAATGTCATACATTGACCCTCTCTATATATCTATGGTTCTGCTTCTGCTACAACCAAGGAGCGTCTTACGTCTGGATACAACAATATGGCCAGTGGCTGGGAGAAAAAGAGAGATAAATTATTACACGATGTGGTAAGAAGAATGGCTCTTTGCTGGATCTTCTCCTTTAGAGTTCAGGACAAGGGTTATGCGCGGCATGTTTGGAACACTGGGTGGAAAAAAGCGGGAAATAACCTTTCATGGCTTTTTTCCAGATGCAAGAAAAGACGAGGAGGAGGGGGGGGTGTTGAGGATCTCTGCTCGTTTGTTACCTCGTTTTCAAACACTGGAGCTGTACGCTGGAATGAGTCAATCAACAGATGATATTGGTATAGCTGACGAATGAACGAGCAAAGAAGCTGCTTAGAGGACGAAATGTAGAGGAAGGAGTGAGGAGGACTCAAGGGACCCATTAAGCATGTAAAATTACGGAAGAAACAATAGCAGCAGGACAAAGAGAGGGAAGCATCGAAGTCGTTCCCCTGTTCTACCTAGTGATAAAAAGAAGCTCCGTCGTAGAGCAAAGCCGACTGTGTTTGAAGATACAATTGCGGGAATGCGCGGCTAGTTTGGAAGAAAACAAAGCCATTGGGGGACAACATTCTGAAAATCCATACGTGACAAACCAAGAATACTAAACGCTTTGGAGTAATGCAGCCTATTCAAACGCTAACAGATTTCTAGAATCCGAGCAACAAATTCGAGGTAAGAGACTGGTTGTTTTCAAAACTAATGGAACTGTAACTATTGCTGTGAAACTGAGAATTCGAACGTGTTTTATGTATTAAGAAGAGCTATAAGATAAACAAGTCCAGTAAAGGGATCCTTAGGGCAATTTTTTAATGCATCTGTTCATTAGAGGAGAGAGAGATAAAGGTTTTCTTGCATTCCGTATCAAAAGGGTGACTGTTGAAGAATTCACAAACTAAAATTTATCATGCAATTAAAAGAAGTGACTTCCTCCCAAATCATTCTAAATTGTAATTCCACATAAACTTAAAATGGGAATAAAACCCACTGAATTCAGTGGGGATTACTTTAATAGACTGTTGGTGAGCCTGATTAAAATGTCTTGAAGTGTTATTTGAATACTGTCTACAATTCTGTCTAATGAAGAGGCAGACACAGAACAGGAGAGATCTGTATCCATTTGCTGATTACTATATTCTTCTAAAATATGAGTTCTGAATAAAGATTTGATTGTTTTAAAAAAATATGCTTGGTACTCAGGGGAGAAGAAATCCGCACTGAAATAGCACCTCTGACGTCATCTGCAACCCTTCGTTCACATTTCAAGATTGAGTTTTTGCAGCATTACAGACTGTAATGATCAAGCTCTGGATATTATAAATATTTCATATAAATCAATCTGTTACACCTTCACATTCGTTACCAATTCCAGAAGAACAATTTAAGGAAAAAAAGATGGCATGTGTATGATATCTCATCCAGGAAGACTTCTTCAAAATAAATGCTTAGAATGTGAGGGTCAGTCGCACTCAACAGCTGTTCATTTCTGCCCTGTCCTCTTTCAAGATTAGCCTGATCAGTGGGAGCTTTAACTAGAGATGGACCCAAATTTAACTCGCGTTCACTTTTGCACCCTTTTTGCACGCAGCCAAGGAGACAATTTTGGAAATGTGTGATCAAAGCATAACCACTTGTAGTAGCGGATGAACACTGTACAATGCTGATCTTTCACCAGACTCGTAGCAGGCAGGAGGGGGATACCAAATTCCTAGACTTTAAAAAATGCCTGAGCAACACACCATCTCTGAAGACATCCCACTGGGCTCCAAGATGCCTCTGAACACATCGGACAATGGATCTGTGCAAACAGCTTCCGGCACATTACGTTGGGCTGCTTTGCTCATCTTAATGGTCATCATTCCTACCATTGGGGGAAATATTCTCGTCATACTGGCTGTATCGTTGGAAAAAAAGTTGCAGTATGCCACCAATTACTTCCTCATGTCTCTGGCAGTGGCTGATTTGCTGGTTGGACTGTTTGTGATGCCACTAGCCCTTCTGACAATACTGTATGGTAAGTACTGGAATCCTATCCTCTTAAGAAATAAGGTATTTGTGCATATGGGTAGTTAATGCACCAATCCCATTCTTCTTCTTGCGTGTCTAGGCCAGATGTGAAAGGGCCAAGATGAAGGCACCTTTTGGTGAGTTCATTCTGCAGTTCTTTTCGCCTGACCTAGTGTGTGAAAGATTAGCCGGCAACACAAGGTTGCCATTACCAGAGTGCGCCCAATTGTGGTTCCAAATTACCACAATCTTTGAGGAGCCTCTTTCTGTGTACCTCACCAATCCCATTAAAAGTTTCCTTATGTCTACTGCCCCTTTGTCAAAGGTAAATTAAAGCAACCCCACCCCTTGCCAAAACATAGCCTGACAACTACATAAAAAGAAGAAATGGAGTTTCTAACTTTTCAAAGCTTGATAGGAATTTGCCATGGTTGCCACTGATGGTCCATAGTCCACCTGTTTGACACTCATGCTCATTTTTTGCTACCGTGAATATTCTAATTCCTAACAAAGTTCATCCGTGTGATGTAAGAAACTGATTTTGTCATTTAGTCCCACTTTAAGGAAATAAAGTCCATCTCTGTTTTGCCATTTTACATGGTTTTTTGTTTGTTTTTGACAATGAGTCAAAGTGGCCTTTGATTTTAAGAAAAGTTTTAGTCTCATTACTTGAGTGGAATTCAGTTAACAATAGGAATTTCAGTAGTATTTCACCTTCCCATAAATTCTGGTGAATTTTAAAATAATTTTGGGCAAGTTCCAAGATCTAGAATTGAAGTCACAAATTTTTAGTAATAATTGCTGATATAGGAAAATAGGGAAAATGCACATTGTCATCTTCCAGAGATTTTTTTTTGAGTGAGAACAGAAATGGCAGCAATGGTACTCTGTTGTTGACTATTCCAACAGCCTTGTAAGGGAAGCCTATGTTCAAATACTCAAATTTACTGATGGCAAGAGAAACCAAGAGAAGGTGGGTACTAAGTTTGTGACAGAGGAAAGAGTTGTAACTTAGACCTTTCTGATTTGTCACTTAGATTTGTCAGGAAGGGACTGTATTTTCAATTTGACATTTCACTCCAATAATATCTGTAGGCAAAGTGACTCTTTTGAACTACAAGACCCAGAAGATTCTCATTAGAAATGGCCACTAGTCATGCTGCTTCCTTGGTTATTCAAAGTCTTAGCCCAAAAGAGCAACTTTCCCACCTCTGAGCCTGGTTCAATTATAGTCCAACAAAAGGAGCTTCCCTATTGGTGTGCCTGATTCAGACAGCGAAGGGGCTGTGGTGGTTAAGACGCTGAACTTGTTGTCTGGAAGGTCAGCAGGTCAGCAGTTCGAGACCAGAGTACTGCACGACGGAATGAGCGCCTGTCTCTGTCCCAGCTCCTGCCAACCTAGCAGTTCGGAAACAGGAAAAATAGGGACCACTTCGGTGGGAAGGGAAACAGCGTTCTGTGCACTCCGACGTCTAGGCGTGCCTGCCACATGTCCATGGAAACGTCTGCAGATGCAGACAGCGCTGGTTCTTTGGCTATAAACAGAGATGATCACTGAACCCTAGAGTCAGATACAACTGGCTTTTTCGAGCAAGGGCGACCTTTACTTTTACCTAAGCTAGATAAAGGTTTGTTTAAAAAAATTCTAAGCTAAAATCCTGTAGTTTAGCATAGGTTACAACTACTGCAGGCCCACCAAATCAGTGGGATTTACAGATGTGTTGGCTCACCAAACCACTGACTTAATGGGCCTTTTCTAGCTGCAACTTAGTACAGCCAACAGCAGGATTTTAAGCTATATAGAAAGTAGTTTTGTTTTATTTCGGGAGGTTCACTGCGATCAAGTATCTCAATACTTCAACCAAATTCACAACTCTGTGTGTGTGGTACACACTGCAACATTATACACACATGTAAAGAATTTAGGATGGAAAGACCACACAAAGCCATCAGAGACCAGCAGCAAATTCTTTTTTAAAAAACTCACAGACAATTTAGTTTGCATTTCACTAAGCTTCCTAGCATTTGACATTTTACTCTCTTGTTTTCTTTTCTCATCACTATATAAGCTCCCCATTAATCCCCAGCTGAAGCTGCTCCAAAGAAAGTTTAGAAACGCACTAAGAATCTTAATTTTAAAATGCACCTTTCATGTTGCAGGAAGTTAAAAGAGGAAAAAGTTGGAAATTGCAATTAAAAAGTTGCAGGCACTTTGGAAACACAGCCGACATAAGAGTAAATTGGAAAATACAGCCCCCCTCCTGACAAATAAATCTCAGCTACAAATCAGAAAGGTCTAAAATGTCAGTTTGGCAGCAAAAACAAAGTCCTTTTTCCTTTCCTCGTGAGCAAATTGCTTAGGAAACATTTATAGAAAGTTCACATCGGGAGCAAAAAGCCTAGAGTTAGCAGACGGACGAAAGGACTAGTAATCCCTTAAAATTTCATTAGTCAGATAAATGTTTAAATAAAATGTCATCCGCATTGAAGTCAACCAATTAGAGCCTTTTGAGATGTCAGTGTTTCCATAATTATACAGAACCTCAATGCACAACACAAATATTGTTGCTATGATTCCTGACAGTTATTTGTGTGAAGGATCTAAGAGAGGAAACGTGTGAACTACTCGGCATGGGGCATCCTAAGGTCTTCTGTTCCTCTGGAGCAGTGGTTTTTAAGCCACCCTAAGGGACCTAAATGGAGATGTTCCAGGAAGATATCAAGGGGTCTTTGGAAAGAAAGCTAGGCATAGTAATAGTGGTTGAGCTTCCTTGCAAAACATCTTGTCCCTCCCTGTTTAAAGCAGGCCTCAGGATCGTGGGGTTTACTTGGCTTTTAATTAGAACCCCAAATCCACCCAGAACGTAGAAAAGTTACTTTTTTTTTTTTGCACTGGCCACCTTTATTCCTAATTTCAGAATTACTTTAGTCAATGAAACTGAAGCCAGGTCTTCTCTTAGCCAAGCTTCACTAGTTACTTTCAAATCCTACTGCCGTTAACGCTGATCTAACATTTGAATCAGATGGTGAGGCTAAAGCGGTAGCATGTGGTTTGGCGAAGATGGTATGCACATAGTCAAGGTGGGTTTAGACTAGGGACTGCTTGACCTGTAGCTCTGGGTCAGACTCTGCTAAACCATCTCACCTTGGCAGGTATGGTTGCCTCCTGTACCGTCAGCCATGGTCTACTAAAGAGACCCTTAATATTCCCATTTCATCCTCATGAATAAAACCCAAAGGTTGGGTTTTATTTATGACCAACACTCATCAACCAATGATCACATGATGTTCACTGAATAACATGCACTACTATACTTTAGTGGGCTACAAAACCATGAACATCTTCACTTAAAGTTGTAGCTAGCATCTGTTGTAATGCCTGTCACTGAAAATTAAAGGGAAGATAACAGAATGTTATTGGGGTGTGTCAGGGATTTTTCGGAGCATTTTTTCTATACTGTATATACACAGAGACTGTCTGTTTTGTAGTTGTGCTAAATCCCACTCCTCAAAAGATTCAATAGAAAGTGATGGCATGTAACAGACAGTGCATAAAAGCAGAGGGAACACTGAACCATTCATTGGAAATCGAGACATCATCCTCTTAACATGTAAAGCATACACCTCAACACGAAAAGACCACACATAACATGATTTCAACACTATGACTTCAAAACACAGGGAAATTGCTTGCTTTTTTTCAAACATGCCACTTTTATTGGTTACTTGAAGACTTTGCTTTTTCTGGCCCAACTGCACTTGGAGAAAAAGAAAATTTCAAAACCCAGCATGTTATTTTAAATGCTATTTGCTACTCTTTTTCAAAAACACTTTTGATTAGTGCTCTCCAACTCATAAAACCGAACTAGTTTTTTAAAAATGCTCTTGGCTTTACAATTGCTAAGAGCAGCCTAAGGAACAGTTGCCGTGGAGTGTTATGCTGCAAGTCAACCAGTTCCAACACAGAAACCGCTAGAACCATGACGGTGAACCTTGGCACTCCAGATGTTCTTGGACTTCAATTCCCAGAAACCCAAGCACCCTATGAATCCACATGAATGGGTTTACTGCGATTCATCCAGCCCGCACTGCCCTCATTGCTCCCAGAAGCGGAAGTAAAATGCGCCTGTACGGAGGAAGGGTTAACCCGGAAGAGTCTTAACCGTATGGGTGCGTTTTACTTACTTGGGCTTCTGGGAATTGAAGTCCAAGAACATCTGGAGTGCCACAGCACAAGAAACACACACTATGGTTCTGAACCTTGGGTCCCCAGATGTTCTTGGACTACAGCTCCCAGAAGCCTTCAGTATTGGCTGTGCTGGCCAAAATTTCTGGGAACTGTAGTCCAAGAACATCTGGGGACCCAAGGTGGAGAACCATCAAAATTATGGGAGCTGCATGAGATCTACTTGAAGGGAGGGATAAAATACACCTGAATTTTGCCTTGCTCTGAATTTCTCAAGATAAAAGAGACACACAAATAGAAGTAACAGGAGAAAATCTGGACTGCACTCCTTTAGGAAGCTGATAGGTTAAATATTTTCAGATGAAAATAAGACACCGCAATTACTTCTAATAGAGTAGCTTCCTTCTTCTTCTTCTTCAAATGCCATATCTAATTCTGAATATTGGCTCTCATCATGGTGGTCAGCCGTGAAGATTGTGCTGGGGACAATATAATGCAGGGGTCTTCCGCATCGCCTTCCACATCCCTTCAGGGGTGCCCAGCGACAACTCCCATGCCAGAATGAGAAAGTGGCTGAACAAGTAAGGCTGCCCTGATGAACAAACAGGGCTCTGTTTTGAGAACTCTTCAAATGCACTCACAATGCCATACCCACATGTAACAAAGTTTGTCCAGAACTTTAACCTTCTTCATTCACAACTTTCAAGTACAACCAACTTTTTTCAATAGATACATAGAGCTATGTTTGATGACTTGATCCATGAAAGCTCACATTAAAAATTTAGCAGTTAGTCTTTAAAGTGCTGCAGTGTTTTTGTTTTCTGATATGCCTGAACCACAGACTAACATGGCTACTATTCCAAAAAATTCAATTGCCAAAAACAATGTTCAGCCAATGTGCTGATTCAGGCTTCTGGGAATTTGAAGTGCAAAGTTGGGAAACACTGCGTTAAAGAGAAGTCATAGAGTGCCTTCCTCCCCAAATAGCATCCTTTCTGATGGAGATCGCCAGGAATTGCATTGTGATGGTGGAACTGGAGCCACCAGTGGGTAGAGCCTGGGCTGCCCCTGTTCTTCTGATGTTCTTCTCTTTTCCTCTATCCACCCACACAGACACACCCTCCAATGACACACACTTCCGACATATGTTCATTCTCTTTCTCTCTCACACCCACACACTCCACTCCACTCTGATGCACAGCTCTCAAATCACCCTTACAGCCGTCTTTCTTTGAAATTCTAGATTCACACAAGTGCTCTCCGCTCCCTCGCACTACTATGAGAGCTTGCGCACTGCCAAGACACAATAGTTCAATTTGCTTCTCCGTGGCGGACACTGCCCATTCTGGACATCTAATAGGTTTGTGCACAAAACGTAAACTCCAGACAAGTTAGCAGGGCACCTAGTATGCTACAACAAACAGGCAAGACATATATACCCATAAATACATCTGAAGGGCATGTTTCAAGATCACTCCCCTTGTTTTAAAAAAATGAAAAACGTGAGGTTGTCTATTTGACTAGTACTAAGTAAGGTTGCCCTTGCTTGAAAGCCAGTTGTATCCAACTCTAGGGTGTGGTGCTCATCTCCATTTACAAATAAAGAGCCAGCACAGTCTGTGTCTGCAGGCAGGCATGATTAGACACCAGAGTGCACGGAACGCTGTTTACCTCCCTATCAAAGTGGTACCTATTTATCTACTTGCAATTTCTTGCTTTTGAACTGCTAGGTTGGCAGGAGCTGGGACAGAGACGGGAGCTCACTCCGTCATGCAGTACTCGGGTCTCGAACTGCTGACCTACCGAGCTTCCAGTCGTTAAGTTCAGCGTCTAAACCACTAAGCCACCGCAGTCCCACTACTTATATGGGGCAGTATATAAGTGTAATTGCTATCCTGTTCCACTTGAGGCCCAAACACTAAACAGGACAGGCAGGGTATTTCACCTGTATCCTGCTGTTTTTATTATTATCTCTATTTAAGACAGGGGTACCCACTCTACGGTCCACGGGCCAGATCCAGCCCCCAATGCCAATTCATCCGGCCTGCACTGCCCTTGTCGCTCCCGGAAGCAAAACGTGCCCATATGGATCTATTGGCATCTGGGGCCAGATCTGGCCCACTGGCCAAAGTTTGGGCACCCCTGATTTAAGCAGAGAAAATGGCAACTTAAAATCTATCTCATCCTGTTGCAAAAAAGATTGCAAGGCACATTTTACTTCCGCTTCTGGTGGGAGGAACCACGTGACCAACCCGCTGAACCACATCACCGGCCCACTGAACCACGTGGCTGGCCTGTGGCCTGAAAGTTTTGGGCGCCCCTGATTTAAGATAATCAATTAAATGCTACAGCCTAGCAGAAAACCTCCCACAGGGAATGCTTCCTGCTTCAGCACCCCAAGGGAAAATTCTGACTCTTTGCGCCTGTTTTTCAGAGATGGTGTGGCCTCTCCCACGGGACCTGTGCCCTGTTTGGCTATTCCTTGATGTCCTCTTTTCCACGGCCTCCATCATGCATCTCTGTGCCATTTCGCTGGACCGCTACATCGCCATTAAAAAGCCAATCCAAGCTAGTCAGTACAACTCGCGGGCGACAACTCTTATCAAAATAACAGTCGTGTGGCTGATCTCCATAGGTACGTGGGTGAGCATTAAAGGGACAGCATGTTGTTCATTTGCTAATTGGTTTAAATGGGGAAAGGGAAAAACAATACTGGCCAAATTGGAGCAGTTTGAGCAGGATGAGCCAACCTGTGTCCATGTCCAAGCATTTCTATCCAGAAAGATATTGCAGCTCTGAATGATAGCCAGAACCCAAAGCAGAACGTAAAGAAGAGCTTCTCAGTTTAGAAAAGCCCCGGGTTACGATGGAGGTCTGTTCCAACAGCATCCGTCGTAACCCCCAAAAAATTGTAAACCAAAACATCCCTAGGATGCATTGAAAAATTAAAAAACGGTCCTGAATTGATCGTTGTAAACCGGAAAAAAATACATTAAAAATGTGTAAACCAGGATGGCATTTCCATAGGATTTGGCATTGTAAACCGCAGCAAACCTAAAGTGAGGCGGTTGTAACCCGAGGTTTTACTGTATTTATACAACCATTGTCTAACACTACCTGCCTATCTGTAGAACTAGCCTTGCATAGCTCTTTCCCCCCTTCTATGACCAAAAAGTACTTGAAAGCCTGAGCACATACATTCCTAGACAGCTCCTATCCCAGTCATAGCAAACCTTGGCACTCCAGGTGTTCTTGAACTTCAATTCCCAGAAGCCCGAGGCATATGTGCAGTAAACCCATCGGTGTGGATTCACAGAGCCTTGGGCTTCTGGGAACTGAAGTTCAAGAACACCTGGAGTGCCAAGGTTCGCCATCACGGTCCTAGCCCAAAATGGGTGTTGAAGAAATTCCAGAGACCTTTGGTCGATACAAACTGAAGCATGAAAACAAGCCAAGATCTTTGAAACCTACTTAAAATATTTTTGCATGTGGCCCTTATGCATACCTGTCAAGTATCCTGTATTGGCCGGGATTTCCCGCAATTTAGCGCTGATTTTCCTCCTTTCCCCTGGAGCCGCTGTCATCCCATAATTTGATGGTGGGGGGGAAGTAGTTACTGTGCATCCCCCAATCTCGTTGTTCTGTGCAGGACAATGACAATAAAGATTTATCTAATTTGCGCCGGGTCCCTTCTACGCATGCGTAGAAGGGTTCCGCGCAGAAGTGGGTGCGTAGAAGGCTTCTACGCATGTGTAGAAGGGTTCTGCACAGAAGGGGATGCGTAGAAGGCTTCTACGCATACGTAGAAGGACCTGCGCAGAACGGTTCTGCGCAGGTCCGTATTATCCGGAGCCGCGCTTGACAGGTGTGCTCTTATGTAGATGTGGCTTTCACTTTCTTCCTACCTTACTTAAAATACTGTAATTGTAAAAGCTAAGTTTCTACCACTAAACTCATAAAACAGGGAAGATCAGATTTTGGCAGCTTAGACTTTAGGTCTAGGCCAGCATTGTCTTCTTAGTGGGAAGGAATCTGGCCCCACCCCAACTTTTCAGTGTCTAAAATGCAATGCTGCATTTACAAGCTGAATGTAAACGTCCACCTGCAGTTACCCATCAGAAAGAGAGAACCGTAGGGGAGGTAGGTAGGTGGGGGAACCTCTTAGTAAAGATGCAAATGAAGAGGAGAAACTGTGTGTGTGTTATCAGAAGTGCGCTAAACAAAAGGACCTAATAATAAATGAGGTGCAAAAGAATAGTTTATTCTATGCTTCTCCATGGGGAACACTGCCCATTCTTAATGTCTAATAGGTTTATGCACAAAATGTAAACTCCAGACAAGAAAATAAATGAGGGGAAGGGAAACTGAATCAATGACTCTGAACTGCTGGCTAGCTATGACTACAGAGCAGAGAAAGCAGACACCAAATATTAACTACACAGCAAGGAAGGCAAAGAGAATCCAAAACAAGGTCAAGAATAAAAATGACTTACTGATCCATTGCAGACAATGGGAGGGCACAAAAGGGTTAAAAAACAGGATGGAAGACCATGATTTTTCCATCTTGACTAAATTTATGAGTTTCTTGCAATCCGAGGTAACAATAGGCAATGGTTGAAGCCAAAGAAAAGAAATAGATGAGACACAGAGTGCTTTGAAAACTGTCCTTTTAAAGGGGCATTAATCAAGTATGCCATGGCATATCATCTATTAAATATAACTGTAACTCCCTCTAACTTTACATGACTTTCAAAAACTGATTAGAAAAGGTAAATCAAGGTCTAGGCAGATTCTTAGCTTCATTCATCAAGGTACTCCTTATAATCTAAACTGGACTTTCCAAGTCCAGGGCTGGTTATCAACAGATATGGGAGTGCTGTCTCCAGCCCACAAAGGTGAGCTTCTCTGAAACATCAGTCTGCACAAAGGTGGATTAATTATTGACCAGCGAAAGCTCCTATGATTAACATGAAAAGTTAATTATAATAGGTATCATTGTCCTTACAGAGACATGGCTTGTCCACTATGGGTCTATGGCAGTGATGACGAACCTTGGCACTCCAGATGTTCTTGGACCTAAATTCTCAGAAGCCCTGATCAGCAGGAATGCTGACTTGGGCTTCTGGGAATTGAAGTCGAAGAACACCTGGAGTGCCAAGGTTCGTCATCACTGGTCTTTGGGATCCTGAGCATGCTTTACCTTCAGAGATATTGCTCCAAGGGAAGACAATGTCAGTTTATTCTAAACTAAACTATTCTACTCTAAACTGGCTCTTCGGCTTTGAATCAGAGATGAGCACTGAACCCTAGAGTCAGATACAACTGGCTTTCAAGCAAGGCAAAACTTTACCTTTAATGCACTAAATGGGAACCAACACCAGAACAATCCTACATTCTAATAAGTTTATTACTCATGTATTTGGACTATTTCAAACCTTAAAAACTAAGTAACGTTTCAATGGTGGGTTTATAATGAATTTAGCATACAATAATCACAGCCCTATTGCTTGCTCGTAACAATATAAGTTCAATGGCATTCAGTGCAGCAGCAAACGTTCATTTTTCCTTATCACATGTCAAATGTTCATGCAAGAGTGAATACAAGTAGCAAATCTCTAACCGCAGTTTGCCATTGCAATTTGCACTACTGGAGTTATGCCAGCCTAAAGAACTGATGGGATTCTAGTCAATGAAACAGACGAAGGTTGCTAGAGTTAGGAAGAAATGTAAATTTCCCCCACTTGTCAGATATTGCTACTGCTAACCAACATCTGAATATCTGGGATGACTGGTGGCAGCACATTAAGCTCCTCACAGGGCAAGATTTCCTACCCTGGCCACCATTACTAATGTAGTTTCATCATTCTGACCCCTGGTGGCATGTAAATGAGGCATGGCAGGAGCAAGATATCTACACACACACACACACCAACCTCTGTTCAAACCATTGCTAAAGTTTGCTCACTCGATTTCTACTTCCTCTCCAGGTATTGCCATCCCAATCCCTATCCGCGGCATAGAAGATGGTGGTGAGAACTTCCCCAATTTCACTTGTGTATTAAGCCCAAAACGTTTTGGTGATTTCATTCTCTATGGTTCAGTTGCTGCCTTCTTCGTCCCTCTTGCCATCATGGTAGTAACTTATTTTCTCACAATTGGAGTACTACGCAAGAAAGCCTACTTGATCAACAAACCACCACAGCGCGTGACCTGGAGTACTGTGTCCACCGTTTTCCAGCGAGACATGACTCCTGGATCATCACCAGAAAAGGTGGCCATGTTGAATGGATCTAGGATGGACAAACCATTGCCTAATGGTAGTGAAGGACCAATCATGCGCAGGACATCCACTGTGGGAAAGAAGTCAGTCCAGACAATCACCAATGAACAACGTGCTTCAAAAGTTTTGGGGATAGTATTCTTCCTCTTCCTGTTGATGTGGTGCCCATTTTTCATAACCAATATCACTTCTGTCCTCTGCACATCCTGTAATGAGGAATTTATCCAAAAACTTATGGAGATATTTGTTTGGATAGGATATGTTTCATCAGGTGTGAATCCACTGGTGTACACTCTTTTCAATAAGACATTCAGAGAGGCCTTTGGCAGGTACATCACTTGCAATTACCAGGCTTCGGCTCCTGGAAATGCTCTTCGGAAATGCTCCAGCAGACTCTCATTCAGGAATTCTGTGGCAGAGAACTCCAAACTTTTTATGATGCACCATGGAATGCGGAATGGGATTAATCCTGTCATGTACCAAAGCCACAGGCTTTGCAGCTCACCAATCCAGTCCTCATCAGCCATTCTCCTTGATACGTTACTACTTACAGAGAATGAAGTTGATAAAACAGAAGAGCAAGTCAGCTATGTATAGCTAAATGAAAAAGACGGACTATGCTTTAAACTCATATTCACAAATGCTGGTGTCGTCGCTGCATGGTTTCATCTGTTATTTATACAATTATTGTTTCATGCATTTGTCTTCTAAATGCAGGGGCTCCTTTTGTCTCAGACCAAATCCATGTATTTTAAATGAACAGCAATTCAACTTGTTACAAAAAACTCTCCCACAAATTTTTGAGTGCTATAGTTACATAAACGCAGGGGTTCAAATAAATGCAGCTATGGCAACTCTCATATTCTTTTTTCAAAAAGTACTTTTTTTAGGGCAGTGATGGCAAACATTTTAGAGACCGAGTGCCCAAACTGCAACCCAAAACCCACTTATTTATTGTAAAGTGCCAATACAGCAATTTAACCCAAATACAGTACTGAGGTTTTAGTTTAGAAAAAACAACTCATACATTAACATCTTTTGTCTTACAAGAAAAACACAATAGAGGTTTCAATGATACAAACATGTTGGTACGAGGGCTCTGCTCCCCTCCAGCTCTGCTCCCCACCATGGGAAACACCTTCGCCGCAAACTCAACATGTGCCGTCCATGCCACATCCTCATGTAGCATGTGAGCCTCCTGCCTTACCCCAGACAGGTGAGGGAGGAAGCACTCCCATTGGGCTGCTGGGCAGAGGCGGGTGATGTGAGAAATGTCCTCAGGCATTGGATTATCATGATAAATGTGAGCTTTTGACTCCTGCAGGTTTTTAATGAATCTAATGGTCAAATAAAGTATTGTACTAACCAACCTTGATTCTGGATAGTACTACTGGTATTTATATCAAGCCTAGCCTCTGAAGAAACTGTTTAAAACCTATTGTAAGGAAGAAAATTCAAGTTACTTGAAACCTAAAATAATGAGATCTAGACATCATTATTTACCTAAATATACATGGCAAACATAAGGAACATATAATAAAGATTTGCCGACTCAAGAGAACTTATCCTACAAAGCACAGAGGTCAAGAACTTTCCTTATTTTTCCTATCAGAGCATCACACAATTTAAAATTAGCAATGTGGTGAGCATTGAAAGGGGCAGCATGTTGTTCATTTGCTAATTGGTTTTAAATGGGGAAAGGGACTTGTTTCCTTGTCCAACCACTATTAAAGTGTTGAAGGAGCCGTTCCTTTGTGTTTTGCCCAAAATATTTAATCTGCTTGAACTGGATATCACTGAGTCCCACTGCTTTGCCATTCCTATAACTTCTTATGGCTTCCTCAAGTCCTGCCAATATGAAGGCAGCAGAAAATTCTTTGGATTTCTCTGAATATCCCTTTGAAGTTTTATTTTTATTATTATGCATTGGTCGGTACTCTCCGCCAAAAGCAACTGGTGTTCTATTTGGTTTGGGATTATATTTGCATACAGTGTCCTTTAGTTTGGATCGTTGTTCAGTTTGCAGACGAGCTGCAAAAACCAAACACGTAAGCGAGATATTTTGGGCCTTTTCCTGCCCATACAGAGGCTGGATGATAATTCTAGCCATGAAAATATTCCAAGCACAAGTGATTTATGGTATTTTATGGCACACAGAAATGGGGTGATAGTGAAATACAGTATACGTAAGAGAGTTAGAAACAGAACTGAATAAAATTCCCTAGAGTTTGTTAGACCTTGGTCCAGAAACTCTAGACCTGACCTATAAAACAGTGGAATTAAAGTATGCTGTTATTGAAATCCCGTATAATACTGGAAGGATGACTGATAAAAGAGAATTTGTCTTCAGGTAGCAATGTCATTATTCACAATTTGTTATGTGTTTAATTAGCATTTGAATGGCTGGTGATGATGATGTTCACATTAAGAAAAGTAAAGAGCCTATGCTTAAGGAAGTTATACAGGAGGTCTTTTGAAAACAGTGAAATAGAAAGCTGAATACAGAAAAGAAAGGATCGAAAGGTAAGCTGCAAAATGGAAAAACAAGCCTATGCATGGTCAATACCTGAAAAACATAGAAGGAAAGGCTGACCAAAAGCTGACATGGGGCTGGTGAAGAGCAGGAGTGTTGAAGAGGGAAAGTGAATTATTTATCTTGGCAGCTGAAGAACAAGTATTGCCAACAAATTGCATGAAGGCTAAAATACAGCATATATCCAACAATAGCTAATGTCGACTTTGCAATGAAAAAGATGGAACCACAGATCATCTGATAAGTGGATGCAGCTAAATTTCACAGACTGATTATTTGCAATGCCATGAGAAGGTTGCAAAAAAATAATAATTGGAATCTTTGCCAGAGGTTTGGGTTTGAACATAGTAAAAATTATTGGGAGCATCAGGTTGGAAAAAGTATTAGAAAATGAAAGAGTCAAGATCCTGTGGGACTTTATTAAAATTAAAAGAACAAATCAAACACCTCCTGGCCGAAAAGTACTTCCCAAAAATTCTGCTCCAGTGCCATTTGGCTTCAGTCTATTAAAACCTAATCCAGCTCCAACAAACCAGAAGGAGGGAGGTAAGTGTCAAGAACATTTTTCTGAAGGGTTGTATTTCCCAGAACACTCCTCTAAAGGTCAAGGTTGCTCCTGTTCGAAAGCCAGTCGTATCTGACTCTAGAGTTCAGTGCTCATCTCCATTTACAGGCAAAGAACCAGCACTGTGTCTGCAGAAGTCTCCATGGTCATGTGGCAGGCATGACTAGATATAGGGGTGCACAGAATGCTGTTTACCTTCCTGTCAAAGTGGTACGTATTTATCTACTTGCAATCTCTTCCTTTTGAACTGCTAGGTTGGGACAGATGATGGGAACTCATTCTGTCGTGCAGCATTCGGGTCTTGAGCTGCTGACCTGTCGACCTCCCAGTCGTCAAGTTCAGTGCCTTAACCACTAAGCCACCGCAGTCCCTGCAGAGATCACTCTACATACCAACGAAGTAGAAACTTCATAACACATTTAGAACTGCACTAATACATCATGCAAAGATTTAGTTCACTAAATAACCTTAAAACAAATTACTGATATAGTAAGTGCCCAGGCATATTCCCTGTTTCCTGAAGCAGCCGGGTTGTTATGACTGCAGTTCATCGCCTTCTCACTGTCTTTACAAGTGGTGGGCAAAACCGCTAGAAATCTGGCAGGCAGGAAAC
This sequence comes from Bradypodion pumilum, assembly GCA_035047305.1. Classification (NCBI taxonomy): domain Eukaryota; kingdom Metazoa; phylum Chordata; class Lepidosauria; order Squamata; family Chamaeleonidae; genus Bradypodion; species Bradypodion pumilum. The sequence continues at coordinate 384,080,548 of JAWDJD010000003.1, forward strand.
CCCCACTTTTCAAGCCTCACCTCGCTTTCTGAGAGGAGAAAATAATCTACTCTGCTCTACCAGTGATTTTAGCAGGAGGCAGTGGTCTAATCCTAGGTGGTTTGGGGCATGGTAGCAACACATCATGGGAAAGTTGTCCACTTCTGCTCTATGTGATGTTGATCATTGTTTGCCCTCTACGTCCGTGATGGCGAACCTTGGCACTCCAGATGTTCTTGGACTTCAATGCCCAGAAGCCCAAGCACCCTATGAATCCACACAAATGGGTTTACTGCGATACATCCGACCCATGCTGCCCTCGTCACTCCCGGAAGCAGAAGTAAAATGCATCTGTACGGTTAAGACTTTTCCGGATTAAGCCTTCCTCCGTACGGGCGCGTTTTACTTCCGCTTCACTCAGCTATTATCATCCCAGGGATTCAAGACCCTATTGTCTCCTCTCAGCCTCAACCAACCAGAAGGACAAATAATGAAGGATAAAGGGCTTGTCATTCCAAACATTTGGAAGACCCCACGTTTGTGATGACTCTTCCAGAAAGCAGAAAATATATGGTATATACTGTATATATATATAAAATCAAACTATGACTTGAGTCTCAGCAGTGGTCATTTCCATAGCATGTGATGCTGCCTAAAACTTAAGGTAAAACGTAAAGATCGCCCTTGCTCGAAAGTCAGTCATATGCAACTCTAGGGTTCAGTGCTCATCTCTGCTTATAGCCAAAGAGCCAGTGCTGTCTGCAGACATTTTCCGTGGACATGTGGCAGGCATGACTAGACACCGGAGTGCATGGAATGCTATGGGTACTGATTTATCTACTTGCAATTTCTTGCTTTCGACCAGCTAGGTTGGCAGGAGCTAGGACAGAGGCCGGAGCTCACTCCGTCATGCAGACTTGAACTGCTGACCTTCCAATCGTCAAGTTCAGCATCTTAACCACTAGGCCACTGCAGTCACACCTAAACGTAGGTTGGACCATTCCCCCCCCCCCCCAATCGTTCTACTGCATTTTCCTCTAACATGTCGTGCCCCCCATTGACCTCCCCGCTTCATGAAGACCCTTTTCCCTAGCGCTCCGGCTCCATGACCATTTCAACTCAAGATGGCAAATGTCTGCATGCAAAGCGTTTGCTCTACCAGTAAGCCATTGAATCTGATTAATTACATAATCTCCCCACAGCCTCAAATAAGCTTTCTCAAGGTGAAAACCATCTGAGAGGCAAAAATTTAAACTTTAGAACAAACGGAATTGATTTTTATTTGTTTTATGTTGAAATATGATTCCAACTGTAGAGTCTGTCATCTTTACTTCTTTTGTTGCTTCCTGTGGATCACCACGAAAGTATCCATTAGGGAGAATAATGGAGGCTCTGGTGTATTTAAAAATTGATCCGGTCAGGGAAGGAAATTAGTATGGCATCCATCAGAACACTTAGCCGTTAAATGCCTTTATTTATTCATGGAAGAGAGCAATAACATCTCAGACACAGTATCTTTTAGGCAAAACTGGTAAAAAAATTGTAATAGGTTACATCCTCTGTTGCAAGGGTGCCCAAACTACAGCCCGAGTGCCGGATCTGGCCCCTGATGCCAATTCATCCGGTCCACACCGTTTTCGTCACTCCCGTAGGGCACGTTTTACTTCCACTTCTGAGAGCAACAAGGGTGGTGTGGGCTGGATGAATTGGTTTAATGTTGTATAGTTGTATTTTGTTTAGGTTTTGTTGGGTTGATAAGTGTCCCCCCCTCCCCAATCGCGTTGTTCCGTGCAGGACAATGACAATAAAGATTTATCTGTTTAAGCAGAGTAAATGGCAGCCTAGAATCTATCTCATCCTGTTGCAAAACAGATGTTGCAAAAGATCGCAAGGCGCGGTTTACTTCTGCTACCAGTGGGAGGAACCACGTGACCAGGCCACTGAACCACGTGGCTGACCCGCGGCTCAAGAAGTTTGGCCACCCCTGCTCTGTTGGTTAAGGATGGGCAGCAGAAAGGCTGAAAATCTCAAACAAAAGCATTTAGGAAACAGCAGAACAGGTGTCAGGGCAGAGGAGAAAAACAGTGAGTTGATAGGAATATCTGAGAAAAAAATGTATACTGGCGGACCTAAGGAAGAAACAGGTGAAAGAGAGAGAGAGAGAAAATTCTGAGTTATCAAAGACTCGTTTTATTTGGAATACATCATTGTCATGGTTTACTGACAATGATTAATTCTAAATAAAAAAGCCTTTCTGCCTCCTTGCTGCAAATCTCCTTGGCTTGTCATTTGAAGTTATTTTCAAGGCATGGCAGGAATGAATTCTGACGGAATTTTAGAAATTACAAACATATTTCCACACCCATAGTAAAATTGAGCTACTTATTTTATTAGTTGAATTTTTCGGAATAGTAGCTGTGTTAGTCTGTGTTGCAAGTATAGGAGAGAATAAACAAAACAAAAACGCTGAAGCAATTTAAAGACTGTTATATTTTAATGTTAGCTTTCGTGGATCAAGTTAGCTAAAACAGTTAGTCTTCAACGTGCTAGTGTTTTTGTTTTGTTTATTCTCAAATATGTTTATTACATTAGGGATAGGAAACCTTAGGCTCCCTGGATTTGGTTTAATTTTTAAGGGAATTAACATCCACCAAAAAATCCAGGTGTAAAATCAAGGTTCGAGAAGGCAGACATAAACTATAAGTAAAATCTACTCTAGGATTTCCTCCAAGCTTTCTTTCTTTGAACAACCTAAGTTAAGAGAGAGAAGTTTCTGAGCTGCTTCCACCGTTAGACAATGAGGATCTGTTGAAAATCAGATAAAGCATACCAGATCTTCACCTGCTTTTCCTCCTGCCTGTGACTTATATCATCATTTCTTTTTTAAAAAAAATCATCCCCATTTGCTCCTCTTCAATTAACTCTTAAATCAACCACTTTCCAAAGAAGATGGAATCACAACAGAAATGGATTCAGTAGGAGTCCTTTGATTTCCTCTTGAGCAGAGAATATCATTTTCGAACACAGATTTTAAAAACTATGTGTATGTAACAACTAGAATTGAAGATCAACTGGCAATTGACCTTAGGTTGACCAAGCAAAGCCTACTGAAATCACAAAGGTCCTTTCTGTTTGTTACAGTGGTCAACCAGATGTTGCTGGATATTTATAAGCAAATCACAGAAATCGCCCCATCTGTTCATCCTTAGCATCTGGTGTTTAGAGGCATCCCTATTTGTATATGGATTTTAGGAATGAAAACTAAGTGGGGCATACTTTGGAAAGGTGACTGTTAATAACAACTCACAGAATCAATGGAATTGCTGATGAGTTGTGGTGCACAATGTATAATTTGCCAATGCATCCTTTTCCATATTCTTGCCCATCCAAACTTCATGTTCCAGACAGAGGAACAGATATACAATGAGACACGCCAGTCTTCTTGGGATGGAGAAAGCAATTCTGAAGTTTGCTGTTGCCCTGCATCATTAAATTGGAACTGATTTATAGTAACTTTAATAGGGCTTTTAAGATAAGACAGACACTTAAGGAGTAGTTTTACCAGTTCCACTCCTCTTTGAGTTACTATGTCAAGCAGAGATTGGAACCCAGGTCCCCTGAGCCTTAATTTGCCATTCTATCCATTATAGCACACTGGGTATAAAGTGTAGAAGCAACCATCTGTTTTTCTGAGATTAAAACAAAAGTTCAAAGGTTTTTCATGAAAAGTAGAATGTCATGAAACTTCTTAAAGGATTTGTTCAGAGAGGAGACATAAGGATACCACACAAGAACATTGATGTAATTCAACATTACTTCAGAACTAGATGTGAAAAATGTAGGCAGTTTCAAATCTACACATGTACCCACTTATATCGCCACCCTGAGTTGCCCTAGGGCAAGAGGGCGGGATACAAGTTCAAATAAATAAATAAATAACATTAGTAAAAAATATCACTATAAATTTTGTCTTGGAGTCTTTAAATAGACAGAGGACACAAGTGGGCTGAGAGGCCAGTGTGCAATTGTATACTGGCAGACTTAATCATGCCTATTGTTTTTATTATGAATAAAATATGGGAACAAGATTTATTTTAAGGAAAACACCCATACAACAAGTTTATAATACACAACTGAAAGAGGTCCACATACTGGCATGTCAATTTTCTCTTCTAGCTACTATTCTCTTAATCTGTGCCAAGGGAATACCTGTCATCCATTACTCATTCAAGGATCTGACAGCTTCTTGGATGAAACAGATTTTATACTGTAATCATTTGGAGAGAAGCCACAGACTGTGAATATGGATAGCAAAAGGTGTAATACCACTACCTTGAGTAGAAAAAAGTAACACGGATAGAGCTTCTCCTTCTATATGTGTTGTATCAATTATTTAATATATTTCCATACTACCTTAAGATGCCTTACAAACACATCTTCAAGTACCTTATTTTTTTTACTTTTTATTTGACATGAGCTTCAATGGATTGGATCCTACTTCAACGTTTTGTTGGCTAATCTTTCTCACACTAGGACAGGCGAAAGGAACTGCAGAATGAACTCACAAAAAAGTCCCTTCATTTTGGCAGTTTCACGTCTGGCCAAGACATGGAAGAAGATGCTTCAGTTCATGAAAACCTATGCCAAAAAACCTAGTTAGTCTTTAACCTGCCACATACATTTTTTGTTGCATCAAATTAACAGAGCTCCCCTCTGGAAATGCTGAAACCAAATAAAGTTTATTTCAGTCTCAAGTAAGGGACATTTCACCCAACATAGATCTTATACTCTACGAGAAACTAACAAGCTCCTTCTCTTTTTGGTAGATACCCAGAGCTGGGAAAAGTTGATTTTAAAACTACAACTACTAGCACCCCCATTCTGGAAAAAGTAACTTTTCTCAAGTTTTGCTGATATACCCAATGGTGTTTCCAAGGCACAACATCATTTCGCAATATTCACTGGCACATACTGTAGTGAAAAGCAAGACGATCATGGCAGGACCTACCGTATTTTCCGGCGTATAAGACGACCCCCTACTTTTCCAGTTAAAATATAGAGTTTGGAATATACTTGCCGTATAAGACTACCTCTCTTCCAATGCACACCAAATAAAAATTAACCCACACTCAACCCGAAGACGCGCAGCCCTCCGAGTCGAATGGGCAGGTTCTGGTGGAGAGCCAATCCACGCTCACGTTCTCCTCCTCGAGGTACAGGAAGATGTGTGCAGCTTGCTTCCCCTTGCTTCATACTCCCCGCACAGAGCAGGGACTCGGCCGCGGCACCCCCCACCATATGCACCGGACATATGAAGCAAGGGGAAACAAGCTGCAGTTAAGTACCTGTCCTATAAGATGACTTTGGCACAGATTTTTCGGGGTTAAAAAGTAGTCTTATACGCCAGAAAATACAGTACTCTCAAACCAATCAGGAAGAAAAGCAGAATAGATAATTCTTGGATTATGTTGCATTGGTAAGGAATGTTTTACTTCTGCTTCTATTGCAAGAAAGAAATTCATCTCCCCAGTAATGTACTAAGTTCTTAAATAGATCAACTGAAGATACTAATACCAACAGAGTTTGGTATTTAATACAGTTCAAGAAAACCCCAATCTTTGCTTCCTCTTTTACCCCTTCAGGTGTGTGTGTGTGTGTGTGTGTGGGACACACAATACACAGTAATTTTGTACAACCCTGAAATGGCTCTTCACAATCCACACATTCTTTTAAACACAGAAGTACTTTATGCTAGAACAGGGGCTCCCAACGTGGGGTACACTGGCTGGTCAGTGCTTTGGGGAATTGACTTGGGTTTCTGGGAACTGAAGCCCAAAAACCAAAGATTGGGAAATACTCTTCTAGAAGCCCCTGACAAAGTTCTTCCAGAATAATTTTATTTCAGAGGACTGCAACGGAATTTGCACAAAATTGCTGAAACCAAACCAATGTTTCTTTGAGCAAGATACTAACGCCGCCACCCCTTCCTACTGGTCCATTTCCATCAGATATGTTAACTGGTTTCCAACTCAATTACATTTTTTGGCTTTGATGTCTCACTTTTTTCCTAACTGAAATCTCAGCAGCCAAATGCACTTTAAAATGTTGCTTTAACAACAGAGGCTGTTTTGTTGCTACACAATGCAGGAAAGGGAATTAACAATTTGCTTTCCTTCCCTGTGTAATAAGAGATCACTGGTGGTTAATCCTTAGGAAAATACTCACTGTTAATTGGGGAGGGGGGAACTCCTCTAGAGGGGAATCACACCTTGAAAGGGATTTTTCTCTTAATAACAAAAGTTTATTCTGCCTACTTGGTGATTAAGGTGCTGAGCTTTGACAACCAGAAGGTAGGCAGATCAGCAGTTCAAGACCCAAGTGCTGCATGACTGAGGGAACTCCTGTCGTCTGTCTCAGCTCCCGCCAACCTAACAGTTCAAACACAAGAAAATGCAAGCAGATAAATAGATACCTGTATTGCTTTGACAGGAAAGGTAACAGTGTTCTGTGTGCTCTGACATCTAGTCTTAGACCAGTGTTTCCCAACCTTTGGTTCTTGGACTTGAACTCCAAGAAGTCTAAGTCAATTCCCAAAAGCACTCACTGATCAGCCAGTTTACCGACTTAGACCTTCTGGGAATTGAAGTCCAAGAACCAAAGGTTGGGAAACACCGCTTTAGACCCTCCGGGGTGAGATGTTTTCATTTTGGGTGGTTTGTTTTATCTCTGCATTTTACTGTGTTGGGTTAGTATGTCTTTATTAGGCTTTTAGGCTGTACTGGATTTTAGTAATTATCTGCGAGTTCATTGTTTTATAATTATGGCTTCAACAGTCGTACAATGCCTGGAGAACCCACTTTATGAGGCATTACGGATATACAATAAACTCTGGTGTGTTTTCTGCTGAAGACAAAAGCATACTGTCGCATGTGGTTTTATATGCAAGGTCAAACATCAACAGTTGCAGAACATGGTTAAACTAACCACTAATTCTGCAAGGTCAGAGAACCTTAATTCCAGTCTGATATCAAGCTGGAACAGCAGCTACAATGGCGCAAAATGTTTATTTCTGTGTTCCAAACACCACTGTGCGTACACTTCTCCTTTAATGGTGTTTAGTTCTAGCTCTGGATGATCAGCTCTCGCTCCTCTTGGGAGGCAGTCAGTCGGAAGGGAAACTTGTAGATGACCCATGGAGCCAGCACCAATTTCCAGGATCTGACCAGTACTTTGTTTTCAATTGAGAAAAACCAGAGTCAGCAGCTTTATGAGCACAGAACTTGGAAATAATTTCTTCAAAATTAATCAGCATTAAGAGAAGCAATTGCAACAATGGGACATCCCTCATAAATCTTAAATGATTTCATAACCACTGAAACAAGAAGCAAATTAGTAAATTTTACAATTTCTTCTCAAAAGCTCAACATTAACAAAAAGACTGTCTTTAACACAAACCCTAACCCTGTGATGGCGAACCTTGGTGGTGCAGTGGTTAAACTGCTGTCCTGCAACCAAAATGTTATGAGTTCAATCCTGACCAGGGCTCAAGGTTGACTCAGCCTTCCATCCTTCCGAGGTCGGTAAAATGAGTCACCAGCATGTTGGTGGCAAAGTGATAATTAACTTGTGAACCGTCCATGTGCTATGGGGTGGTATATAAGTGTGATTGATTTGCTTGCTTTGCTTGGCACTCCAGGAGTTCTTGGACCTCAGTTCCCAAAAGTCCAAGTCATGTATGCAGTAAACCCATTTGTGTGGATTCACAGAGACTTGGGGTTCTGGGAATTGAAGCCCAAGAACAGCTGGAATGCCAAGGTTCGCCATCACAGCCCCAACCCCTCAACAGGAGGAGGACACAGACCCTAACATTTCCAAGGTCTTTTATAGGATCAGGTGGGATTTGACAGCCCTAACAGCTTACACCTCATGTGATTGGACACAGCTAAAAACATGTCAATTTTTGGGGGGAGGATCAAATGTAGAAGCCCATTATTTTATGAATCTGGAAACTGACTTTGCTAGACCAAAAATTGCATGCTGCTGCTTGGTTAAGCAAAGGCAAGACCCCTGTGTGTGTGTGTTTGTGCCAAGAAAAGATGTATGGTTTTTGAGTGGTGGAATCAAGCAAGGACCATTGTCCCATGTTGTTTTTCAATATTTGCTCACATAAAAGCTTACGAGCAAGCTGATTTTCATACTTTAGGTTAAGTCTTTTTCAGGAACTTTGGGAGTTATTTTGCAGTATATTTCTAAACCTCAGAATCTCAAGCCTTTTGGTTCTGCTCTCCTTGGTTTGCATCCAAAGAACCCCACAACCGCTCCTGCATGCTTAAAAGGACTTTAAGGGCTTGCTTGCCTTTACCGGGAAGTCAAAGGGCCAATGGCAACCCACTTCCAAAACTGAATTAAGAAAATAATGATTCATCCAGGCTTGCACTCAAACACCTACGCATGCTAAACATAGGATGTTGGATCTCAACAAATGCATAATTTGATTCTTTTATTCTAACTGTAACCTTGAAGAGTGAATTATAATGGACTAGTGGAAAGACAGCCTGTACTGTTACTGCAGTGGCTCAAGTGGTTAAGATGCCCAACTGGATGACTGGAAGGTCGGAGTTCAATTCCCAAGTACTGCATGATGGAGTGAGCTCCCATCTCTGCCCCAGCTACTGCCAACCTAGCAGTTCGAAAGCAAGAAATTGCAAGTAGATAAACAGGGACCACTTCAGTGGGAAGGTAAACAGGATTCTATGCACTCCGGTGTTGAGGCATGCCTGCCACATGTCCGTGGAAATGCCTGCAAATGCAGAAAGCACTGGCGCTTTGGCTATAAACAGAGATGAGCACTGAGTTGGATACGACTGGCTTTCGAGCAAGGGTGACCTTTACCTTTTACTGTTACTTATATGTCAATGGCTTGGATCTAAAATAGCTGAAGATGGAACACTATAGAGCTTTCAATAGCAATTTCACTTAAATACCACCCCATAGTGCTTTGTCCACTCTCTGGATGGTTCACAAGGTAATTATTAGCATTTTGCCCCCAACATGCTGGGTACTCATTTTACCGACCTTGGAGGGAGGGAAAGCTGAATCAAAGTTGAGCCCCATCAGGATTGAACTTTCAGCACCCTTTCCTAGCAACAATCCATTATACGCTCTTGGAAAGCCATTCCTGATTATTAGTAATAACCTTCAGGGTGATAGATAAGATGGCATAGTGGTTGCAGCTATGGGAAGATACCTCTGGCTACTCGTTTTTCTGTTGCTCACACAAGTGGCTCTTTGCACCTGAGGGAAGAACAGTTTATATGCGTCTGAGTCCGGTAATTTTTTTTAACTTCTAATGAAGAAGGACCTTAGAGCTCTGTGTGTAATTTACACCCACATCAGTTTAGAAGCTTCCATCCATTCCCACACACAGTTTCCGTCTTATACAAACACTGAGACTTGGATTACCAAAAAGGAAAATAAGTCTGTACAATATTTCAAAACTTGTTGGAAGTAGAAGCACAAGGGACGTGGTCCCTTGAACAACTGAACTCATTATTCTGGAGACAGAAAAGGTCTTCGGTTTAAAACAAAGAATAATGGCTGAAACTGTACTCTCCACCAAAAATAAAGAAAATTCAGACCACAGATCACTCAGCCCTCCAAACACATGCAGAGTGATACACCCATCTTAAACCTTTTGTTCTATCTCACATTAATACAAGAGGTAAGCTCCTTCGTTTGATTTTTAACAACGAAAAGGTTTCTGGTTTCCTGGGACTCAGCCCACTAAATATGAGACTTCTTTCCCCAAAACATAGATCAATTGGAATCAACTAGGAATGCAGATGTAACTTTAGATCAGGCTGCACTGCTAACTTACTCCTTGTAGATGTTAACATTACCAAAGCCTGTACTTAATTTCAGCTTACAGGCATTGTTGTTCTTATATGTTGTACAGTTGCCTTCAACTTTTGGCAAATGTATAAATGAGTCACCTCCTGTCTTCAACAGTCCTCACCTTTTGCAAACTCAAGACCATTGGAGTTCATCCTGCTCATATTTTATCTTCCTCTTTTCCTGCAAGCTTCAACTCTTCTTATCATTACTGTGTTTTCCAGCAAGTCTCGTTTTTCTCATGCCCAAACTACAGTCCAAGTTTTATTATTTATGCCTGTGGAGAAAGTTCAGGCTTGATTTGACCTAGGACGCATTCGTTTGTCTCTCTGTTGGTCCATAATATCTGCAAAATTATCCTCCACTACATTCTGAATGAATTTATAGTCTTCCCGTTGGCATTCTTCACCATCCAACTTGAACATCCATATACACTCTTCTCAGTGTTTCCAAAAGTGGGGGCCATGCCCCAAAGAGGGACTTCAATTCCCAGAAGCCTAAGTCGTAAGTACATTAGCTGATCAGTTCTTTTGGGAATTGGCTTAGGCTTCTGGGAGTTGAAGTCCAAAAACCAGAGGTTGGGAAACACCGCTCTAGTTGAAATACAACAACACTGCCAAACGTGGCCTTCATTCCTTACACTTGAGATTCCTTTCTAGTTCTTTCACAGCTGCCCTTCTGAGTCTCAGTCTTTTTTCTGATTTCTCAGCTGTATCCACCACTTGGACTGATTGAGCCAAAGTAGAACAAAATCTTTAACAATCTCAAACACAAATAACATGTCCACTTCTTTCAGTCTTGTCTCATAGGGCATGGTTTCGATTCCCTGATCATCCATGCTCTCCTCAGTATACCTGTCTTATTGGTTAGCATCCCTCTTAAATCTAGATGTGGTTTGACTAGTGCCAAAAAGAGGGGAACTAGTACTTTACGGGTTTTGGAGGCTATACTGTATTTCTGTTAGTGCAGCCTACAATAGCACTGGCCTATTCCCAGTCTGGTCAGGTCAGCTTGCTATAGTAGTAGAGTAGACCATACTGCCAGCGACTCAACATTGAGTGTAAGGCAGTGGTTAACTAACCTGACCACCCTGAGGACTAACGGCCTTGGGTGCCCAAGTCCATAGGGATGGGTGATGGTCCCCAAGTGAATTAAATCCCACTTGAATCCATCTTGATGGAGGGCAGCAGCTTCATCAATATTGGACGGTGCCTGATGAGGACTTTGGGATGCCAAAAGGGCTCAGGACCAGAAAGTGAATCGTGGGACTGGACCAGTGGTATGGGTGTCACACTGCAATGCAAAAGGCAGATGAAAGGCCACTGCATTATATTCTCAGGACACTCTTCATGGCTGATCACCATGAGGATCGCCAATAGGCGGATTCGGATGCAAGCAGTAGCAGAAGAAGCAGCTTAAAATAGCATTGGCCTTTTTTGCAGCCACATCACACTGTTGAATAATATTCAACTTGTGTTCTACAACAATTCCAGGATCAAGATCTTTTTTAATTCTGTTCCTGTTGCTAAAATACCTCCACAAATTTGATAAGCATTACACTCCCTCATCCATTAATGGCAACGTTGAAGAGCACCAGACCGAGCCTTGTGGGACTCCACTTGTTTCCCCCTCCCAGTTTGAGAAGGAGCCATTCATAAACACTCTCCGAGTACGATCCTGTAACCAAGTGTATATCTACCTGACACTTGTGGTATGCAGGCCACACCTAGCTAGTTTGCTAAGCAGAACACCTTTGCCAAAGGTTTTGCTGAAGTCAAGTTATATTATTATAGAATTATATGTATTTTTGTTGCTTTCGATGTGTTTTATTATTATTTATGTCTACAATTTTAATATACAGTATTTTTAAAAATCATTTCTAATACAGTATTGTAATAATTTTCTATCTGGTGTTAGAACATTAGCCTGCAAAATCGCCGCCCAGGGTACGGCCGATTGTAGTCACAATCTTTGAGGAGGCTCTTTCTGTGTATATATATATACCCTCTTTGTTGGTATCGTTCCACCTAAGATCAGGAGAGAAGTAGCAGCAAACACCGAGAAAACTAAGCAAAAGAATGAATGACCTTCAACATCCTCTGAATGGATAAGGGCCTCATATTGGAGTTCCTGGAATTTAATGCTAAGAAAATGGAGTTTCTTAGGCTTAGAAATGTGTTAGATTTCTACAGAAAGTCTGTAGGCCATTGTTTTTTTTTTAATTAATGCTATCAGCAGGTGTTGGATGTTCCTGGAAGAAGCTATTGCAGGCCTTGCCGAGGCCATAACAACTGCACTGTAGTTTATATGTGACCATTAGGTGCAAGAATGTGGGGAGAATGTAAACAATATGTCTGTGAGAACACTGTGAAAATGTTTTGGGAACATGAACATGTTATGAATAAAGTAACAACCTGATTGGTTGTATACTAGTGAGCTAAGCTAGATGCTGTGTTTAACATGCTGATTCCGGAATAAAGAGTCAGTTGTTTTTTCGAGTCTGGCTGGGAATCGGAGTAGAAGTCGGTTCTGTTCCATCATGGATTTACAAGACTAATACTGCTGAAAGGATGCAGAAGTTACCAGACATGATTATTTAGCGTAGTCAGATTCTTTTATGTTGGAGATTGATCTGAATGTCTCTGATTCATTTTTGATTAGTATTCGACGTGATTTTATTTTTGTATTCTGAGAACCTACCGAAGACCTAAATGCTTTCAATGATCTCTTTATTCTAAATAAAGAAGACTTTCTTCACCAGCAACGGTGTGGTTATTGAAAGGCGTGGAAGAAGAGTGCTTTGCCAGGCCAGAGGCCAACGCTACTACAACCTTATTATTTTCCCTCGGCTGAGATTGCTTTAAATAAGTTGTTATCTCAGGTGACTGGAAGGTTAACCAGTCAAGGTAAGTCCAAACAGACTTCTCCAGAGCCTGGTAGTTCCTAAACTGTGGCCTTGGTAATTGGGAAGGCCTGACACAGTTGGAACATGAGGGAAGCCATGTAAGGGGTCCTGCTTAGCGGCGTAGCATTTCCGATATTGGTAATTGGTATTGGTATTACAAAGCCCGCCAGCTCAGATCTAAGAAGAACTTTATGTCAAGAACAAACATTCTTGAGGGTACGCAAGAGCAAAACAAAATTATAAGATGGAGGAAGGAGCTCACTGGATAAGGAGATGGCTGAGTAACTCAACCTCCCCTATGCCACTTAAGAGGGCTCTGAAAGGGCTGAGGGTTGGAGTGACTAAATGTAAGACCAACATACTCAAACAAGGGCTGCTGGTGGACAGCAACACACTGTGTGAATGTGGAGAGATACAGAATCCAGCTCACTTTCTGGTCTGCCTATTACTGGCACCAATGAGAACTTAAGTTTGGCCAACAAACATAGCCGCCCAGAGTGGCTATGGCGAAGGGGGCGGCAGTATAAATATGACCAATAAACAAACAAACAATAAAGCCAAGAAAGTGGCTTCATTTTGGCAGACCAGGGTTTGATTGGGACACAAAAGAAGAATTATAATAATTTATTGTTTTTACTGTAAGCCATCTTGGATGCATTTGGGAGAAAGACAGGATATAAGTATTAGAAAGAAAGGTCCCAAAAAACAAAACAAAAAAGGGGACCAAATCCACCATTAGTTTACTAGCAAGACAGGAAAAAATCCCCTCATCAATCGTAGCTCTTCAGTGGCTTGAATTGCTGCATACTTATAACCCCATAGTACATGTTGGATTCTTGAATGCTGGCTAAAATATTTTGCACACTCTGAGCTTCCTGAAGTAGAAACTCTAAACTAGAAAGAGAAACAGACTGCTTCTTTAAGGAGCCTTTCACCCTAAAACCCCACACATTCAATATACTGTACAGTAATACCTCATACAACGTCCAAACTTGGTTCCACGAGTTAGGACGCTGTATGAATTCCGACTTTGTATGAGGCATGCAAAATCCTATCCGCGATGCCTCATACAACGTCCAAATTATTGCCACTGATGCTTTGTATAACGTCGTTCCCTTGGTTGTGAGCGGGGAAGGGGGTGCTAGAGGCTGGCCCCAGCTGTAAGGCGGCCGGTGTGGCCCATAAGAAGACCTGCCACGCCGGAGTCTGGCCCCCACCTCCCCGCTCTCACCGGGAGGAGAAGCGACCCTTGGGAGCGAGACTGGCCCCAGCTGTGAGGCGGCCGGCGTGAGCAAGAGAAGCGACCGTGGGGGAATCCCCCAAAATATCCAGTGCTGACCACCGACTCACCCTTGCTCCGCTGCTTGCTCTTGCCTCCCATGGCTGCCACCCACTGACAGAGCCAAGCGGCCCCGACCTCCCTCACCCAGTGGCGCACAGGAGAGGAGGAATGGGGCGAGGAGGAGGAATGGCGCTTCTGGGCTGGAAGGAAGTTGGTGAACTAAAGGGCAGCAGCGGGAGACCCGACCAGTCTCCTCCTCTTCGGGCACGACGGCAGCAGCGCCGCCGCGCTTCAGAGGAGCGGTCCCTGGGAAGAGCCCCAAGGAAAGGCTGTGGCTGGCCGGCCTGCTAAGCAGCGCTTGCTTTCTCTCTCTCTCTCTCTCTCTCTCCCTTGGTGAGAGCGGGGACCACTTCGGTGGGAAGGTTTTGCTCTGCGGGGAGGCTTTTGCAGACGTTTCCGTGGTCATGTGGCAGGCATGACTAGACACTGGAGTGCACGGAACGCTGTTACCTTCCCACCGAATGATTTCAGATTTGTGATTATTGAAGCAGTCAAAGCGGAACAATACAACAGAGTAGATTTGGATCATTTACTGCTCCAAAGAGAGTCGTTTTACGTACACAAATTTCAGACACTTTCACCAAAGGGTTTGAACCAAGAGATAGACTACAGATGCTTTTTATAGAATGGACCACTTCAGAGTATATTATCAGTAGTCTCAAGGCACCAGAGAAATAAGCCTATCTACAGTTTAACCAGCCCACGATATGAACAGAATTAGGACCCATAAAAAAGACTGAGAAGCACAGGTGTTTAGGATTAGAGTTTAGGGAGTATATGAACACTAGGGTTTAGTGGTCAAATAACGTTCTGGCACTAAAAGAATCACACTAGAGGCCATTTAGAACGCGAAGATTGGTAAAAAAAATTACCACTATGTTGCTAGAGGATTTATGATGTGTGTATGCTAGTTGCAAATACTAAAAGGTATTATGATTTGTATTTTATACAGAGTTATATTTTCCTGAGGAAGAGAAATCGAAAAACCTTTAAACCCGTTAGATTTTGGAAATTGAGAACCTGGTTTATATAAGGATCTACGAAGTGAATTAATTGCATATAAATTTGTTGTAAGAACCAATATTGTTGACAACTGAAGTATTGAAGAAATTTATTTTGTCTGTGAAACTGAACAAGACTTTTGAAGCACCATATAAGACTGAGTTTGGATTATTTGAATATAATATAGCCTAAAGCAGTTTTTTTGAGAGTAGGTCTTCTTATGGGCTACGCCGGCCGCCTTACATCTGAGGCCAGCCTCTAGCACCCCCTTCCCCGCTCACAACCAAGGGAAGCGTAAAAACCCTAATGCCTCATACAATGTCCGGCGACGGTGTATGAGGCATCTTTTTTCCAGGAATTGGGCGACGTTGTATGGATCCGACGTTCTATGAAGCGGACGTTGTATGAGGTATTACTGTACTTAGGTTTTGCGCCTTCCCCCCCTCCCCAGGCATCACAAATCATTGAAGAAAATGAGGGTTTTCCCCCAACTAGCTATGCTAAATATTTAATAAACCATGTCAATCTAGCAGAGGAGCAAGGTCTGTTCTCCACAGCTGTGAGTAGGAAAGGTAATGCTGAAACTGCTAATAAAATAAACAGACTGCTCACATGCTCTCCATATACAGTATTCCGTTATTCCTAACCCCCTCTCTCTCATGTTCCTTGCTCCTTAGAATTTATTTAAGTTGATGATATAGTCACTCATGTTCCTTCTGCAGCTACCATAATTAAGGATTGGAACTACAGAATCTCTGTCATATAAGGAACCTTCAGGGTTTCAAACTGCTATCCCTCCATAGCAGGGTAAAAGCCACCATATGTCAAGCATCAAAAAAAGCTTATTCACATAAACCTTTCTCTCAAGTCTGGGATGTTTTAATCTGGATTTAAAAGTAAACCACAAACACAGCAGGCATACAAAACATTGTACTGTATTGCCCACATACATCTGATGAGCATGTCTAGACGAATTTGGACAATTTCCCCTAGCTGGAAGTGGTTTTTAACTCACCAGAGACTATGGAGCAAGCAGCGATTACTGTTTGTTTATTTTACTTATCTCCCACCTTTCCTCCAATAATGGGATTCAATAACTTTTAAAAAAAACCATATGTTTAAAATCTCAAGACAGATATGAAACTGATTTTAAATTGAAATGTTTTTAAAACCCCTAGTTAAAACATATTAAAACTGATATTATTAAATAACTGATAAAAATAAGCTGTATCCCATACTAAAAACTCTTGCCAGGGCATTGACAGATCACAGACCAGGTTAAAAAGAAAGGTCTTCACTTGCCAGCAAAAGGACTTTAAGGATGGAGTCAATCTAGCTTTCTGTGGGAATTGTGCTATGTGCAGGCACGAGCTTAATCTATGATGAGAGCCTGTATGAATGTGAAAGATAAGATGCAATGAATGCTCCTTTCAGCACATAATCCAGCTCGTTTACTGTTCTGCCAACTGCTGCCAGAGACATGCACCAATGAGGACTTGGCAGTTCAAAAGCAAGAAATTGCAAGTAGATAAATAGGTACCACTTCAGTGGGAAGGTAAACAATGTTCCGTGCACTCAGGTGTTGAGGCATGCCTGCCTCATGTCCACGGAAAGGTCTGCAAACGCAGACAGTGCTGGCTCTTTGGCTACAAACAGAGATGAGCACTGAACCCTAGAGTTGGATACGACTGGCTTTTGAGCAAGGGTGACTGTTATGTCTAAGTGTTACTCACTTCAAAGGGATCAAAGCGAGGAAGCGATGCGCCCCTGCGAGGAAGCGATCCGCCAGAGGGGCGCCCCATATCAAAGGGGCGCTGGTGAGCAAATGGGGGTAATAAACTGTGATGGTCCGTTGGTATGTTTCCTTGTTGTTGAAAGGGTAAACCGCTGTATATATGACACCATCTTTCCCCCACATCCTCAGTCTCGTCTCCCTATCTGAATAAAGGATTACTATGCTTAACCCACACGCTGCGTGCTAGTCTACTTTCTTGCGAGAATCTAACATTGGCGACGAGGATGGGATATGGCTGCTACTGCATCTTCCATCGGACCGTTTGACATTGCGAAGCCGGAGACATGGCCCATGTACGAGATCCAGTTCGAGAACTTTGTAATCGCTGGGGAGATCGAGGATGAAGGGCGACAGAAGGCGTTGTTCCTGGCCCATTGTGGTTTGCCCACGATTGAGCTGGCCGGGCATCTGCTGCTGCCACAGGCACTGAGGGAAGCCCCATTGACCGACATCCTGGCGGTGCTCCGAGAACACTTCAAGCCTGTCGTTTCCATCTTCCCAGCCAGGGTTGCCTTTTACCGGCGAGATCAGAAGGTGGGGGAGACGGTAGCTGAGTACGTTGCGGCTCTCCGACAGGCTGCCGTGCCGTGCCAATGGCATGACCTGGAGGAGGCCTTAAGAGACCGGCTTCTCGTGGGCCTCAGGGACGAAGCTACTCAGCGGCGGCTGATAAAGAGAAATAGGTTGACTTTTGCCCAGGTCCTGGAAGAAGCTTTGGCGTCCGAGGCTGCACACGCAGGGGTAAAAATCCTCCATGCCGAAACTGCTGCTCCTGCCCGTGGTGAGTCGGCCGTCCAGCTGCAGCAGTGCGCTACTCCAGTGGATACTGACGATGCGTCAGAGGAGGGTACTGTCGGGAGGGTTCGCCAGCATACCCCCCAAGCTTCAAGGAGCAACATCGCGCCATGCCAAGGCTGTGGGGGAAGGCACCTCCGCTCACGGTGCCCGTTCAAGACGGCCGAATGCCACAAGTGTGGGCGGAAGGGGCACATTGCACGGGTGTGCCGCCAGCGATCCGAAGGTCACCCCGGGGACAGAGGTCAGCGCAGGACGGAACACCCAATTTCCACAGTCCGCGTCGGAAGGAAGACATCATCGGGTGTACAGTCAGTGTCCGGGAGGTTCTTCGTTGATGTCCGCCTCCAAGGGTGTCCCGTCCGCATGGAGATCGACTCAGGATCTGCCTACTCAATCATCTCACAGAGGGAATTTTTTCAACTTCCTCCAGCAGACCGGCCGAAACTGCGGGCTCTGCAGGTAGACCTGACCGATGTGCAGGGTCGACGCATTCCGGTGTTGGGAATCGGAAATTTTGATGTGCGGTTCAAGGCCATCTCAGCAAAGCTTCCCCTAGTCGTGGTGAAGACCGGTAGGAATAACCTTTTGGGCGTGCAGTGGTTTGGGCCCCTGGGTATTGGGTTTTCGGGAATTAATGCGGTTAAGGCCGACCCCATTCAGGCTGTGTGTGAACGCTATCCAGATGTTTTCCGTCCCGGGCTGGGTAGGTTCAAGGGGGCCCCTGTTAATTTTGAGCTGGACCCAACTGTCCAGCCCATTCGCATGAAGCCACGGAGGGTGCCCTTTGCCCTGAAAGACCGAATTGAAGCGGAGTTGGACAAGCTGGTGGCACAGGGCATCCTGGAGCCCGTGGACTCTGCTCCTTGGGAGACACCTATAGTCACTGCTATCAAGGCGAACGGGGACATCCGCATCTGCGCGGACTATAAATGCACGATTAATAAGGCTATCCGAGCTAATTCTTATCCTGTTCCAGTGGTTAGCCATTTGCTGGCCACCCTCCATGGGGGAAAGTGTTTTGCTAAACTGGACTTGGCCCAAGCATATCAGCAAGTGCCGGTTAGTCCGGAATCTGCGTTGTGTCAGACTATTACTACTCATAAGGGGGCATTCCGTGTGAACCGTCTCCAGTTCGGGGTTAGCACGGCTCCGGGGTTGTTTCAGGCTCTTGTGGAAAGGTTATTGAAGGGTCTCCCTGGGGTGCTGACTTTTTTTGACGACGTGTTGATATCTGGGACAGACAAGGGGGACCTGGCCGTTAAACTGGGAAAGGTGCTGGAGCGTTTCCAAAATGCGGGGTTGCGGGTAAAAAGGGAGAAGTGTTGTTTTTTTGCTCACGAGGTTGAATTCTTAGGGTTCAAAATCACGCCTGCCGGCATCAAGCCCTCTGAATCCAAAGTTCAGGCAGTCTGGGAAGCCCCACGTCCCGCTTCGAAGACGGAGCTCCAGGCATTTTTGGGTCTCTTAAACTTCTATCACTCCTTTCTACCCCGGAAGGCAACTGTAGCTGAGCCCCTGCATCAGTTGCTGAGGAAACAGGCGGTGTGGAAGTGGGGGCCTCCTCAGGAAAAGGCATTCCGGGGAGTCAAGGAGCTGTTGACTTCGGATGCTGTCCTTACACATTACGATCCGAAGAAGCCCCTTTTGCTTGTATGTGATGCCTCGCCAGTGGGGGTTGGGGCTGTTCTGTGCCATGACATGGGGGGAGGGAAAGAAGCGCCTATCGCATATTACTCCAGGTCGTTGACGGTGGCTGAAAAAAACTATGCTCAGATTGATAGAGAGGCGCTGGCCATAATCGCTGGAACGAAGAAATTTCATGATTTCATTTACGGGAGGGCTGTCACGATTATCACAGACCACAAACCGCTCCTGGGTATTTTTGTGCCAGACAAGCCCACCCCCCAAATCCTGTCTCCGCGGATGTTACGCTGGGCAATGTTCCTTCAGGCGTACCAGTACACGCTCCAACATCGCCCAGGTATCAGCATTAGCCACGCAGATGCTCTGTCCAGATCCCCTGTTGAGTATGTGGGTCGAATTGAGGCGGAAGGACAGGTCCTTATGTTGGATGTGTTAGACTCTCCCCCGATCTCCGCTGCTGACATAGCGGCCCAAACAAAAAAAGACCCCCTCCTGTCTAAAGTTGTCATGTGGGTTCTGAAGGGGTGGCCATCGTCACCGACCCCTGAGGAGTTCAGGGTGTTCTACTCCAAGAGAAACGAACTGTCCCTGGAGCGGGGTTGCTTGGTTTGGGGGGACAGAGTAGTCGTCCCATCTGCACTTCAGAACAAGGTGCTCCGCACACTCCATGTTAGCCACCCAGGTATTGTCAGGTCAAAAGCGCTAGCGCGAAGCTACTTCTGGTGGCCCCGTTTGGACCTGGATATTGAGGCTTGGGTGGGGAAATGCAGGGAATGTCAGGGTTCAAGGCCCGAGGAACCACGTCTCCCCCGTAGGGAATGGGATACGGCCAGAGGCCCCTGGTCTCGGATTCATATAGATTTTGCTGGCCCTTTCAGGGGAACAACACTTCTGATTATTGTAGATTCCTTTTCCAAGTGGGTAGATGTCATCCCAGTGTCAGGAACTTCCTCTGCCACCACCATCCGCAAATTAAGGCGGGTCTTTTGTGGGCTAGGCCTGCCCGACATCGTGGTGACCGACAACTCGTCGAGCTTCATGTCGGCAGAATTTCAGGATTTCCTAAATCGTAATGGGATTAGGCACATCACGGCCGCTCCTTTTCACCCTGCCACTAACGGTCAAGCCGAGAGGCAGGTGCGGACGGTCAAAGACGCGCTCTCACGCATGGGACCAGGGGATTTGGAGTTGCAGTTGTGCCAATTTTTGCTGTCCTACAGAGTCACCCCATTGGCCTCTGGTTTGTCGCCAGCCGAACTGTTAATGAAAAGGAAGCTGCCGACTGTTTTTGACCGTTTAGATCCCCAGCGCCAAGAGGATAGGGGCCTAAATATAGACATCCCGACTTTAAAAGGTTTTGAGGTTGGGCAACCAGTCCACTGCCGGAACTATGCCAACGGGCCCCCGTGGTTGGGGGGGGAAGTGTTGGAACAGACTGGCCCGGTGTCTTACAGAGTGCAAATGGAGAATGGTGCGATTTGGAGGAGACACACCGATCAAATGCGGCGCCGAGTCCCGGGTCAGAACTCTAACTCTGGCCCAGGGAGGGAGCCACAAGGGAAAACAGGGGGAGATACGGAGAGTGATATGGAGTGGGAATTAATCAGTGACCCCCTGCCCACGTCGTCCCCAGAGCCCGAGGCAGGAGGGGAGGCTACCCCGAGTTCAGAGGCAGGAATGGCAGGGGGGGCCACTCTGAGCTTTTCCCCCACTTCAGAACCAGTTGGGGTGTCCGTTGAGCCTACCTTGGTGCCAGGGACGCACGGGCGGCCCAGACGAGTTTGTGGGCCACCCATCCGTTGGGGAAAGGTTGTTTCTCACTGAGGGGGGAGGGATGTTATGTCTAAGTGTTACTCACTTCAAAGGGATCAAAGCGAGGAAGCGATGCGCCCCTGCGAGGAAGCGATCCGCCAGAGGGGCGCCCCATATCAAAGGGGCGCTGGTGAGCAAATGGGGGTAATAAACTGTGATGGTCCGTTGGTATGTTTCCTTGTTGTTGAAAGGGTAAACCGCTGTATATATGACACCATCTTTCCCCCACATCCTCAGTCTCGTCTCCCTATCTGAATAAAGGATTACTATGCTTAACCCACACGCTGCGTGCTAGTCTACTTTCTTGCGAGAATCTAACAGTGACCTTTACCTTAATGACAAAGTGAAGAAAGTGGCTTCATTTTGGCAGTCCAGGATTTGATCGGGACACAAAAGAAGAAGAACTGGGCAGATTAATGAGAAGACAATGTGATCAGAGAGCACAAATGTTCTGTCCAAACCTGTGATGTGTGTGTGTGTGTGTGTGGGGGGGGGGGTGTCCCTTAAAAGAATGGTAAATGTGCATGGAACCTGCCTTCTGTATACACATTCAGTTCATAACAAAAAGACACACGGAAGGTTCAAAGAGGCAATATCAGCTGCCTTTGGGAGAAGACCATTCAGTGCTCTAGTGCAGTTACTGCATGGTTAGCACAACAGCTCTGTAGTGACACCTTCTGTCAGGGAGGAGGAAGAGGAGCATAACTGGATTTCAGCCAGCATGGTCCAGGATCATGGGCAAGGAGTCAGACAGAGTATCCTTATCCCCACACACACCCAAAGCAATGCTGCAAGCGATAGCCCAACCACTCATAAGTCCTTCTTCTTTGCTTACTCTTTTACCCCATCGGCTGTGGAGGGAGACTTGTTTTATACTTGTTCCCTCTATCTCAATATCATGCTGTTTCCTTCCAATTGCCATGGCCTCTGTCTTCGCTTATTGCTTTTCATATTATTTATCTTACATCCTTGGTTCATGGATGTAAGGAATTGTTGTAGTACCTTAGCTGTATTTGCTATCAATGCAAAAAGTAATTCGTTGATATTATTTCCATTCATGGGCTTAGCTTTTTTGCTTAGGCTGTCTATGTAAAGGTAAAGGGTTCCCTTGCTTGAAAGCCAGTCGTATCTGACTCTAGGGTTCAGTGCTCATCTCTGTTTCAAAGCCAAAGAGCCAGCGCTGTCTGCTTCTGCAGATGTTTCTGTAGTCATGTGGCAGGCATGACTAGACACCAGAGCACACGGAGCGCTGTTACCTTCCCATCCAAGTGGTCCCTATTTATCTACATGCAATTTCTTGCTTTCGAAGTGCTAGGTTGGCAGGAGCTGGGACAAAGATGGGAGCTCATTCCGTCCTGCAGTACTCAGGAATCGAACTGCGGACCTTCTGCCTCTCAGTCAGCGTCTTAGCCACTTGAGCCACGGCAGTCCCTGTCTATGTAGGTGATAAATAATAGTGAAGACGATACGCATCCTTGCCTTACACCAAATGTTACTGCTAAGGGTTCTGATTTTCCTTGACTTGTTCTAACTACACTTCTGCAGTCACTATATAATCTTTTACATAATCTGATAAGATGTTCACTTACTCTATATTGGGCCCATGCTTGCTATAGCAGCTTCCTGTCAACTCTATCAAATGTCTTCACTTGGTCTACAAATGCAACATAGAAATTCTTGCTATATTCTATATCCTCCTGTGTTTTTTTCTTGACCCCAAATTCCAGAACTCACCATTTGAAAAGTTGCACTTGCCAGGCTCACATCTAAATTATGTTTACCTGGAGAATGTCCAGGATAGTGATGGCGAACCTTTTAGAGACCGAGAGCTCAAACTGCAACCCAAAACCCACTTATATATCGCAAAGTGCCAACACAGCAACAGGAAGTAAGTAAGCGCTCCCACTGAACTGCTGGGCAGAGGGGCGGGGTGAACTCTGTGCTGGAGTGATTACACAGGTGCCCACAGAGAGGGATCCGAGTGCCACCTATAGCAAGATTGCCATAGGTTCGCCACCCCTGCTCTAGGACGTAAGGCTTCATCTGGATCAAAATGATATCTCTGCTGCTCTGCAAGTATCCTAGCCCGGCAAACAGCACATATATACCCACTGGCTGCTAACCGATGAAAACCCCACCTTCACCCACAACATTGCCAGGTTATGCACTGCAGCATTTAAGATCAGAAGAACAATCCTGGAAGGTCCTTAGCTAAATAAACCATCAGCACTACATCATATGTTTAGTAGTAGTTGTAGAATTAATCTTAAATACTAATTTTATTATTCCCTTAGTTCTGAGCAGAAACCATCCTCTCAAAATATATTTTAAGTACAGTACCCTCATTTTAAACTTTTGTTTCTCGCTGTTCTATGCTGGTTGTGGGACTGCAATATTGATTTGATTTGAAACAAATAATTAAATTAAAAAACCAACATTGCACAACAGGTTCTCACTCTGGCCTCTGGTCTCAGAGATTGAAAAGACATTCTCCAGGTCAAAATCCAGGCACAGGAACTCTTATTCTTTGTTCTGATTCTATACAGTCCACATTTAGTGTGGGCTCATCTGATTTTCAGGAATTCTATGCAATTTACCATGAATCTGCATTGGTCATTTACTAGTCAGATGAGTAGCCGTGGCTGCTGGTATTCACAATCATCATTAATTAAGTCCCCCAAAGGATGACTAGCAGCACTCTTTGACCCAGACAGGAAATATCACATCCATAACAAATCTTTCCAGACATGAAATCTGAATTATGTTTCCCCACTTGTGGGCTAAATTAGCGTGCAGACAATATATCTATTGCTAAACATTTCAGGAATTTGAAGATGTTTTAAACTCCAGGCTCATGCCTTGGAAAGACTCAACTGAGGTGTCATTGTGGAAGAGGTTCATGTAAAGCCTTCATCCACAAGAATTATGACACTTCCTTTTTCCTTAAAGTTACTAATATCCACTGTTTGCACATTATTCATTCTTGATCTGATACTTCCCAGACACTTTACTTAAATGATGTCCTCTTAACAAAACTTCACAAACTTAATTCTATTGCTGGCAACTCACAGTGGAAACTTTCAATAAGAATTATATTGAAGTTGCAGAGAAAAGCCCTGGACATTGGGGCTTCTCAGAAATGCACTTCACCCACGTTTTGCAGCTCTGCTAAACTAAGGCTGCACTAGATCCTTCAGGAAAACCAAGACTCCTCAGAGGGCTTTGCGACGACCAATATGCTTTTTTCACTACAATGAACAAAATCATTCCTAAAACCTTCAGTAATTATGTCTTTCTCAGATATACAGAGAAGGAAGGTTTTTGAGGCAAGTATCTGAAATCAGTCAAAGACTATAGAAAAATTATGTTTCTCACCCATTTCATTTTATTGGCTTTCAGGTACTTTAAGTACTGCATTACTCAGCCTGTTACTGCGGAAGATGCTGTGCAGGAAATCCAAAATTAGTTCTGAACCAGCAGAGAGACGGGTCAGTTGTTAAGAAACTTTGACAACGTGCAGCATAGAAACTAAAAGCCAAGCAGCAACGGAGGTGTATAGATCTAGTTTTTAGTTTAAACACACATTAGCTTAGTTTTTAAAAATTGCTGTCCATATTTATTTATTTCAAAATACAGTGGAATTTCGTATAACTAATGTCCCCTATAGTGAAAAAAATTCACAACAAAGTGGTTTTGAAAAAAATTGCACCTTGCATAATGAAACTTTTCGCTATGCGATACAGTGTCCCTATGGGAACAAATGAAGATTTCAATGGGGAAAATCACTTAGCGAAAAATTTGTCGTTGTACGATTTTTTCCATAGGGATTTTCGTTATATGGGGGGAAATATTATAATGGAAAAAAAATCACATAGCAAAAAGCATCATAGAATGAATTACCGGTATTTTCGTTATACGAGGTTTTAATGTACACAAGATATCGAGGCAGTGCAAAGGAACAAAAGCGACTATGCAAGTACAGTATTTGTTAAACAAAGAAACCAACAACTATGTATTATAGTTAACAGGACACATTAAACATTGAAAAAGGTTTATCCATCCATAAATGTTGAGGGATGTTTTCCACACACCTCTACAGTGTAACAAAGTTGGCATGTGTTTTATTTACAGGGTCAGGGGATATTCCAGTATCTGGGTACCAGAAAGAAGATCCAGCTTGTGTAGCCCTGAGCAAACTGCCTATCCCAGGATGTTCTCAGAAGAAGGAAATGGTAAACCACTTCTTAGTATTCTCTACCTAGAAAACCATGAAAAGAATTGCACTCCCAATCTAACGCAAAAGGATTGCACTCCCAAACTATTTTTTTAAAAAAAATATTGTCCGAAAAAACATGGCTACCAAGGCTACCAATCAACAAAGCTTGCAAAAAAAGTCACCAGTAGTCTTTAAGTAGCACATTTTGCCTCTGACCCATCTAGCCAACAAAGCCATGTTGTTCTACAGGTATTTGGCAGAGACTACTGTATTTTTCGGACCATAAGACGCACCTGACCATAAGACGCACCCAGTTTTTAAAGCAGGAAAACAAGAAAAAAATCTGAACCAAATAGTACCGTATTTGCACCACCAACCAGTGGTGGCACTGCAGGGGAAATGGGCGGGCAAGCCAAGTGGACTGAGGCAGGAAGCAATGCTCTAGCCTAGCCTCTTGCTCTCCCTGCAACCAGGAAGCATGGCTTCCCCTGCCATTTTGACCACATGGAGCAGGGACAAAGGCAAGAAAGGTAAATGAAGCCCTTTCTTTTTATGCACAGGTTTGGTTTCCCGATGAAATACATTGGGAACATAGAAACAGAAAAGCTTTAGAATACTGTACAAGAAATTGATTTCCAATGCATTTAAATGGGAATTGCAATTTGCGCCCTCTTGTGGCCACCTGTGGTAATGGCCCACCAAACATATGTTTTTCTTTCCCCAGCCTTTCTTTCTTCCCCGGCCCAGGAACAGCTGTGGGAACAGCTGTGGCGGTGGCGGTCTTCAGCCAGCCACGGCTGTTGTAAAGTATCCTTTTACAACAGCCTTGCTGGACAGCATTCGGACTAGAAGACGCACCCTCATCTCCCCCCCCCTTTGGGGTGTGTGCGTCTTATGGTCCGAAAAATACGGTAAATTCACATACACAGAAGTCACATGAATTACACTTTAGAAGAATATCAGATGAATTTTATTTGAAGCCACAAATTGGCAGAAAGAGAAACGGTACCTGAACAAAATGAAACCCAGGGATTCAACAGCTGCCCGTCTCACGTCATCATTGACATCACTAACCTATTGACAAAGAAAAAGATGTGAGGAAATGTAGTTACACACAAGGAAATAGCTCTCATAGAAGGCATCCATACAATTTCATCTGTCCAAAATCCACAAACATCTGTCCCATCTAAACACATATTCGGTTAGTCAACATTTAGGGTTTTATTTTTTTTAAAAAACAGGCTTTTGACTTTCTGTTGTAGCTTTATTTTGTTGTACAGTAATACCTCATGCAAAGTCTGCTTCATACAACATCGCCTAATTCCTTGAAAAACGTTGCCTCATACAAAGTCGCGCGACTTTGTATGAGGCATTGGGGTTTTCCCAGGTTGCATTGTGCCTGGGCAGTATAAAAGGCAGGGCACATGGGTGCATTGCTGTTGTGGGTTTTGCATGAGGCGAAGAGTGTTTAGGAGTGGTTTTGAGCACGATTTTGGATTTTTTTGTCAGAATTTTTAGAAGCATTCCTGGGATTTTTGAAGCATTCTTCAGGTTCTTGGACAATCAGGGTTGTTTGACATGTTTTTGTAATGTTTTTAGCCTTTAGACAATGATTTCTTAAAGTTCTGTCAGTTTCTTGTCTGTTTCCTTGACTTTGCCCTGAAGTCTGTGCTGTTACAGTACAATGTATCTCTATGGAAACAACGTTGTATGAGGCATCGCAGCAAGGATTTGGACGTTGTATGAGGCATCACGGCTAGGATTTTGCATGCCTCATACAAAGTCCAAATCCGTATAAAGTCCAAACTTGTGGAACCAAGTTTGGACGTTGTATGAGGTATCACTGTACTGAGAATTTTGATACGCTGTTCCACCTTTATGCATTGTCAGCTGGAACATCTTCTACGAGAAAATAACCCAAGTCTGGAAAACCCTTTTAGAAAGCCACACTGCCTTTTCACACATGGCCTCCATATCTATTACTGCTTCACACCAGAAGCTCAACAATACAGCTGCCAAACATGTCTTTTCCTTTGGAAATATTTGTTGACACTGTTAATCCAGTTGGACAGAAGAAGAAATTGCAGTTTTTCTTCTGTTCTGTAATGTTATGCTTAGGTAAAGGTCACCCTTGCTTGTGAGCCAGTTGTATCTGATTCTAGGGTTCAGTGCTCATATCTGTTAACAACCAAAGACAGACAGACACGGTGTCTGTGTCTGCAGACATTTCCGTGGTCATGTGGCAGGCATGACTAGACACCAGAGTGCACGGTGTGCACCAAAGTGGTACCTATTTATCTATAGTACTTGCAATTTCTTGCTTTTGAACTGCTAGGTTGGCAGGAGCTAGGACAGAGACGGGCGCTTATTCAGTCACGCAGCACTCGGGTCTCGAACTGCTGACCCTGCTGAAATTCCAGTCATCAAGTAGAGTGTCTTAATCACTTGAGCCACGGCAGTTCCTACTGTTATATTTATGCTATACAGTACTAATACCCAGTTTAGTATATTAGAATTTTCTATGCCGCTCACTACCTTCATCCACTGCCACAATGCCATGGAAACCTTGTTTTCTGTGGCCCAAAAAACCCAAAGACGAATAAAAAAACCACACCCAATTTGTACTACACATGTTGAAAATAAACACCACTTACGCAATAAATATCACACACCAGTTATATTGTTTCTGAGTGTATATAAACCCATCCGGGCACGTTTTACTTCCGCTTCCAGGAGCGACAAGGGTGACGTGGGCTGGATGAATCGCAGTAAACCCATTTGTGTGGATTCACGGAAGCTTCTGGGAATTTAAGTCCAAGAACATCTAGAGTGCCAAGGTTCGCCATCACAGATATAAACCATATGCCCTGCTTTTTTAACATTCAGAATCACAAATATTTCTAAACCATGGCTTAGCAAAAAGATCACTTCTGGTTGCCTTACAAGAGAGCTATGTGCACAATAGTCATATTATCTACTCCAGAACCTGAAGTACTTACAGCAACATGTAACAGGCGTCTGATTGCCTTGTTGTTTCCTGAGCCACAGTAAGCCATTGCAACAGTATACATCCCGGAACGACGGAGGATGGGATCCTACAGAAAGCAAAACATGTCAAACTTTGAATTTCTATTAATTTTGAAGAGGAAATCAGTTAGAGTTCAGTGCTGCCAAAAATAAGTGTCTGAGATTCATCTTGTATAGAACTGGAAAGAACTTGATCAAAATTCTGGGTTTTTTCTTTATTCGTGTCAAGGGGCACTACAAGCATATAATAACATACAAAGCTAAAAATAACATATCTAAGACAAAAAAAGAATTAAAAGGACTAGATGACATCCGCCCAATATCGGGCCACATCAACAGCATTTCCTCTTGCCAACATAAGGGGCATCGTGTACACCGTATCATATGGGCAATAGTTTTTTCTTCTCCGCATTCACACAGGCTACCAGTTCTGGGTTGCCACCGCTAGTTAATGCAAACAATACTGCGGATCGCATTAGTTAAAACAGCCAGACGATTAGAAAGGAGAGTCTTTAACTAATGAAAGAACCTGAGAGCCACTGTAGGAATTGGTCTCGCTTCCTGCAATATGCAAACTAGCTTCCTTTGTTTGATGACTGATC
This sequence comes from Bradypodion pumilum, assembly GCA_035047305.1. Lineage (NCBI taxonomy): Eukaryota > Metazoa > Chordata > Lepidosauria > Squamata > Chamaeleonidae > Bradypodion > Bradypodion pumilum. The sequence goes on from JAWDJD010000003.1 coordinate 384,109,561, forward strand.
TCTAAAAAGTAAACATGGAGTTCCTTTTAATTTTTATTTCACATACCTGTAATACTACCTCTGGCACCTCTCTCTATCACTAACCTTTCTGCTCTCCGATTCCAAATATTGGCTAACATCATGGCAATCAACCATGAACAATATAACGCTGTGGTTTTCCATTTGGCTTCCGGATTACATGGCACCCATACCACTGATCAACTTTCTGGTCCTGAGCCCTTTTGGCACACAAAGTTCTCCTCAGCCCCAGGCCAGGATTGCTGAAGTTGCTGCCCTCTATCAAGAGGGATTCAAGTGGGATTTAATCCACTTGAGGACCATCACCCTTCCCTGTGGACTTTGCCACCCAAGACAGTTAGTTTTCAGGGTTGTCTGATTAATTAACCGCCGCCTGATGATCAGCATTGAGTTGGTGGCAGTATGGTCTACTCCACAGGTCTGCAAACTTGGCTCTCCAGATGTTCTTGGACTTCAATTCCCAGAAGCTTTGATCAGCAGGTGTGCTGAATTGGGCTCCTGGTAACTGAAGTCCAAGAAAAACTGGAGAGCCAAGTTTGCAGACTCCTGGTCTACTCCATTACCATAGCAGGATAACCTACCTTAATTGGCTCGTGACGGGCTGATATAATTGATTCTGCTGCTTGACCAACTAAAAATAGTATCGCATGTTACAGACGTATTTTAATTTCTCAAGTTAATAGATAAGTGAACAAACATCATCATAATGCATACTGCCAGGATCTCCCCAGGAAGTACGCTATGTTTGAGGTAGATGTCACAGTCTTGGAACTAGTGTAGCAACAGACACATGGACACCCCTCGTTTCATTATGGCAAATCAACAATCACACTAACAGTGCTAATGCTGACACTTTTAGTCCCTTAGCTGAAAAGATGGCAAGTGTCTGAACAGTTAGTAGCAGTTCCATAAGAGAGCAGATCATTTTATGGGGAGAGCACAACCCTCTCCCACACTCACCTTGTCTCTACAGAGGCTCTCAATGAGGGCATCTGCCTCCTCCATCCGCCCATACATGACCAAGGCAATGCCAACAGCCAAGCCCCGCAGAATCTTCTCATGCTGGGTTTCTTGGGCATAGCCCACCATGTCCTCAATTGCCTGGGCATTTTTAGACCCCAGCATCACCAGCCCCAGAGCCAGTCCAGCTGCCTCCCCTGTAGAGTGTTGAAAGGAACAGGAGAAAGATTGCACAATCTCAGGACCTTCTTGGTCTCCCAAACGTACAACAGTACAGGAGAGAAGGGTGCAGCCAATTGCTTCAAGGGCTGTGGTGGCTTAGTGGTTAAGACACTGGACTTGGTGACTGGAAACTCGGCAGGCCAGCAGTTCAATACCAAGTGCTGTATGACAGAGTGAGCTCCCATTGTCTATCCCAGCTCCTGCCAACCTAGTAGTTCAAAAGCAAGAAATTGCAAGTATATAAATAGTACCACTTTGGTGGGAAGGTAAACAGCATTCTGTGCACTCCGGTATCTAGTTATGCCTGCCACATGTCCATAGAAACATCTGTAGACGCAGACAGCGCTGGCTCTTTGGCTATAAACAGAGATGAGAACTGAACCCTAGAGTCGGATACGACAGGTTTTTGAATAAGGGCGGCCTTGACCTAATTGCTTCCATGTCAAAATGAAACAATCCAGTCTCTTTTTGGTACAAACACAGGATAGGTTGCAGGATCAACCCAAAAGCAAAAGCCACCAAATCCTAGAGCTGTAAGATACACTGTATTGATCCTTAAAACTTAGGCTCTTGCTACTGTAGGCAGCTCTCTCGTCCACAGTGATGACAACTTTAGAACCCCTTCCTTCCATAATACACTGGAGTGAATCCTAAATGAGAGCATGACTCCTGTAATCTGTTAGAACAGCACTGAAGTGAAGAAGGTACCCAGTTTTACAGCAGAAACATCTCCAGTGGTCTTCTTTTTTTCTTTTTCTTTTTTTTTCTTTTTTTTGGGGGGCGGGGCTCCCCAAACACCAGAAATATAATTCAGAAGTGCTGGAGAAAGGCAATGTTTAAGAACATAAAACATGTTCATGGTCGAACAAGGGTATAAATACGAGTGGAAGGCCACTGAACAACCAGGTCAATGGTCTTTCCCATCACAGGAAAGAAGAACAGAAGTTTATGAGTTCAGTTTACATATAAGGCTTACACCTGGGCTTCAATACCTCAAACTGCAGATCAAGATAAAGATAATGACCTCCTTTTAAATTCCAAAGCAGATGTCTTGATTTTCACTGAGACAACTTTAAGAGCCTTCTGCTCAATACTTGTTTTCTATGTTTAGTAATCATTTTCCATGAAGAAGCATACTAATTCTTAATTATCTAGTGCCTGATGTAGTGAATGAATGAGTGAATGAATTTATTTATTGCACTAATATCTTGCCTATCTGGGATATTTTCCCAAGTACAGGGTTATAACCCGCTGAGTACAAACTCATTTCCTCTGGTGCAAGTATGTATATACGCATGAACATATCACTTCTTTTAAAAGCTGTTGCTTACCTGTCACAGCATCATCCTGGTACAAGTTTGTTTTCAGGAGGTCATAAACATCCTGGCGTGCCGTTCCCATGGCTGCCAAACCAAGTCCCAAGCTGCCTCCATGTCGAACAATCTACCAAAATAAATAAATGAAAAGAATGTTTGCACTCTTGAAACGCCATTATTCAATTCAACCAGGTTGACCAGAAAGAACAAAATCTGCTACTATATTTAGTATACAGTACTTTGCTTCTATATTCAGTATTGCAGCTTTTGTTCCAGAGGGCAGACTTTCTTTTAGGTGTTCTAGAAATATGTAGCAGGTTTGTGTGTTCATAAAAATCTATTTTCAGTTCATTCTTGTCTTTTTTCTGTCTCGGTGTAGCAGAATTTCCAACAATAAAGGAAAGAAACCCTAGTAATTCACTGGAAATGGAGAGCCTTACATTTTATTTACTTAAGGCAAATTTTTTTGGGGGGAGTGTCAACAAAATGTCTAGGATAGCCAATAGAACTGTAAAGTAACTCCCCTCAAAGCTCAAAGAACATCCAGCTACCCTAAGGGGTGTCTGCTTTCCCATGCATATCCCTGAGATGATACATACATCATTGCTGGCGTTCTTCAGCTGGTTCAGCAGGTAGTCTATGATGTCACCCCCATGATTGGCATGGATGAGACCAAGGGCATAAAGTCCACCCCCTTCCTGATAGGCTGACCCTGGAGATGTGTCTTTTGGCAGATACGTGGCCATCAGCTGAAGAGCTTCCTTCTCGTGACCCTGAAAATTCATCAAAAGGAAAGAAGCGAAACCTTAGGAAGAACCCATGTCTCACCTGCTCCCATCCTATCAACTGACAATAGCCATCTGCTTCAGAATAACTTTTTGGGGATTATTATTTATTGCTTTATTTATATACCGCCTTCTTCACCCTGGGGCGACCCAAGGCGGTTCAAAACCATGGCAAAAATACAGAGCATACAATAAATACAATAGAATACAATAGCATGTAAAAATAAAAAACTTAGGTTCACAGCATGTCCATAACCTAATGTCCTCTGCCACTCAACGTCCACGACAGAGCCTGGGCTCAACATCCACACCGGAGCCCGGGGCCCAACGTTCACGAGGAAGGTGTCCAAGGAGGGGCTGGCCCCAACACAGCTGCGGCGGTGAGATGTTGGTTTTCGGCCAGCAGCAGTCTCACCCGCTCTGGGCTGGGAGGGGCTGGCCTTGGAGCAGCTGCGGCAGCGGTGTCTGCTGCGGCGACAATGGTCTTTGGCCATCCCAGGCTCGGCTTCCTTATTGAATGTGGACTTGAATTTCTTTTTACCTAGCCATTTGTAGTTAACATCTAACTCTTAACAAATCTCAAAGTCATTCACATTTCCACAGCACAGGACTAAAATATTTAGATGTCAATACTCCCTACTCTGATTCTGAAACATCAGTTTTGGTCCTGTATAAGTTGGACCCAGCACTGCCAATATCCCTGGCTAGGAACAGCCACATTCTGACTGAACACATTAGCAATATCAATCGCCCTTATACACCGCCCCGTATAAGCACTTAGTGCACTCTCTGGGTGGTTCACAAGGTAATTAGTATGGTATTTTGCTCCCAGCATGCTGGGTACTCGTTTTACCAACCTTGGAAGCAGTTTTGGCTGCAGTAAAGCAGTCTGACCTGCGCCAAAAGGGCTCTTTTCAGATAATGACTAAAAAGATTATCACTCTTGAGTCCAGGAAAAGAGCAATTATGGAGTTACAAGAAAATTGTGTATTTCCAAGGCAAATTGTCCAAGATGCTCCTACTTACTTTCAAGACTTTAAATTGTGTTCCATATAAATTCATTGTAGTTACCTGCCCTCAGGTCACTTTAGGTTTATGGCAGCCCAAACATGGCTTTCAAGATAAGTGAGATGTTCAAGGATAGGCTTTATCCTGCTACCCACTAGCAAGTACCCAGGGCTGAGCAGGCATTTGAGCCCAGGTCTCCTAAGTTCTACACCACACTGTCTCTCACATTTATATGGCCCATACACAAAGAGACCTTTTAATTAGAAATGTTAAGTAAAGGTCACCCTTGCTTGAAAGCCAGTCGTATCCAACTCTAGGGTTCAGTGCTCATCTGTTTCAAAGCCAAAGAGCCAGCGCTGTCTGCTTCTGCAGACGTTTCTGTGGTCGTGTGGCAGGCATGACTAGACAGCGCACAGAATGCTGTTTCCCTCCCCACCAAAGTGGTCCTTATTTATCTACATGCAATGTCTTGCTTTCGAAGTGCTAGGTTGGCAGGAGCTGGGACAAAGACGGGAGCTCATTCCGTCCTGCAGTACTCGGGAATCGAACTGCTGGCCTCCCGCCTCCCAGTCAGCGTCTTAGCCACTTGAGCCACTGCAGTCAATTCCCCCCCATTCACAATATTAGCTGTGCTGAATTAATGTGATACAACCAACCATAATGTTTCTACACTGCGTTTGCTGACCTTGGCTCCCAAAGAAATCAGTAGTAAAGGTAAAGGTTGCCCTTGCTTGAAAGCCAGACGTATCTGACTCTGGGGTTCAGTGCTCATCTCTGTTTGCAGCCAAAGAGCCAGGGCTGTCTGCATCTGCTTCCATGGACATGTGGCAGGCATGACTAGACAATAGAGTGCATGGAATGCTGTTTACCTTCCCACCTTTTTATCTACTTGCAATTTCTTGCTTTTGAACTGCTAGGTTGGCAGGAGCTGGGACAGAGATGGAAGCTCACGCCATCATGCAAAACTTGGGTCTCGAACTGCTGACCTGCCGACCTTCCACTCGTCAAGTTCAGCATCTTAACCACTTGAGCCACCGCAGTCCCCTAAGAAATCAGAACCCAATGACTAATTTTCCTCATTGATTTCAACAGGAACTCAACTGATTAATTCAGTCCAGATGCAACTCCATGACCAATATGGATAAAGGGGGCCCGTGGCCACAGAAGACTGAAGACACCGACGCGCCGTCTTCAGCCCTCCCACCTGTGGTTTTGGTTGGTGTGTCGTGGCTATTCGAGCGGTGACATTTGTGTTATTGTTGCTGTGGGACTTTTCAAATGAGTGTTTTTCTCTTTTATAATGCTTTTTGATACTGTGATTTGTGGTGATGATTATATGATATTGTTTGATTTTACTGTGTTCTGTTGTACTGTAATATTGTATTGTAATTATTAGATGTATTGTGATTAGATTGCATTGTGATTGTTGTTAGCTGCCCTGAGTCACGTAGCCGATACAAGTCTAATCAATCAATCAATCAATCAATCATGGTCTCAGCTACAGTAGACACACTGACTCAGTGGGACCTACTTAAGAGCCGATTCCCCATTTAGCAATTGATTCAATAGCTGAGATCTAGCAGTAAGTCACAACTACAATTGGCCCATTGAATCAGTGGGAATTTGGTGAGTCAATACCTATGTAACGGGTCTACTCTATCTGCAACTTACTACAGGATTTCAGCCAATAGAACTACTTTAGTTCAGACAAGCTGTAGAAAATTGAATGCATAAAAGTACAGAATGAGCAACGTAAATAATACAAAGAATAAAATAATGGATGTATCAAATTAATACAATACAGCAATTTGGTATTACCTTATGTATGACACCGAGACTGGCTGTAGCAGTAAACTTTGCCCAGTTGGTAGCTCTGGCAAGCCACTCCAAGTTATCTCTGTAGAGACATATGATGGGAATTGAGTTGAGCTTCACAGTAGTTCAAATCTCCACAACATAGGAATGCAGTGCTAAGATACTAGTACCAGCTGAATATAGAGATTCCCTTCTCTGTTTCTTTTGCAACATCCATTTTGGTTCTGGATTAAATTGGACCCCACACAACCAATATCCCCAATCTGTAACAGCCACATCCTGACCCCAAAATTTATCATCTCAGAACTCAAGAAAACAGCATTAGCTGGTTTAAAGAAAATTAGATAGTTCAAAATGCTTCTCCAATTTGCTTTAAACAAAAACAGCAGAAGGACTTATACTTGCAAAAGCTCTGTGAGGCTAGTTAAACCAAAAGGAAGCTCTTCTAAGGGGCTGGTGGATTTGAGAGTTTAAAATCTATGTCCTCAGTGGAACGTCACGCTGGGAATGGGGAAAGAAGCCAAGTGCAGCAGTGAAGTTGTCATACAGAGATATTACGAACCCTTTGATACCCATATCAGTTTCAAATGTACTGTCCATCTTGAGACCCATGAACTAGAAACAGAAGGTTTTAAAAGCTAGTCTATTCAGCAATGAGACACATTTGTATGCATGCGATGTTGCAGACAAACTGCCCTTTTTCTTCTTCAAACTCTAGCACAGGGTTCCCAACCTACGGCCCGCAGGCCTAAGTCAGCCTGCAGCGCTAATTAAGCTGGCCCACAGTGGGAACCCAGGCACCAGCAAAAGCTAACACCACCACCAGAAGTTCCAAAATGCCAGTTTGTGTGGTGGCTGCAATCATGGCATTTTTTGACTGCTTTGACAGCCTCCACTGCTTCCCTCGGCAGCAAGAGGGTTTTCGGAGCATTTTGGCTCCATTTTTGGAATTTTCCACCGTGTTTCTGCAGCTAAAACATGGCATTTTTGCTCTTCCAGGTTTCACGGTGGGAAACCAGGCACAGTCAGAAACTTGCCCTGCCACCAGAAGTGCCAAAACACCATGTTTTAGCTGCTGAAACACAGCAAAAACGTGGCAAAAAAATCAAAAAACGGAGCGAAAATGCTCCGAACACCTTCCTGCCACCATGGGGAGCGGCGGAGGCTGCTCAAGCAGCAAAAAAAATTGGTGCGATTGTGCCCGCCAATGCCACAAATGTAAGCACTGAGAGCAACCACGCCTCCGGCCTGCACAGCTGAGTGTTGGGAGTGGGTCCAGCCCATGGTGGGAAACCGTTGGGAACCCCTGCTCTAGCATAAGATCTAAGAGAAGGCTTAATATATAAAGATGCCTTGCTAGTGAGAACACAATCCTCACAGCAAAGGTATACCTACTTGACCAGTTGATAATTCTCTAACAGAGTCCTATCCCAGACCTTCTATACAGGAACAGCCCTGTACCACTGTCCCATCCTGATATGGACAACGAAGTACTACTCTCAAAACAATAGACCAACCCACTGCCACCTTCTTCCTAGCACTACAGAAAAACTACTCCACATAGAGGTTTCCTAAGGGTTAGACCAAATAATCATCCTTCTTCTTCTTCAGCGGCCGTATCTGCTCTGGATATTGGCTATCATCATGGCGATAGCCTTCCTGTTCTTAACTCCTCAGAACAGTTCTTCCAAGGACATGTCTCTCAGGTTCTTCAGCCATGAAGTCCGTCTACATCCAGGGCCTCTTTTCCCAGGGATCTTTATCACTGGAATGGAACTTATTTATTGAGTGGTTCCTGACACAGCATCTGAGCTGATTATCATCCACAAAGGACACAGTTTACCATAAAGTTTCAGCTGGACAGAGCATGATTCTTAGAACAGCCTAAAAACAATCCCAATATCATTATCAAAGAGACAGCTAAGGGCAGGGCTATCGCTGTCATAGAAAGGTTGAACTACACACACATACAGCTGGGAGACTACTGTCCAACTCTAAATATTACCAGCTTCTAATCACAATTTGCCAACTGGCAAATATCAAAAGATATAACAAAACCTCCTACCTGATCAATCACAAGAACCTCAAGCAGCCAACATTTGTCTTGACAAGATTCCTTTTCAATATTTACTTTACACCTTTGCTTTATCTCTCCAACTGAAAGTTCGGAGGACACCCAGTGGAAAGCCTTACCTGAGGAATTGATCACTGGTGGTTCCGCAATGCATAAAGGAGTTTGCTATAACGGTTGCTGTGTGACAAACGGAATTCCGCACTGCGTCCTGCAGAGGCAAAACAGCCAAGAGTCACCACCAAGCCAAGGAAAGCAAAAAAGGCTCAGGCATGGGTATTAGAACGCGCTTATCAGCACTGACACACAAAAAGGGATTTGGAAAGAAGAACAGTAATCAAAATTTCATTTTGGACTGATTGAAAAGAATCCAATCATTTAAGAAAAAAGAAACTTTCATAGGGAAGAATCGAGGCAATTGGGTATGTTTAGCACAAGACAGACCGTGTTGTTAGGGTACCATCACTTACAGGGGCAAAGGATATGACCTGCTTTCCTTCTTTGAGCTTTCGGTGAATTTACGTGTTGATAATTTTTTTACAAGCACTTTATTACTTGCTATTTATGCTTAGCATGTTATCATGCCATTTTGCTACTGTCATTTAATTTTAACATCACCTGTTCTTCTCAAACAATGCAGCTCCAGGTGCCGACACCGAGGATGGCTAGAAAGACTGATAAGGTGCCAAGCCTTTTTGGTGGCGGCCCCCACACTATGGGACACTTTGCCAGTGGAGCTGCGCTAGGCTCCATCCCTGGAAGTATTTCAGAAATATCTTAAAACAGTGCTTTTTTAGGAGGCCCTTCAAGAACATTCTCCCTCTCCCCCAGCCAACTAAGTGTTTAGTTTCATTTGTTAGAATTTAAATTTGTATATTTTGTTATTTTGCCCATCCTGTTCTTCTTAATTTATACATTACTCTTTATTTATTTATTTATGCACTGATGAGGACTTAAGTTTGGCCAATGACAAAGCCAAGAAAGCGGCTTCATTTTGCCAGCCTAGAGTTTGATCGGGACACAAAAGAAGAATTTATGTGGCCGCATGATGATATTGCCGCTGGGATCTTGCAATTTTTGGTCCTTGGTTGTCCTAATTTTTAAAGATATAAACTACTCAGAGTAGGATAAAATCCTAGAGGGGAGGTGTATGTAAATAAACAAATTATTTTCTTCAATAAGAATGTATTGTTGATTTATTGTCCATTTTTGCCATATTATTTTTAATGAAAGGCTTTATTTTTTTAAACCAACAATGGATTAATTTTCTAAGGTAAAACACTAGGCTGAATCCTACCCTTTGTTTAAAAATTCACACTACTGAGACGTTGGCTCTAACAGACTATTTGCAAAGATATAAATCAGGAATTCTCAACCTGCAGACCGTGTGCTGGATGTGGCCTGTGGCACCATTTCACGTGGCCCCCCACTGCTTCCACCACACCAGAAAGTGCCATGTGGTGGAGGAAGGGCAAAATGGCCATCTGGCCCCAAAGTTGTTTGAGGGAGCGTGACCCAGCCCCCGACTTTAAAAGGTTGAGAACTGATATAAATGATACTTGAGGAGGAAACACATAAAGTATTATACGAAACATACAGTAGACCCACACTTTAAGAAATTAATCCGTTCCATAGCGCTGTCCTTATAGATATTTTTCCTTAAAGTAGTTTCCCATAGGAATGCATAGGCACAGTAAAACCATTCCTGTGGATTCACGGGGGCTTGGGCTTCTGGGAATTGAAGTCCAATAATATCTGGAGTGCCAAGGTTTGCCATCACTGCCCTAGAACACTTCAAACTGGTTTGGGTTGGGTGGAGAACATAAAGGGTACTTACCTTTGTGTTTTTTAGAATCATGAGGTCTGTGTTGTTGTTTCGTATTAGGAACTGCAGGTGTAATTCAATGGCCATTTCACCACTTAAGATTTTTATCATTTTAGGTATCTGATCTTTTGACTCAGGGGTCTTCATGCACATAGAGAGAAAGACACACACACACACACACACACAAATGACCCATTAGCAAACTCAGCACAGTTACCCCACCATTTTTGGTTATTTGCAATACTTAATTATAACAAGCTACTGGCTAAAGACCCTTCTTCAAAATCACACATGCTAGGTTAAGGCAGTTTCATACTAAATTCTCTGCATTTATACATAAATAAAGAACTAAGTGAACTTAAACTATAATAAACAGAAATAGAAATCAAAAAAGACTTTTGGCTATGCAATAAAACTAGGCAACTTGGAAGACTGCATCTTCTTAATTGTCTGTTTTTTTCTTAAACTTCCTTTTTATTTACAAATCTCTTTATCTTTAGAGGGACTGCAGTGGCTCAAGTGGCTAAGATGCTGACTGGGAGGTGGAAGGTCAGCAGTTCGATTCCTGAGTACTGCAGGACGGAACAAGCTCCCGTCTTTATCCCAGCTCCTGTCAAGCTAGCACTTCGAAAGCAAGAAATTTCATGTAGATAAATAGGGACCACTTCGGTGGGAAGGTAACAGCATTCTGTGCACTCCGGCGTCTTTTTGTAAAAAATATTTTTATTGAATTTTTTTAATACATACATAAAAAAGAAGAAAAAAACTTACAAAATGAAAAAATCAAAAGACAATACAATACCAAAATATAATAAAAATTATGTAAGAAAAACAATATACTGAGAGTTATCAAAAATGTCCAAAATCCAAACATCAAAATACTAATATTTAATAGAAAATTGCTTATGTATTATTTTGTTTCCCCCAAAAAACATCTCATTCTCACTACCAATAATACCAATAAAAACAACGTAGTTCACCCTGTGAAATAGTACAAAGCCAAGAGAGAGTTGCGATCTGTGAATCGAACAATCTTTATACCCAAAAATTTAATTGGTCCGGTACCGGCATGAATCTTCCTTTTTCTTAGTGTATAATCAAGATACAATTTCCATATCTTCCCAAAATTATTTTCTTTAACTAGTCCTTTCTTTACATTTAATTCCCATGTCAATTTATCATTTAAGGCCAACTGCCATATTTCCCTATACCAATCTTCTAATTCTAATTTCCCTGAATCCTTCCACCTTCTTGCTAAACACTGTCTGCCCGTAGACATAAATATCACGATTAATTCTTGTTCATCCTTACTAAACATTAAACTTTCTACATCCGTCAACATGGCAGTAGATGAATCAATCTTAATAGACTTCCCCATCATCTCTTTTATTTCTTTTTCAATCCCTTTCCAAAAAACTTCGATTTCCTTGCAATCCCACCACATATGTTTGTAAGTTCCTACACTTTTCTTACATCTCCAACACAGATTACTACTAGATTTACCTATATGCTTCAATCTCACTGGAGTTAAGTACCATCTCCATAACATTTTATAATTATGCTCTTTAACCCTAACAGACAATGTTCTCATTATCCTCCGTTTCCATAAAGACCGCCATTTTGATTCTGAAATTCTTATATTTAAATCTTCTTCCCATAGTCTTCTAGAAATATCTTGTAAACTAACTTCTTTGTTCAAAATCTTATAAATTTTAGCTACCAACCCCTTTAATCCAATTTCCCCTTGTCTTATTTTCCATATTAACACTTCAAAATCCTTCATATCCCTTTCAAAATTATCTCCTTTTAAATATTTATTATTCCAATTATTCAGTCTCAAAATTTGGAACCAATTTAGTTTCAAATCAGCATAACGCTCTGATTTTTTTTCTCCTCATCTGAACATATTCTAATCCAATGTTTCAACAACATCACATTCTTGTCAAATAATATTGCTCTAAGATCCTCATTTATCTCAATTGGAAAGGATTTTATATCCTCAATCTCTATTATGGGGGATATACCAGGGGCCAATCTCTCCTTCAGCCTCTTCCAAACTTCCCACATTGATCTTAACATTCTATTTTTAATATTAACTTTCCCTCTTTCTATATCTAGAAAGGCTGCCTTACCCACTTGGTCGAAATCCTTCATCTCTAAGTCTTCCCATAATATTTTCTCTTTCATTAAAATCTTAACTACGTTCCTGAGTTGAAATGCATTTTAGTATCCTTTCAAGTTAGGAATCCCTAAACCACCATCTTTTTGAGAAAGATACCACCAACTTTTAGGAATCCTGACTCTTTTCCCTCCATTACAAAATTTATTGATCATGTTTCGAAAATCTTTAATCTTTCTTTCTTTCAAACCGACTGGAAGAGCATCAAATAAGAAATTTATTCTTGGTAATAACATCATCTTACATAGAGCCACTCTACCAAACCAAGACAACTTCAATTTATTTAATTGTGTAATTTGCTCTTTAATCCCCTTCAATTGTTTATCATAATTCAATTTCTTTATTTCTTCCGGTTTATTTGACAAAATTACTCCTATGCACTCCGGTGTCTAGTCATGCCTGCCACATGACCACGGAAACGTCTGCAGAAGCAGACAACGCCTGCTCTTCGGCTTTGAAACAGAGATGAGCACTGAACCCTAGAGTCGGATACAACTGGCTTTCAAGTAAGAGATACATTTACCTTACTTTCAGGGACAAACCTTGTAAAACACATCAATGCCCAGATTAGTAAAATAGCCATAAATCTTAACACAACTTCTCAAGCCCACTGTGCGCTTTCCTTGAAGGAGAAAAAGCAAAGCAATCACACTTATATACCACCCCATAGTGCTTAGGTCACTCTCTCTGGGTGGTTCACACGTTAATGAGCATTTTGCCCCCAACATGCTGGGTACTCATTTTACTGACCTTGGAAGGATGGAAGTCTGAGTCAACCTTGAGCCATGGTCAAGATCAAACTCACAACCTTTTGGTTACAGGACAGCAGTTTAACCACTGCGCCACCAACAAAGCATTCCATCGCCCAGACAATGCGTGCTTAAGTCCCACCCACCTCAGAGACACAACTGGTGACAAACGCAAGGGAGGGTCTTCTCAGTGGCTGCTCCTAAACTAAGGAGGGAAGCTAAGAGCTGGACCCCAATTTGTGTTGTCCTTTTGCTCACAAGCAACTGCCTATTTATTGAGTGTTGCCAAAAAAAGGGTTTTTTAATAGCAAATGTCATACTACTTTCTCCATCACGTTTTAATTTTTATAAAATTGTTTCAATTTAGTGTTTGTTTTCAATATAATTACTTGTAATGTGCTATCAAGCTGTCTCGCACTTATGGCAAACTTAATGGGATTTTGATGTATGTGAAATGTTCAAGGAATGATTTTTATCTTCACCAGCCCCCCCCCCCCCCGGTGCTTTTCCATGGCTAAGTGGGGATTTGAAACCCAGGTGTCCTGAGCCCTGGGGTCTGACATTCTCTGTCCAGTACACAGCAGTGACCATCATCGTGCATCTGCTTTTATATATGGCTGAAATACAGCAGTCAAACACAATTAGAGCACAACTGTTGAATTGGTGGAACTTATGGAGGAATTTATCCAACTCCTTCATAAGTTCCACTGATTCAATGGGTCTATTCTAGCTGCAACCTACTACTGGATTTCTGTCGATAACATATTATGCTTTTAGCCATGTCAGTTTTTAATCCATGTTCTGAGTTTATATTAAAAACAGATAAGTAAAAAAACAGTGGGGGGTGGGGAACAGGCAAAACCAGTCCAATGTGTCTGGGAATATACCAGGTTAGCTGCATAGTATTCCAAGGCCATTCGAGTCAACAATGAGCCAAAAATATGTATTTACTGTGTATGCACAGCCTGGTTACTTACAGTTTGAGAAGACTTCGCTACAGCAACTGGACTATTTGCCTTTTCTTCTGTCTCCATGGTGTCACTGAAAAATGAACAAATCCCCATTTGTGCCACTGTGATTATGACTAAAAGATCAAAACACATACATGTATGTGAAAATTAAATGGTAATCTAACACATGGACCCTAACACCCCACCCCATCCTAAACCCTTTACATGCTTCCCCACTTCTTGAAACGTGTTTTCCAGGATCAAATTACTGTGGGTGCACTCAAAAGCATCAGGTGAATAGTACCAGTTCAAGCTACACTGGTGGGGCTGCATATTTGAATTCTTTCTTTAAAAAGAAGAAGAGATCCTTTTCTTCTGAACATGTAATTTTTAATGCTTAAACTCTCATCCTTGTTAGTCTTCTACAGGCAATTTCAAACAACAAGACGAATGCTCAAATACATCCTTCACCCTGTCTGAAATGATACATTCTGCCCAAATTCACAATTGATTCTATCAGAGGTAGAAGATGGCCCTCTGCAAAAGATGCATTAAGGTGCAATGGAAAAGGAGAACATCTCGCTTCCCTTCCCCTGCTCTCACCAGGGAAGCGTCCCTTGGAGACTGGCTTCAGCTGTGAGGTGGGCAGCGTGATGCATAAGACCAGACACGCCGGAGTCTCGATCGATTCCCCGCTCTCGCCAGGGAAGCGTCCCTTGGTTGAGAGCGGGGAAGGGAAGCGAGACTCCGGCGTGGCTAGTCTTCTTACGCGCCACGCAGCCTGCCTCACAGCTGAAGCCAGTCTCGCTTCCCTTCCCCGCTCTCGCCAAGGAAGCGACCCTTGGTTGAGAGCAGGTAGGTGGGAGCGAGACTCGCCAGTGGGAGCAAGAGAAGCAACCAGTGCCCAAAGAGGAGGAGACTCGTTGGGTCTCCAAAGAAGAAGAGATCCTTTTCTTCTGAACATGTAATTTTTAATGCTTAAACTCTCATCCTTGTTAGTCTTCTACAGGCAATTTCAAACAACAAGACGAATGCTCAAATACATCCTTCACCCTGTCTGAAATGATACATTCTGCCCAAATTCACAATTGATTCTATCAGAGGTAGAAGATGGCCCTCTGCAAAAGATGCATTAAGGTGCAATGGAAAAGGAAAACATCTCGCTTCCCTTCCCCTGCTCTCACCAGGGAAGCGTCCCTTGGAGACTGGCTTCAGCTGTGAGGTGGGCAGCGTGACGCATAAGACCAGACACGCCGGAGTCTCGATCGATTCCCCGCTCTCGCCAGGGAAGCGTCCCTTGGTTGAGAGCGGGGAAGGGAAGCGAGACTCCGGCGTGGCTAGTCTTCTTACGCGCCACGCAGCCTGCCTCACAGCTGAAGCCAGTCTCGCTTCCCTTCCCCGCTCTCGCCAGGGAAGCGACCCTTGGTTGAGAGCAGGTAGGTGGGAGCGAGACTCGCCAGTGGGAGCAAGAGAAGCAACCAGTGCCCAAAGAGGAGGAGACTCGTTGGGTCTCCCACCGCCGCCCCGGAAGCGCCATTCCTCCTCCTCGCCCCATTCCTCCTGTCCTCAGGCGAGGGTGCTCGGCGCCACTTGGATATTTTGGTGGATTCCCCCACGGTCGCTTCTCTGGCCGCCTCACAGCTGGGGCCAGCCTTTAGCCCCCGCCTCCCCGCTCTCACCAGGGGAAAGTTATAAAAAGCATCAGTGGCAATAATTTGGACGTTGTATGAGGCATCGCAGATAGGATTTTGCATGCCTCATACAAAGTCGGAATTCATACAATGTCCTAACTTGTGGAACCAAGTTTGGACGTTGTATGAGGTGTTAGTGTATTTGTTTTTTCTGTACCAAAAACCTAGGCCAATGATGACAAACCTTGGCACTCCAGATGTTCTTAGACATCAATTTCCAGAAGCCCAAGCCCCCGTGAATCCGCACAAATGGGTTTACTGCGATTCATCCAGCCCACGCCACCCTCGTCGCTCCTGGAAGCGGAAGTAAAACGCGCCCGTATGGAGGAAGGGTTAACCCGGAAGAGCCTTAACCGTATGGGTGCGTTTTACTTCCGCTTCCAGAAGCAACGAGGGCGGCACGGGCCAGATGAATCGCAGTAAACCCATTTGTGTGGATTCACAGGGGCTTGGGCTTCTGGAAATTGAAGTCCAAGAACATCTGGAGTGCCAAGGTTCACCATCACAGACCTAGCCAAATCTACACCCTGCAACTTGTTAAATCCAGAGATTAGCTTTGTCCCAGTGACACAGTGGCCTAGTTCTAGGCAGAGTGCAAGACTACTGAAGCTGCAACGCTGCTTTTTACAATGCTCTGCTGGCTCAAGCTGTTTGGGTATTTCATCTTACCCTTCTTTCTCTGGCCCAGGGACTGTCCCAGTGTTGGTGGAGCCAGGCACTGATGCGATAGGAGTTCCAACAGTACGAAGATTTTGAATCACGGAAGAGAGGAACTGCTGACTAGCACTTTCATACAAGTCAAAACAAATCTGGTAAGCCATGAGCAGGTTGTCCTCCTTCACCAACTTCTCCAAGATGTCACTGACCGCCTGAGGGTCATCCAAAAAAATGAGGCACTACAGGAAAGAGAAAGAAAATGAAGCCCAAAGATCTCTTAGGGTGGAAGGAGAGGCTTCTTAGGTCCTTGCCAATGATTTACAAATAGTTATCTGAACCCAAAGGAAATACAGTACAACCCCGACTTACAAATGCCCCGAGTTACATAAAATTCAACTTACATCATGATTTTGTGCTAAAACCATGTCCCGATTTGCATGATTTCCTATGGGTTTGCTTCGAGTTACATAAAGATTCTTTTTCCTTTGGGTTTGCTTTAAGTTACGTAAAAGTAATGTTTCCTATGGATTTGCTTCAAGTTACATAAAAAACTGATTTAAGCAAAAGCCTACGGAACTGACTTTTTTTGTAAGTAGGGGTTTTACTGTATTCCACATTAAACAATGACAAGACTGCAAACAATGCATCTATTCAGCATACTTGATCATTGTCCATCTTCAAAGCTGCTCATGGCTACATATGTAAGGAGTCTGCCATAGCCATCTTCGCAAGAACCCACGGAGTTTAGTTAGGTACAGATAGAGCAAAGCTCAGTCCCATCTGGTCTCAATCCTATACGTCATAATAGAGTGGCTTCTCTTAACTACTTACTCATTGAGAGTAAACAAAGTAATCACCACAATCCTTTGATCAAAGCAGCCACGATGACACTAGAGTAAGTACTTCACCCCAGACAGATTTAATCAAACAATTGTTCTGAGTTCCTCTTGTGAAACATAAGCTGAAAGGGGGGGTGCAGAGCAAGTAGTCCAAAAGTGGAAGTACAGAGAAATATTTTAGCAAGCCCAGTTACTTACAGAAAAGTACCAGTGCAATTACTGAAAACACTTTTTTTCTCTCACTGATGTTCCTAGGTATTCGAGACTACATTTTCATCACACCCTCCCTCCCAAATGCTTGGAGCAACAAGTGCATCATTACTCAGCCGACACTTTCCCACAGCACAACCTTCTGTTCCCACTGCTCTGGCAGAGACTGCATCCAAAACTATAGATATGCTACAAAATGCTACCACACGTACCTGGCACACATTGATGAAGTCAGGTTTCTCTAAGTTCATGTAGATTTTAACCAGAACTCTCAGCACTTGGTTGCGGAACTGCTTATTCTGCATCAAAGACATGCAGAGTTTTAAGCTGTAGGCCAACATCCCAGGAACATCATTCTGGGGAAAAATATTGTATTTAAGGCTAGTTACTATATCAGGCAGTATAAAAGTATGATAAATAAATAAATAAATAAATTTCACTATA
Organism: Bradypodion pumilum; assembly: GCA_035047305.1. Taxonomy (NCBI): domain Eukaryota; kingdom Metazoa; phylum Chordata; class Lepidosauria; order Squamata; family Chamaeleonidae; genus Bradypodion; species Bradypodion pumilum. The sequence goes on from JAWDJD010000003.1 coordinate 384,127,300, forward strand.
GTTTTCAAATACTTATTGTCTAATGCTTGAAAGACAAACGTGATGCAACGTAAGGGAAATCAAAGGAACAACTCATTCTGTATATAGGATAGTCAGTGTCTTGCGAATCAATAGTGTAGTATCCACCAGTACAAGCCAAGATGAAAGGACTCTACTGCACAATTTTTACTTTAGCCAAATTAGAGGCTGGAGGAAGTTGCTCAGTGGACAAGGAACAACACTAGAGGAGGATATGTCTGAAGAACTCAACCTTCCTTACATCACTTGGAGGACCCTGAACAGGCTGAGGGTTGGAGTCCGTAAATGTAAAACTCAAATGCTCAAGTGAGGGGCTGCTGGCAGACATCACGATGTGTAAACGTGAAAAGATACAGAATCCGTTGGCTCATTTACTGGTCTGCTGATTACTGCCAGAAACATGCAGCGATGAGGACTTACATTTGGCCAACGACAAAGACAAGAAAGTGGTTTCATTTTGGCAGCCCAGGGATTGATGGGAACACAAAAAAAGAAAGAAAAGCCAAGACCCCCTTTAGATGGCCTGAGATAAAACTGTCTTTGGTTCACTCTTTCCACCTAATCCTATTCATAGACAGTGTGTCTCAATGCCATTCACCATGCTTACTCTGGCAAGTATTGCATCACCTTCTGCCAAGGGAAATAAAGACTAACATGACTGTTGTCTCTAACATTTCTGTTACCCTGCCAGCTGGAGGTTCTGCTGCTCTACTACCCCAAAAGGCATATAGCACACAATGTGAAAATTGCATATATTTCCCAATAACCTGCAGCTCTCAAACCAATTCCTGCTCTAAATTTCAGGTGGGATGTAAATGTGCAGCAAAATCAGTTTGTGCTTTCACTTACTGATTCCAATATGGTTTTCTCAAAGATATCCAGCCTGCGTGTCTCCAAGGCAATCCCAATGGCTTGCTTGTACTTATGATCATCTAAACAGCGCTGGAACATCTTGTTCACAATCCCTTCCAGCCTTGGATCAATTGCCTTCTGGGCTCCTTCAGGAAGCTCAGCATTTTCCACGCATTGTTTGGTATAGTGGTCAATGCACTTGGCTGGGAAAAGAAAACACAAACATCCAGTCTTCAACCACTCTAAAATTCACAGCAGCATCCTATCACTGTATCTCCATTGTGTAACACTGACATGGTTGCTAACTTAACCAATGCAACTCAAATACATGTTCCAAGTACATTTTTTATCAGAATATTAGTATAAATTATTTTTAGAACACAACAGTTATTGCCATCTGAACAGAAGGAAAAGGAAAAGCAAAACCATGAGATGATAAACTCAGCTCCTAAGCATATACGTTGGCTGTGTCATTCATTTCATTCGAAAAACTCGCATGGAATCATTTAAGAAATCAATTTTAAGCCATAAACCATGAATTGGAAAGCGGAGGGGGAGGGGGAGGAGGGGCTAAGCCTTCAAAATGAAACTCAGCCAGCACACCAGGTGATGCACATGACTGAGTTGGAACCTGTCAGAGAACCCGCTGCTTTACAGCAGAGAAGTCAAATGAGACAGAAAAATAGTTGTTTTCAAATATTGTATAAATAAGCCTATTCACAGTCTAAACACAAACAGAAAACATCTCTGGCAAGCACTGATAAGACCTCACTGTAATACATGTTTGCATCTTATGCCTTGGCTTTAGTTTATTATGCTTAGTCTTATTGATAAAGATGAAATAGTCATGAGAACCGAAGTAGCTGTGCCTTCAAAGGTGCCTTTTAACTTTTTTCCCTGCCTCTTGATTTCCTATGTATTGAAAAACAGAAGATGTATCTCAATCTGTTTTTTTTACTATTTTGAAGTTAACTGAATACGTGCCTTTTAACCTTTTCCCCTTGTCTTTTAAACATATACACTTTCAAACTATAGAGAATTTGCCAGTCTGATTCTTGTAATCATTTTGATGGGGATTTTAATTGAGATGTTTTTATACTTCATGTTTTTATGTATATATTTCTCTACTGTTTTTATGAGATGCATTCCATCAACCTTAGAAGAATGTAGATGTATTCAAAAGAAAAATTATGCTTCAAATAATTACACCCATTTTTTGTTCTGCATCATTTTTATTCAATGCTTAATAAATGCTTAAGATTTTCTTTTGAGATGCTATTTGTTTCCAAGTAAGCATACAGGAACCAAGATTTTTTTTTTCTTGTAAGGGTGCTGAGATTTCAAAAGGCTCAAATTTTTCCTCTGTATACGTCTTTGTTAGGCTAGAACAAATCATACGTGGTAGTGCAGTGTTGTGATTTGTTCTGAAACGTTTAAAAAACCAGTCACTCCCCCTCCCTCCAGCATTACAGGGATAACAGCTGGACCACTGGTCATCTCAACCTTCATTATGGGATACACAGAAAGAGCCTCCTCAAAGATTATGGTATTCTTGAATCACAATCAGGCATACCCTGGTAAGGGAAACGTTGTGTTGCCAGTTAATCTTTCTCACACTAGGTCAGGTGAAAGAAACTGCAGAATGAACTCACCAAAAGGTGCCTTCATTTTGGCAGTTTCACATCTGGCCTAGAGATGGCAGAAGAGCCTTCATTATGTAATAATAGACAAGTTTTCATTTCTCAAAAATGTGCCTGCAAGAGATCTTTAGGACTAAGCACTGTGGCTTACAAACACTGCATTTACTTCTACAATGGTCTGTCATCCTTGAATGGCCACGCATTCATATTCTCCTATGTGCCAAGATAGGTCTCTTGCTATCACTGTGATGCCTTCACCCCAAATGCCATCAGACCAGAAATTCTGGGCTTGGAGTCATATTACAAAATGTTTTTAACAAAAGTGGGCAGTGAGATAAGACAACATTTCTGATTTTCAGAACTTGAAAGAGCCAGGAGCCAATTCTGGATGGTTTGTAAATTCTCTCATTTCAAAGATTTATTAGCCTTTTTAAAATAAAGATGATATGCTAAAATGCTTTCAAGGTGACAGTAGCAAGCCTTACCAATGATCGTTTCCACATATTCTGAGTTGTCATTCACATTGAAAAGGTTGCCTGCTCCCAGCGCATAGTTCAATGACTCTTCAAAGGCTCCAAGGTGATAGAACACCTTTGAAGCCACCAAAGCAGCAAACTCACGACTCCTGAAGCCAACATCTTCGTACAGGATTTCACTACAGAGAAAGGGAGAAGGCGCACCTTATTATAGTCTCTGAATACAAACAAAGTTTATATTTCACACTAGAGAGCATCCAGGTGATGATCTACCTGCAATACTCAGGCCATGAAAATTATCAGTTCCTGAAATGTGGAATCATATTTTTTTTAAAAAAAAACATCATCATAAGAGAACACCACTATATTTTTCCTTATTTGGAATTAACTTGCTAGCTGATCCTAATAATAAAATATGTCTCTTACATTTTATCCACCGACTCAGAGATCTCTGCCCAAAAGTCATTGACAACAGCATTCAGTTTATGAAGAGCAAATTCCTGCAAAGAGAGTAAGGTCCAAATAACTTGAGAACATTACATCCAGAATCACAGAAGAACTATGGCAGATGAACATCACTAAAGGGAACTCCAGATCAATATATCCCTCCATCTATATAGCAAGAGGAATCAAAAGCCATCCATCACCAGGTTGCTCAGTCATAAGTGCCTATGAAAGAAATAATAATCTTCTAGGCATGGGTGGCCAAAGTGCTTCCCTCCAGATCTTGCTGAAGTGCTGCCCACTTAAGCCAGGGGTGTCCATACTACGGCCCACAGGCCGGATCCAGGCCCCAACGCCAATTCATCTGGACCACACCGCCCGCATTGCTCCTGGAAACAGAAGCAAAATGCACCCAGTGGTGAGGGCGGTGTGGGCTGGATGAATTGGCATTAGGGCCCGTATCCAGCCCACGGGCCATAGTTTGGGCACCCATGGTTTAAGCAGAGAAAATGGCCTAAAAATCTATCTCATCCTGTTGCAAAACATATCTGTTGCAAAACAGATTGCAAGGAGCGTTTTACTTATACTTCCGGTGAGAGGAACCACATGACCAGCCTGCTGAACCATGTGACCGGCCCATGGCCTGAAAGGTTTGGGCACCCCTGACTTGCTGGCCTGGCCAACCATTAGAGATGCTGGGACTAGTAATCTACCAACCTCTGCAGGATTACACATTCTGCACCCTCCATCTAATCAATTTTTAAAAAGACATAGTAACCACTACTAAAGAAATGCAAGCAGTTACAAGGGTATAAATATGATGTGGCAACAATACCACTTTATCATCAGATTTAAAGTTAAAATACCATGGTATCTATATCTATATATCTATACATATTAAATAAGAAGGCACATTTCTAAAGTTAAAGCCTACCTTGAGTTCAGGCTCTTCCTCATCCAGGAGGGAAATAATTCCAGCTACAAAAGAAGAAATTTTGTTAGGCATTTCAAATATGAAGGCATCAAAGCACACAAATAAAACAGATTGCATTCAAAAATATCACTATAATGAGGGAAATGTGCTAAAATGATTTTACAAAAACTAACGTTTGAAACAGATATATAACAAACTGATAACCACAGTTAGCTCAATCTTTTAACAGTGGTGGTCACATCCCATGAAGAATTGCTCCGGCAGTAACCACTGAAATTAACAAAATAAATAAATAAAACATGGACTAAAATCTTGTGCAGTTCTACTTTAAAATATGTTGAATTTTTTGGAATAGTAGCCATGTTAGTTTGTGTTTCAGACATCTCAGAGAATAAACAAAACAAAATAAAAAAGCTGTAGCATTTAAAGACTAACTATAATATTTGAATGTGAGCTTTTGTGGATCAAGTGCACTTCATCAGACATGGGAGTGAGACTTTATGGCATCAATTTATATACTGTACATCAGATACAGAGGCATAGAGTCAGATACAGAGGTCAACATGTCATGAACAAATGCCCTCTTTTAACATGACTACAAGAATTAAAGGTAAAGGTCATCCTTGCTTGAAAGCCAGTTGTATCCAACTCTAGGGTTCAGTGCTCGTCTGTTTCAAAGCCGAAGAGCCAGCACTGTCTGCTTCTGCAGACGATTCCGTGATCATGTGGCAGGCATGACTAGACACAAGGCCGTTACCTTCCCACCGAAGTGGTCCCTATTTATCTACTTGCAATTTCTTGCTTTCAAACTGCTAGGTTGGCAGGAGCTGGGACAAAGACGGGAGCTCATTCTGTCTGGCAGTACTCTGGAATCGAACTGCTGACCTTCCGCCTCCCAGTCAGTGTCGTAGCCATTTGAGCCACTGCAGTGGCTCAAGAATTAGATATAAATAATATGGACTAATAGAAGACAAAGCATGCTAGACAGTTCTGTGTAATTTCAATGGGGGGGGGATGAAACTGGCGTAACACATATCCTTCGTTTCCTTTCTGAAAGTCTAATCATACATTTTATCTACCACACTGCTGAGAAAATATTCAGCAAGAAACCAGCAAAGGAAAATAAATAAACAAACAAACAAAAACATGCCAGTCTATTTTGCATCTACTAACAATTTATAACTCAACATGGTCAAACTTCACAGCAAATCTGGACACCAATCAGGGATCTTCTATTATTACAGGTTGTAGAAAGTCAAACTGATTTGTAAATTTATCTGTTATGCTAGCCATTGATTGTGTGCCTCTGTACGTGATGTGTATAAAATGCCATGAAGCCTGTCTTGATCCACAAAACCTAACATTAAAATACAGCAGTTAGTCATTAAGGTGCCACAATGTACGTCTTTCTGTTTTGATCTGTTTACTCTCTGATAGGCTTGCACAGATTTAACACAGCTAGGTTGCTCAAAATCCAGTCGTATCTGACTCTAAGATGCAGTGTTCATTTCCATTTACAGCCAAAGAGCCAGTGCTGTCTGTGTCTGCAGACGTTTTCGTGGTAATGTGGCAGGTATGACTAGACACTGGAGTGCATGGAACGCTGTTTACCTTCCCACCGAAGTGGCACCTATCTCTGTGAGCCGCTCAGAGTCGCTCTGCGAGTGGGGCAGCATATAAATCTAATAATAATGATAATAAATTATAAATAACAACCTATTTATCTACTTGCAATTTCTTGCTTTTGAACTGCTAGGTTGGCAGGAGTTGGGACAGACGACAGGCGCTCATTCCGTCGTGCAGCACTCAGGTCTTGAACTGCTGACCTGTTGACCTTCTGCTCATCAAGCTCAGCTTCTTAACCACTAAGGCACGACTAACACGGCTGCAGCTTCAAAAATGTCTACCAATCAGAGTCACGCTGCATACATGCATCCAACCAAGCAGACCAAAGCCAACAAAAGCTTCTGCTTTACTCCACATGCTGGTCCTTCGAGTGTCACAAGTCTCTTTGTAGCTGGGGCAAATTCTCCAAAAAGAACATTCCACCAAAAGTGACGCCCGGGCCGGCCTTGAGGGAACGAGAGACAGATGAGCAGCGTGGTGCTGGCTATAAGAACGCCGACCGCACCTCCACCACCGCTACCGGACGCCCTTTCCCTCAGCCGGCCTGGCCTTGAGGGAATGAAAAACAGCTGTGCTGTTGCGCTTTGCACCGGCCAGGAGGAGGACAAGTGCGGTGACTTTTTGACTTTTGTTTTTGCTGTTGGACTTTCTTAGATGAGTGTTGTGGTTCTTGCAAAAAAAAAATTGTTTTTGCTTTTTGTAATGCTTGTTATTGATACTTTTTAATACCGTGATTTGTGATATGCTGAAACATTTTTTGTATTGTAACTTTGTAATTGTAATTGTACTGTATATTTTGTATCTCTGTGAGCCGCTCAGAGTCGCTCTGCGAGTGGGGCAGCATACAAATCTAATAATAATGATAATAAATTATAAATAACAACAACAACAACAATACGGAGAGGCTTTTCTCTCTATCTCTCCCCCCCCCCCCCAATAAAACCAGGGCAGAAGAAAGAGGGGCAGGGAGGGACCCAAGAAAAGGGAAGTGGGCAGGGCTGAGAAAAAGGTGGAAGAGATAGAGAGGAAGGGAAGAACGGAGGAAAGGAAAGGAGTGGAGGTAAGAAAGAAGGGAAGAGAAGAAGAGGAAAGAAGGAAGGGGAAAAGGAAGGAGAGGGAATGAAGGAAAGAAAGGAGGGGAGGGGAGGGAAGAAAGAAGGGAAGAGAAAGAGGGGAGGGAGGGAGGAAATGAAGGAAAGAAAGAAGCAGAGGGGCGGAAAGAAAGAAAGGGAGGAAGTTTCGTGTTCAGGGAATGAAGAAGCAGACGAGTGAAGTAGTGAAATTCAGCTCTTTATTAGTGGGGTTTGAACACAGTTTGGATGGGGCAAAACTCGGACTTATATACGCTATAAACAGTAACAGTAACAATAATACAACAAGCCCATTGGCTAACAGAGTGGCACATTTTGATCCACTTAATTGAATAAGAATAGATACGTAAGATACATTCCGCTCCTGTCAGAAAACACAGTTAACATACATAACAGGGAGGGAATGAAGGAAAGAAAGAATGAAAGGAATGGAAAGGAGGGGAGGAAAGAAAGAAAGAAGGGAAGAGAAGGAGGAGAGGAAAGAAGGAACAGGAGGGAGGGGTGAAGGAAAGAAGGAAAGGAAAGGAAAAGAAAAGAAAGGAAAAGAAAGGAGGGGAGGAAAGAAAGAAAGAAGGGAAGAGAAGGAGGAGAGGAAAGAAGGAACAGGAGGGAGGGGTGAAGGAAAGAAGGAAAGGAAAGGAAAAGAAAGGAAAGGAAAAGAAAGGAGGGGAGGAAAGAAAGAAAGAAGGGAAGAGAAGGAGGAGAGGAAAGAAGGAACAGGAGGGAGGGGTGAAGGAAAGAAGGAAAGGAAAGGAAAAGAAAAGAAAGGAAAAGAAAGGAGGGGAGGAAAGAAAGAAAGAAGGGAAGAGAAGGAGGAGAGGAAAGAAGGAACAGGAGGGAGGGGTGAAGGAAAGAAGGAAAGGAAAGGAAAAGAAAAGAAAGGAAAAGAAAGGAGGGGAGGAAAGAAAGAAGGGAAGAGAAGGAGGAGAGGAAATAAGGAACAGGAGGGAGGGGGTGAAGGAAAGAAGGAAAGGAAAGGAAAAGAAAAGAAAGGAAAAGAAAGGAGGGGAGGAAAGAAAGAAGGGAAGAGAAGGAGAGGAAAGAAGGAACAGGAGGGAGGGGGTGAAGGAAAGAAGGAAAGGAAAGGAAAAGAAAAGAAAGGAAAAGAAAGGAGGGGAGGAAAGAAAGAAGGGAAGAGAAGGAGGAGAGGAAAGAAGGAACAGGAGGGAGGGGGTGAAGGAAAGAAGGAAAGGAAAGGAAAAGAAAAGAAAGGAAAAGAAAGGAGGGGAGGAAAGAAAGAAAGAAGGGAAGAGAAGGAGGAGAGGAAAGAAGGAACAGGAGGGAGGGGGTGAAGGAAAGAAGGAAAGGAAAGGAAAAGAAAAGAAAGGAAAAGAAAGGAGGGGAGGAAAGAAAGAAAGAAGGGAAGAGAAGGAGGAGAGGAAAGAAGGAACAGGAGGGAGGGGGTGAAGGAAAGAAGGAAAGGAAAGGAAAAGAAAAGAAAAGAAAGGAAAAGGAGGGGAGGAAAGAAAGAAAGAAGGGAAGAGAAGGAGGAGAGGAAAGAAGGAACAGGAGGGAGGGGTGAAGGAAAGAAGGAAAGGAAAGGAAAAGAAAAGAAAGGAAAAGAAAGGAGGGGAGGAAAGAAAGAAGGGAAGAGAAGGAGGAGAGGAAAGGAGGAACAGGAGGGAGGGGTGAAGGAAAGAAGGAAAGGAAAGGAAAAGAAAAGAAAGGAAAAGAAAGGAGGGGAGGAAAGAAAGAAGGGAAGAGAAGGAGGAGAGGAAAGAAGGAACAGGAGGGAGGGGGTGAAGGAAAGAAGGAAAGGAAAGGAAAAGAAAAGAAAGGAAAAGAAAGGAGGGGAGGAAAGAAAGAAGGGAAGAGAAGGAGGAGAGGAAAGAAGGAACAGGAGGGAGGGGGTGAAGGAAAGAAGGAAAGGAAAGGAAAAGAAAAGAAAGGAAAAGAAAGGAGGGGAGGAAAGAAAGAAAGAAGGGAAGAGAAGGAGGAGAGGAAAGAAGGAACAGGAGGGAGGGGGTGAAGGAAAGAAGGAAAGGAAAGGAAAAGAAAAGAAAAGAAAGGAAAAGAAAGGAGGGGAGGAAAGAAAGAAAGAAGGGAAGAGAAGGAGGAGAGGAAAGAAGGAACAGGAGGGAGGGGTGAAGGAAAGAAGGAAAGGAAAGGAAAAGAAAAGAAAGGAAAAGAAAGGAGGGGAGGAAAGAAAGAAAGAAGGGAAGAGAAGGAGGAGAGGAAAGAAGGAACAGGAGGGAGGGGTGAAGGAAAGAAGGAAAGGAAAGGAAAAGAAAAGAAAGGAAAAGAAAGGAGGGGAGGAAAGAAAGAAGGGAAGAGAAGGAGGAGAGGAAAGGAGGAACAGGAGGGAGGGGTGAAGGCAAGAAGGAAAGGAAAGGAAAAGAAAAGAAAGGAAAAGAAAGGAGGGGAGGAAAGAAAGAAGGGAAGAGAAGGAGGAGAGGAAAGGAGGAACAGGAGGGAGGGGTGAAGGAAAGAAGGAAAGGAAAGGAAAAGAAAAGAAAGGAAAAGAAAGGAGGGGAGGAAAGAAAGAAAGAAGGGAAGAGAAGGAGGAGAGGAAAGAAGGAACAGGAGGGAGGGGGTGAAGGAAAGAAGGAAAGGAAAGGAAAAGAAAAGAAAGGAAAAGAAAGGAGGGGAGGAAAGAAAGAAAGAAAGAAGGGAAGAGAAGGAGGAGAGGAAAGAAGGAACAGGAGGGAGGGGGTGAAGGAAAGAAGGAAAGGAAAGGAAAAGAAAAGAAAAGAAAGGAAAAGAAAGGAGGGGAGGAAAGAAAGAAAGAAGGGAAGAGAAGGAGGAGAGGAAAGAAGGAACAGGAGGGAGGGGGTGAAGGAAAGAAGGAAAGGAAAGGAAAGGAAAAGAAAGGAAAAGAAAGGAGGGGAGGAAAGAAAGAAAAAGGGAAGAGAAGGAGGAGAGGAAAGAAGGAACAGGAGGGAGGGGGTGAAGGAAAGAAGGAAAGGAAAGGAAAAGAAAAGAAAGGAAAAGAAAGGAGGGGAGGAAAGAAAGAAGGGAAGAGAAGGAGGAGAGGAAAGGAGGAACAGGAGGGAGGGGTGAAGGAAAGAAGGAAAGGAAAGGAAAAGAAAAGAAAGGAAAAGAAAGGAGGGGAGGAAAGAAAGAAAGAAGGGAAGAGAAGGAGGAGAGGAAAGAAGGAACAGGAGGGAGGGGGTGAAGGAAAGAAGGAAAGGAAAGGAAAAGAAAAGAAAGGAAAAGAAAGGAGGGGAGGAAAGAAAGAAAGAAGGGAAGAGAAGGAGGAGAGGAAAGAAGGAACAGGAGGGAGGGGGTGAAGGAAAGAAGGAAAGGAAAGGAAAAGAAAAGAAAGGAAAAGAAAGGAGGGGAGGAAAGAAAGAAAGAAGGGAAGAGAAGGAGGAGAGGAAAGAAGGAACAGGAGGGAGGGGGTGAAGGAAAGAAGGAAAGGAAAGGAAAAGAAAAGAAAGGAAAAGAAAGGAGGGGAGGAAAGAAAGAAAGAAGGGAAGAGAAGGAGGAGAGGAAAGAAGGAACAGGAGGGAGGGGTGAAGGAAAGAAGGAAAGGAAAAGAAAAGAAAGGAAAAGAAAGGAGGGGAGGAAAGAAAGAAGGGAAGAGAAGGAGGAGAGGAAAGGAGGAATGGGAGGGAGGGGTGAAGGAAAGAAGGAAAGGAAAGGAAAAGAAAAGAAAGGAAAAGAAAAGAAAGGAGGGGAGGAAAGAAAGAAGGGAAGAGAAGGAGGAGAGGAAAGAAGGAACAGGAGGGAGGGGGTGAAGGAAAGAAGGAAAGGAAAGGAAAAGAAAAGAAAGGAAAAGAAAGGAGGGGAGGAAAGAAAGAAAGAAGGGAAGAGAAGGAGGAGAGGAAAGAAGGAACAGGAGGGAGGGAGTGAAGGAAAGAAGGAAAGGAAAGGAAAAGAAAAGAAAGGAAAGGAAAGGAGGGGAGGAAAGAAAGAAGGGAAGAGAAGGAGGAGAGGAAAGAAGGAACAGGAGGGAGGGGGTGAAGGAAAGAAGGAAAGGAAAGGAAAAGAAAAGAAAGGAAAAGAAAGGAGGGGAGGAAAGAAAGAAAGAAGGGAAGAGAAGGAGGAGAGGAAAGGAGGAACGGGAGGGAGGGAGTGAAGGAAAGAAGGAAAGGAAAGGAAAAGAAAAGAAAGGAAAAGAAAGGAGGGGAGGAAAGAAAGAAAGAAGGGAAGAGAAGGAGGAGAGGAAAGAAGGAACAGGAGGGAGGGGGTGAAGGAAAGAAGGAAAGGAAAGGAAAAGAAAGGAAAAGAAAAGAAAGGAAAAGAAAGAAAGGAGGGAAGAGAAGGAGGAGAGGAAAGGAGGAACAGGAGGGAGGGGTGAAGGAAAGAAGGAAAGGAAAGGAAAAGAAAGGAAAAGAAAAGAAAGGAAAAGAAAGGAGGGGAGGAAAGAAAGAAGGGAAGAGAAGGAGGAGAGGAAAGGAGGAACGGGAGGGAGGGAGTGAAGGAAAGAAGGAAAGGAAAGGAAAAGAAAAGAAAGGAAAAGAAAGGAGGGGAGGAAAGAAAGAAGGGAAGAGAAGGAGGAGAGGAAAGGAGGAACGGGAGGGAGGGAGTGAAGGAAAGAAGGAAAGGAAAAGAAAAGAAAAGAAAGGAAAAGGAAGGAGGGGAGGAAAGAAAGAAAGAAGGGAAGAGAAGGAGGAGAGGAAAGGAGGAACGGGAGGGAGGGAGTGAAGGAAAGAAGGAAAGGAAAGGGGTCACCGCGAAGGAAGCCTCCCCCCCCCACCCCCGGGGGGCCCGGCCTGACTCAGCGGAAAGGAACCGGGGCCTCCTCTTCCTCCTCCTTGACGGAGCGGGGGGTGGGGGTTCCGCCTTCCCTCAAACTCCCTTACCGGCTGAGGTGATCATGACGCCGGCGTCGCGGCGGGTGGGCGCCGGTTCGGCGTCGCAGAGACGGAGGAGCGGGAGCGCGAGAGGAAGAAGCCTCCGGAGAGCGGCGCGGCTGGAGAGGAGAGTCAGTGACCAAGCGCCTTCTTCGCTGCTTCCGTCGCGTCCTGAGGGAAACCGGAAGTGACGCGTTGAAATACGCGCCCACGACAGGCCAGCTTTAGGCCCCCCCCCCCGCTCCTTAGCAACCGCCCAGGCGCGGAGGAGACGAGGAGGGCTGTCTATCCCAAATGCCTGCCTCAAATAGGGATGTATTTGGTTTATTTTTTTAGCGTGTGGTGCTTGTACACATTGAGACTACATATAACAAAAAGAAATACTGTATATATAAACTGTATAAAACTAAACATTAATTTACAAACAAACATCTAAACCATTTATCAAAAAGGGAAGGAAGGCGGGAAAACCTGCCCGGTGGAGGGAGGGGGAAGGGGTAATTAACATGGAGGGGGGGGGGAAGCAAAGCGCCCTCCGAAACAGGGGCGGATTAAAATCAGGAGGTTGGGTGTGCAGAGCGTGTCCTCGATCTTACACTTTGGAAGAGACAGCACTAGAGGAGGGAAGGATGGGGAGGGAGGAGGAAAAAGCAAAGCACACCCACCAAGCCCCTTCCCCCTAAAGGCACCGTTTTCTAGGGTGGGAATTGTGACATGGAGCTCCTAAGTATTACACGGTGGATGGAAGGGGCAGCGAGAAGCTGAGAGAAAGGCAGCTGTCTTAATCTAGTGGGGAGTAGCTGTGTGCTACATAGCTTTCCTTTGGTAAAAGTTGACATGATGGACCCATACCTGTCAAGTTTCGGGAAATTTCTGTCAAACCCTTCTATTTTACACTCTTTCCCACCATCATCCCGTATTAGTTAGACTTCAATTAGACTGGAGTTAGACTGGAGGCCAGCACAGGATAAGCATAGCTGTCCAGTTTCCCATTTTGGCCAAGAAATTTCCCTTATTTAACAGGAATTTCCCGAAACTTGACAGGTATGCATGGACCACACAGACCACTGTCATCTTTCATGGTTCATAAGCCCCTGAAGAAATGAGCTGGAGTCCACCCACCCAGAGCTCGCGGCATGCGTGAACCTGGTCATCTTAAGGGTCCCACAAGATTGTTGTCTTTGCTGCATAAAAGGGAAGGTAGATATCTCAGGAATGCTAACTGGACAGCAAGGTAAAAGAGAGAGAGAGAGAGCCAAGGTCAGTGCCGGCCCGAGGCAAGTTTTAGGATGGAGCGAGATCCAACTATGGCACCCCCTTCTTGGTCACCCCTAATATATGGGATTAAATTAAGTTACTTGGCAAAACTTTACAGGGACAGTCGTTATCGATAACAGAATGCTGGCGATGTAACCAAGGGGTGGTGGCACTGGTGCCCCATCAGACACCCGCGCATTCGACCCACGCGCATGTCAACAAATAAGGTCATTAACATACATTCAATCTGCTCGCAATCAAAAAATCGAACCAAACCCCCCTTTACCACTGCGGTGCCCCCTGGGCATGGGCACCTGAAGCGACCGCTCCGTTCGCCTTATGGTAGGGCCAGCCCTGGCAAAGGTAGATGAAACCAAAGGCTTATCTATTCCAGCCACAAATTCCTGACTAGATGCCTGTGGGAAGACACAAACCTAACAACCGCTGACTATTTGTGTGCATCATCCTGGTTCTGTATCAAGTGTCAAGACCATAAGCTTTTTTAAGGCATCCAGTGGCTCTCTGTCTTCATTAGGACTCAAAGAAAGAATGGTCACTGGGGTCCGAACTGGTCCCAAACCTCCAGTCTGAAAGTGGCATCATGGCTTAAATGTACTACACACACACAAAGCCCGACACCACATCAGGTTGGTTTGTCCAAGCCTGGAGATTGGGAAAATTCCTTTTTGGAACTAGAACTTCTAGAATCCTTCAGTCAGCATAGATTCATCCCCACAGCTTTGTTATAGACAAAGGCTGCCAAGTTTCCACATCTCTGATGTCATCCCAGTAGCAACAGCTTGGTACATGTAGCACTGAATCAGAGAGTAATGCTGCTAACCATGCTGTGGCAAACCTTGCTACCCATGGTCAGCAGATCCAGCTGTAATTAAAGGGGAAATGAGAGAAGTCACGGTAAGCAACCAGCTGAGTAAATCTTATTTGCCTCTTACTGTGCTTGACAAAAGGAAGATTGTAAACCTCTGAACACATGTGCTGTTAATTAACATCACATCAGGATTAGCTCTCTCCTGTAGGGAGAGATGCACTTGGAGCCAAGACTTTAAAGATGGGATTTTTTTTTCATTAAAGGAATGCAAAGCATCTTCCAAAATCCTTTTCATTTTTTTAAACTATAAAACCCACCAAGTCACTAAAACACCTCAGGTTGCGTGACTGCAGCCCAAGAACCAGCCTAAATAACTATAGAATTGTTCAGTATTGGAATGGACACCAGGTGATGAATTAACCAGTCACTGGCTCTTCAAGGGAATGTCATAAACCCAGCTATAGCAGAGCCACGTTAAAGCAAGGCAAGATCACCAGATGATTCAGCCAAGCAACATCCTGAACATGTCTTGTTTCAGACATAAGAAGAACATAAGAACAGCCTTGCTGGAACAAGCTACAGCCCATCCAGTCCAGCATTCTGTCTCACACAGTGGCTCACCATTTCCTTCAGGGTATTCCCAAGCAGATGCCTTCACCTGCTTAGGATTCCCTGGAAATGATATTGAGAGATATCCTGCCTATCTCTCCAACCCAGAGGTTGTCCTTAAGTATCCATAATTATAGCCATTGATACTCTTGTCCTCCATGAACTTGTCTAATCCTTTCTTAAAGCTGCCAAGACTGACAGCTGTCACCACTTCTTCTGGCAGGGAGTTCCATAGACCAGTAATCCTCTGGGTGAAAAAGTACTTTCTCTTATTTGTTTGAGAATTAGTACCCAAAAGTTTCATCGAGTGTCCCCTAGTTCTAGTGTTGTGCGATAGGGAAAACAGTTTTTCCTTATCTACTTTGTCCACACCGTGCATGATTTTATAAACTTCAGTCAAGTCACCTCTTAGACGTCGTCGTTCAAGAGTGAAGAGGCCCAACCGTTGCAGCCTCAGATGGTAAGGAAGGTGTTCCAGTCCCCTAATCATTCTGGTTGCCCTCCTCTGCACTTTTTCTAGCTCCATAATATCCTTCTGGAGGTATGGCGACCAGAACTGTACACAGTATTCCAGATGGGGCCTCACCATAGATTTATAAAGAGGCAAAATGACACTTGCTGAATTATTTTCTATACGCTTCCTAATGATCCCTAGCATTGAGTTTGCTTTTTTCACTGCTGAGGCACACTGGGTTGACACCTTCATTGAGCTGTCCACCAGGACACCAAGGTCCCTTTCCTGGTTTGTCGCAGAGAGTTCAGACCCCATCAGTTTATAAATGTCATTGGGGTTCTTTGCCCCAACATGCATCACTCTGCACTTACTAATGTTGAAACTCATTTGCCACTGTTTTGCCCACTCCCCCAGTGTCAAGAGATCCCTCTGGAGCTCCTCACAATCTCTCACAGTTTTCACTACCCTGTATAATTTAGTGTTGTCAGCAAATTTGGCTACCTTGCTTTTTACTCCTACCTCTAGATCATTTATGAAGAGGTTGAAAAGCAGGGGTCCCAGTACTGAACCTTGGGGGACCCCACTCTTTACTTCCCTCCACTTGGAGAAGTGTTCATTTAGTGCTACCCTCTGTTTCCTGTCTCTTAGCCAGTTGCTGATCCAGGACAAGACCTGTCCCTTTATTCCATGACTGGTAAGTTTATTCAAGAGTCTTTGGTGTGGGACCTTGTCAAAAGCCTTCTGAAAGTCCAGATAAACAATGTCAACTGGATCCCCCTTATCCACATGCTTGTTGACACTCTCAAAAAATTCCAACAGATTAGTGAGGCATGATTTGCCCTTGCAAAAGCCATGTTGGCTCTCCTTTAGCAGCGCCTTCTCTTCTATGTGCCTATTAATTCTATCTTTTAGGATGGTTTCCATCACTTTACCTGGGACACATGTCAAACTGACAGGTCGGTAATTTCCTGGATCACCCCTGGATCCTTCTTTGAAAATTGGTGTTATATTCGCTACCTTCCAGTCATCAGGCACAAAGCCTGATTTGAGTGAAAGATTATATATTTTGGCTAGGAGATCAGCAATTTCATCTTTAAGTTCCCTGAGAACTCATGGATGGATGCCATCTGGTCCTGGTGATTTGTTAGTGTTTAGTTTAACAAGACATGCAAGGACCTCCTCCCTGGTTATTTCTATCTGGCTTAATTCTTCGGTTTCCCTCCCTACGAAGATAGGCTCTGTTTTGGGCATGTGGCCTCTGTCTTCTTCAGTGAATACTGAAGCAAAGAATTCATTGAGTCTCTCTGCAATCTCTGTTTCCTCTTTAATAACCCCTTGCCTTCCATTGTCATCTAATGGTCCAATGGCCTTCCTAGTTGGGTTCTTACTTCTAATGTACTTAAGGAAGTCTTTGTTATTTCTCTGAGTATTTTTAGCTATACGCTCCTTAAAGTCTTGCTTTGCTTTCCTGATTGTTGCCTTGCATTTGTTCTGCCAGAATTTATGTTTCTGCCTGCTGTCCTCATTCGGACAAGCCTTCCATCTTCTAAATGAGCTTTTCTTGCTCTTGATCACTTCCCGAACAGCTCCTGTAAGCCACATTGGAGTCCTCTTGGACCTGGCAGTGCCCTTTTTCCTTTTGGGTATGCATTCCAATTGAGCCTCTGTTATTGTTTTTGTAAACAGCCTCCATGCCTCTTGGAGTGTTTGGACTCTCTCAATTTTCCCTTTCAGCTTCTTTTTTACTAGTTTCCTCAACTTTGGGAAATTTCCTTTTTGAAAATTTAAGGTCTCTGTGTTAGATTTTTATCAGTGACTTGCGGTCTATGATCAAGTTAAACATAATTGAGTTGTGGTCACTGTTCCCTATTGGATCAGTCACATTAACATCTTGCACCAGATCCTGAGTATTACTCAGGATCAAGTCAAGGATTCTTGTACCTCTAGTTGGGTCTTCAACCATCTGTCCCAGGGAACAATCATTGAGCATATCTAGGAACTTTATCTCTTTATCATGTGCTGAACATAGACAGTTCACCCAGTCTATGTGAGGGTAATTGAAGTCCCCCATTATAACCAGGCTTCCCTTCTTGGATGCCTCCTTTACAACATTCTCCAACTGCCAGTCTCCCTCAAGAGTTTGGGTCGGAGGCCGATAGTATATGCCTACTGTTAGACCATCCTTGTGGCCTGGTACTCTTACCCACAGAGCTTCTAATGGTGACTCTAAATCACCTAGATATTCCAATTCATACGATTTTATCACTTCTTTGACATACAAGGCTACACCACCTCCCGTTTGCCCCTTCCTATCCTTCCTGTACAGTTTGGTTATCATCCGTCCACCAGGTTTCAGTGATACCAATAATATCAATATTCTTATCTATTGCTAAGTGGTTGAGGAAAAAAAGCTATGAAAGGCCTAAATTGAAAAAGCTTAGGCTTGAAGTCAAATTAGTCTCCCCTGGAGGAGCATCTCATTAAAGTGGGCACCACTTTGCAAACAACAACTCCTGGCCATACTTTGTGACAGAGAAATCCAGAGTCAGGCCTTAGAGTTTGAATGGAGAATGTGGGAGGCAAGCAGATCTAAGAAGGTGGTTCGTAGGGGTATGCCAGTCCCAAGTAATTTAGGGCTTAAAAATTATGTCTTTGATGTAGAACTCAAATTCAGACAGGTAGACAATGCAAGTCAAACCAAATAATCTGACAGCTGCACATGAAAGTTTCTTAATGGCTATCCTGTATACAGTGTGTTAGGTGGACTAGTGATCACTGAGGAAGTAATAGCCATAGCAAACTTGAATTTTATCAGCTGCATTAGTAGAAACTAGCTTGTCAATCCATCCTTAAGGCAACAGTGCATTGAACAGATCCTAGACTGGTAATTACCCAAGTACATGATTCATGTTTCTATTCTGTCTACCCAAATTTCCAAAGTATGGAAATGAAATCATGAACCTTGAGGCAAGATTTAAACCTTGACTTTTAAAATTTATTTTAATTAATTTTGAAATGCTCTGGATGATAGTCCCAGTGGCTGAAGTTGGTGGCCTTTCTTCCTGTTTGAAACCAGCCAACACTGGTCTGGGCAGATAATATTGTATATTCCATGCAGTTGTCACAGTGAGTTCTGAAGTGCAGACATTCATCCTGACGGTTCTCATGTCCAGCTACCCCAGCAAGTTAGTATTACCTGCTAGACTGATTTTATCTTAAATGAGAGCTAGCAGTAGCATGTCTAGTGTCTGGCCAGGTTATCCTGCTATGGTATTAAGAGTAGACCCTACTGCCAGTGACTCGTGACTCAATCCTCAGGTGGTGGTTAACTAAACTGACCACCCTGAGGACTAACAGTCTTGGGTGGCGAAGTCCACAGGGAAGGGTGATGGTCCCCAAATGGATTAAATCCCACTTGAATCCCTCTTGATGGAAGGCAGCAGATGGTCTCCACAGAAATTTCAAGTCACCACTCCCTTGACCTCTTCAGAGATGTACTGAATTTTCCCCAGGTGTTTTAAAAACGGAGTCAATTGACTTCAAATTACTCTTAATGTCATGTTTACAGCAGAACCTGGTAGAATGTCTGGGTTGTGAATTGGAAGAAGAATATCAATTCATACAGCCGATTGACCTAACAGGTTTGTTGAGGGACCAACAGGGATTCTTCCAAGGTGCTTTCCAACAGTAGCCCAAGAGGAAGATTCCTGCCCCGGGGGTCCATTTTCTTTCCCAAGTATTCCAAGCTTGGTTCCTTCTTTCACCGGAAGAGAGCAACACAACAAGGGATTCCACCCGCGGCCTAAGAACCTGCCCTTCCTTGGACTTCTTCACATTTCCCATTGGGTGTGATATGAGTCAAAGCCATGCCTTCTTCTGCAGCCTGCAGCTCATCTGTTGGGGAAAAGGAGACTTGGTTGAGGAAATACCTCTCACAATGTTATACAGTACTGGGATTCAGACACATTTATTCATTGCCATGGCCCTCCCCAACCAGCTTGCCATCCCAGTGTGTAAGGCAGGAGTTCTCAACCTTTTAAAGCCAGGGGCTGGGTCATGTTCCCTTGGACAGCTTCAGGGGCTGAACGGCCATTTTGCCCTTCCTCTGCCACATGGCACTTCCTGGTGTGGTGGAGGCAGTGGAGGGTCATATGAAATGGTGTCGTGGGCTGCATTTGGTCCCTGGGCCGCATGTTGAGAATCCCTGATGTAGGGGATAGTAGCTCTAGCCCCGTGATGGCGAACCTTGGCACTCCAGGTGTTCTTGGACTTTAATTCCCAGAAGCCCAAGTCTCTGTGAATCCACGCAAATGGGTTTGCTGCATATAGTGCGTATGGAAGTTAACCCATTTGTGTGGATTCAGAGACTTGGGCTTCTGGGAATTGAAGTCCAAGAATACCTGGAGTGCCAAGGTTCACCATCACGGCTTTAGCCCAACTCATCCAGATGGTGGCCAGTTGGTACAAGTGACCCCTAAGAGTTCCTGCCTCTTAAAAACACAAGAGGAGAGCCAAGAATCTTCCATAACAAGAATTTACCAAGTGTAGAATCACAGAAGCTCAGTGCTCACCTAGAAGAAATGTAAAGACCCCTTCCCCCACCCCTCTTGGCACTCTTGAAATGCTACCATTTCCAGTTTCTTTCCAGAGATGGTGGGTCAAGGTCATCCTGGCGCAAAAACCAGTCATGTCTGACTCTAGGGGGCAGTACTCATTTCTGTTATAGCCAAGGAGCCAGCTTTCTCTTGGTAATGCAGTGGTTAAACTACTGTACCACAGCCCAAAGGTTGTGAGTTCAATCCTGATGGAAATTCAAGGTTGACTCAGCCTTCCATCCTTCCAAGGTTGGTAAAATGAGGGCCCAGCATGCTGAGGCCAAAACGCTACTTAGTCTGTGAACCACCCAGAGAGTGCACCAAGCGTTATTGGGGTGGGGTGGGTATATATGTAATTTCTATTGCTATTTTCAAATGCAAAATCCAGTTGCTTATATACTGCTTCACAGTGCTAAAGCACTCTCTAGGAGGTTTACAAAGTCATTATGCAGACTACAATTTTCCCCCAACAAGCTGGATACTCAATTTACCAAACCTCAGAAACATGAAAGGTTGTGACAACCTTGATCCCTGTCAGGATCGAACTCAAATGGTGAGCAGAGATTTGGGTGCAGTACTGCTGCTTAACAACTGCATCATGTTTTAAAATGAAGATGAATACAACTGCTTCTGAACTTTGCAGTCCAAAGACTAACTTTTCCAAACTATGCCAATGCCTTCCAAGCGTTCTTTCTAGCCAACCAAATGACAGGTCCCTGGTTAAGTTAGAAACATGAAGAATCGAAAGCTATTGATTTTTCCTCCCTTTTAAAAAACATGAAGTGTCCCATTCTGGTAGGGCCACGATGGCGAACCTTGGCACTCCAAATGTTCTTGCGCTTCAATTCCTAGAAGCCCAAGCACCACATGAATGGGTTTACTGTGATTCATCCGGCCCGCACTGCCCTTGTCGCTCCTGGAAACGGAAGTAAAACGTGCCCGTACGGTTAAGGCTCTTCCAGGTTAACCCTTTCTCCATAAGGGCGTGTTTTACTTCTGCTTCCAGGAACGACAAGCACAGCGTGGGCTGGATGAATCGTAGTAAACCCCTTCATGTGGTTTCTGGGAATTGAAGTCCAAGAACATCTGGAGTGCCAAGGTTCACCATCACTAACATAGAGCCTTGGGAGAGCTTGAAGAGGCCACTTTCTGGACTACAGTGCCCATGATCCATATCTAAATGGGGAATTCTGAAACTCTAGCTTTGGTGTATGCAAACCAAGACACGGGACACAGCCTCGGGCTGGGTTAACTCAGGTTTATTGCATCGTGGACAGAGGGAACATGAGGTAATGGCGGATCAAATAGCTCTTTATATACAGCAGTAATACATTTGAACGTGGTGCCATGGTAGCCCATTGGCTACTGTCTGCGTGACGTCATTGCAGGTCACGCCCTTCTTGTCCAGGTGTAGGTAGTGGCGGGAAAACTTCCCGCGCTGTTGCCTTTGATGAGTTCGGACCAAGAGAGCTTGGACGCTCGCTGCTGCCAGCTGGTGGTCATTAGCTCGCGTCCTATTACAGGGCTTATATGATACAGCTGAAGGTTACATTGTTGCTATAGGCAAGGTTACATTGACTCAGATACATTTCAATCCATGTGTACAGTAAAACCATCAGAACACAACATCCCTCCCCCCTAGGACGAGACAAAGTCTCGAGCCCACCTCAAACACACTCCCCCCCCCCCTTATGAGACAAAGTCTCTCAGCCAAGATGGCTTATTTCGAACACGCTGGGGTCTCGGTGCGGGCTGCCTCTCCCTGGGATTGCTACCTTCTCTTTGTCCCCTGGTCTCCTGTCCTGCAATATGAGAGGGAGACTCGTTAGTGACTTTCCGCGGCTCCGCGGCGCTGTTGGGAGGTGTGCTCTTTCTTAGGGAGGAACCGGGGGCACTGGGGGCTAACGAAAAACCCCTCTTCTCGCTTGGATGGGTGGGGGAACACTCCTGAAAACCCCCCCGGCTCGCCAAATCAAAATCAAAATCACTATCGGGGGCAGCGGTCGCGAACTCCTCTCCCCCTTCCCCGGCCCCTGCTAGAGCTGGCGTATCAAAGGGATATGAGTCGGGGCCGCTGCTTCCTTCCCCCCATGCTTGGGACTGTTGTCCACTGCTGTCTCCCCCTTGGGTTAAGCGGGTGGGGGAGAACCCTAACGCTGAATCCTGTTGCTGAGCTCCACTGACCGGCCCAATCACTCTGTGCCTCAGTTGATCTGCGTGCCTCCTCCAGAGGAGGCCGGTGTTCGTCTCGACCCGGTACGACACTGGCCCCGTCTGTTCTACAACCGTCCCTGGCACCCAGGCTGGCCCTGCGCTGGAATAGTTCCTGCAGTGAACAGGGTCACCGGCAGCGAAACCTTTCGAGACTGCCAACCCCACGTTTTTTCCTTTATCCTCGACTCTCGTTGGGTCTAGCCTGGACAGGAGCGTGGTCAGTTTTCGCCGCATCAAGAGCTCTGCCGGCGAGTAGCCGGATGCCAAAGGGGTCACCCTATACGCTAAGAGGAATTGGCACACTTGGTGATTCAGGTCCCCCGGGCCCATGCGCCGCAGCGCCTCCTTCGTTGTACGCACCAACCGTTCCACTTGGCCATTCGTGGCCGGGTGAAACGGTGCGGACGTGATATGCCGAATGGCGTTTGTCCCCATGAATGCCCCGAACTCAGCGGAGGTGAAACAACTAGCGTTATCGCTGACTAAAGTGTCGGGTAAACCGAACGTGGAAAAGACTCTCCGTAGCCGGCTAATTGTCGTGGCGGAGGACGTGCTTTTTACCGGGATAACCTCCAGCCACTTGGAGAACGCATCCACGACTAGGAGAAACATGGTTCCTCGGAATGGGCCAGCGAAATCTACGTGCACCCTGGACCATGGTCCCCGTGCTGTGTCCCATTCCCTATGTGGGAGACGGGCCGCCTCAGGGCGGGACCCCTGGCAAGCCTCGCAAGTGCCAACCATGTGCTCAATATCCGTGTCCAGCTGTGGCCACCAGAAGTAACTCCGGGCCAGCGCCTTGGAACGAACTATGCCCGGGTGGCTGACGTGCAGCAGTTCGAGCACCCTCGTCCGCAGGGGCGCAGGGACCACCACCCGTTGGCCCCACAGAAGGCACCCCCTCTCTAGGGACAACTCTAGCTTTTTCCTAAAGAATGGGTCGAACTCCGTACTCGGGGACGAACCCGGCCACCCCTTCTGCACCCATGAGCAAACCTTCGCCAGTGTCCTGTCCTTTCCTGTCGCCCTAGCAATGTCGGCTGGCACTATTGGGGGAGCGTCTAAAACCTCAATTAGCAACACCTGGCGGTCCTTTTCTGCTCTCGCCTTTTGGGCGTCCGACAATGGCAAGGGGGATCTCGAAAGCGCATCAGCATGGCTGATCTCCTTTCCGGGCCTGTACTCCAACTCATGTTGGTACGCGTTGAGGAAAATAGCCCATCGCAGCATTCTCGGGGACAGGATCTGCGGCGTGGGCTTGTGCGCCGTGAAAATCCCTAACAGCGGTTTGTGATCGGTCACGATTTTGAACGGGCGGCCATACAAAAAATCGTGAAATTTTTTGGTCCCCGATACGATTGCTAATGCTTCCCTGTCGGTTTGCGCGTAATTCCGCTCCGCTTGGGACAGGGACCTTGAGTAAAATGCTACCGGGGCCTCCCTTCCGTCCTCCAACACGTGGCACAGCCACCGGGGATGCATCACAAACTAGGACCACAGGCCGTTTGGGGTCGAAATGCGTCAGGATTGCCTCAGATGTTAGGAGTTGCTTTAGCTCCTTGAACGCCCTCTCGTGCTCATCACCCCACATCCACGGCTCCTCCTTTTTCAGTAACCGATGGAGCGGTTCGGCCACGGACGCCTTCCGCGGGAGGAATGTATGGTAAAAATTTAGGAGCCCCAGGAAAGATTGCAGCTCGGTCTTGGATGTGGGGCGAGGGGCCTTTTTAATGGCTGCTACCTTGGATTTAGACGGCTTAATCCCCTCGGGTGTGATTCGGAACCCTAAAAACTCGACCTCTGTTTCGAAAAAAACACATTTATCCTTCCTCAATCTCAGTCCCGCTTTCTCGAACACGGTCAGTACCTTGTCCAACCTTTTCGCTAGTTCAGCCTCACTCCCCCCTGTTATCAACACGTCATCAAAATAAGGCAACACCCCCTCCAGGCCCTTTAGGAGGCGTTCCACGAGCGATTGAAAAAGACCGGGTGCCGAGTTCACGCCGAACTGTAACCGCGACACCTGGAACGCTCCCTTATGTGTAACTATCGTTTGTGCCGCGGCCGTGGCGGGGGTCACAGGAAGTTGCTGATAGGCTTGTGCCAAATCGAGCTTAGCGAAACACTTTCCCCCATTCAGCCTGGCCAAAAGGTGGCTTATCACTGGCACCGGGTATGCATTAGGGCGGATCGCCTTGTTAATTGTACACTTATAATCTGCGCAAATGCGCACCTCCCCGTTAGCCTTTAGAGCCGTTACAATTGGAGTTTCCCACTCCGCGGAATCAACAGGAATAAGAATCCCCTGGCCCACCAGTTTGTCCAATTCCGCCTCTATCTTGTCCTTGAGTGCAAACGGCACCCTGCGTGGTTTGAGTCTTATCGGGCGGACCTCCGGGTCTATGTCGAAAGCTACAGGGGGTCCCTTGAACTTTCCGAGTCCTTTCTCGAAAACGGCGGGATGCGCATCGCAAACCGCTTGTATTGGGTCCCCCCCCACGGTATGCACCCCCCCTATGAACAACCCTAAGGGCTGAAACCACTGTGTTCCCAGGAGGCTACAGCTTCCCCCTTTCAGGACAACTAGGGGCAGTTCCGCAGAATGTCTCTTAAAATTGACCCGAAACTTCCCAACCCCCAATACCGGAATGTTGTTTCCCTGTACGTCCCGTAGTGTGGACCTCAACGCTTTAAGCTTTGGCCGCACGTGGGGGTCGATTTTCAGGAACTCTTTCTGGGGAATTATGGAAAAGGAGGACCCCGAGTCAATTTCCATCTTAATAGGGGCCCCTTGTACTAATACCTCAACGAAGTAATGGGACTGTCCCGCGGACACGCTGAACACTGAGGCGTCGTCCTCGCTGCTGTCCGAGACGCGGCCCACGCCGTCCTGCTTCCTCGTGGTCTGGGCGCCATCTTTGGGCCTTGCTGGACGGTCCGGCCTGGCCGCGCGGTCTTGTGATTGCCTCCGGCCCTCTTTCCGCTTTCTGCACGCCTTGGCGATGTGCCCCCGACGGCCGCAGGTGTAACACTCGGCCTTCCTGAACGGGCATCTCGCGCGCTCGTGGGCCGCTCCGCAACCCTCGCAGCGTCGACCGCCCTTCCGGACCTTCTGGACCTCCTCGCCGTCGCTGCCTTCCGTAGACGACTTTGAGGCCCGCCGAGTCGCGTGCACCGACTGTCCGGCCTTCCCGTGCACCGAATTTTCCGCCTTGCCGGCTTTAGGACGCCACTCACGCCACTGATGCATCTCGTCCACTCCGGCATTCGTGGACTCTGCGGCTTCCGCGGCCTCTATGACTTCGGCCAGCGTGGGTGGCGGCTCCTTATTCATCAAGCTGCGCTGCACCTCCTTGTCTTTCAGGCCACATAACACGCCGTCCCTGAGGACCATCTCCAGGATGTCGCCCCATTTACAGGGGGCGGCGGCTATCCTCATGGCGGCCACGAATGCCTCAACCGACTCGTCTGGCGCTTGGACTCGCCTCCAAAACGCGCTCCGAGCGGGAAACATTGCCCTCGAAGGGCAGAACCGCTCTCGCAGCAGCTTCATGATGTCGCTCGCCTTAAAGTCGCTCACCTTCTTCGGAGCGATTATGCCCACCAGCGTCCGCTTGGTTTCCATCCCGAGCATTCTGGTGAGGATGGCCCTCTTCCTCTCCTCGTCGTCTTGTTTGACTCTGAGTTCCACCAGTGCCGCCTGGAAGTCCATCTCAAGCAGCTCCCAGTCTTGCGGTTTGGTGATGTTGAACCCGCTCTGTGCCCTGGCTGTTCCGTGGGGATCCATGATCCCACCTTCGTCGCCAATTTGGTGTATGCAAACCAAGACACGGGACACAGCCTCGGGCTGGGTTAACTCAGGTTTATTGCATCGTGGACAGAGGGAACATGAGGTAATGGCGGATCAAATAGCTCTTTATATACAGCAGTAATACATTTGAACGTGGTGCCATGGTAGCCCATTGGCTACTGTCTGCGTGACGTCATTGCAGGTCACGCCCTTCTTGTCCAGGTGTAGGTAGTGGCGGGAAAACTTCCCGCGCTGTTGCCTTTGATGAGTTCGGACCAAGAGAGCTTGGACGCTCGCTGCTGCCAGCTGGTGGTCATTAGCTCGCGTCCTATTACAGGGCTTATATGATACAGCTGAAGGTTACATTGTTGCTATAGGCAAGGTTACATTGACTCAGATACATTTCAATCCATGTGTACAGTAAAACCATCAGAACACAACACTAGCCCACAAAAGAACTTCCATAAGCTTTTTGCTGTGACCTGACCTGACACTTCGTCACAGCTCTCTCACTACACCACCCCTGGCCATTCAAGCCCCACTCCAAAAATGACACACACCCAGATACGCCCCTATCCGCAAAGCTGAACAGAGGCCACAGTGTCAGTCCCTTAGCGCTAAACCTGACCAGCGGGATCACTTTCTACACCACTTCAGGCATAATGAGTGTCTGAAACTTTATGGACTGACAAAGAAAATGGGAGTGGGACTCCAGCTCTGTCTGACACAAAGGCGAAGCCAGGGCAGTGGTGAGACGCTTGGTCAAAACCTCCTCACAAGACCCAACAGAGTTGCCATTCAGCAGACACTTGCCTTCTCTGAGCTCCTCTGCAGCTGTTTCCCCATCGCCTTCCTTCTGCGGTCTTCGCCTGCACCCCCAGGGAAGGCACGGCCAAAGGAGAGGGAGCCTTCGCTTCTTGGTGGCCACCTCGTCTTTGAAAAAGACCAAGAGCAAATGGTCAGACTGGAACACCACACAATCTTCAGGAGGAGGAGGGAGAGGAGGAGACCTGGTTTATTGACGTTGCTATACCAGGCACCTCAAACTCCCAAAAGACAACAAGCCTTAGAAATACTTAATTCAGGAATAAGAAAAATAAGTCAGAGGGTTACTTGGAGAAGAAATAACAACCAATTTTTTGGTATCTTGCATGCAAAATGGTGCCTTCTCTATGAGGAGGGACCGTTGTGTATGAAACTGTGTATGAAACTGTATCGCTTTAAGAATGATTGTAGCCACTGCAATGTCCGAATGTAACCTAACAATGATCACAATGTATCTCAGCTGTTAATGGAACGCGAGCTAGCTACCCATAGAGGGCAGCTGCGAGCGTTCAGGTCACATGGTACAAATTCCCCAATTTCCGTCAGCCGCGGGAACCTTCCCGCGCAAGGAACATCTGGAGAAGAAGGGCATGACTCAGAATGATGTCACGCAGGTAGCAGCCAATACGCTACCGTGTAACCATGTTCAAATGTATTGTTGCAATATAAAAGGAGCTGTACCTCCGCCATTACCACATGTTCAGTCTACCGGTGTGCCAATAAAGATGTGTTAAGTCAGACTTCGGCTGCTTCTATTGTTTTGGTTCCAGTACACCAAATTGGTGACGAAGGTGGGATATGGCGTATCCCAAGATCAAGCCACACCAATTTGACACCAGTGATCCTGAGCAATGGGAGCTGTACGAGTGCCAGTTCTGGCACGCAATGGATGCTGCAGGCATCGACGACGAAGGGAAGATGCGCTCGCATTTCCTAGCCCAGGTCGGGCCGGCCACGCTGCGCATCCTGATGAATCTGCTAGCTCCCAGAAGGGTTGACCGCATCCTCGCAACGCTGAGGGAGCATTTCCAGCCACCCATCTCCATTTTTCTGGCCCGGGTTGCATTCCACAAGTGAGACCAGCGCCCGGGAGAATCCGTGTCTGTCTACGTGGCGGCCCTCAGGCTGGCGGCCGTCCACTGCCAATGGGAGGACCTGGACGTTTCCCTTTGAGACTGCATGCTGTGCGGCCTAAGGGATGAAGAGGTCCAGAGGAAATTGATGACCCGCGACCATCACCTCACGTTCAACGAAGTACTGCAAGAGGCCCATGCGACCCAGGCGGTGAGGAGCGGGGTCAAAGTTTTTAAGTCTTGAGGGTCCGCCCCTGAGGAGGCCAAGTCACCTGTACAAGCGGCCCGGCGGACCTCAGCACAAGCGGCATGGCGGGCCCCCGGTCGCCCACCAGCACCCCATCAACTTCCGAGGAGTCGTCCGCGGCTGCAGGCTCCTGTTCCAGCAAGGACGACGACGTGCAGAGAGTCAAGAGGCGAGGAGAAAAGAGCCAAACCAGCAAGAAGAGGGACCACCGTTGTGATGGCTGCAGGGCATCTCACGACCGAAAGAGGTGCCCATTCCAAAAAGCTGAGTGCCACAACTGCGGGCGGAGAGGCTACATTGCCAGGGTCTGCAGGAACCGGCGAGTGGAGGACAAGGGCTCGTCGAGACATCCTCAAACACCCCAACGCAAGGCAGCCGGAATTGTAAAGGTCTCGGCTGACGATGACGCGGTGGCTGTGAACTGTGTGGCCCTGGAGCACTGGCGTTTCTTTGTAGAGGTACTGATTCAAGGGGTCCCGGTTAGGATGGAAATAGACTCAGGGTCGTCCTACTCCATCCTTTCCCAGAAGGAGTCCTGCACATTCCCCCAAATGCACAGCCCAAGTTGCGGGCCATGAAATCGAACTTACGGGATGTGCAGGGTTATGGGATCCTGGTGTTGGGGGTAGGAAACTTCATGGTGAAGTTTAAAAGGTTCACGGAAAAACTGCCCTAGTAGTTCTCAAGGAGGGGACCTGTTGCCTTTTGGGAACCCAGTGGTTAGCTCCCCTGGGAATCAAACTGTCTGGCATAAACGCCATCGAGACTGACCCAATACGGGATGTGTGTGATGCGCACCCGGCGGTTTTTAAAAAGGGGCTCGGGACATACAGAGGGCCCCGGGTGTCATTTGACTTGGACCCAGAAATCCAGCCCATACGACTCAAGCCAAGAAGAGTCCCCTTCACCCTAAAGGACAAGATTGAGGCGGAATTGGACAAATTGGTGAGGCAGGGGATTTTGGTTCCAGTGGATTTTGCGGAGTGAGAAACTCCGATAGTTACAGCTTTAAAATCCAACGGGGAGGTTAGGATTTGCGCTGACTACAAATGTACAATTAACAAGGCCATTCGGCCAAATGCTTATCCTGTGCCCGTAGTTAGCCACTTACTAGCCACTTTACACGGGGGTGTTTCGCCAAGTTAGACTTGGCGCAGGTGTACCAGCAGCTCACTGTAACTCCAGCTGCTGCCACTGCGCAAACCATAGTTACGCACAAGGGGGCATTCAAGGTAACGCGCCTACAGTTCGGCATGAACTCGGCCCCCGGACTCTTTCAGGCCCTCGTAGAACGCCTTTTAAAGGGGTTTCCAGGCGTGCTCTCATATTTTGACGATGTTTTGATAACAGCGGGGAGCGAATCGGAACTAGCAAAAAGGTTGGACAAGGTCCTAACTGTATTCGAGAAAGCGGGACTGAGGTTGAGAAGGGATAAATGTGTGTTCTTTGCGAGAGAGGTTGAGTTTCTTGGGTTCAAAATAACCACAGAGGGCGTCAAGCCATCTGAGTCCAAGGTTGAAGCTGTGCAAAACGCACCTCGCTCCACCGCGAAACCGGAGCTGCAGTCATTTTTAGGGCTCCTGAACTTTTACCATTCCTTCTTGCCAAGGAAGGCATCTGTTGCGGAGCCACTGCACGGGTTACTAAAGAAAGACGTGGTTTGGCGGTGGGGAGTTAGACAGGAGAAAGCGTTCAAGGAGCTCAAGGGGCTCTTGTCCTCAGACGCCGTTCTGACCTATTTTGATCCAAGGAAACCTGTAACCTTGGTCTGTGATGCATCACCAATGGGGGTGGGGGCTGTACTGTGCCACGTGTTAGAGAACGGGCGGGAAGCCCCGGTTGCCTTCTATTCCAGGTCACTCTCAAAGGCGGAGTGCAATTACGCGCAAACAGATAGAGAGGCTCTTGCTATAATCACGGGAACAAAGAAGTTCCACGATTTCCTGTACGGCTGCCAGTTCACAATTGTGACCAATCACAAACCCCTTTGGGGGATTTTTACCACAGGCAAGCCCACCCCACAAATCCTGTCCCCCAGAATGCTGCGTTGGGCGATTTTCCTCAACGCCTACCAGTATGAACTGGTTCACCGCCCAGGGAAGGAGATCTCCCATGCAGATGCGCTGTCTCGATCTCCCCTCCCTCAATTAGGAGACCCCAAATGCGAGGTGGAGCAGGATCACCAGGTCCTGCTGATCGAGTCTCTCGACTCACCCTCCATCGTTCCTGCACACCTCGCCAAAGCCACAGCAGCTGACAAAGCCCTGTCCCAAGTCAGTTCCTGGGTTAGAAAAGGGTGGCCCACAACTCCCCCCGAGGAGGAATTCAAACCGTTTTTCAGATGCAGGATAGAGCTCTCCATTGAAAGGGGCTGCCTCCTCTGGGGCCAACGGGTGGTCATCCCAGAGAAGTTACAGGCAAAGGTGCTCAGGCTACTGCACACCAGCCACCCGGGAATAGTGCGCTCCAAAGCCTAGGCCAGGAGCTATTTCTGGTGGCCCCAGATAGACGCAGATATTGAGCATTTGGTGGGCTCTCGGCCCGAAGAGTCCCGGCTACCCCACAGGGAATGGGACACGGCCCACGGGCCGTCGTCCCGGGTGCACATCGACTTCGCTGGCCCTTTCCGGAGTTCCCTTTTTCTGCTGATAGTAGACTCATATTCCAAATGGCTAGAGGTCATTCCTATGTCCAACACCTCATCTACCGCAACCATTAAACAATTGCGCAAGGTGTTCAGCTATTTCGGCCTGCCGGACGTGCTCGTGAGTGATAACGCCAGTACTTTCACGTCTGCGGAATTCAAGGCATTCATTGAGAGGAATGCCATTCGGCACATTACCTCTGCCCCGTTTCACCCTGCCACAAACGGCCAGGTAGAGCGCCAAGTGCGAACTACGAAAGACGCACTGTGGCACATGAGTCCCGGTGAATTGAACCTCCAGCTGTACCAATTCCTCATTTGTTATAGGGCAACTCCCCTGGCTTCAGGAGTTTCGCCGGCTGAGCTCCTCATGCGGAGGAAGCCGGTAACGCTTTTTGATCGGTTGGATCCGACCAGGGTGGAGGATGAGGGAAGAAATAGAGAGATAGAGAGCTCCAAAGGTTTTGCGGTAGGGAACCCAGTTCATTGTAGGAATTATGCAACCTCGGGACCAACGTGGGTTCCAAGAGTGGTTATTGAACAAACGGGGCCAGTGTCGTACAGGGTTGAAACCAGTACAGGTCTGCTGTGGAGAAGGCACGCTGACCAACTCAGACGGCGAGTTACCAGTGAAAGAGAGTCAATGTTAGGGTTCTCCCCCACCCGTTTAGCCCAAGGGGGAGACACGGGGATTCCCCCAAATACAAATGCATAGATTCACACCAAAGGGACACTTGCTGCATGTCAGTGTACATCTTGTATAGTGGTGAACAAACAACTTACACCATTAAAAACAGCCTCCACCATGTCTTTCCGCCCATTAATATATTCTCAAAATATGATAAACGTTGCACACAATTAAATATATGAACATCTTAAGAAGAAATACTAGAATGTTAAACTTCTACAAACTAATAACTAAAAAAGCGCATGTCCAACATTCAATCAGATAAATAGGTGGACCAATCATATGAAGCAATGTGTTCAAGCCTGTTTACGTAGTTTTGAGCTTATCTCTTAGGTGTCAGGTCTGGTCTTAGGTGTTTCGAAGAGGCTACCTTGTAAACAAGTGGGCCAGGCCCCTTTCTTTCTATGCTGTTAGAATTCAGAACTGGGTGTGGGTCTTCAGTTAGCTTACCTGAAAAACACCTTTTGTAACTTAGAAATGAATTTCATCATTTCAAAATGGCTCTAGTTATGCTAACAGTCACATCAGGAGATGCATGAATTAAGTAGAAACAACTGGGGGGAAAAACAAAATATTGCAATTTGCAAACTGAAGTTGAACGTCTATGGAGGAAGGAATCTGTTGTTGTACCCAAAGTGATCAGAGCCCTTGGAGCAATACCTAAAATATTCTCTAGATATTTTGAAATTTTTGATTTATTGGACCCCTGATCTAAAGGATGCCCTAGAGATATTTGGAAATGGTGGAATTATTGGACTTGAACATCCTCTCTCGCCAAAAAACAAATCTACTAGGAACTGCCTATATACGTAGACCAGTCATGGTGAACCTTGGCACTCCAGCTGTTCTTGGACTTCAATTCCCAGAAGGCCAACTCTCTGTGAATCCACACGGATGGGTTTACTGCGCATGTGGATTTATGGAGACTTGGGCTTCTGGGAATTGAAGTCCAAGAACAGCTGGGGTGCCAAGGTTGGCCATCATGGTTCTAACTGCACTCAGACAGCAGTTCGAATTTTCCAAGTGGAAACTTCAAAAAGTGGTTTCGGAACAATCTGCCTGCAGTGCAGAAAATGGACAGAGTATTTCTGGGCCTGAAGTGGCCCACCTGGAGAAGAGGCGGCCCACGTTTTCTCTGCATGAGTCCCTGCGCAGAGGCCTGGTTAGTACCATCAGCTTCTATTAGCGGAGTAGTAATTCTGCATCTATCCAGCAGGAGGCACTGAAGCACTCAATACAGAGGGGGGCTGCGGTGGCTCAGTAGTTAAGAAGCTCGCCTTGTTAGCTGGAAGGCTGGCAAGTCGGCGGTTCGAGACCCGGGTACTGCATGATGGATTGAGCGCCCATCTCTCTCCCAGTTCTTGGGGACATGGAAGCAGCTTCATTTGGGTGTTCCCTGAGCGGAGTTTCTTCTGCAAAAATCCTTTCAACACAAAATAATTTCCGACATGAAATTATCATTATTATTACTCAATACAGAGGGAACACAGAACGGCCAGCTCTTGGGAAAAGGGGCTCACAGCACACACCGAGTGATTTACACTAGTCTGACGAAGTGGACTTAATCAACGAAAGCTACCATTAAAATACAGCAGTTAGTCTTTAAGGGGCCACAACTTTGTTGTTGTTGTTGTTTTGACTTTTTCTTTACTCTCTGATATGCTTGCGCAGACTAGTATGGCTACAATTTCAAAAATGCATCTGAAGACCTTCAAACATTTGGGTTTGGGGCTCTCTTTGGGTCTTTCTTTTAGCAAGTAGTTATAGGGACTGCAGTGGCTTAATGGTTAAGACGCTGAACTTGATGACTGGAAGGTGACAGGTGGCTGGGTCGGGGCTATAATTAATGCGTCTTTCGGGAAGGGATATTTCCTGCACCGTTGAAACATGCTTTGGTGCGCCCCCTCCTGAAGAAGCCATCCCTCGACCCAGCAGTCCTAACCAAATACAGACCTGTTTCCAACCTCCCCTTTTTGGGAAAAGTATTGGAGAAGTCAGTGGCGCGTCAGTTGCAGGGGGTACTGGATGAAGCAGAATATCTGGACCCCTTCCAGTCAGGATTCAGACCTGGATATGGTACTGAGACAGCATTGGTCGCGCTGATGGATGATCTCTGGCGAGAGCGGGATGGCGGTCATCCGTCCGTCCTTGCTCTTCTTGACCTCTCAGCGGCTTTCAATACCATTGACCACGGTATCCTTCCGAGGATTGGGGATCCAGGGCACGGTGTGGTCCTGGTTTTCCTCATTTCTGAGGGACCGGACCCAGTCGGTGTGGTTGGAGAGCGAGAAGTCGAGTTCTAGGTCCCTAAAATATGGGGTGCCTCAGGGCTCGGTACTCTCTCCTCTCCTATTTAACATCTACATGAAGCCGCTGGGTGAGATCATCCGTTCCCACGGGGTGCGGTACCATCAGTACGTGGATAATACACAGTTGTACATCTCGGCCCGTGGGGACCCCAGTGATGCAGTCAAAGTCCTTTCCAGTTAGTTGTCTGGAGGCGGTTGGGGTCTGGATGGGGGCAAATGGGTTACAGCTGAATCCTAGTAAGACTGAGTGGCTGTGGATGGGGGGTCCTGTGCTTTGGTTTTGGATGGGGCTATTTTGCCCCAGACTGATCCGGTGCGGAACTTGGGGGTCCTCCTGGATTCACGGCTGCTGCTAGAAGAACAGGTGGCGGCTGTGGCCAGGAGGGCCTTCACCCAACTTTGGGTGATTCGCCAGTTGCGCCCACTCCTGGACTCCTTTCTCATGGTCACTCACGCTCTGGTGACCTCCAGACTAGACTACTGTAATGCGCTCTACATGGGGCTGCCCTTGATGACCATTCGGAGGCTGCAGCTGGTCCAGAATGCCGCGGCCCGGGTGGTGATGGGGTGTGGACGTTATGCCCATGCCTCACCACTGTTTCGGAGGCTGCACTGGTTACCCGTTTGCCTCCGGGTGCAATTCAAGGTGCTGGTTTTGACCTTTAAAGCCCTATATGGTAGTGGGCCAGGTTACCTTACAGACCGCATCGCCCTAAGGACGTCTGTCCGTCCAACCAGAGCGGACCGGAGGGGCTCTCTAATAGTGCCATCGGCCAGGGGGGCTCGCCTCTCTGGCACAAGGAGGAGAGCCTTCTCCGTGTCCGCACCGGCCCTTTGGAACCTCCTGCCTGTGGAACTGCGTCTCCAGACGGAGTTGTTGCCCTTTAGAAAAGAACTAAAAACCTGGCTGGTGGGCCAAGTTTGGGGTGCTCGTGGAGGGGTGGCTTCCGTTGGGTGGTTAATATAGGGGAGGATGCCTGCCCCATGGTTTCTTCAGTTCCTGCACCCCTCTCTTTTTAGGGGGTGGGTTATTATTGCTGGTTTCTATCTGTTTTATTTGTTTTTATCTGTTTTTACCCACTGTTGTGAACTGCCCGGAGTCGGCTTTGGCTGAGTGGGCGGTATAAAAATGTAACAATAAATAAACAAATAAATAAAGGTCAGCAGGTCATTAGTTTGAGACCTGAGTGTTGTACGACGGAGTGAGCTCCCGTCTCCATCCCAGTGCCTGCCAACTTAGCAGTTCGGAGGCAAGAAATTGCAAGTAGATGAATAGGTACCACTTGGGTAGGAAGGTAAACAGTGTTCTGTGCACGCCAGTGTTTAGTCATGCCTGCCATATGACCATGGAAACAGCTGCAAATGCAGACAGTGCTGTCTCTTTAGCTATAAACAGAGATGAGCACTGAACCCTAGAGTTGAATACAACTTGCCTTTGAGTTTGCCTTGCAGTTTGTGAGGAGAGAATGTGTAGGTAGGTACAGAGAAGAGGTCAGCCCAGAAGAAAGGGGTGTTTTAGGGTTCAATCTGCCGGCGCCTAACTGGACACAGGCTTTTCTAGCTGCAAATTTTCTGTCCAGCAATGCAGGAAAGACAAGGCAACTAAACTCTCAAGGGCATGTGAGCAAAGCTGGAAAGGCCAAAGCCAAAGCAGCTGGTGCCCTCTCTGGATCCCTTGCTCAAAAACCAGCCGTATCTGACTCTAGGGGTCAGTGCTCATCTCTGTTTACAACTAAAGAGCGAGTGTTGTCTGCATCTGCCACCGTTTGTGGTCATGTGGCAGGCAGGAATAGATACCAGAGCACGTAGAATGCTGTTACCTTTCCAATGAGGCAGTACCTCTTTATCTTCTTGCAATTTCTTGCTTTCAAAGCGTTAAGTTTGGCAGGAGCTGGGACAGACGACGGGAGCTGACTCTTGTATAAGCACTTGGGTCTCAAACGGCTGACCTGCCAACCTTCTAGTGGGCTTTCTGGTTTAAGTATTGCCCAGGCTGACAGCTTTGAAAAATCTTGTGATGTGGCATTGGAGAG
This sequence comes from Bradypodion pumilum, assembly GCA_035047305.1. NCBI lineage: Eukaryota > Metazoa > Chordata > Lepidosauria > Squamata > Chamaeleonidae > Bradypodion > Bradypodion pumilum. The sequence continues at coordinate 384,162,687 of JAWDJD010000003.1, forward strand.
CATTTTTTTTAAAAAATGCATTTTTTAAAATTTTAAACAAATCTATTTTTAATGCTTTTAAAATGTTTTTGCAAAGTTTTTATTTGTTTTATGTGTAAGCCGTCTGGAGTTGCCTTGGTGAGGGGGTGGCAGTAGAAAAGTGAATAATAAATAAATAAACAAACAAACAAACAAATAAATAAATAAAGTAAGTTCAGCGTCTTAACCAGGAAGCCAACACGGGCCCCTTCCCCGAATGAAGCAAACCCCTTAAAATGGGTTGGCGGAGAAGACAACACAAGGGCAGGGGAAACGGCCACTGACTCTCATCCAAGCCACAGTGGGGTGGGCGGACGTCATGATGATCAAGGCCTCTCACTTGCTTGAAAGCCAATCCTGTCTGTTTACAGCCAAAGAGCCAGCGCTGTCTATGCCTTTCCGGTGGTGGTCATGTGGCAGGCATGACAAGTAGACACCAAAGCGCAAGGAATGATGTTACAGTTCCTGCTTCAGCGGTACCTACAGGTGAAACTTGGAGCCGCCCAGAGTCGGCCTTGTGTTGAGTGGGCGGGATATAAATTGAATAAATAATAATAATAATAATAATAATAATAATAATAATAATAATAATTAGAATATCGTGCAAATGTTCATTCCGTCCAGTAATGCAACTTAAAAGGAGAAACAAATATATGAGATGGACTCATTGCATGCATAGCAAGATAGTTCAAGCCTTACTTTGTTATAATATTGATGCTTATGGCTTAAAGGTAAAGTAAAGGTTTTTCTTGCTCAAAAGCCAGTCGTATCCGACTCTAGGGTTCAGGTTGCTCATCTGTTTCCAAGCCGAAGAGCCAGCACTGTCTGCTTCTGCAGACGTTTCCATGGTCATGTGGCAGGTATGACTAGACACCGGAGTGCACGGAACACTGTTTACCTTCCCCAGAAGTATTTATCTACTTGCAATTTCTTGCTTTCGAACTGCTAGGTCGGCAGGAGCTGGGACAAAGACAGGAGCTCATTCTGTCCTGCAGTACTCCGGAATCGAACTGCTGACCGTCCGCCTCCCAGTCAGCGTCCTCTTAGCCACTTGAGCCACTGCAGTTATGGCTTACACCTTATGAAAACTCTAACCCCCCAAATCTCATGTACCCCATAAACATCACATAATCTCACGTACGCTGTACACCATGATCATCACAATTATAACGAATTAAGGCATGACATCTCTCGCTTTGCATGTCGTGAGTCTATCTCATGTATTTGTTTCATCTTTTAAGTGACATGAATGAACATTTGCACGACATTCTAAATTTCCGAGTTTCACCTGTATTTATCGCCTTGCAATGGGTTGCTTTTTTTTTTGCACTGCTACGTGTTGGCAGAAGCTGGGACAGAGGATGAGAGCTCACTCTGTTCTGTAGCACACTTGGGTCTCTCGAACTGCTGACCGTCTGGTCTTTAAGCTCACCACCTGAGAACCACTAAAGGGGGGGAAAGGTTCAAAGGGAAGGGGATCCACTTATTCCCATCTGAAGGGGAGAGCGACACGACCATGGAGGTATAAAAAACAGGAGATGACAAACTTGAAGCCGACTAATCTGACAGTCCGCCATGTTAGTTGGCCCAAAACATTGCCTTATGGTGCTTTGTGTGGAGTCGTGAAAGTAGATCAAGGTTTCCCCTTTAATATCAGTGGGTGGGGGTTTGTGATCCCCCTCTCCGCTGGCTCCCCTGGGTCCAGAAGGTTGGGGGGACAGACCCCTTTTTTTTTGTCCCCCCAACCCTCATGGACCCACAGGACCCAGGAGAGGGGATTGAATCCAACCCACCTCCTGATATTAAAAGGGAAAACCCGATTGGAGTTTCCCCTTGAATATCAGTGGGTGGGGGGGTTGCGATCCCCCTCTCCGCTGGCTCCCCTGGGGTTGGGATGTTTGGGGGGGAAGGGGTCTGTCCCCCCAACCCTTCTGGACCCAGGGGACCCAGCGGAGAGGGGGAATCCCTCCGACACCCCCCATATTAAAGAGAAGAAAGCAAGCGGTTTCTTCTCTTTAACAATGGAGTGTTGGGGAGTGGGGGTGGATTGATCCCCTATCCCTGGTCCCCTGGGTTTGGAAGGGTTGGGGGGGGAAGGGGTCTGTCCCCCCAACCCTTCTGGACCCAGGATACCTGGGAGATGTGATCGATTCCACCCCCCTCCAACACTCCGTTGTTGAAGAGAAGAAGAAACCGCTTGGTTTCTTCTCTTTAATATGGGGGGTGTCCTGGGTTAGGGTTAGGACCCTCTCTGCCGGGTCCCCTGGCTCTGGAAGGGTTGGGGGGACAGATCCCTTTTGTCCCCCCAACCCAGGGGACCCAGGAGAGGGGATCAATCCACCACCACCCCTCCAACACAAGAAGCAATCGTATGGTAGTCTGCCTGCTAATGTTTTGGTCCACCTAATATGGCGGCAGGCCACGGCCAATGGCTTCAAAAAACTTACAGCATGAAGCCTGTAGTGCCATCTCCTGTTTTTTATACCTCCACGACACACACTCATACCTGTCAACTATCCCGTTTTTCCTGGGAAAACCCCTTATTTTTACCCCTCTTCCCGCCCCCTCCCATTTTATAAATTTTCCCGGAACATCCCTTATTTTTTAAAAAAAACCTGGCCGGAGCCCTCACAAGCAAAGCTGCAGTATGTTTTTCCTGCCACCAGAGGCTGCTGCTGTGTGGCAGGCTTTTCACTTGTGAAAGGAGAGAGAGAAGGTGGTGGGAGAGGCCTTCTGTAGTTTCCTGGCCACATGGTCAATGGAGGCTTTGCTTCGTTTTTGCTGCTGAGCTGGTTGGGATGCATGGGGTGTCTACTCTAGGTGAGCGATATTTCATATATGCAGGGGCAAATCAGCTCTTGGTCTCTCACTCTCATGGTTTATTGAGCTGTTTCTGCCCTGCCTCCTGGCTGGAGGATTTCGTTGCTTGAGAGAGAGGGGGGTTCGTTTCTGTTCTAGAGTTAACTGCTTACAAGCAGTTGGTAACCCTAGGGGGCTGGTTTACTATTCTGCACTTTCTAAAATTAATTAAAAATGAGTAAGGTAAAGGTTTCCCTTGCTCGAAAGCCAGTTGTATCCGACTAGGGTTCAGTGCTCATCTCTGTTTCAAAGCCAAAGAGCCAGCATTGTCTGTGTCTGCAAACATTTCCGTGGTCATGTGGCAGGCATGACTAGACACCAGAGTGCACGGAACGCTGTTGCCTTCCCACCAAAGTGGTCCCTATTTATCTACTTGCAATTTCTTGCTTTCGATCTGCTGGGTTGGCAGGAGCTGGGATGAAGACGGGAGCTCATTTCTGTCCTGCAGTACTCGGGAATCGAACTGCTGACCTTCCGCTTCCCAGTCAGCATCTTAGTCACTTAAGCCACTGAGTAAACAAGAAAGAAAACAAAACAAAAGTCCCCCAAGAAGATGGGGAAAGGGTTCTTTGGCCCACACAGCTTTGTGGCCATTGCATCTACAATACCATCTAGCCATCTTATTTTTGGCCGCCCCCTTCTTTTGTCCTCCACCTTTCCCAGCATCAAGGCTTTCTCAAGTGAATCCTCTCTTCTCATTTGATGTCCAAAGAACTTTAGTGTCATCTTTACTATTTGACCTTTAGTGAGCAGTCGTGGTTGACCTATTTCTAACCCCACATTTGAACATACCTGTCAAGTTTTGGATTTGGAAATAAGGGAAATTTCCTGGCAAATACGGGATACTTGACAGCTATGCTTATCCTGTGCTGCCCTCCAATGGCGGCAATAGGGCATTGCAGTTTAATTAATACGGGATGATGGCAGGGAAGAGGGTAAAATAAGGGGTTTTCCCGGCCAATATGGGATACTTGACAGCTATGCATTTCAAGGGCATCTATTTTTCTGTGCTCAGCTTTCCTAATAGTCCAGCTCTCACAGCCATACATTACCACCAGGAATACCATTGCTTTGACTATGCAATTTTTTGTTTGCAAGGTGATGCCTCTACTTTTCACAATGTTCCCCAGGTTTCTCATAGCTTGTTTCCCAAGCATCAGTCACCTTTTTATTTCACCGCTGCAATCCCCATCTGCAGCGATCTTTGACCCTAAGAAAGTAAAATCTGCCAGTCGTATCCAACTCTAGGGTGCAGTGCTCATCTCCATTTACAGCCAAAGAGCCAGTGCTGTCTGCGTTTGCAGACATTTTCATGGCCATGTGGCAGGCATGACTAGAGCCCAGCAAGTCACATGGCTATATTTGGCGTGTGGCCCAAATTTCCCTTATTTTCAGGTATTGACAGGTATACACACTCCTTCCTCACCTGCGCGGAGTTGGAGGGCGGCTCGCAGGGCCCGGCAGGCGGCCTCGCGGACCCCGGCGGCGGCTGCGGAGGCAGGACCAGCCCCTCCTGGGGGGTCCCCGCCGGGGCGGTAAGTGGCGGCCTGGAGGAGGGTGTCGCGCAGCAACAGCCGCCGCCGCCGCCGCCGGTGCGCCCCGAAGAAGACCCTGCGGAGCATCGCCTCCAGGTGCGCCCGCGCCGCCTCGCCCTGGCCCTGGCCCAGGCAGCAGGGGTGATCCCCGGGCGTGCAGGGGGGCGAGACGGGGGGCGGCGCCTCCGCCTCCCCTTCCTCCCCGGCCAGGTCCAGCAGGGCCACCCCGACCACGGCCACGGCCAAGCCCGCCGGGAGGGAGGAGGAAGAGGCGGCGGCGGCGGCGGCGGCGCTGCGCCCGGGGCGGCTGAGCAGGAGGAGGCGCCCGCGCAGGTCGCGCAGGATCTCGCGCAGGCGGCGCCGCTCGGGGCTCCGGCGACGAGGCTGCAGCAAAGCGCTGGCTCGGAAGAGGACGAAGAGCAGCAGCAGCGCCGGGCAGGAGGGCGAGGGCGAGGGCGAGGGCGAGGGCGGCAGCAGGAGGAGGCTCAGGGCCCCCCTCCTCCTCCGGCGCCCCACCTGCACCCGCACCTGCACCCGCCGCCGCCGCCGCCGCGCCTGGTCCTCGGGCGGCTTCTCCTCGCGGGGCGTCGGCGGGGGCGGGGGGGAGGCCCCGAAGAGGTCGCGGGCGAAGGCCTCCAGCAGAGCCCTTGGCCCCGCCTCGCCCGCGCCCGCCTCGGCCACCAGCAGCAGCCGCTCGCGGCCCCCCACGCGCCCCACCAGCGCCTCGAACTCGCGCAGCGTCGCCGCCGCCATCGCCCGACCCGGAGGAGCAAGAGAGGAGGACGGACGGAGGGACGGACGGACGGAGTCGGTCAGCCTGCCAGCCTGGCCTGGCCTGGCCCTGCTCTGCTCTGCTCTCTCTCCGCCCTTCGGCCGGTCCGGCGCCCAGACCCCACCCCACCCCCGGGCAGGCTGTTCAATGGGCCTTGCGCCGCTCCCCTCCCTTGCCTGGGCCTGGGGGGGGGGTAGGGGGGGTTTCCGTCCTCCTCGTCTCCCCTCCGCCGCCCTTTCTTCTTTGGTGTCCATGTCCATCCAGGTGTCCCAACAACTCTCAAATGCCAGAACGAAGCCGCTTTCTCGGCTTTGTCGTTGGTCAACGTTACATCTTCGCCGTTACATGATGTTCCCGTTAGTAATTGGCAGTTGATTCGGACTCCTTCCTTGAGCTGGGGGTCGGACTCAGTGGCCTAAATACTGTGATGGCGAACCTTGGCACTCCAGATGTTCTTGGACTTCAATTCCCAGAAGCCCAAGCTCCCGTGAATCCACACGAATGGGTTTACTGCGATTCATCCGGCCCACGCCACCCTCGTCGCTCCTGGAAGCGGAAGTAAAATGTGCCCGTATGGAGGGTTAACCCAGAAGAGTCTTAACCGCACAGGCGCGTTTTGCTTCCACTTCCGGAAGCGATGAGGGCCGCACGGGCTGGATGAATCGCAGTAAACCCCTTCGTGTGGATTCACAGGGGGCTTGGGCTTCTGGGAACTGAAGTTCAAGAACATTTGGGGTGCCAGGGCTCGCCATCAGTTTTATTTTCTCAACTAGTGTAGGTTTGAGGCCTCCTGCCACTATCCGCATGGCTTCATTAATGGCAACGGCAACTTCTTTTGCATGTGTGGATGCATTCCATACTGGAGCAGCATCCTCTGCTGCAGAGATGCTCAGGGCCAAAGCTGATGAATGCAGCATAGTTTGTGAGTTTTCCTGATGATGATGGTGATGTTCCTCATACAGTACAGTACTAACTTTAGCTTTTGTTATTCAGGTAGCGCTGCATAAAAGGTGTCCTGTCAAGTGTCACACAGAGATATTTTGGTATTGGACAATGTGGTGCCTGAAGGGCCGTCCAGTGGCCCCCCGCCTTAGTGTGTCAAAAACCTCAAAATGCTACTATGCTAGCAAATTGCAGACTTGATGCTCTGCAAATCTCCTCGGAGAACTTGCAAAAACAACTCTGCCTGTTGGAGAACTGTAATCCCAAACTAACCTTTTCCAGCCTCTGTCAGATTGTTGTTGTAAGATCTTGGCACAAATATGTAATAAGCCATGCCAATATCCTTAATGCTAGTTCCAGAAACTGGAGGGAGGGGGCATTTCCTAGTTCCTACCTACCCTTTGTGCAAAATGTAACACTGCTTGACTTTTCCTTGTTCCTGCTGACCTTTGACTTAACCCATATTGACAAAAAAGGCTGGCCAGGGAGGGGAACATAACCCACAATGTACACGGAAGAGAGACTGTTTACCTTTCTCTATTGATTAACTGCTCCCAAGGTCTTCCCTTAATGCAAGAAAGGCATCATCATCTGCAGAAGAGAAGGTACCTACTGTAGGTAGCCAGAGGTCTAGCATAGTGTCTGCAGTATGGAGATGCCCTGGCTAATGCTCCTGTCACCCTGCAACCAAAAGCATGGCTAAACCCTCCTCCAGGCTATTATTCTGGTAAAAGCAACCAAAACCACCTTTCAGTGGGAGCCGATAGATGGTGGGTCTCAGACTTGTAACTCAGCTAGTTCAATTCCATGGGAGAACCGGCAGTTCTTTGGTTGCAGCTTCCAACTTTGCTCTGGAAGAACAAAGAGCCTGGTGGTGCATTACTAAGCTAAAACGTTGTGAGTTCGATCCCCTTATGAAGATCCAAGTTGACTCAGCCTTGCATGCTTTCGAGGTCCGTAAAATGAGTACCCAACATGTTGGGGACAAAATGCTTTTTAACATGTGAACCACCCAGAGTACTTTGAGTGCTATGGGGCAGTATATCAGTGTGATGGCCATTTCCTGTGGGACTTGGTTGAGATAACTTTTTTCCCTAGAGCCTAGAACTGCCTCCCCAACAGTCATATATGTACTTAGGAAAACCACACTCAAGGGGATCCAAATCACAAAAAGGGCAGTGAGAGAACTGTCCCCTTGTGGTACAGTCCAGGACTATGGTAGATTGTGCAGCATGTGTGAACATTATAACCAAGAACAGGGGCTGCTCAGCAGCAACATTAGCATATGTTCAATGCCAGGTGTTTGTTTTGTATCTTCCCAAGTTTGCAATTGAAAAGGGGACATTCACAGCTAATCTGAACAGCCAGAGATGATCTGCCATTACCAAACTGTATGAAGCCACATTGATTTGTATGCTAACCAATCGCTCTGTACCTGATGTGTATAAATGGATGCCATGAAGTCTCACTCCCATGTCCAATGAAGTGGACTTGATCCATGAAAGCACACAATGAAATATAGCAGTTAAGTCTTTAAAGTGCTACAGCGTTTTTGTTTATTCTGATAAACCTTTCCACGGTTGCCGCTGGGCAGGAAGTGATAATAAAGGCAGAATAATTTGCAAATTGTTTATCTTTTCAAGGCAGCAAAGATACAGGGACATTTTTGCTGTAGATAGAAAAAGGCATACACGCACACATCACCTGCTCAAAGCAAGTAAATCAAAGCATATACTGTACTATGGATCAACATCTGTCCCTACTTCAAAAGGTGTGGTTTTATAATTCTATTAAACAGGGTTTGTTGTTGTTGTTCATATACAGTACAGACATTACTTTGATCCTAAGTAGTTTTTCACGAAGGAAACGGTGTGTGTAGGCATAAATGGAATCATGTCCTTAAAACGATGCCCAACTTTAAACGATATAGCTTTGGTCAATAAGGTGCGTACAGTATTGTACCAATCTCTGTCTCAGCTGGTGCCCCTATTGATCTGGCTGATGGTTACAATGACAAGAGGGCAAAGTCTCCCTTCTGCTTTTGTTGAAAACTGAGCAGCCTTTTCGCCACAGAGTAAACTTTGCAAATTGTGCAGGAGCCCTCCCCTCCCTCAGTTCAAAATCTACCTGGGCACATGGACATAGCCAAGTAATCCCAAATCCTTGTGTGCTCTGGTTTACTGGTTAAAATAATCTTCCCCAGAACAGCAGAGCCATGCTCAACTGGGGCTGCAGATTAGTAAATTCTGTATACATATGGGGCAATCACTACATGCCAATTGTTGGGAGCATTCATGGTGCCCAGGTTAGACTACCTAAAGTCACCTGCCTGTTGGGGAATTTTGGTTCTTGCCGTTTAGCAGAGCAGAAAGAAGCATATCCAGCTGTAGCATAGGAAATAATGAAGAACAGCAGCCAAAACCATCCTAGCCTCCACCCAGCCCTTTTTCATTTTCACAGCCATTAGCATTTATTTCACATGGGAAAAATCACTCCTGAAGCTTCTCAAATAGAATTTTTTAAAACTTACAATCACATTGTTCAGTTACAACGCGCAGGCTGGTGCAGAATTCCTTACAAACACCCCCATTTACTGAGCCAGGGCAACCAGGAGGTCTGAGCCAGGCAACTTGGCTGTCTCACTGAACATCTTGTGTTCAATTCTGCCAATCAATTCCTCATGATTTGCTGACTTCATCTTCCAGGGTGGAAGACAAGAGGATCGCTAGTCTTGCTCCTAGTCTTCACCAAGGAATTAATGGATGAAGTTGAAATCATAGTAACATTGGCTGGAAGGGATCACTTCTAACTGGGGATGTTATTCTAAAGAAAGGTAAAGCTGCGAATAGCTGTGCGTAGTCTGCATTTTGATCAAGCGGACTCCAGTTAAGTCTAAGCAAATACTAGTTGAGATGCCATGGTCAGAACTATTATTCAGTAAAGAAGTTCAGAGCAGACACTGATGAATCGCAGTAAACCCATTCATGTGGATTCACAGGGGGCTTGGGCTTCTGGGAATTGAAGTCCAAGAACATCTCTAGTGCCAAGGTTCGCCATCACGGGTGTAGCCTTTAGACCAGGGTTTCCCAACCGTTGGTTTTTGGATTTCGCTTCCCAGAAGCCTAAGTCAATCCCCCAAAGCACTGATCAGCTGAACTGACTTAGGCTTCTTGGCATTTAGACCAGGGATTCTCAAACTGCGGCCTGCGGTCCAGATGTGACTCTCGATACGATTCCATGTGGTCCCCCACCATCTCCACACTAGGACAAAGTGTGCAAAATGGCTGTACGGCCCCCAAAGCTGTCTGAGGGAGCGTGACTTGGCCCCCCGGCTTAAAAAGGTTGAGAACTCCTGCTGTAGACTATCTTTCTAATCTTGGTCCACATGCATTGGTTGCCTGCTAGTTTCTGTGCCTGATTTGATATCCATGTTTTGATTTGGATCCCTGGACTGAGCAGAGGGTTAGACTCAATGGCTTTATAGGTCCCTTCCAACTCAATTAAATTATTCAATTCAATGATATGAATAGCAGGAACACAGAATGCAAAGACAAAACCAAATATACAACAGCGGAACATATTTTGACTTTATTTCAGTACAAATTTAGACTCTAGATGGATACAGCATCTGCAAAGAAAAAAGAAAAAGAGGTTAGACATTGGTGTGATGAAGATATAGAAGCATCACATGTGGGATCTTCCACAAGTCCCACACTTTGGTTTTGACGGACAATGATTAACCACATTTCTAATTCTTTCTGTATACATTGGACACCTTGAAACTTCCTTAGTTCTCCAAAAGAACAGACCTCCTGCCTTTTCAGGACTAATGGCCTAAGAACTAAGCAACATTCCCAAGCAGCTCTAAAGCACTCCCCCAACAAGAGGGACCTCCTAACACCAGAGAGCAACAGCTCTGGTTATCAGAGTGCGCACAAACAATTGTCAATAAGGCTCATGGAAGAGCCAGTAAGTTCACAGGCGTCTTGTGCAGGATTCAAGCATAATTGCTCCCTCCTCCTCCAAAGCCAACTTCACAACCTTCTCTGAATCCTGGTCTCAATGACAGCTATGCTAGTTAGACTCTAGGAAATACTTCACTAAATCCTTTGCTAACTGTGCCACCACATGGACATGCAAAGTGTTTGAAGCCATTTATTGGGCCCCGGGAAACCAACAATCTCTTGGAAATATTTTCTCCCTGTCCACAGCACAAGAATGAGATTTATGAAGCAGCAGAACCTAGACCTAAATTTCTATATCTTCCAATCAAGATGGAATAGCAAGACAAAGGCATGTCTGCGCCAGGCTATCAAATGTTTGCACACTGTTCCCTTCATTTCCTGAAGAGCAGATGCCCTATGCTTCCATTTATTTAAAACTTCATCAAGTTAATATGTATAACTGTCTATTCAGAAGACCTGAACACTCTTCTCCTCCTCCATGATTACAGCTTGCTCAAGAGACACGTGGTTCCAGTCCTTACCACTCGGATCCTATGTCCAATGGCTTTGGCCGGCAGGTTGGAACGGAACTTTGCTCGCACCATGCCGCTGTTGCCGTGGGCGCGGGTCACCTTCCCCCAGATGACTCGGGTCTTGTTGGGTTTGCCACCAGGAGTCACTGTGTTGCTGGAAAGAGGAATAAACAAACCGTTCAAGTTCCAGCACTTCTTCCACCTGACACACATACAGGAGTGCTCCTGTCTTCTTCCTGTGCCATATCTGATTCCAAATATTGACGATCCTCATGGCAATCAGCCATGAAGATTTCCCCTGGAAACAATATAATGCAGTGGCTCTCCTTTTGCCTTCTGTTTCGCAGCATGACCCCCATGCCACTGATCCAGTTCCAAGAGTCACTTTCTGGTCCTGAGCCCTTTTGGCACGCAAAGTCCTCCTCTCAGCCCCAGGACAAGATGGATGAAGCTGCTGCCCTCCATCAAGATGGATTCAAGTGGGATTTAATCCACTTGGGGACCATCATCCTTCCCTGTAGACGTCGCCACCCAAGGCTGCTAGTCCTCAGGGTGGACAGGTTAGTTAACGCTGAGTCACTGGCAATACGGTTTGCTCCAGTGGTTCCCAATGTGGGGCCCACGCCCCACAGGGGGACTTCAATTCCCAGAAGTCAAAGTCAGTACATTGGCTGATCAGTGCTTTGGGGAACTGACTTGGGCTTTTGGGAATATGTAGTACTAGCAAGGGTTGCCCGGCGTTGCCGGGCTTCCCCCCCCCCCCCCCGTGTTTTTTAATTAAAAATGAGCCAAAAATTTTTTTTGCAATAGTGTTACATTGTGTTGGAAGGTTAAATTGTGTTGTTTTTTAAAAAAAATTGCTTAGTCTGTAATTTTAATTTTTTAAATGTTTATTTATGTTAAATTTGTTTGGCTTGGCTGTTATTAACTGTGATCTGCTTTTTTGGGTTTTTTTGAGGATTAATAAAAGAAGAAAGTATGATATAATAACTCAGCACAGGATTTTTTAAAGTTTCTATTGTATTTTATTGACATATATTTGTGATTTGTGTGAAAGTGTGTTTAGTGTAATTTTTTTTACTTGTTTTTTTTGGTGTGACCTTTTGTGTAAAATTGTGAATTTGTGTTTTGTTTGGGGCTGTTGTGTGTTTTTGAATTGTTTTTACTATTGTGGCCAGCAGGTGGTGCTGGTAGGGGTTATTGTATTTTGACTTTTGTTTCTCTCCTGGCCTCTGGGTGGAGCTTCTTCTGGTAAATAGGGTCTTTCTGTATTCATTTATTTTCCAGTCCTGGTGGAGGTAGCACCTGTTTTGGTAAGTTTGCTTGTTTTCTTTCTTTTGTGTGTGTGTGTGGGCGGGGGGGGGGAAGAGGGGGGGTTGGAGTGTGTATTTTTTGTCTGTTTGTTTTGTTTTTGATTGTGTCTTTGTTTACTTCGTATTGTTTTGGTGTTTTTGTTTTTGTGTATTTTTGGCTGTGTTTGAGTGTTTTTAGTAATTTTAAAAAAAAATTTATTTGGTGGTGGGGAAGGTACGTGGTCATTGGGGGGTTTGGAAGGGTGGGCTAGGTGGTGGGGAGGGGGGCATGGTCGTTGGGGGTTAGGAAGGGTGGGCTAGGTGGTGGGGAGAGGGGCATGGTCGTTGGGGGTTAGGAAGGGTGGACTAGGTGTTGGGGAGGGGGGCATGGTCGTTGGGGGTTAGGAAGGGTGGGTTAGGTGGTGGGGAGGGGGGCTTTATTGTTTTATGGTGCTTTTTTTGTGTGTAGTTGTGAAAGTAGATCGGGGTTTCCCCTTTAATATCAGTGGGTGGGGCTTGCGACCCCCCTCTCCGCTTGCTCCCCTGGGGTTGGGAGGTTTGTGGGGACAAAAGAGGTATGTCCCCCCAACTCTTCTGGACCCAGTAGACCAGGCACAGTGGATCGATTCCCTCCCCCCCTCCTTAAAACAACTCCGTTTTTAAAGAGTAGAAAAAGTTTTTTTAAGGAGGGGGGTGGGAATCGATCCCCTCTCCCTGGTGTCCTGAGTCCAGAAGGGTTTGGGAAACATTCCCCTTTTGTTCCCACAAACCTCCCAACCCTAGGTTAGCCAGCGGAGAGGGGGATCACAACCCCCACCCACTGATATTAAAGGGGAAACTCCAGTCGGGTCCTTCAGGCGCCGTGGGTGAGGGATAGAAAGCCGGCTGGTGTGTGTTTGGCTGTGACGCGGTGAGTTGTTCTTCTTTTTAATTTTTCGGGCGCCGTTTTCCTCAGCGTTCTGCGTGCTCATGGCGCGCAGGACGCTGGGGCTTGTAGTAATGGGTTGGTGCTTTCTGTTTGTGCTGCGTTTTTTTAAAATGGTTTTATTTTGATTGGCTGCGGCGCGTTTCCGAACGCTGCCCCGTGCGAGAGCCTCTCAGCCTGATTGGCTCTGGCGCGGCGCGGCGCAAGGAATGTTGGGAAGTGAAGTTGTTTCCCTTTCTTCGCGTTTGTGGGGCTGTTGCTCCACTGCTGGTTTTTTCAATCCTTCGTTGACCTGCGTACCCAGATCGGCCGTGTGCACGAAGGGTGAGTGCAGGCAAGTAGGGCGAGGCATAGCAACCTATAGCCAGTTCCAACGGTTAACCCTTGGATTTATATATGTAGTATGACATTCAAAAAAGAAAAGAAAACCACACACAAGCAATTTCCATGCCTATTCCACTTAGTAAAGGTCAAGGTCTCCCTTCCTTGAAAGCCTGTTGTCTACAGTCAAAAAGCCAGCACTGTCTGCATCTGCAGACGTTTCCATGGTCCTGAATGCTGTTACCTTTCCCACTGAAGCAGTACTGTACCTATTTATCTACTTGCAATTTCTTGCTTTCAAACTGCTAGAGCTGGGACAGAGATGGGAGCTCACTTCTTCATGTACACTCAGGTCCTGCCGACCTTCCAGTCGTCAAGTTCAGTATCATTAACCACTAAGCCACAACAGTCCCTCTCTTCCACTTAGTACTGGTTAAATGCCTCAAAAAAACAACTGATTTTTACTCCAATCCAGACATCACACCTTTTGAGACACTATAATGTATGCTCTGAGTTAAACATCTTAACATGATTCTGAGAATACTAAAAAGATTATGGATTAAACACTCCCGGTTAGTATTCTGTGAACTCACTTTTTTGCTTTGTACACATAGGCACATTTCTTGCCTAAGTAGAATTCTGTCTCATTGCGTGAGTATACCCCCTCAATCTTCAGAAGCGCTGTATGCTCCCTTTGGTTTCGGAGGCCTCTTTTGTAGCCAGCAAAAGTGGCTTTGGACCACAACCTAGGGAAAGAAGTTGGCACAAAGTAAGTACATATGAAAGAAGAGGTTGGAAGGAAATGCAGGCACTCTGCAACAGTGGCCTCTCCTACCTGCCAGTCATGGTATTGTTTTGAAGTCCTGTCACCAGCAGGCCTGAAGGAAAGAAGGAAAGAAGTGGATCAGCATCAATCTAATAAACCTGTCTGATATATGGAACGGCTCTTTCCCATCATCCTGTAGCCGTGATGGCGAACCTTGGCACTCCAGCTGTTCTTGAACAAGTCCCTGTGAATCCACACAAATGGGCTTACTGCGCGTATGTGCAGTAAACCCATTTGTGTGTATTCACAAGGACTTGTTCAAGAACAGCTGGAGTGCCAAGGTGTGCCAGCCTTGTCCTGTAGCTTCTTCCTCCCAAGGCAGCAAATGTAGAGAGATAAATTTAGCAGTAGACACCACTTCATCCTGCAAATGCTATTGTTTGGAATCTAAATAGTAGAAACACACAGTTCCTTTCCAGATTATATTAGCCTTTTAACCTTGCACTCTGTATTCCCTTACACACTGAGGGAGGTAAAAAATCTACGAGCAAACATGTAGTAGAACCAAAACAAAAGATACCAACATAGCAGTTGCTAACACAGCTTAATCAATTTTAATTTATTTTTAAAATGCAGACTACTTTAAGAGAGGTGAAAGACTAGAAACATCAGTGTCTGAAACACAGAACTATAGCCTTTTTTCAACCTGACTTGCTCATCAGCAACGATCACAAAGTGTGACAGAAACCTACGGATGTTCATGTCACGTTTTTATAACTTGACACAGACAGGGTGTTAAAGTACATCTCAGTCATGTGCCTAACCATACAACTGGCAATGCAACTGAGATGTGCTGTGACAACTCATTGATAAGCCAGGCAAAGCATACAAACCTACATGGAATCCAATATGATTCTGACAAATAGAGATTTATATATACAAGACAATGAATAATTGATAACACAATTAGCATTTATAAAGGATGTTCTGGCTCAGACAATGTGATGTAGTAACATCAGAAATGGTGGAGGACAGGGGTGCCTGGCATGCAGTGGTCCATGGGGTCGCAACCAACTGTGTGACTGAACAACAACAAAATAGCCACCAAACCTCTATTCAACATTTAATGAGCACCCAAAGATGAATGTGCCAGCCCTGCTGTATATTCTCCATCTCCTACTGCTACCCTCATCCCTCTCCTTGTGTTGATGAATGTCACCATCCACCTCTGTCTCTTTAGGACTCTGGAAATTGTAAGCACAGAAAAACTGTGAAAGAAGGTGGAGCTACCTGCTCATCCTTATTCTCTCATTGTAATATGACTGCCAAAATGAATCAGGAGAAATGAAAAAGTTTCCTTCACAACCTAAAGAATCTCAAAAGGTTGTTATAAGAATAAAGGAAGATCAACTCTGTTTATCCCATCATTTGTTGATAAGAGAAAAGCAGATGTAATGTCTTATTCATGTCTAAAGGACACAATCACTCACAATAACCCTGCAAAGTCTGGTAGTATGACTTTCAATCTATAGGAGAATGGCGTCAAAAGATAATGGTTCCCCCAAAACAACATTTAAGAACTGAGGATTTCCAAGCCATGTTAACATGTTGGCCCTGCTGGGTTAATTAGTCCAACAATTGTTTCCAATAATTATCAACTAGACTTCTCTGTCGAGACACGGTAACTCTGAAAAAGGCTTTATTTTGCTATCATCAGATAAATGAACTCAACAGATCAATTCAATACCATTAATTTGCTGATTTAAAAAACCCTTTGGAAGTCAATTTCCTATAACTTGGGAGTAACAAGAGCATCAGAATCATGCAGGATGTAGAAAAGCAGTATCTTCTTTCAATTAAAACTACACCTCAGATCCACCATCGTCTGAGGTTTTCCCCCTCCTGTAATTAAATTTTTTAAAAAGGTTTTTAAGATTTTATATTTGTTTTTAGATAATAGATGTCACGGCGGGGGTGGGTGGGTAATATTATGTTTTTATGGGTTTTTTAAATTGTTTTACCTGTATATTGGTCTTAGTGTACACCGCCCAGTCCTTTGGATAGGGCGGTATATAAATCTATTAAATTAAATTAAATTAATTAAATTAAATCATGTGAAAAAGATAACTATGGATTAACATGAACCAATACCCTGGGCTGCCAAAAAGACAAACAAATGGGGCCTAGAATAAGTCAAGCCTGAACGTTTTGGAGACAAAAATGATGAAGCCATCCTACTTTGGGCACATCATGAGAAGGCAAGACTCTGCAGAAAAAAACAATTCTTCTGAGAAAGGTAGAAGGCAGCACAAAACAAGAGGCCAAAGGAAGACTCCTAAGGGCAGCCACAAACTTTAACTTGGAGGAGTTGGACAGAGCTGTTGAGGACAGGGCATTTTGGAGGTCATTCATTCATAAGTTGGAGACAACTTGACAGCACCTAACATGAACTGGTTTTAAGTATGGATTAGGGTAATCTTTTGACTTGTACTGAAAATCATGATGAGGAACATGTGATCCTCCAGCACACAGTTGGACTGTAACTCCCATTGGCCTAGCTAGTTTGGCCAACATGATGGGAGAGGTCCATTGACATCTGGAATGCAAAAAGGACAGTATTCCTAACGCAAATTTCATTACCCTCTTCTTAATGTTGGTCCTGCTCTCTACATTCTCAGGCAAATCTTCCTAAGCCACAGCAGGCGAGATCTTTTCTAGCAGCGAGTGCAAGGACTTCAATGTAAAAAAAGAAATCCACATTGAAGATAATAGAACACTCGCAGTTAAAGTGATTTTGAAAAATACAGATGACACCCGGAAAATTAGAATATTGTGCAAATGTTCATTCATTTCACTTAAAAGGTGAAACAAATATATGAGATAGACTCACTACATGCAAAGCGAGAGATGTCATGCCTTAACTCGTTATAATTGTGATGATCATGGCGTACAGCGTACATGAGATTATGTGATGATTATGGGGTACATGAGATGGGGGGGGGGTGTTCATAAACTGTAAGCCATAAGCATCAATATTATAGCAAAGTAAGGCTTGAACTATCTCGCTTTGCATGTAATGAGCCTATCTCATATATTTGCTTCACCTTTTAAGTTGCATTACAGGACTGAATGAACATTTGCATGATATTTTAACTTTCCGAGTTTCACCTGTACACTAGGAAGGATGCTCAATAAATGGAACTTTCTGCACTGGATAACTGAAATAATGGGGGGGGGGGGAGGGAGGATAACATCTTCTAACCTTGCTGGGCCTGGCCAAAAGTATACGTAGTCTATAGTCACACGTAGGACATGTTCTTTACTGGACACAAAAGAATAACATGTAGGACTGTGAAGGCAAACCTTAGCACTCCAGATGTTCTTGGATTTCAATTCTCAGAAGCCCAAACCCCCTGTGAAGCCACATGAAGGGGTTTACTGCAATTCATCTGGCCTGTGCCGCCCTCGTCGCTCCCGGAAGCGGAAGTAAAACACGCCTGTCTGGAGGAAAGGTTAACCCGGAAGAACTTTAACCGCATGGGCACATTTTACTTCTGCTTCTGAGGGCAGTGTGGGCCAGATGAATCACAGTAAACCCCTTTGTGTGGATTCACAGGGGGCTTAGGCTTCTGGGAATTGAAGTCCAAGAACATCTGGAGTGCCAAGGTTTGCCATCACAGATGTTGGGGCATGACTGCCTGCAACAGGAGCACCAGGACTTGTGCATGCATGATTTCGTCGCCCCCCCCCCCCAACCCCCGGAAAGACTTGGAAGGGACTGTGTTGGGGTTTATCTTTATATTGTTATTTTGTGATGATTTGTATTTGGACATTATGCATATTATATACTTTTTTGATGCCATTAATTGATGCTTTACATATAATTTTATAATTGTGATTTTGTATATTGTTTGAATTTAGATTTTGTATGCTGTTTTTGTACTTTGGATATTGTATTTGTATGCTGTAAACCGCTTTGAGTTCCCCTAGGGGAAGTAAAGCTGTATAGAAATATAACAACAACAACAGCATTTCTCCACTTGCTCTGCTTTCCCAATTACCAACACACAACAGCTTCTAGTTCTGGTAGCGCAACATACTGACTGGGAGCCACTGTGTGTGTGTGTGTGTGTGTGTGTGTGTGTGTGTGTGTGTGTGTGTGTGTGTGTGTGCGTGTGCGCGTGTGTGTGTTGTGACTTCCAGCAACCCTAAAAAAAGGGGCTTTCAAAGCAATGTATTTCCGTATCCAGGCCTGACTTTAAACTACCAAAATGAAGCCACCTTCTTGGCTTTGGTGTTGGCCAAAAGTAAATCCTCTCTGGTCCTCCATGTTCCCTGTCATAACCGGTAAACCAGCACATGAGCCTGTGGACTCTTGTCGCTCTCTCTCTCCCCACGTCCACCACCACCACCACCACCACCACCACCACCAACCCCTCGTTGGTCTTCTTGCATTGGGACTCGAACCCTCGGCCTGTTCAGGGTGGCCTAAATGACCCAGGGGAGGGGAGGGAGGTCGAATGAGCCCCTTATCCACCACCACACCCTCCTTGGATAGGGTCCCATAAGGCCTGCACCCCACGGGGTCTCCAGAGGACCCACCCAGCCCATCTCTGTGCACACTGACTGAGCCACACGGGGTCCATGCACACCCTGAAGAAGCAGCCCCAAGCATCTCCCCGAAGAGGGTGCCTCCCTCGGCCTTAAGGCCTCCCGCCATCCGCCCCGCATCCGGGCCATCCCGCCTCGGTCCGCCCCCCGAGAGGGCTCTTCGCCCCCCGCCACCCTTCCCTCGCCCTCCCGCCCGCCTCAGAAGCCGCCTCGCCCCGCCAGGCGGGCCCCGTTTGCCTCCCAAAGCGCGCTGGCTCTGCTCACCTCAGCTCCACCGGCCCAAGATGGCGGCGAGAAAGAGAGAGAAGCCGCCGCGGGGCAGGCTGGGAGATTGAGGCCGCAAGGCCCCCTCGGCCAAGGTGGCCGCGGCACTTGCCTGTCTGGAATCCACATACCCACATACGTGTTTTCAGTGGTATCCTAAGCGAACGAGCCCCCACCCCGGTACCTTTTAAAGAGAGAGAGAGAGAGAGAATGTGAACGTTAGAACGACAGGCGTCCGGTAGGCCCAACGGTTTCCAGTGAGGCCCCGCTCAGGCTTGGGGTGGTAACCATGGCGACCCCCTTGTCTCAGCGCCTGAGTTACAGGTGAGTCTGGAAAAGAAAGTTTTTTTAAAAAAAGGAAAACTAATGCCAACCTAGCAGTTCGAAAGCAAGACATTGCAAGTAGATAAATAGGGACCACTTCGGTGGGAAAGGTAAACAGCGTTCCGTGCGCTCCGGTATCTAGTCATGCCTGCCACATGACCACGGAAACATCTGCTGAAGCAGACAGCGGTGGCTCGTCGGCTTTGAAACAGATGAGCACTGCGCCCTAGAGTCGGATACGGATGGCTTTCGAGCAAGGGAAACCTTTACCTTAAACTATAGCAGTTAGTGGCCTGTAAGGTGCCACAAAGTTTTCATCTTCTATTTGTCTGTCTATCCTGCCTGCCTGTGCACATCTATCTATCTATCTATCTATCTATGCAAATACATCTGTCTATCCGTCTGTCTGTGCAAATACATCTCTCTTTGTCTGCCTATCTATCTGTGCCAATACATCTGTCTATCAATCCAAGGGTCCTCAATCTTTTTAAGCCGGGGGCCAGATCATGCCCCCTCTGACTGTTGGTGGGCCGGATAGGTGCCAGTGGCTCGTGGTGGTCTTTACAACATCCGCCCTGCTGTGGAGCGCCGTTAGGGACATGCCAAGCCAAGTGTAGACAAGGATTGAGGCGGCAGCGGTGGAAGTGAAAGCGGCAGCTGGAGCAAGGTTGTAGGCCAGAGGAGTTGGTGCCGCAGGCCATAGGTTGAGAACCCCTGATCTAATCTATCCGTCTCTCTAATCTTAGATCTGTCTGTTCGTTTTTTCAAGAACTGTTGCGAGTCAGCTCCTATGCAAGATAACAATGTTAATACGTTATAATAAAACAAATAGATTGGACAAAATTCTTTTCCCCCGAGTGGTCATGACCAGTGGTGGGCTCAAAAATGTTTTACTACTACACTTTGGGCGTAGTATAGTGGGCATGGTCAGCGGGGGAAGCCCTGTGTTGTACCCGAATTAGGACTACTTTATTCAAAACTTGGATGGGCAGAGGGGCCGGCCAGAATTTCTGCTACTGGTTCTGGCAAACTGGTGCGAAGCTGCTGATGCCCACCACTGGTCATCACCTGTATTATACCCGTCAAGCGCGGCTCCGGAAAATACGGGACTTGCGCAGAATCCTTCTGCGCAGAGCCCTTCAGCGCATGCACAGAAGGGTTCTGCACATATGCGCATGTGCAGTAACTACTTTCCCCACCGGTCAAATTACGGGATGGCGACGGGAAAGTGGAGGAAGCAGTGCGGAAATACGGGAAATCCTGGCCAATCCAGGATACTCAACAGGTATGTCTGTATGGAACCGATTTGGAAGTGTTTTGCTTGGCTTTGAATCAGTATAAACATTCCTACACTTTATTAGGCACACATTCCCAATACTGGAACATACGTACACCATTCATTGTGGGAAAGGAGGAGTGCTTGAAAAACATTCTTCCAAGCAAAGGTTGCTACCCTTCATAACTGAACTCTATTTCTGGCTCTGTGTGTGTCAAAAATGGCTGCAGGATCAAGGCTAGTTGACAGCCTCAGATTCAGCTCTGATTACTCACACATAAAATACCTGTAACGTTCCACAGAGTGTTAGGAAGGACATGAGATAATTTCAGCAGGTATACTGTCTGTGTGTGTAGGTGACAATCTGAGCCTTCTTGCAACCAAAGTATGTGGATCTATTTTGCAGTTCCTGACCATTTATATATGAAACTTCTAAACTGTAATTTTAAATACATTTCTGAGGGCGCAACCCCAGTGACCAAACTAGCACTTATTTCCAGGTACTGTTGCAATGAAAATCAAACAGCCTGTTTCCTTAAATTGTCATCATATGTCTTCACCTCACTTCTGTCCAGAAGAGGTCACTACAGTTTAAATTTTTTAAAAATCAAAGTGGTAGCTATATTAGTTGATTCCAGCTTGTATAACAAAAACAAAATGAAATTAAGGTGGCACTTTTACAATTGATTATAAAGGGGCCAATTCCTGTTTAGCTGTCTTTAGTTACTGGATTAGTTCAAGTGCTATCTCATCTTGGGCTAGGTAGCAAACGTTTACAATGATAGAAGCCGTGAAAACAAAACACCCAGTTAAATTAAAATTAGCCAGCACTTACTTAAAGCTGGATATGAACCTGTCTCCACTCCCAGGGAGGTGAATAAGAAGCCCCTTATGAGTTTTAGTACCTGTGTATTCACAAGAAATATCATTGTTTGAGTAGACAGTGGAGGTTGCTGTTATTACTTCCTGTCAAGTTGCCTCTGATTTATGATGACCTCATGAATAACAATCTCCAAAATGTTTTGACCTCAACAACTCTACTCCTATATATTCAAGCCTGTGGTTCCTTTTAAGGGAATCGACCCATCTTGTTTTTTGGGCTTCCTGTTTTCCTACTGCCTTCCCCTTTTCCCAACATTATTGTCTTTTCTAGAGAATTTTGCCTTCTCATGATGTGCCCAAAGTAGGACAGCCTACTTTACCATTTCCATCTTGATTCATACTTCTCGCATGCCATTTTCCAATTTTATGTGCTGAGGAGTATCAGACCTTCACTTTTGTGCACATCAGCCACTAAATATCCTTTTGGTTTTAATCAAGTTGTGTCATTAGTGACAGCACTACTCATACTTGTCCTTTGCTCTTCCCTGGTAATTAAATGTTTTCTAACTGGGGATTCTCATCTTCCAGCACTATTCTTGACCACATTGGCTGGGTTTTAGAGGAAATTCAAAACATCTTGAGAGCACCTCCTAAGGAATGGTGTGCTTGCAAATGGGAACACTGAAATGGCCTCCCTAATCAGGGGGCTTCCATTGTCAGGTGGCGGATGGTTCTGTGGGCTTTATGAATGCTGTACACTCTTTTCTTTCCACTAGAGATTCTGACTTTAGGAACAAGCTCCTTGCTCTGGATGCTGTCAGGCTTTCTGCTATCCTGGAGGACTGCACTGACCAGTTGGCTGTTCTTGGCTATATCATGCCCAATACATACGAAGGCAGGAAAGATATCAGTGCTGTAAGTATTTCACATGCTTCTGAAAGAGAGACAGTTGTATTATGCTGAAGGTCTTTGCTCCGTCTATGAACGATTCTCAGTAGGTGCTCCTGGAGTAGTTTCTCCACTGGAACTATTAATTCTCTTTGCGGATCAACCTTTAATTCCTGAAGAGGGTCAGAGGGCATTTGGGTCCGGTGTCAGCTTTGACCGTTCTGTCTTGAATGACACTGCTAGGAGTCCAGACTTGTAACAGAGTCTAGTCTCCTGATGTTATTGTCCTTAGCTTCTCAAATTCACTCAAACCCACCCATTGGGTGCAGAGGCTTCTGACACTGGAAGTGATGCCATCCTAATTGGTAGTCATTATCCAGAACTGGACTCTGTGAAGGAGAACACTTGGCATCTTTCTGGTGTCAGGAAGAAGGTGGAAGAGACCAGCATGAAAGGAAGGGATGGAACAGGAATAAGGAACATGTGGGCTTCTAGATCTCTGCTGCTGCCAGGATCCTGACCTTTTGCTTTGCTGGTGAGGGTTACACACACTTTTCATGCAGAATGTCCTAGCTTCAAGCCTAGAACCTGTGCATTTCACTGGATCAGAGGGGAATTGAAAAGAGACAGCTGTAATCTTTGACAGACAAGAAATGGAAAACCGCTTGAGGGAAAAACCCGATTAATACACAATTGTTAACGAACTTATCTATTTAACTGATACTTGTATGTTCTCTTCTGTGTGCAAATTGAAATAGAAAAAGTAAAGTCAGATAGTTTCCTTGTGATTTTATCAAATCCACAGTCTTATATTCACATCATCAAAGCAACAAAATATGATCCATCCACATTAATTAATTCATCAAAGCAAATCCGGTAGTTATATGCTTTTCAGAGTAGTCCTTCCTCAGGATTTCTGTAATAACACAAAGACAAACATAATTAATTAATTAATTAATTGATTGATGTGAATGGATCATATTTTGTTGCTTTGATGATGTGAATATAAGACTGTGGATTTGATAAAATTACAAGGAAACTATCTGACTTTATTTTCCTATTTCAATTTGCACACAGAAGAGAACATACAAGTATCAATTAAATAGATGAGTTCGTTAACAATTGTGTATTAATCTTTTTTTGCCTCAAGCAGTTTTCTATTTCTTGTATGTATCCTTGACACCGCTTGGCCATCACGTCAATTGTAATCTTTGACAGAGCAGAATCCTGATTTGCTCTGACTGCACTGGACAGTATTGCTGACTTAAAAAACACAGCTAAAGATAGCAAGGGAAGAGTTAGGAAATACAGTACTTAATGCTTCAGAATACAAACAAGAGCCTGGTGGATCAAACTCAAAGTCCCTCCAGCTCATTCTAGTGGTGACTGAGTGATTATGGGAAAACCAGACATGCTTCTCTTGTGTTCTGTTTATGGCTGCAGCAAATGCTTCCCCTGCCACCGGTTTTGCTTCCTTTGTTAACTATATCTTCCTTGCTTCTGGGCAGATCGAGGACCTGGAGATGCAGACCATTACTGACACCCAGAGAGACTTGGGCAGCAGGTACAAGAACCTGATGGATGCTAGGGCAGAGAGCCAGGCCAAAGTGCCCATTGAACTTGGGCGGATCACAGAACTTGGGCGGCAGCTGGAAGATACCAGCACAGAGGTGAAGAGGGCTAACCATCTTTTTAACATGGCCACAAGACAGAGCACTATGACCACGGAAAACCTCACAAAGGTTCAAGCTGACAGGTGAGACCTGCTGGGTTTTTTTCCATAAATCTGGGGTGTTAAAACTATGGCCCGTGGGCCGAATCTAGCCCCCAACGTCAATTCATCTGGCCCACACCACCCTCGTCGCTCCTGAAAGCGGAAGTAAAATACGCCCATATGGGCATATTTTTCTTCTGCTTCCGAGAGCGACGAGGGCAGTATGGGCCAGATGAATTGTCATCGGGTCGGATTCGGCCCATGGGCCGTCGTTTCGGCACCCCTTGTTTAAGCAGAGAAAATGATAGCTTAAAATCTATCTCATCCTGTTGCAAAACATTGCAAGACATGTTTTACTTCTGCTTCTGGTGGGAGGAACCACACGACCGGCACCCCTGCCATAGAGCAATGGAACGGTGGTTCTGCTAGGAACCTGGGCCCTAACCCCAAAGAAACCCCAAAAGATGTGGCTGGAGCCCCATGCCATAGTTGGGGGACTCTGTAGGCACTTCCTAGTTTGGATGTGGCGCTCCTGATTCAGAAGGAAGCTGGATGGTACGGGGGTAGTTTACAGCCACAAAGCACGGAGAACCAATCCTTTTCCAGTCCTCCTCCTGCAGCCAAGAAGAGGTGGGACTGGCAGATAAAGCACAGATTAAGACAAAATACAGAATTTGCATCTCCACAGAATTCACAACACGGACTAGTAAAGCATTTTGGTGATTCACAAGGAAAAGCCAAAGGAACAGCTGCTCTCCCCACTCCCTCCACAATTCCAAGGCAGGAAATCCTTGTAGGCAGCCTTCATTAGGAGGATCAGGAGCTGTCTCTAAACAAGGCGATTTCTTTCAATGGAGCTTTGCAAAAGAAAACATTTCTGTTGTGTCGCAAGTCTAACAATCTGCTTCCTGGTCCATCCACCTCCATTGGGCGCTTTAACTGTTGCCACACCATGCCATAGAGTCACAGACCTTTCTGAGCATTTTGCCCAGTTTATAAAATGGATGTGTAGACCTTTACATTTCCTTTGCCACTCCCATTCATTCTAGCAATAGCCATTAAATTTATATACCACCTCATAGCGCTTAGAACACTCTTAGTAAAGTAATTAGCATTTTGCTCCCAACATGCTGGGTATTCATTTTACTGACAGAGAAGGATATAACCCAGAGTCAACCTTGAGTCCTATTGGGATCAAACTCAAAATGTTTTGGCTGCGGCACAGCAGTTTTAACCACTGCTCCAACAGGCATCCATTCTGGTCTCTAAATTCTCTCTTTCCTCTGTAGTTGTTTGTTCTGGGCTTACAAAACCTTAAGACTGCAGCTGCACCCTTCTCTCTTGACAAAGCACTGTGGGGTGGGGTTTGAGACAAGCCTCGTGCACCTGAGTTTCATTTCAAAAGAGAAACCGCACTCCTGTCCCTGTTGTCTGGTGAGGCCCCCTACTTTCATTTGTTCCATGTGAAGCAAAAGCACCAAAAGGCCACAAGGCACGCAGGAAGTGGAGGGCCTGGAAGGGATGCTCAAAAGCCCCTAACGTCCTCTCTTCATAAGATAATGGTCTTGCTAAGAGTTTACCTTCCCCTTGAAATGAGGAAACTTCACCCCGGGCAGGCACCTCTGTGGTGTTCTTCCCTTATGAACAGGCTTTCCATCCCACGCGGTGAGGTTTTGTCCAGGAGACCGAAACTGTCCCCGTATGTGGGTCAGTGTGCTCCTTAGGGCAGTGATGGCGCACCTTGGCACTCCAGGTGTTCTTGGACTTCAATTCCCAGAAGCCCAAGTCAGCACTCCTGCTGCTCAGGCCTTCTAGGAATTGAAGTTCAAGAACATCTGTTGTGCCAAGGTTCGCCATCACTGCCTTAGGGTCTCCAGCTGGAAGAATATGTAGTCAGGGCTAAGCCACAGCAGGGCTGATCTATGAGGACCCTTCAGTCAAGGACTAACTGGAGTCCTCCCTATTTCCTCCCTTGTCCTTCTTTGGCAGGCAATATGTAAGTGACGTAATTGAGAACACGACGGACGAATTGCTGACGCTGGGAACTTTTCATTCCTTGCAGCTGTCTATGGATCAGGAGAAGGAAAAGAAGGCCAACATCCTAAGCCTGATCCTCAGGTTAGAGTTTTAGCAAGAGCAATTATGCTTCTATACTGCCCCATAGTGCTTAGTACACTTTCTGGGTAGTTCACAAGTTAATGTTTTGAACCCTGGTCAGGATTGAACTCACAACATTCTGGCTGCAGTACAGCAGTTTAACCACTGTACCACCAGGGCTCTATAATGGCAGGTTGCTTACCTGTAACTGTTCTTCTTCTTCATGGTCCTCTGTGAATCCACATGAATGGGTTTACTGTGCATATGTGCAGTACACCCATTTGTGTGGATTCACAGAGGACCACAAAGAACTTGATAGAGCATAGGGGCAGAAATAGACATTATAGATAAGCCATAATTAGAACATGGTTATATTTAACAAGGCTATAGCAATAGCTGGAGTCTGGCCAGGTTACCCTGCTATAGTAATAGAGTAGACCATACTGCTAGCAACTTAATGCTGAGTATCAGGTGGCAGTTAACTAAGTTGACAACCCTAAGGACTAGCGGCCTTGGCGAAGTCAACCCTCATGTTATAACCACAGTCTCACAAACGGTCCCAACATGGTGCTTCTCTTAGCTGTGGTTGTTCAGAATTATTCAAGAATTATTGGTGGCCAAAAATATCGTATTTGCTGGCATATAAGATGCATCGGAGTATAAGATGCACTCTGTTTTTCCGGTGTATTTAAAAAGAGGGAAAGTGTGTCTTATATGCTGGCAGATAGAGTACATCCTAGTCGACTAACATGTACAAAGTGGAGACACAGAATCACAGAAACACTGAGCTGGAAGGGGCCATTTAGGCCATCATGTCCAAACCCCTTTGCTCAAGGCAGGAATCCGAATCAAAGTAGATCTGACAGAGGGTGATCCGATTCTCACTTGAAGGCTTCCATGTCGGGAGCACGGTTTTGATCTAAGCAAAATGTAAGACTTTGGTCTAAACATATAAAATGTTGGTGGGAGATGGGCATGGGCCTTCCACTGCTTTTGGCTGAGGTGTCCTCTCCTGGGAACATAAAGAACATCCTTTTAGAGAGAGAGGCCTCTGGCATAGGAAACAAGAGGCCTGGGGGTCCCTCCATCCTAGCTGCTCATTAGTGTAACCCATCAGTGTCACAAGCACAGGGCTCCGGCACGAGCCACAGGTCCCTTTGTCCTCTCTCTGAATATCCCTCATTAGTGCGCTGATTTGTGGATTATTTGGAACCTCTATGGAGGGGGAAAAAGCCTCATTTTCACACTATGGTCTCTGCTCAAGTATGGACACAAATCTTTTAAAAATACACCGATCACGTCCTTGATCTCCGCTGCCAACTGCATTGTCTGAATCTTCCTCCTTAAAAGAAGCGAGAGAGAGAGAGAGAGAGAGAACTACATTTGCATGTCATCCAGGCCACCATAAGCATCTTGCTAATTGGATGGAGGAAGAAGGCATCACTCCGGCTGTGCTCTTGTTCAAACCCACCTCCTCTAGTTCAATGAGGCTTGCCAAGGGAGCTTATGACAGCAGATGGTTTCCTGACACCTGGAAACTGCTCATCCGATTTTTCAGAATGGGTTGTCCATCATGGGTGAATGTTTTGTCAGGGGCAAGCAAAATGGAAGTTGACATCTGGGAAGGCCGGATAGTAGCTGAAGTCAACTAGAACTGATGTGTCTATGCAGTTCTATAATCCAGTGAGAGGGTGGAAGTCTTTGGAATTGAATGAGATCCGCTTGTACACCTGGAAATAGGAAATGCTGCAAAGCTCGGACGGCAGCTAAGTTTTCTTTAGCAGAACATCTCACCATCATAGAGGTCAGGGATAATTAATAAGGATAAAATAGCTGCCTTATTGTTGTCTTTCTTTGTATCAGAGCACTGCCCATTTTAAAACTGTGGATGTATCATGAAATGTAAACAAAATTCAAAACAAAATAAAAGATTTAAATAATTAGACTATTTTTTACCTGAAGCAGGCTACTTCAGTAACTTTATTTCAACCATCTACTAGATTTTCTTTTGTAAAAGTGCTGGGGCATAACCTGCAGGGACATAAATGCTGCATTGATAGAAAATTTGTCCTGTATCCAAGTAGCCCTATTGTATTTGATTCTTGGATCTTCCTACTTTGTTTCGAAGTCTATTAAGTGATTTCCGGATGATCCATCCAGAATTTTGTCCTGGTGGGAAACACTCTTTGACATTTTTCCATTTGCCAAGGTGTATTTTTTGCTCTCCATAGTTTAGCCTAGCATCTTCTGGTTTAATGTTTAGCGCTTGAGAGATGTACAGAAATATTTCCTTGATTTTAGCCATCGTTTATGGGGCTGGTGTCCATGAAGTAGATGGGTTTGGTCTTGTATCATTGTATTTTATTCATTACTAGCATAGGTATCCAGCTTCGCCTGGGGGTGTACCCGTGCGTGCCTCCACCGCGGCCAGCCTTGCCTGTGCAGCGGTCGAGGAGAGTGCATGGGCGCCTGTGTACCTGTTCACCTCAGGGCTTGCATGCCCTGTGGCTGCCTCCTTTGGCCCATCTGCAGCAGGGGATGGTCGTTGTGTCCTGCCGGGCATCTGCGTTGGTGTGTAAGGGAGCCCCCGTTGTTGCATCCCCACCGAGGGGTCAGCTGGCACTGCCCATTTTCGCAGCATGACCTCTTTCGTCCCCAGCAGCCCGACCTTGGCCACTGCCACCTCTTCCAACATCTCCATGGCCACCGGCTCCCCGCCTCTGCCGCAGCCTCGCCCGTCGCCGGCTGGATGGGCAGCCTGGCTTTGTTGTGCACACACGGCACCATACACAAGTCGCAGCCCAATGGCTTTGCACGCAACCACCTCCCCACTACTACCTCCCCACTAGAGGCGCACACATGTGCAGTACATTTTACCCCATGGGGGGGCGGCCCCCCTCGGCTTTGGGATCCCGACAGTCTGGGGCACACATGTGCAAGGTACGTGTGTGCCGAATTTCGGGGGTGGGGGTGGTCGAGGGGTGTAGGCACCCATTCCGGACCCACAAGCGTTACACCTCGATTTTATTTATATAGATTTGCTAGCATCTCTTAGCATACTTCTGAAAGAACAATACCAGCCAAATAATAGACTTTTTCTGGTGGCATAGGTTTCATGCAGCCAGTAATAATCCTGCATGATTTATTAAGAGCTACATCCAGTTGCTTGGCATATGCTGAAATATACCGTACGGCACTAGCATATTCGGTTGACAAGTAGCACAGAGACAAAGTTGTGGTTCTCACTGTTCATGAGTGTGTTCAACATAGTTTGAACCAGCCAGTTTCCTAAACATGTTATCTCTGGTGGCAGCTTTGTTTGGTGTTTAGACACTGTTTTTATAAGTCAGAGTTCAATCCAGAGTGAAACCCAAATGCATTGAGGGAGGGCAATGTCCAACTGCCTCCAACTCCAAGCCAACTGCTTTGAGAGGTGGTGAGCACTTCAGCAATGAGAGCAATCAAGAGAGGATTAAGCAACCCTCTGTCAGATCTGCTTTGATTCGGATTCCTGCATTGAGCAGGTTGGACTTGATGGCCTAAAACAGGGGTGCCCAAACCACGGCTTGGGGACCGGATCAGGCCCTTGATGCCAATTCATCCAGCCCGTGAAGTCCTTATTACTCACTGAAGTGGAAGTAAAATGCGTGTTTTATTTCCGCTTCCGGGAGCTACAAGGGCTTTGTGGGCCGGATGAATTGGTATCAAGGGCCTGATCTGGTCCCCGGGCCATAGTGACCAGCCCCCTGAACCACGTGACCGGCTCACGGCCCAAAAGGACCCTTCCAACTTTGTGATTCTATGAAAACCTTACATTCCTCGTTAACTTAAGCTTCCTCTCTGCTTCTCTTTTCCTAGAGTGGAAGACACTGATCTGTGTTTTTAAAAAGTTGAGTTTCAGCTGGTTACTTCAATGATATAGAAGACCTTATAATGCAGAGGTTAGTTGGTGCTCAACTGACTCAAAGGTTTCCCTCAAGCTGTCAAGATACGTCTTTCAGCATAGAAAGGTCATAAATGAAACTCCTGGAGTATATGGGAACATTGGTTGACCACATGTGAAATTATGCTTCCTATTGAATGATAAAGAGGTTGGATGGCTGGGTGGGTGGATCAGACACAGAATGGGTCAGTGCTGTGTTTGAGATTAGATTACATACGCTCTTAATGCATTGTTGAGCGACAGACTCACTAACAAAAATTAGATCTGGGTTGTAGCCTTTCCACCATTTCCACTGTTAAATGTGGTAGGTAGCTTAGCATAAAGCACATTGAATGGGATTCTACTGATTTTATAACAGCTTCACTATTTTCATTGTTGTGTTCATAGTTCCAAATGTTGCTGCTGTCTTTTTTTGAAGAGACTTAAAAGAAAAGGTAATTTCCAGTCTTGTTGGTCTCCAAGAAACTGTGGGAATTTTTTCTCTCCTGCTTCCCCCCCCCCCCCCCCCGAATTCTAGGGAAGAGATGGGAAGGAAGAAGGTAAAGTGTCTTCAGAAACAGATCAGTGATGTCAAGAAAGAAAAGGATTATGAGGTGGAGGTACGTTTTAGACAACAATGTCTCTTAATTCCCTTGACTCCACATTGAACTGAAAATAAGTGACATGGCAGATCTTTAGACATGCAGCAGAAGGCTATGAACAGGTACCCTACGATGGTCTGGTTATTCTCAGGTTGTGACCCAGGCTGTGAAATACTCTGTCCTCATTAGAAACTGGCATTCCCTTATTCTGCAACAACCTGTCCTTTACTGACTCCAGAAGACAGACATCCCGTTTTTAAAACTAAGAAAGGCCTAATGGAACAATTAAGTTGTTAGTCACAGTGACCAGCCAGCTAGACCTAAATGGCAAAGCAGGACCCAAACATGTAAGCATAGCCTTTATCCCCAGGATAATTTGTATCTGAATATTACCGATTCAAGTATAGGTTAAAGCTCCTCCATTAATTCCTCCCTACCTAACTACACTCACACCATATAAACAAATGATGAATGGAAAACTGGCACCCCAAGAAAAAGAATCCTCTTGCACGGACAGCCCTGGACTCCAATCTTCAGTAGGATATTCCAGATAAGGTACACATTTTATGCATTGTTGAGTTGTAGACTCACTAACAAAAAATAGATCTGAGTTGTAGCCAATCACTAGTGAGAACAAGGCGCAGGTCCTCTGATAGGAAACAGTTGAGGCGCAGGTCCATCCACCTGCCTGCGGATGAAGGGAGCTGATCGTTTAGCCTAGAGAGGAACCTCTCCGGGGATAACAAATGGCCAGCCCATTGAGGCCTTGTTTGCTTCCAACCTTCACCAAGCAAATCCCTTCCTCTTGTCCTAAAGAACCGAAATGAGATGATTGCATACCTCAAAGACCAGCTTCAGGAGATGAAGGCTAAAACAGACATGGAGAGTCGCTACGTCAAGAAGGACGCAGAGCTCCAGGTGGCTCAAGTGCAGAAGAAATGTAGTGGTGCTGAAAACGATCTGCAGAATGAAATTGAGGTAAATGATTTGGCCTGGGCAGGTGTGTGGTTGTGTGCAACAAGTAGGCAACTCAAAGGAAAGTGGAAGGTGTTTTGTTTTAATATGGCAAAATTAGCAGTGGGGACAAGTTTTCATGCATGGCATAGTTTTGTCATCTGTAGGTACTGCTCTTGATTTTCACTTCATAGAGTAAAATAGGAGCCAGAAGAAGAAGTCTTAGGATGTGTTTTTAAACATATGCCCTTTTATCCATCCTTTAGTCCATCTGGCACCACTGGCTGTCAAATGTTCCAGGCAGGATTCTCTCCCAGCTTGATCAGGAGACGTCTGGGATTCCCAAGTGGTCTCCCATCCAAGTACTAACCAGACCTGGTGTGGCTTAGCAATCAAAATCACACTTGACAGCCACAAGGGATTTATAAATTAGACAAGGTACTTTACTTAGTAAAAGACCAAAGACTGAACTTTACCATCATCCCATGTTCAGTACTGTTCAGCCAGATGGTTCTAGGATGCTATCAGGTAGGACAATAGGCTTCCCCTGTGCACCACAGACAGAAGAGCCCTGGTAGTGGTGGTTAAACTGCTGTATTGCAGCCAAAGCTGCTGACACTGTGAGCTTGATCCTGATGGGATTCAAGGTTGATTCAGCCTTCCATCCTTCCAAGGTTGGAAAAATGAGCTCCCAGAGTGTTTGGGGCAAAAATGTTAATTCCTTTGTGACCCGCCCAGAGAGTACACTAAGCACTATGGGGTGGTATATAAGTGTAATTGCTATTGCTAATCCCACTGGGTTTTTGCAGAATAACCACAAACCTGCATAACTAATGTGCACAGTCATTTCACCTACCTGTTGTGTCTTCAGATGTACGCAGGCTCTGCACTCCACTGCATGCTCAGGCGTGTGACAGGTAGCCAGAAAAGAGAGAAAACTGCTTGTGCAATTTCTTTTACATGGACAACATTTTGCAGTAGGATTCTAGCCAGCATTCAAAAGTGTGTAACACCCCTGGACACAGAGACCCCCTTTAGCTATCATGTTTAGTAAATATTCCAGAATTCTCCAGGGCAACTTTGGAGGTTTAGTCTTGTCACTGAGAGCAGCAAGAGAGCAACCCATGCATTAGGTGTACAGTACCTCCAATACCTGGTTGATTTCACTTGCATGACATTCCCACTTACTAGTGACCAGGCATGCCCTCATCTCTTCTTCTTCCAAGCTCTTTCAAGGTCAGTCAAGTCACGAACAGGTCAATTTGTGGGCTCTCTTTGAAGGTGCCCTCTTCAGAGAACCATACTGCAAATATGTTCTTTTTGAATCAGAAACTCAAGCCTTCAGCCTGGCACAGAACAACATACGCATGGATTTTTTAGAATGGCTAACCCAGCATGACAATCCTCTTGGGTGTTTACAGACATCTCTGTCAAGAAAGGCTTCACCTACCCTCTTCCTCCCTTTCCTCATTACAGAAGCTGAGGAACCAAACTGATCAGGAGACCAGAGTCCACATGGACATCGAGAATTTCCTTAGGCAGCAGCAAGTGGTGGGTGAGAGGCAGTTTCTCATGCTCCATCTAACCTGTTTTTATGAAAATGGCCTTTCCCCCCAAGTCATTGTACTTTCTCTTGCTTCAATACTACCTCATAACTTTATTCTCCTCCTCCAAAGCATGATGGATCCCTGCCAATGTCCACAAAGCTTGGTTCAAAGCTTTCTTCATTTCGCATCTGCTCTTCCTCCTTACATCTCACTGTTGATGGTGCCTTTCCTGTAGGACTAGCTGGTAACAAGTAAGGCCCAAGAGTTGCTCTTCTGAAAGAGTTGTTGAGGTGGCCAACCCAAGGCTATAGCTTGCTGCACTTGTGATGTTTTCCTCAATGTTGAAGTAAACTGAGAAGCCACCTTCGAATGTAGGCTGGGGAGGACACATGATTTTGGGCTGGAATAAGTACGGCTGGCAAGGAGATTTAGCCGCTTTTGGAAATCTAGCAGGCACTCCTCTGCCTCCCTTCCCAAAATCTGCAAGGATTGTGTCATCTCTTAATATGGCCAGGGCACGTGCTGGCCCAATCAGGGGTCAAATGTACAGTGCTAATAACGATTGATGTGTGCATCATGTTACAGAGCATACAGGAGAAGTTGGACTACTGGATGGACAAGTACGAGAAGGACACAGAAGCCAAGCAACAAGCCCTGAATGCCTTGAAGTCTTCCAGAGCAGCAGACCTGGCAGCTCTACAGGAACTGGCCAAGCAGGTAGGAAGGAAGGAAGGCTCTCAAGGTGTTAGTCAACGGAGGTGGCCAACGGGGTGGACTATGTTTTCCTGATGGATTCCCCGCACCCCACCCTGCCGCCCCTGAAAGAGGCATTTTAAAGGCCCACTTCTCAATTCCAGATGACTTTGCTTTTTGCAGTGCCTTATATGTGAGCAGGCAATAATTGAGGACCGGAAAGAAAAAGAGCAGGCCCGGGAGAAAGTAGAACAGGATGCCCTGGAGCTGAAGTGTGTCCTGAAGGTGAGAAGGGCGGAGCCACCTTTCCCTCCGGAGAGCTAGGGCTCAAGTAGGATTTCTCATGGCGATCAATCAGCATCTGATTTAGGGTGATCCTAACCGGGTTTTCAATGTAGGAGAGATTAAGGAGCGGCTTTGACTTTGCAACCCCACAGGGAGTTTTCATGGCCAAGCAGGGATTTGAACCCTGAGTCCAAGTCTATCCGCTATACCACAATGGCTCTCCAGATGGCAATGGGGAGGAGGAGAAGAAGACAACCCCTCTCTTCCAGTCTGTTCTGGACATACGTGATATTGTGGATTTTTGTTTCTGCAAGAATGGGCAAGAAACATTTATCTGACAAGAACACGTTATTTTTCCCCTTGCCATCTGCTTTTTTCTCCCTCCCAATCCAGTTGGGTACAAATAGGAGGCTAGTTTTCTCTCACTAGAGGTCTGAAAGGGTCACTTGATGGATCTTTTCGATTTTGGCCAAGGATAGCATGTAGCCCTAAGGCCATGCTGCTCTTCTTCAGACCTCCACTTTTGGGTCTAGAATGGCCTCTCTTCTTCGTTGCTTTATTGAATTGCTGCTCCCTCAGGACCGCTGTACCATCTAGGCCAGTTTGCCAACCTTTGGTTTTTTA
Organism: Bradypodion pumilum; assembly: GCA_035047305.1. Lineage (NCBI taxonomy): Eukaryota > Metazoa > Chordata > Lepidosauria > Squamata > Chamaeleonidae > Bradypodion > Bradypodion pumilum. The sequence goes on from JAWDJD010000003.1 coordinate 384,197,217, forward strand.
ACTTCAGTTCCCAGAAGCTGAAGTCAATTCCCCAAAGCAATGATCAGCCAATGTACTGACTTAGGCTTCTGGGAATTGAAGTCCCCCCTGTGGGGCATGGGCCTCACGTCGGGAACCACTGATCTAAGGGAAGCATGAGCCCCAACCCTATATTCTGGGCCACTTATGAACTTGACCTTCCAACGCAGACATTTTTACTTAGAATCACCTCCTAAACAACCCCAGGGTAATAATTCCTGAATTTCCCGTGTGACAGAAGAGTGCAATCCAGCAAGCAACTAGGGCAGTGATGGGAAACCTTGGCACTCCAGGCGTTCTTGAACTTCAATTCCCAGAAGCAGGAGTGCTGACTTGGGCTTCTGGGAATTGAAACCCACGAACACCTGGAGTGCCAAGGTTCCCCATCACTGAACTACGGCTTTGAATTACATCAGCTCATACTTTTAAAAAGAGGAAGGGCACACGTGGTCTGAGATATATTGAACTAGGGTCATCTTAATGGACATGGGAAAGGGGTGGTGTAATAGAGGAACTCTCTCAGTTGGCCCTTTCTTTGGCCTTGTAGAGACCTAAAACCACCCCTAACCACTCCAGGGCCACCATCAGAAAATTCTGGGCCCCATACTGAGCAATCCTATTGGGGCCCCCACAATCCTATTGTGCAAACCCTGCCGGGGCCCTGCCGGCAGCGGGAGGGCCCCTCTCAGCTCCGGGCCCTATACGGCAGTACTGGTAGTACTGCCCTGATGGCAGCCCTGCACCCCCACACTCATTTATTCTCCCAGGCAGCACATCCTCTGGGTAACCCAAGGGTACATTGAGGGATTTTCTCCCACAAATGCCAGTATTCCCCCACTAAGAGGTTTCTTTGGAGCATTTTCTTGGAGCAAATTTAACAATAAATAAATAAATAAATGTCCAAGGCAGGGCTTTTCTGTAGCTAGCGCTGGCAGCACTGCCATAGCATTGGTTCTTGGATGCTATGACTGAGGTAGAGCAGCCAGACAGTTGATAAGAGTGCTGGGTTCAAGCCAAACTAGGCTTTGCAAGCTGGGGGGACTCTAGGAAAGCTGGACATCCGTGCAAGAATTACTCCCAGCCGTGCATTCTGTTAACAAAGCTTGCTGATGAGCCTGAAGGAAAGGCAAATGTGTCCAACGCTTTTCCCCTCTTGGTTGCTTTTAGCTGCAGGCCTGGTGGAGAGGCATGATGGTCCGCCGGTTCCTTGGCCCTTACAAACTCCTCAAGAAACTATGGGAAGAGCCGCCGCCAAGTAACGAAAAAGGGAAGAAGGGCAAAGGGAAACCCAAACCCAAAAAGAAGAGGAGGTGAAAGGCGCACAGTTTGATTCCAGCACCTACAGTACATTGTTCCAGTGTTGGGGCAACAGGGTGCTGTGAGAAAGGGGAATGGGGGTAGTTCTATGAATGTGACAAGGGATTTGGAAATAAAACCCTTTAGAATTCAATTATGCCATCTTGAGGTGGTCAGGTTGTACATACAATGCAGCGGGTTTGATTCTAGACCTTTTTTCCACCATGAACTAGTTTCATGCTAAACAATTTTTCCACAGACTGGTAAGTGGGGGTGGTTGGATTGGACAGCAAGGGGAAAGGGCTCAGCCGCCTACCAACTACACCGTTTGACTCAGGCAGTGAGGTATCACACTGCACACAGGTGTGTGTGTGTGTGTGTGGGGGGGGGGGGAGAGTAGAGCCCTGCCGTAGTTAAGCAACATGGAGGAAGGGCCCGGCCACTTGTCTCTCTGCTGGGTCTGAAGCCTGTGCTCTCACTCCGTTTACTGGGCAGACCCGGCAGAGCATGTTGAGGGCAGAAGGCGGCCATCAGGGCTCCCAGCGCCACCCAACCCCGCAGCCTGGCACCGGTCTGTGGCCCAGTGGTTGGGGACTCCTGTTCTAGACAGCAACACACCAAAGCTGGTAGCCTTATTTCTCTTGTCGAAGTGAAAAGGCAGACACCCAGACATTCTGTGTTGGCTGCTCTAGAGAATGGAGTGATGTGCTTTTCGCTTCCACCCTAAGACAAACAAAGCTAAAAACAACAATGCGTATTACTAAGGCTTCGTGATCCTCTCTCTAGACCTGGGCGAAGCTTTGATGGACAGAGTACCACTGTACAGAGAAATGCCACCCTGAGGGTTATTTTTCTCTTTTAATTTCTCTCACAAGTATGTTCCCAAACAAAATAGTAAGGACGTAACCATATTAAGTCAGTGTGCTAAAATTAACTTTGAATTTCAGAAGCCTTTCATTATGCAGAAGCTTGCCCAGATTAAGATCCTTAGCGGTCACTCAACATCTGTCCAGCATTTCGTTTTGTTAGCTTAAACAGACATACATGCTGAATACACAGAATAGGACAGTAACATCCTAGCCCAGGGGTGCTCAAACTATGGCCTGTGGGCCTGATCCAGCCCCCAACACCAATTCATCTGGCCCACGCCACCTTTGTCACTCCCAGAAACGGAAGTAAAACACGCCCGCACGGGTGCGTTTTACTTCCACTTCCGGGAGCGACAAGGACAGTGTGGACCAGATAAATTAGAAGTGGGGGCCGGATTCAGCCCACGGGCTGTAGTTTGGGCACCCCTGATTTAAGCAAAGAAAATGAAAGCCTAAAATCTATCTCATCCTGTTGCAAAACAGATTGGAAGGTGCATTTTGCTTTCAGTGGGAGGAACCATGTGACCGGACCCGCTGAACCACGTGACTGGCCCACGGCCCGAAAAGTTTGGGCACCCTTGTTAGTTGGAACAGCAACACAGTTCCCAAGGTGTCATAACAAGTCACTGAACTAAAGAAGTGAGCAAAACTGTCAGTGGGCAAACCTGCTTCACAATAATTGCTCCTGTTCAAAGAGTGGGTTTTAAAGCTTTAGCCTTTATTTCAAATCACCCAGATTTGGAATTTATAATATCACGTGTGCTAAAAACTGACCAGGAGCATACAGGCAATTTAAAATAAAGTACACAATATTATGATGCTTGACAATCCTTAAAAACTATGGAATGTATTTACAGACATACAAACTACAGGGAAGAACTTTTTAAAAATCCTTTTCTCTATATGTACTACTAATCACACATGTGCAGTCTGCAGAAACAACAAGAGTGAAGTCTTCATCCTCTGGGTCTTGAACCAGCCCCAAGAGACAAAGTATAAGAGCTGGAGTGCACTAAAAACTGGAGATTTCAAAAACCCTGCAAAACACACTCTTTTATTTTTTAAAAAAATCAGAATTAACTTAGAAAATTCAACTGCTTCAAAAGTAGGACTTAAAAAAAATTCTGAGACATAATAGCACCAATCGTCAATGAAAGGCTCCTTAAAGGTTTTTGCAGCAGCTTTGTATAAAAACAACCACACGCATTCCTGAACACGCACCACTCAGTGCGCAAGAAGAATGCCTTCTTTGGGACGCCTTTGATGGGAGTTCCTTTGGGGTTTGTATAGTTGCTGCCCCTTCAAGATTTCGGGGTTGCTCCGGCAAGGAGCTGAGTTCACTCCCAGTCTGCTGGAAGGCAATGGTGGTGGTGGTGGTGGTGGTGGTGGGAAACTAATTTCTTCTGTCAGCTGTGCAAATACTTTCCGAAGCAAGTTGACTGTCAGATTCAGCAAAGAACTTTGCGGGATCTGGACTGCCTTGCATCCGGCTGCTTGGCGTGCTTTCTACCACCCGGGTGGTGGTGGAAATAAGGCTACCTGAATGAGTGTAATGCATGAATGACTCCACAGCCAGTCTTCAGTGCAGAGGCTAGGGCCGTGATGGGCAACCTTGGCACTCCAGCTGTTCTTGGACTTCAATTTTCAGAAGCCCAAGTCTCTGTGGATCCACACAAATGGGTTTACTGCACATACACACTGTTCTTGGACGTCAATTCCCAGAAGCCCAAGTCTCTGTGGATCCATGCAAATGGGTTTACTGCATATACACACTGTTCTTGGACGCCAATTCCCAGAAGCCCAAGTCCATGTGAATCCACACGAACTGGGTTTACTGCTCCCGGAAACGGAAGTAAAACGCGCCCGGCTGGGCACATTTTACTTCCGCTTCCGGGAACAGTAAACCCATTCGTGTGGATTCACAGGGACTTGGGCTTCTGGGAATTGACGTCCAAGAACAGCTGGAGTGCCATAAGTTTGCCATGAGGGGGCTAGGGAGACTGAGCTTGTTCCCTGAATGTTTGCTGCCGACATAATCCCTGTCATGTGAGACAAAAGGGTTACGCAGGCAATAGAACATGGTTTTATTATTGCTCTCTAGGAGTAGTCTGGAGAAACATGTCATAGCTTTCAAAGACAATACACTTCACTCTAGTGCAGGGGGTCTGCAAACATGACTCTCCAGATGTTCTTGGACTTCATTCCCAGAAGCCCTGATCAGCAGGTGTGCTGACTTGTTCCAACACATGTGTCAAGAACAGCTGGAAAGCCAACTTTGGGGACCCCTGGTCTAGTGCAGGAGTCCTCAAACTTTTTTTTTTTTTTTGGCACCACAGGCCGGTTTCATGCTCAACAATTTTTCCATGGACCGGTAAGTGATATTCTCCAGAAGTAAAGGGTAATCATCTGTTGTTGCTTCAACATACAAAATAGAATTTTAAACACTTTTCTTAACAAAACAAAACAAAAACACATTTTCACTGAATAGAAGAAAAATTACACATAAATATAACGAAACACAAAAATTCCCAAGTCATTTAATACTTGCAATGGAAAACTCAAGTGGTTGTGAATTTGTCTGTTTTGGTGTGATTATATTGGTAAGTGAAAACATCCAGATTTTTTTTCCCGTCCAACCATTAGTATCTTTAAGATGGAGTTTTTGCCATCATGGAACCATTTAAACTAAAGGGTCAAACTGATATAGTGACACAAAACTAAGCCCTAAAGTGACTCGGTCACATATAACGTGTGCAAGTTTGCACGGGAGACATAACTCCTAACTCTTTGACTTCCTGGCAATTAAATCATGGTCATTACTGAGTGCCCAAACCACAGAGCCCCAAGACCAACTCTGTGGCAGGTCCGGTCCCCCTGCAGTGGCACCCTGGCTCACCTTTATCATCAGAGGCACCACAGCATGCATAAGAGGGGTAGCACATCTTTGGTATGATAGTGGTTCTTCAGGGAATTACAGTCCCTTAAAGGCAGAGGCCCATTAAGCATCTTAGTAGAAACATGAGTGAAGCAAAAGCAAAGAAATCACACTTATATTATTGCTTACCTGTAACTCATCTTCTTCTTTGTGGTCCCCCCTGTGAGACCACGAAGAAGAACTTGATAGAATGTAGGAGCAGAAACAGACATTGTAGATAGTCCATAATGAGAACATGGATATATTTAACAAGCCAACAGCAATTACACTTCTATACCTCCCCATATGTGCTTAATGCACACTGTGGGCGGTTCACAAGTTAATTAGCATCTTGCCCCCAACATGCTGGGTACTCATTTTACTGACCTTGGAAGGCTGAGTCAACCTTGAGCCCTGGTCAGGATTGAACTCACAACCTTTTGGTTGTAGGACAGCAGTTTAACCACTGCGCCATCGGGGCTCCTTTCTTCCTGTCCTAGATTGTACTTCAGCCACATTGCAATACAGGACCCTGTCTCTCCCCCCCACCCACCCCTGGAGCTGACCTACACAAGGGATCAACTCTCTTGCCCAGCACAAGGTACAAGCAAGCACATTTAAGGATATGGTCAATACTTTTTGCAGGATATAAGCCTGCAATTTTTGGTAACCTGGCTGAAGCGCCAGAATGGTTTCACGTTGGAGAAAAGGTGCAAGAGTTTGGGAATAGAACATGAACCTCCATGAATTGCCCATCCTGTACAAATCCTGCTAATAGGAGTCTGCGTCCCTCCAGTTTGAGGAGAACCGTTAAAAAAACAACAACCAGGTGACAAATATTTACTGAACAAGCTGCTAAAAACTGGGGAAGAAAAGATAAGGTACAGGAGGGTTCAAACGAGGCAGTCCCAAATACGAAAATATACATACTACAGAATGAGAATTCAGAAGAATTTCATTACATCCCTTTAAAAACCTGTGGAAAAACTGCATCTCGCTATCCTAGCCAAAGGTCCATAATACGACAAACCCTTCATAATTCAATGGGAAGAGGAAGAAACCGATCAGTGCTTCTATCGCCTCGGATGCCATCCTTTTGAGAGTAAGTTCTTCTCTGCAAAACCACATACAGTGATACCTCATACAACATCCAAACTTGATTCCACCAGTTTGGACTTTATACGGATTTGGACTTTGTATGAGGCATGCAGAATCCTAGCCACAATGCCTCATACAACGTCCAAATCCTAGCCGCAATGCCTCGTACAACATCCAAATCCTAGCCACAATGCCTCATACAACGTCCAAATCCTAGCTGCGATGCCTCATACAATGTCCAAATCCTTGCCGCCATGCCTCGCACAACGTCCAAATCCTTGCTGCGGTGCCTCGTACAATGTCGTTTCCATAGAGATGCATTGTACTGTAAAAGCACAGACTTCAGAGCAAAGTCAAGGAAACAGACAGGAAACTGACAGAACTTTAAGAAATCATTGTCTAAAGGCTAAATACATTACAAAAACATGTCAAACGCCCCTGATTTTAGGGGACAAACCATACAACAAGTTTTTAACTTTTGAAAACTTTATGAAGTGCAGGTTTAAAAGTTAACATGTCCCATCATGCAGCACAGTGTTAATCTGCAGCCATGCGGCCAATCATCCATTTTGTACAAGCTACTGCAAACAATTACTGGATGGAAGCAAGGGCAAAACGGATGCCAACATGTCCCATCATCCACTATGCCAAAGAATGGTCCAAGAACCTGAAGAATGCTGCAAAAATCCCAGGAATGCTTCCAAAAATTCTGATGAAAAAAAATCAAAAAAATCCAAAACCGTGCTCAAAACCACCCCTAAACAATCTTTGCCTCGTGCAAAACCCACAAGAGCAATGCACGCATGTGTACTGCCTTTTATACTGCCCAGGCACAATGCAACCTGGGAAAAACCCTAATGCCTCATACAAAGTCGCAGCGACTTTATATGAGGCAACTTTTTTCAAGGAGTTAGTCAATGTTGTATGAATTCAATGTTGTATGAAGCGGACTTTGTATGAGGTATTACTGTACATAAAATACCGGGCACAATTTTTGCAGCAGGAGAAAGAGAGACCTGCGGTGTGCCAACCCCTTGCGGATCCTTAGATGGCCACAGGAAAAAGAAAACCGTTGTTTCAATCACACACTACGGTTTTGCTAAAACTATTATTCTCGTGTTTTAGAAGAGCAGTGAGGATAAGCGTTATAAAATGTAAGGGTTTAAAAGAACTCCACAGACATAAGAACCTGGCAAGAGAAAATTCGTCAGAAAAAAAACGCTATCAAAATTTAAAAAAAGAATGGGTGGGTGTGAAGGAGAAGGAAAAGAAAGCGCTCTAGATGTCGTAGGAACACCTGACCTAAAATTCAGGAGAAAACAAAGGATGTCCACACGTTGTTTCAAGAGAGATCTGGGGAGGGGAACTGCATTTCCAGAGAAAAACAACACTACCATTAAGTTTGCACATGTTTCTAGATTCTCCCATCCGTTGCCACAAATGTCAATTTAACTACCTTCTTAAATAGTTAATACTAGAGGGCCTAAAGGGTCCTTTTCCAACCCAGTGATTCTATGTTCCTACCCCTTTCCTTCTGCCACTTGTCATAAAAACCTGCAGTACTTTCAAACTTACCACAAACACCTCCTATACCTGACACATCTGCTCCTTTCCATTTCATCTGCAAACTATTTTTACACCAACAAAAATTAGTCTTTAGAGTTGTGCCTCACCTTAACTAAGAGAAATGGACAGGGCTAGCAAAAGATTTTGCTGCCACAAGGTGAGCTCAACATGCCTTGTAAATAACTCCAGGACTGAACTGCACAATACTTCTCTGATGCCCTAGAACTGGGATGGCGAACCTTGGCACTCCAGCTGTTCTTGGGCTTCAATTCCCAGAAGCCCAAGTCCCTGTGTACACACAGTAAACCCAATTTGGGTGGCTTCACAGGGGCTTGGGCTTCTGGGAATTGAAGCCCAAGAACAGCTGGAGTGCCAAGGTTCGCCATCACGTCCTTAGAAAGAGTGGCAGGCAGTATGTGCTGTCAAATTTCATTAGTGGCATTAGTATGGGCTCCAAGGCACGCGAGAGAGTGGAAGAGTGTTTTTGCTTTTGCCACCCTGCAGTGAGTTTCATGGCTGAGTGGAGATTTGAACCCCTCTATCCTGAACACTAGTCTAGCATCCTATCTGCCATGTTGCATTGATTCTCCTAGAAAATCCTTCTGTAGGGATTACATAGATTGTCTGTAAAATCAGCCGTTTGATGAACTAGTTTGCTCCTTCTTTGTTCTGGGATTAACCAAGCAAACTTCACATATGACCACCAGTACCTACCTGCAAATGTCTCCAACCAGGACATTTATTTCTAGGATGTGTGCGGAGGTAAGACTGCACCTAAAATGGAGCTGTGATTCTTGAACTGTATGTATTATAGAATTCTTGCAAAAGCAATAACATCCTTGAACAAAATGGCAAAAAAAATCCCACAAGACTGTCCTTTCTACAGCAGGTGAAATCGGGTAAAGGTGGAATCAAAGAACTGTGACAGATTCAACATTAGACCCAAGCCACTGGCATTTCATTTACGCATTCAGTGATCATTTCTCCTTTTTTTTTAAAAAAAAAACCACCACATGCTAATATTGCTTTCGGCCTTATCTGCATCTTTTGAAAAGTTACTTGAAAAAGCATGTTAAGGGAAAAGGCAGAAGTGTAAAAGCAGCATCAAAAGTATCTGCATGGGGGAAGGGGGGAAATAATGTAGAGCACATTTCTGCAACATGAAGCTGCCCCCCCCCACATTGTTTCCAATAACCCAACAACATACAGGTCAATGGCTCCGTGTGCTTGTAAAGGGTTTGTGAGCTGGCTCAAAAATGCGAACAAAATCTGTACCAGGAAATTATCTCTCCTGGAATGAGACATCATTTACAGTACATGTATGTCACCTTTAATTCCTCCTACTATCTCTCATGGTAGAGTGCCAAAGAAAGATCCCCTGTGAAAACAGTATTCCTAATCCAATGGGAAAATAGAAAATCATCTAGCTAGTAGAGCCGTGATGGCGAACCTTGGCAGTCCAGATGTTCTTGGACTTCAATTCCCAGAAGCCCAAGCCCCCATGAATCCGCACGAACGTGCGGATTCATGGGGGCTTGGGCTTCTGGGAATTGAAGTCCAAGAACATCTGGACTGCCAAGGTTCGCCATCACGGTAGTAGAGAGATGCTTCAGAACTGCTCATTGAAGAGCACATCTGCTTGTGGGGTGGGATGGAAGGAAGGGTTTCTGCAGGTCCAATACACCATGTATGTCTTGTGTGTTGGCCTTGCTGAAGTCAAGGAAGGCCCTGCAAAATGTTACTTGCTTTTCTGAATTAACCATAATAGGAACCTCGCCGTTTTCTAACACATAAGTTTCTGGGGGTACAATACCGTCCTCCTTTCCCACAGTACCCAAATTTGGAATGATCACATTTGGAAATAAAGCCAACAGCCAGTGAAACTGTGTCCTAGTTCCCTCCCACCCCCAGCAGAACACACTTTACAAAGGTTTCTTTTTTCAAGTCCCTTGGGAAAAATTTTTGTGACCTCCAAAAAAAGTGGAGAATTGAAGCAAAATCATTCCTGACAGGAATCCTGGATACACATTTCCTTCTTCGAACGCAATGTTGCCCATGTCTGGACTCACGGCACCAGCAGCCGCGTCCAGGTGTTCTTCAGCTTGGCCAAGGGGAAAGCAACATGGTTTTGAGGGTCACTACAGAGCAGCTGTGCGCTGTTGTTGTTGCTGTTGTTGCTGCTGTTTTGGGGGGGCCCGCTCCAGAAGTGCCTGTACAGTCTCTGCCACCCGCGTCAACCCTGTTTCTTCTAAAATATGGAGAGGCAAACATAATCGGTCCTACATGAGAAAACATACACACAAGAGAGACATAAAAGAAAAAAAAGGAGGGGATGAAAACGAAAAAGAGGAAAAAGGAAAATGCAAATTAAATGAACACTGTGTTTGTTTGCATGCTAACACGGAATGTCATCTATGGGGAAAAGGCACAAGCTTGTGATGGGACACAGACAGCGTGCATGCAGGATGGCCCATTGCTAATGCACGTCACTTTCACTTTTAAAAGGATCTCAGGTGGAGACAACAGAAAAGGCCCTTCTCTGCCTGAGATTCTGGACTCATTACATCACACAGCAGACAGCACTAGCTTGGCTTAATAGACTATGCCAGTGATGGCCAACCTTGGCACTCCAGATGTTCTTGGACTTCAATTCCCAGAAGCCCTGATCAGCAGGAGTGCTGACTTGGGCTTCTGGGAATTGAAGTCCAAGAACACCTGGAGCTCCAAGGTTGGCCATCACTGAACTATGGCTCTCAACCAAGGCTTGCAGACCTAAATGAGTGGTGGCTCTCAATCTGAGCTTTCAGGTGACACCACAATGGTTGAAGTCTCACCACTATTCAGGAAAGGCAGAGATCAGCTGAAGTATGGATGACCCATTATTAGCAACTTAAGGTCCCCCCAACCCTTCTCCCAGTTCTCCTTGTGGCTAAGCTTGAGACAGCATCCAGTTTGCTATCTGAGACAGTGTACTGAGAAGTCTCAAGAAAGGAAAAGGGAGATGGTACAGAAAAAGCTTCCAACAGAAAGAAACCTTCCCTTGATAAGAGGTGTGTGGCAGCATTCAATGCAGATTTAGATCTTTATGGGTGCCATTGAAAGACCTGAAACTCATCTGGGCATGTGGAGGGTGCGGCTTGGCTGCCTTCACAGTAAGTAGCCTATGTTCCATCTCAAGCTGATAGGAAAAAGCACTGATAATGGGATGTGAAGAATTGAATCAACAGCCGAGCAACTGGTATGTTGAGTCCTAAGCAAGGGGTGGGTGGGAGGAATCTAATGTAGACATTTCTAGCGAAGGGTGTTAACTGTCATGAATGGACTAGAATGGAGTTGCTTTGTAGATTTGTGCCACCAGGACATAAATATTGAGTGCAGACCAAGCTGCAGGCTGCGCGTCTGAACAGAGCTGTGACACCAGATGGCTTTAAAAGATGCCAGCTGAAAGGAATAATGAAAATACTGGCTTTAAGCAAACTTGCTACTGTGGCCAAAGATCGTCTCATATGTTGAAGCCTCTGCACTATGGCTAGCAAAAAATGAGTGGATGGCAATTATCAATACAGACCTTTGGAAGCCTATTTAAGCACGAGGTGGTCTGAAATCCTGAGATCTATTGTACATTTAATGTATATATTTAAGGCTCTCTGCGCACCTCCAGTAGGTGGAAGGAGGAGGAAGCAAGGATGTGTGCCTTCAGACTCTGGAAAACCAAGTTCACTTTTGGATAATGTCCTTCGAGATCTAGATTAAGGCGGTTGAGGTTTCACAGCTCTTTGAATGTTGACCTGGTAGGGAAAGACTTCCTCACAGAGAAGGCACAGCAGATCTGGCTTGAAAGGGTCAAAAAGGTAATTTGGTCTGTCTGCAACTACTGTGAGTAGATACTAAGGTAGGCATGATAATGATATTTCTACCATTCAGCTTTCTAGATCACCTCACAGATGTGCACCAGGGAGCTCTTTCTAGAAGAGAGGAGACTACTGGATTCTGGTACAGGAGGCCTAAAATGAAGGAAATGGCCTTTTCAGCAGTTAGGGAGTTAAGCAGAGGCAGTCTTACCTTGGGTGGATGTGCGAATCTGAAGGAAGTAGGGGCTGGATCTCTGTGGGGGAAACAATAGGTAGCTCTTTGGGATGCTCTGAAAACCATGAGCATAATGGCCAGCAAGGATTTGTGTAGATCTATGATGGTGAACGTTGGCACTCCAGTTGTTCTTGGAATGGGTTGACTGCGCGTGGATTCAGAGACTTGGGCGTCTGGGAATTGAAGTCCAAGAACACTTGGAGTGCCAATTGTGTGTATGTGTGTGTGACTGGCTATCTAAGAGGTGTTCTTAAAATGGGATTACAGTACAGTGGTACCTCATACAGCAGCAATTTTAATCCGTTCCACCCTGGGGCTCGTTGTTGTACGAAACAATTGCTATATGATGCATGCATCGTATAGCGTGTTTCCCTATGGGATGCATCGTACCTTTTTTTTTTTTTTTTTTGCTAAGTGGGTTTTCCCATTGAAAAATTGTTGTACAAATTTTTTTCCATAGAGAAAATGGCGGGATGCCATTTCCCCCCAAACCCTAATTGTTATACAATACGGGTCGATTGTTGTATGAGGTTCCACTGTACCTGTGTCTTGTTGCTTTTAAGTGTATTTTTAGTCTTGTTTTTGTTCATTTTATTTAATATATTTGCTTCTTTTTTAATACTGTAATTGTAGTTTTTTAAACGATGCCTTGGGTCTTTTATAAGAGAAAGGTGAGATAAAAATATTTTAAATGAATAAACAACTGGTTTATTTGTAAAAGTCTGCAGTGTTTTTGGAGGGGTAGAAAGTTGGCGGGCCAGTCTGCTGGGTCCAGATGCTGGCAGTTGAGAGAGTTTGCCATCGAGCCAGTTCCCTGAGTGAACTGGGCTGTTACGGACAAAGCAGCACATTCAACTCCTGTAAACAAACAGGGCAACTGGGATGCAATGGCCAGTGGGACTGATATGGTGAGTTCAATCCTGACCAGGAAACAAGGTTGACTCAGCCTTCCATCCTTCCGAGGTTGGTAAAACGAGTACCTAGCATGTGTGTGTGTGTGTGTGGGGGGGGGATGCTAATTAACTTGTGAACTGCCCAGAGAGTGCTCCAAGTGCTGCAGGGCAGTATATAAGCGTGATTGCTTTGACTCTTCTGAGAGTCTGGAAGTAGGTTGGACTCAGCTGAAGCCACACACCTCCTGCTCTATGGTTTCTCTTTTAAAGACTGGCAGATGGAATCCCCCCTTTCCTGTTTATTTTCTTTAGGGAAATAAGGATGTTTGGAATAAAACTTGAAGATCTGAAGGAAAAAAAAACCTAGTCTGGCATAAGACTATGAAAGGTGACGAAGGGAAAGCACTATCCCAAACAAAAAGCAAACACTTCAAGAGAGGAGAAACCTATGGTCACCAACACTGAAGCGTGCTTTTGTTTCATGATCTCTGCCTTTCCTGAGTGGAAGAAACTCACAGTGGACGCTATACACCAGGGTTTCTCAACCGCCAGGTGTTCTTGAACTTCAATTACCAGAAGCCCAAGTCAGCACACCTGATGATCATGGCATCTGGGAATTGAAGTCCAAGAACATCTGGGGGCCCAAGGTTGAGAAAAACTGCCCTATACTATCCTGGGAATCCAGTATTTCATTTTGAGGGGTCCTCTTGAGTTGCAGACGTAAACCTGAACCATTCAATGGATCCAAATGCTTGAGAACTTAAAACAAGAAAATATATGCTTCTTAATAATTGTTACTTAATTCATGCAAAATGTCCCCCTTCTTGCCTGCCTCCAATATTTCATTGTGTTTAACAGTTACAGAGAACCCTTTGATAAGAAGATTCTTAAGGGGAAATGAAACGCTTTGTGCTTGTGAACATGGCATGCATATGAAGCTGGTCACAAGTGGAGTAGCTAAGGCTGTGATGGCGAACCTTGGCACTTCAGCTGTTCTTGAACTTCAATTCCCAGAAGCCCAAGTCTCTGTGAATCCACACAAATGGGTTTACTGATTGTACATTCAGTAAACCCCTTCCTGTGGATTTACAGAGACTTGGTCTTCTGGGAACTGAAGTTCAAGAACACCATGAGTGCCAAGGTCCGCCATCATGGAGCTAAGGTCCCTCCTTTTGAGAACATATTCCCCACAAAGGTCTCTGCTGCCCAGCTCTAGGGTGAGCTACCAAAAGCACATATTAATATACAGTGAATAATAACAAGCCAGCCAGACTCTGACAGGAATTTCATTTAATCAGCATTTTAAAAACAAACAACTTCCCCACATGTATAATTTGTAAGAAATATGTGTGGGTGGAAACATTTAGGCTTAAAATAACTGTAAGTGATCCTGAGAAATGTACTTCGTATAGAAAATGAGCTACAAAACACATTTGTAAAAACATAAAACATGAATTAGGAGGAGTTGAAAGAATTTAGGGGGAAAGCATCTATCCTATAACTGGAAGACAAAACTAAAAGTCATAATACACATTTAATGGTTATCAGTAAACAGTATTTGCTGTCTAGAAATGACCTGTCTCTGATTCGGTGAGCAAAGAAACCAGGGGAATACAAGAATACAGTACTCTTTGCTTTTCTTATTTAAAACGAGCACGCTTCCTATCATCCTTCAGTCCATACACAGCTAAGAAATTAATGTTTTATCAAGTAGACATATATTATTTTCACAGGCACTCAGATGTCTTATAAAATATTCCTAAAAGACAGCTTTTAAAAATATACAACTTACAGCATTTTGGTATATGTTTATTTACATTACACGAGGTGTTCTGTTTTAATTCAAGATCAGTTCCTGAAAACTGAATATGTTTGGGCTGTTGTGCCCCACCCTGATCTAAACTTTGCTGATTCCACACACACAGAGAGAGAGAGTCAATTATGGCAATGCCCGAGAATGGACCCATAATTGAAGCCTTCACGGTTCCCTCTCTTGTGCATGGAGAGATCCCAGAAGAATAATGGGACCAGTCCGGAATGGCAAAAAAAAACACCATACAATATAGCACCTTAGAGGCTAACTGTAATGGAGGGATGTGCTTTTGTAGCCTCTTTTGTGATCCACCAGGTACAAAACTCAAGCCACCGCTGAGAACTGCATCTGGCCTACAGGATGACTGAATGCTGTGCCTGGGCCAGCACAACAATGCAAAATTTAACACAACAAGGGGAATAGAGGTGGCAGACCAAGAAGCAGCGGAAGACAGGATTTGAGGGGGGAGAACTCTCAATAAATAGAATTTAGAGTCACTCAACTTGTCATTGCACACAACAGGTGAGAGGGTACTGAGGTTAAATGTTGCAAATGTCAAAAGTAAGACTTGGTTCCCATTCCTGGGGAAACAGTGCTGTTATAATTCTGTTTTTGTGCTGCTGCATAATCTCTGACATTGCAGGAGACAATGAGCATCATGGCCTTCTACCTGCATGCCTAGGGGAAAAAGCAGCCATGCTCAGAAGTGGACCTCAAAACCCTCTGCTGCAGTCCAGAAGATGGTTCTGGAGACAACAAAGAAACTGCTTTCTTCAGCCATTCTGTGCCCTGTGTCTTGCAATTAAAAGAAGTTCTATTCTTTGTCACTACCCAATAGGGCAGGGCTGCCCAAACTATGGCCCACGGGCCAGATCCTTATCACTCCCGGGCGTGTTTTACTTCCACTTCCGGGAGCGATGAGGCCAGATGAATTGGCATTGGGGGCCGGATCCAGCTTGTGGGCCGTAGTTTGGGCACCCCTGGTTTAAGCAGAGAAAATAGCAGTTTAAAATCTATCTCATCTTGTTGCAAAACAGATTACAAGGCGCGTTTTACTTCCACTTTCAGTGGGAGCGGAGGACCCATGTGGCTGGCCTGCTGAACCACATGACAGGCCCATGGCCCAAAACGTTTGGGCACCCCTGCTAGAGGGGAAACTAACAGAGGCCTAATATAGCACGACAATGAGGACAAACCATCTGACTTGGCTAGAGGAGGAAAAATGCAGGAAATACTTTGAGCAGCAGGATTCACATTTTTCCTGTTAACCACGTGAGACAACAGGACATGTGAATCAGCTTAAGAGTACCACAGCCCCAATTTGTAATTTTGCCTCCCCACCAAAGACCCTTCTACTGTTTAAAAGTCAAATCCTTTCCCTTCAGTACAAAGAAAGAGCCTCCTCGAAGACTTCAGTAATTTTGAGGCACAATCAGGCGTACCCTGGTAATGGCAACCTTGTGCTGACTAATCTTTCTCACACTATGTGATCAGGCAAAAGGAACTGCAGAATGGATTCACCAAAAGGTACCTTCATTTTGGCAGTTTCATGTCTGACCTAGACACGGAAGAAGAAGTGCAAAGCATTTGATCACTCTGAAATGGTGCAGAAAGAAAAGACCAACCAAGTACATGCATGGACAAAACAGTGCTTTGGCAAAACACTTTCTCCCTTGCCTCTGTTGCACTCGCACAATCAGTGCCAGTACTTGCCTCTCCACAGTGCCCCTCCCCTCTCTCTCAATACACTTTTTATTTTATTTATACACTTCCCCCTAAACAGGTCCCGTTTATTTGCTTTTTAAAAGACAGTTTAACAAGCTCTTCCATGGGTAAGAAGATATGATGAGGAAATAAAATCACTGAAGCAAGAATTTGCCACCCACAGGTATTCCAATAGAACTGCAATTAAATGGGCAGCAAACAGTCAGTGATTATCTCCAAAGAAGCACAAAAATGTGCAGAATGAGATGCTCTGCATATTACAGTTCAGCTTTCCAAGAAACTTCATTGAAGAATCAAAATAAATTGCTAGCCCTTAGAGCTGTGAAGGGAAGTTTCGAGCATGGGGGATTTAATGCCTGCTCACATCTTGGGGGAGAGGCCAAGTCAAATTGTCTGACTCCAAGGCTTTAGTATGCTCCAATGCCCTACAGCGCCATTCCCAATGGGTGGCAAAGACAGATTAAATTGTGCAGAGGTGTTCAAATCTGCACAATTTATTTATGACAGTCTTTCTTTTAATAGAAATTTAAAATTTTCTTAACACTGAACACACTTTAACATGTCCAGCTTTATCACCTTTCCATACTGCTGGCCTAGCTATGGAGTTGTATTCTCTCTCTCTCTCTCTCTCTCTCTCTCTCACACACACACACACACACACACACACACACACACACACACACACACATGCACACAGGTGCAAAAGACTCATGATCTGTGAACTGCAGAGCAAGCTTGGGGATAAGAAAGGAGAAAATGGCATTCAGCTCAAATGCTACATGAATCCAGTACAGTACAATACTGTAATAAGTGGGACTAAGAACAAGCAGAAACCTGGCAAACATAATAGATCTAGAGCTGGCTAGTGTAAAGAAAAACAAAAGCTGGCTGCTTCAATCCAGAACTGGTGTTTGGAGGGAAAGACCACAGCACTGAACGATGTTTATTCGTTGTAAGAGTAGAAATCCATGTTGCATTCTACTGTAATGGAGCCTACAGAATTCACAGTGGTACAGTTCCTGCCAATTTCAAGCATTCTTATAAGGAAAAGCAACCATAAATCATACTGGCTTGTTTTCTGTCTGCCAGAGAACCTACTTTGGGTGGTATGAATAAATAGAATAAGGTTACAGCAAAGATGTCCCTATAATCTCCACAATGTTAATTATTTGCATTCACTGTTCATATCCTCGTGTTTATAAACCTGAGAAAACTCACCAGATGTTCAGCCATCCAACTTGTATTTGGCTGAAATAGTGTGTAAAGGGGCATACCCAGAAAAATGCAAAAATATAAGGAACAAATATCTTTGTTTAGCTTTATTTGTGTCCTATGAATCAGTGCAAAGGAGCATGAAGGGCTAAAACAGGGATCAGCAAGCTCGGATCTCCAGATGTTATTGGACTTCAATTCCCAAAAGCCCTGATCAGCAAAGCGTACTGAACTGGGCTTCTGGTAACTGAAGTCCAAGAATACCTGGAGAGCCACGCTTGCTTGACCCCCTTGGAACATTTTGTATTGACTGAAGGCCACAGACAGGTCTAAGGCAATTCTAACACTGCTGCCCTTTGAATCTTGCCTCCTCAAGACCAGGCGACAGACAACTGTGCTTTGTGATTTCATTTTAAAAATAAAGGTATTCCTGAGAAAGTTAAGAACAGGTCGTATAGATCGACTCAAAGGCTGAAGCATCAATAATGAGCTCATTAAACTGTGCAGAGACAAGAAGCCATAGAGCAAGGCGAGCTAGGGAATGGGGTGGTGGTGGTAGGAAAGCGGATGCTTCTTTCAAAGAAGAAGTTATTGTTTAATGGCTATCAGATGACTGATGCATTCATGACAGCGCTGCTGCTCAGTATGTATTCCACACGCATGGTCACACTAAAAAGGAGAGTACAGTGGTACTTCTCATAACAAATGCTTCGCATAGCGGAAAATTCACATAACGAAGTGTTTGTTATGCAAAGGCGATACCCCGCATAATGAAAAAAATTGTTCGTTATGCGGGTTTTTTGGTAACCGGGGTACACCTGGTCAATGGGAACCCCGGATAACAAACATTTTTTGTTCGTTATCCAGGGCATCTCCCATTAGCTTCGCATAATGAAAAAACCGCATAGCGAAGCAACTTGCAGAATGGAGTTTTTCGTTATGCGGGGTTCTACTGTATCTGATTTCACAAGAATTTTGCATCCTGAAAACCTGTGTTCAAAATCAGTGGGGGAAATATTCTCAGCTCTGAGGGGAGCAGAAACAGCTTGGAAATATGTAGGGTATTTTCTAGTGACATTATAGAGACCAAGAGAAAGACTGAGGTAGATTTAGAGTTGTTACTTAGTTGGGTGTATTTACTTTCCTCACCCCTTGTTTAATTTTGCCCTCCGCCCTTTCAAGGTAGCACCTTGAGTAAAGGGTTTGGTACCTAGCTGCACCTCTGACCTGAACGTGACACACAATATGACCCCAAATGGAAATATCCAGCTTGCTTTAAGCATTGTTTGTTTATCATTTCAAATACTTCAATACACATGCTGCGACTGGAGTAGGTCTATTTGAATCGACGAAATCTTGGTGTGGGACTGATTCAGTGGGGCTACTCTAATGCAACTGTGCTAAGCAACAATATTTCAGTCATAATGTGAGTAATATTTTTGATGAGTTGCATCACTCTTAACAGTGCTGCAATTCTACTAGAAAACTGAAGGGTATTCACATCTACTTGCGCGCTGTTCCCTTAAAAAAAAGGGAAAACAAGCTTCTCACTCTAAAATGCACATGAAATGCACAAGGATGGTTCTAGTGACACTGAAAATCATCTTTACTTGAGAGATCTATGTAGAAATCCTACTGGTTGAAAAACAAAAAATTTGATACTTAAATACTTGTACAAATATGAGCAGAAGACCAGTTTATAGTGGGGAAACGTGAAATAAGGGATTCTGTTTTTCTAGGACAGGGGTTCCCAACCATTTTACGCCGCAGGCCTGACCAGGTCCCCGGACAGCTGAGTGGGCTGGACCATGCCCCCGGAAGTGGAAGCAGTCGCATTGACGGCTGTCAGAAATGCACCCACTTCAGCGTTTACAACACCCGTGGGTACGTTTGCACATGTGCGGGCGCATTTTACAGCTGACATAAACATGCCCGCTTCCACTTGTGGTTGCGGCAGAGGTAGCGATGGCTGAGTGGAATGGCATTGCAGGTCACATCCGGCCCGCAGGCTGTAGGTTGGGAACCCCTGTTCTCGGACTTATGACTGACTTTAAAATATTAGATAACAGCAGTCACCCATTCAGATTAGCAATGTGAGAATGGCAGAGGAAACTCAAGAAGGCCACTTCATTGCGATTTAGAACAATGTGGCTTTTTTAAATCTAAAAAGAGCAGAAACGGTCTTTCACAAGTCTCCTTTTTCAGTGTTGATCGATTAGGCAGCATGGATAAAACCATTTGAATCACTTCTGTGCTGGCTTTAAAAGCCTCCAGTCTTATTATCCAAAAAATAAAGCCTCCTTCTTCACAAATCTATCAGTACTCGAGACACAAAGTATTTTATCACTCAGCACAAACCTGGATAATACCCCCCCCAAAAAAGACACCTGCTGCATAGGCTGAATCCTGAGTAATCTCCATGTAAGTTTTTAAAGGCAGTTATATCTCTAACTCATGGGGGGGGGGGGAGGCTTGAATTCATAGGTAGTTCAGTGCTTAAGAGACTAAATGTGGTTCTGGTGGAGAACCTTACAGACTTCTGTCTATCATCTATCCCCCACTGCTTACCCATCTGCATCCCTCTCAAAACTGTGGAGAAAAGTAAGCATCCTGCTTTACAAAAAAATATCCAGAACTGAGCAATTAAATTAAGTAAGTGTATACAACTTTCCCCTCTTATTTCTATCCAGTATTCCAATCACATAATGGGGGTGGTCATGTTTAACCATAATCACTTCCGGACTCTCAGATTATTTAGTAAATAGCAAACTGTGACTGAACTAGGTCATAAATCATTTTTCCATATCAAGCAGAGCAGATTTGCTGGTGGATCAGAAAGAACATAGACATATAAAATTCTGAACTAAAACACAGACTGTTTACCAACCGCTTGGAAGAGCTGGAGTCAGTCCATGGTACCCTTGAGCCTTAGTTAGAGGAAAAAGACCCAGCGATAGAGCACAAAGAGCATTAGCATCAGAGCACAGTAAAATGCTGCAAAGCCACAGAGCTGTGTGGAAAAGGAGACAAGACTGGGTTCTTCTGAGTCTGTCCCCAGAGAAAGAAGAGACTCAACTGTCCTTTTAATGCTGAGGTTTAGCTGAAGAATGTCAGAAGGGGAACAGAGTTTGTCCTGTCCAAAGTGTGAGCAGGAAGGGAAAACAGACAGAAAAAAATTAGCGTCAGTCTTATCAGCCATGCAAGCAAGCATCCATGAAGTAGTTAAGAAAGCCCCATTCTCAACCATATTTTCACACAGGAACTTTCTGTTTTCTTACTAGATAGATCTATAAATGTATACACAGGTATTCACTCACAAGCAAATTAATGAACATTTAAGAACAAGCTTGCACTAAGGCTGTGATGGCGAACCTTGGCACTCCAGCTGTACTTGGACTTCAGTTCCCAGAAACCCAAGTCTCTGTGAATCCACACGAATGGGTTTACAGGGTTTTGGACTTCTGGGAATTGAAGTCCAAGAGCACATGGAGTGCCAAGGTTTGCCATCACTGCACTAAGGGATCCCCTTGTGCTCTGAAAACTATTGAGATTCCATGTGGATGCCCTTCTTGAGTACTAAATGGAAGGTGTACAAATAACGGCACTTCTATTTGTCCTGTAAAGCAAAGCTGGTCTCTGAGTGTAGTATCCTGCATTGATGCCAAGTATACCAATATCAGTTGGCACTTTTTAAAAGATTGACATTTTTGGACTTTTCACTTTTATACTGTCAGAGATAAAGGGGGGGGGTGCAAAGCACACCAACACCCCAAAGCTGTTCTGTCACATTGCAAGGCTCACCAAATCATATGGTTAAACAAAGCTGTGCTAGGATGGGAGTAGGGGAATATAACTTTCTGTCAGATACTACGTTTAGACCAGTGGTTCCCAACACGGGGCACACGCCCCACAGGAGGATTTCAATTCCCAAAAGCCTAAGACAGTACTTTGACTGATCAGTGCTTAGGGGAATTGACTTAGGTTTCTGGGAATTGAAATCCAAAAACTAAAGGTTGGGAAACACTGGTTTAAACACTAAACATTTTAAAAAGATACCTAATCTGCGCTCTCAAAAGACAAGTTTTCCTGTTTAGGGCTGTTCTTAGAAATTTCTCTATACTGCTAATAAACAAAAATTCAGCAGAAGGAGGCATACACCTATTTCTGCCCACATGTAGTTATTTCCAAACAAATATATAACTTGGTACAGACTGCAATAATTTCTAAGAGTGAAGAGAATGGGGCCAATGTTTATCATACGTGCTCTGCATACCTTCTATAGCCCATACGTGGGATAAATAGCAGCCACTAACAGGTTGTTAAAAAAGCTTAGGCATTGCAAACATGCATTTCCTATGGTATAAGACCGTGATGGTGAATCTTGGCATTCCAGCTGTTCTTGGACTTCTACTCTCAGAAGCCCAAGGCCCTGTGAATTCACATAAATAGGTTTACTGCACATACGCAGCTTGGCTTCTGGGAATTGAAGTTCAAGAACAGCTGGAGTGCCAAGGTTTGCCATCACTGGTATAGGATAAGGCTTTTCTTCTCTTCATTTAGAATGTATTGCAAATTATAAGAAATACATAGAGTTAAGGTTCTTCAAAAATCACTGGGATCTCTGTTCCAGAAAATAACTGAATTGTTGGTTTGCAGAGCCTTCATTACCCCTGCTTGGGTAAGGCATTGAAGGAATGTGACCTTCAAAGCAGATGCTGGGTGGATATAGTATTTGTAGTCACAACAAGCTGTAGACTGTGGGAACTGAACTAGCTTTGATGGACATTGAATGCTACGATGTAATTGGTGGAACCCCTTCAGGAAGAGGGATGAGTGGCAAAAAATGTGTTTTGATATGAAGAGGAGGAGGAGAAGGAGAGAGAGATTTCACCATGCTTTGGATCTCTTTGCATCGGATGGAGCTTGTGAGTAAAGCTAGCAAGACATAGTATTTATGTTAATAGACCAGGCTAGGCTAGGCAAGCAGCTAGAGAGGTTTTATTATGTCAATGTTGGAATGGTATTTGCAATTATGTTCCTGTGCTTTAATATTCTTAAACTTAATAACTGTGTATTAAATAAAACGATGATTGTACCCAGAACTGTGGTCTCCGGTCCTAATAGGACCTGGTTGGTGTGCAAGCACAAACAGTCAGTGGGTGAAACCTATCAGTTTCTCTAGCCTGAAGCAGGTCCATAGGTACCCAGGAGCCACACCAAGGGGATGTGGGCTTCACTGAGCAGTACAGACCGCTGAAGATGGACTGGGTTATCTGGTAGGGGGTCAAAGGCAAAGGGGCTGAGGTTGTTAACACCTTTACATTTTCTCCTCTCCTCTTTGCAGGGAGCCATATCCAACACTGACACCCATAGCTTATATAGCCAGGCTATTTACAACCACTATTTCTGCCTTGTCTGTACCCACTCTTGAGAGAAGCAGATAAGCAAAGAAAACTAGCCTAGGAAACAATTCTAGCCTAGTTAGATTTACCCTTACTCTCCATAATTTGTCAACCATTTCATATTGCACAGAATCTGTCAGAGGTTGGAGCAACTGGGGCTTGATCTAGAGGTTAAAGTATTTCATACACTCTTTCGTTAATGTCAAAGGTATTATGTTGCTGTGAACATAAAAGGGAAGGAAGATGAGAGAATGACATATTTCTTGTTAAAAATATGACATGGAGAAGACAGCTAGAAGACAAGAGAAGACAATTCATTCATTTGCTTCTGTCATGTTTCAACATTGTATGTATGGGACCAGCAATCTATAACTTTAGATTTTCCTGAATTCCCTGTGGGATTCAAATATAGTTCCTAGGTTTACTCTTGTTCATTCAGCTTAAACTACTATCTCAATTATTCCAAACCCTGCCTCTTCTATCTTCAGATGACGGCTTTGGCTGATGGGAAGAAGTATGTATGTACATGACAAAAACAGGCTGAGGGCGTTCCTGATTTTTGTACACAATTCTGAGAATACAGAAACCTGGCAGGTCATCTGACACTAACTAGTTGGCAGTTATTCTAAGCCTAGTCAAGTAATATGTTTCTCATGACTCAGTAGAGTAACAGAGTGTTTTTCATTCTAAAAAATCTGGCCAACTGAGTGTGGCAATTATGACTTCACTAATGATTTAGAGGAAGAAACCAAAGAGGAAACAAGTTTGTTCATAAAAAGGCTAACATAACAGGTGTGTGTAACATAATAAAATTCTACAACAGAAAAATATCCAAGCTTAAAAAAGTGTGGCAGGCAGGCTGCTTTTAAGGAGACTGAGCAGAATCCAAGCAGAATAAGCTGACAGTTGGGATGGGAAGAGCTGAAGCGCCTTAATACCATCTTGGAAGGATCTTTGCTTGAAGTCGGGGGTGCAGTGATTAGGGGAGATAAAGTGTCAAGCCCAGAAACTGTCAGCATAACATCCAAATTAGAATGCCAACAACTAAGTAAGAAATCATGCCTGGATACTTGTCACCAGAGACCAGAGTAAACATCATTGAAAACTAGTCTCTTTAAATTTTTCATTTAGATAACCATTAGAACTTAGCTCAAATAGAACAGAAATCTTTGGACTCTTAGGGAGAGACACTTGAAATACAAGCAGGTAATTATTGCCCGATTCCCTTCAGAGCTAAAATGTTACAGATAGTGCATCATTAGAAGAGGAGATCAGTTAGCATTCTAGACTCAAACAGATGTTCACGACTGAGCAAATATACTTGCAAACACCGTTTATGCTTTGCTCCTAATGACCTATCACAAAATAAAGCTAGCTAATCTGCAAGCTATGGAAGATACAAACAAAAAAGGCATTGGATTTCTTCATTTAATGACAGGCTCTCTGTAATGTATTGGGTTTGGCCAATGCTTTCTTTTTGTTTTATTAGTATGAGTAACCACTACTAGCCCTGAAGATTTCTCCTCTTTTGGATTCCCTGGCATCTTTCTTCCCACCTCTTAGACATAAATATGTTTGGGGACCTGGAAATGATTCACATCATGCATACTTATTAACAGAAAATGGAACAAATCTTACACACGGCAAAAAATTTATTATCATGGATACAAGTCTCCTCTAAGCACGTGGAAACTAGAAATTTTACGTGTGTTAATAACAGACATCTCACACTTTCATTACATTACTAATTGTGCCCTGCTTTATGTTGTACCAACTGTGCCACTGCTGGTCCAAAGCCTGGATGAGGAGGGAGGAGGGTTACCACCCTGGTCCTGTAAAACTTTATTGCAACAGGATGAGATAAATTTTACGGGCACGTTTTACTTTCACTTCCAGGAGCAGCAAGGGCGGTGTGGGCTGGATGAATTGGTGTTGGGCCAGATCTGGCCCATGGGCCGTAGTTTGCGCACCCCTGGTTTAAGCAGACAAAATGGCAGCTTAAAATCTATCTCATCCTGTTGCAAAACAGATTGCAAGGCACGTTTTTCTTCCGCTTCTGGTGGGAGGAACCACATGATCGGCCTGTGGCTTGAAAAGTTTGGGCACCCCTGATCTAGCCAGTTATGTGCCTCCTTTATAAGTAAAAGAGAACAGGAGAATCCAATTTGAATTTCTATCTAATTCCTGACTTTCAGCTCAACATATTATGCTGCAACTGGCAAGTTATACAGATGTGATGGAATAAGCAGAAATTGAATTTCTTGTTCTGATTTGCTATCCTAGCTTAGAAAAGCTCTTGGCAGTCTTAGAAAAGCTGTGGACATTCTTTATTACAGTCCGCTCTGACCTAGCATTATATATGACTGGGCTCGAGAGGTTAGCAAAGATATTAAGTCACAGAAGAAAAGTGCCTGCAGTGCAAAGTTCAGGACTAAAGATTTTCTCTCTTACCTGAGGCACACCAATCTTTCGGCAAGCTTCAAGGAAATTTTCCACATTTCGCCTACACTTGGCCATGGTTAATTTAGGCTGCAGAAAAGAGGAAAGGAAGAGCGTAGCAAATATCATCATCAATGCCCGGCTGAAAACGCTTAAAAATGTTTTTTAAAAAATGCAATCAAATTGATTAAAAAAGACTAATTAATTTTTTGAACGTCAATTTTTATGCACCCTGCACCAAAGATAATTAACTAGCTGCCAGTTTGATCAAACACCCACAGCATTATTACTTGATACTTACAACAGCTGGCGAGGGGACGTGAATACTAGGAACCGAACGAGGCCGGACATGATTAGCTAAGTGACACAGGACCACACCGTCAGTGAGTGCTGACCCTAGATCGCTGGGCAAAGACACCTTCAACCTCGATTCAATGTTCTAAAAAGGAAAAAGAGACAAGGCAGACACTTGATTTTATCACCACAGATAAACAAGATGCAAAGGGAGCAATTAGAAATTCTGGCAAAGACCACAAGCCAGAGGTCCTAATGAGTATATCCTATAGATATCACTGGAATGCAAAGAGTCTTTTAGACTGCTTTGAAAGGTTTTTCCTGGTGTTAGAACAGTTAAGCCTGGAAAGGCATTTACATACGCACTCATGACTGCATGTATATATGTAATTAATCTATCTATACTCTGGCCTTTCTCTGAAAAGCAAAGGGTGGCTAACAGCCCACATAGAAGTATACAGTTAAAATAACTAATTACGGTAAAAGTCGCCCTTGCTTGAAAGCCAGCCGTATCTGACTCTAGGGTTCAGTGTTCATCTCTGTTTATAGCCAAAGAGCCAGAGCTGTCTGCGTCTGCAGACATTTCCGTAGTAATGTGGCAGGCATGACTAGACACCGGAGTCCACAGAACACTGTTACTTTTCCTGCCAAAGTGGTCCCTATCTATCTACTTGCAATTTCTTGCTTTTGAACTACTAAGTTGGCAGGAGCTGGGACAGAGATGGGCACTCACTCCATCGTGCAGCACTCTGGTCTGAACTGCTGACCTTCCAGTTGTCAAGTTCAGCATCTTAACTACTAAACCACTGCAGTCTCCCAGAAACACTAACTATGGGTGTCTAAAAATACAAATTGCAAATATCTGTCAAAATAAAATTAAATAAAAACAATATAAAATATAAGATACACTTGAAGAGGTGCCATGTCTCAGGGGTCCCCCACTGACCTGACGCCCCCAAATTTACTTTTGTATTCCACTCTTGGGATCGCTCAGGCAGTGAAGCCCACTGGTTTGTGTGTGATTATGCTAAGAACGCACCCCTCTTTACTGACCCTTTATGCTGGCAGGGCGTCCTTCTGTCCAGTTTGAACTGGCTCATCAGTAGAAGGATGGCACCCTTGGTAGCTATTTGAGATGGCCAATTAGAAAGTCTTGTCCTGCCACCTCCTACAACACAACCACACACTCCTTGGTGAAGATCAAAGCCCCGTTAAAGGTTTTTTTTGGGGGGGTGATAAGAATGTAACTTCCCCTATCGAAACATCCCTCTCGCCCTGGCGACACCCTCAAGGCGAGGAAACGAAACTTAACGAAGCTCTAATTCTGTTAGCATCCCCAAACAAAGTGGGCTTCTCCCTGCAGGGCTTCAGACATGACTACTATTCTTACAAGGACAGATGGTCTGAATCGCCAGCTCGGAAAAGGTTCATGTAGTTGTAAATGACACACATGTCTGTATGAACAGAAGTCACCAGAGCAGTCCATGGGGCTGGCTAGAAACAGTAGATGAAAGCCTGAATACAATTTAGCCTTCTTGTACTTAAGTCCTTTGCCATTTTCCTAAAGCCCTTTCTTGCCTTATTAAAAAAAACTGCAAAAACAGCCATTTATGACAATCTGCTCATAAAATCTCCACGGGGGGGGGGGGGGGGGGGGGGAATTCCCAAGCCTTGCTTTCCAGTGAGAACCTATACACTGTACATCTGACAGGATACACACGGAGCCCCATATGTGGGTGGTTTCTTCACCTAGAGTGCATGGACACAACCTTCCAGTCCAGCTTGTAAGCTTCCCAGAGGCATCTGGCTAGGTGCGATTGGGATTTGACCACAGGATAGGACTAAACTAACTTCAGGCCTTTGCATTATTCAACACAGTATAGCAGGGGTTCCCAACGTATGGCCCATGGGCCGGATTCGGCCCATGGCACCATTTCATGTGCCCCCCCACCCCTCCAAGGGCATTCAAGAAACAAAATGGTCATCCCTTTGAAAATGTCGGGAGAAAATGGCTGTCCCCATCGTGAGACAGGGCAAACTGGCCATCCGACCCTCAAAGCTGACTGAGGGAGTGTGACCCAGCCCCTGGCTTAAAAAGGTTGGGAACCCCTGCAGTATAGAAACCTTTCCAACATACTTTCCGCAGTTGCTCTATCAGCTCGACGTTTTCCTCCTGCAGCTTGGAATTATGGATTTTGCTATGGTCTTCAGTGCTGTTAGCAGTTGTTGGTGCAGAAGTCGGCAGAGAGGCAACAGCTAGAAAAGGCAAAGCATGTATGAAAACAGAAGCACAAAAAACAGAAGCACAAAAAACAGAAGGCAAATCATATTTACATTATGTAGCTCCATTTCCTGTGGCCAAGGAAGTCTGGGCAGCCGTAAGATTATCTAGGTAAGTAACTATTTTTTATTATTTAATTTTATGCCATCGTTCTCTCAAAAAGGGACCGAAGGCAACTCTTTGTCTTTATTACACAGCTATGTACAGACATAACACATTTAGTTTTCCACATTACATGGTAGCCACCATTTGGAGCATCTAGTTTCTTCAGATTTTGAATCACTGTCAAACTGGCAGATGAAGCTGAACTGGTTTTCACATATTCCAAGCCAAGTATCTCTCTTCAGAACCATTCCAGATTATAAAATTGTGGATCATGGCTCATTAAGCTATGATCATTTGAAGCACTCTTTCTTTGTGCAACCCACTCTTCTGAATAAGCCACGTAGCTACTACATAGTGAGTTTTCTGTGCTGCTATCCAAACTGTGGAGCTTCCTGTACACACATATTTCGCTCACACCTTTAAGGTTTCAAGCCACTTTGTTCACTTATGATTTAAATTGCCTTTTGGTTCCTCTTCCTTTATTCCATTTTCAGCCTCTTATTTTACGGTTTTATTGTACAGTAAAACCCCGGCTTATGACTGCCTTGGTTTGTTTGCCACGGTTTACGACAGCAAATCCAGAGGAAATGACGTCCCGGTGTACGACTTTTTTTGCCTTACGACCGGGAATTCCCCAGAGTCCAAAATGGCAGCTATTTTGGACTCTGGGTGGCACGACTGCAGCGGGCGACTTTGCCTTGTGCATTCATGGCGCCTCGTCTGGAGCTGTTGTTAAAGTGCAGGATGTCCTTTAAATCCTGTGCCTTAGTGACAGCTCCAGAAGAGACACTGTGAATGCACAAGGCAAGGTTGGCTGCTGCAATTGACTCCCCCCTTTGTCGCACCAAGTCTGGCACAGAGGAATCGCAGTGGGCAACCTTGCCTTGCATGTTCACGGTGCCTCTTCCGGAGCTGTCGCTAACACACAGATTTAAAAGACATCCCGCACTTTAGCAACAGCTGTGGAAGAGGTGCCGTGAATGTGTAAGGCAAGGCCGCGCTCTGCAACCAACTCTCCCCCCCTTGCCACACTGACCCAGGCACAGAAGGGGAGGAAGAGAGGTGAGCGATTCACCTCATCTGGCTGTGGCGTCTTCGGGGGGGGGGGGATCCCTGGACGTTCCCCAGCAGCCAGACAACCTCTCCTTTTCATCGTCCAATGCCAACCCTGAGGAAAAAGCACCTGAGCCCAGACATGGTAGGGAAAGGCAGTGTCCCACATTCTTTTGTGGTGGTGGTGGATTTTTTTGGGAAGTCAGGAAAGTTTTTTTAAAAGTTTTCAATGCATTCCTATGGGGAAATGTGCTTCAGTTTACAGTTGATCCTGTGTCCAACGAAAGCTGTCAGAACGGACCAAAATCGTAAACTGGGGTTTTACTGTACAGTATTCCCATCTGCTTCTTAAATTACTATCTTCACTATGTTATACTTCCTGATTCTAAATCTTGTTTGTACAGTCAGATGATAAATATAACATCTTTTTAATGCTGAATGGTAGCAGTAAATCTCATACATGAATGAGATTGAATGCAAGCTCAATACAAAGCATTATGTATGTAAAGGAGAATCAGTCTAAGCTAGTTCTTCCCAGATATGTTCAATTTGAAACTAAAAGATTAGTTGGTTGCTGTAAGAGGAAGACTCTATCATGTAAGCCTCCACCTACTACTGTCTCTAGTGTACAGACAGTGCACTGACCAAAAATTGTAATTTTGGCTGACCTTTTATGTCTGTGGTTTCTGAGTACTAGGCCAAAAATTACAACAAAGACATTGCCTAAACTAAAGCAATACAATGGACCCACAAACCACTAGCTCAAAGGTTGATGTCACATCATTGCATATCCTCCTTGTGCCGCCCACCTTTCTTCACATCATCCCTTGAAGCGTTTCGAAAAAGGAAGCTCTCAGGACGCTGAGGAGGATTTCTGCAAGCAGAGGGTGCAGCACTGGGCGAGCCAGGATATGGAGCAGAAAGATGAACTAAATGTAGACATGCAAAGGCAGAGGAGACAGAGGAGACACGTGTTATTTATAATATGATGTGAATTCCAGAATTTTTAAAAATTGTGACAAGGTTACACTGTACAGCCAGTGTTAGAAAGGTGGGATAAAGACCTCACTCTAGCAGGCTTTGGACAGTGTATGTTTTGCATAACTTTAGGAAAATAAGACCTCTTGCTTTGACCTAGTCAACCTAGATTATCTATTCCCAAATTAGTATTCCCCAAAGGTCTTATCCTGCAATCCTTGTAAAAAAAGAAGTCAGGGCCCTGTGATTATATTCTTGACTCCACTAATGAAGTTCAGACCATGTACAACTTCTTATGTCTGAATCCACACTAACTGGTTTTACTCTAATGAAACTGATACCTACATGTGACATAATAATTTCATTTCCCCATTTTAAGCATACATGCAAAAATTCTCAGTGGAGAAAAATTCCCTGCCATAATTTAATCATCACGTTAAAGGATTATAGGGTTATCTAAATCAAGGTGTCCCAAAAAATTGCCATACATAGGAACCTGGTTATCCCTTTCCAGTTACCTGTTTGAGAAGCAGGTGAATTTGGTGAGATCGTGGATCTTTCATCACTCTGTAAACAAAAGGAAAAGGTGAAACAAAGAGAAACTAGGACAAAGAAGTTTTATTCAAACACAGCACAGAACCCAGAATATGATTTTAGGAGAAGAAAGGCAAGGCATAAGATATATGTTGGGGTAAAGAAACAGGTGATTCTCCGAGCAAAGGGTGCTGAAAGTGGGTGTCTGCAGATGTTGCTGGACTGAAACTCCTACCAACTTCAGCCACCATGATTAATTGGACAATGGCAGTTGTTGCCCAGCAACATCTGTCTGGCCATGTGTTCCCCATGCCTGTTCTCTACAAAAAAAATTACATATAAAGCTTACTAGCAGAATCAACACCTTTCCTAAGAATATAGTAACAGGGACTAGTATTAATTCCCCCGCTGAAACAACGTATTTAAGATAAGAGTCACTCAAAAAACAGCCCTTTTAACCTTCAAGAATCAAAGCATTAAATCAGAAGGCAGCATCTTTGATTGTACACAAGACCTTCACCAAAGACAAATGAACGTAAAACCCAAACTTCAATTGCAGAGATCTTTCTGGAAGACAATTTAGTGCCCATTTCATCATGTATGTATCACATTTTTCAAAGGGAAGGGACCTGCCGTGTGTGTGTGTGTGTGTGTGTGTGTGTGTGTGTGTGTGTGTGTGTGTGTGTAAGTAAATGGAAATTTTGTGTGTGTGTGTGTGTGTGTGTGTGTGTGTGTGTGTGTGTGTGTGTGTGTGTGTGTGTGTGTGTGTGTAAGTAAATGGAAATTTTCTGCTCAGGCTACAAAGAGAGCCATCACTTATTTTGTACAATGAATATGCAGCCCGAGGTTCAGAAGCGGAGAGAGGGAGAGTGATATCCAGAAGTATGGGCCACACATCCCTATTCCTGATTCTGCAGCCCCCATTATTGTAACAGATAATAATAATAATAATAATAATAATAATAATAATAATAATAATAATAATAATAATAATAATAATAATAATAATAATAATAATAATAATAATAATAATAATAACAACAACAACAACAACAACAACAACAACAACAACAACAACAACAACAATAACAATAATAATAATAATAATAATAATAATAATAATAATAATAATAATAATAATAATAATAATAATAATAATAATAAGCGTTTTAAACTGGAACCTTTGCTTTGTACTATCTGTTGGCTAAATGGAAGACACAAAGGGGGATTTTATGCAGCCAAAATAATATTACATTTGGGGTTTGGAGTGTTGGAAGCTCCAGGGAAGACTGAGCCTGCATTTAGACCTCTGGTACCAAGATGCCAATGGCATACTTGTCAACCTTCCCGGATTGGCTGGGATTTCACGGTTTTCGTCGCCGATTTGCACCATTTCCCGCCCCGCGCTGCCAAAACCCCAGAATTTGGCAGCGGGGGAAAGGAGGTACTATGCAGCCCTTCTGCGCAGGTCGCCTTCTACGCAAGTGGCGTAGCCTTCTACGCATGGGTAGAAGGGTTTTACGCTTGCATAGCCCCATTCTACACATGCATAGAAGGCGACCTGCGCAGAACCATTTGCGCAGGTCCCGTATTTTCCGGAGCCGCGGTTGACAGGTATGGCCAGTGGCCATCCTGTTAGGCTCATCAATAAAAAATCTCCTTTACTTGTTACTCTTTATGCAGGTAATGGAAGACACATATGGCTCCAAACCTCGGATCAGCTTTTGGAAAAGTTACACCCACACATTAATAGGGAGCTACTGTACAATCATTTTCTCATGTGTTCAAATTCACCAGGGAGAAACCAGATCTAAAACAGCTCCTAAGTCTGCTGGGGTCTTATTCTGGGACCTGAGAAACATCATCCATGGATTTAGCTACTGCTTAACACTTTAGCTCTCATCAACACAATCAGGAGGAAGGCCCCAAAATAGGCTGGAACAAATCAGACTATGTCCCCTTAGTTTTACAATGGCTTTCAGATCAAGCCTGCTTGTGTAAGGAAACTGAAGAAAGGCTACATGTTCTTCTGCTTCCTTTCCAATATGGTAGGTGCCAGGTCTTACACTGATATGGTACTATCTTAATTGGTGTTTCTGTAGCTGTTTTAAATTAAGGGGTATGCCTTATTCGAGTTGATATATAGCAACCGAGAAATTTCGTTGTTCCTGCAAGGGGACAATTGAATTGAATTGAATTGAATTGAAATTTTAATTTATATACCGCTTACTCACCCAATGAGCAACTCAAAGCGGTTCACAAAACAAGCAATACAGCATATAAGTGCAACATAATCAATACAATAAAGATTTATCTTGTAAATATTTATCGTAATCTGAAATGATTCTACTGGAATATTAAGTAGCCAAAGGTACATACAGTACAAGGATATGCAAATGCCAGATTCATCCTGGCATGAAAAATTATGAACTATGAAAACGTAAAATGGTCTGTATAAAAATAATCCTGGAAGACACAAAAATACTGCACACAGAAACAAAATCAGTCAGTCACATCACAACATTGCGCTTCTAGTGGACAGGAAGGCCCTGTGTTTTACACGTTGACTCATTACTGTTTAGCAAGAAGTGAAACATTGCATATTACTTCAGAAATAATTTCTCTGAAAACTTATTTCCTGGCAGTTGAACTGTTAGCTACTGTACTGCCTTTGTATGCTGCTTTGGGACTCTCAAAATCATCTAAGGTGGCAACCAGGTGACAGCCAGAAGGTGGAATCCCTGACTGAGACCAGCTATATTATCCTGCTAAAGTGATTTTTGCCCCAGACAGACCTAGTGCGCAACCTGGGGGTCCTCCTGCACTCACGACTACTGCTCGAAGAGCAGGTGGCAGTCGTGGCCAGGAGGGCTTTTGCACAACTTCGTGTGATTCGCCAGTAGTGCCCGCTCCTGGACCAGGACTCTTTGCTCATGGTCACACATGCTCTGGTCACCTCCAGACTAGACTACTGCAATGCGCTCTACGTGGGGCTGCCCTTGACGACCATTCGGAGGCTGCAGCTGGTCCAGAATGCAGTGGCCTGGGTAGTGATGGGGTGTGGGCGTTATGCCCATGCCTCGCCCCTGCTCCAGAAGCTGCACTGGTTACCAGTTTGCCTCCGGGTGCAATTCAAGGTGCTTGTTATGACCTTACTATCTTTCTTTATTCATGTCAGACGCACCACCAGTATATAATAACATACAAAGCTAAAACTAACACTTCTAAAGCAAAATAGAATTAAAAGGGCTAGATCACATCCGCCCAATATTGGGCCACATCAACAGCATTTCCTCTTGCCAACATAAGGTCCTCCTCAGTGCACGTTGAGGGGCATCATGTGCATTGTACCATATGGAAGATAGTTTGTTCTTCTCCACATTCACACAGGCTGTCATCTACAGGGAAACCCCACTTTCTCAGATTAACCTTTGCTAGCAAAACTGGTCTTTTAAAATGTTTCAACTGATCATTTAAAATGTTTTACACCATATTTTTATTTACAGTACTTTCTAGTACATCAGTCTGAGAGAAATGGTAATGAATACTTTAAATAAATAAAGCGTAAGTATTAATTTCCATAACATTCCAATTTCCTGCCACTAAGCAGAACAAACAAATCTGCATTTTTCAAAGACAACTTGAATTATTCTGTTTCAATCACAACAAAACCAGCAACAGCAGCAACAAAAATATTGTAGCACCTTTAAGATTCACAAATTTGATTCTGTTTGAGTGTTTGTGTATCAATCAAAAGATCACTGCACTACAATAGAGAGTAAGGTAAAAGAAAATAATACACAAAATCGTTACATCACAATTATCAATTTACTGTATTTTCTGGCGTATAAGACTACTTTTTAACCTCGAAAAATCTGTGCCAAAGTCGGGGGTCGTCTTATAGGACAGGTACTTAACTGCAGCTGACAAGTATATTCCAAACTCTATATTTTAACTGGAAAAGTTGGGGGTCGTCTTATACGCCCAGTCGTCTTATACGCCCAGTCGTCTTATACGCCGGAAAATACGGTAATAGTAATATAATATTTAGGGACAGAGCTAGAGAGTTTGGTTGATTGAAAATACATCCACTCTATTGGCAAATGGATACTTAGGAAAGCAGACAAGCAGAGTTAAATCACAAAACACAACCAAAATCAAGGTTAAAATATCCAGTAAGAATATTTTAACCAGTTAAAGTGCAAATAGAAAAATGTAAAATATAAGATGGGTCAAGTATGAGCCAACCACATAAAATTGTAATAAATAAATAAAATATCAAGGGTGTCAAGGTTGGGGTGGGAGAATATTATGAACTGCTTCCTTACACAGGGAAGGAGGGAGACAGGCCAATGTAATTTGGTAGCTATTTCAAATTATTGGGGCCACCACTGAGAAGGCCCAGCTGCTTTTTGCAGCCTTCCAGACCTCCCTCGGGATGGAAAACCATAGTCCCAATGCCTCCAAAGAATGGGCTGAATTTTGTGACAGGAGACGCTCCATCATATACTGAAACAGCAGTAGCAGCAGACAACTGAAATCTAGCTGTATTGTAATAAGAGTTTATCAGAATCTGGAGGGCCATAAATTCCCCACTCCAGCCTCAGAGAGATACAGAAAGTTTCCTCAGGCCGGCATATCAGAGCTAGTCAGATGGAATCAGGCTAAGCGAAGAGATCAGCTCATACCTGTCAAGCGCCGTTCCGGAAAATATGGGAACTGCTCCGGCCCGGTTGCGCATGCACAGCAAAAACTCCTTTGCACATGCACAGAACCCCTTTGTGCATGCACAGAACACATTTGCGCATGCACAGATGGGTTCTGCGTGTGCGTGCGTGCGCAGTAACCCCGTACCCCGCCATTCTAAATACAGGATGGTGCCGGGAAAGGGGAGGAACGCGCGCCAAAATACGGGATTTCCCGGCCAATCCGGGATACTTGACAGGCATGCCCAGCATCAGACAGAATGAGGACATAAAAGGGAATTCCAGCCCAAACAGTCGCACACATTGCATGCTCGTCACCTGGTTGAGCGCCCCTGGTCTCTTTTTAATGGTGTTGGTGTTACTGTCAGTCTCAAACACTAAGACAGGCTCAAAGCCATTCTGTCAGGGATGGTAGGAAAAAGAGAGAAGGGGGAGAAAAGAGGTAGTAAGGCAGAGAAACACCTGGAGTAGGCAGAAGGAACAGAACAGTGGAAATGGACAGATAACTCTTGGCAACAGGGCAGCACTGTGTTTCAAGGAACAAAGTTGCCTTGCACTAAATCAAGCACCATCTGCAACGGCCTCCTCCGTTTAGACTAAAGGATGCCCTTAATTTCTCCACCTCAGCTCACACCAAGATGGCAGGCAATGACAGCAGTCCATTGTTGCATTTTTTATGCATCCACACTAGTTCCACAGAAGGAGCTTGCTGGACAAGGAACATCATTAAAGGAGGATATAGCTGATATAACCTCCCCTACATAACTTGGGAGGGCAAGCCCAACATGCTCAAGTGGGGGCTGCTGGCAGACAACAACATGCAGTTGTGAGCGCAGAGAGATACAGAAGCCAGCCCATTTACTGCTATATCGACTGCAGCCAGAAGTATGCACCAATGAGGACTTAAGTTTAGCCAATGACAAAGCCAAGAAAGCGGCTTCATTTTGGCAATCCAGGGTGTGATTGAGACATGAAAGAAGAAGTTCCAGAGATAATGCTGGAAAACCGAATGGAATACTTCTCTCAGGTCTCTCTCTAATACTCTCTCCCTCCACAAAATGCATGCAGTGGAGCATGCATATTATTACTGAGCATGCACTGATGATGATAATGCACTGCTCTGTAGAATTTGGGAACAGCCAGTAATTAGTTGATCCTGAAAGCACATAATGCTTCTGAAACAAGTTTGTTTCCAGAAAGAAAATCTTAATACTCAGATACAGCAGGCAACAGAAATTGTGCTGAAAACCACAGGTGGAATGGATGAAAATTTAAAAGGATGTAATTTCCCCTTTGCACATGTAAAAATAGCCAAGGGACAGGGTGCAAATCTAGCTGCAAGGGGCACAGCAGCTATTTTGCATTACCTGCATGTCAGATCTGCTTATGCCTAAGCCAAGATCATTGTTCATAGGGAAAGAAACGCTGTCTCGGTTGACCACTGGAAGAATTTAAATCACTACTCAAACTCTTGATTTTAAAATGTGATTCCCACCTCCAATATTTTATTTATTTATTTAGTGGTGGCCCCAATATATGAAAGAAATGCACTCTTTTCTTGCTGTAACCTTAGTACATACTTTCACAATATATATTTTTTACAATCCCCTGTCCAGACTGACTCCGTCTGTAATGATCTTCCATTTACTGGTACTTTCAGTATCTGAAAGTGCAAGTACTGTATTCTGATGACATTAGAAAAAGTAGAGCAAATGGTCTCCATGTGAATTTTAAGTGCTTATCCTATCATACTGTGACAGCACAGCTTCTGTATAAAGCAAGAATAATGCAAAAGAACCTGAAATGGATGTTTAAATCCCATGTTGCAAATAACTTGTATTGCCCTTGTTCAATGCTTCTGTAAGGTAGTTGTCAAGGAGAAGATAATACTGGATAGTTCCCAAAACAGACATGGAGGGAAGTGTATAAAGACATCCATGAGAGAATAAAGATATATTAAAGCTAACCCAAAATCTTGGGCTTGGATAAGAAAGTAAGTTATATCGTGCAATTAAGTAAAACATTGGTAAAATCATTTCACAGTACAGTAGTCCCTTTTTAAAGGGTTTATGACGGGGATTCTCAACCTGTGACCCACAGGCCGGATGTGGCCCATGGCACCATTTCATGTGGCCCCCCACTGCCTCCACCACACCAGGAAGTGCCATGTGGTGGAGGAAGGGCAAAATGGCTGTCCGCCCCCTGAAGCTGTCTGAGGGAGCATGACCCGGCCCCAGGCTTTAAAAGGCTGAGACCTCCTGGTTTATGACAACCAGACAGGCATGGAGAGACCGTTTATTCACATTTATAAAAATGTGGGAGGGGGGGGGGAGAACCCAAACATGAATTCAAGATGGCAGTTTTCTGGGTAATATCTTTCCTATTAACTAGTTAGCTTGGCTATCCACTAAAGGAGCTCTTATTTTCAGGAGGCAGAACATTCTCAAGTCAGAAAACCCAAATACTCAATTATTATTCTTACAAATTTTACTTGAGAACAGAAAGGTCATAACCGAGAGGCAGTCTTTCTTTATTTGTATCAAAGCATCGAGAAGTTTAAAATTATAGACATATATGAAATATAGGTAATCATGGACGTATGTGAAATATAGATAAGATTCGAAACAAATTTAAATGTTAAAATAGTAAACTATTTTTGACCAGAAGTGGGCTATTTCAACAGCATTATCTTGGCCATATTTAAGATCTCCTTTTCTACACGTGGTGGGGCATAAATTGCATGCACATAAATGCTGCATTGATTGGATTTCTCCATATTCACACAAAACAATTGCCCTGTATCTAAGTAGCCCCATTTTATTCAATTAATTCTTTGATATTTTTATATTGTTACTCTGTGATGATTTGTATTTGATGTTTTGAATTTTTTATATTGTGTACTTTTTTGATGCAATTGATTGGTGTTTATATATTATCTTATAATTGTGATTTTGTATTTTGTTTGAATTTGATTTGTATACTGTTCCTGTATTTTGGATATTGTATTTTACATGCTGTAAACCACTTTGAGTTCCCTTAGGGGAAGTAAAGCGTTATAGAAATGTAAATAATAATAATAATAATAATAATAATAATAATAATAATAATAATAATAATAATAATAATAATAATAATAATAATAATAATAATAATAATAATAATAATAATAATAATAATAATAATAATAATGATGATGATGATGATGATGATGATGATGATGATGATGATGATGATGATGATGATGATGATAATAATAATAATAATAATTGATCCAGAATTGTTGCACTGTAAACATGCTGATGAACATAATGACCACAGTTCCTTTTCAGGACCACAAATGGCTATAATTTCTATTAATTTACAGGGCATTTCTCCATCTAAAGAGGAAAATTATGTCCTTTATGTCTAAGAACTGAAGACCCAGTGCTAACATCTCTGTCTGCAACATAACTTGGACTGTTTTATGTACCATCTCACAGTGCCCTATCTCTATAAAAAGGCTCCACTGCCTTTAACAGATTAAGGTTTAAGCTACCAGCAGTTTTAACTACAGTTTATACTAAACAGGATTCTTTATCGCCCAAATCTCAGAACCCGTTTTTCAATCTCTTCCTTCTGTGCAGATTTTATAAATCGACTAGGAAATGTATTACCTGAATGTAATAACTAAGACAAACCAAGAGCTTCTGTCAATTTCACAGTGGTCACATTTCAGTGCTTCTGAGCTGACAAATAAAGCTACCTACATTAAACCATAAGCACTAAATTACACAGAATATGAACCAGTAAGTAAATTGGAAGCATGCAAATCATGCAAGAAAAAGCCATGAGAGCCCGAGTGTTTTCTACAGACAAGAAAGACAAGAAACTGGATTTCAATAGCTTTTTTAAAGATACCAATGGAGGGAGAAAATAGCATAAAACATGGAAGTGTTATATGGAATGCTGACAATCTTTTTAAAAAGGAGAACTCACATTGCAGAAAATTACACTGTTTTTACTCATTTAGACTAAGGGGAAATTATGGTGTTTAGTCTTGGTTAGTGTTTATCAACACACTGAAGAGGACCATCATCACTAGCCCTTCAGCTGACCTGCCTTCCAAACAGAGACAAAAGCTAAGAAAACTCTCCTACAAATTCAGCAGAGTGCCTGAGACTCCTCGAAGATTGTGGTATTTTGAAATCACCATCGGGCGTCCCTGGTAAATAGCAACCTGGTGTTGCTGGTTAATCTTTCTCACACTGGGTCAGGTGGAAGGAACTGCAGAATGAACTCACCGAAAGGTGCCTTCATTTTGGCGGCTTTATGCCTGGCCTAGACACGGAGGAAGAAAAAGAAGAAGCAGAGTACCTGGCTAACTATTTGTCATGAGTGGTTTAAACAAATAGGACATGGCAGCTGAGTGCAGCAGATCATATGAGGTGCCCCATAAGAGCCTTATATCTAAAGGACTGAAAGGGTAGTGTGGACGCAGGAACATAAGTAGGTATTTAAGTCCTGTCCAGAACATCCATATATAGCAGGGGTTGTCAACCTACGGCCTGGGGACCAGATGCGGCCCATGACACCATTTCATGTGGCCCACCATCACCTCCGCCACACCAGGAAGTGCCATGTGTGGCAGGCAAGGAAAAATGGCCCTCCGGGCCCCAAAGCTGAGGGAGTGTGACCTGGCCTTCGGCTTGAAAAGGTTGAGAACCCCTGCTATACATCAAGAAGTTCACTAGACCTTCATACACTGTATATGAAGATCTATACAGGGTTTTATAACCACATTCTACTCACTGTGGCTACAAAATTCTCATTACTGGGCACCCTGTCTTATCAATCTTCCCAGTCATACGTTTCCTACAAGCACGTTCAAATGCTGTTTAAAAGCTCTCTACAGTCTTTCATATGTTTATGATGCCACTGAGTGCATGGGGAGATGAAAGTTGGGCAAATTTTAAGGGTGCATCTCCATCCTATCTCCCATTTAGAAATAGACATGTTTACAGGAACACATGAAGAAGGCTCACCTATCTTTCTAATTCTTGCCATCTTGTGATTCTGTATGCAGGTCAAACTCATGTGCACCCAGGATTCAATTATCTGCCAGTCTAAAATATTCAATTAAAAATCCTAAAATAATATACTGTACTGTATATTATTTCTATGAGACATTACCAGAGCTGGCCACTAGAGGCTACTGTCTGAAACGTAAAATATAGGCGCTGTTGTTATTCACAGTTTCAGGTATGTATATGTGTTAAATCTCAAAACATATCCCCTGTATATATGTTGGGCAACAAAAAAAATACTCAGACAAGGGCCATCTATTAGTCTATCTGGAATTTGCTACCATGAATGACAATCCACATATCCTTACCTTCAATGAAGCCATGGACAGGGCAGAGAGGTATCAAAGTTTATCCTTTCTAAAGCTTGCTGACACATCATGTCTTCATGAGTATGCATTCATGGTACTATTGCAACCAAAGATCGTGCGAGTTCTGTGCATTATATCAGAATTGAAAGCTCAGGAAAAAATGTTTGAACAGTGACCACAACCAAGTCCAAGTTTGAGCAAACTGCTACAGCAAAACAAAGACATCCATGTTTTATGCTATTTAAAGTCGTGCAAAATTGTCTAATCTGAGCATGAGACATGCTGCCTATGATCTAGGAAAAGGACATAGAAAGAGGCCACTGCGTGCAGAATTCTTACCACCAGCAAGGCACTATCATCAGTATGCTGAGACCTTCTGGATGGAAAGGGAAACTGGGGACGTGGGAAAGATGGCATGTCAGAAATAGAAAACACTGCAATATAATATGCAGACAAACACAGACATCTCAAATTGCCAAGGTCCTTCACTATGAAAGGCACCTGGCACGAAGAGGTAGACTGTAACTGAAACAACACAGAGGAAAGAACCCAGTTAGTCTCTTAACAATTTCAGCATTAAACACATCTGCAACTGATTCACAAACTATTTTGTTTTCAGATGTCTCCAAAATAGAGCACAATTCAGTATCCAAATATGTTCTGTAGAGAACAAGAGAGGGGTTTAAGAATGAACAAATGCAAAGACATCGTTTGTGAAGAACTGAACCAAATATCAAATAAAAAGAACAGAAGTACCTAAAGCCAGTTCGGAGACAAAGAAACCAGGCTAAAGGAAAGCAGTAGCATATTGTGTTATATTTTGGGATCTACACACCACACAGTAAAAACAATATTCCACTAGTAAAAACTGGTACAGTGGTGTACACTTTTGTGGGGAAAGACAAAAACCAAGAAGCAGCGTGGGGAGAAGGGGAGGCTGAGAATCAACAAATGTCTATTTCAAGGCACCCATATCAGACTTGATTACAGCGCTGTACTTGCAAATGCTACAGGCTCATGTGGTTACCAGGATTCAAGAATCACAGCTTAATGCAAAACCAAATTTTATGCTTCTGCTATAGAAGCAAGTAAACAAAAGTAGAGCTTGACTGGTGTCAAGAAATACACATATATAAACAACCTTCCACTAGTCCCTAGTAGCAACTGGTGGGAATACAAAAGGTTTTTGAGGCAAATATAGAACAAAGATTGTTTAAGCTGTGCTTATTTTTTAACCCTAAATAATTGTATTCCTAAATAACTTCCGGTGACTCCAAACAATTCACTCTTCAGTAATGCTCTCATGAACACAGCCTTCAGTCCCCAATATCTCTATGAAATGTTTAAGAAATGACAAAACGCAAGTTATAAAACTTTCCATCCTTACCTCACTATCCAGAAGATTTTGTTTCTGAGGAGAATGGGATGCCTTTTGCTTTGGGAGGAAAAATAATAATACTTCAGTAGGAAAAAAAATGTTAAGTATACAAGTTTAAGTTGGGGTAGGGGAAGCAACTGGTGGTCTTGATCATGAAAATGAAGACATTAGGACGGGGTGCCCAAACCTTTTGGGCCGAGGGCCGGTCACATGGTTCAGTGGGCCGGTCACATGGTTCCTCCCACCAGAAGTGGAAGTAAAATGTGCCTTGTAATCTGTTTTGCAACAGGATGAGATTTTTTTTAGGCTGCCGCTTTCTCTGCTTAAACCAGGAGTGCCCAAACTACGGCCTGCGGGCCGGATCTAGCCCCTGACACCAATTCATATGGGTGTGTTTTACTTCTGCTTCCAAAAGCGGCAAGGGTGGCAAGGGCCAGATGAATTGGTGTTTGGGGTTGGATCCGGCCTTCAGGCCGTTGTTGGGGCACCCCTGCTTTAGAATGCTGTTTTGAGCTGGGGGAAGAGGTCTTTCACTTCTTAGGCCACAGACTTCTGAAGTCTGGGAAAGGACTCCAGGAACAAGGAAGGTCTTGCTCTTCAGGTCCATCTTGCTTCTTCCAATTCACTGTCCAATAATTCAAAGTGCTGTCATGGTTGTGTGAGCAAAAAGGGAACTTCTTAACAGGAGCCTCAAGCGAGGGAATGCAAATCTCTTAAATAAATGGAAAGGAAGGAGCTCTCCTCAGAAGAACATTACCTTAACAAAATCAAGGACAGCTTCCCTCTGGATATGTTTTGTCCTTATCTTCTCCTCCTCATACTGTAATGCAGCAAGTTGTGCTTCTCTCCGGGTCTTCTCGACTAAATGTTCACGTCTTTTGTGAGGTTCTGCCTCCAAGTGGGAGACCTGAAAACAAAATTGTTTTGGAGCGAACTTCAAAAGGTAAGCAACCAACCAGCCACATGTAAAGGGAAGGCAGAACATTTCTAAACATGTAATACAAATGCAAAGGGCCTATTACCTGGTTATGGGTGTTGGACAGCGACACAATGCACGGCGAGTCACCGGAGCCTCTGAGAGGAAAAGAGAACTTTACAAGAAGCAAGACATGCATTTCTCCTCAACTTCACCATATGTAACACTATGTCAGTGTTAACACTACAGTGGTACCTCAGACAAAGTCCGATTTGAATAAAAATCCGATTTGGATAAAGTCGCGATTTTCAGAGACACATGATACATCGCATAAAATCCAAAACCACTAAAAATGGACATTATCCCAGGTATTTGTTATAGGAACCTTGGATAAAGTCTATTTTTGGACGTTATACGATGCATCGCCCATTTGATTCGGATAAAGTCCAAACTTATGGAACAGAGTTTGGACTTTATCCGAGGTTCTACTGTATTTCCAAAATGAAGCTTTACTCCTAAGCTAACTATACTGAGATAGTAGCATCATACACTACCATTGCTACAGTTATAATCGAAAGGGTAAAGTTTTCACATCTGAACAATTCCAGAGA
Source organism: Bradypodion pumilum (assembly GCA_035047305.1). Taxonomy (NCBI): domain Eukaryota; kingdom Metazoa; phylum Chordata; class Lepidosauria; order Squamata; family Chamaeleonidae; genus Bradypodion; species Bradypodion pumilum. Next base: position 384,240,775 of record JAWDJD010000003.1, read on the forward strand.
AAAAGCTGCAGTCTTGGATAACTTTTGTCAAAGATGTAGAAACCAAGAAGTGTTCTCAGTCAGCAATGTGTTGCTCAACATTGTCCCACAACCCTGTAAGCACGCAGTGAGTTCTTCCTCCCTCTGACACTTGAATCATCATCATCATCCTCATCTTAAAACCGCAGAGCTGGTAGAGACCATATAGATCATCAAGGCCAGTGCCTGTCAAGGAGGTTTAGTGGGGAATCAACCTCCCAGCCTCTGGTTCTACCGCCAGGGAACACAACTGGAAACATACCCCTTTACTCATGTTCTGCTTGCGGTCTTCTCAGAGGCATCCATCCACTATTGGGACAGAATACTAGACAAGACAGGCCTTGAGCTAATTCTGCATAGCTTTTCTCATGTTCTCATGTGTGAAAATTGGCATAACTTAAATTCTCCCTGTGAGCTCAGAGAGCATTACTAGCATTAACAAGAATCCCACTTCTTGTCTTTCTGTCTGAGGGCAGGAGGAAATCTCCCAGTGATGCACCATAACTCTCGGCCAGAGACCCTTGAAGTATCTGCATCCTTTTGTGTACATGTAGACATGACCAAGGACACATACAGCTACAGATGTTAAGCTATAGATAACAGTAAGCAGTTTTACTAAGTCAAACAGGCAAATACAATTTGTCACACAACACAGAATTCCACAGAAACTGTATGGCTGTAGATAACTTTGGAACTAATGATGGCCAGACTTACAATGCGGTGTTGTAAGAGGAATTCTCTTTATTACTTCCTTACCTCTCTGCACGGTCTAAGTAGCTTCTTATCACCTGTAGTCGCTCTCTATCATGTGTTAAGCTCAGGCTTTCAGGGCGTTTTAATTCATCTGCATCTCTGCAAGCAAAGTTATTCAGTCAAGAAAAGACGCATAAAGGAATACTGAAGAAATGCTACAGCTTGTTCTTAGATAAAACAAACCCTTCTGAGAGAATAACATTATGAAAAACAATTCTAAAATACTTATGTTTTGAGACTCAGTCAATTTTCAAGGTAAAAACTATAAATGCCAAATCAGCTGATATGGGCAAAGATGTGATTTTGTTGTGTTTTTGCTATTCGGGGGGAAATGAACTCTTCTGCTAAGCCCACAGGATAAGCTTTACACCCAAGGCAAAATGAAGAGGCTCATCTATTAATGGGTGACAGTTCTTTGATTATATTGCAACATGAAACATTATGATTAAATAAAGTATGCTACTGACTGCTCTTCTCTTCACTAAACAGCTTTAGGGGCAAATTTCCATTATTTGTCTCAAGAAGAGAAGTGGCAGTAGCAGCATAAATCCTTTGCTTAGCTAAAAGTGAACAAGTTGAGGAAGGGCGAGCAATAGAACAGGGAAGCTTCTGAACAGACAATGACAATTTGGAAACAGCACTTAGCTTCCGAGAACACCCAAATCATGCAACAATGACCTTGCTACCAGTACCAAAAGTCTTTCTCTTTCTTAGGTAAGGTAAAGGCTGCCCTTGCTTGAAAGCCAGTCGTATCCGACTTTAGGGGTTAGTGCTCATCTCCGTTTATAGACAAAGAGCCAGCGCTGTCTGCATCTGCAGACGTTTTCATAGACTGGAGGCAGGCATGCCTAGACACCAGAGTGCACGGAACGCTGTTTACCTTCCCACTGAAGTGGTACTGATTTATCTACTTGCACTGTCTTGCTTCCAAACTACTAGGTTGGCAGTAGCCTGGACAGAGTGCTGCATGATTTGGGTGTTCTGGGAACTGCTGACCTGCCAACCTTCCAGTCATCAAGTTCAGCGTCTTAACCACTAAGCCACCACAGTTCTCTTTCTCACTCCATCCTAATGCAGAGCCAATGAAACATTAGTCTGGTTTGAACCATATTCCATCACCACATTGTACAAGAAAAAGCTCCTTCAGTTGGCACAAATTCAAGCAGGTCTATTTTTGTAACGATAGTCAACAAAAACTTTGTTAGCACAAGCCATTCTTAGGCAGCATCCTACTCTGATGCCTTGTTCTAAGTTGAGCTTTTAAGGTCTTGGGTCAGAACCATCACCACCATGCCCATTTTTGGTTAGGGAATTAAAATGCTATAAGCAATGCTAGGACTTTCCAGAAGTATATTTACATTAATGGTGTTTTCTCCATCTGCGCAACAGGACAGGAGAATGAAATATCAAGAAACATTCTTCTATAACATTCTATGGTGAATAATAAATTAGCAAGCAACTTTTTTCTGCTCTAATAAAATACGACTGTATCAGTTCCATAGCTGCAGATACCAGGCAGTGCTGCTTATAGTTACAAAAATTGAAAGCTAGGAAACTTCACAAAAATTGGCTGTATTTGAACAAAAAATACTTACTACATGTACAGCTCATTCATTATAGGAGACATTACTTTGCATCAAGGGACTCAATATCAAATCAAATCAATCTTTATCACGATTCAAGACCAGCATAGTAAGGGACTCAATATGGTTATTACTCTGTACAATATGCTGATGAAAAGAGAACATTTCCATTTTTGACCATAGCTAAAATACCACAATCACTCCTCTTCTACCTCTCTTCCATGCAAATCACTGCCCTTGCTCTTTAAGCCACATTTTCAGAGCTAACAATGCTATGGATTTGTGGATGCCTGAATATAAATGCTAACTACATTATAATTTTCAACCCCCTTAGTAGCCATGCAAAGAGAGAGAAAAGTTGCATGGTTTTTGCTCAAAGTCAGAAAACAAGGGTGGGTGATAACCTTTTCTGACCACTAACATCTACAAAACAGAAGCTAGTTTTTAGTTTTCAGGCTGAATTCTACACAGGTGGGAGTGAAGAAGCTATGGAAAAGCTAAAACCATTGAGGGAGAATATTTTGAGATATGCCTCCTATAAAGTCTAATGGACATAGAGACTGCAGTCCCTCAATTCTTTGAGGTTCCTATGGATTTTAGAAAATGCTAGCCATGTCCATGCTTTAAATGGCCTTCTGCAGAGAGAGCCATGGCAAGGAACAGGTTAGAATCCTGAAAGTCCTTTAAGAACTTGGATGTATTTATTTTTTGTTAAAACTACCAGAACTCGAGCGGGTGGGATTCCTTCTGAATGGAGGTAATTGTAGTAAAAAATAATATTCAGAAGTTCCATGCCTAAGGGTACAATCCTCTGTGGTAAATATGCAAAAACAAATAAACAAACCCTATATACTACCCTCTCATTGTAGTTCTCCTGATCTTCTAACCATGGTTATAATTTCAGGAACATTATGATCTAAATCTAACTAGTAATCCCAACTACAATAGATTAATTGAATTAGCTAATGAAATTTGAACTAATCCTTAATATAAATCCCAATGCTTTGATGAATGTACTCTACTTGAACTAACAATTGGATCCAGGAGTATGCAAGTACTGAACCCAGTTGTGAAAGTAATATAACATATTCTGGACACAAACTGAGGATGATGCTGGGCTAAAATGACATTCTCTGTGACCAAAATAAGTAAAGGAAGCCTGGAATATGATTTATCCTGGAAAGTCCTAGAAATCTGAATGTATGAAATGGAAGTACTTACCTATTATGATGCAAGCATCTCCTTGCATCTTCTGATCTATGACATTCTCGTATGGGTATTAGTTTAACTGGTGAGCCCTTAGAAAAAGAAGCAATAAACCCAAAAAAAATCAGAATTTCCAATGTGCTGTGAATGGTCTAAGATCAACATTCTTCTCTAAATAAAGGCAGTCATTCACAACAACCCATTGTGATGCAACAAATTAAAATATTTCAACAAATGTCCCAAGTGTTTATAGAGTTGCAGGACTATTCAGTAGATAAAAAACTGAAATATCCTTAAAAAAGAATAGGTAGAGCACTGTTTTTTCAGTACCACCTACAGCTATAAAGAGAAGTAAATTTATACATGCAATTATATAAATTATCTTGATGTATAAATATATCCTAAAAACAGGGTAATCTTGTGACAGCTATGGAGAGCAAGGGTGGCACATGGTTTTACAGTATGCTTCAGCTTCTCACCAGATTTAAAGTCACAAAACACGCTTATTCCAACCAAAGCTGACCTTTATGCCCTCCTGAATTCTATCATTCCAGCACCATCATCACTGAGATGAACCATTGTTAAATAAAACTCTCTTAAGACTACTAGCCAAATGTAATGGTTTGTTCTGCAGTACATCATTTTAAAAAACAAAGTTATAATTTAAATTGTTTTAATTTCACAGACACCTACTTTTGACATTAAGAAGATGCCCAATTTCTAACTAAATGTGAATACTTAAAAGGAATCCTACTTTCCAGTAGCTCACAGTCCTGCTCTCGTAGTATGCACTGACTGGCAATGCCATCCTCTGACTCTTTACTAGGCTTGCAGAACTATTATACAGTCAGAGGAAACGTGATCCACTGCAATTTCAAGAATGGAAATAAGGGGAAATATAAAAGGCCTTTTTAGTCAACCACTGAACAAGCAGTAATTAAGCTGGTCCACAGACATGGTGATACTATCCCTACAGTGCACAAAAGCAGCATTATAGCCCCAAGGGGAACAGGAGTAAAGCATTCAACCAAAGACCATCCGGGTAATTAAAGAGCAGCAAGTTTCATTGCTGCTTAGCTTTAAAAGAATAATGGTGGCTATGTTGGGTCCTGAGGGACATAAAGTAGAAGAGGCTGCTGGTACACTGAAAGGCCCACCAGAAGAGAACAAGGAGACCAACCGAAGAGGAGCTTTAGCCCAGCTTCACATTAGAATCCATCCATGAAGGCACACATTGAAAAACAACCTCAGGACATGCCCCTTTTAAAGCAAAGCAGAAGATTATTCCATTCAGGTTTCCCCACACCACATTGGGCGCAACCAGCTGTTCCAAACCTCTCATTACTCTTATGCAGAGTCTAAATTAGAGGCCAGGGAAGAAGATTGACATGGATTACTTTAATGTCTGAATTGGATTTCAGGCTTATTAAGAGCCCTTCCACTTCCTATTGTCCAGACACTCACAGCAGGGGTCTGTTTCCCCCTCAATATGTCTGCAGCATTTAAGAGGCCAACAACAAGGTCAAGTCTCCATATCCTCATCACAAACACATGCCCCAATTAGATTCAGAGGAAATGCTTAGAGTGCACAGAAAGAAGAGAAGGATCAATACTCTACACTGACATTGAACAATGTCACTAAGACCTCTTCTCAAGTTTGGAAATTCTCTTCCAAATCATTCAATGTATTATGAAGCACAGAAGGTGTAAACACAGCACAGCACAGCACACTCTGTACTACATATCTACACACATACCCCACTATTCCTAAGATATTAGAGTGAGTTACCACAAGGTTCAAAACAAGAACTGAACAGTATGTTGCATGGGTGTTCTCTCTCTCTCCCTCTCTGACACACACACACCCCAAACTCCTAACTTTCCCTGTACCAGCTTAGCTGCTCTGTGAGAAAGCAAGACCATCAAATAGCAGTTCTTAAAAGCATGTGCCTGATTTAGCAGCTTTACAGGATGGCTTTACAGGAAAGCCATGCTTTCTGGTTGCAGGGAGAGCAAGAGGCTAGGCTAGAGCATCATTTCCTGCCGCAGTGCAATTGGCCTGCCCGCCCATTTCCCCTGCAGCACCACAACTGGTTGGTGGTGTAAATACAGTTTTGAAAAAAGTAACTACAGTAAACACTCAAAAACATGCCCACACAAATGTTTAAATTAATTAAATTTTACTGTATTTTCATGTTTTATTATTATTGAAACTCATTAGCAGCTGCCGCATTTTCCACCCTCAACTTATACTCGGATCAATCTATTTTCCTAGTTTTAGAGGTCCAAATTAGGTACCTTGACTTATATTCGGAATGACTTATACTCGAGTATATATGGTAACTTTTTTATCCTGTCACTGTAATATTATACAACTAATGAACACAAAAATGTATTCCTCTTTCATTCCCAAGAAGGAAAGCTTTAAATTTCATCAGCGCCACAAAGTAATAGGAGAATATAAAAGGGAAAAGCTGGTACTGTACATCGAAATTTGCTTGGATGTGTAAACTGTAAGCTTTCAATTCAGAAACCATAGGGCAGATTTTAAACAGGACAGTTCTAAAGAACAAAAAATAGTTGATTGATCAAGCTCATGTTCTAAAAATAAAACCCATAACTGGGTGAATGTCTTTATTTCTTATGAAGAAATAAAAGCCATTATTTTACAGATGCTTGATTATTGCCTTTCCCTGGGCATCAGAAATTTCCACGACAGTATACTGGGTAGGCAGATTCATGCTAAATTATAAGAAATAATTTCTGCTCTGGTGGATGGGACTGAGTTCATAACAGTCGCTGAAATTCTGTTGCTCCGCATAGTAAGTTGCAACTAGAGTACACCAAGTGAATCTGTGTGGATCTAGTGAGTCAACTCCTCCCTAGGTTCCACTGATACAAATGGACCTATTCTAGTTGCAACTTACTATGCTACTATCCTCACTGAATGAACTGTACTGTACTGCTACTACAATAAAGAAAAAGAGGTACAACCACTAAAACAAGAGATGTTAAATGAGAATGACCAAAAGGCCAACCTTAAATCTGAATGGGAGTTTTACACACAATATAGGTGGAGAAAGGAGCTAACTGAACAAGGAATAACCTTAAAGGAGGTAATGGCTGAGAAACATGACCTTTTGTATGTCACTTGGAGGACACTTAATAGGCTGGGGGTCGGAGTCCCTAAATGTAAGACCAACATGCTCAAGTGGGAGCTGGTATTGGACAATAACAAGCAGTTTGAATATGGAGAGATACAGAATCCACCTCATTTGCTGGTCTGCCAATTACTAACAGAAACATGTACCAATGATTTAAGTTTGGTTAACAACAGAGCCGAGAAAGTGGCTTTATTTTGGCAGTTTAAAGTCTGATCTGGACATAAAAGAAGAAAACCACACAACATTGCAAAACCTATGTGATAATGATTCCAAAGCACCATCTTAACCTATAAAACCAAGTGTTCACCGTTGGAATTGGCTATACGTTGCTATGCGTCGTCCTACTGACCTGCACCCTCCCTTCGAGAGCACGGCCGATTTGCCTACGCAGGTCAACGAAGGATTTAAAAATCCGGCACGGGGGCCTCAGCCTCACTAACGGCAAGAAACGCAAAGAACTTCACGTCCCAAAAGTCATTGCGCCGCGGCGCGCCAGAGCCAATCAGGCTGAGAGGCTCACGCACGCCGCAGCGTTCGGACACGCGCCGCAGCCAATCAAAAGGAACGCATTTTAAAAAAAACCAGCAAAAACACAAAGCACCAACCGATAACTACAAGCCCCAGCGTCCTGCGCGCCATTAGCCCACAGAACGCGGTGGCGAACGGCGCGAAAATAAAAACAAAATCAAAAACAGCCCACCACACATCCTCATCCTCCCCACGGACAAGGCAGCATTGCCTTGGGGGAGGGGGGGGAAGGCAAACCGGACGCCACCCGTGCCCGTCTGCCCAATTACTGTTGCCGATAACAAAGCTCCAACGCACATCCTCATCCTCCCCACGGACAAGGCAGCATTGCCTTGGGGGAAGGGGGGGAGCCAAACCGGACGCCACCCGTGCCCGTCTGCCCAATTACTGTTGCCGATAACAAAGCTCCAAAATAGTACAAAGGCAGCATGACACAAAGAGGGAAAGATATTAACCCAGCCCCCCCACCCACAAATCCAACAGAACAAGCGCCGAGAAACAGCCTCCGAAAACAAATTCGACAAAGCCCCCCCCCCTCATCCTCCCCACGGACAAGGCAGCATTGCCTTGGGGGAAGGGGGGGGAAGCCAAACCGGACGCCACCCGTGCCCGTCTGCCCAATTACTGTTGCCGATAACAAAGCTCCAAAATAGTACAAAGGCAGCATGACACAAAGAGGGAAAAATATTAACCCAGCCCCCCCACCCACAAATCCAACAGAACAAGCGCCGAGAAATAGCCTCCGAAAACAAATTCGAAAAAGGCCCCCCCACCGCAATCGCCAAGCCCGTACTAAACACCGTGTATTTATTTAGACAGCCCACCCCACTACATTTAGAAAGCCACAAGCACCCCGTCCAACATATAAGCACCACAAGCAAAATAAAATTACAAAATTGCACGAACTTACCAAAACACAACAGAGGCATCAAGCACAGACCATTCAAAATAATGCAAGGTTGAGAAAGCCACAAAAGAAATGCTAACTCCCATACAAAACAACGCGAGAAACAAATCAGTAGAAAAACACTCACCAAGTTCTAAGGAGGAGCATTCAATAACGTCACTGCAAAGAGCCGCAGCGCAAAGGAGAGCAAGTGCTGAAAAGAACGGAACAGGGGCTGCATTGCAAAACCTGAACGCAGGAGTAAAGAACAGGGACCGCGTTGCAAAACCTGAACGCAGTAACATTATACTAAATATTAATATTAAAACAACGAGGGACAGGAGAAAATTATGCAGCAAACAAAAAGAAGTCCAGGCAAGGATACTTTCAATAACAAAATCGAAACTTACCAAAAAATGGGGGATGGAAATTCCAAAAATGATAATAGTAAGGGGCCCAGTAAAGCAACAAAAATAACTACTACTAACATTGCAATAACATGTGGGCCACGAAATAAGATAATTGATGGGGAATCAAACAAACAAACAACAATAGAGGAAAACAAACCAACAGTTCCAGAAATAACAGAACAAAGAGAAATAGAGACAGCAGCACCAACAAAACAAATGCAAGTAGTGAGAAGAAAGAAAAAGCCACCCCAACAGAAAACACACACACAGGACATTAGAACCAAAAGTGATGCAGACAGATATCAATGGACATGGACACCACGAACAAATCATAATTGTGAACTAATACTACCATGGAAAACTAACACAATTAACACAATGGCCACAAAATCAACAAACCAACAATCAAGAAAACTGGCAAGTAACAATGGCCAGCCAAAAGACCAAGCATACCAAACAGAACCAAGATTGACCCTAGACAAATGTACCCAAACAGAGTCAGATATCAATATGAAAACAATCCAGGAAAATGAACAATTACAGAACATAATAGATAAAATTAACAAAAAAACAGGACAGGACAATACAAAGGACAACTATGGACAAAACACCAACCCAACACATCTAACAGTGGACGAATTAATAAGAGTTCAATTTCAGTGGCTCATCAGTCCAAACCACCACAACAGAATCAAAACACCATTGGAACTTCTAGACAACTTTGTCACCATGAGCAAGAATCCTTCCAGAAGACCCAGAGGTAAGGAAATATATTTACAAATAATTGAATTGGCAATTGGCAAGTAATCATAAAAGAAAAATTACTAACCAAGGAATCTGTTTCCACAGTTCACCCTAAAGATGAAAAACATGATGATGGCCAAGGAAAACGGACACCACAAGATGAATGAAGGTAAGCCAAACAAACAAACACAATGAATGTGCACCTTAAACCCCCCCCCCCCAAAAAATAATAATTCAAATTTAAAACACAAAATTAAACAAAATATCAGGAAAAACTGACATTACATTTCCTTATCTTTCAGATATGAAAAAACACAACGGATGGAAAAAACAACACAAAACACAACAATTTTTAAAAAAAATTATAAAAAGTTACCCTTTGTAAATAAAACCAGTTATTGTTAGTGCATAGGAATAGGAGCCAAGTTAATTTTAAAAAAAGTAAAAAGAAAACCCGCTTTTGTAACAAAAATAAAGAATGCTTTTTCAGAAAACAAATGTGAGTCACTACTATTTGTAAAGAAAACAAAATAAAAAACCCAAGGAAAAAAAAAGGGAAAACGACAATGTCTCCACTAAGGAAAAAAAAACCATAACTATACAAAACATGTTTAAAAAGCCCGGCAACGCCGGGCAACCCTTGCTAGTATAAAAAGAATAAAAAGTGACACAATTACTTAAGCTGCTCTGAAAAAGATGTCTTACCTATTTATTTTCTATATCTATGGCAAACAGATTTGGATTTGCAGCTGTGCTATGTGGAAAACTCAACCAGAATTTAAAGCACTGAAACTTTAGGTTAGGAACAAATTCTGGTGAACAATGGTACACATATAATCCTTATTTTTGTTCAGTCTGGTGACAGATGGGCAAGGAAAAATAAACATAAAAGACTCATTGGAGTTTACAATCCATTCAGGTTTTTTAAATTGAAACAATTCTGGAGCAGGAACACCAAAATCAAAAACTCAACACTAAAGGCCAAATGAAAATAGTAATGAGGGAAAAAATAAAAATAAAGAGCACAAAATGTTTAGTATTTGTCATGTTATCACATTTTTAAAATATTTTTGAAGTGAAAGGAACCATTATGAAAAATGAGTTATCAAAATTGCCTCTACTTCTATAGTCTGACTATTACTAGATTAAGAACATAAGAACATAAGAACAGCCTTGCTGGAACAGGCCACAGCCCATCCAGTCCAGCATTCTGTCTCACACAGTGGCTCACCATTTCCTTCAGGGTATTCCCAAGCAGATGCCTTCACCTGCTTAGGATTCCCTGGAAATGATATTGAGAGATATCCTCCCTATCTCTCCAACCTGGAGGTTGTCCTTAAGTATCCATAATTATAACCATTGATACTCTTCTCCTCCATGAACTTGTCTAATCCTTTCTTAAAGCTGTCAAGACTGACAGCTGTCACCACTTCTTCTGGCAGGGAGTTCCATAGACCAGTAATCCTCTGGGTGAAAAAGTACTTTCTCTTATTTGTTTGAGAACTAGTACCCAAAAGTTTCATGGAGTGCCCCCTAGTTCTAGTGTTATGCGATAGGGAAAACAGTTTTTCCTTATCTACTTTGTCCACACCGTGCATGATTTTATAAACTTCAATCAGGTCACCTCTTAGACGTCGTCGTTCAAGAGTGAAGAGGCCCAACCGTTGCAGCCTCAGATGGTAAGGAAGGTGTTCCAGTCCCCTAATCATTCTGGTTGCCCTCCTCTGCACTTTTTCCAGCTCCATAATATCCTTCTGGAGGTATGGCGACCAGAACTGTACACAGTATTCCAGATGGGGCCTCACCATAGATTTATAAAGAGGCAAAATGACACTTGCTGACTTATTTTCTATACCCTTCCTAATGATCCCTAGCATTGAATTTGCTTTTTTCACTGCTGAGGCACACTGGGTTGACACCTTCATTGAGTTGTCCACCAGGACACCAAGGTCCCTTTCCTGGTTTGTCGCAGAGAGTTCAGACCCCATCAGTTTATAAATGTAATTGGGGTTCTTTGCCCCAACATGCATCACTCTGCACTTACTAATGTTGAAACTCATTTGCCACTGTTTTGCCCACTCCCCCAGTGTTGAGAGATCCCTCTGGAGCTCCTCACAATCTCTCACAGTTTTCACTACCCTGTATAATTTAGTGTCGTCAGCAAATTTGGCTACCTTGCTTTTTACTCCTACCTCTAGATCATTTATGAAGAGGTTGAAAAGCAGGGGTCCCAGTACTGAACCTTGGGGGACCCCACTCTTGACTTCCCTCCACTTGGAGAAGTGTCCATTTAGTGCTACCCTCTGTTTCCTGTCCCTTAGCCAGTTGCTGATCCAGGACAAGACCTGTCCCTTTATTCCATGACTGGTAAGTTTATTCAAGAGCCTTTGGTGTGGGACCTTGTCAAAAGCCTTCTGAAAGTCCAGATAAACAATGTCAACTGGATCCCCCTTATCCACATGCTTGTTGACACTCTCAAAAAATTCCAACAGATTAGTGAGGCATGATTTGCCCTTGCAAAAGCCATGTTGGCTCTCCTTTAGCAGCGCCTTCTCTTCTATGTGCCTATTAATTCTATCTTTTAGGATGGTTTCCATCACTTTACCTGGGACACATGTCAAACTGACAGGTCGGTAATTTCCTGGATCACCCCTGGATCCTTTTTTGAAAATTGGTGTTACATTCGCTACCCTCCAGTCATCAGGCACAAAGCCTGATTTGAGGGAAATATTATATATTTTGGCTAGGAGATCAGCAATTTCATCTTTAAGTTCCCTGAGAACTCGTGGATGGATTCATTTCATTTCATTTCATTTATTTGATTTGTATGCCGCCCACTCAGCATATGCCGACTCAGGGCGGCTCACAGCATATCAAACAATGATACAATACAGAGAAAATAAAGTACACAATATAATAGGACACAGTCATACAAAATACAATTCAAAATACAGTATCACCGAATAGAGAACACATATTAATACAGTTACAAAATACAAGTTACAGTTCAAATCATGAACTAAAAAATTAAATACAAAGTGCTAAATACAGGCCCCGGGAAGCGACCCCTTCCAGCGGTGCTCTAACTTCCCCGCGGCCAATGCCAGACCGGGGAGGGACCTCAGGAAACAACTGCTTCCATCCTCGCGCCGGTGTTAGAGGCAGCGGGGAAACGCGGCAAAGGTCCCGTTTGCGGCGGGCGTCCTCCGGCGATGTGGGCGTTCCTTTTTATCCTCTGGCCAGGCAGGGCCAGGGGAGAGGGACCGACGTCCAGAGGTGCAGCTTGTTCCCTCCCCGCGCCGATGTTGGAGGCAGCGGGGAAACGCGGCAAAGGCAGCGCTTTTGAAAGCGCAGTCCATCCCCAGCTGTTCTCACTCCCCACCGACCGGCCGGGCCGGGGGGAGGAGCGCGGAGCCCCAGAGTCCGGCGTCCGATGTTGGGGGTGGTGGTGGCGGCAGCGCTTTTGAAGGCGCAGTCCATCCCCAGCTGTTCTCACTCCCCGCCGACCGGCCGGGCCGGGGGGGGAGGAGGAGGAGGAGCGCGGAGCCCCAGAGTCCGGCGTCCGATGTTGGGGGTGGTGGTGGCAGCAGCGCTTTTGAAGGCGCAGTCCATCCCCAGCTGTTCTCACTCCCCGCCGACCGGCCGGGCCGGGGGGAGGAGGAGGAGGAGCGCGGAGCCCCAGAGTCCGGCGTCCGATGTTGGGGGTGGTGGTGGCGGCAGCGCTTTTGAAGGCGCAGTCCATCCCCAGCTGTTCTCACTCCCCACCGACCGGCCGGGCCGGGGGGAGGAGCGCGGAGCCCCAGAGTCCGGCGTCCGATGTTGGGGGTGGTGGTGGCGGCAGCGCTTTTGAAGGCGCAGTCCATCCCCAGCTGTTCTCACTCCCCGCCGACCGGCCGGGCCGGGGGGGGGGAGGAGGAGGAGGAGCGCGGAGCCCCAGAGTCCGGCGTCCGATTCCATCTGGTCCTGGTGATTTGTTAGTGTTTAGTTTAACAAGACATGCAAGGACCTCCTCCCTGGTTATTTCTATCTGGCTTAATTCTTCGGTTTCCCTCCCTACGAAGATAGGCTCTGTTTTGGGCATGTGGCCTCTGTCTTCTTCAGTGAATACTGAAGCAAAGAATTCATTGAGTCTCTCTGCAATCTCTGTTTCCTCTTTAATAACCCCTTGCCTTCCATTGTCATCTAATGGTCCAATGGCCTTCCTAGTTGGGTTCTTACTTCTAATGTACTTAAAGAAGTCTTTGTTATTTCTCTGAGTATTTTTAGCTATACGCTCCTCAAAGTCTTGCTTTGCTTTCCTGATTGTTGCCTTGCATTTGTTCTGCCAGAATTTATGTTTCTGCCTGCTGTCCTCATTCGGACAAGCCTTCCATCTTCTAAATGAGCTTTTCTTGCTCTTGATCACTTCCCGAACAGCTCCTGTAAGCCACATCGGAGTCCTCTTGGACCTGGCAGTGTCCTTTTTCCTTTTGGGTATGCATTCCAATTGGGCCTCTGTTATTGTTTTTGTAAACAGCCTCCATGCCTCTTGGAGTGTTTGGACTCTCTCAGTTTTCCCTTTCAGCTTCTTTTTTACTAGTTTCCTCAACTTTGGGAAATTTCCTTTTTGAAAATTTAAGGTCTCTGTGTTAGATTTTATCAGTGACTTGCGGTCTATGATCAAGTTAAACATAATTGAGTTGTGGTCACTGTTCCCTATTGGATCAGTCACATTAACATCTTGCACCAGATCCTGAGTATTACTCAGGATCAAGTCAAGGATTCTTGTACCTCTAGTTGGGTCTTCAACCATCTGTCCCAGGGAACAATCATTGAGCATATCTAGGAACTTTATCTCTTTATCATGTGCTGAACAACAGTTCACCCAGTCTATGTGAGGGTAATTGAAGTCCCCCATTATAACCAGGCTTCCCTTCTTGGATGCCTCCTTTACAACATTCTCCAACTGCCAGTCTCCCTCAAGAGTTTGGGTCGGAGGCCGATAGTATATGCCTACTGTTAGACCATCCTTGTGGCCTGGTACTCTTACCCACAGAGCTTCTAATGGTGACTCCAAATCACCTAGATATTCCAATTCATACGATTTTATCACATCTTTGACATACAAGGCTACACCACCTCCCGTTTGCCCCTTCCTATCCTTCCTGTACAGTTTGTAGCCTGGGATAACTGTATCCCATTGGTTATCATCCGTCCACCAGGTTTCAGTGATACCAATAATATCAATATTCTTATCTATTGCTAAGTATTCCAGCTCCCCTATTTTGTTCCGGAGGTTTCTGGCATTTGTATACAAGCATTTATATATGCTTTTCTGACACAGTCTTTTGTGTCCAGTTGCATTGTTAGACTGCCTCTTGCATCCTTCTGCTAGAATGCTAGTGACTAGCTCCTCGCTCTGCTCAGTAATTTTTGCATCAAAAATCTTTCTACATTATTTATTAGTGGAAAATATTGGACACAGCAATAGGAAAACATGAGATAATGTGATCTCCCAGAGCCAGTATCACTTGAGGCTCTACTGCAGTCAAAAGCAATGAAACTTACATGAACACAAAAGGCCAGGGCACAGGAAAGAATGCCTTGCGTCAGATTAGACAATTATAGAGCATTATTTAGCTCAGTAAAATTGAAAGCCAATTAATACAATAGAGACAAGAATCTTTATAAATCAAAGCACATTTTTTATCCCTTTGTCTGTTTGTCACCACATTATGCAAAAACAGCTCAGAATATTTTCACCAAATTTGGTGGATACATTTGGGGTTGTCTGCAGTGAAATATAGGAACTGTACAGTGTAAATAAATTATCTTGGCAATTTGTGTGTGTATGTGTGTGTGTGTGTGTGTGTGTGTGTGTGTGTGCTTAGAATCATTTTAAGGACTCTGGAGAGTTTTCAGAAGTTGACATGTTCTGAATTATGTTGCAGTTTTACGAACAAGAGGACCCCAAATTTTCCTTACCTGGGAGCCATGCTGGCTTGGAGACCTTTAAGAGCTGCCGTCCTCAGGTGAGTTAAACGAGTGCCAATGTAGACACAACAAAAATGAGAAAGAAAGAACGGGGTGCACATGGAAGAGAAAAGGTCCTGGAGTAAGAGGGTGGGGCTTCTGGCAGCAAAGGTCTAGTGGTGGTTAAAGGAAAAGGTTAAGGGTCTCCCTTGCTTGAAAGCCAGTTGTATCTGACTCGAATTGGCTGCCTTAATCTCTGTTTTCAGCCAAAGAGCTGAAATATGTCTGGGTCTGCAGACATTTCTGTAGTCATGTGGCAGGCATGACTAGATGTGTGAGTGCACAGTACACTGTTACCTTTCTCACCAAAGTGGGTACCTATTTAGCAAATTTCCAATTTCTTGCTTTCAAAATGCTAGGTTGGGAAGAACTGGGACAGGTGACGGGTGCTCACTCCATCATGCAGCACTCGGGTCTTGAACTGCTGACCTTCCCAGTCATCAAGCTCAGCATCTTAACCATTAGTCCACCATGGCCCTGAGTGGTTAGTGGTTCAGTAGTAACACAAGCAACATGGAAACACCATACAAACAAGCAAACCAGTGTAAAAAAGGGACAGTGGTACCTCATGTGATATTCGTCGTTGTTCAATATATGCCATGAACTGGGAGCTGAGGCTGTCTGGGTCCAGGCACTTGGGTTGCCTCACTTCCTCCTCCTCCTCTTCTGTGACACAGCTGTCAATAAAGTCGATCTGATCCAGGTCATGTTCCACTTGACAGACACAAAGAAAAGGCTCAGTTAGCTAAGGCTCAGACGTAAGGGAGAACAGAAGGCAAAAGCTATAATGCTGGCAGAGCAAGAACATTTGTTCAACGAGAAATCTTTTTGCCTGTAGACTCTTTTACTATGAGTAAATAAAACACACACTTGGTTCTTTATAATAGGTGCTGGCCAGATGAAGTTGTAAACTACTAAAGCCAGAGTCTAGAGAAGATCCTTTTTTGGACAAGTCCAGAGACTATCAGCCAATAAACTGGTTTGGCATGACGGCCTTGAAGTATAGATGAATTGTAAGTAACTACATTAGTCTTTCAGGATCACTTCCGACATTACACTTTGTAGAACCAGGCTAATCAGATCTTTTCTTTTTTTAATTATCAAAAAGTGTTAATTGGGGCATTTTTAATTTATCTCTGTACAGAAAATCTAGGGTTTCAATTTTGGAGTCACAACAAACCTTACAAAAATATTAGATTTGTCTTGTCACTCATAATACGTATTATCTATAGATTGTTTGGATCTGGTGATTTGAAAGCAGTTATAACACTACCTTTTATTTTCTAAATATGTATTGTGTTTTTACACTAAACATATATTATTTACATTGCTCATTAAACTGATGGCAAATGTAGCAACACTTTCAACACACATCTGAAACTACAAACTATTGGGGTGTGACAATTTTCTGAGGAACTAAAGCTACGATGAAAGCTATTGTTGAAACCAATCCTTTTATCCAGCCTTACAGGTAACAACAAAGAAAGCCCCAAAATAAACTTGCTGCAATATTCTAACTGTTTCATGACCAGCAAGTTTGACACATGCCATTTCAAATAAAAAGCTGGAGCAAAACTATTCTGTGTTTCTTCTGATGGCACAGTGGTTAAACTGCTGTACTGTAGAAAATGTTGAAAATTCAATCCTGATGGGACTCAAGGTTGACTAATCTTTCTGAGGTTGGTAAAATGAGGACCCAGCATGTTGGGGGCAAAATGCTAATAAATTTGTGAACCACCCAGAGTGCACTAAGTGCAACGGGACAGTATAAAAGTGTAATTACTATAGCTATTCTTTAAAAATAAATGGAGCTAACCTTGGCAGAAAAATCTGCCACACCATGTGAGCAACAAAGATAGATGTGGGTCTGACTAAGACTACATAAACTTCTCAGCACTGATATTAATCTATAGTGGGCACCAGAGACCTTCACACTATTATGTCCGAAGAAGGGAGCCACCAAACCTGCAATGAGAATAGACCTGTCCACATGAGTGCCATTTTACCTCCACCATTACTGACAACAGTGCTCCCTCTGTGGTCTTGGTATTGACTCTCTCTTCTCAGCCGCTGTTCTTTTGTGATCTCTGCCACCCGTAGAGGAAGATCAGAAAATTCATCTGTAGGCTTCATTAAAAATCAAGGAGACGATCAACAAACACTCCCTGAACTAGACAGGATTTTAACAAGTTTCTTAGAACAGGTTCTTCAGGACACCAAAACTGTCAATTAGTTCTTACTGTTTCTTTTTTTGAGAAATGGATAAATGACAAAAGGTACTTGCCCACTTTTGGCATTTCAAAAATTTCTGCTAGAACTATTTCACACATAAGACTTGTAGAGCCAGAGCTCACAGGAAGACTACAGGTTTATTGCCCTAGTTTGCTAACTGACATTGCCAAAGTCCTCCAAATCAAATGTAATAGAAAACCCTGGCTTAGGGCTGGCCAGGATTTCTCTGCTGAAGTTGAAGCATGTTGGAAGGAGTTGAGAGAAAGCCATACTGTATGATCCGTTGTTTGTTATGCTGAATGTATAAACATAGGCAGTGACATAAATGTCAATGGCAAGGTCATTTAAAAACCTCATATTTTATCCAAATCATAAAAAAATGCTGCAGTCTCTCCTCAATATGTTTACCATAGCCTCTGCACAATTCACTTGTAAAGTTAAAGGTCACCCTTGCTCAAAAGCCAATCGTATCTGACTCTAGGTTCAGTGCTCATCCTTGTTTATAACCAAAGAGCCAGTGCTGTTTGTGTCTAAAGACATTTCCATGGGCATGTAGGAGGCATGACTAACCACTGGAGAGCACAGAATGCTGTTTACTTTCTAACCGAAGTGGTACCTATTTATCTTCAATTTCTTGCTTTCGAACTGTTAGGTTAACAAGAGCTGGAACAGAGACGGGAGCTCACTCCATCCTGCAGCATTCACATCTCGAATGGCTGACCTGCCGACCTTCCAGTCGTCAAGTTCAGCGTCTTAACCACTAAGCCACAGTAGTCCCCTTGTACCGAACGGGTATTAACCAAATAATCTTCACAAAACAAAGAATGTATACAACCATTTCATCTCAAGCAAGTTCCCACCTCGTTCTAAGTCTGATGCGCTGTAAAATAAGAAATGGCACAAACAACACTGCTTGCTAGTTCTTTCTGCCTCTTTTCTATCTGATTTTTTTTTATCAATGTGGAAATGACATGTTAGCCTCAACCCTTCAGCCAGTGCAAAACAATTGGTTTTAAGATTATAGCCCTGCAGGCTTTAGTAATTAAGCTTTCTACTGTTGGCATGTCTTGGTTTTTTCCCCTTTCCATATACTGTATGCTACAATTATCTCCCAAATAAAAGCAAACCAAGTATGCTTACTTCATTTCCTGACCACCTTTTGTCTCCACTGTCCACGCTATTGAAGCCAGAATCCAGTGCACCGTATGGTCGGCTGGAGTACAGTTCCTCATGGCTGTTAAGCAAATAAAATGTTAGTTATTGTATTACAGTGGAACCTCGTATAACGATTGCATTGTACAACGAATAAATCGTACAACAAATGGAATTTTAAAAAGTTGAATCGTACACCGATTTTTGTCATTGTACGATGCAATGCTTTCCTATGGGATGCATCGTACAACAAATTTCTCTATGGGAAAAATCGTACAACATATTTTTTTCTTTGTACGATTTCCCCCATATTCGTTGTACGATGCATCCTAAAGAGAAATTCGTTATATGATGCATGCTTTGTATAGCAATAAAATTGTACAACGACTAGCCCCACAGAACGAATTAAATTAGTAATACAGGGTTTTACTGTATTTGATCAACCATGAAAATCTTTGGGAACCATTAGATAATAGACAACAACTGGACACCTATTTAATTTGTAAGTCACAGAGCAGTTTCCCTGTAGAAATGTTCCTTTCTGCTAACCAACTGCTTGTATCTCCATCCATCTGCCTAGGTTTGCAAAGTGTTCAGACACAAGAAAGCATTCAAATACTACAGAGCAGAACAATAGAAAATGTGCCTCCTCGGAAAAGAAGTTCTTCCAGCCACTGCCATAACTTTACTGCCACTTTATCCTAATAAACTGTGCATCGTCTTTACCTGTCCAAAAGGATAGACTTGGATCTAATTTATTTGCTTGTTCTCTGCACAAATTTGGAGTAAAACAGGAGCAGCCCTTTTAGAAGCTATCTTGGTTGTCTTGAAAAAGAGAGAAGGGGTAAAAAGGACAAACATGAAATAAAAGATTATGCTTTGGAAAATCAAAAACCTTTATTCCAAATTTGCTGCCCTTTTCCCAGAAGAAAGTACTGTAAAAGGTTTTATATTAAAACTTAAGTGCTCTCAATTTTGGAACACCAAAAAATGTCCAGCATATTTGTTATCAATTACAGTGAAAACAGCATGATGCAAATACTGCTTCAAGCTACGTAATCAGTTTCCTCAAAATTGGAAGGGGGGTGAATGAAGGAACAGAAACAGATGAAGTATTTCTAAGTGGCTATTCCTGAAGTGATTCACCACAAGCTAGACTGGTCTCTTCTAAGTAGCTCCACCATATGAGAAAAACCTTTCGATTCAGACAGGAAAGGAACTGCAGAATGAACTCACCAAAAAGTGGCTTCATTTTGGCAGTTTCATGTCTGGCTTAGACATGGAAGAAGAAGGCTTTTGGCTACTATATGACTACAGAAGAATGTTCTTTTTAAAAGGTTACTGTTGTATTTTTCCCCTCTTTCCCAATGAATTTTTAAATGGCTTTTAATTGTTTTAATTTGATTTTTGTTTTTAATAATAATTTTTTATATAATAATGAGTTGCGACCAGCAGGAATTCATTCCCTGGTAGTCTGGTTAATCGAGGAATATAATTACTGACTTGTATTTTAAGATTTTAACATTGGTCCAGATCCTTTTACTTAGTGTAGTAAATTGAACTAGAGTAGGCCCACTGAATTAATGCGGATTGGGTGCATCAACTCCTCTGTAAGTTCCACTGATTTAAATGGACCTACTCTGACTGTGGTTTACTTTAGCAAAATATATGTGCCATATTTTAACTGAACATTTCTTCTTCTTCAGCTGCCGTATCCGTTCTGGGTTATTGGCTATCATCATGATGATAGTCTTCCTGTTCCGAGGACATGGCCCACCGCTCTCTCAGGATCTTCAGACATGAAGTCTGTCTACGTCCAAGACTTCCTCTCTTCCCAGGGATCTTTCCTTGAAGAGCGAGTTGGAGTATTCTATATTTTATGTTGTTCCTCATGATATGGCCAAGGTATTAGAGCTTTCTTTGCTTAATGGTCTTAAAGAGTTCTTTCTCTTTATCCATCCAGCACAATACTTTCTATGTTAGTCACATGATCAACCCATGATATCCTTAGCAGCCGTCTATAGATACACATTTCAAAAGTTTTGATTCTCTTTTCAGACACTTTAGTCAATGTCCAGGCCTCAACTCCATATAGCAACAATGGGAATAAGTAACATCTCACTATTCGGATCTTTGTGGTGAGAATTAGATCTCTACTGCATAACAAGTGTCACATTTTTTATGAAGGTGCAACTTGCCTTTTCTATTTGTATGTTAATCTCTACCTCGGGATCCCAATTTTCATTTAACATATTCTCCAAATAGACAATTTTATCTACTTTTTTGATTTTTTGTGTTCCTGAACTGAACATTTATTTAGAGAAATTGTAAATGCTTTGCTCACTCTCTCCTAGGCTGAAGAGCTACTCTTGCCTTACATTCAGAAGATAAAGTTCTTCATTTCATTTTCTTACCATTTTAATCTACAGCCAAATTATAAAAATGTCCATTTTGTACCGAAGGTGATTAGAGCTCTGGGGTAACTCTACCACACACAGCAAGAACTAATCAATAAATCCTGCTGAGAGCAAGGAAATTACTTATTTATTTATTCATTCATGTAATGTCCATACAGTAGAACCCCGTATAGTGATCACCCCATACATCGATGAAATCGCATAGCAATGAGGCTTGGAGGGGGGAAGCCGTTCCGCATAGCGAGCGTTCCTATGGGAAAATCCGTACAACGATTTTCCAATGGGAAAAACTGCTTAACGCCAAACATCATTGTATGGTTTTTCCCATACGGAAGATCGTACAATGATGAAAACCGCATAGCGATCAGCTCTGTGGAATGGATTAAAATTGCTATACGGGGTTCTACTGTATAGACTTCCAACCTAATCCTGTGGCTGAAACAAAGAAGAACATGCTTCCATTCAATATGAAAACCAGAACCCTGCCACTGGTTCAGTTATGTATTAATAATTGATACAAGACTTCAAACATGTCCTTGCTATGCCCCTGGGAAGCTGATCCATCAAAACTGACTACTTCAACCCTATCACAGTGATTACTTATGAGCTATGAAGATTTAAACAGGAGGATACAGAAAAGAGTATGTATGTAGGCAAAGAAAATCCTGTGCTAAGGGAGGTGTACACACTGCATAGCTCAATGCTGTGTCTATGCCAGGCATCTGCATTTGGAAATGACCAGAGAGAGCAACATTGCAATAATGAGAGTCATTCAGCCCACAGCAGATTCTCATTTAACAAATGATCAACTGTCCATCAGGAACATAATGCCCTGGGGAAATCTGCAGCATAACAACAAATATAGGCAAGCAGGAAGTAAATCTCCTAGATTAGGCAATGCGAGTTGCAGGTCATTCAATAGCTGGTTTTCTCTTGCTTTGGAAACAATTGGAATGTATTATTATTTATAAAGACCGCATCTGCCAAAGATGTAAGGCTATGCTTTAAGAGAATTGAAGTCATAGTAGAGCAGTTTTCCACAAACAATGTATTAGAGGAAGTGCATTGCAAGCATGGTACTGCTGGCATAGGGAACGGAAATTAAACTAGAGATTCCTGTTCATTTCTCTTGTGGCACATCTTAATCCTCCTCTGTATACATGCATAGTGTTAGGGCACTCCTGTCTGTAATGGTGCTGAGGAACAAAGTGCTCAGGCAGTGTAACTAGTACTAGAGAGACTATGAGCAACTGACTGCATTGATACTAATATTTCATCACATCAATAGTAAAGGGCATAGGATTCATAATCTTGGGACTCTCCACTTTTATTTTATGACTTGTTTCAAAATAGCTGCAAGAACAGGTTTGAAAGCAAGTCAGGAAAATCAAATGAAGAGTTAGAGGCCAAAATTCCTGATCTCTAGAGTGGGTGGGTGTTATTGTACCCATAGTGATCAGAGACCTTGGAGCAATATCTAAAAAAGGACTCCTTAGATATTTGGAAATTTTGGATCTATTGCACTTGAATATCCTAACTACTTAGACATTACCTTAACCATTCTTAGGTCCTTGGTTAGGTCTTGAACTGTTAATTTTATACCAGTCTTCAACTGTGAATCTAATAATAGATTTTATTACAATTATTTTATTATGAGTTTATAGATTTATGATTTTATTTATTATTTTATAGATTTTATTATAATGCTCCCGGGTACAGAGGTCATGCTACTAAACACATCCTGGCTTTAAGATATAAGACTTAGCTCCTCTCTATCATCTCTCAGACTTGACTCAGCTTTTGGTAGATTGTCCCACGTGGGGGGCTAGTAGAAAGCAACAAAAGGAATCCTTAGATATTTGGGAAAAGGTCGCTTATACAGAAATGTAGTTCTTCAAAAAGTCACCTGCAGACTCACACAATTTACCTGTGCTTTCAAGTTCTACTACTAAGTCAGACTCAGAACTGAGGAACAAAAACAGAAACTGTGTCTCTCCCTTACACAGTATGGAGAAGAATTCTTGATTATTATTATTATTATTATTATTATTATTATTATTATTATTATTATTATTATTATCATCATCATCATCATCATCATCATCATCATCATCATCATCATCATCATCATCATCATCATCATTATTACATTCACATTTATATGCCGCCCCATCTACTTAGCTCACTACTTTTGTAGCAATATACAGGTAGGTCACATACAATAAACAAGGTACTTAATGACTTTTGGATCTTGATTCAGAATATTTTATTAATTTAAATAATCATTATTTCCCTAACATAGATATCCTATATGCTGTGCAATAACTAATTTGTGCTCACGATAAACTGAGAAATATGAGACAGACAATTTTATTTTACTATGTAATCCTGGGATAGCACAGCCTACTTTAAATTGCTGACTGAGAGTCTAGGATTCTTCTGAACCCAGCCAAGTGTCAGTTTTGCTCAGTTTATGTTACTGTGTAGTAAGATACATCCAGTTTAAGAGGTTTCTGATCTATATGCATGGGAGCAACTGCCTTTGTTACATCATGTCTGAACTGTCCCAGTGGGTTCTGTGTAGGATTGTCTCTGAAATGGGTCCAGACACTACAAGATAGAACACGATGGCTGCAATGTTACTAGGAGATGGTCTA
This sequence comes from Bradypodion pumilum, assembly GCA_035047305.1. Taxonomy (NCBI): domain Eukaryota; kingdom Metazoa; phylum Chordata; class Lepidosauria; order Squamata; family Chamaeleonidae; genus Bradypodion; species Bradypodion pumilum. The sequence continues at coordinate 384,264,537 of JAWDJD010000003.1, forward strand.
TTATAAATGAGTACGTATTCAAAAATGTCTTCTCACACACAAATTTGTGTGCTATTTTCAAGAGAACCTTCTTGCACTTCACAAGGTCTTCAAGAGCCTGTCGAAGAAACATGTCTGGAGACAAGGCAGAGGCTGGGACTACAGAGAGTATTTATCTGATAAGTGAAAGGAAAAGAAGAAAAGAGAGACTGCGTAGGAAAAGCACTTTGCAGGTGGAGAAAGAGAAAGGTACAAACTGAGTAAAACCATACAAGAAATTAAAAATGGTGCAGCTATATTTCCATGCCAAGTACTCAGTGTTCAAAGAAAGGGTTAAGGGGAGAAGGGAAAGATCAGATACCATTCAGAACGAAACAACACAGATTGTCTCCCATGACTCTATCTATCCCAGGGGTGCCCAAACTTTTTGGGCCATAGGCCAGTCACATGGTTCAGGGATGATCAAACTACGGCCCGGAGGCCTGGTCTGGCCCCCAACGCCAATTCATCCAGCCCGTGCCACCCTCATCGCTCCCAGAAGCTGAAGTAATTGGCGTTGGGGGCCGGATGTGGCCCCCGGGCCATAGTTTGGGCACCCCTGCTCTATCCCATATTTTCCTGCCAGCTGAATTTAGCTAGGGCAATGAACCTCTTTCTTTGAACATTTATAATGGCCAAGATTGAAGACTCTCTTGATCCATGCCTGTTAGTAATCGTAGAATCACTGTGTTGGAAGGAGTCTTTTCGGCCATGCTTAAGGCAGGAATCCAAATCAAAGCAGATCTAACAGATGATATCTCTTCGGTGTGCCTATTTAATTGCATTACTGGGGGTAAGCAAATTTGAGGTATTAAATAAGGAGTTGTCAATCTTTTAAAGCTGGGGGCCGAGTCACGCTCCCTCAGACAGCTTCGGGGGCCGGATGGCCATGTTGCCCTTCCTCCACCACATGGTACTTCCTGGTGTGGTGAAGGCAGTGGGAGGCCACATGAAATAGTGCCACAGGTTGCGTCTGGCTCGCGGGCCACAGGTTGAGGACCCCTGTATTAAATCCTTGACAATCATGGTCAAAATTCATCTTGAAAAATTAGAGAATATCAAGAAATTCAAGTAACTATCCAACTAGAAAATATTATCATAATAATATAGACTATATTAAAAATCTCCCAGCTTTTCAGGAAGAACAAAGACTGCAACTCAAGTAGCATGCAAAACTATTATCATGGGATAAACTACATTCTTCTCAAGAAAAAGTTGGTAAAATAGGAACATTGCTCAGACCTTTATCTTCAAATGTTATTACTTATTAAACACTTAAAATCTATCAATGATGATAATCTTTAATATGGCACACATTTGAATTTCTCTAAGAGCAAATTAATCCAGCCAATACATCTCCTAATTACTGCATGCTTTGGAACAATATTCTTCAGGAAACAACGTAGTGCTAGCTTACTTATGCTCTAAGTTGTGCTTCTACAAGCCAATTAGGTTTCCTTACAACTGTACACAAATCTTCAGCCACTATGTATTCTAATGTTTAGTCTATGTTTATTCTCCAATATGTATTCTGACATGGCTTTGCCAGAAGGTGTGTGGTGCATCTAGCACCATAACCCAGCTCTGCTGGTTTATTTAGCCCGGCCCAGGGTTTCTTTTCCTACCTAGGTGTCCCTCTTTTTAATGGGATTAAAAAGGGCTGTTTTTAAATGTTTTAGATAGTTTTAATAGTCAATTTTAACAGTATGGGGGGTGTTCCTTTTTAAAACTGATACTGTGAGCCGCCTTGGGTTGCCTAGGCAAGAAAGGCGGCCATACAAATGAATGAATGAATGAATGAATGAATGTATTCTAAAGTGATGGGTTTGGAGTTCACAATAACCTCATTAGGTACTCCTAAAACAATTAATGGTTGATGGGTGCCTCTCCCCTGCTGCATTTTAAACATTAAGTTATGATATGGGGGGCAGGGGGAGAGAGAGGGAGAAGATAAACAGAGCAAGGATGGACATCCAGTCCATAAAAGCGTAAAGGCAACATTGCTTCAGTGAAATAATCCTCATCCATCCATCCTCTTCCACCACCCTTCTCTTTTACGCATTAACAGATTTTTAATACTCCTTGTTCCAGTGAGTAATCAGAAGAATACAGCACTCAATAAAAAGTACCCTGAAATGTGTTCTAGTTTAGGGCGATCAGACTAGACAAGAAACACTCTGCTTGTCAGTTGAGTTCTTTTTTATTCAGACTTTACATCACTCGGCACAGTATAATAAAAATAAAAGTCGCAACCCATCAGTTCAATTCAGCAACTCAGGATAATGCGGCTGAGTGCTCAGAGATGTGTGTCACCAGGCTAAACCAAAATGAGAGCCTGCCAAGAACAACACAGCTTGATGGTGAGTAAAAAAGATCAGCTCGTACACCTGTGGCTAGACAAGCCAAGTTATGTAACACTGTACAAAAGGTTTAAAAGCACAGTGAAATGTTAACAGCTGATCTCTTCTCACAACACCAATAAATCATTGATGTGTCAATGCAGGAAACAAAGGGCTAAGATCTCTCCAAACACTCCTTAAAGCCAATAGACTAGAAATCCACCAACACTTACCAAGAACCAAACCCCATTGGACGTCTGTCATAATCTGGAAGGTCTGGTGCTACCTTGCATGCTTCCATATTCAGATATTTAAATATGTGGACTTTTCCTTTTATGCATATCTGAAAGAAAAGAGGAAATCTGTGAAAAACAACTTCTTCTTCTTCCATGTCTAGACCAGATGTGAAACTGCCAAATGCAACAACTGAAGGTAATGGGACAACTTCCATTTTCTGGTCATGCAAATCAACCAACTAATAAACCAAGAAACAAAAAAAAAATGACTAAATATTTTAAACGTTGTCAAAATATACCAACTGCAAGAAAGTTAAGAGATTAAACAATTTTATTACAATTACCATCATTATATAATCATTGCTATTATCATTATCACCACTGTGGTTATTACTGTACAATATTTGCCAACATATAAAACACATTAGAGTATAAGACGCATTCCATTTTTCTGGTGTATTCTAAGGAGGAAAGTGTGTCTTATACACCAGCAAATATAGTATTTGCTTTCAAATCAGAAATAACTTATAATGAGATGAATAGGGTTTTGAGGTATTTAAGGAATGGTTTTTGCCAATGATTTTTTTTACCACTCCCCAGGTTTTTATAAGTCACTCCCCAGTTTTTTTATAAACCATTAAATCACACTTGTTACCATATAATTATCATCACTATTCTATTTTTACTTTTGCCTGGGAATTAGTTAAGGTACTCTGAAGCTGAGGCAGTAACTGCAGAAAGCTTCTGCCCCATAGAAGTGTAAATTTATTGTCTTCTCTGGAGAGGAGGCAAAATAGGCATTAGTTCCTGAGACTCGTAGAATGCATTATTATGGATTTGCAGTTTTAAGACTGTTGGCCTGCATCCTTTTAGTAACTTATTATATTATTCAATGTGCTCATCATTCAGGGGAAAGTGTTTTAAAATAAAATGACAGTGTGTACGCGCAGTAAACCCATTTGTGTTGATTCACAGAGACTTGGGCTTCTGGGAATTGAAGTCCAAGAACAGCTGGAGTGCCAAGGTTCGCCATCCCTGATTTAGACTCTATAATATAATACAACCACCACCCTTGACTCTTTCTGAATATACAAAGGCAGACTCCCTAGGACTACTTATGGGTGTGGAAGCTAGACAGTGAAGAAAGCTGTAAATTGGGGGGGGGGGGCTGCATTTGAATTATAGTCTGGATGACAGCTTTGTAGCCATCATAGACTGCCAGAAAGATGAACAAGTGGGTCCTAGAACAAATCAGGCCTGAACTGTCTCTGCAGGCAAAAATAGTGAAACTGAAACTGTCCTACTTTGAATAGATCAGAAGGCAAGATTTTCTGAAAAAAGACACTAATGCTGGGAAAGGTTGAAGTCAGCAGGAAAAGAGGAAGACCAAATATGAGATGAACTGACTCCCTAAAGGAGCCCACAGGCTTGAGTTTACCATAGTTTTTGATTAGCCTTTTCTGTCGCCAATATGTGTTTTTTGTTGCAGGGTTTTGTTTGTTTGTTGTTTTTTAAATTGTAGGGGTATCATTTTTGTTCTTGTTGATGTTTATAATTTATTCAATTTGTCTAATTTTTATTGTAAATGTTTTTTAACATGTTGTCAGCCGCCCAGAGTGGGAGAATATCCCAGATGGGTAGGATATAAATGTAATAAATAAATAAATAAATACATTACAAGATCTTACTAGGGCTGTTGATGACAGGACTTTTTGGAGACTACTCATTCATAGGGTCACCATAAGTCAGAGGTGGGTATGAATGAATATGAGCCTCAAATCTGCCGGCTCAGACGCAGGAAGAGCTTTATGGCAAGAACAAACATTCTTGAGGATACACAAGAGCAAAACCAAATTAGAAGATAGCGGAAGGAGCTCACTCGACAAGGGACAACATTAAAGGAGGATATAGCTGAGGAGCTCAACCTCCCCTACGTCACTTGGAGGGCCTGAATAATCTGAGGATCGGAGTGCCTAAATGCAAGACCAGCAGGCTTAAGTGGGGGTTGCTGGCGGACAACATCATGCTGCGTGAATGTGGAGAAATACAGAATCTGGTTCATTTACTGGTCTGCCGATGACTACCAGAAACATGCATAGATAAGGACTTAAGTTTGGCGTAGGGTTTGATCAGGACACAGAAGTAGTAGTCAGGGGCAACTTGACAACACTAAGAACAAAGAACATGTTTCAAATCTTATTCCTCAGAATACATTTATTACATGAAAAATGTATTTACACTGAGATTATTATTTAAACATTTGATTATACATTACCTGTGCAGGGGGTGATTGCAGGGGGTTGTTATCTAAAGTGATTGTCTGTAAATGCCTGAGGTTCCGGTAACAAACTGGAATTGTTGTGATTTTATTGCAAGAAAAATCTAAACGAATCAAAGGCAGCTCTGCAAGCTCTGCAGGAATAAAGAAACAAAAATGTTGTAGTCAACCGGTAGTGAAAGAAACAAGACATCCAAGTAGAACAACCAGAGGATTTTGCCAATGATCTAAAAATATCAGCAATTATACGAAACTATTCTCTGCCTTTTTTACCTTCAGGTAAATGTACCAGGTGATTTCTTCTGAGATTCAGGTCCCGCAGAGATTCCAAACTGCCAATCTGTGATGGAATTGTCTGTATTTCATTACAACTCACGTCCTTGGAGAAAGAAAAGAGCAGTGGTCATTTTCATACATTTCACTTGGTTTCTTGTGAATAGCATTTCAGTAGCTCAATCAGAGACTTGCTTTGTAAATTGAAAGCAATGAGTTTTAAGTCCATCCTTAATAGGTCACCTCATCCCTTTCTCAGTTAACATCTCAAGAGCATATAATATTCCATCTCCAGTTAAAGATTCTCAAGTAAAAGAATACAGTAAGTTAAAATCTCAATTGTAGCTGCTACCTGTTCCTACTAAACTTGGAAGACCTACGGCCATACTCAGCACGCTATGTCTATTGATCTATTTGCATGTGACAAAAATACTTGGTTCACTGATTTGGCTCTCACCAAGTTCATGATACAACAGTAAAAATTGTAAGCCACCCTGAGTCACTATGATGAGTGGGCAGCAATATAAATCTGAACAAATAACAAAATAATAAATAATTAAAACAGTAAAAAGCATTCAAATGAATAGATTATTATAAAACCAGATTCACGATGTAAGGAAAATGTCCATAGTTGTGTGAACTGGTTCTCATATACATCCCAGCAGGTACTAAAATGCCCCTACAGCTCTTTTGAGGTGTACCATCTTAAGGAACTGCATTTCCCTGCTTTTGTTTTTATTATCTTTTTAAAGGCTTCAGTTTCTTCTACAGCACTTTGCCTTTTATTACGTTGGATGCAGCTTTAGGGGAGAGCAACAGAGAAGCAGATTTCTGTAGCCTCAACTCCGTACAGCAATCCCTATTACAGTACTCAAAAGCCCAGAGACTCCTGCTAAATTGTATGGGGGGCTGAAGGGGGGTGGGGAAGGAAAGACTAGACTTTCTAAATCCAGGGACAAATTACATTAGGGTTTTTCTTCTTCCCGTAGGAGACCTTACTAAGGGGCAGCTTATAAATTAGCTTAGTAAAAATATATATGAACATGAGTTTTAATTGGCCATAACATTATAATTTCATAATTACAGTACAGGCATAAAATTTATACCATACAGTACTCTGGAAATGACAGGTAATGTAGCCCAGAAATCCAATGGTATGCACTCATGCATGCATACCCACCCACCCTCACTTTCTCTTTCACCTTCACTACTTATGGACAATTTAAAACGAATTTGAGACATAACTTAGAATGTGTATTTTTAAAAATCAGCACCAGTCAAAAACCATAGAAGCCTCAATATTAGAGAAATGGCAAGTGCAACCATTTAGGTACATTTCCCCAGAAAAAAACAAATACAGTAAAAACCCTGGGTTACAACCGCCTCGGTTTAAGTTTGCTGCGGTTTACAATGGCAAATCCTATGGAAATGCCGTCCTGGTTTACAAATTTTTAATGTTTTTTGTTGTTGTTTACAACGATCAATTCAGGACCATTTTTCTATTTTTCAATGCATCCCTATGGATGTTTCAGTTTACAATTTTTTTCAGGTCACAACGGAGGGTGTTGGAATGGACCTCTGTCGTAACTGTATCCTCGAATAGCTAAACTCAAGATGAAATAGATGTGCATATTATTGAAATAACTTTCATTTACAGGAAATTTCCCCAGCGGTGGGCATAAAAGAAATTCCTACCACACTTTGGGTGTGGCCATGTGACTGGGTAGGCATGGCTTGTTGGCCATGTGACTGCTCTTCCCTATAGAGCTATGAAAATAGAAGCCTCTTCTATTTTCATCACTCTATAGCGAACCTCTGAAGCCATTTCCCACTTCGTCCAAGGCTTTTCCGGGGCTCTGTTTCACCCCAAAGTGCCTCCCCAGCCACTCCGGAATCTTTTCTAGGAGGGGGAGGAGGTTGGCGGGGCGGGGAGGTTGGTGGGGCCAGCCATTTTTACTACCGGTACATGCGTACTGGTGCGAACCTGCTGATGCCAACCACTGAATTCTCCCCTCCAGTTTAATGTTGACAGCCAAGCTAGTTTTTGCTCCTGTCTTTGTGTGCTGAATAATAAAGCCCACAAATAGTCAACCGTTAGTAATCCTAATGAATCTGTCAAAAAATGATGTATCGGTTACCATAATTCACTACTGTCTCTCTTCAGTCTGTCAAACATCTCATTGTTTAAATAAAATCAACAGTTACTTTAGCATTTGATCATAAAGCTACATAGAGAAGACAAGAATTTGGCATCCATCCACTCATTTCTTGAAGGGCTGGAGAAAACAGCATGTCATGCCCTTTCTTTATTCATGTCAGAGGCACCACCAGCATATAATAACATAGCAAACTAAAATTAACATATCTAAAACAAAAAGGAATTAAAAGGACTAGCTGACATCCGCCCATTATCAGGCCACCTCTCAACAGCATTTCCTCTTGCCAACATAATAAGGTCCTCCTCACTGTATGTCCTCATGTCAGGACCTAAAACATAAGGAGCATCCAGCATCCCTTTGCAGCTTCTACTTCTGTGTGAAAAATGGATTCTGAGAGAGCACGTATAACTTTTGGTTATATGAAGGTATGTATGGTGGAATTCTTATTCTGATGACTGAACATACGATGGCCACACCTACCTTTAATGCTGCTGCATCACGAAATTATAAAGGTCATCTGTTTAAAATTTATCAAGCTCTACAAAAAGCAGGTGCATCATCTACGTTATAGATAAGGATTAAAACCATCGAGCAATTACATGCTGACCCAATAATACATTTATACACTTACAAGCTCCATCAAGTGTCTGAGTTGTCCAATTTCTTCAGGTAGGGAAACCAGCTTATTATTGCTTGCTATCAAGACTTTCAACGGTAGGTTGCATAAGTGAACTGGCAAGGTTGAGAGCTGATTGCGGCTTTTCAGGAAGAAGAAGGAAAAACGAATAGTCAGAACAGAACATGAAACTTTTAAGCTTATGTGTGGCATGAGAAAACCAAACTACTGTACAATCAACCCATTCTATTTCACTGGAAATTCCCTAAAGAAGGTCTGGAAAAGAATACAAGGCCAAAATGTGTTGGGCTTTGCCAAGATAAGAAAATACAACTGGCTACAAGATAATTACTGGCATTCTCAGGATTACCCTGCTTGGTTTAAACAATACTGTAAGAAGCAATATTCTCTACACTAGGTATGATTCAGAATGTTACAGAGGTTATTCTTTAAACATGGAGTACATCATGGTTGCATTGTCTGTAGCTACGTGCACTACTTTGCCTGTGAACACCTCCACAAAAGTTTTCAAAGCCTTTAGCACGGCTAGCATTTCTCGTTTATGTGCAAATTCTTTCTTCCTCAGACCAGATAACAGAAATCTGCTAATTCCAACAGCATATACCCCAAAACTATCAACTGTAGCAATTTGAATCTTGAGTTATGGTTGTTTGAACAGGTGACCTGTAGTTAGACTGGAAATATTTGTTCACCAATGTAGTTAGTTGATCTGCCAGTTCTTGAATGATTGATGAGTTGCTCTCATTGTGGATACTGAAAACGGACAGATATCAAGCTTGAAGAGACCTCATCACCAATCGAGCATGTGGATTCCACATTGTAGAATTACTGCTGTCATCTTTTCCCCACTTTTTTGGGGGGAAATTCTTACAGATAGCATAACAAAAATCTTGAATCTTGAAACAATCTTTGTGTTAAGTAAAGGTTTCCCTTGCTTGAAAGCCAGTCATATCCAACTCTAAGGTTCAGTGCTGATCTCTGTTTCAAAGCCGAAGAGCCAGCGCTGTCTGCTTCTGCAGACGTTCACGTGGTCATGTGGCAGGCATGACTAGACACCAGAGCGCATGGAGCGCTGTTACCTTCCCACCAAAGTGATCCCTATTTATCTACTTGCAATTTCTTGCTTTCAAACTGCTTAGGTTGGCAGGAGCTGGGACAAAGACGGGAGCTCATTCCGTCCTGCAGTATTATACATATTACATATAGTTTTACATATAGTTTGCAGTATTACATTACATATAGTTTTTACAATTTTATAATCCCATAAATGATACTGTATTTGTTTTTTACAATACAGTATCTGGATCTACCATACCTTATGGCTCATTATCCCTGTCCATATCTACCCTTAAAAATAGTGGATCTTCTCAATGCACATATCTCCTTACTTGAGTACCAATAAAGAATGCCAATTTTAAAGTGTACTTGATCCATGAAAGATAACATTAAAATATAACAGTTAGTCTTCAAAGTCCTTCAGCGTTTTTGTTTTGTTCATCCTCTGACAATTTTAAAAAAACATGGTGGTTTTTTCTCTCCTCTTTGAATGATTGCTGTCATTGATGCCATGAGCACCAGCAGCTTCTAGACCACATACGTATTCTATTACAGTAACACTGGATGTGAATCTGGTCTCAAGCTCCCATCCTTTTTGGAATAGAATCCATTGTCCAGTAGTTTCAAGGGATCTTTGCATGGTATCCTTCTTCAGCCACATGGTTATGTCCTCCTGCAGAATTTGAGATGGTGTTGTAGGCCTGGTAAGGGCTGTGAGTGGGAGAAAATTAATCTCTATTGCATAACCAAGCTTGACTATGGTCAATACTCATTCAACATTGGTGAGTGTGTGGCAGGTAGTTAAATATAACATTAAATGTGGATTGTTGGTCTACTTTTTCACCCAGAGGATCACTGATCTATGGAACTCCCTGCCAGATGAAGTGGTGACAGCTGTCAGTCTTGACAGCTTCAAGAAAGGATTAGACAAGTTCATGGAGGACAAGAGTATCAATGGCTATAATTATGGATACTTAAGGACAACCTCCGGGTTGGAGAGATAGGCAGGATATCTCTCAATGCCATTTCCAAGGAATCCTAAGCAGGTGAAGGCATCTGCTTGGGAATAATACCCTGAAGGAAATGGTGAGCCACTGTGTGTGACAGAATGCTGGACTGGATGGGCTCCTGTGACCTTTTCCAGCAAGGCTGTTCTTATGTATGGAGCATGAAAGGGCCATGGATCTTGGCAGAGAGAATTACAGTTGTTATTTGGACGTCTTGTCCTGTCTCTTAGTTCTGGGGTTTGGTTTCATTCTTTAAGACCCGTTTGCCTGTAGTACCAGGAGGATGTTGTAGGCTTGTAGGGGGTGATTTTTTTTCTTTTGACAGTAAAACAAACTGTTTAGTAAAATGAATATGGACATTTACAGCAGTATCAAAACATATAGTGCTGAAATTATAAAACCTATTCCTTTCTGCAGTTTTTCTCTTTTTTTATGTCACCGGTCTTCTTGTTGAACAGGTCCGCACTATCAAAATATAAACCTTCTATTCCAGATCTGGAATTTTCTGAAAAGCCATCCAACTGCAGCTATGAGTACCATCTCAAAGCCACTCTGGCAGACATAATTTTTGGAGCTCAACTGGTAGTATACCTAACAATGCATCTGCTGTGGCAAGAGATAAGACCTTCTGTTGGAAAGTGCCTTTCCCCCACCAATTAAGCTTCAGTTTATTCATCCTCACCCAATCCATTATAGGCATCAGACAACAATTTAGAACAGAAATATCTTCCTCCGATTTACAGAACAGAGTGTTAGAAATGGGCATCATCTGCATACTGATAACACTAAACCCCAAAACTCCAGACTACATCATACAGTAGTTTCATATATATGCTAAATAGTATAGAGCAAGGGTCCCCAACCTTTTTTGCACCACGGACTTGTTTCATACTAAACAATTTTTCCATGGACTGGTAAGTGGGGGTGGTGGGCAAGGATGAGGGGCCCAGCTGCATGCCAGCCACACCGTTTGACTCGGGCAGTGAGGTATCACACTACACACAGGCAGGGGGCAGAGCCCCGCCGTAGTTAAGCAACGTAGAGGAGAGGCCTGGCCATCTGCCTATCTGCTGTGTCTGAAGCCCGTGTCTCGCTCCATTCGGCGGGCAGACCCAGCAGAGCACGTTGAGGGCAAAAGGCTGCCATCGGGACTCCCAGCACCACCCACCCCCACAGCCCAGTTTGGGACAGCCTGTCGCCCAGTACCAGTCCATGGCCCAGTGGTTGGGGACCCCTGTTATAGAGGACAAACAGAACCCTGAGGGACACCAGAGGCAAATGGCTATGCTATGGCATCAAATAGAAGACCCTCAGAATTACCTGCTCAGTTCTCCCATTCAGGAAAGACCAAAGCCACTGTGTAACAGTGCCTTCAAATCCCATCCCAACAAAGCAACCCAGAAATATACTATAGCCTTTGGCATTAAAGTAGCTAAGACGTCTAACGCAACCCACAGGGACAACCTCTCCCATTCAGTTCCTGATGTAGGTTATCCACCACTGTGACCAAAACTGTCCCCATCCCATTACCAGGCCTGAAGCCAGATTGAAATGGATCTAGATAATCCATCTCATCCAGAAATTTCATAAACTGAGAAATCACAATATGTTTACATGACCTCAAACTTGCATAATTTCCACCTGAAAACCTGCTACTGACAGAAATGAAGGAAACCAGAATCCAAAGTTTGAATTCATTGGGGCTAAAACTAAATTCTTAACTTTGCCAAATAAGTGAACATTATGAAAAAAAATGAACTTTGCACTATAAAATCCTCTCCTCAAAGCAACACATTGATTGCCCAGCGTCAAATGGCAGCATAGAATAAATATTTTGAAATGCACAGCAAGAGGAAGTTGTCCTCTGACTCACATCCTTTTCTTTTTAAAAACTCAATGTAACAAACAACGGAAGCCAAGCATAACAGAATTGGCCTGGAAGACATTGCCAAAGCAAAGCACTGCCTATTTTTACACTGTTTTCATTACTTATGCTACAGAAACTACTTAGAAATATTTCTTGAAAAAAATGCAGCACACTGTAGAGCACAAGTGTGAGAAGATATAGCACATTGCAACCAAGTTAGTACAGATTCAGGTTTTTGTGACAAAACTAGTATTAGAAGAAATCTAAAAAGATGGAATGAGTGACTGTCTCTGTCCCAGCTCTTGCCTACCTAGCAGTTTGAAAGCAAGAAATTGCAAGTACTATAGATAAATAGGGACCACTTCGGTGGGAAGGTAAACAGCGTTCCATGCACTTTGGTGTCTGGGCATGCCTGCCACATGTCCACAGAAACATCTGCAAATGCAGACAGCGCTGGGTCTTCAGCTATAAACAGAAATGAGCACTGAACCCTAGAGTTGGATACGACTGGCTTTCAGGCAAGGGTGACCTTTACCTAAAACGTATTTGGCTCCAATGTCATCCAACTATATCTGCCTAGCTGCAGCCTTTTACGTCACATATTACAATCCAAAAAGTCAAATGACTTTCCGGACAGGTTTCCAGTATAGTATGAAGAGTGTTGTTAGAAAAGGAAACCAAGTGAGCCCTTTACAAGAATCCATAAATCATAGACAATATTTTCATTTGAACGTTGCCCTGCAAATAAGCCTTTTTCACAAGCACTCTCCTCGCCAGACAACACATTACTGTACTATACTTTCATTCTTGCCTGCATAATCTTCTCGCTGATGAGTCAAGAATTGCATAATATAGAATTTTGCTGTTTATGGGCCAACAATCATTTCCAATTTATGACAACCTTGTAAAATAATTAGCTCCAAAAGGTCCTATCATTAGTAACCTCATGTTCATATGTTGCATTCATTGAGTACTATTACTATGTCATAGTTACCTGATATTCAGAAATGTTAATGACTGTAAATTAAGAATGGCTTCTGGAATATATCGAATGCAATTCTGGTACAGATTAAGGCTCTCAAGAGAAACGAAGAGACAAGCTTCTGCAGGCAATTCTGAGAGTCTGTTCCGTGAGAAATCTGAAAGAAAAGTGAATAAACAATGTGAGACTGACATACTGTAATGGGAGTGAATAGAATAAAATGCACTGTAGAACAAATAGGGCACAAAAAAGATCCAGATGGCTCATTACGCAGTAACCTGTAAATTCCATAATTTATAAATCTCTTAGATATCAGGGTGTATAGCGTTAAATCACATACCCCAGATTGTCAAGCCAACTGCTGAGCTTTTTCAACATAAGAGGTCAATGCTTCCCCCTCAAATAACAAGATATACAGTAGCTATCATATTGTAATTTAAAAATAAAACAACGAGCAAACAAATTCTGTCTTGTGGGGAAGGTTGGAGGAAAAGGAATTTTTGAGAATTATGTGCAAGAGCAAAAACAAATGGAATAGTTTTTGCACACCTTTTGTAAAGCAAAATAATCACACTTGAATACCGCCCCATGGCACATAGTGCACTCTTTGGGCAGTTCACAAGTTAATTAGCATTTTGTCCTCAACATGCTGTGTACTCATTTTACCGACCTCGGAAGGATGAAAGGCTGAGTCAACCTGGAGCTGTAGGCAGGATCAAACTCACAACTTTTTAGTTGCAGTGCAGCAGTTTAACCACTGTGCCACCAAGGCTCATTTTGTAGCTCCTCACATTCATCTCTGAAGTTTCCTAACTAAAGGAGAAAATTGGAAAGACGGGAGGTGCTTTCCTCAGTCAACTGAACACAATGATGAGACTTCCTTGTGGCAAAGGGGCGTTCAATCACAGTGATTAGCAGGGGTGGCTAACCTACGGCCCGCGACACCCTTGCTACTGGAAGTGGCCACATTTACGACAGCCGTAAAACGCACCCACGCATGTGTAAATGAGCATGCACCTTCCATAAACGCTGCTGTAAATGCACTCACAGCTGTCATAAATGTGTTTGACAGCCATGGATGCGTTTTACAGCAGCATTTACGGCGGGAGGAACTACACGACCGGCCTGCTCAGCTGTCCAAGGGGTGTACTACAGCCCATGGTGTGAAAAGGTTGGGAACCCTGTTGATTAACATGGCAATAAACCAGGACATGAATTGAAAGGGGATCTGCCAATCAAACCCAAATGTCATGTTAAAGGAATCTCGGATTAAGTTTGCTTGCATGTCTCATCTGTAGAGGTTTTCTGGTGTGCCTCAACTGCAATAGTAAAAATATCAGAGAGTAAACAAACAAAACCAAGACAAAAAAAAACACATTGTGGCACCTTAAAGACTAGCTGCTGTATTTTAACGTTAGCTTTCCTGAATAAAGCCCACGTTGTGTCTGACAGAGACAGGAGTTCACTCGAGTCTTGAATTGCTACAAATCACTACTGAAATAACTGTAATATAATCAAGGAGAACTTTGATCAACCAGCATGCAGATATATAAATGGAAATAAATTTGTTTATACGTATGAAGGGAAGTAAAGACAATGAATATAGCTGGCTGGAGGTTTTAGTATCTGGCTGTGGAGCTAGATACTGGGAGTTTGATTCTTCACTGTGCCTCCTCGGAGAATAGCCAGCCTGTGTACTCATGGGTAAGCTGCGCAGTCCCAGGACCTCCCTCAGAAGAAGGGAAGGGTAAGCTACTTCTGAATGTTCTCTACTTAGAAAACCATGAAAAGGGTTGCCGGAACACCAAATTCACATGACAGCACACAATCATTATTTATTATATCATGCTGGCAATGTTCCTAGAATGTTCAAATAGAGTGAAAATTTCATCTTGATGGTCATAATTTCTCCACAGATGTCCTCTTCAATGGTTTAAATACGGTATATCACCGTGATGGTGAACCTTGGCACTCTAGATGTTCTTGGACTTCAATTCCCAGAAGCCCCCATGAATCCACACAAATGGGTTTACTGCGATTCATCCAGCCCGCGCCGCCCTCGTCGCTCCTGGAAGCAGAAGTAAAACGCACCCGTACGTTACTGCCACTTCCAGGAGCGATGAGGGCGGCGTGGCCCGGATGAATCGCAGTAAACCCATTCGTGTGGATTCATGGGGGCTTCTGGGAATTGAAGTCCAAGAACATCTGGAGTGTCAAGGTTGCCATCACAGATATATCATCTTGCTCTTCCAGATGAATTTAAGTGGACCACAAAATTAAAAATTTCTCTTTGGTTGATTCTACACTTATGCAATACGAGTCAAAAGATCTCTTCCTTGAAGATTAAATGACCACAACATTCCAGAAAGAAAGTGACTACTAGGAAGAATGTTTTTTCCCCACTAGATTGAATATAAAATGTTCATGCCTTTTACTTGACAGGACTGCAAATATTCAAAACTTGCATAATACACACAGTAGTGTCGTTTGGGGCCATACACACAGGCTAGGGAGAATTTTTAGAAATGGATTAAGAATCAGACCTACCAGATGGTAGAGTTGCAACCATTACTACATTGAATACTATAAGATATATTTATTAATAAACGCACTGTGTTGAGGTTTAAATCTAGTCATGTTAATAATACTTTAACACAGAAAGAGCTTCCTCGAAGATTGTGCTATTTTTGAACCAAAATCGGGTGTACCCTGGTAACGGTAACCTTGTGTTGCCAGCTAATCTTTCTCACACTAGGTCAAGCTAAAGGAACTGCAGAATGGACTCATTTTGGCAGTTTCACATCTGACCTAGACATGGAAGAAGAAGAATACTTATAGTACTTTAAAAATTGGTGACCTTCCAAAAATGGGCAGGTAGAGAGCCTTGATGCTGGGAAAGGTGGAGGGCAAGAGAAGAAGGAGGCGTCCAAAGATGAGATGGATAGATGGTATTGTGGACACAATGGGCACAGAGCTTGGCGGGCTGAGGAGAATGGTGGAGGTCAGAGGTGCATGGAGGAAAATGGTCCATGCGGTCGCAAAGGGTCGGAATCGACTGTGCGACTGAACAACAACAGAGAGAAAAAGTGAATGAAAGGGCAGCCTCCCATCTGAAGGGAGGATATGCCACTAAGCTGGCTTCGAATTATACGCAAGGTGCACATATACATCAACACTGCCTGTAGCCAAGCCTCAATCATGAGAAGCATTTTTTTTTGGGGGGGGGGGGCTTGGCTGGAGTAAGATGTGAGAAGGGGAATCCCATAAACCTCCCTGCTAAGAGAGTAATCCTTCCCTTTCAACCCAAGGGGCCACTTACAGGCTCCTGCAATCACAGATGCATGAGAAGGTGGGAGAGGAGGGGCAAAGGCAAGCAGGGCAAACAATTGCAAACAACCAGCTTTCACTGAGTAAGGAAGAACACTTCTGTCTGCAGCAGCAACTGCACCAGTAATCTTGGAAGCCTTGATGAGTGCAGCCTCCAGAAATGTTCAGTATTCAAAACACTTGGTATTTATTTATTTTTTGCAAAAATACCAGACCTTTTACTCTCCTTTTCTTGCATTTCGTCCAAAAACAGACCAGACAGCTAGCTGTACGAGCCCTCGTGACGCAGTGGTTAGAACTGCTGTACTACAAACAAAATGTTAGGAGTTCGAACCTGACAGGGTCGCAAAGATGACTCAGCCTTCTGAGACAGGTAAAATGAGTCTCCAGCAAGTTGGGGGCAAAATGTTTATTACCTTGTGGACTGTCCAGAGAGTGCACTATGTGTCACTGGGCAGTAAATAATTGCTATTGCTACCCATCCACACAGCCGCTTTATTTTTCTTAAGACACGAAAATAGCCTTCAACTTGATAAAGCATGGAGAAGAGGAGTGAAAAGGTTGAGTGGTACAGGTACAGCAATGAGCTGCAATGGCTTAGTGGTTAAGACGCTAAACTTGATGACTGGCAGGTTGGCAGGTCAGCAGTTCGAGACCAGAGTGCTGCACGACAGAGTGAGCTCCCATTGTCTTCCCAGCTCCTGCCAACCTAACAGTTAGAAAGCAACAAATTGCAAGTCGATAAATAGCTTTGGTGGGAAAGGTAACAGCGTTCCATGCCTGAACTGCCTCTGGAGGCAGATGCGATTATATTGAGGCTCTCCTACTTTGGACACATCATGAGAAGGCAAGACTCTCTGGAAAAAACCCACAATAATGGGTTTACTGCACAAGGACTTGGGTTTCTAGGAATTGAAGTCCAAGAACAGCATGCGCAGTAAACCCATTTGTGTGGATTCACAGGGACTTGGGTTTCTGGGAATTGAAGTCCAAGAACAGCACGCGCAGTAAACCCATTTGTGTGGATTCACAGGGACTTGGGCTTCTGGGAATTGAAGTCCAAGAACAGCACGCGCAGTAAACCCATTTGTGTGGATTCACAGGGACTTGGGCTTCTGGGAATTGAAGTCCAAGAATAGCTGGAGTGCCAAAGTTTGCCATCGCGAGCCTAGGATCTCCCACAGACTATTCTCTTTTAAAATATTGCTATCAACTGGAATGTATAACAAGGCTTTTCCATTTAGAAGTGTGGGGCATTTTCTTTTTCGCTAACACAGTTTTGTAGGTACTGTATTGGATTGTAAGAACAGTTGAAGCTTTTCAAAGTCTGGAGATACACATGTGAAACCCCCAGAATTCAAGAAGCTTATCAATCCCACCTTAGATTAATTTACTACACACTTATTCCTGTTAGGATCCTGGCCACAGTGTAAATTTTAAAACCCACAAAGGAACTTTGACAACTGACTGTAGGCATATGAGATTGTGAGTCATAAAATAAGAAGAAAAATCTACATTCCCACTCTGAACTTGGCAAGTGCCTGGGTAAAAGGAAAACATTTGATGTGACTGCCTACTGCTCTCTTCGGGATCACAAACATTGAAA
This sequence comes from Bradypodion pumilum, assembly GCA_035047305.1. NCBI lineage: Eukaryota > Metazoa > Chordata > Lepidosauria > Squamata > Chamaeleonidae > Bradypodion > Bradypodion pumilum. The sequence continues at coordinate 384,282,322 of JAWDJD010000003.1, forward strand.
CAAGGTCCTTTGCAATAAATAACACCTGATTCCATGCTCGAAGGATATCCTGAAACAGGAGAAGAGGATGACCTCATGCTTTCCCCCTTTGCTAACCAAGACAGAAGTATTCTTTGATCCAAGTTTATTTTAAAAGCCCAAGATTTAACTCTTGTGAAACAATACAGTTTCTCATGCCCACAAATCTTCCTTAGAAAAGAACTTTCAATTCTTTTCTTTCCCAGAGTCCATCTAATAAACTGTAGACATCCCTCTGAGCACTAACAAAAGGCTGTCAACAACCAGAACTGTATGGAGAATGTATTCATTAGTGCACTGCACAGTTACGGAAGGGTCAGCACTTCCAATTTTTATATTATAGTTCCCACAATTTCTCACCATAGCTGTGTGAGTGTTGATGGAATTGTAGGCCAAAGTATCTTGAGGCTGAAACCTTTCTCACTGTAATCTATTGTAAATACACAGTGGTCTTTCTACTTACAGGAGATGCTATAGATTTCTATTTCCATAACTGCAGTTTGGTTTAGATAATTTTGTTAATTATTGTGTTTGATGGCCAAATTACCATCTGGAAAAAGAAAATGTCATTTGGTAAATAGATTGGCTAATGAAATAAGAGAGTGAGTCTACATAAGTGCTGCAAAACTAAAAACTAAGAGTGGAAGGCTATTTTAATTCAAATATACATCATCTACGATCACTTTATGTAGCCGATGATGTACAAGTCTAAGCATCTGTAATTCCCCCCAAAAACAACAACAACAACAACCCCTATGAGGACCAGCTATCAGCAGAATTTCACTATGAAAAAGACACAGTAACCTATCACCACAAACATCAGAATTGCTATGGCTTTCAAGAAGGTGCCGGTGTTCGTCTGTTGCAGCAGAAGCATGCTTCTCTTTATGTGCTCCATTTTACACCCTTACAGTCCCTATGCAAGGGATAGGCAGATAGAGCCTTCTTGAAGACTGAGGTATTTCTGAACCACTATCAGGCATACGGTCCCTGGCAAACCCCGAGCAATAGCCACCTTGTGCCAGCTAATCTTTCTCACATTAGGTCAGGCAAAAAGAATTGCCTTCATTTTGGTAGTTTCGTGACTGGCCTAGACACGGAAGAAGCCCTATGGAAAAAATAACAGTTGTGTTGTGCTTTTTACTCTGACGCAAAGCTTAAGGAGTTAAATGAAATGCCCTTCAATGCAATTAGAAATGACCTAATTTTAAGAGCAACAACACAGAGGAGAGGAGTACTGCAATGCCTTTACATCTTTAGCTAAGATCTTGACAGAATGTCTACAGGTTTATATTCTCACCTACTAATCCAGATGGCAAGAATTGTACACGGAAAGCATGACTAAGCAGTATAAGTAGAAAAGAGATATTTTAGAACACACAATGCATAGAATCCAAAACGAAACAATCTTTTAAAACTCTACTGTGGTTTAAGCACAGCATGCCACAGCTCCTGTACGATAGCCACAAATTAGAAAGGGAAAGACTCCCAAACGAATAAGAAAGTACAATTTCTTTTCACACACAAAAACTCAAGAGCTTTTGCTTGTTTTAAAAAAAGTAAAAACTTGTCTCTACAAATCTGTACGGTTGCTCTAACTGCAGCCATATGGGAGGGAAGCATGAACAGGGGTCCTTATAAGGAAAAGACAGTTTTTAATAGGTTTCAAATTTCCTCTGCTCCAGCAGAAGCAAAGTTAGATTTCACTGAATCCATCCATAGTACAACTACTTCTTAATAAACAGTGCATATTGAATCCTACTATTTTCTGTTCTAGATTCAAGTATATGTATGCTTCAACCCTGCAAAGATCCAACTATTCCTAATTTGCAATGATTCTGGAGATTAGCTAGAAAGAATAACAGTGTGGATGTCCATCTACAAATAACATACGAGAATCATAGGACATAACAATGTAGTAGACAGAGTGTTCCACACCCGAGACAGGTAACTCAGATTTATATCACGTATAGGCCATGAAATCTTACAGTGTGTGGCAGTGGTAAACCATTCCTTGAACATCTCACAACCCTCAGAAACACAATACAGTCAAACCTTTAGATAAGAATGGTTCAACTTAAGAAAAGCTCAAGATACATCTGGAAATCTCAGGGGAAAAATAAGGTTTGTGATAGGAATTTCTAATAAGATTTTTTCGAGATAAGAAATTCAATGCACTCCTGTGGGAAATTGCATTCAATGCATTCCTATGGGAAATTTGCGATAAGAATTTTTCGAGATACAACCAACCTCGAGGAACGAATTAAATTCATATGTAGAAGTTTGACTGCCTAGCCATTCATGGGAAGCAACCTGACAGCAGGTAACAACAATAATAATGTGGGTTAGAATGCAAAATTTCACAATCTGAGATTCCAGTTTGCTCTATTTGCTTTTGAGCTTGACTTCTATTCACTGTCTTGGTTCCTCTCTAGCCCATTTCCAATATTATGCTGAATAACTGGATTTTGCAGTCTTGTTACTAGAAGTAATATCACACATTCCAGTGAATGCCAAAAGATGGGGATGAATAACAGCAACAATGCCTGTTCATCTAATAAACAGTGATCTTGGATTCAAGTTCCAACTCTCCCATTCACTCCCTAAACAAGCCCACATTCATGCTTTTTGGGTATTTAAAACTTAATGGCCACAAACCTAGTGCCCTTGCAACTACATAAGGTCAACTGTGTAAGCATTTCACCTGCTACCCAGAAGGCTCTTTTTCAAGCCTAGCTGAGACATCAGACGGAGAACTCAGATGGGAAACCAGTTTGTTTATTTATTTATTTATTTATTTGATTCCCGCCCTACTCAGTTGTACAAAGAGCAGCTCATCAGGTAAGAGAAATTGCTGTGTGGTTGGTCTTATGTGCATGGCTTTTCTCAATTGGATTTTGGCCAAAATATTTTGGACTTCAGCTCTTTCCCATCTGGTCCATGGTTTCCCTATTTCTTAAGCAAGGTTAATATAGTAAGGCACTGAGCAATTTGCATTTTCACTTTAGAACATGGGTTCCCAACCCGTAGGTCACAGTACCCAAGGGGACTGCAAAGTGCTTTCTCTGGGGTCGCTGTGGTTATGCTACACTGTGCTAATGGGAAGAGGGAGTGAAAAACACACTAGGAATGAAAAACAACCTATTTTTACTGTGCCTCTTTAAAATACCCTTTTATGCTAGTATTGCAAGTTGCTTAATTGTTATAAAAGCCGTTGTGACTTGAAAATGGTTGAGAAACACTGTTTTAAAAGATGACAATGTAAATAGGAATCATGGCACCCTAAAACTGGTCAAGTTGCTTCTCATCCTTTAAAAAGTGAAGTAGATTATTCATATGAAATGTTGCAGCAATAGACTGAAATATATTATATGATTTAAATTGTTTTCAAGTAGGGCTGGGCCCCTTCTTAGATGCATATTTTAATATGCATTGGTTTGGGTGTGTTAACGAAGCTGAGAGCAATACCATCAGGAGGACAGGCTCCATTGCAAGCCTCGTCTCCGAGCAGAGTCCTCAAGGTGGACTGGTCATAGCTGAGACACCATACTAAGATATATGCCCTCTTCAAGGTAGTGACTGGACAGCAGTGGTAGTTAAGCTGACAGTGGTGGAAGGAGCCAATAGCTGTGGCACCCACTTTATTTAGTACAACACAAAAGGTAGCAATGGACCCAACCCCTGCCCAGCTGAATTTTCCATACATAGTAAACCCTGTGATGAGAAAGTCCAAAATGAAACAAGAGATACTGCTGGAAGTTGATGCTCCCAAATCAGAATGCATTCAAGTCCTACAGGTAGAGGGAGTGTATAGATATTAACATATGTATGTATGTATGTATGTATGTATGTATGTATGTATGTATGTATGTATGTATGTATGTATGTATGTATGTATGTATGTATGTATGATGTCCCTGTCTGGCCAGGTTATCTTGCTATGGTAATAGAGTAGACCATACTGCCAGCGACTCAATGCAGAGCATCAGGCGGTGGTTAACTAACCTGACCACCTGAGGACTAACAGTGTGGGTGCCGAAGTCCACAGGGATGGGTGATGGTTCCCAAATGGATTAAATCCCACTGGGATCCATCTTGATGGAGGGCAGCAGCTTCATCAATACTGGCCTGGGGCTGAGGAGGATTTTGCGTGCCAAAAGGGCTCAGGTCCAGAAAGTGACCCATGAAATTGGATCAGTGGTACAGGTGTCATGTTGTGATGAGGAAGGCAAATGGAAGACCACTTCATAATAGAGTACCCAATGAACAACTTCTCAGACTTTCCCTGAACTATAATAGACATGTATCAGAGGTAAAAAGTATGACATTGTTCCTGCTTTGTAAATTATAAAGCTGAGCACTTTCCCCATCCTGCTGCCTCTTGACAAACTCCAGCAAAATTCTATCACTTAGCAGCAACTGAGCCTTCCTTTCCCTCCTTTCATTTCAGGCTCCTAGCCAACGTCTTAAGTATGCTTGCTTCTTTTTAAAGCAAAGAAAAAGCATTGAGCCAAGCTGGCTAAAATAAGCTGAACTAAATAAATAAATGTTGTAAGATCTTTCTGCAGAGTAAACTGGATGTCTCAGATGGCTTATAAGAACTAATATAAGTAAATGAGCTTAAGGTTTAAGAACCAGACTTTAAGTTAGTTTTTGCTACCATTTAGCATTATCAAGAAAACTAAATCAAGCCAACATCTCAAGAAAATGGTGCACAAATCTTGAATTGTCAGTCTGGGGTGTAGGCGGCTGACTAGAAACACAGGCAACAGGACCCAGGACCACTAAGCAAAAGCTCAAACAGAAAACTTAAGGAAGTCCAAGGTCGGTGGAGAGCAAGGCTAGGCCAACAATCGGCCAGGAGTCAGACAATCAAGGAAGCAACTGAAGCAGGAGACCTTCAGGACTGGAGCAAGGCAGGAAGGGAGTCACAACATCAACTTTTTGCTGCAGACTTCTTAATTAGCTCTTCCCCTACGGTTCTCAAATGGTGCTCATCAGGACCTTAGCAGCTGCAGCAGGCTGTGTTTCTGATCAGAGCTGCCTTTCCAGCAGCTAGAGCCCAGAAGCTCCTTCGACACTGACATTATTAGGGCACATCTATACAAACTCGTAGGACAATGTTACTTAACCAGACTTCTGAGCAGGTCATTTCCAACCAGGAATCTCTACTGAGACTGACCATACTCCTGCTGCTCCTAGTATCGGCAAAAAGCTCAGTTAAACACTATCATGAACACCTCACATCATATGTAAAGCTAATATGGTAGTACTGTAGCTTGAAACTGTATCATATGGAGCTCTTTTAACAAACATGTAAAAATAGGCAAACAGATGTACCCAAGACACCTGGATTATCCACAACAGGAGGAGGAGTGGGAATGGAAGTCACAAGACCTTTAGCAATTGTAATAACTCAAAGACTCTGGAAAAGACTTTCAAGCTTCTCTTAAGCTTCATTTAATTTAATTTAATAGTCATATTTATATATGCCGCCCACTCAGGCAGAACCCGACTCAGGGCGGCATTACAACAAGTTCTAAAAACACATAAAAACACTTTAAAAGCCCCATATCCCACCCACTTTAAAAAACCCCATATCCCACCCACTCATCCCACCCACTATAAAAAGAAGAAGAGAGTTCTTAATTGTTTACATAAGCCAGCAGGCGGGGACCGTGTTCCCATTCGGGCCCCACACCTGCCCTGCCAGCCAGGTCTTCAATCCTTTCCTGAAGGGCAGCAATTCTCTTTGAAGTCTTAGATCTGTTGGCAGGAGGTTCCAGAGAGTTGGTGCGGACACGGAGAAGGCCCTCCTTTGGGTGCTGGACAGATGTGCACCCCTAACTGATGGCACCATTAGAGAGCCCCTCCGGTCCGCTCTGGTTGGACGGGCAGACACTCTTGGGACGATGCGGTCTCTAAGGTATGCGGTCTCTAAGCTTCATCAATATATTATCTATTTGCAATTCATTTCTATTTTACATTAAACATATTTTATTTTTATTTTAGAATAGAATTACAAACAAAAATATGTACAAACATATGAGTAACAGTAATATCTACATCAATGTTTCCCAACCTTTGGTTTTTAGACTTCAGTTCCCAGAAGCCTAAGTCAATTCCCCAAAACACTGATCAGCCAATGTACTGACTTAGGCTTCTGGGAATTGAAGCCCCCCTGTGGGGCATGTGTCCCACGTTGGAAACCACTGGTCTTACATGCTCCGACCACCCGTAGGACTTATGTTATTAAATAATTATTTTCTATATTCTTACATTGTTACACTTGCACCTTTTCCCCTCCAAAGATAGTACACCCTGTATTCACTTTGGGATTTTATTACATTAAACATCTATATAATGAAGTCTGTGAAGTAAATCATTCCATATATACTATGAATGGCAGTCCAACATGCACTAATAATAATAGCCATCAAATAAACAACACTCTGGGAAAATCTGGATACAACATTAAACTGTACTTTGTGCATTTCTCTTTCTTTGCAGAAATGCAACACAGAGAACACTATCAAAAACTTTTTATTCTGTTTTTTAATTAACTCTATTGTCATGTTACAGCCAAATACACAGTTAAGTGTAATTACTATTTGTACAAAACACTGTATGGGTCACCACTTTACAGCAGTGATATCTATGTCCAGGCATGCAACCATGCGCTTTAAGAAAAGTTGGACTACGCTTTGAAAAATCAAGCCAACTCCAACATGCACACAGGACTTTATATTTGAATCAGAAAAGCTAACCCCACCACTCATAATGTGGAATGTGATGTAACTTAAAGCTTGGAAATAAGGATGCCCCAAGATTCTAGCACAGCAAACTAAGCAAGTACAACAGGAGATATAAGTACAGTTGAAGGATGGTTGAACACTTTTTTTTACTCTGTGTCTGCTGTTTTTTTATAAAGTGAAGCAAATCTCTAGTTTTCCACATCCCTCTATCCTTGGTAAGTACACAACAGGGGTAATACATTATGCAATCATGTCAAATGAACAGGCTGACAGCAGGTGACAATGCAGTTTTATTCTCCAACATTATACAGTGGTGTCATGTAGAACAATTTGGTGACACAGCAAGGTCATCATCAAATTGCCATGTTCTACTGCAGACTGTACGTAATGTCTTCAGCCGAACAGCATCCATTGAAGAGAAACATTAGTGATTTGAAGTCTAATGTTCTTTTAAATACCCCATGCTTCTCGCTTACGTCATCGTAATAAAATAGAACTCATTATATTTCTCTCTCCCCACCCTGCCCCATCCCTCCCACCACCACCTCTCTCACAAATACCACTCCAGTAGAACAATCAGACTTCCAGAAAAGGTTGGAATGGTGCCAATTTACTGGTACTGTACAAAGATTAATCAAGATTCAGCTATGAATTGGCAAGACAGAACAAGCATTCAGAAAATCATGTTCAATAGATAATTGAAAGAATAAAGTGAAAGATACATTCCAACTTGAAGTTTAAATTTAGACAATTAAGTCAGAGAGGTCACTTCAGCACTGAATAACAGACACTATGCTGAAGCAAACCTAAAGGACTATGGACAATTGCATAACTGCAAGTGACCTTGCATCAATTTCAAAACTGCATTTGCCTCTAAAATGCCATGACTGAAACCAGGGATTTTCAGTGTTAAAAATAACTATATGTAGTTCACATTTTCATATAAAACAACAGAAGCTCACAATCTTAGAATGAATCTTGAAATACTAAACCAGTAGTCCTTTAGTGAGCTTCATCTCAGACAAACAAAACAAACCAGTCAAAAATGTTGTAGCACCTTAAAGACTAACTGGAATATCATGCAAACCTTTGCAGCTCAAGTTCACTTTCTTAGATGTAAAAGTAAGACTACTGTCATATTTATATATGGCCCCATGAACAGGTGGGGATACAGGTAATGAACAAAGTGACAATGGTTTGTTAATAAAGGAACAGGATCAGGCTGTGAATAACTTCAAATTTACAAAGTAACAACAACACCGTTAACATAAGTGGCCAAACTGTGGGAATCAATGTAAGATTTCTCACTTGGTAATAACCTAGGAATGTCTGACTGATATCAGTCAAGTGGTTCTCCAGCATCTGTACATATCTTATCTCAGCAGTTTCTCTTTCAGATCCTGTAGTATTTTTCTCCTAAAACAGTCACTAGCAGGTCACTCAAAGAATGTCCAAGTAGACTTAAATGTACTGTATTGGAAACAATTTTTGGTGTGTTGCCATTCCTGATGTCAGTTTTATGTCCATTGTTGTTTGCCCTAAATAGAGCTCAGAAAGGTAATGCTTGCAAAGGATGGCATAGATCATATTTGCAGAGGAGCAAATATTCCCCCGATGTTGTGTGTGACATTGTTGGGGCCAGTAATTGTGTTGCCAGAGTAGATGACGGATCAGAGTTGGCATCTGGGTGGGTCTGTAGCAGGGTTTAGTTCCCATTTCTGTATCAATGTTGCATATAACAACAATAATCATCTTAGAAATGCAGAGCAGAAGAATCATTAGGTCTGGCTCCTGTCAACGAGGTCCAGTGGGTAAATGAACTCCCAACCTTTGGCTCAGCACCCAGATACCTAAACCACTGAGCAATCCAGCAGTCTCTTGTATGTTAACAGCTGCGGAAGAATCATCTGTAAGCAAATATAAACCTGCATCAAGCATTTGGCAAAGTGAAATATTCCTGTCAAGTATTAGTTGATGCATGTGAAAGATGCATGTGCTTCTAATCCTTAAAAATCCGCCGCCGCGCACCTGGCCCCGGTGGGGGCGAAGGGGCTTTCTCGGCCACGCCAACAGCCGGCGGCCTGGGCCCCGCCCTTCCCCCTCACCCTAGGACTTAAAAGGCGAGGGGGACGCCGGGCGAAACACCGCCGCCGTGCACCTGGCCCCGGGAGGGGGGGGAGAGGCTTTCCCGGCCACACCTCGGCCGGCGTCCTGGGCCCCGCCCTCCCCCCTTGCCCGAGGACCTAAAAGGCAAGGGGGACGCCAGGCGAAACACCGCCGCCGCGCACCTGGCCCCGGTGGGGGCGAAGGGGCTTTCTCGGCCACGCCAACAGCCGGCGTCCTGGGCCCCGCCCTTCCCCCTCACCCTAGGACTTAAAAGGCGAGGGGGACGCCGGGCGAAACACCGCCGCCGTGCACCTGGCCCCGGTGGGGGCAAAGGGGCTTTCTCGGCCACGCCAACAGCCGGCGTCCTGGGCCCCGCCCTTCCCCCTCACCCTAGGACTTAAAAGGCGAGGGGGACGCCGGGCGAAACACCGCCGCCGTGCACCTGGCCCCGGGTGGGGGGGGAGAGGCTTTCCCGGCCACACCTCGGCCGGCGTCCTGGGCCCCGCCCTCCCCCCTCGCCCGAGGACCTAAAAGGCAAGGGGGACGCCAGGCGAAACACCGCCACCACGCACCTGGCCCCGGTGGGGGCGAAGAGGCTTTCCCGGCCACGCCACCGTCCGGCATCCTGGGCCCCGCCCTCCCCCCTCAAGGGACTCTGAAGGCACGGGAATTTGTGGGTGGTTTTAGCCAATTTGTATTTATTGCATTTTTGTATTGTAATTGGTGTTATATTGTGTACTGTTATGTAATTTTGCATTGCTGTTTTGCTTGTAAAACTGTATTTTGCTTTGTATCGGTGCTATATTGTATATCTGTATGTTATGCATTGTGAACCGCTTTGGGTTGTCTGCTGGACGAGGAAAGTGGTATATAAGAATAAATTTCAATTCAGTTTCGATTCAATTCAATTAAAAGTGCACTACAGTGCAGTTGCATAGTTATTTGTGCAATTTTGCAGAATGTGCAACAAAAAATAATTCTCATCTCTCTTCTTGAGAGAGAATTACATTACCATTCATTTTTCTTTGACAAATGTACATTGCACGTACAGTATTTCACTTTTAAAAAAACAACCATTATTCCATCCCTTAAATTGGCGCACTGGAGCAATTTACTTCTCAGTGGAGAAATAGCTACCTCATTTGAATGAATGCTTAGTGTAAAAGGGACTGTGGTGGTTCAATTGGTTAAGACGCTGAACTCGTTGACTGGAAGGTAGCCAAATTTGCTGACGACACTAAATTATACAGGGTAGTGAAAACTGTGAGAGATTGTGAGGAGCTCCAGAGGGATCTCTTGACACTGGGGGAGTGGGCAAAACAGTGGCAAATGAGTTTCAACATTAGTAAGTGCAGAGTGATGCATGTTGGGGCAAAAAAAAACCCAATTACATTTATAAACTGATGGGGTCTGAACTCTCTGCGACAAACCAGGAAAGGGACCTTGGTGTCCTGGTGGACAACTCAATGAAGGTATCAACCCAGTGTGCCTCAGCAGTGAAAAAAGCAAACTCAATGCTAGGGATCATTAGGAAGGGTATAGAAAATAAGTCAGCAAGTGTCATTTTGCCTCTTTATAAATCTATGGTGAGGCCCCATCTGGAATACTGCGCACAGTTCTGGTCGCCATTCCTCCAGATGGATATTATGGAGCTGGAGAAAGTGCAGAGGAGGGCAACCAGAATGATGATGAGGGGACTAGAACACCTTCCTTACCATCTGAGGCTGCAACGGTTGGGCCTTTTCACTCTTGAACGACGACGTCTAAGAGGTGACCTGATTGAAGTTTATAAAATCATGCACGGTGTGGACAAAGTAGATAAGGAAAAACTGTTTTCCCTATCGCACAACACTAGAACTAGAGGACACTCCATGAAACTTTTGGGTACTAGTTCTAAAACAAATAAGAGAAAGTACTTTTTCACCCAGAGGATTACTGGTCTATGGAACTCCCTGCCAGAAGAAGTGGTGACAGTTGTCAGTCTTGACAGCTTTAAGAAAGGATTAGACAAGTTCATGGAGGACAAGAGGATCAATGGCTATAATTATGGATACTTAAGGACAACCTCCGGGTTGGAGAGATAGGCAGGATATCTCTCCATGCCATTTCCAGGGAATCCTAAGCAGGTGAAGGCATCTGCTTGGGAATACCCTGAAGGAAATGGTGAGCCACTGTGTGAGACAGAATGCTGGACTGGATGGGCTGTGGCCTGTTCCAGCAAGGCTGTTCTTATGTTCTTATATGTTCTTAAGGTCAGAGTTCAATTCCTGGGTACTGCATGACAGAATGAGCTCCAATCTCTATCCCAGCTCCTGCCAAAATAGCAGAAATTGCAAGTAGATAAATAGGGACCACTTTGGTGGGAAGGTAAACAGTGTTGTGTGCATTCCGGTATCGAGATATGCCTGCCACATGTCCACGAAAACGTCTGTAGATGCAGATAATGCTGGCTCTTTGGCTATAAACAGAGATGAGCACTGAACCCTAGAGTCAGATAGATACAACTAGCTTTCGAGCAAGGGTGACCTTTATCTTAGTGTAAAAACAAAACAAGTGCAGCTCATAGATTGGACTGATTGCAAGGGTTGACAACAATGGAATTTAGGATTTATTTATTTTTGCATATTAACCATAGATCAATATGTTACATTTCAATCAAAAACTAGGAGATGCAGAATCTAATGACACTTAACTATAACATTTTACATAGGCTTGTAGGTTCCTCGTTGGCTCTTATCATGAAATGTATCTTCTTTCTGCCTCTCAGGGTGGGTGAGATTTTTTAATATGGGTTAGGGGTTTTAATCTGTTTTTATGTGGGTTTTTTAAGTATGTGAGCCACCCTGAGTCGGGTTCCCCCTGAGTGGGTGGCGAACAAATTGAAATATTAAATTAAATTAAATTAAAAATAATTTGACAATGTTGTTTTGTGGTGTATTACAACATGTTAAGTTTAATACACACTGTGTGACAGAACAAAATCTGGAGTTTGCAGAACATAAGTAGAATATATATTTGATATTTGCATGTGCGGAATGTCATTGTGGAGATGTCTACCAATATGCAGACTCCTCGCTGAATAACAACCAAGGTATCCAAGGCATAGACTTTACAAGAGTATGAAATTGGAAGTTGCAATTAACACAGCTCACATGTGGATTTTTAGGGGACACCCGAATGAGGATCCTTTCATGTCCCCAAGTACAGCTCTCGGGTATGGAAACCCGACCTTCCACTCTCCAGCTCAGCATCTTAACCACTAAGCCACCAGGGGAGCTGCTACCTAATGCACTATAAAAACAGTATTTCACCTGTTCCTAAAATGGGAAAGCTGTAGAGTTTCAGATGTTGATGGACCTCAACTCTCCTTACCAATGGCTACAGTGGCCAAGATATGGAAGACCACTAGTACAATCTGGTCTAAAGCAATTACAGTAATACCTCATACAAAGTCCACTTCATACTAACATCGAGTTCATACAACATCAGCTAATTCTTTGAAAAAAGTTACCTCATACAAAGTCGCTGCCACTTTGTATGAGGCATTGGGGTTTTTCCCAGGTTGCATTGTGCCTGAGCAGTATAAAAGGCAGGACGCATGCATGCATTGCTCTTTTGGGTTTTGCATTAGGCAAAGAGTGTTTAGAGCACGATTTTGGATTTATTTGAATTTTTTTGTCAGAATTTTTAGAAGCATTCCTGGGATTTTTGCAGCATTCTTCAGGTTCTCTGACAATCAGGGTTGTTTGACATGTTTTTGTAATGTTTTTAGCCTTTAGACAATGATTTCTTCAAGTTCTGTCAGTTTCCTGTCTGTTTCTTTGACTTTGCCCTGGTCTGTGCTGTTACAGTACAATGTATCTCTATGGAAATGGCGTTGTACGAGGCATCGCAGCAAGGATTTGGACGTTGTATGAGGCATCATGGCTAGGATTTTGCATGCCTCATACAAAGTCCAAATCCATATAAAGTCCAAACTTGTGGAACCAAGTTTGGACGTTGTATGAAGTATCACTTGTATAATTATTTCTGCTTCTCTTCTGGACTTAATTAACTGCTGCTAATCTATTATTATTATTATTATTATTATTATTATTATTATTATTATTATTATTATTATTATTATTATTATTATTATTATTATTATTATTTTCGCCTTTTATTGCCGCCCCCTCACCGAGGCGACTCCGGGCAGCTTATAATCTAACCCAGTGCATTGGCCCTCTAGCTGTTCTTGAACTTCAATTCCCAGAGGCCCTGATCAGCAGGAGGTCCGCTCTGGTGGGACGAGCAGATATCCTTGAAGTGACGCGGTCTCTTAAGTAACCTGGTCCACTACCATGTAGGGCTTTATAGGAATAACCAGCACCTTGAATTGCGCCAGAGGCACACCGGCAGCCAATGCAGCTCCAGCAACAAGGGTGAGGCATGGGCATAATGCCCACACCCCATCACCATGCGGGCTGCCACATTCTGAACCAGTTACAGCCTCCGAATGGTCATCAAGTGCAGCCCATGTATAGCGCATTACAATAATACTCTCACCTCTATTGTTTAATATCTACATGAAACCGCTGGGTGAGATCATTCGTTCCCAGGGGGTGAGGTATCATCAGTATGCAGATGATACTCAGCTGTACATCTCGGCTCGTGTGGACCCCAGTGATGCAGTCAAAGTCCTGACCAGGTGTCTGGAGGCTGTTCGGGTCTGGATGGGGGACAACGGGCTTCAGCTGAATCCTGGCAAGACTGAGTGGCTTTGGGTGCGGAGTCCCATGTTATCCCGGGAGTTACCATCTTTGGTCGTGGCTGGAACATCTTTGCCATAGTCAGATCCGGTGCGCAATTTGGGGGTCCTCCTGGACTCACGGCTACTGCTCGAAGAGCAGGTGGCAGCCGTGGCTAGGAAGGCCTTTGCACAATTCGTGTTATTTATCAATTGCGCTCACTCCTGGACCGGGACTCCTTGCTCATGATCACTCACACTCTGGTCACCTCCAGATTGGATTATTGTAATGCGCTCTACATGGGGCTGCCCTTGGTGACCATTCGGAGGCTTCAGCTGGTCCAGAATGCGGCTGCCTGGGTTGTGATGGAGTACGGGCATCATACTCGAGCCTCACCACTTCTCCGGGAGCTGCACTGGTTGCCGGTGTGCCTCCGGGTGCAATTCAAGGTGCTGGTTTTAACCTTTAAAGCCCTTCATGGCATTGGACCAGGCTACTTAAGACACCGTGTCGCCACAAGGAATTTAGCCCTTCCTACTAGGGCAGACAGGAGGGGCTCACTGGTGGTCCCATCAATGAAAGAGGTACATCTTACTGGGACCAGGAAAAGAGCCTTTTCCGTGTCTGCCCCAGCCCTGTGGAACCTCTTACCACCTGAGTTGCGGCTCCAGACGGAACTACTCCCCTTTAGAAAGATGCTGAAGACATGGCTCTTCCAGCAGGTTTGGGGTACGCTTGACTCTACCAGTCAAGCCTGGTGACTGATTTAGCCTATGTGAGGGGCTGCCCCCTGGCTTGGTTATTCTGTTTTAACGGGGGTAGGGTGGGGGTGGGTTGTTTGTTAATGATGATCTGTTTGTGTTTTTAATGTTGGTTTTAACTGGGGTTGTTAGATCTGTTTTAACTATTGTTGCTTAATTGTTTTTATTGTAATTTTTATTATGTTGTTAGCCGCCCTGAGTGGTGTACCCACCAGGAGGGCGGGATATAAATGCGCAGAAATAAATAAATAAATAGTCTAGTCTGGAGGTGACCAGTGTATGAGTGATCATAAGCAAGAAGTCCAGGTCCAGGAACAGGCGTAATTGGCAAATCACTCGAAGTTAGCAAAAGCCCTCCTGGCCATGACTGCCACCTGCTCTTTGAGCAGGAGTCATGAGTTGAGGAGGACCCCCATAGTACGCATCGGGTCTGTTTGGGACAAGATAGCCCCATCCAGAACCAAAGATGTTAACTCCTGGGATAACATAGGGCCCCTTACCCACAGCCACTCAGTCTTGCCAGGATTCAGCCGTAGCCCGTTGTCCTCCATCCAGACCCTCACAGCATCCAGGCACCTGGATAGGACTTCGACTGCAACGCTTGGATCACCATGGGCTGAGATGTATGAAGCCACTTAGCAGCTGATTATCCAAAGGCAATGCTTTTTACCACACAAGCCTGTATAAACATTACGACTTGGATCAAAGAACACCCTCCACAGTCAACCTGGCTATCTAAAGGGTGTCCAAACCTTTTTCACTGGGGCCCTGACTGGGCCCCCGGAACAACTGAGGGGCCTGACCATGCCCCCGGAAGTGGTTCTGGACATCTCTGCGCACGTGCAAATGTGTCCCCACCACTCCCAGAAGTGGTTTTGCCACTCCCAAAAGAGGTTCAGGACATCTCTGCGCATACCCAAATGGGTCTCCACCACTCCCAGAAGTGGTTCAAGATGCACATGTGTACTGGCACCAGTACAAAAAAGAAGACATATGAGTATGCACCAAGTAAAACTTTCATTTTTTTATCAGAACAGTAATTTCACTGTGCTTAACAGTTATTTTATATTGATGCCTGGTTTTATTGATAACTGCTGCAGTATTTTATGCTGCTTTCCTATTGAGGCTTTTGCAAGGGCAAATCATGCCTCACTAATCTGTTGGAATTTTTTGAGAGTGTCAACAAGCATGTGGATAAGGGGGATCCAGTTGACATTGTTTATCTGGACTTTCAGAAGGCTTTTGACAAGGTCCCACACCAAAGGCTCTTGAATAAACTTACCAGTCATGGAATAAAGGGACAGGTCTTGTCCTGGATCAGCAACTGGCTAAGGGACAGGAAACAGAGGGTAGCACTAAATGGACACTTCTCCAAGTGGAGGGAAGTAAAGAGTGGGGTCCCCCAAGGTTCAGTACTGGGACCCCTGCTTTTCAACCTCTTCATAAATGATCTAGAGGTAGGAGTAAAAAGCAAGGTAGCCAAATTTGCTGACGACACTAAATTATACAGGGTAGTGAAAACTGTGAGAGATTGTGAGGAGCTCCAGAGGGATCTCTCGACACTGGGGGAGTGGGCAAAACAGTGGCAAATGAGTTTCAACATTAGTAAGTGCAGAGTGATGCATGTTGGGGCAAAGAACCCCAATTACATTTATAAACTGATGGGGTCTGAACTCTCTGCGACAAACCAGGAAAGGGACCTTGGTGTCCTGGTGGACAACTCAATGAAGGTGTCTACCCAGTGTGCCTCAGCAGTGAAAAAAGCAAACTCAATGCTAGGGATCATTAGGAAGGGTATAGAAAATAAGTCAGCAAGTGTCATTTTGCCTCTTTATAAATCTATGGTGAGGCCCCATCTGGAATACTGTGTACAGTTCTGGTCGCCATACCTCCAGAAGGATATTATGGAGCTGGAAAAAGTGCAGAGGAGGGCAACCAGAATAATTAGGGGACTGGAACACCTTCCTTACCATCTGAGGCTGCAACGGTTGGGCCTCTTCACTCTTGAACGACGACGTCTAAGAGGTGACCTGATTGAAGTTTATAAAATCATGCACGGTGTGGACAAAGTAGATAAGGAAAAACTGTTTTCCCTATCACATAATACTAGAACTAGGGGACACTCCATGAAACTTTTGGGTACTAGTTCTCAAACAAATAAGAGAAAGTACTTTTTCACCCAGAGGATTACTGGTCTATGGAACTCCCTGCCAGAAGAAGTGGTGACAGCTGTCAGTCTTGACAGCTTTAAGAAAGGATTAGACAAGTTCATGGAGGAGAAGAGTATCAATGGCTATAATTATGGATACTTAAGGACAACCTCCGGGTTGGAGAGATAGGCAGGATATCTCTCAATATCATTTCCAGGGAATCCTAAGCAGGTGAAGGCATCTCCTTGGGAATACCCTGAAGGAAATGGTGAGCCACTGTGTGAGACAGAATGCTGGACTGGATGGGCTGTGGCCTGTTCCAGCAAGGCTGTTCTTATGTTCTTATGTTCTTATGAGTTTTAATTATCCTCTTACATATACAGTATACTGTTCTGGAAGATTATTCTGTAGGGTGATTTAATCTTTTCCAAAACAATTACAACAGGGAATCAAAATCTTACAGTAGACAAAGTTTTAATTTAACTTAAATATTATTTGGAATGCTAGTAGAATTATTGCACTACAATCTCTACAGCGCCAGCTGGTTTTCGGGGGGATTTGTTTTGGAAAATTTGCCAGAGCCCTCAATAGACTGTACGGTAGTCTGATTTCCTGTGTTTGTTTAAACTTATATTTATTTAACAAAGCTTATAAATATCCCACCAGTCCACATTTATTTGAAAAGCATTATCTGATAGAGTAGGCGAGAATGTTAGACGACATGTAGACAAACCTGGGATCAAATCACCACATGGCCATAAGGCTCATTGTGTTTATTACATTGGGCCAGCTGTACTCTCTTGATTTTGATTCCATCCCAGGGACCCTCAGCATACAGTATCTGAATTTCCACCTTGTTTAAGCCATATTGGTAGACTACACAAAATTTAAATGGAGGACTAATATGTTTTAGTGATTAAAAATCCTCACAATTGTTGGAAGAATTAAAACTTTTCAAGCTCCAGAAAAGAAACTAGATACTGCCTTGTGTAGCTGATGAAAGCAAAATAAAAATTAACCATGCCTGTATTTTGAAATGAATTGCAAATCCATCACTTAAGGTTAATCGCCAGAAAAAATTAACAACTATAGCATAAGCAATCCAGATTCTGACTTGAGTCTTGATGAAACATATAAAAATTACTTTTCTGACAGACACACACCCAATTTTTAAAATGCCAACCTTTCTTAAAATTGAGTTAGCATCTCTTTGGTAATATGACTGAATTTATGAAAAATTGTTTAAATTTTTTAGAGAAATGAAAATTTTCAACCAAAATTTGAGCACTGGGAAAATATCAACCACACACCAGCTAAGCTAATAATGAGAAATGCTGTGAATTAAAGTCCAATAACATTTAGAAGGACATACATTCGTCATTATTACTTAAAAGAAGATTCTCTATCAACCTATCTTTTAGCTCAACCAAAATCCTTAAACCTAATCAAATATAGCAACTAACTTTTAGTTTCTATAGCTATCACAAAAAGCAAAACAAACATAAATGAAAGAAAATTACTTAATTTCCCACTTTCTTCACTCCAAAATTTTAGATCCCACCAACAACCAATGAGATGATAAATTGTGTCCAGATATCAGTAAAGATTGAAAGACAGAAATGATTATGTTTATTGTT
Organism: Bradypodion pumilum; assembly: GCA_035047305.1. Taxonomy (NCBI): domain Eukaryota; kingdom Metazoa; phylum Chordata; class Lepidosauria; order Squamata; family Chamaeleonidae; genus Bradypodion; species Bradypodion pumilum. Next base: position 384,300,476 of record JAWDJD010000003.1, read on the forward strand.
TCTATATGAAAGTGATGGCAAACTTTTTAGAGTGCCCAAACTCAACAGGCTGCTGTCCGCACCGCTCCCATTGGGCTGCTGGGAGAGGCAAACTCTTTGCTGGGACGACGGCATGTGTGCCCACAAAGAGGGTTTTGAGTGCCCCCTCTGGCATGTGTGCCATAGGTTTGCCACCACTGCAATATGACAATTTGAACCCATGGTGACCCTATGACAGTGATAGCGAACCTTTTAGAGACGAAGTGCCTAAGGAGGAGGAGGCACTGCGCATGACCACACATCCGGCAGTCACATGGGTGCCCATCCGTGGGTGCACTCCCCATGAGTGCACCCAACTCCTAGCAGTGGTGGGTGTCTGCTTGCCTTACCTTGTCCCCACTGCCATCTCCCAGGCGGGATTTCAGCCTCTCCTCTTGCCTCCCCATTGGCAGAGGGAGAGGGGTGGTGGGGAAGCGGAGGCACTGGCCTTGGCGCTGGGTGGTTGACGGGACTTCCCCTCAATGGTGTGCATGCCAACAGAGAGGCTTCTGCAGTTAACCACCACTGCCCTATGACAACATTTACCAGTACAAAAAAGTATACGTACACTAAGAAATACCATATAATGGAGTTGGTTAGTTTAGGGTCTCCCAGCAACATAAAATCTTTTTTCTCTATATTATGCAAGCCCAAACCTGCAAGCTATAGCGATACAGCCTAGAATAGGTTTACTATCACATATGTTATTTATAGGAGGAATACTTTAACTACTACTAAGACAAAGTTTTTTGTTTTTTTTACCAAGGCATAAAACAAACAGAGGCGTAATCATCTGCTTGAGTAATCACTTGGTAAACTTCCAAAACTCTGGAGAAACAACAGCACTTGTCTTTACTCTACTCTACTGCAATCACTTGTAGAGTAAAAGCAACTTTTTTAAAAGAGAAAGCACAATATTGGCAGAACAGAGTAACATTAAATCTTATTGACTTTGAGGCTAATAGTATCTAATAGAAAAAAGTAATACAGTAATATAAACTGGAATCCAATCAGGATCAGATTTTAATGTCTGTGCAAGGAAATTATAGACCCCAATTTAACACAATGTTCACTCAAGATTGGCAAACTGCAAAGCTTATACAGTGAGCCATTCTCAGCAATAAGGATAATCACACGGAAAAGAGGAATCTAGCAAAACATCTTGCATTACACTGCTTCCTCATAAAAGCCAAAAACAAGCATTAGAGTTTCCTTTTATTTCGTCTATCAAATATTTCCGAAGAGGCTAAATTAAAGGTAAAGGTTTCCCTTGCTCGAAAGCCAGTCGTATCCAACTCTAGGGTGCAGTGCTCATCTCTGTTTCTAAGCCGAAGAGCCAGCGCTGTCTGCTTCTGCAGACGTTTCTGTGGTCATGTGGCAATATTCACTCATGAATATAAGCTTTCACCAGAAGTACAAGGTGCAGTTAGAGAAAGCAGGACTATGAATCAAGACACTTTATTCCATTTATAAATGAGCTTGAAAATAGGTTGCAACAATTCGTACTCATATCTTACTGTGTTTTATTCTTGCTAATGCTGTGAACTGGTTTCCAACATAGGCTGCTCAAGGAATGGTTTACCACTGACACCACATTCACCTCTGTCAGTTTCCATAGCTGGCCAGGAATTTGAATCCAGATCTCCTGAGTCCTAATCGGGTACTCAATCCACTATACTAGCTTGACAGCATACACTTCTCTAGCTGTGTTATCTCCCTGTCATTTTGTGATCACATTTGTAAAGTCTTGGTGATAAGCACAAGACCCAACACCTCATTTCATACTGGCTATGCCCTTGGCAGATCTGGGATTCTCCTATCTAAATAATATTCAGCTTTTAATCTGTTCATGCAAAGCTAAATGATGTTGTGCTTTTAAGTGAAATCTATCTTTTTGAGAAAAGGCAAGAAAAAGACACACAAACATTATTTACAACTCATATTGCCACAAAATGTGCTCAAAGATTACAATTACAACAAAGCATACTCCACTGTGAAACCATACAATTTAGACTGTAAGCTTGTTGATAGGAATTATTTTGCATTTATTAATCATAAGTAAAACCACTAGGGCCATGGTTTTGCCATAAAATAGTTAAAATTGCTTTCAATACATACATATAAGAGAACAGAAGATTAACTATAAGAAAAAATGGCAGGCAAGACCAGACTAAGTTGACTATATAAAATATAAAGTAATGTTGTCTGATGCCCATATATAATAAAAAAAGCAGACAGACCTTTCCTATGAAGACGTTTCAAAGAGAAGATGCCTGACAAAAGATGTTCCATCTCTGGTCATAAATTGACAATGTAGATAAGTGCCTCCAATGAACAGTGAAAATAAGGAGAGAAGACAATCTGTAAATAACCTTAGTCTATGCTTCTTTAAAGAATGCATCAGCCCAAAATAATCTGAAATTACTGTATCTTAAACAAACACTGCTAATTACATCCATGTTCCTCTCACTGAAAAAATAATGACTCCAACTTTAGAGCTTCTGTTTCAAAAACAAAAAAGCACTTTTCACATATTGACATTCTCTATCTCAACAATTAACACATGGGCAGATTGTGACAGCAGCAGACAGGAAGCAGGATGTACCTATCACCACCAAACAGGAAGAATACAGTAAGAAACAGGAAAAGAAAGACTATGTTTCTCTCTTTTTTTAAAGGTAGAAAGTTAAGAGAAGGCATTAGGATGATAAAAAGCTTGTTTTGTGATTAGAAGGAAAAATATAGAACAAATGAACAGCTTACACAAATTCAAGTACAGTACTACCTCGCATAATGAATTCTTCGTATAACGAGAAAAACGCATAACGAAGCGTTTGTTAGGCAATGGCGATACCCTGCATAACGAAAAAAGTTCATTATGCGGGGATTTTGGTAACCGGGATATACCCGGTCAATGGGAACACCGGATAACGAACATTTTTGGTTCATTATCTGGGGCATCTCCCATTAGCTTTGCATAATGAAAAAAAAACGCATAGCGAAGCAACTGCAGAATGGAGTTTTTTCGTTATGCGGGGTTTTACTGTACTGTCTTCATGGGCTGAAATCCTGTAGCTTGGCATAGTCAGAACAAGAACTGACACATTGAATCAGCAGAATTTACAGAGGTGAGCTACCAAATCTCTACTGATTCAAACCGTCTACTCTAGTTGCTTACTACACTAAGTAACAGGATTTCAACCAGAATATCTAAAATGACACAGCTCTTTTTAAATTACTATCTAGAGATGTAAAGGCTGGATAGTGGAAAAAATTGGTAGGGAAAGAAATCATTTAAAATGTGTAGTACCAATACTACAGAAATACTGTATAATTAAACAGGTTGTAATCTAGATCAAACTAAGAACTGTGGTGGTTTAGTGGTTAAAATTCTGAACTTGACTTCGAGAAGGTCAGCAGATCAGCAGTTCGAGATCTGAGTGTTGTACGATGGAGTGAGCTCCTGTCTGTACCAACTCTCACCAATCTATCAGTTCGAAAGCAAGAAATTGCAAGTAGATAAATAGGTACCAATTCAGTGGGAAGGTAAAGAGCATTCCATGCAGTCCGGTGTCTAGTCATGCCTGCCACATGACCAGTGCAGACAACACTGGCTCTTTGGCTATAAACAGAGATGAGGACTGAACCCTAAAGTCAGATATGACTGGCTTCCGAGTAAGGGCAACCTTTATCTAGATCAAATCAAGGCTATATTTTTACTAGAAGTTAAAATAACTAAACGTAAGTCATTGTTAGAAAAGGCACCATGGAAATGAGTTGTCTGAGGAAGGCTTCTTGAGTGACTAGAAGAGATAAAATCATGAATGAGGTTATAACGGAATGAATTCAAACATAAATCTTGCACTACATACAGAGGCAACAAATAAAGTGATTTGCCCATTTGGAGATTATGTCTTGGGATTCCATACTTTACGAGGCATATGTGGAAAGAGGAGATAGATAAAACCATGAGGAAGACCCAAAGCAAGGTGGAAGGATAACATCAAAGACATATTACAAGAACACCAAATAACTCCAGTGGAGGCCATTAGGAGTGCCAGAACAAAAACCTTGCATCTCCCTCAACACCAGATGGGGTAGGAGGAAGAGGAGGAGAGAAGGCAAGAATGACATGAAAAGTGGTCAAAATCTCTTTTTTAAATCCCCACTACACCATCTTCTATCACTAAAATAACAATAGTTTTATCTACTGGTACACTTCCTTGTTACCCTATTAACAATCTGTGAGGATTCTGCCCAAGTTAACATGCACATCACATGAGGAACACGATGAAGTAAAAAGCTAAATATTCAAGAATTACTACAACAGTTCTGTATGTAAAAGCCTCTCCATAAAGACAACATTATTCACAACCTTCATCTTGACTTTACTTAAGTCTCATTCAAACTGGAAATGAAGTCCCACTCTCTTATCAAAACCAAATGCCAGAGAACTAGAAGAGATCTCAATATAAGAGTCTTTAAAAAAAGAGAAAAAATGGATCAATTCCTGCACAGGGTGACAAATGCCTCCCTAGAATCCTCTACAATTTATGTAACTGACCAGACAAGGTCAGTTTTATTCCAATATTTGTTTCCCAGCAGCAGTACTGTCACAACAAAAACCAGAACGATAGCTATAGCAATTGCACTTATATACTACCCCATAGTACTTAGTGCACTCTCAGAGAAGTTCACAAGGTGATTAGCATTTTGCCCCAACCATGCTGGGCACTCAAGATGCAAGTTCAAGTTCACAGGGTAATCTACAGCCTGTTAATTTTTTTAATTATAATTTTTTACTGATTTTATAACAAACTTAGCATTTAAACATACAATTGGTTCAAAAACATAAGACTGTACATACATACATACATACAGAAAACATATACTGTACTCAGTACAATACAATATACACTGTGTAATAACAAATTTCTTCCTTATATATGTTTATGTTTATTCGACTTATACCCCGCCCTACTCAACACATGGCCGAATCACTTAATCCCCCTACAGCCTGTTTAACCCAATTTTTGGATAGTTAGGATGAGAACCAGATGGGAGGAAAACCATATATGCCATCCTAAAACACAGATTATGAATTTAATAGATGAAAACATGAACATCTATGGCAACAAAAACTCTTTCTAAAACTACCAGTTGGGTTTTAATTTAATTTAATTTTAATTTTTGGATTTATACGCCGTCCACTCAGGCAAGCCCAACTCAAGGTGGCATTACAACAATCTAAAAAAACACAAGCATGAAAATATAAGAACAATTAAAAACCACCCACATAAAAAGAAACCCATCCACCCCATTTCTAACAAAATAACTTTGTGCCTTTGGTCTACCTGAGAGGTTTGCAACCTCCGGCCCATGGGCCGGCTCCCAACACCATTACATGTGGCCCACAGCAACAACCCTGGAAGCGGACATGTTTATGACAGCCATAAACACACCAGAGCATTTGCAAATGCACCCGCCAGTTTGCAGCAGGGTTTACGATGGAAGAAACCACATGTCCGGCCTGCTCAGCTGTCTGAGTGTGAGCAATCTGGCACGGCGCGAAAACCTTCAGAACCCCTGGTCTACCTAACCTGCTTTGCAATTTTGACCTGAACTGGAGATTCAGCCTTGAATAGTGAATACCCGAGCAAGAAGTTAATGAGTCAGTTCACACACTGTAGCTTAAAGAATAACAGCATATAGCTAACACTGCTTTCTTTTCTGGGAACTCTGAAAGATGATATACAGTACAGTGGAACCTCAATTAACAAATGGTGCATAACAAAAGGAAATCCATAGAAAATAGGGGCTCAGTTCACGGAATTTTTTCAGAATGAATTAATTGGTTTCCAATACATTCCTATGAAAAACCGTGTTTCGGTTAATGTATTTTGGTTTTCAATGCATTCCAATAGGAAATTTAAAGTAATTTTCACTGTAAGAAACGTCCCGGAGAACGTATTAATTACGTTAACCGAGGTTCCACTGTACTGGTATATCTTAGAGCTGCAAGGGATACTATGGGTCATTGAATGCAGTTCCTGTCAAGGAAGCACACAGTGGGGAACTGAACTCCCAACCTTGGTTCTGCAGCCAGATACCTAAGCCATAGAGCTATCCAGCAGATGATCTTCTACAGAGAAGATAAGGCTGTGGAGTAACTGAAACACAGCTAGACCTGTTTAAAGTTTTTATGTGAGATCGATTCTGACAGGGATCAAAGTTAATTCAGCCTTCCATCCTTCGGAGGGAGCAAAATGCTGATTACTTTGTGAACCACCCAGAGAGTGCATTAAGCACTATCGGGCAATGTATAACTGTAACTGTTTTGTTGTCGTTGTTTTCTGCCTGAAATGAAATAAAGGAATTAGGTGGGTAAGAGTTAAGTGAATTCACTGCACTACTTTTATACATTGACTGGCAAAGAAAAATGGCTAGTTTCTTGCAATAGTGAAATTTAAAGCAATACTGACATGTGGGTTAAAAAAAAAACCAATCCCAAGAGGTGGGTGGCTTCATGAGCACTGAAAAAAATAGTTACAGCTTAAAGATTTACACCGTTTTTTTGCTCTAAGCTTTTGTGGATTATAGCCAGCCATTTCTAATGTAGCATCTAATGAAATAGGTTGCAATCCACTTATGCTAAATACAACTTGTGCCATCTTGGTTGTCTGTAAAGAGAGGGAATAGGAATGCATGCCCTCTGGAACCCTACAGTTTTAATGCATATGGATTCACTGGCTGAAATCCTATCCATGTAAATTCCACAGCATCAAGTTAAATCTATTGTCAGTTTGGAAATGTTGTTTGTAAATTAAATGTTTTACCCTCTTCTATCACAAAATCCCCTTCAATGTCAGGAACCCTTGGGAGCCATGGAATGGGAGGAAGAAGGCTTTAATAACCAAAAGTACACAGCCCACATGCAATCCCCTCCTCCCAAAACTCCTGTGGAAATACTTATGTCACTAAATCCTTTGCTGCTTCTACAGAGAAAGGAAAGAGAAAGATGTCATTCAACTATAGATGAACAAACACGAATTAGTCTAGCATATATTCTAAAGCCTAGGGAGTGTATAGTTAACACCACTGTCATTTGAATGCTGTAGCCAGACCTACTGACAAGAGCCAGAAGCTGTAATCCAGGAGTTCTCAACCTTTTAAGGCCAGGGGCCGGGTCAAGCTCCCTCAGGCAGCTTTGGGGGTCGGGTGGCCATTTTGCCCTTCCGCCACCACATGGCACTTCCTGGTGTGGTGGAGGCGGTGGTGGGGCCACATGAAATGGTGCCGTGGGGTGCATCCAGCCCACAGGCCGCAGGTTGAGAATCCCTGATGTAGCCTAACCAGCTTCCCAAGAGGCTATGTTCCAGCTCCATGGAGGAAATCATGGGGAGAATGCTATTTTCTCACATTTCAGAACATAACCTTGAAGAAGCTTTTTGATCATAATATCTTTTCCACTGCCCTTTTCATGAAAATTGCTGATCACGGGGTGGGGTGGGGGGTGGGGGGAGCGAAGCCCAGCTGTTTGCCATCACGGCGGGGGCCGTGAAAAAGCCACCGCTGCCGCTCCGGACGCCAGCGCCTTCGGCTCCCTCCCGTGACCCTGCTGGTCACGGGAGGTGGGAGCAAAGCCCAGCTGTTTGCCATCATGGCAGGGGCCGTGAAAAAGCTGCTGCCGCCGCTCCGGACACCGGCCTCCTGGGAGGTGGTAGCGCAACTGAAGACTGTTTCATCACGCCTGGAGTTGTTGGACTTACTGGACACCCGCCCCTGGTGGGAGCAGGGTCACGGAGGAGAGACTGGCTCAGCTGCCTCCAGAGCTCCCGGTCTCCCCATTCTTGCCCTTAGTGTGAGGAGGGGTGGGTGGAGAGTTAAGAAACAGGGAGACGGCCTGGCCCAGCAGCTGCTGATATTTCCTCAGCTGATGAGCTGGGCTCCATCTGGGACATGAGCTGTGCTCCGTCACCTGGGGATTTTTGAGTATTGTAATGTTTAATGATACTGATGTTGCTCTGTATTGCTATATTGTATTTTGTGGTTTTTAAAGGTTTCCCTTGCTCGAAAGACAGTCGTATCCAACTCTAGGGTGCAGTGCTCATCTCTGTTTCAAAGCTGAAGAGCCAGCGTTGTCTGCTTCTGCAGACGTTTCCATGGTCATGTGGCAGGCATGACTAGACACCGGAGCACATGAAACGCTGTTACCTTCCCACCAAAGTGGTCCCTATTTATCTACTTGCAATTTCTTGCTTTCGAACTGCTAGGTTGGCAGGAGCTGGGACAAAGACGGGAGCTCAATCCGTCCTGCAGCACTCGGGAATCGAACTGCTGACCTTCCGCCTCCCAGTCAGCGTCTTATCCACTTGAGCCACTGCAGTCCCTTTTGTGGTTATTATAATGTAATTAGTGATTGATTTTTTTTGTATTGAACCTGTTTGTATATTCTTAATATGCTGTTATATTGTATTTACATGTTGTTGCCACCTTGAGTTGGCCTTTGGCTGAGAAAGGCAGGGCACAAATTATTATTATTATTATTATTATTATTATTATTATTATTATTATTATTATTATTATTATTATTATTATTATTATTATTATTATTATTATTATTATTATTATTATTATTATTATTATTATTATTATTATTATTATTATTATTATTATTATTATTATTATTATTAATGTTGATGTTGCTGTTGTTACTTTTATGGTGTTTTAACATTCTAGTAAACTGCCTGGGGAGGTGTCTAGCTTCAGGCAAGAAAATAGGATATAAATATTTTAAATAAATTAATTTTCCATCACTCAAAGTTGTAATTTTATCCTTTACAGTATTTTATTATTATGGTAATGCATTGAACAAATGGTGCTGTTTATGAACCCTTAATGACTTCTGAACAATTACAATGAAAATATTAATTAGAACAGATGGAAGACCAACTGACAACCCGTTTTCTCATACACTAGTCAAGAAGTAGAATAAATGAAAGGCAATACAGATGGAAACAAGAACAAATGAAGTATTGTTTATATTTTTACCCAACTAATCATTCTTTCTGATGACGATTCTGTAGAGATGCTACTCACGTATAAGCTTTCCATAACTGGACAATGAAAACTGCTACAACAGCCTAAAGGTTTTTTGTCTGATAAAACAAATCAGCTTTAGAGCCAGTGTGGTATAAAGGACAGACTACAGATCCAGGATTCATTGGATGAGATCCATTCCATTCAGAATAGTCCCATGATTTATTAAGTCCTGTTGATTTTAACAGGCCTGGTTTAAATACGAGTATGGCTTACACCTGGATCTATTCCAGCCTATTCTAAACCTTATAAAGTTACCTTGTGCAAACCTCTATCTGTCGCTCTGTTTCTTCCTCCTCACTCACTGAGATAAAAGACTATGATAATCCAAGGAAAATTGTCCTGAATTCTTGGATAAAATGATAGAATATGAACATGAAAAGCAATATATAAATAAATATAAGAATTTTATATGTTACATAGGCTTATTGGAAAAACCTTTAGTATCTTTCTAAGGAAGAATACAAATAGGGAAGGTAGGAATGTCTGAAAAGATGGTCCAACTAATCAACCATGATGAAAATACTGTATCCCGACACACACACCGCCCCATCTAAGCCTTTCAACAGATTAGAGCTATGATGTGACACAACAACTGAAACAAAATAGAAAATCTTCATATTAATTGTAGACCCACTTACCAGATATTGTTATGTAAACTGACTTGGACAACAGCGATTGTAATTATTAATAACCATGCAGTAAGAGAAAGATAATCTCAATTTTCTTTATCTTGTGGAAACACAGCAACAGTCTAGATAGGTGGTTCCCAACCTTTTTTTGGCCATGCCCCACCTAAGCATCTCTGAAGTCCTAATGCTTCCCTGTGATATATAATTCTTATTATTCAAAAAGTGAACCCCTATTCATGAGGAGACAGCCTAAAGGGTCATTAACTTGCTCAACTCAGTCTCAAATCCCACCCCCCTAAAAATCAAATTGCCCCACATTAGGAACCACAGGTCTAGATTTTTTGAACCTGTAATATCCATTTATGTCTACTTAGATACTTTGAATAAACTTCATAGATATGTGAGGGACATATTAACCTTTAAGATAAGAGCATCAGTTCTATCATTCTGTTGTAGTAAATACTTTTGATTGAAAATTTTACAAAAAAAAACCACTTTTCCTCCATTAATCTTCTCAAAATTTGCTCTAGGACAAAGAACTGAATTTACAATATAGAGTCAATGTCAACCTGCCATAACCAGTTGAACAAAGATAATTATTAAAAAGCCAACCTAGCAGTTCGAAAGCAAGAAATTGCAAGTAGATAAATAGGGACCACTTCGGTGGGAAGGTAACAGTGTTCTGTGTGCTCTGGTGTCTAGTCATGCCTGCCACATGACCACGGAAATGTCTACAGAAGCAGACAACGCTGGCTCTTCGGCTTTGAAATAGAGATGAGCGCTGAACCCTAGAGTCGGATACGACTGGCTTTCGAGCAAGGGAAACCTTTACCTTTACCTAAAGGAAGTATATAACTATTTTTAATAGTAAGAAAACAGATACAGAGAATCACCCTGGACCTCAATAATACATTAAATAAAGAAATATGACCCTTTTTGCAGTTTTGCCCTTATCTTAACCTTTAAGAAAGGGGTTGGGCTGTGTGCGTGCGGAATGCGTTTCCACACCCCTCCAGCCTATCCCATAATGCACTCCACACACCTACCTTTTGTCCCTGAGATCATCGCTGCGAGGGTCTGGGGGCTGAGGGTGGGGCCTAAGCCCTACAAAATGGGGAAAAGAACGGAAACTACAACTCCCATGGTAGAATGGGAGAAAAAACGGCAGTTTAACAGCCTGGCCTGAAAACAGAATGTTGGAGAGATCTGATTTGCATGTTGGACTGTGATTGGTTGAGAGTGAATGACTGGAGAAAGGTCCTAATGCAGATGGAACAAACCCATTCCACTTAAGCCTCTACAGCCCTGGAACGAGACATTTTCAATGTACATTAATGCTGTGTGAGTGAGAGACAGAGACAGGGAGTGTGTGTCTGTGTCTCTGTGTGTGCAAGACAATGCACAAGACAGTGGGTTCCGGATCAGTCACTTGTGGAGGTATGGGGGTGCCTGAATATGAGAGAGAGTGTGTCTCTGTGTGTTGGGGTGTATCAGGGTCTGAAAAACCTAAACATACAACAAACAAACCCTGGGCTAGGCCGGGTAATTAGCGCTCATCCTTCCTTCCCTACCTCCAGCCATTCTTCTCCACTTCCTTCTTTCCTTCCCTCCCTCATTCTTACCCTCCCGTCTTCCTTTCCTCCTAAATTTCCGCCTCAATACCTATCATCCCTCCCTCATCATCACACCGGGGTGAGTCTGCCTCCTTTACTGAGAGCCAGGGGGCATCACAAACAGTGGGGGGGGGGAACCTCCCCAAGCCATCCCCCACGGGTTGAGCCCACCGCCCCCCCCAAAAAAAAAACCCCATCAAAGATGGGTACCTATGCTAGTTATCATTAAAAAGGGAAACAGAAAGCCTCTACCATGATTACGGCTTTCATGAAATCAAACACATCCAAAAGACTCTGCTCTCCACTTCAGTCTCAGAGCAGCTATTAATTGTGTGCCAGCAAGTTAATTCTAATTTAGGATGACCCTTGTCAAGGTTTTCTGGGTAGAGAATACACAGAAGTAGTTTACTATTCCCTTCTTCTTGGGGAATCCTGAGACTGTGCAACTTGCCCAAGGCTACAAAGTCTGGCTCTTCTCCTAAGGAGGTACAATGGAGGGTTGTACTTCCAACCTCATGCTCTGCTGCCAGTTACCTGAACCGCTGAACTACCCAGCCAGCACAGCTATACACCTCTTTAAAGGACCAGTAATAGCCCCACTGAGATTGATCTGCAGACCACTACTGTAACAGCAAATGTGTCAAAGATCGCAAGAGCTACTGACCTAGATTTTTAATTACTCCACACATAAGTGCTCTATGCACTGTACAAGGCCAACATGTCATTACCTAGTATTTATAAAGGGCAGGAGGACAGAGATAGATTGAGGCCAAAGCTTAATAAAGCAGTAATAAAAATGAGCTAAGCAGCTTAATTCCCTTGTCACAACTAACTGATATGGTATGCATGAGAAAACATTAGGTAGTTTTTAGGCAAGTGGTAGTTACTGCTTTCATCTATTTATTTACTCAGACCTCACAGAATTTCTCCCATCACCATCTCCACATAGGCTTGGGGAAATCACAGATAACCGTTGTTAACTACCATATTTGTGCTGGTGTATAAGAGCCCACTCCCCCCTTTAAAATACACTGGAAAAATCTCCAATCTCGTTGTTCTGTGCAGGACAATGACAATAAAGATTTATCTATCGATCTAAAAATGGAGTGTGTCTTGTACCGTATATAGTGGCCTATAGTGGCCTGTTTTGGTAATAACAGGGTGCGTCTTATACTCCAATGTGTCTTATACACCGGCAAGTATGGTATATTCTGCAGTGTTTCATTAAGTTTTTTATTTTTAAATTTCTACTCAAGAAAATTTCATGAAATATGTTACTCACTTAGATCGTTCCCATTGTTGGAGTGCCCAACATTGGAAAACCTTCAAAAATAAAATGACCAGCTGACTGATATCTTAGCATCCAATGATCTCTTCCTGTAGAAAAATATTGTTTTATATTTCAGCTCCACACAAGTACATAATTTGGGCTTAAATTTAAGAAATATTTTGCTAACAGCACAATAATATTCTTTGTGTGTAGACATTTAGCTCAATTCTGGCTCACAGGAGACTAGGAAGAACAAAGTTTGCCATCCTTTCCCGTGAAGGCACTATGTAAGAACAATTCCCACCCACCTGAAATCTCATTTTGTGCAGTAATAATATCTGACATTTTAAAATTGGGGAAGAGGTCACAGTGAGTTAAATACATTACTTTCTAGTCAAACAAGATTACTAGAAGAGAAAACATAAGCAATGATTGATTTTGAAAGGGCAACAGCAGAGAAGAATAGGTTTTAAACCATAGTGTACTCCGTTATGCAGTACAGCCAGCCAGAAGTGACCTAACTTATTAGCCGGGCACTGAAGCCTGACCATCTATGGTTGACATCTTAAATACATTTTAACAGGAATGCCAAGTGCCATTTATTCCACACTTACTTTGAAGTAAATGTGTTCAGGATTGCAGTGAGGAAATATCTCCTCTGGTTTTTATGCTTTGTAATAGATACTACAACAACAGTTTGACATTGGTGTGACCATTAAGCACATGAGCTAAGAAATAAAGTCTGCTAAATAAATAACTTGTCCAGGAAGCTCAATTCACTACGTAGTCAATGGCATGTGGTTTTCAGTATTTTACTAGATTTCTCAAATAATTTTCTTACTCAGTTTTTGGAGTCTCCTGCAAATCATCAAGACTACAATTATACCACAAAAAAGCTTGTGATTCATTATTACCATTACAATGTTTACATCATTATTTGAACATCAAATATGTGTTCTAGTATCCAGTTGATCATGGGTCTGTGGTGGCTTAGTGGTTAAAACACTGAACTTGACAACTGAAAGGTTAGCAGGTCAGCAGTACGAGACCTGAGTACTGCACAATGGAGTGAGCTCACGGCTCTGTCCCAGCTCCTGCCAACCTAGCAGTTCAAAAGTAAGAAATTGCAAGTAGATAAATAGGAACCACTTCGGTGGGAAGGTAAACAGCATTCCATACACTCTAGTGTCTAGTCATGCCTGCCACATGTCCACGGAAACCGTCTGCAAAGGCAGACAGCACTGGCTCTTTGGCTGGAAACAGAGATGAGCACTGAACCCTAGAGTTGGATACTACAGTACTGGTTTTTGAGCAAAGGCAACCTTTACCTTTTCCAGTTGATCAACCTATATCCACCTTTATTCCCAGGTTGCTGCAGATCCACTCAAGATCATTCAGCACTTTCATACCCAACAAGCTGGCTATGAGCTCAGGTACTCTAAAGTCATAACTTCTAAATTTGTAACTTTCACAATGAATCTTCTCTGTGCAATACTATGATGTTTAAAAAAACACATTTTTCTATAGTTTATTAGTTTCAAAAGTGTTTGTATATTATGGTAACATCTGAATCTATTCAATAAGGAAAAATACATTTCTGAAAGCTAATTAATAATATTCATAACAATACTTGCAGTCACAATTGCATGTTATATCCAATGAAGTAAACACTGTACTTTCAGACACAAATTATATTCCTTCCTTTCTAACCACTCAACTTAATCCATCTGCATTCTGCTCATCCCATGTAGTCCAATCTGACAGCTTGTTCTCATTTAGAATGGCCTCTAAATGATTAATCCACTTTGCACTACTGTATTTTACTGGCTGTCACACTCTGACTCTACTCACTTGAGTAAGCATAGTATGAAACTGACAGTTACTAGACTTCTAAAGGCCATGTTTACTGCAAGATAAACCACTGAACTACCCAGGGCAAACTACTATGCAAATACAATTATAACTTTCACATTCACATCAGATGTTTTGGGGGCTTTTCTTTTCTCTTGGTATTCAAGACATAAAAACTCCTATCCAGACACCAAGCTCTAGCCATAACTAACTTATGTTATAGTACCTTTAACCATTCTCTTCATGCCTCTGGTTCTAATTCTTGCACATACATACACACACACACACACCAAGTCCTTTATTCTTGTCTCTTATGCTCTCTGGTGTCTTTCTAGCAGCCCATATGCATCTATGAAATTGCTTGTTAAACTGTTTGGGAAGGAATTCCAAGGAATCAACATTTTTTCTAAAATTTCTGCTAGCCAATTTTTGCCTAAGGCTCATCTCCCTGTCTCGTTCCTCTTCTGGAAACAGTGGAAGGGAGCATGCTTCAAATGTCCTCTACTTACTACATGCACTTCCCATTCAACTTCAGAGCCAGGGACAGACGCTAGTGTGAACCTTCTAGGGATGATCTCTGGCCACTTCTGTAACTTCAGACTTGGGAAGAAGTCTTTTCACCTCTTATGTGTATGAGAAAGTGGGTAACAACACTTGTAGTGGTGAGTGAGACAAACCTCTGGGGACTCCTATTATCAAAAGATGAATCTTATCCAGGACAAACAAGTCCACTCATCACACTGTCTTCACTGTGTTTTAAAGATTATTTTACATCATCTTAATGTGTAGGCAGTAAATTGTACATCTATTTGGGCATTCAAGAAAGTTTGAAAGATTGTAAATTTCATAATCCCAAGAAAAAGGAATCAAAACTTTAGCATATATAACTGCATTAGCATGGAAGTGACTTCACAGAACAACAAACTGCATTTGCTAATTTTAATACCATTTAATTTCTACATTTCCTTCTTTTTGCATTTTTAATTCAAACTTATACTGTAATTTAATTTAATTTAATTTTAATTTAATATTCACATTTGTATCGCCGCCCCTTCGCCGAAGTGACTCCGGCATAGGAACCTGTCTTTTACTTTTCTCTATTAGTATATGTAGTCAAATCATTTAATAGTGCATTGTATGTCATACTGGGAGTATTTTTCTACAGATAATCATGTTGGAAACATTTTCATTTGACAAGGATACACAAACATTGTTTGGCAAGGCTAAACAACACTTTGCACCTCTTATTCTATTTTTACAGGTCTTCTGTCTGTCTGTTTAATTTTTATAACATGCATTCGACTACATTTTCATTCTGGGCAGTGTGCACATAAATAAGAATATTGTACAGCAATATACAAAACAAACAAAAAGAATAACTTCACCCCAATAAAATGCAATCCTCTGAATAAAACATCAATAAATAAATAAAAACCAAGGCAGTGGAAATTAAACCTTCATCTGTGATATCAAATGTTGGGGGTGGGAATATATATTTAACCCTTTATTTTCACTTGCATAAACAGAGAATGTTGTACTAGCTACCTGTTGAATATTGTACTTCTTCAATGAAACCAGTTCACTGTGGCATCTGATTTATAACCTTTCAGAAGATTATATTACAGATATTTTATCTGACAAGAGGGCTCTAGGCCTTATCTAAATGTACAGTAACAGCTATTACTATTTAAATATTATGGAATCCCCCTGCAACTAGCTAGTGGGCTGACACAAAATCTGACCCTACTGTCTCCAGTGGAATTTTGAAGGTAAAGGTAAAGGTTTCCTTTGCTCAAAAGCTAGTCGTATCCGACTCTAGGGTGCAGTGCTCATCTGTTTCAAAGCCGAAGAGCCAGCGCTGTCTGCTGCTGCAGACGTTTCCGTGGTCATGTGGCAGGCATGACTAGACACCAAAGCGCACGGAACGCTTTTACCTTCCCACCGGAGTGGTCCATATTTATCTACTTGCAATTTCATGCTTTCGAACTGCTAGGTTGGCAGGAGCTAGGACAAAGATGGGAGCTCATTCTGTCCTGCAGTACTCAGGAATCAAACTGCTGACCTTCTGCCTCCCAGTCAGCGTCTTAGGCACTTAGCCACTGCAGTGGGATTTTACACCCCAATAAATGGTGGGGGGCTGAAGCCTTAATCATGAAGCTCTCCTGAAGTTCATCTTAACCTAAACAGAAGTTGCTTGCAAGCATCCTTCCCCTCCCAGGGCCTTGATCCAGCCCAAGATGATGTCCCTTTACTAGGAGATCTTCCTCTCTAAGCAAACTAACAGCCGAGGGTCTCACAAAGTGGACTTGATCCACGAAAGCTCACTAAAAATACAGCAGTTAGTCTTTAAGGGCTACCACTTCAAAAAATAAAATACAGGAGTTAGTCTTTTAAGGGACCACAAATATTATTATTATTTTTGTCTTTTTATTTTGTTTACTCTCTGGTATATTTATACACAAAAGATTCCCTCGCAAGGGGGGGGGGGGAGAGAAGCGCCCACCAACTCACTGGATCGCACCCTGAACAGCAGGATTAAGCCGGCAATGCAGGGCGCATCGGTTCGTGTCCTGCCCCCCCCAGAACAAAACCCCAGGGCGACTGACACCGAAACAACCCACACCCCACTCCAGAGAAAGGCTTCCCTCACACATAGAACCGTGATTCCTGAAGAGGAAGGGGTCCTTCCTTACCAAAGCCCCCCCCCCCCCCAAAAAGCAACAAACCCAGGGCGGTTGACAGCCAAAGAGAGCCCCGCCCTCAGGAGAAAGGCATTGAGGGGGCCCTTCCCTCACGAACACAACCGTGCTTCCTCGAGAGTAGACAGAGGGGGGGGGGTGTCCCTCACCAGAGGCCTCCACCCCCCCCCCCAAAAAAAAACAACCTTCCAGGACGGTTGACAGCCAAAGAGAGCCTCACTCAGGAGAAAGGCACTGGGGGGGGGGGGTGTTTCCCCTCACGAACACAGCCGTGCTTCCTCGAGAGTAGGAGAAGAGGAAGGGGTCCTTCTTCCTCACCAGAGCCCCCACCCCCAAAAAAAACCTCCAGGGCGGTTGACAGCCAAAGAGAGCCCCACTCAGGAGGAAGGCACTGGGGGGGGGGGGGTGTTTCCCCTCACGAACACAGCCGTGCTTCCTCGAGAGTAGGAGAAGAGGAAGGGGTCCTTCTTCCTCACCAGAGGCCCCCCCGCCCCGCCCCACCCCGCCCAGCCTGAGGCGCCCTGGGCCCCCCACCCTGAGCGGAGCCCCCAGCCAGGGCGCCCTCCCCTCAGAGGCTCACCGGCCTGGGTGGTGTCGCTGAGGTCGTGGCTGGCGGCGCTTCCCCGCGGGTAGTCTCTCAGCTTCCTGCCGCTCAGGCTGAGGGAGCCGCTGGCCGCCGCCTCTTCCAGCGCCCGCTCCAAGGAGCGCGTCCACGACGAGAGGCCCGACGCCGCGGCGCCCGCTCCGGGCGGCCCCCCGACGCCGCCTCCCCCGCCGGGGCAGCCCCCCGAGGCTAGGCTGCCGCTTCCTCCGGACATCAGCGCCGCGGCGGAGTCCCCGGCGGAGCAACCGCCCTGCTCAGCCAGTGCCACGGCCGCCATTTCCTCCCCGCCTCCTCCCTCTCTTACTCAGCCGCCCGGCCGAGCTACTACGCATGCGCAGCCGAGGCCGCCCGGCCGGGGAACGGGGAAGTGGCAGAGCGCCTGCGCGGAAGAAGAGAAGGGCGGAAGCGCCTCTCCGGGGCGACTCCCGAGGCTAAGGAGTCTGCGCGGGCGAGCGGGCGGGCAGGCGGGGAATTTGGGAAGAAGCCCGCTAGGAATTCAGACAGGTTATTTTAGCTTCTAGTAAAAATATGGCCTTTCTTGCTCAAAAGCCAGTCATATCTGACTTTAGGGTTCAGTTCTCATCTCTGTTTATGGCTAAAGAGACAGTGTTGTCTGCGTCTAGACATTTCCCTGGTCATGTGGCAGGCATGACTAGACACCAGACTGCATGGAACACTCTTTACCTTCCCACTGAATTGGTACATAAGAACATTAGAGCAGCCTTGCTGGAACAGGCCACAGGAGCCCATGATCCAGTCCAGCCTTCTGTCTCACACAGTGGCTCACCATTGGATTCAGGGTATTTATTCCCAAGGAGATGCCTTCACCTGCTTAGGATTCCCTGGACATGGCATTGAGAGATATCCTGCCTATCTCTCCAACCCGGAGGTTGTCCTTAAGTATCCATAATTATAGCCATTGAGACCCTTGTCCTCCATGAACTTGTCTAATCCTTTCTTGAAGCTGTCAAGACTGACAGCTGTCACCACTTCTTCTGGCAGGGAGTTCCATAGACCAGGGATCCTCTGGGAGTGTTTTGTTCCTGCAGTGCAAATAACACACCCACACCAAGATTAGGTTAAGGCTGTGGTGGTTCCCAACGTGAGACACATGCCCCACAAGGGGGGCGGGGTGCAATTCGAGAATGAGTTATTAATAGTGAATTCTTCCACGTAAATAGTTCACTTTTTGAATAAGAATTATGTCGGGGTGGGTGGGTGTGGGCTCAGGAATTTAGAAATGTTTAGGTGGGACATTGCCCAAAAAAGGTTGGGAACCACAGGGTTAATGTAATTGTTAAAGAAGCCATATACAGTGATACCTCATACAACGCCCAAACTTAGTTCCACAAGTTTGGACTTTATACGGATTTGGACTTTGTATGAGGCATGCAAAATCCTAGCCGCGATGCCTCATACAACGTCCAAATCCTTGCCACGATGCCTCATACAACGTCGTTTCCATAGAGATACATTGTACTGTAACAGCACAGACTTCAGGGCAAAGTCAAGGAAACAGACAGGAAAGTGACAGAACTTTAAGAAAACATTGTCTAAAGGCTAAATACATTACAAAAACATGTCAAACAACCCTGATTGTCCAAGAACCTGAAGAATGCTGCAAAAATCCCAGGAATGCTTCTAAAAATTCTGACGAAAAAAATCAAAAAAATCCAAAATCACGCTCAAAACCACTCCTAAACACTCTTTGCCTTGTGCAAAACCCACAAGAGCAATGCACGCATGTGTCCTGCCTTTTATACTGCCCAGGCACAATGCAACCTGGGAAAACCCCAATGCCTCATACAACGTCACACAACTTTGTATGAGGCAACTTTTTTCAAGGAATTAGGCGATGTTGTATGAATCCGATGTTGTATGAAGCGGACTTTGTATGAGGTATTACTGTATTCGGAACTCGGTACCATATCCAGGCCTGAATCATGACTGAAAGGGGTTCAGATAATCCGCTTCATCCAGAACCCCCGTAACTGCCGCACCACTGCCTTCTCCAAAACCTTTCCTAAAAAGGGGAGGTTGGATACCGGCCGATAGTTGGCCATTATTGTTGAGTCGAGCGCTGGCTTCTTAAGGAGGGGGCGCACCAAAGCATGTTTTAATGGTGCAGGAAACACCCCCTCCCACAAAGATGTGTTGACTATTTCTCTGACCCAACTGCCTGTCACCGCCTTGGACACCTTGACCAATCAGGTGGGACATGGGTCTAATGGGCAAGCAGTGGCACCAACAGATCCGAGGAGTCTGCCCACTTCCTCAGGGGCACCTGGGTCAAACCGATCCCAGATAACATGGCAAGTCTCTGAACCGGTCAACTCTGGACCCATAGTGTCCACGCCAGGGTCAAACTTTGAGCATATCCGAGCAATTTTCTCCACAAGATAATCAGCAAAGTCTTCAGCTGACCAACCATGGCCAGGCCCCCCTTGACTGTGGAGGGCGTCCCTTAGGCAACAACAGCACCCTGTTGCCTAAACCTTCTATTCTGGATTGTTTCTGACACCAGTGGAAAAGAAGAAAAGAATTACTAAACCGTTCCATGTGGAATACAAAGAGTTACAAAATTCAGTTCCAGGAACACAGAGCCACAAACCTGTAACATTTTTATTTTTAAAAAAGTTTAACAGCTTCAGAATAGATCGAAATGTACTAACTTCTCAAAAAAAAATACCAAAAGGTACCATTTAAAACATATTATCCTTAAATACAAACTAACTCTCTTGAGATGCATTGCATCAATGTTTTGCATCCATGTTGATGCAAAAGGTTTTTATTTTACTTTATTTTAGTGGCATCCTGGTAGAAATCAAATACAGGATGACTATCAGCCTACAGCCTACTTTAATTCTAACAGATTTCTTTCAACAGAGTATTTACTAATAAAGTAACAAAAAAAGTTTTGTATTCCAATTTTTTTCTATAGCAAAGTTACTGAAGAAATAAAAACAGAAGAAATTTGAAAGAAAACTTGTCATGAAGACGTGACTGTTTCAAAACTGCCCTAAGGAATGCCTCGCTATTGCCAAGGAGATCTTTATCTTGGAAGCTACAATAAACTAATTGCTTAGGGTTTTAAGAAAAGTTATTGTATTAAATGCTCTAATTTCCAAAACCCAACCGATCAACTAGTGTCCCTTTATATCTAAGTTAGCCTCAATGCTATGGACAGTTTTAGTTTAGGAAGCAGCTACCATTGCTGAGGGCAATCACGTTGCTTATGCTCTAATTCTGAACACAGCTAACCTCAATGAAGTCCAAATGGCAAGCCTGGGAGTGTCTAACCTGGCAGCCATCCTGAAAAACTGTAACCCATGTCTTGAATTTAAAAATCCAGTGCACGTGAACCTTAGGGGTGTCATTATATGCCTTCTTCACCACCTCTGGGCCCTTGGTACAACAAAGAAAAGCTCTTGATCCTTCAGGTGTTCACCTGTTGAAACTAACACTAAATATGGGATTGGGGGGGGGGGCAGTTCCACAAAGTGCACATTTTTATAGCACAGCAGAGTAACAACCAAAATAAGTTATCTGGTGACATGAAATGATCACTAAAGCATTGTTTCTTCTAATGAAGGTATGAAGCAAACTGGCAGCTGAAAAACAAACAAACAAACGAAGGAAGCAGCAGACAACCTAACCTGTATTGGTTTAAAGTTTTACCCCACAGAGAGTAATATGTTCGTTTCTCAAGCCCAGGGACCAAATATATGCTGCGGTCTAATGGGATGGTGGAGGACAGAGGCGCCTGGAGAACGATGGTCCATAGGGTCGCAAAGGGTCGGAATCGACTGTGCGACTGAACAACAACAAAATGAGTCCTTTGCTTCTGCATACTGTCACTTGAAAGTATTTGACAACAGGCTGTGACATCGATTTGAGTCTACGTTGTTCTTTTTACTGCCCCAGCTTCCCAGGAGTTTACGCTGTCTGATGACCAGTGTCATCTCAGAGTATCAAATGTAAGGAGCAGAAGTGCAGCCAGGAGAAAGGCAGGTTTACATGGCAGCAAACAGGCAGCACCCTATAATGAAACGCCACATAAACTCTGGCTTTGCAGTGATGGATGGCGAAAAGAACAGCTGCCAGATCAATTCCAACCTCTACTGGGACTTAAGAAACCAAGGTGTTTATATATATTGGTCCTTTCCCTTTTCCCTGGGACTGTATGGAGGTTATTTTCCATCCAGGTAACATGACACTACTTATTAAGTATACTTCACTTTCTCTTTCTATGTTCCACTGCCATGTGAGGGTTGCTCCTTTTAACTATTTAAAGTAAAATCAGTTTCAAAAAAAAAATCAGCTTCATCAGCATCTTGACTCAAAGTCCAGCATATCCCATACTTTTCAGCCACTGAGAATTCAGTTCCTTAGAAAGATGGGGGTCCTTTGAATAAGTCCTAACCCACAGTCACAAAACGGCTGCCTTTGTTCTGAGAAAACGCTGTCCTTTGTTCCTTCAGGATCCCAAAACGCTCATTGAGGGTCATGTTTGTCTGTAAACAGAAAAGGCCGCAAGTTACCAAAACACTCATTAATTAAAATAGACCAAAGAGACACAGAGAACAAAACTGGTATTTTGCTACCATTCTAGCAATCTCCTTTCTTTGCATTTTTTGTTGTTGTTTAATATGTTTATCTACTATCCAACAACCAATGCATTCAGAGCAAATTACAAATACATTTTTAAATAAAACCTCACATTTTATAACAAGTAACTCAGACATGATAGTGTCGAAATGTAAAAAATACTAATTTAAGTATCAGCTGAATGTTCATATAATTGAAACAAGAGCCGAGATGAAAATTAATGGCCTGCTAAGTACTACAAGTCCAAATAATTAAGGCCTGGTCAAGAGCAGGGGTGCCCAAACTATGGCCCATAGGCCGGATACGGCTCCTGATGACAATTCATCCTGGCTGTACCACCCTCCTGGAAGCGGAAGTAAAAACACACCCATACAGGAGTGATGAGGGCGGTGTGGGCTGGATGAATTGGCATTGGGGGCCGTATACAGCCCACATGTCGGAGTTTGGGCACCCCTGGTTTAAGCAGAGAAAATGGCAGCCTAAAATCTATCTCATCCTGTTGCAAAACAGATTGCGAGGCACATTTTACTTCCGCTTCCAGTGGGAGGAACCACGTGACCGGCCTGCTGAACCATGTGACCAGCCCACTGAACCACATGACCGGCCCACAGCCCAAAAGGTTTGGGCACTCCTGGTCAAGAGTATGCTACAGGCTTCTGCTGCCAGTTTTATGACCAGTGTCACTCTTTTTTTGGTGGCAAAACCAATAACAAAGTCAAGATTATTGCCTTTGAGGAACAGCCCTGGGTTCAAACTGTTTGAGTGACACCCAATCAGGTACTAAGGAAAGTAGATTAACTGAGACCATGGAAAGAAATTTACCAAAGAAAATTTAAACATTACAGTTAGTCAGAATGGTTTTGCCAGAGTAGACAAGTCAAGCAAACACTGGAGACATGAGAAAGAGAGAGATGAAATAAGGTCAAGGGTGTTACATAAAAGTACAGGACAGAAAAGAGGAGCAATATAGGAAGCTTTCCTTTTTTTAAAAAAAGAAAAATGTTTGGCATGAGGAAGACAGCAAGTCAAGAGGAAAGAGAAGGCAGCAACGGGGTGTGAAATACTGTCTCAGAGATTGAATATCCATTTGGAAAGTACACATAGTTGAGTGTCATTTCAGAAAGTAAATTAACTGCCCAGCAGTTCGATCGTTCTGGAGTACAATAAATCAGCCCAAGCTTCCAGTGAGAGCATAATGTCAACTGTCAACACAAGTGCTTTTATTAGTAGTGGCTCAAGTGGTTAAGAGGCTGACTGGGAGGCAGGAGGTCAGCAGTTCAATTCCAAAGTATTGCAGGATGGAATGAGCTCCCGTCTTTGTCCCAGCTCCTGCCAACCTAGCAGTTCGAAAGCAAGAAATTGCAAGTAGATAAACAGGGACCACTTCGGTGGGAAAGGTAAACAATATTCCTTGTCTAGTCATGCCTGCCACATGACCACAGAAACATCTGCAGAAGCAGACAATGCTGGCTCTTTGGCTTTGAAACAGATGAGCACTGAACCCTAGAGTCAGATATGACTGGCTTTCGAGCAAGAGAAACAGTTATCTTTGCCTAGAATAGCTCAGAATAACCAACCTGTTTTCCAACACTGTTAATGTCAAACTGCAGTGGGACTCCTTTGGGAATCTTCTTCTCGTCTGAGGGGTCTCTCTTCATGAGAAATGGAGGTATAGGAGCACTGCTTAGCCTTGGCTTCAGAGCACTGCTGGAAAAGACATCAAAACGGCACACGGAGCAGTTTCAGCAGAGCGACTTAAAAAGTTAAAACACAGGAGACGCAAATCTTAAGCCACAGTTACAATGAAGAGGTGAGATGGGATTGAAGCTGTTAGGGCAGAGGTTGTCAACCTACGGCCCACGGCACCAATCTGTGTGGGCCCACGTTGCCGCTGCCACTGGAAGCGGACATATTTACAACAGCTGCGGACGTGTTTTACGGCAGCGTTTACAGCGGGGGGAACCACCAGTCCGGCCCGCTCAGCTGTCTAAGGGGGCATGGTCCAGCCCATGACTTAAAAAGGTTGAGAACCCCTGTGTTAGAACATAATCGGGTTGCTACTGGTGGATCAAGATACAGTGGAACCTCAGTTAACAAACAGCTCGGTTAACATAAAAATCACATAAGAAAAGGAAATCCATAGAAAATAGTGGCTCAGTTTATGGAATTCCCCCCCCCCCGAACGGATTAATTGTTTGTCAATGAATTCCTATGGGAAACCACATTTTGGTTAAAGCATTTTGGTTTTCAATGCATTCCAATGGGAAATTCGGTTAAAGTAATTCCCACTGTAAGAAACGTGCCAGAGAACACATGAATTCCATTAACCGAGGTTCCACTTTAAGTGCATTTCCATGCCACAGGAACTACATTTCCTTCTGCTTCCCTAACTCTTCTCACCAACAAAGCTTGGGTGGAGGTTCTAATGGACAGTAAAGCAGTTTTACTTACATGGGTGATGGGACTGCCCCAGGATTGTCAATAGATACAGTCAAAATTCCTCCATTTGTTGTAGATGTTCGCCACCTGGGTGGGAAGCAGGAGAACCATTTATTAATACCATCTTGACATGAATCCCTCTGACACTCTATAGCAGTGATGGTGAACCTTGGCACTCCAGATGTTCTTGGACTTCAATTCCCATAAGCCCAAACTCCCGTGAATCCACACAAAGGGGTTTACTGCGATTCATCCAGCCCGTGCTGCCCTCGTCACTACAGGAAGTGGAAGTAAAACCCACCTGTATGGTTAAGACTCTTCCGTATGGTTAAAACACGTATGGGCGCGTTTTACTTCCACTTCTGGGAGCGACAAGGGCCAGATGAATCACAGTAAACCCCTTCGTGTGGATTCACGGGGGTTTGGGCTTCTGAGAATTGAAGTCCAAGAACATCTGGAGTGCCAAGGTTCGCCATCACGGCTTTAGATTATAGCGGCCACACTTTTGTTGGGATTTACAGAACATCTGCACAACCTGCTGTAACTAATTGCAAATGATATGGCATGTCAGGATATGTCTCAGTCTAGCACTTCGCCATGTGCCAGTTTCCACTACCAGAATGCACCCCAGCATCTTGTCACCTAGTAACAAATAACTGTGACAAGCTATGTCAACCTTACACGAAAACAAACAGGATCCTGGTCAAAAGAGCTCCAAAGCACTGAAAAGATAGTGTTGTCAAAGCACCATCCCAAGCAACAGAGCTGTACAAACAGTTTGCATGAAATCCTTACTACACTGTTGTAGGCTGATGAGAACTATAGTCTAACACAGGAGTTCTACAACCTTTTTAAGGCGAGGGCCGGGTTACGCTCCCTCAGACACCTTCAGGGGCCGGATGGCCATATTGTCCTTCCTCCACCACATGGTACTTCCTGGTGTGGTGGAAGTGGTGGTGAGGCCACATGAAATGGCCCTGTGGACACAGGTTGAGAATCCCTGGTCTAACAACTTATGAAGGGCCACCATTTGCTCATCACCAGGGACACTGCAGAGGAGGCTCTGCTTATTTTTCTTTCTTGTATTTTTTCCTATGCACATGTCGGAGGGGCTTTCCCTGTTAGAATGATTTTAAATATATATATATTATTTGGTTGATTTGTCATTGAATGTCTGGCTTGCTTTATTAGGAGAATGTTTCAGCGGTCTTTTGGGATTTTGGATGACTGCTAAAGAGAACTGGTTCCTTTTGAGTTTAGTGAAATGATCATTACAAGACGGCCATGATGTGCCCCCCTCAAAGAACCAGGAATGCACCAAGCACAGTTTCTGAAGTGCCCAACCCTAGTCAAGGTAACAGATACATCCTTTAATGAACAAGACTTCTTGCCTATTAAACAAAACATTCGCTTGGGAGAGAGGAAGGGCAGAAAAGTGTGTCAAGGGCACTTGTCCCTAATAATTCAAGAGCTTCTCCTTGCCGCAGGGGTAACCCAGTGCCATAAACTCAGATCTCTCTCCACAAAAGGCTCCCTGCAGCCTTACGGCTGATCTTAACTCACCAAGAAACAGTGACTTACAGTGCTGTGTTTGAGAAGCAACACCCATGATATTCAGTGGGACTTGCTCTCAGATAAATGTGCACATGACTACACCCTTTCCCACCATCCAACCCCTTTAGCTACCTGAAGGAAAACAAGCAGCAAGTAAATGACATATACAGTTCCAGAAGTAGTAGCACATTAGTAACGTATATCCTAAGAATACGGATCAAGAGCCACCATGGATTAACACTGGGATGCAAGTTTTCTGGGGCACCTCCTTCTCTCCCTTTGCAGCTATCATGCCTCCAATACGATGAGAAAAGGTCCCCACCCAAAGAAGGAGTCAGATGTACACAATCTGGATTAAGCAACAGAGTTAAGAGACGACCTCAAAAGGCTGGAAGCAGCATCTTGAACACGCCTCTTAAGGATGGCTCTGGTCCACTAAATTAAACACCTACGGGTGAGTTCTTTTTGCACTCTGGTCATTCAGGTCTTCTTCTGGATGGACTTGTGCCTGGACCTAGAGGTGGGGAGAAAAGACAAATTCAGCCCTCATCCTGATTTGAAAAGAAAAAAATCAATTTGATTAAAGTGGGTGGGAAAGGGTTACTGAGCATATTAAATCAGGCAGAGATATGACAGGAAGGGATTGCCATTATTCCGTAGGCCACCACTCAGTAATTCTGTCCATATTACTGAAACAATCAAGGCCTTCCAATAGGCTTCAACAAGTACCTAAGGAATTGCTGACAAACCAGAATCTAGGGAACCAAATAGCCCTACAGTGATGGCCAACCGTGGCCCTCCAGTTGTTCTTGAACTTCCAATTCCCAGAAGCCCTGGTCAGCAGGAGTGCTTGACTTGGGCTTCTGGGAACTGAAATCCAAGAACACCTGGAGTGCCAAGGTTTGCCGTCTAATATATAACAGGGGTAAAGGTTAAAGGTTTCCCTTGCTCGAAAGCCAGTCCTATCTGACTCTAGGGTTCAGTGCTCATCTCTGTTTCAAAGCCGAAGATCCAGTGCTGTCTGCTTCTGCAGACGTTTCCGTGGTCATGTGGCAGGCATGACTAGACACTGGAGTGCACAGAACGCTGTTTACCTTCCCACCGGAGTGGTCCCTATTTATCTACTTGCAATTTCTTGCTTTCAAACTGCTAGGTTGGCAGGAGCTGGGACAAGGCCAGGAGCTCATTCCGTCCCGCAGTACTTGGGAATCAAACTGCTGACCTCCCGCCTTCCAGTCTGCGAATGTTTTCTGATGGCTACTTTCATCTGAATCTTTACTGCTTTGAACATAAATAACACAAAGCATAGTAAAAACATAACACAATAATCTCAAGGACAAAAGGGGCATGGAAAACTGCTGCTCCCACCCACCATTGTTCTTCTGCACACAGCAGCTCCTTGCTTGGTTTTAGAATGGCCTGGCTTAGGTTCAAGCAGGAACACTTTGAACTTCCTATGTTCGCATAAACAACGTGAAATCAGAGCTAATGCAACCTATCTGCCATTCTAGAAGAGTGTGCATTGTCTGTCCACTGTCAGAACAGCTGGTACTCTAGCTCTTACCTTTTTTGTCTCAAACGATTTAACCCAAGAACCAAATCTATGCTTTGCAAATGCCATGTGTCAGCTATGTATCCAAAGAAAACTTGCAAACGTTTGCATAATCAATAGTTTCCCATGTCCTTGTATTCTATCTTAAGCATACAACATCCCCAATAATTCTGAAAGTTCAATAAAAATAACACACAAACCTATCAGAGTAAACAAAACAGCAAAAAAGTGGTGGTGGGGGGGAGAGAGAGAGAGAGAGAAAGAAATGTTGAGTCACCTTAAAGACTAACTCCTGTATTTAAGTGTGAGCTTTTGTGGATCAAATCCACTTCATCAGACACAAACCTAACTCTTTTAGCAACACTGGGGTGGGGGTGGGGGTGGAATCTTAAGCCAAACTTTTGTCTGAAACAAAATTCAGTTGTTTTTTTAAAAAGGCCATTTAGGAAAGTTTATCTACAGACTTAGATTGCAAAACATCTAGATCAATGGAAAATGGAAGGGGAGTTTAGCATAATTGTGATGCCTTCTACAGTACCTTCAAGCCCCTCTGGAAGAGGAATGTTGCTTGGCGGGTGTCTTTCTGCTGGTATAACATGTTTCCGATTCTTGAAGAAGAGGACTGTATATTATTTCTGTAAAGATTTAATAAAAACGATTACCATTTATAAAGCCTCAACATAATGAATGAACAGGTTCACTGCTCCCAAGGAGATTATGGCGTAAAGGTTTGCTAGTGAAAGAGACTGGGGGGAGACAATGGCTACAAACATTGAATATTAGCAAGCAAATTCAGTGGCATAACACAGGATGATTTCTAGTTACAAAACTGGTAACAAAAGAAGGCAGGATAATATAGGATCAAGCAAATCCCTCAATCCTAAAAAAGCTACAAAGAGGATGAGTCAATGGCCTGGAGTTAAGGCAGCAGACTGCATGTTTTCTTTGTGAAGGCACATTTTCGCTGCAGAACGTATGTTTGGATTTAGAGGCAGCATTGCTAGTTCGGGGAAAGCCAAGCTCTGTCTCACTAATGGTGTAATGCAAGATGCCAATTGCAATAATGCAACCTCATCCCCAATGCGGCTACAGTGTGCATCAACAGTGCCATAATAAAATGTCAGTAATAGCTTTTGAAAGAACATATTCACTCCCATACCTCAAATTCTCAGTTCCTGCTAGGAAGGGCCCAGGACTGAGTCAACATAGAAGGATAGCAAAAGACTTGGGAAAGTTATTGGCTGAAGGATTCGGGAAGCAACGTTTCAGAAATGGCCTGGTTCTACAGTAGATACTAGAAAGCTATCACTAAAATGTCCTCACACAAAATGTCCCCACATCAATTTTGTTGAAAATGTTCCAAATCACTCCTTTATTTCTCCAACTGAATAAAATAAAGTTATGGGACATTTCCCATTCAGTCTGCTCTGAGAAAAATCTGAGATGGCAGACAGGGTAGCCAAAAGGTGGGAAAGGGGAGGAAGGCTGTGGGGTTGGAGCAGACAGCTGAGAAAATGGTTTCCCACACAGATTTATTCCTTACTAGCTGATTACCCGGCTTTGCTCGGGTTTTTCTTTTCTTAGGCCAGCCTTTCCCTCTTGGAAACCTCGTGGGGTGTATGTGGGTCACTCCTGCCTCCCTTCCTCCATCTCTCTCTTCCCTCACCCGTCCCGCTTCTCTGTCGACAGTCACTTACCACCCTTATCCGTCCCATACATGTGTCCGGCCACCTGGCGGACCAGAAGCCTCTGATAGCAGTGCCCAATGGCATACACCCCACATGGGGCTTGTGACCCCCACAGTGCAGATCTCGCATGCCTATTTGCCTTTCACCTACTGTGAAAACTACAGCTGAGCTCAGAGGGCTACAGCTGAGCTAGTCAGATGATGTCACAATCTCAACTATGACATCAGCCAATTACATCACTGGGAAACACACACATTGTATAGATCAATTGGGACCTAAATTTTTTTTGGGGGGGTGTACGCCCCCCCATGGGGCTTGTGACCCCAGCAGTGCTAATTTTGCCGGCAAAAGGTACATATGTGCCAAATTTCAGCGGGATTGGTCCAGGGGTTTGGGAGCCTTTCGAGCACATACAAACCCACACCTCTGTTTTATAGATATAGATTTAAAATAGTTTTACCCCGCCTTTCTCCTAAAAAGGCAAAAAGGCCACCTGCAGTATTAATATTTTTTAAACACCACACGCTGGAGGGGGTGACAGTGTAAGAGTCCAAACACTCCAAGAGGCATGGAGGCTGTTTACAAAAACAATAACAGAGGCCCAATTGGAATGCATACCCAAAAGGAAAAAGGGCACTGCCAGGTCCAAGAGGACTCCGATGTGGCTTACAGGAGCTGTTCGGGAAGTGATCAAGAGCAAGAAAAGCTCATTTAGAAGATGGAAGGCTTGTCCAAATGAGGACAGCAGGCAGAAACATAAATTCTGGCAGAACAAATGCAAGGCAACAATCAGGAAAGCAAAGCAAGACTTTGAGGAGCGAATAGCTAAAAATACTCAGAGGAATAACAAAGACTTCTTTAAGTACATTAGAAGTAAGAACCCAACTAGGAAGGCCATTGGACCATTAGATGACAATGGAAGGCAAGGGGTTATTAAAGAGGAAACAGAGATTGCAGAGAGACTCAATGAATTCTTTGCTTCAGTATTCACTGAAGAAGACAGAGGCCACATGCCCAAAACAGAACCTATCTTCGTAGGGAGTGAAACCGAAGAATTAAGCCAGATAGAAATAACCAGGGAGGAGGTCCTTGCATGTCTTGTTAAACTAAACACTAACAAATCACCAGGACCAGATGACATCCATCCACGAGTTCTCAGGGAACTTAAAGATGAAATTGCTGATCTCCTAGCCAAAATATATAATCTTTCCCTCAAATCAGGCTTTGTGCCTGATGACTGGAAGGTAGCGAATGTAACACCAATTTTCAAAAAAGGATCCAGGGGTGATCCAGGAAATTACCGACCTGTCAGTTTGACATGTGTCCCAGGTAAAGTGATGGAAACCATCCTAAAAGATAGAATTAATAGGCACATAGAAGAGAAGGCGCTGCTAAAGGAGAGCCAACATGGCTTTTGCAAGGGCAAATCATGCCTCACTAATCTGTTGGAATTTTTTGAGAGTGTCAACAAGCATGTGGATAAGGGGGATCCAGTTGACATTGTTTATCTGGACTTTCAGAAGGCTTTTGACAAGGTCCCACACCAAAGACTCTTGAATAAACTTACCAGTCATGGAATAAAGGGACAGGTCTTGTCCTGGATCAGCAACTGGCTAAGGGACAGGAAACAGAGGGTAGCACTAAATGGACACTTCTCCAAGTGGAGGGAAGTAAAGAGTGGGGTCCCCCAAGGTTCAGTACTGGGACCCCTGCTTTTCAACCTCTTCATAAATGATCTAGAGGTAGGAGTAAAAAGCAAGGTAGCCAAATTTGCTGACGACACTAAATTATACAGGGTAGTGAAAACTGTGAGAGATTGTGAGGAGCTCCAGAGGGATCTCTCGACACTGGGGGAGTGGGCAAAACAGTGGCAAATGAGTTTCAACATTAGTAAGTGCAGAGTGATGCATGTTGGGGCAAAGAACCCCAATTACATTTATAAACTGATGGGGTCTGAACTCTCTGAGACAAACCAGGAAAGGGACCTTGGTGTCCTGGTGGACAACTCAATGAAGGTGTCTACCCAGTGTGCCTCAGCAGTGAAAAAAGCAAACTCAATGCTAGGGATCATTAGGAAGGGTATAGAAAATAAGTCAGCAAGTGTCATTTTGCCTCTTTATAAATCTATGGTGAGGCCCCATCTGGAATACTGTGTACAGTTCTGGTCGCCATACCTCCAGAAGGATATTATGGAGCTGGAAAAAGTGCAGAGGAGGGCAACCAGAATGATTAGGGGACTGGAACACCTTCCTTACCATCTGAGGCTGCAACGGTTGGGCCTCTTCACTCTTGAACGACGACGTCTAAGAGGTGACCTGATTGAAGTTTATAAAATCATGCACGGTGTGGACAAAGTAGATAAGGAAAAACTGTTTTCCCTATCGCATAATACTAGAACTAGGGGACACTCCATGAAACTTTTGGGTACTAGTTCTCAAACAAATAAGAGAAAGTACTTTTTCACCCAGAGGATTACTGGTCTATGGAACTCCCTGCCAGAAGAAGTGGTGACAGCTGTCAGTCTTGACAGCTTTAAGAAAGGATTAGACAAGTTCATGAAGGAGAAGAGTATCAATGGCTATAATTATGGATACTTAAGGACAACCTCCGGGTTGGAGGGATAGGCAGGATATCTCTCAATATCATTTCCAGGGAATCCTAAGCAGGTGAAGGCATCTGCTTGGGAATACCCTGAAGGAAATGGTGAGCCACTGTGTGAGACAGAATGCTGGACTGGATGGGCTGTGGCCTGTTCCAGCAAGGCTGTTCTTATGTTCTTATGTTCTTATGTTCTTATGTAAGGAGACTGGGAGCCGGACTGTTAAACCTAGGAGGTATGCCGTGTTTTACTCACACTCGAAGTCATGCAGTAGACCAGTGATGGCAAACCTTGGCACTCCAGCTGTTCTTGGACTTCAATTCCCAGAAGCCCAAGTCCGTGTGAATCCACACAAATGGGTTTACTGCATGTACACACAGTAAATCCATTTGTGTGGATTCACAGGAACTTGGGCTTCTGGGAATTGACGTCCAAGAACAGCTGGCATGCCAAGGTTCGCCATCAAGGCAGCAGACCATCACCAGCAGGTATTAACCAAAAGGAATGACAGACAGCAGCAGCCCGTGCATGGCCAACTCTAAAGTACATCGACGTTGATTAACCAAGTAAGCTATTACAGAATCGCAATCTAAAGTTCTCTTTCTGAAAGATTTCTAGATTACTTCTTTGGGACGCAGCTCCTTGATGCCTTCTCTGCCAGATCCTATAATAATGCAACCCATTCTAGTATAAGGATTAGGAAAAAGGTCTCCCTTGCTCGAAAGCCAATCAATCGTGTCCGACTCTGCGGTGCAGAGCTTATCTCTGTTTACAGCCAAAGAGCCTGTGTCTGCAGACAATTCCATGATCATGAGGCAGGCATGCCTAGACACCGGAGTGCATGGAATGCTCTATACCTTCCCACCAAAGTGGTACCTATTTATCTACTTGCAATTTCTTGCTTTCAAACTGCTAGGTTGGCAGGAGCTAGGACATAGATGGGAGCTCATTCCGTTATGCAGTATTCAAGTCACGAACTACTAAGAACATAAGAACATACTGACCTTCCAATCATCAAGTTGAGCACCTTAACCCAGGGGTGCCCAAACTTTGTGGGCCACGGGCTGATCATATGATTCCTCCCACCAGAAGCAGAAGTAAAACGTGCCCACACATGTGCAAAACATGTCTGCCATTACCCGTGCATTTATGACAGCCATGGGTGCATTTACGGCAGCATTTTATGCATGTGTGTTTTACTTCCAATTCTGGAAACGGTGAGGACACTGTTGGGCCGGATGATTTGGTGATGTGGGCCATAGTTTGGGCATCCCTGTCTTAACCACTATGTCACCACAGTTCCTATCAGTATAAGGATTACCACTTGCCAAAACCAAACTAAAACAGACAGATACCTTAATCAGCAATTGCAATAATTATGTACATCATCAGCTAACAGATTCAGCTTCATTTTATTTGTGCTTAGCGTGCAACTACTACGTCATAATTAAAATGGATTGCTAATGAACACACACATAAAAAATCCAGTTGACACATGCTTTTCTTATGTGAAAGCCCAGACAGACAGTAACCTTTCAGCATCACAAGCCTGTAGTCACAGGGTGGCCACATAATTATTGCCTTCAAACTTTATTTTTCTCCTTCTCTCCTGTAAACTTCAGCATGTATTTATCCAAATAGCACAAATAACAAACATCCATTAATTCAACATGAAAGCGCAAGGCTTGCATCTTTGTCTTGCTATCAAGAAAATGGTAGTAACTGTGTGCTGCCTAGTCAATTCTGACTTATGGCAATCCAAGGTCTTCTCGGTAGAGAAGACACAGAAGTGGTTTATTATTCCCTTCTTCAAAGGGTGCCCTAGGACTGTCCAACTTGTTCAAGGCCACACCTGACTCTTCTCCCAGGAGGCAAAGTGCAGAATTGAGCACCTAACCTCTGGCCCTTCAGCCAGATACTAAAATCACTCAGCTATCCAGCCAGCTAAATATTATGTTTATTAGATAGTTGATAGTTGATAGTTGATAGTTGATAGTTGATAGTTGAAATCAATTTTCTTCCTCACAGCTGTCAAAACACTAAAAATTACAGAACAAAAATATACAGAAACTTGACCAAGTAGCATGAGACATCCACAATTGGCACACAGACCTCACCTTCTGTTTAACAAGGCAGGCCTTCTGAGAATGGGTCCTGGTTTTCTCTGTAAGTCAGAGGGCCTCTGAACAGGTGGTGCCTTTCTTTTCAAAAATGAATATTTCCGCTGTATGTTCTATAAGGGGAAAAAGACAGAGAGGGTTAGGCCTATGTGCTTCCAAAGAAATAGTTGTGTTAGCTTAGTACAGCAAATAACAGCCATCCACTCTCGAGACCTACAACAGTTTAAAGTAGGGGTTCTCAAAGTTTTTCTGCCACGTGTCGGACCATGCCCCTTCAGACAACTGAGTGGACTAGACTGGTGCAGTAAAACAAAGCCAATTTACGATGGCCGCGGATTCATTTATGGCTGTAGTAAATGCATTTACGACAGCCACGGACTCATTTACAGCTGTCGTAAACGTGTTTACGTGGCCATGAGTCTGTGTCAGATTCCAGCAATGGCGGTGGCTAGAGTGAAGTCGGAGGTTGGATTATTTGGTGCCACGGGCCGCATCAGGCACACAGGCCGTGGGTTGCAAACCCCTGGTTTAAAGAGTTAAAGATTTATCATGCTAGAAGCTTTTTCAGACCAGAGTGTACTTAATCTGCTGAAGTCAACAAAAACATCCACTGCCATAATGCAGTTAACTTTCAGGACCCCTGAACACCTTCCACCTCCAAATAAGTCATCTACATACATTTGTTTTATTTATATCCCATTCCTCTCGTAATAGAAGGACCCAAAGTAGCTTATAAAATATTTAAGAGACAGGTAATAATAATTTCGCATCAGAAATTATTCTGGGTTGGAGAAAAAAATTGCTGGAGAAACTCTGCTCAGGGAATGCCCAAACGAGGCTCCTTTCATGTCCCCAAGATCTTTCCCCACCAAAGTGGTCCCTATTTATCTACAGTGAAACTTTGAGATACAAACAGTTTTACTTATGAAAAGCTCATGATATGAATGAAAATCTCGGGGGAAATCATGTTCGAGATGTGAATTTTTAACGTAATTTTTTCGCGATACAATTTTTTGGGGGGTCTTCCAATGCTTCCCACAGTGGCAGGAGGGCGTTTGGAGAATTTCTCCTCTGTGTTCGGAATTTTTTGTTGCGTTTTGGCACAAGAAGCTTTCCCCACAACCAGGAAGTGTTGGAAATTCCCCCTTCCCCTCAACAGCTGATTGGCAGTACTTTTCCTGCAATTACAAGAGGTGGCTACTAGATGGTGCTGTCAGAAACGTGCTGTATATGCATTGGAAACCAAGGGTGGTGGTGTTGGAGCTCGAGTTTTGGAGCCATTCTTGGATTTTTCGCAGCAATGTTTTAACTTTTTGGAACTTTTTTCATCCAGTTCTCCAGCAGTGGAAAGGTAGGGAGCTGTGATTCGCTGTTTGCATGTCTGTTAATGTCTGTTCTGCTGGAGTTGGTTGGTGCATTTCTGGATTATTATTTTTTGCTTTGGAGCTTTTCCCCCACATTTTTGTTCCATTTCTAAAGTAGGGAGATGAGCTTGGCCTTTTGCATCGGTTTACTGTGGGTTTTGCTTGCTTATAAAGACTTTTGAACAGGAAAAAAATACTTTTTTTTTACTTTTTCTAAGCTCCAGAACCAATTATTTGGTTTTCAATGCATTCCTATGGGAAACTGCACTTTGAGGTATGAATATTTCAAGATACGAATAACCTTGTGGAACGGATTAATTTCGTATCTTGAGGTTTTACTGTACTTGCAATTTCTTTCTTTCAAACTGTTAGGTTTGGTTAAAATGTGTACATTTTGTGCCCTGAATGGCAGAAAGAACAGGACAACAGGATACAGTAAAAACCTGGGTTGTGGAATTAATGACAATAAAGATTTATCCTATCTTAATCCATTCTGGAACATTTTCCATATAACGGTTTTTCCATAAGGCGAAGCACAATTTCCCATAGGAATGCATTGAAAATAAATTCTAAAAAATGTTTCCGACCTAAAAAAAAAAAAGAAGCCAGACACACAGTAAAAGGGAATACAAATGACGAAGCTAAACTCCCTACCTTTTCCACCACTTGAGAAATGCTCCACCAGCCCCATTGGCGCTTCTTCCTGAGGGTTGGCGTCAGGCGCACCTCCCTGTCTGGGAGGGTGACGAACAGGAGCCAGCGCTATAAACCCTCCCAGATGCAATGTGCTTTCAGGAAACCCATTCTGTAACATGATTTATACTCTTCATGCCACCCACAGACTCTAAAATGATGTGGGACTGGCACTATAACCCCCCGCCAAGCAGAACAGACATTAACAGACATGCAAACAGCATTTTTTCCCTGTAAATTGGGATGTTGTATCCTCAGAATTTCCTTCCGCAAGTTGAGTTTTCCATTATTTAAATTAAATTAAAATAAATTACCCAAGGCATCCGTAACCGGGTTTTTTACTGTATTATAAAATCCATGAACGCACCTTTTCACTGAGAGGTGATCTGTTCATGGGGCTGATGCCTTTGTGATTTCCTAATACTTTCCTTGCTGCCAACCCAGTTTTGACAGCATAGGGGAACCTCTTCCCAGCCATCCGCTTTCTCCGTCCCAAGCGGTTCTTGCCAAAACCTAGAATAGATACAAAATACAGTAAGTAGCAACCAGTGGCATCAAGTCAAGGAGCAAGATTGGAGTGAAATTCTGCATTCACCTACAGAGACATTGAAGCCAGAAATCTGTGGAGGAACAAATCTATTTTGGGGTTTGTTCAAGAAAAAAAAACAGTATACAAAAATGGGGGAGTGAAGTGACCTATTTATTTTCTTACTACCTCCCATCCTTCTGAGGTTAGTAAAATGAGTACCCAGCATGTTGGGGGCAAAATACTAATTAACTTGTCAACCACCCAGAGAGTGCACTAAGCACTTTGCTTTAAAATGCATTTTGTATTACTTAGGACAAAGCTATACTATCTATATACTTACAAACATAAATGATATACAATAATATAAGTAATATACAAGTATCTGTATACAATTATGAAAATGATTTTGATTTATTTAGGACTCGCTTTAGAAGAGACAAGGGTTAAATAACGCTGGCACTTCACTGCTCAGTTACAAGGCCAGTCTCTGGTGTTCCAAAAACAAGACAAAGAAAGGGAAAAAACCTTACCTGGGTACTCCTGGACGCCCCACTTGGTTCCCCTCATCCTGAATTGCCGCGTGCCATTCTGATGAACTCCTCTCTTCAGTCGAGGAGAATACTGTTTCCTCTCTTCTTTCTTATTTAATTTAATAATGTCATCTGAAAAACAAAATGCTACTTCAACATCAAGCATTCCATGAAG
Source organism: Bradypodion pumilum (assembly GCA_035047305.1). NCBI lineage: Eukaryota > Metazoa > Chordata > Lepidosauria > Squamata > Chamaeleonidae > Bradypodion > Bradypodion pumilum. The sequence goes on from JAWDJD010000003.1 coordinate 384,338,113, forward strand.
GCGAAACAACTCCATCCCTTGTACTTTGTACAGGGAAAAAAACCTCTTAGGTTTTCACTTAAACCAGGGGTTCCCCAGCCTACAGTCTGGACCCGGCCCACAGCACCATTTCATGTGGCCTGACACCATCACACCCAAAGTGGATGTATTTATGACAGTCATAAAACATGCCCGTGCATGTGTAAACGTGGTTACATCAGCTGTAAATGCACCCACAGCTGTCATAAATGTGGAAACGGGGACATTTACTTCCACTTCCGGGGGTGTGGTCTGGCCCACTCAGCTGTCCCGGGGGGGGGGAGCATGATCAGGCCCACAGTGTAAAAAGGTTTGGAACCCCTGACTTAAACAAACCTATAGAAACAATACAATTTTCTGAAAGCCATTTGCTAATTATCCCTAGTTACTACTAAAATCAGCAGAAATTTAAATTGGTTCTCAAGATCTATATACAGAGGTACTGCGAGTTACGCACGCCTCGTGTTACGAAATTTTTTCAATACAAATGAAAATCCATTGAAAATAATGCCTTGAGTTACGAATCTAAACTTGTAACTTGAAACGTGGTTTCCCATACGAATGCACTGAAAACCAATTAATTCGTTTGGGAGATCAGAAAAAAGGTTTTCAATGCATTCCTATGGGAAACTGCATTTTGAGTTATGAATTTTTCGTAATACAAACTGTCCCGGGGAATGCATTAAATCCGTAGCTCGAGGTACTGCTGTACATGAAACTTGACAACTCTTTTCAGCTTTTCTAGAATACAAGCCAGCAGTGAGCAATCGGTCTCTGTGCCCCCCCCTTTAAATATGCACACACCCAAATATTTTCTTCCATAGCAAAAAACAGAGACTCTATATAGGTATTTTGCCAAGCATGTGCTCTATGCTTTGTTTCTGAAATATTACATCCATGAAAGAAGAATCACAGAATGTGGCTGTTAAAGAGCATGGAAGAAACCAGCAGATGAAAGAGCCTTCAAAGCTGTCCCTCTTTTGAACCAGTCCCTCTCTAGTCAGGCAGGAACAGAAGAGAAGTTTCAAAGCACAGATGTAACTGGACCCTCTTACTTCTGGCTGCATAACTCTGAGAGTCCTTTAGGTATCTGGCTGCAGAGCCAGAGGCCAGGAATTCAATTCCCCTCCACATCTCCTGGGAGAAGAGTCAGTCCCAGAAGAAAAGAATGGTAAACGACTACGCAGAAAACCCTGAAAAGGACTGCTATAAGTTGGAACTGACTTGACAGCACAGGGTTATTAGTAGTAGTAGTAGTAGCAGCAGCAGCAGCAGCAGCAGCAGCAGCAGCAGCAGCAGTAGTATCATCTAAAGTGATAGGTAGTAGTAGTAGTAGTAGTAGTAGTAGTAGTAGTAGTAGTAGTAGTAGTAGTAGTAGTAGTAGTAGTAGTAGTAGTAGTAGTAGTAGTAGTCCCTAAAGACTTGGCCAGAACCCTGTAGGGCCGTGATGGCAAATCTTGGTATGCCAGCTGTTCTTGGACTTCCAATTCCCAGAAGCCCAAGCCCCTGTGAATCCAGACAAATGGATTTACTGCGCGTACATGCAGTAAACCCATTTGTGTGGATTCACAGGGACTTGGGCTTCTGAGAACTGAAGTCCAAGAACAGCTGGCGTGCCAAGGTTCACCATCACTGCTGTAGGAACTCCAGAGCACCAAACAGCAATGTACAAACAATCCTAAAGAACGCTGGTAGTGCAGTGGCTAAACTGCTGTACTGCAGCCAGAACATTGTGAGTTCAATCCTGACCAGGGCTCAAGGTTGACTCAGCCTTCCATCCTTCCGAGGTCAGTACAATGAGTCCCCAGCATGTTGGGGGCAAAATGCTAATTAACATGTGAACCGCCCAGAAAGTGCACTAAGGGCGATGGGGCAGGCATATAAATGTAATTGCAATTGCTATAACTAGCCATCAATCCATTGTGCTATTCTGCATCCACTAGTCAGGGGGGGGGGACTAAAACATGCCTGGCCACAGAACGGACAGTGGCCATTCTTTGACAAAATTTTGGCCTTTAGCTTTGCTGTAACACAATTGCCTCCTTTGAATTAAATTTTAGGATCTCCCAGAACAGTGGCAGGAATACTGTATCCTTCACCTGAACATGTAAGAACAGCCTTTGTTCCTTCCTAGTCCATTTTCACCCACAACACATTAGGTAGGAAACTCTAGTGGCAGTTTTGCCAGCATTGCACCCAACCGAGACTGGTAAGAATCTGTACATTCTCTCCTCCACATTCAGAACAATTCTTTCCTTCTCTGACAGACAATGTGCAAGAAAGACAAAGCTACATTTAGAAATCTGTCTCCTATAATTATTTGTGCACAAGGACTTGTACAAAGGACTGCTCAGATGCATAACATACTTTTTCTTTCTTCTATTCTAGAGCCTCTGAAACCTCTGCTGTCCTGACAGCATTGAAAGCTACAGGGCAGGAATCAAATTAATAAATAAAATCCTGGCACATGAAAGGAAATTAAAATTTTAATAAAGAGAACAAGAGCCATCTATGCAAATGAAAAGCACCTACAAGTATGGAAGTAATTATTTGTGTCAGCAATTTAGGGTGCCCCAATTGTCTCTGACAAAATGTATTGCATTTTGCACGGCACACTTTCTGAATTGCCACATCTTTAGACTGCCTCCTTTCCTCTGTAAAATAAGTTGTTTTACAGGATGCATCTTTAAACTCTGTTCTATACCACTCCCAACATCATATAGCTTTCTCAGCCATATTATAAGCATCCTCACACCAACCCTGCAAAGAAGGGCACTATTGGTAACAGTTACTTTTTTATATGCCATACCAATTCTACTTATTGCTGGTGGTTTTATTATGGGCTATTTTTGTAGTAATTCTGGTCACTGGAAAAATAAGTGAAGCCAGTGTTTCCACAACCACAATTTTGTGACAATCAGGTAAGATTGAAAAACATGGACAAAAAAAAAGAGAATTCTTCTTCTTCTTTCGTGTCCTGATCAAACCCTGGACTGCCAAAATGAAGCCACTTTCTTTGCTTTGTCGTTGCCCAAACCCAAGTCCTCATCGGTGCATGTTTCTGGCACCAATCGGCAGGCCAGTAAATGAGCCGGACTATGTGTCTCTCACGTTCACACCATGTGTTGTTGTCCGCCAGCAGTGCCCACTTGAGCATGTTGGTCTTACATTTAGGGACTCCGACCCTCAGCCTATTCAGGGCTGAATTCACATCAACAACACCCACCTTCTCCTTATAAAGATGAGCAGTAAAACAGCTGATTTCATCATGGTGTGATGATGAAATAACTGCTTCTGCCAAGTAACTGTTGGGAATAATAGGAGGAGGAGGAGGAGGAGGACACATGCTGAGCTCACAGCATAGATTTCCATTACCAATGGGGTAGCAGGAGATAGTGGGAAAATGCATCAGAGAGCAGCCATTTTCAGTGATAATCCTGTGTATTTCATCATGGATTCTATCCAGCAGATTAAGGTGGATGCAAATGTAGCCTGGCTAATTAGAGGGATACTCCATGGGTACAAATTTGCCATACATTAAAGCTGTGTTTCACTGAAGACTACAAGATGCCAATAGTTTTAATTAAGCGAAGAAGATAAAAACACCCATAATTTCCACATGGACAACAACCTATTCAGAAGCACTTAAGATCGCAGCTGGTTCCTCACTATGTGGGGTTGAGAACAAAAGTGAGCAGGGTCCGTCTAAAGACCCACCCACTGCACCATGCTTGGAAGTGGAAAGAAAATCACCCCAAAAGAGAGATGAGAACAAAGATGGTCAGCCATCTATTTCCAGTTTTGTTTTTACTGTGTTTACGCGTGCAAAGACTACAAAAATATCACTCCAAAAGTGGCCTTTATAAATTTAAGTAGTTTCACACACTCACACTCACACACGTATATGATAGACAAACATATATTCTGTACTTAGATATTCAAGGAGGTGGTAAAAAAAGTTCTTGGGAGTAAATGTTACTCCTGGGCCACTTTCCCCACCTATAACATATACATAAGACTCCCTGGGATGTACTTGTTGCAACAACCAAGGCCGCACATTTACAGACCATGAAAACGAAGAAGCTTGCAAGTTATCGCACATCAATTCACGTTATATACTGATGTATTTCCTAGAAAACTGCTAATTCTAAAATGGCTATTTTTATCCCATATGTGACTATTTGCCATGGTGAGAGATAAATAAGTACAACCATGCTGTTGGAATGGAATAAATCACTTTAATTGATCTATCAGACGCCAGGTAAATGCTTAGTTTCTAATGCTTCTAACCTTGAGCATGCACTCTATAATGCCTTTGTTAAAATACAGCATAATTACCTACTCTCAGAGATGCCCAACTGCCACTCCTGTATGATTAATCTATAGTCATACTCCCAGGAATGGCAGTTTACAAAACCCATAAGCATGAGTCATTAATACATACAATCAACAAGTAATATTAACATCTACCCATACCATAACGTGGTAATTTCCAGTGCAGAGACAAAACAGATTTACCTACCACCAGAGAAAGCCCATTAAAGTCAAACATGTACAAACTCACAGGAAACTTCCACGGCTAATTTCTTGTGATGAAGAACTTTCCCCACTGAGCCATTATGCTCACTAGCTTGCCTTGATTCAGCCACCCTCTCCTATTGAGGTTGAGGTGAGAATAAAATAGAAGAAGTCATGTACAAGTTCATTGCTAGCATATATAATGATAGAATATTATATTTGAATTAAGAAAAGCTTACAAATTTCACTCGTGGTAAAAGAGCTTGGCAGCCAAGCCTGTTCTATGGAGTAAGATACAGTACCCTCTGCAAAACCCTGTCTTTCCCCATAAGTATCCTCTTTAGGATTAGATGTAAGTATCCAGAGTGGGCAAGACAGATAATGGGTCCAACTACCACAGGTTGGCTTCCTTTCTGTTTATTTTTATGACAACTGTTTGCTACTTATGTTTTTATTTTTTAAATCCTATAAACCATCTTTTGTCACCAGACAGGAAGGGAGAGTAACAGTTTTAAAAATTTAGTCTAGGACACTGTTTCTCACAATCACCAAAACAATGCTTCTAGAAAGCCTAAATGCCCCATGCAATGGCATTAGTTCTCACCCATGGATTGCCGCTGCTGCCTCTGCCCACCAAGTGCATCCAAGGGTATGAAAGCCATGTATTTTTCACTTTTAAAAACCCCTATGCCTTTCCTTTACAATTATTTATTCAATGTCATCTTCTGAAAGGAGAGGCCTGTCTCCTCATACTTTCCAAACTGCCAAGAATACAGGTAAAAATAATAATTTCGTGTCAGAAATTATTCTAAGTTGAAAGGATTTCTGCTGGAAAAACTTTGATGTGGGGACGCCCGAATGAGGCTCATTTCATGTCCCCCAATATCTTTTCCCGCTGAAGTGGTCATTATTTATCTACTTGCAATTTCTTGCTTTTGAACTGCTAGGTTGGCAGGAGCTGGGACAGAGATGGGCCCTTAATACGTCATGCGGTACCGGGGTCTCGAACTGCTGACTTGCCGGCCTTCCAGCTAATAAGGCAAGCTTCTTAAAAACTGGGCCACCGCAACCCCTTAAACATACAGACAGAATAGCAGCAGGATAAAAAAGAGCAGCTTAAACTAACAGCAATGCCAGCAGTAATTTAATTTAATTTTTAAATGTCTATGCCACCCACTCAGGCGAACCCGACTCTGGGCGGCTTACAACAATTAAAAACATATAAAACAGGTAAAAACTCCTTAAATCACCCACCCACCTACCCCCACCCCCTTCATAAAAAGAGGTAAAAAGAGGTACAGAGGAAGGGACTCTAGATTGGTGTTTTTAACTTGGAATGAGCCAGTAGGCAGGGGCCGTATTCCCATTAAGGCCCCACACCTGTCCTGCCAGCCAGGTTTTCAGACCTTTTCTAAAGGGCAGCAATTCTGTCTGTAACCTTAGCTCTGTCGGCAGGAGGGTCCAGAGGGCTGGTGCGGACACGGAGAAGGCCCTCCTTGGTGTGCTAGAGAGGTGAGCCCCTCTAGCTGATGGTACAATAAGAGAGCCTATCCGGTCCGCTCTGGTTGGATGGACAGACACTCTTGGGGTGATGCGGTCTGTAAGGTCTCCTGGCCCACTACCATGTAGGGCTTTAAAGGTCTGCAGTAGCTGCAGTAATCCTACTGTCATGTTTCACATTACATTTCCCATCATGTGAATTTCAGGGAGCTGTAGACCCAGAAAGTGGCTCAAGATTAGAAGAAAACAGACAGCAGTCAGAAAGAATATAGATTAATGCCTCTAAGTCTTCCTTATGCCTGAAATCTTCTTTATTCAATTTGTATGTCCTTTTACAGGGTCTATTCCTACCCTATAGCCACTGCAGATAGGCTAAACCTCAATACAGACACAGCACTCCTGTTCTGTCCACTCCTTCTCCCAAATCTCATTCTTCTGTGCAGGACAATGACTATAAAGATTTATCTATTTATCTAAAGACTACCTACTGGTGGTGAGAGCTGGACCATTAGGAAAGCTGAGTGCAGAAGAATAGACGCCTTTGAGATGTGGTGTTGGAGGAGAGTTTTGAGAGTCCCCTGGACAGCGAGGAGAACAAACAGGTCAATCTTAGAAGAAATCAACCCTGACTGCTTCTTAGAAGGTAAAATAGTAAAAATGAAGCTGAAGTACATCGGATACCAAATGAGAAGGGAGAATTCACTTGAGAAAGGCTTGATGCTGGGAAAAATGGAGGGCAAAAGAAGAAGGGGCGACCAAAGATGAGATGGCTAGATGGTATTGTAGACACAATGGGCACAGAGTTGGGAGGGTTGAGGAGGATGGTGGAGGAGGGCAGGGCTGCCTGGAGGACAATGGTCCATGGGGTCGCAAAGGGTCTGAGTCGACTGTGCAACTGAACAACAACTGATGTGTCAGATTTATGATAGAATCATAGGATCACTAAGTTGCAGGAATCCAAATCAAAGCAGATCTGGCAGGTGGTAGTCATATTCTCTCGTAAATGCTTCGGTTCCACTGTCGCCCTGCTCTAACTGATAAGAGGTTTTCCCTCATATTCAGCCTATATCTGGCTTTCTGCAGTTTGATTCAGTTATTACACATCCTGCTCTCTGGGAGGATGGAGAAGAGATCCTGCCCTTCCTCTTTAGCCAAGGGCTAATGTTGATTGACGGATTTGGGGTCTTATAATTATTAAAATATAGGCATCTTTTCCCAAATCTGCCTTTTTCTGTAGGGCTTTAGATGAGAGAGCCTCCTCAAGAATTTGGGAAAGCTACTGTCTCAGAATACACCTCCCAGAATCCTCCAGTCATTAACCCCATTGGTTAGGAAATTATGTACTCTAGCAACCTACTCAACCAGTTAAGAAACCTACTTTGTCAGCGGAAAGCCCTCAGATGTATTCTGGTGGGTCTCAAGGGATGGGGAAGACCTTGTGCCACCTCATCCATCCTGGTGGAACTTCCCAATTACAGACCATGGCTTCCTGTTTTGAGTTGATCCACCTCACCTTCCGTCCTCCTCCTCCGCCACTGCCTTCCTCTCCTTCTTTCATTACAGGTCTTTTCCAGCCTATGGTGTGACCGAAGGATAAATGCACCTTCTTAATGACTGTAACGGTAAAGGTCGCCCTTGCACGAAAGCCAGTTGTGTCCGACTCTAGGGGTCAGTGCTCGTCTCCGTTTACACCCAAAGAACCATCCCCGTCTGCAGACGTTGCCCTGGTCATGTGGCTTACATGACTGGACACAGGAATGTTGTTACCTTTTCCGCAAAAGTGGTACTTATTCATTGATATGTAATCTGTTGCATTTTTGGTTTGTTAGCTAAAGGTAAGGTAAAGGTTTCCCTTGGTCGAAAACCAGTCGTATCCGACTCTAGGGTGCAGTGCTCCTCTCTGTTTCAAAGCCGAAGAGCCAGTGCTGTCTGCAGACGTTTCCGTGGTCATGTGGCAGGCACGACTAGACACCGGAGCACACGGAACGCTGCTTACCTTCCCACCGAAGTGGTCCCTATTTATCTCCTTGCAATTTCGTGCTTCCGAACTGTATTTTATTTAACATGTTGTAAGCCGCCCTGAGTCAGCCTGTGCCGAGTAGGGCGGGATATAAATTGAATAAACATAAACCATCTATTTGCAATTTCTTTGCTTTCAAATTGCTATAGTTTGGGCTGGAGTTGAGACAGACAACGGGAGCTCACTAAACCACGCAGCACCCGGGGTCTCGAACTGCTGACCTGCCAGCCTTCCAGTCGCCAAGTTCAGCGTCCTAGCCACGAAGCCACCAGGCAGCCTCTGCAGCGGGAGGCTCCACCGAGGAGGAGGAGGAGGAGGAGGTGCCTGTGGCGGCGCTCTCCACGTTCTTACTTCACCCCCTCCTTTCTACATGGACTCGCCTGCCTCCCCCCGCCCCCTCCCCCGCTTACTTTGGTTCAGTCCGAGGTGCCAGCCATCTCCCCACCCCCACGCACACCCCAAGCATCGTTAGGCCCAAGCCCAACCCTGTCCCCCTTCGGGCCCTTCTCCTCTCCTCACCCAGCGACATGTCGATCTTCTCCAGGGGCTCGCAGCTGGCGTTCCGGAGCCCAGCGCCGAAGCTGTTCATGGCGGCCGTATCCGGGGGTGGCCACCTCTCCTCCTCCACAGACACACACAAGAGAAACTGACCCCACCACCACAGGGACGACGAGGCGCTTTTTCCTTTGACTTCTGCGCCTGCGCGGGTGGCGCAGAGCGCATGCGCTTCTCCCCCTCACGTCCGAGTTCAGCTCTACCAAACGTAACACACTAACGCCTTCTGCGAGCGTGCGTGGAATGGGAGGGGGGGATGGTGACGTATCTGTTACTAGGGCTACTGCGCGTGCGTCCCCGCTGGGATGGGTGCGAACCATGGAGGTATAAAAAAAAAAACAGATGACATGACGTCACAAACTTGAAGCCGACTAATCTGACAGCCCGCCATGTTAGTTGGCCCAAAGCATTGCCTTAGGGTGCTTTGATTGTGTGGAGTCGTGAAAGTAGATCGGGGTTTCCTCTTTAATATCAGTGGGTGGGGTGTTGCGATCCCCGTCTCCGCTGGCTCCCCTGGGTCCAGAAGGGTTGGGGGGACAAACGGAGTGTTGGGGTGTGTGGAATCGATCCCCTCTCCCTGGTCCCTTGGGTTTGGGGGGACAAAAGGGGTCTGTCCCCCAACCCTTCCAGAGCAAGGGGACCCGGCAGAGAGGGGTTCCCCCCCCCCCGCAGGACACCCGTTATTAAAGAGAAAGCAAGCGGTTTCTTCTCATTAAAAATGGAGTGTTTGGGAGGGGGGTGAAATCGATCCCCTCTCCCTGGTCCCCTGGGGATGGGAGGTTTGGGAGGACAAAGGGGGTCTGTCTCCCCAACCCTCCTGAACCCAGGAGACCCAGCGGAGAGGGGGAATCCCCCCACACACACCCCATATTAAAGAGAAGAAAGCAAGCGGTTTCTTCTCTTTAACAACGGAGTGTTGGGGAGTGGGGGTGGATTGATCCCCTATCCTTGGTCCCCTGGGTTTGGAAGGGTTGCAGGGGGGAGGGGTCTGTCCCCCCAACCCTTCTGGACCCAGGAGACCTGGGAGAGGTGATCGATTCCATCCCCCTCCAACACTCCGTTGTTGAAGAGAAGAAGAAAGCGCTTGGTTTCTTCTCTTTAATATGGGGGGTGTCCTGTGGGGAGATCCCCTCTCTGCCGGGTCCCCTGGCTCTGGAACAGTTGGGGGGACAGACCCCTTTTGTCCCCCCAACCCCCCCAACCCAGGGGACCCAGAAGAGGGGATCAATCCACCCCCACCCCCCTCCAACACAAGAAGCAATCGTACGGTAGTCTGCCTGCTAATGTTTTGGTCCACCTAATATGGCGGCAGGCTTCAAAAAACTTACAGCATGGAGCCTGTAGTGCCATCTCCTGTTTTTTATACCTCCATGGTGCAAGCATCGTTTAAGCGACGTAGAGCATATCGCCCCCTGTCCGTTAGGAGGAGCGTAGCGTGATTCATTCTACTGGCTCTACTACGCCCGTGATGGCGAACCTTGGCACTCCAGATGTTCTTGGACTTAAATTCCCAGAAGCCCAAGCCCCCAATGAATCCACACGAAGGGGATTCATCTGGCCCGCGCTGCCCTTGTCGCTCCTGGAAACGGAAGTAAAACGCACCTGTGCAGTTAACTCTTCTGGGTTAACCCTCCGTACGGGCACGTTTTACTTCCGCTTCCAGGAGCGACGAGGGTGGCGCGGGCCGGATGAATCGCAGTAAACACCTTCGTTTTCATTTGGATTCATGGGGTCTTGGGCTTCTGGGAATTGAAGTCCAAGAACATCTGGAGTGCCAAGGTTCGCCATCATGGTACTACGCCATTCATCTCCCGGTAAATAGAACGGATAGGAATAGGAAGCCTGTTCAAGATGGGCAACTAGCTGGAGAGGGAACAGGAAAACCAAAATCGAACTGACTTAATCTGGTTCAGCAGAGAAGGCCACAGTCTTGAGTTTGCAATACCTGAGTATAACTATTGATGCCAGGACATTTTGGAGATTTCTAATTAAAAGGGTTGAAAAAAGTCAGAAGTAACTTCAAGACGTATAGTGACATCAAACCCCACTGCACCCAGAAGAATTCTTTCTAAACAAGCATACATCAGTTGGGTTTGTTGCCATAAATTGAAAACTTGATGGCACATTACCACAAGGTTTGGTGTGTAAGATCCAGTACACACTCACATGGAAATAAGCCTCATCCGGTTTGGAAAAGGCTGCCTGTTTATTTCGCATTACTATCTGTAGATAAAGAAAAAGCCAGTTAAAATGCAAAGGAAATCAGGTATCAGTTCATGATAGATCATATGTCAATGCAGCATTTTATGTTTCAACTTAGAATAAAATCCCAGTATTTTTTTGCCTGTGATGCAGGACATGGTTTGAAAACCCAGTCACTGCCTTGTGATGTGAATAGGCTGGTCTTTGAAATCCCAGTTTATACCAACATATAAGCTTAAATTATTTGCTTTATTTATTTATTTATTTATTTATTTTCTAATTTGTATTGCTGCCCAACTCCAGAGACTCTGGACGGCTCACAGAAAATAAAACCAATTGCAGTTTAAAAAGCAATAAAAACCCATTAAAACTACCGACAAAAGTTAAAAAAAAGATTAAAAGAGAGAGTGTGTTCTACTAAATTAGCCAGCAGGCCAGGGTTACCACATTGCTGGTGTCCAACACTTGCCCTGCCAGCCAGGTTTTTAACCCTTTCCTGATGCAGCTCAATTGGCAGGAGGTTCCATTGGGCCAGAGCAGACACTGAGAAGGCCCTCTTTCTGGTGCTAGAGAGAAGCGCCTCTATAGTGGATGGAACAATGAGAGAGCCTCTCTGGTCTGCTCTGGTGGGGCGGACAGATGTTCTTGGGGTGACACGGTCTCTTGAATATCCTGGCCTACTACCATGTAGGCCTTTAAAGGTCATTACCAGCACCTTGAATTGCACCCAGAGGCACACTGGTAACCAGTGCAGCTACCAAAACAGCGGCGAGACATGAGCGTAACGTCCGCACCCCATCACCACCCGGGCAGCCGCATTCTGGACCAGTTACAGCCTCTAAATGGTCATCAAGGGCAGCCCCATATAGAGCGCATTACAATAGTCCAGTCCAGAGGTGACTAGGGCAGCTTCACATGCTTAATCCCTGGGTAAATTTATCAGAATGAAGGATGGCAGATGTGAGTCTAGAGAGCAGATGCAAAGCACAGGGAATGCAGGCAGGCAGTAGAAGGGTCAAGAGTGGCTTTTAATATCCAGGCCAGGAAGCCATCTGTCTGCAACTGAACTACAAGAGGAGATTTCATAAATAAGGAATGCTAAGTGGGCTTTTTACAAAACGCATCAACTTATTAGCGACCTGAAATGGCAAAAGTCACTTAACGGTCACTGGTGAAACAAAGCAACTTCCAATCCACGATTTTGATCCAACTGCAAAAATCAGAAAAGGAATAGTACTGTGACAGAAACACACATTTTTCTACATCTTGATAAGCATAATTTATACTGCAAATGGAAGTAAAGTGGTGATGACTCAATATTGTAGCCTGAGTTGAGATATATTGCAGAAACTGAGAGAAACCAAATAAGCATGAAGGGATTTAAAACATAATCAGAATAAATCCTGGTAGATAGTATTAGGCCTGAAGGGCAGCTTCACATGCTTATAAATTCACTGTTTTGTGCTTTGTTCCATCTTTCTCTTTCTCCAATTTGGTAGTTAAACCTAATCCACACTATCCATCAAACACAGTATTTTGGCCTGCCTATGTTAAATTGTTCTTCCTCTTCTTTTTCCTTTTCCAAGTCAAACGTGAAACTGCAAAAATGAAGGCACCTCTTGGGGAGTTCATTCGTTTCTCCCAACTGACCTAGTGTGAGAAAGATTAGCTGACAACACAAGGTTGCTGTTACCAGGGTACACCCGATTGTGGTTAAAAATACTACAATCTTTGAGGAGACTCTTTCTGTGTACCCCTGTTAAACGGTTAAGGTTGCCTGAGTGTTATGTACTGAATAGATTGTGACAAGTACCCTTTAACTGATTGTATCCGACAATTGTATCCATTGTAAGTAATCAATGACACATTGTAGCAAGCTGTTAAGAATAAGGCTGCTCGTGCCAATAGCAGTATCAGCTCACATGATACAGATTCCCCTGAATACCTGAAGGGCGGGAAACCTCCCCGCCGCACCGCACCTGGAGAAGATGGGCGTGACGATCCATGATGTCACACGGACAGTAACCAATGAACTATCACCCGGGTTATTCAAAATGTACAGTGTACTATAAATAGAGCTGTTTGGTCCACCTTTACCTCATGTTCACTCTGACTACCATGCAATAAAGTTGTGTTTTAGCCCTTACTGCGGCTCCTTCTTTGTCTTCCGTGCAAGACACCAAATTGGCGACGAAGGTGGGATGGCGTCCCGAAAAGTGAACATCGCGCCCTTCGATACCACGAAGCCAGAAAAATGGGAACTCTACGAACAGCAGTTCCTCTACGCTATGGACCTCGAAGGCATCGAGGAGGGAGCCCAGCGCCAGGCATTCCTACTGGCCCAGTGCGGCCTAGAGACTTTGGAACTGGCCACCAACCTCCGAACGCCGAGACCGCTCAGGGCCGTGCCCCTGGATGAGATCCTCGCCAAGTTGAGGAAGTATGTTTGCCCGAAAGTGTCCGTGTTTCCGGCAAGGTTGGCGTTTCAGCAGCGGTGCCAGTGGGCCGGTGAGTCCGTGGCAGACTTCGTGGCAGCCCTGCGGATGGCTGCCGTGCCTTGCTGGTGGGGAGCGTCCCTGAGTGAGGCACTGAGAGACAGGCTCCTGCTGGGCCTGCGAGATGAGGGGGCCAGGAAAAAACTCCTGGCCAAAGACGAGAGCATCTCGTTCAAGCATGTCCTGCGCATTGCCCAAGCCGCCGAGTCAGTGCAACAAGGCGAACGGGTGTGCCGGGCCAGGACCGCTGCGGTTGGGGCCCCCCGCCGGCAGTCCCAGTCCACAGTTGTTCCTCCCACGGAGAGCAGGGGCCCTCTGAGTCCACCACGTCCACCTCCGACTTCAGCGAGGACGAGGACGTGCAGCGGGTGCAGAGGAGACCCGAGAGGCGAGACCGCGCCAGAGGGGACCGCCACTGTGATGGATGCGGGGCATCCCACGACCGGAGCCAATGCCCATTCCAGAAGGCGGAGTGCCACAACTGCGGGTGGCGCGGGCACATCACAAATGTCTGCAAGCGGCGTTGAGACAACGGCAAGGGCCAGGCAGAACGGCCCCAACGAAAGGCAGATGGGGTCGGGCACATCCTCGACAACGAGCCCCAGGAGCACCGCGTGTCTTGACGGATTCCCGACGACCGCGACCAGACGGTCCACAGCGTGCAGTTGCGGCGGCCCCAGTTTTTTGTGGAGGTACTGGTACAGGGGGTCCCAATAAGGATGGAGATTGATTCGGGGTAATCGTACTCCATCGTCTCCCACAGGGAATTTCTACCCATTCCTCCAAAGTCAAGCCCCAAGCTGAAGGCCCTTAAGACTAATTTGCGGGACGTTCAGGGCAAGAGTATACCAGTGTTGGGGGTGGGAGAGTTCAACGTTTAGTTTAAAAGGTGCTCCGCGCAGTTGCCCCTAGTAGTCCTAAAGGAAGGGTCCTGCTGCCTCCTGGGTATGTAGCGATGTCTGGCCGCTAGGGCGGCGTTAGAGCCCGGAGGAGACTGATCAATGACAACACGAGGCAACAGGAGCGAGATCAGATCAGTACTTTATTGGAAAAAGGCAACATCATTTATAGGGAAAAAAGCGCAACGGTGGCAAGCTGTCATTTGACAGGAAAATTACCTCACCCACGTACACGGGTTAATGGGGAACTCCTCAAAGGGGAGTTAATTAACTGGGGCAAACATGGGTTTAGGGACCTCATTGTCTTGGGGATTAGACAGGGGCAAACATCTGCACTGTTTGCACCGGGGATTTTCCTTGGCCAGGAGATGAGTGTTTACCTAATCAGTTACTGGAGTTAGTAATTAGCCTACCTTGCAGAACCGTCGGTCAGGTCATGTAATTAGGTGAATCAAACCCTATATTTTATTCACCCCCCTTAATTTGTCTGCCCGCAGAGCCCGTGGCTCAAGGAGCGTCCTCCTGAAGCGGCCTCTGCAAGGGCCGTTTCCATGCCCGATGGGCATGGGGAAACCACATTTCCCCTTTCTTATTTATTTAAGAACCTGACCGGCGATCTTGCGTAGGAGCGGCATCAGCTGTTGGTCGGGAATGACGTCACGGGGTTTCCTTCTGCGGCGACACTTCGAGATCAGCGGGGGAATACATTGAGCAAAACAGCAAACGGCAATGCCTAGTATGACTACCCCCACCACCACCTTGATCACCGTCTGAAGCCACCCCCAGGGGATCCACGACCACATCCAAGTCCACAGGGAACTCCACCAAGCCCCCCATGCGGAACCCTCAGTGATCCCCTGGACTATGGTGTGGAGATCAGTGAGCTGACTCTGGATCTTACGGGAGTTGTCAGTAAGATTGAAGCAACACATTCCATGAAAAGATTCGCAACCCAGGTGGTGCAGCAAGAGGAGGTAGTCGATAGCCGCTCGATTGTCAAGAACTGCATGGCGAAGTTCTGCCTGTTCCTGATTGAGGAGCGCTATCGCTGTGGAGGTATGGTTAATGGCTTTGGCCAAACCGCAAGCCAAGCGGCCAATCCTCCGTGCATTGCCGACGGCCAAGCCTGGCACGCCGACAAGGCTGACTGCTAGTGATACATACTCAGCGGGACTCAGTACTCTAAAGCTGCTGTCACAAGAGCTGTCTAACTGGGTTGTGCGTGTGTGCCGTATGAGTGGGGAGACATTTGAAACATTGGAAACATGTGGAGCATTAGAAACATTTGTGCTTGGGGCAATCATGTCCTTAGTAGGAAGCAACAGTGTCAAACGACTGATACAACACATTGAGTCCGACAGATTCGCAGGAATATAGTTCCATGTGAACTGGTTGCAGGTGAAAAACCACCCTGAAGGTAGGGTGACGTGAGCGTACAGCGAAGTGAGTGTCTCTGGCTTATTGCAAGTCCAGTTGCCGCTGCCAGGGTCAAGGCAGCGGCGCCGAGTCTGACCGCCTGAGGTGCAGCCGGTCATTCGGGTGCAAGCAGCGTCCGGGCTGATCGCCACTCGAGGGGTATGGAGAGTGGTGGCGTCAGCCGGCAAGGTTGATGCAAGTCGCAATCCCCCCCAGCGTGCATATGCTGAGAAGGTGATAGGAGTGTGTGGGCCAAAGAACGCCTTCAGCAACCAGTCGCCATCCTTGGTGCGCGCGTCCAGAGTGTGGCACACGGGGATGAGACAGGTGCTGAGGATAGATGCAGAACCAATGTCCTGCTGTAGACAAAAATCGGACTGGTTGACGAGGCCCGCCAACCTTTCCCACAAGTTGTACTGCATTCGTGCGGAAAGATCTTCACCAGGCGGCAAACCGTCGGCCTGGATCGGAGTAGCCTGAACGCACCCCCCAAAAGCAGGGTGAGGGTCAGGATGGCGATGATCGCCATGGAGTTGGCATGAATCTGGGCAAAGACTGCTGCTACGAGGTTCTCCGGTGTCGGCTCCTTCTCCTCGCGCTGGAGGGCGTCCTCAGCTTTACTGCAAAGCGCCTTGACCATCCCCCAGGTGATCTTCGGCGCCGCCGGTGGCCGTCTCCTCCGGCGGGTCTTGTCGGTCAGCGTGAGGTCCTCCATCTCCGGGATCGGACTCGGGCCGGCCTGGTTCCACGCCATGCGGTTCCAAGTGAGGCTTGACGCACCGGGCTGGAATCCAAACGACACCTGTAGGAGACATAACTGCAGCATACCCTCTTCCCCAGGTTATGAGCGGCACCGGGCCCCTCCAAGAAGGGTCTGGTGGCACTCGGTACCGGACCATAGGTCGCGGGAGAGCTTCCGAACGGCGGAAATGCTTCTCCTGCGGCGTACAATCCGAAAAAACATTAAGGTGATTGTACGTGAACAATACCTTGTTGAGACACATCTGTGCTTCTCCCTGTGACTTGGGGAGGGCTGGTGGCTCCCCCCTTTCTGTTTGTTTGTCAATATAGGACTTTAGCGTCCGATTGACCCGCTCTACAATCGCTTGCCCTTGCGGATTGTAGGGAATTCCAAATGTATGCTTGATGTCCCAAGTAGCCATGAAGGCGGCCAACTGCCTGGAACTGTAGGCCGGCGCGTTGTCCGTCTTCACGTGCCGCGGCTTGCCCATCGCCGCAATGCAGGAAAGGAGGTGCTGCTCCACGTGGGAAGCAGCCTCCCCTTTCTGCGCCGTTGCCCAAACAAACTGAGAAAAAGTGTCAATGCAGACGTGCATGTATTGCCATCTGCCGAGCTGTGGCACATGTGTGACGTCCATCTGCCATACCTGATTAGCCTCTGTCCCTCGTGGGTTGACCCCCCACGAGGGCCCCCCCGGTGCTCCTGCGCAATGCTGGCAAGAGCGGACTATACCCTGGGCTTGAGAAAGCGGCAGATTGAACTGTCAAGCGAGTGCCTTGGCATTTTGGTGAAAAAAGGCATGACTTTGGATTGGAGTAGTGAAAACTCCCAAAACTGAACGTTGCTGAATTTCCTTTGCCACCGCATCCGCTCTGCTATTGCCCGCAGAAATCGGACCCGGTAGGTCTTGGTGACTTCGGATGTGGGCAATATAGAGCGGCTCCGTGCGGTTCCGCAAATGAAATTGAGCAGTGAGAAACAGACTGAGCAAGTTCTTGTCTATCGCGGGAGTGATGTAAGCTCCCGGTAGACTGTGAAGCAAATTCCTTACATACAGACTGTCAGTAATGATATTTAAACGTTCCTTGGCGAAGGTGCGCAAGGCAAGGTTCACGGCTGCCAACTCTGCCCGCTGCGCGGACTTCTGTGGAAGAGTTAGCAGCGTGTGCCAAGCTTCGCCCTCCTGCCAAGTCAGGACACCATATGTGCGTCCCCCATCGGTAAAAACTGTCTTGGCCCCCTGAAGCGGGACCAGCGAAAGCAATTCGAACAAACTGACTGTTCCTGTCTGAAGTGAGACAAGTCTAGGGTCTTTGGGCAAATGGTATGCCAAGCTTCCAGTGAATCCTTCCAAAGCTATCGGAAGCGAGTCACCTAGCTGCATCAACTGATGAATTTGTTCCTTGGTGAACGGGACTATGATCTTAGCTAAATCGTGCCCAGAAATGTCCCTTGCTCTCAGCCTGCCGCGGTAGATCACCGCGGAGACCAGTTCTTGGGGCGGAACAATGTTCCGAGAAGAGGTGTTAGGCAAGTATACCCACTCCACAATTTTCGCTCCCTTCTCTGAGTCCGCTCCTAGTGCCCCAGTGAACATGGATCCTGACCGCACGATGTACAAATTCAGGATCGGGGCATACGGCCCCTGGGCGATCCTATCCACCCACCTCTGGCTGAGAACTTGGTTCACCTTCTCGAGCGCCAAGCGCGCGTCTCGAGAGATTTTTATCCGGTCTGCCGGCTGCTTACCTAAGGTTAGCAGCGAGAAGAGCGGTTTTAGAAGATCCGTATCTAAACGAAAATACGGTCTGGCCCAATTGATGTTCCCCAAAACTTGCTGCAACTCTACAAGGGTGACTGAGTCTTGTAAATTTATCTGAGGCAGGACTGGTGCTGCAAAAGAGCGGAGAAGCCGATGGCCCAAGTATGAAAAGGGCTCGGTTCTCTGCACTTTCTCAGGGGCAATAAGTAAGCCTTTGTCCCCCAGGCTGGCCTGAATGTCAGAAAACATTTCGCTGCCGAGCTGCGGCAACGCTACTAAAATGTCGTCCATGAAATGACACACAATAGCTTTAGGGTAAAGGCTTCGGAACTTAGCCAGTGCGCCGTGAACATAAATTTGACACAGGGTGGGCGAATTGAGCATGCCCTGTGGCAAAAATTTTCACGCGTAACGCTGCGTGGGCTCACCGTGGTTCACGACCGGCACCGTAAAGGCGAACCTTTCCCGGTCCCTGGGGTCTAAGGGGATGGTATAAAAGCAATCCTTGAGATCTACAACTAGGATCTCCCACCCCTCGGGAATCATATTAGGATTTGGGATGCCGCATTGAAGTGGACCCATCGGCTGAATGCATTTATTGATCTCTCTGAGATCGTGGAGGAGTCGCCACTTCCCCGACTTCTTTTTAATCACAAAAATTGGCGAATTCCAGGGGCTTGTGGACTGTTCTATGTGTCCTGCGTCTAGCTGTTCTTTAACTAGCTGCTTGAGGGCAACTAATTTCTCTCCCACTACCGGCCATTGTTCTACCCATACCGGAGTGTCGGTGAGCCATTTAAGTGGCAACGCCATTACCCGAAGGTAAGCGTAGCACCGTACTGCTGGAGAATGTCTCGCCCCCAAAGGTTGATGTGCACGTCAAGAATGTGCGGCCGAATTACCGCCGTGCCGTCAGCCTTTGGGATTGTGACCTCTACTCACTCTCGGCTCCTGAACGCTTCCTGGACGCCTCCTACCCCCCACACATCGGAGACCGGCTCAATGGCCCACTCTCTTGGCCACTGGCTCCTGCTTATCACTGACACATCCGCTCCGGTATCGAGTAACCCTGAGAACACCCTTTTGTTCAAAAATACCTCGATAACGGGGCGCTGTTTCCACTCAATGTTGGTCTCCACTGTCGCTAAGACCTGGTATCCTTGCACTGCTTCACTCGCGCTCGAGCGGTCTGCTGAACCGGACTCTGAGCTGTCCCTGAGCCTTCCCTGGCTGCCTGCTGGCGAGTGACAAGGAACCATGATCAGTTGCGCTAACGTGTCTCCCTTGTGGATTGTCTGGGGCAGGTGCGCCCAAAGCTGGACCTGGAGAATGCCTGAAAAATTCGAGTCAATGACTCCTGGAATTATGAAAATTCCGCGTGCTCCAGCTACACTACGGGGCAAAACTAAACCTATAAAGCCTCTGGGCAGGGGTCCCATGTACTGGGTGTCGACTAGATAGACTGTGCCTGGCAGGTCGCATGTAACGTCCGCCTGGCAAGTCAATTCTAGCCCCGTGCTGCCCTTGGGGCTGGCCTGTGCCCTCGCAGTGCCTGGGATGTGCCTAGAATCTAGTCTAGGCCTGGGGAGTTCTGGATCTGGGTGAAGGAAGCCTCTGTTTGGACTGGGGCCAGAGACGTGCCCGGATTCCGGTTTCCCGAGCTCGGACAAAACCTGGCCCAATGGTAGCCTTTCTTGCACTTCGGGCAGGGGGTGTTCGGAGCCTTGGGACGGCCGGACTTTTGTCCGCCTCCCTTGGATCGGCACTCCCGAGCGAAGTGACCGACCTTGCCACAATTGTGACATGCCCCCTTGTTCTTGCCATTCGGTCTTCTTCCCCCCTGCACCGCTGCCGCTAGCAGACCCATCTTGTAGGAGTCTGTGCCAACGTCGGAGCATGCTCGGATCATGTCCGTTAAGGTTATGTCAGGGCGATTGCCCAGGGACTGCAAGATTTTACGGCAGTCCAAGTTGCCGTTGTCTTTGGCTAGCTTAATCATGAGCTCTTCCTGGGCTTGCTCATTGTCAATCTGCCTGCTGATTGCTTCTTCCAGGCGATTGATGAAGTCCATGTAGGGCTCTTGGGCTCCCTGCTTAATGGCGGTGTAATTTTTGGCCGTTTTGCCAGACGCTGGGACCTTGAAGTATGCCCTATAGGCAGCCTCGGCTGACATCTCTAGGGTGGCGAGAGGCAGGTTGATTTGAGCGTTGATGGACTCAAAGGCACCTGAACCATATAACTGGTCAGGGATTACCGCGCCTCCCATCCTGGCAGCCCGAGCTTGCGCCTCTAGGCGGAACTCGCTGTCCCAAATCATGTACTGGCTGGGGGTGAGCATCATCCTCATGACGGCTTTCCAATCATGAGGAATCCACATGGTGGTCTCGCACACTTGCTGAAGCGTGCCCCTCGTAAAACGACTTTGGAGCCCTGTCTCAGAAATTGCTTTCCGTAAAGCCATGAGAAGCTTGTACGGGACTGGGGAATGTACTATCTGCTGTGCGCCCGTGAGCGCATCCATCTCCAAACGGATGGGACAAATCTGTCTGAGTTCAGCTAGCTGTTCAACTGACAATTCCCCCTTCTTGAGTTCGATCTCAGCTGTGCGCTGAAGGGCACTCTTCACGACTAGGGAACCTGGGGCTGTCAGAGAAGCGCCAGCGCCTCTCATTCCTTGCGTTCCCTCGGTGACGTCTGCAGCTGTCACCGCGGGAAGGCTCCCTGCGCTACTCTGCTGATACTTGAATGTCGGATAGAGTGCGGTGGGCGCAGTCGGCTCGACTGGCGCGCCTGATGGCTTCTCTAATGGGGGTTCTTCCGCTTCTACCCGGACTGGCTCGATCTGCTCTAAGAGTCTCCTACATTTCCGCCATGTGCGGACTATCCCTCCTGGAGCTTTCGGGGTTTGCTGAATGCAGTCTCCTATCTGATCCCAGAGCTTCAGGGTCAACGTACCTACTTCTGGGTAAAGTAGGCAGTGTTCCCTGAGGTACGCCAAAAGTCTCGCTAGCTCCCTGCTGTGAAATCGGAACTTAAAAACCCTGGCCAGGATTTTGAACTCTTGCTCCCGAGTTCTTTGGCTAGCGGACGGACTTGGTCTATGAGAACAAGTCCCCATATTACCTGCGATGGTCCTCTGAAGTTTCCTCCTCGGGACGAAGATCGACGCGTCTTTGCAGGCAACAGGTTCGGGCGACGGGTGTCTGGGGTAGAACTCGGAGCGTGGACCTTCTGCCACGGGCCCTTCTATCGGCCTCTGCGATGTCAGGGGCTCACAGCCTGCCCTGAGCGGAACGCGTTTCCCTCTATGGCAAACCTCTCGAAAGCGAGGAGGAAGCGGTAGGAATGTCTCTCTGGAATGCCTCGTGGCGGGCCGCTCTCTGTCCGGCTGGCTGCCGACCAGAGCGCCGCGCTATCCTCCGGGCTGGCGGGTCGCGGTTCAAGCGTGGAACCGGACCGCGTAGATCGCTACTCACGAGTAGACCTCTCCGGGGTCCCTTACTCACGAGTAAATCACGTCGGGGTCACCAGCTGTAGCGATGTCTGGCCGCTAGGGCGGCGTTAGAGCCCGGAGGAGACTGATCAATGACAACACGAGGCAACAGGAGCGAGATCAGATCAGTACTTTATTGGAAAAAGGCAACATCATTTATAGGGAAAAAAGCGCAACGGTGGCAAGCTGTCATCTGACAGGAAAATTACCTCACCCACGTACACGGGTTAATGGGGAACTCCTCAAAGGGGAGTTAATTAACTGGGGCAAACATGGGTTTAGGGACCTCATTGTCTTGGGGATTAGACAGGGGCAAACATCTGCACTGTTTGCACCGGGGATTTTCCTTGGCCAGGAGATGAGTGTTTACCTAATCAGTTACTGGAGTTAGTAATTAGCCTACCTTGCAGAACCGTCGGTCAGGTCATGTAATTAGGTGAATCAAACCCTATATTTTATTCACCCCCCTTAATTTGTCTGCCCGCAGAGCCCGCGGCTCAAGGAGCGTCCTCCTGAAGCGGCCTCTGCAAGGGCCGTTTCCATGCCCGATGGGCATGGGGAAACCACACTGGGTACACAATGGTTCGGGCCCCTGGGAGTTTTCATCGGAGGCATACACGCCGTGCAGGCTGACCCGATCACGGAGGTGTGTAACACACACCCGGCCATTTTTGAGAAGGGGCTAGGGAAATTCAAAGGGCCCCCAGTTTCCTTCGAATTGGACTCCGACGTCCGACCCATCAAGATGAATCCAAGAAGAGTGCCTTTCGCACTAAAGGACAAAATAGAAACTGAACTGGACAAACTGGTGGGTCAGGGGATTTTGGTGCCGGTGGACTCCGCCGAGTGGGAAACCCCCATTGTTACGGCACTTAAGGCTAATGGGGAGGTCAGAATCTGTGCTGACTACAAGTGCACGATTAACAAGGCAATTCGCCCAAATGCGTATCCAGTGCAGGTGGTAAGCCACCTGTTAGCAACCTTGCATGGGGGGAGGTGTTTCGCCAAACTAGACTTGGCCCAGGCATACCAGCAATTGTCGGTAACCCCAGCTACAGCGCCGCTCAGACAATTGTTACCCACAAGGGAGCTTTTAAAGTGATGTGCCTCCAATTCGGCATAAATTCAGCTCTAGGGGTCTTTCAGTGCCTCGTAGAGAGATTGTTGAAGGGGCTCCCAGGTGTTTCCCCCTACTTTGATAACATTCTGATAACAGCGGGAGGGGAACAGGAATTGGCCAAGAGGTTAGACCGGGTACTAACGGTGTTCAAGAGAGCGGGGCTCAGGTTAAGAAAGGACAAGTGTGTATTTTTTTGCTGAAGAGGTAGAGTTTCTGGGTTTCCGAATAACCCCTGAGGGGATAAAACCAGCAGAGTCCAAGGTAGCGGCAGTGAATGATGCCCCTCGCCCCACCACCAAGGCCGAACTGCAGTCCTTCCTAGGACTCCTAAATTTATATCACTCTTTCCACCCGGGAAAGGCATCGGTAGTCGAACTGCTGCATAGATTGCTCAAAAAGGAGGCGGCTTGGCGGTGGAGGGACAGCCAGGAATGGGCGTTCCGGGGGCTCAAACAGCTTCTTTCTTCCGAGACTGTGTTGACCCACTTCGACCCAAAGAAACCAGTTGTGCTGGTCTGCGATGCCTTGCCGGTAGGGGTGGGGGCAGTCCTCTGCCACGTGCTAGAGAGCGGGCGAGAAGCCCCAGTGGCATACTATTCGAGATCCCTGTCCAAGGCAGAGCGCAACTACGCGCAAACAGACAGGGAAGCGATTTTCTCTATGGCAGGCCATTCAAAGTCGTGATCGACCATAAGCGCCTCTTAGGAATCTTCACCACAGATAAGCCAACCCCGCAGATCTTGTCCCCAAGGATGCTGCGATGGGCGATCTTTCTCAACGCGTACCAGTACGCGTTGACCTACCGCTCCGGCAAGGAGATCAGCCACGCTGATGCCCTTTCTAGGTCACCCCTCCCACAGGCAGGGGACCCCGAGTGCGAGGTAGAACAGGACCTCCAGGTGCTCCTGATTGAGGCCCTAGAGTCACCTCCAATTCTGCCAGCTGAGATTGCCAAGGCTACGGCGAAAGACAAGTCATTGGCCTTAGTCAGTTCATGGGTACAGAAAGGCTGGCCGGCAACCTCCCCTATGGAGGAATTCAGGATTTACGGTAGGCAGAGAGACAAGCTCTCCCTAGAAAGGGGCTGCCTACTCTGGGGGCAGCGGGTAGTAATCCCCGAAGTTCTGAGGTCCCGGGTGCTCAAAATGCTGCATATCAGCCACCCGGGGATTGTGCGCTCTAAGGCGCTAGCGAGGAGTTACGTCTGGTGGCCCAAACTGGACTCAGATATAGAACACATGGTTGGCACTTGAGTGAGCTGCCAGAGCACCCGGCCCGAGGAGTCCCGACTTCCGCACAGAGAATGGGACACGGCCCGTGGTCCGTGGTCCAGTCTACATGTGGATTTTGCGGGTCCTTTCAGAGGTACCATTTTCCTTATAATAGTGGACTCCTACTCCAAGTGGTTGGAGGTAATTCCCATGGCCAGTACATCGTCAGCTGCAACGATTAAGCAATTACGCAAGGTATTCAGCTGTTTCTGTTTACCTGAGGTACTTGTGAGCGACAACGCCACAACTTTCATGTCAGCGGAGTTTCAGGGTTTCATAGAGATTAACAAAATTCGCCACATAACTGCGGCGCCATTTCACCCCGCTACAAATGGTCAAGCGGAACGCCTGGTGCGAACAACGAAGGACGCACTGCATAGGATGGGCCCTGGGGAATTGAACTTGCAGCTCTGCCAGTTCCTATTAAGATACCGTGTAACCCCCTTAGCATCAGGGATCTCCCCCGCCGAGCTCTTCATGCGAAGGAAACCCGCCACGATTCTCTAGAGATTAGACCCAATCAGGGTGGAGGATACGGGTAGAAACATAGAAACTGGGGGCACCAAGAGTTTCGAGATTGGCCAGCCGGTACACTGCCGGAACTACGCGGCTGGCGGCCCCACTTGGGTACCTGGAATAGTGGTCAGACGGGGCCAGTCTCCTACAATGTCGAGACAGGCACAGGACTCCTCTGGAGGAGGCATGCCGACCAGCTCAGAGGTAGAGTAGCGGGAAGGCAAGACGTGAGTGACCAAATGGAGCAGTCAGCGTTAGGGTTCTCCCCCACCCGCTTATCCCAAGGGGGAGACACAGACCACAGGGGGGAGGGAAATGACACAAACCTGCATCCTTTTGACCCACCGGGTAACAGGAACAATTTAGAGGAGAGGGATTTTCAGAACTTGTTAGATTTTGAGTTAGGACACCGGGGGGGGGATTTTTCGGAGTGGTCCCCCACCCATCCAAGTGAAGAGCTGGGTTTTTCTTTCGTCCCTGGAGCCCCCGGTCTCACATCCCTGGAGTTTACTCCCACACCTAGACCTTCCCAATCCCCAGTTCACGACTCGCAGCCAATCGCTAACGAGTCACCCTCCTCAAATACAGGGACTCCGGCCCGAAGTGCGGCCACCCCTCACCCAAAGCGAACGTGCGGAAAGCCTCAATGGCTAAAGGACTTGGTCCTCACCTAGGGGGGAGGGATGTTATGTACTGAATAGATTGTGACAAGTACCCTTTAACTGATTGTATCCGACAATTGTATCCATTGTAAGTAATCAATGACACATTGTAGCAAGCTGTTAAGAATAATGCTGCTCGTGCCAATAGCAGTATCAGCTCACATGATACAGATTCCCCTAAATACCTGAAGGGTGGGAAACCTCCCCGCCGCACCGCACCTGGAGAAGATGGGCATGACGATCCATGACGTCACGTGGACAGTAACCAATGAACTATCACCCGGGTTATTCAAAATGTACACTGTACTATAAATAGAGCTGTTTGGTTCACCATTATCTCATGTTCACTCTGACTACCATGCAATAAAGTTGTGTTTTAGCCCTTACTGTGGCTCCTTCTTTGTCTTCCGTGCAAGACACCAAACTGAGCTTTCTTGTTTTCATTTTGCATTGCATCTTTTTTCGATTCTAAGCCAGAGAGCAGGGATTTGACTTTTCATGTTTTTACAGACAAGTAAAGTTTTTAGAAGTCTCCCAGCTGTAGAGCAAAGTCGCCATCGTCGACTGCAACTTGTATCCTAGAATGCATTTTTTCCTGAAGCAGAAAAAATGTAACTTGCGTGAATTTGTTTAAGGTGGATCCCAGCATGTGCCATGAAGTGACCCACACACTATGAGCAAAGTATAAATGCCATAAATGAACAGAGAAATAAATGTGTAGTGTGGAAAATCAGAACATGTACATGATCAGATGAGGATAATGCAAAGTTTTAGAGCATTATTATTACGTTTATTTCTATCCCGCTTTCCTGACACAAGTGCCACTCAAAGCGGCTCACAACAATTATAAATACAATAAACAGAGCAAAATATACAATAGAATACAAAAGGCAATACACAATTAATACAATCAAAACATCAAATTATGCAAAAAATACAATACAAAATAAGCAATATACAATACTGTATAATAGGAATACAATACATATAAGCATAATATCATACATAAAATGACAATGGGGGGAAAGGGGGAGGGGGAAGTCACATAATAATAATAATAACACATACATTATAAAAATTACAGAATTAACCTCAACCACCCAGCAGCCACAAAGGTGCCCAATGGTTCAAAAGACCATAAGGGCAGCTGCATCGACAGCAGTGGTTCCCACCTGTCACTTCCCTCGCAGAGAACGAGTCCCAGACAGGGCAGAAGACAAAAGTCCTAAAATAAGCGACTTTGGTCCCCCGAGCGATGGTGTGGCTGCAGGGTGAGCGCGTACCTCGCTGCGGCGGCGGTGGCAGTGGCTTTTCACCCTCCCAGCCAGGCGTGGCTCAGAGGGGGCAGCGGCGGGCGCAGGTGGGCTCAATCCCCGAGCGATGGTGTGGCTGCGGGGTGAGCGCGGGCCTCTCTGCGGTGGCGGCGGCAGCTTTTCACCCCTTCCGCCAAGCGTGGCTCGGAGGGGTCTGCGGCAGCGGCGGGCGCAGGTGGGCTCAATCCCCGAGGGATGGTGTGGCTGCAGGGTGATCGCGGGCCTCTCTGCGGTGGCGGCTTTTCACCCCTCCAGCCAGGCGTGGCTCGGAGGGGGCAGCAGCGGGCACAGGTGGGCTCAATCCCCGAGTGATGGTGTGGCTGCAGGGTGAGCGCGGGCCTCTCTGCGGCTGCAGTGGCTTTTCACCCCTCCAGCCAAGCGTGGCTCGGAGGGGGCGGCGGCAGCGGTGGGCGCAGGTGGGCTCAATCCCCGAGCGATGGTGTGGCTGCGGTGTAAGTGCGGGCCTCTCTGCGGCGGCGGCTTTTCACCCCTCCAGCCAGGCGTGGCTCGGAGGGGCGGCGGCAGCGGCGGGTGCAGGTGGGCTCAATCCCCAAGCGATGGTGTGGCTGCGGGGTGAGCATTATCTAAATGCTCCCAGCAAAACCCATGTAAAAGCTGACTACTGTAATATACTGTACTTGCTGATCCAAAATGGAGAGACAAGGAAGTCCTCGGGATCTCTTCCATAAGGGCTCCCTTAATCATTACAAATAAGGATGTTCACTATCAATTACTCTGTGGGGAAGCAACAGTTAGGACAGAGTATGGAATGACTGAGTGGTTTGGAATAGGAAAAGGAGTAAGACAAGGCTGCATTTTGTCACCCTGCTTATTCATCTTATACACAGAGCACATAATGCGCAATGCAGGGATGGAGGAATCACAATATGGGATCAAAATTGTGGGGAGAAACATCAACAATTTGAGATATGCAGACTTTGGTGTCTTGCACAGAAGACAAAAGAAGGAGCCGCAGTAAGGCTAAACACAACTTTATTGCATGATGGTCAGGGAGAACATGAGGTAATGGCGGACAAAACAGCTCTATTTATAGTACACTGTACATTTGAATATCCCGGGTTGTAGCTCATTGGCTACTGTCCGCTTGACTTCATAGATCATCACGCCCATCTTCTCCAGGTGTGGTGTGGCGGGAAGGTTTCCCGCTCTATTCGGGGAATCTGTGTCACGTGAGCCGGATGCTCGCTACTGCCACCTGTGGCCACTTAGCTCGCATCCTTATACAGCTTGCTACAATGTGTCTCTGATTAGATACAATGGGATACATTAACCCGATACATTCTGTTAAAGGGCACTTGCAATATTCACTCAATACATAACACAGATGATACCATCCTAATGGCAGAAAGTGAGGAAGACCTAAAGAAGCTCCTGATTAGGTTGAAAGAGGAGATTGCAAAAGCTGGTTTGAGGCTCAATATCCAGAAAACCAAGATAATGGCAACAGGCCCAATCAGTCCCTGGAAAATAGATGGGGAAGAAGTAGAAGCAGTGACAGATTTTACTTTCTTAGGATCCAAGATCTCTGCAAATGGAGATTGCAGCCATGAAATAAAAAGGAGACTGATGCTTGGGAGACAAGCTATGAGAAACCTGGGGAACATAGTTAAAAGTAGAGACGTCACCTTGAAAACAAAAATCTGCATAGTCAAAGCAATGGTATTCCAGGTGGTAATGTACGGTTGTGAGAGCTGGACCATTAGAAAGGCTGAGTGCAGAATAGAAGCCTTTGAGATGTGGTGTTGGAGGAGAGTTTTGAGAGTCTCCTGGACATACCTGTCAACCATCCCGATTTGGCCGGGATTACCATGGAATTTGACGCCGATTGACGTCATAACCCACCCCGCGCTGCCAAAACCCCGTAATTTGGCAGCAGGGGGAAACGCTTTCCACGCATGCGTGGAAAGCGACCTGCACACAAGAGATCCGCGCAGGTCCCATTTTTTCCGGAGCCGTGGGTTGACAGGTATGCTCCTGGACAGCAAGGAGAACAAAGAGGTCAATATTAGATTATCCCTGACTGCTCCTTAGAAGGACAAATAACAAAAGATGAAGCTGAAGTACTTTGGACATCAAATGAGAAGGGAGGATTCACTAAGTTGAGAAGGCCTTGATGCTGGGAAAGGTGGAGGGCAAAAGAAGAAGGGGAGGGCCAAGGATGAGATGGATAGATGGTGTAGTAGACGCAGTGGGCACAGGGCTGGGAGGGGTAAAGAGGATGGTAGAGGACAGAGGTGCCTGGAGGGCAATGGTCCATAGGGTTGTAAAGAGTCGGAATCAACTGTGCGACTGAACAACAACAAAAAAGAACATCACCAGGGGGACTGTTTCTGTTCCATCTGGATTCTGTCCTCCATGTCCCTGCAAAAAACAAAAAAAAAAAACCTATCTACCACTAGACTCCAGATATTACACCTGAAGAGAGAGAGAGAGAGAGAGAGACACACACACACACACACAATATGGGAGGGGTGAGCGAGCCTCCTTTGTCGCTTTGCCTCCTGGGGATTGTAGTTCTGACACACACACACACACACACACAAGCAATGGGAGGGGTGAGCGAGCCTCCTTCGTCGCTTTGCCTTCTGGGGATTGTAGTTCTCTCTCTCTCTCTCTCTCTCACACACACACACACACACACAATATGGGAGGGGTGAGCGAGCCTCCTTTGTCGCTTTGCCTCTTGGGGATTGTAGTTCTGACACACACACACACACACACACACAAGCAATGGGAGGGGTGAGCGAGCCTCCTTCGTCGCTTTGCCTTCTGGGGATTGTAGTTCTGACACACACACACACACACACACACACAATATGGGAGGGGTGAGCGAGCCTCCTTTGTCGCTTTGCCTCCTGGGGATTGTAGTTCTGACACACACACACACACGAGCAATGGGAGGGGTGAGCGAGCCTCCTTCGTCGCTTTGCCTTCTGGGGATTGTAGTTCTGACACACACACACACACACACACAAACACACACACACACAATATGGGAGGGGTGAGTGAGCCTCCTTTGTCGCTTTGCCTCCTGGGGATTGTAGTTCTGACACACACACACACACACAAGCAATGGGAGGGGTGAGCGAGCCTCCTTCGTCGCTTTGCCTTCTGGGGATTGTAGTTCTGACACACACACACACACACACACACACACACACACACAATATGGGAGGGGTGAGTGAGCCTCCTTTGTCACTTTGCCTCCTGGGGATTGTAGTTCTGACACACACACACACACAAGCAATGGGAGGGGTGAGCGAGCCTCCTTCGCTTTGCCTTCTGGGGATTGTAGTTCTGACACACACACACACACACACACAAAAGCAATGGGAGGGGTGAGCGAGCCTCTGCCTTCTGGGGGATTGTAGTTCTGACACACACACACACAAACACACACACAAAAGCAATGGGAGGGGTGAGCGAGCCTCTGCCTTCTGGGGGATTGTAGTTCTGACACACACACACACACACACAAAAGCAATGGGAGGGGTGAGCGAGCCTCTGCCTTCTGGGGGATTGTAGTTCTGACACACACACACACAAACACACACACAAAAGCAATGGGAGGGGTGAGCGAGCCTCTGCCTTCTGGGGGATTGTAGTTCTGACACACACACACACACACACACAAAAGCAATGGGAGGGGTGAGCGAGCCTCTGCCTTCTGGGGGATTGTAGTTCTGACACACACACACACAAACACACACACAAAAGCAATGGGAGGGGTGAGCGAGCCTCTGCCTTCTGGGGGATTGTAGTTCTGACACACACACACACACACACACAAAAGCAATGGGAGGGGTGAGCGAGCCTCTGCCTTCTGGGGGATTGTAGTTCTGACACACACACACACAAACACACACAATATGGGAGGGGTGAGCGAGCCTCCTTTGTCGCTTTGCCTCCTGGGGATTGTAGTTCTGACACACACACATACACAAGCAATGGGAGGGGTGAGCGAGCCTCGTTCGTCGCTTTGCCTTCTGGGGATTGTAGTTCTGGAATAGAAGACCCCCCTCCCCTCTTCCGCCGCTAGGGATGTTGGGTATTGCTGCGTGGGCGCTGCTGCTCGGCTAGGACGAACGGAAGCGGTGCATGCTGGGAGTCGAAGTCCGAAGTCCGGGGGGGCGCGGCCGCTCGCTTGGCCCCCTGGGTGTTGTAGTCCGATTGTGGGCGAGAGGCGGCGCCGGTGCCTGGTCACGCTCCGGAGTCCGGCCTGCCTGGGGAGGATGGCGGGGAAAGAAGGCGACGCGCTCGGCGAAGGGGGCCTTCTTCGGGCCGCCGGGCTCTGACCGCCGCCTCCCCACCCCCCGCCGGGGATGGAGGCCGGGGAGCAGGAGGAGGGCAGGTGAGGCGGCCGGGTGGGGTGGGCAAAGGTGGGCTGAGGTGGCGGGAAGGGGGGAATGGGTGGTTTTTCCCTTCAGGTAATGAGTGGGGTGGGGGCTGAACCAGTCGGGAAGATTATTAAGGAAG
Organism: Bradypodion pumilum; assembly: GCA_035047305.1. Taxonomy (NCBI): domain Eukaryota; kingdom Metazoa; phylum Chordata; class Lepidosauria; order Squamata; family Chamaeleonidae; genus Bradypodion; species Bradypodion pumilum. The sequence goes on from JAWDJD010000003.1 coordinate 384,369,112, forward strand.
AGTCTGAAATAAAGCAGAATATTCTTTTCTTTTTTTTTTGAGGAGGAGGAAGGGAAATGGGGTGTGTCAGGTCCTGGGGGAGGCGTCATTCAGGGTGTTAATGGGGGTGTTAATTAAGCTTTTGGATACTGTAGTAGCGTAGTGGTTAAGACGCTGAGCTTGACACCTGGAAGGTCAGAAGTGAGCTGCAGTCATCTGACCCAGCTCCTGCCAACCTAGCAGTTTTGAAAGCAAGAAATTGCAATCAGATGCATCGTTACTGTTTCAGCAGGAAAGGTAACAGCGTTACCGTGCACTCCAGCCTCTAGTCATGCCTGCCACAGGGCCATGGAAATGTGTTCAGACGCAGGCAGCGCTGACACTCTCACTGTCGTCGGAGATGAGCACCGCACCCTAGAGTTGGACATGCCCGGCTTTTGAGCAAGGGAGACGTTTACCTTTACCCAGTTAAGCATTTTTTTTTAGTGATGATGCCAAGAAGAGAACAGCAAGGGAAAAGCAGTGAAAGATCCTCAGTGGAGAACTGGAGTTTGGCCTGAGCCTGATCAAGAGGACCTTGGAATATGTGGTGCAGTGGAAGACACTAAAGTATGCATGAATAGATTCAAAACATAAATGCAATAAATGCAGTCCATTTCAGTATGAGGGCCGAAGGGCAGCTTCACAGTAGGAGGGGATCAAATGCCTTCTTTAAGACCAAAGATGTTGCAAGCAGGTGAAGTTTGTAATTGGTGCAGAGAAAGCACTTTGTACTGTTTGCTTGTACTACATGGCATGAAATTCTTGTATACCTGAGTCCAGGCAGCTGCCAAAATACCTGGAAGCCTTTAGATTGTGGAGTTATCGGCAGGTGCTCAGAGTTTCTTTGACTAAAATAAATGACTGGCAAGTCATAAAATCTCAACCAGAGACTAGGAATTCACTGTCATCTGCATGCTTGCTGATCATACACAGCTGAGCTCTCTCTCTTTCCTTTACATCAGGGGTTCTCAACCTACAACCTGTGGGCCGGATGCGGCCCATGGTGCCATTTCATGTGGCCCACTGCTGCCCCCTGCTAGTGCTGGCGGAAGCAGAGAAAACAGATGGAAACATGCTGCCCTTGCTGCCGCCGCTGCCGCCAGAAGCGGCGAAAACAGCTAGAAAACATGCTGTAAATGCACCCATGGGTTTCGTGAACATGTTTACGACACCCATGGATGCATTTTACAGCAGCGTTTATAGCAAGGGGAACTACGTGTCTGGCCCACTCAGCTGTCTGAGGGTGTGTGGCCTGGCCTGCAGCTGGAAAAGGTTGAGAACACCTGCTTTACATCTTTACAGTGGATGCTGTCTGGGTGCCAGAGTGCTGTCTGGTCTCACTAAAGTTTTGGATGAAGGGTAACAAGTTGAAATTGAATCCTGAAGAGATCAGGTCCACATTCTGGTTGTGATACCAGTCCTTGCTCTCCATGGAGAAGCAAATATCGTCTCTGGCCATGTTTGTCTTTTTCCAGCTTCAGCAGATTGCCCAGCTATGCCCTTACCTGGATAAAAAGTCTCTGACTAGTTCATGCATAGGTGAGCTCAAAAATTGATTACTACAATGCTCTCTCTGTGGGTCTGCCCTGGAAGACAGTATGGAACCTTCAGCAAATTCAGAATGCAAAAGCCGGGTTAGTTTTGTGGGCTCACAAGTTCTATCACCGTGATGGTGAATTTTGGCACTCCAGATGTTCTTGGACTTCAATCCCCAGAAGCCCAAGCCCTCTGTGAATCCACACAAATGGGTTTACTGTGATTCATCCGGCCCACGCTGCCCTCATCGCTCCTGGAAGCAGAAGTAAAACATGCCCATATGGAGGAAGGGTTAACCCAGAAGAGTCTTAACCATATGGGTGCGTTTTACTTCCGCTTCCAGGAGCGACGAGGGCACAGCGGGCAGAATGAATTGCAGTAAACCCATTCGTGTGGATTCACAGGGGGCTTGGGCTTCTGGCAATTGAAGTCCAAGAACATCTGGAGTGCCAAGGTTCATCATCACCGTACTATCATATTTCCCTGATCTTGGCCTGCCTGCATTGACTCCCTGTCTGATTCTATGCCTAATTTAAGGTGTTGGGGTTGACAGACAAATCCTAAATACTTAGAGAACAACCATACTTGTTGGGGCATCTCTCTCAAAGAACTGCTATCCATTGGGACCGATTCCTTTCAGGCCTTTCTGTTAGGAATGATCACACCGAAGAAGATCTGGAATTTGTCAACTGGGAAATTGACTTTGTGGACTTCATGGACTTCCATGAGATGATTGTCAGTCCCCCTTCCTCCAAATCTTTCTCTAATTAGTCAAAACACAGCTTTTTTTAAATAAAAAGCCTTTAATGACATGCTTCCCCTGCAGTAACGTCTTGCCTACCCATAGCGTTATTTATTTCAAGTATCCCCACATAGGTGTACAGAATTGTTGCTGTCTTATCTTTGTGGATTGTATTTGAATGTTTACATTGATCGTTGGTTGTTTGGAGTTGTTGGCTGAATGATTGCAATCAAATAAGCTGCCCAGGGTAGTGGCTTTTATTAATTACTAAAAACAGTAAAAATGCAAAAAGCTAAAATAATTTATCCGTATAAGTCACTAAGACGCTGACTGGGAAGCGGAAGGTCAGCAGTTCGATTCCCGAGTACTGCAGGACGGAAATGAGCTCCCGTCTTCGTCCCAGCTCCTGCCAACCTAGCAGTTCGAAAGCAAGAAATTGCAAGTAGATAAATAGGGACCACTTCGGTGGGAAGGTAACAGCGTTCCGTGCGCTCCGGTGTCTAGTCATGCCTGCCACATGACCACAGAAACGTCTGCAGAAGCAGACAGCGCTGGCTCTTCGGCTTAGAAACAGAGATGAGCACTGCACCCTAGAGTCGGATACGACTGGCTTTCGAGCAAGGGAAACCTTTACCTTTATAATGGGAAAGATAAAGTGTAGATTGTTTCAACAGACTGTAAATCTGATAAGGACTGGAAAAAGAAACACAGATAGTAGAATGTTTTAGCAAATGTGAGATTCTGTAGCATTTTCTCAGCCCAAACAACTAATAGTTAAAGGTTAAATAAAGAGAAGAAGAAGGGCAAGCAGATGTTGACTTTAGTTGTTGAATTAGTTGGGAAACTGGGTTGAAGAATCCGGGTTGGGTATCATCAGAATGACCATTATGACATTCAACTTCCATTAGGAGAAGAACAGGAAGAAGTAGCAGGACAGGAGACAGAGTGGATTTAATTTACATCAAATCAATTTAAATCACAATTTAAAATCACTAGTCAGTAAGACTGGATTTAAATATGGTAATGGTTTTGTATATCAAGACTCAGAAGCTCAAAAGGTTTCACTTTCATTTTTACTGTTTGTTTCCCCCTCCCTTCAGGGTTAGCTTCTTGTGCAGATCTGTTCCACTTCCAACAATCTTCTATTTATTGAATTGTTTGAAACTTGTTACTTAAGAGGGCTGATAACAAAGATGTGCAAAGGAGCAATGGGGTTAAGGTCTTTTTCTCAACTCTATATATTTACTCTATAACATTTTTGCTGTGAGGAAAAGGCATGTGATTTCTGCAAACACAGATTCACAGTTTTGAGAACTAAGGAGGAAGGACTATAGGAACAGCAAGATTTGGATTTGAGTATGAGATTATTTTTTGTGGGTTCCGCGAGCGCAACTGGCATACTGTCCCTGACAGAACCCCGGTGATGGAGATCACTTTGTCGCTGCAGGTTTCCGAGGGGACAGAAATTGGGGGAGCGGAATATTAGATAGAGTTTAATTCACCAATAGCTGATCTGACAGGCAGCTAGAACAATGGAGAGCTAATGACTAACTCGCTAGGCGTGTAATGGGTAATCTCGCGCCCGCAGATTCCTTAAAGCCCTAGAGTCAACGTTGGCCACTTGTTTGCTTCCGATAACGAGGAACAATGTATGTCCCCGGTAGTTAATTAAGTTAGATAAGGAACTTCCCCCGGTGAAGACTTCCCCAATTAACTTGTGTAAACATGGTGTGCAGACTCAGGGATTCCTTTGTATCGCTACGCGCAACGTATGCACGCAGCCAGATTAAGGCAGGCATAAATGCTTCTGATTTGTCATCATTAAACACTGGTCTTCGCTCCATCTTGCCTCGTGTGTCTTGCTTGACCAGTCTCCTCCGGGACCCACCGGCCCACTTCGCGGCCCCGATCCAGCTTGCCCGGCCCGCTTCGCGGCCCAGATCCAACAATTTTTCTGTAGAGGACTTATATTATTGAAAAAAGTGGATTTCTATTCTGTTAATTCTTCTGTCACAGGAGTTTGACAGTTGAGTAGAAAAGCTAAGCAGGTTTGGGGCACTGCTCATGTCAATAGATGCGCCTGTTCAGCAGGGTTCCTTTTTATGTTTAAACAAGATGCCACTTTAGAAGAAATGATTGGTATTTCCTCCCTGAGGAAGCTCTCTGGTCATATGAGAACTCTTTGTCTAATTGCTTTTCAAAATGGAGAGGAAATGTCTTTACTAAAGCCAGGCAGCATAAGAGTCAAACAGTGGAACTGTGGAATTTGTTGCCACCATGAAATTGTACTTTGAAAAAAGGGATTGGAGATGTTCATGCATGTCAGGATCACTGGTGAGTGCTAGTAGCAGCAATTATTCCCTGAAAGATCCCAGCCTCTTTGCTTTTTCATATCACAGGGGAAGCCTTTCTTTCTCTTGGTCCTGCCTCCCTCACGCATGTGTGTTGGGTGAGAACCCAAGAGTGGTCTTTCTGTGTTGACTTTTCCAAGCTGTGAAACTCCTTCTGGCTCTCTTTTGGCTCTCCCTCCGCAAGTAGGCAAAGACCTGTTTCTTCACCCAGGCTTTTTCTCAATAACTGGCTGTCTAGGTCAGTGATGGCGAACCTTGGCACTCCAGGTGTTCTTGGATTTCAATTCCCAGAAGCCCAAGTCTCTGTGAATCCACACGAATGGGTTTACTGTATGTACACATTCATGTGGATTCACAGAGACTTGGGCTTCTGTGAACTGATGTCCAAGAACATCTGGAGTGCCAATTAAACCAATTCATGCGGATTCACAGGGACTTGGGCTTCTGGGAATTGAAGTCCAAGAATACCTGGAGTGCCAAGGTTCGCCATCATGAGTCTAAGTAAAGGTAAAGGTTGCCCTTGCTTTACAACCAGTTGTATCTGACTTTAGGGTTTGGTGCTCATCTTCGTTTACAGACAAAGAGCCAGCTCTGTCTGCATCTGCAGATGTTTTCATAGACTGGAGGCAGACATGCCTAGACACTGGAGTGTATGGAACACTGTTTACCTTCCAACTGAAGTGGTATCTATTTATCTACTGGCAATTTCTTGCTTTCGAACTGGAAGGTTGGCAGGAGCTGGGACACAAGCAGGAACTCACACTGTCATGTGGTACTTGGGTCTTGAACTCCGATGTTCCAGTCTTCAAGTTCAGCATCTTAACCACTTAGCCACCGCAGTCCTCAACTGGTTGTCTAGGAGTGGATTATTGAAAGTAGGGTTTCTGGTTTTGTTCTGTTCTAATGTGTAATATTGTTTGTTTTAATATTGTAAGCTGCCTTTGGCCCTCTTGGGGAGAAAGATGGTGCATTCGTATTTTTAATAATTCAGTATATTGTATATAATAATGAAATGTTTTCAGCATTTGCCTCTGTATATCAGTGGTTGGGGAGTGTGGGCTAGGAGGTGATGGGATACTTGTGTCCTGCATGTGAATTTCTCACTGTGGCATCTGGTGGGTTTTTCTCTGAGACTCTAAAGTTTTTCTGATGTTGATTCTCCAATACTAGAGTCGGATACGACTGGCTTTTGAGCAAGGGAGACCTTAAATAGGTACTGCCTCAGTGGGAATGGTAACAATGTTCTGTGCATGCCAGTGTCTAGTTATGCCTGCCACATGACCAGGGAAACATCTTCAGATACAGATAGCACTGGCTCTTTGGCTATAACGATGAGCACTGCCTCTTAAAGTCAGACATGATTGGCTTTCGAGCAAGGGGGACATTTACCTAGAAGTAAATTCTGTTCCTTGGAATATATATTATATTTTGCTGTCTTTATATTTAGCCAGTGCACTTAGTAGTTTGATGTATGGATTAATTATTTTGTTTTGTTTGTTTTTTCTTTTCTATTTTGTAACATGTAAAATAGGAATTGTATGTTAGATGGTGCCAAGATATGGTAGAATCCATGTCATTTTTTTGTAGAAATTACATGAAATTAGATTCAGTTTGAAGAGGAAACTGGGGCATAACTCATAAAATCCTGGTAGCTCTGTTGTCTTTTCAATGCTCTGTTACAATTAATTGTGCAGAACTGAATAGTTTGCCTCCAGTAGACTTGTTTCCTCTTGTGGAGGAAGTGTCTGATTCAGCAAAGCAAAAAAAGAGTGCATTTATGTCTGCAATTTATATGTTGCTTAGTAGTGTATGTTGACTGGGCAGCTGACAAGAAAAGTCAAAAACAATTTAAACTTAAGAATAAAGCCATTAATCTAGCATAAGACCAGCAATAACATAAAATCAATACAATGCCAAAGAGCATTAAAAGCACCTAATACTAATATTATGCTCTATTGAGTCAATTCCAAATTATGGCTACCCTTCCATGGCTTTCAGTCTATAAAGTACTCAAAGGTAGTTTACTAGTCCCTGCATCTGGTGTTCTGAGACATTCATACAGATGGCCCAAAACTGTACAGGTTACAGAACACATAATCACACCAGTGGTACATGTTCAAAGTGATCTTGGCCGGTCCCTCTTCCGGGATACATAGTTAGGATTCAAACTCCAAATCCTTGGCTATATAGTTGAACGCTCCAACCTGTTGAACTTATACCAGCTTAGGTGACTAAAGACATACACATTTCAAAACTATCCAAGGTTCCAAAAACCAGTAGAAAAATTTAATACTGAAAATCTTGGAAAGAAAAAAATGTACATGGTGCTGAAAATAACATAACATGGGCACCCGATGAGCATATTTTGAGTAGGTATTCCAGAATTCTGGGTGCCATCACAGAAAAGGCCTTTTCTCTGGTGGACATTTGCTTTACCTTGTTTGAAATGACATATTTTGCATCTTGTTTGCAAGGGCATCAGAAGATGACCTTAAAATGTGAGTTGCTATTTGTGGCCAGAAACAATCCTTCAGTTACCTTGCAGACACAAGTTGCTTAGGGATTTTAAGGTTAAAGCTAAATACTTTTGTTTGGACTGAAAAACCAATGCAGATGGCAAATAATCAGTTCTTCTTTCGTGTCAAGATCAAACCCTGGACTGCCAAAATAAACCCATCTTCTTGGCTTGGTCATTAGCCAAACTTAAGTCCTCATCAGTACATGTTTGTAGCAGTAATCAGCAGACCAGTAAATGAGCTGGATTCTGAACCCACATTTACACCATGTGTTGTTGTCTGCCAGCAGCCCCCCACTTGAGCCTGGTGGTCTTACATTTAGGGGCTCCAACCCTCAGCCTCCCCTGGGTCCTCCAAGTGACGTACAGGTGGATGAGCTCCTCAGCTATATCCTCTTTAATGTTCTTCCTTGTCCAGTGAGCTCCTTCCAATTTGGTTTTGCTCTTGCGTACCCTCAAGAATGTTTGTTCTTGCCACAAAGCTCTTTCTGGATCTGAGCCGGCGGACTTGAGGCTCATCATCTCCATCCACAGGATGCCAAGGGTCAGTGTCTCTGCTTGGTTCTCTGGGCGTCCACTGCTGCTGCTCCTCCTGATCATGGAGTGAATCGGTGGAGCGAATTGGTGGCTTGTGTTTGTAATATGCAACCCCAGCTTTTCTTGTTTCACAAGTAATTCTTTTTAGCATTTTCTTATTTCACAGCCATCTGATTTGCACTGTTAGACTTGACAGATTCTTTAGGTGCTCTGCCCATGTATTTTTATAACACAGGTTCAAGCAGGCAGGACAACTTAAATTGTCAAGTGATCTTTACTCTGTCAATAGCTCACCTATGAAAGAAAATAAATAAATAAAGCCTTAACTATTTATGGGTACTTGTAGTAGTTGTCTGTCAAGTTTTGGTTATTTGAAATAGTCTGTTTTTTTATTTAGGAAAATAGCACTGCAGTGGCTCAAGTGGCTAAGACGCTGACTGGGAAGCGGGAGGTCAGCAGTTCGATTCCTGAGTACTGCAGGACGGAAATGAGCTCCCGTCTTCATCCCGGTTCCTGCCAACCTAGCAGTTGGAAAGCAAGAAATTGCAAGTAGATAAATAGGGACCACTTTGGTGGGAAGGTAACAGCGTTCCGTGCGCTCCGGTGTCTAGTCATGCCTACCACATGACCACAGAAACGTCTGCAGAAGCAGACAGCGCTGGCTCTTTGGCTTAGAAACAGAGATGAGCACTGAACCCTAGCGTCGGATACGACTGGCTTTCGAGCAAGAGAAACCTTTATCTTCCTTATTTCAGCAGAAACAAGTTGAAACACACAGACAGACATAAAAGCCAAACTGAAAGGTATTAAAGAGGTTGCAATTCAAACCAGATAAAAAAAGTTAAATAATGGATACCTTGCCTGAACAAAATGATGTTAGGCATGTTTCATGGATTTACAAAGGGGGAGAGGGACCACATAAGTCTCCCAGGGAGGAAAATTCTGCTTTTAGGGGATAAAACCAGAAAAGTTAGCTTCCCCACACATCTCAGGATATTGTGCTATGACTTGTTTCGAGATGTTGCTAAGGCCTTTTGAATGAAACCTGAGCATGCAGGTAGATTGATAGAGAACATACCATCCGCTAGGCACCCGTAGCTCACACTGCTTCAGAATTTATAGATAATCATCAACCCCTTGAATTGTGGCCAAAACATAGATCTGTAACCAATGCTGTTGTTGTAAAATGACTCATTTTCCAGGCCTGGTCCAAACTGGGCCAAGTTGCTACGGCTCCTCCATTAGAGCCATAGTTATATGTCACTGCAACATGGCAAAAAGTGGACTGATAGTTCCTAATTGTGAGACCTGCCCTAAGTTCTAAAGGAGCAAAATGCCTGGGCTGTGTTTCCCAAGTGTAATACATTCAGTCTGGCCAAGTTATCCTGCTATGGTAATAGAGTAGACCCTACTGCCAACGGCTCAACACCAATCATCAAACAACAGTTAAGTAACCTGACAACCCTAAGGACTAATGGCTTTGGGTGCCCAAGTCCACAGGGAAGAATGATGGTCCCCAAGTGGAGTAAATCCCACTTGAATCCCTCTTGATGGAGGGTAGCAGCTTCATCAGTCCTGGCTTGGGGCCGATGAGGTCTTTGCGCGTGCCAAAAGGGCCCAGGACCAGGAAGTGACTCACAGAACTGGATCAGTGGCGCAGGTGTTAGGCTGTGAGGTGGAAGGCAGATGAAAGGCATCTGCATTATATTCTTAGGACAGTCTTCATGGCAGATCGCCATGAGGATCACCAATACTGTATTTGCTTTTAACATTAACAGAAATTCAGAAACAGTGTCTGTTATGGAGGGAGCACTTTGTTACTGCATCATCCAAAACGTCTCAGATTGTTCAAAGGCGGCCCAAATTCGCGGGTTACTGTGGTTCAGTTCTAGTGTAACTAAAGCATGTGTCACCATGGCAAAGTCTGATCTTTGCCCAGACAGGCACAGTGGGAACCCCAGCTCAAACTGAGAAAAGACTTCTCTGGTGACTGTTATTTGTGGTGAAGTGGCTGAACTGCAGCACTGCAGCCAAAACTGCTGATATTGTGAGTTTGATTCTGACGGTTCCCCAGGTTGACTCAGCCTTCCACCCTTCTTTCTTCTTCGCTTCCTCTTTTACCCCATTGGGTGTCGAGGGAGATGCAAGGTTCTTGCTCTGGAACGTCTAGCGGCCTCCACCGGAGTTATTTTGGTTTTCTTGTAATATTTCTTTCATGTTCTTTCTCCACCTTCCTTTGGGTTTGCTTCATGCTCTTTGTCCTTCTCTTCTTTGCACATCTGCCTTCTACGGAATGGACTTTAAAGACATTCTCTCCAAATGAGCAAACCACTTTGTTGTCTCTGTATGTAGTTTAAGATTGGTTCTATTCTAGTTCTTGCCCAACATGTCGAAGGTGAAATGCTAATTACCTTGCGGACTGCCCATAGAGTGCACTAAGTGTCATGTTGTGGAGTATAGGTATAATAGCTATATCTGGATTTCAGGAAGCAAATCTGGATCCATGAAAGTCTCTGGCTATAGATTTAATAAGCTAAAGGGTTCATCAGCAGAGAAGTCACTTGAAACAATTCCACTTTTTTTTTTGATTAAGCATTACTTTTTTAGTCCTCATCTACCCCCGTGATAGCAGGAGGCCATGATGTGCAACCAAGATTGTCTTACATCAGGGGTTCACAACCTATGGTCTATGGCAAATCATCCAGCCCACAGCGATGATCCCGGAAGCTGGAGAGGACACATTTATGACAGCCGTAAATGTGCCCGCGCATGTGCGAACATGCCCGCTGCCGTTTACGGCAGCATTTACGGTGGGGGGGAACCATGTATCTGGCCCGCTCAGCTGTCTGAAGGGGAGTGGTCTGGTCCATGGTGTGAGAAGGTTGAGAATCCCTGTCTTACATCAACAAATAAGACCAAACCTGTAGAAAAGACTGGAACAATATTCCCCACAATCTCCAATGGGTGGTCCAGAAGCTGAGAGTCTGCCACTAGCAAGAAAAACCATGTACAGTACTCTCATATCTCATTCTCAGTGCTAAACACTTTCCAGAAAAACCAGAGGAGTCTGTACCCCAAAACCTAGAAGACTGAAATGAATTTAGTTAATTAAATTTGGCCAAGCGTAGCTAACCTCCATTAGCTCCACTGCTATAATGGACTCTGTTCCTTGTCTCAGGATAGAAAGCTGAAGACCAACCTGGAACTGTTCATTCTCTCTTACTGTCATCCTCTTGGGTTGCACGGCAGAACATCTTCATCTAAGTCAAGGTGTTCCTTAAATTTATCCTCTCCCCACCTCCTTGCTCCCTGATAGTATTACCGATGGTTGGCTTGGGGAAGGCAGGTCAGTCCTCTTCACCTGTGTCCACCTCTGATGTGTTACAGTACACTCTTACCTTTAGGCTATGGGTAGACGTTTTCTCAGATCTGTAGTTTAATATATACAGGGTGGCCCTTAGGTCCCTGCCCCAGACAGGGGATGGAGGAATTGCTCCCATTGGAATGCCGGTCAGAGGGGAAGGGTGACCTCTGGTGTGGTGGGTGGGCTGCCCCTTTGCCCAGCAGTCCAGTGGGAGCACTTCCTCCCTCCCTTGTCTGGGGCAAAGACTTATGGGCCACCCTGCATATATTTATCTAGACTCAGGGAGTCAATTCGTGTCCTGCTACTGAACTTGACTCTTTCCTTTCTCAGAGAATGAGGGAGAGTCTCAGTCTATGTGTCTGCTCAGAGACCCGCGTTTGAGATCTGCTGTGGATAAAGTCAGCTAGCAAATACTCCCCCCCCCCTATTGAATGCACAACATGTTTACATAAAGGGGCATTTTTCTGTAAGGATTTGGGAACCTTGAACTCTGGCTGTCTGATCTTGTGACTTCTTCCAAATCTGATTATTTTTTATTGCACTTCTGCATAAGTCCGCATTAGTGCTTTATTTTTTTTAAAATTTAAAGTACAGAAAAAAAGACAAAAACTACACAACAACAAAAACCTAAACAAAAATAACTATAATATAACTTTCTATGTGCACCCACCATCAGTGGGACTTGTAAATATTCTCAATTAAATCTTCTCGATATCATTAAATGTTTCTGTTTGCTCCCTCGGTCCAAAAAGATAATGCATCTTATATTACTCCTTCCTTTCATTGAGAGCTTTAGCTTTTTTTGCTCTGTGTCTTGATTCTGTATTTTGTACTTCCTCTTTCTCTTGCCCTGCTGACTGGTTTTCTTGGTTCCTTTCTCTAGCTTTTTTTTCCTGCACTCTCCTTTTAACACTGATATAAGTGTTGTGTGGCAATTGAGCACTGAACTAGTACAGATGTATGCAGTAGCATCTGGTTCATCTGGTTTATTATTGCTGGAAGCATTAGCCCTGTGAAAGTGCCCATTCTGCAATTCAGGTGAACAGTCACTGCTTCTATTTCAGGAACATAAGAACATAAGAACAGCCTTGCTGGAACAGGCCACAGCCCATCCAGTCCAGCATTTTGTCTCACACAGTGGCTCACCATTTCCTTCAGGGTATTATTCCCAAGGAGATGCCTTCCCCTGCTTAGGATTCCCTGGAAATGGCATTGAGAGATATCCTGCCTATCTCTCCAACCCGGAGGTTGTCCTTAAGTATCCATAACTATAGCCATTGATACTCTTGTCCTCCATGAACTTGTCTAATCCTTTCTTAAAGCTATCAAGACTGACAGCTGTCACCACTTCTTCTGGCAGGGAGTTCCATAGACCAGTAATACTCTGGGTGAAAAAGTACTTTCTCTTATTTGTTTGAGAACTAGCACCCAAAAGTTTCATGGAGTATCCCCTAGTTCTAGTGTTATGCGATAGGGAAAACAGTTTTTCCTTATCTACTTTGTCCACACCGTGCATGATTTTATAAACTTCAATCAGGTCACCTCTTAGACGTCGTCGTTCAAGAGTGAAGAGGCCCAACCGTTGCAGCCTCAGATGGTAAGGAAGGTGTTCCAGTCCCTTAATCATTCTGGTTGCCCTCCTCTGCACTTTTTCCAGCTCCATAATATCCTTCTGGAGGTATGGCGACCAGAACTGTACACAGTATTCCAGATGGGTCCTCACCATAGATTTATAAAGAGGCAAAATGACACTTGCTGACGTATTTTCTATACCCTTCCTAATGATCCCTAGCATTGAGTTTGCTTTTTTCACTGCTGAGGCACACTGGGTTGACACCTTCATTGAGTTGTCCACCAGGACACCAAGGTCCCTTTCCTGGTTTGTCGCAGAGAGTTCAGACCCCATCAGTTTATAAATGTAATTGGGGTTCTTTGCCCCAACATGCATCACTCTGCACTTACTAATGTTGAAACTCATTTGCCACTGTTTTGCCCACTCCCCCAGTGTCGAGAGATCCCTCTGGAGCTCCTCACAATCTCTCACAGTTTTCACTACCCTGTATAATTTAGTGTCATCAGCAAATTTGGCTACCTTGCTTTTTACTCCTACTTCTAGATCATTTATGAAGAGGTTGAAAAGCAGGGGTCCCAGTACTGAACCTTGGGGGACCCCACTCTTTACTTCGCTCCACTTGGAGAAGTGTCCATTTAGTGCTACCCTCTGTTTCCTGTTCTTAGCCAGTTGCTGATCCAGGACAAGACCTGTCCCTTTATTCCATGACTGGTAAGTTTATTCAAGAGCCTTTGGTGTGGGACCTTGTCAAAAGCCTTCTGAAAGTCCAGATAAACAATGTCAACTGGATCCCCCTTATCCACATGCTTGTTGACACTCTCAAAAAATTCCAACAGATTAGTGAGGCATGATTTGCCCTTGCAAAAGCCATGTTGGCTCTCCTTTAGCAGCGCCTTCTCTTCTATGTGCCTATTAATTCTATCTTTTAGGATGGTTTCCATCACTTTACCTGGGACACATGTCAAACTGACAGGTCGGTAATTTCCTGGATCACCCCTGGATCCTTTTTTGAAAATTGGTGTTACATTCGCTACCTTCCAGTCATCAGGCACAAAGCCTGATTTGAGGGAAATATTATATATTTTGGCTAGGATATCAGCAATTTCATCTTTAAGTTCCCTGAGAACTCGTGGATGGATGCCATCTGGTCCTGGGGATTTGTTAGTGTTTAGCTTAACAAGACATGCAAGGACCTCCTCCCTGGTTATTTCTATCTGGCTTAATTCTTCGGTTTCCCTCCCTACGAAGATAGGCTCTGTTTTGGGCATGTGGCCTCTGTCTTCTTCAGTGAATACTGAAGCAAAGAATTCATTGAGTCTCTCTGCAATCTCTGTTTCCTCTTTAATAACCCCTTGCCTTCCATTGTCATCTAATGGTCCAATGGCCTTCCTAGTTGGGTTCTTACTTCTAATGTACTTAAAGAAGTCTTTGTTATTTCTCTGAGTATTTTTAGCTATACGCTCCTCAAAGTCTTGCTTTGCTTTCCTGATTGTTGCCTTGCATTTGTTCTGCCAGAATTTATGTTTCTGCCTGCTGTCCTCATTCGGACAAGCCTTCCATCTTCTAAATGAGCTTTTCTTGCTCTTGATCACTTCTCGAACAGCTCTTGTAAGCCACATTGGAGTCCTCTTGGACCTGGCAGTGGCCTTTTTCCTTTTGGGTATGCATTCCAATTGAGCCTCTGTTATTGTTTTTGTAAACAGCCTCCATGCCTCTTGGAGTGTTTGGACTCTCTCAATTTTCCCTTTCAGTTTCTTTTTTACTAGTTTCCTCATCTTTGGGAAATTTCCTTTTTGAAAATTTAAGGTCTCTGTGTTAGATTTTATCAGTGACTTGCGGTCTATGATCAAGTTAAACATAATTGAGTTGTGGAAGTGGCTGATACCTAGAGACATGCAGCTCCTGCAGTGCTTCTTGGGAGTTGTAGTCTTGCTGCCATTTGGGCTCTACAGAGGGAATCTCTTGAAAACTACAACTCACAGGAGGCAGCAAAGCATATTCTTTTTTTTTGTACATTAACAGTGGCAAGCAAGGTCTGAGATAGAAATGCAAACTCCGAGATAGGCCCTGCTCCATATGAATGAAATACAGTACTGATGTCTGCAGAGAGGTTCTATGGATGGAATTCCCAGAATTTTGTTTGAGGAATTCTTGGAGAATATCAGGAGTTGGAGTCTTCTTCTTTTGTATCCTGATCATACCTGTCAACCGTGGCTCCGGCGAATCCGGGACCTGCGCAGACTGGGTCTGTGCAGGTCGCGTTGTACGCATGCGTGTGGAGGGCTACGCCACTTGCATAGCCTACGCAGGCGGCGTAGCCTTCTGCGCATGCGTGGAAGGGAGCTACGGAAGTGTAGAGCCCTTCCACGCATTCGTGCAACGCGAACTGACGTCAGTCGGCACAGGATTACGGGGTAATCCCAGCCAAATCGGGATGGTTGACAGGTATGGTCCTGATCAAACCTTGGACTGCCAAAATGAAGCCACCTTTTTCAGTTTGTCATTGACCAAACTTAAGTCCGCACTGATGCATGTTTTTGGCCCACATTCACACAGCGTGTTATTATCCGCCCACAGCCCCTACTTGAACCGTTGGGACTGGAGTGGAAAACAACACACTGCCCATTCCTAGTGGCTACTAGCCATGGTGGCAGTGTGCAGCTTTCCTGTTTGTAGACACTATCTCCAAAATGAGGTGTGTGTGGTGAGCAAGAGCAGAATGCAGCTGTTATATTCCTGTTTTGCTTGGAGGCATTGTGGTAAATGGATTGCTGGATTTGCTGACCCTTTGGTTTGATCCAGAACGATGTTTCTTATGCCTCTGTTTTCAAAGAGGATGAACCTATTCAACCGCTCATTCTTCACTCCAGCTTCAGTTCTTGCTGCGAGCAAAATGCAAATCTTTGATGTGAAGGCTTTATTAAACCAAAAGTAGCTATTTCATGTGGTTTTGTCCCTCATCATTGTAGAAGCTCACTCAGGATATACCAGAATTTTCAATGTGTAACCGGAACACCACACAGTTTTGATCAACCTTGCAAGATCTGGACTAGCCTTAATAGAATAGGTGCAGAGCACGGTAGGTGGACTTTTTGCATAAATGGGGGAAACTACCATCACCAGCATGTGAGTGTGGGGCACTGTGACAGACTGTGCAACACATTATAGAACAATGTAGTCTGACTTAGAGCATATGAGGGCAATAGTGAAGATTTTCTAACAGCGACTCCTGGTTCAATTAAATACAGTGGTACCTCATACAACAATTTTGACCCGTTCCATGGGGCTCATTGTTGTACGAAACAATTGCTGTACAATGCATGCATCGTATAGCGATTTTCCCTATCAGATGCATTGTACAACAATTTTTTTTGCTAAGTGGTTTTTCCCATTGAAAAATTTTTGTACGATTTTTTCCCATAGGGAAAACTGTTATGCGGGACGCCATTTTTTTCTCCAAAACCTAATTATTATGCGATTTCTTTGCTATATGGGGCGATTGTTGTATGAGGTTCCACTGTATATAAATTGTTTAGATGTAGGTTTATAAATTAATGTTTAGTTTTATACAGTTTACACACACACACACACACACACACACACACACACACACACACACACACACACACAGAGTCATTGTCCCCTTGCGCGAACAACGAAATTTCTCGGTTGCTATATATTAACTAAAAAAAAGACATGCCCCATAATTTAAAACAATTGCAGAAACACTAATTAAAACAGTACAATATAAAAATTTAAAATAAGATAAGATGCCTTCAGAGTCCAGAGATTCCATTTAAGGCCACAATTGCTCTAGAGAAGAAACTGTTCTTGAGACGGCTCATTTTTACCTTCGTTGTTCTATATCTCCGTCCCTATGGCAGAAGCCCAAAGAGGCGGTGACCAGGATGCGATGGGTCTCCTAATATATCTAATGCTTTTCTGTGGCACCTGATGGTATAAATTTGTTCTAAAGTGGAGAGTGGACAGCCAATAATGCTCTCCACTGTTTTAATAATTCTGCGCAACATTATCCTATCCCGATGAGCACTACTCCCATACCACACACATAAGCCATAAGTGAGCATGCTCTCAATAGCGCAGTGATAGAAGGCAAACAGCAACTTTTGCAGAAAATGGTTTTTCCTTGAAGTTCCCAAAAAATACAGTCTCTCCTGCGCCTTCTTCACAAGCCCCTTTGTGTTGGCACTCCAGGACAGATCCTCCTGTATCTCAATGCCCAAAAATCTGAACATTGTTACCTTCTACACACAGATTCCATCAATCAAAAGTGGCTGGACATCGGTTCTCCTCCTCCTAAAATCCACCACAAGCTCCTTTGTTTTCTTTATGTTGAGGAGCAGATTATTAGTTCTACACCACTTTATCAACTGCTCCACCTCATCTCTATCACAAAACAAGAACATTGCAAAATGTCCTTATGTTATTATTGAGTAGCTTGACTGCTGTTAATGGTATTCCCATTGAAATAGTCCACCATTAGTCCACCACGATCAAGGGATACTTGCTTATCTCAAGAAAGCAGGCACAAAGTCATTATGGTTTTGCTAAGAGCTGATTGTGGCTCCATATTCACAGTAAATACAAATGTGGCACTAGTGGTGTGTGTTGGGAGAAGTCAAATGTTTTGCTCAAGTACAGTACTGTACTTTGTAATGGATATATCACTCTTTTGTGCTTTCCCAGCTGCATAGTACCTTATTCAAGGTTATCCAGTATACTTTACGCTAGATAGAGATGTGAAGGCTTTGAAAAAGTTGTGAAAGTTAGTTTCCCCCCCAGTAATAGATACTGTATTTGGTTTTTCCAGAGGATAAACTGAAGATTTAGAAAAATATTCTGCAGTGTTTTCTTTTTTGGAGTAAATGAAATGTTTCTTCAGAGAGGTTTTTACTCAGTTAAGATACCAGGAACTGTAGAATGAAGATTTATATTTAATTCAGTCTATGGGACTAGAAAACAGCAGTGTTTATGTCTAAGATGCATGTCTGCTCCTAGCGAGTGATGCCATTTTAATGAGACGAGTATGCACATGATTCTTGTATGCTTTTTATTTTGTAATGTAAGGTTTCCCCTGCTTGAAAGCCAGTTGCATCCAACTCTACGGGACGGCACTGATCTCCGTTTACAGCTGTCTGTGTCTGCAGATGTTTTCATGGTCATATGGCAGGCATGGCTAGATGCTAAAGTGCATGGTATGACGTTACCTTTCCTGCGGAAGCATTGCCTCTTTATCTACTTCCAATTTCTTGCTTTCGAACTGCTAGGTTGGCAGGACCTGGGACAAATGTCAGGAGCACACTTGATTGCGCAGCATTCGGGTCTTGAACTGTTGATCTGTTATCAAGCTCAGCATCCTAACCCCCCTCTCTGTAATATGTAGTTAATTCTAGTAACAGTATGATGTTGTTGATACAGTTGGAATCTAAACCCTCCACCCATGTACTGATATAATAGTCTCTGTGTTATCGTGTGCTTTGTAGATATTGTGAGAGGAGAGAGGGTATGAATCTCAGACAAACTTATGATCTTTCTTTATTCGTATCAGAGGCACCACCAGCATATAATAATGTACAAAGCTAAAATGGTAAAGGTAAAGGTTTCCCTTGTTCGAAAGCCAATCATATCCGACTCTAGGGTTCAGTGCTCATCTGTTTCAAAGCCGAAGAGCTAGCGCTGTTTGCTTTTGCAGACGTTTTCCGTGGTCATGTGGCAGGCATGACTAGACACCGACCGGAGCGCACGGGACGCTGTTTACCTTCCCACCCAAGTAGTCCCTATTTATCTACTTGCAATTTCTTGCTTTTGAACTGCTAGGTTGGCAGGAGCTGGGACAAAGACGGGAGCTCATTCTGTCCTGCAGTACTCGGGAATCAAACTGCTGACCTTCTGCCTTCCAGTCAGCGTCTTTGCCACTTGAGCCATTGCAGCAAAAAAAGAATTAAAAGGACTGGATGACATCTGCCCAATACCAGGCCACTTCAATAGTATTTCCTCTTGCCAACATAAGGTCCCCCTCAGTGCACGTTGAGGGGCATTGTGTGCATTGTATCATATGGGTGATTATTTACTCTTCTCCGCATTCACACAGGCTACTATCTACAGGGAAACCCCACTTTCTCAGATTAGCCCTTGATCTTCCTACCCTGGCACACCGTCTATTTAAAGCTTTCCAACAGGCCATGGTTGTTCGTGGCCAGGCAGTAGAGAATCATATGGTTCTGCTGAGTTTTCTGGTAGCTCCTTGCAATGATAAAAGAAGTAGAATGCATTTGTACTTGGGCCCCATTTGGGTGTGTATGATAGATATGTTGGTCTGAAGTCTGTATGCAAATTATGTGTCTTAAGGGAAAATTAAGAGCAATAAGAGCAGTGACATAGTTGAGATGTTGACTAGAATTGAAGGGGAGACTGAGAAAAAAATTAATGGAGTTCATACTTTGTGTGGATATCTTAAGTAACGTTAGGCACAATGGAGGTGGAGTGCTGCCCTCGTGAACCTGAGAAATTAACCTCTTAAAACCCTCACGTTCATGTGCTGCTTTGCTTCTGTCTGTTGTGGTAACCTTGGGGAGAAAGATACAGAAGAGAAGGAGGGTGTCTGTTCAAAAAGCCCTAGCAGTGCGGTAGTTCATATAAGAACATAAGAACAGCCTTGCTGGAAGAGGCCACAGGAGCCCATGATCCAGTCCAGCACTCTGTCACACACAGTGGCTCACCATTTCCTTCAGGGTATTATTCCCAAGGAGATGCCTTCACCTGCTTAGGATTCCTGTCTGGAAATGGCATTGAGAGAGATCCTGCCTCTCTCTCCAACCTGGAGGTTGTCCTTAGGTACATCCATAATTATAGCCATGGATACCCTTGTCCTCCATGAACTTGTCTAATCCTTTCTTGAAGCTGTCAAGACTGACAGCTGTCACCACTTCTTCTGGCAGGGAGTTCCATAGACCAGGGATCCTCTGGGTGCAAAAGTACTTTCTCTTATTTGTTTGAGAACTAGTACCCAAAAGTTTCATCGAGTGGCCCCTAGTTCCAAACGCAGATGCTACTCCTAAGCAACTGGAAAATGACCATTCAGGTGAAGCCGTGGGTGATACATGACACCATATCCATAGTAATTAGAATGCACTTTTTGTACCCATGTACCCACCCATGCACCCTGCCTCCCCTCAAGACCTTGTTATGAAATGTTTCATAAGCTTTTCAGCAAGCTCTCCAGGGAGACCGAGATATTCCCCTCGTGGCTGGGCTTTTGCTGAGACTTTTGCGATTCTGAGCACTCACAAAGGCAGCTGCTTTCCTAAGGCAGCTGTCTGTGCTTTTGTGATCTATCAGTGTCCAGTTTTGTTTTTAATACGCAAAGCATGTTCTCCAAATGCAGAAGTCAACAGGAGAACATTTCTAAAAATAGACCTCTTTCAGGGACTGCCAACCCTTGTCCCTGTTGATTTCTAGCTTTCAGAGTTGCTGATGATGAACTCTTGCACCTTTCATTGCTTACCTTAATCTTCTGCCCCCTTAAACATTATTTGTTGCTGCCTCCTCCCATGTCTGGAACTGTCCAGCTCTTCCCTGACAACTAAATGCTCTTCTTTTTTTCTTTGGAAGATTTACTCAGCCTCTTATTTCCATGTAAATACATTCTGAGATGTATGGTGGCAGGGGTTTTATTTAAAAAAAAAGTTTTAATGCTTCTCTTCTACAAAGTGAGCTGGCTGGGTAGCCTGGTGAGAGGGAAAACTTGGCTGAAGAACCAAGGTTTAGGAGTTCAGTGTCCACGACACATCCTAGGACTGTGATGGCGAACCTTGGCACTCCAGATGTTCTTGGACTTCAATTCCCAGAAACCCAAGCCCCCATGAATCCACACGAATGAGTTTGCTGTGATTCATCCGGTCCACGCCGCCCTCGTCGCTCCTGGAAGCGGAAGTAAAATGCTCCCGTATGGAGGAAGGGTTAACCGGGAAGAGTCTTAACCATACGGGCACGTTTTACTTCCGCTTCCAGGAGCGACGGGGGTGGCATGGGCCGGATGAATTGCAGTAAACCCATTCATGTGGATTCATGGGGGTTTGAGCTTCTGGGAATTGAAGTCCAAGAACATCTGGAGTGCCAAAGTTCACCATCACGGTCCTAAAGGAGAGCTGGCCTATGAAATTTCAGAGTGTCCCCAGCAGAAAGGAACAGGGAAACAACACTCTTCTCCAGAAGAGACATGATAAGTCAGAATTGACTTGATGGGGCATTGTTATTTATTGTTCACCAGAATCCTGTTGCTTAGCATAGCAAACAGGCTGGAATTAGGCTAATTGAATCAATGCAGATTTGGTGAGTCAAGTCCTCTGCAAGTTTCATCCATTCAAATGAATGTACTGTATTCTTAACTGTCACAGTTAGAATAGGCCCATTTGAATCAGTGGACCCTATGGAGGAATTGACTCACCAAATCACCATTGATTCATTGGGCCTATGCTGTTGTAATTTCCTAATTCTGGAAAGGAAGCTCCTTCTTAAGTCCTCAGTAGTGTAACTGATAATAACATAAGATGTTTGTATCACAAAGTAAAGACTTTCTGCTTCTTTTGTGTCTTGATCAAACCTTGGGCTGCCAAAACGAAGCCACTTTCTTGGCTTTGTTGATGGCCAAACCTAAGTTTTCATTGGTGCATGTTTTTGACAGTAATCGACAGACTAGTAAATGAGCTGGATTCTGTATCTCTCCACATTCACACAACATATTGTTGTCCACCATTAGCCCCCACTTGAGCATATTGGTCTTACATTTAGGGACTCCAACCCTCAGCCTATTCAGGGTCCTCCAAGTGACGTAGGGGAGTTTGAGCTCCTCAGCTATATCATCCTTCAATGTTCTTCCTTGTCCAGTGAGCTCATTCTTTCATCTTCTAGTTTGGTTTTGCTCTTGCAAACCCTCAAGAGTGTTTGTTCTTGCCATAAAGCTCTTCCTGGATCTCAGCCGGCAGACCTGAGGCTCATCTCTGTTCAGAGGATGTCGAGGGTTCTCTCATTTAGTTCTCTTGGCGTCCGCTGCTACTTTTCGCCTTATCTTAAATGCCAACAATACCAACAAGAGGGTAGCGGTGTAGTGGGTATAGGTGTATGGTGTAGGTTTGAAGCATCCTGTCACAATGCACATGGCTTCATTAACAGTGATGTCAACTTGTTTTGCATGTGTGGATGTGCTCCATACTGGAGCAACATATTCAGCTGCCAAGACACTCAGGGCCAAAGCTGATGTACGCAGTGTGGATGGTTGAGCTCCCCATGTATAGTTTGTGAGATTCCTGATGGTGTTGTTCCTTGCACTTACTTTGGCATTGGTATTCAGGCAGTGCTACTTAAAAGAGTTTCCTGTAAAGTGTCACACCTAGGTATTTTGGTGCCGAGTCTTGCTTGGTTTAGGCTTCAAATGGTTGATGTTGTCTTAATTCTTCAAGTGCTCCAGTAAGTTTTCTAGCTACCTCATCAAAGCTTGGTCCTTGTACGGCCATTGCTCTTTCATCTGCACAAAGACCTTTTGCTAGAAGTGAATGAATGAGGCCGTATTTTGCTCATGTTGCTGTTTTTTTCCCCACAAGAAAGAAATCACCAAGGGCTACTGCAACTTGTTGTCCCAGTGCACAGTGAACATCCTTCTCAATACAGAACTGGTGATGAGTTGTTTTGTGTCTGATTTCCCTATTCAGGAAGGAGCACTGGAAGCTCCTGGGCAACCTGAAGTCCACTGTGGAAGGCCTGGTGTCAATCAACAATACTAACGTCTGGTCCAAATACGGAGGTTTGGAGCGGCTCTGCAGGGATATGCACAACATCCTATATCATGGGCTTATCTCAGACAAGGTAGGCTGTTCTGGTTCCTGCTGTCTGGAATCTAGCTCCCATGCTGCTGTTCTTAGCAGGGAATGATGATGTCTAAGCTCTTTTACCTGGGAATTTTGTAGCATTGCGCAAAAGAGATACTGTACTGAAATTTTAATAATCCTATGCAATGCAAAGCAATCATACTTATATACTGCACCCCATAGTGCTTAGTGTACTCACTGGGTGGTTCACTAGTGAATTAGCATTTTGCCCTCATGCTGGGGATTCATTTTACCAACCCTGGAAGAATGGAAAAAGCTGAGTCAACCTGGCGTCCTGGTCAGGATCGAACTCACAACCTTCTGGCTGCAGTACAGCAGTTTAACCCATACCTGTCAAGTTTTGGATTTGAAAATAAGGGAAATTTTGGCTACACCCCTGTGATTTTACACCCTTGCCACTTTTCCTCCCTTGAATTCCTGCCACATGGCCATGAAAATGTCTGCAAACACAGACAGCACTGGCTCTTTGGCTGTAAATGGAGATGAGCACTGCACCCTAGAGTTGGATCTGACTGGCAGATTTTACTTTCTTAGGATCAAAGATCTCTGCAGATGGTGATTGCAGCGGTGAAATAAAAAGGTGACTGATGCTTGGGAAACAAGCTATGAGAAACCTGGGGAACATAGTGAAAAGTAGAGGCATCACCTTGCAAACAAAAAATTGCATAGTCAAAGCAATGGTATTCCCGGTGGTAATGTATGGGTGTGAGAGCTGGACCATTAGGAAAGCTGAGCGCAGAAAAATAGATGCCCTTGAAATGTGGTGTTAGAAATAGGTCGATCCTAGAAGAAATCAACCCTGACTGATCATAAAAGGTCAAATAGTAAAAATGACGCTAAAGTACTTTGGACATCAAATGAGAAGAGAGGATTCACTTGAGAAGGCCTTGATGCTGGGAAAGATGGAGGACAAAAGAAGGGGGTGGCCAAAAATAAGATGGCTAGATGGTATTGTAGATCCCCTTACACAACCATGCAAGCACACTGGATCTATGAGCTCTGATAATTCTCCCCGTGTATTTTGGATCTGCTCTCTCGTACAAAAAGCAGCTTCTTGCTCTGAAAATTGGCCACTGTAGGAATCTATGATTGTGATGGCGAACCTTGGCACTCTAGATACGACTGGCTTTCCAGCAAGGGAAACCTTTACCTTTAGCATATAGTGATCAAGCACCATCCCCCACCCCCACCCCCCAAGTTAACTAGAACAGAAACGGAACCCCCCCTCTCTCATATAGTGATCAAGCACCATCCCCCACCCCCCACCCCCCTCCCAAGTTAACTCTAGAACTCTAGAAATGGAAGCCTCCAGCCAGGAGGCAGGGCAGAGAAGTCTCTGCCCCCAGACCAAGAGCTGATTTGCCCCTGCATATATGAAATATCGCTCACCTCTAGAGTAGACTCCCGTCTCTCCCAGCATGGTGGCTCCGACCAGCTCAGCAGCAGAAACGAAGCCTCCATATTGGCCATGTGGCAGGAGAGAAATGAAAGAGAAACTACAGAACGCCCCTCCTGCCACCTTCTCTCTCTCCCCTTCCACAAGCGAAAAGCCTGCCACACAGTGACCTCTGGTGGCCGGAAAAACATACTGCAGCTTCGCCTGTGAGGGCTCTGGTCAGGATTTTTTTTTAAAAAAATAAGGGATATTATGGGGAAATTAATAAAATGGGAGGGGGCAGGAAGAGGGGTAAAAATAAGGGGTTTCCCCAGGAAAAACAGGATACTAGACAGGTATGGTTTAACCACTGCGCCACCAGCATAAGTAGATGCAGTGTAAGTAGATACAGAGTTTAGCAGGTGGGTTACAGCTGCAGCAGTGTCCAGGTAACAGGTGAGACAAAACTGAGACTTGCAGCAGTTTAGTGTTGATCTTGTTGATTGTAAAAGAGCAGAAACACTGTACTGTACAGCAGTGGTGGACCAAGTGCATGTTGTTGGGCTGTAATCCTGAATATTCTTCATCGTTGACTGTGCTACCAATGGCTAATGGTCCAATGGCATCTGGAGTGTCTCTTTTGTTAAGAGATTAGGCTTTTTGCTCAGCCAATTAGTGGCCTTAGGCAGGCCCCTTCCCCACCTACACTTACTGTATTTGTAACACTGTCTGTCTGCCAAAAATATGCACCTTTTCCTGGGCGTGCGCGCACACGCACATCCATAGGTTCAATATCCGCAATTTCATTTATAGGTCTCCCTTGCTGGAAAGCCAGTTGTGTCCGACTCCCAAAGAAATTGCCTAGCTTCGGCCCCATTTTGAGTCCTATCTCCCGATCTTCCTGGTGATGGTTCAGAACTTCAAAGCGCTCCACAGCATCCAATGAAGGCTCTCTCAACTCGGCACAATCGTGGCTTTTTATGCTAAAATTTCCCTCATTCTCCCACCTAAGGAATTTAGAGGTGTCCTTGAGATAAGATCCAAGAGATAAGATTTTGTGTTCTCTGAGATCTTTCAAGGTTAAAACTAACTGGCAAAGTTCCCAAGGTCTTACTTTGGGGGTCCCTCTCGTGTAGGTGCTTGACCTTACAAGTTCAAAAGGCAATCAACTGGAAGTTCAGAGTTTAAACAGGTGTGTTGAGTTCTGGGAAATCCCTCTCTTCACTGACACACAAGCCACTAGAGGCGCTAATCCCAGTGATGTAATGCTCTCTGGGAAAGCATCCATGCTAACTGTGCGAAAAGTTCAATTTCTCGAAATGAGAAGTGGCGGTAACAGACCTAAATTAAAGTAATGTTTTCCAAGTTCATCACAGTGCTCATCTCCATTTTCAGCCAAAGAGCCAGCCCTGTCTGGTAATGCTATTACCTTTCCCACCGAAGTGGTACCTATATATTTACTTGCAATTTCTTGCTTTTGATTTGCTAATACAGAGTCAATAACAGGCAGTAATAGATTAAATAAGATAAAATAAAATCCAGGAAATATAGAGGTGTTCTTGAGTAAGACTCCTGCCTTTACAGCACTTCCTTTAAGCAATCAGATTTCTAGTTTAGAAATATTCCTAGTCCCAGATTTATTATTAGCTGCTCAGGAGTATATATTTAAAGCCCCTAACCTTCTCCATCTTTTTAATACTTTTTCCTTTTAGTTTTCTTGCATGGACCATTACTTTCAGAGGCACACGGTTTGTAGTGCTTAAAAGAGCTCTCTTTTTCTCTGCTTCTGTTTTGGCAACTTTTGAAGGCAGTCACATTGACCAAGTGTCTGATGACTGAGTGTTGTTTTTAATATGTCGGGTTTTATATTATGTAAGTGGATTGATTGCCTTTTGTTAGTGAAAAACAAGGAATTTTTAAAACAACACTTTTAAAGGAATGTCAAGATACTTTTGCCAGATGGATCTTTTAGTGCTGGGCTATGAATGTGTCTTTGTGTAAGGCAGATCTGTGTCCTGTATGCTAAATAAACTGCAGTTAGGCTATTGAAAGCTTTCTTGTTCCTGCTATAATATATATTATATCTTTGGCACATGTCATTTTTATTATGGATGCTCTAGCACCGTGATGGCGAACCTTGGCACTCCAGGTGTTCTTGGGCTTCAATTACCAGAAGCCCAAGTCAGCACTCCTGCTGATCAGGGGATCTGGGAATTGAAGTTCCAAAACAGCTGGAGTGTCAAGGTTCGCCATCACTGCTCTAGCACATTGTTCTCATTTAAAATTTTGTCTATCAGAATATATAGTACTAGCAAAGGTTGCCCGGCGTTGCAGGGCTGTTTTAAATGGTGTTGGAAAGTTTTTATTGTTGTTGTTGTTAATGTTTGTAAAGAAGAGGTTAGTCTATAATTGAAATTGTTAAAAATTTTATTTATACAAATTTTTTTGATGGCCTGTTATAAACTGTGATGAGTTTTCTTTGGTGTTTTGGTTTTGTGGATGAAAAAAAGAATAAAGGATGATATACTTTTTCGAAAAACTCTTGGGGCCTTTTGTGTGGGGCTATTGTGTCTTTTTGATTTTTTTATTATTATTGTGGGCAGCAAGTGCTGCTGGTAGGGGTTATCTTGTATTTTGACTGTTTTTCTTTCTTGTGGCCTCTGGGTGGAGCTTCTTCCAGTAAGTAGTCTCTTTCTTTATTCATTTCTTTTCCAGTCGTTGTGGTGTGAGGTCGTGTGGTGGTGAGTTAGCTGTTTTTCTTCATTTGGGGTGGTGGTGTTGTTTGGATTTTGTGGTGTTTGGCTGGGTGCTGG
Organism: Bradypodion pumilum; assembly: GCA_035047305.1. Taxonomy (NCBI): domain Eukaryota; kingdom Metazoa; phylum Chordata; class Lepidosauria; order Squamata; family Chamaeleonidae; genus Bradypodion; species Bradypodion pumilum. Next base: position 384,395,844 of record JAWDJD010000003.1, read on the forward strand.
GTGTGTTGGAAATGTTTGTTGTTGTTTACTTTTTTGGTGTTATTTTTGTTTGTTTTTTTGTATTTTTGAATGTTTCTGATTGTTTGTTTTTGTGTTTTTTGGTGTCCTACGGGGGGATCCCCTCTCTGCCATCTCCCCTGGCTCTGGAAGGCTTGGGGGAGCAGGCTCCTTTTGTCCCCCCAAACCTTCCAGACTCATGGGACCCAGGAGAGGGGATCGAATCCAGGCTACCCTCTGATATTAAAAGGGAAATCTCAATTGGGGATTGCCCTTTAATATCAGGGGGGGGGTTTGAGATCCCCCTCTCTGCTGGCTTCCTTGGGTTTGGGAGGGTTGGGTTGAGAAAAGGGGTTTGTCTCCCCAACCCTTCCGGACCCAGGAGAGCCATCGAGAGGGGGATTCTCCCCTCTCAACTCCGTTTTTAAAGAGAAGTAACTGCTTGGTTTCTTCTCTTTAATATGGGGCGTGTGTGTGGGGAGGGGAATCCCCTCTCTGCCAGGTCCCCTGGGGTCAGGAGGGTTGGGGAGACAGGCTCCTTTTGTCCCCCCAACCCTCTCAACCCCAGGGGAGCCAGTAGAGAGGGGGAGCACAACACCCCCCCTCCCCACCCAGTGATATTAAAGGGGAAACTCCGATTAGGAGCTTCAGGCGCCGTTGGGGAGGGGGGCTTTGGTTCCCGCGGCTTGGCGGACTTGCTCTCCCGGTGTTTTTGTTTTTGCTTTATTTTTTGGGCGCCGGCTTCCTCAGCATTCTGCGCGCTCATGGCGCGCAGGACGCTGGGGCTTGTAGTTATGGGTTGGTGCTTTGTGTTTGTGCTGCGTTTTTTTAAAATGCTTTTCTTTTGATTGGCTGCGGCGCGTTTCCGAACGCTGCGCCGAGCGAGAGCCTGTCAGCCTGATTGGCTCTGGTGCGGCGCGGCGCAAGGAATGTTGGGAAGTGAAGTTGTTTCCCTTTCTTCGCGTTTGTGGGGCTGTTGCCCCACTGCCGGTTTTCTCAATCCTTCGTTGATCTGCGGACCCAGATCGGCCGTGTGCACGAAGGGTGAGTGCAGGCAAGTAGGGCGAGGCATAGCAACCTATAGCCAGTTCCAACGGTTAACCCTTGGTTTTATAGGTTAAGATCCGAGTGACTGCTTTTCTGCATACCTGTTAAATGTGGTGACTGGCCCACTTGTATCTATCACTTTATCAGTCTTTTACTTTTAAGGTGTGCTAGTAACATGTACATTTCAATTATAAATAAAGGATATATATTTTCCAAATAAATCAGAGATATGCTGATGCTTTACTAAAAACATGTGTCATAATTGTGTGAGTGAGGTGCTGCAAAGATTCTTTATTTATCAATTCTTCGTCTTCTTCCATGTTGAAAAATTATTCATCACTACAGATCAGAGCAGCAACTGTCATGGTGGAAACATTTATGAGAGAATTGGTTTTAATTTTAGAAGTTAAAAACAACAGCAGCAACGACTAGTTATACCACTTTTTGGGGTTATAGGAATATGTTTGGCAGTCTATAAATAGATGCCTGACTGTAGCCTGCCTGCAATTGTGAGGTTTTTGTGTGCAGTCTGTTTGCTTGAAGCATCACATTCTAGAGTTAGCAGGCACCAGAATTCATGCTTCATAAGAACATAAGAACAGCCTTGCTGGAAGAGGCCACAGGAGCCCATGATCCAGTCCAGCCTTCTGTCTCACACAGTGGCTCACCATTTGCTTCAGGGTATTCTTCCCAAGCAGATGCCTTCACCTGCTTAGGATTCCCTGGAAATGGCATTTATTGAGAGATATCCTGCCTATCTCTCCAACCCGGAGGTTGTCCTTAGGTATCCATAATTATAGCCATGGATACCCTTGTCCTCCATGAACTTGTCTAATCCTTTCTTAAAGCTGTCAAGACTGACAGCTGTCACCACTTCTTCTGGCAGGGAGTTCCATAGACCAGGGATCCTCTGGGTGAAAAAGTACTTTCTCTTATTTGTTTGAGAATTAGCACCCAAAAGTTTCATGGAGTGCTTCAGTTGCTGTTTTCCATGTACATGTCACATACTCCCTCATATGTGGAGTCACATACTCCCTCATATGTGCTAGGAGGAAGAGTCATGCTATTTCTTATAAAATGTCTGAGAAATAGCTCAGAATAGCTGTGGTTTGTCCCAATATTTCGTTGTTGTTGTTCAGTCGCACAGTTGATTCCGACCCTTTGCGACCCCATGGACCACCGCCCCCAGGCACCTCTTGTTTTTGTAACCGGCAGTGCTTTTGATTACTTATGGAAAAACAGTCTAGTGCTATTATTAATAATTATTAAAAGTTCATTTTAGAGTGAGTGACCCAGCATGTTGGGGGCAAAATGCTAATGAACTTGTGAACCACCCAGAAAATGCACCAATCACTATGGGGCAGTGTATAAGTGTGATTGCTTTGTTTTTGATTTGCACTAAATCCAGCAGTATAGGAATTGAGTAAATAAATACAAAAATATTATTTTCAAGTCATGAAAGTTGATTTGGGGAAACAATTTGGCACTACTTGCGCTGGGTTCTAAGATTGCTTGTTATGGTTCTGACATTGTCACTCACTATCTAGAAGCCCAGTGGCTACAAGTGTCTGTTTTCAGGTCTGGATGGCTTGCCAGCTATGTCTCTTCCTTGAGATAATTTGATCTAGGCACGTGATGGCGAACCTTGGCACTCCAGATGTTCTTGGACTTCAATTCCCAGAATGAGTTTGCTGCGATTCATCCGGCCCGCACCACCCTCGTCACTCCTGGAAGCGGAAGTAAAACGCTCCCGTACGGTTAAGACTCTTCCGGGTTAACCCTTCCTCCATACGGGCGCGTTTTACTTCCGCTTCCAGGAGTGATGAGGGTGGTGCGGGCCAGATGAATCGCAGCAAACCCATTTGTGTGGATTCACAGGAGCTTGGGCTTCTGGGAATTGAAGTCCAAGAACATCTGGAGTGCCAAGGTTCGCCATCACGGATCTAGGCCCGGGTAATCTGTTAATCTGTTTCTATGCCATTCTAGAAGGACTGCCCAAGTCCAAAGCAGCAGCACTGCTAGAACATCTCTCACTTGAAGCATATGGATTGCTGCCAGTTTGCTTCTGAGCCTAAAGTGTCCCCTTTAACATATAAAGCAGTAAATAATTTGATTCATGGACACCTGAACAAGCATCCCCTCTCCTATAGACCAGTGCAGATCAGCGTAGCATCTTTTTATCACTACCACAGCTCTTGACATGATGGCTCGTAGTTTCTTGAATTCCCTGTCCTCTCAGATTCATCTCACACCTTTATTACATTCTCAGTATCTCTTTATTCAGCCTTTTGGAAGTGGATGAAGGATGTGTGAAATAGTGAAATTTCCGTCATGTAGTCAAGCTGTATATGGAATTACAGTAGTATACAGTAAAACCCTGACTTACATATGCTTCGAGTTACATAAAATTCGACTTACATAATGATTTTTGCACTAAAACCATGCCCTGATTTATATAAATGTCCCGGGCATAGGGACGGGGCAAACTCTGCTGGGGTGCTGGCGGGCATGTGAAAAGAAATGGCTCAGAGTGCCACGTCTGACATGTGTGCCATAGGTTTGCCGCCATTGCCCTATGGCATGAATTGACCTTACATGGTACCTTTATGTTCAGTGGGTATAATGAGGGGTGGCCAACTTTGGTACTCTAGGTGTTCTTGAACTTCAGTTCCCAGGAGCCCAAGTCAGCACATCTGCTGATCAGGGTTTCTGGGAATTGAGGTTCCACAACACCTGGAGCACCAAGTTTGGCCACTCCTGGTGTATAGACCCATCCTGTCTATCTATAAAGTAGATAATTGGTCAACCCTCTGTCAGATCTGTTTTGATTTGGATTCCTGCATTGCCTTTGGGGCTGGCCCCTCCCAACCCAGTTATTCTATGAGTTTGCTGAGGAGTTTTGGGTTTTATGAATGCAGATAAACTAGAGCGTGGGCTGCACATTTAAATAATACAGAAATACTGGTACAATGCAGAACCCTCAGTTACAAAAGAAGTGAATGTGTGTGTACAATTCCAGCAGTATAGTTTTCACCATGTACCTATCCTTCCCGATGCTTATCATACTTATCCTAATGTTGTCAAAATATTGCAAAGTCGACAAAATGCTTGAATAATATGTTCTGCTAATAGAACCACTTCAGGGCAAAATATCTTGAGTTTTATGTAAAGGTGTGATGATTTGCCCATGCCTCGCCATTGCTACGGGAGCTGCATTGGCTGCCAGTATGCTTCTGGGTGCAATTCAAGGTGCTGTTTTTGACCTTTAAAGCCCTTCGTGGTATTGGGCCAGGATACCTAAGAGACCGCATCGCCCCAAGGTTTTCGACCCGTCCTACAAGGGTGGACCGTAGGGGCTCTCTGTTGGTCCCATCAGCCAAGGAGGCACACCTCACTGGGACTAGGAGGAGAGCCTTCTCGTGATCTGCTCTGGCCCTATGGAACCTCCTGCCACCAGAACTGCACCTCCAGGCAGAGTTGCCCCCCTTCAGGGCAACTCTAAAAACATGGCTTTGCCAGCAGGTGTGGGGTGCATCTGGCATCACAACCCAGCCGTCTCATCTAGCCCTGGCCTCGGTTTTAATGAAGGGTTAGGGTGTTTTATGGACCTTTTAAACATTTTTATAATCTTAATATTCAGTTTTATTGTATGGAAAGTGTGGGGGCTGATGTGGAAGTGGCCACCGCCCATTGGCTCCTCTGAGAGTGTCCCTCTTATACTGGTGGGTGGGTCTTTTAATTTTTAGGATGGTTTTTATGTTTTATATTTGCTGTGAGCCGCCCGGAGTTGCCCTAGGGCGAGGGGGCGGCATACAAATTTAAATAAAATAAAATAAATAATAAATTGATTTGGGTCGCCGAGGCGAGAAAGGCGGCAATATAAATTCAAAATAAATAATAAAATAAACTCATTTCACAGCCAGGAAGGCTTTTGCCTTTGAATTGTTGACTGTGTTTCTCAGTGACTTTCTGGTGCGGAGAGGAAAGCAGCAAGTTGGGTGATCTTTTCCTGCACTAGATAGATTAGTACAAATTACTTAGCACTGCAAAGATTTCATCTGCTCAATTTTAGACTGTAGCTCCGATTTAGCAGGTATAAAGGAGCTAGTTTCCTTCCTCTTTCAGGGCCTGCCTATGATGATTCCCCCCCCCCTCCCCAGTAGGTTCCTTTTTATGTGTGCAATGCACAGAAGATAACAATACCTCTCACGTCTGGTTTCTGAGTCATTGCTGAGCTGGTGCTGCTAAACGAATCTTAACTCTGTATTTCTTTGGCAGGTCTGCTGCAGGCAGAAGGATTACTGGCATTTTGTGAAGGACAGCCGTTGTCTGAGCCCAAGCGCTGCCCGTCACCTCGAGAAGGTGAGTTTATCTTTGAAAATAAGGCAGGGAATCTTGGATTTGTTGGGAGTGGCAAGAGAGAGAGAGAGTTATGATGAAACGACAGGGAAGCGGGGTTGTCATTATCAGCAAGGTGTGTAAAGGTCATTTTCCTCTTCAGTGTAGTCTGAACCTTTTCCAAAGAGCCTGGAAAGCAAATCACACACGCGCACGCATGCACACACACGCGCACGCATGCACACACACACACACACACACACACACACACACACACACACACACACACACACACACACACACATGGAACGCTCAAATGAGGAGCCATGTGGCTTATTGTCTATTTGGCTTCCCGAGGTAGAGATTAAAATATGAATAGAAAAAGCAAGATCCACCTTCATAAAAGGTGAAGAAGAGCAGATGGCTTTTCCTGTTCGTACAGTGGTTAAACTGCTATATTTCAGCCAAAACTGCAGACATTGTAAGTTCAGTCCTGACGGGGCTCAAGGTTGACTCAGCCTTTCATCTTTCTGAGGTCTGTAAAATGAGTACCCAGCATGTTGGTGGCAAGATACTAATTACTTTGTGAACCCCCCCCCCCAGAGAGTGCACTAAGCACTCTCAGGCGGTATAGAAGTGTAATGGCTTTTGCTATTTCCCCATTTTGCACAGAATATAACAAACTGATTGCAGTGCTGCCTTGTGGGACCGACCATTCACCCCCACCTCATCTTACACGTGGGGAACTAAAACTGAAAGATACTGATTTAGCAGCCACGAGTACTGCTTGCCAGCTGTCAGGTGTTACCTTAAACAGCAGCTGCATTACTGCTTTCTGGAAGGTGGGCAGATGAGAACAAACAGAGAGGGGCCCTTTAGCAATAGACCACTTGGTACTGTACCATTATTCTACTGTCCATTACCGCCTGTTTTCGTCCTGCTCTTGTTCGAAAGTGCCATCTGTCTGTCTTGCAGTTCATTAGTTTACACGAGAATGGGTGGCAGAACACCAGCAGTCCTGGTGACCGAGCCATTGCAGAACGCTGGCTTCAGCACAGCCTGCAGTTCCACTGCCTGTCAGCTCAACTGAAGCCTCTCCTTGAGAACAAGCAGCACATCCGGAAGTTCTATGCAGGTAAGGAGAAACCAGGGCAGAGGGTGGACGTCCTTCTTCCAGTTCCCTACCATAATGGTTCCATGCCATCATGCCTCCTGCTGGGGAGACCATTTTGAGGTGATGTGTCTTCATGGCCAGAAGACTGCAGACAAAGCATGATTTTCAGGGGACCACAGCTTGCTTGCTTCTGTTTTCTTCTCCTTTGCTTCATTAACTGTTTCCTAGACAGTTGAGATTAAAGCTTTAGCCTGGCAACGTTGCAAATACTTTTTGAACCCATTCTGAAAAACAATAAGTTGCTGTAATAATTTTCTGATGTCATTTTTGGTGTCTCTCTGTAAGTAAAAAAATTCTTTATTTTTAGCAATAGCAACTACACTTATATAACACCCACAGTGCTTAGTGCACTCTGTGCAGTTCACAAATAAATTAGAATTTTGCTCCCAACTTGCTGGGTCCTCATTTTACCTCAGAAAGATGGAAGGCTGAGTCAATCTCAATCCCTGCCCAGATCAAACTCACAACATTTTGGCTGCAGTACAACAGTTTAACCACTGTACATCCAGGCTCTTAACTATTTTCTTGAAGAATAAGTACAGTAGTTGTTATTCTGGAATTCTACCATGAACTGGCTGTTGAGGCTAAAGAGAGTAGATGTTTCTGAGATGGAGGTTGTGCGCACCTCCTCCTTCAGGGTATGGTGTAATTGCCAACCAGTGTTTTAACCTGTGTTAACCATTAGCAGCTGCAGTCTTCCAGATGTTGGCTCATAATTCCCATCAGTTGATGTGCATTTCCTAAAAATATGACACCTTGCTAGGCTTCTCTGTTCAGTCTCTTATTTCACATCTGGTTTCCTGCATGGGTCACTTTGACTTACATTATTTATTTATTAGTTAGCTCTCATGGTTAACTGTCATAGCAGTTGAGATGTTGAAGGTATAGTATGTCAATTTCTAAAATGAATAAAAATAAATACCGTACAGATTTGTGTATGTGATGACAGTTTAGTGCAGGATGAATTGTTTAGAAGTTGCTGCTCTGTTTTAAAAAGTCAAATAGTTTAAGCAAATTAAGCATTAAACAAACACTTAAACAAAGAGCCCTGGCATACAGCAGGAGTTCTCAACCTTTTTAAGTCAGGGGCCGGGCCACGCTCCCTCAAACAGTTTTGGGGACCAGACAGCCATTTTGCTCTTCCTCCAGCACATGGCACTTCTTTGTGTAGTGGAGGCCACATGAAATGGTGCTGTGGGCTGCAGGTTGAGAATCCCTGGCATACAGTGTGAGTAACACTGAACAGTCGAGGACACAGTATACATTGAAATATCAGACTTCAGTGATGAAGATAAATTCTCTTCCTTTATAAACATTCCAAGAAAAGGAACCATGTACTTGTGTAAGAAAACACTTCTCTTTCCCTGATGTGGTAAATGAGGCTTGCTTGGCTATTTTGTTTTGTAAGTATCCCGCATAACTTTCTACTGTAAAGTGGCATGCTGCCATTGTTAATAAATATATAGTAAGTACTCTTCCACACTGATTGCTAAAAAACCTCCATGTAGAAAACTAGCATATGAAAGAGAACACTCGACTGGAATCTTTTTTCTTGACATAGCAGGGAATCTTTTTTGTAAGGCAAACCCTTTCATCCTCTGTGTTGGAAGTTGTCAATCCACAGGCTTACCTCCACTGAAAGCTGCACCCTACAGTGCTCTCTGCTTTTATAGCAAGGAGTGGAACAAATGTGTAAGAACCAAGGCAGTTGCCTAATAACAGGGCAGTTGTTAATCCACCTGCCCCAAAACAAGTAATCCGGCTAGCAAAATGGGGAAAATAGTCTTCACAGCTAAAATCTAGCTGGAATGTGCTTAAGAGAACATGCAGGGTGTTGAACATGAGATTGACTGTCTTCTGTAAAACTGTTTATGCCAGTTTCAAAGCAAAGTACAGTAGAACAGTAACAAGACCTGCAGAATGGGAACAATACATAAAATAAAGACACAGAAATTATATTGTCCATTAAATAGATTGTAAAACTGAACTCAATTGAGAAAGCTTGCAACAATAGTTGTGTCTTTACAACGTGCCTAAAAATAAGGACTCATGGCTCATATCTGATATCAGAGGAAAGACTCACAGGGCCATTGAACAGGTGGTCCTTGTGGTGAGTTGAAATGTAGGACCCAGGCATATGCTAAGCCTCTAAGTGGGAGTTTTCTTAATTCCTAAACCCTTGTTGTTTATCTGTTCCTGGCTGCAATATGCTTATGATCACAGCTAGCTGATTTTAAATGTACAAAGCCTTAAGTGTCCAGAGGTTGTACCAGTGTGGCCAGGGGGTTCCTGTCACCATTTGTATTTCCCTGTTCATATATGAGAGGCTTTTGTTACGATAAGGCAGCTGCGGAGGCTATTTGGCAAGCATTTTAGCATGCGTCTATGATGTAGATCTGAAATAACGTACAGTACTAGCTGAAATCAGCCATTTAGCCACAGTTAGAGTAAGCTTGTTGAATCAGTGAAACTTATGGAGGACTTGACTCACCAAATCCCCACTGATTCAGTGGGTCTGCTTTAGTGGTGAACTTACTGCACTAAGGAACAGGATTTCAGGGACTGTGTCATTAGCAACTGGACACTGAGTATAAAGTCAAACCTATCCATCAAGCCTGTGAAGGGATGTAGTTTCTTTTCCTTTAGCGCAAGTTCATTCCACCCAGTATTCTATCATGTATTCCTGAAGCCCAAGGAAGGCAAAAATAAAGATTAGGCCCTAGGCTGGTTTCTCAACCTTGGGTCCCCAGATGTTCTTGGACTTCAATTCCCAGAAGGCCAAGTCTGTACGTTTGCTAATTGGGGCTTCTGGGAATTGAAGCCCAAGAACATCTGGGGACCCAAGGTTGAGAAATGAGTTTACCTCCCTTAGATCCTCATTAAAAATCATCTGTCTGAGTAGCAGAGCTATAAAACTGTTCAGGCTCTTTTTAATCATAGACTTTAACAGTTGCCGGTTTCTTATTAGAATGTCTTTGTTGAGTAATGTTTACATTTGGTAGTAAACTTTGTGCTCTTACAGATGCTGTTGAACACTTTTCATTTTAACATTAAGAGTCGGGTTTACCTGATTGGGCGGCATATAAATTTGAATATAAAATAAAAATAAAATAAAAATTGATGTGTGTCATAGTGAGAAACTAAGTACTGTATATAGTTCAGTGTATAGCAGCAAGTCCTCTTTTTCTGTCTAGAAATCCCTTCATTATGTCTCCTTCTATATGTTCCTTAATACAAAGTTCAGAACCATTGGCTCTGCAAAAACATTACTTATTGCAGTGTACAGATGAAATATGGTGTAGTGCAGTGCATCCATTCCCAGCCTTTGGTTTTTTGGACTTTAATTCCCAGAAGCCTAAGTTAATTCCCCAAAGCACTGATCAGCCAATATATTGACTTAGGCTTCTGGGAATTGAAGCCCCCCCTGTGGGGTCTGGGCCCCACATTGGCAACCACTGGTGTAGTGGATGGAGTGCTGGACTAGGACTCTGGAGAACAAAGTTCAAATACCCACTCTGTCACTGTGGGAGTGGAACTAACAAACCCACTTGTTAAATATCTCACTCACTTTGGAAGCCCAGTTAGGGTTGTTATATGTTGGTTCTAACTTGATGGCACTAGCTACGCATGGAGGAAGGAAAACTCTGGGACAGTGATGGTGAACCTGTGGCATGCATGCTAGATGGGGCGCTCCCAGCCCTCTCTGTTGGCAGGCATGCCATCATCCCAGCACAGAGTTTGCCCCACCCTTCTGCCCAGCAGCACAATGGGAGCGCTTCCTCCCCCAGCACAGAGTTCACCCCGCCCCTCTGCCCAACAGCCCAATGGGAGTGCTTCCTCCCTCCTCCAGCACAGAGTTCACCTCGCCCCTCTACCCAGGAGCCCAATGGGAGCGTTTCCTCCCTCCCCCAAACACAGAATTCTCCCCACATCTCTGCCCAGAAGCCTGATGGGAGCATTTCCTCCCTCCCCCAACACAGAGTTCACCCTGCCTCTCTGCCCAGAAGCCTGATGGGAGTGCTTCTTCCCTCCCCCAGCACAGAGATCACCCCGCCCCTCTGCCCAGCAGCCCAGTGGGAGCGCTTCCTTCCTCCTCCAGCACAGAGTTCACTCTGCCCAGCAGCCCAATGGGAGCGCTTCCTCCCTCCCTCAGCACAGAGTTCTCTCCACACCTCTGCACAGCAGCCCAGTGGGAGCGCTTCCTCCTTCCCTCCAGCACAGAGTTCACCCTGTCCCTCTGTTTGGGCACTCATTCTCTAAAAGGTTCGCCTTCACTGCACTAGGAATTGGCTGTAGGGATCTTGAGTTTTCTTCTCACTCTTCTCCACTCCACTCTTCTTTTCCAGATTCAGCTTTTCTGCTCAGTGACGCCCACGTCACAGTCATGTTGCAGTGCCTGGAGGCTGTAGAACAGAACAACCCGAGGCTCTTGGCGCAGATAGACACTTCCTTGGTGAGAAGGGGTTCATCTTGTTTCCTTCTTCTTCCCTAACTTGTTCTGCCCCTCAATCCCTCTCTCCACTTGCCAGTTGCTTTTTTGCTACCCTCCCTCATATAGTATCACATTCAGGAGCAAACAGAGGCTTTTGAAGAAATGCCTTGCCTACCTGATCCTTCAACTTGAATGCCAAAAGCAGTAGCAGCAGGCTTGGAAATGCCTGGCACATGACAGAGTTCTAGCCATTTGAAGGCAGGCTGCAGCCCCTCTTTGGTACATGCGTCCCGGGGAGGGGTGTGTGTCTTATCCAGTGGCCTCACAATCTCTCCTTGCTAGTTCAACCCTAGCAAGGAAGAGAGGAGCCCCTTCGTTGCTATAATCATAATAAAACAGAATGGGAGGCCATTGTTAAGTTAGATCTGAGAAGCAGCTAGTCTGGCAATGAAACTATGGAAAAGTCCATTCCTTGGAGGAGTTAGAAGAGACAGGACAAGTGCCTGTTAGAGCACAGTCAGATGTGATTTGTAGTTTACCAGCTGTGTCAGGTGCCAATTGGAAGTGCTTGGTGAGAAGAACCACAGTGGTTCACAGCCGTTCTGAAAAATAACTTCTCAGTCATTACTTATTTTGCTCTGCAGGGCAGAGCTGCGTGGGGTTGTTGAACACACTCGCAGGGGCCCTGAGTTTATATCTGGGGCAGTGGTGTTGAATAATATCAATAACTCTTAAACATGCGCATAGGTGTTCTACCGGGCACAAGGATGAGAGGGAAAACAGTATGTTTATTATTTTAATGTACACATATCACTCTGTAGTAAGGGGCCTGTTTATGCACATGCATTATTCCAGAGTGACACTACAGCTTTCTGCAGATGCTTTGGCACACCAGGTGTTCCACAGTGGGCAGTTTGATGTTCCCCACCAGACTCTGACTCTAGGAGATGGTGTTCATCTCTTTTTACAGCCAAAGAGCCAGCGCTGTCTGCATCTGCAGATGTTTCTGTGGTCACGTAGCAGGCATGACTAGATGCCAGATCACATGGAATAATGTTACCTTTCCCACTGAAGTAGAACCTATTGATCTACTTGCAATTTCTTGCCTTTGAAGTGTTAGGTTAGAAGGAGCCAGGACAGATGATGGGAGCGCAGTCAGTCACGCAGCACATGTGTCTCGAACTACTGAACTGTCTTAACCACTAAGCCAGCACGGCCCCTCCTCCCCTGAAATTACACTAATGTAAATAATCCATGAAAATGGCTTCTGCCATTTGTTTTCTTCTGTACTGTTGGCTTATTAACTCAGCCCTCCTTTCAGTTTGCCAGAAAGAGCGAGGTTTGTGTGCCTGGGACTAAGAGCCAAAGCCTCACAGCACTTCCTGGATCCGTCTCTACCCCTCCTGCTGAATGCACAGCCCACCGTTATTTTGGCTCCTTCTCAGGTCTTCACTCAGCCTCTGCCTACAACCAAGGTAAGCACGACAGGCCATGATCTTCTGTGCTTAGGGGCACAATTCCCTAAAATGATGTGTTTTCTGCTGTTGGGTTCTTGTCTTGTAGAACCTCTGTTTCATTTGATAGCTATTTGTGTATTTAAGTCAGTCTTCCTGAGCAATGCCAGTTGCTTCAGCCTGGAGGCGATAAAAGAAAACCATTGTTGCCTTAATGCTTGTTGTTGTTGTTGTTGAGTCGCACAGTCAATTCCGACTCTTTGCGACCCCATGGAGCATTGCCCGCCAGGCACCTTTGTCCTCCACCATCCTCCTCAACCCGCCCATTGCGTCTACAATAAGGTGCCATAACTACGGCCTGCGGGCCAGATCTGGCTCCAACGCCAATTCACCTGCCCCACACCACCGTCATCGCTCCCGGAAGTGGAAGCAAAACACGCCCGTGACTGCAGCCATGAAATAAAAAGACGATTAATTCTTGGGAGTCAAGCTATGAGAAACCTCGGGAACATAATAAAAATAGAGAAATCACCATACCAACAAAAGTCAGCATAGTCAAAGCAATGGTATTCCTAGTACAGTATTAATGTATGGTTATGAGAGCTGGACCATGAGGAAAACTGAGCACAGAAGAATAGATGCCTTTGAAATGTGGTGCTGGAGGAGAATTTTGAGAGTACCCTGGACACCAAGGAGATCAAATAAGTCGATCCTGAAGAAAATCAACCCTGACTGCTCCTTGGAAGGACAAATACTGAAGCTGAAGCTAAAGTACTTTGGACTCACTGGAGAAGGCCCTGACACTGGGAAAGATTGAAGGCAAAAGGAGAAAGGGGCGGCATAGGGTGAGGTGGCTAGATGGCATTGCTGACCCGATGGGCATAGAGCTGAGCGGGCTGTGGAGGATGGCGGAAGATAGGGGAACCTGGTGTGCAGTGGTCCATGGGTTCACAAAGGGTCAGATTCGACTATGCAACTGAACAACAATAGAAATGCTAATCTGCATGTTTTTTAAAATGAAGTTGTGGTTATGTGGCTCTGGAAAGGCTCTTATAAGGAATTTTGTTAACTGAAACAACGATTCACTGAAAAAAATGTTTTTAATTGAAAATGCTCTGTTGCATCCTCTAATGGTCAAATTATGTCTTCTTCTTTACTTCCTCTTTTACTCTTTGGGTGTTCATTAAGTAATTGTTAAAAAAGAGGCTTTGGGAGTATGGGAGACCTGCAGGGCTGAAGGCTACCCCAGATGTAAAACAGTGATGTCCAGTAGGCACAATGGAACATTCTCTAATGTTACTGGTTCACACCTTGGTAATCCCGAGAACTGATTATTGCAACGCTTCCTCTGTGGAGCTGCAGCAGGTATAGAATGTGGCAGCCAGGTTGGTGGCAGGATGTTAAAAAAGTCACTATATCTCCCCAATCTTGGCCCATTTGCATTGATTAGCTGTTGGTTTCTGTGCCCAATTTAAGATGTTGTTTCTAACATACAAAGATCTACACAGTTTGGGATCTTGGGACCTGACAGAGCGTCTCTTCTGACAAAATTCAGCCCAGATCACCCATTCTTCAGAGGCACTGGGGCTATGGTCCCCCTTCCCCAGAGGTCCGGAAGTCTACGACAAGGAACTGGGTCTTCTCAGTGGTGGACCCAACAATTTGGAATGCCCTGTCAAATTACATTAGCCTCTCTCCCTTCCTCTATTACTTATTTATTTGTTTATTTATTTTGCAAATCCATTAAGGCTGAACTATATAGGAAAGTGTTTCATAACATTCTGTCACGCCAGTCTCAATGCTGATGACATTTAAGCTGGTTGCTTTGTACCCAGCCTGTCTTCAATTTTCACATTTTAACTGGTTGTTGCTCTTATTGTGTATCTTACTCTTGATTTAGGCCAGGGGTGCCCAAACTTTTTGGGCCATGGGCTAGTCATGTGGCTCAGCAGGACAGTCACATGGTTCCTAACACCAGAAGCGGAAGTAAAACGCACCTTGCAATCTGTTTTGCAACAGGATGAGATAGATTTTAAGCTGCCATTTTCTCTGCGTAAAGCAGGAGTGCCCAAACTACGACCCATGGACCAGATCTGGCCCCTGATGCCAATTCATCCGCCCGCACAGCTCTCGTTGCTCCCAGAAGCGGGAGTAAAACGCATCACGTTTTACTCCTGCTTCTGTGAACGATGAAGGCAGTGCAGGCCAGATGAATTGGCATCGGGGGCCGGATCTGGCCCATGGGCTGTAGCTTGGGTACCCCCGGTTTAGGTGGTATTACATTTCTTTAAAACTAAGCTAGTCTGCCTCTCTGAGTGGCCATTGGCCAATAGTACAGGATAGAAATTCATTGAACGAATGAACAAAAACATTTTTTTGAGAAAAATGTGAAGTGTGGAGAGTTTAAGGGCTCACAGTCATTGCTCTGTGGGGAGATGTGCTTTGTGTTGTCCACCCCTTCTCTTACTATAACAACACTAGCAGACTTGTGGGGAGCAGGGAGTGGGGTCATGCCACTCTCCTCCCCTGGTTGTAAATCTGATGTTTGTCGTTTGCCATGGACTTCAAAGAGCTCTCAAGTTTATTGTTCTTGAGTTGGAGTTTTGTAGTTCACTTTGTGCCTGTGAATTCTGCTTTATTTTTTCCTTCCTTCCCTTGCCTCTTTCCAGACAGGAGACTGTCGAGCGTTTCAGTTTGCAGCAGTGCCAGCCAGCCTCAGGATGACACCCTGTGTGCCTCACCTCCATGGCAGCCGGAGGGCAGGTCCCACCCGCACCTAACGACCTCTCTGCCCCAATTCACGGTCTCTTGCCCTAAAGACTCCTCTCCTGTGGGCGAGATGAGTGCCAGCACCTCAACTGACCCACCCGACGGGCCCTGCTGGGCAGGCAGCCAGGATGACACCGACGCTGGGCCAGAGTACTTGGCCATTGGGGATCTGGGCCGGGAGACTCGGGCAGGCAGCAGTCCCAGTGAAACCAGCACAGGCACCACCAACAGCATTGGGAGCAGCACCTCTAATCTTTTCTCATCCGGGAGCTCTCGGAAGCCAGAGTCTGTTTCCTCCGTGGGGGAGCCAAGAGTAGGCAGCTGCGGCAGCGGCAGCAGCAATAATAGCAGCCGGGGAACGAGCCTCTTGCGCAGGTCTAGCTTCTCAGAGGGACAGACATTAGCTCCCCACGGGATGCTCAGGAAGAGCCATGTGCGCTCACATTCGGACACCAACGTGGCCTCTGGGAAGGCACATGGTAAGTGGCCCAACGGAGGAAGGATTAAGCCTAATCATTCTGTCGTCACTGCTCCTGCTGTCAGGTGTAGTTGGCCCTCAAGGGAGTCCTACGCTATGCAGAGCTCAAGTGTTTCTCCCCCCCCTTGGCTGCTAGTCCTCTTAAGTTTCCCCAAAACTCTGCAATTTGCATTTGAAGAGGATAAAGGGTTGTGAAGGTTCCCAGTGTGAGTAGAAAGATGTATCCACACACTCCTCATAGGCACTTTGAGCTCATTCAGATGTCTGTCTTCTTCTTCTGCCGTATCCGAATCCGAATATAGGCAATCATCATGGCAATCAGCCATGAAGATTGTCCTGGGAGCAATATAATGCAGTGGCCTTCCATTTGCCTTCCACATTGCAACATGACACCCATACCCCTGATCCAGTTCCGTGAGTCACTTTCTGGTCCTAAACCCTTTTGGCTCATAAAGTCCTCCTCAGCCCCAGGTCAGGATGGATGAAGCTGCTGCCCTCCATCAAGAGGGATTCATGTGGGATTTAATCCACTTGGGGACCATCACCCTTCCCTGTGGACTTCGGTACCCAAGGTTGTTAGTCCTTAAGGTTGTCAGGTTTGTTAACCGCTGCCTGACACTCAGTGTTGAGTTGCTGGCCATAGGGTCTACTCTATTACCATAACAGGATAACCTGGCCAGACAAAATGTCTATAGAGAGGCTAATTTCTTGACTCCTGCTCTGCTAATTTGGCAGGTCATCACATTGACAAGTTGGCCATGTCTCTCAATGTAGGAGTGGAGTTGCAGACCCTGCAGGGTTATCTTCAGGGTCCATACCCTGGCACTGAGCTGGACTTAAAACAGTGGTGGCTGAAGCCAGAGCAAAAATTAGGAAAAGATGCCCCTTCCTTCCTTCCTCTCTCTCTCTTTCTGTTACCCCTTTACTCTCTCTTACCTCCTGGCCATTAACAGATTCTATATTCAATGGGATTTGTAATTGGACCAAAGGATGCAGGTTGCCCACTCATAACTTGGACTACATTACTCAGATGTTTATAAGAGGAGCGTGATATGTTGGACTAGAGCCTCTCATCTGTGTTGTGCATTTAAAGGATCTGGTCTTCTGGCCACCGTGTTGCTTTATGATATCTTGTATGAACTTGCATGTGAGATTTTGCAGGATTGTCAGGAAACAATAGTGGAACTCAATCTAGTCAATATAGGTGGCAGAGAAAAAATGCAATGCTAACTGGAACAGGTTTTTTGATGAAGAACTTGGCAAGCCTGAGTAGTTTATAGATTCCTTTTAAATAAAATTGCTGTAAAGATTTAAGAAGTTCCATTAAAAGTAAAGTAGAATTACTTCATGGTATGGGCCGTGCTGCAAACTTTCTATGGTTTTTCCAAGGTCAGCAAAATTGACCTTACATGTGAGATTCCACTCTGGTAAGTAACTCTTTCTTTCTTTCTTTCTTTCCCTTAAAATGCCCCATTTCCTGCTTTACTGTGTGTCCTTAGGAGGGCACAGAGACATCAGCATTATAATGGAAGATCCTGTAGCAGGTTTGGGAGCCAGCATGTTGAAGACCACACCCATGACCCTAAACCCAACATCAGTTTCTACCACATTGCCATTGCTGCCGTTATTTAAACTCTGGTGTCAACATCAAAATCCTCTGAGAAATTGAGGATTCTGACCGGCCTTAGAGCTGGTCATTGGTTGCTATCTCCAAGGTCAGCTGGGTAGGAGAACATCTTGTCTGGCTTGAGAAGCAGCAAGAATGAGATTCTTATCCGGGAGTTGCAGACTTTGTTCAAAATCTTGGATACCAACTTCCCTTGGTTGTAGTTTGATGCCACTTGGTGAAAGGATTGTTTTGGAAAAGAGGGAAAGGATTGAAAGGGTATTCCTGACTTGTTGCATATCTTGCCAATTTGGAAGACATTTATATAAACAATCCAACACAAAAGTGCCATCGCAGTTTAGCTTTGGGCACAAGGAAATGCTCTGAACCATGTCTGTAAGGCAGCAATTTCTGTAAAAGATACAGACCAATAGTAGAGCATTCTCAAGAGTGGGGCTTGCACCAAACGGGCGGGGTATAAATGTGAATGATTGACTGACTGACTGACTGAATGAATAGGTTACAGTGCTGAAACTGTTAATTTAGATGGTGGTTTTGCCATTCCGTTTTGCTGTGCAAAGACCGTTCCATATACTATTGAATTTTCCCCAACAAAAAGGTCTTTCTTAGAAATGATCAAATTTAACACTGTGCTTTCTGTGTAGGAAAAAAATATAACCTATGAATTGAGCCTGATCTTCCTTAACTAATGGAGTTGACACCAGAGTTTCTCTTCCCTTCCTCCATACTTTTGCCATTGCATGTTCTAAATATGTATTCTTCCACATATTGGTTTATTTCCTTTGCCCTTCATTTTCTCGAACGTGTCCTTGTTTGCTTTTTACCTGTATTACCTGGGGCAAGCCACTCAAACCTCTTGTGTCTTATTGGAACTTGGGTTGTAGCACAGATCAAATCCATGCTCTACTCCAGTGATAGCAAACCTTGGCAATTCAATTCGCAGAAGCCCTGATCAGCAGGAGTGCTGACTTGGGCTTCTGGGAATTGAAGTCCAAGAATACCTGCAATGCCAAGGTTCACCATCACTGTTCTAGTCCAAATATGCAAACCTTTCCCTTGGTAACTGTATCACAGATTCTTTCTTGCTCCCATTACCTTCAGAATGCTGACTTAGGGCTGAACCTGGAGAAGTTCCTTTTTTTTAAACTACAGCTCCCATGATCCCCCAGCTAGCATGCCTATCCTAGCTGTCCTCTTAAAAATGTAATGTTTCAAAGCCCAGGGCAAACCATGTCTGCTGATATAATGAGGTCCACACCTGTAAGCAAGAGCTAGAGCTTTAGAAGTGACATGAAGGGGAAGTTTCAAGAACAAGCCAGCAAGTGTCTGTATAGGTCATGTTGAGTGCATAAGGGCATCACTTTCTAAAGTTTCATGGTGCATATGTTATCTACTGGCTGAACATAGTCCCACATACTCTTTCCTGCAGTTTGCAGTTTAGTATGATACCATTAAGAAAAACCTGCATTCTATATGTAGATAGTCCCTTTTATAGTATTTGTTGTTGTTTTGCAGAGTTCCCAGAGACGTTTTCTGCTTTCTTAGTAGCAGTGTTGGAGAAAGAGCCATTTTTAGGTAACTCGAGATTTGAAGAGGGCCTGCATAAAATGTTCTCTAGGCAGAAAATTGGCCCAAGAAGTGGCAGCCGTCGGCAGACATGGGCAGGTGTCATACAGTCAGCAGCAGGCAGGCTGAACTCACTTGTCTAAATTCCCTACCAAGATGCCCCTGACATAATATATTGTGGGCACCTAAATCTGAAATTGTAGTTTGAAGCCCCTTGGAAGTTGGTGTAGGGCAGTCCTGCGGGAGCTGAGCCTTTGCAACTGCCTAAGCCAGAGGTGCCCAAACTATGGCCTGTAGGCCAGAACAAGCCCCCGATGGCAACTCATCCGGCCCACGAAGCCCTTGTCGCTCCCGGAAGTGGAAGTAGGGGCGTGTTTTACTTCCGCTTCCAGGAGCAACAAGGTCTTTGTGGGCCGGATGAATTGGCGTCGGGGCCAGATCCAGTGACTGCCCCCCTGTGCAAGCTTTTTGCCATGGCTGCGAGGAAGTGCATTGCTTTCCCCATTTTGCAGAAGCTGAAGATAAGAGGCAGTTACCTGGTTGTGGTTGCTGAACTGAGTCTAAAATTGAAGTTGTGTTTGGCTTTCTCTGTCCTCCCACCCCAGGGGCACAACTTGTGGTGCTGCCTGTACAACAGTGTGTTGGGACATCTCCTCTTTGAACCTTCGGCATGGTTTCCACCCACCTCCACAGCCTGTGTTTCTGCCATTGTTTCGTTCTGATCTCCCGTTGCCCGCACATTTTTGTGTCTTCCTTCTTGTTGACATTTTTCTTTCATGCTGTGCCCTATCCATTTCTGACGGTGTCCTGAAGACTAATTCTAATCCATGGAGTAGATTGACCTCTTTGTTTAATATATTACTTTAGAATCCACTGGAGATGTTTCCAGGTTCAAAGGCAACATGTCCTACTCAGGACAGAGCGGTGGAGTGAATACCCCTGGCTCTGCCTACATGGAATATGGTGAGTAGGATACAGCTGCTTTCTCCCTTGTTTCACATCTCTACGTTGGAGCTAGAGTTCAACATGTACACTTTTTGCTAAGCTTTTTACTAAGAGCTGTGGCTCCTCTCCCATCTTCTGAGGACCTAGGATGCCACACAACAAAGGATCTTAACCAGTGGATTATATGACACATGAAACACTAAAAAAAAAATCTAGGCTAGATGCAGGGTTTTCATAGCAATAGCAATCCCACTTCTATACCTGCCCTATATGTAATATGGGATAGCGCTTAGTGCACTCTCTAGGCCAGAGATGGGCAATCTTGGCCCTCCAGCTGTTCTTGGACTTCAATTCCCAGAAGCCCAGGTCAACACACCAACTGGTCAGTTAGGGTTTCTGGGAATTGAAGTTCAAGAACAGCTGGAGGGATAAGACTGCCCATCACTGCTCTAGGCGGTTCACATGGTAATTAGCATTTTGCCCCCAACATGTTGGGTACTCATTTGACTGACCTCGGAAGGATGGAAAACTGAGACAACTTTGAGCCCTTGTCTGGACTGAACTCATAACCTTTTGGTTGCATTACAGCAGTTTAACCACTTCATAAGAATTGTTAAGAAAGCATCCAGTGGTGGGCTCCAAATTTTTTTACTACCTACTCTGTGGGCGTGGTATGGTGGGCATGGCCAGGGGGGAAAGCCCTGGGTTGCACCTGAATTATGACTACTTTATTTCAAAACTTGGATGGGCGAGGCCAGCCAGAATTTCTGCTGCCGGTTCTGGCAAATGGGTGCGAACCTGCTGATGCCCACCACTAAAAGCAACCTCCGTTTGTGTGGTCGCGATGATGTTTGGCTTTCTACTTGGCCCTGCTTGCTACAGATAATTGAGCTGTGAACTGCAGATAAACTGGTACATGTCATGCCTTCTAAGGCTTTTCACAACATGCGGCTGGCCTTGTATCTGATACGGAGATTACAACAGATCCAGAATGCAGCAGCCAGGCTGGTGACAGATATAAATAAATTTGAGCATATTTCCCCATCCTTGGTAGGCTTGCACTGGCTTCATGTCAGATACAAGGTGTTAGTGTTATCATATAAGGCCCTGTACCCGGGTTTCCCAACCTTTGGTTTTTGGACTTCAATCCCCAGAAGCCCAAGTCAATTCCCCAAAGCGCTGATCAGCCAGTGTACTAACTTAGGCGTCTGGGAATTAAAGTTCCCCCGTGGGGCGTGGGGCCCACATTGGGAACCACTGCCCTTTACAGTTTAGGAAATACAGCCTTCTTGATGTCAGCATCTATGCTTTGGAATTCATTACTGCTTCAACTGTGTCAGGCTCCACTCTTGGACATTTCAAAGAAACATTTTAAAGAAATAGCTCAGAACTTTCCTCTTTGAGGAGGCCTTTGAGAATATCATACCTTTGCCATAAGTTAGTTGTTTAGATTTGAGCCTGGTTGCCCTCAGGCACCACCAGATATTTATTTTATTGTTTGTTGCATGTTGTTGTTGTTGTTTAATTGTTTGTACACCGCCCAGAGTTGGAAATATCCCAGATGGGCATTATAAAAAGGTAATAAACAACCAACCGTTTGGTCTTGTACTGCCGTGCTTCTGATTCTCCAAATCATGTAAAGCTGGCTCTTGAGAAACTTCCTAGGACCATGATGGTGAGCCTTGGCACTCCAGATGTTCTTGGACTTCAATTCCCAGAAGCCGAAGCCCTCATGAATCCGCACGAATGCCTGTAGATGTCTCTTTACAACTGGCGAGCAGTGGCTGTAGGAGGCACGTGGAGGGTCACACCCGGCCACCACGATGCAGAATGGGTTTACTGCGATTCATCCGGCACGTGCCGCCCTCATCGCTCCTGGAAGCGGAAGTAAAACGCGCCCGTATGGAGGAAGGGTTAACCTGGAAGAGTCTTAACCGTATGGGCACATTTTACTTCTGCTTCCAGGAGTGATGAGGGTGGTGCGGGCCAGATGAATCGCAGTAAACCCATTTGTGTGGATTCATGGGGGCTTGGGCTTCTGGGAATTGAAGTCCAAGAACATCTGGAGTGCCAGGGTTCACCATCACGGTCCTAGGATTTGAGGAAGAATCTCCTTTTTTCTTTCATTTATTTATTTATTTATTTAGAATTTGTATATTTTCCCCGTCAGATGCTGGGCAATATCTACAATCTGGAGAAGGGATGTTTCGAAGGCCCTCAGAAGGCCAGTCTCTGATCAGCTATTTGTCAGAGCAAGACTTTGGCAGTTGTGCAGATTTAGAAAAGGTAAGATTTGCACAGATTGAAACCTAAAATGAGCATGTTAAGATGAGCAGAAAGCGGCATGAAAAAATATGGATGAGCATGAAGAAAGCTTCATAAAACACTCTTGGCTTCCTGGAAATTCTTTCTCAAACTTCCAGCATTTCTTTCCATTGAGATGTAGTCAAGGTAAAGGTTGCCCTTGTTTGAAAGCCAGTCGTATCCAACTCTAGGGTTTGGTGCTCACCTCTGTTTATAGTAAAAAGAGCCAGCGCTATCTGTGTCTCCAGACGTTTCCATGAACTTGTTTCATGCATGTTTAGACACCGGAATGCATGGAACACTGTTTACCTTCCCACCAAGTGGTACTTATTATCTACTTGCAATTCTTTGCTTCCAAACTGCTAGATTCCAGTTGCCAAGTTCAGTGTCTTATCCACTAAACCACCGAAGTTCCCCCGCCCATAATCGAGGAATATCTTTTTATTAAAATGAAGTTCTGTATGTTTTGCATTAAAATAAATCCAATTCTGTGTTGTCTGTAAACAAGCATGCTCAAAATTGCTGTCAAACAGACATGTAATACTAAGGTTAATGCTAGGTTTTCATTAAAATTATATATATTTGAATGAAAACATATGTAAGCATTAGGCAATTAAAACATAAAAATAAATGATGGAGCTAACACAATTCCAAGTCTGTGATTCTCTGATGGCCAGTAGTCTTAATTTGTGTTAACAGTCTGATGGATGAGTCATAGATTTAAGTTTCTTAAATTGACATTCATCTCTAAAAATAAAATATTTAATTTTCTACATTAGCAAACACTTTAAGGAAGAGAAAAGCTGGAATCTAAAAAGTAATTAGAGGTTTCATGCTTGAATCCAGATTGGCAAAAAGGGTGGATTACTGCCTTGTTAAGACACTCTTATAGTTTTCCCATTTTTAAAATTACATTCCCCCCTTTTTTTAAAAAATGAGGATCACTAGGAAGCACTGATTGCTGCAAACAAAGAGTTTGTGGGTGTGTCAGGCACATAAGCCCTATTTTACATAAGAACATAAGAACATAACATAAGAACAGACTTGCTGGATTACAGGCCACAGGAGCCCATCCAGTCCAGCATTCTGTCTCACACAGTGGCTCACCATTTGCTTCAGGGTATTCTTCCCAAGCAGATGCCTTCACCTGCTTAGGATTCCCTGGAAATGGCATTGAGAGATATCCTGCCTATCTCTCCAACCCAGAGGTTGTCCTTAGGTATCCATAATTATAGCCATTGACCCCCTTGTCCTCCATGAACTTGTCTAATCCTTTCTTGAAGCTGTCAAGACTGACAGCTGTCACCACTTCTACTGGCAGGGAGTTCCATAGACCAGGGATCCTCTGGGTTAAAAAGTACTTTCTCCTATTTGTTTGAGAACTAGCACCCAAAAGTTTCAAGGAGTGCCCCCTAGTTCTAATGTTGTGTGATAGGGAAAACAGTTTTTCCTTATCTACTTTGTCCACACCGTGCATGATTTTATGAACTTCAATCAGGTCACCTCTTAGACGCCGTCGTTCAAGAGTGAAGAGGCCCAACCGTTGCAACCTCAGATGGTAAGGAAGGTGTTCCAGTCCCCTAATCATTTTGGTTGCCTTCCTCTGCACTTTTTCCAACTCCATAATATCCTTCTGGAGGTATGGCGACCAGAACTGTACACAGTGTTCCAGATGGGGCCTCACCATAGATTTATAAAGAGGCAAAATGACACTTGCTGACTTATTTTCTATACCCTTCCTAAGAATCCCTAGCATTGAGTTTGCTTTTTTCACTGCTGAGGCACACTGGGTTGACACCTTCATTGAGTTCTCATCCACCAGGACACCAAGGTCCCTTTCCTGGTTTGTCGCAGAGAGTTCAGAACCCATCAGTTTATAAATGTAATTGGGGTTTTTTGTCCCAACATGCATCACTCTGCACTTACTAATGTTGAAGCTCATTTGCCACAGTTTTGCCCACTCCCCCAGTGTCAAGAGATCCCTCTGGAGCTCATCACAATCTCTCACAGTTTTCACTACCCTGTATAATTTAGTGTCGTCAGCAAATTTGGCTACCTTGCTATTTACTTCTACCTCTAGATCATTTATGAAGAGGTTGAAAAGCAGGGGTCCCAGTACTGAACCTTGGGGGACCCCACTCTTGACTTCCCTCCACTTGGAGAAGTGTCCATTTAGTGCTACCCTCTGTTTCCTGTCCCTTAGCCAGTTGCTGATCCAGGACAAGACCTGTCCCTTTATTCCATGACTAGTAAGTTTATTCAAGAGCCTTTAATGTACCCAGCCTGAGGTACATTAATATTTTATTCCAGAGTGTAACTGGAAAACATTTTAGGATTAAACAGAAGCAAGACAATAAAATGGTTCCTGCTGCAAAAATTATAGTGAATGTGCTTATCTTCCCCAGGATATAACATGGCAAAATGTAATTTATATTCCATTTTTCCTTATCATTGTCAGGGGAAGAGCAGTGATTATTAGTGATTAAGATCCACACATCTGGAAGAAGTCTTCATAGCTGTGATATTGCTTTCAAATCAAGCCTACTTCTGTTCCTTCTCCCTGCTTTACTTATTTTGATGGTCAAATAGTGGGTTGAAGAGACACATGATTAAGTCAGAAGAATTAGGGCAGAAAGAGAGGATCAAGCCTATAAACCCTTCCTCCAAATCGTGACCTCTAGTAGGAAATCCCATTAAATGAATCTCACATGTTGCTTCCTGTTTGTTTGTGAGATGAAAAGCAGAGAATAAAGGAGCAGAGAAACTAGCTTGATAGAAGAGATGCAGCGTTTTTGAATTCAGGGTTGTTTAGGAAAAAAGAGATTTATCTTGGCAAATGATAATACAGTATTGTAGAACACACACACACACACCCCACACACACACCAAACATGGATCAGAAAATGAATGTGGTAGGAGAGGGGAGTGAAGGTTTCATCACGGTGCTGATTTATATGCACTTCCAATTTCTGCAATTTTTCTTCTTTCATGTCCAGATCAAACTTTAAACTGCCAAAATGAAGTCACTTTCTTGGCTTTGTCATTAGCCAAACCTAAGTCCTCATCACGCTTTTGGCAGTAACAGGCATCTTAGCAGATGAGCTGATTCTGTAGCTCTCCACATTGACACAGCATGTTGTTGTCCACCATCTGCCCCAACTTGAACCTGTTGATCTTGCATTTAGGTACTCCAACCCTCAGCCTATTCGGGGTCCTCCAAGTGATGGGAGTGGGGGTAGAGTTTGAGTTCCTCAACCATATCCTCCTTCAATTTTGTTTCTTGTCCAGTGAGCTCCTTCCTCCATCTTCTATTTGGGTTTTGCTCTTGTGCCACCTCAAGAATGTTTGTTCTTGTCGTAAAGCTGTTCCTAGATCTGAATCGGCAGACGTGAGGCTCATATCTGTTCAGAGGATGTCGAGGGTCATTCTCTATTTCTGCAATTATAGAAAGCACACACAGCTTTCTAGATGTATTTACAATTTTTGATCAGGCTCACATTTTGAAGAGAAAATAATATTGAAGGAGATGCCAAAATGTCACTTGACCAACCCTTGTGCCCGTTTCCAGGGCGGCAGTGCGGGGAGAATCTAGCTGCCTCTTCTTTCCTTCATTGCACTGCTCCATGCTGAACTTGGCTTCTCCTTGCCTTTGCTGTAGGAAAATGCTCACTTTAGCATCTGTGAGTCCCTAATTGCGGCCATCGAGTTGATGAAGTGCAACATGATGAACCGGCAGTTGGACGAGGAGGAAGGAGACAGCGACAAAGAGATCCAGGAGCTCAAGCAGAAGATCCGTATCCGGCGGCAGCAGATCAGGACTCGCCACCTCCATCCGGCTTACCATGCCTCAGACAGTGAGTGTCCATCTCTGCTACATGGTGACGCAAACTGAATTTCACCTTTTCCCCCATCTTGAGCGAGGTGTTCCTTGGAGGTTTATATGATCATAGATAAGGTAAAGGTAGGGGTTGACAGAAAAAGTCTCGAAGATTGTGGTATTTTTGAACCACAATCGGGCGTACCCTGGTAATGGCAAGCTTGTGTTGCTGGCTAATCTTTCTCACACTGGGTCAGGTGAAAGGAACTGCAGGAGGAGTGAATTCACCAAAAGGTGCAGAAAGATATAGCAGAAAAAGGGGGCTATACCGGTGATGGTGAACCTTGGCAGTCCAGATGTTCTTTGACTTCAATTCCCAGAAGCCCCCGTGAATCCACATGAATGAGTTTACTGTGATTCATCCGGCCCACGCTGACCTCGTCGCTCCTGGAAGCGGAAGTAAAACGCGCCTGTACGGTTAAGACTCTTCCTGGTTAACCCTTCCATACGAGTGCGTTTTACTTCCACTCCCGGGAGCGACGAGGGTGGTGCGGGCCAGATGAATTGCATGTGGATTCACAGAGGCTTGGGCTTCTGGGAATTGAAGTCCAAGAACATCTGGACTGCCAAGGTTCGCCATCATGGGCCTATTCCTATCAATATCTTCTGAAAGGGAGAGATCAGCTAGACAGGTTCTGAGAAACTGGAGATTTTGAGAACAATCTGAGAATGAGTTATGTGTCCGCAGTTCTATCAACTAGTTGTTATTATTTCTTGATTTATGATGTTGGAGAACTTTAATGATCATGCATTTTCTTATTCTACCACATTTCTTCTAGGCCTCTTGACAACAGACAGTGGGTCCCATTTCAGCTCCCGAGACTCAACATACTTGTCTGACTCAGGTTCTGCAGAAGAGGTGGATGAGTATGAGATTAAAGGTAAAACCTGGGATTGCCAGAAGATGCTTCTTTTTTTGTCGTCTAGACCAGGGGTTCCCAACCTTTTCAAGCTGGGGGCCGGGTCACACTCTATCAGTCAGTTTCAAGGGCTGGACGGCCATTTTGCCCTGCCTGCCTGATGGGGTGGCCATTTTGTTTCTCAAATGCCCTTGGAGGGGTAGGGGCCCACATGAAATGGTGCCATGAGCCGGATCTGGCCTGCAGGCGTTAGGTTGGGAACCCCTGGTCTAGACTGATGCAGCTACCTTGTTTGGACACACTGGTTTGTCTCTAAGTTTGTCTCTTCTCTCAAATTGCCAGCTCTTCTCCAAGGTCTTGAAAATAACTGCCTCTCATCCCTGTTCAGTGATTCTAGTAAATGGGGGAATTAACACTTGATTCTGGTAATTCAGGCTCTGAATCTAAGATCTTTTGCATGCTAAACATGTGTTCTCTGAAAACAACCCAAATGTCTTTGCTTGCATGCCAGAACAGCTGTAAAAGTGGCAGACACTTGGTCCTTTAGTATCACAGCAATAAGTAGACGTGCAGAAGGAGGGTGCAGATAATGGCCTCAAGGTAGTTTACTCTCTTTAATTGGCAAAGTAATTGTGAATATCTTTCAACAGTCTATTGGCCCTGAAGCTTCTTTGCTCATAAAGCCTTCTAGTGCTGATAATCTCATTAAATTTGGGGGGGAAATTGTCCCGATGAGGAGACAATTGCCCACAGAGGGTAACTTATAATACAATCTGAAATTCAATGCCTGAATCTTCTGCAGAAACATATTTTCCCAGCAAAAACTGGGCTGTCTTCTGAAAGCAAGGATAGGATAGAAGTTTTAAAAATTGGAAGTAGGGTGACGCTTCTCCTAGCGTCAAAAACAAGATCTACCACATATGAGTTCTCCCCCATGCAGAATCATTTGGGGCTGGATGGAGCCCACAGTGGTGTCGATGAAGTGCTTCATCTCCCATTTCTGACCCAACGAGGGTATAGCAGAGAAACCAGCCCTGTCCTTATTCTTCCACCTTTCTTCTACGTCTCTTGGCAATATCTTTGTTTGGATCCATTCATGACCTAATTAAGTCTGTTCCCTACTTTGAGCAACTCTAGCCTAGCCCCGCGATGGTGAACCTTGGCACGCCAGCTGTTCTTGGACTTCAGTTCCCTGAAGCCCAAGTCTCTGTGAATCCATATGAATGGGTTTACTGCACGTACACACAGTAAACCCATTCGTGTGAATTCACAGAGACTTGGGCTTCTAGAAATTTAAGTCCAAGAACAGCTGGAGTGACAAGGTTCGCCGTCACTGGTCTAGGGCAGTGATAGCTAAACATGGCACTCCAGGTGTTCTTGAACTTCAATTCCCAGAGGCCCAAGTCTCTGTAAATCCATACAAATGGGTTTACTGCGCATGTGCACTTGAATGTAGGCCCTAGAGTAATATGTGATACCCAAGGATTCCTCGTGAGACCAATTGAGAGGGAAAAGCTTCCCTCTGGGTGCAGTGCTTGAAAACCACTGGTTTAGTTTCGAGGGACTTTTGCCAGTTGTGGGTGGCCCTGCCTGTTCTCATTCTTGTTGTGCTTAGACCTTGTCCCCCTCTCTCCTCCTCCTTCTGCTGACATGAAATATTTTGTCATCACCATATCATGCAGATGGTAACGAGGGATCAAACCTGATTCAAATGTCCAAGAATGGCCTGTCCGTCTCAATGGCTTCCTTGTTTTCAGGTAGTAACCCCGTTCCCCAAGCATCACATGTGTTCATGTCAGTTAGTATGTATATGTATGTGTGTGTGTGTGTCTGCAGGCGTAGCTAGTTAGATCATCCTTGGGATGGATTACATGTTGCTCAAGTGTTTTCTGGTAGGGTTTTCCAGAGTCCTCTTATTTTAAGTTCCTTACATAGGGTAAAGATAGACAATCTAGGAGAAGGTAGAGTCAGGCTTTTCATTGACTGATGTCAACTGTCTCTTTTAGTAGCTCAGGTTTGGAGGCTTTTCAAATGTGGACAAAACGTCGTCTCAGCCTGCGGTGAGATCCAGATCATTCAGACAGAGTTTTGTTCTCTCCAGTGGCCAGCTAGATGCTTCTGGCTGTGGGTGAGAAGAGTGTGGTTTAATAAAATAGGCCTGAGGAGGCTAGATGAAGTTTGCTCAGGTGTAGCAGTTTCCCTTCATGAATGTGCATGAGTGTAAGGCCCAGAGGGAAGTGCAGGTTGGAAGATATCTGTATTCCTTCTTTAAAATGTATAGCATCCTTGCCTAACACCCCCCCCCCCGACCCAGTATTCTTACCAATGAATGCCAATATGCCTGCTTCTGTGTTGGTGGTAGGCTTGTGCCAGGGCAGCATACCCTCAGAAAATGAGTGATAGCTGACGGTATGTTCTCCTCTGCCTGAAAAAGTGGCTTTTCCATGCAGATATGCATCTATCTTGTAAAGAAGAAAGGGTGAGCCTTTCTTCTGCAGATGGTAGTTTTGCTTTTGTATAAAGGCACATTTAGTTATGTCACCGTATTCATGTCATCCAGTCATGTGCCTGTTACACCGCTCCCCCTTTGGAGGCCCAGTGGACTCCTTGGAAAGAACTCCGTTAGGTCCCATGGGCACAGATGTTGGAGTAATGCAACACCAGTGGTACCCACAATAGAAAGAGATGAGTACTCTTGGAATTAACAGGCACCTAGTCATCCACAGCTTAGGCCAGGGGAGTGCCCAAGCTTTTTTGGGCCACGGGCGGGTTGTGTGGTTCAGCGGGCTGGTCACGTGGTTCCTCCCACCGAAAGCGGAAGCGAAACACACCTTGCAATCTGTTTTGCAACAGATATGTTTTGCAACAAGATGAGATAGATTTTAGGCTGCCATTTTCTCTGCTTAAACCAGGGGTGCCCAGACTATGGCCCACGGGCAGATCTGGCCCCTGACAGCAATTTATCCAGCCTGCACCGCCCTCATCGCTCCTGGAAGTGGAAGTAAAATGGGCCTGTAGTTAAGGCACCCCTGGCTTAAGCCATGGTCCATAAGTGCTATATAGCTGCTGACTGATTGTGTGGGTTGCCACATTGCTTTACGTTGCTGCAGTAGATGCTGCTCTGAAAGTCATGAAGGCAATGGAAAGGGAGAAGAGAGGAAGAGTTTTCTGCCTAGCTGGTGAATCCTAGTATGAGCTTGCTACTGAGGAATACTTTTCCTATTCAGTTTCATAGGAGGATCTTTATCATTCATTCATTCTCCTGCCCGATTAGTGGGACCACTAGTCTCAGCGGCTTACAATAAAAATATATTCAATTCAATTTTAATTTATGCCTCGCCCTACTCAGCGCAGGCCGACTCAGGGTGGCATTTCAACATATTGCAAAAGTTACAAAATACAATATAGAACAGTGAACACATAATGGTATAGCAAAAATACAAATTTGTGCATATGACATCAAAGATACAGTAAACAATATAAGCGAAACACATTATAGCAAAAATAAATTTGTGACATAAAGCAGAATAAACCAACAAATATTGTAAAAATCCAACAGACAATTAACAACATATAAATAAAAATAGCATATAATCTATAGGTGCCCATTGCATAAAAAACCAGGTAGCTCCATATCATAAGTGTTAGCAGAATATTAATTTATCCTGGAAAAGTTTGGCCAAAGTAAAGGTGACCTTTTCGATTGCTTCTACCTGATTTCTTGCCCTGTGTTGATGAAACATTGCAAAAGGAAGTGAGGGAGAGATGGGGTGGGGGATAGATACTTCAGGATAGGTACAATCCAGAGGGGGCATGCTCATTTATTATAAATATTTGTATGTCTTCTCTTTTTCATGTATTGTCTCCAGAGAAGCTAACAGCAAGAAGAGCTGCAAAGAAATAATATAGCAACACACATATAGGGAGGAAATAAAAGCTAAATGTAACTAAGAAATAGAGACAAACACGGAAAAGTGGGAATAAAACATAAGAATAGATAAAATATTGCCAATATTAACAGATGATAAAACAAATAATCTTACAGGGCAGAAGCCAATCAAAAGAAGGTTTTCACACAGCAGTGGAATGGCACTACTGAGGGGTTGCACAGCACACACTAAGGGAGTGTGCAACACATCTCATGGACCTGTTTGAGGCATTTCTGTTGATGATTCATCCAGTACCTCATTCATAAATCTCTTTCTCTTTGCAGCCTAAGCCACAAAAAACCAGGGATCTCAAATAACGAGCAAGCTGTAATGCTTGGCCTGTGTAGGGGCTCATGGCTTACCTATGTGTGAGCTGTTTCCTTGTGCATTGATTGGCTAAACATTTTTTACTAACACCTTGTAACTAACTTCTGTTTTCACGTGTGTGTTTCTTTGAGCGGGTAACCATTTGTGACTAAGCTTCTGTGTAGCTTTAAAGTTTTTTGTCTTAACCCTGTTGTAGTCTTATTTGTTCCCTGTGTTTCTAAGTCACTTCGCACCTTTCCACTGGTACGTGGCATAGGCCAGGGCAAGGAACCTGTGGCTAGCATGACTCGGAAGTCCAGTCCCCCTTACTTATAGCCATTAAATAGATATCCCTGGAAGTTTGGGGACAGCTTTCCCTGATGCTTTTAGCATAGGGAAAAACACCCCCCCCCCCCCGTTCTCCTCCCACTCCTCAGTTGAAGGACTTATATAGACAGCCCTTCATTATGCACTACTTCAGTTTTCTTTTAGTGGAAGGGGCCATTCTCAATGATTATTTGGAAGGTCGTACCGCCCAGGTCAAAAACTGGGTGAGGAAGTGCCCTTTCTTTCCAGGTAAGCGCCAGACTTCCTGCCTGGAAAACCTTCCCAGCAGTACGTTATTTCTCGATGGGAACAGAGCACACCTGCTAAGCAGCGGTGGGTCGCATCCCAGTCCAACTGGCATACCTTGGTTGACTCAAAAATTGGGATGCATTCTGCCCTGATGCAACGTAGCCAGCTGTTCCTTATGTAAGACCACCAACTTAGCCTGCTTATTTAAACCTAGAAACCTTGAATTACATTCGCTGACCTTGTTTTTTGAAGCGCTCATTGCAGTTGCTGCTGAACGCCGGCACAGGTTTAAAAGAGCTTGGGCTTTTGCTTTCCCTTAAAGAAGAAAATGCCCAGTCCCACGGATACACACACACACACACACGGCTCTAGACTAGTCTTTCCCAAGATTTGGTTTTTGGAATTCAATTCCCAGAAGTCTAAGTCAGTTCCCCAAAGCAGTGACAAGCCAATGGACTGACTTAGGCTTCTGGGAATTGAAGTCTAAAAAAACCCAAAGGTTGGGAAACACTGCTCTAGATGAGTTCTTTGCTCAGACATGTTTGTCTCACATGGTCATCCTCCTCCTATCTAATTTCTCTTCCTTTTCTCTTGCCATGCTGTGGCCTAGATGCAGACATCAGAAAGAATGCAGCCCCAAGCAAGAAGTCTTTCATTGCATCTGGTTCCACGTATGTATCTGTGTTGTAGCAGGAAAGTGCCATGATCTATTATGACGAAATGCTGAAAAGACTTTGGCTGGAAGGACTGACAACAGGGAAGAAATTGATTGCTTTAACAAGGACAGTGGTGGTGAACCTATGGCTCGCGTGCCAGAGGGAGCACTCAGAGCCCTCTCTGTGGGCACACACGCTGTTGCCCCAGCACAGAGTTTGCCCAGCCCCTCTGCCCAGCAGCCCAATGGAAGTGCTTCCTCTCTCCCCTGTTACCATGTTAGCACTTTGTGATAAATAAGTGGGTTTTGGGTTGCAGTTTGGGCACTTGGTCTCTAAAAAGTTTGCCGTCACTGAATTAGGCTATAGATAGGGTTCCCCTGGCATGGATGCATCTGATAAGTGGCAGAGCCCAAGACGTGGGTACTAGCTGGAGAGTGATAGACAACCTCAGGATCTGAGGTTGTACTTTGAGTTTTTAAAGGATGAGCTGAGATTCAGTAGACTAAGGTACCAGGTTGGAGGCCACGAGCAACAGGGAAGCAACCAGTGCTCATATTATTTATAAAGGTAAAGGTTTCCCTTGCTCGAAAGCCCGTCGTAGCTGACTCTAGGGTTCAGTGCTCATCTCTGTTTCAAAGTCGAAGAGCCAGCATTGTCTGCTTCTGCAGACGTTTCCATGGTCATGTGGCAGGCATGACTAGACACCGGAGCACACGGAATGCTGTTACCTTCCCACCGAAGTGGTCCCTATTTATCTACTTGGAATTTCTTGCTTTCGAACTAGGTTGGCAGGAGCTGGGACAAAGACGGGAGCTCATTCCGTCCTGCAGTACTCGGGAATCAAACTGCTGACCTTCTGCCTTTTAGGCTGTTGAGTCCAACCCCCTGCTCAATTCAGGAATCCGATTGAAAGCAGGTATGACGGGGTGGTCCAGTTCTCTCTTGAATGCTTCCAGTGTTGGAGCGCTCATCACCTCTCAAGTCAGTGGGTTCCACTGTCGTACTGCTCTAACCATTAAGAAGTTTCCCCTGATATTTGGCCTATATCTGGCGTCCTGTAGTTTCAGCCCTTTATTACATGGTCTGTGCTCTGGGCTTATTGAGAACCGATCCTTCCCTCCCTCCTTAAGATGATATTCCAGGTATTTGAAGTTTTTGGTTTACTTGTGTGCTCAGTTATGTGCTGCCTTTCTGCCTGTAAAGGGACCTAAAGCAGCTCTTAATCGACTCGAATGACATAGTAAACTTCGAATTTCCATTCCTTGCAATAGGAGATGAAAATTAAACTCAAGACTTTGGTGAGGAAGGGAGGAAGGAGAGGGTGTGTGCCTCCAAACCGGTAACTGTTCCTCTTGCATCTGCATCAATTGCTGCCCATTTCCCCCCAACAGCTTCCACTCCTTCCTGAGCTCCAATTCCGCCGAAGCCGTGGCCATGGGCCTGCTGAAGCAGTTTGAAGGGATGCAACTGCCTGCGGCATCAGAACTGGAGTGGCTTGTGCCAGAGGACGATGCTCCACAGAAGGTAGGATTCCTGCTGGTCTGAGCTCTGCGTCACAGAATCTTGTTTCAGGAGCCACAGTTGAGTGGTGGCCAAAGGTTTCTTCACTGGGATTGGAATAGTCAGGAACCAAAGCTTAAGTTAGCACCTTGATGTTGAGCTGATGGGGATGTCACCTTTGAGGTTCACTTAGGTCAGTGATGGCGAACCCTTGGCACTCCAGGTATTCTTGAACTTCAATTCCCAGAAGCCCAAGTCTCTGTGAATCCACATGAATGGGTTTACTTATGCACAGTAAACCTATTTGTGTGGATTCACAGAAACTTAGGCTTCTGGGAATTAAAGTTCAAGAACACCTGGAGTGCTGAGGTTCACCATCACTGTCCTATACCATATCATATAGTTGTGCTATGAAGAGGGACTCCAAGCATCATCTAGTTCAGGGGTCTGCAAACTTGGTTCTCCAGGTGTTCTTGCACTTCAATTCCCTGAAGCCCTGATCAACAGGAGTGCTGACTTGGGCTTCTGGGAATTGAAGTCCAAGAACACCTGGAGTGTCGAGGTTCGCCATCCCTTGTCTAGCTTGCTACCGGATTGAGGCCTAGTACGAGTTTGCCTCTGTTCAATTATCCTTCTCTTGACTAAGAGGCAGTGTATTAGCTGCCACGATGGCTTCCTCCTTCTATTTCTGGGATTCTGTCAGATAACTTCCCTCCCCTCTGTGAGATGACAGCTGATCAGGACCCTATGTGATGACTGGGGCATTTGAACAGGCTGCTCTCTGCTTGCGCATAAGCTAAGGAGCAAAAGATGCTCAAAACTACGCAGGAGAATAGCTTCTTTGAAACAATTCTCTCTGTAGTACTAGACAGCCTGTCGCATCCTACAGCCAAGCCTCTGTAGCAGCTGGGACAACCTGGAACCACCATGATGGGTCATTTACTATTGGTTTTCAGGGCCCACGATTCTCTCTTAAACGGCTTTTTAAGCAACCCAAGTGGTATAAGAAAAGACAGCTTTCCAAAAAGCTACTGCTGGTATGTCCCAAAAGGGGAGTGTGCCCCTGGAGTGTTTGTGTTTAGTGTGTTGCTCTAACACCTGTTATGAACTGCTCCCCCTGAAGTGCCGGGGGTGCACATATCGGCACTCTTTGTTTGAAGTGTGCTGTTTTGAAGTGTTGGGTGAGATCTGCTGCCAAACAACCACTGTATAGGAAACAGTTTGTGACTGGGGCTGTTAAGACATGAAATCAAAAGACTGTGAACTAAAGGCCACTCACTGTCAATCATGGACGTGATCTGTCCAGCAGGTTCGTGTGTGCAGGTGTCCTGCTTTGGCCTGCATCCCAGACTCAAGAGGAATTTGGCTCTTTGACACATGGACAGTCAGTGGCAGGAATACAAATATGTTTGGCAATTCTGTAGGTCCTGTGGCTCTGGCACTGGGCATAGCTTTCAAATGCAGAATTAAATTTCAAATAACTGTGGGTATGCTTTTAACAGCCAAACAAAGCAAGGATGAAAACACATAGGTTTTGCTTGGCAATATGTCTAAAATGAAGCATAGATCCAAGACATTCTAGGAGTGCAGCCGTTATGAAAGACACATTGTTTTCCATAAACAGAGCAGCCCTGGTTGTGTGTCTTGTGTGAGGTTGTGACTCTATCTTGTTAGAGAGAGTGTTGCATTTTAGTGACACTGGGAAGGATTTAGCAGCCTTCAAGCTTGACAGCATCTGCCATTCTCTCTTACAACTAATACGCCTTGGTCTTCTTGCAATTCCATCCTGCTTTATGCAGGGGTCATGCTGCTGGTTGCATTTTTCCCAAAATGCGAATGGATTTCTGCTCAAGTGTTGGCTTTGCCAGTTGTGCTGACAACTAAGCTCTAGTGCCAAAATGTTACTTGGCAAATGAAATCAAAACCAGAGTAACCTGTGCTATGCTGGCTTTGCAAATATTCCTTAGTTATGACTGAATTTCTGCTTATTATCTTCTCCCCAACAGGGCCTTATATATTTCCTGTACCCAGTTTTTGGGGCACTGCCTTCTTCTACCTTCCCATTCCTCCATAAAGTTCTCTATTTGGCCATGGGTTATTTATGGGTGACTACTACTTTGTTAGTCTTCTAGTAGTGAGAACAAGGTGCCCTGTTTATAGGTAGGATTATAGCACTTTCTCATACTAGGTCAGGTGAAAGAAACTGCAGAATGAACTCACCAAAAGGTGCCTTCATTTTGGCAGTTTCACATCTGGCCTAGACACGGAAGAAGAAGAAAGACTTTGATGGTGTGTGTGTGAGAGAGAGGATTTTTCATCTGCTGCTGAGAGATGTCGTGGCATTTTTCCTCTGGGTAGTGGGATAATTAGCAAGTAGCAATTCCACTTCTATACCACCCCATAGTGCTGAGAGCACTTTCTGGACAGTTCCCAGAGTAATTAACATTTTGCCTCCAACATGCTAGGTTCTCATTTTACTAATCTTGGAAGGATAGAAGGATGAGTCATCTTTGATCCCTGTCAGGATCAAACTCACAATGCTCTGGCTGCAGTGCATCAGTTCTAACCACTGCACCACCAGATCTCTTCTGCTAGGCTACTATAGAATTTCCCATCCTTCCCCCAAGCAGCAGAAATCCAGTGTCAAACAGCATCTCTAGGTTTCCCACAGTCGTTCTCTTTGCACCTTTTTGGAGAAGAAGGAGGGTGCAGATTAGGGACTTCTGAGGGCCCCGAACCCCTTTTCTCTAGACTAGATTGGAGCGCCTTTACATTGTGTCTTGACAACGACTCTGTCTGGTTCTCGTCCACTCTTTCAGCTGCTGCCAATTCCCGATTCTGTACCCATCTCTCCTGATGACGGGGAACATGCAGACATCTATAAACTCCGCATCCGGGTCCGGGGAAACCTGGAATGGGCACCACCACGGCCACAAATAATCTTCAACATCCACACGGCACCAACGTAAGGCGTGGGGATGTTTCAAGCCTGCCATGGTTTGTGTGTGTCTCTCCTCCTTTGCTGCCTCCTCCGCTGGGCTAGTTTTGTGGCTTTGCCAGATTTTCCTACACAAGAAGAGCAAAAGATGTTTTATAGCAATAGCAATTACACTTCTATGCCGCCCCAATAGCACTTAGTGCCTTCTCTGGGCGTTTCACAAGTTAATTGGCATTTCGTTCCCAACATGCTGAGTCAACCTTGAACCCTGTCAGGATCAAACTCATAACACCAGCAGTTTAACTACTGCGCTGCCAGGGGTTTACCCACCTCCTAAAGGAATTAAAACACTTTCTGTAAGATTGATTCAGGTAGGAAGCTTAGGAGCCCAACACTCTGCCTTCTCCTGAGCCAGGCTGCTCCGTCTAGCTAACTCTGAGCTACACCAGTCTTCTCAACGTGGGGCCTTTCAGCTGCTAGACTACTGTCCCTAGGTCGCCCTTCCTCAAAAGCCAGTTGTATCCAACTCTAGAGTTCAGTGCTCATCTCCATTTATAGCCAAAGAGCCAGTGCTTCAGACAGTTCCGTGAACATGTGGCAGGCCTGCCTCAACACCGGAGTGCACGGAACGCTGTTTACCTTCCTACCAAAGTGGTCCCTATTTATCTACTTGCAATTTCTTGCTTTCGAACTGCTAGATTGGTGTTCCTACAGACTGCATTGACTCTCATGTCATGTGCTGGTTAGGGAAGTCTGCCACCTAGTGACTGGAGAAGGTACCGCAGACTCAAACACTTGAATAGGTTGCTCTTGCTTGAAAGCCAGTCGTATCTGATTAGAGTTCAGTGCTCATCTCTGTTTATAGCCAAAGATCCAGCACTGTCTGCGTCTGCAGACGTTTCCGTGGGCATGGGGCAGGCACGGTACGCTGTTTACCTTCCCACCGGAGTGGTACCTATTTATCTACTTGCAATTTTTTGCTTTTGAACTGCTAGGTTGGCAGGAACTGGGACAGACAACGGAAGCTCACTCCACTGGGCAGTATTCCAGTCTCAAACTGCACCTTCCAGTCATCAAGTTCAGCATCTTAACCTATAAAACACCAGAATGCATGCTAATAAATCAACATAAGTTAACGTACTCTAGGAACCAAATAACCCACAGGTGCATATCCCTTGTGTTCTCTCTCACTGTGCACATTTCATATATATTGGTTGCATCATATTGAAATTGTCCTAACACCGTGACACACATTTTCTTCTATTATTGTTGATCCTGATCTGTGTCTATGTAGGAGGAAGGTGGCAGTGGCCAAGCAGAACTACCGCTGCGCAGGTTGTGGCATCAGGACGGATCCTGGTGAGTGCTGAGCTTGGCAGAGGGCAGGAGGCTCTAACTGTACCTGGAACATGTGGGCCTTTAGTATTCCGAGTCAACTCTGCCCAATCTTGATGCCTTCCAAATGTGTCAGAATACGGTTCTGATCTTTCTTAGGTGGGGTTTCCTGTTGGATATGGCAGGAGCTGTAAATGACACACTCACTAAGCCTCCAAATTTGGGGACATTTATTTTTCATCTGTTCTGGGTTCTGGGTGTTTTTGTATTTGTTAAGCTCCTTTGTTTTTAACAGAAAGGTGGGTTATAATTAATCAGCTTAATTTAATATGGTTTACATCATTAGTGCATGTGTGCCATATATTTATATACACATGTACCACCCTTTACAGAACAGAAGTTCTGATGAGACCACCTTGGGCATAATCTCTGTTTTGTTCTTGGCATATCCTGTGTGTGATGATAATATTAGAACTGCAGAGCTAGGAAGGGATCCTATTTTAGAGACCGAATGCCCAAACAGAGGGGCAGGGTGAACTTTGTGCTAGGGGGAGAGATGAAGCACTCTCATTGGGCTGCTGGGCAGAGGGGCGGGGTGAACTCTGCTGAGGGAGGGAGGAAGTGCTCCCATTGGGCTGCTGGGCAGAGGGGCGAGGTAAATTCTGTGCTGGGGCGACAGCACGCGTGCCCACAGAGTGCCCCCTCTGGCACACGTGCCCGCCTCTGGCACACATGCCCCCCTCTTGTACACGTGCTATAGTTTCACCACCACTGCTATAGAGCAAGTCCAGCACCTGACAAGGTGCCACAGTTGGGAATCGAACTCCCAACCTCTGGCTCTGCAGCCAGAGACCTAAACCACTGAGCTGGGCCATGTCTTAATTACTTCTCCCATTCTCTCCCTTTTTCGTCTCGGGGCCCTCAGACTATATCAAGCGCATGCGCTACTGCGAGTACCTGGGCAAGTACTTCTGTCAGTGCTGCCACGAGAACGCCCAGATGGTTATCCCCAGCCGTGTTCTTCGCAAGTGGGACTTCAGCAAATATTACATCAGCAATTTCTCTAAGGACCTGCTCACCAAGATCTGGAATGACCCCCTCTTCAATGTGCAGGACATCAACGCTGCTCTCTACCGAAAAGTCAAGCCGCTCAACCAAGTCAGGGTAAGGCAGGTTGAGTCTCGGATCTTCCCTCACAACCATTTGCCAGAGCTCTCACAGGAAGTACAAGTTTGAAGAAGGTGCAAAGAACTCTTCTTTACCCAGAACTACAATAAAGTAAAAGAGACAATAAAACTTTTCTGTAAGGTGAAGTTGCCCAGTTTTGGGATAATGGAAGTTCCGCATGGAAAGGCATGTGACTGACATTCTGTCTTTCTAAATTCCCACATGCAGGAGCATTTTGTTTTCATTGAACATCAACCTGCACATTCTCCTCTTCATTAGCAGACCCCTAGGGAATAGTTCTTGACTCTCACTGCTTTGGATTTCCACCCGTGCATACACAGTTCTGCAAGTATAGTGGTGGTGAAGACATGCTGACCAGAATCCAGTTTGTTACTGCATGACACAAAGTGATGCTGTTGTAACTTTGCTAGGTATTAATGTCCCGGCAAAGCAGGTTGTAATCTCAGTCATGGGGTTCCAATGGGAACTAGTCATAAAGTCAAGTTGTGCCTGCCTAGCTCCACTGCAGGAGTCTGGCTGCTTTCTTAGCTTCTCACCCATCTCCTGACTCCCGCAGTATATACCCCCTTTCGGGTAGGATAGGATGAGTTTTCCTTGATCCCTCCATATCCCATTCTTTAAACTTGATCTTCATCTTTCTTGGTCTCTAGCTCCGTGATGGCGAACCTTGGCACTCCAGATTTTCTCCACACGAATGGGTTTACTGCGATTCATCCGGCCCACGCCACCCTCATCGCTCCTGGAAGCAGAAGTAAAACGCGCCCGGCTGGGCGCGTTTTACCTCCGCTTCCAGGAGCGACGAGGGCGGCATGGGCCGGATGAATCGCAGTAAATCCATTCGTGTGGATTCACGGGGGCTTCTGGGAATTGAAGTCCAAGAACATCTGGAGTGCCAAGGTTCGCCATCACGCCTCTAGCTCACTTGTGCATCTCATTTCCCTTTCTGTCTGAAGTTCTGTCCCAAGAACAGCTCTTTCATTGTATGTCTTTATGTCTCAGTTGACCTACGGTGGTGGCGGTACAGAGCTTTTTATGATAGCGGGTTCTTTCCCCAGCATCAGGAATGTATACCCAAAACCTGTTCTTCTTCCGTGTCTGGGCCAGACATGAAACTGCCAAAATAGATGCACCTTTTGGTGACTTCATTCTGCTGTTCCTTTCGCCTGACCTAGTGTGAGAAAGATTAGTCAGCAGCACAAGTTTGCCGTTACCAGGGCATGCTCGATTGTGGTTTAAAAATACCACAGTCTTCGAGGAGGCTCTTTCTGTGTACCCTCCCAAAACCTGTTATTGGTCTAGGAATTCAATATCAAAAGCAGTTGACTCTTAATAACTGCTCTCCTGATGCACTGAACACCTCTTCTGGTGTTCCATTACATCAGGGGTTCTCAACATTTTCACGCTGCGGGCCAGACCACATCCCCTCAGACAGCTGCGTGAGCTGGACTGGTGGTTCCCCCTGCCTTTAAAATGCTGCTGCTGCCAGAAGCAGATGCCTTTACGACAGCCTTAAATATGCCAGCCGCTGTTGTAAACAAGTTTGTGACAGTCGTGGGTGCATTTATGGCTGCCATAAACGTGTCCACTTCTGCTTCCAGTGCTGGCAGAGGTGGTGATGTGAGCCACATGAAATGGTGCCATGGGCCGGAGGTTGCAAACCCTTGCATTAGATGGTAAGGGACTCCTCATGTTGGAGGAGGGTGAACTTTTAAATAAAAGTTTCTAAATTTTCTAGCTATTGAAGGCATGAATCCAGTGGTGGGCTCCCAAAAAATTTACTGCCACACTGTGGGCATGGTATGGTGGCTGTGGCCAGGGGGAAAGCCCTGCGTTGCACCTGAATTAGGACTACTTTATTTCAAAACTTGGATGGGCATGGCCAGCTAGAATTTCTGCTACCAGTTCTAGCGAACTGGTGCGAACCTGCTGATGCCCATCACAGCATGAATCTTGCCTTTGTAGTAGGTAAAAAAATGCTTATCAAAACTTCAGATGCAGGTAAAAGGAGAGGATTTCTCAGCTGGTCATTCTTGTTTAGTACTCTGCCTCCTCTTTCTTCAACTATCGTAATAATAATGCAGGCCAGAACACAACAGCTGAGCCGATTTCCACATAATTTGCACATTTTGTGTTTTGAAAGACAAAGGGGAGCATAGAAAGCTCTGCCTAAGAATCTCCAGTTTAGCCCTCCTAGTCTTTAATAAAGATTTTTATTTTATTTTTGTAACAACATGTTCTGTTGAACTGTGAAAACTAGCAATCCCTTCTGATGAGGCCCCCACAGCTCGATAGGTGCCTCTGTCGTCAAGTCAGACACACACTTAGTCTGCGCAGATAATGCTTTCCAAAATGTGATTTCGATCCCTTGGCTTTTTTTAGATGTTAAGAATCCAGCTGTACCACATGAAGAACATGTTCAAGACCTGCCGATTTGCTAAAGGGTGAGTTCTCTGTGCGAGATTGTTGCAGTCTGAGGAAGGAGGGGTAACACTGGCAATCAAAATGCAAGTTAAACTTTGGGTTCAATGCTATCACTACTTCATTTCAACTATTTTAAGTTTAGTTAGTAAATTTATCATTATGATTTTTCTGAGACTCATGATTTCACAGCAGCAAAGAAAACGTGTTAAGAATAATTTAAAAAACATCACGTAAGATGGTCTGCCAGATTCCTTGGATGGCACCCGCTTGGGAAAGAAGACATTTTAAGAGGTTGCTACTGATAGGAAATAAAGATGGACTTAATAGATCAATTAAAAGATAAGGTGGAGGAGTTTCAAGGCAAGTGTTATCTTGCCCCCCCCCACCTCCCACACACACACACCACCTGGCTAGTGAGCTGGGTTTTATTTTCTTTGCACTAATATATGAGAGTGTAAAAGAGGAGCCTATTTGTGCCACCACAGCAGATTCCTAGCATCTGTGTGACTGCCAAAACTTACATTCCTGTTGAGATATGTATGGTGGGCCATCGTATGGATTTTTCCCTTTGAGTTTTTCATTTGTAGGGAACTGTGAAGATCATGCGGGCACTTTAAGTAAACAGAATCTGCCCCCCCAACCAGGTGGCAGGTGGGTCACCCCTGCCACCTAGTGCAGACAGGGTTAGGGGGAAAATGTCCTTTATCAGTAGTGGTTGTTTGGGGGTAAGGAACATGCATCATCTGAGTGTAAATAGGTACATAAGAACATAAGTAAGAACATAAGAGCAGCCTTGCTGGGACAGGCCACAGGAGCCCATCCAGTCCAGCCTTCTGTCTCACACAGTGGCTCACCATTTGCTTCAGGGTATTATTCCCAAGCAGATGCCTTCACCTGCTTAGGATTCCCTGGAAATGGCATTGAGAGATATCCTGCCTATCTCTCCAACCCAGAGATTGTCCTTAAGTATCCATAATTATAGCCATTGATACCCTTGTCCTCCATGAACTTGTCTAATCCTTTCTTGAAGCTGTCAAGACTGACAGCAGTCACCACTTCATCTGGCAGGGAGTTCCATAGACCAGGGATCCTCTGGGTGAAAAAGTACTTTCTCTTATTTATTTGTTTGAGAACTAGCACCCAAAAGTTTCATGGAGTGTCCCCTAGTTCTAGTGTTGTGCGATAGGGAAAACAGTTTTTCCTTAGAAACAGAGAGTCCACTGGGGTGTTGGAACAAAGTACTGTAGGAGCATTTTGTATAAGATGAGCCCTGGTGGTGCAGTGGTTAAACTGCTGTCCTGCAACCAAAAGGTTGTGAGTTCGATCCTGACCAGGAATCAAGGTTGACTCAGCCTTCCATTATTCCAAGGTTGGTAAAATGAGTACCCATCATGTTGGAGGCAAAATGCTAATTAACTTGTGAACCGCACAGAGAGTGCACTAAGTGATATAAGGTGGTATATAAATATGAGTGCTTTGCTTTGTAATTGCCTTCAGGTGCTCGATAAATGAAAAATAGCTTTTTGTGTGAAAAGTGACAACTGGAAGGGCAGCAAAGATTAAATATTTTGTAGATTGTCTTCATGTGTGTCACAGATTCTGACTGCAGTAGTTCTTAGGAACGGAGATGCCTGGCAAAGAGCATAAAACCGCTTTGTTGTGGTCCTGATTGTCTGGCTTGGCCCTTCTCTGTAGGCTGCTAGATGCCTTTGATTCTGTGCCAGGGCATTTGACTGAGGACCTCCACCTCTACTCCTTAAATGACCTGAGCAACACAAAGAAGGGGGAGATTGTTCTCCTCTTGACAGACCTCCTCCGAGCAGGCACCTTGCATGTGGAGAAATGCGTGGTGAGTAATCCCATTATGTCTACCTTTCAGTTCTTGTCCTTTGTGTGGCCTCTGTTTCTCCTTTGGGCCAGCTTTTGTTTATTTGTTTGTTGGCTGGTTTTCTATCGCCGCCCCCTTGCTGAAGCGACTCCATAAAAACACTCAGATATAAAGACATTGCCACAGCAATTGAAATCATAAAAACATTTAACATTTAAAAGCCGTTAAAATACCCTCCCAACAATCACAATAAATTAAAACTAAAACCCGA
The DNA here is from genome assembly GCA_035047305.1 of Bradypodion pumilum. Taxonomy (NCBI): domain Eukaryota; kingdom Metazoa; phylum Chordata; class Lepidosauria; order Squamata; family Chamaeleonidae; genus Bradypodion; species Bradypodion pumilum. The sequence goes on from JAWDJD010000003.1 coordinate 384,439,660, forward strand.
ACAGCCTTTCATATAAACCAGCCAACTTTTTAGACCTTTCCTAAAAACCAATAGCTCTGCCGGGAGGCGCAGCTTGGTCGGCAGGAGGTTCCACAGGGCCGGAGCAGATGCCGAAAAGGTCCAAAGAAATCAGGGCATTGTGGTTATAATGAGATAGATTAAATATATTTTAGATACAATAGTTATTATCCTACGTTAGGGGTTCCCAACCTTTTTACGCCTTGGCCTGGACCATGCCCCCTGGACAGCTGAGCGGGCCGGACTGATAGTTTCCCCTGGTGTAAACACTGCCGTAAAGTGCATCCACGGCTGCTGTAAATGTGTCTGCTTCCGTGTCCGGTGTGGTGGTGGCGGCGGCGGCAGCACAGGCCACATTAAATGGTGGCCTGGGCCAGGTCTGGTCTGTGGGCCATAGGTTGGGAACCCCTGTCCTAAGTCAAAGCTATGCAAGAAGGTTGTGAGGGGTGGGATGATTCGAAACAATTAACGACATGTCTGTTTTGTATACCATAATATCTTGAGCTGTATGCCAGTGGTGTATAACCCTTTGACTTATGTAATGCAGGGCAGGGCCCCTCATTGTCACCAATCCCCTCTAAATATTGTGCCCTGATCCCTACTCCGTTTTTTTTAAAAAAAATCTATTAAGGGTTTTTAATGTTTTATTATTTGCCCAGTGGGCAGTTTGCCCAGTATTTTTATCATTGTTATGCCGCCCAGAGTCGCTCGTTTTATTTGGGCTGGAATATATAAATTTAAATAAATAAATAAATAGCTGCACCTGAGGGGTGGGGGAGTGGGGGAGAGGAACCTTCCTGAATGGGGGGAGGTGGTATGAAGGGGCTGCAGTAGGTGGGTGGAATTGGCAAAAATGAGTTGTCCTGCCTGGCATGAGTGGAAGTGTTTCAACTAAAACACAGCCATTGGCTACACTCCTATACAGTATAGTGTATATCCATCACTGGCTGGAATTCTGCTGCTTATCATAGTAAGATGCACTAGAGTAGGCCCATTGAATCAGTAGGAGTTTTTGTGATTCAACTCCTTTGAATTGTTGTAGATCACAGGCTAAATATGAGTTAACAATGCGATGCAGCAGCAAAAAAAGGCCAATGTTGTTTTAGGCTGCATTAAGAGCAGTAGAGTCTCCGAAACCAGTGAGGTTCTACTAGCCCCCCTCTATTCATCACTAGTTAGATCACATCTAGAGTACTATGTCCAATTCTGGGCACTGCACTTTACGAAAGATGGAAAAAAATTAGATCAGGTGCAGAGAAATCCAGTGAAATCCGCTCGCAGTTGGCGCATTTGCTGCCCCCCCTTCACTCTCTTTTGCTGATGCTTTTTTGTCTTCCAGCTGTGCCAAGCCAAAGGATTCATCTGTGAGTTCTGCCAGAAGGAGGAGGACATCATCTTCCCCTTTCAGCTGAATAAGTGCAGAACGTGTGAAGGTAGGTGAGCAAAGAGGAGTCAGGCTCCCTGGTGGCTGTAAGTGCCTGGCAATCTGGATTGATTTGGAGGGGGAATAATGAGGATACAGAATTACAGCATACAAAAAGATTAACTAAAAAGGACAGTTAGGGAAATCCACACTCAGGCCTTCCCCCTGAAACAAAAAGAAAACCTGACTAATCTAGGTAACCCTAATTAAGCATGGGGTTGGAGTCAGGGCTCGGTGTTAGAGTCCTCCTCTCCCTTCTGAGGTGTCAGTTTCAGAAGCCCCCAAAATTGCACTAACTCCCAAACCCATGTGCCTATAGGAAAGACATGAGCTTGGCCCTCCTAATTAGCATACAGCCAATTAGAGCCCAGGGTGTGTATAAACATCCACTGGTTCTCATAACAAAGGTCTGGTGTTCCCAGGCTCTGGATGTTGACATAAACAGACATTCCAGACCTGGGGGAATAAGACAAAACATCAGCCTGAAGCTTGGAGAAGCTTCTTCTAAGCCCACCTGCTTGATAAGCGCAGCAGAAAGAATGATGAGGCCTTTGCAAGGAAGAACAAAAAAACCCCAAAGAAACTCCATGTTGAATAACTTGTGACCTATATACCATTACAAGGTGTTCCTGCACTTGCTTTGGACTTTCAGTCCTTGTTAAGGCTTGCGCAGAATTTTTCTAAAAAGATCCCACCGGTTTTAGAAACAGTTTCTATAACAAGAGGTCCTGGAATTATTTTGACTGTATGCTGTTTGATTATTGTCCTAATGCAGGGGTGCCCAAATTATGGCCTGTGGGCCGGATATGGCCCCTGATGCCAGTTCACCTGGCCCGTGCTGCCCTTGTCACTCCCGTCTGGGTGTGTTTTGCTTCCGGGAGCGATAAGGGCAGCGTGGGCCGGGTGAACTGGCGTCAGGGGTCGGATCTGGCCCACAGGCCGTAGTTTGGGCACCCTTGTTCAACGCAAGGGCCACTGTTCTTGTGTCCCTGCAGAAGGATGTTGATGGGTGGAAAAGTCCTTCTTTGGTTGTGGCTGAGGGGGTGGGTGAAGCTAGAACCCCAGGTGGGTGAGATGTGCAGAGTAGCACAGCACTGAAGTTAAGCTGAAGGCTGCTGGTGCCTGATCTCACCCCCCCAAACCTGACCTTCCTACTTCATTTTAGCAGTTTGCCCAGATGTCTTTCAGCAGTTCCATTTTTGCACTTTATGGGTGTGAATCTTGTGAGACGGAGGCAGGAAGGGAGAGCCGCACTTCCTCTCTCTGCCTGGCCTTTCTGTTGTTCCCATCTGCCTCCTTGTGTTCCTTGCAGAGTGCAGAGCGTGCTACCACAAGACCTGCTTCCAGTTGGGCCCCTGCCCCAAGTGTGAGCGGCTGCAGGCACGGAGAGAACTGCTGGCAAAACAGAGGATGGAAGCCGAGATCTCAGACTGCGAAGACGAACGGCAGGAGGAGGACGTGGCGGCAGGAGCAGCCACGTGACAGACTGCCGTCGGGTGCGTGGCCTTTGCCTCCAGAAACTGAACTGACGCTGTATGGAAACTGACACATCCGTGGCTAACAAGCTGATGTGTGATGGAGAAATCTGATTCGAGGGATATTTTGCACTTGGCTGAGAAGATTCAGCGTTTCATTCCGTCTGAGCTACAGAATCGGGGAGAGAGAGAGAATAGTTTGGTCGCTCTTTCTGCTGCCGTCGTTCGATGCACTACACAGCTAAACTATGCTACCAACCACAGAAAGGATCGCGGCCACTTTTGTCGTAAGCCCCCAGACTTGTGTGCCTGGACCTTGTCCCCGTTCCACCCTTGTATGAGAAGCTGACGACAGGCCGGCTGGGGCGAAGGGGCTGAGCTCTCAAGGAACTACCGAGTCACTCCAGATGGGGAGACAACCCATTTGAAGGGTTCTATTCAGTATTGGTGGCTGTCTGTTTGCCACAAAGAGACCGTTTTTGTTTGAGTGGCCATTTGGCTGGAAGCACTGCCTGTAACTTTGCTGCTGACCATCTCCGGTCCAGCCTCTCGTTTTGTGCCTGAGAGACGGCTGATGAAATTGAGAGCCAGAGAAGGAGCTTATGTTGGGAATTGCTTAGCTATCAGAAAGAAACAACAAAAACAGAGGAAACAATGTTCGAGTAGCCCAGAGAATTTGACGGGCCAAGTTTCCAACCATTTCTTAAAACTGTCTGCTTATGAATTCACATATCATTTCAAATCCCTCTTCCTCCTCCTCCTCCTCTTCTCACAAAACCTCCTTTTCTTGCTCTTTACCATCTCTGTCTCTTATCTCTGCAGCTGAAGTGCATCTTTCCAGCCAGTGGCATTTGCAGCTGGGCTTAGGAGGCATTTCCAGGCCTTCTAAAGTGGGAAGCCACCTCCAAAGCCCCGTTTCCTCGCACACACACCCCTCTGGGACCCTCATCTGGTTCTCACATTTGGAGGCTTTCAGGCTGGGGAGACATTGCACTGCGTTATTATTCCAGGGGTCAGGGAGAAATGGGCAACTCTTGCTTTCACAGGGAACCATTTGGCCAGAAGAGGACTTCAATGCTTCGTAGTGAGAGATGTGATCTGGGTTAATCTTCACCCTATGAGCTGTGAGCTGGGACGGAGGCTGGAGGGGGGGGGGAGGGAGGGAGGGAGGGAAGGGGCTTTTGCTGACCTGTAAACACTGAAAGGGGTTCGAAGAAGGGAGAACACTCAGGCCCACATTGGCTGTTGGGTCTGCAGTTCCCCAGGCTGAGAGTTTGCTGTGTGACCTTTTATCCCAACGTCCTGTCGGTCTTTCCCGTATCCCCAGCCTTTTCCCTGATCTCTGCTCTGCATAGTCGGTCCTCTTAAGTCACCTTCCTAAACCGAGGAGGCCGCTCTTCTTCTGGGAGCTGTTGCAGGTAAAGTGCAGAATGAGACCTCTGGTGCCGTGATTCCTCTGCATGTTGTCTATGGCTCATTTGATGGCCTGGCCCCGGGTGCTACCTTTTTTTGCTGTAAGGGACACAGGCCAACCGTCCCTGTGAGCAAGTATAGGGAATGGATAAACCAAGGGTGCCCAAACTGTGGCCTGTGGGCCGGATCCAGCCCCTGACACCAATTCATCCACCCCACACCGCCCTCGTTGCTTCTGGAAGCGTAAGTAAAACACGCCCATATGGGGAGCGACGAGGGCGGCATGGGCCACATGACTTGGCATTGCAGGCCAGATCTGGCCCATGGGCCGTAGTTTGGGCACCCGTGGTTTAAGCAGAGAAAATGGCAGCTTAAAATCTATCTCATCCTGTTGCAAAACAGATTGCAAGGCATGTTTTACTTCCGCTTCTGGTAGGAGGAACCACGTGACTCGCTCACTGAACCACATGACCGGCCCACTAAACCACCAGGGCGAGTCTGGGAGATCAGACTAGTGCAGTGATGGTGAACCTTGGCACTCCAGGTGTTCTTGGACTTCAATTTACAGAAGCCCAAGCCAGCACTCCTGCTGATCAGGGCTTCTGGGAATTGAAGTTCAAGAACATCTGGAGTGCCAAGGTTTGCCATCGCTGAACCGGTGCATGAAACATATTTCCATCCCTGCTTAAAATGCTATCCCCTAACAACATCTCAACAAACCACTTGACATGAGATCATTCCACCCCACCCCATTCTGCTGCTACCAATATCCAATGTGTGCTGCTGTTTTGGAAGCTGGTGAGGTGTTCCTTGCATCATGGGTGGGATTGTAGAGCAGCGGAAGCTCAGCTCGGCTCCCTTGGCCAACCCACAGACTGTCCCGAAGGAAGAGTTGGCTTGTGAATGTTTGTAAAGGTCCGCGCATTGTCTGGAGGTAGAAACAATGTACAACGGGGTTTCTCAACCTTTGGCCAATGTTCTTGGACTTCAGTTCACTTGCTGATCATGGCTCCTGGGATTTGGAGTCCAAGTACATCTGGGGGCCCAAGTGTTGTCCTTAATATTTATGTCAGACCAGGAGGGGCTGGGGGGGGGGGGCGGGGGGGGCGGTTCTGGTAGAGTTGACTGAAAGTACTGGTGCCTAAAACAGACCGTCCTAAAAACTGCTTCAGATGCGCACTCTTTTTTTTTGGCACAGGTGGCAAGAATGGTTTAAAAGATTCATGGGGCAAGGAGGAATTTACCCTGCATTTGAAACACAAAACTTCTGTATTAGGGTCATATTAGGAAAACCAGGGATCAAAATCCACTTGATGTGCAGTAGGCAGGCATTGATGGAGCAAGAAGGACAGAATCCTAAGCTCTTTAGGATGGCGGGAGGCATAAATAAACTTCATTCATTCATTCATTCATTCTGTGGTGATGAGAAATAACTACATTTTGTCACAGCTTTTTCCCCCAAAAAATTATGGGTTTTAATGTTCTCATATAGGGCCAGGAAGTTGTCTTTCTCTGCTTCCTGTTAAATGTGGTGCTGGAAGATGTTGGGGCTTCTCTGTGGCTTGCTCTGACTTCATTCAACTGACCTAATGTAATTTAATTTAATTGTCAAATTTATATACCTAATTATTGTTCTTCAGCACAGAACTTTGGCACTTTGGAGGGAACTGAAACATCTCATATTTGTTCCCCCCCCACAGTAGTCTGTTTAAGACAGGGGTGTCCAAACTACGGCCCGTGGGCTGGATCCGGCTCCCAATGCCAATTCATCCCACCCGTGAAGCCCTCGTCGCTCCCGGAAGTGGAAGTAAATGCGCCCGTATGTGCTTCCGGGAGCGACGAGAGCTTCGTGGGCCGGATGAATTGGCATCGGGGGCTGGATCCGGCCCATGGGTCAAAGTGACCAGCCCCTGAATCATGTGACCGGCCCACAGCCCCCAAAAATTGGGCACCCCTGGTTTAAGAGTACTTCAGAAGTTGTGGTTTCAGAAAGAAATTCCTTAAAGGATTGGTTATGAAATGTTTGGGAATTTGGTTACTCTTTTAGCTTTTCCGTAAGCAAGTGGGAAGCGCACTGGACTGAAAGATGGAAAAGGGAATAAAGGAACAAGGGAGTCAGGAACCCAGATAAATATAGCATGAACTTGCTTAGAGAAGAAGGGAACTTGCATGGACCTGGTTAACAGAACACTTTGAACGCATGTGGCTTTGGACATCTCTTTTTTTACTACTTGGCAGCAAAGTCTACTCGCTCACAACCCCAGGTCCTCTGGTGCCACAAAGGGTACTTGGGGACCATTTATAAGCTGCCGTTCCCATACCTCTGCAGTTTCCCCTGCGGGAACAGAAATGTGCCTGAATGGAACTGGCTTCCAGATACCCCTTGGTCTAAACGAGCAAAAACACAGATACGAAAAGTTTGCAAATGTGCTGCATCCCTGATGTGTCTGGCTCTGTTGCTAACAATGAAAGAGGAAACACATTGTCTTAATAGCATTTACCAGCTTCCATCTCTGCTAGAAAACATTAACTGCTTGCATGTTATGTGCACTGATGCTTCTCTGCACCACCCCATTTGATTCTCGCCAAGTTTCCATTTTACTTGTTTTATGACCGAAATATGCACTGTTTTCACCATAGATTCAAATAAAAGTGTTGAACCAGGGTGCTTTTTTTAAATCCAGGGGTGGGGGTTGTGAGTATGTGGTTCCTTTACAGGATGTGATCCACATCGAAGCGGGACTCACAGTGGCTTCCCTTTTCCAAGATAAAAATGTTCAGTCCAGCCCTGGGACTGAGGCGTTCTAGAAGTTGCGCCTTCAGCGCATCATGAGGGGATCAGGTTCAGAAACAGGTGAACTATAGAGTCTCATGTGGTTTGGCCATATCTGCTCTGTGGATCCAGTGGACTCAAAAAATAGCCAATCCCTACAGCACCAATTTGAAAGCTTTTTGTACACACTTTTGGCACATTTGTTTGACAGCCAGGCCCTATTTTATGGCTGTTTCCCCAGAAGCACTTATTCTGATTTCAAGAAAAGCCAACCGATGGGAGAGTGGGTTTTATTCCACCTTCACATTATCCGGAGTTCTTCCTGGGGGTGGCCAGGAAGCCCAAAGGGGAAAAGATGGCGACACAACGGAAGAGTTCAAGTCAAAGTACTAAACACTGATGAAGCTGTGGCCAGGTGTGGGGTTTGCAAAATGGTTGCCATCCATAATGTTGTAAATGGTATGTGTGGAAATTCTTTGTAAAACAAGTGTCACAATGTTGTTGAAAGTGGCTCTCCAACCCATCTGCTGTTGCGATGCACACAGCATAATAATGGAAATGCCGTCCATAATAAACTACATTAATAATTATGCTGTTCTTTTCCTGCTGTCTTGTGGTCTGTTGAGACGTGGAATAATGCCTCAGTTTTAGCAATAACGATTGCACTTATATACCACCCTGTATATAACTGCAGTGGCTTAAGTGGCTAAGACACTGACTGGGAAGCGGAAGGTAAGCAGTTCGATTCCCGAGTACTGCAGGACGGAAATGAGCTCCCGTCTTCGTCCCAGTTCCTGACAACCTAGCAGTTCGAAAGCAAGAAATTGCAAGTCGATAAATAGGGGCCCCTTCGGTTTATGGACAAGTTTATGGAGGAGAAGAGTATCAATGGCTATAATTATGGCTACCTAAGGACAACCTCCGGGTTGGAGAGATAGGCAGGATATCTCTCAATGCCATTTCCAGGGAATCCTAAGCAGGTGAAGGCATCTGCTTGGGAATACCCTGAAGGAAATGGTGAGCCACTGTGTGAGACAGAATGCTGGACTGGATGGGCTGTGGCCTGTTCCAGCAAGGCTGTTCTTATGTTCTTATGGGAAGGTAAAGTGTTCCGTGCGCTCTGGTGTCTAGTCATGCCTGCCACATGACCATGGAAACGTCTGCCGAAGCAGACAGCGCTGGCTCTTTTGCTTAGAAACAGATGAGCACTGCACCCTAGAGTCGGATATGGCTGGCTTTCAAGCAAGGGAAAAACCTTTACCACCCCATAGCTCTTGGAGCACTCTGGTAATTCACAAGGCGATTAGCAGGCCCATCCAGTCACCAGCTAGTTACTAATTTTACTGACCTCAGAAGGACTGAAAGATGAGTCAACCTTGAGCCCATCGGGATTGAATTGAGATTGTGAGAATTTTGAGGCTGCAGATTAACCACTGTGCCACGAGGGCTCATTTAGTACTAGCTTTTCTTGGTTTGGGGACTGCGGTGGCTTAGTGGTTAAGACGCTGAACTTGATGACTGGAAGGTCGGCAGGTTAGCAGTTTGAGACCCGAGTGCTGCAAGATGGAGTGAGCTCCCGTCTCTGTCTCAGTCTCAGTCCCTGCCAACCTAGCAGTTGGAAAGCATGAAATTGTAGGTGGATAAATAGGGACCACTTTGGTGGGAAGGTAAACAGCGGTCCATGCACTCTGGTGTTGAGACATGCCTGCCACATGTCCATGGAAATGTTTGCAGACAGAGACAACGTTGGCTCTTTGGCTATAAAAAGAGATACGCACTAAACCCTAGAGTCGGATATGACTGGCTTTCGAGCAAGGGCGACTTTTACCAAGTCCTGAAAGATGGCACATTTCACAGAAACACTCCAAACCCCCCACATAACCCAATGTGTCACATCTCAAGAATACACACTCACAGGTGCTTTATGGTTTTTAAAAACCCCCAAAATGTTTTATTATAGAAGCACAGTAAAGTCATACATAAACGTCTTGCAGTGCATTAAGTAGCGTAACAGTTATTCCCATTTGCTTGCGTCCCCCACGGAACGGCTGCTTAATCGGCACCAGAGCATTAAAACTGTGTAGCAACACTGAGTTTCGGGGATTTTCCAAAATGATAAGAAAAGTGCTGCTGTGTAATCAATGCGCTCTTTGCCCTCGTACACTTTAAAATGAACTGAGACACCCAGGCACTTCAGATCCTAAAAACTAGCAGGCGCAAAAGATGCCTGTTTGTCGGATGCCTTTTTTCTGTGCCTGAAGGTTGACTTCTCACCCTTAATGTCAGCACATAAACCACCACACTGCTTCCACAATAACTGCTGGAGGCTTTTAGCTGCTGAACTTTTCAGGCCACATAGTACCGTGATGGCGCACCTTGGCACTCCAGATGTTCTTGGACTTCCATTCCCAGAAGCCCACATGAATCCGCACGAATGGGTTCACTGCGATTCATCCGGCCCGCGCCGCCCTCGTCGCTCCTGGAAGCGGAAGTAAAACGCGCCCGTCCGGGCGCGTTTTACTTCCGCTTCCAGGAGCAACGAGGGCGGCGCGGGCCGGATGAATCGCAGTGAACCCATTCGTGCGGATTCACGGGGGCTTGGGCTTCTGGGAACTAAAGTCCAAGAACATCTGGAGTGCCAAGGTGCACCATTATGGACATAGTACATTGATTTTGCCAACCTCAGAAGGATGAGTCTACCTTGAGCCTAGTCAGGATTGAATTTACAATGTCAGCACTTTTGGCTGCACTCCAGCAGTTCAACTCCTGCGCCGCCAGAGCTCGTAAGCATGGTTGCCTTTATAGCTTGCATAGCACTGTACTCGTTCTTACAACGTCCGCCCTGCTTAGGGACACGCCAAGCCAAGCGGAGGAGACAAGGATTGAGGTGGTGTCGGAAGCTGAAGCAGCGGTCGGAGCAAGGTTGCGGGCCAGATGAGTTGGTGCCTATAATTATGGATGCCTAAGGACAACCTCCGGGTTGTAGAGATAGGCAGGATATCTCTCAATATCATTTCCAGGGAATCCTAAGCAGGTGAAGGCATCTGCTTGGGAAGCATCCCCTGAAGCCAATGGTGAGCCACTGTGTGAGACAGAAGGCTGGACTGGATCATGGGCTCCTGTGGCCTGTTCCAGCAAGGCTGTTCTTATGTGCCACGGGCCGGATCCAGCCTGCAGGCCATAGGTTGTGAACTTGGTTCAACTGCTCATGTCTCTTTCAAATGAGGAATAGAAGAGACACTCCTTCCTCATCTGAGAAGGCAGAAGAGCTTGAAATCAAGTAAGGGCACTTTCCTCCCCACCCCACTTTCTTACATTTTAGGGGAGGAAAGTAAATCCTCGCTTGCTGAAATGCCCCCTCCGTTGCCACGTGGAGTCTACTGTGCCAGCTTGCGAGGGCTGTATTTGCGCTCAAACTGGCCAACGTCAAACTTCCTCTTGCAGCCAGCATAGTTCATGTAGCGGATCTTGCCAAACACTGCCCGTTCAGCCCAGCCTTGGTCGTGGATCCCACAGATGGACCACATGCATCCTGATAAGAGACAAAATGGGAACAGAAAGGGCTTAGATTCTGGTTTTTCCCCTTGTGCTGGCAATAATAGTGATAAAGCCCATAGAAATACATCGCTGAAACATATTAAGGTATTTACAAATATGTTATAATGTTTACACATTAGAGAGGCATGGAACTTGATATAAGTTGAGAGAGGCAAGGAATGCACTCACACAAATAATAAAAATAAATGTATATATCCCATTAGCCTAGAATAAAGAATATGTGTATAGCATGTGTAAACATTATAACATATTTGTAAATACCTTTATATGTATTATTATTGGCTTATGCAGTCTTTTTCAAAATACTTGGCACATTATTATCTTCATTTTTGTATTTACAGTAAATATTTTTCTGATGAAGAATGTATTCGAAAAAAGTTTCTAATCTGGAGGACGTTTTAACTCTTGAATAAACTCTTTGAAGACAACACAGATATTATTTATTGAAGATATGACTGCATTAAGTATAAAAATATTGTTGTTGACCCAATATAGCCTCAATCGGTTTTTTCTTCTTTCACTCAGGGTATTCCCAAGGAGATGCCTTCACCTGCTTAGGATTCCCTGGAAATGGCACTGAGAGATATCCAGCCTATCTCTCCAACCCGGAGGTTGTCCTTAGGTATCCATCATTATAGCCATTGATACCCTTGTCCTCCATGAACTTATCTAATCCTTTCTTGAAGCTGTCAAGACTGACAGCTGTCACCACTTCTTCTGGCAGGGAGTTCCATAGACCAGGGATCCTCTGGGAGAAAAAGTACTTTCTCTTATTTGTTTGGGAACTAGAGGTTGTCCTTAGGTATCCATAATTATAGCCATTGATACCCTTGTCCTCCATGAACTTGTCTAATCCTTTCTTGAAGCTGTCAAGACTGACAGCTGTCACCACTTCTTCTGGCAGGGAGTTCCATAGACCAGGGATCCTCTGGGAGAAAAAGTACTTTCTCTTATTTGTTTGGGAACTAGAGGTTGTCCTTAGGTATCCATAATTGTAGCCATTGATACCCTTGTCCTCCATGAACTTGTCTAATCCTTTCTTGAAGCTGTCAAGACTGACAGCTGTCACCACTTCTTCTGGCAGGGAGTTCCATAGACCAGGGATCCTCTGGGAGAAAAAGTACTTTCTCTTATTTGTTTGGGAACTAGAGGTTGTCCTTAGGCATCCATAATTATAGCCATTGATACCCTTGTCCTCCATGAACTTATCTAATCCTTTCTTGAAGCTGTCAAGACTGACAGCTGTCACCACTTCTTCTTGCAGGGAGTTCCATAGACCAGGGATCCTCTGGGTGAAAAAAGTACTTTCTCTTATTTGTTTGAGAACTAGCACCCATGGAGTGTCCCACAGTTCTCCTTCATATAGTTTGTGAATCCACACTCATGGGTTATGCGCCTGCGCAGAACGGCCGATCGGAGGCTTGAAAAGCTATTGGTCAAAAGTTTTGGCGGTAAGACCGCCCACCCTGAGGCGCCCGCGCGCCATTTTACCTCAGTTCTCTTCTTTCCGCCGTAGCAGCAGGACGATCGTTGAGAGCTTCCTCAATTTTTTCGCCCTTCTGAGGGAAAGTCTTTTGGCAAATTTCACAATTTTTCTCGGTGATCTTGTCCTTCGGGCAGGATCGCCACCCCGGTGCTGTTTCTTCCTTCTGGTGGACTCAGTCACCTACTCGCTTCGGTCACCGTTTCCCCCCTCAAGGGGGTGGCGGCTGGCCAGCCCTTCGGGGTAACCGCGTTCCAGAAACTTCCGTTGGAAGAATTTTTTCTTTGATGGCCGCGGCCTTCAAACAGTGCTCGGCTTGCCTGAAAAAGTTTCCGGCTTCCGACGGGCATAGCCTCTGCCTTTTCTGCCTTGGAGAGTCTCATCAGAGCCAGTCTTGCCCTCACTGCAAGAAATTCACCCGTCTGGCCGTGCAAAACCGGAGCTACCGGCTCAAAGCTCACCTGATGGAACTCTCTCTGGCCCCCGTCGCGGCCGCTTCTACCTCGGCTAGTGTCTCTCAGCCTCCTCCGCCTTCGGCCTCTTCTTCCGCTACCATCAAGAAGAAGAAGAAGAGGGACAAGAACGGAGAGAAGAAAAAGAAGCGCGGGTCGGAGAAGAGGCGATCGCTCCCGCCTACTCCGCACACCCCTGTGTCTCCGGGACCCTCGCCACCATACTCGGTCGCGAGATGTCCGTCTCCTGGGTCTTCCATCTGGGGAGGACGGTCCTCCTCGGGATCGCCTGAAAAAGGACGCAGGGCTGGGGCTCCAGGTCGCCCACTTCAGGTACTCCCGTCACCGCCTCGTGGGAGGGCCCGCTCGCCTATGAGGCAGGCCTCCATCTCCCCAAGGCCCAGGACTCCGATGCTCGACGACGCGGCAATCACCATGCCGGCCACCATTTCGTCGCCGATTCTACCGGCCACCGTTTCGTCGCCGACTCTGCCAGCCACCGTTTCGTCGGCCACCGTTTCGTCGCTCCCGACGGTGGGGGACCCATCCCAGATGGAGTTCCTGAAGGGGATGTTTGAGGTCATGGCTCAGACTTTTGCCAACCAGTTCAAGACCTCCATGCCTGCGGCCTCTGCGGCTCCGGTTCCGACCACCGCAAGCCCCAGGGATGCTGGCCCTGCTGTGGCCCTTCCGACTTCCCAAGGGTCGAGTGTACGCTCCGCTGGCCCACCCACATCGTCGCGGGTTGGTCCAGACGTTGAAGCGGTGGACTCCCATCCCGCCGGCCCGCCCAGGCCGTACTGGCGCGGCCCCGACGTGGATGCAAGAGTTCCTCCCTCGTCCTCCGATGACTCCAGCGCCTCTTCGGAGGAGGACGAGGGAGACGTCGACGCCGAACGGACGCCGGACCAGGCCATCGGCGCGGTTGACCCACCGCGTGGTGAGGATCAACGCTCGCTCACGGCCATGCTGACGCGCCTGGGGACCGCGTTGAACCTGAAGGTGGACCAGCCACCACTGGAAGGTGAGGACCAAATGACCGCGAAACTGGACAGACGTGCGGTACGGCCGGTCCATATCACCATGCTTCCGTCCATGCTGACGTCGGCGAAGGCGACGTGGAGGAAGCCGGTGTCAGCGCACTCCATTTCGTCCAGGCTCGACGGCATGTATAGAGTCCTGGACGAGAACGTCGAGTTCCTGCAGGCGCACCCCCTGCCTAATTCCCTGGTGGTCAAGGCTTTCCAACACAGGACGGCCACCAGCGGGTTCCCGGTGCCTTCGACCCCGGAAGGGAAGAAGCTGGACGCGGTGGGCCGCAAATTCTACGCCACCGGTTCCCTCTTCCTCCGCGCAGCCAACTACTCGGCTGCCATGGGCCTGTACCAGTCTCACCTCTGGGAGCGAGTGAAGGCCGAAACGGCGACGTTACCTGCCGACGCCCAGAAACGGATCGACGCGCTGGCATCCGAGGGCGATTTCCTGGCGGAGCAACAAATGCGAACCGCCAGGCATATAAATGACTATGCGGCGAAGGACATGTCGTCTGCGATCCTGCTCCGTCGCCACGCCTGGCTTAGGGGCACCTCCCTCGATGATGCTATGAAGAAGCTCATCGAGGAGTTTCCCTTTGACGGGCAAGGCCTTTTTGGACAGGACACGGACAAGGTCCTCAATGAAATGCGGCAGACCAACTCCACCACCAAGTTTCTGGGGCTTACCACGCCGGCTCCGCCTGCCAGGCCGAGGTTCCAGCCCTTCACGCGGCGCTACCAGGGAAACCCGCAACAACAGGGTGGCCCCGTGGAGCAGCCCAGGTCTGGCTCTTACAAGCAGCGACGCCAGCACAAGCCGGGCTATCAGCCCTACGGGCACGGCAAGCGTTCGGACGCTAAGTCCAAGTCGCGCGTTTGAAGCTGCGACGGCCGAGTCTCTCGCGCTCCATCTCCCGTACCTCCCCCTCCGGAACTTCCTCCAGGTATGGTCAGGCATCACAGATGACCGGTGGGTCTTAAAGATCTTGTCCTCTGGCTACGCCATCGAGTTCGTGCGGGCGCCTCGGGTAGGAAGACATCGTTTCACCACCTCGTCCCCCCATTTGGAGGAAGAAATATCAACTCTTCTGTCCAAGGGAGCCATCGAGCGGGTGGCCCCGCCCAATTGGGACAACGGCTTCTACTCAAGGTACTTCGTGGTCCAGAAGAAGGACGGAGGACTTCGCCCGATTCTGGACCTGCGCCGCCTCAACAAGTGCATCCACACCAGGAAGTTCCGGATGGTAACCCTGCACACCGTCCTTCCCCTCATCAACAAAGGGGACTGGTTCACAGTTCATAGACCTCAAGGACGCTTATTTCCATGTCTCCATCCTCGAGGAGCACCGACGGTTCCTCCGATTCCGCATCGGCGATTCGGTGTACCAGTACCGATGTCTACCGTTCGGTCTGGCCACGGCACCGCGAGTCTTCACCAAATGCATGGCTCCGGTGGCCGCCTTACTTTGCCAGCGGGGAATCAGGGTCTTCCCATACATCGACGACTGGTTGATTGTATCCCCCACCAGCTCATCGGCCATTCGGGACACGCAGTTCACGGTCCACCTCATGGAGAGTCTCGGCCTCAGGATCAACTTCACCAAATCGAAGTTGATTCCCTCTCAACGCGTCGAGTACATCGGAGCGATACTCGACTCGCTTGCCACCAGAGCCTTTGCACCCCAGAAGCGCTTGCAGGACATCGCGCAGGGAGTGAACGACCTACGCACCAAACCGGGCATCCGGGCGAAAAAGGCTCAAAGACTACTAGGCCTTATGGCCTCAACGACGGCTGTGGTCCCTCACGCCAAGTTAAAGTTCCGGTCCCTACAGTCGTGGCTTCTACATGAATTCGATGCGCTCCGGGAGAGTCAGTCCAAACGGCTAACTCCGTCCCCGGAGCTGAGGGACCAGCTGGTGTGGTGGACGACGCCACTCAACGTGACAACGGGGAAGAGTTTTTACCCCCCGCAACCCTCGTTGCAAATATTGACCGACGCAAGCAACCTCGGCTGGGGGGCTGCCTGCGGGACTCTCACGGTCAACAACCCTTGGTCGCCTCAGGAGATGGTGCACCATATCAACTACTTGGAGCTACTGGCCATTTGGAAGGCCCTCCGTTCCTTCGAGACCATGCTCATTGGCAAGGCGGTCCAAGTGGCTTCGGACAACACCACGGCTGTGGCGTATCTGAACAAGCAGGGAGGAACACGATCCACCACCCTTCTTTACCTCGCCGTGCAACTCTGGGAGTGGTGCCTAGAGAGGCACATTTTCCCGATTGGAGTGCACATTCAGGGCAAGCTGAATGTCCTGGCCGACCATCTCAGCCGCCTCACCTCGACGACCCACGAATGGGAACTGAACGACGAGGTGTTCCAGTCGCTTTGCGAGGCCTGGGGGACTCCGAACATCGACCTCTTCGCATCGGAGTCCAACACGAAATGCCACGGGTACTGTTCTAGGGCGGGCATCGGTGTGAACTCCGAGGGCGATGCCTTCATGAAACGGTGGGATCAGGACTATTTCTACGCTTTTCCTCCGTTTCCCCTGATCCAGAAGGTCCTCACCAGAATGCTTCAGCACAGGACCAGAGCCATCCTAGTGGCCCCAGCATGGCCTCGCCAACCATGGTTTCCGCTGCTGTTGCGCATGTCATCTCAGTATCGCACGCTACCGGAGTCACCGACGCTCCTCCAAATGGAGCAGGGCCAGCTCCACCACTCGGACCTGCCCAGCCTCCACCTCACCGCGTGGAGGATAACCCCAGACTGTCCAGGATCCTGGAACTAGCCAGGCGCCCTTCCACAAGGAAGTCCTACGCTTCCAAATACAGACGCTTTTGTGCTTTCCTGGCATCAGCAGACCCCCCTCTCGCAGGTGGAGCTGCAGGACGTCTTGACCTACCTCCTCCATCTGGCGGAGTCTGGCCTCAGCATCGCCTCCATCCGAGTACACCTCGCAGCGGTGGTGGCTCACTCTCCAGCTGGCTCGCCCGCTTCTGGCGCTTTCCGCGACCAAACGGTGAAACGTTTCCTCAAGGGATTGCGGAACGCCTTCCCGCCGATCAGGACTCCGACGGCCCAATGGCCACTCTCTACCGTCCTTAACGCGCTCACCAGGACTCCTTTCGAGCCCATGGCTACCGCGGATGCTCGTCTCCTCACATGGAAGACGGCTTTTCTTGTGGCCATCACGTCTGCTCGGCGAGCTGGTGAGCTGGTCGCCCTGCGGGCGGACGCACCTTTTCTCCAGTTCTTCAATGACCGTGTGGTACTTCAAGCGGACATCACCTTCCTCCCCAAGGTGGTCTCCCAGTTTCATATGGCACAGACTATCTCCTTGCCAACATTCTTCCAGAACCCCGCTAACGCCCAAGAAAGAACTTGGCACACGCTGGATGTCAAACGGGCTTTATTGTTTTACACCAGCAGGACAAGGGAGTTCAGGAAGTCGCAACGCCTTTTCGTGGCGTATGGGGGCAAGTCCAAAGGTGAACCCATCTCTGCACAGCGGTTCTCCAAATGGATCACCTCTACCATCTACTTGGCCTACGAGTCGGCATCGCTGCCCCCTCCACCGCATGTCAGGGCGCACTCTACCAGAGCGGTTGCAACATCCACGGCCTTTCTGGAGGGCACACCGCTTGAGGACATCTGTAAGGCTGCCACCTGGTCCAGACCTTCTACATTTGTCCAGCACTACAGGGTGGACACCAGAGCCACTGCGGACGCCAGGCTTGGCCGTGTCGTCCTCACTCGGGGGCTCCGGGCCCATCGCCCTTGACAGTTCACCCTGCCTGACCGGCATCATCTTCATCGTGGGATCATCTCATCCGACTGCCCACCGACCAAGTAAGTGTGAGCTTGCTAATCTCCCATGAGTGTGGATTCACAAACTATACGAAGGAGAAAGTTCGGTTTCACTTACCAGTGATAACTTTCGTTCTTCGAGTATATAGTTTGTGAATACACACTACCCACCCTGCCTCCCCTCTTGAGCTGCACGGATGAGATCAATTGGTTTATCCTGTGCTTGGCTTAAGTATGGAATTGAGGTAAAATGGCGCGCGGGCGCCTCAGGGTGGGCGGTACGGTGGGCGGTCTTACTGCCAAAACTTTTGACCAATAGCTTTTCAAGCCTCCGATCGGCCGTTCTGCGCAGGCGCATAACCCATGAGTGTGTATTCACAAACTATATACTCGAAGAACGAAAGTTATCACTGGTAAGTGAAACCGAACTTTCGATAGGGAAAACAGTTTTTCCTTATCTACTTTGTCCACACCGTGCATGATTTTATCAACTTCAATCAGGTCACCTTTTAGATGCCGTCCATCGTTCAAGAGTGAAAAGGCCCAACCGTTGCAGCCTCAGATTGTAAGGAAGGTGTTCCAGTCCCCTAATAATCCTTCTGGTTTTATTTTTTATTTATTTATAGTCAAATTTGTATATGCCGCCCGCTCAGGCAGAACCCGACTCAGGGCGGCATCACAACAATTCACAAAAGACATAAAAACAATTATAAAAAATAATTATAAAAACCCCCCCAACCCACCCCCTTTAAAAACCCCTATGTCCCACCCACCCACTATACAAAGGAGGAGAAAGTTCTTATACAAGCCAGCAGGCGGGCACCATAGTCCCATTCGGGCCCCACACCTGCCCTGCCAGCCAGGTCTTCACTCCTTTCCTGAAGGGCAGCAGTTCACTTTGGAGTCTTAGGTCTATTGGCAGGAGGTTCCAGAGAGTTGGTGCGGACACGGAGAAGGCCCTCCTTCGGGTGCTAGACAAATGTGCATCCCTAGCCGGTGGCACCACTAGGGAACCCCTCCTGTCCGCTCTGGTTGGACGGGCAGACACTCTTGGGACGATGCGGTCTCTAAGGTATCCCGGCCCCCTGCCATGTAGGGCTTTAAAGGTCAAAACCAGCACCTTAAATTGCACCCGGAGACAAACTGGTAACCAGTGCAGCTCCCGAAGTAGGGGAGAGGCATGGGCATATCGCCCACACCCCATCACCACCCGGGCCGCCGCATTCTGGACCAGCTGCAGCCTCCGAATGGTCGTCAAGGGCAGCCCCATGTAGAGCGCATGTAGAGTGCCCTCCTCTGCACTTTTCCCAGCTCCATAATATCCTTCTGGAGGTATGGCGACCAGAACTGTGCGCAGTATTCCAGACGGGGCCTCACCATAGATTTATAAAGAGGCAAAATGACACTTGCCAATCCATCAGGCTTCACTGTGGGGTAAATCATTTGCACCAAAGCCGCACAAACTCCCTCTTCTATTCTGAACACCAGAAATGGTGGTGGCCAACTGTCTATCTCCGGACTAGGATCTGCATTCAGTGTGTCCTCAGCTCTTTAAGTGGACTGCTCAGCTGCATTACACTCACCCACGTATCCATTGGGGTCCCTCCCATCCAGTTCATAACGATCGTTGAGGTAAATGCTGAATTTCAGGGCTTCTTCCGGGGAAGAGGTCCACTCTAGGATCTTCTTAGCCCAGTACATCCGTAGGAAGCCATGCATCTTGCCTTCGTGAACCATCTGCAGCTGAGATGAGAGAAAGGTGGATAGGAGCCGGTAAACTATAGCAGGGGTGCCCAAACTTTTTTGGGCTACTCACGTGGTTCTTCCCACCGGAAGTGGAAGTAAAAACGTGCCTTGCAATCTGCTTCACAACAGATATGTTTTGCAACAGGATGAGATAGATTATAGGCTGCCATTTTCTCTGCTTAAACCAGGGGTGCCCAAGCTATGGCCCACAGGCTGGATCCGGCCCCTGACACTGCCCTCATTGCTCCCGAAAGTGGGAGTAAAACGCACCCGTACTTGTATTTTTTTTAAAAAAAAAGTTAATTCTTTACTAAATCCTGGAAAGAAATTTTAAAGCTACAGTTCTACACAAAAGGGATGGTGATCCCTTATTGGTTACCGTTACGATCTAGTTAAACCTTTTTTATTGGAGAAATAATAATTACAAGTGGACCCAAGTGTCAGTATTAAAACACAGAAAAGGAAGGTGTAAAAAACGGGCCTTCTTTAATCTAAAAAGGCTCCACAGGTCTCATTACTACAGTGTCCATACTGGATGGGAATATTGAAGAAACATTGCCCTAAGGCCATGGTGGTGAACCTTGGCACTCCATATGTGCTTGGACTTCAATTCCCAGAACTTGGACTTTAATTCCTGGCTGGGCACGTTTTGCTTCTGCTTCCAGGAGCGACGAGGGTGGCGCGGGCCGGATAGATCGCAGTAAACCCATTTATGTGGATTTGCGGGGGCTTCTGGTAATTGAAGCCCAAGCACATCTGGAGTGCCAAGGTTCACCATCTCGGGCTTAGGGGATGCTGATGTTTCAGTCTGAGCAGGGGGAGACACAAAAGGTTAACATTTGCATTTGGCATGTGCCAAGAAATCCCAACCGAGAGCTAGTTTACCTGGGCAGCGTTCCAGAGAAGGTCGTGGGTCTTCCCTTCTTCCAGCTGCTTCAGCGTGTACAGGTAAGGCCTCTTGTCTTTCGCATGAAGCTTCAGGGTGGTTTTTGCCCAGTCATAAGCACCTTTGGAAATGGGGAGGGAGGGAACAGCACAAAAAAAAAAAAAAAGGAGTACCAATAATCATTCACATTCATGAAAATGCCATACAACTGCTTGCAAAATCCCAGGATAAAAGGCACACCTTTTCTTCCCACTTATTTGGGGAAGAGCTGGGTAAATAAACAAACCCTTTTCTTTCACAGCTCCACATTCCCCGAGAGCTGCATGATGGGGGGACATGAAAGGAGCCTCATTCAGGCATTTCCGTGCAAAAACCCTTTCAATCCAGAGTAATCTCTGACACGAATAATGAAACGATTGCAACTGCTAACTCAAACATCAATCTTTTGACTCCAATTCTTCCGAAAGTTGGCAGGCTTGGATCCCTCTGAAGGGGCTGCAGTTCCAAAAAGTCTCATGCGGCGGGTGTCAATAATTCCCTACCCCCACCCCACCATACCTGTCAAGTTTTGGATTTGGAAATAAGGGAAATTTCCCGGCAAATACGGGATACTTGACAGCTATGATCCTTTGCTGCCCTCCAATGGCAGCAATAGGGCATTGCAATCTAATTAATAAGGGATGATGGCAGGGAAGAGGGTAAAATAAGGGGTTTTCCCGGCCAATAAGGGATACTTGACAGCTATGCTTATCCTGTGCTGCCCTCCAATGGCAGCAATAGGGCATTGCAGTCTAATTAATAAGGGATGATGGCGGGAAAGAGGGTAAAATAAGGGGTTTTCCCGGCCAATAAGGGATACTTGACAGCTATGCGCCCCACCCGCACAGTCCAAACAGAAAGTTGTGCCACGCGATGGAACTATCTGTTTTGCAAAGGCTAGGAGGCCATGATGCAAATTTTAACCCAATTCTGACAGAAGCAAAGCAATGAGTGCACTCTCTGGGAGGTTCACAGAGTAATTAGCACTTATGGCCCCAACATGCTGGGTTCTCATTTTACTGACCTCAGAAGGATGGAAGAGGCTGAGTCAATCTTGATCCCTGGCCAAGATTGAACTCACAATGTTTTGGCTTCAGGACAGCCGTTTAACCCTTGCGCCTCCAGGGCTCTATGACGGCAGGTTGCTTACCTACAACTGTTATTCTTCTTTGGGGTCCCCTGTGAATCCACACAAATGGGTTTACTGCACATACATCCAGTAAACCCATTCATGTGGATTCACTGAGACTACAAAGAAGAAATTGATAGAGTGTAGATAGCCCATAATTAGAACACTGTTACATTTAACAAAGATATTGCAATAGCAATGATACTTATATCTCGCCCCAGAGCGCTTAGTGCACTCTCTGGGCAGTTCACAGGGTAATTAGCATTTTTCCCCCCAACATGCTGGTTCCTCATTTTACCGACCTTGGAAGGATGGGAGGCTGAGTCAACCTTGATCCCCATCAGGATTGAACTTGCAACGTTCAGACTGCAGTACAGCAGTTTAACCACTGCACCACCAGAACGAAACATGGTGGCATTTTTTTGAATTCTAAGGTTCATTGATAGCAAAGGTTTGGCTTTATGAAGTCAAGACAAAGATTCATCAAACTGGGCAGGCTCCATACAAGTCCAGGCCATAACCATCCCTTTCCACAAGCGGCCGAACTGACTCTTCACTGTGCATGCTACTAATGTGCAAACAGGACAGGAGACATGTAGAAGTACCTTTGTTTTGTAAAGTGCTCGGTTTGTTTGCACGGACAACAAACACCTGGCATGAACAGCCCGTTGCTGTTCCCAATCTTCCAGCTTCTATGCCAAACAGAGCCAGGCAAAAGGTTGAGAGTTCAATCCTGACCAGGGATCAAGGTTGACTCAGCCTTCCATCCTTCTGAGGTCGGTAAAATAAGTACCCAGCATGTGTTTTTTTTTTTTTTTGGGAAGGGGGATGCTAAATAACGTTAGCATAATGACCTTAAAGACAAAATTATTAGACTAACCTAAAGGAAGTTGTTTATACTGTTTTGTCCCTAACTAACCGATAGGAAAGTTTTCTGTCTTCCTGCCTTTGGGGGGTGGGGGGTGGGTCACCTCATCTATTTTGCATGTATTAAGGCTTTGTTGTTGAGGTCTCTCCCTCTTGCTTTTTTTTGCCTTTGAAGGGAAAACATGTATATTTCAGAATATCAGAGAGTAAATAAAACAAAACAGTCAGTCCTTGAAGCTTGGGATGTGGCACTGGAAGTATTTTTAAAGAAAAAATTTAAACTTTTAATTTTAAATGATTTTAATTTTTTAAAATGTTTTTTAAATGCTTGTGTGCCTTTATTATATGTGTGAGCCACCCGGAGTCGCCTCGGCGAGGGGGTGGCGTGAGAAATATGATTAATTAAATAAATAAATAACTTGTGAACCACCCAGAGAAAGCACTATGCACTCACTATGGGGCTGTATAGAAGTGTGATTGCTTTACCTTCAACTTTGTCGTAGTTTTCGTTGTAATAGCAGAAATTGTCCGCCAACTCCCGGCGTACCACGGCCTCCTCGACAAAGGCTTCCACAGACTCCTTACATCTGCTGCGGTGTTTGCGCACCTCCAAGATGGCACGTTGTACAGAAAGATGTCCTGTGGAGAGAACCACAGATGATCCATGCAGCTTGGCCATGTCCTAAATACCTTTTTTTTGCCTTTGAAGGGAAAACATGTATATTTCAGAATATCAGAGAGTACCCTCTCTCTGCTTCTTGGGGTGTGTGGGATTTTTCTTTTAATGTGTGTCCTGAACCTGTTCTGTCTAACTCAACCGTGCCCTTAAAACCACAGGCCTGGATTATTGGGCGGAAACTCAAAGAACATCCAGTCCAAACCCCTTAACAGATCAGGACATCCACTCCTTTATGTTGAGTATGTTAGTGCAACCTCAGCATGCAGTGAGTGAGTGTTAGGACAATGACCATAAAGACAAAATTATTAGACTAATAACGGGCACATTTTACTTCCACTTCCAGGAGCGATGAGGGTGGCGTGGGCCGGATGGATTGCAGTAAACTCATTCATGTGGATTCACGGGGGGCTTCTGGAAATTGAAGTCCAAGAACATGTGGAGTGCCAAGGTTCGCCATCATGGCTGTACTCTGATATGCATGCACAAACTAACACGGATGCCACTTTGAGACAACCACCTAACTGTGTTTCAAGGGGAGATCATTCTCTTAGCTATTATTTCAGATGTCTCAATTTTCATCATGCATAAGAACATAAGAAGAGCCTTGCTGGAACAGTCCACAGGAGCCCATCCAGTCCAGCCTTCTGTCTCACACAGTGGCTCACCATGTGCTTCAGGGTATTATTCCCAAGGAGATGCCTTCACCTGCTTAGGATTCCCTGGAAATGGCATTTATTGAGAGATATCCTGCCTATCTCTTCAACCCAGAGGTTGTCCTTAGGTAGCCACAATTATAGCCATTGATACCCTTGTCCTCCATGAACTTGCCTAATCCTTTCTTAAAGCTGTCAAGACTGACAGCTGTCACCACTTCTTCTGGCAGGGAGTTCCATAGACCATTGATCCTCTGGGTGAAAAAGTACTTTCTCTTATTTGTCTGAGAACTAGCACCCATACAGGGAATGGCCAGATAATTTAGGGCAATCATTCTCGTTGACCCCATGAAAAGAGTTAAAAGAATAATGAAGCATGATTTTTCTGATCAGAGATAGCCCATCGTCCCTACCATTCTGGGATTTGTAGTCCCCGATTAGTCCCTTCTCACTCACCAAAGTGGAACCAAGGCGAGAGGTTGCTGAGAGCTCTCCGATTGGGGTTATTTCTGTCTGAGCTGAAGAACTTGAGCCGTTCCTTGATGAACTCTTCCAGTACCGTTAAGCCGGAAACTGTTCCTGGTTTGGCCCATGCCACCTCCTTGACTGACCGGTCAACCTGCAGGCCGGCATAGCAGGCTCCCCAGTCGACAGGCTATGGAATCGGCAAAAGGAATAACAGTAAAGGTCAACAGGCAAGAGAAGCAAATTTCTAACGCATTAGACTTAAAACAAATTTCATTATTATGCACACCCAAAAATACAAATAAAAATGCTTAATAATACATCAATGTGCACCCACCACCATGGGACATTATTCTCTTTCTCCATAATCCTCTAAACCACATTCTCTATTTACTTATTTATATTTTATGCCCTGTTTCCAAAAAGTTGAAAATTCTTGACCAGGCTTAACTCCTTTAGATTTATGAAATACATAGTTGATAAATTCTCCCTAAATATCGATGAACTCATTTTTCTTTGTCAAACCTTTTTTTTAAAAAAAATTTGAGTTCACATGTCATTTATACCCCTATTCCATAATGCCTTATAATTTTCTTCTGTTCCACAATGCAGGTACATTTTCCAATTCTAAGCCACTCATAATTTCATAATGACAACCAAGTCTTTCATAGGTTTATCTATATTTAAATCGCCCAATTCTATTAGCATAAAAATCTAAATAAATAAATAATAAATAAATAAATTAGCAATACAATCTTTGGACACATTAGTAGCTTCAAGGATGATATCTTATTAATTTCCTCAAAGACGTTTACCCAAATCTTATTCACCACCTTACATTCCCACCATAAGGAACCTTTCAGTCCTAAAGTAGTCTATTTTGGAGCTCTGCAATTTTTTAAAATGTTTTTAAAATGTTTCTGTTTTTATTGTTTTATTGTAAGGCGCCTCGGCGAGGGGGTGGCGTTAGAAATATGAATGAATGACTAAATAAATAAATTGCTCTTAAGTTTCCCAGAGGGGTCTGGCCAACAGCTACATGCTTTTGAAACTTAACACCTGTGCACTAATAAACAATGATTGGAACTCAGAACCGTTGTCTCTGGTGCGTGAGACAGCTAAGCCGGATGGATGAAATCGGGTGTCTTGGAAGCGCTACCTTAAGTCTTTTGGAATGAAAAGTCCTACCTGATCTGGCTGGTTTGCAAGCTCAAACAGAGCCTAGCACAGTTTCCCTACCCTGGAAAGGTCCATAGGCACCCAGGAGCCACACCAAGGGGGTGTGGACTTCATTGAGGGGTCCAGGCTGCTGAAGGCAGACAGAGTTATGTGGTAGGGGGTCAAATCAGAGGGGCTGAGACTGCTATACTCTTACACAGCCTAAATCGGATTTCCCCTTGACTCAGCGAATCAACTGGTGGACTGGAATCAACGTTAATATTTCAGTCTCTGGTTCCCTTGATTTGATGTAAAGCAGGGGTGGCCAAACATTTTGGGCCATGGGCCGTTCACGTGGTTCAGCGGGCCGGTCACAGGGTTCCTCCCACTGGAGGTAGAAGTAAAACGTGCCTTGCAATCTGTTTTGCAACAGGATGAGAGATTTTAAACTGCCATTTTCTCTGCTTAAACCAGGGGTTCCCAAACTATGGCCCATGGGCCGGATTTGGCCCCCGACGCCAATTCATCTAGTCCATGCTGCCCTTGTTGCTCCCGGAAGCGGAAGTAAAATGCTTCCAGGAGTAACAAGGGTGGTGTGGGCCTGATGAATTGGTGTCGAAGCCGGATCCGGCCCATGGGACAGAGTTTGGGTACCCCTGATGTAGGGTTGCTGGTACCTCTGCCTGGAATCCCGCAGGATGAGGGTGCTTAATGACGGGTGGAAATTCAGTGAGGAACTCTCCCAGCCGGTCGTGAATCTTCCGTCGAATTGTCCTCGCCCCGTATTCTTGCTTCTCAGAGGCAACCCAGCAAGGGACAATATTGTGGGCATCAACCTGGCAAGGCAAAGTGGAAGGGAAAAGCCACAGCTGTGTTTGGGCATGCTCACCTGCGTACAAGGCATCCACATCCACAGCCTGCCTTGGCTAGCTTTGGTGACAGACAGGTGGAAAAATGTGTAAAGGTACTGCTCATGAAATTATGGACTATACCTGAGACAGTATGTTTACTAAGAAACATTAGGGGCTGTGGTGACTTAGTGGTTAAGATGCTCTGCTCGAGGGCCGGAAGGTCAGCAGGTCGGCATTTTGAGGCCTGAGTGCTGCATAATGGAGTGAGCTTCTGTCTCTGTCTCAGCTCCTGCCAACTTAGCAGTTCGGAAGCAAGGAATTGCAAGTAGATAAATAGGTACCGCTTTGGCGAGAAAAGTAACAACATTCTGTTCACTTCGGCATATAGTCATGCCTGAAACGGTTCTGGACCAGTTACCAGTTCAGGCCTCTTCAAACGTTATCACCTGCCTAAACAACCCTGCAAGAAGACACACTCTGTTTTCCTCACCTGCACGAAGGGCACCTCTGGTGGCAGCTGGTTCCGGACATCTTGTACCCACTGCTTGGGGACACGGAGGGGGGCAAAGTCAGTCACTAGTCCGCCAATGCCATGCTTCCTTACAAAGGGAGGAAGGACGTCTTTGGCAAAGCCAACGAGCAGGTGGAAAGGGATGCTCAGCTCCTGGCATTCCTGGAAGAGCAAGCAAAGAAAGAGAGGAGAAAACACATTCAGGCTAAAAGGGGACCTATGGGACCCACCTCTTCCTGGGCACAGTTGCTGGTCTACGGGCAAAAGCCCAGCCTTTGTGAAGGAAAGCCTAGGTCTAAAGGTGCCTGTTCAGCTATGGATAATAATTGCACCTTCCTACCTGTCCAGGTATGGCCATCACACCAGCTGCTCTTCAGCCCACACAACCCTGCCTCCCCTCAAAGTCGCACCTTCTCAGAAAATTACAAAATGAAATGTCTGGGGAAGGCTGCTGGAATGACTAGAAGGGATGAAATCAGGAATGAGATTATAAGGGAAAGAATTGGAATGGAACCCATCTTAAACTACATATGGAGACAATAAATCAAGTGGTTTGCCCATTTGGAGAGAATGTCTTGGAAGTCCATACCATTCAAGGCTTGTGCGGAAAGAGGAGAAGGACAAACACCCCGAAGCGGACCCAGAGGAAGGGCATTGGGGAAACATTACAAGAACACCAAATAACACCAATGGTTGCAGCTAGAAGTGCCAGAACAAGAACTTTGCATCTCCCTCGGCACCCAAAGAGGTAAAAGAAGCAGCAAAGAAGAAGGGGAAGAAAGAATAAGTTTCTCTCCAAAGTGTTTCTCTCTCTCTCCCACCTCCCCCCAATTTATTTTTTCTTTCTTTCTTTCTTGGCCTTGTAGAGCTTTCTTGTACTATTTCAGGAGATGGATCCGTAGACATTTGGTCAACATCTTACCTCCAAAGTGTGACTCTTAAGCAAATAATAATAATAATAATAATAATAATAATAATAATAATAATAATAATAATAATAATAATAATAATAATAATAATAATAATAATAATAATAATAATAATAATAATAATAATAATAATAATAATAATAATAATAATAATAATAATAATAATAATAATAGGGGTGAAATGTTTATAGTACAAATGGCCAACCGGCCTCAGCCCTTCTGTCTCTGCATGAATCTCTGTTCTCAGCAGCCCATCTGACTGGCAAGGGGCAACTGGCTCACTCGGACGCAATGGGCAGCTGTTCCAGGAGAACCACTAGGTCTGCCCATGTGCTGTGCCAAGATGGAACAAATAGTTCATACCATACCTAAGGCAGGACTGGAACAGAGGCTTTGAGCAGCCGTTCAGCTCAAGCACTGACTGCAGATGACAGCAGGAAAAAACAAGCAAACAGGGAAACCTCCGAGGGCTGCATTTGGCCCGGGCGCAATGAGCCTCACCAATGTCCAGCTTGCGTGTGTGAATACCCTGTAAGCTGCATCGGAGACTCGCTTTCACACCTCCAATGACACCCTCTAGCTCTGAAACGCTCTACCTCTTCCTCGTCTCACCACCATCACCACCACTGGTACCTGGGCCACTTCTTGGAGGCCTTGGAGCATGAAGCCAAAATGACGGATGGTGGCATCCAGGAATTTCGGCACCAGGCAGAAGCAGACGTGGAGGGGAAGCTTCTGTTTCAAGGCCAGGCGCTGGGCGTACAGAAAGGCCCAGTTATCTGATGGGAAGCAAAAAGACCGGGAAGAAGATCAGCAATAGTTCTGACACAGACAGACAGTGACTGCACATGGTCCACGCCAAACTTTGAGGACCAGGGATCCACGGATGGTCAGGCCAGCCTGCAGCTGCCTTTGAAGGAGAGGGGCCATTGAGTAGCAACTGCAATTAGCAATACAGTAGCTGTTACACTCCTATACCACCCCATAATGCTTAGTCCACTCTCTGGGCGGGCCACAAGGTAATTCGAATTTTGCCTCCAACATGCTGGGGACTCATTTGACCAACCTTGGAAGGATGGAAGAGGTTGAGTCCACCTTGAGCCCCTTCAGGATTGAACTCACAATGTTCTGGCTGCAGTACAGCAGCTTAACCTCTGTGGCAACCAGGGCTCTATAATGATAGGTTGCTTACCCATAACTGTTGTTCTCCTTTGTGGCTCCCTGTGAATCTGCACGAATGGGTTTACTGCCCATTCGTGTGGATTCACAGAGACCACGGAGAAGGTGATGGAGCATAGGGGCAGAAATAGATACTGTAGATAGCCTATCTATCTATCTATCTATCTATTATTCAAATTTATATATAGCTTCCCAATTTGAATGAGTGACTCTGGGCGGCAGGGTTCCAGGTGCCCTCCCTTCCACGTCACATCTGGAGCAGCTGGGCATCTAACTTGGCTCTTGGGTGAAGGATCTACTCTGGAACCCCTGGGCTAAGCATGCCCCTTCCTCTCTAAAGTAAATAAACAGGACAACCGCTGACTTTGGCTCATTCCCTGGCCCTTTCCTACTTAGCCAAAGTGACAATGGGGTTCTTCAGGGGAAGGGATCTCACCTTGCACCCTTTGGTCCCGGGACATCCAGTACAGGATCCCTCGCGCACCTTCTTTGAGGTCAGATTCCTCCGAGATCATGCGGACCCGCTTCTTGTTGTACTTGAACCCTGCAACGGAAGCTGCTGTTTCCAGGCGTGCTTGCTTCACAGCCTCCACCAGGGATCGGGACCCTCCGCTGGCCGGCCCCTCGCCCGTCCGCCTCTTCTTTCCCACGTCCTCCGCTGCATCTCCTCCTCCTGACGCCTCTGAGGTCCGGTCCCCATCCTCCGGCGCTGCTCCGTCCACCCCAGCTTGGTTTTTAGACTCCACAGATCCAGCCGGTTTCCGTTTTCTACTCTTTTGCGACATCGCTGGTTTAGGCCCTGGGATCCGAGAGGAAGCGCCCAGTCCTCCAGACCGCAGGGCAAAATCCAAATAAGACAAAGCACTGGCACGCTTTCCTCGCAGCAGGGTGAAAATGGTCTGAAAATGAGCACAGAAGATCCCATGAAACCTGAAACAGGCCCAGATCAAGGGGAAGGTACTACAAAGCCCAGAATGCTGGACCCAACATCATCAGTGACCCAGAAAAGTCATATCAGAGAATAATAAAAAAACAACAACAACAATCTAGCACTTTGAAGACTAACTATTATATTTCAATGTGATCTTTCGTGGATCAAGTCCACCTCATCAGACAGATATACAGTAAAACCCCTATTTACGAAAAAAAAGTCCGTTCCATAGGCTTTTGCTTAAATTGTTTTTTATGTAACTCAAAGCAAACCCATAGGGAAAATGAATTTTTTATGTAAATTGAAGTAAACCGATAGGGAAATGAATTTTTACGTAACTCAAAACAAACCCATAGGAAAAAGAATCTTTATGTAACTCAAAGCAAACCTGTAGGAAATGGTGTACATTGGGACATGGTTTTAGCACAAAATCATTATGTAAGTCGAATTTTATGTAACTCAAGGCATATGTAAATGTAAGTCGGGTTTTACTCTACTTATCTGTTATGCTAGCCAATCGTTCTGTGCCTCTGTACCTGATGTGTATAAATTGATGCCATGAAGTCTCACTCCCATGTCTGACGAAGGGGACTTGATCCACGGAATCTCACATTGAAATATAGTCTTTAAAGCTAGGGTGCCCAAACTTTTCTGGCCATGAGCCGGTCACGTGGTTCCTCCTACCGGAAGGAACCACGTGATCGGCTTTATCAGAGAATAGATAAATCTTTATTGTCATTGTCCTGCACAGAACAACGAGATTGGGGGGGGGGGGGAACACTTAACAACTCAACAAAACCCAAACAAAACACAACTATACAAAATTATCAACACACTCCCACCCCACATATACACATTTAACCCCTAAAAGCTCTAAAGCTCTAAAACCCTAAAAACTATATACAGAAGCTAGGGCCCGTGGGCCGGATCTGGCCCTCAACACCAATTCATCCGACCCATGCCACCCTCATCGCTCCCGGAAGTAGAAGTAAAAATGCGCCAGTTTTACTTCCGCTTCCAAGTACGACAAGGGCAGTGCGGGGTGGATGAATTGGGTGTCAGGGGCCAGATCTGGCCCACAGGCCGTAGTTTGGGCACCCTGATTTAAAGTACTACAACATTTTTGTTTTGTTTATTCTCTGATATGCCTGAAACACAGGCTAACAGGGCTACTATTCCAGAAAAGTAAATGGCCACACTGACTGGTGGTTTCTAGGAACTGTTTGGCACCCATGGTGTCTTTCAAAAAGTTTTTTTGCAGTGAGGCCCCAGAACGGATTGCATGAGATATGTTCTGGGCAACCTGCAGGATGTTCCCACCCCAACACCCCAGAAACGCCCCACCCTGCCACCCACTTGAGGCTCCTTGCCCTGGGCTGAATTCCACAAGCAGAGGCTGCGCAACACAGAGAGGAAGTTATACAACAGGGTTTGGGGGTTTTTGTATAAACTACCAGGTGTCATTGGTGGTGGTGGTGGTGGTGTTGTTCTACTTTTTAAAAAAGGATTCCTCTCCCACAATCACCCAAACAGTGTAGGCCCATGTTTTTTGCAACATTGAATAAAACAAAAATAAAGATAAACAGCACTGTAACTTTCTTTCAAGTTTCATCCCTTTTTTTTTTGTTTTGAGCAATAGGATGAGGAAACCAGAATTTAGGAAAGCATTTTCAATGAGGACTCCCAGAATCACTGAGGTTGATTCTAAAAGTTTGTAGTCTAAAAAAAAAGTAACTTTTCCAAACTGCAAAAGAGCAAGCGGCCCCAGGTCCCTTTCTCTGCATCCCTTCTCATCCCTCTTTCTTGGTTACATTTT
Organism: Bradypodion pumilum; assembly: GCA_035047305.1. Lineage (NCBI taxonomy): Eukaryota > Metazoa > Chordata > Lepidosauria > Squamata > Chamaeleonidae > Bradypodion > Bradypodion pumilum. Next base: position 384,470,940 of record JAWDJD010000003.1, read on the forward strand.
ATTTGTTTATTTACATTTATTCTCTTCCCCTTTGATGCAAGCACCACTCAGGGTGGCTTACGCTATACAGTAGTATATAAACCATACAATGCAATCATCTAAAAATAACCCAAAACAATCCTCTCCCTTTCTTTTCGGGACTTCAACCACTTTCTCTCCTTTGAGGGGAAGGTCCAGGAGCAGCAGGGATGGCCGTGGTCTAGTGGTTAAGATGCTGAACTGGACGACCGGAAGGTCGGCAAGTCAGCACTTCAAGACCAGAGTACTGAGTACTGAGTGAGCTCCCGTCATCTGTCCCAACTCCTGCCAACCTAGCAGTTCGAAAGCAAGAAACTGCAAGTAGAGAAATAGGGACCGCTTCGATGGGAAGGTAAACAGCGTTCCATGCATTCTTGTGTTTAGTCATCATGTCTACAGAAACCTCTATTAACAGTCAGCACTAGCTCTTTGGCTGTAAAAACAGAGATGAACACCGCAGCCTAGAGTCAGATACGACCGGTTTTCGAGCAAGGGAAGCTTTGCCTGAAGCCGTTCGTGAAGAGGGTTTATTATTTTCGTTAGATTTATACGCCGCTTGTTCCCCAAGAACGACCCTAGACCAAAACCGCTTCCTTCTCCCCCCCCCCTTGTCGCCTTCAGTCGCAGGGCAACAACAGCCCTGCGAGGTGGGCCCGGAGGGAATTCCCGGGGTCACTAGGGCCGCGGAAAGAGAAGCGTCAACTCCCAGAGTCGGAGGAATCTGTGCTGCGATCGATCCCCACCTCCCCACAAAATAATAATAATAATAATAATAAAACACTTTACCGACCAAAACAGACCCCCTCCTCCTCGTGGCTTGCAGTCCAGCTCGGCTTACACAACGCGGGGGCGGCTCCAGGGCGGGGAAGGAGGCGGACCCGGACACGGCGATCTCCTCCCCAGCCCAAAACGGGACGGAGGGAAACCCAGGCAAAAAAATAATTAAAAAATTGCTTTTCAGGCCTACAAATCCCAGGATTCCCCAGCTGGCGCGGGCGTAAAACCTGCTGGGATGTGTAGTCCCAAAACGCCCCGCCCTTCATTCACAACCAACCCGCCTCCGCTAGTTTGTGAATGAAAGGCAGAAAGCGGATGGAACGTTGCAACATTTTGCAACGTTCCCCTCTGACGTCATCGTCCGGGGGGAGAGGCCTAGAGCGTGCGGAGCCGAGCCGATTCGCCCCCCCCGCCCCCGCCCCCCACTCCTGAAGGCGCCGCTGCTGACTTGGCGGTGACTTTTAGGGACCTCCGAAAGGCTCCCTGGCTTCTTTTATGGGCTCTGTCCATCTCACGGCCCGCCTTCCTCTTTTCCTGCTGCTGCTGCATTCAGCTTTCCCCAGCATCGTTGTCTCTCTTCCCCCCGCCGTGGCTTTGTCTTTCCCAGTGGATTCAGGCAAAACCTTTTGATTCAGCTCCTCTTTACCTACCAGTAGGAATACATGAGGGACTGCAGTGGCTCAAGTGGATAAGACGCTGACTGGGAGGCGGGAGGTCAGCAGTTCGATTCCCGAGTACTGTACTGCAGGACGGATTGAGCTCCCGTCTTTGTCCCAGCTCCTGCCAACCTAGCAGTTCGAAAGCAAGAAATTGCAAGTAGATAAATAGGGACCACTTGGGTGGGAAGGTAACAGCGTTCCATGCGCTCTGGTGTCTAGTCATGCCTGCCACATGACCATGGAAACGTCTGCAGAAGCAGACAACGCTGGCTCTTCGGCTTTGAAACAGAGATGATCACTGCACCCTAGAGTCGGAAACGACTGGCTTTTGAGCAAGGGAAACCTTTACCTTTACTAGGAATACAGGGTTAGTGAAATCTTAAATTATTTGCCTGGAATGGTGGAGCAGAGATGTCTGTAAAAATCACCTCCGACACCGCATTTGGAATAGAAGGATATTTTTTCCTGTCATTTTTTCTTCACTGCCCGGCTTGAAACCCCACCTTCCATGCCATGGGCTGAGCCAGAAACAGACAGCAGGGCTTTTAAAAATCATAGTTTTCATATACCCAGTGAAGTGTAGTGGGTAGAATGATAGATTAGGATTCAGGAGTCCTGGGTTTGAATCCACCACTCAGCCATAGAAACTCCCCGGGGCTGTGAAGTAGGAGTAAGGTTGCGAGGTTCCTCCTGGGGCCCAAATCGCTGTGGTGACGGGCATGGGGCGATATTGCAGGTGCCTGCCGAGGGGCAGGTTGCACTCAGGGAATGCGGGACCGATGTTTAGTATCTGACACCCCCCCACACCCATTCCAGCCCCCTGGCTACACCTCTGGTTCTTAGACAGCTGACCCAGAGTGACCTCTCACTTAGGCTGCTGCTGGTGAATGCCAGGTCGGTCTTTAATAAGGCACCCCTGCTTTTAGACCCAATCTTGGGGGAACAGCCTGACCTGGCATGTATATCACTGAAACCTGGCTGACCCCAGAGGACGGTATCCCTCCAGCAGATATGTGTCCAGCCGGGTTCGGTGTTTGGCACCAGTCTAGGGGTAAGGGAAGGGGCGGTGGCATCACCATTGTAGCCAGAGAGTCACTAGGAGTCGCTAGAGCCACGGCTCCACAGTTGCTCCTATACCTGCCCCCTTGTGGTGTAGCAGATTCCCTGCCTGAGCTCCACGAGGCCGTCACAATGTTGGCATTGGAGTGCCCCGGACTTATGGTGCTGGGGGACTTCAATTTGCCCTCATTGGGGACTGGTTCCGAGGTGGCTCTAGAGTTCATGGCTACCATGGCAGCTATGGGCCTGACTCAGGTAATTCAGGGCCCAACCAGGAGCAGTAGTCACACACTGGATTTAGTTTTCCTGTCGGAGTGGTGGTTGAGTGATCTGAAATTACAGCAACCACACAACACCGATGCCATGATCGGAACACCATCTGGTGACTCTGGACTTTCTGGGGGCGATGTTCTACCACAGAGAAGCAGGGCCAGTTAAATGGGCCCACCCCTGGCGACTGATGGATTCCTGAGGGAACTGGGGTCTTTTCCTCTGGATTGGCTACACGCTTCGGCCAAGGCTCTCGTTGACGTCTGGAACAAGCTTTGTCATTGACCAAAGTTAAGTACTCATGTTTCTGGCAGTAATCAACAGACCATACCTGTCAAGTATCCCGGATTGGCTGGGAAATCCCATATTTCATCGTTCCGTCACACTCCTTCCCGCTTCCATCCCGTAATTTGACCAGCCAGGAAAGGGGTTACTGCGCAGGTGCGCAGGGGTTACTGGGTTACTGCACATGTGCGCCACTGCCTCTGTCGGCCATGCATGCGCAGTACCCCCTTTCCTGCCTGGCACCTGGAAACTTACTGCGCATGCATGCCTGGTACCCAGATTTTGAAAACCGTGGCTTGACAGACGTTAAGATTGTAGTGCTTGAAACTTACCTGACAAACAAACATCAGGTGGTCAATGTCGAACGCTTCCTTTTACAAAGAGAGGCGTTCTACATCCACCGTTTTCAGACTCTAGCACCTCATGGTTTGAACACAGATTGGGATCTGTCTGCGTTTCTGTAATACAGTCTTCCTTATAGTTTCACAGTTATCTCTTTCCGTGCCTTTAAGAACAGAGAGCATGGCAAGCATCAATGATGAGATAGTTTCTGGTTTATTAGCCTCACATGAGAATAACTCCCGTTGAAGGATATAAATTCAAAAGTCTATCTAGGTAAAGCAACGCGTTAACACAATAGGAGAAATACCATGGAGGTTTATACGCGCGGTATGAATATCTTCTAGGTACGTGTTTTGTCTGTCTTTTATTGATTGGATAAGCTTAGTGTATTTGTATTTGTAACCTACTCTTAGCATTGCACTGTTGTAAGAATGGATTTTAGCATTTTTCGTATTGTGTTTATTAACTTTTAGACTCTTGAGAAAGTCGTTCGAAATGTCCGCTTACTGGAGGGGCATCGAAACCATTTGGTAACTGCTTGAGTGCACTCCACCTCTCGGATACCAGCAGCTGGACTTGGTTCTTTCCCATGATTATATTGTGGACGGCTCCCGCAGTTGGAACACACTTACAGAGATCCCATAGACCATACGAACTGTCTAATTCAGAGCCTATGAACTGAACTACTGTTGTGTTCTGATGGTTTTATTGTACACATGGATTACAATGTATCTGAGCCAATGTAACCTTGCCTATAGCAACAATGTAACCTTCAGCTGTATCATATAAACCCTGTAATAGGACGCGAGCTAATGACCACCAGCTGGCAGCAGCGAGCGTCCAAGCTCTCTTGGTCCGAACTCATCAAAGGCAACAGCGCGGGAAGTTTTCCCGCCACCACCTACACCTGGACAAGAAGGGCGTGACCTGCAATGACGTCACGCAGACAGTAGCCAATGGGCTACCATGGCACCACGTTCAAATGTATTACTGCTGTATATAAAGAGCTATCGATCCGCCATTACCTCATGTTCCCTCTGTCCACGATGCAATAAACCTGAGTTAACCCAGCCCGAGGCTGTGTCCTGTGTCTTGGTTTGCATACACCAAATTGGCGACGAAGGTGGGATAATGGATCCCCACGGAACAGCCAGGGCACAGAGCGGTTTCAACATCACCAAACCGCAAGATTGGGAGTTGCTGGAGATGGATTTCCAGGCGGCCCTGGTGGAACTCAGAGTCAAAGGAGAAGACGAGGAGAGGAAGAGGGCCATCCTCACCAGAATGCTCGGGATGGAAACCAAGCGGACGCTGGTGGGCATAATCGCTCCGAAGAAGGTGAGCGACTTTAAGGCGAGCGACATCATGAAACTGCTGCGAGAGCGGTTCTGCCCCTCGAGGGCAATGTTTCCCGCTCGGAGCGCGTTTTGGAGGCGAGTCCAAGCGCCGGATGAGTCGGTTGAAGCATTCGTGGCCGCCATGAGGATAGCCGCCGCCCCCTGTAAATGGGGCGATATCCTGGAGTTGGTCCTCAGGGACGGCGTGTTGTGTGGCCTGAAAGACAAGGAGGTACAGCGCAGCTTGATGAATAAGGAGCCGCCACCCACGCTGGCAGAGGTCATAGAGGCCGCGGAAGCCGCAGAGTCCACGAATGCCGGAGTGGACGAGATGCACCAGTGGCGTGAGTGGCGTCCTAGAGCCGGCAAGGCGGAAAATTCGGTGCACGGGAAGACCGGACAGTCGGTGCACGCGACTCGACGGGCCTCAAAGTCGTCTACGGAAGGCAGCGACGGCGAGGAGGTCCAGAAGGTCCGGAAGGGTGGCCGACGCTGCGAGGGTTGCGGAGCGGCCCACGAGCGCGCGAGATGCCCGTTCAGGAAGGCCGAGTGTTACACCTGCGGCCGTCGGGGGCACATCGCCAAGGCGTGCCGAAAGCGGAAAGAGGGCCGGAGGCAGTCACAAGACCGCGCGGCCAGACCGGACCGTCCAGCGAGGCCCAAAGATGGCGCCCAGACCACGAGGAAGCAGGACGGCGTGGGCCGCGTCTCGGACGGCAGCGAGGACGACGCCTCAGTGTTCAGCGTGTCCGCGGGACAGTCCCATTACTTCGTTGAGGTATTAGTACAAGGGGCCCCTATTAAGATGGAAATTGACTCGGGGTCCTCCTATTCCATAATTCCCCAGAAAGAGTTCCTGAAAATCGACCCCCACGTGCGGCCCAAGCTTAAAGCGTTGAGGTCCACACTACGGGACGTACAGGGAAACAGCATTCCGGTGTTGGGGGTCGGGAAATTTCGGGTCAATTTTAAGAGACATTCTGCGGAACTGCCCCTAGTTGTCCTCAAAGGGGGAAGCTGTAGCCTCCTAGGGACACAGTGGTTTCAGCCCTTAGGGTTGTTCATAGAGGGGGTGCATACCGTGGGGGGGGACCCAATACAAGCGGTTTGCAATGCGCATCCCGCCGTTTTTAAGAAAGGACTCGGAAAGTTCAAGGGACCCCCTGTAGCTTTCGACATAGACCCGGAGGTCCGCCCGATAAGACTCAAACCACGCAGGGTGCCGTTCGCACTCAAGGACAAGATAGAGGCGGAACTGGACAAACTGGTGGGCCAGGGGATTCTTATTCCTGTTGATTCCGCGGAGTGGGAAACTCCAATTGTAACGGCTCTAAAGGCTAACGGGGAGGTGCGCATTTGCGCTGATTATAAGTGTACAATTAACAAGGCGATCCGCCCTAACGCATACCCGGTGCCAGTGATCAGCCACCTTTTGGCCAGGCTAAATGGGGGAAAGTGTTTCGCTAAACTCGATTTGGCACAAGCCTATCAGCAACTTCCAGTGACCCCCGCCACGGCCGCGGCACAAACGATAGTTACACATAAGGGAGCGTTCCAGGTGTCGCGGTTACAGTTCGGCGTGAACTCGGCACCCGGCCTTTTTCAATCGCTCGTGGAACGCCTCCTAAAGGGCTTGGAGGGGGTGTTGCCTTATTTTGATGACGTGTTGATAACAGGGGGGAGTGAGGCTGAACTGGCTAAAAGGTTGGACAAGGTACTGACCGTGTTCGAGAAAGCGGGGCTGAGATTGAGGAAGGATAAATGTGTCTTTTTCGAAACCGAGGTCGAGTTTTTAGGGTTCCGGATCACACCCGAGGGGATTAAGCCGTCTAAATCCAAGGTAGCAGCCATTAAAAAGGCCCCTCGCCCCACATCAAAAACCGAGCTGCAGTCTTTCCTGGGGCTCCTCAATTTTTACCATACATTCCTCCCGCGGAAGGCGTCCGTGGCCGAACCACTCCATCGGTTACTTAAAAAGGAGGAGCCATGGATGTGGGGTGACGAGCACGAGAGGGCGTTCAAAGAGCTAAAGCAACTCCTAACATCTGAGGCAATCCTGACGCACTTCGACCCCAAACGGCCTGTGGTCCTAGTTTGTGATGCATCCCCGGTGGGGGTGGGGGCGGTGCTTTGCCACGTGTTGGAGGACGGAAGGGAGGCCCCGGTGGCGTTTTACTCAAGGTCCTTGTCCCAAGCGGAGCGAAATTACGCACAAACCGACAGGGAAGCGTTAGCAATAGTAGCGGGGACCAAAAAATTTCACGATTTCTTGTATGGCCGCCCGTTCAAAATCGTGACCGATCACAAGCCGCTGTTAGGGATTTTCACGGCAAGCAAGCCCACGCCGCAGATCCTGTCCCCGAGAATGCTGCGATGGGCTATTTTCCTCAACGCGTACCAACATGAGTTGGAGTACAGGCCCGGAAAGGAGATCAGCCATGCTGATGCGCTTTCGAGATCCCCTCTGCCCTTGTCGGACGACCAAAAGGCGAGAGCAGAAAGAGACCGCCAGGTGTTGCTAATTGAGGTTTTAGACGCACCCCCAATAGTACCAGCCGACATTGCTAGGGCGACAGGCAAGGACAGGACGCTGGGGAAAGTTAGTTCATGGGTGCAGAAGGGGTGGCCGGCTTCGTCCCCGAGTACAGAGTTCGACCCATTCTTTAGGAAAAAGCTAGAGTTGTCCCTAGAGAGGGGGTGCCTTCTGTGGGGCCAACGGGTGGTGGTCCCTACGCCCCTGCGGACGAGGGTGCTCGAACTGCTGCACGTCAGCCACCCGGGCATAGTTCGTTCAAAGGCGCTAGCCCGGAGTTACTTCTGGTGGCCACAGCTGGACGCGGACATTGAGCACATGGTCGGTACTTGCGAGGCTTGCCAGGGATCCCGACCTGAGGCGGCCCGTCTCCCGCATAGGGAGTGGGACACAGCAAGGGGGCCGTGGTCCAGAGTCCACGTGGATTTCGCTGGCCCGTTTCGAGGAACCATGTTTCTCCTGGTGGTGGATGCGTTCTCCAAGTGGCTGGAGGTTATCCCAGTAAAGAGCACGTCCTCCGCCACGACAATTAGCCAGCTAAGGAGAGTCTTTTCCACGTTCGGTTTACCCGACACTTTGGTAAGCGATAACGCTAGTTGTTTCACCTCCGCCGAGTTCGGGGCGTTCATGGAGGCAAACGCCATTCGGCATGTCACGTCCGCGCCGTTTCACCCGGCCACGAATGGCCAAGTGGAACGGCTGGTGCGGACAACGAAGGAGGCGCTGCGGCGCATGGGCCCAGGGGACCTGAATCACCAAGTATGCCAGTTCCTCTTAGCGTATAGGGTAACCCCCTTAGCGTCAGGCTACTCGCCGGCGGAGCTCTTGATGCGGCGAAAACTGACCACGATCCTGTCCAGGCTAGACCCGACGAGAGCCGAGGATAAAGGGAAAAACATAGGGTTGGCAGTCTCGAAAGGTTTCGCCGCCGGGGACCCTGTTCACTGCAGGAACTATTCCAGCGCAGGGCCAGCCTGGGTGCCAGGGACGGTTGTAGAGCAGACGGGGCCTGTGTCGTACCGGGTCGAGACTAACACCGGCCTCCTCTGGAGGAGGCACGCAGACCAACTGAGGCACCGAGTGAGTGGGCCAGTCACTGGAGCTCAGCAACGGGATTCAGCGTTAGGGTTCTCCCCCACCCGCTTAACCCAAGGGGGAGACAGCAGGGGACAACAGTCCCAAGCAAGGGGGGAAGGAAGCAGTAGTAGCGGCCCCGACTCATATCCTTTTGATACGCCAGTCTTATCAGGGGCCGGGGAAGGGGGAGAGGAGTTCGCGACCGCTGCCCCCGATTGTGATTTTGATTTTGATTTTGCGAGCCGGGGGGGTTTTCAGGAGTGTTCCCCCACCCATCCAAGCGAGAAGAGGGGTTTTTCGTTAGCCCCCAGTGCCCCCGGCTCCTCCCCAAGAAAGAGCACACCTCCCAACAACGCCGCGGAGCCGCGGCAAGTCACTAACGAGTCTCCCTCTCATATTACAGGACAGGAAACCAGGGGACAAAGAGAAGGTAGCAAACCCGGGGAGAGGCAGCCCGCATCGAGACCCCAGCGTGTTCGAAATAAGCCATCTTGGCTGAGAGACTTTGTCTCCTAAGGGGGGGGAGTGTGGTTAAGTGTGGGCTCGAGACTGTGTCTCGTCCTAGGGGGGAGGGGTGTTGTGTTCTGATGGTTTTATTGTACACATGGATTACAATGTATCTGAGCCAATGTAACCTTGCCTATAGCAACAATGTAACCTTCAGCTGTATCATATAAACCCTGTAATAGGACGCGAGCTAATGACCACCAGCTGGCAGCAGCGAGCGTCCAAGCTCTCTTGGTCCGAACTCATCAAAGGCAACAGCGCGGGAAGTTTTCCCGCCACCACCTACACCTGGACAAGAAGGGCGTGACCTGCAATGACGTCACGCAGACAGTAGCCAATGGGCTACCATGGCACCACGTTCAAATGTATTACTGCTGTATATAAAGAGCTATCGATCTGCCATTACCTCATGTTCCCTCTGTCCACGATGCAATAAACCTGAGTTAACCCAGCCCGAGGCTGTGTCCTGTGTCTTGGTTTGCATACACCAAAACTACATAATCGAAGTTCGTCAGTACTGTACATTCGGACTTGGGGTTCACGCCTGGGAAATATTTCAGCTTTGACCTCGGGCTCACAGTGAGGTGTAGTGTATATGTATGTGTGTATATTTACATGATATTGCTCATGTTACATGTTCAACAATACAGCTCATAAGTTAAGAATTTAGGAGTAAAAAGTAATATTCTTGTAGTATTTGCACAGTTATATTTAATACACTTTGCAATTTCCAATCTGTTGTTCTGGGTGTGTTGTTCCGTCCATTTTGTCTTTACACCCCAGCCGCTTCACCGCGTTGACAGGTATGCAACAGACCAGTAATTGAGCCAGATTCTGTATCTCTCCACATTCACACCGTGTGTTGTTGTCTGCCAGCATCCTCCACTTGAGCATGTTGGTCTAACGTTTTAGGGATTGTTTTTATTGTATTTAATTAACTTAATTTAATTGTATTGTATTTAGGGATTGTTGTGACTGTATTTCATTAATAATTGTTATTATTGCAATCAAGTCATGTCTGTCATACAACAAGCCTCACAGGATTTTGAGCTCAGCAAGTGGATTACTAGTCAGTGGCCCCCAATCCCCACAGGTTTCATGGCATGGGTTCAAGCCTGACCTGTTTTCCACGATCCCACTCTGGCTCTTTACTGCATGTTTATCATCTGGCCGGCAAGGCTGGGAGAGAGCGAGAGAGCTGTCCATCCATTCACTTGGAATGAGGAAACTGGCACAAGGACCACATCTTTCCTGGAACAGGTGGCTTTACATGCATGAATAAGAAAGGGGCATGAAGGAAGTAAAGTTTCTAAAAACAAAACCAGAGACGGAAAATCCCTGCCTGACTGCCTTTGTCAAGTTAATAGCATAAAACCATCATTGAGAATTCAGTAGAAATGAGAAATTTGGAGAGTTGCATGTAGAGCGCTGTGTGAAAAGGCAAGAGTGATTTACCTGTTCTCATTTGCTTAATAAAAACCCAATTTAGGAAGTTGTTTTCCCTTTTAGGTGATGCAATTCCAGATGTGTTCCAGGCTAAAAGTAGCATTCAAGTCCTTGCATCTGTTTTGCTGTTTTACTTTCCCTGCTCCCATGTAAATTATATAACAGGAAGATGCAAAGGAAAACCCCCAAAATTTGGATGGTCACATATTTGGTTTTTGTTTATGAGATCTTTTCTGCATCCTTTCAGCCTCTCACTTTCCTAAGGCTCCATCCATAATCCTTAGTCTAATAACAGACTCACCTGACTAGGTAACTCAGTAGGTTGGGACACTGGCTTACACACCCAGGGGTTAGATTTCTGATTCCCCACTATGGAGGAAGAGCTAGAGTGGCATCGAAGGAAAGGGAGGGTGGGCCACCTCGCAAGAAATTTAAACTTAAAAAAAAAAGCCTCAGAAGGGTCAACAATAGGCAGAATCAATTTGATGTCACACAAATGGTTGCGGCTATTTCTGGTCTGTCCCTTCCTTGCAACATTCCTGTCTGTTCACAGTTTCATTTATTCTGCTAGATTTTTGTCACACCCACCCACCCACCCACCAACCCCATAAACCTCATTTATTTATTTGATTTATAGGCCACCTTTCTCGCCTCGGCGATCCAAGGTGGCATTACATACAAACAAAATATTCCATACAATAAAACAACCTATTAAAATTGCTAAAATTGTAAAAAAATGATAAAAACTGTACAAACCCATCACCCCTCAGTTAAAACCCCAGGGCTAAACAAGGGATGTTCATGCTTGTGAACATCGCATAATCCCCAGCCAAGTGGCAAGAAACCATTTAGACTGGCTTTAGCTTTGCAACTACTAAGGGCTACGGGGAATCTGTTATGTGCAAATGTTTGGAAATACAAATCTCTGCAAAGCAAAGCAATCACACTTATATATCATCCCATAGCATTTATTTACTACTGGGCGGTTCACAAGTTAATTAGCATTTTGCCCGGATATCCTGGGACTCATTGTACTGACCTTGGAAGGATGGAAGGCTGAGTCAACCTTGCGCCCTGGTCAGGATCGAACACACAACCTTTTGGTTGCAGGACAGCAGTTTAACCACTGCACCATTACTCTGCTTACTATGTAGAAAGCTTATTTCAGGAAGTAATTCAGAAGTCCTTTTTAATAACAGATAGAGGTTGCTTCCTCCTTGGATTCATAATGAAGCTACAGCTGCTCCCTGTATCTGCCAGGGGTGGTGGGTGGTGGTGGTGAGACATTATGAGACCTACTGTGGATAATCGGAACCTGCGGATAACAATGAACTGTACATTTTACATTTCATATGGTGACCTCTAGTGATCAGTTTTGGCTGCAGTGGCTCCGTGGTTAAGAAGCTCGTCTTGTTAGCTGGAAAGCCGGCAAGTTGGCAGTTCGAGACCCGGGTACTTCATGACGAATTGAGCAACCGTCTCTGTCCCAGCTCTTGAGGACATGAAAGGAGCCTAATTCGGGTGTCCCTGAGCGAAGTTTCTCTCAAAAAAATCCCTTCAACCCAGAGTAATTTCTGACATGAAATTATTATTATAATTTTGGCAATGCAACCCCCCCCCCAAATACACACACACAAACACATGTGTGCATATCAGGATTTTTTTATTGAATATTTTTAAACTCATAGATAACTGAAACTGTTGACACTGAACCTACAGTTATGGGGGTGACCTGTATGTGCAAACAGTACAGTACTGAGCCAGTGTGTGTGTGTGTGTGTGGGGGTGTGTGTGAGTGAGTGAGAGAGAGAGGGAGGGAAAAGTGAAACAACAACACTTTTCTGCCTTTGTTCACTATCGGCTCCAACCCACCGACCGCAACCGGCAGCAGATGCTGCTTCTAATCTGTCACAGCCAAAAGCCGAGGGATGGAATCTAAGCATTTGATCTCAGGTGTCAGATTTAGCTAATCCCTTTGTGCTAGGTATGGGCCATGTTCTTATGGTTTCACTTTTGAATGCCAAGTAGGCGTGTGAAGGATTACTCAGATGACACCCAGAGCTTTTAACTCACCTGTGATGAAGCCCACAAGATGCCGAAGAAGCTTGAAAACCGAATTGAGTTAAGACCGAAGGACCGGTCTGTCTTCTGAAAACCAGTACCTGCTAGATTCCAGAGAAACTGTCAACACAGAATTTGGTGTAATGTTTATTTTATTCCCCCCTAACTGACATGTAAATAAATCCTGCAACTCAAATACTAATGAGATTAATATTTTTGTGGTAGAGATTATATTAGAGATCAGGTGGCCAGCACTCTCAGGGGTCCTGCTTAACTTTCACCAACTTCTGAGATTCATTTTTTCTCTCCAGGCATTTGAGACACATGCTGCCATCAGTGTTGTTAAAAAAAAAGAGAGGAGGAAACTTGCTTTTTATTTTTATTTTTGTGATCCTGGGTTCGCCTTCATTCATTCTCATTCTCACTAGTTTCATGCAAAGCTATTTGTATGTGTGTTTTGCTCGTGCAATGTTAGCACAGCCAAAAGTCAGGTGTGATTGGAACAGTCTCAGAAGCTAGCCAGTAGGACCTGCCCTTGGGCTTCTGTGGTGCCATTTAGAGTGGATTTTATTTATCTGATCTGTATTGTCCATAGCAAGTGTGGCTCCTATTCTCCTCCTTCATCATCTTCACCCATTTGCCAGGATTTCAAGAAAATGATGGGCAGTGATTCTGAGCTCTCTTCAGTCAATTCTGAAAGCTATATCTGGCTTCATGTAACTTGAGCTTGTTATTACATGTACTGTATCAGGGCCGCCATCAGGCGGGGACCATCAGGACTAATGTCCTGGGCCTGGAGATGACGGGGTCCCAGCATTACCGGGAAACAACTGATCTGTGTGTGCACAAACAAACGACGCATGCACACGAAACCCCAGGGGCATGGCCAAGATGTGTGTGGGGGCATATACTGGGCCCGGAAATTTCTGATGCTGGCCCTGTCCTGTACTGTGGTATGTGTGAGAACAGATCTTGCCCTGTTCTTTATGATTATCTTTCAAGTACTGTATTTGCATAATGCCATTGTATCCCTCCTCCATCTCCTTTTCATAGTTATAGAGTCATAGAACTTCATGCAGTTTGCAAAGGGGCCTTGGGTTAAACCAGTATCTTTCTGGGCATGTGCTGAAGTTTTGATTTATGCGGTTCTCCTCTTAGCACTGAGGAGCTTTAGTGTCTTGCACGGAAGACAAAGAAGGAGTCGCAGTGAGGACTAACACAGGTTTATTGGTTGATGATCAGGATGAACATGTGGTAATGGCGGAGATACATCACATTATATACAGTAGTACAATACATTTGAATCTTGTTGCACGGTAGCTCATTGGCTGCTACCGGCGTGACGTCGTTCCAAGTCACGCCCCTCTTCCGTAGTAGCTTGCTAGTGCGGGAGAGTTCCCGCGGCTGCCGGTGATTTGAGGAATGAGAACCATGTGAGTTGAACGCTCGCAGCTGCCCTCTATGGGCAGCTTACTCGTGTTCCTTTAACAGCTGGGCTACATTGTAATTGTGGTCAGGTTACATTCATACATTTCTTAAAGCAACATTGTACATACATAACATCCCTCCCCCCCTAGGATGGGACGAAGTCCCTCAACCATTGTGGCTTGCCGCACGTGCGCCTGGGGCGTGCGGCCGCTTGACTTAACACAGGGGAGCCGGAGGCTCCTGGTTCCGCGGAGTCCTGTCCTGCAACGGAAAGAGGGGACTCATTAGTGGCTCGGTGTGGGCTCCCTTGCATTGGGGGACGGGAATGGAATGAACAGTTGGGAAGTGAATCCCTGCCGACCGCTTGAGGGGCTTGGGGTCCCCCCCAGTACGAATCTCGGGACCGACGAAGAGGCCCTCGTGGCCTCGCCACCCCCTGCTACCTGCCCGGGAGTTCTAGAGACTGTGGTGGGCGGACTCCCCCCCGTTGCCTGTCTTGGGGGTGTTTGTCTCCGGGGGGCTGGAGCTATGGTATATTCTAAAACAAAAGGACTGGGGGGACTGGAGGTACCAGGGGCTGAACTGAAACCCCTCTTCTCGCTAGGACGGGTGGGGGACCACTCCGCTACACCCCCTGGTACCGCAACTCATAATCTAACTCATCCCTCTCTTCCAAAGTATCCTCCTCTGTGGCTGAGAACCCAGGATATGCATTTGTATCCGCGGATGCCGCCGTGTCTCCCCCTTGGGTAACGCGGGTGGGGGAGGACCCTAACGCTGATTCCCCTTCACTGGTGACTCGCCTTCTGAGTTGGTCGGCGTGCCTTCTCCAGAGTAGACCTGAGCTAGTCTCGACCCTGTAGGATACTGGCCCCGTCTGCTCAATAATCGTCCCTGGTACCCACGCTGGCCCCGAGGTCGCGTAGTTCCTGCAGTGAACCGGGTCCCCTACCGAAAAACTTTTGGAGCTCTCTCCCCTTATGTTTATATTTCTCCCTTCATCCTCCACCCTGGATGGATCCATCCGGTCAAAAAGTGTTACCGGACGCCTCCTCATGAGGAGTTCGGCTGGAGAAAACCCTGAAGCTAGGGGGGTTGTCCTGTAGCAGATGAGGAACTGACACAGATGCAGGTTCAACTCGCCGGGACCCATGCGCCGCAGTGCGTCTTTCGTAGTGCACACTTGGCGCTCTACCTGACCGTTTGTGGCGGGGTGAAACGGGGCAGCGGTAATGTGCCTGATGGCGTTCCGCTCAATAAACGTCTTGAACTCTGCAGACGTGAAGGTACTAGCGTTATCGCTAACAAGGACGTCTGGCAGGCCGAAACAGGCAAAAAGCTTGCGCAACTGTTTAATGGTTGCCGCAGAGGAGGTGCTGTTCATGGGGATTACCTCCAACCACTTGGAGTAGGAGTCGACTACCAGCAGAAACATGGACCCGCGGAAAGGGCCAGCGAAGTCGACATGAATCCGGGACCATGGCCCGTGGGCCGTGTCCCATTCCCTATGGGGTAACCGGGACTCCTCGGGCCGAGAGCTCTGGCAGCTCTCACACGTGCCCACTAAAAGTTCTATATCCGCGTCTATCTGGGGCCACCAAAAGAAACTCCTGGCCAGAGCCTTGGAGCGCACGATCCCGGGGTGACTGGTATGCAGTAGCTTCAGTACCTTGGCCCTCAGCTTCTCAGGGATAACTACCCGCTGGCCCCAGAGTAAACAGCCCCTTTCCAGAGAAAGCTCTACTCTACGCCTGACGAATGGCTTGAACTGTTCCTCGGGGGGAGTAGTGGGCCACCCTTTCCTCACCCAGGAACTAACTTGGGCCAGCATCTTGTCGGCCGCCGTGGCCTTGGTGAGGTCGGCCGGGAGAATGGGGGGTGAGTCGAGAGACTCGATCAGCAGGACTTGGTGGTCCTGCTCTACCTCGCATGTGGGGTCCCCTACACTTGGGAGGGGAGATCGGGACAGTGCGTCCGCATGGGAGATCTCCTTCCCTGGGCGATAGACCAGCTCATACTGGTAGGCGTTGAGGAAGATGGCCCAACGCAGCATCCTGGGGGATAGAATTTGTGGTGTGGGTTTGCCGGTAGTGAAGATCCTCAGAAGTGGTTTATGATCCGTCACTACCGTAAACTCGCGGCCGTATAAAAAGTCGTGGAACTTTTTCGTTGCCGCGATGATGGCCAGGGCCTCCCTATCGGTTTGCGCGTAATTGCGCTCGGCCTTCGAGAGGGACCTTGAGTAGTACGCTATCGGGGCTTCCCGCCCGCTCTCCAACACGTGGCATAGAACCGCCCCCACCCCCACTGGGGACGCATCACAGACTAAGAACATAAGAACAGCCTTGCTGGAACAGGCCACAGCCCATCCAGTCCAGCATTCTGTCTCACACAGTGGCTCACCATTTCCTTCAGGGTATTCCCAAGCAGATGCCTTCACCTGCTTAGGATTCCCTGGAAATGATATTGAGAGATATCCTGCCTATATCTCCAACCCGGAGGTTGTCCTTAAGTATCCATAATTATAGCCATTGATACCCTTGTCCTCCATGAACTTGTCTAATCCTTTCTTAAAGCTGTCAAGACTGACAGCTGTCACCACTTCTTCTGGCAGGGAGTTCCATAGACCAGTAATCCTCTGGGTGAAAAAATACTTTCTCTTATTTGTTTGAGAACTAGTACCCAAAAGTTTCATCGAGTGTCCCCTAGTTCTAGTGTTATGCGATAGGGAAAACAGTTTTTCCTTATCTACTTTGTCCACACCGTGCATGATTTTATAAACTTCAATCAGTCACCTCTTAGACGTCGTCGTTCAAGAGTGAAGAGGCCCAACCGTTGCAGCCTCAGATGGTAAGGAAGGTGTTCCAGTCCCCTAATCATTCTGGTTGCCCTCCTCTGCACTTTTTCCAGCTCCATAATATCCTTCTGGAGGTATGGCGACCAGAACTGTACACAGTATTCCAGATGGGGCCTCACCATAGATTTATAAAGAGGCAAAATGACACTTGCTGACTTATTTTCTATACCCTTCCTAATGATCCCTAGCATTGAGTTTGCTTTTTTCACTGCTGAGGCACACTGGGTTGACACCTTCATTGAGTTGTCCACCAGGACACCAAGGTCCCTTTCCTGGTTTGTCGCAGAGAGTTCAGACCCCATCAGTTTATAAATGTAATTGGGGTTCTTTGCCCCAACATGCATCACTCTGCACTTACTAATGTTGAAACTCATTTGCCACTGTTTTGCCCACTCCCCCAGTGTCGAGAGATCCCTCTGAAGCTCCTCACAATCTCTCACAGTTTTCACTACCCTGTATAATTTAGTGTCGTCAGCAAATTTGGCTACCTTGCTTTTTACTCCTACCTCTAGATCATTTATGAAGAGGTTGAAAAGCAGGGGTCCCAGTACTGAACCTTGGGGGACCCCACTCTTTACTTCCCTCCACTTGGAGAAGTGTCCATTTAGTGCTACCCTCTGTTTCCTGTCCCTTAGCCAGTTGCTGATCCAGGACAAGACCTGTCCCTTTATTCCATGACTGGTAAGTTTATTCAAGAGCCTTTGGTGTGGGACCTTGTCAAAAGCCTTCTGAAAGTCCAGATAAACAATGTCAACTGGATCCCCCTTATCCACATGCTTGTTGACACTCTCAAAAAATTCCAACAGATTAGTGAGGCATGATTTGCCCTTGCAAAAACCATGTTGGCTCTCCTTTAGCAGCGCCTTCTCTTCTATGTGCCTATTAATTCTATCTTTTAGGATGGTTTCCATCACTTTACCTGGGACACATGTCAAACTGACAGGTCGGTAATTTCCTGGATCACCCCTGGATCCTTTTTTGAAAATTGGTGTTACATTCGCTACCTTCCAGTCATCAGGCACAAAGCCTGATTTGAGGGAAAGATTATATATTTTGGCTAGGAGATCAGCAATTTCATCTTTAAGTTCCCTGAGAACTCGTGGATGGATGCCATCTGGTCCTGGTGATTTGTTAGGGTTTAGTTTAACAAGACATGCAAGGACCTCCTCCCTGGTTATTTCTATCTGGCTTAATTCTTCGCTTTCCCTCCCTACGAAGATAGGCTCTGTTTTGGGCATGTGGCCTCTGTCTTCTTCAGTGAATACTGAAGCAAAGAATTCATTGAGTCTCTCTGCAATCTCTGTTTCCTCTTTAATAACCCCTTGCCTTCCATTGTCATCTAATGGTCCAATGGCCTTCCTAGTTGGGTTCTTACTTCTAATGTACTTAAAGAAGTCTTTGTTATTTCTCTGAGTATTTTTAGCTATACGCTCCTCAAAGTCTTGCTTTGCTTTCCTGATTGTTGCCTTGCATTTGTTCTGCCAGAATTTATGTTTCTGCCTGTTGTCCTCATTCGGACAAGCCTTCCATCTTCTAAATGAGCTTTTCTTGCTCTTGATCACTTCCCGAACAGCTCCTGTAAGCCACATTGGAGTCCTCTTGGACCTGGCAGTGGCCTTTTTCCTTTTGGGTATGCATTCCAATTGAGCCTCTGTTATTGTTTTTGTAAACAGCCTCCATGCCTCTTGGAGTGTTTGGACTCTCTCAATTTTCCCTTTCAGCTTCTTTTTTACTAGTTTCCTCAACTTTGGGAAATTTCCTTTTTGAAAATTTAAGGTCTCTGTGTTAGATTTTATCAGTGACTTGCGGTCTATGTCCAAGTTAAACATAATTGAGTTGTGGTCACTGTTCCCTATTGGATCAGTCACATTAACATCTTGCACCAGATCCTGAGTATTACTCAGGATCAAGTCAAGGATTCTTGTACCTCTAGTTGGGTCTTCAACCATCTGTCCCAGGGAACAATCATTTAGCATATCTAGGAACTTTATCTCTTTATCATGTGCTGAACAACAGTTCACCCAGTCTATGTGAGGGTAATTGAAGTCCCCCATTATAACCAGGCTTCCCTTCTTGGATGCCTCCTTTACAACATTCTCCAACTGCCAGTCTCCCTCAAGAGTTTGGGTCGGAGGCCGATAGTATATGCCTACTGTTAGACCATCCTTGTGGCCTGGTACTCTTACCCACAGAGCTTCTAATGGTGACTCCAAATCACCTAGATATTCCAATTCATACGATTTTATCACTTCTTTGACATACAAGGCCACACCACCTCCCACTTGCCCCTTCCTATCCTTCCTGTACAGTTTGTAGCCTGGGATAACTGTATCCCATTGGTTATCATCCGTCCACCAGGTTTCAGTGATACCAATAATATCAATATTCTTATTTATTGCTAAGTATTCCAGCTCCCCTATTTTGTTCCGGAGGCTTCTAGCATTTGTATACAAGCATTTATATATGCTTTTCTGACACAGTCTTTTGTGTCCAGTTGCATTGTTAGACTGCCTCTTGCATCCTTCTGCTAGAATGCTAGTGACTAGCTCCTCGCTCTGCTCAGTAATTTTTGCATCCTCCTCACTACTCAATTACACACTTTCCCGAACCGGATGCTGCCCAGCTCCTGTCGGCTTTCCCCCAGTTATCAGTTTAAAAGCTGCTCTGCAGCCTTTTTGAGGTTGAGTGCCAGCAATCTGGTCCCATCATGGTTCAAATGCAACCCATCCCTCCTGAACAGATTTGGCTTGTCCCAAAATGTTCTCCAGTTCCTGACAAATCTGAAACCCTCCTCTCGACACCACCGCCTCATCCACGCATTGAGGCTTCTGAGCTCTGCCTGCCTGGTAGGTCCTGCGCGAGGGACAGGCAGCACTTCTGAAAATGCTACCTTGGAAGTCCGGGACTTCAATCTTCTTCCTAACAACCTGAATTTGGCTTCCAGGACAGACCGCTTGGCCTTCCCAACATCATTGGTACCAACATGTACCATGACAACTGGCTCGTTCCCAGTTCTCTCTAACAATCTATCTAGATTTCTTTTGATGTCTGCAACTTTTGCACCTGGCAGGCAAGTCACCATACGGTTATCATGTGCATCACAAATCCATTTCTCTGTATTTCTAATTATTGAATCGCCTAGTACAAGGAGCCTCTCTCCTGCAATCTGTTCATCTACATGCACCTCATCAACCATATTAAGGGAGAGAACCTCAGTTTGTTCCTGTTGTTTATCTTCCTGGACCTCATCAAGTGTGATGAAAGAGAGATCATCAGGTGGAACCAGTTGTTCCTCTGTGTGTTCCTCATCAGGTGTGATGAGGGAAAGAGCCTCAAATTTATTCTGTAATTTCAGACTCTCAGAGTGATCCCCTACTCTTCTCCTCCTTTGAGTCACATTCCTCCAACCATCTCCCTCCTGAGTTAGTGAAGGGCCTTCTCCCTCAGAACTGTGCCCTGTCTCTTCTTTGTCCAGCATAGTCTGTTCCGCTCTGTCCAAGAACAGCTCAAGCTCCTTAATTTGTTGATGGTTAGATATGCGGGCCTCTAGCTGCTGGACCTACTGGTCTCCTAGGGTCAAAGTGGGTCAGTACAGCACTCGAGGAAAGAAGTGCCTTTAGCTCCCTGAAAGCTTCCTCTTGCCTATCTCCCCACCGCCAAACCGCCTCTTTCTTCAATAGCGCATGCAGTGGCTCAGCAACGGATGCCTTCCTCGGCAGGAAGGAATGATAAAAATTTAAGAGCCCTAGAAATGACTGCAGCTCCGGTTTCGCGGTGGGGCGAGGGGCGTTTTGCACAGCCGCAACCTTGGACTCGGAGGGCTTGATGCCTTCCGGGGTTATCTTGAACCCGAGGAACTCAACCTCCCTCGCAAAGAAAACACATTTGTCCCGTCTCAGTCGGAGGCCCACCTTCTCGAATATTGAGAGGACCCTGTCTAGCCTTTGCGCTAGTTCTGATTCGCCCCCCCGCTGTTATCAACACGTCGTCGAAATATGGGAGGACGCCTGGAAGCCCCTTTAAAAGGCGTTCCACGAGGGACTGGAAAATTCCGGGGGCCGAATTCACGCCGAACTGAAGGCGCGTTACCTTAAATGCCCCCTTGTGCGTTATGATCGTTTGCGTGGCGGCAGCAGCCGGGGTTACAGAGAGCTGCTGATATGCCTGCGCCAGATCTAGCTTGGCAAAACACCTCCCCCCATGTAGCGTGGCCAGTAAATGGCTGACCACGGGTACCGGATATGCATTTGGCCGAATGGCCTTATTAATCGTACATTTATAGTCCGCACAAATCCTAACCTCCCCGTTTGATTTGAGGGCTGTCACAATCGGCGTTTCCCACTCCGCCGAATCAACTGGAACCAAAATCCCCTGCCCCAACAATTTGTCCAGTTCCGCCTCGATCTTGTCCTTGAGGGCGAAAGGCACTCTTCTTGGCTTGAGGCGTATGGGTCGGATTTCTGGATCCAAGTCGAATGAAACTGGGGGCCCCTTGTAAGTCCCGAGCCCCTTCTTGAAAACGTCTGGGTGTGCGTTGCACACGTCCCGCATTGGGTCAGTCTCTATGGTGTTAATGCCGGACAGTTCGATTCCCAGGGGAGCGAACCACTGCGTTCCCAAAAGGCAGCATCTCCCCCCCTTGAGGACCACTAGGGGCAGTTTCTCGGAGTAGTTCTTGAACGTCACCTTGAAGTTCCCCACCCCCAACACTGGGATCCCATTTCCCTGCACGTCCCGTAGGTGTGACCTCATGGCCCGCAACTTGGGCCGCTTATCTGGGGGAATACGCATAAACTCTCTTTGAGACAGGATGGAATAAGATGACCTCGAGTCTATCTCCATCCTCACTGGGAACCCCTGTAACAGTACCTCAACGAAAAAACGCCGGTGCTCCAGGCCCACGCGGTTCACGCCTGCCTTGCTGTAGTTGGCTGAGACCTTCCTGGTGCCGGCCGTCTTCCGTTGGTGCGTCTGGGGATGGCTCGAATTGCCCTTGTCCTCGACTCGCCCGCGCCTGCACACTCGGGCGATGTGTCCCTTTCGGCCGCAATTGTGACACTCGGCCTTTCGGAACGGACACCTCGTGCGGTCGTGGGACGCCCCACAACCGTCGCAGCGGCGGTCTTGCCATTCACGGGTCTGCAGCCTCTCTCCTCGTTTCTTGACCCTCTGGACGTCATCGTCCTCGCTGGAGCAGGGGTCTGCTGTCGTCGATGACTCCTCGGACGCCGTTGGTGTGCCGGCGGGCGGCTTGGGGGCCCGCCAGGCAGCTTTCGCTGGTGTCCGCCGGGCCGCCTGTACTGGTGACTTGGCCCTTTCGGACGTGGCGCCTCGGGACTTGAACACTCGGACCCCGCTCCTGGCCGCCTCGGCCGCTTGGGCCTCCCACAGTACCTCGTTGAACGTGAGGCAGTAGTCGCGGGTCATGAGCTTCCGCTGAAGCTCCTCGTCCCTCAGATCACACAGCATGTGGTCTCGGAGGGCCTGGTCCAGGTCGTCCCACTGGCAGTGCACCGCTGCAAGCCTGAGGGCCGCCGCATAGGTGGACACGGATTCGCCCGGTCGCTGGTCTCACCTGTGGAACGCGACCCGGGCTGGGAAGATTGACACGGGAGGCTGGAAATGCTCGCCCAACAGCTCCAGGATGCGGTCGATCGGCACCACGTCCACCTTCCGGGGGGCCACCAGGTTCATCAGGATAAGCAGCGTGGCCGGCCCCACCTGGGCCAGGAAGTAGGAGCGCATTTTCGCGTCATCGTCGATGCCCGCGGCTTCCATCGCGTGCCGAAACTGGCACTCGTAGAGCTCCCATTGTTCGGGCTCGCTGACATCGAACTGGTAAGGCTTGACTTTGGGATTCGCCATTATCCCATCCTCGTCGCCAATTTAGTGTCTTGCACGGAAGACAAAGAAGGAGTCGCAGTGAGGACTAACACAGGTTTATTGGTTGATGATCAGGATGAACATGTGGTAATGGCGGAGATACATCACATTATATACAGTAGTACAATACATTTGAATCTTGTTGCACGGTAGCTCATTGGCTGCTACCGGCGTGACGTCATTCCAAGTCACGCCCCTCTTCCATAGTAGTTTGCTAGTGCGGGAGAGTTCCTGCGGCTGCCGGTGATTTGAGGAATGAGAACCATGTGAGTTGAACGCTCGCAGCTGCCCTCTATGGGCAGCTTATTCGCGTTCCTTTAACAGCTGGGCTACATTGTAATTGTGGTCAGGTTACATTCATACATTTCTTAAAGCAACATTGTACATACATAACAGGAGCTCACTGATCTCTGGGTGCCATGAACACAGGAGATGGCTTCCAGTTGATATCTTCCAAGGCATGCCTGAGCTGGGATCTTGCTACGCTTGCCCTGTTGTTCAGAAACATACGGTTGCCTTCCTCACTATCCTGGGTGAAAAAACAGACACAAACACTTCAAGCACTCCACCCTCAACCCTGTCAAACCAGGAAGCCACACTATCTCAAAGAGGACAAAAAGTCAAGATTTCAAGTAGGACTATTCTGCATTCTAACCACACATGGGGTGGCCGTTGGCTCCGAATTAGACAGGGAAAGACAACACCTTGCTGAAACAGATCAGCCTCGCTCAACCATGGTACCAGCCTTATTCTTGTGCCTCCTGAGTGCTGCAGCCCCTGGTAAGTGGCGGAGGGAAAACCTCATTGATTCATACACAGAATTAAGAGTTTCTATGAATTAGTCTCATTGGGTGGAAGGCAGAAGTGGATGGGAACTGCAATTTCAATGTCTATCAAATCTTTGATTATATCCTTCCTCTCTTCTGCTGCCCTGCAACCAAAAGGTTGGAAGTTAGATTCTGACCAGGGCTCAAGGCTGACTCAGCCTTCCATCCTTCCGAGGTCGGTAAAAATGAGTATCCAGTATGTTGGGGGCAAAATGCTAATTAACTTGTGAACCGCCTAGAGCCATGATGGCGAACCTTGGCACTCCAGATGTTCTTGGACTTCAATTCCCAGAAGCCCAAGCACCCTGTGAAACCATTGATTTACTGTGACTCACGCAGCCCGCGCCGCCCTCATCGCTCCCAGAAGCGGAAGTAAAACGCACCCATATGGTTAAGGCTCTTCCGGGTTAACCCTTCCTCCGTAGGGCGTGTTTTACTTCCGCTTCTGGGAGTGACGAGGGCGGCGTGGGCCAGATGAATCACTGTAAATCCATTCATGTGGATTCACAGGGTGCTTGGGCTTCTGGGAATTGAAGTTCAAGAACATTTGGAGTGCCAAGGTTCGCCATCATGGGCCTACAGAGTGCATCGAGCCCTGTGAGGGGTATATAAGTGTGATTGCTTTGCTTTGCTTTCTTGCTGCTGTTCTGACGTCTGTGAAAACAAGACCAGCTGTCATGAGTTGTGGCACTAAAAAGCAAACGGAAAGAGATAAGGACATTTTAAAATAAATACAAGGCTTCAGTAATTCAAAATCAGTTTATAAACATAAATTAATATGCTAGCTCTTTCTCTTGTAAAGCTGGATAAAGGGTGGTTTTACAATAGTTTTTTCCCAGCTAATAAAGCACTTGCTGCTTTTCTGGTGATAGGGAAATTACACCTGCAACCGATATTTATGCTCTAGGATGAGGATTCACCCAAAATATGCCATCTGTATTTTGGCTGGATGACTAATGTAACACTCTTCGAAGTGCCGCACTGATAAAGATTTACAGTTGCCCTTAGCTGAGATGTAGGCGTCCTAATTTTCACTTCTCCTTCTGAATATAATTTGTTTTTTCTGTATGATATGTTCTGTGTGCAGATTGAACAGATATACACTGGGAAAATTAAGACCAGGTTTCCTCTGTAACAGCAACCATTTTATACAGGGTTTTCTTTTTCTTTTGCTGAACAGCTATAAAGGACCCATGGTGGCGCAGTGGTTAAACCACTGTACTGCAACCAAAAGGTTGTTGTGAGTTTGATCCTGATTAGGACTCCAGGTTGACTCAGCCTTCCATCCTTTGAATATTGGTAAAATGAGTATCCAGCATGTTGGGGGCTAGTTAACTTGTAAATCTCACAGAGAGTGCACAAAACACTATGGGGCAGAATATAAGTGTGATTGCTTTGCTTTATCCTTGTCCTGATTCATTGCAGGGCCGTAGCCAGGATTCTAGATTTGGGTGTGTGTCTGTGACACACACACACACACACACACACCATTGGCATCCTGAGGTGGGTTGTGGGGGGGCTCTGTTAGGTCAGCAGGGTTTTCGCCCCCGCTGGCCCCCCTCTGGCTACGGCCTGATTCATTGGCAATAGAACCCTACCTCTATATGCTCATGGGACAGCGCAGAAGGAAATATGTGGTGCCATTCCAAACATTTCATAACAATCATTGCCTTCTTAAAAATTGGGAGCAATGCAACCTCTGGCCAGAGGTTGAAAATATTACTTTTTTGAACTAAAATACCTAGAATTCAAAAATAAACATGGTCATTGGCTGAAATGCTAGTTTGGACATTTAGGACATTGTACTATGGAAAAATAGGACTGCGGTGGCTTAGTGGTTCAGAAGCTGAACATGATGACTGGAAGGTCAGCAGGTCAGCAGTTTGAGACCCGAGTGCTGCATGGCGGAGTGAACTTGAAAGCAAGAAATTGCAAGTAGATAGATAGGTTCCACTTCAGTGAGAAGGTAAACAGCATCTTGTGCACTCGGGTGCCTAGAGTCATGCCTGCCACATGTCCATGGAAACATCTGCAGATGCAGATAGTGCTGGCTCTTTGGCTGTAAACAGAGATGAGCGCTGAACCCTAGAGTTGGATACGACTGCTTTCGAGCAAGGGCGCCCTTTCCCTTACTATGGGAAAAACCCAACCTGGTTGCAGAATTAGAGCACCTAACACCCACTCATACCCCCGGTTAGAGGAAGGGAGGATCTGGAAAGAAGAATACAGTACCAGTTTCCCTTCATGCAGTGATAGCATTGTAAGATAAAGCTCTCCAGTACTAAAAGGTGTCTATGGCTTGATTCTTATTTCTAAGAGCTCCACATCTCTGAACACAGTAGTGGCACACTCTTTGTAATCCACGAAATGGTAGACGCTTTCAGCTTTTGCTCACATCTCTTTTGTAGGAATAATTGTGGCTTCTGCTAACCTCACAGAACTGACAACAACAGCCATCCCTAAACCAAGCCATCTTTCTTCGCCACCCGGTGGAACCACCCCTGAGACCACACCAGGTACCTTTGTGCCTGTTCCAGAAATATCCATGAGTCCATCAAGAGACCAGCCTCCTTCCTCTACAAGGGAAGACACTTCCAAGCCCATCCAGTTGACGCAAAGAAATGCTGCAACGCCAACCACTCTCCCACTTTCCCCTTCCCCAATGGAACTATCAGCTCCTGAGGGCACTTTGGCAACGAAAACCAGCACTGGCCATTTGAAAACTTGGACTACCAGCAATACCGAAGGGGCCACCACCTCCAGCAAAAGCGGAGAGACCAGGACAACAGAGTTGATTTTAACCACTGGTGGCCCAACCATGTATCAAGTCACAAGAAGTGCTACCGCTACTTCACAAGGTGAAAGATCCTCAACACAA
This sequence comes from Bradypodion pumilum, assembly GCA_035047305.1. Lineage (NCBI taxonomy): Eukaryota > Metazoa > Chordata > Lepidosauria > Squamata > Chamaeleonidae > Bradypodion > Bradypodion pumilum. The sequence goes on from JAWDJD010000003.1 coordinate 384,497,184, forward strand.
GTGATGGCTACTTCACCAGCAAACCCCACAAGTGTGAGCAGCAGAGCCACCAGCGTTGAGAGAGAAATGTCAACACTCCCTCCAGCACTATCTACAACTGACACTATAAAGGCTACATCCGGTGCTTCAACAGCTGTGAGTACCACTTTAGCACTTACAAGTGGCACATTATCAACTACAAGTGGTGCTTCAACAGGTGTTACCAGCACTGTGGCAGCTATAACTGGCCCTTCAATGGCTACTACTGGAACTTCAATACCCACTAGCAATGATTCAACTGGTGTAACCAGCACCGCAGCAGCTACAACTCACTCCTCAACAGCTTCAACTGGCACTTCAATATCTGCTACCAAAGATTCAATTGGTGTAACCAGCACTGCAGCAACTACAACTGACTTAGCTACAACTCACTTTTCAACTGCTTCAACTGGTACTTCAATATCTGCTACCGAAGATTCAATTGGTGTAACCAACACTGGAGCAACTACAACTGACTTAGCTACAACTCACTCTCCAACAGCTTCAACCGGCACTTCAATACCAGCTAGCAATGATTCAAATGATGTAACCAGCACTGGTACAGCTACAATTCACTTTTCAGCAACTGATACTTCAATACCCACTAGCAAAGATTCAATTGGTGTAACCAGCACTGGAGCAGCTACAATTCACTTTTCAGCAGCTTCAACTGATACTTCAATACCCACTAGCAAAGATTCAATTGGTGCAACCAGCACTGGAGCAACTACAACTGACTTAGCTACAACTCACTTTTCAACAGCTTCAACTGGTACTTCAATACCTGCTATCAAAGATTCAATTGGTGTAACCAACACTGGAGCAACTACAACTGACTTAGCTACAACTCACTCTCCAACAGCTTCAACTGGCACTTCAATATCTGCTACCGAAGATTCAATTGGTGTAACCAGCACTGGAGCAACTACAACTGACTTAGCTACAACTCACTCTCCAACAGCTTCAACAGGCACTTCAATACCCGCTAGCAATGATTCAAATGATGTAACCAGCACTGGTACAGCTACAATTCACTTTTCAGCAGCTTCAACTGATACTTCAGTACCTGTTATCGAAGATTCAATTGGTGTAACCAACACTGGAGCAACTACAACTGACCTAGCTACAACTCACTCTCCAACAGCTTCAACTGGCACTTCAATATCTGCTACCGAAGATTCAATTGGTGTAACCAGCACTGGAGCAACTACAACTGACTTAGCTACAACTCACTCTCCAACAGCTTCAACTGGCACTTCAATACCCGCTAGCAATGATTCAAATGATGTAACCAGCACTGGTACAGCTACAATTCACCTTTCAGCAGCTTCAACTGATACTTCAGTACCTGCTATCGAAGATTCAATTGGTGTAACCAACACTGGAGCAACTACAACTGACTTAGCTACAACTCACTCTCCAACAGCTTCAACAGGCACTTCAATACCCGCTAGCAATGATTCAAATGATGTAACCAGCACTGGTACAGCTACAATTCACTTTTCAGCAACTGATACTTCAATACCCACTAGCAAAGATTCAATTGGTGTAACCAGCACTGGAGCAGCTACAATTCACTTTTCAGCAGCTTCAACTGATACTTCAATACCCACTAGCAAAGATTCAATTGGTGCAACCAGCACTGGAGCAACTACAACTGACTTAGCTACAACTCACTTTTCAACAGCTTCAACTGGTACTTCAATACCTGCTATCAAAGATTCAATTGGTGTAACCAACACTGGAGCAACTACAACTGACTTAGCTACAACTCACTCTCCAACAGCTTCAACTGGCACTTCAATATCTGCTACCGAAGATTCAATTGGTGTAACCAGCACTGGAGCAACTACAACTGACTTAGCTACAACTCACTCTCCAACAGCTTCAACAGGCACTTCAATACCCGCTAGCAATGATTCAAATGATGTAACCAGCACTGGTACAGCTACAATTCACTTTTCAGCAGCTTCAACTGATACTTCAGTACCTGTTATCGAAGATTCAATTGGTGTAACCAACACTGGAGCAACTACAACTGACCTAGCTACAACTCACTCTCCAACAGCTTCAACTGGCACTTCAATATCTGCTACCGAAGATTCAATTGGTGTAACCAGCACTGCAGCAACTACAACTGACTTAGCTACAACTCACTTTTCAACTGCTTCAACTGGTACTTCAATATCCGCTACCGAAGATTCAATTGGTGTAACCAACACTGGAGCAACTACAACTGACTTAGCTACAACTCACTCTCCAACAGCTTCAACCGGCACTTCAATACCCGCTAGCAATGATTCAAATGATGTAACCAGCACTGGTACAGCTACAATTCACTTTTCAGCAACTGATACTTCAATACCCACTAGCAAAGATTCAATTGGTGTAACCAGCACTGGAGCAGCTACAACTCACTCTTCAGCAGCTTCAACTGATACTTCAATACCCACTAGCAATGATTCAAATGATGTAACCAGCACTGGTGCAGCTACAACACGCTTTTTAGCAGCTTCAACTGATACTTCAGTACCCACTAGTACTGATTCAATTGGTGTAACCAGCACTGGAGCAGCTACAACCCACTCCTCAACAGCTTCAGCTGGCACTTCCATATCTGCTATCAATGAATCAAATGGTGTAACCAGCACTGGAGCAGCTACAACTCACTCTTCAACAGCTTCAATTGGTACTTCAATACCCACTAGCAATGATTCAATTGGTGAAACGAGCACTGGAGCAGCTACAACTTATTCTTCAACAACTACAACCAGCACTTCAGGAGCTACTACCATTGGTTCAACAAGTGCAACTAGTTCTTTAGCAGCTATAACTGGCAATTCAACATCTACAACGACCACTAACTCTATGAATACTACAGTGGCAAAGACAAGCTCAACAGCACAAGTGACCAGCTGGTCGTCAGGTATAAGGCCAACCACAGAAACTACCACTGCCAGTAACACACCCACACCTACACCATCCTCCACCCCAATTTTGGAAAATTCAACCCCAGATGTAGGTAAGCAGGTTGACTTTAGTGTGTCTTGGCACCTTGATCTTTAACTCTAGCTCTCCTCAGCAGAGAAAGCTTTGAGGTGCTGAAGAGGGCTGTCCAGAAACTCCCACAGAACCTTTAGTATGTTCTCCTCACCTCTGGGTTTCTTCTACAGGGTTCAGACCCACCTTCTATGGTTCTAAATCACCTTGCAATCCATAGTTGAATCTGAACCCTACACACATTTTAGGTGGTTCCTAGAATTTTGTTGTTGTTGTTGTTCAATCACACAGTCGATTCCGACCCTTTGTGACCCTATGGACCATTGTTCTCCAGGCACCTCTGTCCTCCACCATCCTCCTCAGCCCTCCCAGTTCTGTGCCCACTGTGTCTACAATACCATCCAGCCATCTCATCCTTGGCTTTTTGATTTTTCAAGAATATCCTGTATCTCCCTCTTCCTCCTTTATGATTACCATGTTAGCCAAAAGTTATTTGGATATAAATACAAATAAATAAATAAGTTCACATATTAATTAAAAATTAAAAATAATCATATGAATGTCTTCATTTAATTAATGCCTTCATAAGGCATGAAAAATATATAAACAGAACAAAATATTTTTCTATTGTGAAGATTGTACCGTCTCCTTTTAAATTCTGGAACATTTCCCAAATGGCCCCATGCCCTTCCCCCAGGTTTGGAACCAACCCACTCATGTAAATTTGCCATTTCTTCATAACCATTAACACCCCAGACTTGTGGCATATTATAGTTTATCATTCCTATTTAGCAATAGAAGTTGCTGGCTAGCTAGTGTGGATCTTAGAAAGGCTAGCTTTTAAAAAACTGTTATGGAGCGGATTATAATTGTAATTGCTATTGCTAAAACTGTGAACATTGTATACCGTATTTGCCGGCATATAAAATGCACTGGAGTATAAGACGCACCCCGGTATTACCAAAATAGCCCATCATTGGCCACTATATACAGTACAAGACACACTCTATTTTTCCAGTGTATTTTAAGGGGGGAAGAGTAGTTTTAACTGTTGTGGGTCTGCTAATGGGAGAAAAGTGGCATAAGAATGATATGAATGAATGAATGAATGAATGAATGAATGAATGTGTTTTAATTCAGTATAATTCACAAATCTGGTGCTGTGCTTCCTCCCCTTCTTATTGCTTTGGCAGACAGGACCCGCTTCATCTTGTCCATGGGACTGACAACTTCCCTGAACATCACAGATCCCACACTCAGGGATGCGGTTTTGAGAAAGGTGAGACTTCTTAACTAACCCCAGCCTTTGAAATTTTACACTCAATATGGCTTTTGACCAAAGGAAACCTTTACCTTTACTGTACATGAAATGCTGAAAGGGGGACATTGGGAGGTCCACCCTTGTGCATTGGTTCACACAGGCGAGTAATTCCTTGTTTTATAGTTTTGATAATGCAGTGTTTTAGTAGGAGTGAAGAGGTGACAGAAGTCACTGGTAATGGGGAAAAGTGAACGTTGGCACCATTGGGTGTGTGGAGAGATGAGCTTGTTCCTTATTTCTAACAAAGCCAACCAGTTAGAATTAAATCTGCCATCATCTTCATCCAAAGCTGCATATCTGCTTCTCACCTTCTCTGTTTTTAGCCTCATCTTGTCCATTTTTAGTCTAGCAAGGCAGAACAGTCATAGAAAGAGTGTCTAGCCCAAATTCACTATCCACTCCAAACTCCATGGGCTCTGGGTCACTTTCTTTGCTTGGAACAGTTTTATCAAAGGCGCCTCGGCTCCTCCGATTATCCTTTCTCTTGCCAATTTGGGATCCCAGTTAATCTCACTGGAGTCCCCCCATATCAAAGTCCTGGTAGCTGGGGTGCGGGGAGAGCATTACAATGAGTGGAAGGAGCCAGCCTCGAGGGCATATCTCAGCACTATCAGATTGTTTGATTTTTAACAAAGCAAAGAAATAGGGAAGGGGAAAAACAGTGGATCTTCTGCTGCACACAGAGAAAATGCTTCTGGTCCTAGAATGGATGGAAGAGCAAGTAGATGCACTCTAGAGCAGGGGTGCCCAAACATTTCGGGCTGTGGGCTGGTCACATGGTTCAGGGATCTGGCCACTATGGCCTGGGGGCCAGATCCGGCCCCCGGACCATAGTTTGGGCACCCCTGCACTAGAGCACAACCTTTAAAAGGAGAGATGTCAGGGTAATTTACATAGGTCAGTAATGACTTGATGGTAGGTAACAACAATATATTCCATTTTCATTCCACTGAGTTTAAAGTGGCATGTATAGCTCTCTTCCTGCCACTTTATTTTCACAACAACCTTGTGAAGTAAACCAGGCTGAGAGTCTCGTAATGATTGGGATTTGAATCCAGGTCTCCTGAGTTCTAGCACAATACACCATTTTTTGTTCCTCATGAAACAGACTAGCAGGACAACCTCTCTGTAAAGTACAGTGGATCCTCAGTTAATGTAATTAATGCATTCTCCGGGGCATTTCTTACCGCGAAAATTACGTTAACCGAATTTCCTATAGGAATGTATTGAATGCCATTTCTCATAGGAATGCATCGAAAACCAAAACACATTAACTGAAAGGCAGTTTCCCATAGGAATGCACTGAAAACCAATTAATCCATTCTGAAAAAATTCTGAAACCGAGCCACTATTTTCTATGGGTTTCCTTTTGTTACGCAATTTTTATGTTAACCGAGCCATTTGTTAACTGAGGTTCCACTGTATAATGATTTATAATTATTCCAGAAAGATGAGGAATTTAACCTGTTCTGAATGTGGTCAGTAACATCACTTTAAAAAGTTTTTTTTAAAAAACCACCAACAACAACCATGTTGCATTCGGGACCCCCGGTTGGCAGGGATGATTAGATGAAGAAAGGAGACGAGAGAAACCGGTATGATGTTTCGCTAGCTGGATACCTAGGAGATCTGCATGCCTCCTCCTTCACCAGCAGGAATTTTATTGGTTACACAACAGGGGGAAAGCGAACAGTTCAAGGGTGGGGGGGACTTCAAAGTAACTTCAGTACATAGACCCAATGCAAGGATGTTCTCACATGATTCACCCTATCCCAAGGAGATAACATCAGAATGTCTCAGGCGTACATGATTTAGGGGGAAGAGCCATGCCAAACCTCAGTGCGTGCAGGATATAGGATTTATTGATTGACTAAAAGAGAAGTACCATATTTTACAGATCATAAGACGCACCTGACCATAAGACACACCCAGTTTTTAGAGCAGGAAAACAATGGGAACAATTCTGAACCAAATAGTATTGTACTTTCACCACCAACCAGGGGTGGTGCTGCAGAGGAAATGGGCGGGCAGGCCAATTGCACTGAGGCAGGAAGCGATGCTCTAGGCTAGCCTCTTGCTCTCCCTGCAACCAGGAAGCATGGCTTCCCCCTCCATTTTGACCACGTGTAGCAGGGACTCATGGAGCAGGAACAAGAAAGGTAAATGAAACCCTTTATTTTTATGCACTGGTTTGGTTTCCCACTTAAATGCATTGGGAACATACAAACAGAAAAGCTTTAGAATACAAGAAATTGATTCCCAATGCATTTAAATGGGAAATTGCAATTTGCGCCCTCTTGTGGCCACTTGTGGTAATGGCCCACTAAACATAAGGTTGTCTTTTGGCCCCGGAACAGATGTGTCGGCGGTGGTAGAGGTCTTCGGCCAGCCGCGGCTGCTGTAAAATATCCTTTTACAACAGCCTTGCTGGACAGCATTTGGACTATAAGACACACCCGCATCCCCCCCCAACTTTTTTGGGAAAAATAGTGTGTCTTATGGTCCAAAATATGGTATATACTTGAGGTTACGGCACTGGCCATAAAGCAGAGGGGTAATAAATATTTTACAACCCCTCTCTGTTCCTTTGGAGTGAAAGATACCAAACTTTCATTGGGGAGTGCAAGATACCAAACTTTCATTTACCCATCTCGGAGGATTTATTCTCAGGAGGTCTGGATATCAGAAAGCTCAGGGGAATCCTGTTGCGATGGCTCGCGGGCGCAGAGATGGCCCACAGAGGTTCGGAATGACTGGCCGCAAGGAAGGACATGTGAGACGAATGTGCGGTGAAAGTCCAGTCCCGACCTAAGTCGGGTGGCATATTTATTGCCCTACCTCAAGGTCTCCGTGCCTAAAGGAACACATGACCCCGTCACATAAGGCTAATGCATACGTGGCATTTTTGGTGGTCTAGATAATACCTGTATCCGTGCATTGCCTCATAGATTAATGGACAACCCGCAGTTGACTAAGATCTAGGTTTGGTGAGACCCATTGTTCTCGCCCTATCGCAGAGTGCAGACGTCCTGCCTCCGGGAAACTAGCTTATTTAGCCATTGACTCATCATGTTTGCCCACCCTAATCTTCGGCCAGAAGAAGAAGGGCGAGGTTTACCCTGTGGTCAGCAACTTTTTACTTTTGTCCTATTTCCTCCGCAATCCTCCAGCCAATACAAATTGTTCTAGCCCGTATCCCAATTTCCTTTCCATCAGAGCCCATGTTGGTCTTCAAGCCGTGTGCGTAAGCTTAGTGTATGAGAACCAAGACAATAGAAACAGCCGGAAGGTTGGCTTAACACATCTTTATTGCATGATGGTCCGGGGGAACATGTGGTAATGGCGGATGAACAGCTCAATATATACTGTGGCTATACATTTGAATGTGGCTCCTCGATAGCCCATTGGCTGCTGTCTGCGTGACGTCATTCCCCGTAACGCCCTTCTTGTCCAGGTGAGGTGGTGGCGGGAATCTTCCCGCGCTGTAGGTATTTGGGGAATTGGAACCATGTGAGCTAGGCGCTCGCTATTGCCCCTAGTGGTCATTAGCTCACGTCCTAATATGGAGGGTTACATAGTTACAGCTGGTGATTGTTACATTCACTCATTCGAGTGTTACATTACTTAAAGGCACAATACTCCAAACACAACAGTAAGTGAGCGAACCCATCGGGAAAGGTTTTGTCCAATTTATGAACGTGGGCATACCACAGAATCCCACATCAACACTCTCTAAATTTCTCATCTCAATCAGATTGCTGCGAGCAGTTCAGGGATGAGAGATCAAATCCAACCCAAAAGATGATACAGTATATGAAAATCCTGATACATTTTGAAAAGCATTGAATATTGCTTATCAATTTCATTATTATTTTAAAAATGTTTTCTTCCTTCTAGCTTCGTCAGGATCTGCAATCAAACTTCCCCAATGCCAGCTTCACTGTAACATGGGTAGGACATCAGGACAAATGAAAAATGCTTCCCTCAGAAGAAAATCTTGACATCTACAAATGCTTTTTGTTTTGGTGTGTGTTTTCTACCTCAAGAAATCTTTTTTTTACCATAATCACTGAACACTCCGGCTTCTTTAATGTTCACTTCAAGGAACTCCTGACGACAAGTTTAGTTAAATAAAGCTCATGAAGATATCCTCCTTCTGGGCAAGTAACAGTCCTAAACAATTACTTGGTCTCTTTCCAGACTTAAAAGTACAGGTATTTGATTTATTTGCTATCTCTTTGAGTTTCTGATCATTTTTGTGAATAATAATAATAATAATAATAATAATAATAATAATAATAATAATAATAATAATAATAATAATAATAATAATAATAATAATAATAATAATAATAATAATAATAATAATAATAATAATAATAATAATAATAAGTCAGAAATTATTCTGGCTTGAAAGGATTTTTGTGGAAGAAACTCTGCTCAGGGAACGCCCAAATGAGGCTCCTTTCATGTCCCCAAGAGCTAGGACAGAGATGGGCGCTCAATCCGTCATGCAGTACTCGGGTTTCAAACTGCCGACTTGCCGGCCTTCCAGCTAACAAGGTGAGCTTCCTAACCACTGAGCCACCGCAGCCCCGTGATTGATGATACAGCTGCCAACCTGTAAATGTAGGTTTTTATCTTTATGTCTTTGTGTTGTTTTTAAAACTTTGTAAACTTTCGTAAGCTGTCTAGAGTACGTACTTAGGTATCAAGATAGGCGGGGGATACAACAAACAGTCGTTGGTGCCATAGTACTTATATCAAGACACAGACACTTATTCTGACAAAATCCTAACACAAATAATGTCAGCAAATCTGGAAAACCAGACAATGGCTGACAGACTGGAAATGTTCAATATGCAATCCAATCCTAATGAAAAGAGATGTCAAGGGGTGCAGTAACTATAGGTCCAATGCTTCAGTTTCCATTGTAAGCAAACAGATCCTCCATGGAAAACATAAATATAATAGCCAAAATCCTGTTGCATAGTTATGCCTGTAGAAAGTCAACAGTGTTGTAACATGCGGTAACTTCTTACCACTGGCCAATGATGCTCTTCTTGCATTTTTCAGTGACTTTTAACCCATTGGATTGCCACATACCTTAAAATCCTAAAGGGGATTTATTAATTCCTAGTGAGAAGCTGCTGTGATTTATGCTTTTTGTCTTCCACAGGCATACTTAAGCAGCAGGGTTTGTGACTATGTAAGAAAGTGTGTCTTGATTCAATTGCCTTCCATTAAAAAGAGCTGAAATTCTATCAGACAGTAGTTTGGAGAAGGATTGGGCCAAAATCATCCCAAGTCTAATGTCTGCTGCTACAAACAGCCAGAACTTTGGTTTTCATAAAGAGATAACCTGCTAGACCAGAGAACGATCCTGTCAGGGGAACTATCCAGACCCTCTTTCAAAGAGTTTGAGTTAAAGACTCTTTGTAGGAGAAAAAGCAGCAAGCCAGGCCCCCTGATCGTGCACTACTATGGAACAAACGTTCTGTTGTTAAATTCCTTCAATAAATTCAATATATTTGTTTTACAGTTGTTGTCTTCTATTCTACCAGGGTTTGTGCTATTTTGAAATAACCAGGTAACATCTGATGCCTCTGAGGGTGCCCCAATGGACATTCCCACCAGATCACCAGTAACTGTCATAATTAAAAGCCCAAAGACTAATGCAATTAAGATGATGACATCACAGTGGATGTCATCATTAAATAATCGTGGAAGTTAATGAGACACATTTCCACAGTTTTTGGAGTTTGGAAAATATATTTTTGCAAGTTTTAGCTCCTGCTTGGGGTATTCTGGGACCTGCAGTCTTAAAAATCTCTCTCTCTCTCTCAATACCTCCTTTAGAGAGCCACCAGCATAGAAAAAACTGGGTCTTCGATGTCCCATATAGTATTTCCTTCTCATTAGAACATGCTCCAGCTCCTCCGGCAATTGGTGTCCCGCTTAATGATTCGTGAATTTACCTAACTCTGTGACGCCATGGCTGATATCCAGTTCATTAATTTGGAAAACTACCGGCATGACTTGAAGGCAATCCTCTGCTTTGCCTCCCTTCCAACTTGTCCCAGCTTATGCAAGAGCTTGGTCACCTATTAACTCTTTAACCCAGCATGGTAAAATCAGGAAAACAAATCCCCGAATAATGGCCATTTGGTTAAATGTCACCTTGGAGAATGTCCTATGCTTCTTGCTTGCACTTCCAGATGTTGGAAATGCATCAGAAGGCTTGAAATTTGTAAATGATCTTCTTTTTCTTCCATGTCTAGGCCAGACGTGAAACTGCCAAAATGAAGCCACCTTTGAGTTCAAACTGCAGTTCCTTTCACCTGACCTAGTGTGAGAAAGATTAACCAACAACACAAGGTTGCCATTACCAGGTTATGCCCAATTGTGGTTGAAAAATACAGTACCACAATCTTCAAGGAGGCTCTTTCTGTGTACCCCACAGAACATTTAATGCACACTAGTGGTGCTAGTGTTGATTAAATGGGGGGGGGGAATTCTGGAGCAATAATTTCAACACTGTAGATAAAGGGAGACCTTTACCTTTACATAGATACTAAAACTTTATTATTTTGACTTCAGAGGCAAATAGCTCTTTTGCTAACAATGTTGTTGTTGATGATGCCACCAAGTTGCTCCTGATTTATGCCAGCCCTATGAATGAAAAGTCTCCAAAACGCCCTGTCTTCAACAACCCAATTCAGCTCTTGTAAACTGAAGCCTGTGGCTTCCTTAGTCAGTCAATTCATCTCGTATTTGGTCTTCCTTTTTTCTTGCTGCTTTCCACCTTTCCCAACATCGTTGTCTTTTCAAGAGAATCTCACCTTCCCATGATGAGCTCAAAGTAAGACAATCTCATTTATGTCTCCAGACATAGTTCAGACACCCAAATTCAATGTCTGATCGCTTTCTTTTTAAAACTCTGGAAGTTATTGGATTCAGTGGGAGCTTATCCATTTTTCTTTAAGGCAAGTCTAAAACTCTTCAGAGCAATTAATGTGGTCTTAAATTTGCACTAAGAAAACGCATACCAACATTAGCCTTCAAAATATCCGGACAATCTCCCCATCCCCATAATTCAATACATGTTGGCCAGAATCCTGTTACTTGCGTATGCTTGTGTACACCAAATAGTGTAAATCACAGAGGTAAATTGCCACTATTGCCACATGGCTACTATTCCAAAAAATTGCCACTAGTGAAGAAGTCAATGCTTGCATTCCTGGTCACACACAAGTCATGTGGCTTGGAAGAAAACAAAGAATACAGACATGGACTTTGTGGAGAGTGGCAGTTCATGGCTGTCATTTACACTGTTTGATTTATTCTGATGTATGTAAGTAATAAAGTTATAATTTTAAAAATTTTATTAAATTTTTCAAAAATACAAACAAAACAACATCTACAATACCAATACAAATACCAATACGAATACAAATACAAATACCAAGGATACAATTTAAAAAAGGGAAAATCGAATAAAAATACAGTCGAAATATAGACTCAGTAATGTAACACCTCCACTTATTTCAAAATCAATTAATACATTTCAAAATCTTTCAAAGTATGATAGTACAGTGGTACCTCGGATAAAGTCCAATTCGGATAAAGCCCGATTCGGATAAAGTCGCGGTTTTCATGCACACGTGATACATCACATAAAGCCCCAAACCGCTAAAAATGGACGTTATCTGAGGTATTTGGTATAGGAACCTCGGATAAAGTCCATTTTTTGGATGTTATCCGATGCATCTCCCATTTGATTCGGATAACGTCCAAAATCGGATAAAGTCCAAACTTGTGGAATGGAGTTTGGACTTTATCTGAGGTTCTACTGTACTCATATAATTGCCAAAAAAGATGTATTCAGAATCAATTTCTATACTCGTTTATTCCATTACCTATTTAATATAACAAAAAGTTATTAAACTATTACATTGCTATCTTACTATTACCAAGTCAAAACCAAAAATACAATAATAAAATACAATTAAGTAATAAAGTTCTAGCTCTTGTTTCCTAGGTCTCCTATGCTCACATCACATGTATGTGTGCAACATGGGCCGTAGTGGCTTAGGGGTTAAGATGCTGGGTTTGATAACCAGAAGGACGGCAGGTCAGCAGTTCGAGACCAGAGTGCTGTGCAATGGAGTGAGGGCCCATTGTCTATCCCAGCTCCTGCCAACCTAGCAGTTTGAAAGCAAGAAATTGCAAATAGATAAATAGGTACCACTTTTGGTGGGAAAGGTAGCAGTGTTCTGTACCCTACTCCGGCATCTAGTCATGCCTGCCACATGACCAGGAGAAACATCTGCAGACACAGACAGTGCAGGCTCTTTGGCTGTAAACAGAGATGAACACTGGCCCTTAGATTCAAGGGAGACCTTTACCTTTACTATGTATTGGATTTGTATAGGGTTGCCATACATCACCGAAAACCGGGAATTTCCCGGGTTGTAATTGTCCCGCCTGGTTCCATAAAAAACATTGAAAATTCCCGGTTTTCAAACCAAGGGACGTGCTTGGTTTGAAAGGAAAAAATTTGTACCTTTTTCTTGCTGCCTTGGAGCAGCACCTCTATTGAAGCACCTGCAGGTGGTGTCTGTAGTGGCAGCCAAATACTGCAGGACAGAATGAGCTCCCGTCTTTGTCCCAGCTCCTGCAAACCTAGCAGTTCGAAAGCAAGAAATTGCAAGTAGAAAAATAGGGACCACTTCAGGGGGAAGGTAAACAGTGCTCCGTGCGCTCGGGTATCTAGTCATGCCTGCCGCATGACCATGGATACGTCTGCAGAAGCACACAGCGCTGGCTCTTCGGCTTTGAAACAGAGATGAGCGCTGAACCCTAGAGTCGGATACGACTAGCTTTCGAGCAAGGGCAACCTTTACTTCTGTCACGATTTTGTGGGAGTGAATTATGGCAACTCTAGATTTGTATCCCACCCCAATTAGTGCTAGTACCCTACTATGCAAGCATTTTGCATATGATCAGAGGCACTATTGCCTTTATAATTTCTGCACATATTTAGGGTCTGCATTTGGTAATGTGGACAAATGTGTGCTTCTAGAAATCTTGCCAAATCTTGGAAAATTCCACTCTCAAAAACATAATTTATGATGTTTGAACAAGGCTGACATTTCAAATTCAAATTAAACCTTTGGGTTGGGATGAAATGGTACTCCTATCTTTCTCAACCTTTCTAAGAGTCTTCCAGTACCAAGAGGAGGCTACTGTGCCGTCTGTGTAAGTGCCCTGTTCACAAGATGGAGCCAAGACATTGGTTCCAGATGAATGGAGAGCCCTTAATGATTCATGGTCTGTGACCTCAGCAGGGCAGTTAATGGCCCATGATAACATGGGCGGAATTAGCATATTTGTACCTCTGGGTTCACCAAGCGTGGCTTGAGCCTTCATTGGCATGTCCATTTCTAGCCTTGTTCAGGTGGGCGATCCTTGCCCGTAATACCAGGAGTCGGACTACTAAGGCAGGTCTTGAACTGTTCACCGCTTGAGTATCCCATTCGCAAATGCAATGCCTAATTGGTTTCTTTTTAAAGTTCTGGCAATGGATGGATTCACAGGGAAAGTATGCTTTGTTCTTTAATGCAAATCTAAGACTGTGAGAAAAAGCTCTGCTAGATCAGACCAAAGGCGTAGCAAATTCCAACATCCCATTTCTTTCAGGGTCAATCCACAGAATACATTCAAGATATAAAATGCACAACAATCAGCCAATGCGGCATACAAGTGCGAAAATTAAATTGAATTATATTAAATGTTCTCATACGCCAGGAGTTATGCTGATTATCTTGCCTTGACAATCCAGGGGCAAATTTTGAGTCCATTGAGCATCAGCTAATCTCTGCACTAGAAAATATTTTCTTTTTAAGGATTTCAGCTGGTCAACAAAATGTGAGATTACTGATTTATAAACTCTTGTTGATTTTTAAAAAGTCCTATTTTATGGATGTGTTTTTGAAGATGTTTTCCCAATACACTAGGCTTTTCCTAATGATTAACTTAATTGCCAATGCTGTCATGGGTCCCCCACGGTTCAGTTTAGGTGGGAGAAAATAAGTGTTCTAGTTTTTAGTTATCATGGAAATCAACATGTAGGAATTTCTACTACTCAAACCTTCAGCACTCCTCTTATAAAACCCAGCCAGCAATAAGTCATATATTTTAGCCAAATTGCTTGAAAATATTTTACCCCCAGTATGACTAAACCTTTGGAAAGCAAGAAAAAAATAAAACAAACTACAGTAAAACCCCGACTTACATATGCCTTGAGTTACATAAAATTCGACTTACATAATGATTTTGTGCTAAAACCATGTCCTGATTTACATGATTTCCTATGAGTTTGCTTTGAGTTACATAAAGATTATTTTTCCTATGGGTTTGCTTCGAGTTACATAAAAAACCAATTTAAGCAAAAGCCTACAGAATGGACTTTTTTTTGTAAGTAGGGGTTTTACTGTATTCTTTCTATGTCCATTGATCCTCCTAGGTCATTTTTGAGGATTCTTGAATCTGTGATAGGTTTTTCTCACAGATATGTACCAGAGCATCCACATGGTAGACTCAGTGTTTGTAAGGTCCAATTATTTAAAATGGTTGTGGGAATGATTTTTGATCCCTGGGAAAGCTGAGATTTGAATCTGGTATCTCTTTGGCCCAATTTGAAAAGAAGTTTTTCTGTTTCATTTTATTATTTTCCAAAAAATTCACGTACCTTTTCCATACCTGTCAACCTTCCCGGATTGGCCGGGATTTCCCGATTTCCGGTGCCGATTTGCGCCATTTCCCGCCTGCAGCTGCCAAAACCCCGGAATTGGCAGCGTGGGAAAAAGAGGTACTGCACATCTCTTCTGCGCAGATCGCCTTCTATGCATGCATAGAAGGCTTTTACGCTTGTGTAGAACCCTTCTACGCTTGTGTAGAACCCTTCTACACATGCATAGAAGGTGATCTGCGCAGAAGGGGATCGTAAAAGCCTTCTACGCATGCATAGAAGGGTTCTACGCAAGCGTAAAAGCCTTCTACGCATGCGTAGAAGGTGATCTGTGCAGAACCGTTTTGCGCAGGTCCCGTATTTTCTGGAGCCGTGGTTGACATGTATGAGCTTTTCACATAGTAATTGAGTACCAGAAGTGTTAGATTTGTTCAATACCCTATTTTAATTCTTTCGTGTCCAGCAGGTCAAACTTTAAACTGCCAGAATAAAGCCACCTTCTTGGCTTCATCTTTGGCCGAACTTAAAGCCTCATCGGTACAGGTTTCCAGTATTAATTAATTAATTTTATTTATACTCCGTCCATTTAAGTGATTTTCCTACTCTGGGCGGCTAACAGCACAAACTCACACATTAAAAACAGTCACACATTAAAAATACTCACACACACACACACACACACACACACACACACACACACACACACACACACACACACACACACACACACACACACACACACACACACACACACACAAATACCAGAGTAAAAGTAAAATAAAGTAGCTGGCATCTAAGGGCCCAACTAGCTGGCTAATTTATTGCTAAAGGGTCCATGCCCTGGAAGGCCTCCTTGAATTAATTTTTTTTTTAAAAAATTGTTTTTTAAAGCTATCCAGTGATGGGGGCCTGGCGCAGCTCCACCGGTATGCGCAATAAACCCATGCGTGTGGATTCAAAGAGACCTGGGCTTCTGGGAATTGAAGTCCAAGAACAGCTGGAGTGCCAAGGTTCGCCATCACTGCTATAGGACTTGACATCTATCATAGATTCTGCTGTTTGAAGGGGACCTGAACAACGAAGTGCTTTACTGGCTCCATCTTTCCTGCATGTCATTAAGCAACAGGTTATTCCACAGAATAACAAAAGTAAGCATTCAGACTTCACTGAAGACATTTTAATGTTGTGGATACATACCTGAGCTCTGCTGGCTAGCAAAGCACCCAAGAGGGTCCAAAAGATTAGAGTGGCAAATAAAAGCTACAAGGGGCTGACAGAAGAGGCTGCGGAGAACAGTAGGAACCACGTTGTTATTGTGTTTTTTGTAGGAAAGGGACAGGAAAATCAACAGGAGATGGTGCTTCTTGAGGCAGGAAGAACATTGTGGGTCTGAAGAGAAATGCCTTGATTGCTCCATAGGTCTGGAAGAAACCGTAGGGACATTTTAACATATGAATGGTGTTGTTACCTTCTGTTATGGAAGGCATGTGGCCTGTGATGCGCTGACAATTCTGGTGTTGACCATGAGCAAGTCCTGACTACCAGCTGAGCTTTCAGTTGTTTTCAACCTCCCATTCGGGCCACATGCTGGGTTGGCTTTACTGTTGTTCTGCTGCTTGGCCAAGATCAGCAGAAATCCGGAGACAAATTGCCATAGTTGAGTGCTTGCTCTTTTGTATAACTCGCTTAGCATCCTTGGTGCTTCCGCACAATCCAAATGGACCATCACACCATCAGTCCTGTGCCTTTTTTCTCCAGAAATATTTCCTGTTGAGTGTAGCGGAAACACAGTACAGAGCTAAATCATGCTTTTATAGTATATCATTTATAGCATTACTATACTGTATATATAGAATTCTCTCTATGTATAAAGGTAAAGGTTTCCCTTGCTCGATAGCCAGTCGTATCTGACTCTAGGTTTCAGCGCTCATCTCTGTTTGAAAGCCGAAGAGCCAGCGCTGTCTGCTTCTGCGGATGTTTCTGTGGTAATGTGGCAGGCACGACTAGACATGGAATGCTATTTGCCTTCCCACCAAAGTGGTCCCTATTTATCTACCGTATTTTCCGGCATATAAGACGACTGGGCGTATAAGACGACCCCCAACTTTTCCAGTTAAAATATAGAGTTTGGAATATACTTGCCGTATAAGACTACCTCTCTTCCAATGCACACCAAATAAAAATTAACCCACACTCAACCCGAAGACGCGCAGCCCTCCGAGTCGAATGGGCAGGTTCTGGTGGAGAGCCAATCCACGCTCACGTTCTCCTCCTCGAGGTACAGGAAGATGTGTGCAGCTTGCTTCCCCTTGCTTCATACTCCCCGCACTGAGCAGGGACTCGGCCGCGGCACCCCCCACCATATGCGCCGGACATATGAAGCAAGGGGAAACAAGCTGCAGTTAAGTACCTGTCCTATAAGACGACCCCTGACTTTGGCACAGATTTTTCGGGGTTAAAAAGTAGTCTTATATGCCAGAAAATACAGTATTTGCAATTTCTTGCTTTCTAACTGCTAGGTTGGCAGGAGCTGGGACAAAGACGGACGCTCATTCTATCCTGCAGTACTCGGGAATCGAACTGGTGATATATATAAAAAATTGGTATAAATTCTGAGTACTTATCCCATCTTCGCTTCACTGATGATATAGTGTTAATATCAGAATCAGTAGAAGAAACGCAGAATATGCTCCAAGAGTTGGACGCAGAAAGTCGAAAGATCAGCCTAAAGATCAATCTGTCAAAAACAAAATATATATGGAATGCTTCCACAAGTGCCACAGATATATGATGTGGAAACGAGGTAGCAGAAAAAGTTGATTCATATCTATACTTTGGGCAAGAGCATAACCTAAGGCACAATCTAACAAAAGAAATTTTGAGAAGACAATTAGCATGGGCAGCTTTTCACCATATAAAGGCTGTGCTTAGTGAAGCAAAAATGAGAAAATTATGGGCTGATCTCGTCAACACCACCATTCTGCCTGCTTTATTATACGGCAGTGAAACATGGGCACCTACAAAAGCTGACATCAACAAATTCAATGTAACACAAAGAGCAATTGAGCGAAGGATGCTATGCATATGATGGGTTAAAGAACTGTGTATAAGGTCAGATGCAAATCAAGTGTCAATGTTGATTAAGTTTGCAAGGCATCAGTGGGCCGGGCCTGTGGGCCACTTCAAAGATGGCAGGTGGACGGAAGCTACCACAGAATGGATACCACTTAACATCAAGCGACCACTAGGAAGGCCAGCAACCAGATGGGAAGACCAGCTCAGCGCCAAGTTCCCGAGGCCCTGGATGAGACTGGCATGGGATCGGAAACAGTGGCAGATGATGCTTCAATCCGCCACTTCAATGTGACGTGTGAAACATGGATCAACCAAGTAAGCAAATAATAATAATAATAATAATAATAATAATAATAATAATAATAATAATAATAATAATAATAATAATAATAATAATAATAATAATAATAATAATAATAAAGTTTAATTTTTATCCCGCTTTCCTGACACAAGTGCCACTCAAAGCGGCTTACAACATATAAAAATACAATAAACAGAGCAAAATATACAATAACCTACAAAAGGCAATACACAATTAATACAATCAAAACATCAGAATATGCAAAAAATATTAGTATTACAGTATTATTTATCTTTATAAGGATTTAAAAACTAAGTTTCTGCCATTCAGAGACCAGCTTCTGCTCCTTGATAAAGAATTAACCCCTTTAGCTATGGTCAGGATGTTTGTGCAATTATTTGTCTTAGTATGTTATCTTCACTTTCATTTTCTGTGCATGTTTTCGTCACCATAAGATATCCACCTCCATGATGTGTGCTTGTCAATCAATCAACCACTTTATTAAGGTCTATGACCAGAGGTAAATTGAGAGGTAAAAATTTTAAAATTTAAATGCTTAAAGTGTTGAAGAACTGTTCCAAGGAGTTAAAAACAAGAGGAATATTGCCATGATGATAACCAATATCCGGAACAGATACGGCAGCCGAAGAAGAAGAAAATGTAGTTAAAATATATTAATTTAAAGATATATCAATTCAAAGTTAAAAGCAATAGAACAAAATCAGTTTTTTTAAAATTAGTGCTATGGCAGCTGCTACTGGAACATAGCATTGACAGTTTGTGCTCCTGAGGGGCCTGCCAGAATTGTTCTTCTAATCTGGATCGCTGTAGCACAAAACCTGGTGGTATCGTAGTAGCCAGTGAGTGTAAGTGCTGTTTGATTGACCAGGATATTTGCAGAGCAGTGGGGATATGAGTTTATCTTGGATATCCCTAAAGAAAGGACAGGTGCATAAAACATGTTCTGTCACCATAGAATATCCACCTCCATGATGTGTCCTTGTATATAAACCAGTGGTTCAATATTTCACTCCAGAGGGAGTGGATTCTAATACACTCTTTAGAGCCACTCTCATAGGATTGCAGTCATATTGGACCTGAGATGATGGCTCAGGTCTTACAAACCAGGAGTTCTCAACCTTTTAAAGCCAGGGGCTGAGTCACGCTCCCTCAAACAGCTTCGGGGGCTGGACAGCCAATTTGCCCTTCCTCCACCACATGGCACTTCCTGGTGTGGTGGAGGCGGTGGGGGCAGTGGTGGGCTCAAATTTTGTTACTACCACACTGTGGGCGTGGCCAGGGGAAAGCCATGCGCTGCACCTGAATGAGGACTACAGTACTTTATTTCAAAACCTGAATTTCTGCTACCGGTTCTGGCGAACTGGTGTGAACCTGCTGATGCCCACCACTGGGTGTGGGGCGTGCACTCATGAAATGGTGCCACGGGCTGCATCCGGCCCATGGGCCACATGCTGAGAATCCCTGTTACAAACCCTAAGATCAAACAATTATTAAACTAACTGAATGATGTTCTGTATTATAGAAATTATTGTGGCTTATGGATTCCCCATGCCCATCTGGCATGGAAACGGCCCTTGCAGAGGCCGCTTTGGTGAGAAGGCTCCCAGCCGTGGTTTCTGCGGGCAGGGAAATTAAGGGGGGTGGATTAATGATAGGGTTTGATTCACCCAATTCCTTGACCTGACCGGCGGTTCTGCTGAGAGAGCGAATATCCAACCCCGTTACCCATTAAGGCAATCACTCATCTCCAAGGAGAGCGTAATCCCCGGTGCAAATAGGGGCCATGTTTACCCCGGTATTATCCCCAAACAATGTTGTTTTCCCCAGTCTGTGTTTGCCTAAGTTAATTAACTTCCCCTAGAGAGATTCCTCATTAACCTGAGCAAATAGGTGATGTGATTTCTGTCAGATGACGGTTTTTGCCACCGTTGCACTTTTACTTCTATATATGCTGAAGTTTTCCCTCAATAAACCACTGATCTGATCTCGCTCCATACTGCCTCGTATCGTTTCTTGATCAGTCTCCTCCGGGACCTCCGGCCCCTAGCGGCCCCGATTCCTACACCTGGTGACCCCGACGTGATCTACTCGAGAGTAAGCCACCCCCGAGCGGTCTACTCGAGAGTAAGCGAGCAACTCGGTCCGGTTCTGCGCTTGAACCGCGTCCGATCATCCCGGAGGACAGCGCGGCACTCTGGTAGGTAAGCCAGCCGACCGGAGGGACGGCCAGCGGCAAGGCAGTCCAAGAGGCTTTTCTACAGCTTGCTCCCGACTTTCGCGGCGGCTTGCAGCAGCGGTAAACACGTTCCGCTTAGGGTCAGCTGTGAACCCCTGACAGCGCAGTGGCCACCGAGGGCCCGTGGCCGCAGTCCACGCTCCGAGTTCTACCCAGAGAATCGTCGCCAGAACCTATTACTTGCCCAAAGACGCGTCGACTCGTCCCAAGGAGGAAACTTCGGAGGACCCATCGCAGGTAATATGGGGACCTGTCCTCAGCGACAGCGTCCATCCGCTAGCTAAAAAACTCGTGAGGAAGAGTTTAAAATCCTGGCCAGGGTGTTTCAGTTACATTTTCACAGCAGGGAGCTAGCGAGACTTTTGGTGTACCTGAGGGAACACTGCCTGCTTTACTCAGAAGTAGGTACGTTAACCCTTAAGCTTTGGGACCAGATAGGAGACTGCATTCAGCAACCCCCGAAAGCTCCAGGAGGCATAATTCGCACATGGAGCAAATGTAGAAAGCTCTTAGCAGAATTAGAACCAGTCCGGATAGAGGCCAAAGAACCCCCACATATGCCAGTCACGCCAGCCGAACCCACGGCGCCTACGGCGCTCTATCCGTCACTCCAGTTAAGGCAGAGTAGCGTAGGGAGCTTTCCCTCGGTGGCAGCTGCAGACGTCACCGAAGGAATGCAAGGGATGAGGAGCGCAGGCGCTTCTCTGACAGCTACAGGCTCCCGAGTTACCAAGAGTCCCCTTCAGCGTACAATTGAAGAGGAGATTAGGAAGGGGGAATTGCCAGCGGAAGAACTAGCTGAGCTTAGTCAGATATGTCCAATTTGCATGGAGATGGATGCCCTCATGGGGGCCCAGCAGATAATTCACACACCAGTCCCGTATAAGCTTCTCATGGCTATACGGAAGGCCATTTCAGAGACAGGGCTCCAAAGCCGGTTCACTAGGGGCACACTTCAGCAAGTGTGCGAGAACACCATGTTCATCCCGCACGACTGGAAAGCCGTCATGCGGATGATGCTCACCCCTAGCCAGTATTTGATTTGGGACAGCGAGTTCCGCCTTGAGGCTCAGACAAGGGCTGCCAGAATGGGAGGCGCAGTACTTCCTGACCAGTTATATGGTTCAGGTGCCTTCGAGCCCATCGATGCCCAGATCAACTTGCCTCTAGCCACTCTTCAGATGTCAGCAGAGGCTGCCTTTAGGGCATTTTTCAAGGTCCCAGCAACTGGCAAAGCGGCTAAAAATTACACCGCCATAAAACAGGGAGCCCAGGAACCCTACATGGACTTCATCAATCGCTTGGAGGAAGCGATCAGTAGGCAGATAGACAACGAGCAGGCCCAGCAAGAGCTCATGATGAAGCTAGCTAAGGACAATGCCAATCTAGACTGCCGTAAAATCCTGCAGTCACTGGGCAATCGTCCCGACTTGACCCTCATGGACATGATTAGAGCTTGCGCCGACGTTGGCACAGAATCCTACAAGATGGGACTGCTAGCGGCAGCGGTGCAAGGGGGTAGAAGACCTAAGGGTAAGACCCAAGGGGCATGTCACAATTGTGGCAAGGTCGATCACTTCGCTAGGGAGTGCCGATCCAAAAAAGGTGGACAAAATTCCGGCCGTTCCAAGGCTCCAAACACCCCGTGTCCGAAGTGCAAGAAAGGCTATCATTGGGCCCGGGACTGTCCGAACTCGGGAAACCGGAACGCGGGCATGTCTCTGGCCCCGGTCCAAACAGAGGCTTCCCTCATTCAAAGCTCGCCAGAGCTAGACTAGATTCAGGTCACACTGCAGGCATTGCGAGGGCGCAGGCCAGCCCCAAGGGTAGCACAGGGTTAGAATTGACTTGCCAGGCAGACGTCACATGCGACCTGCCCGGCACAGTCTATCTGGTGGACTCCCAGTACATGGGTCCACTGCCCAAGGGCTTTATAGGTTTAGTTTTGCCCCGTAGTGTAGCAGGAGCACGTGGAATTCTCATTATTCCGGGAGTCATCGACTCCAATTTTTCAGGCGTTCTCCAAGTTCAGCTTTGGACGCACTTACCCCAGACAATTCACAAAGGAGACACACTAGCGCAACTGATCATGGTTCCTTGTCACTCGCCAGCAGATAGCCAGGGAAGGCTCAGGGACAGCTCAGAGTCCCGGTCAGAGGACCGCACAAGCGCCAGTGAGGCAGTACAAGGATACCAGGTCTTAGCGACAGTCGAGACCAACATTGAGTGGAAGCAGCGCCCAGTTATCGAGGTATTTCTGAATAATAGATCATTTTCAGGCCTGTTAGATACCGGAGCTGATGTATCCGTGATAAACAGAAGCCAGTGGCCAAGGGAGTGGGCCATTGAGCCGGTCTCCGATGTGTGGGAGGTAGGCGGCATTCAGGAAGCGTTTAGGAGCCGGGAGTGGGTGACAGTCACAATCCCAAGGGCTGACGGCACAGCGGTAATTCGGCCGCACATTCTTGACGTGCACATCAACCTTTGGGGGCGAGACATTTTACAGCAGTACGGTGCTACGCTTACCTTCGGGTAATGGCGTTGCCACTTAAATGGCTCACCGATACGCCGGTCTGGGTGGAACAATGGCCGGTAGTGGGGGAGAAATTAGTCGCCCTAAAGCAACTGGTCAAAGAGCAGCTAGACGCAGGACATATAGAGCAGTCCACTAGTCCTTGGAATTCGCCAATTGTTGTCATAAAGAAGAAGTCGGGGAAGTGGCGACTCCTCCACGATCTCAGGGAGATCAATAAATGTATACAGCCAATGGGTCCGCTTCAATGCGGCGTCCCAAATCCTAATATGATTCCCGAGGGGTGGGAGATCCCAGTTGTAGATCTCAAGGATTGTTTTTACACGATTCCCTTAGACCCCAGGGACCGGGAAAGGTTTGCCTTTACGGTGCCGGTTGTGAACCACAGTGAGCCTACGCGGCGTTACGCGTGGAAATTTTTGCCACAGGGCATGCTCAACTCACCCACCCTGTGCCAAATTTATGTTCACAATGCACTGGCAAAGTTTCGAAGCCTTTACCCCAAAGCCTTAGTTTGTCACTTCATGGACGATATCTTGGTCGCGGTGCTGCAACTCGGCAGCAAAATGTTTTCAGACCTCCAGGCTAGCCTGGGGGAGAAAGATTTACTCATTGCCCCGGAGAAAGTGCAGAGAACCGAGCCCTTCTCATACTTGGGCCATCGGCTTCTCCGCTCTTTCGCAGCACCAGTTCTGCCCCAAATCAACTTGAAGGACTCAGTCACCTTAGTGGAATTGCAGCAGGTTTTAGGGAACATTAATTGGGCCAGACCGTATTTTAGATTGGATACGGATCTTTTAAAACCGCTCTTCTCGCTGCTAACCTTGGGTAAGCAGCCAGCAGACCGGATACAACTTTCTCGAGAAGCGCGCTTAGCTCTCGAGAAAGTCAACCAGGTTCTCAGCCAGAGGTGGGTAGATAGGATCACCCAAGGGCCATATGCCCCGATCCTGAACTTGTACATCGTTCGTGCAGGATCCATGTTCACTGGGGCTCTCGGAGTAGATTCCGAGAAGGGGGCGAACATCGTGGAATGGGTGTACTTGCCGAACACCTCTTCCCGAAACATCGTCCCTCCCCAAGAGTTGGTTTCCACGGTGGTCTACCGCGGGAGGCTGAGAGCTAGGGACATTTCAGGGCACGACCTAGCCAAAATTGTAGTCCCGTTCACCAAGGAACAAATTCAGCAATTGATGCAGCTCGGTGACTCGCTTCCAATCGCTTTGGAGGGATTCACGGGAAGCTTGGCATACCACTTGCCAAAAGACCCCAGACTTGTCTCACTTCAAACGCAGACAGTCAGTTTGTTCGAATTGCTTTCGCTGGTTCCACTTCAGGGGGCCAGAACAGTTTTTACGAATGGGGGTCGCACATATGGTGTCTTGACTTGGCAGGAGGGCCAGGCTTGGCGCACGCTGTTAACTCTTCCACAGAAGTCCGCACAGCGGGCGGAGTTGGCAGCGGTGAACCTCGCTCTGCGCACCTTCGCCAAAGAGCGCCTAAACATCATCACGGACAGTCAGTATGTTAGGAATTTGCTTCACAGTCTACCGGGAGCATACATCACTCCCGCGATAGACAAGAATTTACTTAGTCTGTTCCTCACTGCTCAATTTCATTTGCGAAACCGCACGGAGCCGCTCTATATTGCCCACATCCGAAGTCATCAAGACCTACCAGGTCTGATTTCCGCGGGCAATAGCAGAGCAGACGCGGCGGCAAAGAAAATTCAGCAACGTTCAGTGTTAGGAGTTTTCACTACGCCAATTCAGAGTCATGCCTTTTTTCACCAAAATGCCAAAGCGCTCGCCAGACAGTTCAATCTGCCACTTTCTCAAGACCAAGGCATAGTTCGCTCTTGCCAGCATTGTGCAGGGGCACCGGGGGGGGCCCTCGTGGGGGGGTCAACCCACGAGGGACAGAGGCTAACCAATTGTGGCAAATGGATGTCACGCATGTTCCGCAGTTTGGCAGATGGCAGTACATGCACGTTTGCATTGACACTTTTTCTCAATTCGTCTGGGCAACGGCGCAGAAAGGGGAAACTGCTTCCCACGTGGAGCAGCACCTCCTTTCCTGCATCGCGGCGATGGGCAAACCGCGGCATGTTAAAACCGATAACGTGCCATCCTACAGCTCCAGGCAGCTGGCGGCCTTCATGGCCACATGGGATATTAAGCATACATTTGGCGTTCCTTACAATCCGCAGGGGCAAGCGATTGTGGAACGGGTCAATCGGACGCTCAAGTCCTATATTGACAAACAAACAGAAAGGGGGGAGCCACCAGCCCTCCCCAAGTCACAGGCTCAGGCACAGCATTGTCTGAATAAGGTATTATTCACGTACAATCACCTCAATGTTTTTTCGGATTACACGCCGCAGGAGAAGCACTTCCGCCGTTCGGAAGCTCTCCCGCGACCGATGGTCCGATACCGGGTGCCACCGGACCCTTCATGGAGGGGCCCGGCGCCACTCGTAACCTGGGGAAGATGGTATGCTGCAGTTATGTCTCCTACAGGTGTCGTTTGGATCCCAGCTCGGTGTGTCAAGCCTCACTTGGAACCACATGGCGTGGACCCAGTCGGGCCCGAGTCCGATCCCGGAGATGGAGGACCTCACCCTGACCAAGAGGACCCGTCGGGAGAGACAGCGGTCGCAGGGGACGGCGCCGAAGATCACCTGGGGGATGGTCAAGGCCCTTTGCCATGAGGCCCAGGATGCCATCCAGCGTGAGGAGAGGGAGCCGACACCAGAGAACCTCGTGGCTGCAGTCCTTGCCCAGATCCATGCCAACTCCATGGCAGTCACCATCATCCTGATCCTCTCCCTACTTGCGGGGGGAGGCGTTCAGGCCGTCTCACTGCAGGCCAACGGTTTGATGCCAGGCGAAGATTTCTCAGCCCGGATGCACTATAACCTATGGGAAAGGTTGGCGGGCCTCGTCAACCAGTCCGATTTTTGCCTGAAGCAGGACATTGGTTCTGCCTCAATTCTGGGCACCTGTCTCATCCCTGTGTGCCACACCTTGGACGCGCACGCCAGGGATGGCGACTGGCTGCTGAAGATGATTTTCGGCCCACATCTCCCTGCGAGCTTCACGGCATACGCTCGCTGGGGGGGGGGGAATGCAGCTGACAATGACTTTGCCGGCTGACGCGGCCACTCTCCACACTCCTCGAGTGGCGGTCAGCCCGAACTCTACTTGTGCTAAAATGGTCGGCTGCACTGCAGTCGGCCGAACCCAGTGCCGCTGCCTCGACACTGGCAGCAGCAATTGGACTTGTGATAAACCAGAGACACTTGGCTCAATGTATGCTCATGTCACCCTACCTTCGGGTTGGTTCTTCACATGTAACCAGTACACGTGGAACTACATTCCTGCAAATGTATCAGATTCTGTATGTTGCATTAGTCGTTTGACACTATTGCCCCTCCGGTCATCTCTGGTTGGACGGGCAGACAATCTTGGGGAGACGTGGTCTCTTAGGTACAATCCCCTTGACCCAATGACATTGTGCTCTTCCAAAATAACGGCATTTCCCAGTGGCATTAGTGGAGAGGGTGGGTGGAAGATTGCCCCAGTAACAATGGCAGAAGTTTGGAGATGCCCAGCTGATTGACGACAGCCTCCGAATTGATTCGTAGTCAGCTGATCTTTCTAGCAATGACTTGAAATGACTTCTGGTGAGAGTGAAAGAAGAAAGTGCTAAAGCTGGATTACCGATGAACATGAAGAAGACAAAATCATTACAACAGAAGAAATACAGAACTCTAATGGAGATCAGGAAAAAACGAGATAGAGTACCTTGTATACCTTGGTTCGATCATCAATCCAAATGAGGACTGCAGCTAAGAAATCAGAAGAAGACAGATATGGAAGAGTAGTAATGAAGGAATTAAAAACCATCAAAAATAAGGATGTGTCACTGAAGACCAAACCAAGATTATCCATTTTCTTGTGCTCCTGGTTACCGTACTGTTTATGGAGATTTCTTCTTCCGTATCTAAGCCAGACATGTAACTGCCAAAATGAAGGCACCTTTTGGTAACTTCATTCTGAAGTTCCTTTCGCCTGACCCAGTGTGAGAAAGATTAGCAACACAAGGTTTCCGTTGCCCAGGGTATGCTCAATTGTTGTTCAAAACTGCCACAATCTTCGAGGAGGCTCTTTCTGTG
The DNA here is from genome assembly GCA_035047305.1 of Bradypodion pumilum. Classification (NCBI taxonomy): domain Eukaryota; kingdom Metazoa; phylum Chordata; class Lepidosauria; order Squamata; family Chamaeleonidae; genus Bradypodion; species Bradypodion pumilum. Next base: position 384,524,619 of record JAWDJD010000003.1, read on the forward strand.
TAGTGTACCCCATTTATGAAGATAAAAGCTGGGCATTAAAAAAAGCTGACAGGGAAAAAAATTGACATGTTGGAACTATTTTGCAGGAAGATAACTTTGCTGCACTAGCTGAAAGACAAAAGGGGTCCTAGAGCAAATCAAGCCTGAACTGTCTCTGAGGTTGTCCTATTTTGGGCTCATCATGAGAAGGCAAGACACTAATGCTCGGAAAGGCAGAAGGCAGCAGGAAAAGAAAAAGACAAAACACGAGATGGATTGATTTTCTAAGAGAACCCCAGGTTCTAGCTTACAGGAGTTGAAGACAGGACATTCTGAAGATCTCTCCTTCAGAAGGTCATCATTCATTGGAGACAACATGACAGCACATAAGAACAAGGTTTCCCCGTGTCTCATATGTCCTGAGATAGGAAATGACATGATACTGCACATTAAGCCATACCCAATACTCACTAATGCTGGCCTTGCAATACTTCAAGTCCATGTCCAGAACATCTGTACTGTAGGTCTCCCCAGGCTATAACCAGGTGCAGGGTGGGGAGGGGGCAGACATGGTTTGCAAGCTGGTTGTTGCCCTCTCCTGGCAGAGCTTAATGCCATGATGGCGAACCTTGGCACTCCAGCTTTTCTTGGACTTCAATTCCCAGAAGCCCATGTCTGTGTGAATCCACATGAATGGGTTTTCTGCACTAAACCCATTCATGTGGATTCACAGAGACTTGGGCTTCTGGGAATTGAAGTCCAAGAACAGCTGGAGTGTCAAGGTTCGCCATCACGGGTTTAATGATACACCATTGGGGATTGCTGCATCCTATCTCTCAAAGACGTCTATGGGCAAGTCTGTCAGGTGAGTGTCCCACACTTTCCAGCCACGGGTCACTCCTCTGACCTCTGATGACCAATCTTTTATCCTCCAGGCACCTTGAGCAAGGTGCATCTGGTTCATTCCAGCCTCCCTGTTCGTGTCGCCCTGTAATTTGGTCTTGATGTGGGTTGAATATTACTGGGAATTGAGGATGTTAAGGGGGTGGCGATTGGCTTAGATTAAATCCCGTCCTTTCCGGCCTTCCCGTACTTGCAAGAAGGGTGGGCGGAAGAAAGGGAGGGCCCGCCACAGTCAAATGACCCAACATCTCCTATAAATAACTGAAAGATCCCGAGAGGTCGTCCCACAAGTCCTAGCAAAGGACTTTTAACACCAGTTTCTAAGCCCATTCCATCCACCTGCTGATGCGGAGAGAAGGAGAGATGCGTTGGACCTTCGTGGCTTTCTGGGTATGCCTGCTATGCGGTAAGTTTCCCCTGTTGCTCTCTTCTAAATAGGATCATGAGGCAGATAAACTCAGTCCGCCTCAAATCTTAAACTGGAGAAATCGGGAAGGGCTGAAGGATTTTCTTCTGTAGAGGCAGGACAACTTTGTGGACTCATTCACCCTGAAGCCTTGGTGGGCAGCTAGTCTGGTTTTGCTTTTTCTTGTTCTTCCCCACCTCCCTTTCTTAAACACTAATCCACTTAACCCTGTTTTATGCAGGTTCCCCAAGAAGCGCAAGCAGTGCTAGCAGCAGGAAACAGCAGCAGCATGACACATAACTATATTTTGCCCTTGATAAAAGCATGGATGTGGGTGGAAAGATGAGTCTCCCCCTGTGTTTAAACACCAGCGTCTGCGCTGTACCCAGACAGAACCCATGTATCCATCCACCTGTGTTTCTTCTTCTTTTGCGTTCTGATCAAACTTTGGACTGCCAAAATGAGGCCACTTTCTTGGCTTTGTGGTTGGCCAAACTTAAGTCTTCATTGGTGCATGTTTCTGGCAGGAGGGGGCAGACCAGAAAATGAGTTGGATTCTGTATCTCTCCACATCCACACCATGTGCTGTTGTTTGCCAGCAGCCCCCACTTGAGCATGTTGGTCTTGCATTTAGGCAATCCAACCCTCAGCTTATTCAGGGTCCTCCAAGTGATGTTATAGGGGAGGTTTAGTGTATGGGACCAAAGACAACCGGACAACCGAAAGGTTGGTTTAACACAGGTTTATTGCATTGCATGAGGTTCCAGTGAAGCATGAGGAATGGCGGTGATACATCTCAATATATACAGTAGCTCTCTACATTTGAATCTTGTAGCACGGTAGCTGATTGGTTGCTACCGGCGTGGCCTCGCCCAGGCACGCCTCTTTCTTCAGTTGCTGAATGCAGGTCTTGCTTCAGCTGCTGAATGCAGGTCTTTCTTCAGCTGCTGAATGCAGGTCTTGCTTCAGCTGCTGAATGCAGGTCTTTCTTCAGCTGCTGAATGCGGGGAAGGTTTTCCCGCGGCTGTCCGTGATTGAGCAATGTGAACCATGTGAGAGTGAACGCTCGCAGCTGCCCTCTATAGGCTGTCTGCTCGCGTTCCTTCATAGCTGATATCGTTTGTATCTGGAGTGGTTACAATCTTGCCTTACAGTATAATGAACATGCATACATACATAACATCCCTCCCCCCTAGGATGGGACGAAGTCCCGCAACCATTGTGGCTTGCCGCACGTTCGCTTGGGGCGTGCTTGCGCCTGCCCTAATTCTGGAGAGCCTGTGATCCCTGACTCCGCGGGCGCTTGTCCTGCAACGGGAAACGGGGATTCGTTCGTGGCTCTGTGGGGCGTCCGTGCCTGCCTTGCGCTTGGGGAAGGGAATGGGATGAACAGTTGGGAGGTAAATCCCTGCCTATTGCCCTCGGACCCCGGGGACCCTCCTAGTGTGAACCGCGGCACCGATGAGGTCGCCCTTGGGGAATGGCTACCTTCTGATCCCTGCTCGGGGGACCTTAAGACTGTGGTGGTGGGCGGACTCGCTGATGCCTCTGGTCTTGGAGGTGTCGGTCTCCGGAACATGGGCGCTATATTGCATTCTAACTCACAGGGGCTACTGGGACTGGAGGTACCAGGGGCTGAACTGAAACCCCTCTTTTCGCTAGGACGGGTGGGGGACCACTCCGCTAACTCCCCCTGGTACTGTAAATCAACGTCTAAACCTCTATGGGCCTCTGAGCCTCGGGGGGACTTCCGCGGCTTCCGCGGGGTATGAGTGTGGTTGGGGCTCCTCCTTTCTGACGGGGACTCCCGCAACCCGGGGCTCCTCCTCTCTGGCAGGGACTCCCGCAAAAGATTTCCGTGGATCGATTCCCTTTCCTCCCCCCTTGGTGGGGACCCATGCTCCCCTTTTCCTCCCCCTTGGGCTAAACGGGTGGGGGAGTACCCTAACGCTGAATCAATGCTGGCCTCATCCTCGTCTTGCTCTCCGGGGACCCTACGCCTGAGTTGGTCCACGTGTCGCCTCCACAGGAAACCTGTACTGGTCTCTACGCGGTATGAGACGGGGCCGGTTTGGTCTACTACGGTGCCCGGCACCCAGGCTGGCCCCGCGCTGGCGTAATTCCTGCAGTATACTGGGGCGCCTATGCCGAAACTCTTGGTGGGTTCCACCCCTATGTTCCGCCCCTTGTCCTCTACTCTCGTGGGGTCTAGCTTGGATATCCCCGTGGCCAGCTTCCTGCGCATCAACAGCTCTGCGGGGGAGTACCCTGACGCTAAGGGGGTGACCCTGTATCTCAGCAGGAATTGGCACAATTTCAGGTCGAGGTCTCCAGGACCCATGCGCAGTAGCGCGTCTTTCGTGGTGCGCACGAGGCGCTCTACTTGGCCATTGGTGGCCGGGTGAAAGGGGGCGGAGGTGACGTGCCGAATGGCGTTGCGTTCCATGAATGCCCTGAACTCGGCGGACGTGAAACAGCTAGCGTTATCGCTGACGAGGGTGTCGGGTAAACCGAACGTGGAAAAGACCCTCCTTAACTGTTTAATGGTTGTGGTCGAGGAGGTGCTCGAGACTGGAATGACCTCCAACCACTTAGAGAACGCGTCCACCACGAGGAGGAAAAGCGTTCCCCTGAATGGGCCAGCAAAGTCTACGTGAACTCGGGACCAGGGTCCCCTCGCAGCGTCCCATTCCCTAGGTGGCGAGCGAGCCTCTTCTGGCCTTGAGCTTTGGCACGCCTCACAAGTGCCGACCATGTGTTCGATGTCGGCGTCTAACTGGGGCCACCAAAAGTAACTGCGGGCTAGTGCCTTAGAGCGTACGATCCCCGGGTGGCTGACGTGCAGCAGTTTAAGCACCCTCGGCCGGAGAGACGTGGGGATCACTACCCGCTGTCCCCACAAGAGGCAACCCCTCTCCAGGGACAACTCTAGTCTCTTTTTGAAGAATGTGTCGAATTCCGCTGCTGGGGAAGACACGGGCCACCCTTTCTGCACCCAGGAGCAAACTGTGGCCAGCGCTTTGTCCTTGCCTGTCGCTTTGGCGATTTCGGCCGGTACTACTGGAGGGGAGTCTAGGACCTCTATCATTAAGACCTGGTGGTCCCTCTCTACTCCGCCCACGTGGCAGCAATCCCGGGGAATGGGGGACCTCGACAGAGCGTCGGCATGGCTTATCTCCCTCCCGGGCCGGTATACCAACGCGTGCTGATACGCGTTGAGAAAAATGGCCCATCTGAGCATTCTCGGGGACAGGATCTGGGGTGTGGGCTTGTCTGCGGTGAAGATGCCCAGCAAAGGCTTGTGGTCAGTCACTATGGTGAAGGGGCGGCCGTACACGAAATCATGAAATTTCTTGGTCCCCGCAATTATTGCTAGCGCCTCTCTGTCTGTCTGAGCATAATTCCTCTCCGCTTGGGACAGGGATCTAGAGTAGAAAGCTATCGGGGCCTCCCTACCGTTCTCCAGCACGTGGCAAAGCACCGCCCCCACCCCCACCGGGGATGCATCGCATATCAGGACCACCGGGCGTTTGGGATTGAAGTGGGTCAGTACAGCATCTGATGCCAGGAGTCGCTTCAGGTCATTGAAAGCCTTTTCCTGGACGTCGCCCCACTTCCATGCCTCGTCCTTTTTTAACAATTTGTGTAGCGGTTCTGCCACGGCTGCCTTCCGCGGGAGGAAGGAGTGGTAGAAGTTGAGCAGTCCGAGGAACGACTGCAACTCGGGCTTGGAGGTGGGGCGAGGGGCCTTTTTGATGGCGGCTACCTTGGATTGGGCTGGCCTAATTCCCTCGGGAGTAACACGGAACCCTAGGAACTCAACCTCTGTAGCGAAGAAGACGCATTTGTCTTTCCGCAACCTCAACCCCGCCTTTTCGAATATTGTCAGGACCTTTCCCAACCTTGTTGCTAATTCAGCCCGGCTCCCCCCTGTAATTAATACGTCATCAAAATAGGGTAACACCCCCTCCAACCCCTTCAGGAGGCGTTCCACCAATGACTGGAAAATCCCGGGCGCCGAATTCACGCCGAATTGGAGGCGCGAAACCTGGAACGCCCCTTTGTGGGTGACTATGGTTTGTGCAGCAGCTGCGGCGGGGGTCACCGGGAGTTGCTGGTAGGCTTGGGCCAGGTCGAGTTTGGCGAAACACCTCCCCCCGTGTAACCTGGCCAATAAGTGGCTGACTACCGGCACCGGATACGCATTAGGGCGGATCGCCTTATTGATGGTGCACTTGTAATCAGCGCATATTCGGACTTCCCCGTTGGCCTTGAGCGCTGTTACAATGGGAGTTTCCCACTCCGCAGAATCAACAGGAACAAGAATCCCCTGGCCCACTAATTTGTCCAATTCCGCCTCAATTTTGTCCTTTAGTGCGAAAGGCACTCTGCGCGGTTTAAGTCTGATTGGACGCACTCCAGGGTCCAGGTCGAAAGTCACTGGGGGGCCCTTGAATTTTCCTAGCCCCTTTTTAAAAACCTCGGGGTGCGCGTCGCACACGCTCTGTATTGGATCAGTCCCGGCGGCGTGTGCTCCCACGGCGTGCACCCCCCCAATGAACAACCCCAGGGGCTGGAACCATTGAGTCCCGAGGAGGCTGCATTTACCCCCCTTGAGGACGACTAAGGGAAGCGTTGCGGTGTACTTTTTGAACTGGACCTGGAACTTCCCAACCCCCAACACTGGGATGCGGTTCCCCTGCACGTCCTTCAGCGTGGCCCTCAACGCCTTGAGCTTGGGCCGCACGCGGGGGGCGATTTTCATGAACTCCCCCTGGGAAATAATGGAGTATGAGGAACCCGAATCCACCTCCATCCTAACAGGGGCCCCTTGTATTACTACCTCAACGAAGTAACGGGGGTGCTCCGTGGAAACGCTGCAAACCGGCGCGTCGTCCTCGCTGTCGTCGGAGACTCGTCCTACTCCGTCCCGCGTCCTCGTGGTCCGTGTGCCGTCCTTCGGCCTCGTGGTGCGGTCCTGCCTCGTGGTGCGGTCCTGCCTCGCCGAGCGGTCTGGAGAACTCCGGGTGGCCTCGCGTCGTTTCCGGCAGACCTTGGCGATGTGCCCGCGCCGGCCGCAGTTGTGGCACTCGGCCTTGCGGAATGGGCATTTGGTGCGGGCGTGGGCGGCGCCGCAGCCATCGCAGCGCCGGCCCTCTCTCTGGACCCTCCGGACGTCCTCGTCGTCGCTGCTCTCTGCAGAAGACGAGTTCGAAGTCCGCCGGGCCGCGCGCACCGAACTCTCTGCCTTGGCGGTCTTCGGGCGCCAGTCCTGAAGTTCGTGCACCCCGGCCGACGTGGCCTCTGCGGCCTGTGCCGCGTCGAGGACTTGTTGCCACGTGGGAGGCGGCTCCCTTTTCATCAGCGCGCGCTGAGTCTCTGTGTCCCTCAGACCGCAGAGCAGGCAGTCCCGGAGGGTGACGTCGGGGAGTTCCCACTTGCAAGGGCCGGCGGCCAACCGCAGGGCCGCGGCGAACTCATCGACCGATTCTCCGGGTGCCTGGACTCGCCTCCAGAACGCGCTCCGAGCGGGGAACATCGCTATTGCCGGCCGGAGATGGGCGCGCAGCGCCGCCAGGAGCTCTGTGGCCTTGAGGTCGCCCACCTTCCTCGGCGCGATCAGGTCCACCAAGGTCCTCTTGGTTTCTTGTCCGAGCATGCGGACGAAGATGGCCCTCTTTTTGGCCTCGTCTGAGACTTCGAGCTCCACCAGCGCAGCGTTGAAGTCTATCTCAAACAGCTCCAAGTCTCCCGGCTTCCTGATCTCGTAGCCGGCGCATGTCTTGGTCCCGTGGGCAGCCATGATCCCACCTTCGTCGCCAGTTTAGTGTATGGGACCAAAGACAACCGGACAACCGAAAGGTTGGTTTAACACAGGTTTATTGCATTGCATGAGGTTCCAGTGAAGCATGAGGAATGGCGGTGATACATCTCAATATATACAGTAGCTCTCTACATTTGAATCTTGTAGCACGGTAGCTGATTGGTTGCTACCGGCGTGGCCTCGCCCAGGCACGCCTCTTTCTTCAGCTGCTGAATGCAGGTCTTGCTTCAGCTGCTGAATGCAGGTCTTTCTTCAGCTGCTGAATGCAGGTCTTGCTTCAGCTGCTGAATGCAGGTCTTTCTTCAGCTGCTGAATGCGGGGAAGGTTTTCCCGCGGCTGTCCGTGATTGAGCAATGTGAACCATGTGAGAGTGAACGCTCGCAGCTGCCCTCTATAGGCTGTCTGCTCGCGTTCCTTCATAGCTGATATCGTTTGTATCTGGAGTGGTTACAATCTTGCCTTACAGTATAATGAACATGCATACATACATAACAGGAGGTAGAGTGGAGGGTAGAGGTGCCTGGAGGACAATGGTCCATAGGGTCGCAAAGGGTCGGAATCGACTGCGTGACTGAACAACAATAAGAGTTCCTCAGCTATATCCACCTTTAATGTTGTTTAAAAAGCATGTATCCTGCTCTTGAGTTTCAACGAAACTCTGGAGAATACCTTGACTGACTCTTGGAAATGTTCCAAGGAAAAACCCAATTGCTTAGCCTGGCTGGATACGCTCACAGTTTTCTTTAAAATTAGGGCTGCTGCAAGCTGTAATGCTTTAATTAATAAGCTAACACTTGAATTGCTTTCATGCTGGAAAGTCTTGTTCTTAACCTGTGTGGTCAAGTCTCTTCTGATTATGGTGACCCTAGGAATTAATGACCCCCGAACTGAACTAAAATTGCAAACTTAAGGCTGTGCTTTCCTTTCCTGAGTCACTCCGTCTGATATTAGGTCTTTCTCTTTTCTTGCTCCCTTTTGCTTTTCATACTATTATTGTCTTTCTAAGCGAGTCTTGTCTTCTTATGGTGTGTCCAAAATGTGTTCAGACAACGGTACAAAGGTTGCACTGGATCATGCCAGAAACGCTTGCTCCTGGGGTCCATAAAAGGGACCCTTTGAAGTGTCCCTCCTGTTGGTGCCAGCCACACCAGAAAAGAGAGAGAGAGAAACTCTCCACTGGACCCAAAATGTCCAGAAAGCGGACAGCACAGAGTCCGGCTCCTCAAAATCAGTGGTACATTGCCTGCTCACCAGTAGAGTGAAGTAGACCATGCTGTCAGCACTCCAAATTGTGATCTAAATAATTAGTTGATAGCATGCATCCTTAAAGGTAAAGGTCTCCCTTGCTCGAAAGCCAGTCATATCTGACTCTAGGGGACAGTGCTCACCTTGGTTTACAACTAAAGAACCAGTGCTATCTACGTTTGCAGACATTTCCATGGTCATGTGGCAGGGATGACTAGACACTGAAGCACATGGAATGCTCTTACCTTTTCCGCCAAAGTGGTACCTATTTATCTACTTGCAATTTCTTACTTTTGAACTGCTGGGTTTGGCAGGATCTGGGACAGAGACAGGAGATCACTCTGTTGCACAGCACTCGGGTCTTGAACTGCTGACTTGCCAACCTTCTAGTCATCAAGTTCAGCGCCTTAACCACTAAGCCACCCCAGTTCCCATTGCATCCTTAGTGAAATCATTTTTTAGCCTTTTGAGAGAATTCGGGTCTGTGGTATCTGTAAAGCTAATCTTTTACTATCCTAGTAAGGAAAACAATTCATTAGGGGGGCTACAGGTAGTAACCGATTTTGGTTCTAGTATGTTGCCATAATATCAGACAAATATAAAATAAAGAAAACTAAGGATGGGGCATGCCTGCCACGTGTCCACGGAAACATCTACGGACACAGGCAGCACTGGCTCTTTGGCTTATTAACAGAGATGAGCACTGAACCCTAGAGTCGGATATGACTGGCTTTTGAGCAAGGGCGACTTTTACCTTTACATTTAAAGATGACTTCATCTAATCACTACTCAGAACTTCATTGGTCCATATTAGCACCTCAGTCTCGCTTTAAATCTCTGCAAGGCTTGGAGCAGCTTCAATAAAAGTGTATTACGTTTAATTCTGTTTTTCTTTTGAATAAACTTTGCTAATGCAGGGCCCTCCAGTCTTTGCTGAAAGACCCCTTCACCACCACCACCCCCTATTTCACGAAACTGCAAATATATTTGGAAGGTCAGGGGGCAGAGTAAGGTGCCGGGCGGGAGTACATTAGCTTGGGATCTCTGCTTGTGTTTAGGAGCTTCATTATTGATTTTATTAGGACAGTTTTAAGCTGCTCATTAACTGGAGTTCCTGAACTGTGCGCGAAAGGTTCCTTACATGGTTTCAGACCACTGGCTCACCTGTCCTAGAATGGTCAGCACTGAATGGCAGATTTGCTGTCCAGGAGTCCCAGGGGTTGTTGGAGATGGAACATGAGCTGAACGAGTGTCCAAGAAACTGGGGTGCCTCTGTTGCCAATGCAGGGCTAGGCACTGGCCCCACAATCCTTGAGAGGGGAGGATGATGATAGCACTCTTCAAATACCGGAAAGATGTTCATAAAGAGGATGGGCGAGATCTGTTCTCAGACATCCCAGAGTGCAGGATAGTAATATCGGGCTCAAATTAAAGGAATCCAGATATTGGCTGAATATCAGGAAAGACCTCTTAATAGTTAGCGCAGTACGACAGTGGAAACAATTGCCTCTGGAAGTGGTGAGTGCTCCAACACTGGAAACATTCAAGAGAGAGTTGGACAAACATCTGTCAGATCTGCTTCGATTGGGATTCTTGCATTGAGCTCAATGGTTGAACTCAAATGTCCAAATTAGGTGCTCTGCCATTGCCCTGCTTTCTAGTGGTGAGCTTCTGGTTTCTTGTCCCCGTCACCCAACAATCTACAAAGCCATCTCAAAAAAAGCAAAATGCATTGGCTAGAAGATCCACTTTGGTGCTGCAGAAAAAAAACACCCCTTTTTTTTGGGGGGGAGGAGGTAAAGATCTTCTCCTGAGAGTCTTCTGGGAACTGCGTTTCTCATTCTTCAGCCAGGTTTGGTCTTATAGGGGGAAGGGGGCTTTTGGGAGAGTCTGGAAATATCTGGGTGCTACAAAAGTGGCCTTGTCAAAGGTGTCCAAGGGAGTGACAGTTTGTACCCATGTCCTGAATTTTGGCAGTGCATGCCATGTGCCAGGTTCTTTAGACAGCTGCAGTGTACATGTCACTGTGGAACAGAACAAACTCTGATGGGTTTGCAATACACAGAAACTGTGTAGTAAACAGAAAAGGGCCTAAGATCAACATCTTTCTTCCCTCTCATTGTGTGTTATAGGTTGAATTTGATCTCAGAATAGGAGGAGAAAAGCAGTTTGTTTTTCTATGGAGGAGAAGGCCAAGCAAGGTCTTTTATGGAACCGTGTCTAACAATTTGAAATCTCTATTATCAGCCTAATACTTCATGATACGAGTTTGGAAAGTTTTTTTTTTTAAATGACAACTTTCAGTATGTTCTGTGAAACTCCTCTCTTTGGAGTTTTAACAGTGTGCTATCACAAAGTGAAATTAAAATATATTAGTGAGCAGTTCTGCCATTAAAATTAAAAATTAGAGGCTGGAAGATACTGGGGGAATTGTAGCCCAAAAGCATCCTTTCCATATTTGTGTAACTGGCTGAGCTCCTTTGATGTTTGCAGATTGATATGCAGTAGCCAGCAGTCAGGGGTCCAAACACATCTTTATTGGAATGTAGCCAATCTGAACATGAGGTCAATGGCGGAGCAATGCTCCTTATATACAACAGGTAATGATTCAAACCTGACGCGGGGCCACATGATTGGTCAGTACAGGTAAACAGCCAGGTGACAACACTTGATTGCATAATGAGTAAACAACAGCTACAGCTATAGCGGGAACCCAGTCCCGTGATATTTACACAAGAGGAGTATTTACACAAGGGGGAAAGGGAGGGGGAAATGGAGGATCGTTAGATCTGATTTCACACACCTTTCACTTGCGTTACATGTTCGCTTTCAATCACATTTCACTTGAGTTACATACACAACAGCTCCCTTGATGTCACAGAATGTCAGGAGTTTGATGTTCAGGGAATCAAGACAATGGAAGCAGCCGTACAAGGCTTAACACATCTTTATTGCATGGCATACAGTATGAACACGAGGTAATGGCGGTGATACAGCTCCTTTTATACAGTGACTATACATTTTGAATGTGGCTACATAGTAGCCTATTGGCTACTGTCGGTGTGATGTCATCCGGAGTCACACCCTTCTTGTCCAGATGTGTCGTGGCGGGAATGCTTCCCGCGGCTGGAGATGGTTGGGGAATTTGTACCATGTGAGCTGAATGCTCGCTGCTCCCCTCTCTGGTAGCAAGCTCACATTCTCATACAGCTGAGATACATTGTGTTCTATTACAGATAGTTAAGGGATACATTCTTTTCCTGAGGTAGTTACATTCATCTTAAAGGTATACTGCAGCAGTTACATCCCATACACAACAAGGAGGGAAAACACTTTGGAAGGAATTGCTCTGATCTGAAGAGAGAAACCCCCTGGGCAGAAGGAACAGGAAAGGAAAGGAAAGAGAGGAAGTTCAAACAGTTCTTCTGTTTAAACATGATATTATTAACCACCCAACAATTGCTTGTTAGTGACCATTGTTAAGATAAGAATAGTCCCTGTTTGTGCTTTTCCCGTTTCAGTTCTTTCATGTTTCACTTTAAAAAGACATCGCATCAATTATACATAGCAGAACAATCGGCTAATGGAGACATCTGTGCATCCATCTGAAATAATGTCCACAAAGACCTGTGGACATTAATAAGATGCATTAGCCTTAAAGGTGCTAGAAGACTCTCTTTTGGATCTTAGGAGGATGGCACATTTGGGAAGGGGGTTCAGAGGATGAAAGATGGTACAAAGGAGAAAGATTCCCTCTTACTCCAGCTCATCTTGGATATCTTGGAGTCATTCTTCAGCGAGGAGTCCTTTAATGAGTAGATGTCATGGCAATGACATTCCATACAACTTCTGTCCATAGCAATCTGTCCCTGGCAGTTCCATGTTGGTCCAACATTTTTCTTGAGAAAATCTTCTTATCTGTGAGGTAGTCTTCCCCTAGGACTGTGATGGCGAACCTTGACACGCCAGATGTTCTTGGACTTCAATTCCCAGAAGCCCAAGCATCCTGTGAATTCACACGAATGGATTTGCTGCAATTCATCCAGCCCGTGCTGCCCTTGTCGCTCCTGGAAGCAGAAGTAAAATGCACCCGTATGAAAGAAGGGTTAACCCGGAAGAGTCTTAATCGTATGGGCACATTTCACTTCCGCTTCCAGAAGCTACGAGGGTAGCGTGGGCCAGATGAAATGCAGTAAACCCATTCGTGTGGATTCATAGGGTGATTGGGCTTCTGGGAACTGAAGTCCAAGAACATCTGGAGTGCCAATGTTCGCCATCATGGTCCTAGGACTTTTGCGATATCTAAGATACCAATTCATTATTCTGGCACTCCATCTATTGTGACTTGTGCAAGCAACATGGCCAGCCCACCTTTATTTGTTCATAAGGTATTCTGTTACTACATCTTTTAGCAATGGTCTTCGCCTGATAGCCTCATTTTTTTACTTTATAGCTAAGTGAGATTCCAAGCATTGATCTGTTGGAATTCTGCTTCATGTAAAGATATCTTCTTTATTCAGTCAACCTCATTAGCAGCAGTTATATCCTCAGATCTTTAAGATAGCAATCAGTCCCATGAAGTCCTGCTTCATTAGTAGGGAGAAAACAGAGACACACAAAAAAACACGCCTGCTGTCTTTGGCTGGTCAAACGCTACTGAAACCTTTTCTTTATTTAGGCAGAGAGAGCGAGAAACGAACCTTGGGCAAGCATTGTATACCAGAAACGAAACTTAAGCTATATAATCAATCAGAATGTCAGAACCCAAAGAAGGGAGAGATAAGGAGCGTTGTCTCTCAGTGAGCAAAGAGGCCTTGTTTACAAAATGTGTCAGAGACAGGCAAGACAGAATCCAGATGCATTCCTACATTGATCTCTCCATTGCTCGTTGTGTTACTTGCAGATGCTTTTCTTAAAGCCCACATCTCGCTGCCGTATGTCATTGCTTTCAAGACCGTAGAATTGAACAAATGGCCAAAATGTTATTGCTTAGTGCAGTAAGTCACAGCTAGATTAGATCCATTGAATCAGGGGGGATTTGATGAGTGAAATCCTCTGTATGTTCCATTGATTCAAATGGGCCTACTCTACCCTCAGTTCAGTAAGTCGCCGTTAGAGTAGGGCCATTGAATCAAGGAGACTAAGGGAGGAGTTGACTCACCAAATCACCCCTCTAGGTATTACTTACTGCGCTAAGGAACAGGATCTTGACCAGCATGTTGGAAGGTGAAAATTGAATATTTCCCTTTGCAACTGTTATTCTAGATCTGTTTTGTGAGCTCTTCCACTTCTGAGAGATGTTCTGACATCTCTACAGTCTGTTGAATTCAGGGTTCCCAAACTGTAGTGCCCTTCTCCCCATCATTCCATTGAGAGGTCTAGTCATCCACTTGGGGGTCTTTCAAATGGGAAAAAACCCCCAATAGAAGCTTGCCACACCTTTCTCATGGCAAACATTAACAGCGCCAGCAAACAGCTTCCCTGCTGAGGTTTGTCTTGTATTAATTTTCAGAGCATTCCCTTTAAAATGTGATTAAACCTCTCCTGCAAGCCATTAGTTTGGCAATGGTAAACCAAAGAGCAAAATGTTTTTTCTCCTAGGAGAAAAGGTTTGGCTCATATAGTTTCTGCTTTGGTCAGTTACTACCAAGCATGGAAAACACATGTGAGAAAGTGAGGCACTGAATTCATGCAATAAGACCTTCACTTTAGTGGACCGCAATGGTATCACCTCTGGATATCAAGTGGCAGAATCTAAAATTGCTAAGATATGGGGGTGGCCAGCTGCTTTATTTAGCTAGAGGCCCTACTATATCTACTCCAGTTCTCTTGATTGGTTGATCTACCAAGGTCTTCAGAATTAATGGGGTCCTGGTACATAGTTATGCCTGGGATTTGTGGTAATCTGACCATGACACGCAATACTCCTCTGATTCCTTATATACCCCCAGCCAATAGAAGTGTTGTTTAATTCATGCCAGGGGCTTGTCTACTGGTAGATGGTCTACTGCCTAGTTATCATGGGCAAAGTTTAAAATGATGCTCCGTAACTTCTGGAATGGCACCCATGTTAGTCTGTGTTTCAAGCATATCAGAGAGAAAACAAAACAAAAAAGACAAAATCATTTGTGGCACTTTAACTTTTGCCCCTTAACTTCTGGGATACTGTGAATCTATAGAGGAGCCCCTCCCTCATCTCAAACCCCAGGTAGGTGGACAAAGAGGTCCCTTCTGGTTGTGTTGACTCCTATTGTGTGGCCAGCTACTTGCCTAAGACTAGGGTCTTTTCGGCCAGATCTCTGAGGGATGCCAGGCAAGCAGCAGTAATTCAAAACCATTCACTATCACTGTTGCTGCTGCCAACTGTTTTCTTCCTCTCCGTCTGTTGCCCCATAACTGTTTCCGTGTAGGCAATAGAAGGACTTCCATGGCATCAGGTGGTGGGAGGAATATGTCCCAGTACGCCCCATTTTCCTCCATGGCCAGCCAGGAGAAAAGGATGGAACACCTTTTGCTCCATTTGTAAGAGTTTTCTCTGTTGAACTCCCAATAGTTGGCAAAAACTGGTGTGGTTTTGAAAGGCTTTGAGGTCTAGAGAAGCTCTTCAGACTATCCTTTTTTAGTGTATGAGAACCAAGACACAAGAACAGCCGAAGGATTGGCTTAACACATCTTTATTGCATGGTGGTCCGGGGGAACATGTGGTAATGGCGGAAGAACAGCTCAATATATACAGTGGCTATACATTTGAATGTGGCTCCACGATAGCCCATTGGCTACTGTCTGCGTGACGTCATTCCTTGGTCACGCCCTTCTTGTCCAGGTGAGGTGGTGGCGGGAATCTTCCCGCGCTGTAGTTCTTTGGGGAATTGGAACCATATGAGCTGGACGCTCGCTATTGCCATCTGGTGGTCACTAGCTCGCGTCCTATTATATTGGGTTACAGTGTTACAGCTGATGGTTATTATAATCACTCCTTCGAGTGTTACATTGTTTAAAGGCATAGTATTAAGAACACAACATCCCTCCCCCCTAGGATGAGACGAAGTCTCTCATCCAAGATGGTTTATTGCAAACGCGTTTTGGGCGCGATGCTGACTGACTTGTCCCGGGGGCGCTACTGCTTCTTTGTTCCCTGGCCTCTTGTCCTGCAATGGGAGAGGGAGACTCGTTAGCGACTTGCCGCGGTTCTGCGGCTTTCGGGGTAGGGACAAACTCCATTGTGGGAAAACCGGGGGCACTAGGGGCTAACGAAAAACCCCGCTTCTCGCTTGGATGGGTGGGGGACCACTCCGACAAACCCCCCGGTTTTGTAACTGAAACTCGAAATCGTCTGAGGTATCTATGGGGGTATCTCTCAGGATGTCTGTGGGGACAAACTTATTCCCTTCCCCCCTTGGTGGGGACCACTGGCCCCCCTCTCCTCCCCCTTGGGCTGAACGGGTGGGGGAGAACCCTAACGTTGAATCCTTATCTGCGCAGTCCGCGCCCTGGTTTCCTGGGACCCGGCGCCGGAGTTGGTCTGCGTGCCGCCTCCAGAGTAGACATAAGAACATAAGAACATAAGAACAGCCTTGCTGGAACAGGCCACAGCCCATCCAGTCCAGCATTCTGTCTCACACAGTGGCTCACCATTTCCTTCAGGGTATTCCCAAGGAGATGCCCTCACCTGCTTAGGATTCCCTGGAAATGGCATTGAGAGATATCCTGCCTATCTCTCCAACCCGGAGGTTGTCCTTAGGTAGCCATAATTATAGCCATTGATAGCCTTGTCCTCCATGAACTTGTCTAATCCTTTCTTAAAGCTGTCAAGACTGACAGCTGTCACCACTTCTTCTGGCAGGGAGTTCCATAGACCAGTAATCCTCTGGGTGAAAAAGTACTTTCTCTTATTTGTTTGAGAACTAGTACCCAAAAGTTTCATGGAGTGTCCCCTAGTTCTAGTGTTGTGCGATAGGGAAAACAGTTTTTCCTTATCTACTTTGTCCACACCGTGCATGATTTTATAAACTTCAATCAGGTCACCTCTTAGACGCCGTCGTTCAAGAGTGAAAAGGCCCAACCGTTGCAGCCTCAGATGGTAAGGAAGGTGTTCCAGTCCCCTAATCATTCTGGTTGCCCTCCTCTGTACTTTCTCCAATTCCATAATATCCTTCTGGAGGTATGGCGACCAGAACTGTACACAGTATTCCAGATGGGGCCTCACCATAGATTTATAAAGAGGCAAAATGACACTTGCTGACTTATTTTCTATACCCTTCCTAATGATCCCTAACATTGAGTTTGCTTTTTTCACTGCTGAGGCACACTGGGTTGACACCTTCATTGAGCTGTCCACCAGGACACCAAGGTCCCTTTCCTGGTTTGTCGCAGAGAGTTCAGACCCCATCAGTTTATAAATGTAATTGGGGTTTTTTGCCCCAACATGCATCACTCTGCACTTACTGATGTTGAAGCTCATTTGCCACTGTTTTGCCCACTCCCCCAGTGTCAAGAGATCCCTCTGGAGCTCTTCACAATCTCTCACAGTTTTCACTACCCTGTATAATTTAGTGTCGTCAGCAAATTTGGCTACCTTGCTTTTTACTCCTACCTCTAGATCATTTATGAAGAGGTTGAAAAGCAGGGGTCCCAGTACTGAACCTTGGGGGACCCCACTCTTTACTTCCCTCCACTTGGAGAAGTGTCCATTTAGTGCTACCCTCTGTTTCCTGTCCCTTAGCCAGTTGCTGATCCAGGACAAGACCTGTCCCTTTATTCCATGACTGGTAAGTTTATTCAAGAGCCTTTGGTGTGGGACCTTGTCAAAAGCCTTCTGAAAGTCCAGATAAACAATGTCAACTGGATCCCCCTTATCCACATGCTTGTTAACACTCACAAAAAATTCCAACAGATTAGTGAGGCATGATTTGCCCTTGCAAAAGCCATGTTGGCTCTCCTTTAGCAGCGCCTTCTCTTCTATGTGCCTATTAATTCTATCTTTTAGGATGGTTTCCATCACTTTACCTGGGACACATGTCAAACTGACAGGCCGGTAATTTCCTGGATCACCCCTGGATCCTTTTTTGAAAATTGGTGTTACATTCGCTACCTTCCAGTCATCAGGCACAAAGCCTGATTTGAGGGAAAGATTATATATTTTGGCTAGGATATCACCAATTTCATCTTTAAGTTCACTGAGAACTCGTGGATGGATGCCATCTGGTCCTGGGGATTTGTTAGTGTTTAGCTTAACAAGACATGCAAGGACCTCCTCCCTGGTTATTTTTATCTTGCTTAATTCTTCGGTTTCCCTCCCTACGAAGATAGGCTCTGTTTTGGGCATGTGGTCTCTGTCTTCTTCAGTGAATACTGAAGCAAAGAATTCATTGAGTCTCTCTGCAATCTCTGTTTCCTCTTTAATAACCCCTTGCCTTCCATTGTCATCTAATGGTCCAATGGCCTTCCTAGTTGGGGTCTTACTTCTAATGTACTTAAAGAAGTCTTTGTTATTTCTCTGAGTATTTTTAGCTATACGCTCCTCAAAGTCTTGCTTTGCTTTCCTGATTGTTGCCTTGCATTTGTTCTGCCAGAATTTATGTTTCTGCCTGCTGTCCTCATTTGGACAAGCCTTCCATCTTCTAAATGAGCTTTTCTTGCTCTTGATCACTTCCCGAACAGCTCCTGTAAGCCACATCGGAGTCCTCCACGCAATACGACACGGGACCTGTCTGCCCGATAACAACGCCCGGGACCCAGGCCGGCCCTGCGCTGGCGTAGTTTCTGCAATGCACCGGGGCGCCCACTTCGAAACTTTTTGTGTCCGCTAACCCGATGTTCCTCCCTGTGTCCTCTACCCTCGTAGGGTCTAGCCTGGTCAGTATCGTGGTCAGCTTTCTACGCATTAAGAGCTCCGCGGGCGAGTACCCTGACGCTAGGGGGGTGACCCTGTATCCCAGCAAAAACTGACACACTTGCAGGTTCAAATCCCCGGGGCCCATGCGCCTCAGCGCGTCTTTGGTGGTACGCACGAGGTGTTCTACCTGGCCGTTTGTCGCCGGGTGGAAAGGGGTGGAGGTGATGTGCCGGATGGCGTTGATCTCGGTGAATGCCCTGAACTCAGCGGACGTGAAACAACTGGCGTTGTCGCTAATTAAGGTGTCGGGTATGCCGAACGTGCTGAAAACCCTACGCAAGTGCTTTACTGTCGTGGCTGAGGAGGTGTTCGCAACTGGGATTACCTCCAACCACTTGGAGTAAGCATCCACTATGAGGAGAAAAAGCGATCCTCTAAAGGGGCCCGCAAAATCAATGTGTACCCGGGACCACGGCCCCTTTGCCGCGTCCCATTCCCTGTGCGGAAGGCGAGCCTCTTCGGGCCGGGAGCATTGGCAGCTCTCCCAAGTGCCCACCATGTGCTCGATATCGGCGTCCAACTGGGGCCACCAGAAGTAGCTCCTGGCCAGTGCCTTGGAGCGGACAATTCCGGGGTGGCTGACGTGCAGCAGTTTAAGCACCCTCGCCCTTAGTGATTCAGGGACGACTACCCGCTGGCCCCACAGGAGGCACCCCCTTTCTAAGGACAATTCTAGCTTTTTCCGAAAAAATGGGGCGAACTCTGCCACCGGGGAGGACGATGGCCACTCTTTCTGCACCCAAGAACTAACTAGGGCCAGCATCTTGTCTTTGCCTGTCGCCCTGGCGATTTCTGCGGGCACTATAGGAGGCGAATCTAAGACCTCGATCATCAGCACTTGGCGGTCTTGCTCAACCTCGCACATGTGGCTGCTAGTGTGGGGGAGGGGTGACCTCGACAGGGCGTCCGCGTGGCTAATGTCCTTTCCAGGGCGATACACCAGCGCGTTCTGGTACGCGTTCAAAAAAATGGCCCACCTGAGCATCCTAGGGGACAGAATCTGTGGCGTGGGCTTGTCTGCAGTAAAAATGGCTAGCAGGGGCTTATGGTCAGTCACGATGGTAAAGGGGCGGCCATAGAGGAAATCGTGGAACTTTTTGGTCCCAGCGATTATTGCCAACGCTTCCCTGTCAGTCTGTGCGTAATTTCGCTCTGCCTGGGACAGGGATCTTGAGTAGAACGCTACCGGGGCCTCCCGCCCGTTTTCCAACACGTGGCACAGAACCGCCCCCACCCCCACCGGGGACGCATCACAAACCAGAACTACTGGCCTCTTGGGGTCAAAGTGGGTTAATATTGCGTCTGATGTGAGGAGCTGTTTCAGTTCAATGAATGCCTTCTCCTGGCTCTCGCCCCAACTCCACGCCTCGTCCTTCTTGAGTAACTTGTGAAGCGGCTCTGCTACCGAAGCTTTCCGGGGCAGGAAGGAGTGGTAGAAGTTTAAGAGCCCAAGGAACGACTGTAATTCGGGCTTGGAGGTGGGGCGAGGGGCATTTTGAATGGCGGCCACCTTGGATTTGGAGGGTTTGATTCCCGCAGGGGTTACCCGGAAACCCAAGAACTCAACCTATCTTTTAGGATGGAAACCATCCTAAAAGATAGAATTAATAGGTACATAGAAGAGAAGGCGCTGCTAAAGGAGAGCCAACATGGCTTTTACAAGGGCAAATCATGCCTCACTAATCTGTTGGAATTTTTTGAGAGTGTCAACAAGCATGTGGATAAGGGGGATCCAGTTGACATTGTGTATCTGGACTTTATCTGGCAGAGTGATGCATGTTGGGGCAAAAAACCCCAATTACATTTATAAACTGATGGGGTCTGAACTCTCTGCGACAAACCAGGAAAGGGACCTTGGTGTCCTGGTGGACAGCTCAATGAAGATGTCAACCCAGTGTGCCTCAGCAGTGAAAAAAGCAAACTCAATGTTAGGGATCATTAGGAAGGGTATAGAAAATAAGTCAGCAAGTGTCATTTTGCCTCTTTATAAATCTATGGTGAGGCCCCATCTGGAATATTGTGTACAGTTCTGGTCGCCATACCTCCAGAAGGATATTATGGAGTTGGAGAAAGTACAGAGGAGGGCAACCAGAATGATTAGGGGACTGGAACACCTTCCTTACCATCTGAGGCTGCAACGGTTGGGCCTCTTCACTCTTGAACGACAACGTCTAAGAGGTGACCTGATTGAAGTTTATAAAATCATGCACGGTGTGGACAAAGTTGATAAGGAAAAACTGTTTTCCCTATCGCACAACACTAGAACTAGGGGACACTCCATGAAACTTTTGGGTACTAGTTCTCAAACAAATAAGAGAAAGTACTTTTTCACCCAGAGGATTACTGGTCTATGGAACTCCCTGCCAGAAGAAGTGGTGACAGCTGTCAGTCTTGACAGCTTTAAGAAAGGATTAGACAAGTTCATGGAGGACAAGTGTATCAATGGCTATAATTATGGCTACCTAAGGACAACCTCCGGATTGGAGAGATAGGCAGGATATCTCTCAATGCCATTTCCAGGGAATCCTAAGCAGATGAAGGCATCTCCTTGGGAAGAATACCCTGAAGGAAATGGTGAGCCACTGTGTGAGACAGAATGCTGGACTGGATGGGCTGTGGCCTGTTCCAGCAAGGCTGTTCTTATGTTCTTATGTAACCTCTTTTGCGAAGAAGATGCATTTGTCCTTTCGCAACCTCAACCCCGCCTTTTCAAACACCGTCAGCACTTTGTCTAGCCTCTCGGCCAATTCTACCTCACTCCCCCCCCCGTTATCAACACGTCATCAAAGTATGGCAAAACTCCTTCTAGCCCTTTTAAGAGGTGTTCCACGAGCGACTGGAAAATGCCTGGCGCCGAGTTCACGCCGAACTGTAGGCGTGTCACCTGGAACGCCCCCTTGTGAGTGACTATTGTCTGCGCAGCAGCTGCAGCTGGGGTTACGGAGAGTTGCTGGTAGGCTTGCGCCAGGTCAAGTTTTGCAAAACATTTCCCCCCATGTAACCTGGCCAGTAGGTGGCTGACTACCGGCACCGGATACGCATTTGGCCTAATCGCCTTATTAATGGTGCACTTATAATCAGCGCATATTCGGACCTCCCCATTGGCCTTCAGGGCTGTTACAATCGGAGTTTCCCACTCTGCGGAATCAACAGGAATAAGAATCCCTTGGCCCACCAATTTGTCCAGTTCCGCTTCTATCTTGTCCTTAAGTGCAAAAGGCACTCTGCGCGGTTTGAGTCTTATTGGGCGGACCTCCGGGTCCAGGTCGAACGCAACTGGGGGTCCTTTGAATTTTCCGAGTCCCTCTTTGAAGACTTCGGGGTGCGCGTCACACACCTCCTGCACTGGGTCAGTCCCAACGGCATGCACCCCCCCAATGAACAAACCCAGGGGCTTAAACCATTGAGTCCCCAGGAGGCTGCAGCTTCCCCCTTTGAGAACAACCAGGGGAAGTTCCGCGGCGTGTTGCTTATATTGGACCTTGAATTTTCCAACCCCCAACACCGGAATGCTGTTCCCCTGCACGTCCCGCAACGTTGACCTTAGCGCTTTGAGCTTGGGCCGCACGTGGGGGGAAATCCCCAAAAACTCCCGCTGGGACATGATTGAATATGAGGAACCCGAGTCTATCTCCATTCTAACGGGGGCCCCTTGCACCAGTACCTCAACAAAGTAACGGGGGTGTCCCAAGGACACGCTGTAAACTGGGGTGTCGTCGCCGCTGTCGTCGGAGATGCGGCCCACGCCGTCCTGCTTCCTCGCGGGCCGGGCGCCTTCCTTGGTCCTCGGCGAACGGTCTGAAGCGCTTTTCTGGTCCTTGCGCCGCTGTCTGCAGACTTTGGCCTGCGGCGTCCACAATTGTGGCACTCGGCCTTCCGGAACGGGCACTTGATGCGGTCATGGGCCGCTCCACAGCCGTCGCAGCGTCGGCCGTCCTTCCGAACCTTCCGGACGTCCTCGTTGTCGCTGCTCTCCGCGGGAGATTTCGGCGCTCGCCTGGCCGCGTGCACCGAGCCCGCTGCCTTGTCGGGTTGTGGGGGCCTTTCTCTGAACCCCTTGACTCCGGCCCTCATGGCTTCCGCGGCCTGCGCTGCCTTCACGACCTCGTGCAGCGTCGGGGGCGGCTCCTGGTTCATCAGCTTTCACTGAACTTCCTCGTCCCACAGGCCACAGAGCATGCGGTCCCTGAGGGCGATTTCCAGGTTCTCCCACTTGCATGGGCCGGTGGCCAACCGGAGGGCTGCTGCAAAGGCGGCGATGGACTCCCCAGGCGCTTGAACTCTCTTCCAGAACGCGTCTCGAGCCGAAAACATCGAGACCGAGGGCTGGAAATGGTCGCGCATCGCTTTCAGGAGCTGCTTGACCGACACCTCGCTCACCTTCTTTGGTGAAACCAGGTCCATCAACACTCTCATGGCGGCATGTCCCAGCATCCGGGTGAGGATGGTCTTCTTCTTTCCCTTGTCCGTAATGTCGGACACCACCAGCGCGCTTTGGAAGTCCATTTCGAAAAGCTCCCAATCTTCCGGCTTGTTAATGTCGAAACCGGCGTGTGTCTTGATCTCGTGGGGCTCCATAATCCCATCCTCGTCGCCAGTTTAGTGTATGAGAACCAAGACACAAGAACAGCCGAAGGATTGGCTTAACACATCTTTATTGCATGGTGGTCCGGGGGAACATGTGGTAATGGCGGAAGAACAGCTCAATATATACAGTGGCTATACATTTGAATGTGGCTCCACGATAGCCCATTGGCTACTGTCTGCGTGACGTCATTCCTTGGTCACGCCCTTCTTGTCCAGGTGAGGTGGTGGCGGGAATCTTCCCGCGCTATAGTTCTTTGGGGAATTGGAACCATATGAGCTGGACGCTCGCTATTGCCATCTGGTGGTCACTAGCTCGCGTCCTATTATATTGGGTTACAGTGTTACAGCTGATGGTTATTATAATCACTCCTTCGAGTGTTACATTGTTTAAAGGCATAGTATTAAGAACACAACACCTTTAGAGCTATGATGGTGAACTTTGGCACTCCAGATGTTCTTGGACTTCATTTCCCAGAAGCCCAAGCACCCTGTAAATCTGAACAAATGGGTTTACTGAAATTCATCCGGCCCACGCCGCCCTCATCGCTACTGGAAGCGGAAGTAAAATGCACCCATACGGTTGAAGCTCTTCAGAGTTAACCCCTCCTCCGTACTGGCGCATTTTACTTCCACTTCCAGGAGCGACGAGGGCAGCGTGGGCCGGATGCAGTAAACCCATTTGTGCAGATTCACAGGGTGCTTGGGCTTCTGGGAATTGAAGTCCAAGAACATCTGGAGTGCCAAGGTTTGCCATCACGGACCTAAGTATTATTATCATACGATCATAGAATCATAGAGTTAGAAGAGGCCTATCAGGCCATCAAGTCAAAACCCCTCTAGGGGCCAAATCTCCTCTTTCATTAGGAACCCAAGTCAAAATTGGAGGGTGGTCCAATTTTCTCTTGACCACCTCCCTCAATGGAGCACTCACCACCTCCACAGGGAATGGGTTCCATTGTCGTACTGCTCTAACAGTTAAGAACTCCCCCCTCCCTGATATTCAGCCAAAATATGGTTTCCTGTAATTTGAGCCCATTTTACTCGGCCTACATTGTGAGATGATGACAACGACTACAGTTTGTTAATCCAGATTGTGTTTCTATTAGGGCCCTCAGATCTTCCTCCACCTGAAACTGGATAGAGATGCATGCATCACACTTTCATGTGATTTTGATTGGCCAGCCAGGTCTAAAACAAATAAGCAATTTTCAGAGTTGGGGAGGTTTCCATATAGAGTTCAGATACATTCATGGTAAAGCTGGTTGCTTGTAAATTGAGGCACTTCCATGCTTGTAGTCATGGCTGCTTTACACAGCAAACTAAAGTGATGAACATTGGTGGCGCAGTGGCTTAACTCCTGTACTGCAGCCAAAACATTGTGAGTTCTATCCTGATGGGTACACAAGGTTGACTCAGCCTTTCATCCTTCTGGGGTGGGGGTGGGGGTAAAATGAGAACCCAGCATTCACTGTTGGGGACAAAATGCTAATTTTGTGAACCACCCAGTGAGTGCACTAAGTGGTAAATGTCAAGGTGCACTAAAAATAATGGTCACCCTTGCTCGAAAGCTAGTCATATCTGACTCTGAGGTTCAGTGCTCATCTCTGTTTCATACCTGAAGAACCAACGCTGTCAGCTTTTGCAGATGTTTCCGTGGTCATGTGGCAGGCATGATGACACCAGAGCGCACTGAATGCTGTTTACCTTCCTACCAAAGTGGTCCCTATTTATCTACTTGCAATTTCTTGCTTTTGAACTGCTAGGTTGGTAGGAGCTGGAGACAAAGATGAGAGCTCATTCCGTCCTGCAGTACTCAGGAATCCAAACTGCTGATCTTCCAGCTCCCAGTCAGCATCTTAGCCACTTGAGCCACTGCAGTATATAAGTGTAATTGCTACTGCTATGAGACAAAATGATTTCTTCATGCATCCCTTGATCTTACTCTATCCACTTTTTGCAGAGCCTGGGCCGACCGCAGCAATTCCAGTTGCTACCGAGTGGCCGGGTACAGACACAGATGACGTCACCGCCCTCGACGATCATCTGTCCTGGTGGACTAGCAGCGACTATTTCGATCCCACGGTAGCCACAGAAAAGGTGTTTATGATTGAAAGCACGGCCCCACCGCCAACAGAAGGCATGTCTGAATTAAACCTGGGTTCTCCTAGTGAGGTGAGCTCTTCTGGTCTTGTGGAGAGCGGCACACCGGGTTCTCCACTGGCATCTAATGAGAGCAGCATTGTTTCTGCCACGCGTGTCCCAAGCAAAGTAGAACCCACACCACAAGGATCAAATTCAGAAGGGAGGACAGAGAGCCAAGAACAGGAAGTCTCAGCCAAGGCAAATTCATCAAACCCTTCCGTGGGAGAAGAGGCAATGAAAACAACTCCTGCCACATCAGTCACTTTGGTCTCTGCCAGAACAGCTTCCGCTTCTTTGAACAAACCATCGGAAGCACCAGTGCTTCTAATAGACTCTGGTGTAACAGATTCTCCACTTCTTCTTGCAACTAGTAACCAAGAGGTGCTCTTTCCTACCATCTCGGAAAAGGCTGGTAACGCGGTTCCTTCTGTAACAACATTTCTGCCACCAGGTTTAGGAGGAGAGGGATCCTTGGATACGAAAGATGGAGACTCAACCATAGACAGTGAATCCACTCTCTTCATACCTCGGGGCGAAACCCCTACAGATGTCCTCCCTGGACCACAAGAGGAGGAGATGCCACAATCTTTTTCAGACAGTAGCAGGGACCCGGCAGCTCCATCTTCAGTCCCTGGACTTCTTTCTAGCAACACAGAACAGCTGCCTGCAGGAGGAATAGAACCTGCTTCTGCCCGCGGGAGCTCTCCTCCAGAAGCTGAGATGGTGACAGCAAAGCGGACCCCTCCACCAGCATTACCGTTTAACGATTCACTGCCTCCTAACAACCCAACTGCCAGATCTCCAGAGCCAAGTGGGCCTGTTACTGTTTTGATTTCACCTTCTCCCGGGACTAGACCTGATCTGGATGCAGAACCTGTGGCTGCAGTAGGAAGAGGTGACGCAGATAGCTCTGTGGTGGTAACAGTGCCCAACAGCGATAGAGCAGCTACAACAACTAGACCTTCTGCAGATGTAGCGCTTAGCCCAGAAAGCACATCCAAGGTCCCTCCTGGGGAGGTACAGAACCCCAAAGGTGCAGCAGCATCAAATCCCTCTCCAACCGAAGGCAAAAAAGACACTTCTGTTGACTTAGCCCCACTCAGTAACACTCCCTCTGACTCTTCCAGTTTCGGCTCTGATACAGCACCAACCCTTTCTGACACACAAGCAGGCTCCGGAGATGCTACTGTAATGGATAGACCTGAGGAATTGGGTGGCTCTGCAGGCTTGATTGGGGAGGAGGTACCTTCTGCCCCATCAGCCATGGAGTCTGAATCGGCTACTAGAGGAACATATGCTGCTGAAGGCTCAGGCAATGGAGATGCACTTCCCTTTGGGGAAGAGATGGTAGGAACCACTTTGGGAATTAACAATAATCAGGATGAAAGTAACCTTCTGCCATTGGAGACACTGCCAGGTGTGGACAAGACAAGAGAGGCAGCTACAACAAGGTCTGCAGTGATTGCAGATGATGGGTCTGGAGACTTCCCTCCCTTTCTTGCAGAAAGTGGGACATTGCCAAAAAGTGACAGGCTCTCAGGAGAGGCAGACCCTTCTATGTCTTCTGGCACCCCACGTCCCGAGTCCTCCAGTCCAGGAGGTCAAGCAGGAGAAGTTTCCTCTTCTAATCTATCATCTGAAAACCTTATTTCTTCTCTTGAAGATAATACAATTGTAGGAGGTAGCAGGGCTGGCAATGCCAGCAGAGAATTAATTGCAAATGAAGCAGTAACGGCAGCTAGTAGTGACAGCCGGACTGGAACTGGCCTCCCACCTTCAGATACAGTATCTGGTTTGACTGAGGAAGGGAAGCCATTAGGACCATGGGCTGGTGGAGAAATATCAAGTCAACCATCTGTACCTGTTGGAGAGACAATCGCAACAAACCATGTCTTGGGAGAAGAATCTCCTTCAGCTTCAGCATCTCCTACAGAGATTGGGGAGGCATTAACGACAAACTTGATTTCAGGAGTGGAATCCCCTTCAGTTTCGTCCCCTCTAGGGGCCAAATCTCCTCTTTCATCAGGAACCCAACCACCTCTGCATCCCGTTCTTCCAGTTTCCAATCAACCATCTTTAAGCAATATGTTAAATCCAGGGTCTGCAGCTACCAAGAAAGCCCAATTTTTGGAAGGTCCTTTCAACATGATCGGGAAAGAGACATCGCAGGGTCCATCAGGTGCAGAATCACAAACTGTCTTGTCCACCACTGGAATGATGGGAAGTACCGGCTCAGATCTAGCAAGTGAAAATGGATCTCAGCTGTCTCCGGAGAGTGCAAAAAGAATACAGCCTGTACCTTCTGAAGGAGCAGAACAACTGGAAGTCTATTCCAGCGCCAGTGGAACAGATGCATCCATGGCTCCATCAGCTGGAGAATCACAACCAGCCTCTCTTTCCCCTGATAGGACCAAAGCCAATGGCTCATTGACATCTGCTAGTGAAGGATCTCATCTGCCTCCAGATGTTGCTGAATATGAGGCAGGAGAAGGTATTGCTGTTGTGAGTGAGAAGATACCATCGTTGCCTGTGTTATCCACAGATTCAGGAGCAGCCCTCCTTCCCAGTGAAGGAGTGGAAACATCTGAAGGAGGAAAGCCACTAGGAACATTGGCTGATGAAGAAAAGGCAAGTCAGCCATCTCTACAATTTGGAGAGACAATTGCAACAAACAATGTATTAGGAGAAGATTCAGCTTCAGTGTCTCTTACAGCAGGTAACACGGGATCACTACCTTCTCCAGATGCTGGTGCTGCTGTTGCAGGGCCTGGAGCTTCCAAGGGGACAACACAGCTGGAAGGTTCTTCTGCTGTAAGTGAGAAGGAAACACCTTCATCCTCATTAGCTACAGAGTCACAATCATCTGGAACATCTGCAGGTGAGGAGGCTTCTGGAAGTCTTGGCAAGGTAATACCTGTCTCCATTACCAAAATAGTGGAAACTGCTTTGTCAGAGCCAGTGGTTAGCAAGGGAAACCAACTGTTTCCAGATAGTTCTGCAGGAGCAGAAGAAAAACAACCTGAAGGTTCCTCCAGTATGAGCGAAAAGGAAGCATCTTTTACTCCATTGGCAACAGAGTCACAGTCTGCTTCTCCTTCCATTGATGGGATGGAAGTTGCTGCATCCAGCAAGAATTGGGAATTGATTCCATCTGTGCACAGTATAGTAGCTTCTGAGGATGGAGTAGGACCAGAAAACATTTCCATTGTGGGTGGGGATAAATTTTCACTGGCTCCATCAGCCAAAGATTCACACTCACCTGGAATATTATTTGGTGAAGAGGGTTCTGGAGAACTTGGCGTTGCAGGTATGGAAAACTCTGGCTCAAGTTTATTATTCAACAAAGGGTCTGCTTCTCCTGCAGAGTCAGGAATAAGCCCAGAAAATGTAATTGCATGGCTTGGAGAGGAATTTGGGTCCATCCCTGGTGGAGAATCTATCCCTGCTAAACCCTCTTCTGCAGGTGAGCCAGTGGCACAGAACGACAAAATTTCAGGAGGAACTGTGCTTTCTGGCTCCTCCTCTCTTGAAGGGAGCTTAGCAGCTCAAGGAACACCTCAACAGGCTTCTGACATTACAGACTCCTCTCAGCTGCCGCCAGGGAATGAGAACATTAGTGACAATGGGGCAAGTCCGGATATGGCAGGAGATACAGAACCTTTTCTTCTGGATGGAAGTATGCGACCAGGAGCTCAAAGCCTAGGAGATGTAGCCAGTGGGCCATCAAGTGGACTGTCTTCTCAGACAGCAGAAGATACACAAGACGGCAAAGAAACGGGCAAGATAGATTCTTCCTCCTCCGATTCAGTGACCCAGGGGGCTGGACCTTCACTAACTGGTCTTCCAAGCCCTTCTAATGAATTACTTGCACCGCTCTGGAATTCAGAAGGAAGAGGTGATGCTGATAGCTTTGTCTCAACAGTTGACAAGAGCACACCTGCGATTACTGGTGAAGAAGGACATGTCTCCCTTCCTGGTGCACAGCTGAGTCCATCTGGGACAGGAGAACTACGGCCTGTTGGGGAAGTAAAACCTGGGGCTGCAGCAGAAGCAATTCTTCAGTCTTCCAAAGATAAGGTTACTGGAAGTGGTGATGAACCATCCACACCTGTTCTTACGTCTTCCAGCAATGCGGCTTCAGGTTTAGAGAGCGCCAAGACAGGCTCGATGTTCGGTTCCAGTATTTTGCCCACATCTGGTTCCTCCGCTCAGATTAAACCAGCTGTTCGGGTGAGTGAAGACTCGTCTGGCAGTACCAAATCTTCTCCCGAAAGCAAACCAGGAGCCCCCATTACAGCATCTGATGTTGGCCAAGAGAAAACAAAGTCCTCACAATCCAAGTCATCAGATAAGAAAAAAGAAAACAAGAAAGCAGACAAGAAGCAAGACAGCAAGAAAACAGACAAGAAAAAAGAAAGCAAGAATTCCGATTTGGATTCCAAGTCTGGGAAAGCAAAAAATGCCAATGAAAACTCAGGAAAGCTGAGAGTTGTCCCTGCAGTTTCAGCTACTACACAATCAGGTAGGTTGGCCAAGAATCTAACCCTTTCATTTATTGACTCATAAGGTGTGGTCTACCTAGCAATATAACCCTTGACCCCAGCCTTCCTGATTATTGAAATCTATTTTTATATTCAGGGAGTTTGGTGGCTTAGTAGTTAAGATGCTGAACTTGACGACTGGAAGGTCGGCAGGTCAACAGTGTGAGACCTGAGTGCTGCATGATGGAGTGAGCTTCTATTTCTGACCCAGCTCCTGTCAACCTAGCAGTTCAAAAGCAATAACTGCAAGTAGATAAATAGGTATCACTTTGATGGGAAAGGTAAAGAATGACAAGTCCTGTGATGGTTAATTTAGATCTTTTCAAACCCACTAGCCCTCTTAACCTCATCTATAAATAACCTTCATTACCACCTGTTGTGTTCTGTAAAGCTGTGCCTTTAACAATGTACCTTTGCCATGTGTTAACAATGTAACCTTTCTGTGTGCAACATTATAACCATCAGCTGTATCAATGTAAACCTGATAAGGGGACGCGAGCTAGTGACCACTAGATGGCAATAGCGAGCGTCCAGCTCTCATGGCTCAGATTCACCTGGTTCAGCAGCGCGGGAAGATTCCCCGCGACCTCTTCACCTGGTCAAGAAGGGCGTGACCTTCTACGACGTCACGCAGGCAGCAACCAATAGTCTGTCGACGAGCCACATTCAAATGTATAGCCAGCTGTATATATTGAGCTACTCATCCGCCATTACCACATGTTCCTCCGGATCATCATGCAATAAACCTGTGTTAAGCCAACCCTTCGGCTGTTTCATTGTCTTTGGTCCCTTACACTAAATTGGCGACGAAGGTGGGATGATGGCAGCCCACGGGACCAAGACATGCGGCGGTTTCGAAATCAGGAAACCGGGCGACTGGGAGATCTTCGAGATGGACTTCCAGGCAGCACTGATTGAGTCCGAAGTCACGGAAGAGGCAAAGAAAAGGGCCATCTTCACCAGGATGCTCGGACAAGAAACCAAAAGGACCTTGGTGGACCTGATTGCACCGAGGAGGGTGAGCGAATTCAAGGCCAAGGAACTCATGCAGATGCTGCGTGAGCACGTCCGGCCCGCCACGGCGATGTTTCCCGCTCGGAGTGCGTTCTGGAGGCGAGTCCAAGCGCCCGGGGAGACGGTCGCCGCATTCGTGGCGGCCCTGCGGCTGGCGGCCGGCCCGTGCAAATGGGAGAATGCCGAAATCACCCTCCGGGACTGTGTGCTGTGCGGCCTGAACGACGCCGAAACCCAGCGCACATTAATGAACCAAGAGCCGCCTCCCACGTTGCAGGAGGTCGTCAGAGCGGCCCAGGCCGCAGAAGCTACAAAGGCCGGGGTCCAAGAACTCCAGGACTGGCGGCCGAAGTCGAGCAAAGCAGAGACTCCGGTACAGGCGGCCCGGCGAACTTCGAGGTCGTCCACAGAGAGCAGCAACGACGAGGACGTCCGGAGGGTCCGGAAGGAGAGCCGGCGGTGCGACAGCTGTGGAGCGGCCCACGACCGTGTAAAGTGCCCGTTCCGGAAGGCCGAGTGCCACAACTGCGGCTGCCGCGGGCACATCGCTAAGGTGTGCAGGAGGAAGCGCGAGACCCGGAGGAGCTCCGCAGACCGTTCCGCGGGACAAGACCGCTCAACGAGACCCAAGGACGGCGCCCAGGCCACGCGGAAGCAGGACGGCGTGGGCCGCATCTCCAACGGCAGCGAGAACAACGCCCCAGTGTTCAGCGTGTCTGCAGGACACCCCCGCTATTTTGTTGAGGTACTAGTCCAAGGGGTTCCCATTAGGATGGAAATTGACTCAGGGTCCTCATATTCAATCATTTCCCAGAGGGAGTTTTTGGGAATTGCCCCCCACAAGCTACCCAAGCTCAAAGCATTGAGGTCCACACTACGGGACGTGCAAGGGAACAGCATTCCAGTGTTGGGGGTTGGAGAATTTCAGGTGAAATTCAAGAAGCACTCCGCGTCCCTTCCCCTAGTCGTGCTCAAAGGGGGAGATTGCAGCCTCCTCGGGACTCAATGGTTCCAGCCCCTGGGTTTGTTTATTGGGGGGGTGCACGCCGTTGGGATGCACGCCGTTGGGACTGATCCAATTCTGGAGGTGTGCGAGGCGCACCCCGAAGTTTTCAAAAAAGGACTTGGGAAACTCAAGGGGCCCCCAGTGACATTCGACCTGGACCCGGAGGTCCGCCCAATGCGTCTTAAACCACGCCGGGTGCAGTTCGCACTTAAGGACAAGATAGAGGCGGAACTGGACAAATTGGTGGGCCAGGGAATCCTTGTGCCTATTGATTCCGCGGAGTGGGAAACTCCAATTGTAACCGCACTAAAGGCCAATGGGGAGGTCCGCATATGCGCCGACTACAAGTGCACCATCAACAAGGCGATCCGCCCGAATGCATATCCGGTGCCGGTAGTCAGCCATCTGCTGGCCAGGTTACACGGGGCAAAGTGTTTTGCTAAGCTCGACTTAGCACAGGCCTACCAGCAGCTTACGGTGTCCCCTGCCGCAGCTGCTGCGCAGACCATAGTCACCCATAAGGGGGCGTTCCAGGTGACGCGCCTCCAGTTCGGCGTAAATTCGGCGCCTGGAATTTTCCAGTCACTCGTGGAACGCCTCCTGAAGGGACTGGAGGGGGTGTTGCCTTATTTTGATGATGTGTTAATAACGGGGGGGGGGGGAGTCGGGTTGAATTGGCCAAGAGGTTGGGGAAGGTCCTGACAATATTCGAAAAAGCGGGGCTGAGACTGCGAAAGGACAAATGCGTCTTCTTCGCAACCGAGGTTGAGTTCCTAGGGTTTTGTGTGACTCCCGACGGAATAAAACCATCCAAGTCCAAGGTGGCAGCCATTAAGAAAGCCCCCCGCCCCACCTCCAAGCCCGAGCTGCAGTCGTTCCTAGGGCTGCTCAACTTTTACCACTCCTTCCTCCCCCGGAAGGCAGCGGTGGCTGAACCGCTACACAAACTGCTAAAGAAAGACCAGGCATGGAAGTGGGGCGATGACCAAGAAAGGGCATTTAGCGAGCTAAAAAGCCTCCTAGCGTCCGATGCCATACTGACCCACTTCAACCCCAAACGCCCAGTAGTTCTGACCTGTGATGCATCTCCAGTGGGGGCGGGGGCGGTGCTGTGCCACGTGTTGGAAAACGGAAGGGAGGCCCCGATAGCATTTTACTCCAGGTCCCTGTCCCAAGCGGAGAGAAACTACGCACAGACAGACAGGGAGGCACTAGCAATAGTCGCGGGGACGAAAAAAATTCACGATTTTCTGTACGGCCGCCCCTTCACCATTGTAACGGACCACAAGCCCCTGCTAGGCATCTTTACCGCAGATAAGCCCACCCCACAGATCCTGTCCCCGAGGATGCTCAGGTGGGCCATTTTTCTCAACGCGTATCAGCACGCGTTGGTCTACCGGCCCGGGAAAGAGATCAGCAATGCGGACACTCTATCTAGGTCTCCCCTTCCCCTAACGCCCAGCCAGGTGAGCAAGGGGGAGCGGGACCATCAGGTTCTCATGATAGAGGTGCTGGATTCGCCCCCCGTAGTGCCCGCCGACATTGCCAAAGCGACAGAGGAGGACAAGACGTTATCGGCAGTTAGCTCCTGGGTGCAGAAAGGGTGGCCGGCGTCCTCCCCAGCGGAGGAGTTCGCTCCATTTTTCAGAAAAAAAGCTAGAACTGTCCCTAGAGAGGGGGTGCCTCTTGTGGGGGCAGCGGGTGGTGATTCCCACTTCCCTTCGGCCGCGGGTGCTCAAACTGCTGCACGTCAGCCACCCCGGCATCGTGCGATCCAAGGCGCTGGCCCGGAGTTACTTCTGGTGGCCCCAGCTGGACGCCGACATCGAGCACATGGTCGGCACTTGTGAAAGTTGCCAATGCTCCAGACCAGAGGAGGCCCGCCTTCCCCACAGGGAATGGGACGCGGCTAAGGGGCCGTGGTCCCGGGTGCACGTTGATTTCGCGGGCCCGTTCAGAGGCACCCTGTTCCTTCTCGTAGTGGACGCCTTCTCCAAGTGGTTGGAGGTTATCCCAGTCACGAGCACCTCCTCGGCCCAGACCATTAGGCATTTGCGGAGGCTCTTTTCCACGTTCGGCATACCCGACACATTAATTAGCGACAACGCTAGTTGCTTCACGTCCTCCGAGTTTAGGGCATTCATGGAGATCAACGCCGTTCGGCACATCACCTCCGCCCCGTTTCACCCGGCCACCAATGGCCAAGTAGAGCGCCTCGTCCGCACCACGAAGGACGCATTGCGGCGCATGGGCCCCGGAGATCTGAACCTGCAAGTGTGCCAGTTTCTGCTAGGGTACAGGGTGACCCCGTTGGCGTCTGGATACTCCCCCGCAGAACTCTTAATGCGTAGGAAACTGACCACCATCCTGACTAGGCTAGACCCCACGAGGGTAGAGGACAAAGGAAGGAACATCGGGCTAGAGGCTACAAAGAGTTTCAGTGTAGGCGCCCCCGTGCATTGCAGGAACTACGGGCCCAGCACGGGCCCAGCCTGGCTACCGGGCGTAGTTGTGGAGCAAACCGGCCCCGTGTCGTACCGCGTGGAAACCAGCACAGGGCTCCTGTGGAGGCGGCACGCGGATCAGCTCCGACGCAGGGCCTCCGATGAGCAGGGCACAGTCCAAATAGAGGAAAAATCAGCGTTAGGGTTCTCCCCCACCCGTTCAGCCCAAGGGGGAGGGAAAGGGGGCCGCGGGTCCCCACCAAGGGGGGAGGGGGATATTCTCGTAGATATCCTAGGGGATCTTTCTGCGGAGGAGGAGGAACCCGACCCCATACATATCTCGCGGAATTCCCCCACAAATGCGGATACCCCTACTAAGTTAGATTTTGATTTTCAGAACCGGGGGGTTTTTTCGGAGTGGTCCCCCACCCGTCCAAGCGAGAAGAGGGGTTTTTCGTTAGCCCCGACTGCCCCCGGTCTGCCCACAATGGAGTTTTTCCCTTCCCCTAAGGCCGCCAGACAGCGGCAAGCCACTAACAAGTCTCCCTCTCCCATTTCGGACAAGGGACCAGGGAACAAAGAAGCAGTAGCGCCCCCGGGGGGGGTCAGCCCTCTTCACGGCGCAAACGCACATGCAACAAGCCATCTTGGCTGAGAGACTTCGTCTCATCCTAGGGGGGAGGGATGTTGTGTTCTGTAAAGCTGTGCCTTTAACAATGTACCTTTGCCATGTGTTAACAATGTAACCTTTCTGTGTGCAACATTATAACCATCAGCTGTATCAATGTAAACCTGATAAGGGGACGCGAGCTAGTGACCACTAGATGGCAATAGCGAGCGTCCAGCTCTCATGGCTCAGATTCACCTGGTTCAGCAGCGCGGGAAGATTCCCCGCGACCTCTTCACCTGGTCAAGAAGGGCGTGACCTTCTACGACGTCACGCAGGCAGCAACCAATAGTCTGTCGACGAGCCACATTCAAATGTATAGCCAGCTGTATATATTGAGCTACTTATCCGCCATTACCACATGTTCCTCCGGATCATCATGCAATAAACCTGTGTTAAGCCAACCCTTCGCCTGTTTCATTGTCTTTGGTCCCTTACACTAAACCACCCCAGTGCAGTGATGGAGGGTGACTCACTACCGGAAGGCAAACGGTTTAAGATATGTTAAGCTGACACCACTCCTGTCTCTTTGCTCCTTCTTGATTGTTTTGAGCTACCAGAGATCCCTAATTAGGATCTGTTTCTTCTAAGGTTGAATTTCCCCTTAAAGCCACAAATGGCCTCATTAGACAAGATGATGATAGTACAGTATATTTAAAAGCAGAGCACTAGATGCAAGAAACGACATTCCATCTATCCTAAAACGAGTTTGCCTCAATAAGTATTTGTCAAATTAGCTTGCTTTAATTTTGTAATTGATGACTTGGGAGTCAACACAGCTTTGTTTGCACATCTGATGTCTCAGCCATCTAGCACTGAAAGACTTGGGCGCCTGGAAGGATAGCATTGGAAGATGAGGAAAATGCATCTTTGCCTACGTGCAGTAAACCCATTCATGTGGATTCACAGAGCACTGTTTCCCAACCTTTGGTTCTTAGACTTAAATTCCCAAAAGCCTCAGGCAATACATTGGCTGATCAGTCCTTTGGGGGAATTGAATGAGGCTTCTGGGAATTGAAGTCCAAAGACCAAAGGTTGGGAAACACTGATTTAAACTATTTATACCTCACCTTTCTCCTACAAAGAACTAATGATGGCATAAGTATCTTATGAGGGAATGCAACACATGGATAAAGGAGGAACTAATTAATTTGCTTGTGTTTTGTTTTGTTTTGTTTTGTTCAGTAGTGTCACTGTTTCCCTATGGAGCCGAAGCAAACGATAAGGAATATGTTGAAAGGAAAGTGGATTTCAACTCCCCTCTATTCAAGCCTGAGATTGGAATCCCACTGGGGAAAAGGCTGCATGATTCCCTCTACGTGAGTCTGTAACAAGTCATTTCAAATTTAATTCATCGTCTTAATGCACAAAGCACACCTTTCCCACAGGGGAAACCCCACCCTACTGAGACCAGAGCTTTATCGCTTCAATTTCTCTGTTTTTTTTATAAAAAAGGGGGGGAGGGGAGGGAAGCAGAATCATCTCTTGCTCCTTGACGGCCTGGCCAATATTAGGTTTCTGCAAGTCCTGCTCTTAAGTAGACAGAACAACATCTGAATGACTGTCAGCAAGTTATCTGTGTGCCCAGAGCCTGGGAGAATAGCTATTTGAACTGTTACACTTCATGTTGCGGGCGGGATTCTGAGCACTGCACACTCCAAATGTAACTTTTCCAAGCATGGGGAAGGTGTGTTGTGTGAGCTTACATACTTGTGTGAATGCCAACATTTCCTCCCAACTCTGCCCACGAAGTGTTGCTTGGCTTTTGTCCCACCATCACCACCAACAAGGATTTACAGCCAGTTGGACTTTACAAGAGTCATGTCCCCTTTTATCCACGTCCTGGATGTTGGGGTGTTTTGAATGGCTCAATATTTAGACTAATGAATTTGTAACTAATCTTAGGTGGTTAAGATGCTGAATTTGGTGACTGGAAGGTTGGCAGGTCAGCAGTTTGAGACCCGAGTGCTGCACGGCAGAATGAGCTCCCAGCTCTGTCCCAGTTCCTACCAACCTAGCAGTTTGAAAGCAAGACATTGCAAGTAGATAAATAGGGACCACTTTTTTGGGAAGGTAAACAGTGTTCCATACACTCCGGTGTCTAGTCATGCCTGCCACTTATCCACGGAAACATCTGCAGATACAGACAGCGCTGGCTCTTCTTAACCTTTAAAATCAAGCGTTAACCGTTGGAACTTCAGATACAATCCTAAACCAGGCCCTACTAGCCCGCACCGACCATTCGTGCACACGCCCGAACTGGGTCCGCAAGTCAATGAAGGATTGAGAAATGCGCTAGTGGGGCAAGAGCCCCACAAACGTGAAAAATGGAAACAACTTCATTTCCCAATGTTCCTTGCGCCGTGCCACAGCCAATCAAAAAACTGCAGGAAAAAAAAGACGCACACGCCAAAAACGCAAACGCCAAACTACAAGCCCCAGCGTCCTGCACGCCATGAGCACGCAGAACACTGAGGAAGCTGGCGAGCAAAAAATAAAAATAAAAAACACACTGGGAGCGCAAGTCCACCGCAGCCGGACACAGCACCTCACAGAAAACAAACACAGGGGGGAGGGGTCAAAGGCACTGCCCTCCTTCAAAGTGAACCCATTCCCAGGTAAGCAAAGCCATCGGACGGCACTCCGTCCGCTGACTTTACTTACCGCAAAAGGGTTTCGCTTTCAGCGAGGCCAAGCCGTGGCAACCAAAGCCCCCTTCCCCAACGGCGCCTGAAGCTCCCGATTGGAGTTTCCCCTTTAATATCACTGGGGGGGGGATTGCGCTCCCCCTCTCTACTGGCTCCCCTGGGGTTGGGAGGGTTGGGGGGGGGACAAAAGGGGTCTGTCTCCCCAACCCTCCTGACCCCAGGGGACCCGGCAGAGAGGGGATTCCCCTCCACACACACACACACACACACACACACACACACACACACACACACACACACACACACTCCATATTAAAGAGAAGAAACCAAGCGGTTACTTCTCTTTAAAAATGGAGTTTTGGGGGGGGGGGAATCCCCCTCTCCAATGGCTCTCCTGGGTCCGGAAGGGTTGGGGAGACAGACCCCTTTTGTCCACCCACCCAACCCTCCCAATCCCAAGGAAGCCAGCAGAGAGGGGGATCACAACACCCCCACTGATATTAAAGGGGAAACCACAATTGAGATTTCCCTTTTAATATCAGAGGGTGGCCTGGATTCGATCCCCTCTCCTGGGTCCCATGAGTCTGGAAGGTTTGGGGGGACAAAAGGGGTCTGTCCCCCCAAGCCTTCCAGAGCCAGGGGACACGGCAGAGAGGGGATCCCCCTGTAGGACACCAAAAAACACAAAAAAATCAAAAACATCAAAAAATACACAAAAACAACCAAAAATAACACCAAGAAACAATACAAAGTAAACAAAAATAAAAATTTCCAAACACACACAGCACCCATCCAAACACCATAAAATCCAACCCCACCACCAAATAAAGAAAAACAGCCAACTCACCACCACACACCTCACTCCACGATGACCGAAAAAAAAAAATTAATAAAGAAAGAGACTACTTACTGGAAGAAGCTCCACTCAGAGGCCAAGAGAGAAAAAACAGTCAAAATACAAGATAACCCCTACCAGCCCCACCTGCTGGCCACAATAGTAAAAACAATTCAAAAAGACACAACAGCCCCACACAAAAGGCCCCAAGAGTAAAAACAAGTCAAAAACATAACACAAAATCACAATTTTACACAAATCAAAAACATATGTCAATAAAATAAAATAAAAACTATTCAAAAATCCTGTGCTGAATTTTAACTCAAATAAAAACCAAAAACATCTAAACACAGTTTAAAAACATTTATTGTAAAAAAACATGTACTTTCACATTTTTAAAATTATTACCTACGGTACAACTATTAAAAAAATACATACTAAAACATTATTTGGTTAAATAATTTTTTTAAAAAAGTATATCATCCTTTGTTCTTTTTTTAATCCACAAAACCAAAACCCCAAACAAAACTGATCACAGTTTATAACAGCCCGCCAAAAAAAAATGTGTATAAATAAAAATTTTAAAAATTTCAATTATAGACTAACCTCTTCTTTACAAACATTAACAACAACAAAAAAACACCCTTCCAACACCATTTAAAACAGCAACGCCGGGCAACCTCTGCTAGTTGGCTATAAATGGAGATAAGCACTGCATCCTAGAGTCAGATACGACTGGCTTTAGAGCAAGGGCAACCTTTACCTTTACTTAGGCATCTTAAGTTGCAGAAATTTGTGATTGATATTACTAGTTACTGCTGCTACTATGATACAAAGAAACTTAAATTGCAATGACAATGCTTGACTTTAGAGTTTAAAAATAATGATAACTGTATGCCATCAAGTCAATTCTGATTTATGGTGACCTTTCCCAGGGTTTTCTAGGTAGAGATAAACAGAATGGGTTTACCATTCCCTTCTTTGTGTGCGGGGGGAGTGTCTTGAGACTGTGCAGCTTGCCCACGGCCACATAGGCAGGCTCTTCTCCCGGGAGGCACAACGGGGAATCGAACTTCCAACTTCTGATACCCAAACCACTGAGCTATCCAGCTAGCTTAAAGTGTGACTCTAAATGCACCAAATTCCCCCTCCCTCCTCTTTTTCATGTACTCAAGACACATTTTGCTGCTTGAATTGGAACAGCATCTGTGTTCCCCTCTGTGTTCAAAATGCAGAACATCACAAGCTGAGCATGTTGTTTCATTTCGTAAGGCTAGAGTTCCCAAAAGCAACCCTCCCTGCAGCAACTGACAGTGAAAAAGACAAGTGCCAATTAGTCACTTGCAATCCTTTCATGAAATCTTAAATCTGCCACTTCAGGCAGCTTCCCCACTCTGCCTAATGACAGGGTTGGACATAAGTGCAATCATCAGGCCTTTTCAAAATGTCATTAATATGTAAGAGGATTTGCAGAGTTACTTTAGGGTTTTTAAGGATACTAGCCACAACATTTTCTGAAAGGCCAAGAATCCAATTGACTTAGGTCAGTGTATAAGCTCTGTTTGGCCACAAGCCACGAGAGCTTTCTGAGACACATCCATCTGTAGGAATCGGGGCCGCTAGGACGGCCGTTGGGTCCCGGAGGAGACTGATCAAGTAACGATACGAGGCAGTATGGAGCGAGATCAGATCAGTGGTTTATTGAAGGAAAAGCATCATCATATATAGATCAGAAGGCAATACAGGGAAAACCGTCATCTGACAGAAAATCACATCACCTATTTACTCCGGTTAATGCGGAATCTCTCTTGAGGAAGTTAATTAGCGTGGGCAAACATTGACAGGGGAACCACCATTGTCTAGGGCTTAGACCGGGGTAAATATGGCCACTATTTGCACCTGGGATTAGGCTAAACTCGGAGATGAGTGATTACCTTAATGGGTAACAGAGTCTAGAGGAATGCCTCCTCAGCGGAACCGTCAGTCAGGTCATAATTGGGTGAATCAAACCCTATTATTAATCCACCCCCCTTAATTTCTCTGCCCGCAGAGCCCACGGGCCAGGAGCGTTCTCACTGAAGTGGCCTCTGCGCGGGCCGTTCCATGCCATTGGGGCATGGGGAATCCACATCCATCCATCCTACAGTTGTGCAATTGATTGAGCAAATTGATAGATGGTCACGAGTTTTTTGTGTGGTAGGAATCTGGTTAGAATCGGAGCTCATTTGTCTCTCTCGTTTAGTTCACAGACAATGGACAAATCATTTTCCCAGCTTCTGATGAGGATCTCTCCAGCTATCCCAACCCACCCACTGGAGGATTTAATGGCCAAGAGAAAATCCCAATGGTAACTGTGTTTTGGGACAATGCAGATTTTTCCAAAGGACCTGGCACCATATTCTATCAGGTCAGTATTGACTCATCTGTTTTAAGAAATTCCTTTCTCAATGTTTTTGCAAGTAGGTAGCATTTAAAAAAAAAGATGTTAAAGAAATATGCAAGCCAGTTTTCTACCTGTCTTTGTCTGAACAGCAGAATTGCTAGACTACCTAAAATTATACAATTGTAAAGTGGTGGCTGAGTGGTCAAGATGCTGAACTTGGCAACTGGAAGGTTGGCAGGCCAGCAGTTTGAGAACCACGTACTGCACGACAGAGTGATCTGTCCCAGCTCCTGCCAAACTAGCAGCTTGGAAGCAAGAATTTGCAAAGAGAAAAATAGGTACCACTTTGGTGGAAAAGGTAACAGTATTCCAAGCATTCTGGTGTTTAGTCATTCATGCTACATGACCACAGAAACGTCTGCAGATGCAGAGAGTGCTGGCTCTTTGACTGTAAACGGAGGTGAGCACCGCACCTTGGAGTCGGAAATGACCGGTTTTCATGTGGGGGAGACCTTTACCTTTACTAACAGTTGTTTACGCTGGTTCTTTCAACATGCCCTGCCATGTGGTTTCATGTTAAAATTAATTGTTAAAAGAAAGAATTGATCTAGAATGAAGTCTAGTGTTGTGTTCTGTAAAGCTGTGCCTTTAACAATGTACCTAGCCATGTGGTAACAATGTAACCTTTCT
The DNA here is from genome assembly GCA_035047305.1 of Bradypodion pumilum. Lineage (NCBI taxonomy): Eukaryota > Metazoa > Chordata > Lepidosauria > Squamata > Chamaeleonidae > Bradypodion > Bradypodion pumilum. The sequence continues at coordinate 384,565,828 of JAWDJD010000003.1, forward strand.
GTGTGCAACAGTATAACCTTCAGCTGTATCAATGTAAACCTGATAAGGGGACGCGAGCTAGTGACCACTAGATGGCAATAGCGAGCGTCCAGCTCTCATGGCTCAGATTCACCTGGATCAGCAGCGCAGGAAGATTCCCGCCACCTCTTCACCTGGACAAGAAGGGCGTGACCCTCTACGACGTCACGCAGGCAGCAACCAATAGTCTGTCGACGAGCCACTTTCAAATGTATAGCCTGCTGTATATATTGAGCTACCCATCCGCCATTACCACATGTTCCTCCGGATCATCATGCAATAAACCTGTGTTAAGCCAACCCTTCGGCTGTTTCATTGTCTTTGGTCCCTTACACTAAATTGGCGACGAAGGTGGGATCATGGCAGCCCACGGGACCAAGACATGCGCCGGTTTCGAGATCAGGAAACCGGGCGACTGAGAGATCTTCGAAATGGACTTCCAGGCAGCACTGATTGAGTCCGAAGTCACGGAAGAGGCAAAGAAAAAGGCCATCTTCACCAGGATGCTCGGACAAGAAACCAAAAGGACCTTGGTGGACCTGATCGCACCGAGGAGGGTGAGCGAATTCAAGGCCAAAGAACTCATGCAGATGCTGCGTGAGCACGTCCGGCCCGCCACGGCGATGTTTCCCGCTCGGAGTGCGTTCTGGAGGCGAGTCCAAGCGCCTGGGGAGACGGTCGCCGCATTCGTGGCGGCCCTGCGGCTGGCGGCCGGCCCGTGCAAATGGGAGAATGTCGAAATCACCCTCCGGGACTGTGTGCTGTGCGGCCTGAACGACGCCGAAACCCAGCGCACATTGATGAACCAAGAGCCGCCTCCCATGTTGCAGGAGGTCATCAGAGCGGCACAGGCCGCGGAAGCTACAAAGGCTGGGGTACAAGAACTCCAGGACTGGCGGCCGAGGTCGAGCAAGGCAGAGACTCCAGTGCATGCAGCCCGGCGAGCTTCGAGGTCGTCCGCAGAGAGCAGCGACGACGAGGACCTCTGGAGGGTCCGGAAAGAGAGCCGGCGGTGCGACGGCTGTGGAGCGGCCCACGACCGCGTAAAATGCCCGTTTCGGAAGGCCGAGTGTCACAACTGCGGCCGCCGCGGGCACATCGCCAAGGTGTGCAGGAAGAGGCGCGAGACCCGGAGAAGCTCGGCAGACCGTTCCGCGGGACAAGACCGCTCAACGAGACCCAAGGACGGCGCTCAGGCCACGCGGAAGCAGGACGGCATGGGCCGCATCTCCAACGGCAGCGAGGACGACGCCCCAGTATTCAGCGTGTCCGTAGGACACCCCCGCTACTTTGTTGAGGTACTAGTTCAAGGGGTTCCCATTAGAATGGAAATTGACTCGGGGTCCTCATATTCAATCATTTCCCAGAGGGAGTTTTTGAGAATTGCCCCCCACAGGCGACCCAAGCTCAAAGTGTTGAGGTCCACACTACGGGATGTGCAAGGGAACAGCATTCCAGTGTTGGGGGTTGGAGAATTTCAGGTTAAATTCAAGAAGCACGCCGCGTCTCTCCCTCTAGTCGTGCTTAAAGGGGGAGATTGCAGCCTCCTCGGGACTCAATGGTTTCAGCCCCTGGGTTTGTTTATTGGGGGGGGGGGGGTGCACGCCGTTGGGATGCACGCCGTTGGGACTGACCCGATTCAGGAGGTGTGCGAGCCACACCCCGAAGTTTTCAAAAAAGGACTGGGGAAATTCAAGGGGCCCCCAGTGACATTCGACCTGGACCCGGAGGTCCGCTCAATTCGACTCAAACCACGCCGGGTGCCGTTCGCACTCAAGGACAAGATAGAGGCGGAACTGGACAAATTGGTGGGCCAGGGAATCCTTGTGCCTGTTGATTCTGCGGAGTGGGAAACTCCAATTGTAACCGCACTAAAGGCCAATGGGGAGGTCCGCATATGCGCCGATTACAAGTGCACCATCAACAAGGCGATCCGCCCGAATGCGTATCCGGTGCCGGTAGTCAGCCATCTGCTGGCCAGGTTACACGGGGGAAAGTGTTTCGCTAAGCTCGACTTAGCACAGGCCTACCAGCAGCTTATGCTGTCCCCTGCCGCAGCCGCTGCGCAGACCATAGTCACCCATAAGGGGGCGTTCCAGGTGACGCGCCTTCAGTTCGGCGTAAATTCGGTGCCTGGAATTTTCCAGTCACTCGTGGAACGCCTCCTGAAGGGGCTAGAGGGGGTGTTGCCTTATTTTGATGACGTGTTAATAACGGGGGGGGAGTCGGGTCGAATTGGCCAAGAGGTTGGGGAAGGTTCTGACAATATTCGAAAAAGCGGGGTTGAGACTGCGAAAAGACAAATGCGTCTTCTTCGTGACCGAGGTTTAGTTCCTAGGGTTTTGTGTGACCCCTGAGGGGATAAAACCATCCAAATCCAAGGTGGCCGCCATTAAGAAAGCCCCCCGCCCCACCTCCAAGCCCGAGCTGCAGTCGTTCCTAGGACTGCTCAACTTTTACCACTCCTTCCTCCCCCGGAAGGCAGCAGTGGCTGAACCGCTACACAAATTGCTAAAAAAAGACCAGACATGGAAGTGGGGCGATGACCAAGAAAGGGCATTTAGTGAACTAAAAAGTCTCCTAGCGTCTGATGCCATACTGACCCATTTCAACCCCAAACGCCCGGTAGTCCTGACCTGTGATGCATCCCCGGGGGGGGGGTGGGGGCGGTGCTGTGCCACGTGCTGGAAGACGGAAGGGAGGCCCCGATAGCATTTTACTCCAGATCCCTGTCCCAAGCAGAGAGAAATTACGCACAGACAGACAGGGAGGCACTAGCGATAGTTGCGGGGACGAAAAAATTTCACGATTTTCTGTATGGCCGCCCCTTCACCATTGTAACGGACCACAAGCCCCTGCTAGGCATTTTTACCGCAGATAAGCCCACGCCACAGATCCTGTCCCCGAGGATGCTCAGGTGGGCTATTTTTCTCAACGCGTACCAGCATGCGTTGGTCTACCGGCCCGGGAAAGAGATCAGCAATGCGGACGCTCTATCAAGGTCTCCCCTCCCCCTGACGCCCAGCCAGGTGAGCAAGGGGGAGCGAGACCATCAGGTTCTTATGATAGAGGTGCTGGATTCGCCCCCCGTAATACCCGCCGACATTGCCAAAGCGACAGAGAAGGACAAGACGTTAGCGGCAGTTAGGTCCTGGGTACAGAAAGGGTGGCCGGCGTCCTCCCCAGCGGAGGAGTTCGCCCCATTTTTCAGGGAAAAGTTAGAGCTGTCCCTAGAGAGGGGGTGCCTCTTGTGGGGGCAGCGGGTGGTGATTCCCATTTCCCTTCGGCTGCGGGTGCTCAAACTGCTGCACGTCAGCCACCCCGGCATCGTGCGATCCAAAGCGCTGGCCCGGAGTTACTTCTGGTGGCCCCAGTTGGACGCCGACATCGAGCACATGGTCAGCACTTGTGAAAGTTGCCAATGCTTCAGACCAGAGGAGGCCCGCCTTCCCCACAGGGAGTGGGACACGGCTAAGGGGCCGTGGTCCCGGGTGCACATTGATTTCGCGGGCCCGTTCAGAGGCACCCTGTTTCTTCTTGTCGTGGATGCCTTCTCCAAGTGGTTGGAGGTTATCCCAGTCACGAGCACCTCCTCGGCCCAGACCATTAAGCATTTGCGGAGGCTCTTTTCCACGTTCGGCATACCCGACACATTAATTAGCGACAACGCTAGTTGTTTCACGTCCTCCGAGTTTAGGGTGTTCATGGAGATTAACGCCGTTCGGCATATCACCTCCGCCCCGTTTCACCCAGCCACCAACGGTCAAGTGGAGCGCCTCGTCCGCACCACGAAGGACGCGTTGCGGCGCATGGGCCCCGGGGATCTGAACCTACAAGTGTGTCAGTTTCTGCTAGGGTACAGGGTGACCCCGTTGGCGTCAGGATACTCCCCCGCAGAGCTCTTAATGCGTAGGAAACTGACCACCATCCTTACTAGGCTAGACCCCACGAGGGTAGAGGACAAGGGAAGGAACATTGGGCTAGAGGCCACCAAGAGTTTCAGTGTAGGCGCCCCCGTGCATTGCAGGAATTACGCCAGCACGGGCCCAGCCTGGGTACCGGGCGTAGTTGTGGAGCAAACCGGCCCCGTGTCGTACCGCGTGGAAACCAGCACAGGGCTACTGTGGAGGCGGCACGCGGACCAGCTCCGACGCAGGGTCCCCGATGAGCAGGGCGCAGACCAAACAGAGAAAAAATCAGCGTTAGGGTTCTCCCCCACCCGTTCAGCCCAAGGGGGAGGAAAAGGGGGCCGCGGGCCCCCACCAAGGGGGGAGGAGGAAAGGGGGGATGTTCTCGTAGATATCCTGGGGGATTTTTCTGAGGAGGAGGAACCCGACCCCATACATATCTCGCGGAATTCCCCCACAAATGCGGATACCCCAACCGAGTTAGAATTTGATTTTCAGAACCGGGGGAGTTTTTCGGAGTGGTCCCCCACCCGTCCAAGCGAGAAGAGGGGTTTTTCGTTAGCCCCGATCACCCCCGGTCTGCCCACAATGGAGTTTTTCCCTTCCCCTAAGGCCGCCAAACCACGGCAAGCCACTAACGAGTCTCCCTCTCCCATTACAGGACAAGGGACCGGGGAACAAAGAAGCAGTAGCGCCCCCGGGGGGGGGGGTCAGCCCTCATCACGGCCCAAACGCACGTGCAATAAGCCATCTTGGCTGAGAGACTTCGTCTCATCCTAGGGGGGAGGGATGTTGTGTTCTGTAAAGCTGTGCCTTTAACAATGTACCTAGCCATGTGGTAACAATGTAACCTTTCTGTGTGCAACAGTATAACCTTCAGCTGTATCAATGTAAACCTGATAAGGAGACGCGAGCTAGTGACCACTAGATGGCAATAGCGAGCGTCCAGCTCTCATGGCTCAGATTCACCTGGATCAGCAGCGCGGGAAGATTCCCGCCACCTCTTCACCTGGACAAGAAGGGCGTGACCCTCTACGACGTCACGCAGGCAGCAACCAATAGTCTGTCGACGAGCCACTTTCAAATGTATAGCCTGCTGTATATATTGAGCTACCCATCCGCCATTACCACATGTTCCTCCGGATCATCATGCAATAAACCTGTGTTAAGCCAACCCTTCGGCTGTTTCATTGTCTTTGGTCCCTTACACTAAATCTAGTAATGAGCTTCAGCTCTTGTTTTGCACAAATCTCCTACTAACAACAATTTTGTGCCATCTTGCCACTTTTGACTTATGGCGATTCTTTTCAGGGCTATGGGAAACACACACACAGAAGTGGGTTTTATCATTCCTGTCCTCTAGGGAGGGCTCTGGGACTGTGCAGCTTACCAAAGGCTACACAGGTTGGTTCTTTCACCCAGGAAGCTCAGTGGAGAATCAAACTCCTGACTTCTGGCTCCACAACCAGATACCTACACTATTGAGCTATCTTGCCAGCTACAAATGTCCTAGTGCCGTGATGGCGAACCTTGGCACTCCAGATGTTCTTGGACTTCAATTACCAGAAGCCCATACACATTGTGAATCCACACGAATGGGTTTACTGTGATTCATCTGGCCCACGCTGCCCTCGTCGCTCCCGGAAGCGGAAGTAAAATGCATCTGTACGGAGGAATGGTTAACCCAGAAGAGTCTTAACTGTATGGGCGCATTTTACTTCCGCTTCCGGGAGCGACGAGGGCAGCGCGGGCCGGATGAATCGCAGTAAACCCATTCGTGTGGATTCACAGGGTGCTTGGGCTTCTGGGAATTGAAGTCCAAGAACATCTGGAGTTCACCATCACGGCACTAGTGGCACTTGGAAAAAGTGTACCTCCAATGTGCTGCACCGCCTGCAGTTCCATTGCCAACATAACCAGTGGGGATTCTGAAGTGCCTTCAGCAATTCTAATGCCAATTTAGATTTTGCAAGTGAGACTTCACTTTCTACTGCTTCCTCCGTCATTTTGCACAGGAATATGTGACCCAGAACTCAGCCAAACCTGCCATTGTCCAGGATGTGGAAGCCATGGTTCACCAATACGAGAGCTCTTCCTATTCTGCTAGATGGACGCTCAAGGTCACTTGGGTGAATGCCCAGCGGTACCCGGCACAGCAAAAGACCAGCAGAGTGAGTGTTTGAAACCAGCTTTCAACCTTGGCAACCAGGAAGCGACTTCCCCTTCCCTCTGTTGTATATGTTACCAAATAGGTTGGGGTACCACGGGTGGATGTGGCACAGAGGAGGGGAGAGAGGCCCCCTGAAAATAAGATATTCCCTGAATGGAGCTCTTTTGTTAATGGAAGGCAAATCTAGGAACCAACCTGTGACTTTACTGCAGCACCATTTATGGATTTGTAAATGAAAGGCTCATTTTTTAAAAAGGCTTTGCAGTTAAGTTGGGAATATCCTGTTAATATTTTATGTCATCGTACTTGCCAGTGTATTTGCTAGTATCCATGTCTTCTCTACCTGCTTCCTGGAGTCTCTCTTTTTCCTAATGGCTGTGATGAGTGTGGGGATGTGAGACCTACAATTCAAAAAAAGTATTTTCTTCAAGTTTATTCGAGGGATAGTTTGAGCCAGCACCATCCATGAATAAGATTCTTGTCAACCTTCCTGTGCATTAACTACCAGAACAGAGAGACAGTTGATTTTTGTGAACAGATATACATACAGGTCACACGTCCCATATCTGCACATTCAGTATCCATGGTTTCAATTATCTGCAGGGTTAAAGCAAAGCAATCACATTTACATATTGCCCCATAATGCTTAGAGCACTTTCTGGGAGATTCACAAGTTAACTTGCATTTTGCCCCCTAACATGCTGGGTATTCATTTAACCAACCTCAGAAGAATGGAAGGCTGAGTCAACCTTGATTCCTAGTCAGGATCAAACTCACAACCTTCTGGTTGTAGTATAGCACTTTAACCACTCTGCCACCAGGGCTCCTGGAAGTATTCAATAAAAAACCCTGAAATAGATTGTATGTATGTATGTATGTATGTATGTATGTATGTATGTATGTATGTATGTATGTATGTATGTATGTATGTATGTATGTATGTATGTATGTATGTATGTATGTATGTATTTCTATGGTGCATTACCGGGGGTGGCCTCTAGAGGACACTGTTATAGTCAGGATCAAACTCACAACCTTCTGGTTGTAGTATAGCACTTTAACCACTCTGCCACCAGGGCTCCTGGAAGTATTCAATAAAAAACCCTGAAATAGATTGTATGTATGTATGTATGTATGTATGTATGTATGTATGTATGTATGTATGTATGTATGTATGTATGTATGTATGTATGTATGTATTTCTATGGTGCATTACCGGGGGTGGCCTCTAGAGGACACTGTTATATGCAGTTTCAGGTAACCACAGTAAGTCTTGGAACATATCCTCCAAGGATCTGGGAGGGGGAAACTTGTACTTATCATGAAAAAATGACAGTAAAATAAAGATTAAACACTTAATCTGTCAGAAACATGGTGTGTGTGTGTGGACAAAACTAGCTGATGAACTAGGATTTGATTTCAGGCTAGTTAATTTGCATATTCTTTCCCTGTCCCCCCTCCCCAAAGACAAGGAAGACATTTATACTTTGCAACCGGTCAACTGGAAAAACCTTATCCCCCACTGTTATGATCTATCTATCTATCTGTTCTTGTAGACTAACACTTACCAAGCCATCCTGACCACTGACGGCTATAGAGCATACACCATTTTCCTTTATCAACATGATGGAATGCAGTGGGACTACACAAAACTGCCCTCCACAAATGTACTGATAGGATACACCAGGTATGTGAATCTGTCTGCACCAGGTGAAAAAGAGAGGAAGAACCAGACGTAGCCCATGCAGATTTATCCTGATCTATGCATGCTCAGAGTTGCATGTGAGTGTTTTGTTCCCTTTGTGTGCTACTCGGAAGGGCAAAAGGAGGATTACCATGGATGTGGGTTTTCAAATAGGTCTGTAATGAACTGGAGGTGATTATGAGCAGGTGAGCTTTGGGTTACGGGGAGGTTGCAGTCCAGACTGTTTGATCCAGATTGATTCAATACATGAGCTCTTATTAACAAAAAAAAAAAAAAAAAAAAAGGGGGGGGGGAGGAAGGAAGGACGGTGCCTCTAAAACAGGGGTGCCCAAACTTTTCGAACAAAGGGCTGGTCACATGGTTCAGTGGGCCAGTCATGTGGTTCATCCCACTGGAAGGAGAAGTAAAACGCACCTTGCTACCCTCCTCCATCCTACATGGGGCTGCCCTTAATGACTATTCGGAGGCTGCAGCTGGTCCAGAATGATGCGGCCCGGGTGGTGATGGGGTGTGGACATTATGCCCATGTCTCACCACTGCTTTGGGAGTTGCACTGGTTACCAGTTTACCTCCGGGTGCAATTCAAGGTGCTGTTTTTGACCTTTAAAGCCCTATATGGTAGTGGGCCAGGTTACCTAAGAGACCGCATCGGCCTAAGGACATCTGTCCGTCCAACCAGAGCAGACCGGAGGGGCTCTCTAATTGTGCCATCAGCCATGGGGGCTCGCCTCTCTGGCACGAGGAGGAGGGCCTTCTCCATGTCCGCACCGGCCCTTTGGGACCTCCTGCCAGTAGAACTGGCTCGCGGGCCAAGTTTGAGGTGCAGGTGGAGGGGTGGCTTCTGTTGGGTGGTTGGTATAGAGGATTATGCCTTCCCCCACGGTTCCTTCGGTACCTGCACCCCTTTTTAGGGGGTGGGTTCTTAATTCTGTTTTATCTATTATTGTGAACCGCTCTGAGTTGGCCTTGGTCGAGTGGGTGGTATAGAAATTCAACAATTAAATTAAATTAAATTAAATGAGGGTGGTGAGGGCCAGATGAATTGGCATTAGGGCAGATCTGGCCCACAGGCCATAGTTTGGGCACCCCTGCTCTAAGTGTACATGTACAAAGGAGGTTACATCTAGTGAATCTTGCTAGCAAAATTTTAAGACATTGAAACTCTCCACCCAAAGGCAAATATGAGGACAGTAAATTATTACAAGATGCAATCAGAAAGACAGTCGTAAGGTATAGAATTATAATGACCCCCAAAGATCTCATTAGTGAAATTTTGCAAAATTTTGTGAAATTTTGCTAACACAGAATATGAAATAGAAAGTATATTTTTTATCCAGGGACCTGGCTCAAACTTTGTTGCTGGTTTCAGATGGAGAACCAGCCAATTTAATTAATGGCAGATGGGTGAGTCAACTCCTATGTCAATCCTATTGAGACAACAGGACAACTTGGTTGGCACTGGCAAAAGGATATTGTCCATTGCATTAATCTATGAAAGGCAAGAGCTGGAAGAATTCCTATATGAACAGGAAGGATATTGCGTGTCCTTGGAAAGACGAGGATCAATGTTTTGCTTCTTTTTGTCTTCAGTGGTGATGGATTTTTCAAAAATGATGATCTGATGACCAAAACGCCAGCTGAGAAATATCGTCCAGATCACTTCAAAGGTTACAATACAGGTACAGTAGATAGTCACAGGCACCAACCCCCTTCCTAGATGTTTGTCTGCCACCTTGAACTAGAAGGAGGATTTTCATTTTTGGATGGAGAGTGGAGTAGAAGTCTGGACGAGGCGTTTGAAAGCAAGAAATTGCAAGTAGAGAAATAGGTACTGCTTTGGTGGGAAAGGTAGCAGTGTTCCATGCGCACCAATGTCTGGTCATGCCTATCATAGGACCACCCCTTAGAGTCAGACAAGACTGGCTTTCAAGCAAGGGAGACCTTTACCTTTCCTTTAATAAACACTCAGTGAGGTAGGCCACCATTATTATTCCTGGGAGCAGAGCGGAAACAGAAATGATACTGGGTTTGACTGGGAATGAGGTAGCAGTGATGGTTTAAGGTGTCAGCCCATGGAATCAGTGGCTCAGGTAAGTGCTGGACCTCCACTTTGTTAGCTTACATTTTAATTCCAGACAGAGGTGAGCATAGAGAGGAGAGGAGCAGATGTGGTCCTGCCCCTCTTGATTCTGTGCTTGAAAATGAGCAAATCACAGCTCATGTGGCTCTGGGTACTAAAAAAGAACACATGCACCAAAGGTAGGGAGAGAGAATGGCTTTATTAAAGATATTTTGCAAAAGGGCCTTCTTCTTTCCACCCTCCTCCAAGAGATGGGTAAGAGAAAAGAAAGACAGGCAGTTCAGCAGCACAGGAAGTTTTCTAGACTAAAACAAAAGACAGTTTTAGAAACCATGCGCTCCATTGTTACCCCATCCTGAGCTCTGCTCCTCTTTCTCAGACTTAAGCCAGTTTGATGACTGGGGTATCTCAAGGCCATTTCCTTGATGGTCGGGCCACTAAGGACCATCTCCTGTCCTCTAGAAACAGGGATCAATGGGAATTAACATGTACAAACACATAGAGCAGAGGTGCCCAAACTACAGCCCACAGCACTTAATAATCTGGCCTGCACCGCCTGCACCGCTCCCGGAAGCGGAAGTTAAATACGCCCATGCATGCACAAAACACTGCTGTAAAGCACCCACAGTTGTTGTAAACGTGATCGGCCTGTGGCCTGAAAAGTTTGGACACCCCTGACCTAGAGAAAGGTGGAGGTAGGAGGGCTGAGAGTGGGTCTTAACAGTTACACAGAAGCATGGGGAGAGGGCGAGGAGGGACTTTTTACTCTTTAGTTGATTTATAAAATTCAAAATGGCTTTTCTTTGGCTACCACTCTCTTCCAGCTGTTGACCAACTGCTTTTGCTTCCTTTGCTGCTCCATCCAGGTGTGAATGGCCAGTGGCTCTACAAGCTGGGCAGCTGGATCCAGGTGAACTACCGGCAGAAGTGCCTCGACTGGGTTAACCGCGAGCCACAGCCGTCAGTCTGGAACCAGAACCTGCCCGTCTGCCCTTGCTCGGTGCAACAGGGCCTGTCGGACCGCCGCTACACACGTAGCCAAAACGGTACATTACGTAGAAGGCCTGGAACCCTGCACAGAGCTGGAAAAAGTTACTTTTTTGGACTCCATTTCCCAGTATCCAACATGGGAACTGTACTCTGAAGAGGTCACTTTTTCTAGTATCTTCTATGCAGTCTGGTGGAGGAAGGAAGCACTGTGAAAATGCCATTCTCATATTTAAGCCTGTGTAATAGATCCCTTGGGGGACTGCAGTGGCTTAGTGGTTAAGATGCTGAATTTGATGACTGGAAGGTTGGCAGGTCAGCAGTTCAACATGTGAGTCCTGCATGATGGAGCGAGCTCCAGTCGTCTGTCCCAGCTCCTGCCAACCTAGCAGTTTGAAAGAAAGGAATTGCAAGTAGATAAGTAAATACCACTTCGGTGGGAAGTTAAACAGTGTTCTGTGCACTCTGGTGTCTGGTCATACCTGCCATATGGTATGACTGTATAGAAACATCTGCAGACACAGACAGCAGTGGCTCTTTGTCTGGTGGCACAGGTAAAACCACTCCTTAACTATCTCACTTACCTTGAAAGCCTAATTAGGGTTGCTATAAGTCAGATGAGACTTGATTGGCACACTGCAACATTAGCAAGATCCATAAGATCCTCCTAAGTCCATATCCTTGGCTCTGAAGTGCTCACCTCCGTCCATTGTCCTGCTGTGCCTTAACTTCCCACATCTCTTCTCATGTTACTTTTAATGATTCTACTTTGTTTCCTCTCCCAACAAACCATGAAAGTGGTCCAGAGTTTGTTTCAGGCTTTCTTATTTGGTTCATTGGGAAAGGAAAAAGCCAGAGAAGAAGCTGCAGCCACTTGTGTATTACATGCAGGGCAGAGTTTAGCCAGGTCTAAACTTTAGCCAGCCTTGCTAAAAACAGGAGAGCAATCGGGTTACTACACCAACCAGTTGCTTATGGTAAACCCCAACTCCTGAAGTGATAATTTCATCCAAAAGCAAAGTCCATCTCTTTCACCATAAATGAATCCAGTGGTGGAGTTGTTAGAAATTTAAGCAGAGGGCCTGAGTTTGAGAAGATGGTATTTATACATATACACAGATCTCTCTTTTTAAAAATCCTTGTAAAATCAGAACACATTGTTTTCCTTAGATGTCCCCACCTCTCCACCCCTGAGGTTTCACAGCATGGAGCAAACAATACGACTTTACCTTTTTGCAGGTTGGCTGGATTCTCGTGTAACCATGCTGCATTCCTCCATGCCAAACAAATACGGTGCTGGAGTCCGATGCCTGTACGATAAAAGCCATAACCAGCTTGTGGAAGGGCGTCAGGAGAGAGTCTGGAAACACTGGAGAAATTCCCCCTTCGCTGGTGAGCAGCATATTGAATAATGTGTAGAATTGATCTTGTGCTTCTACATGATCAGGGACTGTGGTGGCCCACTGGTTAAGATGCTGAACTTGATGACTGGCAGGCCAGCTGTTTGAGACCCGAGTGCTGCATGATGGAGTGAGCCCCATTTCTGCCCCAGTTCCTGCCAACCTAGCAGTTTGAAAGCAAGAAACTGCAAGTAGATAAATAGGGACTGCTTTGGTGGGAAAGGTAACAGCATTCTGTGTGTTCCAGTGTCTACTTCTGCCTGCCACATGATCACAGAAATGTCTGCAGACACAGACGGTCCTAGTTCTTTGGCTATAAGCAGAGATGAGCACTGAACCCTAGAGTTGGATGCGACTGGCTTTCGAGCAAGGGTGACCTTTCCCTTCTACATGATCTCCATTTCTTGAGCAAAAACCAGCCTCTAGGGGAGAGCTTTTATTGGGATTGGTATCCGTGTGTGTGTGTTGGCAGAGTAGCGGCTTTGCTAAGCGCTAGTGGAAGCTGCGTGCATGATGTCTGCACACACAGATTGAACAGTGACACAAGTTTAACTGAAAAGGAAAACTGCTTTATTTCTGCAGGTGCTCTAAGCCTTTGTGCAACAAACACAAAACAGATAGCTTCTCACTAAACGGCATATGTTCAGCAATACAGTCTCTCTCCAAACTTTGGCAACAAAGTCTGTCAAGCTTACAGGAGGCTGATAAGAGTTTGTTTAGTCCAAGTAGCAGACAGAGCATCTTCCAGCAAATGCTCTGGCTTCACAAGCAGTTGGTCACTGGCCATACCTGTCAAGTACCCGGATTGGCCGGGATTTCCCGTATTTACACGCCGCTTCCTCCACTTTCCTGCCACCATCCTGTCATTTGACCGGCGGGGAAAGTAGTTACTGCGCAGGTCCCGTATTTTCTGGAGCCGCCCAAGCATTCCAACATAAACACATGTGCACACTCTATTTGAATAGAAGTAGTGCTTACAGGAATGTCCTTGGGATGCCAGTAACTCACTGAGAAAGTTCCTTTTTGCAGAGGGTTCAGTTCCTTCCCTCGCTCTCTGGCTTGGCTTCGATGGGCAGAACTCCAGCTTGCATTCTGTGGTTAGTTCAGCAGAATAACCCCTTGTGCCAATTCAGTGCATGATCATGACACAGGCATGACCCCCTATGCTCCTCATCCTCCAAAGAAGGGGCTCCAACAGTGCTTGCTATATACAGTCCTTTTGCTGAGTCATTGATTCAAATGGGCTCAGCTGTGTTTCAGCAAGCAAGGTTGCTTAAAGTGGTACGTGCATGCATCCTATACAATACAATACTACAAAGTACATATTCCTCAAGAGCTTTTGAGGAAGAGCTTGCTCTGTCCAGGTCAGGTTCTTCATGGGAAATGTTTCCAGATCATGCAGCCATGATTTGCTTAGGCAAAACAGTGGCAAATGAGCTTCAACACTAGTAAGTGCAGAGTGATGCATGTTGGGGTAAAAAAAACCCAATTACATTTATAAACGGATGGGGTCTGAACTCTCTGCGACAAACCAGGAAAGGGACCTTGGTGTCCTGGTGGAGCCCCCTCAATGAAGGTGTCAACCCAGTGTGCCTCAGCAGTGAAAAAAGCAAATTCAATGCTAGGGATCATTAGGAAGGGTATAGAAAATAAGTCAGCAAGTGTCATTTTGCCTCTTTATCAATCCATGGTGAGGCCCCATCTGGAATACTGTGTACAGTTCTGGTCGCCATACCTCCAGAAGGATATTATGGAGCTGGAAAAAGTGCAGAGGAGGGCAACCAGAATGATGAGGGGACTGGAACACCTTCCTTACCATCTGAGGCTGCAACGGTTGGGCCTCTTCACTCTTGAACGACGGCGTCTAAGAGGTGACCTGATTGAAATTTATAAAGTCATGCACGGTGTGGACAAAGTAGATAAGGAAAAACTGTTTTCCCTATCGCACAACACTAGAACTAGGGGACACTCCATGAAACTTTTGGGTACTAGTTCTAAAACAAATAAGAGAAAGTACTTTTTCACCCAGAGGATTACTGGTCTATGGAACTCCCTGCCAGAAGAAGTGGTGACAGCTGTCAGTCTTGACAGCTTTAAGAAAGGATTAGACAAGTTCATGGAGGACAAGGGTATCAATGGCTATAATTATGGCTACCTAAGGACAACCTCCGGGTTGGAGAGATAGGCAGGATATCTCTCAATGCCATTTCCAGGGAATCCTAAGCAGGTGAAGGCATCTGCTTGGGAAGAATACCCTGAAGCCAATGGTGAGCCACTGTGTGAGACAGAATGCTGGACTGGATCATGGGCTCCTGTGGCCTCTTCCAGCAAGGCTGTTCTTATGTTCCCCTCATCATTTCTGTTTCTAGATGAAGAGCTGAAACTGTACCGCTGGTGCTGTAACCAGGCTGGAAGTCAACAGGTCTGCGATAAGTACAACCAGAAGAGAGCCAAGATTGGCTGTGATGGATACCAGCCTCCGGTCCAGGGTGAGTTTGCAAAAGGGGGAAAGTGGGGAGGTTTTCCTTAGAAGGAACAGTGGTTGGTTTCTAAGGGCCACAGTGGCTTAACGGATAAGGTGCTGAGCTTGGTGGCTGGAAGCAGGTCAGCAGTTCGAGACCCGAGTGCTGCACTGAAGAAGTAAGCTCCCATTTTCTGTCCTAGCTCCTGCCACCTAGCAGTTCAAACGCAAAAAAAAATTGCAAGTAGATAAACAGGTACCCATTGGGCGGGAAAGGTAACAGTATTCAGGTCACTTTGGCATCTAGTCATACCTGCAGAAACATCTGCAGATGCAGAGACAGCACACCGACTCCTTGGCTGAAAATGGAGTTGAGCACTGCACCCTAGAGTGAGATACAACTGGCTGTGGGATGGGCATCATTTGGGGACCTGATGTGTAGAATCAACTTACCTGAACAACTAGTCACTCTTGGCTAAACACATGGGTGGAGGCTCTCTGAAGTGCATCGTTCGATCTATCTGAAGGTCAGGGGAATGTCCTCCGTCCCAGTCGATGGATCAGCTTGAAGGCAGTGCGGTCATAAAACAGTGTTTGGGTAGGAATAACAGAAATCAGTATAAATCAGGTGACTAATTAACCTTTGGTCTTCTCCTTGAACCAGCAGCGCCTACATCATCATCATCAGAAGAGGAGGCAGAGAGTCGAGAAAGAGGTGAGATTGTGCAAAGGTGGGAATGTGAGATCTAATCTGCACATGGATTTTCACACACGTGTCACTCTTCAAATCATGCCACCTCCCCAGCTTACAAATGTCCCAATTGTTTCTTTGTACCTGATGGCATCAATTGCCATATGCTAAATAAATAAATAGTAACTTTCCTCAGTAAAGATTGTCTTCCCTAAGAATCTAAGAACTGGCTGTTTGGTTCAGACCACAGCCTGGAAAAATTATTATTATTTTTAAAAAACCCCAACCAGTGCCACAATCCTGGAACTAGCACAGAACTTTTGTCCAAAAATACTATTTGTCCAAGTTCTGGTTCAAAAGGATGGGGAAATTGCTTCCATTCCTGATCTTTGTCCCCATGCTTGTAATTTGAAGTCAAACTGTGCTTGAAATTGGCAATTATTTTAGTTAACACTTCAGAGACCTCTCCGAATTGGTCCTCTTATCCATTTCTCAAGGACTCAGTTAAATAAACTTGACAGAAATTATTTTCAAAGGACGACTTTGCTCTCCGCAGAATGTGGGTTATCTGCAAAAGCTAGAAAGGTCTGAGCTCTCAAAGTGTTGTAGACTACAGCGCCCATCATCCACAGAGCACGCAATTTGGTCCAGTGCGACTGGCAGATACCATACCAGGTTGAGGGGAGCCAATGAGCCAGAGAATCCATTAGCAGTTATTCTAACACCCATGCCCACTTGTCAACCTCTGATTTATTTACTTATGCTTTCAAGTGTCCAATCGGTGGCCAAAATGAGTTGAGGCAAGGCTAGGAATTCTTCCAGGAGTTCCATGGAAGTGAATGGCACTTGTGCTAGTATGCGGCAGTGCAGGGCCGGCATCAGAAATTTTTGTGCCCAGTCCCCCCCCCTTGTGGTTTCCTGTGCATGCGTGGTTTGTTCGCGCATGCGTAGATCAGTGGTTTCCCGGCGGCGCCACGCCCCTGTGGTTTTTTGCACATACGTGGTTTCTTTGTGCATGTGTAGAGCAGTGGTTTCCCGGTACTGCCGGGCCCCCGTCATCTCTGGGGCCGGGCTGGGAGTCCTGATGGTCCCCCCCCCCGGATGGTGGCCCTGCAGCAGTGCTAAAGTAACAATTGTGGTTGTGTGAGATTGTTGCTGTTTTACATAACTCAGGCACTGGTGGTGGTTGTCTCATTATTTCAGGACAGTTAGCTCTGTCTGTGCTCCAACGGATGAGACACAGGGGTGGCCAACCTTGGTGCTTGTTGTGTTCTGTAAAGCTGCGCCTTTAACAATGTACCTAGCCTTGTGGTAACAATGTAACCTTTCTGTGTGCAACATTATAACCTTCAGCTGTATCAATGTAAACCGGACAAGGGGACGCGAGCTAGTGACCACTAGATGGCAATAGCGAGCGTCCAGCTCTCATGGCTCAGATTCACCTGGATCAGCAGCGCGGGAAGATTCCCGCCACCTCTTCACCTGGACAAGAAGGGCGTGACCTCCTACGACGTCACGCAGGCAGCAACCAATAGGCTGTCGACGAGCCACATTCAAATGTATAGCCAGCTGTATATATTGAGCGACCCATCCGCCATTACGACATGTTCCTCCGGATCATCATGCAATAAACCTGTGTTAAGCCAACCCTTCGGCTGTTTCATTGTCTTTGGTCCCTTACACTAAAGTGCTCCAGGTGTTTTTTGACTTCATTTACCAGATGCCCAAGTCAGCACACCTGCTGATCAGGGCTTCTGGGAACTGAAGTCCAAGAACATCTGGAGTACCAAGGTTGGACACTCCTAGATTAGAGGTTCCTGAGCAAAAACTTCTGTCACAGTAACTTGCCATTGTCTCTTGTCAAGTGCTATTTGGCCAAAGTGTGTGTGTGTGTGAGTTGGGGGATTTCTAGGTTGTACGTTCCCCATTTATCAGGAGGAAATAAAGAGGTCATATAGGACCCGCCTGTATTCTATGCTCTCAACGGTCACGTAGCAGAACAAAAAGTAAAGAAGGAGCGATTCCCTTCTTAGGCATGTAGGTCTTCCACAAATCAAGGTGGAGGTGAGCTTTCAAGGCAGGTAGAAAACTTGAAGGCCGTGAATCCAATGAGTTTCGTTTTACTCGTTAATCAATGATTCCTGATGACCAGAAGTTTGGCAGTTTGGCAGGTCATCAGTTTGTGACCCGAGTGCCATATGATGGAGCGAACTCCCATCATCTGTCCCAACTCCTGCCAACCTAGCAGTTTGAAAGGAAGAATTTGCAAGTAGATAAAAAGGTAACAGTGCTCCGTGCACTTCGGCATCTAATCATGCCTGCCACATGACCTCGGAAATGTCTGAACACACAGACAGTGCTGGCTCTTTGGCTGTAAATAGAGATGAGCACTGAACCCTAGAGTCAGATACGACTGGCTTTTGAACAAGGGAGACCTTGACTTTTACCTTTAAGCAGTGACATTTTTTCTTAAAGACTGATGCTAATGTTGCTTCCTTCCTTCCTTCCTTCCTTCCAGACTGAGAGATGCCCACCTTCTCCGGACCTGATTTTGCAACAGATCCACCTCAGTGATTCCCGCCCTCGCAAAACACCCTTTTGCACCTCCTTTTTGTGAAGGAGCTGAACAAGAATTCTATTGCCAAACCCCTTAAAGCTGGAACGAGTGACTTTTTGCGAATAAAATTTCTCTAACACCTCCTTGCTGCTTGCTCATTTTATCATCTTCGTGGACAACAGTACATGTTTCTGTTCCTTATTCTGCTGAGCGACTGAGTTGTGTTTCGGAATTTCAATGGGGAAGAGGGAACTGGGTTGTGGAACTAATGAACTAAGTTCAGCCTTCAAAATGTGCCCACATTTCAATTCCACATGTGTAGGTTTAGTTGGTTACAGCATGGCACTGCAGCTTAGGGGTACATCTGGATTGACAGATGCCCTCTTAGACTAGCCCCGTGATGGTGAACCTTGGCACTCCAGATATTCTTGGACTTTAATTCCCATAAGACCAATCCCCCATGAATCTGCACGAATGGGTTTACTGCGATTCATCCGGCCAGCGCCACCTTTGTCGCTCCTGGAAGTGGAATAAAATGCACCCGTACGGTTAAGACTCTTCCGAGTTAACCCTTTCTCCGTACAGGCACATTTTACTTTCACTTCCAGGAGCAATGCGGGCGGCACAGGTCGGATGAATCACAGTAAACCCATTCGTGCGGATTCATGGGGGATTGGGCTTATGGGAATGAAGTCCAAGAACATCTGGAGTGCCAAAGTTCGCCATCACAGGCCTAGCCAGTAGTTCCTCTTCATTTAACATAATTAGCATATACTGTACAGCATTAACTCAATGAATATAGGTAGTATATAATGGCTGGAAAGCTCCGTGGTTTCGGTATCTGGCTGCGGAGCCAGAGGGCGGGAGTTCGATTACCCCCTGTGCCTCTTAAGAAAAGAGCCAGTCTGTGCAGTGCTGGGCAAACTACACAGTCACAAGAGCTCCTCCTAGAGGATGGAAATGGTAAAGCCACACCTGTGTATTCTCTACCTAAAAAACCATGGGAAGAATTCCCATAAATAAGAATTGACTTGATGGCATGCAATTACATACCTGTCAAGTTTTGGATTTGGAAATAAGGGACATTTCCTGGCAAATACGGGATACTTGACAGCTATGCTTATCCTGTGCTGCCCTCCAATGGTGGCAATAGGGCATTGCAGTCTAATTAATAAGGGATGATGGTGGGAAAGAGGGTAAAATAAGGGGTTTTCCCGACCAATAAGGGATACTTGACAGCTATGCAATTATTTTATTCATTGTTAAACTGAACTGGAGACAGTAAGACTAGGCTCTGAGTAAACCAAAAAGTAAGTTGCATGAGAACTAATTTAATAGATTTGTAATCTAATCTTTTGCAGGTTACAAATCATGTGCCACAATGAATTGCTTTTATCGAAGAAGTACAATATTCAACAGGTAGCTAATAATGTTTAGTACAGCATTCTGTTTATGCAAGTGAAAATAAATGGCTAAATAAGAAAATTATTCGAAAAGTAGAATGAGAGGCAGCAAATGTTGTCTAGTCTTGCCAAATAACATTTGTGGGGCTTCTTTAAATGGAATGGCATAGGTAAGAACTGACTTGATGGCAGATGATGATGATGACGATAGTACAGATCGGCCCCTGTATCTGTGGGAGATACATTCTGAGAATCTACTGCAGATACATGAACCCACTGATAACAGCAAACCCTGTATTTTACATTGCAGACAGTGCCCTCTCGTGCCCAGCTCTGGGAATACACATATATTGTGTATTTCAGGATTTTTTTTAATATTTTAAGACTGAAACCTATGATTTGTTGAAATTGAAACCAATGACTTGTTGAAAATTTGTACGAAAAAGCAAAATGTAACACCCTGACCATGGTCTCTAGATTTTCCTCTGCTGCAAACGAATAAAATAATTAACACTTTCATATTGCTTTCGGTTCTGTGCCAAGGACTTTCCCAGTCCTGGGTACAAAAAAGAGAAAGCTCATCACAATCCAGGCTTGTTGGATTGGGGCCACGAAGCGGCTGTCGGGTTCCGGAGGAGACTGGTCAAGCAATGAGACACGAGGCAAGATGGAGCGAAGACCAGTCCTTTAATGAGGGCAAATCATCAGTATTTATCATGTACAGGCTGCATGCAAAAGAACTGCGATCTGACAGGATCCACATGCCATGTTTACACGAGTTAATTGGGGAAGTCTTCAGGGGAAGTTAATTAACTAACTTAATCAACGACAGGGGAAATCCATTGTTCCGTGTTATCCGGGGTAAACATGTGGCTGGTATTGGTTTTAGGACTTAGAGTAATCCGCAGGTGCGAGATTACCTATTACATGACTAGCGAGTTAGTCATTAGCTTCCTATTGTCCGAGCTGCTTGTCAGGTCAGCTATAGATGAATTAAACCCTATCTAATATTCCGCTCCCCCAATTTCTGTCCCTTCAGGAACCCCTGGTAATGATGTGATCACCCCTCACCGGGGTTCTGTCAGGGCCAGTATACCAATTGTGTGCGCGGATCCCACACAGGCTAAGAGCCAAATAGCTAAGTAATATATCTTGCTTAATGGCCTCTTGAGCTATGCTTACTTAGAACAATCATTTCTTTATATTGGGGTTATTGGTATTTGTTTGGTTTTCCCTGATAAACTTACCACGATGTTATCATTTTGGTTTCCATACTTTCATGCTCACATGTAGGAATGATTTCCCTGCAAGTGAAATAAACTGCCTTTGCAATACTTCCTGCCTTGAAGATTATCCTTCTAAGATAAAAGGCATCTACCCTTCTACCAAAGACCTTATGGAAAGTGTGGGTTTTGAAGAAGGGTTTCAAGGGGGAAGAAAGGCAAATCACAGATGGGTTCCAGGGCATTTCCCAATATACAGAGCAAGAAGGAACGAAGTCGGTATCTTTTGGAATACCAGAAGATCTCAGGTGGGTTGTTTAGTTGTTGGGGCAAAAATCATGGTCTCAGATGTATTTGGATACAAAAGACCAAAGGCAGAATTTTGTCTGTGTTTTATGTTTATTCCATCATTTATTTATTTATGCTGCTCTGTACCTGTTTTGAATATGCTTGGGTATGCAAAGGCAGAACACAGATATTACAAACTTTGCATTATACAGGTGAAACTCGGAACATTAGAATATCGTGCAAATGTTCATTCAGTTCACTTAAAAGGTGAAACAAATCTATGGGATAGACTCACTACATGCAAAGCGACAGATGTCATGCCTTAATTCGTTATAATTGTGATGATCATGACGTACAGCATACATGAGATTATGTGATGATTATGGGGTACATGAGATGGGGGGGTTGGGGTTTTCATAAACTGTAAGCCATAAGCATCAATATTATAATAAAGTAAGGCTTGAAATATCTCGCTTTGCATGTAATGAGTCTCTGTCATATATTTGTTTCACCTTTTAAGTTGCATTACTGAACTGAATGAATATTTGCATGATATTCTAATTTTCCGAGTTTCACCAGTAAATAAATAAATATAATAAAGTGACATGAGGATGAAAATGGTATTTCCATAATGATCAGATTCTTTAAAAAGGATCCTTTGGTTCACAATGCCTCTAGCCACATCTCTAAGCCAACATCACATCCAGAGAAGCAGAAACTGAGTTGGTGTTCTCTATGGGGAACGTGACCCCCTTCTTAATTGGGTTGGCTAATCTGGGGAGTGACAGATGCCCTCTTAGCCTAGGCAGAGCTCTGCAGGAGATAAAGGGCAGGAACTGAAGAGGATCCAGGAGCTTAAGACATCCAACAGGAAGAGTGGTCGCAGGTGGGCTGCTGTCTAATGCAGGTGACTCAGACCAGGTGTACAACCCATGGAAGAAGAACAGCAGTTGCCAGCTAAGGCGAAGAAGCACCAGTCCTGGAAAAGGCAAATCAAAACAAAACCGTAAGGGTGACCTGGCCATGCTTCGTCCAACTCCTCTTCCCCATAAGTAGAAACAAGTTGTGTCATTAAAAGAAATTCTCACAACTGCTTTGTCCACTGGCCGCTGGCAAGTACCTTCTCTGCCATTTTGCTTGGCAGACCGAAATGGCGGCCAACAGTTGGTTCCTCAGCAGTTCTCTCTAACCTACTTTTGTCTACATCTGATGAGGTAAAAATAAAGTGAGCCCATTGGGAATTTCCACCTTCGACATGTACCTTCCTTCCCTCCATGAAGACTTTATATTTTTTTTATCTCCTGCACATCCTTTTTATTCCACTGAAACAGCTCCCCAGGAGATTTTCACTCGAGTCACGCCCTATGGTCTCAATAATTTCAGATGTCACCAAGTAGATGTCAGAGGGCTTAGCATCTAGGTGCACAAGATTCAGGACTACAAAACAAAGGAAGGAAGGAAACAGAGGAAAACAGACTGGTGTCGGTGAAGAAACTCTACGAGAGCCAGGGTCCTCAGCTCCTGGAATCCTAAAGCTTGCATGTCCACGGATGGGGATTCTGGATGTTGTAGTGAAAACGTAATTTGTGTATAAGGTATGGAAATATCCACCCAGAAGGACCAGAAGTAGTCCTGTTGACCCATTCCACACTATGCAGCCAAGAGGGGGAAAGATGGGGGAAATAAATATGGGAAGGAAAGCACTTGTCAAATAATAATTTTGAGTCAGAAAGTATTCTGGGTCGAAATAATTTTTGCTGGAGGAGCTCCGCTCAGGGGACGCCCGAATGAGGCTCCTTTCATGTCCCCGAGATCTTTTCCCACCAAAGTGGTCCCTATTGATCTACTTGCAATTTCTTGCTTTTAAACTGCTAGGTTGGCAGGAGCTGGGACAGACGACGGGCGCTCAAACCGTCATGCAGTACCCAGGTCTCAAACTGCCAACTTACTGGCCTTCCAGCTAACAAGGCAAGCTTCTTAACCACTGAGCCCCTGCAGCTCCTTGCTTATCAATACAAATGCCACTTACCAGTCATAATGGCAGCTACTGTTTCTTTGTGTTTTGTTGTTTGAGCCATGATTTCTAGGGAGAGAAACAAATGTAAAGTTTATGGGCAGAAAAAGGGCTATCACTCAGGGCTACCAAATGAAGGACAAGTAGAGGACAAGTAGAGCAGGATATATGGTTGCCAGGTACTGAAGGGACTGAGGAACCAGGACACTGCTGCTATTGAAGCTCACTGGCTCAGAAGATCTTTCCAGGAAAATGGAAGAATCCATGCAGCGTTGGCAAAGAAGACATCCCTCTGAGATTTCGGAAAGCATTGATGCCACTCAACATGAGCTGAGTAAAAGCTGGAGCAAACCATCCATCCTCACCAGAGCACATGGAAGGGAAGGAAGGAAGGAAGGAACCTATGTTTAGCCCTATGTTGTTTTCAACAAAAAACTCATTTCTATGTGTCAGATGCTTCATGCTGGAAGCTTTTAATTAGCTCACATGTGTAAATATGTAAATAGGTATTTACAATAGTAAAACATAGCTCCACTGGTACAATATCAGCAGGAGGTGGGGTCACCAAAGTTTTTATTCAAAGACTTCCTGCAGAAAGGGGAATGTCAAAGGTGTGGCTTTATACAGAGTGGTTCAGACTCAAATCCTGGTAGGCCCACAGGTATCCTTCATGCTATTGATGCTTTTAACTGCTTTGTGAATTCTGTGTTTTTTTCCCTGTTGTTTTGCTGCCCTGAGTGGTGTTTACACCAGGAGGGCAGGGTATAAATATACAAAATAAATAAATAAATAATGAACTGTGACCAACCACAACACATTTGGTTCTGAACCTTTTGTGTCTATTGGAAAAGCCCTCCATTCCTCAGGGCGCTGAAGCAATTGTGAATTTGTTTGGGGGTTTCCCCCCTCGAGAGACACTAAAGCTTATCATTTACCTTGAGGAGCCATAATATTGTGACTTCTCCTGCAATGATAACAACAGGTACAACAACAAGAACAAATATTAAAAAGCTTACCTAAGAGCTTGATGGCTCCCTCCCTCAGAGACTGTCTGGGATTTTCCAGATAACTGAATGCCTGCTCCAGGAGAATGCCTTCTCCACGTTCCCTATAGCGTTTCACCTACAAAACATGACCCACAAAAGGAGAAGGCCCTTTACCTTCTGAAGGAACATGGCAAGGTTATCAAGCCTGGAACCTGGGCAGGGTTGACCCCCCCCACACACACACACACACACTGACTTTCATCAGAGGTCCATGGAGAAGGAGGCATGATGATGTCCCCCTTCACCAGCCACGAATCTCAACAAGAACCACTCACAAGGCTGGTGCAGAAGGTCCAGGGTTCATTCTCATTAATGGTCAGTTGGATGAAGGATTTCATAAACTGGTCAACTTTTCTGAGGGAAGTCCAACATGCCTGCAGTAGAGGAAAGCAGGAGGAAAACAGTTTCCACCAGGTAGTTCGGTAGATCAGGATCATAGGTCCCCGGGCCTAATCAGGAGCTTCATTTCTAGCCCAGGTGTGACTTTAGTCAAGCTGGAGAATGAAGGTTGGCAGCATGTGGTGGCCACCTTGGATATACCTTTGGTTCCCAGGAGGCACTAAGGAAAGTATCCTGTAGGCTTCTGAGTCAAATTCAAGATCATGGGTCTAACCTATAAAGCCCTGAATGGTTTAGGACAGGGGTTGCCAACCTTTCAAAGTCAGGGGGCAGGGTCATGCATGCTCCCTCAGACAGTTGAGCAGGCTAGACTGGTGGTTCCTCCTGCTGTAAATGCTGCCGCATCCACTTTCGCCACACACACACACACACACACACACACACACACACACACACACACACACACACACACACACACACACACACACACACACACACGGTATTCTGCAAGCTGGCCACAGCAGAATTTTTCAAAAAGGAATTTGTTAACCTCCTGTCCCTTTGTTGATGTTGCTGCCATTTATGGTTATGAATTTAACCACTGCCACTGTCTTTTTAGATATAAGAGGTGTATATTTGGGATTAGATTTATTTTGTTAAAGTTTGGCTGATATATTGTATTTGTTATTGTATTTATATATGTGTATGATCGCCATCCAGCATGACAGATTAATCAGATGGGCAGCCAGCCAGCCCAGCCCAGCCCAGCCCAGCCCAGCCCAACCCAACCCAACCCAACCCAACAAACAAACGTATTAGGCCAGACAACCAGATGTGGGGATTCCAGGCTGAGACTTGACTTGAGAAGGGTTCAATCATGTCCATGCTAGACCATAAATAAACTCTCAACTCAAGCCAGACCCCAGTCTAAGCTGGGGCTTCAACCCAACCATTCCTTTCTGTTATTAGAATCAAGGGGATCTTTAGAGTCTGTTCCAGGAGACATAGAAAGAGTCGCAGTATGGACTAACACAGGTTTATTGGTTGATGATCAGAACGAACATGTGGTAATGGCGGAGGTATCTCACATTATATACAGTGGTACAACACATATGAACTTGGCTGCGCGGTAGCTCATTGGCCTCTACCGGCGTGACGTCATCCGGGTCACGCCCATCTTCGGTGGTGGATCAGAAGTAGTTGTTTGCTGCGGGAAGTTCCCGTGGCTGCAGGTGATTTGAGGAATGATGACCATGTGAGTTGAACACTCGCAGCTGCCCTCTATAGGCAGCTTGCTCGCGTTCCTTTAACAGCTGGGTTACATTGTGATTGTGGCTGGGTTACATTCATACATTTCTTAAAGCAACATTGTACATTCATATGAAGCAGCATTGTACATACACAACATCCCTCCCCCCTAGGATGGGACGAAGTCCCTCAACCATTGTGGCTTGCCGCACGTGCGCCTGGGGCGAGCGGCCATTTGACTTAATACAGGGGAGCCTGGCTCTGCGGAGTCCTGTCCTGCAATGGAAAGGGAGGACTCGTTAGTGGCTCGGTGTGGGCTCCGTGGTAACCTTGCATTAGGGGAAGGGAATGGAATGAACAGTTGGGAAGTGAACTCCTGTCTACCACTTGAGGAGCTAGGGGTTCCCCCCAGCACGAATCTCGGGACCGACGAAGAGACCCTCGTGGTCTCGCCTCCCCCCCGTACCCTGCCTGGGAGTGCCGGGGACTGTGGTGGTTGGACTCCCCCCCGATGCCTGTCTTGGGGGTGTTGGCCTCCGGGGAGCTGGGGCTATGGTGTATTCTAACACAAAAGGACTGGGGGGACTGGAGGTACCAGGGGCTGAACTGAAACCCCTCTTCTCGCTAGGACGGGTGGGGGACCACTCCGCTACACCCCCCTGGTACCGTAATTCATAATCATCAAACTGATCCCTCTCTTCCAAAGTATCCTCCTCTGTGGCTGAGAACCGAGGATATGCCTTTGTATCCCCGGTTTCCGCCGTGTCTCCCCCTTGGGTAATGCGGGTGGGGGAGGACCCTAACGCTGAATCCCCTTCACTAGTGACCCGCCTCCTGAGTTGGTTGGCGTGCCTCCTCCAGAGTAGACCCGAGCTAGTCTCGACCCTGTAGGACACTGGCCCCGTCTGCTCGATGACTGTCCCTGGGACCCACGCTGGCTCTGACGCCGCGTAGTTCCTGCAGTGAACCGGGTCCCCTGACGAAAAACTTTTGGAGCTCCCTCCCCCTATATTTATGTTTCTCCCTTCATCCTCCACCCTGGACGGATCCATCCGGTCAAAAAGTGTTACCGGACGCCTCCTCATGAGGAGTTCGGCTGGGGAAAATCCTGAAGCTAAGGGGGTTGTCCTGTAGCAGATGAGGAACTGGCACAAATGCAGGTTCAACTCACCGGGACCCATGCGCCGCAGTGCGTCTTTCGTAGTGCGCACTTGGCGCTCTACTTGACCGTTTGTGGCGGGGTGAAACGGGGCAGCGGTGATGTGCCTGATGGCGTTCCGCTCCATGAACGTCTTGAACTCTGCAGACGTGAAGGTACTAGCGTTATTGCTAACAAGGACGTCTGGCAGGCCGAAACAGGCAAAAAGCTTGCGCAACTGCTTGATGGTTGCGGCGGAGGAGGTGCTGTTCATAGGGATTACCTCCAACCACTTGGAATAGGAGTCGACTACCAATAGAAACAAGGACCCGCGAAAGGGGCCAGCAAAGTCGACATGGATCCGGGACCATGGCCCGCGGGCCGTATCCCATTCCCTATGGGGCAACCGGGACTCCTCGGGCCGAGAGCCCTGGCAGCTCTCGCACGTGCCCACTAAACGCTCTATGTCCCCATCTATCTGGGGCCACCAAAAGAAACTCCTGGCCAGAGCCTTGGAGCGCACGATCCCGGGGTGACTGGTGTGCAATAGTCTCAGTACCTTGGCCCTCAGCTTCTCTGGGATAACTACTCGCTGGCCCCAGAGTAAGCAGCCCCTTTCCAGCGACAGCTCTACTCTGCACCTAAAGAATGTTTTGAACTCTTCGTCGGGGGGGGGGGTCGTGGGCCAGCCCTTCCTAACCCAGGAACTAACTTGGGCCAGCATCTTGTCGGCCGCCGTGGCTTTGGCGAGGTCGGCCGGGACAATGGGGGGTGAGTCGAGAGACTCGATCAGTAGGACTTGGTGGTCCTGCTCTACCTCGCATGTGGGGTCCCCTACACTTGGGAGGGGAGATCGGGACAGTGCGTCCGCATGGGAGATCTCCTTCCCTGGGCGATAGACCAGCTCATACTGGTAGGCGTTGAGGAAAATGGCCCAACGCAGCATTCTGGGGGATAGTATTTGCGGTGTGGGTTTACCGGTAGTGAAGATTCCCAACAGTGGTTTGTGATTGGTCACTACCGTAAACTCGCGGCCGTATAAAAAGTCATGGAACTTTTTCGTTCCGGCGATGATGGCTAGGGCCTCCCTATCAGTTTGCGCGTAATTGCGCTCGGCCTTTGAGAGGGACCTGGAGTAGTACGCTACCGGGGCTTCCCTCCCGCTTTCCAACACGTGGCACAGGACCGCCCCCACCCCCACTGGGGATGCGTCACAGACTAAGACCACTGGTTTTTTCGGGTCGAAATGGGTCAGGGTCAGGACAGCGTCCGAAGATAGGAGTGACTTAAGCTCCCTGAATGCTCTCTCCTGCCTGTCCCCCCACCGCCAAGCCGCGTCCTTTTTGAGCAGGGCGTGCAGTGGCTCCGCGACCGATGCCTTCCGAGGCAGGAAGGTATGATAAAAATTTAGGAGCCCTAGAAATGACTGTAGCTCCGGTTTTGCGGTGGGGCGAGGGGCGTTCTTCACGGCTGCAACCTTTGACTCAGAGGGTTTGATCCCGTCCGGGGTTACCTTAAAGCCTAGGAACTCAACCTCCCTCGCAAAGAATACGCATTTGTCCCTCCTCAGTCAAAGGCCTGCCCTCTCGAACACTGAAAGGACCCCATCTAGCCTCTTTGCCAACTCTAATTCGCTCCCCGCCGTTATCAACACATCGCCGAAGTATGGGAGCACGCCTGGAAGCCCCTTTAACAGGCGTTCCACGAAAGATTGGAAAATTCCGGGGGCCGAATTCACGCCAAACTGAAGGCGCGTTACCTTAAACGCCCCCTTGTGCGTCACTATCGTTTGCGCGGCGGCAGCAGCCGGGGTTACAGAGAGCTGCTGATATGCCTGAGCCAGGTCTAACTTGGCAAAACACTTCCCCCCATGTAACGTGGCCAGCAAGTGGCTGACCACGGGCACTGGATATGCGTTTGGCCGAATGGCCTTGTTAATGGTACATTTATAGTCTGCACAAATCCTGACTTCCCCGTTCGACTTAAGGGCTGTAACAATCGGCGTTTCCCACTCCGCCGAGTCAACTGGAACCAAAATCCCCTGCCCCACCAATTTGTCCAGTTCCGCCTCGATCTTGTCCTTTAAGGCGAAAGGCATCCTCCTTGGTTTGAGGCGGATGGGCCGGATTTCTGGGTCCAGCTCGAAGGAAACCGGGGGCCCTTTGTATTTCCCGAGCCCCTTCTTGAAAACGTCCGGGTGCGCGTTGCACACGTCCCGCATTGGGTCAGTCTTGATGGCGTTAATGCCGGACAGTTCGATTCCCAGGGGGGCAAACCACTGCGTTCCCAAAAGGCAGCACCTCCCCCCTTTGAGGACCACTAGGGGCAGTTTCTCAGAGTAGCCCTTGAACTTCACCTTGAAATTTCCCACCCCCAACACCGGGATCCCGTTTCCCTGCACGTCCCGGAGGTGTGACCTCATGGCCCGCAGTTTGGGCCGCTTGTCTGGGGGAATACGCATGAATTCTTTTTGGGACAGGATGGAATAAGATGACCCCGAGTCTATCTCCATCCTCACTGGGACCCCTTGCAACAGTACCTCTACGAAAAACCGCCGGTGCTCCAGGCCCACGCGGTTCACGCCTTCCTCATCGTAGCTGGCTGCGACCTTCCTGGTGCTGGTCACCTTCCGCTGGTGCGTCCGGGGATGGCTGGAACTCCTCTTGTCCTCGACTCGCCCGCGCCTGCATACTCGGGCGATGTGCCCCTTTCGGCCGCAGTTGTGACACTCGGCCTTTCGAAACGGGCACCTCGTGCGGTCGTGGGATGCCCCACAACCGTCGCAACGGCGGTCCTGCCGTTCTCGGGACTGCCGCTTCTCACCACGCTTCTTCGCTGGTGTCTGCCGGGCCGCCTGTACTGGTGACTTGGCCCGCTCGGACGCGGCCTCTCGGGACTTGAACAGCCTCACCCCGCTCCTGGCCTCCTCGGCTGCTTGGGCCTCCCGCAGCACCTCATTGAACGTGAGGCGTTGGTCGCGGGTCATCAGCCTCCTCTGCAGCTCCTCGTCCCTCAGACCACACAACATGCGGTCACGGAGGGCCTGGTTCAGGTCATCCCACTGGCAGTGGACCGCTGCAAGCCTGAGGGCCGCCGCGTAGGCGGACACGGATTCGCCCGGTCGCTGGTCTCGCCTGTGGAACGCGACCCTTGCGGGGAAGATCGAGACGGGCGGCTGGAAGTGCTCACCCAGTCTCTCCAGGATGCGGTCGATGGGGACCTCATCTACCTTCCGGGGGGCCACCAGGGTCATCAGGATCCGCAGCGTGGCCGGCCCCACTTGGGCCAGGAAGTGGGAGCGCATCTTCGCGTCATCGTCGACGCCCGCGGCTTCCATCGCGTGCCGAAACTGGCACTCATAGAGCTCCCATTGTTCGGGCTAGCTCACATTGAACTGGTACGCCTTGACCTTGGGATTCGCCATCGATCCCACCTTCGTCGCCAATATAGAGTCTGTTCCAGGAGACATAGAAAGAGTCGCAGTATGGACTAACAAGGGTTATTGGTTGATGATCAGAACGAACATGTGGTAATGGCGGAGGTATCTCACATTGTATACAGTGGTACAACACATTTGAACTTGGCTGCGCGGTAGCTCATTGGCCGCTACCGGCGTGACGTCATCCGGGTCACGCCCATCTTCGGTGGTGGATCAGAAGTAGTTGTTTGCTGCGGGAAGTTCCCGCGGCTGCAGGTGATTTGAGGAATGATGACCATGTGAGTTGAACCCTCGCAGCTGCCCTCTATAGGCAGCTTGCTCGCGTTCCTTTAACAGCTGGGTTACATTGTGATTGTGGCTGGGTTACATTAATACATTTCTTAAAGCAACATTGTACATTCATATGAAGCAGCATTGTACATACACAACAGGATCACAAAATAAGAAGAGATGCTGGGTGGTTGTTGTTAAAGTACACTTTTATCACAGGTTTGAGGAGTTGGTGGCTACTGGACCGGCGTTTGTAGGCAATGGAACTAGATTCAGCTAGGGAATTGCAAACCAACTGACCACATCCTCAACCTGGGAGAAGTCATGGAATTGACCTTGACAGTAGAGACCTGCTGAGCCCAGAGGTGGGCTGGGATTGCCTTCACTACAGTTGACCAACATTGACTACCTAGTGGTCACGACCCCAACTGACAACTGTTATCTTTGTTTGTTTCTTGCCCAGCAACTAGCTAGGCCAATATCTGAATCTACAACTGTAGGCTTGGCCAAGCTCATCCAGCTGTAGTACAGCTGTGTCCATTTATTTTCCATCTAAGCTGTGGGCCAGTGTTTTTGTTCCCAATATCCTGCTGGGAATTCCTTCTGCCTGGGCCCAGAGAGAAGCTGATAGTCCATCAATTTTCTCTAGTCAGGAAAAAAATCATACTTGGTTCGATAACTGAAGACTCAGCAACAGGAGTTGGACGAGAGAATGGACTTGTTTTATCTATCTATCTATCTATCTGTCTGTGTGTCTGTCCGTCTGTCCGTCTGTCCGTCTATCTATCTATCTATCTATCTATCTATCTATCTATCTATCTATCTATCTATCTATCTATCTATCTATAGCCCAGTCTATATTGCACGGAGTCAGGGCAAGTTACTGGATTATATAAAACAATTTTAGAACGTAAGATATTTAAAACAATGTAAAATCAAACGGCTTAGAACACAAAATCAAAATGTTAAAACTTTAAAGCCAGTTCATTAAAGCTCATGATAATCAAACTTCAAGGGCTCTAATAATGTTTTTACTTGGCACCAAAAATAATGCCAAGGAGCCCCTATGGGAAAGGCATTCCACAGTTGAGGTGCTGTGGCTCAGGACAACCTCCTCCATATATCCCCATAATGAAATGATGGGGCCATAGAGGAGGTCCAGCAGGTTTATCTAAGGAGAGGAGCTGCTTCATATGAGAGCTGTCCTATGCCACTGACCTCAGAATGGGTGCCCAGTCCCTTTTGGATGGTGAGCTAGCTTTCACTCTTTTAATCAGCTTTTCCCAGCCTGGTATCTCCTATCAAGTGAGAACACCCTGAACACATCTGAAAGAGGTCTAAGCAGGCCTGGTCCTGATACCCCAGGGAATGTTAGAGGATGATGGAAGTTGTGGTCTGGCACATTTGGAGAGCATGCGATTGGGGGATCTCTAGCCTACCTGGGCTACCAGGGTGCTCTCGTCCTGAAGATGTACCATGAGGGGCACCAGGCTTTCCATGGTGAACTGCTTCATCAGGTCTTTGTTGTTCCTCCTGGTGATGTCCAGAAGGCAGTTGAAGGTGGAGATGGCTGCCAGTCTCACCTTGTTGGATCCCTGTGCCAGGAAGCAGAAGGACTTGAGCCAAGGCCAGGCCAGGAACTGCGTGACTTTCACCAACCTCCGAAGGGTTGGAGCAAGCCAACACGCTGCTCAGGCAACTGCCTGGGAATGCAGAGGTCTGGGATACTCCAGAAACCCATCAAGAGGGCCTTGGACAACGTGGTCTGAAAGAGGGCTAGAGCAAGACCACACCAAAGAATGGAATGCCCTTCCCACCCAAGACCTTTTAACCTCCCTCTACGCTCCATTTTCCACACATGCAGCTGTTGCTCTGCTCACATCATCAAACAGGGGGATCACTTGGGCAGCCACGTCCGCCACGTCCAACTCCTCGCTTTCCAGGCTTCTCAAAAGATACGACAGGACTTTGAGGGCTTTCATATTGATTTCTCGGTTGGCCTCCTTCAGCCTGGCCAAGATGTCAGTCAAGGCAGGCTTCAGCTTTGCCATCTGCCAAAGGGGCCAAATTCGGAGTCAGAAGATTTCCACACAAAACGGAAGAGCAAAGTTGCCAAAAAGTTGCACGCTGCTTGGGGTGGCTATACAAATTGAACGAACGAACGAACGAACGAACGAACGAACGAACGAACGAACGAACGAACGAACGAACGAACGAACGAACGAACGAACGAACGAATAATAATAATAATAATAATAATAATAATAATAATAATAATAATAATAATAATAATAATAATAATAATAATAATAATAATAATAATAATAATAATAATAATAATAATAATAATAATAATAATAATAATAATAATAGCTTCATTTTAGAACTGGCATGTCCCTCGTTCCCTGCCACAGGTTCCACAAGTAATTGCATGGAATTTCTGAGTGTAGCCTTAAAGATGCCATTGGTGTTTGTGGCAGGAGTTGAGGATGGGCAAGACATCAATGCCTCTCCCATGTCTTTAAAAGATAACTTTAAACAAACAAAAAATACATCTTCCCCTAAGAACATCAGCCCACACCATCCATAACTCCCAGACAATGCAGCTCCAGGTGCCGACCCTGAGATTAGCAAGAAAGGCTGTGACTCAGAGGAGAGCCTTCTCGGTGGAGGCACCAACTTTGTGGAACTCTTTTTACCGGTTGAGCTGCACCAGGTTCCAGCTCTATCTTTTTTAAAAACAACAACTAAAATCGTTTCTCTTTAAAGAGGCATTTGAGAACATGTGATCAAGAGCCGAGCAATAGGTTTTGATCAACATTTTTGTCACCAAGATGTGTTCTCTGTTACTGGGATGAGGGCTCATTTTTGTTTTTTCATTGCTAATTGCATTTATTTAGTGCATTTATTATTTATGTCTAATTTTCTATTGTAAAGATTCTTTTAATATCTTGTAAGCCACCCCGTGGGAAAATATGGGCAGGATACAAACAAACAAACAAACAACTAACTAACTAACTAACTAACTAACTAACTAACTAACTAACTAACTAACTAACTAACTAACTAACTAACTAACTAACTAACTAACTTGTGGCTTGGCATATCAGGAAAACGACTTTGCTCCCTCTCATTCTCTTGTTTGCTCTTGCCTTCATTGTGTTCTCCTTGCGCTCTGGAAAGGCAACACATCACTAGTAAGTAGTAAGTACTGTACTAGTATTTACTCCAATGCTATTTAGTATCTATGTGAAGCCATTGGGAGGGGTCACCTGGAGATTTTGAGTACTGCTGTCACCAATATGAGGATTACATGCAACTCTGTCTCTCCTTTACATCTTCTGCAATGGATGGGATCTCATCTGGTGCCTGCCTGGCTGTGGTGCTGGAATGGACCAAAGCTAACAAGCTGAGACTGAACCTGGTTAAATTGGGATTATTGTACAGTATTGCTCTCTATGTGGGGCTCCCCATGTTCCTGAGACGGAAACTTCAAAGGGTACAGAATGCAGCTGCCCGGTTGGTCACTGGGACAAAATTTTAATTTGTTATTTTCAAGTTCTGCAGAGAAGATGAGTAAACTGGGAGGGGGGGTATTTCCTCCCGATTTTGCTGTTTTGTTAACTGACTTACACTTATATTCTGCCTTTTCCAAAGTGAGGCCAAGGTGTCACATATGAATGTCTTCCTTTGCTGTAGGCAGATTGATTGCACACGAGCCTGCAGATGGGCTAAACACTACTTTATTGTAACATGGTCAATCTGTACATGAGGGAATGGCGGAGCCTTGCCTCCTTATATATGGTACAGTACATGATACATTTGAATCTTGCCCGAAGGGCTCTCAGTTTTGGGCAGTCCCTAGGGGGTATTCGCAGGAACTCCATCTGCGAAACTATGGAATAGGTGGTCCCTGAATCCACCTCCATCTTCACCTGAACCCCCTGCAACAGTACCTCAAAAAAAAAAAACACACAAAAAAAAAACGGGTGCGTCGGTCCGACATAAGTCTCACCACGGTGTCCCCTGCGTGCACCTTTCCGATGGCCTCGTCTTTTTGGCCGTAGCGGCTGGTCCGGTCAGGGTCTCGACTTCTGTGTTGCCTGCACACCTTCGCTACATACCCCAACCATCCACAGTTGTGGCACTCTGCCTTCTTGAATGGGCATTTCTTCCAGTCGTGTGAGCCCCCGCACCCCTCGCAGCGCCGGCTTGCTTCGGTGGTGTCTCTCCTTTCGGGTGGTCTTTTTCTCACTTTCTGGACCTCTGGTTCGCTCTCGCTCTCGCCAGACCCCAAAGAGGATGTCGTGGCGGCCGCCACAGCTCTCGACTCTCATTCACGTGGTGATGAACAGCGGTGGGCTTGCACCGCGGACGCCGAACTTCCCGGGGATGTGGACCTCGTTCTGCATGCCCGTACCCCATCCTTTACTGCCTCAGCAGCTTGCGCGGCCCGCAAGACCTGCTCAAATGTAATGTCCTCATCTTGGGCTAACAATTTCCGCTGAGCCTCTTCATCCCGCAGGCCGAGTATGAGATAGTCTCGCAAGGCCTCGGCCAGGAAGGCTCCCCACCAACATGGAATGGCCACCAGTCTCAGCGCGGCTACGTATTCCACCACAGTTTCTCCAGGCCGTTGGTCTCAGCAGTTGAACGCCAACCTTGCTGGGAACACGGATACCTTTGGGTGAAAATGTGCCTGCAGGGCAGCAAGGATTTCGGCCAGTGGTACCGTTTTGAGTACCCTCGGCATCAGGAGGTTCCTTGCCAGCTCCAGGGTTGGCAACCCACACTGGGCCACACTGGGCGAAGCCTTGCCTCCTTATATATGGTACATGATACATTTGAATCTCGCCCGAAGGCGCCTATTGGTTACAGTATTGGTGATGTCTTCCTGACTTAATGCATACTTGACAGTTTCACCTGTGGCGGGAAGGTTTCCCACGTTAGTTACTCATTAGGTGAATTGGAGCCACGTGAGCTCCATCAGCTGCGCTAATGGCGAGCAGCT
The DNA here is from genome assembly GCA_035047305.1 of Bradypodion pumilum. Lineage (NCBI taxonomy): Eukaryota > Metazoa > Chordata > Lepidosauria > Squamata > Chamaeleonidae > Bradypodion > Bradypodion pumilum. Next base: position 384,601,224 of record JAWDJD010000003.1, read on the forward strand.
GAACTGCATGTATACACAACACTTCCTCTTTATTTTAAATTCACAACAACCCCGTAGTGTGGCTTGAGAATGACTGGCTCTGGTCAGCCACTGAGTTTCACAAGCTCAATGGAGACTAGCAAATGGGTTTCTCAGGTTCCTGGTGCAATATTAACTACTTTAGCATTTGCTAACTACTTTGAACAGGGGACCGTGGTGGCTTAGTGGTTAAGGCGCTGAACTTGACGACTGGAAGGTCGGCAGGCCAGCAGTTCGAGACCCGAGTGCTGCATGATGGAGTAAACTTCCATCTCTGTCCCAGCTCCTGCCAAGCTGTCAGTTCGAAAGTAAGAAATTGCAAGTAGATAAATACTGTAGGTATTACTTTGCCACGAAAGGTAGCAGTATTCCATGCCCTCTGGCATCTAGTCATGACCATGGAAACATCTGCAGATGCAGATAGCGCTGGCTCTTTGGCTGTAAATGGAGATGAGGACTGAACCCTAGAGTTGGATATGACTGGCTTTTGAGCAAGGGTGACCTTTACATTTAGTGCTTTTACTTTGAACAGATAAAGGATAGGACAGGAGAGGTATTAGGTGGTGGTAGTAACGCTTTCCCTGCGGTGGCTCAGTGGCTAAGAAGCTCGCCTTATTAGCTGGCAAGTCAGCAGTTCGAGACCCGGGTACTGCATGATGGACTGAGCAGCTGCCTCTGCCCCAGCTCTTGGGGACATTAAAGGAGCCTCACTTGGGTGTTCCCTGAGCAGAGTTTATTCTGCAAAAATCCTTTCAACCCAGAATAATTTCTGACATGAAATTATTATCATCATCAGATACAGAGCTAAACATTTTATTTGTGTCTGTCCTTTGAGAGGAAAATCTCAGCAAAGCCAATACCTAGATTTAGACTTGGAGAACCATCAGGTGTTTTTTAAAAAGTCATATGTCAAGGCATATGAACTCTCTGCGACAAACCAGGAAAGGGACCTTGGTGTCCTGGTGGACAACTCAATGAAGGTGTCAACCCAGTGTGCCTCAGCAGTGAAAAAAGCAAACTCAATGCTAGGGATCATTAGGAAGGGTATAGAAAATAAGTCAGCAAGTGTCATTTTGCCTCTTTATAAATCTATGGTGAGGCCCCATCTGGAATACTGTGTACAGTTCTGGTCGCCATACCTCCAGAAGGATATTACGGAGTTGGAGAAAGTACAGAGGAGGGCAACCAGAATGATTAGGGGACTGGAACACCTTCCTTACCATCTGAGGCTGCAACGGTTGGGCCTCTTCACTCTTGAACGACGACGTCTAAGAGGTGACCTGATTGAAGTTTATAAAATCATGCACGGTGTGGACAAAGTAGATAAGGAAAAACTGTTTTCCCTATCGCATAACACTAGAACTAGGGGACACTCCATGAAACTTTTGGGTGCTAATTCTCAAACAAATAAGAGAAAGTACTTTTTCACCCAGAGGATCCCTGGTCTATGGAACTCCCTGCCAGAAGAAGTGGTGACAGCTGTCAGTCTTGACAGCTTTAAGAAAGGATTAGACAAGTTCATGGAGGACAAGGGTATCAATGGCTATAATTATGGATACTTAAGGACAACCTCCGGGTTGGAGAGACAGGCAGGATATCTCTCAATGCCATTTCCAGGGAATCCTAAACAGATGAAGGCATCTGCTTGGGAATAATACCTTGAAGGAAATGGTGAGCCACTGTGTGAGACAGAATGCTGGACTGGATGGGCTTCTGTGGCCTGTTCCAGCAAGGCTGCTCTTATGTTCTAATGGGAAGGAAGTTGTTCCTTTTTCCTATTTAAGGAGAGCTCCTTTCCCCAGTTCTTTGGCCTCTGGGTAGAAGGCAAGATCCTTGTCTCCCTAGCTGGACTCAAACTTCCCCTCGGGGCAAGGCACATTTCTGTGATGTGCCCCTCCGAATAGAGGGAACCCTACTAACTGACTATCGCTATGTACTTTGCCTTTGTCTGTCCCTGTTCTTTTTCAGATGCTATACTTATTAGAAAATAAAGCTCTTTGTGAGTTATTTGGAATGGAGTGGATGTCAGTTTATCAGGCTATATCCAAGTACCTTGCTCTCTGCCTCTACATGCTACCAAACTAAATCGCTGCATACTCCCTGTAAGCGACAGGTGGAGTTCTTTGAGGCTGATCGTGGTGTAGGACAGTGAGGTGACCTTTGGCTGTATTGGGAGTATGCGGATAAAGGAAATGAATGCAGCCTAAGGATTGAGACCAGCCTACCGTACCTCTGTGTCCGGTCGAGCCCAAAACACCCCTGCTCTTCATTGATTGACCTCTTCCTTCCCACTGGAGAGCTGCCCATGAGAGTCCATCTTGACCCTCACCTTCTTTGGAGAAGCAGCCAGACAAAGCATGCCACTGAGTGAAAGGGATCGGAGCTCGGCCATTCTTGCCTTCAGCTGGAAGCAGAGTTGTTGGATCAGGACATCTTCCATGGGTTCGGCCAAGATTTGCTTATCCAGGATCTACAGCAGGAGAGTAAAAGGCAAAAACGGTAGATTCTTCAGCCCTCTTCCATTTCCCAGGTCTGTGTATCCCAGGAGGAGGAAGGGTCTGGGGGTGTCCTCTAAGGTCACATCCAAATTATTCCCCCTTCTTGCTAAAGGAAGTCAGCCTGTGCAGGGCTTCCCTATGACAGGGCTTCAGTTCACCACCTGGGTTACACAGAAAGAGCCTCCTTGAAGATTCTGGCATTTTTGAACCATAACCGGGCATATATTCTGGGCAAAGACTGTTGTGTTCTAATAGTGTAACCTTCCACATGTGATATCAATGTATCTGAACCAATGTAACCTTGCCTATGAGTAACAATGTAACCTTCAGCTGTATCACATAAACCCTGTAATAGGACGCGAGCTAATGACCACCAGCTGGCAGCAGCGAGCGTCCAAGCTCTCTTGGTTCAAACCCATCAAAGACCGCAGCGCGGGAAGTTTCCCGCCGCTACCTACACCTGGACAAGAAGGGCGTGACCAGCCATGACGTCACGCGGACCAGTAGCCAACGGGCTACCGTGGAGCCACATTCAAATACGATACTACCATATATATAGAGCTGTTCGTCCGCCATTACCTCATGTTCCCTCTGTCCACCATGCAATAAACCTGAGTTAACCCAGCCTTTGGCTGTGCCTTGTGTCTTGACTCTCATATACTAAATTGGCGACGAAGGTGGGATAATGGATCCCCATGGAGCCAGGACACAGAGCGGGTTCAACATCACCAAACCGCAAGACTGGGAGCTCTTTGAGATGGACTTCCAGGCGGCACTGGTGGAACTCAAAGTCAAAGAAGACGACGAGGAAAGGAAGAGGGCCATCCTCACCCGCATGCTTGGGATGGAAACCAAGCGGACGCTGGTGGGCATCCTTGCACCGAAAAAGATGAGCGACTTCAAAGCCGGTGACATCATGAAACTGCTGCGTGAGCGTTTCCGACCCTCGAGGGCGATGTTTCCCGCTCGGAGCGCGTTTTGGAGGCGAGTTCAAGCGCCGGACGAGTCGGTAGAAGCCTTCGTAACGGCTATGAGGGTAGCCGCCGCCCCCTGCAAATGGGACCACGTCCTAGAGATGGCCCTCAGGGACGGAGTGCTGTGTGGCCTGAAGGACAAGGAAGTACAGCGCAGCCTGATGAACAAGGAGCCACCACCCACACTGGAAGAGGTTGTAGAGGCCGCAGAAGCCGCGGAATCCACGAATGCTGGAGTAGATGAGATGCACAAGTGGCGTGAGTGGCGTCCGAGGGCCGGCAAAGCGGAAAACCCGTCGCACGGGAAGTCCGGTCAGTCGGTGCATGCAACCCGACCGACCTCGAAATCGTCCTCAGAAAGCAGCGATGGCGAGGAGGTCCAGAAGGTCCGGAGAGGCGGGCGCCGCTGCGATGGTTGCGGAGCGGCCCATGAGCGCGTGAAGTGCCCATTCAGGAAAGCCGAGTGTTTCAACTGTGGACGTCGGGGGCACATCGCCAAGGCGTGCAGGAAATGGAAAGAGGGCCGGAGACAGTCGCAAGACTGTTCAGCCAGACCGGACCGTCCAGCGAGGTCCAAAGATGGCGCCCGGGCCACGAGGAAGCAGGACGGCGTGGGCCGCATCTCGTACGACAGCGAGGGCGACGCTCCTGTGTTCAGCGTGTCTGCGGGACAGCCCCATTACTTTGTTGAGGTACTAGTACAAGGGACCCCCATTAGGATGGAAGTTGACTCGGGGTCCTCCTATTCCATAATTCCCCAGAGAGAGTTCTTGAAAATCGACCCCCACGTGCGGCCCAAACTTAAAGCGTTGAGGGCCACACTACGGGACGTACAGGGGAACAGCATTCCAGTGTTGGGGGTCGGGACATTCCGGGTTCGCTTTAAGAGACATTCTGCGGAACTTCCCCTAGTGGTGCTAAAAGGGGGGAGTTGTAGCCTCCTCGGAACACAGTGGTTTCAGCCCTTAGGCCTGTTCATAGGGGGGGTGCATGCCGTAGGCGAGGACCCAATACAAGCGGTGTGTGACGCACACCCCGCTGTTTTTAAAAGTGGACTGGGAAAGTTCAAGGGACCCCCTGTAGCCTTCGACTTAGACCCGGAGGTCCGCCCGATAAGACTTAAACCGCGCAGGGTACCGTTCGCACTAAAGGACAAAATAGAGGCGGAACTGGACAAACTGGTGGGTCAAGGAATTCTTGTTCCTGTGGATTCCGCGGAGTGGGAGACTCCAATTGTAACAGCACTGAAGGCTAACGGGGAGGTGCGCATTTGCGCTGATTATAAGTGCACCATTAATAAGGCAATCCGCCCTAATGCATACCCGGTGCCAGTGGTCAGCCACCTTCTGGCCAGGCTAAATGGGGGAAAGTGTTTCGCTAAACTCGATTTAGCACAGGCCTACCAGCAACTCCCAGTAACCCCCGCCACAGCGGCGGCACAAACAATAGTCACACATAAGGGGGCGTTCCAGGTGTCGAGGTTACAGTTCGGCGTGAACTCGGCACCTGGCATTTTTCAGTCGCTAGTGGAACGCCTCCTGAAGGGGCTGGAGGGGGTGTTGCCATATTTTGATGACGTGTTGATAACGGGGGGGAGTAAGGCCGAGCTGGCTCACAGATTGGATAAGGTCCTGACCGTGTTCGAGAAAGCGGGGCTGCGACTGAGAAAAGACAAATGTGTATTTTTCGAAACAGAGGTTGAGTTTTTAGGGTTCCGTGTCACGCCCGAGGGAATTAGGCCGTCCAAATCTAAGGTAGCCGCCATTAAGAAAGCCCCTCGCCCTACTTCCAAAACCGAGCTACAGTCGTTTCTGGGGCTTCTCAATTTCTACCATACCTTCCTTCCACGGAAGGCGTCTGTTGCCGAGCCGCTCCATCGGTTACTTAAAAAAGAGGAAAAATGGCTGTGGGGCGACGAGCAAGAAAGAGCGTTCTCAGAGTTAAAGCAACTCCTCACATCCGAGGCAATCCTGACTCATTTCGACCCCAAACGGCCCATAGTTTTAGTCTGCGATGCATCCCCGGTGGGGGTGGGAGCGGTGCTTTGCCACGTGTTAAACGACGGAAGGGAGGCCCCGATAGCGTTTTATTCAAGGTCCCTGTCCCAAGCAGAGCGGAATTACGCACAGACCGATAGGGAGGCACTAGCGATAGTAGCGGGAACCAAGAAATTTCACGATTTTCTGTATGGTCGGCCGTTCAAGGTCGTTACTGATCACAAGCCCCTGTTAGGAATATTCACTGCAAGTAAGCCCACGCCACAGATCCTGTCCCCGAGGATGCTGCGGTGGGCTATTTTTCTTAACGCATATCAACATGAGTTGGAATACCGGCCAGGGAAGGAAATCAGCCATGCAGACGCGCTCTCACGGTCGCCGTTACCCTTGTCGGACGACCAGAAGGCAGGGGTAAAAAGAGACCGCCAGGTATTATTAATAGAGGTCTTGGAGTCACCCCCGATAGTACCGGCCGACGTTGCCAGGGCGACCGGAAAGGATAGAACACTAGAGAAAGTATGCTCGTGGGTGCAGAAGGGGTGGCCGGCGTCATCCCCAGGCGCGGAATTCGACCCATTTTTCCGAAAGCGAGTAGAGTTGTCTTTAGAGAGGGGGTGCCTTTTGTGGGGCCAACGGGTGGTGGTTCCTACGTCCCTGCGGCCGAAGGTGCTAAAGCTGCTGCACGTCAGCCACCCGGGAATCGTCCGTTCCAAGGCGTTGGCCCGGAGTTACTTCTGGTGGCCCCAGCTGGACGCCGACATAGAGCATATGGTGGGCACTTGTGAGGCATGTCAGTGCTCCCGACCGGAGGTGGCCCGCCTCCCGCATAGGGAATGGGACGCAGCAAGGGGACCGTGGTCCAGGGTGCACGTAGATTTTGCTGGCCCGTTCCGAGGAACCATGTTTCTCCTGGTGGTGGATGCATATTCAAAGTGGCTGGAGGTCATTCCGGTAAAGAGCACATCCTCCGCCACTACCATTCGCCAGCTAAGGAGGGTCTTTTCCACGTTCGGTTTACCCGACACTTTGGTCAGCGATAACGCCAGTTGCTTCACGTCCGCTGAGTTCGCAGCATTCATGGAGGCAAATGCAATTCGGCATGTCACATCCGCGCCGTTTCACCCGGCCACGAATGGCCAAGTGGAACGGTTGGTGCGCACCACAAAGGATGCGCTGCGGCGAATGGGCTCGGGAGATCTAAATCACCAAGTTTGTCAATTTCTATTAGCGTACAGAGTGACCCCCTTAGCGTCTGGATACTCGCCGGCTGAGCTGCTGATGCGGAGGAAACTGACGACGCTTTTGTCCAGGTTGGACCCGTCGAGGGTCGAGGACAAAGGGAAGAACATAGGTTTAGCGGTCTCGAAAGGTTTCAGCGTAGGCGACCCTGTACACTGCAGGAACTATGCCAACGCAGGCCCAGCCTGGGTACCAGGGACGATAATAGAACAGACGGGGCCAGTGTCATATCGGGTGGAAACTAGCACCGGCCTCCTCTGGAGGAGGCACGCTGACCAACTGAGGCACCGAGTGAGTGAGGGGCCGATCAGTGGGGCTCAGCGACAGGATTCAGCGATAGGGTTCTCCCCCACCCGTTTAGCCCAAGGGGGAGACAGAGAGGGACACCAGTCCGAAGCCAGGAGGGAAAGCGGTGAGCCCGACTCATATCCTTTTGATACCCCAGTCCTATCCGAGCCCGGGGGGAGGGAAAAGGAGTGTGCGGCCGCCGCTGCCGCTTCCCCCGAAGCCGATTTTGATTTTGATTTTGCTAGCCGGGGGGGTTTTTTGGAGTGTTCCCCCACCCATCCAAGCGAGAAGAGGGTTTTTCGTTAGCCCCTAGTGCCCCCGGTTCGCCCCAAACAAAGCACACACCTTCCAACAAAGCCGCAGAACCGCGGCAAACCACTAACAAGTCATCCTCTCCCGTTACAGGGCAGGCAGCCAGGGAGCAAGGAGGAGGGAGCGAAGCCAGGGCAGGGCAGCCCGCGCCGAGACCCCAGCGTGTTCGAAATAAGCCACCTTGGCTGAGAGACTTCGTCTCATCCTAGGGGGGAGGAGTGTTGTGTTCTAATAGTGTAACCTTCCACATGTGATATCAATGTATCTGAACCAATGTAACCTTGCCTATGAGTAACAATGTAACCTTCAGCTGTATCACATAAACCCTGTAATAGGACGCGAGCTAATGACCACCAGCTGGCAGCAGCGAGCGTCCAAGCTCTCTTGGTTCAAACCCATCAAAGACCGCAGCGCGGGAAGTTTCCCGCCGCTACCTACACCTGGACAAGAAGGGCGTGACCAGCCATGACGTCACGCGGACCAGTAGCCAACGGGCTACCGTGGAGCCACATTCAAATACGATACTACCATATATATAGAGCTGTTCGTCCGCCATTACCTCATGTTCCCTCTGTCCACCATGCAATAAACCTGAGTTAACCCAGCCTTTGGCTGTGCCTTGTGTCTTGACTCTCATATACTAAAAAGACAACCTAGTTGTGCCGGCTAATCTTTCTTACACTAGGTCAGGTGAAAGGAACTGCAGAATGAACTCACCAAAGGTGCCTTCATTTTGAGAGTTTCACGTCTGGCCTAGACAAGGAAGAAGAAGAAGAGGAGGAGGAGGAGAAGTTGTCATTATTGTTGACGTTGTTGTTGTTGTTCACCACCTTTGGGATTTTTTTCTCCCTGCTTTGCCATACTAAATTTTTACACTTCAAGAACATGAAAAACAATTTTTGTTTGGACCACAACTTGTAGAATTTCCTCATCCAGCATGATGAAGTTATAGGGTGTCATTTTAAGAACAACAAAAAAAGTCCTCCTACCTGCTGCAGTGACCAAAAAAAGAATATCCTTCCTGGCTGTTGCCTTCTAACATTCTCCCCCACCTCTCTGCAGTCAAGCCTCAATTTAAGGCTAATTTTTTGGGGGGAATGGATGTGTCCAGACAATTCTGTCAATACTGCACCCTGACAAGGCAGTAATAGCTAAAAAGAAGTAACTTCCCCAAGGTCTGTTTTGGGTGCTTCACCGTGTATCAGTGGGTCCCTCCTCTATGGGGCAACTGACCACAACTCCCCTGTTCTCTTAGCCCCTGCTTGTTGAACTCCATCCACTCGGAATCCCCTCTCCTTCCATTCCATCTCTAACCAAAATCCCATGGAAAGCTCACCTCTACCACAAAGGTCATGGCAATGACACGGACTGTTTCCTCCTTGGTATCCAATATGCCTAACAGGCAGGGCAACATCTGTTCACACCTCTCGTTTCGGAGAAGCACCCTGGGATGGAAAAGAGAGAAGCGAAACATGGCAGGATGAAGGCCTCCTGTCCAGAATTACAGCTGGCCAGCTGTGCCTCCTTGCTGGGAACTCTCTGCAAGTTCCCTCCTGCCTCTCTTGTGACAGATACGTCCAAGTGTGTTTATTAGCTGGGCTAAAATGGGAAGAACTGGGAGACTTGCGTTTGAACATAAAGTTGCCTAAGACCTGCCCCACTTTCCTGTGGTGCTGCTATGAACAACTTAATAGATCCAAACAGAAATTACAAATGCAGTTGCTTTGAAACACAACTCCTATCATCATCCAGCTACTGATTTGGGGATTCTGGGAGTTATAGACCCCCACCCCCGCCCCCAAAATGCATGCATTTCCAAACCTTGTTTTCTTGCAGTGAGCCTCCTTGGATGGAGTGTCTAAGGCTTGGATGGCCAACCTTGGCACTCCAGGTGTTCTTGGGCTTCAATTCCCCAGAAGCCCAAGTCAGCATTCCTGCTGATCAGGGCTTCTGGGAATTGAAGTCCAAGAACACCTGGAGTGCCAAGGTTCACCATCACTGCCCTAGACCAGTGATAGCCAACCTTGGCACTCCAGGTAGGTGTTCTTGGACTTCATTTCTCAGGGGCCCAAGTCTCTGTGAATCCACATGAATGGGTTTACTGCACGTGTTCTTGGACTTCAATTCCCAGAAGCCCAAGTCTCTGTGAATCCACATGAATGGGTTTACTGCATGTATTTTTGGACTTCAATTCCCAGAAGCTCCAAGTCCCTGTGAATTCACACATACGTGCAGTAAACCCATTCATGTGGATTAACAAAGACTTGGGCTTCTGGGAATTGAAGTCCAAGAACACCTGGAGTGCCAAGGTGGTTTGCCATCATGGGTCTAAGGCAGTCCTTGAGAAGAATCTTTTGAAGAGCTGCACACTCACCTCGCAAAGAGCACGAGTCCTTTCTGGAAAGATGAGTGATGGGACAAGAACTCGCAGCCTCTCCTCTTGTTCATGATGAGCGCCTGATCTCCTTCACTGACGCGCCTGATGAGAGTTTTGAAGTTTCTCATGGCAGACCTGTGTGTGTAGAGCCAAGATTCCCTGAGAAATAAGCCTGGATTTATCACTTCCCAGTTGAACTGAGGGTTTTCCTGGATGTAGGATTCTGCCATGGGATAACTGGCTGAAAATTAACCTAAGCACATCCCGTTTGCTTTGGAAGTCCCAAATTGGGCCTGGACAATTTTCTTAGGACTCTGATGGTGAACCTTGGCACTCCAGATGTTCTTGGACTTCACTTCCCAGAATCTCCAGCCCCCTTGAATCCACACAAATTGGTTTACTGCAATTCATCCGGTCCACGTCGCCCTCGATGCTCCTGGAAGCGGAAGTAAAACGCGCCCGGATGGGCGCATTTTACTTCCGCTTCCAGGAGCGTCGAGGGCGGCGTGGGCCGGATGAATCGCAGTAAACCCATTTGTGTGGATTCAAGTGGGCTTCTGGGAATTGAAGTCCAAGAACATCTAGAGTACCAAGGTTCGCCATCACGGGCTTAGGGGCAATGTAGATGAAGGCAAAGGAAAACAAGTTGACATTGTTGTTAACGAAGCCATGCGTAGAGCGACAGGATGCCTCAAACCTACACCAATTGAGAAAATATATCCTTTTTGTTGGTATTGCTCCACCTAAGATCAGGAGAAAAGTAGCAGCGGACTCCGAGAGAAGGAAGCAAGAGAAGGATCCTCGACACCCTCTGAATGGATGTGAGCCTCAAGTCTGCCGGCTCACATCCAGGAAGAGCTTTATGGCAAGAACAAACATTCTTGAGGGTACGTAAGAGCAAAACCAAATTAGAAGATGGAGGAAGCAGCTCACTGGGCAAGGAATAGCTTTGAAGGAGGATATAGCTGAAGATCTCAACCTCCCCAAAGTCACTTGGAGGACCCTGAATAGGCTGAGGGTTGGAGTCCCTAAATTCAAGACCAACATGCTCAAGTGGGGGCTGCTGGCAGACAACAACATGCTGTGTGAATGTGGAGAGATACAGAATCCGGCGCATTTGCCAGTCTGCTGACTACTACCAGAATCATGCACCAAAGAGGATTTAATTTTGGCCACCAGCAAAGCCAAGAATGTGGCTTCATATTGGCAGTCCATGGAAGAAGAAGAAGAAGCCAGCCTAGTTCCTGAGCTCACTGGTGAGAAAACTCTGGCAGCTGTAGTCCAAGGAGCCAATTCTTCCACACACATACATGGAAGCTCTAATTCTGCAAGTTAGACTATAAGACACCAATCCTGTTGCGTAGCAAGAGCAATAATATCATCAACACGTTGCTACTAATTAAGGAATCCTCCTTTAATGCAGGGTGGTGCACAACGTCAACTCGCTATGCATGAGCCGCACACAATTTGAAACTGAAGCCAAGGGTTCTTTCATGAGCAGCACTCTGTCACCACTGACGACATCATTCCTGCTATGATGGCAGAACGACACAGCAGGATATACTGGCCATGATTATCAAGATCATTAAGGAAGGGCTGGTTAGTGAATGTGGAGAGAGACAGAATCCAGCTCATTTACTAGTCTGCCGATTACTGCCAGAACCATGCACCAATGAGGACTAGTTTGGCGAACAACAAAGCCAAGAAAGTGGCTTCATTTTGGCAGTCCGGGGTTTGATCAGAAGGACACAAAACGAAAAGAACGTAGATGGTTGGGCTGTAGAAACCTGGCCCACGACTGGTGACCAGAGTCTTGTATGGAAAGACTCAGTGATATGGCCTAGATCAGCCCCTTCCTCCCTGAAGTCTTGGCTCACAGTATTAGAAGAACACCTGTTACCTCTCTGAGGTAAAATATCTCTCTCTTTTTTATCCTACCAGGAGACTGCCTCATTCTGCAAGTTGTCCATTAGTTTTTGTTTTTGTTTTAGAGATTGAATCATTTGGAGGTAGACACATGCTTCATTTATCAGCTTGGTTACTCAGGCATGGAGCTTTGAAGGACTTGTGTCTCTGGAAGAAAAAACCTAATAATAGCACCAAATGCGCCTTCTCTTTGACATGTGTTTTGCCTCTGTCAAAGGGGTTAGCATAGCATCCTGCCTCTGTGACTGGGGAGGTTTAGTGTATGAAACTAAGACACAGGACACAGCCTCGGCTACTGTCTGCGTGACGTCATTGTGGGTCACGCCCTTCTTGTCCAGGTGTAGGTGGTGGCGGGAAAGCTTCCCGCGCTGTTGCCTTTGATGAGTTCGGACCAAGAGAGCTTGGACGCTCGCTGCTGCCAGCTGGTGGTCATTAGCTCGCGTCCTATTACAGGGTTTATATGATACAGCTGAAGGTTACATTGTTGCTATAGGCAAGGTTACATTGGCTCAGATACATTGTAATCCATGTGGAAGGTAAAACCACTAGAACACAACATCCCTCCCCCCTAGGACGAGACAATGTCTCGAGCCCACACTTCAACACACTCCCCCCCCTTAGGAGACAAAGTCCCTCAGCCAAGATGGCTTATTTCGAACACGCTGGGGTCTCGATGCGGGCTGCCTTTCCCCGGGTTTGCTACCTTCTCTTTGTCCCCTGGTTTCCTGCCCTGTAATTGGAGAGGGAGACTTGTTAGTGACTAGCCGCGGCTCCGCGGCGTTGTTAGGAGGTGTGCTCTTTCTCGGGGAAGAACCGGGGGCACTGGGGGCTAACGAAAAACCCCTCTTCTCGCTTGGAAGGGTGGGGGAACACTCCTGAAAACCCCCCCGGCTCGCAAAACCAAAATCAAAATCAAAATTACATTCGGGGGACGCGGCGGCGGCCGCACATTCCTTTTCCCTCCCCCCGGGCTCTGATAGAACTGGGGTATCAAAAGGATATGAGTCGGGACCACCGCTTTCCCCCCCGGTTTCGGACTGCTGTCCCTCAATGTCTCCCCCTTGGGCTAAACGGGTGGGGGAGAACCCTATCGCTGAATCCTGTTGCTGAGCCCCACTAACCGGCCCTTCACTCACTCGGCGCCTCAGTTGGTCAGCGTGTCTCCTCCAGAGGAGACCGGTGCTCGTTTCCACCCGATATGACACTGGCCCCGTCTGCTCAATTACTGTTCCCGGCACCCAGGCTGGCCCTGCGCTTGCATAGTTCCTGCAGTAAACAAGGTCGCCGGCGGCGAACCCTTTCGAGACTGCCAATCCTATGTTTTTCCCTTTGTCCTCGACTCTCGTCGGGTCCAGCCTGGACAGAAGCGTGGTCAGTTTTCGTCGCATCAAGAGTTCTGCCGGCGAGTAACCTGACGCTAAGGGAGTCACCCTATACGCTAATAAGAACTGACACACTTGGTGGTTTAGGTCCCCCGGGCCCATGCGCCGAAGCGCATCCTTTGTTGTCCTCACCAACCGTTCCACTTGGCCATTCGTGGCCGGGTGAAACGGCGCGGATGTAACATGCCGAATGGCGTTTGCTTCCATGAATGCCCCGAACTCCGAGGAGGTGAAGCAACTCGCGTTATCGCTGACTAAAGTGTCGGGTAAACCGAACGTGGAGAAGACTCTCCGTAGCTGGCTAATTGTCGTGGCGGAGGACGTGCTCTTTACTGGGATAACCTCCAGCCACTTGGAAAACGCATCCACCACCAGGAGAAACATGGTCCCTCGAAATGGGCCAGCGAAATCTACATGCACTCTGGACCACGGCCCCCTCGCTGTGTCCCATTCCCTATGCGGAAGGCGGGCCGCCTCTGGTCGGGATCCCTGGCATGCCTCACAAGTGCCGACCATGTGCTCAATGTCCGCGTCCAGCTGAGGCCACCAAAAGTAACTGCGGGCCAGCGCTTTCGAACGCACGATGCCCGGGTGGCTGACGTGCAGCAGTTTGAGCACCCTCGGCCGCATGGATGTAGGGACCACCACCCGTTGGCCCCACAGCAGGCACCCCCTTTCTAGGGACAACTCTAGCTTTTTCCGAAAGAATGGGTCGAATTCTGTGCTCGGGGATGATGCCGGCCACCCCTTTTGTACCCATGAGCTGACTTTCTCGAGCGTTCTGTCCTTGCCTGTCGCCCTAGCAATATCCGCTGGTACTATTGGGGGTGCATCTAAAACCTCGATTAGTAACACCTGGCGGTCTCTTCCTGCTCTAGCCTTTTGGTCGTCCGACAAGGGCAAAGGGGATCTCGAAAGTGCATCAGCATGGCTGATCTCTTTTCCGGGCCGGTACTCCAACTCGTGTTGGTATGCGTTGAGAAAAATAGCCCATCGCAACATTCTCGGTGATAGGATCTGCGGGGTGGGCTTGCTTGCCGTGAAAATCCCTAACAGGGGCTTGTGATCCGTCACGATTTTGAACGGGCGGCCATACAAAAAATCGTGAAACTTTTTGGTTCCCGCTACAATTGCCAATGCCTCCCTGTCGGTTTGTGCGTAATTTCGCTCTGCCTGGGACAGGGACCTTGAATAAAATGCAACCGGGGCTTCCCTTCCGTCATCCAACACGTGGCAAAGTACCGCCCCCACCCCCACCGGTGACGCATCACAGACTAGGACCACCGGCCGTTTGGGGTCGAAATGCGTTAGAATTGCGTCAGAGGTCAAGAGTTGCTTTAATTCTTTGAACGCCCTCTCGTGCTCGTCACCCCACACCCAAGTCTCCTCTTTTTTAAGCAGCCGATGAAGCGGTTCGGCCACGGACGCCTTCCGCGGAAGGAATGTATGGTAAAAATTGAGGAGCCCCAGGAATGACTGTAGCTCGGTTTTGGATGTGGGGCGAGGGGCCTTTTTGATGGCTACTACTTTGGATTTGGATGGCTTGATACCCTCGGGTGTGATCCTGAACCCTAAGAACTCGACCTCGGTTTCGAAAAAAACACATTTGTCCTTCCTCAGTCTCAGCCCCGCTTTCTCGAACACAGTTAGTACTTTGTCCAATCTCCGTGCCAGTTCGGCCTCACTCCCCCCTGTTATTAATACGTCATCAAAATAAGGTAACACCCCCTCCAGCCCCTTCAGGAGGCGTTCCACAAGCGACTGAAAAAGGCCGGGTGCCGAGTTCACGCCGAACTGTAAACGCGACACTTGGAACGCTCCTTTATGTGTGACTATCGTTTGTGCCGCGGCCGTGGCGGGTGTTACGGGAAGCTGCTGATAGGCTTGTGCCAGGTCGAGCTTAGCGAAACACTTTCCCCCATTTAGTCTAGCCAAAAGGTGGCTGACCACCGGCACCGGATAAGCATTAGGGCGGATCGCCTTGTTAATCGTACACTTATAATCAGCGCAAATGCGCACCTCCCCGTTAGCCTTCAGAGCTGTTACAATTGGAGTTTCCCACTCCGCGGAATCAACAGGAATAAGAATCCCCTGGCCCACCAATTTGTCCAGTTCCGCCTCTATTTTGTCCTTTAGTGCGAAGGGCACTCTGCGCGGTTTGAGTCTTATCGGGCGGACCTCCGGATCTAGGTCGAAGGCTACAGGGGGTCCCTTGAATTTTCCGAGTCCTTTTTCAAAAACGGCGGGATGCGCATCGCACACCGCTTGTATTGGGTCCACCCCCACTGCATGTACTCCCCCTATAAACAGGCCTAAGGGCTGGAACCACTGTGTCCCTAGGAGGCTACAACTCCCCCCCTTGAGGACAACTAAGGGCAGCTCCGCAGAGTGTCTCTTAAACTCAACCCGAAATTTCCCGACCCCCAACACCGGAATGCTGTTCCCCTGTACATCTCGTAGCGTGGACCTCAAAGCTTTAAGTTTGGGCCGCACGTGGGGGTCGATTTTTAAAAACTCTTTCTGGGGAATTATGGAATAGGAGGACCCCGAGTCAATTTCCATCCTGATGGGGGCCCCTTGTACTAGTACCTCAACGAAATAATGGGACTGTTCCGCGGACACACTGAGCACTGGGACGTCGTCCTCGCTGCTGTCCGAGACGCGGCCCACGCCGTCCTGCTTCCTCGTGGTCTGGACGCCATCTTTGGGCCTCGCTGAACGGTCCGGCCTGGTCGAACGGTCTGGTGACTGCCTCCGGCCCTCCTTCCGTTTTCTGCATGCCTTGGCGATGTGCCCCCGACGGCCGCAGGTGTAGCATTCGGCCTTTCTAAACGGGCACCTCGCACGCTCGTGGGCCGCTCCGCAACCATCGCAGCGGCGCCCCCCTTTTCGGACCTTCTGGACCTCCTCGCCGTCGCTGCTCTCTGAGGACGACTTTGAGGCCCGTTGAGTTGCGTGCACCGACCTTTCCGCCTTGCCGGCTCTGGGACGCCACTCACGCCACTGGTGCATCTCGTCCACTCCAGCATTCGTGGACTCTGCGGCTTCTGCGGCCTCGACGACCTCTGCCAGCGTGGGTGGCGGCTCCTTATTCATCAAGCTGCGCTGCACCTCCTTGTCTTTCAGGCCACACAGCACGCCGTCCCTGAGGGCCATTTCTAGGATGCTGCCCCATTTACAGGGGGCAGCGGCTACCCTCATGGCGGCCACGAATGCCTCGACCGACTCGTCCGGCGCTTGGACTCGCCTCCAAAACGCGCTCCGAGCGGGAAACATCGCCCTCGCGGGTTGGAAGCGCTCCCGTAGCAGCTTCATGATGTCGTCCGCCTTAAATTCGCTCACCTTCTTTGGAGCGATGATGCCCACCAGCGTCCGCTTGGTTTCCATTCCAAGCATGCGGGTGAGGATGGCCCTCTTCCTCTCCTCATCGTCTTCCTTGACTTTGAGCTCCACCAGCGCCGCATGGAAGTCCATCTCAAGCAGCTCCCAGTCTTGCGGTTTGGTGATGTTGAACCCGCTCTGTGCCCTGGCTGCTCCTTGGGAATCCATTTATCCCACCTTCATCGCCAATTTAGTGTATGAAACTAAGACACAGGACACAGCCTCGGGCTGGGTTAACTCAGGTTTATTGCATCGTGGACAGAGGGAACATGAGGTAATGGCGGATCGATAGCTCTTTATATACAGTAGGAATACATTTGAACGTGGTGCCATGGTAGCCCATTGGCTACTGTCTGCGTGACGTCATTGTGGGTCACGCCCTTCTTGTCCAGGTGTAGGTGGTGGCGGGAAAGCTTCCCGCGCTGTTGCCTTTGATGAGTTCGGACCAAGAGAGCTTGGACGCTCGCTGCTGCCAGCTGGTGGTCATTAGCTCGCGTCCTATTACAGGGTTTATATGATACAGCTGAAGGTTACATTGTTGCTATAGGCAAGGTTACATTGGCTCAGATACATTGTAATCCATGTGGAAGGTAAAACCACTAGAACACAACAGGAGGCTATAAGGGTATTATTGCCTGTACCCTGGCTCAGTCTCGTTTCCAAAATGGAGATTTTTGAGGTGTGTGTGTGGGGGGGAGTTGAAATGCACTCCAGGGAAGGTTTGGTATGCAAAAGATTCTAGCCTTGTGGTTTGGAAGAATGAAACCTAATGTGGACATGTGATACTGTATGATCATTGGCTGGATTCCTTTAGGGCAGGAGTGCTCAACCTTTTAAAGCCAGGGGCCGGTTCACGCTCCCTCAGACAGCTTCAGGGGCTGGACAGCCATTTTGCCCTTCCTCCACCACGTGGCAGTTCCTGGTGTGGTGGAGGCCCACATGAAATAGTGCCATGGGCCGCATCTGGCCCCCAGGCCACAGGTTGAAAACCCCTGCTTTAGGGGAAAGGCAAGGAAGTGGACCCTGTGTGTGAAGCGATAAATCCCAGAGGGAGGGGCTAAGATGCTCTCTTGATCTGATGCTTCATGCTGTGGGTGAGCCAACATGTTGGGGTTTAAGCTAGAAGAGAGGCTTGGGCTTCCTCAATTAGAGAAGCTTTCTTTGTTTTGATGAGCTTTCTGAATTTCTGAAAAACTTTCTTCTGTAACTTACTCTGATTACAATATACTTTTAACATGCCAGTTAAATGACTGGAGTATTTACTTGGCTATGTGCTACTTTATTTACACTTAGCTAATATCCTGGGTTGCTAAGCTAGAAGAGAGGTTGCTCAGAAGCAGGAACCAACCACTTGTGGGCAGACAGTCCTACTCGTGAGTAAAGGTGTTTCCTGACAGACTAATTCCTCATAAATATGTCTAGTCCCTCTTTTAAGGGCATCTGGGTTGTTGAGGACCAACACATTCTGCAGGAGTCAATGCTCTACCTGAAGAGTGCAGGTAGACCATTGCATCGATTTCTCACCATTTCCCACCTTCATTGGACGACCCCGTGTGTGTGTGTGTGTGTGTGTGTGTGTGTGTGTGTGTGTGTGTGTGTGTGTGTGTGTGTGTGTGTGTGTGTGTGTGTGTGTGTGAAAGGAAGGATAGGAGCAAAAGTACCTGAACGGAAGTGTGGGAGTGGGAATTCCTTGATCGATGCAAGCGCTCCAAAAGGTGTGGATATCCTTTGGCTTAAAGTTCATGGTGTAGGAGATATTGCACAACAGAGAAACGGCCAGAGTGGGATACATGTCTTTCAGCACATCTTTGCAGGCAGGAGAAGGGCTTCTCAGAACCTCATAAAGAGCTGCAGAAGCCTGGAAGGAAAGACATAGCCCTCCTGAGAGCAAATAGCGGGGGCCACAGGCACTGGGGAAAATTATTTTGTCTGTTGTATGGTGTTGCAGTTGTTTATTTAATCATTTGTACACCGCGCATAGGGACTATGGTGGCCTAGTGGTTAAGATGCTGAGCTTGGCGACTGGAAAGTCAGCAGGTCAGCAGTTTGAGATCTGAGAGATGTCCCAGCTCTTGTCAAACTAGCAGTTCGAAAGCAAGAATTTGCAAGTACATAAACAGATGCTGCTTGGGCGGGAAAGGTAACACTTATATAACATCCTATAGTGCTTAGTGCACTCTCTGGGTGGTTCACAATGTAATTAGCATTTTTGCCCCCAACATGCTGGGCGTTACTGACCTCAGAAGAATGGAAAGCTGAGTCAACCTTGAACCCCATCAAGATTGAACTTGATCAGGAGAAGACAGAGGAGATAGGATGGTCCTGAGTGCACCTGTGTCCTTGGCTGATAAAGTGCGCTGCTACCTGGGAAGCCTAATGAGTGGAAAGTCCCTGACTAAATAAACAAGGGTTGAGACAGGTCACAGCGACCCTTTCTTGTGATAGCAACCAGTAACAAGTCCCACCTTCAAGGACAAAGTAACAATTAGCCAAGGGCCAGATGGCCATTGTTGGGTTTGGACTTCTCCCAAGCAAGGAGCCTAGAGTCAAAGAAAATAGGCAGCACCTAGGGCACGCGTGCCAGGGATGGCACTCGGAGCCCTCTCTGTGGGCACCCATGCAGTCACTCCAGCACAGAGTTCGCCCCACCCCTCTGCCCAGCAGCCCAATGAGAACACTTCCTCCCTCCCCCCCGCACAGAGTTCACCCCACTCCTCTGCCTAGCAGCCCAATGGTAGCATTTCCTTTGTCCCCTGTTGCTGTGTTGGCACTTTGCGATAAATAAGTGGGTTTTGGGTTTCGGTTTGTGCACTTGGTCTCTAAAAGGTTTGCCATCACTGTGCTAGGCATAAAGGAGGACTTAGCCCCCAGACCTTGGAGCTCTCTGAACATCAGAAGTTTAGTGTATGGGACCAAAGACAACAGAACAACCGAAGGGTTGGTTTAACTCAGGTTTATTGCATGAGGTTCCAGTGAAGCATGAGGTAATGGCGGTGATACATCTCAATATATACAGTAGCTCTCTACATTTGAATCTTGTAGCACGGTAGCTGATTGGCTGCTACCGGCGTGGCCTCGCCCAGGCACGCCTCTTTCTTCTGCTGCTGAATGCGGGGAAGGTTTTCCCGCGGCTGTCCGTGATTGAGCAATGTGAACCATGTGAGGCTGAACGCTCGCAGCTGCCCTCTATGGGCTGTCTGCTCGCGTTCTTTTACAGCTGGTATCGTTTGTATCTGGAGTGGTTACATTCTTGCCTTTACAGTATAATGAACATGCATACATACATAACATCCCTCCCCCCTAGGATGGGACGAAGTCCCGCAACCATTGTGGCTTGCCGCACGTGCGCTTGGGACGCGCGTGCGTCTGACCTAGTACTGGAGAGCCTGTGATCCCTGACTCCGTGGGTGCTTGTCCTGCAACAGGAAACGGGGATTCGTTAGTGGCTCTGTGGGGTGTCCGTGCCTGCCTCGCGCCCGGGGATGGGAAGGGAATGAATAGTTGGGAGGTGAACCCCTGCCTGTTGCTCTCTGACCCCGGGGACCCTGCTATTGTGAACCGCGGAACCGATGAGGTCGCCCTTGTGGTTCGGCTACCTTCTGATTCCTGCTCGGGGGACCTTGAGACTGTGGTGGGCGGACTCGCTGACGCCTCCCGTCTTGGGGGTGTCGGTCTCCGGGGAAATGGCGCTATATCGCATTCTGACTCACAGGGGCTACTGGGACTGGAGGTACCAGGGGCTGAACTGAAACCCCTCTTTTCGCTAGGACGGGTGGGGGACCACTCCGCTAACTCCCCCTGGTACTGTAAATCAACGTCTAAGCTTCTATGGGCCTCTGTGTTTCGGGGAAACTCCCGCGGGGTATGTGTGTGGTCGGGGCTCTTCCATTTTTTCGGGGACTCCCGCAAAAGATTTCTGTGGATCGATTCCCTTTCCTCCCCCCTTGGTGGGGACCCATGCTCCCCTTTTCCTCCCCCTTGGGTTAAGCGGGTGGGGGAGTACCCTAACGCTGACTCGATACTATTCTCGTCTTCGTCCTGCTCTCCGGGGACCCTGCGCCTGAGTTGGTCCACGTGCCGCCTCCACAGGAAGCCTGTACTGGTCTCTACGCGGTATGAGACGGGGCCGGTTTGTTCTACTACGGTGCCCGGCACCCAGGCTGGCCCCGCGCTGGCGTAGTTCCTGCAATGCACCGGGGCGCCTACGCTGAAACTCTTTGTGGGTACCACCCCTATGTTCCGCCCTTTGTCCTCTACTCTCGTGGGGTCTAGCTTGGAGATTCCCGTGGCCAGCTTCCTGCGCATCAATAGCTCCGCGGGGGAGTACCCTGATGCTAATGGGGTGACCCTGTATCTAAGCAGGAATTGGCACAATTTCAGGTCGAGGTCTCCGGGGCCCATGCGCAGCAGGGCGTCTTTCGTGGTGCGCACGAGGCGCTCTACTTGGCCGTTGGTGGCCGGGTGAAAAGGGGCAGAGGTGACGTGCCGAATGGCGTTTCGCTCCATGAATGCCCCGAACTCGGCGGACGTGAAACAGCTAGCGTTATCGCTGACGAGGGTGTCGGGTAAACCGAACGTGGAAAAGACCCTCCTTAACTGTTTAATTGTTGTGGCCGAGGAGGTGCTCGAGACTGGAATGACCTCCAACCACTTGGAGAACGCGTCCACCACGAGGAGGAAAAGCGTTCCCCTGAACGGGCCAGCAAAGTCTACATGTACCCGGGACCAGGGCCCCCTTGCCGTGTCCCACTCCCTAGGTGGCGAGCGAGCCTCTTCTGGCCTTGAGCTTTGGCACGCTTCGCAAGTGCCGACCATGTGTTCGATGTCGGCGTCTAGCTGGGGCCACCAAAAGTAACTGCGGGCCAGCGCCTTTGAGCGGACGATCCCCGGGTGGCTGACGTGCAGCAGTTTAAGCACCCTCGGCCGGAGAGGCGTGGGGATTACTACCCGCTGTCCCCATAAAAGGCAACCCCTCTCTAGGGACAACTCTAGTTTCTTTTTGAAAAATGTGTCGAATTCCGCTGCTGGGGAAGACACGGGCCACCCTTTCTGTACCCAGGAGCAGACTGTGGCCAGCGTTTTGTCCTTGCCTGTCGCTTTGGCGATGTCGGCCGGTACTACTGGAGGGGAGTCTAGAACCTCTATCATTAAGACCTGATGGTCCCTCTCTACTTTGTCCACGTGGCAGCAATCCCGGGGAATGGGGGACCTCGACAGGGCGTCGGCATGGCTGATCTCCCTCCCGGGCCGGTATACCAACGCGTGCTGATACGCGTTGAGAAAAATGGCCCACCTGAGCATTCTCGGGGACAGGATTTGGGGTGTGGGCTTATCTGCGGTGAAAATGCCTAACAAAGGCTTATGGTCAGTCACTATGGTGAAGGGGCGGCCGTACACAAAATCATGAAATTTCTTGGTCCCCGCAATTATTGCTAGTGCTTCTCTGTCTGTCTGAGCATAGTTCCTCTCTGCTTGGGACAAGGACCTAGAGTAGAACGCTATCGGGGCCTCCCTACCGTTCTCCAGCACATGGCATAACACCGCCCCCACCCCCACCGGGGATGCATCGCAAATCAGGACCACTGGGCGTTTGGGATTGAAGTGGGTCAGTACGGCATCTGATGCCAGGAGTCGCTTCAGATCATTGAAAGCCTTCTCCTGGTCGTCGCCCCACTTCCATGCCTCGTCCTTTTTTAACAATTTGTGTAGCGGCTCTGCCACGGCTGCCTTCCGCGGGAGGAAGGAGTGGTAGAAATTGAGCAGTCCGAGGAACGACTGCAACTCGGGCTTGGAGGTGGGGCGAGGGGCCTTCTTGATGGCGGCTACCTTGGATTGTGCTGGCCTTATTCCCTCGGGCGTGACACGGAACCCTAGGAACTCAACTTCTGTAGCGAAGAAGACGCATTTGTCTTTTCGCAACCGCAACCCCGCCTTTTCGAATATAGTCAGGACCTTTCCCAACCTTGTTGCTAACTCGGCCCGGCTCCCCCCTGTAATCAATACGTCATCAAAATAGGGCAACACCCCCTCTAACCCCTTCAGGAGGCGTTCCACAAGTGACTGGAAGATCCCGGGCGCCGAATTCACGCCGAATTGGAGGCGCGATACCTGGAACGCCCCTTTGTGGGTGACTATGGTCTGCGCAGCAGCTGCGGCGGGGGTCACTGGGAGTTGCTGGTAGGCTTGGGCCAGGTCGAGTTTAGCGAAACACCTCCCCCCGTGTAACCTGGCCAACAAGTGGCTGACTACCGGCACCGGATACGCATTAGGGCGGATCGCCTTATTGATGGTGCACTTGTAATCAGCGCATATGCGGACCTCCCCGTTGGCCTTGAGCGCTGTTACAATCGGAGTTTCCCACTCTGCAGAATCAACAGGAACAAGAATCCCCTGGCCCACCAACTTGTCCAACTCCGCCTCTATTTTGTCCTTTAGTGCGAAAGGCACTCTGCGCGGTTTAAGTCTGATTGGACGTACTGCAGGGTCCAGGTCGAAAGTCACTGGGGGGCCCTTGAATTTCCCGAGCCCTTTTTTAAAGACCTCGGGGTGCGCATCGCACACGCTCTGTATTGGATCAGTCCCGGCGGCGTGTGCTTTCACGGCGTGAACCCCCCCAATGAACAATCCCAGGGGCTGGAACCATTGAGTCCCGAGGAGGCTGCATTTACCTCCCTTGAGGACGACTAGGGGAAGCGTTGCGGTGTGCTTTTTAAACTGAACCCGGAACTTCCCAACCCCCAACACTGGGATGCGGTTCCCTTGCACGTCCTTCAGTGTGGCCCTCAACGCCTTGAGCTTGGGCCGCATGTGGGGGGCGATTTTCATAAACTCCCCCTGGGAAATAATGGAGTATGAAGAACCCGAGTCCACCTCCATTCTAACAGGGGCCCCTTGTATTACTACCTCAACGAAGTAACGGGGGTGCTCCGTGGAAACGCTGCAAACCGGCGCGTCGTCCTCGCTGTCGTCGGAGATGCGCCCTACTTCGTCCCGCGTCCTCGTGGTCCGGGTGCCGTCCTTTGGCCTCGTGGTGCGGTCCTGCCTCGTGGTGCGGTCCTGCCTCGCCGAGCGGTCTGGAGAACTCCTGGTGGCCTCGCGCCGTTTCCGGCAGACCTTGGCGATGTGCCCGCGCCGGCCGCAGTTGTGGCACTCGGCCTTGCGGAATGGGCATTTGGCGCGGGCGTGGGCGGCGCCGCAGCCGTCGCAGCGCCGGCCCTCTCTCTGGACCCTCCGGACGTCCTCGTCGTCGCCGCTCTCCGCAGACGAGTTCGAAACTCGCCGGGCCGCGCGCACCAAGCTCTCCGCCTTGGCGGTCTTCGGGCGCCAGTCCTGGAGCTCGTGCACCCCGGCAGAAGTGGCCTCCGCGGCCTGTGCCGTGTCGAGGACTTGTTGCCACGAGGGAGGCGGCTCCCATTTCATCAGCGCGCGCTGAGTCTCTGTGTCCCTCAGACCGCAGAGCAGGCAGTCCCGGAGGGTGATTTTGGGGAGCTCCCACTTGCATGGGCCGGCGGCCAACCGCAGGGCCGCGGCGAACTCATCGACCGATTCCCCAGGTGCCTGGACTCGCCTCCAGAACGCGCTCCGAGCGGGGAACATCGCTATTGCTGGCCGGAGATGGGCGCGCAACGCCGCCAGGAGCTCTGTGGCTTTGAGGTCGCTCACCTTCCTTGGCGCAATCAGGTCCACCAAGGTCCTCTTGGTCTCGTGTCCGAGCATGCGGACGAAAATGGCCCTCTTTTTGGCCTCATCTGAGACTTCGAGCTCCACCAGCGCTGCGTTGAAGTCTATCTCAAACAGCTCCAAGTCTCCCGGCTTCTTGATCACGTAGCCGGCGCATGTCTTGGTCCCGTGGGCAGTCATTGATCCCACCTTCGTCGCCAATTTAGTGTATGGGACCAAAGACAACAGAACAACCGAAGGGTTGGTTTAACTCAGGTTTATTGCATGAGGTTCCAGTGAAGCATGAGGTAATGGCGGTGATACATCTCAATATATACAGTAGCTCTCTACATTTGAATCTTGTAGCACGGTAGCTGATTGGCTGCTACCGGCGTGGCCTCGCCCAGGCACGCCTCTTTCTTCTGCTGCTGAATGCGGGGAAGGTTTTCCCGCGGCTGTCCGTGATTGAGCAATGTGAACCATGTGAGGCTGAACGCTCGCAGCTGCCCTCTATGGGCTGTCTGCTCGCGTTCTTTTACAGCTGGTATCGTTTGTATCTGGAGTGGTTACATTCTTGCCTTTACAGTATAATGAACATGCATACATACATAACAAGAAGTGCCAGAGGTGTCCCTGCCATCTAAACCAGGTTCCCAGGCACTTAGAGAAGGGACAGAGGGAATCCATTCTAGGTATGCATAGCTTATTTGTGTTCTTGCTCTTGTTCCTTGCTCTGTCTCTGTTATGTTTCGCTTAGAAAACTGCTCAATAAAGCTTTGTTTCTTTATTATGAACCTCAGCCCATCAAGCCCGGACAGCCTCCATTGGTAAGACAGTGAATTCTATCTTAAGTGGGCTCAAGGTTGATCCATCCTTCCATCCTTCCGAGGTTAATAAAATATTTGGGGCAAAATGCTAATCACTTTGTGAACTGCCTAGAGTAGGGGTTCCCAACCTAAGGTCCATGGGCCAGAGTCAGCCCCCGGTGCCATTTCATGTGACCCCCCACCCAGTGGTGGGCTCCAAAAAAAATTACTACCACACTGTGGGCGTGGTATGGTGGGTGTGGCATGGGGGAGAGCCCTGCATTGCACCTGAATTAGGACTACTTTATTTCAAAACTTGGATGGGTGGGGCCAGCCAGAATTTCTGCTACCGGTTCTGGCGAACTGGTACGAACCTGCTGATGCCCACCACTGCCCCCTACCCTCCAAGGGCATTTGAGAAACAAAATGGCCACCCCTTTGACGCTGTTGGGACACAATGGCCACCCCCATCTTGCAGACAGGGAAAAATGGCCGTCCAACCCTCAAAGCTGACTGAGAGAGCATGACCCAGCCCTGGCTTGAAAAGGTTGGCAATCCCTGGCCTAGAGAGTGCACTAAGTACTGTGGGGCGGTTTATAAGTATAATTGCTATTGCTTTTGCTACGATCCTCTTGCAGTGCAGACAAGAGAATGGCCTTGGAACCAAGGTGGTCCCATCTCTATGGGGAGCTCCTTCAAGCCCAGACTCTGCCCACCTCTCCTCTTACAGGCAGTGAAGGAAAGTTCTTGGTAGACCTGGGTAGACACACCCATTGGTACTCACGGCTAAAGGACCCATATCCTGCTTCATCCCAGGACGAGCAACATGAAAGGGCTGGTCCTGCAGGATGGCCTGTAATGCTTCCAGGACTTTCTGCGCCGGGTTGACAAAGGCAGTCAAGACATGCCACATGATCGAGGCAGAGCTACACAGAGGCAGGGGAGAAACAGGAACCGTGGTTGGACTTGGGCTGCAGCCTAGAACCCTCTCCCTTTGATAAGAGTGACCGTCACTTCCTAAATTGTTAGCCAAAGCTCAGGTTCTCAATGACTAGGCAACTGGAACACTGTTACTCAGGGACACATGAACATCCTAAGAGCCACCTTAATCCATGAGTGATGTCCATACTACCAGAGGTCCTTAAAATCAGGGTCCCCAACACAGGAAGATGTACAACACACTGAGAATGCTCTCCGTTTCTGATTTAAGTCTTCTGCATGTGGAAACTAGGACAGAAGGGCTGGACCTATCCTGTTCCCTCTAAGGTTAAGATGAACTCTCTGACCGAATGCCAAGATAGAGTTGCAGGCAAAGGGTCAAACTAGACAAAATGCCTTGCATCCCCCCCCCCGCCCCCAAAAAGGTGTTCAGCCACATAATGAAAGGTGCCTGTTTCAGTATAGCCCATGACTTTCCTCACCTCTGTATCTTGCTTTTAGCTTAGTTTTGTGGTTGTGCATCAGAAAATGTGCATGTGCTTAATTTGCAAACCAGGTTGTGAAGCACATATTTCTGAGGATTTTTATTATTATAAGAGTCCGAAATGGTTAACCCAATGGGGAGAGCCATTTCTCTTAATGTCTTGGTTGACCCTCAAACAACACAAGAGGCAAAATAAATAAATAAACCCCCCTCTGGCTTTGTTGCAAATCTTACTGGAAAAAGAGTGGTGCATTGCATTTAAAAATGCCATATCCCTATCAGAAAGTAATGGTGGAGACGGAAGGGGGTCGCCTGGGTCTTTTCCATTTTGTTTATTTCTCTCAACTTTTCTTTCATGCAATTGTTTGGGATGACTTTACTTCTTTCTTCAGTCAGGTTTCTTCCATCTCTCGCTCTTTCTTTCACCTGTGCTTAGTGTTGTTATCAGGCACTAGGTCTTTTAATAACATGGAATGTATCTGTCCCCCCCCCCCTTGCTAGTCTCCCTGCTCCTCAAATCACACCCCATGCAACGCTGGTCTCCTTCCCGTAATTCCCTTGCTCACTCTAGAGCCATGGTCCCCAATGTGCCCTAGGTGCTGCCCCATCTGGGGCAGGGGGGGGGGCGTTATTTTCATGGGGGCAATTTGAGAATGAGTTATTAAAAGTGAATTTTTTCATGTTCTTTGGAAGCATGTTTAGACCAAGCCTTTTAGTGGTTAAGACTCTGAACTTGATGACTGGAAGGTTGGCAGATCAGCAGTTCGAGCAAGGCAGTAGCCAAGGGGCCCGGGGGGGGGGGGGAACCCTACTGAGCTAACCCCCCCAACCCACACCCGGTATGCCAATGTTATATATGTGAGTGTGACATTGTTGCCCCCCCTGAA
Organism: Bradypodion pumilum; assembly: GCA_035047305.1. Classification (NCBI taxonomy): domain Eukaryota; kingdom Metazoa; phylum Chordata; class Lepidosauria; order Squamata; family Chamaeleonidae; genus Bradypodion; species Bradypodion pumilum. The sequence continues at coordinate 384,628,391 of JAWDJD010000003.1, forward strand.
AATGTTTTGCCCTTCCTGAAACACACACACACACCCCAATCTAGAATCCTGGCTACGGCCCTGAGTTTTAGACCCAAGTGTTGCACACCGGAGTGAGCTCCTATCTCTGTCCCAGCTCCTGCCAACCTAGCAGTTTGGAAGCAAGAAATTGCAAGTAAATAAATAGGCACTACTTCGGTGAGAAGGCAACAGCGTTCTGTGCACTCCTGTGTCTAGTCATGCCTGCCACATGACCACGGAAGCATCTGCAAACAGTGCTGTCTCTTTGGCTATAACCCAAGATGAGCACTGAACTCGGATACGACTGGCTTTCGAGCAAGGGAAACCTTTACCTTTACCTTACCACATGACTAGGAGTTCATTTTTTGAATAAAAATAATTATATGTCACTGGAGGGGGAAGGGGATAGGGATTTAGAGATGCTTAGGTGGGGCATGGCCAAAAAAAAATGGGAACCACTGCTCTAGAGCCAATGCAATGTAGTAGTGACAGTGTTGGGTTGACCAAGGTTCAAATCCCTACTGTGCTGTGAAGGATAGTGAGGTACATGCTGTCCACTTAGCCTACCTAATAGGGTTGTTAGATAAAACACTCCCACCTTAAGACTGTTGCAGAAAAGGTGGGAGCGAGATGCAGCGAGAGAACATTTTTGAAATCCATCTCCATCCCAGTTCAGGCCAGTTCCGTTGCCTCTTCCTCCCTCCTCGGCATCCAAAACCTCCCTCCTTACCTGTCACACTGAAGGGAGCAGGCGAGTAAGGCCTTCACCACCTCTTGAGGGTGGCTATTCCCCAGCAGGTAGAGAAAATGTAAGACCACCTGGCGGGCTTTGGGGTGATTGATGTGCTCCAAGTTGTAATACAAGAACGTGATAGCTTTCGGCACCTGGTGGGAAGAAAGAGACAGGCGTTATCCTTCAAGGGACATAGTTATAGTAGAAAGGTTCCACACCAGCGTCATAGCTTTCTTGCAAAGTTTCTTACAGAGCTGTAGCCAACCTGGCAGTTTGAAAGCAAGAAATTGCAAATAGATAAATAGGTACCGCTTTGGTGGAAAAGGTAGCAGTGTTATGTGCTCTTCAGCTTCTAGTCATGCTTGCCACGTGACCATGGAAACGTCTGCAGATGCAGACAGTACTGGCTCTTTAGCTGTAAATGGGGATGAGCACCAACCCTAGAGTTAGATATGCCTGACTTTCAAGCAAGGGAGACCTTTAGTTTGGCAAAGGTGCTTGCTGAGTACTCTTTATATATTACTAGCAAAGGTTGCCCGGCGTTGCCGGGCTGTTTTAAATGGTGTTGGAAAGTTTTTGTTGTTGTTGTTGTTGTTAATGTTTGTAAAGAAGAGGTTAATCTATATTTAAATTTTTTAAAATTTTTATTTATAAAAAAATTTTTTTGATGGCCTGTTTTAAACTGTGATGAGTTTTGTTTGGTGTTTTGGTTTTGTGGATGAAAAAAGAATAAAGGATGATATACTTTTTCGAAAAACTCTTGGGGCCTTTTGTGTGGGGCTATTGTGTCTTTTTGATTTTTTTTATTATTGTGGGCAGCAAGTGCTGCTGGTAGGGGTTATCTTGTATTTTGACTGTTTTTTCTCTCGTGGCCTCTGGGTGGAGCTTCTTCCAGTAAGTAGTCTCTTTCTTTATTCATTTCTTTTCCAGTCGTTGTGGTATGAGGTCGTGTGGTGGTGAGTTAGCTGTTTTTCTTTATTTGGGGTGGTGGTGGTGGTTGGATTTTGTGGTGTTTGGCTGGGTGCTGGGTGTGTTTGGAAATGTTTGTTGTTGTTTACTTTTTTGGTGTTATTTTTGTTTGTTTTTGTGTATTTTTGAATGTTTTTGATTGTTTGTTTTTGTGTTTTTTGGTGTCCTGGGGGGGGGATCCCCTCTCAGACAGACTCCTTTGGTCCCCCCCCCCACCCTCTCAACCCCAGGGGAGCCAGTAGAGAGGGGGATTTCCCTCCCCACTCCGTTTTTAAAGAGAAGTAACCGCTTGGTTTCTTCTCTTTAATATGGGGCGTGTGTGTGTGTGTGTGGGGGGGGAGGGAATCCCCTCTCTGCCGGGTCCCCTGGGGTCAGGAGGGTGGGGGAGACAGACTCCTTTTGTCCCCCCCCACCCTCTCAACCCCAGGGGAGCCAGTAGAGAGGGGGAGCACAACACCCCCGCCCCCACCCAGTGATATTAAAGGGGAAACTCCGATTAGGAGCTTCAGGCGCTGATGGGGAGGGGGGCTTTGGTTCCCGTGGCTTGGCGGACTTGCTCTCCCTTTGTTTTTTTTGTTTTTTTGGGTGCTGGCTTCCTCAGCGTTCTGCGCGCTCATGGCGCGCAGGATGCTGGGGCTTGTAGTTATGGGTTGGTGCTTTGTGTTTGTGCTGCTTTTTTAAAAATGGTTTTCTTTTGATTGGCTGCGGCGCGTTTCCGAATGCTGCACCGTGCGAGAGCCTCTCAGCCTGATTGGCTCTGGTGCGGCACGGCGCAAGGAATGTTGGGAAGTGAAGTTGTTTCCCTTTCTTCGCGTTTGTGGGGCTGTTGCCCCACTGCCGGTTTTCTCAATCCTTCGTTGACCTGCGGACCCAGATCGGCTGTGTGCACGAAGGGTGAGTGCAGGCAAGTAGGGCGAGGCATAGGAACCTATAGCCAGTTCCAATGGTTAACCCTTGGATTTATAGGTTAAGATTTACCCTTTGCACATTAACTGATACAATTAGCTTTCTTTTATGACAGGGGTGCCCAAACTATGGCCTGCAATGCCAATTCATGTGGCCCACACCACCCTCTTCACTCCTGGAAGCGGAAATAAAACATGCCCATTAGGGGTATGAATTAGCATTGTGGGCCGGATCCAGACCATGGGCCATAGTTTGGGCACCCCTGCTCTAGAGACTCAGTCCTTCAAAGCTGCCACTCAGGCCTGCAAAGGACACTTTCAAAGGAAGCCATGCCTCTCTCTCTCAGTCAGCAAATGAAAACATGGCAATCTACAGTTTGTGGACCAGAGACGCTTCATGTTAGGGTCAACAAATGGCTTTCTCCTCTTAATAGAGCTTTGCTTCTTATAAAGTGCTCATTTCTGTGTCCTTTGTTTTGATCCTTAGTGTTCCAACACACGTGATCTTTGTAGGTTTGGTTTTTTCCCCCATGGCCTGATCAAGGTATCACCGGTGTCTGCATTTGTACTGATAAATGCATTAATTGTACTGTGGTGCTTCTAGTGTGAGCCATGACAAAAGGTTCTGTCTGACCCATTTGCAGGTCCAACCAAACACCTTCTGAACCTTTTACCTTCACAAAGGAAGGGTGAGGGTTCCTCAGCATCACCTTCAACATCAGGCAGGCAGCATCTGTGCTGTGTCTGTCATCATCCCTCATGGCCTGGACGGCAGTCAGCATGAAATCCATCTGGTCGTGGACATGGAGGGATTTTTTGAATATCTGAAATGAAGGTGGTTAGGCAGGAACATCTTGATTGTTGTTAGATCAAAGGCTAACTTTTAAGACAGTACTGTACAGTCATTGATATGCTTGTTGTGGGACCCTCTGTCTACAAGGAGCAGGGCAGTGGGATTCCCAACGACATGTTGCAACCCCAAACAAACCTCTTCAGGATTCCAGGGAGGAGGGAGACTGCCCTGTCATTGCTTTAGATTCTCCATGGCATCACTTTCTCTCCCCCTTCTTCTATAATGTCCACCCAGTTATTCCAAAAGGCTTGTTCTAAACATACGTGTCAGCCTTCCCGGATTGGCCGGGATTTCCTGGTTTTTGGCGCCGATTTGCGCCATTTCCCGACCTGCGCTGCTGAAACCCCGGGATTTGGCAGTGGGGGAAAGGAGGTACTGTGCAGCCCTTCTGCGCAGGTCGCCTTCTACGCATGCGTAGAAGGGTTTTATGCTTGCATAGAACCCTTCTACGCATGCGTAGAAGGCTACGCATGCATAGAAGGGGGCTATGCAAGCGTAAAATCCTTCTTTGCATGCGTAGAAGGTGACCTGCGCAGAACCGTTCTGCGCAGGTCCCGGATTGGCCGGAGCCGTGGTTGACAGGTATGGTTCGAAGAGGGTGACTTCACATTTTGTGACTTCACAGATTTGGCACGGGAGAAACTGAGCATAAAATGTGAATACATGACGTAAAATTCAGCCTGGAGAGACCTGGAGGGGAAATTGTTAGTTTCGACTGCAAAAAAGCAAAATCTATTTTAGGATGCATTCATAGAAGTATGGTTTCCAAATCCTCCTCCTCTCCTGAACTCTGACCCCATCTCTCAGCATGACAAAGTGAGGTAACCAACCAACCAACCAACCAACCAACCACTCACTTTCTGAAGGGATGAAAAATGCACAGTAAGACATGGAACAAATCATGATATCTTAAGTGATAGGAGGAAAATTGGGAGGATAGCTGATAAAATTCAGTGTTAATGCAAGTACACTAATGAGAGCAAATGAGACATCTGGGAAAGTGCTAAACTTAGACCCCAAACAGTCATGCACAAAGGGATTGCACACAGAAATCTTCAGCCTCATCTCCCAGCTGTGTCTCAACCAATAAAGAGTTACCTTGGTGGCATTGCTGACATCCGAGAACCAAGCCAGCCAAAAGATCTTCTCTTCCTCCCACTCCTGTAGAAGTTCAAGATACTCCAGGTCATCTTGAGCCTTGGTCAGTCCTTAGGAAAGAGGCATGAAGATCATTCAGCATTCTCCTGGGGATGTTGAAGATGTATACAACACAACAGAGAGAGAGAGAGAGAGAGAAGGCGAGAGAAAGAAAGAGAGAGAGAGAGAGATGGACAGCTAGACCATTGTAGACCAATAGTTGACTATTCCTAGAAAAGGGGTAATTCACCACACCTGAGGCATCGGACTAGCCAAGGAGGCCCAGGATGGATTGTGCAAAAGAGACGTCTCCATCTTCCAACACAGGGCTGCAACGGGATTGTCCAAAAAGAGGACAATCAAGACATGGGTTTGCTTTGCTTTAAGGGTTTGGGCGGGTCACACAGGCAGACCCCCAAACCCCTTAACTTCAGCATGAATCCTGTGGCATGGCCATAACAACAGATAATTTGCTATTGGTCTTCTTTGCCTAATCCACATGGAACAGAAGGTTGGTGCATGTAATGACAGCCACACCGTTCAATGGCCTGCTTCATCGTTGTATTAATTGCAAAAGCAGCCAAGAACCTAGAAGCCCTTTCAAAGCTGACATGTCCTATTTCGCATGGCCTCATGGAGCTGCTGTCTTTCAGAGACACAGAGGGCAACTTTAGCAAATACACATTTATACAAATCCCAGATAAAAGTGAAACAGGGGCGGCTGGGATATGAAAAGTCTTAGAAAAACAGAAGGTAGCAGCGGGTGATAGTCATGGTTGTTTGTCATTGTTTAACAACCAAGAGAACTAACTAATAGAATGACCCTCGACATCCTCTCAACTGATATGAGCCTCAAGTCTGTTGGCTCAGATCCAGGAAGATCTTGAGGGTACATAAGAGGAAAACCAAAGTAGAAGATGGAGGAAGAAGCTCACTGGACAAGGAACAACATTAAAGGAGGATAAGGCTGAGGAACTCAACCTCCCCTACATCAGTTAGAGGACCTTGAATAGGCTGAGAGTGGGAATGCCTAAATCAGGGGTGCACAAACTACGGCCCATGGGCTGTATCCGGCCTATGACACCAATTCATCTGGCCCATGCCACCCATGCCGCTCCTGGAAGCAGAAGTAAAACCCGCCCATATTGGCGCATTTTACTTCTGCTTCCAGAAGCTGCAAGGGCGGTGCAGGCCGGATGAATTGGAGTCATGGGCCGGTTACGGCCTGTGGACCGCAGTTTGGGCACCCCTGGCCTAAATGCAAGACCAACATGCTCAAGTGGGAGCTGCTAGCAGACAACAACACCACACCGTGTGAATGTGGAGAGAGGCAGAATTGAGCTCATTTTACTGGCCTGCAAATTACTGCCAGAAACATGCACCGGAGAGGACTTGTTTTTGGCCAACGACAAAGCAAAGAAATTGGCTTCATTTTGGCAGTCCAGGGTTTGATCGGGACAGGAAAGAAGAAGAAAAACAGCCATTGGGAAGTGATTAATACCAATCTTAATGGTACACAAATTGAGTCACGTTAGATCTTTGAGGAGCCACTGGACTCTCAAGTTTCTTTTGCTGCCACCAAATCAAACACCCTGGTTGCCCTTCAGGGACTGTCTGTCTTTGTAAGGCATCTGGAAGTCTCTGCTTGTTATGTATGGAATACTATGCCTTTAAGATGGAATGTAATAATGTAACCCAATGTATTGCAACAGTTACAATGAGCTACCGCTGCCTCTAGATGGTATCAAGAGGCAGCTGATAGCAATCTACACACATGATACAAGTTAACCAATTACAGCCAGCCACGAGAAATATTCCCGCCACAGGTAAACCTGATGAAGAACGCCGTGCGTCACAATGATGTCACGGATACAGTAACCAATGAGCAACCGTGTAACCAGTTTCAAATGTACCATGCTGTATAAAAGGAGATGCGCCTCCGCCATTACCTCATGTTCAGATTACTTACTCTACAATAAAGATGTGTTTGGCCTTATGAATGTTGCCTACCGCGTATCAATCTGCAAACATCAAATTGGCAATGAGGATGGGATATGGCTCCCCGAAGTTATAAGATATCCAAGTTCGATGTCAACAACGCCGAATCATGGGAGTTGTACGAGTGCCAGTTCAGGCACGCCATGGATGCCGAGGGCATCGAGGATGAGGAGAAGATGCGATCTTGCCTCCTCGCACAGATAGGCCTACCGGCACTAAGGCTCCTCATCAATCTACTTGCACCAAGGAAGGTTGATTCGGTCCTGCTCCCGCAGATCCTCACGACTCTACGGGAACATTTCCAGCCGGCCATGTCCATCTTCGCGGCCAGGGTCGCCTTCCACAGGAGAGACCAGCAGCCGGGCAAATCGGTGGCTGATTAAGCGGTGGCCCTTAGGTCAGTGGCTGCCCCTTGCCGCTGGGAGAAACTGAAAATTTCCCTGAGGGACCGGCTGCTGTGCAGTCTGTGGGATGAAGAAGTCCAGCGAAGGCTAATGATCCGCGAACACCTTTCATTCCAGACAGTCCTGCAGGAGGCTCAGGCGGCTGAAGTGGCGAGGTCTGGCATCAAAACCTTCCGAACAAAAAATGCTGTGGCGGAAGGGCCACGGGCGGCCGTTCAGGCCGCATTGGTGCTCGCCCCGACCTCCAGCGAGCCCCCCATAATCTTCGGAGGCCTCTGCTCCAACGGCTTCCTGCTCCAGCGAGGACAACGACATCCAAAAGGTCTGGAAGAAGACAACCGAGGCAAGCGCCAGCAACAAGGAGGGCCGCCGATGCGACGGCTGTGGAGCATCCCACGACCGAAAGAAGTGTCCGTTCTGGAAAGCCAAGTGCCACAATTGCGGACGATGAGGCCACATCACCAAAGCGTGCAGGCGGCGGCGGAGAGATCGAGAGTCAGCGGACCAGCCACGATGGAGGTCCGATGGCATCGGAAAGGTTTCCGATGATGACACAATGGTGAACCGCGTGTCTCTGGCGCACCAACGTTTCTTTGTTGAGGTACTGTTGCAAGGGGTCCCGGTTAGGATGGAGGTGGACTCAGGCTCGTTCTACTCCATTATCTCCCAAAAGGAATTTTTGCGCATTACCCCCAATGTGCTCCCCAAACTTAAGGCACTCAAGTCAAATTTACAGGACGTGCAAGGCTACGGAATTCTGGTTTTGGGGGTGGGGGATTTTATGGTCAAATTCAAGGGGTTCACAGAGAAACTGCCCCTAGTGGTCCTCAAACAAGGGTCCTGTTGCCTCCTGGGGACTCAATCGTTCGCCCCCCTGGGAATTGAACTGTCCGGCATTAATGTGCGGGAGGTGTGCGACGCACACCCAGCCATTTTTAAGAAGGGCTTCAGGACATACAGGGGCCCCCCAGTTTCGTTTGACCTGGACCCAGAAATCCGACCCATCAGGCTCAAGCCACGGAGGGTGCCATTTACCCTCAAGGACAAGATTGAGGTGGAACTGGACAAACTGGTGGGCCAGGGGATTTTGGTTCTGGTGGACTCTGCGGAGTGGGAAACTCCTATTGTTATGGCAATGAAAGCAAATGGGGAGGTTCGAATTTGTGCCGACTATAAGTGCACAATTAACAAGGTGATTCGCCCTAATGCGTACCCGGTGCTGGTAGTGAGCCACTTGTTAGCCATGTTAAATGGGGGTAAATGTTTTGCAAAGCTTGACCTAACGCAAGCCTATCAGCAGCTCACAGTTACGCCTACTGCTGCAGCTGCGCAAACCATTGTAACGCACAAAGGTGCCTTCAAGGTAACACGCCTACAGTTCGGTGTGAAGTCGGCCCCTGAGATTTTCCAATCATTGGTAGAACGCCTCAAGGGTCTCTCCGGGGTCCTCCCCTACTTTGATGACATATGGATAACAACGGGAAGTGAGGGGGAACTTGCCAAAAGACTGGATAAAGTCCTGACTGTGTTCGAGAGAGCGGGACTGAGATTGAGACGTGATAAATGTGTGTTCTTAGCGAGGGAGGTTGAATTCCCAGGGTTTAAGATAACTCCCGATGGTGTTAAGCCCTCCGATTCAAAAGTTGCGGCTGTTTGAAATGCCCCTCGCCCCACTGCGAAACCAGAGCTGCAGTCCTTCCTAGGGCTCCTAAATTTTTATCATTCCTTCTTCCCAAGGAAAGCATCCGTAGCGGAGCCACTGCATCGTCTTTTAAAGAAAGACACGGTTTGGCAGTGGGGGGACAGCCAGGAGAAGGCATTCAAAGAGTTGAAACAGCTCCTCCCATCTGAAGCAGTTTTAACCCATTTCAACCCCAAGAAGCCCGTGGTATTAGTCTGTGATGCTTCACCAGTGGGGGTGGGGGCGGTGCTGTGCCACGTGTTGGAAGATGGGCAGGAAGCGTCGGTTGCCTTTTATTCCAGGTCACTCTCAAAGGCGGAGTGCAATTACACGCAAACAGATAGAGAGGGTCTCACTATAGTCATGGGAACAAAGAAATTCCACGACTTCCTCTATGGTCGGGGGTTCACTATTGTCACTGACCACAAGCCTCTGCTGGGAATCTTCACCACAAACAAGCCCACACCCCAGATCCTGTCCCCGAGAATGCTGCGGTGGGCAATTTTTTTAAATGCTTACCAGTACGCACTGGTCCACCGCCCGGGCAAAGAAATCAGCCGTGCTGGTGCTCTCTCCCGGTCCCCCCTCCCAGAGCTAGGGAAAGCAGACTGCGAGGTGGAGGGGGATCACCAAGTGTTGCTGATTGAATCCCTTGACTCCCTACCCATAAGGCCCACAGACCTCACTAAGGCAACGGCAAAGGACAAGGTTCTGTCCCAAGTAATCATATGGGTAATGAAGGGCTGGCCCATGACCCCGCCAGCCGAGGAGTTTCGGGCGTTCTTCCGGAAAAGGGTTGAGCTGTTGTTAGAGAGGGGTTGCCTCCTCTGGGGCCAACGGGTGGTCATTCCTGAGGCGCTATGTGCAAGGGTGCTCAAGTTGCTACATACCAGCCACCTAGGAATCGTGCGATCAAAGGCTTTGGCCAGGAGCTACTTCTGGTGGCCCCAGATAGATACAGATATTGAACAAAAGGTGGGCATGTGCGAGAATTGCCAGAGTTCTCGACCTGAGGAGTCCCGACTTCCTCACAGAGAATGGGACACGCCCCACGGTCCATGGTCTCGATTACATATTGATTTCGCTGGTCCGTTTCGAGGCTCTATGTTCGATTCCTTCTCCAAGTGGTTAGAGGTTATCCCTATGGCCAACACCTCCTCAGCCGCAATGATCAAACATTTGCGCAAGGTGTTCAGTTGTTTTGGACTGCCCGATGTCCTTGTCTCCGACAACGTCAGTACTTTCACATCCGCTGAATTCCAGGCATTCCTAGAGAGAAATGCTATTCAGCACATCACCTCAGCCCCTTTCCATCCCGCTACCAACGGGCAGGTTGAACTCCAGGTGTGTACCACCAAAGAAGCGCTTTGGCATATGGGTCCTGGGGATTTGAACCTGCAACTGTGCCAGTTCCTCATCTGTTACCGGGCAACCCCCCTGGCATCCGGTCTATCGCCTGCGGAGATCCTAATGCACAGGAGACCAGTAACCCTTTTTGATCGGTTAGATCCGACCAGGGTGGAGGAGAAAGGGAGGAATATTAAGATGGGAAGCAAAAAAGTATTCGCAGTAGGGGACCTGGTGCATTGCAGAAACTATGCGGCCAACGGCCCAGCATGGGTCCCAGAGGTTGTGATTGAACAGACCAGGCCAGTATCATACAAAGTAGAAACCAGAGTGGGTTTACTGTGGAGAAGACATGCTGACCAACTCAGACATCAGGTCACGGACACCCAGGGGGAGGTCAGTCAGGGGAACGAAAGCAACCAGGGGGCAGACAACCTGGGTGAATCAACGTTAGGGTCCTCCCCCACCTGCTTATTCCAAGGGGGAGACACAGGGTACTCCCCACAAGGGGACTCCCACAGAGAGACAGAGTACCTTCTGCCCCACAGCAGGGGTGCACGTACAAATCCATGTCCTTTGCACCCACCAGGGAGGGAAGAGCCCATTGATTTAGTGTTTGATTTTCGGGACCGGGGGGAGTTTGCGGAGTGGTCCCCCACCCGTCCGAGCGAGAAGCAGGGTTTTAACTTAGTTCCGAGTACCCTCGGTCCTCCGGCCTTTGAGTCCAACCCTTCCCAAACAGCGACACAAGTACCCATGGAACCGCCCACTGCACGGAGTGGCAGGTGGGACTCAGCATTAAGGTATTCCTCCTCGCTACCGAGTTTCGAGCTAGGAAGGTCCCTGGCCGCTGCGGGGACAAAGCAAGGTTTCAGTCAAAGCAAGTCACAGCTGTTTGTTCCTTTCTCGCCCTCAAGTTTGCAAACAGAGCAGTGTTCCCGACAGGCAGTTAGCGAGTCTCGTTTTCCCATTGCAGGACGAGAGTCTGTGGATCAAACTGCTGTATTGAGAAAGGACAAGAATCGGTCTCACTTTTTTGGTGCTGTAACAAGGTGTACAAGTGGTGGAGTCCATCCGCTGCCCACTGACGCACGCTCTCATTGGGGTCAATGCAGCAAAGGGTGAGGCATCCTGCCACTTGACCAATCTTGAAGTTCTTCATTCCCTGGCGTTGAGAGGAAAGAGAGAGAGAGAGAGAGAGAGAGAGAGAGAGAGTGCATGGACACATTGACCTCAGAGCATATTGTCATCCTTATTCTGCTTCTCTATAGTTCAGGGGTGCAGAAACTACGGCCTGTGGGCCAGATCTGGCCCCTGACACCAATTCATCTGGCCTGTGCCACCCTAGTCGCTCCTGGAAGCGGAAGTGAAACGCACCCATCTGGGCGCCTTTCACTTCCGCTTCCAGAAGCAACGAGAGTGGTGCAGGCCGGATGAATTGGTGTCAGGGGCCAGATATGGCCCACAGGCTGTACATAAGAACATAAGAACAGCCTTGCTGGAACAGGCCACAGCCCATCCAGTCCAGCATTCTGTCTCACAGTGTGGCTCACCATTTCCTTCAGGGTATTCCCAAGGAGATGCCTTCACCTGTTTAGGATTCCCTGGAAATGGCATTGAGAGATATCCTGCCTATCTCTCCAACCCGGAGGTTGTCCTTAGGTAGCCATAATTATAGCCATTGATAGCCTTGTCCTCCATGAACTTGTCTAATCCTTTCTTAAAGCTGTCAAGACTGACAGCTGTCACCACTTCTTCTGGCAGGGAGTTCCATAGACCAGTAATCCTCTGGGTGAAAAAGTACTTTCTCTTATTTGTTTGAGAACTAGTACCCTGTAGTTTCTCTGCATTTCACTTCTACTTCCAGGAGCGATGAGAATGACATGGGCCGGATGAATTGGTGTCAGAGGCAGGATCTGGCCCACCAGGCTGTAGTTTCGGCGCATTTCACTTCCACTTCCAGGAGCGACAACAGTGGCATGGGCCAGATGAATTGGTGTCAGAGGCAGGATCTGACCCATGGGCCGTAGTTTGTGCACCCCTGGTTTAAGCAGTGAAAATGGCAGCCTAAAATCTATCTCATCATGTTGCAAAACAAATTGCAAGGCGTGTTTTCTGCTTCGAGGAACCACGTGATTGGCCCGCTGAACCATGTGACCAGCCCGCGGCCAAAAAGTTTGGCCACTCCTGCTATAGTTCTATATAATCATAATAATATATCCTGTCATGTCAGTTCCAGTGGATGGTGACCCTTCTCAGGACTTTCTCAGTAGAGAGCGTTGGGATACACAGAAAGATCGTGGGAGTTCTTGAAACTGTGCAGCTTGCCCAAGGTCACATAGGTTGTCTCTTTCTCCCAGAAGGCTGCTTCTTCTTTTTCTTCTTCTAGTGCCGTATCTGATTCTAAATTTTGGCTATTCTCATGGCGATCAGCCATGAAGATTGTCCTGGGGACAATGTAATGTAGTGGCCTTTAATTTGCCTTCCGCATTGCAGTGTGACACCTGTACCACTGATTCAGGTCCACAAGTCACTTTCTAGTCTTGAGCCCTTTTAGAATACAAAGTCCTCATCTGCCCCAGGCCAGTATAGGTGAAATTGCTGTCCTCCTTCAAGATGGACCATTTCCGTAGTAATGTGGCAGGCATGCCTGTGGATTCACAGAGACTTGGGCTTCTGTTACCTATTCATCTACTTGCAATTTCTTGCTTTCGAACTGCTAGGTTGGCAGGAACTGGGACAGAGGTCTTTCATCTTTGGATCATCTTTAAGTAGAGGACCACCTTCTGTACAGCAGGACACACAGCCACCCTAGTTTTGGACTCTCCTTTTCAGGGGAGTCTTGGTCCTAGACAAGACCACAGATCCAGGCTCCAAATGTTCGCCAACCAGTTCTGATGACGGACATTTTGCCAGTAAAATGGCAGTTCACAGGTTTCCTCTTTGGGGACCGGAAACTCACTTTGGCGACGCAGTGGCTCGTAATGAAGCAGATGAGTTTGGTGATCCTGGCTATAGCCAGTTCTCGCTCCTGAGCCTTGAGGGAAGCAGTTTCAGAGAGAAGGAACTGGAATGAGAAAGAAAGGCAAGCAAGTTATAGCAGGATCCAAAATATATATATTTTTAAAAATGCATTTGCTGTTTCACGAGCAGCAAATTAGATCTACTAAATGAGTTTTCCTTTGGATTTTTGCACAATTAGCAAATGACAAATCTTCAGGAAGACATGCCTATCTTTTTAACCCAATAGTGCAGGGGTTGACAACCTATTTAAGTTGGGGGCCAGGTCAGTTGAGTGGGCCGGACTGGTGGTTCCCTGGCCATAAATGCTGCTGTAAAACGCATCCATGGCTGTAGTAAATGTGTTTACAACAGCTGCAGGTGCATTCATGGCTGCCATAAATGTGTCTGTGTTTGGTGCCGCTGCTGGCGTTGCCACGAGCCAGATGATTTGGTCAGGTCCAGCCTGTGGGCCATAGGTTGCCCACCCCTGCAATAGCTATTCCACCAAGGTACACAGAAATAACCTCTTCAAAGATAGTGGTACTGTATTTCTGAACCACAATTGGGCATACACTGGTAACGGCAACTTTGTGTTGCTGGCTAATCTTTCTCACAATAGGTCAGGCCAAAGGAACTGCAGAGTGAACTCACCAAAAGGTGGCTTCATTTTGGCAGTTTCATGTCTGGCCTAGACATGGAAGAAGAAGAAACAATTCCATCTTCCCTTTCTCTCACTTAGTCATTGTTGTGTTCTGTAAAGCTGTGCCTTTAACAATGTACCTTTGCCATGTGTTACCGCCATTACCACATGTTCCTCCGGATCATCATGCAATAAACCTGTGTTAAGCCAACCCTTCGGCTATTTCATTGTCTTGGTCCCTTACACTAAACTGGCGACGAAGGTGGGATAATGGCAGCCCACGGGACCAAGACATGCGCCGGTTTCGAAATCAGGAAACCGGGCGACTGGGAGATCTTCGAGATGGACTTCCAGGCCGCACTGATCGAGTCCGAAGTCACGGAAGAGGCGAAGAAAAGAGCCATCTTCACCAGAATGCTCGGACAAGAAACAAAAAGGACCTTGGTGGACCTGATTGCACCGAGAAGGGTGAGCGAATTCAAGGCCAAGGAACTCATGCAGATGCTGCGTGAGCACGTCCGGCCCGCCACAGCGATGTTTCCCGCTCGGAGTGCGTTTTGGAGGCGAGTCCAAGCGCCCGGGGAGACGGTCGCCGCATTCGTGGCGGCCCTGTGGCTGGCGGCCGGCCCGTGCAAATGGGAGAATGCCGAAATCACCCTCCGAGGCTGTGTGCTGTGCGGCCTGAACGACGCCGAAACCCAGCGCACGTTAATGAACCAAGAGCCGCCTCCCACGTTGCAGGAGGTCGTCAGAGCGGCCCAGGCCGCAGAAGCTACGAAGGCCGGGGTCCAAGAACTTCAGGACTGGCGGCCAAAGGCGAGCAAAGCAGAGGCTCCGGTACAGGCGGCCCGGCGAACTTCGAGGTCGTCCACAGAGAGCAGCGACGACGAGGACGTCCAGAGGGTCCGGAAGGAGAGCCGGCGATGCGACGGCTGTGGAGCGGCCCACGACCGCGTGAAATGCCCCTTCCGGAAGGCCGAGTGCCACAACTGCGGCCGCCGCGGGCACATCGCCAAGGTGTGCAGGAAGAAGCGCGAAACCCGGAGGAGCTCCGCAGACCGTTCCACGGGACAAGACCGCCCAACGAGACCCAAGGAGGGCGCCCAGGCCACGCGGAAGCAGGACGGCGTGGGCCGCATCGTCGACGGCAGCGAGGACGACGCCCCAGTGTTCAGCGTGTCTACTAGACACCCCCGCTACTTTGTTGAGGTACTAGTCCAAGGGGTCCCCATTAGGATGGAAATTGACTCGGGGTCCTCATATTCAATCATTTCCCAGAGGGAGTTTTTGGGAATTGCCCCCCATAAGCGACCCAAGCTCAAAGCATTGAGGTCCACACAACGGGACGTGCAAGGGAACAGTATTCCAGTGTTGGGGGTTGGAGAATTTCAGGTCAAATTCAAGGAGCACGCCGCGTCCCTTCCCCTAGTCGTGCTCAAAGGAGGAAATTGCAGCCTCCTCGGGACTCAATGGTTCCAGCCCCTGGGGTTGTTTATTGGGGGGGTGCACGCCGTTGGGATGCACGCCGTTGGGACTGATCCAATTCAGGAGGTGTGCGAGGCGCACCCCGAAGTCTTCAAAAAGGGACTGGGGAAATTCAAGGGGCCCCCAGTGACTTTCGACCTGGACCCGGAGGTCCGCCCAATTCGCCTAAAACCACGCCGGGTGCCGTTTGCACTCAAGGACAAGATAGAGGCGGAACTGGACAAATTGGTGGGCCAGGGGATCCTTGTGCCTGTAGATTCTGCGGAGTGGGAAACTCCAATTGTAACCGCTCTAAAGGCCAATGGGGAGGTCCGCATATGCGCCGACTACAAGTGCACCATCAACAAGGTGATCCGCCCGAATGCATATCCGGTGCCGGTAGTCAGCCATCTGCTGGCCAGGTTACACGGGGGAAAGTGTTTCGCTAAGCTCGACTTAGCACAGGCCTACCAGCAGCTCACGGTGTCCCCTGCCGCAGCCGCTGCACAGACCATAGTCACCCATAAGGGGGCGTTCCAGGTGACGCGCCTCCAGTTCGGCGTGAATTCGGCGCCTGGAATTTTCCAGTCACTTGTGGAACGCCTCCTGAAGGGATTGGAGGGGGTGTTGCCTTATTTTGATGACGTGTTAATAACGGGGGGGAGTCGGGCTGAATTGGCCAAAAGGTTGGGGAAGGTCCTGACGATATTCGAAAAGGCGGGGCTGAGGTTGCGAAAGGACAAATGCGTCTTCTTCGCAACCGAGGTTGAGTTCGTAGGGTTTTGTGTGACTCCTGAGGGAATAAAACCATCCATGTCCAAAGTGGCAGCCATTAAAAAAGCCCCCCGCCCCACCTCTAAGCCCGAGTTGCAGTCGTTCCTAGGGCTGCTCAACTTCTACCACTCCTTCCTTCCCCGAAAGGCAGCGGTGGCTGAACCGCTACACAAACTGCTAAAGAAAGACCAGGCATGGAAGTGGGGCGATGACCAAGAAAGGGCATTTAGCGAGCTAAAAAGCCTCCTGGCGTCCGACGCTATACTGACCCATTTCAACCCCAAGCGCCCAGTAGTTCTGATCTGTGATGCTTCTCCAGTGGGGGTGGGGGCGGTGCTGTGCCACGTGTTGGAAAACGGAAGGGAGGCCCCGATAGCATTTTATTCCAGGTCCCTGTCCCAAGCAGAGAGGAACTACGCACAGACGGACAGGGAGGCACTAGCAATAATAAGTAATTTCTGTACGGCCGCCCCTTCACCATTGTAACAGACCACAAGCCCTTGCTAGGCATTTTCACCGCTGATAAGCCCACCCCACAGATCCTGTCTCCGAGGATGCTCAGGTGGGCCATTTTTCTCAACGCGTATCAGCACGCGTTGATCTACCGGCCCGGGAAAGAGATCAGCCATGCGGACACCCTATCTAGGTCTCCCATCCCCCTAACGCCCAGCCAGGTGAGCATGGGGGAGCGGGACCATCAGGTTCTCATGATAGAGGTGCTGGATTCGCCCCCCGTAGTGCCCGCCGACATTGCCAAAGCAACAGAGAAGGACAAAACGTTAGCGACAGTCAGCTCCTGGCTGCAGAAAGGGTGGCCCGCGTCCTCCCCGGCGGAGGAGTTCGCTCCATTTTTCAGAAAAAAGCTAGAACTGTCCCTAGAGAGGGGGTGTCTCTTGTGGGGGCAGCGGGTGGTGATTCCCACCTCCCTTCGGCCGCGGGTGCTCAAACTGCTGCACGTCAGCCACCCCGGCATCGTGCGATCCAAGGCGCTGGCCCGGAGTTACTTCTGGTGGCCCCAGCTAGACGCCGACATCGAGCACATGGTCGGCACCTGTGAGAGTTGCCAATGCTCCAGACCAGAGGAGGCCCGCCTTCCCCACAGGGAATGGGACGCGGCTAAGGGGCCGTGGTCCCGGGTGCACGTTGATTTCGCGGGCCCGTTCAGAGGCACCCTGTTCCTCCTTGTAGTGGACGCTTTCTCCAAATGGTTGGAGGTTATCCCAGTCACGAGCACCTCCTCGGCCCAGACCATTAGGCATTTGCGGAGGCTCTTTTCCACGTTCGGCATACCCGACACGTTAATCAGCGATAACGCTAGTTGTTTCACGTCCTCCGAGTTTAGGGCATTCATGGAGATTAACGCCGTTCGGCATATCACCTCCGCCCCGTTTCACCCGGCCACCAACGGCCAAGTAGAGCGCCTCGTCCGCACCACGAAGGACGCGTTGCGGCGCATGGGCCCAGGGGATCTGAACCTTCAAGTGTGTCAGTTTCTGCTAGGGTAGAGGGTGACCCCATTGGCGTCAGGATACTCCCCCGCAGAGCTCTTAATGCGCAGGAAGCTGACCACCATCCTTACTAGGCTAGACCCCACGAGGGTAGAGGACAAAGGAAGGAACATCGGGCTAGAGGCTACAAAGAGTTTCAGTATAGGCGCCCCCGTGCATTGCAGGAATTACACCAGCACGGGCCCAGCCTGGGTGCCGGGCGTAGTTGTGGAGCAAACCGGCCCCGTGTCGTACCGAGTGGAAACCAGCACAGGGCTCCTGTGGAGGCGGCACGCGGACCAGCTCCGACGCAGGGTCTCCGATGAGCAGGGCACAGATCAAGCAGGGAGTCAGTCAACGTTAGGGTTCTCCCCCACCCGTTCAGCCCAAGGGGGAGGGAAAGGGGACCGCGGGCCCCCACCAAGGGGGGAGGAGGATGTTCTCGTAGATATCCTAGGGGATCTTTCCGAGGAGGAGGAACCCGACCCCATACATATCTCGCGGAAAGTCCCCACAAATGCGGGTACCCCTACCAAGTTAGATTTTGATTTTCAGAACCGGGGGGGGGGGTTTCGGAGTGGTCCCCCACCCGTCCAAGCGAGAAGAGGGGTTTTTCGTTAGCCCCGACGGCCCCGGTCTGCCCACAATGGAGTTTTTCCCTTCCCCTAAGGCCGCCAGACAGCGGCAAGCCACTAACAAGTCTCCCTCTCCCATTTCAGGACAAGGGACCAGGGAACAAAGAAGCAATAACGCCCCCGGGGGGGCAGCCCTCTTCACGGCCCAAACGCACATGCAACAAGCCATCTTGGCTGAGAGACTTCGTCTCATCCTAGGGGGGAGGGATGTTGTGTTCTGTAAAGCTGTGCCTTTAACAATGTACCTTTGCCATGTGTTACCAATGTAACCTTTCTGTGTGCAACATTATAACCACCAGCTGTATCAATGTAACCTAATAAGGGGACGCGAGCTAGTGACCACCAGAGGGCAGTAGCGAGCGTCCAGCTCTCATGGATCATAGTCACCTGGTTCAGCAGCGCGGGAAGATTCCCCGCAACCTCCTCACCTGGTCAAGAAGGGCGTGACCTCCTACGACGTCACGCAGGCAGCAACCAATAGTCTGTCGACGAGCCACATTCAAATGTATAGCCAGCTGTATATATTGAGCTTCTCATCCGCCATTACCACATGTTCCTCCGGATCATCATGCAATAAACCTGTGTTAAGCCAACCCTTCGGCTGTTTCATTGTCTTGGTCCCTTACACTAAAGTCATGAAAAAAATTCTATATTTTCAGCACTTGGTGGCTCGACCTCCCATTACAAAGCCACTTACAGTTTTCTTGGGAAATCTGTAAAAAAAAGTCTAAAAACATAGAAGAAATCCACTTCTCTGTTGCAGCATCTCTGCTGAAGCTTGTGTGTTTGCTGACACGTGAGTTGAAACCTTGAGCCCAGAAGACGTTCACCAGACATAGTACTTCAATAGTAAGAAGTGCAAATGTACTAAGATTCTCCTCCCCAAGAACAAGGAAGGACAAAACTTTGTGGAAAGTTATGGTACTAAGCCCATGATGGCGAACCTTGGCACTCCAGGTGTTCTTGGACTTCAATTCCCGGAAGCCCAAGTCTCTGTGAATCCACATGAATGGGTTTACTGTATGCACAGTAAACCCATTCATGTGGATTCACAGAGAATTGGGCTTCTGGGAGTTGAAGTCCAAGAACACCTGGAGTGCCAAGGTTCGCCATCATAGTACTAAGCAAAGCAAGAAGAAGGTTGCATGGTTGTTGGGAATAATGCTAGGATCATGGGTCCAGAAGGGAAATTCCATTGGGATGAGTCTTTAATGAAGCTACTGGCCCACGGAAGCCTAGAGGCACTACCTGTTCTGAGTATGACCCTCAGAGAGAACCTCTCGAGAACCTCATTCAAAGGCACATTTTCCAGTAGGAACCGGTAGTTTCTCGGTCTCTGGGTTGCCCCAGCTGAGGACACGGTAGACGGCACTGTTTTTGATGGAAACATCAATTTCCGTAGATTACATGTTAAAAGAAAAACTTCTGCCTAGGATTAATCCCTTTATTCCCACCCACAAAATGATTTATCAAGAGAGATGTACCTCAGTTGCCTGACTTGCAAATTAAACTCTCCTTTAATTAGAAAACAAGGCATGTTAAATACAAGATACAGAGATAGGGAAAATCACGGGCAATGACAAGCAAATATTTTTCACCCCAGGAGAGAGCAACTCTTTTTCTATCATGCTGAGCAAGACTTCTAGTTTGACCCACAAATGTCACAGAGAAGGATTCCAGCTTTGTCGTCTTCCTAAATAGAATGACATTTGGTGGTCCCCACAAGAAGCAGCTGCTCAGAAGAAGCATTTCGCGTTGTTTCCACAGGCATGCTAAGATGCAATGGTCTTCACAGTTACCTTCAGGGTGTCTCGCAACAGGGTCTGGTTGCCAAGGTAGTCTCCAAATCCATCTCTCTTTTCCTTGTCACTGGTTGTGCTGATGATGTCCACACAGTCCAAGAACTTCAACTTCTCAGATATATCCTAATCCCATTCAAAACCAAAGGTTATGAGAGAAAAAGGATGAGTTGGGTTCAGAAAGCACCAGCAAAAACGGCAAGTGATCTTGACTACTGCAATGTGGTCTCTGTGGTGCAGCCTTGGAAAAGGGATTAGGAACCACAAGCTTAACTGGAGAACTGTGAACAGGGGAATGATGCATGGAAAACATCACTCCACTTTATGCCAGTTTTTCTGGCATCGTGGTGTGTGTTTCTATGTTGGATCAATTCAGAGTTCTTATTGACATTCATGGAACATCAGCATAATTTGCTACAGCTCATTGATGCAAAAGGGACTGCTAGGGCTCAGTGGTTAAGAAGCTCACCTTGTTAGCTGGAAGGCTGGCAGTTCGGCAGTTCCAGACCTGGGTACTGCACAATGGTTTGCGCGTCCGTCTCTGTCCCAGCTCCTGCCATCCTAGCAGTTTGAAAGCAAGAAATTGCAAGTAGATAAATAGATACCACTTCAGTGGGAAGGTAGACAGCATTCTGTGCACTCTGGTGCCTAGTCATGCCTGCTACGTGTCCACGAAAAACATCTGCAGACGCAGACAGCACTGGCTCTTTGGCTATAAACAGAGATGAGCACTGCACCCTAGAGTCGGATACGACTTGCTTTTGAGCAAGGGCAGCCTTTACATTTACCTAATTGATGCTAATTGACAAGGTGCTTAATCATCATCAGTAAGTTATGCAAAGTAACCCAAACAGGGGTAGAATGCTGACCAATCCATTCATGTGGGATCAGATGGCGGAGGAGCAAAGTATATATAATAAACTCCTCATTTCTCTTGATTTAGACTGACTCCATAAGGGAAGACACTTTGATGAGGAGTGTTCAACCTCCATGAAATGCTTCGCCTGCAATGTGAGAGCAGAGATACCTCTCTTTTTTAACATCAAGAACTGAGCTCTTTGCTCAAAAGTCTCTGCACAAAATTAGTCTTCCTCCCCTGTGGCAAGCAGGGCACAAATATGCACAAAGCAGGAAAGGATATAGGATGAATATCAGGGGGAAAACATCTTAAAGTTTAGAGCAGTACAACAGTGGAACCCACTGGTGAGAGCACTCCAACACTGGAAGCATCCAAGAGAGAATTGGAAAGCATCCCTCTGTCATATCTGCTTTAATTTGGATTCATGCGTTGGACTCGGTGGCCTAAAAGGCTCCTTCAATAAGGCTCCTTATTCCATGATTTAATGGCTGGAATATTGTTCAAAAGATGCAAGCAACCCATCCAGTGCTTTGGGTTCTTAAAAGCCCTTAAACAAGACCGCTACTGTTGTAGTTTTGTGCAAAATGTGTTATTTAAGCAAACATTGTGCTCCCAAAACTTGTCCTTTCTCAGTCTTGTTGTGGTTTGTTGTCTTGTATGAGAACAAGGCAAAAGAGGTCTCATTTCCTTGGGTTAAATTGGGCAACATGTGTTGGGACATTGGTATGCTGTTTGATTCCAGGCTTGCCTCCTCTCCCACCCACCCTCTCACCCTTCAGAGAACTGGAGAAGCACGGCATTATTTTCCTTCCAAGTCTAGGCTAGACATGAAGCTGCCAAAATGAAGCCACATCTTTTGGTGAGTCCATTCTTCAGCTCCTTTTGCCTGACCCAGTGTGAGAAAGATTAGCCAGCAACACAAGGTTGCCGTTACCAGGGTAGGCCTAATTGTGGTTCAAAAATACCATAATCTTCGAGGAAGCTCTTTCTTTCTTTCTTATTAAATAATTTTAATCACATAATAAACATAGTACATAAAAAAAAGATAAAGAAAAAAGATAAACAACAAAACAGACGAATATATATCAAGTTACAAAACAGTATCTCAGTTGAAAAGATCTCTTTTATATTAACACCCCTTGTCTGTCTAAAAATCTATTATTTGTAGGTCTTATTCAATCACATAGCGAGCCCTATTGTTCATACTACCCATTCTTATTTCTTAATATCCTATATTGGTACAAAATAAACATCAAACATTGTCACCCAAGTGCTATGTACAACAGCCTGGAAAAAGCCATATTTTTTTTTATAATTGCATCATTGTTGAGGAGACTCTTTTTGTGTACAGAAATTGCCAGAGGGGACAGTTTAGGGCCCAAGTCCCTGTGAATCCACACGAATGAGTTTACTGCGCATGTTCTTGGTCTTCAATTCACAGAAGCCTAAGTCTCTGTAAATCCACACAAATGGGATTTACAGTCTTGGGCTTCTGGGAATTGAAGTCCAAGAACAGCTGGAGTGCCAAGGTTCACCATCACATGTCTAGTGGGACTGAGACCTGCTGGCAACTCAACTGGAGGGTGGAGGCAGCAGTGGGCATCAGCAGGTTCACCCCAGTTCACCAGAACCAGTAGCAGAAATTCTGGCTGGCCCCACTCATCCAAATTTTGAAATGAAGTAATCGTAATTTGGGCGCAACACAGGGCTTTTCCCTTGGCCACACCCAACATACCATGGCCACAGTGTGGTAGTAATTTTTTTTGGAACCCACCACTGGGTGGACGGGTTACTCCTTTTTAATGGAGATCACACAGAATCAATGAGATGGTGGTACCTGTTGCTTATCACTGAGGAATTTGCGCATGAAGCCTACAGCATCTTTCATTTCTGCCTCAGAATCAGAGGAACTGAAACTGCCCTGAGATGACACTGAAGTTGGTGAATCTGGAACACATATTGGATGAATTAGGAACCATCTTCATTTTCAAGTGTTTTTAGGTGGCGTTCAATAAGCATCATTATCCACTAATGGGACTATTTTTCTTGGGCCATATCTGATTCCAAATATTGGAACTCCTCATAGCAATTAGGCATGAAGATTGTCCTGCGAATGTAATGCAGTGGCCTTTCATCTGCAATCCGCATCGCAGCATAACATGCATAGTAAATTGATCTAATGGGTCGCCGAGGCGAGAAAGGCTGCAATGTAAATTCAAAAAATAAATAATAAATCTATACCTATAAAGCAAAGGTGTGGGTTCCGTGTCCGGAATGGGCTGCCGCACCCCTTGACCAAACCCCATGAGATTCGGCACACACGTAGCTTGCGCACGTGAGCAGGTCACTGTCGCTGTCCCGAAGCCCGGGGGGGTATATTCGACAGGAGGGTTTGTGTCTGCCCCAGTGCTAGGCCAACCAGGGGGGGATTGTGATGTCATCACCAAGCTCACATCACAGGCCCATCCCTGGCCAGTGGGTTTCCTGGGCAACAGTGGCACTCAGCTAGCCGGGTTGGGACAACTGGGTGAACCCGGGGACCCCTGCTAGTAAATAAATAAATAGTGCCCCTGATCCAGTTCCCACAAGTCAAAGGGTCTTGAGCCCTTTGGCACACAAAGTCCTCCTCAGCCCCAGGCCAGGATGGATGAAGCTGCGGCCCTCCATCAAGATGGATTCAAGTGGGACTATTTAATCCACTTGGGGCCATCACCCTTCCCTGTGGACTTCACCATTAGTTAACCACCACCTGACAATAGGTGTTGAGTCACTGGCATTATGGTCTAATCTTTTACCATAGCGGGATAACCTGGCTAGACAAGACCATTGTTCACCAAAAAATGAAACATTCTGAGCCGTGCCTAGCTCTCTGGTGCTACAACAAAAATCTAGAGCTTCCACCATTCTCTGGACCAGCATGGCTCAGGGGGTTGTTCTAGTCCAAAAGAATTATTCCCCCATGCTGTGAGTGCAGCTACGGTGCCTACAAAAGTTCCGCATCAAAGGCATCCCTAGGGAGAGCAAGGAAAAGTTCTCCATCTGAAAGCCTGGGGCAGCCCATGAAGATGTTCTTGACCACCAAGAAATAGGGAAATCTCACTTCCCAGCATTTGTTATCTCTGAGTAGATCCAGCATCATGGGTGCCACCGCAATTAGCAGAATGGAGTAAAATGCTCAGGAATGCAGTGGCTTAATGGTTCAGAAACTGCGCTTGATGAATAGGAGGTTGTCAGATCAGCAGTTTGAGATCTGAATGCTACATGACGTAATGAGTACCCGTTGTCTGTCCCAGCTCCTGCCAAGCTAGCAGTATGAAAGCAAAAAAATGCAAGTAGATAAATAGGTATTGTAGGTATTGCTTTGGCAGAAAAGGTAACAGTGTTCCATGCACTCTGGTGCCTAGTCAGGTCTGCCATATGATCATGGAAACATCTGCAGACACAGACTGCACTGGTTCATTGGCTGTAAACTGAGAGTCAGTTACAACTGGCTTTTGAGCTAGGGAGACCTTTACCTTTAACTAGTAAAATGCTACTTGGGTTATAATCTCAGAATTGTAGCACTGGATGGGACCCTTTGGGTTATTGAGTCCAACCCCACCCCCCCAACCCCCAATCAAGGAAACAGAATGGGGGATTGAATTCCCAACTTCTATCTCCACAGCCAGGCACTAACCTACTGAGTTCTCCAGCAGTAATCTATGACTTGGCCATGGGTGTTTAACATGTTGACTTTTGCTTTATTCATTCCTGAGAGGTGTGTTGGTTACTAGGCATGGAAGTTGGAACTTGGTCAAAGAAGTGGATGAGGATTGGCTCAATGGGCACTCAAGATGGGCCACCTCTTCCGGGTCACCTTAAAAACTACTACTTTTCAAAAGCCATGTGTCTTTAATGCTTCCCACACCCTCTAACTTTGGAAAGGTTATTTTTATGGACTACATGTTGGAATAATAGCAATCTTGCATGCAGTAATACTGGGTATAAATAGGAAGGAGCTTTACAGCCTAACATGATTGTTGTTTGTGAATAACTTGATTGGTAACATTCTGTTTCATGCCTCTGACATTTGAGGCAAGCCACTGTCCCCTCTTCCTCTTAGTTTTGCTTCCATTGTTTTGTTAGTAGTTCTTCCGCCCTCTGACCACTGACCAAATGGCAAGCTTGGAAGTTTTTGCCACATGTGGAAAACCCCATTTCCCTTTCTATCCTTCTGAGTGTAACTACAAATGGCAACTGTAAGTAAAGATACCCTTTTCTATTTTAAATGTTTCTAGAGTGATTTCCCCCCATACAATGTGATTGTATGAGTGAAACCAAGGGAGAGGGGTAGTGATGAGGCTGGGTAGGACTTACCTGCATGTCTGGGTGAAGACACCGAGCTGGTTGTCTTTTTCATGGTAGCACTTGTAAGCTTGCCAGACAATGAGCCTCCCCAATACATTTTGGAGGGCATTTTGACAGAGGAACTTTTCATTGGCACATGAATGCTCACACTCCCAGCTGAATTTTGTGAAAACATGAGATTTGATAAGAAATGGTGTGACATAGTGGTCAGAATCCCTATGTCTAATGTGAAAATGGCCCCCAAACTCTTGAAGATGGCCCCTCCCTCAAATGGATGGGAACCAGATTGAACCACAAAAGTCATGATGTGACCTTTGGCTAGCTGCTCCCCCCCCCCCCAACTCAGTGCGACACACCTCACAGATTTGTTGTGAGGCTAGAACAAGGACTGCGGTGCCCTAGTGGTTAAGATGCTGAACTTGATGACTGGAAGGTTGGCAGGTCATCAGTTCGAGAACCCCAGTGCTGCATGATAGAGTGATCTTCCATCTCTGCCACAGCTCCTGCCAACCTAGCATTTCAAAAGCAAGAAATTGCAAGTGGATAAATAGGTACCCCTTCAGTGGGAAGGAAAACACCATTCCGTGCACTCCTGTGTTTAGTCATGTCCATGGAAACACCTGCAGGCACAGTCAACGCTGGCTCTTTGGCTATGATCAGAGATGAACACTGAACCATAGAGTTGGATACGACCTTTACCTTTACTTAGAGCAATTCAATGTGGTCTGGCCACCACTAATGGTCCAGATGACCTCCTACACCAGAGGTAATATGCTTTGTGTATCAATTGCCACGGGATGTGAGAGATCCCAAGTGCTAATTAACACACTGTCTTCCCCAAAGGCCAATTGATTATTGGATCGGAAGTTGCCAGCATCCAACTGAGCGCAGGTTCTTAAGCCTCTCGGGACATGGGTGGGGATTGAGTATATGGACCTAGCCTATAGCCATGAGATCCAGACTTCTGACCCTCTCTACAGGTGCCATGATGGTGACTTGCCAGAGAAGGGACCTGCTGGCCTGAAATGGCCACCACCCAATCCAGAGGACCAGACAGAGTGGGTTTATAGCTACCAACCAAGCATAGAAAAGGGAACAGCTTTTGAAAGAGTGATCCCTTCTGACTCACTTCAGCCTGAATGAGTCAAGGAAATGGGAAGCAGTCCAGACCTTACAACTTTATCCAAATCAATCAATCAATTAATCAAGCTAGCAAGCAAACAAAACCCCAGGAGCCAAAGGACATACAGTGGACCCTCGCTTAACAAGCGACTTGCTTAACACAAAATTTGCATAACAAAAGGAAATCCATAGACAATAGTGGCTCAGTTAACAAATTTTTTTCTGGAACGGATTAATTGGTTTTCAATACATTCCTATGGGAAACTGTGTTTCAGTTAACAAATTTTGGTTTGCAATGCATTTCTATGGGAAATTTGCTTTGCAATTTTTTTGTAGTACTAAAGGTCCCGGAGAACGCATTAAATTTGTTAAGCAGGAGTCCACTGTATTTGGGGAGGGGAGGACGATGGTTCAGTAACTAAACACACTCTTTGTACATAAAGTCGCAGGATGAATTCCTGGTAACTGGCTGTGAAGGAACTGTGATTCGCCAGTTGCGCCTGCTCTTGGACCGAGACTCCTTGTTCATGGTCACACATGCTCTGGTCACCTCCAGACTAGATTACTGTAACACGCTCTACAAGGGGCTGCCCTTGACGACCATTCGGAGGCTGCAGCTGGTCCAGAACGTGGCTGCCTGGGTGGTGATGGGGTTTGGGTGTTATGCATGTGCCTCACCATTGCTTCGGGAGTTGCACTGGTTACCAGTATGCCTCCGGGCGCAATTCAAGGTGCTGGTAATGACCTTTAAAGCCCTACATGGTAGTGGGGCAGGATACCTAAGAGACCGCGTCTCCCCAAGAGTGTCCAACCAGACGGACTGGAGGGGCTCTCTAATTGTACCATCGGCTAGAGGGGCGCATCGCTTCTGCACACGAAGGAGGGCCTTTTCTGTGTCCGCACCGGCCCTTTGGAACCTCCTGCCAATAGAGCTACAGCTGTAGATGGAATTGCTGCCCTTCAGGAGAGGACTTAAAACCTGGCTGGCAGAGCAGGTGTGGGGCACCGGTGGAGGGGTGACCCCTGCCTGCGGGCTCGTCTGAATAAATAACTAGATCCTCCCTCTCTTTTATGGATGGGACGGGTGGGTTTATTTTTTAAATGTATTTTTATGAGTATTTTTATGTCTTTTAATTGTGAGCCACCCGGAGTTGCTTCGGCAAGGGGGCAGCAATACAAATGTAAAAATTAAATTAAATTAAACTGAAATTTAGGACTGCAACTGCATCTTACTCACGGAGTGACGTTTGGGAGATGTCTCACTTTCTCTCTGGGAAGAGGGGGCCCTGGATTGCTTCCACTCTTAAAATCTCACTATTTCGGGGCTAAACTAATCACGAGAGAAGAGGAACTTGGCCATAGTGATTGTTGAAGAAGGAACACTGGGCAATGGCCGCCGAAGATGCCAATGGCCGCTGGCAACCTGAGGCCAGGTGTGGCACAAGAACAGGTACCCATGGGCTTAAGTGATGTCATAATGGCCAGTAGAGTTACTCCACTGTTTGTTCTATTTGCTTCCCATATCACATGACCACAGGTGGATCTTTGTGGGCCACGAAACAGATTCCATACAAAAAGCAAAGCAATCACGTTTAGTGCACTCTCAGGGTGGGTGGGTCACAAGTTCATTAGCCTTTTGCCCCCCACATGCTGGGGACTCATTTTACCAACCTCGGAAGGATAGAAGGCTGAGTCAACCTTGAATGCTGGTCAGGAGCGAACTCACAACCTTCTGGCTAGAGTACAGCAGTTTAACCACTGCATCACCAGGGCTCTGCACCACAAGGGGACTGCAGTGGCTCAAGTGGCTAAGACGCTGACTGGGAGGCGAGAGGTCAGCAGTTCGATTCCCGAGTACTGCAGGACGGAATGAGCTCCCGTCTTTGCCCCAGCTCCTGCCAACCTAGCAGTTCGAAAGCAAGAAATTGCAAGTAGATAAATAGGGACCACTTTGTTGAGAAGGTAAACAGCGTTCCGTGCGCTCTAGTGTCTAGTCATGCCTGCCACGTGACCACGGAAACGTCTGCAGAAAGCAGACAGTGCTGGCTCTTCATCTTAACAAGGATATTAGCAATAGCAATCACACTTCTATACCACCCCAAGGCACTTAGTGCTCTCTCTGGGTGGTTCATAACTTTATTTGCATTTGCCCCCTGCATGCTGGGTACTCATTTAACTGACCTTGGAAGGCTGGATGGCTGAGTCAGCCTTGAGCCCTGGTCAGGACTGAACTCACAAACTTTGGGTTGCAGTGCAGCATTTTAACCAATGCTACCGGGAACACGTACTGATGAGGACTTAAGTTTGGCCAATGACCAAGCCAAGAAAGTGGCTTCATTCTGGCATGTCAAAGCCTGACCTGGACACGAAAGAAGGACAGATTCCAAATTAGGAAAATTGTTACATGCAGTCAGGAAGTTGGTTTTTTAAAACCCAGTTTTGGAGCATCCCAAGGTGAACGGAAACCAAAAAGCTAAAAACCTCAGGAAACAACCCTAAGTTTTCTAGGATAATTTTATTTGCTGTGCTGCATAAATTGCTTAAAACCCAACTGTGTTTTAATAAAACTTGTGGAATGGTGTGTTACTGTCCCCTGTGAACTTTATTTTTACTTTGTTAAAAATAATAATAATCTTTTTATAAGCCACTTTTGAGTCCCAGTTTGGAAACCAATGGAGTCATGCCTTGAAAGATGTCTTCATTCAAAGCTTATGAATCGGGTATATTGTGAAGCATATTCATTTTGAAACAATACCCAGAGCAAACAAAAATCGAGCCCCAATGGTGAAGGGCAGCTTTCTGTGTGAAACCTTTCTGCTTCCGGCACTTCCACCACCTGAGCGCAGGGAGCAGGTAATGGTGTGTCTCAAGTAGGTAAAGAGCGCCCTTGCTCAAAAGCCAGTCGTATCTGGCTCTAGGGTTCAGTGCTCATCTGCTGTTTATAGCCAAAGAGCCAGTGCTGTCTACATCTGCAGATGTTTCTGTGGTCATGTGGCAGTCATGACTAGACACCGGAGTGCACAGGACACTGTTTACCTTCCCACTGAAGTGGTACCTATTTATCTACAGTACTTGCAATTTCTTGCTTTCGAATGGCTAGGTTGGCAGGAGCTGGAGCAGACAACAGGAGCTCACTCTGTCATGCAGTACTCAGGTATCGCACTGCTGACCTTCCACTCATCAAGTTCAGCATCTTAGTCACCGCAGTCCAAGTACAGCAGCTGATATTCCTCTCATTTTTCTCTGGGCGTCATCATGGGTGTTTATTCCAGAGGCAGCAGCTTAAACGTTGATCGTGTCTAGCGCAGCCAAATTAGTCTCTCAGGTTCTTCCGCCCATGTTTTCTATCCCCTTCCCTCCCCCCCCCCCCGCTGCTTAGTTTACCTAGAATGATCAGCTGGAACAATCTGTACCTTTATTTTCTCACTACTTGGCCAAAGTGTTGTAGCTTTCTGGTTTAAAAGAGTTTTGTGACGTCTTCCCTTAAGTCACTCCTTTAGGTCCAACTATGTTTTCACCAGCTTTATACCAAAATTCTTAGTAAAGGTGAAGGTCTCCCTTGCTCAACTCTAGGGTTCGGTGCTCACCTCTCTTTATAGCCAAAGAGCCAGCGCTGTCTGCATATGCAGACGTTTCCGTGGACATGTGACAGGCATGCCTAGACACTGGAGTACATGGAATGCTGTTACCTTCCCACCAAAGTGGTCCCTGTTTATCTATTTGCAATTTCTTGCTTTCGTACTGCTAGGTTGGCAGGACTTGGGCAGACAACGAGAGCTCACTCTGTCATGCAGTACTCGGGTCATGAACTGCTGACTTTCCAAACATCAAGTTCAGTGTCTTAACTACTAAGCCACTGCAGCCCGGAAATTCTTAGAAACCTGTGATAAACCAAGCATGCACCTGGCTTTTTAACAGGGCCATAGCATTGGGGGGCGCACGCGAAAACCCTCCTGGGCTAACAGCCTGTCCTCCAACCCACCCATGGATGCCAATGTTATATATGTGTGATGTTGTTGCCCCTCCTGAATTTTTTGGCCCCTCCTGACCCCCCCCCCACCGCCCCCCAATCTAGAATCCTGACTACGCCCCTGCTTTTCAAAAAGGCTGTCTTCATTAAACGCCCTTGATTCTGTCTGATAGAGTAGAACCAGGAATATGTAGCACCCTACAATGTGCATTTTCAAAGCCAAATTTAAGTTCTTGTTCTGCATTTAACATCTTAAGAAACCTGCTCTGGGCCATCTGTTATTTAATGTACACGAACCTCAACAATTCTTCCTATCAACAAATCCTCATTTTGTAGAAAACTAGCCGGCAGGCAGGAGACGGTTCTTGTTCAGCCAACTCCCTGGTGGGTTGGTTTCCAACATGCAGAGAATATTTCTGTACAGAACATGTGCTGAATTCTGCAAACATCTCTCCCTGCCCTCCTCCTCCTCCTCCTCATTCTGGAGAGCTACAGGCTCTCGTCCCCATGATTTTTTTGTCTTCTTCCTCGGTCCTTTTTCCTATTGCACATCAATAGCCACCTTTACTTGTCATGTGTTTTATTCTGTCTAGATAGCCTCTCTTTTTTGTGGCAAACCGCAATGTGGTGAAAGAGTTTGTGTGTGTCAGTGAAGCTGAGAGCAATGCCATCAGGAGGAGGCCAGACTCCGTTATGAGCTTGGACTCCTAGCAGGGTCCCGCAAGGCCGAGTGGTCACATCTGAGACACCATGCTAAGATATCCGCCCAATTCAAGGCATCTACTGGGCAGCCATGTAAAAGCCAGAGTGAGGTCAACATGGACACATGGCTCTGAAAGTCAAGGAAGGGGGCCCCTGGGTTTCACCACATCCATGCAAGGGAGAAAAACGTATTTCCCCTGCAGAATGGCCCTGTGAGCTCTGCCAAAACAGGTGCCACTCTCCCCATAACATGGCCAGAGGCTTCGGCCGGTTGTCATAACTGGGACGGTGGGGGTGCATTCCTGGGACATGAAAACAGAGGGTGGGTACAACATCTGAGCAGGTGGTCCCCCAATTTCCATACTGGGAAACCCGATTGGTTTCAGCGCATGATGGAATGATGGATGGCCGGCCGAGCATCAGGGGTACTGAGGTAAGGAAGGAGATAAATTACTGAGGCATGTGTTGCAGTTAGTTCTTCGGTGTTCGGAGTCTGCTTCAAACTTAGTAATCATGTAGTCTTTTAAATTAGAGGTGTGGGAAGCCCTTAGGGCCATGATGGCAAACCTTGGCACTTCACATGTTCTTGGACTTCATTTCCCAGAAGCCCGTGAATCCACACGAATGGGTTTACTGCGATTCATCCAGCCCGCGCCGCCCTCGTCGCTCCTGGAAGTGGAAGTAAAACGTGCCCATACGGAGGGTTAACCTGGAAGAGCCTTAACCATACGGGTGCGTTTTACTTCCGCTTCCAGGAGCGACGAGGGCAGCGTGGCCCGGATGAATCGCAGTAAACCCATTCGTGTGGATTCACGGGGGCTTCTGAAAATTGAAGTCCCAAAACATCTGGAGTGCCAAGGTTTGCCAGCATGGCCCTAAGGGCTTCCATACATAGACAGGTTTTCTTTGATTTTAGTGTGCTTTCTGAATTGAAAATGTTTTATTTGCCTGTAATCTTTTCCTGAAATACATTTTTAAACCATGTGAAATGACTGGAGTTGTTCATTTTCTTTCCGCTACGTTTCTAACAGCCTAGCTCAGGTCTGGTCTGTGGGAAGGCAAGCTAAAAACCCTGAGAGGCCAGTTTTAGGGGTCTTCTCAGGTGAAATTCCGCCTCACCTTAGGGCAGTTGCACTTGAGGCGAGCAAAGGGATTTTTAGAAGCAGTAGTTCCTAAGGCTGACATTGACAGAGGATCCCGTGATTGTGACACTCAAGCTATCTCTTGTTAGTACAGTGCAGAAGGGAGCAATGGGACCACCCCTACATGCTGAATTTTCCTTATCATGAAACCCCTATGATGATGTAGTCCAAAACTACACAAGAGATAGTGCTGGAAGATGAGAGTCCCTGGTGGGAAAGCAATCAGCTATCGGGGAAGAGCAAGTATGAATGGGGTTGTCACTAATGAAGTAACTAGATTAAAACATGCACAGAAGTGAAAAGAAAGTCCAATGCTGCACAACATATACAGTTGGAAAGTGGAATGTGAGAAAGATGACTCAAGGTAAAAATGGGAACCATAAAGCCAGAAATGGAACAGATAAGCATTGCAGTGCTTGGTGTCAGTGGGCTGGAACTGGATGTTTTTAGTCAAACAACGACAAAGTGTTCTACTCTGGAAATGACAAACTCAGATGAAATGGAATGGTTGTAATACGTAAGCAAGTTGTAGCACAAGCAATTAGGGGCTATAATGTAAGGTCTGATTGAATAGGTAACAAAGCAGAACTAAATGTTGTTGGAAAATTTGGCCTTGGAGACAGAAATGAAGCAGGAGAACAACTCACAGAATTCTGCAAAACCAGCAATCTATTTATTGAAAATACATGCCTCAAGCAACTAAACAGATGGCTGTACATATGGACATGCCAAAACAGTCAGTAGAAAAATCAAACAGATTATGTAACTGGAAACAGGAGATGGAGAAGTTGTATTCTCTTTGCTAAAACAAGACCAGGAGCAGATTGAGCTGTTAACATCCAACGTTAAAGCTGAAAAGAACACTAAAAGAACCACAGTGCCAAAATATAATGTAAAAAATATTCTGGTTGAATTTAAAGTCCACACAAGGAACAGATTTGTTAAAAAAAGGAAAGAAGCAAAGTAAAAGTCAACAGAAATAGGGTCTAAACCCTAAATGAAGTCGTATCTGTCATATCTGCTTTGATTCTGATTCCTGCATTGAGCAGAGGATTGGACTTGATGGCTTAAAAGGCCCCTTCCAACTTAGTGATTCTATGATTCTAAGTTTTTCAGTGACTGTTATACAGAGACAAAGAGCTGTTACAATAACCTGAAAAAAGAAATAGCAAGAAACAACAAAGAAAATAAGAGGTCTACTCCAGAAGAGAAATGTAAGACTAGATTAGAAATGGTAATGACCAGCAAAGAAGCACATTATTTGACCAATAGAAAGGGTCGAAACTGTTGGGGATGTAAGTCTTTGCCTAGTACCCCATCCGGGTTGCAAGGCATATTATGTCTCTGGTGCTTTAATGCTTGGCTGTGGAAAGCACACAGGTGTTGTGGTGTTTCTAGAGAGATCTGTGACCAATGTATTTGTGACTGAGCAAAGCCACAGACCTCTGCTCTAATGCTCACCTCGGCTTCAATGCTGACCTTGGCTACAATGCCCAACCCAGGATACTAAGCTCACCACGCCGGAGCTCTGATGCCCAGCTTCTGCTTCACTGCTTCACTCTTCTGCCAACAGCCTGGAGTAGGAGTTCTGCGAACCCAAGAACATACTGCAAAAACTGAGTCTTCAATCTGCCCCGAGGAAAGGCTTTTGCCTGACTTGCCGGTCTGCTGCAAAGAAGGACTACTCGGGGGTGAGCTGCAAAGCTGTCTAACTTTGCCTTCAGCCACAGCTTCTCTTTGGACTGTTCTCAAGCTGTGTAGAGACTTGTACATATATTTGCACCATTATAGTTTCTCAGTGGAGCTAACTGAGAGACACAGAGGACTGTACTGACTTTCTGTTACTGCACTGTATATATTTTGCACTACCTGCTTTTAAGTAAACCTGCCTAGGTTCTTCACCAATCCCAAGGCCTGTCTATCTGTGTCACTCTCACAAGGAAGGGAGACATCTCCCCGGGTGCGAACCTTCTCTCTCTACCACTGTGCACCTCTCTGCTGTCCACGGCTCACCCCATGGACGCTGTCAAAAACAATATACTGAAGTCCTATAGAATGACAGACTCCTTTGAGGATAAATCCTATAAATAAGAAAATGCAGATCTAGAAAGTGAAGTGAAAGCTACTCCAAAACTGCTGGAAAAAATAAAGCTCCAGATGCGATACCGATAGAACTATTTCAAGCCACAAAGACTGAATCTGTCAAAATCCTAACAAGAATATGCTAACCAACATGGGAAATAAAACAATAGCCCACAGGCCATTACTGTCCCCAAGAAAGGAGATGCAAAGGAGTGTAGTAACTATAAGAGCACTGTTTTAATTTCCTATGCAAGGACAGTGATGCTTAAGGTGTTGTAACAAAAGCTTTATATTACATGGAGAAAGAAATGCCTGATGTTCAAGCTGGATTCCGAAAAGGAAGAGGCACTCAAGATCATATTGCAAATATTTGTTGTATACTGGGGTGCACCAAAGGATTTCCGAAGGCCAGATTATGCTTTATAAACTATAGCAAAGCCTTAGACTGTGTGGATCACAAGAAACCATGGGTTGATAAGATTCTCTTCTGGCATTGTGGGAATCTGATTAGAGATAGGGCAAGAATACCGAGGTGTAGTGAAATACATGGCAAAGAAGAACATGGAAGTTGAACTCGATCATAATAATAATGTTTACAAACAAGTCTGGAAATAGTATTTAACTTAATTCAAATTTAACCATATGAATTTTAACTACTCTAGTGTTAGTGAGTATGTCAGAAAATTGGCACATACTTCCATATGCGGTGGGAATGTAAAAATATATTGAAAATTTGGTAAGTAGTGTTTAAGGAGAGGAAGAAAAGGCTTCAGGAAGGCCCAGCTCTACTGCCCATTTGCCACCCAGAGAGGCCCAAGGGGGAGGTGAGTAAAGGATCTCGCCCCTCCCTCCCCATCCAAAGACCTGGGGCCAGAGAGAAGGACACCTCAGGAGACCCCCGACCACCCCCAGGAGATAACATCCACAACCACCATCACAGCGAAGCCCGAGCCGGTGCCTTTGACCAACTCCATGCGGCCAAAGGGAGGCAAGAGCTGCTGCGTGCATGCAAAGGATAAGTTATCGAACTGAAATAATATAGTTGACTAAACATAGATGGCTTATGGCAACTGACATAGTGACTGTACAAGAAACTGACTTACATAGAGACTTGATATAGTGGACTTTTTCTTTCTTTCTTTCCCTTTCATTAATTAGTCCAACTTTTACTTTGATACTATGTGATAAACTGTGATATTGTGCATTGTAATACTTTGTTTAAAAACTGTTTAAACTGTGATAACATGTGTGATGGGAAGAAACTGTCTTAGAGACCGGCAAGGTACGCCACAAAGTTTGCCAAGAGAACCCTATGGACCAAAACAAAAGGCAAAACAAGGGGATGCTCAGCACAGCAGATCTGAAAAGGGGGAGGGATACGAAAGGGGGAGGAGAAATACAGTGTTGCAGGGAACAATACTGCATAGGGACATGGAATGTGAGATCAATGAATCAAGGAAAAGTGGAAGTGGTTAAAAACGAGATGGAAAGAATAAGCATTGGCATCCTGGGCATCAGTGAATTAAAATGGACAGGGATGGGTGAATTCAGCTCTGGAAACCATCATATCTACTACTGTGGGCAAGAAAACCTCAGAAAAAACGGAGTAGCCAAAATTGTCAACAAAAGAGTGAGGAAAGCAGTAATGGGATACAACATCAAAAATGATAGAATGATGTCAGTCAGAATCCAAGGCAAACCTTTCAATATCACTGTAATCCAAGTCTATGCACCAACCACTAGTGCAGATGAAGCCACAGTTGACCAGTTAGTTCTATGAGGACCTACAACACCTCATAGAACAGACACCAAGAAATGATGTCCACATTATCTTAGGAGATTGGAATGCCAAAGTAGGAAATCAAAAAGTAAATGGAATAACAGGCAAGTTTGGTCTTGGAACACAGAATGAAGCAGGGCAAAGATTGATAGAGTTCTGCCAAGAGAACGCACTGGTCATAGCAAACACCCTCTTCCAGCAACACAAGAGGCGACTTTACACATGGACATCACCAGATGGCCAGCATCGAAATCAGATTGATTACAAAATCTGCAGTCAAAGATGGAGAACCTCCATACAGTCAGCAAAAACAAGACCTGGAGCAGACTGTGGCTCAGATCACAACCTACTGATCGCAAAATTCAGGCTTAGACTAAAGAAAACGGGGGAAATAATTAGACCAGACAGATATGACCTACACAACATCCCTAAAGAATACACGGTGGAGGTCATGAACAGATTTAATGTCCTGTACCTGATAGACAGAGTACCAGAAGAATTATGGACAGAGACGCGGGACATCATGCAGGAGGCAGCAAGAGAAACCATACCAAAATAAAAGATGCGTATGAAAGCAAAGTGGTTGTCTGATGAGGCTCTTAAAATAGCAGAGGAAAGAAGGAATGCAAAAGTCCAAGGAGAAAGGAAAAATACAACCACCTGAATACAGAATTTCAAAGAAAAGCAAGAAGAGATAAGGAAAACTACCTGAACGAACAGTGCAAAGAAATGGAGGAAAACAACAAAAGAGGCAGGACTAGAGAACATTTAAAGCAAAAATGAACATGATAAGGGACAAAGATGGAAAAGAGTTAGCTGAAGCAGAAGAGATCAAAAAAAGATGGCAAAAGTACACAGAGGAACTCTACAAAAAGGACCTCAACACTCCTGATAACAATAATGAGAAATTTGAACTTGAACCAGACATTCTGGAGAGTGAAGTCAGAAAGGCCCTAAAAAGCACTGCAAACAACAAAGCTAGTGGAAATGATGGCATCCCAGTTGAATTTTTCAAAGCCCTAAAAGATGATGGAATCAAACTACTGCATTCAATATGCCAGCAAATT
Source organism: Bradypodion pumilum (assembly GCA_035047305.1). Lineage (NCBI taxonomy): Eukaryota > Metazoa > Chordata > Lepidosauria > Squamata > Chamaeleonidae > Bradypodion > Bradypodion pumilum. The sequence continues at coordinate 384,665,291 of JAWDJD010000003.1, forward strand.
TGGAAAACGAAACAGTGGCCCCAGGATTGGAAAAGATCAGTGTACGTTCCAATCCCCAAAAAAGGCAATGCCAAAGAATGCTCAAATTACCGAACAATTACGCTCATCCCACATGCCAGCAAGGTGATGCTCAAGATAATACAGGATAGACTTCAACAACATGTGGAGAGAGAACTACCAGAGGTGCAGGCCGGTTTCAGAAGAGGCAGGGGGACTAGAGACCACATTGCCAACATACGTTGGATCACGGAGAAAACAAAAGAATACCAGAAACAAGTCTACTTTTGTTTTATTGACTACACCAAGGCTTTTGACTGTGTGGACCACAACAAGATGTGGCAAGTAATTAAAGAGATGGGAATACCAGAGCACCTCATATGCCTCATGAGAAATCTGTACACGAACCAAGAAGCAACAGTTAGGACAGAACACGGAATGACAGAGTGGTTTGGAATAGGAAAAGGAGTAAGACAAGGCTGCATTTTGTCACCATGCTTATTCAACTTATACACAGAGCACATAATGCACAATGCAGGGATGGAGGAATCACAACATGGGATCAAAATTGCTGGGAGAAACATCAACAATCTGAGATATGCAGACGACACCACCCTAATGGCAGAAAGTGAGGAAGACCTAAAGAACCTCTTGATTGGATTGAAGGAGGAGAGTGCAAAAGCTGGCTTGAGACTCACTATCAAGAAAACCAAGATAATGGCAACAGGTCCCATCAGTCCCTGGAAAATAGATGGGGAAGAAGTAGAAGCAGTGACAGATTTTACTTTCCTGGGATCTAAGATCACTGCAGATGGCGACTGTAGCCATGAAATAAAAAGACGACTGATTATGGGGAGACAAGCGATGAGAAACCTGGGGAATATAGTGAAAAGCAGAGACATCCCCTTGAAAACAAAAATTCGCATAGTCAAAGCAATGGTATTCCCAGTGGTAATGTATGGGTGTGAGAGTTGGACCATTAGGAAGGCTGAGCGCAGAAGAATAGATGCCTTTGAGATGTGGTGTTGGAGGAGAGTCCTGAGAGTCCCTTGGACAGCAAAGAGAACAAATAAGTCAATGCTGGAAGAAATCAATCCTGACTGGTCATTGGAGGGATAAATAGTGAAGATGAAGCTAAAGTACTTTGGACATCAAATGAGAAGGGAGGACTCACTTGAGGAGGCCTTGATGCTGGGGAAGGTGGAGGGAAAGAGAAGGGGGCGGCCAAAGATGAGATGGATAGATGGTATTGTGGACACAATGGGCACAGAGCTTGGTGGGCTGAGGAGAATGGTGGAGGACAGAAGTGCCTGGAGGAAAATGGTCCATGGGGTCGCAAAGGGTTGGAATCGACTGTGCGACTGAACAACAAAAAGTGTTTAAGGACCTAAAGGAAAAACAGTGAGATTTGTCCTGAAATGGCATTGTTATCCATATAGGATTGGAATATGAAGGAATTGATTTCAAATTTTATTGACAGCAACTAGGTTTGTAGCAAGAATTTGGAAGCATAAGTTCCAGTGAAACCTTTACTTAGTTTACTCACTAATCTTTCAGTCCAGGGCTTAGTAGTCTCTGGCCAGCCAGATTTCCTTAGAGAAAACAAGCCTACTAGAAGGCTGGTTCCTACTTAACCCGGACAGTTGACACACACACTCCGTTGTAACTTCCTTTACCCAAATGTACATCTGTGTACTGTGATTGCATTCACGGACTAATTGGGAGCCACTACATCACGCAGCACCTGGGTCTCGAACTGCTGACCTGCCGACCTTCCAGTCGGCAAGTTCAGCATCTTAACCACTAAGCCACCGCAGTCTCCCACAACCAGATCAAAGAAAGTCCTTTTTTGCTGAAACCCTGCCCATCGCCACGCACCCACCCTGTCCCTTTTGACACGGGTTTGCATTGGACAACCACTCTGTTCTCTGCAAAATAGAATATAATATTTATATATTAATGTAACACTTCTCTTTACAAAATAATTTCAACGGCAAGCAATGGGAATGACGGCCGGAAGCAGGAGCCGGGATGGGAAACACAAGCCGATCCAACATCTGCAGGAGATGCAGTCTTTGGCCAGCTGGGGAACCGGAGGGGAGGCAGGCAGCTTCGGCCCCAGCAGTTCACGGCCACCTGGGCCACCAACGCCTTGGTCGTTGCTCTGTCCTTCTCTGTCCGGAAGCGGCCTCTCGGTCCAACTGTCCGGAAGGTGAGGGTCTGCTGGAGAGCACCAACTAGAAACATTGCCCACAAGGGATCGACGACTTCTGTTTCAGAGGAAGACTGTCGATAGGTCATCGCCTGCAGGAGGGAAATGAGGTGGAGGTAAAAAGGACATTATTTCACAGGGTGGTTGAATAGCCCTGGTGGCACAGTGGTTAAACTACTGTAAAGGTAAAGGTCACTCTTGCTCGAAAGCCAGTCGTATCCAACTCTAAGGTTCAGTGCTCATCTGTTTCAAAACCGAAGAGCCTAGTACCCCGAAGAGCTTCTGCAGACGTTTCCGTGGTCATGTGGCAGGCATGACTAGACACCGGGGCGCATGGAATGCTATTTCCCTTCCCACCGAAGTGGTCCCCGTTTATCTCCTTGCAATTTCTTGCTTTCGAACTGTTAGGTTGGCAGGAGTTGGGGCAGAGATGGGCGCTCACTCCGTCATGCAGTACTCAGGTTTTGAACTGCTGAACTTCCATCTGCCAGTCAGCATCTTAACGTTGTGAGTTTGATCCTGACCAGGGATCAAGGCTGACTCAGCCTTCCATCTTTCAAAGCTTAGGAAAATGAGTCCCCAGCATGTTGGGGACAAAATGCTAATTAACTTGTGATACACCCAGAGAGTCCACTAAGTGCTGTGGGGTGGTATAGAAGTCCGATTGCTATTGCTATATCCTTGTTAAATAGAACAATTTTTAAACATGACAATCATTGTTAAATATAACAATGTTCTAATTAAGGGCTATCTACAATGTCTTTTTCTGCCCCTAGGCTCTATCAAGTATGCACAGTAAACCCATTTGTGTGGATTCACAGGGGACCACGAAGAAGAACAACAGTTGCATGTAATCAACCTGTCATTATAGAGCCCTGGTGGTGCAGGGGTTAAACTGCTGTACTGCAGCCAAAACATTGTGAGTTTGATCCTGACTAGAGATCAAGGTTAACTCAGCCTTCTTTCCTTCCGAGGTTGGTAAAATGAGTCCCCAGTCTGTTGGGGGCAAAATGCTAATTAACTGGTGAACTGCCCAGAAAGTGCACTAAGCACTAATTGCTATTGCTTTAGACCAGGGGTGCCAAAACTTTTTGTGGTTCAGTGGGACGGTCACGTGGTTCCTCCCACTGGAAGTGGAAGTAAAATGGTCTTGTAATCTGTTTTGCAACAGATATGCTTTGCAACAAGATGAGATAGATTTTAGGCTGCCATTTTTTCTGCTTAAACCAGGGGTGCCCCCGGCCTCCAGTGTCCATTCATCCGGCCCATGCCGCCCTTGTCGCTCCTGGAAGCGGAAGTAAAATGCGCTGTAAGGCTGCATTTTATTTCTACTTCCGGGAGCAACGAGGGTGGCGTGGGTCATATGAATGGATGTCAGGGCCCGGATTTGGGCTCCGGGCTGTTGTTTGGGCACCCCTGCTGTAGACAGGAAGTGAACTGGCAAACACATGACAACCCATCAAAGGGCATCATGGCAATGTGCCTCAAAGCCAGAACAGGGGAGAGAGGTTCCAAAAGGGAACGAAATCTGCAGGTCGTTCTTACTTGAGTCGAAAGGCGCTGCAGGGGTCCAGCAGGTGAGAGCTGGCTTGTTCCAAGTTCCAGTCAAACATCTCCAGAACTTTGTGGCACTCCGTCCGTGTCTTGAGACCCAGGCAGAAAAGCTGTTCAACCTGTGGGGGTGGCAGGACCAGAGCATGAGCCCCGAGGAAGAAGGCAACCTACCAAGCATCAGACAGACATAGGCCGTGGTACTTCCAAGGGGCTGTCTTTACCAGCAGATGTCTTACAATCAAAAGGAAATTTGTCAAATGTGAAAAACGGATATCCTTTTTTAGATGCAAAGTGCGTCAACAAAGAGGGAGAGCCTGTTTGATCAAAAAGACACAAACAACCCATCTGATGCTTTTACAAAAAGATTTTTGCAGCCCACCTCAATAAGGCAGAAAGCCATCCTCGTTCAGTCACGCAACTGCTCAATTTGCACAACTTAACAATTTGTGCTATTTATGCAAAAATGACCACAATAAAAGACAAAGATGGCAAAGAGTTAGCAGATGCAGAAGAGATAAAGAAAAGATGGAAAGAGTACACAGAGGAACTTTACAAAAAAGACAAAAACACCCCGGATAATAAGAATTGGGGGGGGGGGGGGATTGAACTTGAACCAGACATCTTAGAGAGTGAAGTCAGAAAGGCCCTAAAAAGCGCGGCAAATAACAAAGCCAGTGGAGATGATGGTATCCCAGTTGAATTCTTCAAGGCCCTAAAAGATGATGGAATCAAGCTACTACATGCTATATGCCAGCAGATTTGGAAAACGAAACAGTGGCCACAGGATTGGAAAAGATCCGTTTACGTCCCAATCCCAAAAAAGGGCAATGCCAAAGAATGTTCAAATTATCGAACAATTGCGCTCATCCCACAAGCTAGCAAAGTGATGCTCAAGATAATGCAGGATAGACTGCAGCAGCATGTAGAAAGAGAACTACCAGAGGTACAGGCTGGGTTCAGAAGTGGCAGGGGGACCAGAGATCACATTTCCAACATATGTTGGATCATGGAGAAAACAAAGGAATAACAGAAACAAGCTTACTTCTGCTTCATTGACTACACCAAGGCCTTTGATTGTGTGCACCACAACAAAATGTGGCAAGTGATTAAAGAGATGGGAATACCAGAACACCTCATATTTCTCCTGAGACATCTGTACACGAACCAAGAAGCAACAGTTAGGACAGAACACGGAATGACAGAGTGGTTTAGAACAGGAAAAGGAGTGAGACAAGGCTGCATTCTGTCACCCTGCTTATTCAACTTATACACAGAGCACATAATGCGCAATGCAGGGATGGAGGGATCACAATATGGGATCAAAATTGCTGGGAGAAACATCAACAATCTGAGATATACAGACGATACCACCTTAATGGCAGAAAGTGAGGAAGACCTAAAGAACCTCGATTGGGCTGAAGGAGAAGAGTGCAAAAGCTGGCCTGAGACTCAATATCAAGAAAACCAAGATAATGGCAACAGGTCCCATCAGTTCCTGGAAAATAGATGGGGAAGAAGTAGAAGCAGTAACAGATTTTACTTTCTTACGATCCAAGATCTCTGCAGATGGTGATTGCAGCCATGAAATAAAAAGGCGACTGATTATGGGGAGACAAGCTATGAAAAACCTGGGGAACATAGTGAAAAGTAGAGACATCACCTTGCAAACAAAAATTTGTATAGTCAAAGCAATGGTCTTCCCAGTAGTAATGTATGGTTTTGAGAGCTGGACCATTAGAAAGGCTGAGCGAAGAAAAATAGATGCCTTTGAGATGTGGTGCTGGAGGAGAGTTTTGAGAGTTCCCTGGACAGCGAGGAGAACAAATAGGTCAATATTAGAAGAGATTAGCCCTGAGTGCTCCTTAGAAGGACAAATAATAAAGATGACGTTGAAGTATTTTGGACATCAAATGAGAAGAGAGGATTCACTTGAGAAGGCCTTGATGCTGGGGAAGGTGGAGGGCAAAGGAAGAAGGGGACGGCCAAAGATGAGATGGCTAGATGGTATTGTAGATACAATGGGCACGGGGCTGTGCGGACTAAGGAGGATGGTGGCGGACAGGGGTGCCTGGAGAGCGATGGTCCATGGGGTCGCAAAGAGTCGGAATCGACTGTGCGACTGAACAACAACAACAACATGCAATTTACACAAAAAGTTTGAAGGCAAGTAATTGCAAACGTGAAACTGGAAGACCTTGGCTAGTTAAGGACAGAAGCAATAACCAAGTCCTTACCCACACACGGCACACAAAGGATAGGGCTCATAGGAGCAGGGCCGTAGCCAGAGGGGCCGGGAGCGAGGGGGCGGGGGGCTAAAAACACTCCTGAGCTAACAGCCAGCCCCCCTCACCCCATCCCGTGGTGCCAATGTTATATATGTACATAAGAACATAAGAACATAAGAACAGCCTTGCTGGAACAGGCCACAGCCCATCCAGTCCAGCATTCTGTCTCACACAGTGGCTCACCATTTCCTTCAGGGTATTCCCAAGCAGATGCCTTCACCTGCTTAGGATTCCCTGGAAATGGCATTGAGAGATATCCTGCCTATCTCTCCAACCCGGAGGTTGTCCATAATTATAGCCATGGATACCCTTGTCCTCCATGAACTTGTCTAATCCTTTCTTAAAGCTGTCAAGACTGACAGCTGTCACCACTTCTTCTGGCAGGGAGTTCCATAGACCAGTAATCCTCTGGGTGAAAAAGTACTTTCTCTTATTTGTTTGAGAACTAGTACCCAAAAGTTTCATGGAGTGTCCCCTAGTTCTAGTGTTGTGCGATAGGGAAAACAGTTTTTCCTTATCCACTTTGTCCACACCGTGCAGTGAGTGTGACATTGTTGCCCCCTGAATTTTTTTGCCCCTCCTGAAAAAAATTCGCCCCCACAAAAAACTAGAATCCTGGTTAAGGCTCTGCAGAGGATAATGGCTGAATGTTGCCAGAATTTCTTCCAACACCATTGCCTTCTTCTCTGGCCTCTGGAGGCCAGGCTTCAAGAAGAGTTCCTCCATCTTTCCTGAAGTAATTAGGAAGACCACAAGATATCCTAATCTTGGGGAATAAGTGACTAAATGCCTGCTTGTGAGGCTACACCACAGGCGTGAGAGAGAGAGAGAAGACAACCTAGGGCCAGGGATGGCGAACCTTGGCACTCCAGGTGTTCTTGAACTTCAATTCCCAGAAGCTCTGATCAACAGGAGTGCTGACTTGGGTCTCTGGGAATTGAAGTCCAAGAACACCTGGAGTGCCAAGGTTGGCCATCACTGAAGAGGGAAGGGCCAATAAAGACAGGAGAGGCAAGAGAGAAGACTTGGCAGGGCTGAACACTGATCAAGAACCTTGTCAAGTAAAACTTTAAGAGCACAACTCCAGGTTGCCTAAAGGTCTCCCTTGCTAGAAAGCCAGTTGTATCTGACCCTAGGGTTCAGTGCTCACCTTTCTTTACAGCCAAAGAGCCAGCGCTCTCTGCCTCTGCAGACTTTTCTGTGGTCATCTGGCAGGCATGACTAGATGCTGGAGTGCATGGAACACTGTTACCTTTCCCACCAAAGTTGTACCTATTTATCTACTTGCAATGTCTTGCTTTCAAACTGCTAGATTGGCAGGAGCTGGGACAGATGATGGGAGCTCACTCCATCATGTAGCACTCGGGTCTTGACTTGCTGACCTTCCAGTCATCATGCTCAGCATCGTAACCTCTAAGTCACTGCAATCCCTTGCAGGTTGTCTGGGGAGAGGCAATAAAGAAGACCTTTTGCTCCCTCCCTCCCCTTGAACTTCTGGATTGTCCTTGATCAACAGCTGAATGAGTCCACTAGCTCAGATCCAGGAAGAGCTTTATGGCAAGAACCAACATTCTTGAGGGTACACAAGAGCAAAACCAATCTAGAAGATGGAGGAGGAAGGAGCTCACTGGACAAGGAACGACATTAAAGGAGTAGATGGTTGAGGAACTCAACCTCCCCTACGTCACTTGGAGGACCCTGAATGGGCTGAGGGTTGGAGTCCTTAAATGCAAGACCAACATGCTCAAGTGGGGGCTGCTGGCGGACAACATGGAGAGATACAGAATCCGGCTCATTTACTGGTCTGTCAATTACTGCCAGAAATATGCACCAAGGAGGATTTAAGTTTGGCCAACGACAAAGCCAAGCAAGTGGCTTCATGTTGGCAGTCCCAAGTTTGACCTGGACACAAAAGAATAAGAATAGGGGAGACAGTTTTAAGGACAGCAGCCCAAGAGCTACACCATGTCTGCCGTTACCTTCAAGTACTGGATGGCCTTTTGCACGTTCCAGCCGTGGTTCTGCAGGGCTGCCTGGCACTCCTCCGTGGTGACTCCGTGGACCATCTCTTGGACCTGCAGGGAGAGAGGGAACATCTCGTCTCACCCTGGACCTCTCCTGTTTAAGATCGGGTGGTGGTGGTCTTAGTGGCTCTAAGTTTTTCAACTCCCCTCCTTGATGTTAAGAACTCCCTTGGCATAAACCACACTTTTTTCCCCCCGAATGCAGTTAAAGGTCTCGGTCTCTCTTGCTGGAAAGCCAGTAGTGTCTGACTCTAAGGAGGGCTGACTTGGGCTCCTGGTAATTGAGATCCAAGAACATCTGAAGTGCCAAGGTTCACCATCATGGCTCTAAGGGTTGGTGATCATCTCCATTTACAGCCAAAGAATCTGCATCTGTAGACATTGTTGTGGTCATGTGGCCGGCATAACTAGAGGCCAGAGTGCACAGAATGCTGTTACTTTTCCCACTGAAGTGGTTCCTATTTATCTACTTGCAATTTCTTGCTTCCAATCTGCCAGGTTGACAGGAACTGGGATAGATGATGGAAGCTCACTCTGTCACGTAGCACGTGGGTCTCAAACAGATGAACTGCCAACCTTCCAGACATCAAGTTCAGCATCTTAATTGCAGGGCTACGTGTGGCTTTATGGCTATGAGACATCTTTTAAAGGCTGGATTTCCACCTCTCCCTAACAATAGAAATTACACTTATACAGTACTAGTAGGGGTTGCCTGGCGTTGCTGGGCTTTTTTAAATATTGTTTATTTTTTAGAAAGGAAAAATGAGTCTCTGTAAAGTGTAATAAGTTGTTTATTTTTTTCATTTTTTTGCAAATTTTTTTTGCAATGGTTTTTTGTAATTGTTTTGTCAGAAATTTGTTTTGTAATTAACTTGTTTGTAAGTTGAAATTGTAATTTTTATAATTTATCTTAGTGTTTTTCAGTTAATTTGTCAGAAAAAAAATATTATTTTAAGTAAATGCAGTTAAACATTTTATGTGAAAGTCAATGTTTTTAAACTGTGTTTAGATGTTTTTGTGTGTGTGAAAACTGTAAACATGATTTAATAAATGTTTTAGGAATGTTAGATTATCTCTTAATATCTCTGACTGTTTTTTCTCCTGTGTCCTCTGGGTGGTGCTGTTGCGCTATTTTTCTTTGACTTTCTTTTCTTTGACTTTCTTTCTTGTATGTGTCTCATTTCATTTCCAGCTTTCGTGCCATAAGGTCGTTTGGGTAAGTTTGCTTGTTTTATTTCTGTTGGGGGTTTGTATTGTAATTTATTTATTTAGGGGGGGTTCTGTGTCTTTGGTCTTTGTGTTATTTTTGTGTTAGTTTTTGTTTGTGGTTTTGGTGTAACTTTTCATTTTATTGTTTTGTTTTGTGTAAGGGAAGGCACCGTGCGTAGATGCGTGCAGTGCCTTTGCTTACTTTGGATGTTTTTCGCTTTCAAGGGGGGAGGCAATGATGCCTTCTCCCTCCCTTGTAAGCAAAACACTTAAAGGCTTGGGGGGACAGACCCCTTTTGTCCCCCCAACCTTCCAGACTCATGTGACCTAGGAGAGGGGATCGAATCCAGGCCACCCTCTGATATTAAAAGGGAAATCTCAATTTTGGTTTCCCCTTTAATATCAGTGGGGCGGGGGGGGGGGTGTGTGATCCCCCTCTCCGCTGGTTTCCTTGGGTTTTGGAGGGTTGGGTTGACAAAAGGGGTCTGTCTCCCCAACTCTTCCAGACCCAGGAGAGCCATCGGAGAGGGGGATTCCCTCCCACAAACTCCGTTTTTAAAACTCCATTTTTAAAGAGAAGTAACCGCTTGGTTTCTTCTCTTTAATATGGGGCGCGTGTGTGTGTGTGGGGAGGGGAATCCCCTCTCTGCCAGGTCCCCTGGGGTCAGGAGGGTTGGGGAGACAGACTCCTTTGGTCCCCCCAACCCTCCCAACCCCAGGGGAGCCAGTAGAGAGGGGGAGCACAACAACACCCCCACCCAGTGATATTAAAGGGGAAACTCCGATCGGGAGCTTTAGGCGCCGTTGGGGAGGGGGGCTTTGGTTCCCACGGCTTGGCGGACTTGCTCTCCCGGTGTTTTTGTTTTATTTTTTGCATGCCGGCTTCCTCAGCGTTCTGCGCACTCATGGCACGCAGGACTCTGGGGCTTGTAGTTATGGGTTTGTGCTTTGTGTTTGTGCTGCGTTTTTTAAAAATGGTTTACTTTTGATTGGCCATGGCGCATTTCCGAACGTTCCTTGTGCTGCGCCATGCGAGAGCCTCTCAGCCTGATTGGCTCTGGCGCGGCACGAGGAATGTTGGGAAGTGAAGTTGTTTTCCTTTTTTTGCGTTTGTGGGGCTGTTGCCCCACTGCTGGTTTTCTTAATCCTTCATTGACCTGTGGACCCAGATCGGCCATGTGCACGAAGGGTGAGTGCAGGCAAGTAGGGCGAGGCATAGCAACCTATAGCCAGTTCCAACGGTTAACCCTTGGTTTTATAGGTTAAGATACTACCCCATAATACTTAGTGCACTCTCTGGATGGTTCACAATGTAATTAGCATTCTCTCCCAACATGCTGGGTCCTCATTTTACCAATCTTGGAATGATGGCTGAGTCCACCTTGATCCTCCATTCAGGATCAAACTCACAACCTTTTGGCTGCAGTACAGCAGTTAAATCTGTGCCACCAGGCTCCACAAGACGGGATGGGACTCACCAGCCGTATTTTGTCTGTAGGCCGAGCACCGCCGTCGTAGATGATCTTCTGCAAGCCGCAGCTTGTGGCCTTGACCACCATGTTGCTGTTGTTGGAAGAGAAGTTGGCTCTGCCGTCTGGTGGCTGTTGGACCATGGGTCGCACAGTGGCCGTGGTGACCATCCGGGCCGGAGCCAGACCCTCCTCAGGGCTCCTTGCTTCCTTGAAGAACTTCTCATACCTGTCCAGGTAGGGCGGGCGCTCTGGGAGCAGGTAGTAGTGGGTGTTGCTGGCCTTCCGGCCATCCCTAACAATGGGCAGGATGCAGGGACCTTTGCTGCCCTCCCTCCCTTGGGCCTGGGTCACCTTGGGGGCAGCGGCATAGTTGGGGTCCAGGGCAAAGCTCTGGGTGGGAGGCCGGGGATGCTTCCCAGGAGAGGTGGACAGGAATGGCCCCAGGGCAGAAGGGGAGCACAGACCTCCTCTCGGCTGTGGGGAACTTCCTTGCAAGGCCCGGGGGCTTGGGGTCCGGGATCCTGGCTGGGACAGGGGGTCTCGTGGGGGGATCTGGGGTGGGCGGTCCTCCTCGCCTCCTGAGAGCTCTCCGGACCAGCGGCCGGGCTCGTTCCGGCGCAGCAGCCGGGGTAAGATGGGCACCCGAGGTGGGATCTGTGGCTTGTCCTCCCCTCCAGGGCTGGGCGTGGATGCCACCGAGGTGGGACCCCCTCCAGGCACATTGAGATGCTTCATGCACTCCTGCTGCAGCTCCTGGAAAATCTCTGTGGTCTGGGCCGGACTCGGTTGCTTGGCCTCCTTGGGCGGCATGAAGAGATTATCCTCCAGTGGGGCAGACGTGGCCCCCTTGGCCTCCGAGCCCTGGCGGGGCCCCTGTGGTACCGCAAAGCCCCCCTCGGTGCTGTTGATGGAACAGACCTCGAAGTCATCATCATCCTGGGCCACATCATCGTAGGCGGGTGGAGGCGGGAGGGGACGGGCATCCCAGTCCACCACGGGGGTTGGGTGGAGGGGCCGGGGCAGGGTCTGGGTGGGGCTCTGAGGAGGGGTCTTGTCCAGCAGGGAAAAGGCCTCCATGGCCAGCCGGGCCAGCGAGGGGGCACAGTGTTCCCCCAGGGGCGAAGGGCTGGCCGAGGGGGGCTCCTCCTCAAAGTCTATCAGCGTGACCTCATTCCCGGCCGGGGCACTGCCCTTTGTCCGGGGCAGGAGTAGCCGCTCACCCACCCGGGTGCCTGGGATGAGGGCTGAGGGCTTGGCGGGGCGTGGGCCTCGGGGGCCCCCGGGCTTCTTCTTCAGGTACAGCTGCTTTAGACCGAGGGAGAAGGGGGTCTCCTCACTCACGGGGTCGTAGGGTGGCTCTGGAAAGAAAAAAGGAAGCCAGTGAGGTTTGTGGGGTTGATTTAGTGCCCCCAACATTCTTGAGGGTACGCAAGAGCAAAACCAAATCAGAAGGTGGAGGAAGGAGCTCACTGGACAAGCAACAACATTAAAGGAGGATATATAGCAGAAGATCTCAACCTCCCTATGTGGTGGTGGAGAGCAACATGGTTTGTTACACAGCAAAACAAACAACCTGAAGCCAACACTTTGGTGGGTATGGGCGGGGGGAGGGATACTTTTCTTTAATAGCAGATTCAGGCTACTAAGGCAGGGGTTCCCAACCTACAGCCTGCGGGCTGGACTCAGCCCACAGCACCATTTCATGTGGCCCACCACCACCGTGCCCAGAAGTGGAAATGTTTACATCGGCTGTAAATACACCCGTGGCTGTCATAAGCTGTAAATGAGCCAGCTTTTGCTTCTTGGGGGGTGAGGTGGGGTGGGGTGGTGGTGATCTGGCCCGCTCAGCTGTCAAGGTTGGGAACCCCTGCACTCAGGTAAAGTTCCAGGTCTCCCTTGCTTGAAAGCCAATCGTGTCCAACTCTAGGGGACGGTGGTCATCTCCATATACAGTGTTGTTCTTTTTGCGTGCACATCTGAACATTTCAGCACATGCATTCGCACACTGTGGGTCACTTGGTGAGGTGGTGGTAACAGTAGTAACAACAATAACACAATATAATTTAGGAAACAACTTTATTAGGTCTCCCTTGCTCGAAAGCCAGTTGTATCCAGCTCTAGGAGGCAGTGCTTGCCTCCGTTTACAGCCAAAGAGCCAGTGCTGTCTGTGTCTGCAGACATTTCCATGGTCATTTGGATGCATGACTAGACACCGGAACGTTGTTACCTTTCCCACTGATGAGGTACCTATTTATCTACTTGCAGTTTCTTGCTTTTGAACTGTTTGGTTGGCAAGAGCTGAGAAAGACATCGGGAGCTCTCTCCGACAGATTATTGGAAACCAGGTTGACCCACAAAGAGGGCAGCAAAAGAGCAGAAATTAACACCCTGGGTTGCTAATCATACAGGTGAAACTCGCAATATTAGAATATCATGCAAATGTTCATTCATATCACTTAAAAGGTGAAACAAATATATGAGATAGACTCACTACATGCAGTAATGGGATATAATCTCAAAAATGATAGAATGAAGTCAGTCAGAATCCAAGGCAAACCTTTCAATATCACGGTAATTCAAGTCTACACACCGACCACTGGTGCAAATGAAGCCAAAGTTGACCTGTTCTATGAGGACCTACAACACCTCATAGAACAGACACCAAGAAATGATGTACACATTATCATAGGTGACTGGAATGCCAAAGTAGGAAATCAAAAAGTAAATGGAATAACAAGCAGGTTTGGTCTTGGAACACAGATTGAAGCAGGGCAACGATTAAGAACATAAGAGCAGCCTTGCTGGAACAGGCCACAGGAGCCCATGATCCAGTCCAGCATTCTGTCTCACACAGTGGCTCACCATTTGCTTCAGGGTATTCTTCCCAAGCAGATGCCTTCACCTGCTTAGGATTCCCTGGAAATGGCATTGAGAGAGACCCTGCCTATCTCTCCAACCCGGAGGTTGTCCTTAGGTATCCATAATTATAGCCATGGATACCCTTGTCCTCCATGGACTTGTCTAATCCTTTCTCAAGACTGACAGCTGTCACCACTTCTTCTGGCAGGGAGTTCCATAGACCAGTGATCCTCTGGGTGAAAAAGTACTTTCTCTTATTTGTTTGAGAACTAGTACCCAAAAGTTTCATGGAGTGTCCCCTAGTTCTAGTGTTATGCGATAGGGAAAACAGTTTTTCCTTATCTGCTTTGTCCACACCATGCATGATTTTATAAACTTCAATCAGGTCACCTCTTAGACGCCGTCGTTCAAGAGTGAAGAGGCCCAACCGTTGCAGCCTCAGATGGTAAGGAAGGTGTTCCAGTCCCCTAATCATTCTGGTTGCCCTCCTCTGTACTTTCTCCAACTCCATAATATCCTTCAGGAGGTATGGCGACCAGAACTGTGCGCAGTATTCCAGATGGGGCCTCACCATAGATTTATAAAGAGGCAAAATGACACTTGCTGACTTATTTTCTATACCCTTCCTAATGATCCCTAGCATTGAGTTTGCTTTTTTCACTGCTGAGGCACACTGGGTTGACACCTTCATTGAGCTCTCGTCCACCAGGACACCAAGGTCCCTTTCCTGGTTTGTCACAGAGAATTCGGACCCCATCAGTTTATAAATGTAATTGGGTTTTTTTGCCCCAACATGCATCACTCTGCACTTACTAATGTTGAAGCTCATTTGCCACTGTTTTGCCCACTCCCCCAGTGTCGAGAGATCCCTCTGGAGCTCCTCACAATCTCTCACAGTTTTCACTACCCTGTATAATTTAGTGTCGTCAGCAAATTTGGCTACCTTGCTTTTTACTCCTACCTCTAGATCATTTATGAAGAGGTTGAAAAGCAGGGGTCCCAGTACTGAACCTTGGGGGACCCCACTCTTTACTTCCCTCCACTTGGAGAAGTGTCCATTTAGTGCTACCCTCTGTTTCCTGTCCCTTAGCCAGTTGCTGATCCAGGACAAGACCTGTCCCTTTATTCCATGACTGGTAAGTTTATTCAAGAGCCTTTGGTGTGGGACCTTGTCAAAAGCCTTCTGAAAGTCCAGTTAAACAATGTCAACTGGATTCCCCTTATCCACATGCTTGTTGACACTCTCAAAAAATTCCAACAGATTAGTGAGGCATGATTTGCCCTTGTAAAAAGCCATGTTGGCTCTCCTTTAGCAGCGCCTTCTCTTCTATGTGCCTATTAATTCTATCTTTTAGGATGGTTTCCATCACTTTACCTGGGACACGTGTCAAACTGACAGGTCGGTAATTTCCTGGATCACCCCTGGATCCTTTTTTGAAAATTGGTGTTACATTTGCTACCTTCCAGTCATCAGGCACAAAGCCTGATTTGAGGGAAATATTATATATTTTGGCTAGGAGATCAGCAATTTCATCTTTAAGTTCCCTGAGAACTCGTGGATGGATGCCATCTGGTCCTGGGGATTTGTTAGTGTTTAGCTTAACAAGATTGATAGAGTTCTGCCAAGAGAACGCACTGGTCGTAACAAACACCCTCTTCCAGCAACACAAGAGGCAACTCTACACATGGACATCACCAGATGGCCAACATCAAAACCAGATTGACTACATACTCTGCAGCCAAAGATGGAGAACCTCGATACAGTCAGCAAAAACAAGACCAGGAGCAGACTGTGGCTCAGATCACAATCTACTGATTGCAAAATTCAGGCTTAGACTAAAGAAAATAGGGAAAACAACTAGACTAGACAGATATGACCTAGACAACATACCTAATGAATACACGGTGGAGGTGAGAAACAGATTTAATGGCTTGGACTTGAAAGACAGTGCGCCAGAAGAATTATGGACAGAGATGCGGGACATTATGCAGGAAGCAGCAAGGAAAACTATACCAAAAGAAAAGAAGCGTAAGAAAGCAAAGTGGTTGTCTGATGAGGCCCATAAAATAACAGAGGAAAGAATGAACACAAAAAGTCAAAGGAGAAAGAAAAAATACAATCACTTGAACACAGAATTTCAAAGAAAAGCAAGGAGAGATAAGGAAAAATACTTAAAAGAACAGTGCAAAAAAATGGAGGAAAACAAAAGAGGCAGGACTAGAGATCTTTTCAAAAAAATTGGGGAAATCAAGGGAACATTTAAAGCAAAAATAACCATGCTAAGGGAAAAAAGACGGAAAGGAGTTAGTTGAAGCAGAAGAGATCAAAAAAAGATGGCAAGAGTACACAGAGGAACTCTACAAAAAGGACCTCAACACTCCTGATAATAACAATAATGAGGAAATGGAACTTGAGCCAGACATCCTGGAGAGTGAAGTCCGAAAGGCCCTAAAGAGCACTGCAAACAACAAAGCTAATGGAAATGATGGTATCCCAGTTGAATTTTTCAAAGCCCTAAAAGATGATGGAATCAAATTACTGCATTCGATATGCCAGCAGATTTGGAAAACAAAATGGTGGCCACAGGATTGGAAAAGATCAGTATACATTCCAATCCCAAAAAAGGGCAATGACAAAGAATGTTCAAATTATCGAACAATTGCACTCATCCCACACGCCAGCAAGGTGATGCTCAAGATAATACAGGATAGACTTCAGCAGCATGTGGAGAGAGAACTACCAGAGGTGCAGGCTGGGTTCAGAAGAGGCAGGGGGACCAGAGACCACATTGTCAACATACGTTGGATCATGGAGAAAACAAAGGAATATAAGAAACAAGTTTACTTCTGTTTTATTGACTACACCAAGGCATTTTACTGTGTGGACCACAACAAAATGTGGCAAGTAATTAAAGAAATGGGAATACCAAATCACCTCATATGCCTCATGAGAAATCTGTACATGAACCAAGAAGCAACAGTTAGGACAGAACACGGAATGACGGAGTGGTTTGGAATAGGAAAAGGAGTAAGACAAGGTTGCATTTTATCACCCTGCTTATTCAATCTATACACAGAGCACATAATGCGCAATGCAGGGATGGAGGAATCACAATATGGGATAAAAATTGCTGGGAGAAACATCAACAATTTGAGATATGCAGACGATACCACCCTAATGGCAGAAAGTGAGGAAGACCTAAAGAATCTCTTGATTGGATTGAAGGAGGAGAGTGCAAAAGCTGGCTTGAGACTCAATATCAAGAAAACCAAGATAATGGCCACAGGCCCCATCAGTTCCTGGAAAATAGACGGGGAAGAAGTAGAAGCAGTGACAGATTTTACTTTCCTGGGATCTAAGATCACTTCAGATGGCGACTGTAGCCATGAAATAAAAAGACGACTGATTATGGGGAGACAAGCAATGAGAAACCCGGGGAATATAGTGAAAAGCAGAGACATCACCTTGAAAACAAAAATTCGCATAGTCAAAGCAATGGTATTCCCAGTGGTAATGTATGGGTGTGAGAGCTGGGAAGGGTCAAGGGCAAAAGAAGAAGGGGGAGGCCAAAAATGAGATGGATAGATGGTATTGTAGATGCAGTGGGCACAGAACTGGGAGGGCTGAAGAGGATTGTGGAGGATAGACGCCTGGAGAACAATGGTCTATAGGGATGCAAAGCAAGAGATGTTATGCCTTAATTCATTATAATTGTGATGATCATGGCGTACAGCATACATGAGATTATGTGATGATTATGGGATATATGAGATTGGAGGGGTTGGGGTTTTCATAAACTGTAAGCCATAAGCATCAATATTATAACAAAGTAAGGCTTGAACTTTCTCGCTTTGCATGTAATGAGTCTATCTTATATATTTGTTTTGCCTTTTAAATTGGATTACTGGACTGAATGAACATTTGCACGATATTCTAATTTTCCGAGTTTCACCAGTACAAAAGACTCCCAAAATCAAAGGGATTCATTCATTCACCCTTTCAAAGATATGAAAAATGGCTGTACAGTACTTCCAACAGGCGACTAAATAATTATTTTATTAAAAAGACACTGGCATTGTAATTAAATGAGTCTGAAGGGTTCTCACTTTATAGTTCAATCTCATATACTGAGTATAATTTAATTTCATACTATAATTTTAATTCTATTCTAAAAACTTAATTTTAATGCTTCTGGTTTTTATCCATATGGGAAAGCCACCTTGGCAGAAGAGCAGCATACAAATTAACCAGATTAAATACGAGTGCAGATTTCAATTAATGGGCACTAGGGCACAGATGAGTGAATTAAGAGGAGGAAAGGATGAAGAGCCCTTTTGCAGATCTGGAATTACAGAAAACCCAAGGCTAGAAAGGGGTGAATATTGGGGAGAGAGAAAGAACCTTCAGCAGTGATGGTGAACCTTGGCACTCCAGGCATACCTGTCAACCTTCCCGGATTGGCCAGGATTTCCCAATTTTCGGTGCCGATTTGCGCCATTTCCCGCCCACAGCTGCCAAAACCCCGGAATTGGCAGCGGGGGGAAAGAGGTACTGTGCATCCCTTCTGCGCAGATCGCCTTCTACACATGCGTAGAAGGCTTTTACGCTTGTGTAGAAGGGTTCTACGCAAGCGTAAAAGCCTTCTACGCATGCGTAGAAAGCAATCTGCGCATAACCGTTCTGCGCAGGTCGCGTAGAAGGCGACCTGCGCAGAACCGTTTGCGCAGGTCCCGTATTTTCCGGAGCCGCAGTTGACAGGTGTTCTTGGACTTCAATTCCCAGAAGCCCAAGTCCCTGTGAATCCACATGAATGGGTTAACTCTGTGTACACAGGAGTGCTGACATGGGCTTCTGGGAATTGAAGTCCAAGAACATCTGGAGTGCCTTCGCCATCATTGCCCTAGTGTTTCCATAGGTTAATTTTGGGGATAACCTCCTTCACAAAACGCCAAGCCAATGGGAAGGCAGATAGCAACAGCAATGACACACCCATCAGGATTGAACTCACAACGTTTTGGCTACATTACGGCAGTTTAACCCCTGTGCTACCAGGGCTCTAGAAGGACAGGTTGCTTTACCTGTAACTATTGTTCTTCTTGGTGGTCCCCTGTGAATCCACATGAATGAGTTTACAGCGCATACATGCAGTAATCCCTTTCGTGTGGATTAACGGAGACGATGAACAAGAACTTGATAGAGCGGAGGGGCAGAAACAGACATTGTAGATAGCCCATTATTTAAAACAGTGTTATATTTAAAAACTGATGCTGCATTTAACAAGGATCTAGCAATAGCAATCGTGCTTATATATACCACCCCATAGCACTTAGAATACTCTCTGGCCAGGTTCACAAGTCAATTAGTATTTTGCCCCCACATGCTGGGTAATCATTTTAACACCCTTGGATGGATGGAAGGCTGAGTCAAGGATGGAAGGCCCATTCAACCTGGATCACTATCAGGATCAAACTCACAATGTTTTGGCCACAGTATGGCAGTTTTAACTCCTGCACCACCAGGGTTCTTTTTTTTTTTAGATAGGAGTAAACTGGGGCAAAGAGCTTCCAACTTTGCTTATGGCTGTCTGTCCTTGGAAAGACTGTGGATGTGCATCGTTTCTTGCTTTGCAGACCCAAGGGGTTGAGGGAACCAGCCCCGAGACCTTCATGCAGTCTGCATCATCTCTGTAAGAAAATAGTCTGGGAGCTTTACATTTACAGAGTAAATGCAGATTTTTGTTTTCCTAATTCCAGTGGCAAATAAGGAATTCGACTTTCAAAGCAGGTGGTGGATTATACTTGTAGTCATAACAAGCTGTAGACTGTGGGAACTGAACTAGTTTTGATGGGCATTGCATGCTGCACTGTAATTGGTTGAAAGCCTTCAGAAGGTGGGATGAGTGGGGGAAATGTGTTTTGATATTGTGAGGAGGAGAAGGGATCGCTTGCACCAATGGAAAGGCTTGTGAGTAAAAAGCTAGTAAAATGTAGTCTTTATATGAATAGGCCAGGCAAACTAGTAAGGCTTTATTGTTTTAATAATGGAATGATATTAGCAACCCTCTTCCTGTGTTTTAATCTTCTAAAACTTAAAAACTGAAATAAAATATGATTGTATCCAGAACTGTTGTCTCTGGTCTTTATAGAGCTAAGCTGATTGGAGGAGGTCTGGTGATTTAGCAACGCTACCCTAAGCTACCTTATGTTGCTACCTTACGTCAATGTCCTACCTGTTCTGGCTGGTTTGCAAGCACAAACAGTCAGTGGGTGAAACCTATGACAGTTTCTCTAGCCTGAAGCTGGTCCATAGGTATCCAGGATTTCATGGATCTTCTTCCAGCACCATAGGTACGCAGGCTGGTGAAGGTGGGCCTTAAGTTAGACTCATTCACACTTACAAGCTCCATGCACAGGGCCAAGCAGATGCAGAGCAAAGTGCACAATGCACCCCACACCCGTGCACTCGGTACCTGTAAAGAACAGAGCTAAGAGCGAGCAGAGAGGGCAGGCACAGGGGGGACGCCAGCCAGGAAAACGGCCCCACTTACTCTTTAGGAGGATCGAGGGCTGAGGAGGTCGAGGTGGAGGTTCTCCTGCGAGAGAAAGAAAGAGAAACAGACCCCAAAGAAAGAGAGAGAGAGAGAGCAGAACTTTAGTTAGTGGCACCACCATGCAAGAGAGCTGAGCACCAGTGCAAGGGACAGTCAGCAGCCAGTAAAACCCAGAAGCAAGGAGACAGAGATGGGATCAGCAATTATAGCCAGAGCAATCACACTTAGATACCACCCCATAGCAGCGCTTAGTGCACTCTCTGGGTGGTTGACAAGTTAATTAGTATTTTGCCTCCAACATCATTTTACAGACCTGGGAAGGATGGAAGGTTGAGTCAACCTTGAGCTCTGGTCAGGATCGAACTCACAGCATTCTGGTTGCAGTGCAGCTGTTTAACCCCTGTGCCACTTGTTGTTGTTGTTGTTCAGTCGCACAGTCGATTCCGACTCTTTGCGACCCTATGGACCATCGCTCTCCAGGCACCTCTGTCCTCCACCATCCTCCTTAGTCCACACAGCCCCGTGCCCATTGTGTCTACAATACCATCTAGCCATCTCATCTTTGGCCGTCCCCTTCTTCTTCTGCCCTCCACCTTCCCCAGCATCAAGGCCTTCTCAAGTGAATCCTCTCTTCTCATTTGATGTCCAAAATACTTCAACTTCATCTTTGTTATTTGTCCTTCTAAGGAGCACTCAGGGCTAATCTCTTCTAATATTGACCTATTTGTTCTCCTCGCTGTCCAGGGGACTCTCAAAACTCTCCTCCAGCACCACATCTCAAAGGCATCTATTTTTCTTCGCTCAGCCTTTCTAATGGTCCAGCTCTCACAGCCATACATTACCACCGGGAATACCATTGCTTTGACTATGCGGACCTTTGTTTGCAGTGAGATATCTCTGCTTTTCACTATGTTCCCCAGGTTTCTCATAGCTTGTCTCCCAAGAATCAGTCGCCTTTTTATTTCATGGCTGCAATCCCCATCTGCAGAGATCTTGGATCCTAAGAAAGTAAAATCTGTTACTGCTTCTACTTCTTCCCCATCTATTTTCCAGGGACTTATAGCGCCTGTTGCCATTATCTTGGTTTTCTTGATATTGAGTCTCAAGCCAGCTTTTGCACTCTCTTCTTTCAACCTAATCAGGAGCTTCTTTAGGTCTTCTTCACTTTCTGCCATTAGGGTGGTATCATCTGCATATCTCAAATTGTTGATGTTTCTCCCAGCGATTTTGATCCCATATGGTGATTCCTCCATCCCTGCATTGCGCATTATGTGCTCTGTGTATAAGTTGAATAAGCAGGGTGACAGAATGCAGCCTTGTCTTACTCCTTTTCCTATTCCAAACCACTCCGTCATTCCATACTCTGTCCTAACTGTTGCTTCTTGACTCATGTACAGATTTCTCATGAGACATATGAGGTGTTTTGGTATTCCCATTTCTTTAATTACTTGCCACATTTTGTTGTGGTCCACACAATCAAAGGCCTTGGTGTAGTCAATGAAACAGAAGTAAGCTTGTTTCTGGTATTCCTTTGTTTTCTCCATGATCCAGCGTATGTTGGCAATGTGATCTCTGGTCCCCCTGCCTCTTCTGAATCCAGCCTGCACCTCTGGTAGTTCTCTTTCTACATGCTGCTGTAGTCTATCCTGTATTATCTTGAGCATCACTTTGCTAGCTTGTGGGATGAGCGCAATTGTTCGATAATTTGAACATTCTTTGGCATTGCCCTTTTTTGGGATTGGGACGTATACTGATCTTTTCCAATCCTGTGGCCACGGTTTCGTTTTCCAAATCTGCTGGCATATAGCATGTAGTAGCTTGATTCCATCATCTTTCAGGGCTTTGAAGAATTCAACTGGGATACCATCATCTCCACTGGCTTTGTTGTTTGCCGTGCTTTTTAGGGCCTTTCTGACTTCACTCTCTAGGATGTCTGGTTCAAGTTCAATTTCCCCCTCATTGTTATTATCCGCGGTGTTTAGATCTTTTTTGTAAAGTTCCTCTGTGTACTCTTTCCATCTTTTCTTTATCTCTTCTGCATCCACTAACTCTTTGCCATCTTTGTCTTTTATCGTGATCATTTTTGCTTTGAACGTTCCCTTGACTTCCCCAATTTTTTTAAAGAGATCTCTAATCCTGCCTCTTGTGTTGTTTTCCTCTATTTCTTTGCACTGTTCATTTAGGTAGCTTTCCTTATCTCTCCTTGCTTTTCTTTGAAATTCTTTATTTAAGTGATTGTATTTTTTTCCTTTCTCCTTTGCCTTTTGCGTTCCTTCTTTCCTCTGCTATTTTAAGAGCCTCATCCGACAACCACTTTGCTTTCTTGCGCTTCGTTTCTTTTGGTATAGTTTTCCTTGCTGCCTCCTGCATAATGTCTCTCATCTCTGTCCATAATTCCTCTGGTACTCTGTCTATCTGGTCCAGACCATTGAATCTGTTCCTCACCTCCACCGTGTATTCCTTGGGTATGTTGTCTAGATCATATCTATCTGGCCTATTAGTTTTCCCTATTTTCTTCAGTCTGAGCCTGAATTTTGCAATCAGTAGATTGTGATCTGAGCTAACGTCTGCTCCAGGTCTTGTTTTTGCTGACTGTATGGAGGTTCTCCATCTTTGGCTGCAGAGTATATAGTCAATTTGGTTTCGATGTTGGCCATCTGGTGATGTCCATGTGTAGAGTCTCCTCTTGTGTTGCTGGAAAAGGGTGTTTGCTATGACTAGTGTGTTATCTTGGCAGAACTCTATCAGTCTTTGCCCTGCTTCGTTTTGTGTTCCCAGACCAAACTTGCCTGTTATTCCGTCCACTTTTTGATTTCCTACTTTTGCATTCCAGTCTCCTAAGATAATGTGGACATCGTTTCTTGGTGTCTGTTCTATAAGATGTTGTAGGTCCTCATAGAACTGGTCTACTGTGGCTTGATCTGCACTGGTAGTTGGTGCATATATTTGGATTACAGTGATATTAAATGGTTTGCCTTGTAGTCTGACTGACATAATTCTATCATTTTTGAGATTGTATCCCATTACTGCTTTTCTCACTCTTTTATTTACAATTATGGCCACTCCATTTCTTCTGATGTTTTCTTGTCCACAGTAGTAGATATGATGGTTTTCAGAGCTGAACTCGCCCATACCTGTCCATTTTAGCTCACTGATTCCCAAGATGTCAATACTTATTCTTTCCATTTCCTTTTTTACCACTTCCAGCTTTCCTTGGTTCATAGATCTTACATTTCATGTCCCTATGCAATATTGTTCCTTACAACACTGTATTTCTCCTCCCCCTTTCCTGCCCATCCCTTTCTGTCCATCTAATGTGCTGAGCATCCTTCCTGTTTCCTCTGGTTTGTCCCTTTGTTTTGCCTTTGCTTTGGTCAATAGGGTTTTCTTGGCAAACTCCCTGGCGTGCTTTGCCGGTTTCTACGCCATTTCCCCCCCCCCCCATCATACATATTATCACAGTTTAAAACAAGGTAACATCATCATGCATATTATCAGTTTAGAACACAGTATCAGTTTAGAACTGATGTCAGTCAGCTCTAAACTGACACAGTGACACAGTCACTATGTCAGTTGCTATAAGTCATCTATGTTCAGTCAACTATATTATTTCAGTTCGATTACTGATCCCTTGCATGCATGCAGCAGCTCTCGCCTCCCTTGGGCTGCGGAAAGTTGGTTAAAGGCGCCAACTCAGGCCTCACTGTGATGGTGGCTACGGATGGTGTCTTCTGGGGGTGGTCGAGGGTCTCCTGTGTCTGCAGTGTCTGTAGTGTCAGCGCGGCCCTTCCTAGTTTCCCTCTGGGGTGTTGCTACTCTAGGAGGACTCCCGTGGGCCTCTGGATGGTGACTGGGCAGTTGGGGCCTGGTCTTTCTCTGCCTCTTTCTTCCTTGCACCCAGGTTTTAGGATGGGGTGGGGTGGGGGGGAGGGGCCGATTCTTCACTCACCTCCCTCCAAGGCCTCTGGATGGTGCCACTAGGGCTCTATAATTACAGGTTGCTTACCTGTAACTGTTCTTCTTTGTGGTCCCCTGTGAAGTTACATGAATGGGTTTACTGCAGTAAACCCATTCGTGTGGATTCACAGTGACCACGAAGAAAAACTTGATAGAGTGTAGGGGCAGAAATAGACATGGTAGGTAGCCCATAACAATCGCACTAATATAGCACCACCCACTAGTGCTTAGTGCACCCTCTGGGCGGTTCACAAGGTAATTAGTCTTTTGCCCCCAACATGCTGGGGACTCATTTTACCACATAAAGACAACCTCGGAAGGATGGAAGAGGTCAACCTTCAGACTGTCAGGCTCGAACTCAGATTGTGAGCAGAATTTTGGCGAAGGAGATGGGGTTCTAGCCAGAGCTGTGTTGTGCGCATGAGTTTAATGCACACGCAAGGTTTAAAACAGCATGGGGAGGGGGCGCCTAAGTCTGTGTAGAGGAAGAAAATGCTTCTTTCCTGAAAGTTTGGATGCCAGCAGTTGTAAAGTGAAAACATGTACATTGCTCTGGAATAATCCAACCTGTGCAAGCCGCAGGTTCTGAGACTGTACATAATGTGCATCTGATGGACCCCAACTGCGTTCGACAAGTGAAATTGACCTACAATACCACACTGAACTGGGTGGAGAAGGCACTGGCTGGCTAGGTTGCACGGAGACTCACTAAATTGAGAACAAACTACATGAGAAGTAGATGTCCTTTTGGAAAGCCCTACATGGTTTAAAGTAAATGTCAAGGTCTCCCTTGATCGAAAGCCTGTTGTATCTGACTCTAGGGTTCAGTGCTCATCTCCATTTACAGCCCAAGAACCACCACTGTCTGCACCTGCACATATTTCCGTAGTCATCTGGCAGGCATCACTAGATGCCAGAGTGCTTGGAATGCTGTTACCTTTCCTGCCAAAGCAGTCCCTATTTATCTGCCTGCAATTTCTTGCTTTCAAACTGGTAGGTTCGAAAGCAGTTTAACCCCTGTGCCACCAGGGGTCTCAATAATGTCTTTAGCTGACCTTTAAATGCGTCCCAAGACAGGGCTTGGCACAGCTCCACTGGTAGGGTGTTTCTACAGTTAAGGTTTTTCTTGGCCATCTCCAGAGTCGGCACCTGGATGGCCAGATTACTGATGTAAATGCAGTGAATCAATAATGAGTATTGTTTCTAGTTATATACTGCCCTATGGCACTTAAGAGCCCTTTCTGCTTCGTTTGCAAGATAATTATGCAAAGTGCAGTTTGCCCCCAACCTGCTGGGGACTCCTTTTGCCAACCTTGGAAGGAAGGGAGGCTGAGTCAACCTTGATCGTGTCAAGATCAAACTCAGATTGCGAGCTTAACCACTGCCCCACAAGGCTATGGGTTCATAGTTTTTCAATATCTAGTCAGTTTCTTATTTCAAAAGGGCTACTTTGCATTCTTGGTCCATGCTGGCAAACCTTGGCACTCCAGATGTTCTTGGACTTCAATTCCCAGAAGCCCAAGCCCCCATGAATCCGCACGAATGGGCTTACTGCAATTCATCTGGCCCGCGCCACCCTCGTCACTCCTGGAAGCGAAAGTAAAATGCACCCGTATGGTTAAGACCTTCCTCCATATGGGTGTGTTTTACTTCCGCTTCCAGGACCGACGATGGCAGCGCGGGCCGGATGAAATGCAGTAAACCCATTCGTGTGGATACATGGGGGCTTGGGCTTCTGGGAATTGAAGTCCGAGAACATCTGGAGTGCCAAGGTTCGCCATCACGGTTCTAGGTCTTGTCAGTGAGCATATCAGAGGGAAGGTGGTTGTCTGTGTATTTTAAAAGTGCCCGTCCCTTTGTGAAAATCAGTCCATTTCCCACACCAGAAGACAGAGGCAGCCAATTACTTCCTGCAAACAATGGATTTAGCCACTTTGGGGTCAGAGGCCTTTTCCCTCTGCCTCCAGCTTGTGGCCCAGGAGCTGCTAAGTCTGTTTTTTCTTCTTCTGAAAGTGGCTTTTAAAAATGTAGTTACTGAGAAGGAACAAGAAAGAAAAGTGAGTCCTTGAAGAGGAAAGGGAGGAAGCCCAAGAAGCCATGCCTTCAACCGGCAAAAGCTCTAGGAAAACTCATACACCTAGACCCCCCCTTATCTCTTGTTGCAACACTCTGTGCTGGGGGGGGACGGGACCAACAGCCCCCCATGCCTGTGCAGCTGGAATATGGCCTGTGGAAAAGACAACCCCCAAGCAAGCGAGAGCCCAGGGAAAGCTGAAGGAAGGGGTATGATGGGTCTCATAGTTCTCACAAGTCCGCATGGAGAATGCGTGAAAGCTCAGGTGAGTACCAGATGCACACCTGTCAAGTTTTGGATTTGAAAATAAGGGAAATTTCCCGGACAAAACGGGGAACTTGACAGCTATGCTTATCCTGTGCAGCCCTTCAGTGGCAGCATTAAGGCATTGCAGTCTAACAAATACAGGAGGACGGCGGGAAAGAGGGTGAAATACGGGAGTTTCTCGGCCAATACGGTACACTTGACAGCTATGACCAGATGGGAATAGGACAGTGATGGCAAACCTTGGCACTCCAGGTGTTCTTGAAGTAAACCCATTCGTGTGGATTCACACAGTAAACCCATTTGTGTGGATTCACAGAGACTTGGGCTTCTGGGAATTGAAGTCCAAGGTTTGCCGTCATGGGGATAGAAGTTCTGCTATCAAGCCTGAGGACCGTGTGATGTAAAGGTATGGAGGGGGGGGGGGCGGTGGGTATGCCTTACGTTTTGTCCTTCCAGGGAGCTGGGTGGGCCGAGGGGTTGTCAAGTCCACACCTAGGACATCCGGAGGGTCCATGGGGTTCCCCAGGTAGAGTCTGAAGGGAACAAGAGAAAAGATGCATCAAAGCACCGACCTTCATAGATCTTCTTCTAACACCATCTCCACTTCTTCAGAAACTGGTAAGATCCAGGATTTATTTATTTATTTTCCAACCCAAAAACACACAATTTTGTTTCTGGCATTTTTTTAAAAACAAATGTTTGGGTGTTATTTTTGCTTTCTTGAGATTTATAATTTTATTTAATTTGTCTATATTTTTATTATTATTGTAAATATTTTTAT
The DNA here is from genome assembly GCA_035047305.1 of Bradypodion pumilum. NCBI lineage: Eukaryota > Metazoa > Chordata > Lepidosauria > Squamata > Chamaeleonidae > Bradypodion > Bradypodion pumilum. The sequence continues at coordinate 384,692,533 of JAWDJD010000003.1, forward strand.
TATTGTTATTATGTTGTATGCCTCCCAGAGTGGGAAAATATTCCAGATGGGCGGGATATAAATGTAATAAATAAAGAAATTAATTTTAATTAATGTTGTGAGCCGCCTCGGGTCACTTAGGCAAAAAAAGGCGGTTATATAAATCTAATAAATAAATAAATAAATAAATAGAGAGATAGATAAATAAATAAATAAATAAATAAATAAAGTAACAATTGTACTTTGATATATATAATCCTAACATAATAAATCTAAGCATAATAACAACTAACAATAAAAACATCTAAACAGAAAACAACAAAATAAATGTAACAAAACTATCATTACATCAACAAATATGTGCACCCACCACCAATGGGACATTCTTCGTCTTCCCCTATTATCCAAACATAACTTTATCTCTCTCTTTTTAAATAATTTTTAAATTAATTTTAAACATGAAACAAAACAAAAAAATCCAACAACAATACATTTCAATACAGTACAAAATACAATACAATACATATAAACAAAATACCAAAGAAAGAAAGAAAGAAAGAAACATTTTCATATTCATTATTTTAAACAAATTTTTGTCTATTAATCACTACTGTGGTATATAACGTGAATGCTTTTATATTATTAGAATGTTAGGAATAAAAAATACATTTATTGAAATATATACATAAATATACACGTGGATATATATATTATAAAATATATCTATATAAGGAGTATATATTTGATAAACAAGTTGTTAAAAATGAGATTTGTTTAAAACAACAGACATAACTTTCTCTTTGATATCTTTATCCCCTATTTTCAAAAAAGTTATTCTTGTCCTGGTTTTACTCCTTTAATTTTACCTAATATATGATTGATGAACTCTCCCCAAATATCTCCCGTGCCAGATAGGTTTGTGCACAGTTTGGACGGGGACCGCTACGGGGTGTGGAAGCCTTTCCAGGACCCACACGGGGACATTTCTCTTTTATAGGTATAGATGAAATGGACTTGATCTACGAAAGCTAACATTAAAATACAGGAATTAGTCTTTAAGGCGCCATAGAGGTTTTTTTTTTGTCTTTTTTGTTTTGTTTACTCTCTGAGATGCTTGCACAGACTAACACGGCTACCACTTCAAAATTATCTGTAACTGTTCTTCTTCTTCGTGGTCAGCTGTGAATCCATACGAATGAGTTTACTGCACATATGCGCAGTAAACCCATCCGTGTGGATTCACAGAGACCACAACGAAGAACTTGATAGAGCGGAGGAGTAGAAATAGACATTGTAGATAGCCCATATTTAGAACATTGTTATATTTAACAAGGATATAGCAATAGCAATTACACTTCTATATCACCCTATAGTGCTTAGTGGTCCACAGGTTAATTAGCATTTTACCCCCAACGTGTTAGGTACTCATTTTACCCACCTGAGAAGGATGAACTCATAGCTGTTACCTTTACAATAATCATCTTTCTTACTGTATTTCTATCTAACATTACATTAACCAAATCCATCAGTAATACTATTCTAGGACACACCTCTAGTTTTAGAGACCATATTTAATCAATTTCTTCTCCAGGATTTAACTCCCCACAGGGCCGTGAAAATCATGGGGCAACCTTGAGCCATTCCCATATTCCTGGGCTGGCCTACCTCACAAAGCTGTGGTGAGTATTAAAACAATAAGGAGGGTAGCTGAATACATCACCCTTACTTGGGAGAAGGTGGACCAGAAATGGAGCTTACCCTCCAACCCTTAGGAGGCTGGAAGCTACACACCCATTTCCATGGCAAACTGACTTCAGATGCTGTGACTTTAGATGCGCTGCAGAACATGGGAGCAATATGGTCCTTGCCATTCTCTGCAGATCTCCTGGTGGCCACTTACTGCCTCACAAGATTCATTCAGTGTTCCCCAACCTAGGATCTTCCAAGACATGTAACCCCCTTTACCCCCAGCCAATGTAGTCCAACGTCCCAGGGGGCTATAAGTTGGGGAAATTCTGCATCGATCTATCTAGACCAGGGTTTCTCAACCTTGGGCCCACAGGTGTTCTTGGACTTCAATTCCCAGAAGCCCAAGTAAGCACACCCTCTGATCTGGGAATTGAGGTCCAAGAACATCTGCCCCCCCCGAGGTTGAGAAACCCTGGTCTAGACTAAAACTCAGCGTCTGTATCAACAACACTGAGTGGCTGAACCAGAAGCGTGAAGTTCTTGTGAGGACCATCAGAACAGCTACAGTGGCTCTTGAGATCCAGCGTGTGAAACCCAATCCCACAGGAATGCTTCACACTCACACACTTCCACCCTGGTGGCCCAACACCCAACGGGTTACATCCTTGAAGCCCAGCTGAACCGCAAGGTGTGGCCAGGTGTCAGTTTCACAAGCATCAAGACACCCTGGGGAGCCAGGAGAACCATGGAAGGTGTGGTACATCAGCACAGGACATGGGAGGGACTGATGCACCTCTTTGGACGCATGGGAACACGCCGGCCTTGTGCTGCCGCCCACGCTGAAAAGAGAGGCCCTGGTTGTTGAAACAACATGCCAGACTGAGAAAGCAGTTTGGGAGGAAGTGCTCACTTCATAAACATGAAAAGTCCCAGGGTTTCGTTCCCATCGGCTGGTGAAATGGGGTCATGCGCGTGGGCGATTTTTGGTTACAGACTAAATTTGCATTTTTCTTTTCAAATTGGTCTCAGGGAACAACATCCTTTTCTCCACAGACACATCAGGGCCATGACGGTAAGGGCTGCTACAACCAGAAGGACGAGAATTATGTGGGCACAGCTCGTGGGGAGGAGACCCCAGAGACCGTTCAGAGGAGGTTAAGTAGCCTTGAAAAGTATACAAGCTGCCACGTTATTGCCCACTGGCCCTTGGCCAGGATGTGGCAGAAATGCTCCCCTTCCATGATTGTCACGGATGGAGCAGCAGTGGAAGAAATTGGGCCTAAAATGGACTTCAAGACTTTGGAAACTGATCCATTCGCAACCAATTCCAAAGCAAACCGGCTAGGCAACCGATGGTGTGGGCCATCAAGAACATCTTTGGTTTGATTTGGTGTTAGAAAGACTCGCCGACAAGGTTGCCGCCCAGGGTACGCCCGACTGTATTCGCAATCTGCGTGGAGGCATGCGCTGATGAGGACTTAAGGTTGGACAATGACAAAGCCAAGGAAGTGGCTTCATTTTGGCAGTCCAGGGTTTGATCCAGACATGAAAGAAGGATCAAGAATTTCCACTGTCCCTCCTTTGGGAAGTGAGTTGAGCTTTATAATTGTTTTAAATCAAGTCGGAAGCACATAAGGTGCTTTCTGGCTTGAAAGTATTTTTGCTGGAGGACTTAAAAGACGGGGATTGAGATGTCATTGATGCTAACACATTATAATGTATATATTATTTGTGGATTTCGTGGGTGATCTTGGCTAATTTCTGTCATTTATTACTATGAATGGGTTATATTTTTGATGTGATATTTTGTATTGTAATTTGATTTTGTAAACTGCTTTTAGAATTGTACTGTATTATATTGTATTGTTTGAGATGTTGTTGCAGCCTTGAGTCGGCCTCGGTCAGAGAAAGGCAGGGTATAAATTAAATTTGAATTTGAACTCTGCTCAGGGGACGCCTGAATGAGGCTCCTTTCATGTCCCCAAGATCTTTTTCCACTGAAGTGGTCCCTATTTATCCACTTGCAATTTCTTCCTTTTGAACTGCTAGGTTGGCAGGACCTGTGACAGACGACGGGCACTCTTTCTGTCATGCAGTACTCGGGTTTTGAACTGCCGACTTTCCAGCTAACATGGCAAGCTTCTTAACTACTGAACCATTGCAGACCCCAGCTCTACAATGTCCTAAGCCAATGATGGCAAACATTTTAGAGACTAACTGCCTAAACTCAACAGGCTGTTGTTTGCGCCCCGCAGAGGGGCGGGGTGAACTCTGTGCTGGGGGGAGGGAGGAAGCGCTCCCATTGGGCTGCTGGGTAGAGGGGCAGGGCAAACTTTGTGCTGGGGGAGGGAGGAAGCGCTCCCATTGGGCTGCTGGGCAGAGCGAATTCTGTGCTGGGGCAATGCCGCATGAGCCCACAGAGAGGGCTGGGAGTGCCCCCTCTGGCACATGTGCCATAGGTTCGCCACCACTGTCCTAAACAAATAGCGTGCAGCCAATGCTGCCCCTTCTCTTGGGCTTTCCTCCCCCTGAGAAAAGAAACAGTCACTTGTGCACACCCATTTCTCAGTGAGAAAGGGATTTAGAGGGCACTTTCACTACACAACTGTTTCACTCTGGCAATGATTGAACGGCCATGTCTCCAAAGTACATTATCCTGGGCTTCAAAGCTTCCCTGCAGTCCCTCGAGTAACACCAGAGAACTCGGACAACCACGCTCAACCGGAAAGCTGTGCAAGACAATGTCATCGCTTTGGGTGCCACTTTTAACTGCTATGGCTCTAGCCTAAGAAATCCTGAGGTTCAGATCCAAAGTTCTTTGTTGTAGATTGTGGGAGGAGAGCTCGAGACATGGACGGAGAGCCACAGGGTCCTGGAGGTGTTTGACTGGAATGTGGAAGAAGCCAGCTCTCACGCGCTGGACCCCTGCAGTGCCTTTCGGCTCAAGTAAGAATGACCTGCAGCTTAAGTTGCCTTTTGGGACCTCTCTTCCCGGTTCTGGCTTTGAGGCACATTGCCATGATGCCCTTTGATGGGTTGTCATGTGTTGCCAGTTTACTTCCCGTCTACAGCAACAGCCGTTAGACTCATATACCGCCCCTTAGCGCTTAATGCACTTTCTGGGGAGTTCACCAGTTAATTAGCATTTTGCCCCCAACATGTTGAGGACTCACTGTACTGACCTCGGAAGGATGGAAGGCAGAGTCCACCTTGATCCCCATCAGGATTGAACTCACAATCTCTTGGATGCAGTACAGCATTACTGGACAATTAACCCCTGCACCACCAGGGCTTACCTGTAACTGTTCTTCTTTGTGGTCCCCTGTGAATCCACAAGATTCACAGGAAGAAGAACACGATGGAGGCAGAAATAGACATTGTAGATAGCCCATAATTAGAACATTGTTATATTTAACAAGGATATAGCAATAGCAATTATGCTTCTATACTACCCCATAGCGTTCTTCATGCAGTCTCTGGCTGGGTTCACAAGTTAAGAACATAAGAGCAGCCTTGCTGGGACAGGCCACAGGAGCCCATCCAGTCCAGCCTTCTGTCTCACACAGTGGCTCACCATTTGCTTCAGGGTATTATTCCCAAGGAGATGCCTTCACCTGCTTAGGATTCCCTGGAAATGGCATTGAGAGACATCCTGCCTATCTCTCCAACCCCGAGGTTGTCCTTAAGTATCCATAATTATAGCCATTGATACCCTTGTCCTCCATGGACTTGTCTAATCCTAGTTAATTAGCATTTTGCCCCCAAACATGCTGGGGACTCATTTTACCGACCTTGGAAGGCTGGAAAGCTGAGTCAACCTTGGTCCCTGGTTAGGATCAAACTCACAACCTTTTAGCTGCAGTATAGCAGTTTTAACCCCTGAGCCACCAGGGCTCCTGCTGTCATTGTGTGGTGCAGAGAGAAAACTAGAGGCAGGGGCTCAAGTGTGGTAAGCATGTGTCCGAGAGTTTCAGATGTTGCCCTCATGCCCAGACTGGACCAACCTGAGCCCAGCCCCAACCATCCGCAGGCTGCCCCGGCCAGCGACCCTCGGGACCTGCAGAGAGCAGGAAAGCAACAATGGAGAAAACCCCTGGATTTCTTACTCATCAATCTTGTCGGGGAAGCCCCAACACTGGTGGGGGTTGGTGTCTCCATGGCCGGTGTGGATGAAGCTGTTCTTCAGTGGCTGGCTGATGTCGTGGGCAGAGAGCCCGGCCACCGAAGTCACTGTGTTACGCGGGAACTGACCCACTTTCAAAGTCCGCTTGTTCTGACCCCGCCACCAATAATTCTCCGCTCTAAAGGACAAAAACAAACACAAAACAGGTCTGGTTAGGATGGCAAAAGGCTGTCATTTTCTCTGCTTAAACCAGGGGTAGCTAAACTACAGCCTGTGGGCCATATCCGGCCCCTGATGCCAATTCATCTGGCCCACACCACCCTCATCGCTCCTGGAAGCGGAAGTAAAACGCCCCCGTATGGGGGCGTTTTACTTCCGCTTCCAGGAGCGATGAGGGTGGTGTGGGCCAGATGAATTGGCATCGGGGGCCGGATCTGGCCCACAGGCTGTAGTTTGGGCACCCCTGCTCTACAACCTGACTTTGCTCTGGTGTCTTAAGACTACAAACCCCCATGATCCTCTTTCCAGCAGGGGACACTGGGCACCGTGGTGTGGCAGAACTGGAAGTTCCTGAGTTGGGCACGCTAGCTTGTGGGAGCCCCGGTCTACGGTCCAGAGATGGACACAAGAGGAAGCACACCCCACTCTGGAAGAAATATACCCTGGCAGTTGGGGATGTGGCATATAATACAGATATAAAAGCCATGCCTAGGTTAGAACCAACCCCAAACATTGTTAAAGTTTGCAAGTTTTCAGCCCTTCAAAATGTTCCCATTCCAAGGTTCACTAATAATAATTTCATGTCGGGAAATTATACTGGGTTGAGAGGATTTTTGCTGGAGGAACTCTGCTCAGGGGATGCCTGAATGAGGCTCCTTTCATGTCCCCAAGATCTTTTCCCACCAAAGTGGTCCCTATTTATCTACTTGCAATTTCTTGCTTTCCATCTTAACTCCTGAGCCACCATAGCCCCTCCCTCCCTTCCAGGGGTGAATGGTACCAAAAAAAAGTCAAGAATGAGGGAAAGAGCAGAGAAGTCCAAGAAAGGATGCTAAAATGCCTATCTGGCATATAATTTAATTTATATAACCCTGATGCTTGTTTTCCTTCCCTCATCCTCTACTTTTAAACACCATCAAGTCTTGACTAGAAAATCTCCCTTTGCATCCTTGTGAAGTGTTTTGGTTGGTCCAGATAAAGGCATGGCTGAATTGTGGTTTGCATTCTTCCATTGCCCAGAGTGGGGTATAAATATAACAAAAGTCTGCACTATTGCTCAAACTATCGTTTCAATTATTTCCTGCACATATGCTAAACCTAAGAAGCATATCATAATCAACCAAAAACTATCTAATTAATCAGCCAAAGAATGAGTTGATTGCTGAGCAGTGTTATCACTAATGCTCACTCTCACTGCTTGAAGAACGATGAGAAAAGGGAAAGTGTTTATGGATGTATTGAGTACAAAAGTTAGTCCTAAAATCTTCATCTCAGAGAAAGCACGTAGAATACTCAGAGTTATATATTGCTGCAAACTAGCACTATTGCCCAGGCCAAGTATCTGAAGCTGATTTGATCTGGAATGAGTAATTAGGAGCCATCAACTTTACAAAAGACCTGCTTCTCATTTGTTATTATGGAACAAGGGTCTGCAAACTTGGCTCTCCAGAGGTTCTTGGACTTCAATTTGCAGAAGCCCCGATCAGCAGGTGTGAACACCTGGAGAGCCAAGTTTGCAAGACTCCTGCTATGGAACAATCCAGCTACCGGCCTTTTTGGGCTCTCCTTATCTGGTGATGCTGGCTGTGGAGATGGTGATGATGAATGCTTGCACTTCAAAATATACCAGTATCCTGCTGCTCTCAATGCTGGCAAGAGGTCTCCCAGAAGCCTACAGGTAGGTCATGAAAGCAGAAGGCTAGGAATCTCCCATCGGCCGGTCTTCAAGAACTTAATTTGCCTCTGAAAACCGAGTTTCCTTTTAAATATAGTAAACAACAGACTGCAGAAAAGCTCCTTCTTCTTCTGTGTCCAGATTAAACTTTGGACTCCCAAAATAAAGCCACTCTTTTGGTTTTATCATTGGCTAAACTTAAATCCTCAATGGTACATGTTTCTGGCAGTCATTGACAGACCAGCAAATGAGCCAGATCCAGCATCTCTCCACGTTCTGCTAGCAGCCCCCACTTGAGCATGATGGTCTTACATTTAGGGACTCCGACCCTCAGCCTATTCAAGGTCCTCCAAGTGACGTAGAGGAGAGGTTGGGTTCCTCAGCTATTTCCTCCTCCTTTCATGTTGTTCCTTGCCCAGTGAATTCCGTCTTCATCTTCTACTTTGGTTTTGCTCTTGTGTACCTTTCGAGAATAGACGTCTTCGAACTGTGGTGTTGGAGAAGACTTTCGAGGGTCCCCTGGACTGCAAGGAAATCAAATCAGTCCATCCTGAAGGAAATCAACCCTGATTGCTCCTTGGAAGGACAAATAATGACGCTGACGCTCAAGGACTTTGGCCACCAAATGAGAAGAGAGGACTCACTGGAGAAGGCCCTGATGCTAGGAAAGATCGAAGGCAAAAGGAGAAGGGGGCAGCAGAGGATGAGATGGCTAGACGGCATTGTTGACGCAGTGGGTGTAGATCTGGATGGACTACGGAGGATGGCAGATGACTGGTGTGCAGTGGTCCATGGGGTTCGCAAAGGCTCATGCTTGACTGTGCAACTGAACAACAAAATGCGTAAGAGTGTTTCTTCTTGCCCTAAAGCTCTTCCTGGATCTCAGCTGGTGGACTTGAGGTTCATCTCCATCCAGAGGGTGTCGAGGGTCCTCCTCTTGCTTAGTAAGTTCCTCCTACCTACCAGGCTCCCAGACATCAGGCAGAATGTGGAGAAGTGCTCCATAAGGCAGGATAAAATCTCCCGCAAGGCAGCCGTAGCCCGGAGAGGCAGGAGGAAGCGTTCCCCAGCAGGCGCTCTGAGTCATAAGACAACGTGACCTTGCTGAGTGGGACGGGGAGAAAATTCCTTTGCGGCTCTAGTTGTGGCAACCAGCCAAGCAGAAAGAGAAAGCCACAGCGTTCCTGCCCCTCTTTGCAGGTGGAATTTCCTGATGACCCAGAGGAGGAACTGGCTGGGTGAGAAGTGGGGTGGGGGCGCGGGGGAATTAAGGGAACCCTGACCCTGCCGCCAGGGAGAGAAGGAACCTTAGCAAGATCTAAAGGGTGTTACATGATGCTCAGAAGGTAAGCAATAGCCATTACACGGCTATACCGCCCCATAGCGCATAGTGCAGTCTATGGGTGGCTCACAAGGTAATAAACATTTTGCCCCCGACATGCTGGGTACTCATTTGACCGACCCTGGTTAAAACTAATGCTTTAAAATGCTAAGACAGTCATGGCAAACCTTGGCACTCTAGATGTTCTTGAACTTCAATTCCCAGAAGCGCAAGTCTCTGTGAATCCACACGAATGGGTTTACTGCATGAAATAAACCCATTCGTGTGAATTCACAGACTTGGATTTCTGGGAATTGAAGTTCAAGAACATCTGGAGTGCCAAGGTTTGCCATGACTGTCTTAGCATTTTAAAGCATTAGTTTTAACCAGGGTTGGTCAAATGAGTACCCAGCTAGTGCTGAATAGAGGGGGACTAGAAGCACCTCATGGGATTTGGAGTTGCAAGTGGCATGTCCTAGTTTGGGATGCTGTTGACGTTTTCACCCTCAAAAACACCTCCTTCCCCATCTTATTTCATCATCATCATCCCTCCTTTGTAAACTCAGCTCTTTTCAAATCCATTTGGCTGCAGCTCATCAATTCCCTTCCAAGACTGTTTCCAAGGCTGCTGTTTTCAGCAGAGGACATCATGCACACACCCATACCCCTCGCCTTTGCCTCATCAGTCGTCTCCTCCAGCCTTGTTTTTCTAAAAACCCTGCTGGGCTCCTTCTCTGTCGGTTTGCATTAACTCCTTGCAATCCAATTGCTCCCAAATCCATTCCCACAAACCACCCCCACCCATGGCAGTGTGCCACCCCCTCCAGGGCTTATTGCTCGGAAAGAATTGCAGCCTCCTTGCGGGCAGAGACCACATCAACTCAGTGTGCCAGAAATAAGGTACCGGGGTCTTCTCTTTAGTGATTCTCATATCAATAAAACATTCAACTCCATCAAAGAAATCTGGCTAAACGAGAGACTTGACAAGAAACAATGCGCCAACCTTTTTAACTCGACAGTACTACCTGCGGTTCTCTGTGGGAGTGAAGCGTGGTCATTAACGAAGGCCGAGGAAGAAGAGCTATCAAGAGCCGTAAGAGCCATGGAAGGATCAATGCTCAAGGTATCCCTTCGCAACCACATCCCCAACGCCCAGATAAGAGAACAATATGGAATTAACAAAGCTGTTGCTGAATGTCATAAACAGAAATTGTACTGGGCTGGACACGTCTCTTGAATGACAAGATGGATGTTGGACAGTAGCAGTCACCGAGTGGTATCTCACTCACAGGAGTAAAAAGACCACCTGGCATCCCCCCCCCCCAAAAAAAAGAAAAAAAGATGGGTAGACCCAATTGGGAAAAGTGTTGGTCAAACCTGCAGAAGAGCATGGCAGTGAAACAAATGGAAAACAAGTTGTGACCAGCAGGAATTTATCCCTTATAGTCTGGTCCCGTGTTGGCGAACCTTGGCACTCCAAATGTTCTTGGACTTCAATTCCCAGAAGCCCCCGTGAATCCACACAGATGAGTTTGATGCAATTCATCCGGCCCGCGCTGCCCTCGTCGTTCCTGGAAGCGGAAGTAAAACGCACCCGTACGGAGGAAGGGTTAACCCAGAAGAGTCTTAGCCGTACGGGCGCGTTTTACTTCTGCTTCCAGGAATGATGAGGGTGGCGTTGGCAGGGTGAATCGCAGTAAACCCATTTGTGTGGATTCACGGGGGCTTCTGGGAATTGGAGTCCAAGAACATCTGGAGTGCCAAGGTTCGCCATCGCAGGACCAGACTATCAAGGAATATTATTTATCTTGCACTCTTGGTTCATGAATGCAAAATGTTGCTGTAATTCCTCAGCTTGCTATTGATGCCTGATCCTCTACAAAAAGTACGTAATTCGCGGGCTTAGCTTATAATAAGCCACAGTTTAACCATGCAGAGAAATGCGGCTTCCCAGACTTGCCTTTTTAAAGTTTCAGAAGACAACATGCCAGGAAAGTGCTGAGTTGCCACAACTCAGCTTTAAAACCCAGGATAGCAAGGAGGTCTATGTGCTCACAGGTGAGGAGGTGTCGGGCTCCACCTCTCTCTGTGCCCGCCTCTGCTTTGCTCCCTCTCTCTGCCACTGGGCTGAGTCATAACTTGGACCTTGTCCCAACGAGAAGCTAAACAGGAAAAGGGGAGAGCGAGGCCAGATGCCAGGGACTGCATGGCATGGGGGTATCTCAGCCGTTCTCAGGCAGCAACAGGGCTCAGTCCAAGTTGTTCTACGCTTTGAGGGGTGGCACCAAAAAAAAGCCCCTGCCCCATATGTGTTTGAAGCACATGCACGCACAATATGTGCGCATGAATGCACGGGTGTGCATGCTTACACACACAGAAGGCAAACAAGGGGGTGGCTTCAGATCACAGCCAGAAAAACAGCCAATCAGACCAGAGATCAACCACGATGCCAAACACCATCCTATCACTCACCGGATGAAGCAGCGCCACTGGGAACAGAAATTTGACAACATGCTTTCACAAGACCCTACATGTGTGGAAGGACAGAGCCTAGCAAAGCTGCTCTTTGGGGTATCATGAAATGGCATGTCTTCATCGTCATCGCACATGGTCCTCTAGATCCATGATGGCGAAACTTGGCACTCCAGATGTTCTTGGACTTCAATTCCCAGAAGCCCAAGCACCCTGTGAATCCACAGGAATGGGTTTACCGGCCCACACTGCCTGCTGTCCAGGCACGTTTTACTTCCACTTCCAGGTGCGACGAGGGTAGGGCAGGGAGGATGAATTGCAGTAAACCCATTTGTGTGGATTCACAGGGTGCTTGGGCTTCTGGGAATTGGAGTTCAAGAACATCTGGAGTGCCAAGGTTCGCCATCATGGATCTAGATGTACATCATGGATCTAGATGTATGTCACGGATCTAGATGTATGTCTTAGCCCTGGACATAAGAATCAGTGAGGCATCGCCTGCTAATGTACCTGGTACCTGGTAGGGTGGGGGGCCACCATGGTGGCTTAGGGCTTAAGATGCTGAGCTTTGACAACCAGAGTACCGGCAGGTCAACAGTTCCAGACCCAAGTACTGCATGATGAAGCTGAGCTCCCGTTGTTTGTCCCAGCTCCTGCCAACCTAGCAGTTCAAAAGCAAGAAATTACAAGTAGATAAATACCTCTTCATCAGGAAAAGTAACATCGTTCCACATGCCTGCCACATGACTACAGAAACGCCTTGCTTTCCAGCAAGGGAGACCTTTACCTTTTACCTAGCAGTGTTACTCTCTGCAGCTGCTCTGCCGTGATCTTAGCAATGCCAATCACACTCAGATGTTTCTTTCAATTCTTTTGGAATTGCTCTCGGGACTCCAATCACCAGAGATGCTGTTCTTCAGTCCTGATATCTCGTGATCTATTCAATCTCTTCTTCTTCCACCCTACTGTCAGCTGGAATTGCCACATCACTCAGCTCAACTGAAATGTTCTTCTCCACCCACAGTAATGTCTGGAGTGTTGTGATCGATGTCCTTATCAGTTTGGATCTTAAAGTCCCACACAATCCTAACCATCGTATCCTCATGCTCAACCAACCTCCCACAGCAGATATAATCGATCCACCTCATTTTGCAGATGAAGAGCATGATTTCCTTGTCTTCCAGTCCAAATCATCCAACTCAGTCAGCGTTCAATCTGCAAACACTAACACTATATCTTATCACCAGCCTCGCCCAAGTATTTATTGCTTTTATGATATTTCCGCCGTTCGATCTCGATTTCACCATTTTCCTTAAACACTTTACATTAGTCTTCTTTTTCAGTATTGCATTGTTGACCTCTTTTGCTTGTAAAATCCCCAAATATAGTTTTCCTCATGTTCAAGATTCTGCCTTCCTTCTGCCAACTGTATTGCTTTTGACTCAACAAATCGATGGTTGATGCTGATGCTGACATAAAGTCATTTTGACTTCCGGCAACTACTTCCAGGCTTTTGTAGGTGTAAAATACTCTGGAAGTGGTTTACACTTCCCTTCTTTTGGGTCTGCTGTGGGACATCCCAAAAGTTTAAAACAGGGGTGCCCAAACTTTTCAGGCCGTGGGCCGGTCACATGGAAGTAAAACACAAACAGAAGTGGAAGTAAAACACACCTTGCAATCTGTTTTGCAATAGGATGAGATAAATTTTTAGGCTGCCACTTTCTCTGCTTAAAGCAGGGGTGCCCAAACTATGGCCCATGGGCCAGATCCAGCCCCCGATGTCAATTCATCCGGCCCACACCACCCTTGCTGCTCCTGCAAGCGGAAGTAAAACGCGCCTGTTTTACTTCCGCTTCCAGGAGCGGCAAGGGCGGTGTGGGCCGGATGAATTGGCATCGGGGGCTGGATCTGGCCCATATGCCGTAGTTTGGGCATTCCTGCTTTAAACACTGATTCTGTGACTCAGTGTCCTAACTTCTGACTCTGTAGCCAAGTATCCCTCTCACTCAGGTATCCAGCCAGCAGAGAGCCTTTGCAAGCCAGCTTTCTCTAAAGGTACAGAATTGTGTGCATGGTTTCTGGCTCGCTGCTCCTTCTTTGGGCATTGAATTACAACAGGCATGGAGTTGCGAGAGCATTACACCCACTACTCTGAATTCCTTGGAAGACGGACAGAAGTGCATGACAAATAATACATCATCACAAAAAAGCACAGTCCAGAGACAATAAGGTTGCTGACTAACACACACACAAATGTAGTCATTTCTGGAAGAGAATGGCTTACAGAGCATTATATAATCAAGAACCAATGCGTAGCTCATTAATCATCCTTCCCGTTGCGAAGGTCTCTTCCATTCCAAGAAGGCTGTACTGTTGTAAGGATTCCTGGGTGGAGGGCATCCGGAAAGTTCCTTCCTTCCATCATCCTCTTCTATTCTCTCCTTCCTTCCTTCCTCTTCTATTCCTTCCTTCCTTCCCTTGTCTTTTATTCTCTCCTTCCTTCCTTCCTTTGTATTCTATTTTCTCCTTCCTTCATCTGCTACTCCTTCTTTCCTTTCCTTGTCTTCCATTCTCAACCTTCCTTCGTCTTTTATTCCTTCCTTCCTCTTCTATACTGCCCGATAGCACATAGTGCACTCTCTAGGCGGTTCAAATGTTAATTAGCATCTTGCTTCCAACATGCTGGGTACTCATTCTACTGAACTCGGAAGGATGGAAGAGGTTGAGTCAACCTTGATCCCTGTCGGGACTGAACTCACTACCTTTTGGCTGCAGTACATCGATTTAACCACTGCACCACTAGGGCTCTGGCGTTAGACCTCGGGAGACACTGCTTTCAGGCCAGGTGGATTCAAAATCTGCCCCATCATAATAAGGCAGCCTTCTTAGGAATGGGATACGGATACTCCAAAATCGCTCCCACTCAGGAGTTGAAATGCAGACCCGACAATTGGCGACAGAAAGTTACAAATCCTTCAACACCCTTTCTCTCGAAATCAAATGCACACCTGACTCCCCCGAAATCAGTCCCATTCCCCCACCCCACATAACTCAGGCCAAGCATGTCCATTACCAGCTTTCTGTCCCCTGCTGTGTTGAGTCCTTGGATCCTGAAGCCATCTTTGCAACCGACAGGATTAAACCATGCTGGCCCTGGTGTCGCCAGGATCACGTCTGGGTGCCAGAATGAGGGAGGCATCCGGCAAAGGCAGGGGAGGAGGCTTGTTTATGGGCTTGGCCCCATGGCTCCATAGGGTGGTGATGTAATCAGGGCGGGTGTGTGGACACGCCGGTTCGGCATCACAACGGCACATGCACACTCCCTCATCTTGGACTCCGGTTACACGTTGCCTCCCTGCAATTAAGGTTGCCCGGCCCTTAACAAGAGTCACCTCTGGGCAGGCGGGAGCGGAAAGCCAGTCCCTGAAGACACACAAATCTAGCCCTGATTCATGGCCTGATGATGACCCACCTGGAGACCTCAGGATACCTGTCCCGAGGGAGAGGGGGAAGGAGATGGCCAGGTTCCCTTCTTCATTCCCTCTGTGTGGCTGGTTCAAGTCAAGTCCCCGTTGGAGTCCGTCATCTTCCTTCCATCCTTCCTTCCTCCTCTTGTCCTTCCTCCCTTCATCTCCTATTCTCTCCTTCGTCTTCTACTCTCCCTCCGCACACTCTTTGCTTGTTTTTCTGTCTCTGTACGGCTTCTCCCCGCCGATTATAGTGCGCTGCACATGGTTGAAACGGAGGGTGGTTTTTGGGTGGGCCCATGTGCCTAGACGCGATAGAAAAATGGCATTTGAAATTGTGCATGCTATGAGAAAAAGTTAGTAGGGGGGGCGCGCACGTTTCCCCTCTTCCGTTTCTCATATAAAACACTGGGATCTTGTGGCATCGTCAACATGCGTGAAAGGTGGGAGAGCAAGAGAGGTAAAAAAAGTGCATACTTAGACCCGTGATGGTGAACCTTGGCACTGCAGATGTTCTTGGACTTCAATTCCCAGAAGCCCCTGTGAATCCACACGAATGGGTTTACTGCGATTCATCCGGCCTGCGCCGCCCTCGTCGCTCCTGGAAGCGGAAGTAAAACGCGCCCGGCCGGGCGCGTTTTACTTCCGCTTCCAGGAGCGACGAGGGCGGCGCAGGCCGGATGAATCGCAGTAAACCCATTCGTGTGGATTCACAGGGCGCTTGGGCTTCTGGGAATTGAAGTCCAAGAACATCTGAAATGCCAAGGTTCTCAATCATGGACTTAGACTGTGGAATTCACTGCCACTTGATTGTAGGGATGGTTTCAAATTCAGAAGGCTTTTGAACAGTTGCTTTGGTGTGTGTATGTGTGTCGGTGCAATTGAGCAATTTGGTGAACCGTAATTACTTTTGATCCTGAAAGCTCTCCTGTACCTTAATTGCACCAGGAACGCTTCAACCATTTTCCTCCTGCAGAGCAGATCTGTTAATTTCCAGTAGCAAAAGGTATTGGTCATTTCCCCCCCTGCCTCTATACTTTTGATGGAAGACACCCAGCCTGCAGGCCATGCGATGCACACTTGGTTCCAGAACTGAGCCCAATGGGACTGTGCTGGTTCCCATTCTGTTTCCCCGTGTGGGCCAGAGCTATCTCTGTGTAGAAAATGTTTCACGGAGAGGAAGACAAAGCCCCGGGTTACTAATGATCTTGCTTAACCCTGCAAAGTGCCCTCGCGCATTCTTCTTCTTTCATGTCCCGATCAAACTTTGGACTGCCAAAATAAAACCACCTTCCTGGCTTTGGCATTGGCCAAACTTAAGTCCTTTTCGGGACATGTTTCCGGTAGTAACTGCCAGACCAGCAATTGAGCTGGATTATGTATCTCTCATACCTGTCAAGTATCCCGTATTGGCCGGGATTTCCCGTTTTTCTGCGCTCGTTCCTCCCCTTTCCCGCTGCCATCCCGTATTTGAACGGCGGGGAAAGGGCTTACTGTGCATGCGTGGCCACGGTGTGCATGCACAAACGGGTTATTGTGCATGCATGGCCATGGTGCGCATGCGCAAATGGGTTACTGAGTGTGCACATCTACGCATGCGCAGTAATTTCCTGTATTTTGCAGAGCCGCACCTGATGGGTATGATCTGTCCACATTCACGAAGCATGGTGTTGTCCACCAGCAGCCCACACTTGAGCCTGTTGGTCTTGCATTTAGGGACTCCAGTAAAGTAAAAGGTAAAGGTTTCCCTTGCTCGAAAGCCAGTTGTATCCGACTCTAGGGTGCAGTGCTCACCTCTGTTTCAAAGCCGAAGAGCCAGCACTGTCTGTGTCCGCAGACATTTCTGTGGTCATGTGGCAGGCATGACTAGACACCGGAGTGTATGTTTACCTTCCCACCGAAGTGTCCCTATTTATCTACTTGCAATTTCTTGCTTTCAAACTGCTAGGTTGGCAGGAGCTGGGACAAAGACGGGAGCTCATTCTGTCCTGCAGTCAAGTACTCCAACCCTCAGGCTATTCAGGGTCCTCCAAGTGACGTAGGGGACGTTGAGTTCCTCAGCCATCTCCTCCTTTAATGTTGTTCCTGGTCCAGTGAGCTCCTTCCTCCTCCATCTTCTTATGTGGTTCTGCTCTTGTGTTTGTTCCTAAGAAGGCTGCCTTATTATGTTGGGGCAGATTTTGAATCCATCTGGCCTGAAGCAATGTCTCCCGAGGTCTAACGTGGAAGCCCTAGTGGTGCAGTGGGTAAATTGCTGTACGGCGACTGGAAAAACCACTCAGGAGGAAGCAGCAGCGTGGGGGGACGATCATGTCTGGCATTCTTTGGCTTTTTCGGGCGGGTGGTCTGGTAGGGACTGTTTCCCCTTTGTGGGGGTGGTATTTTTTTGTATTTTTTGTATTATTATTGGTCCGGTTGGGACCTTTTGAAAAACTTTCAATGCATTCCTATGGGAAAACATGCTTCGGTGTACGGATTTTTGGGTTATGACGGAGGCTGTTGGACAGACCTTCATCGTAACCTGGGGTTTTTACTGTATGTCCATTAGCACAGGCCAGCTAACCTCGCTCTTTGGAAACCTCTCCCCCAGGAAATACTCACACTGGTTTTTTAAAATCCGTTTTTTCTTTGCATCTGATATGAGAAAACCATTTTTCGTATGTCCTGCAATTTTGAAAGCTAATTCGGGAAGCCAATGACCACAGGGACAACCTTTCAGACAAACCAACAACAATCTCCCTCTGCTGTCAGACGAGAACCACAGTGGACCAGCCAAGGAAATAGTTCCAGCAGAAGTTTCGTGACAGACAACAAAAAAGCAATTCATCCCACAACCCCAAAGGGAAGGCACATGGATGACAAGCACCGAGTCAGGTGGCTTTCAAAGTGGAGGAATGGCATAAATCTATACAGGGGAAACACTAGCTGTGAACACCAATCGGCCATAAAACAAAGCAGACTGTTCCACACTACGGGCCGCTTTCCAATGCAGGGCTTCTCTAAGCAAGAGGTCACAAACACAAGAGGAGAAAACGCAGGCTCGGCCCAGCTCACTTTGCAGTTGCTCTCTGCGCATGGACAGAGGACCCCCTTACCTTTGGAGGCTTTTGATGCAATCTGTTACCCTGGTTCCGACTCCAGCAGAGAGAAGAGCTTTGTCCCTTTCCGCCGTCAGTCTCCACAAGAGACACCTTGCTTAGACAACCGCCGAATGAGCAAATGCCAGCAGGCTCTCCAGCTGGGCTGTCACAGGTGCCAGGAATGGCAGAAGGGCGATGTGGGTGATTGAGTGAGGTCAGGATGGGAGAGGCTGTCCTTCTGCTTTGCTTCGAACCCTGACACACACACACACACACACACACACACACACACACACACACCTCCAGCCCAGGGTGTCGCTGCCAGTTTGGACAGAGCTGCTCACGGAGCCGACGGTCCCTCGGCCGTGGCTCACATGCTTTCCTGGGAAAGCAACCCCAGGCGGGCAGGGCCATCCCCTGAGCTGGCATGCGGTGCAGATCAGCGTGGGTGGCAGGGAGCGGCAGCTGGGGTGGGGGCGTGCAAATAAGTGTGGAGCTGCAAGCACCGAAGGGGATGCAAAGCAAGCAAGCTGGGGCAAAAGACATCACACCCGTGGAAGTGACTCAAGGGAGGGAAGGCAGAGGGAGACCGGCCAATCAGAGAGGCTGGCCATGGATAGGAAAAGAGAGTTTTCTCTGGGGCTCATGGGAGCCCTGATCCTCCTGGTTAGGTACACACGCTTAAAGCTAGAAATCTCTCACTAGAGGAGAAGTCAGAGCAAAATCCAAAGTTTGATAAAGTCACTTTTTAAAACTACTTCTTCCATGTCAAGGCCAGGCGTGAGACTGCCAAAATGAAGGCACCTTTGAGTGAGTTCATTCCATAGTTCCTTTGCCAGAAACATGCACCAATAAGGACTTAAGTGTGGCCAACGACAAAGCCAAGAAAGCAGCTTCATTTTGGCAGTTCAAAGTTTGATCAAAACATGAAAGAATAGTTCCTGTCACCTGACCTAGTGTGAGAAAGATTAGCCAGCCACACAAGGTTGCTGTTGCCCAGGGTACACCCAATTATGCTTCAAAACTGCCACAATCTTCAAGGAGGCTCTTTCTGTGTACCTACAATTTCCAGATGCATCCACCCCACACACACACACCTTGCCTTCCACCCTTGCTGACTGGGGGATTCTGGGATCTGTAGTATAAGGAAGTAACATTACCAAGTTCTGGGACAAAAAAATTCTGGACAAACAGAAAGTAATTGGAATATGACTAAACTAAGGCTATTGTACTTTGGACCAAGCATGGGCAAGATAAGTATCACTGGAGAAGGCGAAGATGCTAGGAAAAGTGGGAGGCGGTTAGGAAAAGAGGAAGACTGGATATGGAATGGACTGACTCAGTAAGGGAAGCCACAGACATGAGTTTGCACAGCTAGAATAAGGCTATTAATGGACCTTTTGAGGGCGCTCATTTGTAGGGCTACCATTAAACCAAACAGGACCTGACAGCATGTAATAAGAAGCAGTGGACACAGTACATGCCCCTTTTCCTCTACTGATACTAAATTCCCCCAAAGAAAGACCCTTGCATTTTCCTGGCACTCATGTAAAGTTTAGAACACTCTGACCCTGTTAAATATCCATTTATCAGGCATGACCAAATGACTCATCTGTCATTTTCACCGTTTCACCTAATGCCCAATTTCCTTATAAACAAAGCCCTGTGGCAAAGAGATAAGCGACTCGCTTAAGGTTGCAGGGCGTGATTTCAATACCAGTGGCAAGAGCACAATAGGAACAGCCATAGCCTGGCCACAACTCATATTTTGGCCCCTGAAACAGAAAAGCATTTTACCCTGCAGCTCCCTAGGAGCAGAAATACAACAAGCGGCTGAAATCCCATTGCTTAGTATAGTAAGACACAATTAGAGTAAGTCCATTGAGCTGATTCACCAAATCCCCACTGATTCAATGGGCCCACTCTAGTTGCAAATTACTATCACAGTGGAAGCTCAGTTAACGTAATTCATGCGTTCTCTGGGACATTTCTGAGCAAAAATTACTTTAACTGAATTTCTCATGGGAATGCATTGAATGCAATTCCCCATAGGAATGCATTGAAAACCAAAATACATTAACTGAAACACGGTTTCCCATAGGAATGCACTGAAAACCAATTAATCTGTTCCGGGGGAAAATCTATAAACCGAGCCACTATTTTCTACAGATTTCCTTTTGTTATGCAATTTTTATGTTTAACTGAGCCGTTTGTTAACTGAGGTTTCACTGTACTAAACATTAGGATTTCAAAGCCATTTGTTGTACTTTTGTGGTGCATCTCAGCCTTGCTGCCTGAGGTGGACACTTCACTTTGTCTAATGGCAGGGCTGGCCCTGGTTTGATGCTGCCTGTGAAATCAAAGGAAGTATACCTCTAAATCCCCCCCACACACACCCCACTGGCTCATTTAGAGCCAGGATCACTCATGCTTTTAAAAGTTTTTAATTCGATTTTTAATTGGTGTGGGTGGGAGGTAGTTTTTCAATGTTATTAGGAATTTTAAGTTTCTATAGTTTAAATGTTGGGGATTTTATGTATGCCGCCCAGAGTTGCATGTCGATTGGGGCGGCTATACAAATTGAATGAATGAATGAATGAATGAATGAACGAATCCCAGTTTCTGGGGCACTTGAGCAGGGTCCATCAAGACAGTCCCTATAGCCAGGTACCATCCTCTATAAGGAGAGTTCAAAAGCGCAGGTTATTGGGTCAGTCAATATCAACAAATGAGAAGCAGGTCTTTTGTAAAGTCAACAGCTCTTAATTGCCCAGGATGGAAGGCTGAGTCAACTCTGATCCCCATCAGGACTGAACTCACAAAGTTTTGGCTGCAGTACAGCAGGTTAACCAGTGCGCTGCCAGAAAGGAAGTCCTCAGATTTACCGTCAAATCTGACAATAACCAGTCACTGGTCTCTGGGTAGCAGTGAACCAAGAGGTCTTAAACTGACACTTGGAATGACTTGACCATCTACGGTTGGGGCATCCAAGCCAAAGTCCAGCCCCCCTGCCCCCTACCCCTCGCAGCCCTTGATACCTGCCCTCGATGACCGTAATGATGTCGTTCATCTGGATAAGGAGCTTATCCGGCTCTTCAAAATCTTGCAGGGCGCGCATATCCGTGGGCTGTGCCTGGCAAATAGAGTGGGGTGAAAAGAGATCAAAATGAGGCGGAGGAGGAAAAGGAAACTTAATGAAGATGTGACTCAGCCTGTACCTAGCAGATGTGCTGTCACAAAAGCCTGCGCATACATCCGACCACTGCCACCCCCACCAAAGAAAAGCCACCACTCATCCCCGTTAATTGGAGCCTGCACACTCGGTCAAAGAAAAGAGGTGTATGAATCAGCTGTGGTTCTTCTGTGTCTAGGTCAGACGTGAAACTGTCAAAATGAAGGCGCCCTTTGGTGAGTTCATTCCGCCATTCCTTTCGCCTGACCTAGTGGGAGAAAGATTAGCCGGCAACACAAGGTTGCCGTTACCAGGGTACGCCTGATTGTGGGTTCAAGAATACCACAGTCTTTGAGGCGGCTCTTTCTGTGTTTATTTATGTATTTATTAAATGCCTCTCTATGCTGCCTGCCTGAGAGGCATTCTCATTCTGGTTGATTTCCAATAGGACAGATGAGATACATAACAAAACAGGCAGGTGACATTTAAAATACACTACATGGCATAAACCAAATCCCCTCCATAGTGACGTGTTAAACTTTCTTAAATGGCAACTGCTCAATTAACAATAGTCTGGCCAGAAATGGAAATATAGATTACAGGGTGGGGGGGGGGGAGAATGTTAAACTCAATATTACTGGCTAATTAACTAATTGGCTGCTGCTGGTATAAGATCTTTAAGGTCACAGTGGCTTAGTGGTTAAGACGCTGAACTTGATGACCAAAAGGTCTGCAGTTTGAGACCCGAGTGCTGCAGGATAAAGTGAGCTCCCGTCGTCTGTCCCAGTTACTGCCGACCTAGCGGTTCAAAAGCAAGAAATGGTAAGTAGATAAAATAGGTACCGCTTTGGCAGGAGAGTTAACAGCATTCCGTGCACTCTGGCGTCTAGTCATGCCTGCCACATGACCATGGAAACAGGCAGCTGTCAATGGAGATTAGCAACAGCCCTCTAGAGTCAGACATGACTGGCTTTCAAGCCACAGAGATCTTAACCTTGATGAGATCTTTAAGGTAAAGGTATCCCTTGCTCAAAAAGCCTAGAGTGCGGCGCGCATCTCCGCACAGGGTTGAGTGAGAGCAAGCTTTAGCTCAGATAAACCTTCATCACTCTGGAGGCAGATATTTCTACACTGGCTTCCATGTTTCTGGCAAAACACAGTTTGCTGTTGCGTCTGAAGGTAGGAGCCTGGTTTGCTCCAATCATAGTGCACACATATTAGCATCACAAACCCTGGCTGCAGTTGGATGGAATCCCTCAGTGCAATCTGGTTATTGGCCCAAACCAGGACATTTGCCAGGCTCAAACAAGAGCCAACTGCTGGGCAAATGGTGGCCACTGCAGTTGCCTGTTCCTTGGCCACCCTGGCATCCAAGCCACCCCTTTGCACCACGCACTTTGCTCCGTGTGAATGGGCAGCATCCCTCACCCCACACCCCTTCTTCCAGCCAGACAATACCTCCAGTAAGAAGTCACGCAGGGCCAGAAAAGTGGGTCTGTCCTCCGGCTTGTGTGCCCAGCACTGCAACATGACATTGTAGATGTCCTGGGGGCAATCTTCCGGCCGGGCGAGCCGCTCACCTTCTTTGTCAATCTTGTGCAAAATCTAGTCAAAGAAAAGGAGACTCGTGTGGCAGAGCAGGACTGGCCAGATGCAAACATCTGTTGTAATAAGGATTCTTGTTGTTGTGCCGTTTCCTATTCTGCATATTGGTGATCCTCATGGTGATCAGCCTGAAGATTATCCAGTGGCCTCACATCTTTCTGCATCATAGCGTGACACCCGTACCAAGGATCCAGTTTTGTGAGTCACTTTCTGGTCCTGAGCCCTTTTGACACACAAAGACCTCATCGGCCCCAAGCCAGGATGGATGAAGCTGCTGCCCTCCATCAAGATGAATTCAAGTGGGATTTAATCCACTTGGGGACCATCACCCTTCCCTGTGGATTTTGGCACTCAAGGCTATTAAGCAGTGGTGGACTCCCAATTTTTTTTACTATCACACTGTGGGTGTGGTATGTGGGCGTGGCCAGGGGGAAAGCCCTGCGTTGCACCTGAATTAGCACTACTTTAACTCAAACCTTGGATGGGCAGAGGGGCCAGCCAGAATTTCTGCTACCGGTTCTGGTGAACTGGTGCGAACCTGCTGATGCCCACCACTGCCGTTAAGTCTCCAGGGTTGTCAGGTTAGTTAACTGCTGCCTGAAACGGTTGGCACTGAGTCGCTGGCAGTAGGTTCTACTCTATTCCCATAGTAGAATAACCTGGCCAGACTGGCAAATAAAGGTTAACAAAACAGACAAGCTGGGAAGGGTCTGCACATGCATCACAATATAAAGGAAAACAAATAAACTCCCAATCTCGACTAACTCTGATCTGGATTAAACTGCCCAAGAGACGGTACCTGACTGCCATTTAGGCCAACCCATGGCTCCTGTCCGTAGGTGAACATCTCCCACAGTGTGACTCCAAACATCCAAGTGTCGCTGGCATGTGAGAAAGTGCGGGTCTTCAGGCTCTCGGGCGCACACCTGGTCAAGGGCAATTTGGGGGCCAGTGGGAGAAACGTGGAAGATAACAGAGAGAGAGAGAGAGAGGCTGTCAACCACTGAGAAGCAAAAGACAAACTTTCATTCAAAACACAGATAGATCTGAGCAAAAGGACAGAAAGCGAATCAGGCTACTTGGCCCAACTTGAATTGGCCCAGCAGAGAGAGCTTGGAAGCCATGAGTAACCTATTTATATGCAACCTGTTCTTCTTTTGCCTCTATCTATTTTGTGGGGAGTGGTAGAAGGTGGCAGGAAAAGAGAAAGATCAAATATGAGACAGACTAACTTCCTAAAGGAAAGTTTGAAAAAGCTGAGCAGAACTATTGAGGACAGGACATTGTGGAGATCCCTCATTTGCAGGTGGAACCAAAGTGGAGATGCTAAATAAAGACTTATCTATCCTTTTCAGTTTGAAAGAACGGATACCTCCAGTGCTGATGGTGGTGGAGAAATTCTTGAAATGAGTTATTGGTTGAACATGACGGGGGGGGGGGGGGAGGTTTTTCATAGACAAGAGCAGAAGCTCTCAAGGGAACTTTGTTAGTACTGTACAGAAGGAGAGGACGGTAAACCACTTCTGAATATTGTATGTTTGAAATCCCTGTGATGAGCAACACCGCCGGCTCCCCACCCTGACTCGCCTTGGTCAGGGGTGGGTGGAAGCATGCCGCAGCTGCCCCGAGTTCCCATTGCGGGGCTACAAGAGCCGCCGGCGCCGCCGAGCCGCTGCAACACCGCCGGCTCCCCACCCTGACTTGCCTTGGTCAGGGGTGGGTGGGAGCATGCCGCAGCTGCCCCGAGTTCCCGCCGCGGGGCTACAAGAGCCACCGCCGCCGCCGAGCTGCTGCAATACCGCCGGCTCCCCACCCTGACTTGCCTTGGTCAGGGGTGGGTGGGAGCATGCCGCAGCTGCCCCGAGTTCCCGCCGCGGGGCTACAAGAGCCACCGCCGCCGCCGAGCCGCTGCAACACCGCCGGCTCCTCACCCTGACTCGCCTTGGTCAGGGGTGGGTGGGAGCACAGCTGTTCCCTGAGTACAGCTGCCATGTGGTGGGACGCCCCTTTCCTTTCAGCTGAGACGTTTTTAGGGGCTCCGTCTTAGACTTGTAGTAGCCGAGGGTACTAGTTGGTATTAAATGATAAATTGTATTGTGTCAGGATCAGTATTAGACTTTGTAATTTTGTATCTTTAACATTGTAGAAATTGCCATATTGTGGAGAGTTCTAGTGTAACTTATTTGCATTTTCCCCTTTACTTATATTATTTTTTTTCTGACTTGTAATCTTGTAATTTGATGACATTATTGCTTTATTATTGTATTGTTGATTTATTGTGTTATGTTTACCTGTATTATTGTACTATCTTATTGTTCCTATGTACACCGCTTTGAGTTGCCCGCTGGGTGAGTAAAGCGGTATAGAAATTAAACTTGAAATGAAATGAAAAATGAGACAGTACAAAATCAAACAGGTGATAGTGCTGGAAGATGAGACTCTTCAGGCAGAAGGGACTCAATCAGCTACTGTGGAAGAGGAAAGAACAAGTTCATGTTGAGTTGTTCTTAATGAAGAAACCTTTGGTCTGGCTCATGTTCTGCTCTGCGGATTGCTGCCAGAAACATGCACCGATCAGGAGTTTGGCCAACGACAAAGCCAAGAAAGTAGCTTCATTTTGGCAGTCCAGAGTTTGATCGGTACATGAAAGAAGAATGAGGAAACCATGTTAAAGCCCAAAGGACTTTCAGTTTCTGATGTACACAAAGGCGGGAGGAAAGTCTGAAGCTGTGTGACGCACAAAATTGGAACAGAAAAGTGATAAGTATGCATCATGCTAAGCTTGAAACCCAAGAAGCAAGAAATGGAACATTCAAACATTATGATACCGACGGCGAATGAACTGAACATGAGTGTTTCAGCTAAATGACGGAATCAGGAGAAATATCTGTTGCTATTACTGAAGGCTGATATAGTAGAAACATATCAGAGGATAAACAAAAAGACAAAAATGTTGTGGCACTTTGAAGACTAACTGTCGTATTTTAATGTTAGCTTTTGTGGATCAAACCAACTTAGTAAAACAGAAGAGTGAGACTTCATGGCATCATTTTATACAAATCAGGAGGTACAGAATGGTTGGTTGGTTGGTTAGCATAGCAGACAAGTATACAAATCAGTGTGGCTTTTGACAACCATTAATAGCAGAAGATCTCTGGTTGTTATTCAGATTAGTTGTGAAGTTTGGCCCTGTTGAGTTGCAAACTGTTAGCTGATGAATGTAAAACAAACATTGTGGCATTACACGTCGGCTAATGCATTTACCCTTCAGACCTAGCATCTATTTTACACCCATTTATTTTACACCCATGACCTTAGAAGGTCAAATAGTAAAGATGAAGCTAAAGTACATTGGACATCAAATGAGAAGAGAGGATTCACTTGAGAAGGCCTTGATGCTGGGAAAGGTGGAGAGCAAAAGAAGAAGGGGGTGGGAAAGAATGAGATGGCTAGATAGTATTGTGGACACAATGGTTACAGAGCTGGGCGGGCTGAGGAGGATGGTGGAGGACAGAGGTGCCTAGAGATCAATGGTCCATGGGGTTGCAAAGGGTCGGAATCGACTGTGCGACTGAACAACAACAACTAACCATTTGCAACTCAACAATGCCAAGCGTCACAGCTAATCTGAATAAAAACCAGGCATCTTCTGTTATTACCAGTTGTAAAAAAAAGACACATTGATTTGTATACCTCTTATGTTATGCTAGCCAGCCATTGTGTGCCTCTGTGCCTGCTGTATATAAATTGATGCCATGAAGTCTCACTCTTATGTCTGGCAAAGTGGATTTGATCCATGAAAATTAACATTAAAATACGACAGTTAGTCTTGCTTTTTGCCTTTTAAAAAATTCTGATATATTACAAGCAGGTATTGGCTATAATGCAGGGGTGCCCAAACTATGGTCAGATCCGATCCCGGCGCCAATTCAGCTGGCCTGCGCTGCCCTCGTCACTCCCAGAACCGGACGTAAAACTGTAAGGGTGCATTTTGCTTCTGCTTCCAGGAGTGACGAGGGCGGTGTGGGCCGTATCTGGCCTATGGGCCATAATTTGGGCACCCCTGGTTTAAGCAGAGAAAATGGCACCCCAAAAATCCATCTAATCCTGTTGTGAAACACAGATTGCAAGGCACATTTTACTTCTGATTCCAGTGGGAGGAATCAAGTGACTGGCCCACTGAACCACATGACCGGCCCACTAAACTATGTGACCAGCCCACGGCCCGGAAAGTTTGGACATCCCTGCTATAAAGCATAGCTGGTTGAATCAGATCAGACTTCATGGAAAGCCTACCAAAGTAATCTTCACATTCACGTCTGCACCACAACAGGTGCAGAAGAAGAAAAAGAAGAAGAAGAAATCGAAGGCTTTTCCCCCTGCAAGTGTCTAAGGAGGACGAAACTGACAACACACCAAAACAGGATGTTCTGGCAATGATTCGTGAGTCCAGAATGCAAAAGTAGGAAATGGAGTGGAACCAAATATCATTAGAGAATTTGGCCGGAGAGTCAGGAACGAGACAGAGAAATGACTCATAGAATTCTATGAAGGAAACAATTTTTGTGGGCAAATACATGCTTCAGGCAACCTAACAGATGTTTGTACACATGAACATTATGAAAGAAGTCTGACACAGTATATAACTGGAAGCAGAAGACAAAGAAGCAGTATTATATTCTGGAGAAACAAATTCCGGATTGGATAATGGTAAAAAACACAAAGTGTTTGTACTTTTAAAAACCAGAATAAACCTGAAGAACACTAAAAATAATTATTGCACCAAAATATTATTTAAATAACACTCTTGAAGTGTTCAAAGGCCGCATAAGGAAAATATGTGGACTATAACACTAAACCAAACTTGAACCACAAGCACTGTGAACTGACACCACAGATATTATCAGAGGAAGAATGCAAAGATAACATTCCTCTAGTTAAAAGAAATTTAAACGTTGATGGATAACTGACAAAATTGTTTCCGACAGCTGAAGCACAAAAGTAAAACAAGACAGAAATAGAAAGACAGAATCCTAACTGCAATTTTTCAGTAATTTGATTAAGGGACAATTATAATAACTATTGCAAAGAAATAGAAATGAATCTTTTGTTTTAGCCTGATCTAATATTTTCCTTATTTGCCTCTGTTATCATTTGTTTTGGGTATTGGTAGCCTTTGTCTTACATTTATTATTTATTTATTTATTTATTTATTTTTCACGCTTATATACCGCCCACTCAGGTACAACCCAACTCAGGGCGGTTTACATAGCAGACAGTAAATACATAAAAGACACATGATAAAACAAAGTTAAAAGTTTAAAAAAAACCACCCCTAAAAGGTGCGCATGAACCGAAGGGACCTTGGGGGAAGGCACACTTCTCTATACCAACCACCCAACGGTACCCGCATCCCCACCCATTGTCTTTAGGGCTTGGAAAAGATGTATTTTCCTACTGCAATTTCTAGATTGCTCCCGCCAGCTGTGTTTGCCTGCTGGAAGATGCATCCACAAATACCTTATGCTTCAAATATATATTTATCAAGCAACCAGTGAAACTTCCCAATAAGAATCCGGAATGAACCCATCGAGCAGGTTGACCACTATGTCTATCTCGGCTGTCTGATTGAGATAAACCATGATCAGAGAGCAGAAGTAGCCAGAAGAAAGAAAGCCCGGGAAGAGAGGGGGGGGAGGCATTCAACTCCATCAAAGAAATATTGCTAAGTGAGATAATGGACAAGAAACAATGCGCCAACCCTTTTAATTCGACAGTACTACCTGCGGTTCTCTATGGGAGTGAGCCATGCTCATTAACTAAGGCTGAGAAAGAAAAACAACCAAGAGCCGTAAAAGCCATGGAAAGATCAATGCTCAAGGCATCCCTTCGCAACCACATCCCCAACGCCCAGATAAGAAAACAAAGCGGAATCAACGAAGCTGTTGCCAAATATCATACATTGAAATTGCGCTGGGCTGGGCGCCTCTCTCAAATGACAGATGGACATTGGACACCAGCAGTCACCGAATGGTATCCCAGAGGAGTAAAAAGACCCCTCGGCAGCCCCCCCCCAAAAAAAAGATGGGAAGACCCAAATGTGAAAAGTTTGGGTTGAACGTTGGGTGGTTGGTATAGAGGAGTATGCCTTCCCCCACGGTTCCTCGGTACCTGCACCCCTTTTTAGGGATGGGTTCTTAACTCTGTTTTTATCTGTTTTATTCATGATGTGAACCACCCTGAGTCGGCCATGGTCGAGTGGGCGGTATAGAAATCTAACAATAAAATAAAATAAAAAATGAAACCTAGGGAAGAAGAACGTGGCAGTAAAAAGATTGGAAAGTGAGTTGTGACCAGCAGAAACTCATCCCTTGATATTCTGGTCAATCAAGGAGTCGAAACTTTGGCAGTCTTCAATTCCAGCAGCAAGTTCCCCCACGCCACGCCACCCCGGGTTTCCACAGGTCATGAACTTACCAAGCAAAAGGCACTTTCCGATGCTCCTGCATGACGTAGTGGTCGTCGTTCTTAGGCAAGGCTCGCATGAGGCCAAAGTCCCCAATCTTGACCAGGTCATTGGCAGCCAGCAGGATATTGCGAGCGGCCAAGTCACGGTGGATAAAGCGTTTGGATTCCAGGTAGGCCATGCCCTGGGCGATCTGGACGGCATACTGGCACAGGGTGGCGATCAGGAAATGCCCCTGGTTCTTGCGCAGCCGGTCCAGCAAGGAACCAAGGGGGGCCAACTCTGTGACCTGGGGTTGGGGAGCAGGGAAAGAAGAAGGGGAACAAAGAAACCAGAGCCCGGTTAATGGTTTTAATTGCTGAAGTAGTTAACGAAATCTCTCTGCAAACATTTGTTCAAAAGAATACATTGACCGGATCGACTACAGTGGTGATGAAAGTATGGGAACAATAGTTTGGGTTTTGTAAACATTATCTTTAAATGAAACGATCAAGTATAAATATAAACAACAAAAGAAAAACAACATACAAATACAAGAGGTAAAAATATACAAAATCTTAAAACAAAACATTAAAAACTTATGTGCAGCCACCACCTTAGTGGGACATTTTATACTTTGATCTAAGTATTCTCTATTTAACATTTTATGAATACATTTGTCCCCTCTTTCCAAAATGGCACATATTCTTGCCCTAGCCTTACTCCTATCCCCTTTGCTAAGACTTATTCAATAAATTCTCCCCATATCTTTCTAAAGCCAGTCTTTTTTAAAATAACCCCTCTTTAAAAATTTAATTCGCATGCCAATCTATCATTTATCGCTATATTCCACATATCTTTATACCAATCATGGGAACAATTGTTTGGGTTCTGATTGAATTGTCTTGACCTAGCTCCCTTTTAAATTGATGGACCAAATTATATTACACATGTGCTAATTGGCACTTTCCCCACAATTTGCCACCAACAGTCACACACACCACTGCGGAACTTGAAAGCCATGTGGTATGTGATAGACCCATGATGGTGAACGTTAGCACTCCAAGTGTTCTTGGACTTCCAATTCCCAGAACCCCAAGTCATAGCTGCTCTTGAATGGTCAGGTAATGGGAAAGGATTTGGGCCAATGAGTTATGACCAAATTTCCACTATCAGATTCAAGTTCAGATTAACTTCAGCATGGATCCTATTTATTTAGTTCCAGTCCTTACCATCTTCATTGGGTTGGAAAGCACTACCCCGTAGAGGCGAATGAGGTTCATGTGGTCCAAGGAGTGCATGGCATTGACCTCACGGATGAAATCGTCCAGGGCTTCTGGCTGGCTCAGCACATCGGTCTTCAGGCATTTCACAGCCACATTCAGCTGGTGGAGAAAGCAGGAAGGGCCATAAATGACTGAAGCAGCCGACAAAGATTGAATTATATAATGCACCTTGACTGACTGGAGAGCATCTATCAGTGTTTCCCAACCTTTGGGAAACTTCAATTCCCAGAAGCATGTCAATTCCCCAAAAGCACTGATCAACCAATTTACTGAATTAGGCTTCTGGGAATTGAAATCCAAGAACCAAAGGTTGGGAAACACTGCTCTGTGAATCCACATGAATGGGTTTACTGTGCATATGCGCAGTAAACCCATTTGTGTGGATTCACAGAGCAGTGTTTCCCAACCTTTGCTTCTTGGACTTCAATTCCAAGAAACTTAAGTCAATTCCCCAAAACACTAATCAGTCAATGTACTGATTTAGGCTTCTGGGAATTGAAGTCCACCAGTGCTCCCACGGAACATAGTTTGTGAAACGCTACGCATGGATGGACCAAGCTCATTTGAGAGTCCAGAGGTTATGTGGCAGAAGAGAACAGCTATTTATGGAGTCCAAGAGGAACCAGTGGGAAGCGATCACCTCCGCCCATCAGGACTTTGCCCCCTGAGGTGGTCACCACCCTGTGCCTAATGGTAGAGCCGGCCCTGCCTGAAGAAGATAGAGGGAAGGTTGCATCTCACCAGTTTTCCAGAAGGCGCACACCACTCCCCACGGCGCACCACCCCGAAGGAGCCGTCCCCAAGTTTCTCAAAGAGCATCAAGTCCTTCTCGCTGACCAGGCAGGTCAAGGTTTGGTGTTGGCTTTCTTCCAGGGGTGGTGGAGTGGATCGCTTACCCAGGACGCCCTGGGGTTGGGGTGGGAACTCCATGTCGGGCCTCTTCCCGCTGAACACCTGTATGGAAGGGAAAGCATACGAGATGGAGAAGGAAGCCCTGGCCATGAAACACTGCACACCCGTTGTTCTTCTTCCTCCTCCTTTGTGTCCCAACCAAACCCTGGGCTGGCACAATGAAACCACTTTCTTGGCTTTGTGGTTGCCCAAACGTAAGCCCTCATCGGTGCTTGTTTCTGACAGTAATCAACAGGCCAGCAATTGAGCCCATGAATTCTGTGTCTCTCCGCATTCACACAGTGTGTTCTTGTCTGCCAGCAGCCCCCACTTGGGCCTGTCGGTCTTGCATTTAGGGACTCCAACCCTCACTTAACATCAGTGAATAAATGTGATGTTATTAAGGCAGTTTTTACAAACACTTCCTTCCTAGCCTCTAGGCTAGTGATGGCCAACCTTGGCACCCCAGGTGTTCTTGCACATCAATTCCCAGAACCCCTGATTAGCAGGAATGCTGGCTTGGGCTTCTGGTAATTGAAGTCCAAGAGCACCTGGAGTGCCAAGGTTGTCCATCTATGCTATAGGCTGAGTTACAGAGAAGTCATAGAATGCCGTGAAGTATTCCAACAGGTCATCGCAGCTTCACCTTGTCTCTAGGGTTCAGGTCACCTGATGGCATCACAACCATGGAGGAGGCAGAAAGGAAGGAAGGACCGACCAACCGCCTGACTGACCGACTGACCCATACCTGTGAAGTATCCCAGATTGGCCTGGAAATCCCATATTTTGGAGCTCGTTCCTCCCCTTTCCCACCACCGTCCTATATTTTGAACGGTGGGGAAAGGGGTTACTGTGCATGCGCACATGTGCAGAACCCGTGTGTGCATGTACAAATGTGTTCTGTGCATGTGCAAATGCGTTGTGTGTGTGCGCGCGTGCATGTGCAGAAATTGCCCGTATTTTTGGGAGCCACGCTTGATGGGTATGGACCGACCGACCGTTCCCCAGTGGGGTCAATGGCACCATGTTCCAACAAACAGCTCATTATATTGCACAACACAGAAGGAGTCAGCAATAGACATAACTAGGTCAAGGTACCCTTTGCTGGAAAGCCAGTTGTACCCAACTCTAGGGTTCAGTGCTCATCTCTGTTTACAGCCAAAGAACCAATGCTGTACTGTGTGCGTCTGCAGACATTTCCACGGTCATGTGGCAGGCATGACCAGACACCAAAGTGCACAAAACACTGTTATCTTTATCACCAAAGCAGTACCTATTTATCTACTTGCAATTTCTTGTTTTCGAATGTCTAGATTGGCAGGAGCTAGGACAGATGACGGGAGCTCACTCGGTTGCACAGCACTCGGGTCTTGAACTGCTGACCTGCTGACTTGCCAGTCATCAAGCCCAGTGTCTTCACCACTAAGCCACCACAGCCCTTTGGGTAACACCTACATATATGTTTCACTACAACACCCATCATCTGTTAGCATGGTTTTTGCATGATGGGATTTTTAGTCTGTATCTAATGGGTGCTCGGCTGCAGGAAGGATGGGCTGGAAGGTCTAAAGACTTTTATCTTGTCAAAGACAGCCTGTGGGGCAAAGCTCCATGCTGAGCCACACGGAGACCCCACCTGTCAGCCTTAGTCCTGGTGCCTCCGCCCCAGAAAAGCCACTAGCCATGCTCTGTTTCCACCCATGAGATGATGGAGTCTGCCTGTGAGTGATCCAGTGCAGACCGACAGCTGGGCTATAAGCCAGTGGTGAAGGTTAATTTAATATTTTCCCTAATGATTACTGGGAATTAAATTAGTTGAGTTCTAAGTACCCACAGTCAATTGCGCCACTTGATCATACATGGCACTTTCTCTCCCATGGTTTACACTGGCTGACCAGTCACCCCTTCTGAACACCATGTTCACAGCAAACAAGTTTCTTTAAGGTCTTAGAATACAGCAATAGCAATTACACTTACATACCACCCCATAGTGATGAGTGCACTCTCTCTAGACCATTTACAGGTAATTAGTCAACCTCGTGCGCTGGTCAGGATCAAACTCACAACATTCTGGCAGCAGTACAGCAGTTTAACCACTGCGCCATAGGGTGGGGTGGGGTGGGGTGGAGACTCTTGTTAATATGCCTAAAATCTAGTCACCTTCCCCTACAGGTATTACAAAGGGAAATATCTGATCTGATGTTAATTAGGTGGGTAGGGGTTGTTTTATTGTCTTAATGTTATTTGTTTCCCTTTTATTTTATTTTTTAATAGTGTAAGCCACCCAGAGTGGGAGTCCATCCCAGATGGCCAGGGTATAAGTGCAATAATACATGAATAAATAAAGCTGGCAAATTCAACCATATTTGGCTAGACTCAATATGCCCAAACCAGTCTAATTCAATGCATCCTTTGCCCCAGCCAGAAACAGATCAACAGGAGCGCAAAATAGGGGTTTGTCTCCATTTTCTCTGCTTAAACCAAGGGTGCCTAAACAATGACCCATAGGCCAGATCCGGCCCCCGATGCCAATTCATCCAGCCCACATCACCCTTGTCGCTCCTGGAAGCAGAAGTAATATGCACCCATACGAATGAATTTGCATTGGGGGCCGGATCTGGCCCTCGGGTCATAGTTTAGGCACCCCTGCTTTGACTCCTTGGTCAAGACAGCTTTGACTCCTTAGTTTCTCTCATCAGAGTTTGCCACTTCTGTCTGCCTCGGAAGCAGTCGCCCTACAAGAACAATAGCTGATTGGGGGTCCTGTGTGCTTTTTTCCACTTATTCCATCTCCAAATGTACGTTTACATCTGAAAAAGCTGTTACCTTTCCCACTGAAGCGGTACCTATTGATCTCTTTGCAATTTCTTGCTTTCGAACTGCTAGGTTGTCAGGAGCTGGGACAGAGATGGAACTCACTCCATCCTGTAGCACTTGGGTCTCGACCTGCCGACCTTCCAGTCGTCAAGTTCAGCGTCTTAACCACGAAGCCACCAATCCCTTGCCCCATAGCAAAGAAGAAGCTTAATCTTAACCTATAAATCCAAGGGTTAACCGTTGGAACTGGCTATAGGTTGCTATGCCTCGCCCTACTTGCCTGCACTCACCCTTCGTGCACATGGCCGATCTGGGTACGCAGGTCAACGAAGGATTGAGAAAACCGGCAGTGGGGCAACAGCCCCACAAACGCAAAGAAAGGGAAACAACTTCACTTCCCAACATTCCTTGCGCCGCACCGCCCCAGAGCCAATCAGGCTGAG
Organism: Bradypodion pumilum; assembly: GCA_035047305.1. Classification (NCBI taxonomy): domain Eukaryota; kingdom Metazoa; phylum Chordata; class Lepidosauria; order Squamata; family Chamaeleonidae; genus Bradypodion; species Bradypodion pumilum. The sequence continues at coordinate 384,727,217 of JAWDJD010000003.1, forward strand.
AGGCTCTGGCACGGCGCAGCGTTCGGAAACGCGCCGCAGCCAATCAAAAGAAAAGCATTTTAAAAAAAACACAGCACAAACACAAAGCACCAACCCATAACTACAAGCCCCAGCGTCCTGCGCGCCATGAGCGCGCAGAACGCTGAGGAAGCCAGCACCCAAGAAATAAAGCAAAAACAAAAACACCGGGAGAGCAAGTCCGCCAAGCCGCGGGGAACAAAGCCCCCCTCTCCAACGGCGCCTGAAGCTCCTAATCAGAGTTTCCCCTTTAATATCACTGGGTGGGTGGGGGGTGTTGTGCTCCCCCTCTCTACTGGCTCCCCTGGGGTTGAGAGGGTGGGGGGGACCAAAAGAGTCTGTCTCCCCCACCCTCCTCACCCCAGGGGACCCGCCAGAGAGGGGATTCCCTCCCCCCCCCCACACACACACACGCCCCATATTAAAGAGAAGAAACCAAGTGGTTACTTCTCTTTAAAAACGGAGTTGGGGGGAATCCCCCTCTCTTCTGGCTCCCCTGGGGTTCAGAGGGTGGGGGGGACCAAAGGAGTCTGTCTCCCCCACCCTCCTCACCCCAGGGGACCCGGCAGAGAGGGGATTCCCTCCCCCCCCCCCCACACGCCCCATGTTAAAGAGAAGAAACCAAGTGGTTACTTCTCTTTAAAAACGGAGTTGGGGGGGGAATCCCCTTTTCTACTGGCTCCCCTGGGGTTCAGAGGGTGGGTGGGGGACCAAAGGAGTCTATCTGAGAGGGGATCCCCCCCCCGACACCAAAAATCACAAAAACAAACAATCAAAAACATTCAAAAATACACAAAAACAAACAAAAATAACACCAAAAAGTAAACAACAACAAACATTTCCAAACACACCCAGCCCCCAGCCAAACACCACAAAATCCAACCACCACCACCACCCCAAATAAAGAAAAACAGCTAACTCACCACCACACGACCTCATACCACAACGACGGGAAAAGAAATGAATAAAGAAAGAGACTACTTGCTGGAAGAAGCTCCACCCAGAGGCCACGAGAGAAAACACAGTCAAAATACAAGATAACCCCTACCAGCAGCACTTGCTGACCACAATAACAAAAAAAATACAAAAAGACACAATAGCCCCACACAAAAGGCCCCAAGAGTTTTTCGAAAAAGTATATCATCCTTTATTCTTTTTTTCATCCACAAAACCAAAACACCAAACAAAACTCATCACAGTTTAAAACAGGCCATCAAATTTTTTTGTATAAATAAACATTTTAAAAATTTCAAATATTGATTAACCTCTTCTTTACAAACATTAACAACAACAACAACAACAACAACAACAACAACAACAACTTTCCAACACCATTTAAAACAGCCCGGCAACGCCGGGCAACCTTTGCTAGTCCTAAATAAAATGATTGCACATTTCGCCAGGAGGGGGCATCAGCAGGACACAAAAAGCACACATGTTGAGTGACTAAGAATGGCTGGCTGGCTCATCAGCAGGCTAATTGTTTTGAGCTGCGAAGGCAGTTAATGCTGTAAGATCAATCAATTAGCTAAATCGTCTCATCTGTCTTCATCATCCATTTATTCCAGGCCACTGGGAGCTGGGACTCTGTCAATGCTGCAACGGAGGCCATCTGGAGAGGGCCAGTTATAGCAGCTCCCGGGCCAGAAATCATCGGAAAAGAGTCTTCACAGATTATTGTTTGCAAAATCATCCAGCCAACATGGTCCAGGCCCATGATGGCAAACCTTGGCACTCCAGATGTTCTTGGACTTCAATTCCCAGAAGCCCAAGCACCCTGTGAATCCACACAAAATGGATTTACTGCGATTCATCCGGCCCGCACTGCCCTCGTCGCTCCCGGAAGCAGAAGTAAAACGCACCCGTACAAAGGAAGGGTTGACCCGGAAGAGCCTTAACCATACGGGTGCGTTTTACTTCCGCTTCCAGGAGTGACAAGGGCGACGCGGGCCAGATGAATCGCAGTAAACCCATTCGTGCAGATTCACAGGGCGCTTGGGCTTCTGGGAATTGAAGTCCAAGAACATCTGGAGTGCCAAGGTTCGCCATCACGGGACTAGAGCGTTACAGGGATTGTTTTAACCCTCTCAGCAGCAGGTGCCTGGCTCTCCAAAGGCCATTTCCTACCTTGCTCATCCAGGATTTCCGTTTGCACACAGCCTTCCTCCTCTTAACGGCCTCCCAAAGTCGCCTCTGACCTGTGAAAGCAAAGAGTGGCTGTCTCTCAGTAGTGGATCGGTCACTTCCCAAAGCCCCCCAAATGCCTGCCCCATGCCGTCCATCTTACATGGTTTCCTCACAAAAGGAACAGCTCTGGGAATGGACAATGCTTCGCCGCGACACAGTTTCTCCTACAGTACATTCTACCAGTGTATTCCTGCAAGAATTGCACACTGGCTCCAATCACTCCAAGACACAATAATGGACCCAATACCCATCTTAGCCTAGGATGATGGGAATATCTGGAATGCAATGACTCAAGGGACATTATTTTAAGAGATCTGAAGTATGATTTTCTTGGGTTGCACATGTAGGACAGAGGGGCTGCAGTGGCTCAAGTGGTTAAGATGCTGAACTTGACAACTAGAAGGTTAGCAGGCCAGCAGTTCGAGACCCAGGTGCTGCACGACGGAGTGAGCGCCCATCTCTGTCACAGCTCCTGCCAATCTAGCAGTTCGAAAGCAAGAAATTGCAAGTAGATCAATAGGTACCACTATGGTGGGAAGATAAACAGCGTTGTATGCACTCCAGAGTTAAGTCCTGCCTGCCACATGTCCATGGAAACATCTTCAGACGCAGACAGCGCTGGCTCTTTGGCTATACACAGAGATGAGCACTGAGCTCTAGCATTGGATATGACTGGCTTTTGTGCAAGGGCGACCTTCACCTTTACATGCAGGATACATCACTGGAAGTCTGGGTGGAAGCAGAGCACCTAAGATCAAAGGTTACGATCTCTGGTTGCAAACATCTTTTAGACCGTGCTAAAAGGCAGGTTAGTCCATTAAAAGTCAGCACGAAACAGTAATTGCTGTATTGGACCAGCGTTTCCAAACATTTGGGTTCAAACCCCAGTTCTGCTGTGATGCTCACAAGATGTCCTTGGGCAATGGCTACCCCTGATGGTGCAGTGGCTGAACTGCTGTACCGCAGCCAAAAGGTTGTGAGTTCGGTCCTGATGGGAGGGATCAAGGTTGACTCAGCCTTCCATCCTTCTGAGGTCGATAAAATGAGAACCCCGCATGTTGGGGGCCAAATGCTAATTAACTTGTGAACCGCCCAGAGCGGGCACTACGCGCTATAGGGTGGTATATTAGTGCAAATGCTTATTGCTATATTCTTGTTAAATATAATGTATGTGCCCATACATTAATTCAGATAAATGTTTGTGCACAAAAACCTGCTAATTACACATGCATGACCTAATATCATTCCAATTGCTTCTGGCAGGACAAAACCAGATAAACCATAATAAAAACAAAACATCAACGGGTTGTTCTGAGTGAATCTAATCAACTTTCTACTGCCTTCCTATCAATGGGCCTAGAGGAAGCCATAAGATGTAGGAATGGCTAAGCAGTGAGGACTTCGTGATCCCTTAATTGGTCAATTTAAACCAGGGGTTCTCAAACTTTTTGAGTCGGGGACCAGGTCATGCTCCCTCAAACAGTTGAGGGGCCCAGACTCGTTGTGTGTCACCACCACCACCTGGCCATTTACTGCTGTCGTAAACGTGTAGAGGCCGCTGTAGTGCAGTAAAGGTAAAGGTTTCCCTTGCTCAAAAGCCAGTCGTATCCGACTCTAGGGTGCAGTGCTCATCTCTGTTTCTCAGCCGAAGAGCCAGCACTGTCTGCTTCTGCAGACGTTTCTGTGGTCATGTGGCAGGCATGACTAGACACCGGAGCGCACAGAATGCTGTTACCTTCCCACCAAAGTGGTCCCTATTTATCTACTTGCAATGTCTTGCTTTCGAACTGCTAGGTTGGCAGGAGCTGGGACAAAGATGGGAGCTCATTTCCGTCCTGCAGTACTCGGGAATTGAACTGCTGACCTTCCGCTTCCCAGTCAGCGTCTTAGCCACTTGAGCCATAGTGCAGTATTGTATTGTAATATATTATATTTTTATGTGTTACTAGCATATTTTGCCCGGCGGTGCCAGACTTTTTAAAATTGTGTTGGATACTAAAGGGTTTCGTTTTTTTTTTCTTGAACCAATGGCGCTGGGCTGTTTTAAATGGTGGTGTAAGGTTTTTTGATTTTGTGGCTTCGAGGCGCTTTGTCTGCCTGCGGCGGACTTGTGCTCCCAGTGTTTTTTTTTGTTTTGTTCTTTTTTTTTTTTTGCGTGCTGGCTTCCTCAGTGCCGGGCTCCTTAATTTGGTTTTTGAACGTGTTTTTTATGTTTATGCAATTTTTAAAAAAATTTAATTTATTAAATTAAGTTTAATATTATTTAGTTTAAAATTTAATTTTGTTTTTTAAAATGTTTATTTTTACGGATTTTTTTTTTGGAGTGAAAAGTGATTTCCCCCTTTTTTTGGTAATTTTTGAGATTAGTGTGTTTATTTTTGAATGTTTTTCTAACTTATTTGATTAATTTTGGAATTAATCTTATTATTTTTAATATTTTTGAATGTTTTTTTCTCTTTTGGCCTCTGGGTGGGGATGGTGAGCTGGGATTTTTTTTGGGGGGGGGGTCTGTGTGTTTTTTTCTTGTTTATTTTTGGCTGTTTTTGTGTTTTATTTTTGGATTTTTGTGTGTTGGAATGTTTTTGGTTTGTGTTTTTGTTTTTATTTTTTCAGTGTGGGGGGATGGCTTTCTTTCCCGCGGGCCATGCTGGCTGGCCCGTGGGAAGGGCAATTGCTGGGAGGCTTTCTTTCCCACGGGCCATGCTGGCTGGCCCGTGGGAAGGAACGGCATTGGCGGGGTGGTGATGCTTTCTTTTCCACGGGCCATACTAGCTGGCCCGTTGGAAGGAAGGGCAGCGGCGGTGGGGGGTTTCATTTTTTTCCCCGCTGGCCATACTGGCTGGCCCGTGGGGAAGAAGGGCAGTTGCGGGGTGTTGTTGTTGTTGTTTTTTACTTGTGTTTTTCGCACGCTGGCTGGCCGTTCGAACGGAAGGGCAGCGGCGGCGGGGTGGTGGTGGTATTTTTTTTTCCCACGGGCCATGCTGGCTCGCCCGTGGGAAAGAATGGCAGTGGCGGCGGGCATTTTTTTTTTTAACTTTTATTTTTCGCGCGCCGGCCGCCTCAGCGTTCTGCTTGCTAATGGCGCGCAGGACGCTGGGGCTTGTAGTTTTGGCTGCGCGTGTTTGCTTTCTGTGGCGGTTTTTCTCTTGCGGCTTTTTTTTGATTGGCCGCGGCGCGTTTCCGAACGTTCCTTTTGCTGCGCCGCTCAGCCTGATTGGCTCTGGCGCGGCGCGGTGAAAGGAACTTTGGGAATTGAAGTTCCCTTTTTTTGTTTGCGACTGGGGGCTCCTGCCCCCGGGTCGAAAATTTCAACCCGACAGTTACCTGCGAACCCCGTTCAGGCGAGTGAACGGAGGCTCGGACGGGGCTAGTGGGGCCTGGTGCAACATCCTTTGTCACTATCCAACGGTTAACGCACCATTTTATAGGTATAGATTGCATAATTATTTTGTATATTGTATTATTGTGTATATTGTATAACTATTATATTGTATAACTATTGTGTGAGCCACCCTGAGTTGGGTTTCGTGATTGGGCGGCATACAAGTGTGAAAATTAAATTAAATTAAAATTAAATAACACTGTTCTAATTATGGGATATCTACTGTACAATGTTTATTTCTGCCCTTACACTCTATCAAGTTCTTCTTCGTGGTCTCTGTGAATCCACATGAATGGGATTACTGCCCGTGTGTGTGTGTGTGTGTGTGTGTGTGTGTGTGTGTGTGTGTGTGTGTGTGAACCTCGCTTACCTGGCCGCCCCATGCCGATCTTCTCCAAGTCTTCATTCTTGACATACTCAAAGTGCGAGAGGCGGGTGACGTTGAGGTCATCGCGGATGCGCAGGAAGTACTGTTGCAGCTGGACTTCGGTTAAAAGTTCTAGAAGCCAGTCGGTGCCTTCATCGGCCTGCATGCCACAACTCAGCTTCTGCAAAACACCAAGGGAGAGCTAGGTGAGAGAGACCAACCACCCCGTGGAAGACAGGTGGCGAGTTTATGGAGTGGTCAGAGAGGGAGGCAAGTGCCCACCTGGTTGAGATTTTTCTCTTAGCCCACTAAGGCCAGGAACACGAATACCTTAAAAAAGCAGGAGATGCAAGGGTGGGAAAAGAAGAAGAAGAAGAAGAAGAAAGGGAGAGGAGATATCTAAGAAGCTCTGGTGGTGCTGCGGTTAAACTGCTGCCCAAAAGGTTCTGAGTTCGATTCTGACCAGGTGGATTCACAGGGGACCACGGAGAAGAAGAGTTAGAGGTAATCAACCTGTCAGTATAGAGCTCTGGTGGCACAGGGGTTAAAACTGCTGTACTGCAGTCAAAACGTTGTGAGTTTGATCCTGGCGCAGACAAGGTTTGCTCAGCCTTCCATCCTTTTGAGGTCGGTTAAATGAGTACCCAGTGTGTTGGGGGTAAAACACTAATTAACTTGTGAACTGCCCAGAGGTACTGCATCGGTGGGAAGGTAACAGCGTTCTGTGTGCTTCGGTGTCTAGTCATGGCTGTCACATGACCACGGCCACCTCTGCAGACAGCGCTGGCTCTTTTGCTGTACACTGAGATGAGCACCGCACCCTAGAATCTGACACGGCTGGCTTTCGAGCAAGGAAGACCTTGACATTTAAATGCTTCTGACATTTAATCATGGTTTCAATATTGTCAAATGTTTGTTTTCAATATTGCATTAAAATTGAATCTTTAGCACGGCAATGGCTGCATAGTTTTAGTACTTGAGAGCCTCTTGAAAGGTTGCATATAAATTATAGATTTAGATAAATAATAAAGGGAACAGATGAAACGTCACCCCCACCGCTTTTAACAATCCAAAACTTCGGAATTCTCCTCCATAAGGGCTAGTCACTTTAGGTAAAACAAAAGCGGAGACTCTATGACAGTGATGGCGAACCTTGGCCCTCGTATGCGCAGTAAACCCATTTGTGTGGATTCACAAAGACTTGGGGCTTCTGGGATTTGGAGGGTCAAGGTTGAAGAAGCCTGTTTTAGCACAACCCAGTCCACGCGGGCGAGGGATTCTAAAAGAAAGAAGTAAAAAATAACTATTTCAAGCTCCGGTTCCCTGCTACTTACCGATGGTTCCACAACCAGACAGTGTTGCTTCCCGGGAATGATTTCTGTGCAAATCTAATCTACATACTGTGCTGGCTGTAGACTATATTAAAGTGATGACACTGTGAATGAGAAATCTATAAACTATCCTGTTCTGAAATTGTCCTGCTCAGCTATTACAAATTCAACCAATGGCTTCCTCCAGGGAGTCAATACATCTCACTTTTGGCCTGCCTCTTTTCCTGCTGCCTTCGGCTTTTCCCAACAGAATTGTCTTTTCTGGAGAGTTTTGCCTTCTCATGATCTGACCAAAGTAGGATCAGTCTCAGCTTCATCATTTACCAGATACTCACTGATTCAATGGAGTTTATGTTCACACAATTTACTACATAAATGTCTGGCCAAGTTATCCTGCTATGGTAATAAAGTAAACCATACTGCCAGCGACTCAACGTCGATTATCAGCATACCTGTCAAGTATCCCATATTGGCCGGGATTTCCCATATTTAAGCGCTTGTTCCTTCCCTTTCCCCCTGCCGTCCCATATTTTGAACGGTGAGGAAAGGTGTTATTGCGCATGCACGCCCATCACAAAGAGGTTCTGTGCATGCACAAAGGGTTCTGTGCATGCGCAAATGGGTCTGCACATGCACAAACGGGTTACTGAGCATGTGTGACTACGCATGTGCAGTAATTTCCCGTATTTTCTGGAGCCACGCTTGACGGGTATGATTGTCAGGCAGTGGTTAACTAACCTGACCACCCTGAGGATGAATGGCCTTGGGTGCTGAAGTCCACAGGGAAGGGTGAGGGTCCCCAAGTGGATTAAATCCCACCTGAATCCATCTTGATGGAGGGCAGCAGCTTCATCCATCCTGGCCTGGGGCCGAGGAGGTCTTTGCATGCCAAAAGGGCTCAGTACCAGAAAGTGACTTGCGGAACTGGATCAGTGGTACTAAGGGTGGTCATGCTGCGATGTGGAAGGCAGATGAAGGGCCACTGCATTATATTCACAGGACATTTTTCTTGGCTGATCACCACGAGGATCTCCAATATTCAGATTCGGATATGGCAGAACGACAACAAGAAGAATTTACTACATGATTAAATCATTTCTGGCACTCCCCAAAATGACTGTCTGCCAGCCAGACATTTACTTCTGAAAAAAAAAAGCCACTGGGTTTGACATGTTTAAATCATCCAGCTGGACACTGAGTGGCCAGATAGAAAAGGCAGGAGGGTCCTCCATTCCTTGAAGAGGACACTATATGGGAATTTCAGTAACAAGGAAGGAGCTTGGCCTGAAAGCCCATGGGGGCCGTAGGTTGGGCACCCCTGATTTAGCAGCTTTAGTAGAAAGCCAGAGCTCTTTTAAACATGTGCAAAGGCCAGGATGAATTCAAAAATGGAGACACCTTGGTTCTTGTTGGGGGGGGGGTGTGTGGATTTATTTGAGCCATGGCAAGAGAGAAGATGTGTTTTTCCCATGGAGAAGGCCTGCAGTTTGTTCCCACGAGAAGAAGCCTGGCTCTTATCAGTCTGGGCCAGGTTGGAAAGGACACATAGGCCCCAGCCCTCCTCCACACTTCCCAAGGGGGCACATTCCTTAGGCCCATGATGGCGAACCATGGCACTCCAGATGTTCTTGGACTTCAGTTTCTAGAAGCCCAAGCCCTCATGAATCCACATGAATGGTTTGGTGCGGTTCATACGGCCCGCACTGCGCTCATCTCTCCCAGAAGCGGAAGCAAAATGCGCTCGTACGGTTAACTCTTCCGGGTTAACCTTTCCTCCGTACGGGCGTATTTTACTTCCGCTTCCGGGAGCGACAAGGGCGGCGCGGGCCGGATGAATCGCAGCTAACCCATTTGTGTGGATTCACAAGGGCTTGGGCTTCTGGGAATTGAAGTCCAAGAACATCTGGCATGCCAAGGTTCACCATCACGGCCTTAGGCACTAACACCAGAGGGGCTGGTATAACATCTAGGGGTGGTCCCATAATTTCCATACTGTGTTCCTGATTGGCTCTAGCTCTTTGTGGGTGGCCGGTCCAGCATCATGGGTGATGGAGTATCAGGAGAGGGAGGGGTAAATTACTGCGATATGTTTGTGGCCGGGGCTTACTGGAGGTTGAAGTTCTGCTCCTTTTTCTGTTCTGCGCACCTTTGCTCAGCTTGCATGAGAAGCGCCTTAATGTAGACTGTTCCTCTCCTGATAGGGAGTTTGCATGTTACCCTTTCCCTAAAATACAATTTTAACCTTTCAAGAAGTGACTGGAGCGTTTCCTTTGCAGCGCAAGTCCTGGGATGTGGGAAGCAGAAGCAGCTCAGGCCAGGTAGAGGGGCTCCAGTGGGCCCACATGCCAAGGGCCACCAGATGCGACTCTTTCATGGTGCCATGCCTATAGTCAAAATGTATTCTGAACATCTGGATACAGAAGAACTAGACCTAATAAACTTGTGGTCTTGGGCAACATTTCCTTCTTTATGGGAGTCTCTTCTGTAGAAGCCTTTCTAAGGCATCTGGTCTTAATTGAAAGAGCGGGCCAATGTTCTTGGCTTAGGGCCCCACTCCTGGCTACATGCCTTCCTAGTTAAAACATCTGGCCCTGATATTTAAAATGACTTTTGTTCCAACTCTAAATCCCAGCTGTTATTTCTTAGCCGGCTGCAGCAAAGAACCCATTTGCTCGCAAAGAAGACTCTTGTTTTTCCTGAGATCGAGGCTTTACTGAGGAGGAAGGATGTGGAGGAGGCGCCTCTCAAATAATGAATTCTGATCGATGCCATTGGTACCGAGCCAAATCTGTTGCACATCTACTTCAAAGGAAGCTCTGCTCCATTCAGTGAGGCTTACTTCCTGGCGTACCTGTCAACCTTCCCGGATTGGCCGGGATTTCCCGATTTTCGGTGCCAATGTGCGCCATTTCTCGCCCGCAACTGCCAAAACCCTGGAATTGGCAGCAGGGGAAAAAGAGGTACTGCGCATCCCTTCTGCACAGATCGCCTTCTACGCATGCGTAGAAGGCTTTTACGCTTGCGTAGAACCCTTCTATGCTTGCGTAGAACCTGTCTACGCATGCGTAGAAGGCGATCTGCGCAGAAGTGGATCGTAGAAGCCTTCTACGCATGTGTAGGAGGTGATCTGCGCAGAACCGTTCTGCGCAGGTCCCGTATTTTCCGGAGCCACAGTTGACAGGTATGCTTCCTGGTAAGAGTCCACAAGACTAGCAACCCATGCATGATGTATCAAAAATACCAAAACCACTATACAGCTGCATCTGGCTCAAATCTGCTGACCAGAAACCAACATCCAAGGATCTGCCTAGGGCATTTCTTAAATGACAATAATATCCATGCAACGAGGTGAAAGGAACAACTTGAGAAGCTGAGATCAGTATCCAAAAACAAAAGCCCTGGTGACACAGGGGCTAGACTGCTGTACGACAGCCAAAACATTGTGAGTTTGATCCTGACAAAAAAAGGAATCTCACCCTATAATGCTTAGTGCACCCTTTCAGAGGTTCAGAAGGTAATTTGTATTCCCCCCCCCAACATGCTGGGTATTCATTTTACCAAACTTGGAAGGATGGAAGAGGCCGAATCAACCTTGAGCCCTTGTCAGGATCGAACTCACAACCTTTTGGTTGCAGGATAGAAGTTTAACCACTGTGCCACACATCCTGACCCACTATTCATGTTTAGGTGTGTTTCCTTGAGGGAGAAGACAAATGCATAACCACAGGTTTGCAAACACAAAGAGAGTTTGATAGGATGGTTATCAGAGTTGGGCGGCAATATAAATCAGGAAAATAAATAAATAAATAAATAGTTACGAAATCAAACTTTGGGGGGGGGGGAACCAACTACTGGTGTTAATCATGCTATTGTCACTTTGAAAATTCACCATCTGTCCCTGCTAATCCTCTCCACTAGGAACCCACCCTCACACTGTATACATGAACCTGGGGCTAAATATTTCCCTCCATGTGTCTAAATAGATTATAATCCGTGACAGTTTACAATGAAATAAACCCGTTAAGACTCTGAGATGCCGCAATACTTCTGTTTAAATTTTTGTACTGTTTTTGGCACGCACGATCTCGCAGCAAAAGAATACCAGAGAAAGAAGAGAGCAGGAAACAAATCAGAATGAGATTTGAGATGCTTTCACAAATTCCACTCTATCAACACTGATAATCAACCGGAGCACTGGTCTCTTTGCGCACCGCACATTATCAATAGGCTGATTATCACAACAGTTGTGCGTGCGGCGAAATACAAGAAGCGAAACAGGATGGAGGGAGGACTCTGGTTTCATCAGGGCGGATGAACCAAACACCTACTCAAAAGAAGAGTAGACCCACAGCACTAAAGTGTTAAAGAGACATTGGCCTTGGGTAACAGATGCTTGTAATGTGTTAACTGTCTCACATACTGCCAGGATGTTTGGGCATGTCACCAAGGGTGTTGTTTACAGTACAACTGCCACCTTCTGAGATGATTTTGTTCTGATTCCACCCTCAAGTATGACATTTTTTAAGTGGTCGCCGTGTTAGTCTGTGTTTCAAGCCTATCAGAGAGTAAACAAAACAAAACAAAACAAAAAAGTTGTGGCACCTTAAAGACTAACTCCTGTCTTTTAATGTTAGCTTTCATGGATCAAGTCCACTTACTCAGTGCCCTTCAAAACATGGTGGTGTTCGCCCCTCCGCAACTGATGATTTACACAATGCAAGTTTTCCAACATAGTAATGGTAATGCAATTCTACGGTCTTGAAAGCAATGGCAAAGGGCAGCGAAACGTAGGCTTTAACAGCTGCGGAAGAAAACGGCTGCAAGTAACACAACGAGCATTGGGGAGATCAATGCTTGGAATCTCACTTCCCAATAAAGCGAAAAAAGCAGGATATCAGATGAAGATCACGGCTAATAGACGCAGTAACGGAATATCTGACGAACAAATCAAGGTGGGCTGGCCATGTTGCATGCACAAGTGACAATAGATGCAGTGCCAGAATTGGTGTTCAAGAGATTGTAAAATACCTAGGGCAGTGATGGAGAACTTTGGCACTCCAGGTGTTCTTGGACTTCAGTTCCCAGAAGTCCTGATCAGCAGGAGTGCTGACTTGGGCTTCTGGGAACTGAAGTCCAAGAACACCCGGAGTGCCAAGGTTCACCATCATGGACCTAGAGGAAGACCACCTCACAGGGGAGGTTTTTCTCAAGAAAAATGTTGGACTAACATATGTAGAGAAGAACTGCTAGGGACACATCACTATGGACGGAAGTTATGCGGAATGTCATTACGGAGACGCCTAATCATACAAGGACTCCTCGTTGGTAACAACCTCAAGGTAGTATCCATGGTAAATTTTCCAACCCAAGTTCAGGTTCAGCCCTGATGCTCTTAGACCAGAGCATAGCTGTCAAGTATCCCGTATTGGCCGGGAAAACCCCTTATTTTACCCTCTTCCCTGCCATCCTCCCGTATTAATTAGACTGCAATGCCTTATTGCCGCCATTGGAGGGCAGCAAAGGATAAGCATACCTGTCGAGTATCCCGTATTTGCTGGGAAATTTCCCTTATTTCCAAATCCAAAACTTGACAGGTATGGACCAGAGACCCCCCAGGACCAAAATCCTGCCCTGCATTTATGTGTGGGGAAGAGAAATTACAAAATCTGCCGGGGCAAAGCACAGCTAGTTGAGGACATGCTGTGGCCGTGACCTGACAGGTGACTACATACAACTTCAGCAGATGCCTCAGTTTGCCACATCGGCTTCCATGATTCCTCTTCCTCAAGCACAAAAAGGCAACAAGATTCTGGCCCTCGTGTCTAGGGAGGAAACCTGCCATCCACTAAAGAGGGCAATAAGATAAACCCATGAGCCTGAAAGGGTTCTTTCCGTATGGGCGCATTTTACTTCCGCTTCTGGGAGCAACGAGGGCTTCACAGGCCGGATGAATCGGCGTCAGGGGCCAGATCCAGCCCATGGGCTGTAGTTTGGGCTTCCCTGACTTAGGCATTGGTCCCAGGGGGGCATTAAAGTCCATCCGGCTCATGGGTTACAAGCACAGCAGAAGAAATTGTGCCCCCGCGGTGGAGGCTTAGTTCAGAGTGTAAGACACCAAACTACAAGACTGGAAGTAATAGAGTAGATTCTACAATCAGCAACTCAACAGGCGCAGTTAACTAACCTGACAACCTCAAGGACTAAATGCCTTGGGTGGTGAAGTTCACAGGGAAGGATGATGGTCCCCAAGAGGATTAAATACCACTTGGATCCCTCTTGATCATACCTGTCAAGTTTTGGATTTGGAAATAATGGAAATTTCCCGGCAAATACAGGATACTTGACAGCTGGACCATTAGGAAAGCGGAGCGCAGAAAAATAGATGCCCTTGAAATGTGGTGTTAGAAAGTAGGTCGATCCTAGAAGAAATCAACCTTGACTGATCATTAAAGGTCAAATAGTAAAGATGACGCTAAAGTACTTTGGACATCAAATGAGAAGAGAGAATTCACTTGAGAAAGCCTTGATGCTGGGAAAGGTGGCGGACAAAAGAAGGGGATGGCCAAAAATAAGATGGCTAGATGGTATTGTAGATGCAATAGGCACAAAGAACCCTTTCCCCATCTTCTTGGGGGACTTTTTTTGTTTTCTTTCTTGTTTACTCAGTAGCTTAAGTGACTAAGATGCTGACTGGGAGGCAGAAAGTCAGCAGTTCGATTCCGGAGTACTGCAGGACGGAATGAGCTCCCGTCTTTGTCCCAGTTCCTGCCATCCTAGCAGTTCGAAAGCAAGAAATTGCAAGTAGATAAATAGGGACCACTTTGGTGGGAAGGTAACAGCGTTCCGTGCACTCTGCCACATGACCACGGAAACGTCTGCAGACTCAGACAACGCTGGCTCTTTGGCTTTGAAACAGAGATAAGCACTGAACCCTAGAGTCGGATACGACTGGCTTTCGAGCAAGGGAAACCTTTACCTTTCTCATTTTTAATTATTTTTTTTCCTGGGAAGCAAAGAAAGTGCAGAATAGTAAACCAGCCCCCTAGGGTTACTCTCTCTCTCCCCCCCCCCACTGATTTGTCCCCTCTCTCTCCCAATGATTTGCCCCCCTCTTCCCCCCCCCCACTGATTTGCCCCTCTCTCTCCCACTTTGCCCCCTTTCCCTCCCCCCCCACTGGTTTGCCCCCCACTCTCTCTCCCCCACTGGTTTGCCCCTCTCTCTCCCTCTCTCCCCACTGATTTGCCCCCTTTCTCCCCCCCCCACTGATTTGCCCCTGCATATATGAAATATATCGTTCACCTAGAGTAGCCTCAGCAGCAGCAGCAGCCAAAACGAAGCTTCCCCATGACCATGTGGCTGGCAGGGAAGGGAAACAGAAACTACAAAAAGTCCCCACCACCTTCTCTCTCTCTCCCTTTCCACAAGCGAAAAGCCACAAACAGCGACCTCAGGTGGCTGGAAAAACATACTGCAGCTCCAGTCAGGACTTTTTTATTAAAAAATAAGGGGAAATAAGGGGAAATAAGGGGAAATTAATAAAACAGGATGGGGCGGGAAGAGGGGTAAAAATAAGGGGTTTTCCCGGGAAAAACAGGATAGCTGACAGGTATGCTCTTGATGGAGGGCAGCAGCTTCATCACTCCTGGCTGAGGAAGAGGACTTTGTGTGCCAAAAGGGCTCAGGACCAGAAAGTGACTCGTGGAACTGGATCAATGGTGCAATAGTCACACAGTGATGCAGAAGGCCTATGGTTCCCAGGACAATCTTCATGGTTGATTGCCATGAGGATAGCCAATATTCAGAATTAGATATGGCACAAGAAGAAGAAGAAACAAATTCTGGCAACTGTCACCTAAGACAGTGCATTTCTTCATTTCTGGGTTTCTATGCAGTGGCTCAAGTGGCTAAGAGACACTGACTGGAAGGCGGCAGGTCAGCAATTTGATTCCCAAGTACTGCAGGATGGAATGAGCACCTGTCTTTGTCCCAGCTCCTGCCAACCTAGCAGTACAAAAGCAAGAAATTGCAAGTAGATAAATAGGGACCACTTCGGTGTAAAGGTTAACAGTGTTCTGTGCACTCCGGAATGCTGTTAGGCGTTCCGTGCCTACTCCTACCACATGCCTGCCACATGACCACTGAAACGTCTGCAGAAGCAGACAGTCCTGGCTCTTTGGCTTTGAAACAGAGGTGAGCACTGAACCCTAGAGCCGGATACGACTGGCTTTTGAGCAAGGGAAACCTTTACCTTTACCTATCCATTTGTTCCTTCTTCCAGGTACCAGGGCAATGCCAACCCATTCCTCTGAACCCCACCACCACAGCTTGCCCCAAAGCAACCCCCCCCCACTTGTTTCCATAGACAACATGTCCGGGAAGTCTGGGGGCGCATGCTATGGGTTGGGGTGGGAAAGCCTGCCTCGCTATTCTTGGACGAGAGCCACTCCAAGCAACAACATGGCCAGGCTGACGTTTTGTGGTGGAGTTCAGGCTAAAAATATAAAGGGCTGGACGGTCCCAGTGGGTGAGAGGAAAGGGTGGCCCGTTTGTGGAGGGAGGGAAGGCGCATGGAAAAGAAAGGGTCTTTGCTTCTTCTGAGGAAAGGTATTCCGGTTGGGGCACGGCCTGCCTGGAAAGTTGACAAAACTTCCTTCAGAGGCTTCAACCCTGGGGGTCCGTCTTCAAAGAACACTGCACAGCTCAGAGGAAATTATTGGGCTCATCCTGAGTTTGGACATTTAACCCTTCAACAGCCAAAAACAAACCAAAACACCCTAGAACCCACAGAAGATTTGCCTGTATTATAATAATATGCCACGTCAGAAATTATTCTGGGCTGAAATGGTTTTTTTCAGGAGGAACTCCAGCTCAAGGGATGCCCAAATTGAGGCTCCTTTCATGTCCCCAAGATCTTCTCCCACCAAAGTGCAGTAACCGGGTCTCAAACTGCCGACTTGCCGGCCTTCCAACTAACAGGGTGAGCTTCTTAACCACTGAGCCACTGCAGCCCCACCTTTGCCCGTGGGGTTCTGTTTGTACCCCTTTTTCCCCAGTTAATAGGAACCCAAAGTGACAGCAGGAGTTAGAGATGGGGAAGAGAAAGCTGAGTCCAAAAATCACATCATGGCTAGATATTAAGAGAGGAGGTCGGAGCGACTCGGAAATTAATGATGTAATAATACTCTATAGATGCCTACTCCTACAGACGAAAAGCAGTGTAACTCCTGCCAGCTGACCCCAAGACCTGTGGTGGAGGATTAATGGAAAGAGTAGTAAAATACATCTGCAGACTGCCAGATCAGGAGAAAGGCTAGATCCCTGATGGCGAACCTTGGCAGTCCAGATGTTCTTGGACTTCAATTCCCAGAAGCCCCATCCGGGCACGTTTTACTTCCGCTTCCAGGAGCAACGGGGGTGGCGTGGGCCGGATGAATTGCAGCAAACCCATTTGTGTGGATTCTCAGGGGCTTCTGGAAATTGAAGTCCAAGAACATCTAGACTGCCAAGGTTCACCATCACAGCTCTATGGGGTCAAAACTTAGGCACTGACCAAAGCATCTGAAAAGCCTTTGAAATGTGGATCTACAGGTGGCCGCTAAGGATATAATGGGTTGACCATGGGACTAACATGGAAGTGTTGCCGCTAAGGATATAATGGGTTGACCATGGGACTAACATGGAAGTGTTGCTGCTAAGGATATAATGGGTTGACCATGGGACTAACATTGAAGTGTTGCGCGGAATGGATAAAGAACACAAACTGTTTAAGACCATTAAACAAAGAATGCTCCAATACCTTGGGCATATCTTGTGGAACAACATAAAGTATGGGATACTCCAACTAGTTATGTAAGGGAAAAGGGAAGATCCTTGGAAAGAAAGAAGCCCTGGACGACTGAAGTGGAAGGTCTTTGGAAGAACTGTTTCCAAGATTTAAGAACAGGAAGACTTTCACCATGATGCTAGCCAATATTTAGAATGGATGTGGCACTTGAAGCAGAAGCAAAGAAGAAGAAGAACAACAACCACCAATCAACTTGACAGCACATAACTACTTACAATCACAAGTTAAGACCATCACTGTGCTGGTACCATCAGCGTTCCTATTATACGACATTATGCTACTCACACTCCACGCGCATAACTGACTGTCTACTGTGTGATGAAGTGGGCTGCAGACCTTAAAAACTCGTACCAAAGAAAGACCCTTTCTTATTTTTACTGCTGCAATAAGTACGGTAGAAAAGCCTAGAGGCACATGGTTGTGTTTGTTCCGGCAGAGAGAATTGAGCAACCATAATAATAATAATAATAATAATAATAATAATAATAATAATAATAATAATAATAATAATAATAATAATAATAATAATAATAACAACAACAACAACAACAACAACAACAACAACAACAACAACAACAACAACAACAACAACAACAACAACTATTTCGTGTCAGAGATTACTCTGGGTTGAAAGGATTTTTGAAGGAGAAATTCCACTCGGGGGACACCCGAATGCGGCTCCTTTCATGTCCCCAAGTGTAGCCCTTGGGTATCAAAACCCGACCTTCCAGTCTCCAAGCTTAGCATCTTAACCACTAAGCCACTGGGGGAGCTGCTGGGCGACTGTAACCTCCTATCTTACCTGTCTCTTAGGAAGAAGACCCACTACCTCATCTTTCTCTCTCTCTCTTTCTTTCCAACCCCAACTGTGACTCCTCAATGCTTCTCCATCAGTCCCTCCTCTAGGCAAGCCAAGGGCCAGCCTTGCAAAGGCTTTCCGGAGAGGAACCATCACATCACCTGGCATTCACCACAGGCAGCCATTGGGTCTGCAATAGAGAAGCTGGTTGCAGAGGACTCTAGCAAGCCAGCCAAGCCACATCCTCGGGTAAAAAGGAGCTGGGAAAAAATCAGGAGATGTGCCTTGGGGCACATGCGCACCTGAAGTGGCCTTCTCTTACCGTGTACATGCGAAAGCGGGTCAGAAATGGGAAGGAGCGGCGCAAAGTCTCAAAACGTCTCATCTTTGCTGCGCAGAGGAGAAACCGACCCTCTGTTGCCAGTTGTCTGGTTGTTTGGTTTGTATGGGGAAAGGGACCCACAACGTAAAAGTGATGGGGAGGCTTCCGATTAGCAGAGATCCCAATAAGCCACTAGAGATCCAAGGTGGAGAACGTTTGCTCATACTGTCCTTTGAAAGGGAAAGACCCGATGTTGGAAGAAGACCCTGAGCAGACAGAGACGAAAGTCTTGGAGAATCTGCGCATGCCCCGTTCCACTCGGCGGCCCCCGGTGCAGCCCCAGAGAGCCAAGGGCCACCCCATCTAACATTCTGCCATTCAGCCGCTGTGGTCCATGATTCAACCCTGGACCCCACCAAGAAACAAGGCACCTGTCTTCACCAAGCTTTGCCGGCAACCAATTTGAAGATCCTTTGCATGCAACCTGCTGAGAAACCTAAATTCCTCTGCTCCAAATGCAAATGTGAGAAAGCAGGAAAGCTTGGAGCTCAAAAGTCTTCAAAGCTCTGGTGTCCACATAGTCATAACAAACTCTGGTTTTGCAATTCTCTCTCTGTGGCTAGGACGGGAGCCGTGTTGTGCCGCCGTCCGCAACAGGACACTGTCCAGACGGTTCTGTGTGTTTTCTTTATCTTCTCCTCCTCTTTCCTCTCCCTGGGCCGATCCCTGGGGAATCTTTCCCTCTCCGCCTGCCTGCTAGCCTGGAACACAGACTCGATGGTATTCACTGGGAACGCTGTTTTGACCGGTTGCCAAGAGGTCAGATTTAACTGCGAGCTGGAGAGGCGATTTCCTGTGGGCCTCTGGCTGGGATTTCCAACCCCGTCTCGGGCTCCCTCGGCTCCTGCTGGCCTTGCTCGGGTACCTCGGCTGTCTTTGGGTGGCACGGGGCCGAAGGGACCCACAGGTTGCTCTCGGCACGAGGACCAAGCTGGGAGAACTCACAGCCGGGTTCATGTGAGTTCATGGGTTGCAATGGCAAGGGTTCGATTCCAAAGCCCAGCTGCTGTTTCTTGGCACGCTGGAGCCAAGAGCTCATCCTCCTAACCTAAAACTGGCTCCTCGGAAAGAAGCCTCTCTTTGTCAAGAGACCAAAAGGCTCAATTGTCCCCATGCGGATGCAGGAGGTGGGCCTTCTCTCCAGTGAGGGTGGCCTTGGATCAGTGCCAGGCAGCAGCATCCTCTGTGACAAGGAAGACCCATTGTCTTCTCTGGGGCTTGCTCCCTGGTAAGGTAAAGGGCAAGGTTGCGTCGTAGCCGACTCTAGGGTTTGGAAGGTACTCATTTCTGTTGACAGCCAAAGAGCCAGCGCGGTCTGCATCTGCAGACATTTCTGTGGACATGTGGCAGCCGTGACTAGCCCACACAACGCTGTTACCTTCTCACCAAAGCAGTACCTATTTATCTACTTGCAATTTCCTGCTAGGGTGGCAGGAGCTGGGACAGACATTGGGGGGACTTACTCCATCACACAGTTGCTCCTTCTGGGGTAGTTCTGGGGCCACCAGGTAGATTTCCCAAGGCCACACAGTTGTCAGGGCATCTCACCCCTGTCAGGCTCAGACATCTCATCTGATTTCTGTGGGTTCCGCGAACACAATTGGCTCAGCTGTCCCTACAGAACCCCGGGGATGGGAGATCACTTCGTCGTACCGCGGGTTTCGAGGGGACAAAAATTGGGGAGCGGAATATTAGATAGAGTTTAATTCACCAATAGCTGATCTGACAGGCAGCTAGGACAATGGAGAGCTAATGGCTAACTCGATAGGCATGTAATGGGTAATCCTGCATCCGCAGAATCCTTAAAGCCCTAGAGTCAACGTTGGCCACTTGTTTGCTCCCGATAGCGAGGAACATGTCCCCGGTAGTTAATTAAGTTAAATAAGGAACTTCCCCCGGTGAAGACTTCCCCAATTAACTTGTGTAAACATGATGTGCAGACTCAGGGCTTCCTTTGTATCGCTACGCGCAGCGTATGCACGCAGCCAGATTAGGCAGGCATAAATGCTTCTGAATTGTCATCATTAAACACTGGTATTCGCTCCATCTTGCCTCGTGTGTCTTTGCTTGACCAGTCTCCTCCGGGACCCACCGGCCCGCTTCGGGCCCTGATCCAGCTTGTCCGGCCTGCTTCGCGGCCCCGATCCAACAGATTTCAACCAACTCAGTCCTGGGAGCCCAAGCAGGGATTCAAACTCCTGACCCTCGGATCTGCAGCCATGTGTTCCTATCCACTGAGCTGTCCCAGCTCATAAAGGCATTTTGGGGAGGAGAGATTTCAACAGTCATTTGGCAGTAACAGGTACCTTCCTGGAAAATGCTCCAACATCGTGGGTCAGTTGACAGTGTGTTGGAAATGGAACTAGAAGAGTTGAATTCAACTCTTTCTATGCCTTAAATGTGAAGGTAACGGCTGCCTTTACTCGAAAGCCAGTCATATCCAACTCTTGGGTTTAGTGCTCATCTCTGTTTATAGCCAAAGAACCAGTGCTGCCTGCATCTGCAGATGTTTCCATGGACATATGGTAGGCATGACTAGATACCAGAGTGCATGGAACATTGTTTACCTTCCCACCAAAGTGGTCCCTATTGATCTACTTGCAATTTCTTGCTTTCGAACTGCTAGGTTGGCAGGAGCTGAGACAGAGACGAGAGCTCACTTCATCATGCAGCACTTGGGTCTCAAACTGTTGACCTGCCAAGCTTCCAGTCGTCAAGTTCAGCATCTTAACCACTAAGCCACCGCAGTCCCATTGCTCCCTAAGCACACACAAATATCCCCCTAAATCTGTTACTTAGAGCAACGGCATAACACAGCCGCTATTGCTTAGCTCAGCTTGGATGGCCCGCGGGCCGTAGTTTGGGCACCCCTGGTCAGAAATGATCTATGTTACGGCCCACCAGCACAGCCTCCCTGGGATCCACAAAGCACAGAAAAAACCATCTCCACGCAAAAAAATATAAACAATAGGTCACGTGCTCTGTTCAATGGCAACCTCAGCTCTCTCCGTACCCAACGGGATAACATAGCTATCTTTGTCAAAATTTTAGCTCTAGCACCACCCAGTAACGCAAAACAAGAACAATTGAGATTACTTCCAGCAGAGGAACAAGGACGTTTGGGGAGTTGGAGCCCTGACAGTTTGGGTTTCTCGAGTGCAGCTGAGAGAGGGAAATTTTCTGCTGCCTCAGGCGGATCAAAAGCAAGGGTGACAACCTTCCTCCTTCGGACGCGGGGTAGCCTTCTTGCAAGCTATTCAAAGAAGGGGATGCCCTGTGGGTGGTGGGGAGGGATTCAATGCATTTCCTTCGCAAAAGACAGATTTAGAGCACTTCCAAAGAAATCTCTGAAAAACTTTAAAATGAAGAAATGCATTGCTGTGCAAAAGTCTTAGGCCAGGGGTGCCCAAACGTTTCAGGCCGTGGGCCAGTCACGTGGCTCCTCCCACCGGAAAAGCCAGAAGTAAAACACACCTTGCAATCTGTTTTGCAACAGGATGAGATAGTTAGGCTGCCATTTTCTCTGCTTACGGCTAGGATGCCCAAACTATGGCCTGTGCGCCGGATCCAGCCCGACACCAATTTATCCGGCCCACACCACCTTTGCTGCTCCTGGGACCATATGGGCGCATTTTACTTCCGCTTCAAAGGTGGCGTGGGCCAAATGAATTGGTGTCGATCTGGCCCACAGCCCATAGTTTGGGCACCCCGTCTTAGGCCACCACCAGCTGGTTTGAGGAAAATTCAATGAGTGATTAAGAGTGGGGAGCATAACTTGGATACCCTAACTCCAAACGTCACCAAATTTGGAGGGTGTTGAGAGGAGAGCCATCGGAAGACGCTCTCCAATTTTGGTGAGTCTGGGCTGTGCTGGGGCTGATTGATCTCCCCTCAAATCATTCCGTGAACTTTTCCCAAACTAGCTGAGGGTGGCCTAAGACTTTTGCCCAATACTGTGTCTGATGAGATATTGAGATGATGATATAATATTTCCCTTTTCAGAAAGAGAAAACTGCGTAAGATGTTCAAGGGACGGTTTGCTGCCACCACCCCCTTCTTCCCAACGAGTTGCCACAGCTAAACAGTGAATTAAATTCTAGTCCATCCGCTTCCCACGAATTAAAGAACAGCCGATATCCATTCTAGCAAAGCAGAGCTTCTGGATAGAAACCAGCAACATCTACTGGTTCGGTAAGAATAGCAAACTTGTTTATTGCTTCGGGAAATCAACTCAGAGATAAGAGTGGAGAAAGAACACTAAATTTAGATTCAGAAGCCGCTACAGCTGGCCTCTATGTATGCCTCTCTACTCAGCCCTTATGAAAAATCCATGTGAGTCCGATTCCCTCTAAAGACAACCACGGGGCAATCTCAGAGAAAGAGAGGTGAAAGACCCCTAGCGATGTACATGTAGGTCTGGAAAAGAGGATCAGGCACCCCTGGTTTACTTAATCAATACCTGTCAACTGCGGCTCCGGCAAATCCGGGACCTGCGCAAAACGGTTCTGCGCAGGTCGCCTTCTACGCATGCGTAGAAGGGTTTTACACTTGCGTAGCCCCCTTCTACTCATGCGTAGCCTTCTACGCATGCATAGAAGCGTTCTACGCAAGTGTAAAACCCTTCTACACATGCGTAGCCTTCTACGCATGCGTAGAAGGGTTCTACGCAAGCGTAAAACCCTTCTACGCATGCGAAGCAGGCGACCTGCGCAGAAGGGCTGCGCAGTACCTTGTTTCCCCCGCTGCCAAATTCTGGGGTTTCAGCAGCGCGGGGCGGGAAATGGCGCAAATCGGTGCCGAAAACCGGGAAATCCCGGCCAATCCGGGAAGGTTGACAGGTATGGGCGTGAAGATTGTGCTGTCATTTGCCTTCCGCGTTGCAGCGTGAAACCCGTACCACTGATTCAGTTCTAAGAGTCACTTTCTGGCCCTGAGCCCTTTTGGCACACAAAGTCCTCCTGAGCCTCAGGTGAGGATGGATGAAGCTGCCGCCCTCCATCAAGATGGATTCAAGTGGGATTTAATCCCCTTGGGGACCATCATCCTTCCCTGTGAACTTCACCACCCAAGGCATTTAGGTTGTCAGGTTAGTTAACTGCGCCTGTTGAGTCGCTGATTGTAGAATCTACTCTATTACTAGGATAACCAGGCCAGACTAAAGAATTTATTTGCATTTTTTTTTAAAAAAAAACATGGATTCAAGTGGGATTTAATCCATTTGGGAACCATCTCCCTTCCTGTGATCTTTCCTACCCAAGGCTGTGAGTCGCCAGGACTGTCAGGTTAAAGACCTGGTGGCACAGTGGTTAAAACTGCTGTGCCACAGCCAAAATGTTGTGAATTCGATCCATCTTTCCGAAGTTGGCCAAATGAGTTCTCAGCATGTTGAGGGCAAAATGCTAATTAATTTGTGAACCGCCCAGAGAGTGCACTATGGGTTGGTATATACTTAACATGTAAACTGTCAAGCCCATGCTATGTTTAACCTGTCGAGAGTTAACATGCCACTTTCACATTAAGGAATAAGACAACTTTTTAAAGGACAGAACTTTGCAAGATACAGTGGAACCTCATACAACAATTGCTCCATATAGCAATTAAATCACACAACAATTAGGTTTTTGGAGGAAATTGGTGTCCCGTATAACAATTTTCCCTATGGAAAAAATCGTACAACAGTTTTTCAATGGGAAAAACCACTTAGCAAAAAGAATCGTTGTACGATGCAACCCATAGGGAAAATCGCTATACGATGCATGTGGAATGGATTAAAATCATTGTATGAGGTACCACTGTATATGAAAGTGGATGCAACAAACGCCATATTGTTTTATTAACCAACCATTGTGTACCTCTGTACCTGATTAATGCCATAATTTTCATCGCTCAAGTCTATGATGTGGACTGGATCCACAAAAGCTAACATTAAAATAAAGCATATCAGAGAGTAAACAAAACAAAAGGATAAAAAACTTTGTGACACTTTACAAACCAACTTCTGCATTTTAATGCTTGCTTTTGTGGATCATTAAAACATTAACATTAAAATACAGCAGTTAGTCTTTAAAATACCACAATGTTTTTTTGTTTAATCTCTGATAGTTTTTTGTTTGTTTTCTGATTTATATTGCCGCCCAACTCCAAAGACTCTGGGCGGCTCACAGGGAATAAAACCAATCGCAGTTTAAAAAGCAATTAAAAAAAACATTAAAACTACTAACAATGCTTGAAACACAAACTAATGCAGCTAACAATTAAAAATGAAAAGAAAGCAGTTAGTCTTTAAGGCAGGGGTGCCCAAACTTTTGGGGCCATGGGCCAGTCACAGTGGTTCGCCCCACCGGAAGTGGAAGTAAAACGCGCCTTGCAATCTGTTTCGCAACAGGATGAGATAGATTTTTAGGCTGCTATTTACTTTGGCTGCCACCCTTGCATTGGCACGTTTTATTTCCGCTTCCAGGAGCGGCAAGGGTGGTATGGGCCGGATGGATGAATTTGTGTCAGGGGCCGCATTTGGCCCATGGACCATAGTTTGGGCATCCCTGCTTTAAGGTGCCACAACACCTTTTTGTCTTGTTTGCTCTCTGGACCACTTGAAAAGCAATTCATTCATTCTTGTATTTGAAAGGGGGAAAATAAGCTTGAACTTCATGTTTCAGAGGCCACTTTTCGAATTCTGCCTGCCAACCAGACCCACGGATAAAAGGGAAAAGGGGAAAGGCCCAAAGGACGACACAGCTCAGCCAAACCCTCTTCTGCTAAGCACATGGATTTCTCCATCTCTGGTTCTGGGAACTGTGTGGGAAGGGTCTCATCCTGCTCTGTACCTCTTTCCGGCCTGCCGGGATTTGAGGCGGAGGACTTCCAACATCTCCATCCTGTGCACCTGACAGATGGCTGGCGGTGACGGAGAGCAGGAGCCAGGGGGAAGAAAGCATCCGGTTGTGCTACGGAGGACCCGCTTCTCTCCCAAAGCTGAGAGGGAGGGAACCAGGCGACCTTCCTTTGGGGCGATGCCTTGGCTCCTTCAACACTGCTTTCTTGTCTTCCGGCCGGACCCCCGGGAGAACAGCTGGCCGGATCTGGAGCAAAAGGCTTCTGCACAGGGATGCTGAAGGCGGAAGAGAAACAACAGTCTAGCTAGGGCAGGGATTCTCAACCTGCGGCACCATTTCATATGGGGGCCCCACCGCCTCCACCACACCAGGAAGTCCCATGTGATGCAGGAGTGGCAAAATAGCCGGACGGCCTCCAAAGCTGTCTGAGGCAGCATGGCCCGGGCCCCGGCTTAAAAAGGATGAGAACTCTTGATCTAGGGGGGATTCGGTCTAAGGAGTTGACTTATGTTCCTATATACCATCTCTGCTTCCTATGGCATAGGACAGGGGTCAGCAAACTTGGCTCTCCAGGTGCTCTTGGACTTCAGTTACCAGATGAGGCTACAGTGGCTTGGTGGTTAAGAAGCTCGCCTTGTTAGCTGGAAGGCTGGCAAGTTGCCAGTTTGAGTCCCGGGTACTCAAGAAATTGCAAGTCGATAAATAGAGGGACCACTTAGGTGGGAAAAGATCTTGGAGACATGAAAGGAGCCTCATTTGGGCGTCCAGTGAGCGGAATCTCTCCGGCAAAATCCCTTTCAACCCAGAATAATTTCCGACACAAAATTATTATTATTCCCAGAAGCCCAAGTCAGCACTCTTGCTGATCAGGGCCAAGTTTGCTGACCCCTGGTGTAGAAGCTGGACTTTTGAACAATCAAACCAGGGTGGTCAAACTATGGCCCTTGGGTCGGAGCCTGCAGCCCATAGAACAAATCATCTGGCCCCCGCCGCTCCCAGAAGCAGAAGTAAAACGCACCCATGCATACGCAAAATGCTACCATAAATGCACCCACGGCTGTCGTAAACTGAATTAAATACACACATGAAGCCCTGTTTGAACCGTTGTATCATCTGATTGTTGCACAAGTAGGAACTTTGCTATGGGTACAGTTGGTTTTCAGCAAACTGCATAATTGGACTCAATGAACAGGACGAACCCTGCTAGGTTCAATGCCCTTGAGATGCAGGTGCAGCCGGGTGCTTGCAAATCAAACCCTTCCAGATCACTCGAGACAGTCAGCCAAACCAGAACAAGATGAACTCGGCAATCCTCTGGCCCTTTTCTGTGCTCATTGGCCCTCTTGAGATGGCATTTAAAGGACTCCTTACTAGGCAAAGAGATAACAGGTGAGGAGGATGGGAACTGTAGTCCAAAAAGCAGGAGGAGACAGAGCAGAGAAAGAGCAAAACTATATCAGCCCTGGCTAAACTACTGTACTGTGGCCCAAACATTGCAAGTTTGATTCTAATGGGACCAAGGTTGACTCCACATTTCATCCTTCCAGAGTCAGTTAAATGAGGACCCAGCAGGTTGGGGGCAAAATGTTAATTACCTTGTGAAGCACCCAGAGACTGTGCTAAGTGCTATGGGATGGTATAGTAAAGGCATACCTGTCAAGTTTTGGATTTGGAAATAAGGGAAATTTCCCAGCAAATAAGGGATACTTGACAGCTATGTTTATCCTGTGCTGCCCTCCAATGGCGGCAATAGGGCATTGCAGTCTAATTAATATGGGATGACGGCAGGAAAGAGGGTAAAATAAGGGGTTTTCCCGGCCAATAAGGGATACTTGACAGCTATGAGTAAAGGTCACCCTTGCTCGAAAGCCAGCTGTATCCGACTCTAGGGTCAGTGCTCATCTCTGTGTATAGCTGAAAAGCCAGCGATGTCTGCATTTGCAGATATTTCCGTGGACATGTGGTAGGCATGTCTAGACATTGGTGTGTACGGAATGCTGTTGACTTTCCCACCAAAGCGGTACCTATTTATCTACTTGCAATTTCTTGCTTTCGAACCGCTAGGTTGGCAGGAGCTGGGACAGAGACAAGAGCAGATTCCATCCTGCAGTACTCGGGAATCGAACTGCTGACCTGCCGCCTTCCTTTGAGTGTCTTAACCACTTGAGCCACTGCAGTCCCTATGGAATGGTATATAAGTGCTATGAATAGCTACTAACAGGGTCAACAATTTCCCACAAACTGGCCTGCATGAGATTTAGGGAAGGGCTGTCCCTTTATGGTCAGCTTCGCCAACATTTTCAAGACCTAGTTGTAAGGCTGGTTTCCTGCCCAATTTGTCCACGCTTCGACTCCATATAGCAACACTGGGAATAAGTAACATCTCACTATTCGGATCTTTGCAGTGAGAGTTAGTTGAATTGAATTGAATTGTTTATTTGTACCCCGCTCTTCTAGTGCACGCACCACTCAGAGCGGCTTCCAACAATAAATAATATACAATCTACAATGCATAACATAATAAAAGTACAATGCAATACATAATAAACATAATATCATATAATTATAGTTCTCTACTGCATAACAAATGTGGCATTTTTATGAAGGTGGATCTTGCTTTTTCTATTATGATTTTAATTTCGACCCCATGATTGCACTTTTCATTTAAAATACAGTATCTTCCAAAATCTATTCTCTTTCAGATCACCCCTTTTTTCTTTTATTTCCCATGTTAATTTGTCATTCAATGCTAAAGTCCACATTTCTTTATACCACTCTTCAATCTGTATATTTAGATCACTTTTCCAATTTCTAGCAATACATTGCCTACCCGTTGTAAGCATTATTTCTAATAATTCTCTTTCCTCTTTATTTCCACAAATAGATTCCACATTCGTTAACATGGTGGTACTCGGCCCCAGTTTAATTCTTTTACCCATTACCATTTTTGGATCATTCTTCTATGGGAGGTGAAAGAAACAGACCTGTACCAGATCAAAGTAGTTTTTGGAGATAATATAATGCGCCACTCGGAGTCCTCAGGGCATTGTATATGAACATGGGGTGTTATAAGTTTTCTTTTTGTTGTGGCTTTGTATCCAGAATATTAAGGATGCGGTTGAAGTGGGGTAACGTGAAGGAGTTAGTAGTATTCAAATTTACAAAGATAGTTGGGACAATGTATTAGGATAGGTCGTGATATGTTTTGATTACTTTGTATTTTAGGTATGTTTGTATATGTTTTATTTCTTTGTATTGTTTTATGTACTGTTCATTTATAAAAATTAATAAAAATATATTAAAAAAACAAAAAAAACAGTAAAACCCCAACTTACAAATGCCTTGAGTTACATAAAATTTGACTTACATAATGATTTTGTGCTAAAACCATGCCCCGATTTACACGATTTCCTATGGGTTTGCTTCAAGTTACATAAAGATTCGAGTTGCGTAAAAATTCATTTTCCCTATGGGTTTGCATCGATTTACATAAAAATTTCATTTTTCCTATGGGTTTGCTTTGAGTTACATAAAGGTAAAGGTTTCCCTTGCTCGAAAGCCAGTCGTATCCGACTCTAGGGTGCAGTGCTCATCTGTTTCTAAGCCGAAGAGCCAGCGGTCTGCTTCTGCAGACGTTTCCGTGGTCATGTGGCAGGCATGACTAGACACCGGAGCGCACGGAACGCTGTTACCTTCCCACCGAAGTGGTCCCTATTTATCTACTTGCAATTTCTTGCTTTCGAACTGCTAGGTTGGCAGGAGCTGGGATGAAGACGGGAGCTCATTTCCGTCCTGCAGTACTCGGGAATCGAACTGCTGACCTCCCGCTTCCCAGTCAGTGTCTTAGCGACTTGAGCCACTGCAGCACGCTTTGCTTCGAGTTACATAAAAAGCCTATGGAACGGACTTTTTTTTCGTAAGTAGGGGTTTTACTGTACTCTCAAATGGACAATTCTAACAAACATCACACATTAATTTTCTGTTATGTGATGAAGCCCTTCCTTGATCCGACCCTAAACCTATGTCATTTCCCTGTGCTACTTAACTGCAATTTCTGGTGGGCCAGAATATGGAAGGAAGGCTCTTCTAATCTAAGGC
Source organism: Bradypodion pumilum (assembly GCA_035047305.1). NCBI lineage: Eukaryota > Metazoa > Chordata > Lepidosauria > Squamata > Chamaeleonidae > Bradypodion > Bradypodion pumilum. Next base: position 384,756,462 of record JAWDJD010000003.1, read on the forward strand.
AGAATTCCCTATATGGTTCAATCCACCCACCTGTTCTGGACACGGCTGCCCACCTGAGTCATCAACGCTCAGTAGACCAGGTCAAGTTCTGGTTCTAAGCGATACTCCGTTTGCACCTTCCTCAACGGGGAGCACTGCGGGAATCATCCTGAAAAACTAACTCGTTGGGTTTCCCATGATACATGCATTCCTCTTGGAAAACATCTGGTTCCCAGAGGGAATAAAGGCAGTGATGGCTGCATAGCCCTGGGGGAAGGGAGAGATGTCTGTTTACTGTCAAGCCTCATCAGACACTCAAAATCCTCAAGCAGTCCGTGCGTAAAATCCCAAACAAGGGTGGTTAGTGCTTCTATTGAACCACAACAATAGCACAAGAAGGCAAGCCTTGAGGTTTCGCCAACTCCTTCTTCAGGCGAGCGTTTGTAGGACTTGCAGAGCATAGCAAGCACTTGCTTTGAGAAGAGACGGGAAAATCCTCAAATCGTCCTGGGTAGATGCCGAAGCCTTAAGAAAACGAAAAGCCCAAGATGGAAGCCGCAAACCCGAATCAAATGATCGCTCAGGGGCTTGTCGATAGCGGCAGTTTTCACCTTTAAGCAGGGGTGCCCAAACTATGGCCCAGGGGCCCGCATCTGGTCCTGATGCCAATTCATCCAGCCCACGAAGCCCTCATTGCTCGTATGGGCGCATTTTACTTCCGCTTCCGGGAGTGATGAGGGCTTCATGAGCCGGATGAATTGGTGTCAGGCCGGATCCGGCTCCCGGGCGATAGTGACCAGCCCCCTGAACCACATGGCCGGTCCGTGTCCCGAAATGTTTGGGCACCCCTGCCTTAGAGGATGCAATCTGTTGTTCTTTTTCATTTGTGTGGCCAAAGAAAGCCACTTGCTCTGTGCAACTCAGAAACACAGCACCTGCTTTGGCAAGAAGCAGAAGCACCTGATCCAGGGCAATCACCATTTCAGAAATGCTAGAGAATAAATTTACGACACATTGGGCAGAAAAGCCCACAGTCAATGGATACTGAATTAGAAGAATTGCTTGCCTAGGGAGTGGAGGAAGTTGAGAATTCTCCATATTAGAGTTAACTCTGCTAGGAGATATACCATCACCCAAGGGTTTAGGTCTGCTTTCAGGGGCTAATGGGGGAGCTTTCATGACACCACAGGAAAAAAAGCCATGTGGTTCATGCACAAAAATCCAGAAACATTGCGAATAAGAACCTGTAACACCGTTTATTCTGCACCCTCTTAAGTAAAACTACCTATATACCTCAAACTGGTTATTAAATTTTGCAGCCTTCACCCTGGGCCTTTAGTTTAAGTTAACTATAATTCTTAATTTAATTTAATTTTTAATTTAAATTAAAGTCTTGACGTTTCAACACCTAGCCAGGGCGATTTTTTTTAAACTACTGCCCACCTTAGTTCAACAATGCTCTGCATGTCCACCAAGACTCAAAAGCACGTGCAGGGTTTATGTACATTTACAGTACGGGTGCCCAAACTACGGCCCACAGGCTGGATCCAGCCCCTGACACAATTCATCCGGCCCACGCTGCCCTCGTCGCTCTGGGAAGTGGAAGAAAAACGTGCCCATACTTCCACTTCTGGGAGCGACAAGGGCGGTGTGGGCCAGATGAATTGGTGCTGGGGCTAGATCTGGCCGGTGGGCTGTAGTTTGGGCACCCATGGTTTAAGCAGAGGAAATGTCAGCTTAAATCTGCTGGCTAATTTAGTAGAACACACTCTCTTTCTTCTAATCTTTATAAACTTTTGTCAGTAGTTTTAATGGTTTTTTAATTGCTTTTTAAACTGCGATTGGTTTTATTTTCTGTGAGCTGCCCAGAGTCTTCGGAGTTGGGCGGCAATACAAATTAGAAAATAAATAAATGTCTTCCTGTTGCAAAGCAGATTGCAAGGTGTGTTTTACTTCCGCTTCCGGTGGGAGGAACCACGTGACCGGCCCATGGCCCAAAAAGTTTGGGCACCCCTGATTTACAGGGACTACGAAGAAAGAGTTGTTTCCATGAGTGTTCACATTCTCACAATATTGACGTTTATGTCACAGAATATACAGGTAAAGCCACAGAGCCCTACTTGTGAAATTTCACTCTCAAAGCAAACCTACTCTTACATTTGGTACAAATTTCTCTAAACTTTGGGATTCCTAGGTCAAGGTGTCTCTTCCCTACTTCCCTTTACCCACTCACTGACAAAAACAGGGTCTTTTTGCCCAAAGCCCCAAACGCACAAAGGTCAGCTGAACCTCACACAGTTGAGATCCCAGGGCAAGAGGTGAACGCCTAGTACCGTGATGGCGAACCTTGGTACTCCAGGAGTTCTTGGACTTCAATTCCCAGAAGCCCAAGTCTCTATGAATCCACACAAATGGGTTTAGTGCACATATGTGCAGTAAACCCATTTGTGTAGATTCAGAGAGACTTGGACTTCAGGGAATTGAAATTCAAGAACAGCTTGAGTGCCAAGGTTTGTCATCATGGGTTTAGTAGACATTGTGGAAGAAGCACACTGAGGGTTGGGAAAAACCTTTGGCTAACCTTTTCCAATGAGTCAAGCCACCCTGTGGGCGCATGCTTTGCAGAAGTGGGCATCAGTCCACCAATTCTAACCCATGTTTCCCTCCCCAATGTACATATTTTGAAATGCACCCACCCTGCTGTCCCTCTGGTTCCCAGAGGGTTTGACAATCCATCAGGAAGTGAAATGAGCATGAGCTGGATAATAGCACATGGCAGGTGACTTGCCTGCCAGGTGCAAAAGTTGCAGACATCACAAGAAATCTAGATAGATTGTTAGAGAGAACTGGGAACGAGCCAGTTGTCATGGTACATGTTGGTACCAATGATGTTGGGAAGGCCAAGCGGTCTGTCCTGGAAGCCAAATTCAGGTTGTTAGGAAGAAGATTGAAGTCCCGGACTTCCAAGGTAGCATTTTCAGAAGTGCTGCCTGTCCCTCGCGCAGGACCTACCAGGCAGGCAGAGCTCAGAAGCCTCAATGCGTGGATGAGGCGGTGGTGTCGAGAGGAGGGTTTCAGATTTGTCAGGAACTGGAGAACATTTTGGGACAAGCCAAATCTGTTCAGGAGGGATGGGTTGCATTTAAACCATGATGGGACCAGATTGCTGGCACTCAACATCAAAAAGGCTGCAGAGCAGCTTTTAAACTGATAACTGGGGGAAAGCCGACAGGAGCTGGGCAGCATCCGGTTCGGGAAAGTGTGTACTTGGGTAGTGAGGAGGATGCAAAAATTACTGAGCAGAGCGAGGAGCTAGTCACTAGCATTCTAGCAGAAGGATGCAAGAGGCAGTCTAACAATGCAACTGGACACAAAAGACTGTGTCAGAAAAGCATATATAAATGCTTGTATACAAATGCCAGAAGCCTCCGGAACAAAATAGGGGAGCTGGAATACTTAGCAATAGATAAGAATATTGATATTATTGGTATCACTGAAACCTGGTGGACGGATGATAACCAATGGGATACAGTTATCCCAGGCTACAAACTGTACAGGAAGGATAGGAAGGGGCAAACGGGAGGTGGTGTAGCCTTGTATGTCAAAGATGTGATAAAATCGTATGAATTGGAATATCTAGGTGATTTGGAGTCACCATTAGAAGCTCTGTGGGTAAGAGTACCAGGCCACAAGGATGGTCTAACAGTAGGCATATACTATCGGCCTCCGACCCAAACTCTTGAGGGAGACTGGCAGTTGGAGAATGTTGTAAAGGAGGCATCCAAGAAGGGAAGCCTGGTTATAATGGGGGACTTCAATTACCCTCACATAGACTGGGTGAACTGTCTATGTTCAGCACATGATAAAGAGATAAAGTTCCTAGATATGCTAAATGATTGTTCCCTGGAACAGATGGTTGAAGACCCAACTAGAGGTACAAGAATCCTTGACTTGATCCTGAGTAATACTCAGGATCTGGTGCAAGATGTTAATGTGACTGATCCAATAGGGAACAGTGACCACAACTCAATTATGTTTAACTTGAACATAGACCGCAAGTCACTGATAAAATCTAACACAGAGACCTTAAATTTTCAAAAAGGAAATTTCCCAAAGTTGAGGAAACTAGTAAAAAAGAAGCTGAAAGGGAAAATTGAGAGAGTCCAAACACTCCAAGAGGCATGGAGGCTGTTTACAAAAACAATAACAGAGGCTCAATTGGAATGCATACCCAAAAGGAAAAAGGGCACTGCCAGGTCCAAGAGGACTCCAATGTGGCTTACAAGAGCTGTTCGAGAAGTGATCAAGAGCAAGAAAAGCTCATTTAGAAGATGGAAGGCTTGTCCGAATGAGGCAGAAACATAAGTCCAGATAAACAATAAACAGCAGGCAGAAACATAAATTCTGGCAGAACAAATGCAAGGCAACAATCAGGAAAGCAAAGCAAGACTTTGAGGAGCGTATAGCTAAAAATACTCAGAGAAATAACAAAGACTTCTTTAAGTACATTAGAAGTAAGAACCCAACTAGGAAGGCCATTGGACCATTAGATGACAATGGAAGGCAAGGGGTTATTAAAGAGGAAACAGAGATTGCAGAGAGACTCAATGAATTCTTTGCTTCAGTATTCACTGAAGAAGATAGAGACCACATGCCCAAAACAGAACCTATCTTCGTAGGGAGGGAAACCGAAGAATTAAGCAAGATAGAAATAACCAGGGAGGAGGTCCTTGCATGTCTTGTTAAGCTAAACACTAACAAATCCCCAGGACCAGATGGCATCCATCCACGAGTTCTCAGGGAACTTAAAGATGAAATTGCTGATATCCTAGCCAAAATATATAATCTTTCCCTCAAATCAGGCTTTGTGCCTGATGACTGGAAGGTAGCGAATGTAACACCAATTTTCAAAAAAGGATCCAGGGGTGATCCAGGAAATTACCGGCCTGTCAGTTTGACATGTGTCCCAGGTAAAGTGATGGAAACCATCCTAAAAGATAGAATTAATAGGTACATAGAAGAGGAGGCGCTGCTAAAGGAGAGCCAGCATGGCTTTTGCAAGGGCAAATCATGCCTCACTAATCTGTTGGAATTTTTTGAGAGTGTCAACAAGCATGTGGATAAGGGGGATCCAGTTGACATTGTTTATCTGGACTTTCAGAAGGCTTTTGACAAGGTCCCACACCAAAGGCTCTTGAATAAACTTACCAGTCATGGAATAAAGGGACAGGTCTTGTCCTGGATCAGCAACTGGCTAAGGGACAGGAAACAGAGGGTAGCACTAAATGGACACTTCTCCAAGTGGAGGGAAGTAAAGAGTGGGGTCCCCCAAGGTTCAGTACTGGGACCCCTGCTTTTCAACCTCTTCATAAATGATCTAGAGGTAGGAGTAAAAAGCAAGGTAGCCAAATTTGCTGACGACACTAAATTATACAGGGTAGTGAAAACTGTGAGAGATTGTGAGGAGCTCCAGAGGGATCTCTTGACACTGGGGGAGTGGGCAAAACAGTGGCAAATGAGTTTCAACATTAGTAAGTGCAGAGTGATGCATGTTGGGGCAAAGAACCCCAATTACATTTATAAACTGATGGGGTCTGAACTCTCTGAGACAAACCAGGAAAGGGACCTTGGTGTCCTGGTGGACAACTCAATGAAGGTGTCAACCCAGTGTGCCTCAGCAGTGAAAAAAGCAAATTCAATGCTAGGGATCGTTAGGAAGGGTATAGAAAATAAGTCAGCAAGTGTCATTTTGCCTCTTTATAAATCTATGGTGAGGCCCCATCTGGAATACTGTGTACAGTTCTGGTCGCCATACCTCCAGAAGGATATTATGGAGCTGGAAAAAGTGCAGAGGAGGGCAACCAGAATGATTAGGGGACTGGAACACCTTCCTTACCATCTGAGGCTGCAACGGTTGGGCCTCTTCACTCTTGAACGACGACGTCTAAGAGGTGACCTGATTGAAGTTTATAAAATCATGCACGGTGTGGACAAAGTAGATAAGGAAAAACTGTTTTCCCTATTGCATAACACTAGAACTAGGGGACACTCGATGAAACTTTTGGGTACTAGTTCTCAAACAAATAAGAGAAAGTATTTTTTCACCCAGAGGATTACTGGTCTATGGAACTCCCTGCCAGAAGAAGTGGTGACAGCTGTCAGTCTTGACAACTTTAAGAAAGGATTAGACAAGTTCATGGAGGACAAGAGTATCAATGGCTATAATTATGGATACTTAAGGACAACCTCCGGGTTGGAGAGATAGGCAGGATATCTCTCAATATCATTTCCAGGGAATCCTAAGCAGGTGAAGGCATCTGCTTGGGAATACCCTGAAGGAAATGGTGAGCCACTGTGTGAGACAGAATGCTGGACTGGATGGGCTGTGGCCTGTTCCAGCAAGGCTGTTCTTATGTTCTTATGATGGATGGATGGATGGTTTGATGGCAGTCTCCAGGTCTAGACTTGTCTAGTGAACAAAGCTTGCTGCCTGAGGCCACTGCTTCCAGTTCCACTGTCAGACAAAACAAGACAGAAAGGAAGTCTATGCTCTCTGGACCCCAAAGGGCAGGAAAGACAGGACACACTCCCAACGCAGAGGACTCTCTGTGTCGGGGGCATTTCCTCCAAACCACTTTCTCTGTCACTCCTCTGACCATCAACAACAACAACCCATCTCGGCCTCTAAACATTAACTGGAAGGAATCTCGATTGTCCTGTTCCTTTCTGTTTGCATTTCTAGAAAAGGCCATCTGGGCTAACCCGACAGTCCTCATTTCCAGTTAGGTCTCCTGCTATCTTCTGCAGGGATCTGGGATTGTGAAACAGTTGTACCTACAACACAGCCTTTTGACCCTCGACAGAAACCAAGCCAAAGGTCCTCTTCTTCTTCTTCTGTGTCCTGATCAAACCCTGGACTGCCAAAATGAAGCCACAGTCATGGCTTTGTCGTTGGCCAAACGAATGCCTTGGTCGCATGTTTCTGGCAGTAATTTGCAGATCAGTAAAGGAGTCAGATTCTGTATCTCTCCACGTTCACACAGTGTGTTGTTGTCTGCCACTGGAGCATGTTGGTCTTACATTTAGGCACTCCATCCCTCATCCTATTCAGGGCCCTCCAAGTGACGTTGGGGAGGTTGAGTTCCTCAGCCATCTCCTCCTTTCATAGAGTTCCTTGCCCAGTGAACTTCCTCTATCTTCTAATTTGATGTTGCCCTTGCAAGACCTCTTCTGAACACTGAGCAATCATGATGGAGTTCTGGAACCACCACATCACCCTGGAACAATGATCAATGACCAAATGATACTCAATGCCAAAGTCGGAACATGTAGAATCTTCCCCAGCCCCTGAAAATCTTCTGGGCATGCCTGGATTTGGACCCAAGTCTGCATTTGGACCCAATTCTTTCTTATAAATTTGCCCTGGCTTTCGAGCAGCGTCAAGGACAGCCAATTGTCCTTGAGGGACTTCAATGCTTATTGTCCAGGAGAAGAATCTTGGCAGGCATCACATTTGGATAGGAAATGCTGATTTAATTATTTTAAGCTGCATTTACAAGTCACCTTAGATACACGTCAGCCTATGATGTGTAAAACAACCAAGAGTCCCAACAGAGAGCTATGAAACGGGGGTGTGGTAGGGGGACACAAAATGCAAAAGGCATCAGCCAAGTAATGATCTTAGCAGTGGTCCTTCAGAGTCCTTTCACAGTCTTTGGGAGAGCGAGGTGAACAACCCACCATACATAAGCAGGTTAACACATGCACGGGGAAGGGTTGAAATAAGAATGCAAAAATCACAAACAGGGAAAATCCGTAAGAAGAGCAAAAACAGAAGTCTTTCGAGTGAATCAAAAGCACATCTATTTCAATGTGACCTCTGTGAATTATAAATTACTTCATCAGACACAAGGCGCATTTAGCCACAGGTTTACACATATGTTTTTGCATATGTGGGAAGCCTGTGAAGAAGGATAGTGGAACAGAAGTGCTATAGGGTCCCAAATGGGAAGTCTTTCTTTTCTAACAGAAAGGCAGTAAGGCAGGGGTGCCCAAACTTTTCGGGCTGCAGGCCGGTCACGTGGTTCAGCGGGCCGGTCATGTGCTTCCTCCCACCGGAAGCGGAAATAAAACACACTTAACTTGCAATCTGTTTTGCAACAGGATGGGATAGATTTTAAGCTGCCATTTTCTTTGCTTAAACCAGGGGTGCCCAAACCGGCGCCTGCAGGCCGGATCTGGCCCCCAATGCCAATTCGTCCGTACGGGTGCATTTTACTTCTGCTTCCGGGAGTGACAAGAATGGTGTGGGCCAGATGAATTGGCATCGGGGCTGGATCTGACCAACAGGCCATGGTTTGGGCAACCCCTGCAATAAGGCCTTTTCTCCCAGGTGAGAGGTATTATTTGGTATCTGTAGGTATAGGTCTGTCAGGCAGAAGCTCCCAAAATGAAGAATTGTGGATGTTATGGTCCAAAAAATATGAAAAGTGAAATAAGTAGAGCTGGCTGAAATACCACACTAAGATACTCTTCAGGTGTTATGGCCAAAATCAGGAGAAAAATTACTGACAGCTTCAATAGGTATAGAACAGTGGTGGTGAACCTATGGCACATGTACCCGAGGGGGGACTCAGAGCCTTCTCTGTGGGTGGGCATGCCATCACCCCAGCACAGAATTCGCCCCGCCCATCTGCCCAGCAGCCCAATGGGAGCGCTTCCTCCTTGCCCCCAGCACAAAGTTCGCCCCGCCCCTCTGCAGCACAGACTCTAAAAGGTTCACCCTCACTGGGATAGAAGAATACTGCCAGGGTCAGCTTTTGGGCAACCGCTGTGGTGAAAAACAGGGATCTTTCACAGACAATGGCAGTGGCACTCAGGTGACTACACACCTGTCAACCGCGGCTCCGGACAATCCAGGACCTGCGCAGAACAGTTCTGTGCAGGTTGCTTTTTACGCATGCGTAAAAGCCTTCTACGCATGCGTAAAAGCGACTTGCGCAGAAGGGATGCGCAGTAACGCCTTTCCCCCTGCTGCCAAATTCCAGGGTTTCGGCAGCTCCGAGCAGGAAATGGCGAAAATCGGCGCCAAAAAACAGGAAATCCTGGCCAATCCGGGAAGGTTGACAGGTATGAGTGACTATTGGTCACAATAGGCAATGCTAAACTTCTTCTGGATAATTTATAACTGCTTCGGTGGGAAAGGTAACAGCATTCCATGCGCTCCAGCATCTAGTCCAGAACGCAGTAGGAAAAGAGGGAAAATGACCACAGCCTTTAAGTCTTAAAGTCCTGGACCAAGGCTGCTAATTACTTTTCGAAGGTCATTAATTGAGAAGGCCAGCCTAAGTCAGAAACAACAGCACATATCTACAAGGTAATAAAGAAAAAAATATATATATATCTTAAGGATGAAGGTTCCAGGCTTGAAATGTGGACCCTACAGTTTGTAAAACTTCTGGTTTGTGTATAGATTTAAGTATTGCTGACAAAAGGTGGTGGAGGAAGGAAACACAAAGACACAAACTGGGGGAAAGAAAACAACACACACACACACATACACACACACACACACACACACACACTCCACTGTTTTGCTGCCAACTCATTAACAGTTTTCACCTCTCTCACGTGCTACTGAAAGTCAGGGTCACCCGGTTAAATTGCAAGGCAATAGATTCAGGACAGAGAGACAAAAAGGACTTTGTCAGAACTGAGCGCAGATTTCATTCATGGCATGGGGGGGGGGGGCGGAGGGGGGCGCTGGATGCTGGCCTGAATGCCTTTAAAAGGGGGACTGGATGAATTAATGCAGGGGGAAAGTCCTATGGGTGGCTGCTCATCCCAATGGCCCTATGCTGAGCTCAGAGCCGTTACTATTCCAGGCTAGAACCCATAGAATCTGACATGCTTGTTCAATGAAAGAACTTTTCCAAGCGCTAGACTTGCACTCCACATTTAACAGACCCCCCACCCACCCACCCCACTGTTTTGCAAATGAGATCTGTAGCACCCCACAACCACAAGAAAACCAATTTACAGTAAAACCTCGACTTACAAATGCCTCGAGTTACATAAAATTTGACTTACATAATGATTTTGTGCTAAAACCATGTCCCGATTTACACGATTTCCTATGGGTTTGCTTTGAGTTACATATTCTTTTTCCTATGGGTTTGCTTTGATTTACATAAAATTTTCATTTTTCCTCTGGGTTTGCTTCGAGTTACGTAAAAAAATAATTTTTTCCTATGGGTTTGTTTCGAGTTACAAAAAAATTCGATTTAAGAAAAAGCCTACGGAATGGACTATTTTCGTAAGTAGGGGTTTTACTGTACTAACACCTAAAGGTCCTTCCGGAGACTGCAGTGGCTTAGTGATTTCAATACTGGATTTGACAATCAGAAGTTTGGCAGGTGAGCATTTCGAGGCCCGAGTGCTGAATGACAGAGTGAGCTCCCGTCATCTGTCCTAGCTCCTGTCAACCTAGCAGTTTGAAAGTAAGAAATTGCAAGTAGATAAAGAGGTACCACTTCGGCAGGAAAGGTAATTGCATTCCATGTAATATGGGCAAGCTTGACCTTTGTCTCCAGGAACACATATTCATGCTGAAGGATCTTTCTAAGTAGGATAAATAGGTACTCTTTCGGCAATAAAAGTAACAGCATTCTGTGCGCTTTGGTGTCTAGTCATGCTTGCCACGTGACCATAAAAACGTCTGCAGATACAGACAGTGCTGGTTGTAAATGGAGATGAGCACCAACCCCTAGAGTTGGATACGACTGGCTTTTGAGCAAGAGAGACCTTTAAAGTTCCTTCCCAGGCAGAGGGCTCTTGAGAGCTACCAATATAAAACCCTTCTGCAGAAATTAGGTCTTTCCCTTCTTAATGGATTTTTTCTTTTTAAGCAAGGGTGAAATAATGGCAAAATGACAGCAGTGGAGAGGAAATGAAACAGAAGGAATTGATTTCTGGAAATTACTGCAAATTTCCAGGCATGGGGCAGGCTGTTTTGCACCACAAAATGGTCATTGGGAGTCAGATGCAGAGCAGCTGGTCTAGAATTAGTCAGCAGGTGTTGAAGACTCTCTGTTAACCTCTCTTCCTAAGTGTGGATCCCAAAAGATGGTTGAATTGTACCTAAGGCTGTGATGGCAAACCTTGGCACTCCAGATGTTCTTGGACTTCAATTCCCAGAAGCCCAAGTACAGTGATACCTCATACAACATCCAAACTTGGTTCCACAAGTTTGGACTTTATATGGATTTGGACTTTGTATGAGACATGCAAAATCCTTGCTGCGATGCCTCATACAATGTCCAAATCCTTGCTGTGATGCCTCGTACAACATCATTTCCATAGAGGTACATTGTACTGTAACAGCACAGACTTCAGGGCAAAGTCAAGGAAACTGACAGGAAACTGACAGAACTTTAAGAAAACATTGTCTAAAGGCTAAATACATTACAAAAACATGCTACCCTGATTGTCCAAGAACCTGAAGAATGCTGCAAAAATCCCAGGAATGCTTCTAAAAATTCTGATGAAAAATTCAAAAAAAAATCCAAAATCATGCTCAAAACCACTCTTTGCCTTGTGCAAAACCCACAAGAGCAATGCACGCATGTGTCCTGTCTTTTATACTGCCCAGGCACAATGCAACCTGGGGAAAACTGAATACCTCATACAAAGTCAAGCGACTTTGTATGAGGTAACTTTTTTCAAGAAATTAGGCAATGTTGTATGAATTCGATGTTGTATGAAGCGGACTTTGTATGAGGTATTACTGTATCTGTGAATCCACACAAATGGGTGTACTGCACAGTAAACCCATTCGTGTGGATTGAGAGAGACTTGGGCTTCTAGGAATTGAAGTCCAAGAACGCCTGGAGTGCCAAGGTTCGCCATAACTGACCTAAGGGATTCAAGCCAGCCATCTCCCTCAAATATATTTCATCATTATTTTTTAATGCACGTTTATTTCCCTGGTTGGCTGGATCACTCGGTGAGTTAGGTTGGGAGTTCGATTCACCCAGCATCTCCTGAGAAAAGAGCCAGCCTGTGTAGCTTCGGGAAAGTTGCACCGTCCCAGGAACTCCCCCGCCCCCCCCCAAAAAAAAGGGGGGAGAGAGAGAGAATGGTAAACCACTTCTGTGTATTCTCTACTATGCCATAAGTCAAAATTGATTTGACAGCACAAAATTATCATTGCATTCTCCTTAACACTTCTATATTACCCCATAGTGCTTAGAGCACTCTCTGGGCAGTTCATGAAATAATTAGCATTTCTGCCCCCAACATCCCGGATTCTCATTTACGGACCTTAGAAGGCTGAGTCAACATTGATCCCCGTCAGGACTGAACTCGCAATGTCAGCTGTTTTTGGCTGCAGTGTTACAGTTTTAACGACCAGGGCTCTGAGTAGTTCCTGTTCAACCCACCGTGTCTTGCATAACTGCCTAGGTCCCATGGCCAGACTTCTTTCTTCTCCCTCTCGGTCACTGCTAGGATGACTAGTTCACTTTTGTCTACTGCATACCTGTCAACCGCGGCTCCGGAAAATACGGGACCTGCGCAAACGGTTCTGCGCAGGTCGCCTTCTACGCATGCGGGTAGACTCTTCCGGGTTAACCCTTCCTCCATACAGGCGCGTTTCACTTCCGCTTCCAGGAGCGACGAGGGCAGCGCGGGCCGGATGAATCGCAGTAAACCCATTCGTGTGGATTCACGGGGGACTTGGGCTTCTGGGAATTGAAGTCCAAGAACGTCTGGAGTGCCAAGATTCGCCATCACAGGTATTTAGCTTCTCCATCTTTGACTGCTGAGTATATAATCATTTTGATTTTGTTGTTGGCCATTTGGTGACGTCCATGTGTAGAGTCACCTCTTAGGTTGCTATGACCAGTGCATTCTCTTGGCAAAACACTATTAGACTTTGCCATGCTTCATTTTGTATCCCAAGGTCAAACTTGCCTGTTATTCCAATTACCTTTTGACTTCCTACTTTGCCATTCCAGTCTCCTATGATGATAAAGACATTTTTTGGTGTCAGTTCTAGAAGGTGTTGTAGGTCTTCATAAACTGGTTGACTTCAGCCTCTTCTGCATCAGTGGTTTGGGCAAATGCTTGGATTACTGTGATGTACAATGGTTTGCCTTGAATTTGGACTGAGGTCATTCTGTCACATTACTGTGTTCTTCACTCTTTTATTGACTATTAGGGCCACTCCGTTTCCTCTAAGTGATTCTTGCCCACAGTAGTCCACAGTAGTGGATGTAATGTTCCCCTGAGTTAAATTCGCCCATCCCTGTCCACTTTTAGTTCACTGATTCCCAAGATTTCAATGCTCATTCTTTCCACCACATTTCTGACCACGTCCATCTTGCCTTGATTCATAGGTCTTACATTCCAGGTTCCTATGCAATATTCTTCTTTGCAGCATCAGACTTTTCTTTCATCGTCAGATCCATCCACAGATGGGCGTCCTTTCAGCTTTGGCCCGGCCGCTTCACTCTTTTTGGGGCAACTTGTACTTGTCCTCCGCTCTTCCCCAATAGCCTATTGGACACCTTCCGACCTGAGGGGCTCATCTTCCGGGATCATATCATTTAGCATCATTGATGCTGTCCATGGGGTTTTCTTGGCAACAGTACTGGCATGGGTTGCCAGTTCCTTCACTACTGGATTATGTTTAGTCTGAGTTTTCCACTGTGGCTTATCCGTCTTGGGTGGCCCTACACGTCACAGCCCATAGCCCTATGATGGGAAACCTTGGCACACCAGCTGTTCTTGGCCTTCAATTCTCAGAAGCCCAAGTCCCTGTGAATCCACACAGATGGGTTTACTGCACATATACAGTGTGGATTCACAGAGGCTTGGGGCTTCTGGGAATTGAAATTTGTGGGTTGCCTGCATGAATAATTGGCCAAAGCTTTCCCAAGGGGTTTGCCCGGTCTTGAACACATCTGGGTACCAACCGGACTTTGCTGGAAAGGCAATTGGGATTCGGGCTAGTTAGATAGTTTGGGGGGCAATTCATAAAGCCTTGGCTGGTGGCTACGATAGAAATAGGGCAAAAGTCAAAGGTGATGACTCTAATAGAAATACACAATCCTCCACTTCTGGCTGTAGATTAGGTTGGGCAAATAAACCGCGCTAGACAGCAGAAGAATTAGGCACCCGGAGTCAATACACATGGACTCCGAGATTAGAGCAGGAACAATGGGTTTCGCCAACCCAAGGTAATCCGGTGCGGGTTGTCCAATTAACACCTAGGTACCTTCCTAAGAACCGGCATGGCAGCTGAGCCACCAGAAGAGGTTACGTATGCAAGCCTTCTGTATTAGGGGGTCACGCGCTTCCTAGGCGCGCATCACCACAAGGCAGGGTAATAAATACGTGCCACCCGACCCAGGTCGGGGCTGGACTTCACCGCACGATTGTCTTGCGTGCCTTCCTTGCGGCCAGCCACTCCAACTCCTGAGAGCCATTGCAAGAGAAATTCAAGAACAGCTGGAGTGCCAAGGTTCGCCATCACTGCCATAGCCTCATTGAACCACACAAGCCCCGTAACCACGGCAAGACAACGATCTTTGGGGAGGGTGGGTGGGTTCTGCTATGTACTGCCTCTCCTATGCTGACTGCCTTCCAAGGAAGATTTTTGCAAGGAGCGAACTGCCTTCTCCCTACCTGCTCAAGAGAATCCATTGGTTGAACCTACAACATCCCACTGGGATCAGCATATACACCATGCTTTCAAACCAACTATCTCCCATTTATTCTGACTCTGGTGCCATCATTTTGGCCAATCCAAAACCAGAAGAATCAAAGAAAACATTATTCTGGAAATGTTCTCTAGCTTGTGCAAATTGAGAGATGAAGACACACTCTCCCTTTGAACATCTGTGGACCTTCCATGAATGCGCCTTTCATGGGCATAAAAAGCTGTGAGGACAGACTTACTGTCTGGACCCTCGGAAGTGGCTCATGCTTGCGTGTGGGAAAGCTGTCATTCCTACTGATTTAAAAGAGACAGTGGCAATTAATCTGCTGGGGGCGGGGGGGGGGGTGGAGGACAACCACACACACAATAAAAACTGGAACTTCTGATGTTCGACATTTTGTCCCCCAAGTGTCAAATATCTCATCCTTAAGTGAGATGCTAGGAAAGATGATGGCCGTTAGACTCAAGGCAATTTAGGATTATGTTGACTGCAATTAATTTGGCTCCATTCCAATCTGTCTGGGAATGGGCAGAAACAGCCTTGCATGCATTAGCACAGTGGGGGCAACATGGATTCCTCCATGTCTGTTCAGATGCCCTTGACTACATGCACCCTTTGGGCCCCACGGGGGGGGGGGGAGATAATCAGCATGCAAAGAGAGAGATCAAACCGAGACGCCTACAAAGTGGGAGTTAAAACCCTCCCAGTTGCACCCCAAAAAAAGGGATTTTTGCAAAACTAGAAAGGAATTTCCCGGGGCCATGTTTCCCTCAACGACAAGCTCACAATTGTAAAAGGATGTGAGTGACAGAAATCATGTTGGAATAAACAAAACAAACATCTCACGATCAAACACATTTTTTCCACACAGGCCACACTTCAGTTCCAAGAGAGGAATAAAACTAAGAGATTACGGAGAAGAGAGTATGTTGGAGATCATAAAGGGATTTGGAAAATGGTGAGCATTGATTTACATGTAAAACCCGCACCAACCCCGGGACTCTCAAACTAACACAAACTCCCCAATATTGGCATGGGTGTGTAGATAGATAGGACCCTTCCAGCTTCTAAAGGGGGTGACGTTCAGGCTTCCCCTCTGCCAACATTGCCTTTTTAATTTGGGAACTGGTTTGCAAATGCTTTGCAATATTGTGATCTACTTTGCAATTTTGAAATGGAAAGCCATAAACATGAGAAGGTCTTAATTTCTTAAATAATAACAAATAAATAAATAAAAATGCCGGGATGTTTTGGGGCAGGGAGACCACCACACCGCCTTTTTTCCGCTTCGCCACTCACTGTCTAAGCATTGTATTTTCCCCAACACATACATACACACAAATGCCCCCCAATGCCATACTGACCCTCTGGGCTGGTATTGCAAGCGCATCCGGTCTTGTTGCTTTGGGCACATCGTCCACAGAGCCAGAGGACGGGGCTCCCCTAAGCCCAATGGCCTCCTCCTCTTCTCCGCTGGCCAGCCGCTGATAAACCGATTTCTCCCCCATGACACTGGGTTGCAAAAGTCCATAAACCACAGGCCCGGGCTGTGGAGACAAGCAGCAAACTGCCCAAGGCCACACACTATAGGCTGGTGATCTCTCTCACCTGGGGGCCATCTTTCTTTGCCTGTCCGAAGCAAGGCGGCCCTTCCCCGGCCGGTCAGGGGGCAGTTTGGGGAGCTCAGGGCCCCTCGCAGGCAGGCAGCCGGCAGCAGGAGAATCCGGGCTGAGCTGTCAGAGCGCCTGGCATCCCCACTACTGGTCCCCGTCCCTGCATCCTGTTGCCATGGTGACACAGAGGAGCGCTCTCTCTGTCGCTGGGTGGAATGGATGCAGGGATGCTCACGGCAGGGCCGCTGCCAGTCCTATTGGGGGGGGGGGAGGATGATGCAATGAAAGGAGGAGGGAGGATTTCCCAGCAAAAAGCAGGCGGGCACAAACGGCAGGAGGGAGAGAGGGAGGGAGGCAGAGAAAAAGGGTGAGAAAAAACCCACAGTGTTTCCACCCCATGCCCCCCAAAATGCAGGAGTCATAGGAGGAGAGGGCTGAGGGTGATGGTGGCAGTTGTCCTAAGCCAACCAGGCACAAGGGGAGGGGGTGGGGGAATGGGTGGTAAGTGACACCCCCCCCCCAAACCTCTTCTGGCTGAGGTAGCATGTGCTGGTGTGTGTGTGTGTTCCTGAACATCCATGCTCATTCTTCCCTCCCCCATCAAACAAGCATGCACACAGAAGAGGAAGGAGCATTGCTTTACATGCCTCCATTTTAAGCTGTAATGCCTCTTCTCTGCACCAGCCAGGATAGCAGGGAATGGGGGAGCAGAGTGTGTGTGTGTGTGTGTTAGGGGTCCCCCAATGTCTTTGCACTCTAGGTGGGGAAAGGAGGGGTAACGTACTTGAGTACCGCGTCTATTGGCTAACTAGAATCACGATTTCTCCAAAGCATCAGGCATTTTTAGAGGAAGATGTGAAGCAGCAGGAGAAGGAAAGGAAAGGGGTGACTCCAGGAGACACCCCACCCCTCTTTAAAATAAAAATAAAAAGCTCAAGCAGTATCAAGGGGGGCGCATTTCATCTCCCTCCCTGACTCCTTGAAATCCTTCCATTAAAATTGAAGTTAATACTCTGGGGAATTGGAGGAAGTTTCTTTTCAGATTTGTCTTTTTTCTTTATTCAATAAACTAGATTGTTTTAGTATACAGTAATTTCTTTTTTTTCTGATCTTTCTCTCTCTCTTTCTCTTCTCTTCTTTCATCTTTTTCTTTCCTCTTTGAATGTTAGCAGATATTATTTGTGTTATTCAGTTGAATTTATGCACAGAATGTATTTACATTTGGCTAACGTGCCTCTGCTATTGTGTGTGTGTGTGTGTGTGTGTGTGTGTGTGTGTATAATATTGTATATTGTATTGTATATACAATATATACAATATTATATATACAATATATATATAATACAATAGCAGAGGCACATTAGCCAAATGTAAATACATTCTGTGCATGTATATATATTGTATAGTGTGTGTGTGTGTCTGTGTGTGTGTGTGTGCGCATGTGCGTGTGCATATATATATATATGTGTATACACACACACACACACACACACACACACACACATATATACATAGGAAAAGAAGAAGAACCTAGGATTATCACAGGATCATCACAGGACTGAAGATGGGGCAAGCAGTGGGTTACTCAGTAAAGAGGAAATCTAATTAGGCTACTAAAGCCTCAGAAGTAATTAAGAACTTGTTCATAATTGACAAATGCTGGAAATGCCTGGATACAGTTCTTGGCCTGATAGGAAAAGGCTGTCCCCTTCCTTGCCATTTTCCCCAGGAAGAGGTTAATTCCTGGGAGTGAAAAAGCCAACAGGGACACGGCATGAATGCAGGAAGAAGTATGCACCTACACCAAGGTCGTCATCTCATGCTCTCAAAGGCATGCACTTGTTATTTCACCTGGGAGTGTAAATTGCACTCTTTACTGGGAAGATGTGCTACCTCACAGCGATCCACCCAATGCCCATGCAAGGAGACGGAGACCTTTCTGCTGGTCCAAGGGAGAAAATGATGCAGGAAGAGTTAGGAAGATGCTACCTAGGAGCACCAGAGGGATGTTGCTAGACTCTTATTTTATCACTCACATGCAGGTTGGGAACTTCAGCCTGTCCAGGCAGGAAACCTCTGACATTGGATGCTGTCCTGAATGCCGATGCACACCAGTCACCTGGGGACAATGGAGTGAGGGTGGTTGTGGGTTGGAGAAGACTCCTTCCCTTCAGGCCCTGCTTGTGGGCACTCCTGAAGCATCTCATGGGCCCAGGTGAGTCCAAACACCTGGACTTGTAGCCTCCTGCTCACAGTTACTGTCTTCTTCACTTGCAAGCAAACGTGGAGAGGGGGATACAGGCAAGTAGGGGCTGCTGGCACCTTTGCTCCCAACTAGTTAATTTCCTCCCAACTAGTTGTGTTAGAAAAGCACCTGTGGCGGAAGATCCATTGCAACGGGATATTTTTTTTTAAGGGCAGGAGGCTTGGGTTGAAAAAAGAAACAGGCTGAAGATTTAAACTTTCCTTGCAAGAAGGGTTGCATCTGGATCAGGTCTTCAGGTGCAAAGTCAATGTCGCCCTTGCTCGAAATCCAGTCATATCCAACTCTAGGGTTCGGTGCTCATCTCCGTTTACAGCCAAAGAGCCAGCGCTGCAGCTGTTTCCGTGGATATGTGGCAGTCATGACTAGACACCCGAGTGCACACAACACTGTTACCCTTCCCACCAAAGTGGTACCTATTTATCTACTTGCAATTTCTTGCTTTAGAACTGCCAGATTGGCAGGAGCGGGGGGACAAAAACGGGAGCTGTATTGCTCATAAATTTCAAAAAGTGACCTGAGGTTAAACTGCATGCTGTGGCCAAAATGCTATTACAGATGACTATGTGCAGAGTGATAAGAAACATAAAGTCCTCCATTTGTCTCGCCCTCTATCCCTGGCAGTGGGTTATCTTTTTGCTGGACACATTTCACTTACCAGGGGGTGGGTGGGTGGGTGCCCAACTTTGGACAAGTATGGATAGTAACCTCAGCCTTCTTCTCTTCCAGGAAAGCAAGCAGCCAGTAGTGGTGGGATTCAATTTTTTTTACTACCTACTCTGTGGGTGTGGCCAGGCCAGGGAAAGCCCTGCGTTGCACACGAATTAGGACTACTTTATTTCCAAACTTGGGTGGCTGGCGAACTGGGGCGAACCTGCTGAATCCCACCACTGCAAGCAGCCCGATTCAAACACCAATGCATCAATGCAAGACCCACGTGCTCGGGTGGCATTCTGCACAAAGGGCTCCATTAACATCCCAGTTCAGGAACCACATGGAGTCAGAAAGAGATCAGAGGGAAAAGGTCCTAGCAAGGAAACGGATGGTGTGGTCCTGTGGCCAGCAGGTGTGCTAACATGGGCTTCTGATAACTGAAGTCCAAGAACACCCAGAGGACCCCAAGGCTGAGAAACCATGAAAGAAGACAGTATGGGACAGACCCCTGGGAAAGGTGCGGCCTTCCAGATGCAACTAGACCCCAGCTCCCATCAGCTACTGTACAACCAACACAGCTGCTGGAAACTACAGACAACAAATGTAATCCCATGTTGTTGATGTGCAGTCACATAGTCGAGTCCGACTCTTTGCGATCCCATGGAGCACAACATACCAGTCTCCTCTGTCATCCTCTGGAGTCCGCCCAGATCCACGCGTACCATGCCAACAATGCTTTCTAACCATCTCATCCTCTGTTTTCCTTCTCCTTTTGCCTTCAATCTTTCCCACTATCAGGGCCTTCTCCAGTGAGTCCTCTCTTCCCATTTGGTGCCCAAAGTCCTTGAGCTTCAGCTTCAGTGTTTGTCCTTCCAAGGAGCAGTCAGGGTTGGTTTCCTTCGGGATGGACTGGTTTGATCTCCTTGCAGTCCAGGGGACCCTCGAAAGTCTCCTCCAACACCACGTCTATTCTTCTGCGCTCAGCCTTCCTTAGGGTCCAGCTCTCACAGCCATATATTACTACTGGAAGACCATTGTTGGGTTAAACCCCAGAGTCTTTGTATTCCCATTGAGGAATGGCAATGGGGACTTTGCAAACAATGGGTGGAAACGCAAGTTCTGCGGAAGAGCTGGAGAACACGCAGACATCTGGTTGTATGCTGACTTCAGGTTCCACCAGCCCTAACTATCACAGCAAATTGGGGGGCAGGTAAAAGAGCTGGATTCCAGTAAAATCCCTAAGGGGACCCTTTAAAGGTAAAGGTAAAGGTCGTCCTTGCTCGAAAGTTAGTCATATCCGACTCTTGGGGTCGGTGTTCATCTCTGTTTATAGCCAAAGAGCCAGCGCTGTCTGTATCTGCAGACGTTTCCATGGACATGTGGCAGGCATGACTCAACACCGGAGCACACAGAACGCTGTTTATCTTCCCACCAAAGTCGTACCTATTTATCTACTTGCAATTTCTTGCTTTTAAACTGTTAGGTTGGCGGGAGCTGGGGCAGAAACGGGAACTCACACCATCGTGCAGTACCTGGGTCTCAAACTGCTGACTTTCCAGTCACCAAGTTCAGTGTCTTAACCACTAAGTCACTGCAGTGCCACAAGGGGACCCATTACCCTTCTGCAATTAAGGCCATTTCTAGAGCTCTGTTCCCTTCTCCAATGGATTAAATAAAAGATGAGTCCTTTCAAGAGTATTCTCTTCCTCTCTGTTCTTGCCTGCAATGCTTGTGAGTGCGCTCATCCGCATATTCTTGCATGTTCATCTGCTGAGGTGGAAAAAACCGTGCAGCTGCAAACACGTGAAGGGGAGGCCCCTCCTGCCTACGTACACGCCTGTCACCACACCAGCATGACAGGAATTTAGGAAGCGTGCCAGGCTGCTGCGGGCGGAAGTGACGGAAGGCTGGGGAGGATGCCAACTTTGGTCTCCCAAGCCTGGGAGGAACGCGGGTCAGACAAGTGTGCAAATAGATAGATGTGGAAGCTTTATTTAGGGGGAAGGGAAGACAGGGAACAGAGGTTGTTCCACTCTGTCACCCAGATTGGAGGTACAGTATTGAGAATGTGGGACGGATGTAGGAGAGCTTAGGGGGATTACAGGGCTTAAGCGTTTGTCAGCCAGCCTAGTTAATGAAGCCATGCGCATAGTGACAGGATGCCTCAAAACTACGCCAGCTGAGAAAATATATTCTCTTGTTGGTATCACTTCACCTAAGATAAGGAGAGATGGAGCAGCAGAGACAGAGAGAACTAAGCAAGAGAAAGACCCTGAACATCTCCTGAATGGATATGAGCCTCAAATCCGCCGGCTCAGACCCAGGAAGAACTTTCTGGCAAGAACAAATATTCTTAAAGGCACACAACAGCAAAAGCACATTAGAAAATGGAGGGAGGAGTTCACCGGGTAAAGAACATCATTGAAGGAGGATATGGCAGAGGAACTCAACCTCCCTCACGTCACCTGGAGGACCCTGAATAGGCTGAGGGTTGAAGTCCCTAAATACAAGACCAACATGCTCAAGTGGGGGCTGCTGGCAGACAACAACATGCTGTGTGAATGTGGAGAGATACAGAATCCGGCGCATTTGCCGGTCTGCTGACTACTACCAGAATCATGCACCAAAGAGGATTTAATTTTGGCCACCAGCAAAGCCAAGAATGTGGCTTCATATTGGCAGTCCATGGAAGAAGAAGCCAGCCTAGTTCCTGAGCTCACTGGTGAGAAAACTCTGGCAGCTGTAGTCCAAGGAGCCAATTCTTCCACACACATACCTGGAAGCTCTAATTCTGCAAGTTAGACTATAAGACACCAATCCTGTTGCGTAGTTGTGCCTACACAAGAGCAATAATATCATCAACACATTGCTACTAATTAAGGAATCCTCCTTTAATGCAGGGTGGTGTACAACGTCAACTCGCTATGCATGAGCTGCACACAATTTGAAATTGAAGCCAAGGGTTCTTAATAATAATAATAATAATAATAATAATAATAATAATAATAATAATAATAATAATAATAATAATAATAATAATAATAATAATAATAATAATACTTGCCATTCTGCCTGAGCCTTCTTGGAGCTGACATCTAAAGCAGGTTTTCTCAACCTTTGGGCCCCAGATGTTCTTGGACTTCAATTCCCAGAAGCCCTGGTCAGTAGGTGTGTGACTTGGGCTTCTGGGAATTGAAGTCCAAACACACCTTGAGAGGCCCAAGGTTGAGAAACCCTGATCTAAAGCATCTGGAAGATCAAAAGCTGAAAATGACCCTTTTGATGCATACCGAATAGGGAGCTAGATTTCCTAACCCAACAATCCAGATTCATTCTGGAAATGTGTAGCATATGGTCCTCATGATCTTATGAAAGTAACAGCTGGAAAACAGCTTGTTCTCCAGTAAATAAAATATGTCCTCCATCTGAAACGTTTGCCCTGAGTTTTGAGTCTTTGGGAGCTACTGGGAGACAGTGGAGGCCTCGGAGGGGAACAGACCTACTCGTGGAATACTGTATAGTCACAGTGAGAGCAAATGCCACGGAGGAAGGAAAGGTTTGGTTTGACTGGGAACAAGGCAAGAGTGGGGAATCACATAATGTTTACAGGTTAGGTTGCCCTTGCTCAAAAGCCAGTCGTATCCAACTCTAGGGTTCAGTGCTCATCATCTCCTTTTCTAGTCAAAGAGCCAGCACTGTCTGCATCTGCAGATGTTTCCATGGTCATGTGGCAGGCAGGACTAAACACCAGAGTGCAAGGAATGCTTTTTACCTTCCCACCGAATGTGGTACCTATTTATCTACTTGCAATTTCTTGCTTTTGAACTGCTAGGTTGGCAGGAGCTGGGACAGAGACAGGCGCTCACTCCGTCGTGCAGCACTCGGGTCTTGAACTGCTGACTTGCGGACCTTCCAGTCGTTAAGTTGAGCATCCTAGCCACTAAGCCACCACAGGTTAGGGCATCAAGAAAACCAAAACAGTCTTCTTCCTAATGAATAGCCAGTCCTCCCATACCAACTCCTTTGTGGCATGTGAGATTATCACCACAATCCCGTTTTTGCTCTTCTTCATGCACCAGTTTTATAGGTGACTGGACTCTTCTGTCTTGACCATTTCCCATGCCCTCCTATTTGGGATTGTGCTCCAGATAAATGAACGATCCCCGTCCTTGCCTTTCTGAAATGAGCATCCTCAGAGAAGACAAATGAAACTGCAAATAATGCACCATGTCAGGTTATCATCATACCTTCCCAAACCTGACACTTCTCTCTGAAGCCTTCTATCTATTTCACCACAAAACAGCAGGTCACACTGTTCTAGCAAACTTCCCAAGAGTGGAACTATATTTTACCTGGAGAAAAATGGAATGGACCACAGCAACCATAGATCCCAGAACAAGTTTTCCCTACCCCTCAATAACCCAAGGTACTAGGGTTGCTGTGTTATATCAGATGGCTTATTATGACTCAACTCACATTGCTATGCTGCCCAACTTTTCTGCCACTCTTCAATCCACATTGGTGGCCATCACTGATAGGTCATGAGGAAATGGTCACCCAAGAGCCATGCAGCTTGAGATACAATAAAACTCCTTCCCAGGGCAGTGTACTGTGTTAGAAATCACAACCAACCCACATGTTGGATATCCTATGGGATGATTGTTCCATGGTGCATTTTATAAGAATGTTAGAGAAGCCATGCTGGCTCAGAGGTTCATAACAAAGCAAAGCAATCACACTTATATACTGCTCCATATCCCGTGAACCTATAGCACGAATGCCAGAGATGGCACTCAGAGCCTTCTGTGTGGGCACCCGTGTGGGCACCTGTTATGTATGACAAATTGTGTCGGTAACATTTTGAACATTCAAACTGCCGAAGGAACCGCGCAAATTACTGCCAAACAGCCACGCTGTTTGACAGCCGCAAAATCTCGGCAGCTTGCGTAATATCGCAAGACTTCGAGCGCACCAAATTCAAACGGCGAGAAGCGCGCACCAGAGCTGTCAAATGTACCTACTATTGTAACATATATTTGAATCACCCAATAATGTTTATTCCCACTGTTTTGTATCCAGTTTATTGTGTATATAAGTCCCCGTTGTTCCCCTCCAAGTTATGTTCAGACCCCAGAAGTAAAAGAGCTGTATTTCACTACGCTGGTTGTCGCCTCCAGTTTCTGAACACCAAAGCACCCCAGCACAGAGTTTGTCCCGTCCTTCTGCTCAGCAGCCTAATGGGAGTGCCTCCTCCCTTCCCCCAGCACAGAGTTCCCTCTGCCCACCAGCCCAATGGGAGCATTTCCTTCCTCCCCTGTTGCTGTGTTGGCACTTTGTGATAAATAAGTGGGTTTGGGGTTGCAGTTTGGGCACTTGGTCTCTAAAAGGTTTGCCATTACTGGAGTACACCGTAAGCCAGTGACTCAACACCAGTGACTCAACACCAATTGTTGAGCAGTGGTAAATAACCAGACTCCCCAAAGGGACCAATGGCTATGGGTGGATGAGCCCCTTTAGGTGGGATGATGATCCTCCTCAGTGGAGGAAATGCCACTGGAAACCATCCTATTGAGCCCAAGGGCAAAATGAGTGGATGAGGAACTCTGATTCCCAACAGTCATGTAGGCAGAAGAGGCCATGGCAGATGGACGGGCTGCGAAGGTGCACCTTGTCCATATCCTCAAGACTGCGGCAGTCCATTGCAGTCCTGGTGTCAAATCCTGCATGTCTCATTTCATACGTGCCATAGGAGATGGCTCCATGATCACAGTGTGTGGGTCACTTCATGGCACCAATGACTTTTCCTGTTTGTCAAAAATGATTTCCAGGGAAAATGTATACTCGGATATGAGTAGCATCTGATGACGACAACTGCCCCATAGTACTTAGTGGACCCTCTGGACGGCTTACAAGTTAATTAATATTTTGCCCCCAACATGCTGGGTACTCATTTTACCGACCTTGGAAAGATGGAACGCTGAGTCAACCTTGATTCCTGGCCTGGATTGAACTCACAACCTTTTGGTTGCAGTACAGCAGTTTAACCCCTGCACCACCGGTTTGTCGAATCCAACATCCTGTTCCCACAGTGAACAATTGGATGTCTCCACAAAACCCACCAATTTAAAGGATGAACACAACAGAATTTTCCTGGTCCACCAAGTACTGCATAGAACATCCTTCCTCTGACATCTGCCGCGACACAAACCACCCACCTCATCACACTCAAAAAGCCACACAAGTTAGTTACAAATGATGAACCCAAACACACACATGTGAAATCCCTGCACAGGGGCACGGCATCATGAAGCTACTCAGAACATGAACGGGAATTGGCCACAAAAACTTTCTGTAAAAATGCTAAAGCACCCCTTTTTTTAATGGATTGCTCAGCAGTTTAGGGATCTAGCATTTGAGCCAGAGGTTGGAAGTTCTGCACAGTTTTGTGCCTCATGGAAGAAGAGCCAAACTTGTGTGGCCGTGGGCAAGCTGCACAGTCCCAGGTAAACCACTTCTGTGTATTCTCCACCTAGAAAATCTGGGAAGGGTTGCTATAAGTCAAAACTAGCATGCTATTATCATCAAAAGTGTAGACAGTCCACCAGTTGTTGTTATTATTACAAAATTCTACCATTATATTCACAGTGAAAGACTGGTATAAAATTAAAAGTTCAAGATCGGACCAAGGACCTAAGAACTGTTGTCTAGTATATAGGCATTTCCTAGTAAAGTTGTAAAGGGACTGCAGTGGCTTAGTGGTTAAGATGTTGAGCTTGATGGCTGGAAGATCGGCAGGTCAGCCGTTCGAGACCTGAGTGCTGCACAAAAGAGTGAGCACCCATCATCTGTCCCAACTCCTGCCAACCTAACAGAAAGCAAGAAATGGCAAGTAGATAAATTGGTACTGTTTCAGTGGGAAAGGTAGCAGCATTCCATGCACTCTGGTGTCTAGTCATGACTGCCACATGACCACAGAAATGTCTGCAGATGCAAAAATGGAGATGTGCACCAACCCCTAGAGTTGGATACGACTGGCTTTTGAGCAAGGGAGACCTTTAAAGTTCCTTCCAGGCAGAGGGCTCTTGAGAGCTACCAACACAAAACCATTCTACAGAAATTAGGTCTTTCCCTCCTTAATGGATTTTTAAAAAAGAAATAATAACAAAATGACAGCAATGGAGGGCAAATGACAGGACTCTAAACAGAAGGAAATGATTTCTGGAAATTACTGTAAAATCCCAAGCATGAGGATGTTTTGCACCACGAAAGGGTAGTAAAGGTAAAGCTGTTTTCTAAATTATATAGTATTGCAGGATGGGTTCAGAAGAGGCAGGGGGACCAGAGACCACATTGCCAACATACGTTGGATCATGGAGAAAACAAAGGAATATCAGAAATAAGTCTACTTCTGCTTCATTGACTACACCAAGGCCTTTGACTGTGTGGACCACAACAAAATGTGGCAAGTAATTAAAGAGATGGGGATACCAGAGCACCTCATATGCCTCATGAGAAATCTGTACATGAGTCAAGAAGCAACAGTTAGGACAGAACACAGAAAGACGGAGTAGTTTAGAATAGGAAAAAGAGTAAGACAAGGCTGCATTTTATCACCCTGATTATTCAATCTATACACAGAGCACATAATGCGCAATGCAATGATGGAGGGATCACAATATGGGATCAGAATTGCTGGGAGAAACATCAACAATTTGAGATATGCAGACGATACCACCCTAATGGCAGAAAGTGAGGAAGATTTAAAGAAGCTCTTGATTGGGTCAAAGAAGAGAATGCAAAAGCTGGTTTGAGACTCAACATCAAGAAAACCAAGATAATGGCAACAGGCCCCATCAGTCCCTGGAAAATAGATGGGGAAGAAGAGAAGCAGTGACAGATTTTACTTTCTTAGGATCAAAGATCACTACAGATTGTGGTTGGAGCCATGATATAAAAAGGTGACTGATTATGGGGAGACAAGCGATGAGAAACCTGGGGAACATAGTGAAAAGTAGAGACATCTCACTGCAAACAAAGGTCCGCATAGTCAAAGCAATGGTATTTCCAATGGTAATGTATGGCTGTGAGAGCTGAACCATTAGAAAGGCTGAGCGAAGAAAAATAGATGCCTTTGAGATGTGGTGCTGGAGGAGAGTTTTGAGAGTCCCCTGGACAGCGAGGAGAACAAATAGGTCAATATTAGAAGAGATTAGCCCTGAGTGCTCATTATAAGGTCAAATAGTAAAGATGAAGCTGAAGTATTTTGGACATCAAATGAGAAGAGAGGATTCACTTGAGAAGGCCTTAATACTGGGGAAGGTGGTGGGCAAAAGAAAAAGGGGACGGCCAAGGATGAGATGGCTAGATGGCATTGTAGATACAATGGGTACGGAGTTGTGTGGACTGAGGAGGATGGTGAAGGACAGGGGTGCCTAGAGAGTGATGGTCCATGGGGTCGCAAAGAGTCGGAATCGACTGTGCGACTGAACAACAACAAATTGTTACTACTGTTACTACTGTTACCTCCACCTCACCAATTGACCCACACTGTGTAAACCACCTTCTGTCCAACAAGGGGAGAGGCCAAGCCCTGTAATAATAATAATAATAATAATAATAATAATAATAATAATAATAATAATAATAATAATAATAATAATAATAATAATAATAATAATAATAATAATAATAATAATAATAATAATTTCGTGTCAGAAATTATTCTGGGTTGAAAGGATTTTTTGCTGGAGGAACTCGGTTCAGGGGATGCCCGAATGAGGCTCCTTTCATGTCCCCAAGATCTTTTTCCCACCGAAGTGATCCCTACTTATCCACTTGCCATTTCTTGCTTTCAAACTTCTAGATTGGCAGGAACTGGGATGGAGACAGGTGCTCAAACCATCATGCAGTACCCTGGTCTCAAACTGCCAACTTGCCGGCCTTCCAGCTAACAAGGCGAGCTTCTTAACCACTGAGCCACCGCAGCCCCTAGCCCCAGAACGAAACCCTGAAGGCTTAACCCAAACTCCACAGAAGGTTAATCCACCAGCTTTGAAGATGCTCCACAGTTAATTCCAGAAATGAATCTGATTCAGGGTTCAACCATCCGTGGAGCTTCTGTTGCCTTGTTGGGAACCGTAGAGACCCCTTTCCCCTTTAATGCCACAAGAGACTTCTCTCTCTAGCAGGGCACAACTGCTATTTTGCAATCATGGCAAAACTTAGCAGTTAGTCAACAGACATATTATCGAGGTACTCAGTCTTCTGAATGGTAGTAAGAGTCACATTATTATGCATGTTATTACGTGCATGACAAATAACCACCTTCAAACAACCCTACAACACACCATGTGTTACATTGAGAAGGCACCCAAGTGGGCAGGCAATATTTGGTTAATATTTACAATAGTTTTGCAAGGTGTGATAGCCTAATCCAGGAGTGCCCCAACTTTTCGGGCTGTGGGCCAGTCATGTGGTTCAGGGGGGTGGTCACTATGGCCCGTGGGCCGGATCTACCACCCAATGCCAATTCATCCGGCCCGCAAAGCCCTCGTCGCTCCCGGAAGCGGAAGTAAAACGAGAGACTCCACTGTTCCCAGCAGGGGAGAAAATTCTGTCTCTTGTCCAAGTTTATGGGATTGTTCCCAACAACCCACACACAGAAACATGCGCACACAGAAAGGGACACCCTTTGCTTTGTGGTCTCTGATGACGGCTTGTTTTTGATTCTAGCTAAGCTGCCTTCGCACCAAAACCAGTTTCCGTCCCACAGGAAGTTCAGAAAGCGCTGGGGAGCCCAGCAGATGTTTGGTTGGGGAGAGAGAGAGGGAACCCAAACAAAGATCAAAGGTTTGCGCGCAAGCCCTTGAGACAGGTTTGAAGTCTGAGTCCCAACAAGGGGAAAGGTGGGAGGATGGAAGGCCAACATCTGGATCGACACTCACCTCCTGCATCCCTTCAGGTAGGTGGTCTCAAAGCTCAGGTGGCCACTTGCCCATCACACCAGCGCTGGCACATCTGTCCAGGAGTTGTGATCTTCTTCTCTTCCCCTCCCTCCCTCCCTACCCAAAGGCAGGCAGCCACAGACGCCTCCCAATTGGCCAGCCGGCCACGTGACCATGACTTCACCCACCCTGGCATGTGAGGAGGAAGGTGGCCATTCATCTCATTAGCAACGGCAAAGGCAGGCAGGCATGTGGGTGGTGCCCAAAGTCTCTGGGAGAATGTGTCGCAGGGAGGGAGGGAGCCTGGCCGGTCGGGTTGGATTCCCTAGAAAGGCCTGCCTCCTGCGCATCACCTTTTCAACCTCTGCAGGCAAAGCAACGTTTGCACCCAAACATTGAGTGACCCGATAAAAGGCATCACCTTCCTCCTGCATTTGCACCCAAACACACACACACACACACACACAATCCCTGGAGGCACAATGCTGGAGAGCACCAGAGAGACTAGTATCCACTTCTGTGCAAACTCAGTACAGCAGCTAGTACAGTGATGGTGAACCTTAGTACTCCAGGTGTTCTTGGACTTTAATTGCCAAAGGTCCCCTGTGAATCCACACGAATGGGTTTACTGCGATTTATCTGGCCCGCGCTGCCCTCGTCGCTCCAGGAAGCAGAAGTAAAACACTAATGACGATGTAAAGGTAAAGGTTTCCCTTGCTCGAAAGCCAGTTGTGTCTAACTCTAGGGTTCAGTGCTCATCTCTGTTTCAAAGCCGAAGAGCCAGCGCTGTCTGCTTCTGCAGACGTTTCCGTGGTCATGTGGCAGACATGACTAGACACCAGAGCGCACGGAACGCTGTTACCTTCCCACCAAAGTGGTCCCTATTTATCTACTTGCAATTTCTTGCTTTCGAACTGCTAGGTTGGCAGGAGCTGGGACAAAGGCGGGAGCTCACTCCGCCCTGCAGTACTCGGGAATCAAACTGCTGACCTTCTGCTTCCCAGTCAGCATCTTAGCCACTTGAGCCATTTACGTTATGAAGCAATTAATAATACAACTATCTCGGCTAGTTTTTATATGTCCTTGTGCCAGATTGCTCTAGGGCCGCGATGGTGAAGCCCAAGCCCCCGTGAATCCACACGAAGGGGTTTACTGCAATGCATTCGGCCCACGCCGCCTTTGTTGCTCCTGTAAGGGTTGACCCTTCCTCCGCACGGGCGCGTTTTACTTCCGCTTCCGGGAAGATAATAATGAAGTAAAACGCGCCCATAAGGAGGAAGGGTTAACCCTTCCAGGAACAACAAGGGCGGCGTGGGCCGGATGAATCGCAGTAAACCCATTAATGTGGATCCACGAGGGCTTGGGCTTCTGGGAATTGAAGTCCAGGAACATCTGGAGTGCCATGGTTCGCCATCATGGCCCTAGGGACTGGAAAAGTTAGTGGTTTGGTGTCAGACTACCCAGAATTCTCTGCCAGCAAGGTCTCTGAGGATTGTGGTCCAGTAGGATAACATGCTCATGCACCACACACACACACACATTTAAAACATTGGTAATAACGCCACTGATCTTGTGGGGGAAAGAAAGGCAGTGGTGGGCATCAGTAGGTTCGCCCCAGTTTGCCGGAACCGGGAGCAGAAATTCTGGCGGGCCCTGCCTGCCCGTCCAAGGTTTGGAATAAGCAGTTTAAGGTAAATTCTCCTTTTCCGTGCCATAAAAGCCAATCTCAGCAGCCATGCTGGTTAATTCGCCTCCTAGCTGTGTGTGAACAGAGGCAAAGGAGAGCGCCCAAGAAAACAAGCCAGGCAACAAAGGAACCATCACCAAGAATCCCCTGCTTTAAATACTTTGCAACTCAGTAAAGACATCGCCGAAAAAGAAAGTCCTATTCATCAATCTTCCCAGAAAGCAACACCGTGGGAATCTCTACAACTCTCCAGTCCAGAGTTTTTCAGCACTCAACCCTCTGCAAGCAGTTCACAATGCAGTACACTAAAATCCCAACTTACAAATGCCTCGAGTTACATAAAATTCGACTTATATAATAATGTTTTTGTACTAAAACCATGTCCCGATTTACACAATTTCCTATGGGTTTGCTTCAAGTTACATAAGGATTCTTTTCCCTATGGGTTTGCTTCGACTTACATAAAAAATTCATTTTTCCTATGGGTTTGCTTCGACTTACATAAAAAATTCATTTTTCCCATGGGTTTGCTTCGACTTACATAAAAAATTCATTTTTCCTATGGGTTTGCTTAAGGGGCTGCAGTGGCTCAAGTGACTAAAACGCTGACTGGGAGGCGGAAGGTCAGCAGTTCGATTCCCGAGTACTGCAGGACGGAATCAGCTCCCTACTCTGTCCCAGCTCCTGCCAACCTAGCAGTTTCAAAGCAAGAAATTGCAAGTAGATAAATAGGGACCACTTCGGTGGGAAGGTAACAGCGTTCCGTGCGCTCCGGTGTCTAGTCATGCCTGCCACATGACCACGGAAACGTCTGCAGAAGCAGACAGCACTGGCTCTTCGGCTTGGAAACAGACGAGCACTGAACCCTAGAGTCGGATACGACTGGCTTTCAAGCAAGGGAAACCTTTACTATGGGTTTGCTTCTAGTTATATATAAAAAAAAATCCCTATGGGTTTGTTTAGAGTTACAAAAAAAAATCGATTTAAGCAAAAGCCTACGGAACTGATTTTTTTTCATGAGTAGGGGTTTTACTGTACTGTATTTTAAAAGAAATATGCATTATGCACCCAACTGCGATAATAGCAATATACAAATGGGCTTAACAGCAGTTGCTAATATATTATCGACAATTTAAAATGGTCTCTAAAACTGGGCAGCCATAACAAAAGAGCTCAGCCTAAGGATTAACAGAGGGAGGTCTGATTGATTTGGGATCATCTCCCCACCCCCACTGTCAATTGACAGGTAAAGATGTCTTCCTGTCCGTGCAATACAGGGGGTGGCACTTCAAACATGTGCCACACCATGCGCACAGAGTCACGTACAGCAGAAAGCCAAAGAAAAACAATTTCAAAAGTTTTGAAATAAAACTTTTCCAGAAGCAGCATGCCATTGTTATGTGCTGTCAAGTCGTCTATGACCCTACGAATGAGAAATCTCCAAAATGTCCTCTCCTCAACAGCCCTCCTCAGCACTTGTAAATTCAAGCCTGTGGCTTCCTTCACTGAGTCAAGCCATCTCATGTTTGGCTTTCCTCTTTTCCCACTGCCTTCCACCTTTCCCAGCATTATTATCTTTTACAGAGAGTCTTACCTTCTCATGATGCGCCCAAAGTAGGACAGCTTCAATTTTGCCTTATTTATTTATTTATTTATTTTGCCTTCAGAGACAGTTTAGATTTGATTTGCTCTGGAACCCGCTTGTTTCTGTCCTTTTGGCAGTCCAGAGTGGAAGCCCAGTGGATGGGAGCCATGGAGACTATTGAGAGCAGGGCATTTCGCACATACCTCACTGCTAAGGGCACCGGAAAGCTTGTAATGATGACAACAGAACAACTCTCACAAAAAAAAGCTGTCAGCACCATGTAGACAGCGCCCATCTTTCTAAAATAAATTTACTATCCCCATAGGACTATTTTCATTGTAAATCCCTCTGAACAGATATGAGCCTCAAATCCACCAGCTCAGAGCCAGGAAGAGCTTTATGGCAAGAACAAACATTATTGAGGGTACGCAAGAGCAAAACCAAATTAGAAGATGGAGGAAGGAGCTCACTGGACAAGGAGTGACATTAAAGGAGGAGGATATGGCTGAGGAAC
The DNA here is from genome assembly GCA_035047305.1 of Bradypodion pumilum. Taxonomy (NCBI): domain Eukaryota; kingdom Metazoa; phylum Chordata; class Lepidosauria; order Squamata; family Chamaeleonidae; genus Bradypodion; species Bradypodion pumilum. Next base: position 384,789,424 of record JAWDJD010000003.1, read on the forward strand.
TCAACCTCCCGCACATCACTTGGAGGACCCTGAATAGGCTGAGGGTCCCTAAATGCAAAGCAAACATGCTCAAGTGGGGGTCTGTTGGTGGACAACAACACACTGTGTGAATGTGGAGAGACACAGAATCCGGCACATTTACTGCTATGTCGATGACTGCCAGAAACATGCACCGATGAGGACTTAAGTTTGGCCAATGGCAAAGCCAAGAAAGTGACTTAATTTTGACAGTCCAAAGTTAGATCTAAACACGAAAGAAGAAGGAAGAAGAATCGTAAAGCTGGACCTTTCAATGTCATTCTCTTTTGCCTTCGCCCAGGAAAACTAGCACAACGTTTTAAATCAGTTGGCTTCCTGGCACTCACCAGGTATTTCAGACTACATGTTCCATCAACCCTAGCCTATGCTGGCTAGGAATGATAGGACCTGTAGTCCGATACGTCTGGAGAGGGCTGGGCTAATGCAGGGTAGCTTAAACTTTGCAGCTGTATGCACAGTAAGCGGGGAGTCCAGCAGAACCCAGCGGGGTTCACTACTTCCGAGTAAACACGCAGAAGGGGATGAAATGTTGAATGACCACCGCTGATCGGGACTTGAACTTTAATATGGCTTCAACCTGCGTGTTTCCCTACCTGTGGGGGTACCACCTGCGTCATCTTCACAAGTTTCTTGCCCCAAAGTCCGCTCCCTTCCCAACAGGCTGGTCCTTTGGAGGGGGCAGCGGAGAAGCAGAAGTCAGACAGAAGCCGTGTAAGCAACCATCCCTTCCGGCTATTCTAGTCTAGCTTTAGCAGAGATGCCAAAGCCATTCCGGGCTGAGTCACGGTCACGGCACAGTCCACGGAAGGAAGTCACGAAGAACCTGTGAGAGGAGGAAGACGAAAGATTTTGGAGCGAAGACCAAACCTGTCAAGTTTTGGATTTGGAAATAAGGGAAATTTCCCTGCAAATACAGGATACTTGACAGCTATGCTTATCCTGTGCTGCCCTCCAATGGCGGCAATAGGGTATTGCAGTCTAATTAATATGGGATGACGGCAGGGAAGAGGGTAAAATAAGGGGTTTTCCCGGCCAATAAGGGATACTTGACAGCTATGCTTATCCTGTGCTGCCCTCCAATGATGGCAATAGGGCATTGCAGTCTAATTAATACGGGATGACGGCAGGGAAGAGGGTAAAATAAGGGGTTTTCCCGGCCAATACGGGATACTTGACAGCTATCGCAAAGACGCTTACCAGCTTGATCATGGTTAGCTGCAGTTGCTACTGACACATAACAGGATGTGGCCTAGGGAGGAAAGACCTTTCATGCTTTACAAAGCTAGTAAGTGGCACCACCCGCTCCTTTCTCACACTGCTAGATGTTGAAGTCTCCAGTTCCCAATTCTTACTCTCCATCCATTTCTCTGTCATGGTTAATCTCTTTTTACCATTTTTGCTTCCTAATTGAGATGTCTGAGGAGGACGGCTGGAGTGACTAGAAGGGATAAAACCAGGAATGAGGTTATAAGGGAAAGAATTGGAACAGAGCCAATCTTGCACTATATACAAATAGAGTGGGTTGCCCATTTGGAGAGAATGTCTTGAGCACAATCCCGATGACCTCAACTCCATCGTCTGGAGGTGTCAAGAAGATGTACAAACTCAGAACTCGGAGGGTTGTGGACATCAGATGCCAAGGGGAACAGAGAAAGCAGCTAAGCTGGGCTGAGCACCAGAATGAGACTCAAATGACCAGAAGGTCGGCAGGTCAGCAGTTTGAGACCCAAGAGCTGCACAACAGAGCGAGCTCCGGTCTCTCTCCTAGCTCCTGCCAACCTAACAGTTCGAAAGCAAGAAATTGCAAGTAGATAAATAGGTACCACTTTGGTGGGAAAGGTAAGGGTGTTCCATGTGCTTCCAAGATCACACCTGACAGGCTTATGACTACAGATGGGCAAGACACTGCAAACAAGAGGTGGGCATGAAGTCCCCAAGCCAACTGCCTCGGCAAGGAAAGCGCAAAACATGGAGGGGGCTAGACGGGTTCATATCGGCAAATGAGGAGGAGGTCTTTTGGAAAGCTAATAGCTCTTAATTGCTGGTTCAAGACTAAAACATTTTGCATTGCAACAGGAATTGCTTGCAGTGTTGAACTGCTCCTGAGAAAATCCATTTCCCTCCCAGGTACTGTGGAGATTGCAACGAAGGTCAGCGAGAAGAGGGGAGAGGAAAGAAAGGGATGGCGGATGCCTCAAAAAGGCCCCAGGGTTTTGACCCTGCAAGCACTCGCTTCATGACCTCGCTGCCCCAGCCATAACAGCCTCTACTGACCTCATCAACAATAGGTAAGAAAATAAAGGCATTTCTGGAAAATTTCAGTAACAGCCCCTGGCCGTTTAGATAACTGCTGTACTGCAGCCAGAACATTGTGAGTTTGATCTTGACAGGATTCAAGGTTGACCCAGCCTTCCATCTTTCCAGATCCATTGTTGGCTGTCCGTGCTTTCCCCCCAGAACCCAAGGGGAAGAAACCATGACCCTGAATTGTTTAAAGTTGCCCCTTGCTGCAGTAAATTTATTTATCCAAATTGCATGGCTTCAAGAGCCTCATCCACTGGTTTGATTGCTTTTACTTCATTCCCTCCTTTTCTTTAATACCATCTATGCCTGAAAAACTCATTACGGAGAAGTAGCAGTCCTTGTTTGTAAGATCACTAATCTCAGAAAGACACAACGGCACAACCGGAGATTTTAACGTCATGGGTGCCCAAACTATGGCCTGTAGGCCAGATCCGGCCCCCAATGCTAATTCATTCTGCCTGCACCTCCCTCGTCGCTCCCGGAAGCAGAAGTAAAACACACCTGTATGGGTGCATTTTACTTCCACTTGCGGGAGCGATGAGGGCCATGTGGGCCAGATGAATTGGCATTGGGGGCCAGATCCGGCCCACATGCCATAGTTTGGGCACCCCTGCTGCAGATGGGAAGTGAACTGGCAACACATGACAACCCATCAAAGGGTAGTTGGTGCTTCCGGTGGGAGGAACCACATGACCAGCCCATGGCCCAAAAAGTTTTTTTTTTAGGGGGGGGGCTGTTTTAGTCTACTCATGACTACATTGTTTTCTTCTCCTTCACTGCTTGCAATGCCAACGGCCACTCCCGACTGCCATGCTTTGCACAACGATGTCGTTAGCCTAACGGGACCTTTCAATTTCCTGCCACCCAATTTCTGATAATAACTTTGTAGTTTCGTCCAGTGCATAAGCAAGGATCACAAACCATTCACAGGGAACACAGGGTTAACTCACATCAGAAGGCTGTGAGCCCAATGGATGGAGTCCAGGCTTCGCCAAACCTGGTGCCATCCAGGTGTGCTGGACTGCAGTGTCCATCATCCCCTTCCAATCCCATCAGCAAGATGGGATTTATAGTGCAGCACACTTGGAGAGTCATGGGAACTCGTTTACTTCTACTCACAGACTATTTGGCTGCTAAGTTCTACTTTATTGCTCGCAACGCTGATTGCCGTGTTTTGCTCAACGATGCCACGGAGTTCCCTGATCATAATAGTAAAGATGGAAGTACGGGGGGGGGTGTGTGTGTGGGATGTCCGTCCATGTGCCAAGTACTTGCCAAACGACCCTGGCGTTTCCAGCTTGGGCGTCCTACGAACAACCAGTCTGGGCTAACTGGGCCCTACCTGCAGGCTCTCACACCTGGGGCTGTGGGGAGGGAGGTATCGCTTGTGCTTCATCTCCGAGCCCAGCCCAGCCCAGCATCTCTGCTAGCATGAAGCCCTCTTCCTTCAGCCTGCTATGAAACAAGCTGGCTCTCCCGACATGGAGAGAAGCCTTGTCTTTTCTCTGGTGCCTTTGGGTGGGAAGGGATTGGCCCCGGGTGGGGCGGGGGGCCCTTCCAGCACCAGCCAAGGTCTGGAGGAAGCAAGGTTCCCCAGCACACCTTTGTCCTTCTCAGCCCGGCTGCCAAGAGAAAGGCTGCTTGGGAAGAACATTTGAGGACAGCCTGTTCTCTTTTTATTGATCGATTTTAAAAAACAACAACAACACCTAACACCAAGAACAAATGTAATCTAAACAACTTTTAAAAACACACGACAAAATGGCATAACTAACGAGTGCACCCACCACCTATGGGAAACGACATTTTCCCATCATTGTTGTTATGGTTATTTTTTTAGACCTAGGAAGTTGGCAAAGATGCTTTCCTCGCCCAAATGCACAAACCAGTCGGAGCATACAACAAACCATTCATCAGCTTTGCTACATCTCTGTGGCAAAAATAGAAAGAGTGAAGAACTCCAGCATTCTCCAAGGTAAGGAGACTAAATGTTACCTTCTTAGCCTTCTGAAGTTTGGTCTCTCGCTTTGAGAATTCCGTGCGCTTCGGTGTCTAGTCATGCCTGCCACATGACCACGGAAACGTCTGCAGCAGCAGACAGCGCTGGCTCTTCGGCTTTGAAACAGAGATGAGCACTGCACCCTAGAGTCAGATACGACTAGCTTTCAAGCAACCTTTAAACGTTAATTACTTACTAACAAGACAGTTTTTATTTTTAGTTTCAAAGGGGGGGGGATGTATATAGCCTACAATCATCTCTTCTTTGTTCGGGGTGTTACTTTGACGAGCACCCCAGGATCTGTAAGGTACACCAAATTGCTTCTTTAATATTGATCAATAATAAAGAGTTCCGATTTGAAATAACTTTCTCCTGGACTGCTTTCTGACTTAATTGTCTCATGGGGGGTCTGGAGGACGGAGAGAGAGGCCGGCTGCAATTCGGCCATGAGCAACTGCTCATGGGTGAGTGAAAATGGGACTCATCAACCTAAAATTTTTCTAAAAGTATTGGGTATAAACTTTTAGAACTAAATTATATTTCTGGGCATAATTGGAATGTAAGTGTTTAGAATCCAAGAGCCCCAGCTTCCAAAAACTCAATTGGGTATAAGGGTTTTGGAAAATATATATATCGGACCACGTCACATAAATACATATAAAATTGGGACATAACAGTACCGCTTCAGCAGGAAAGCGTTCTATGCACTCCGGCATCTAGTCATGCCTGCCACATATCCTCTGTTTCCAAAAAGGCACATATTCTTGTCCCCGTCTCACTCCTTTTAATTGAACTAGTAGGTAAAGGTTGCCCTTGCTTCAAAGCTAGTTGTATCCAACTCTGATGTTGTATCCAACTCTAGGGATCAGTGCTTATTTCTGTTTACAGCCAAAGTGCCGGTGCTGTCTGTGTTTGCAGACTTTTCTGTGGGCATGTGGCGGGCATGACTAGACACCGGAGTGAACGGAATGCTGTTTACCTTCCCACCGAAGTGGGACCTATTTATCTACTTAAAATTTCTTGCTCTCAAACTGCTAGGTTGGCAGGAGCTGGGACAGACGATGGGAGCTCACTTTGTCATGCAGCACTCGGGCCTGAAACTGCTGACCTGCCGACTTTCCAGTTGTAAAGTTCAACATCTTTAGCATTAAACCACAGCAGTCCCCTAAGAGATAAACTCCACAACAGTTCTTGTGTGAAAGAAGTGGGATTGCAGGAATTTGCTGATAACCAGTTGAGTTGCAGAATCCCCTGTGGGCTGAAGGGACTCTGGGTTCCACGTTCCACCATCCAAAAAAAGTAACTTTTCCAAGCGCTGGCGGCCCACTGAGCCTCCATCCTGACCTAAGATTACCCACACCTTGCAATCCTGGCTGCTTCTGACCTCCTTTATCAGCCCTGACTTAGGCATGTCCCGTTACAACCGAAGCCAATTAGCTTTGCAGCTAATAAACCATTTCCTTCCGCGTTGGTCTGTTTCTTTTGAAAAGGCTTCCAGGCGAGGCAGGGATCACACTTTTCTCAGCCAACTGCGGCCAGAACACAGGATTTAGAACAGGGTTACCCAAACTACGGCCCGGGGACCTGATTCAGCCCCCAATGCCAATTCATCCGGCCCACAAAGCCCTCGTTGCTCCTGGGAGTGGAAGTAAAACTATGCGCCCATATGGGTGCGTCTTACTTCCGCTCCCGGGAGCGACAAGGGCTTTGCGGGCTGGATGAATTGATGTTGGGGGCAAGATTTGGGTCCCGGGCCATAGCAACTGGCCCCCTGAACCACGTGACCGGCCCGCAGCCCAAAAACCTTGGGTACCTCTTCTTTAGAAGGCTGGCCAGGGTTGGCTCAGGGCAGGTTTAAGCCTTGCCCGAGCAGGAGTAGCGTTCAAAGGAAGGGAGGCCAGCAGCAAATTCCCTTCCCATAGAGAGGTGAAGGACAAAAGCTTTCCTTATGAGAGAGAGATTGGCTGCCAGTGGATTCCAAGCAAGTGAAAAAAGATCCCTGCTAAGATGCATCAAAAAAGTCCCTTCAATAGAAATCCTCTTCTCTTCCCTTCTTCTTTGCTTCCGCTTTTACACCCGACCAAATGTGGAGAGACTACAGACTTCTTGCTCTGACTTCTAGCGGCCTCCGCCAGCGTTATGTGGTGTTCTTGTAATAATTCTCTGATGTTCTCTCTCTCCACCTTTCTCTGGGTCTGTCTTGTGCTCTTTCTCCATCTCCTCTTTCCACACACGTTGCCTTGCAAGTCATACCTGTCAAGTTTTGGATTTGGAAATAAGGGAAATTTCCTGGAAAATAAGGGATACTTGACAGCTATGCTTATCCTGTGCTGCCCTCCGATGGTGGCAATAGGGCATTGCAGTCTAATTAATAAGGGGTGACAGCGGGAAAGAGGGTAAAATAAGGGGTTTTCCTGGCCAATAAGGGATACTTGACAGCTATGCTTATCCTGTGCTGCCCTCCAATGGTGGCAATAGGGCATTGCAGTCTAATTAATAAGGGATGACAGCGGGAAAGAGGGTAAAATAAGGGGTTTTCCCGGCCAATAAGGGATACTTGACAGCTATCCTTATCCTGTGCTGCCCTCCAATGGTGGCAATAGGGCATTGCAGTCTAATTAATAAGGGGTGACAGCGGGAAAGAGGGTAAAAAGGGGGTTTTCCCGGCCAATAAGGGATACTTGACAGCTATGCTTATCCTGTGCTGCCCTCCAATGGCGGCAATAGGGATTGCAGTCTATTTAATAAGGGATGATGGCAGGAAAGAGGGTAAAATAAGGGGTTTTCCCGGCCAATAATGGATACTTGACAGTTATGCTTATCCTGTGCTGCCCTCCAATGGTGGCAATAGGGCACTGCAGTCTAATTAATAAGGGTGACAGCGGGAAAGAGGGTAAAAAGGGGGTTTTCCCGGCCAATAAGGGATACTTGACAGCTGTGGCAAGGTATGGCATTTCAAGGCATTTCTCTCTAAATGGGAAAACCACGTTATTTGTTGTTTCTGGATGTAGTTTCACCTTCTGCCCAGGTAACCCTGCTATGGTAATAGAGTAGACCCTACTGCCAGGGACTCAACACCGATCTTCAAGCAGCAGTTAACTAACCTGACCGTACTGAGGACTAACAGCCTTGAGTGCCAAAGTCCACAGGGAAGGTCGATGGTCCCCAAGTTGATTAAATCCAACTTGAATCCATCTTGTTGGAGGGCAGCAGCTTCATCAACATTGGCCCAGAGATGAGGAGGACTTTGGGTGCCCAAAAGGGCTCAGGACCAATGGTATAGGTGTCATGCTGCGATGTGGAAGGCAAATAGAAGGCCACTGCATTTATATGGTTCCCCGCACAATCTTTATGGCTGATCGCCATGATGATAGGCAATATTCTGAACTGGATATATCACTTGAAGAAGAAGTATGTATTTTAAGATTGGTTCTATTCCAATTCTTTCCTTATAATCTCATTCCTGACCTTATCCCTTCTAGTCACTCCAGCAGCTTTCCTCAGATATCTCATTTCCGTGGTGACCAACAATATTAAATAGCACGAGCAATTACACTTATATACCGCCCCCGTAGTGCTTAGTGAGGTTGTACTCCAAAATAGCCTCACAAATACAATCCCAAACTCTGGTCCAGCCCTAGAGGTGAATTTTACCTTTATTTTGACATTTGGGGAATTATAGGAAGTGACTTAGCATGAGTAAGAAATTGCAAAAAGATAAATAGGTACTGCTTTGGCAGGAAAGGTAACAGCATTTCATGCGCTTTGCCATCTAGTCATGCCTGCCATGTGACCACGGAAATGTCTGCAGACGTCACCGCTGTGTCAACTTGCTGCAGGAAAAGCAACAGAGAACCATGTGACACTTTTAAAGACTTTTTGTACAGCAGCAGGACCTCTTACGGTCTACTCAGCCTACTTTATTCAATGTGCAGAACATTACCCAAAATTTTGAACAAAAGCAGCATCAGTGGCTGTAAAACCGAACTCCACAACCAATAGTGAGACAATGCCTTTAGTTTCTTTTTATGTACCACCAAGGTGCTTAAAATGTCCGGGAACTCTAGTTGAGGTTCTGAGGAATGTAAGATGTTCAAGGAGTGGTTCACTATTGCCCACTACCCATGCCAGTGCAATTTGAATCCAGGTCTCCCAAATCTTAATCTGCCACTTTATGGTGGTCTACATGACCATACTGTCCCTTACTACTTTATTAGGCCAACCCATAAACACACAAAAGCATACCTGTCAAGTTGTTTCCGTAGAAATCCAAGAACTTCTCCGAATGCGGCGTGCATGAGCAGAAACCCCTTCCCTGGCCTCCCCAATACAGGATGACAGCGGGAAAGAGGGGGAAGGAGGACCAAAATATGGGATTTCCTGGCCAATCTGGGATACTTGACAGGTATGCAAAAGTGGATATACTTTCAAGGCCAGGGATCTTCTCTTGAGCTTGACATCATAAAAGTTGTTGCCTCAATTTTGTGGGTCACCCCCCCCCCCCCCAGTAAGGAGTCTCTACATTGAGCTATTTTGGATGGTCCAGTTTACCTGGCGAAGCTTGGCCTAATACCTAGAAGAGCTTTCTTCCAAAACAGGTCACCTTCTGTAACTTTCAGGGATCCTTTTCCAAGACCTATTGCAGATGCTTGAAACTGCGGGTAACAGCGAACCTTATATTTCACATTGCATACAGTGGCCTCTAGTGGCCAGTTCTGGTAATGTGCCATAGGGCACCCTTGCTTGAAATCCAGTCGTATCCAGTTCTAAGGTTAGGAAGAAATTGGAAGGGCTTGGGAGCTTTCAAAATTTTGGAAGACAATAATGATGGGAAATGTGGAAGGCAGCAGGAAAAGAGGAAGACCAAATGTGAGATGGATTGGCTCCCTCGTGGCAACCACAGGCTAAGTTTGCAAGAGCTGAGTAGGGCTGATTTGGACAGGACATTTTGGAGATCGCTCATTCATGAGACTGCTCTAAATTGGGGGTGACTTGATAGTTTAAATTACCGTGGACCCTCAATTAACGACGCGTACGAACAGCGTCATTTCCGCTTAACGACACGTCGTCACTCACCACGTGACTATCCGCACAATGACGAAAAACCATCGTTGTGCAGATTAACAACTTTTTTTTAACGTCGTTGTGCGGATAATGACTTCTTTTGCCGCTAGATGGCAGGTGCGCCATTGAAAACTGCACAATGACGGTTCCCCTATAGCGACTTGGGGAACCAAGCAACATTGTCATGTGAGGGTCTACTGTAATTTAATTTTTGGATTTATGCGCCGCCCACTCAGGCAAGCCCGACTCAGGGCGGCATTACAACAATCTAAAAACCCAAACATGAGAATATAAAAACAATTAAAAACAGATAAAAACCACCCGCATGAAAAGCAGATAATGATAGCAAAGTACAGAATTTTAGGTACACATATAGTATGCATGGTTGGGGGCGTAAATAGTGAGGCCACCAGTGAGAAAATAAAGCACAAAAAACCTAATGAGAGCAACAACTACACTATTAGTAAAGGTAAAGGTTTCCCTTGCTCGAGAGCCAGTTGTATCTGACTCTAGAGTGCAGTGCTCATCTCTGTTTCAAAGCCAAAGAGCCAGCGCTGTCTGCTGCTGCAGACATTTCCATGGTCATGTGGCAGGCATGACTAGGCACTGAAGCACAACTACACTATTAAGACTGGCCATTTACCAAATTGTTGCTAATTAACACCAGCACCTTGGCACCATTGAAGCCAATTAACACAGGCACTGGGGTCACTTTAAAAGAGACAACAAATGTCTTGCTCTATCTCCTTATATAAGCAATTCCTCCCCCACTCTAGTAGCATCTCTAAGATTAACAGGTTTATTCTCCTGTGAGCTTTTGTGGATTAACAGTTCACATCATGCACCGTGACGGGTCTGGGGCAGGGAAGTGAACTATAAATTTTTTTAAAAAGGCTCACAGTAAAGTCAATTGTCTTCGTCTCAAAAGTACCACAACTGCTTTATTGTTTTGCTTTTGATAACATTCAGCCCAGGCAACATCTGCTCAGCCGATTCCAGACCACCAGTAGGAGACCAGCGCGTGCTAACTGAACAGGAACTCTGCAACCTTTTAATCCTTATCTGTCCTTGGAAGTTTCTTTGCTGCACAAATAGCTACTTTGAGGTCCAGTGACAAAGCGTTTGGGAAGCTGTGCTCTCTCTCTCTCTCTTGTTTCTCTAATACAAAAATACTGTACAGTTATCTTTGATATTGCAAGTAGATAAATAGGGGGACCACTTCGGTGGGAAGGTAACAGCGTTCCAGTGCGCTTCGGTGTCTAGTCATGCCTGCCACATGACCACAGAAACGTCTGCAGCAGCAGGCAGCGCTGGCTCTTTGGCTTTAAAACAGAGATGAGCACTGCACCCTAGAGTCGGATACGACTGGCTTTCGAGCAAGGGAAAACTTTACCTTTACTATCTTTGATAACAGCTTTTACATCCATTTATTATTTTCTGCAACTTCTCTTTGTGACACCACAAAAGTTGTTTAGCCCCAGAACAGAAGAGCAAGGATAAAAGTCAAGATTAAGGGTCTCCCTTGCTAGAAAGCCAGCTGTATCCGACTCTAAGGGCTGGTGCTGCATTGACAGCCAAAGAGCTATCTGCAAAGGTTCCCATGGTCATGTGGCAGGCATGATTAGACGCCGGAGCACACAGGATGCCGTTACCTTTCCCACCGAAGTGGCACCTATTTATCTACATGCAATTTCTTGCTTTTGAACTGCTAGGTTGGCAGGAGCTGGGGCAGAGGACGGGCGCTCACTCCGTCCTGCAGCACTCGGGTCTCGAACTGCTGACATGCCGACTTTCTGGTCGTGAATCTCCTCTGACACTTTTAAGTGCTTTCCCTGGGAAACAGAGCAGTCTGCTCACGTGATTTTTGTTTATTTAAAACAACAAAACCTGCTAAACGAGGTCTGGCCTCCTTTTCCAAGAGGCGAAAAGAGCTTTTTTAAAATAAAATAAAAATCGGGGTTTAACACAGAATAGTTCACAGTAAGAACACATATTGATATTTAGAGGTTTTGCATATTCCAGTTTGGCTTACACTGAGAACAGACCACCACCCCTTTGCTCTTTTGGGAGGTCTTTTGGGGTGGGGGTGGTGGAGCTAGACTGTTACCAAATATAACTTTAAAACCCCCATTTCCAGGGGCCAGAGAGCTGGTTTCATTCCTTCTCCAAGCCTAGCAACAGCCTCCATCAACTCAGTCCAGCGGATCACCTCTTCATGTGAGAGACCTGAGCTTAAGTGGGCTGATGGGACTCAATGGGACCAGAAATATGATCTTTGCTCTGAAATGCAGCCAGATGTTGTGGGTGAGAGCCCAGTCCCTTACCTGTCAAGCCACTTACTTGCTTGCTTGCCTGCCTTCCGTCCTGATGTCCTATCTCTGGGATGCTCCGTGCAAAGAGAAGTGAAACGCCGCCAGAATCACCACTCTGCCCTCCATGGTGTAGCTGTTTTCTTTCTCCATGCTCGCTGCCTCTGTCGGTGCTGCTGATCTGATACATCAGGAGAAAGGGTTGTACACACACACACACACAGAGCCAGTTTCCCATAGAACGCTCAACATTCAGCTGCAGCACATCAGCAGGGACGATGCGCACTCTTGTGGCCATGCATTGCTAAGCCTGCTGCTGCTCCTGTTTGAGACCAAGGAATCAATCAGGCAGAGAAAGCGAGTGTTGTGGCTTTGCAGTGGAACAACACAACCCATGCAACTGCCTGGTTGGCCGCCAGGATCAAGGCAAGAGAAAAGTCACATTGGGGACACAGCATGGGAGAAAGCATCCCACTTAGGGTCATCATCTAGGAAGACTGAACACCAGCCAGACACGATGTGCAAAGCCACCAGCAGTTCCAGGACCTCTTTGCACATAGCTTGCACTAGATCACCATCTGTCTCACTTCTGCCACTTCCCAGGCACAAAGACGATCCAGGCGGTTGGAGCAGCAGCACTCAGAGATGGCAAGAAGCAACCACACAGCATCTTGTAAACACATGATGCAGGACCTCCAGTTGCTGGGGTTATGAGCAGAGGCGGTGCACCAAACATAGGTGTACCAAACATAGCGGCACTTGCTGTCACTTGGATAGAGACAGGTGGGATAAATGCGGGACATGCGGAGGATGATGGGTGCAGGTCAACACACTGGGTCAGTCTAAACTTGAGGAACAAGGTCAGGCGGAAAACTCTGCTTCCACGCGCCAAAGAGCCCAGGAGTACAGGCAGTTAAAACTGCTGTCCTGTAGCCAAAGCATTGTGAGTTCGATCCTGACGGGTTCCAAGTTGACTCATCCTTCCAAGGTTGGTAAAATGAGTCCCCAGCATGTTGGAGGGGGCCAGCAAAATGCTAATTGACTTGTGAACCACCCAGAGAGAGCATTAAGCACTATGGGTGATATATTGCTTTTACTATATCCTTGTTAAATATAACAATTTTTAAATATAACAATTTTTGTTAAATGTGACAATGTCATGGGCTATCTACGATGTATTTCTGCCCCTCTGCTCTATCAAGAGGGGGGCAAAATGCTAATTGACTTGTGAACCACCCAGGGAGAGCACTAAGCAGTATAGCCGTGGTGGCGAACCTTGGCACTCCAGATGTTCTTGGACTTCAATTCCCAGAAGCCCAAGCCCCCGTGAATCCACATGAATGGGTTTGGTGTGATCCATCTGGCCCTCGCCACCCTTGTTGCTCCTGGAAGCGGAAGTAAAGTGTGCCATCCAAGAAGTCCAAGAACATCTGGAGTGCCAAGGTTCATCATCACTGCGCTATAGGGTGGTATATAAAGTGTAATTGCTAATTGCTATTGCCAAGAGAAAGGGTGGAAGTAAAGCATGCTCCCCCCTCCCCTACGATGTACAAGAAAAAAAGGGGGGCTGGATTTGCTGGGACTGTGGATACTGCAGCAATACCGGGAGGGATGCTCAGATCCAGGCAAAATGTTAATTTAGCGCAAAAACAAAGGGGGGGGGGGGAGAGAAGGACCTCGGGTCGCTTCGCCAACAGCCGGGGCCGACCCTCTGGAGCCCCCACCCCACCCCACCTCACCACAAAAACCCTTGCCCAGGACCCCAAGGCAGCACGCCCCCCCCCTTCAACTGTCCCATCCCTCCCTGGTGGGGGGCGGCTGCTGCCCTGTAGCCTTGATGGGGCTACTGACGGCCCCCGATGCCCACGCCCCCTTCCTGCACCCCCCACCCCAAGCCCCCCCAAGCCAGCGGCTGCCCCTCTTGCACCCCGTGCCGGAGGCCCCCCTCCTCCCGTAGCAGGGCCCAGGGCCGCTCGGCCGCCGCCTCCCCCTCCCCCCACCGGAGCCCCCCCTCCTCGCCCTCCCCCTCGCCGTGGGGCTGATGCTGGGCGCGCAGACCCACCTCCTGCTGCTGCTGGCCGCCCCCCACCGCCCTCAGGCCCTGCTCCTGGTGATGCGCCCCGCCGTGGCCCAGCAGCCTCCCTTCCTCCTCGGGACCCCCCAAAGGCCCATCCTCCTCCTCCTCATCATCATCATCCTCCTCCCGGCCCCAGGGCCCGGGCTCGCCCTCCTCCTCCAGCAGCCCGGGCCCCACCGGGCCCCCGACGGAGCGCTGCCGTTGCCGCTCCTCCTCCTCCCGGCCGTCGGGGGGCTCTTCTTCCCGGGCTGCCCCCTCCGTCCGACTCCGGGCCTCGCCGTCCAGCCACGGCTGCTCTTCCTCCTCCTCCACCCCGCAGCGCTCGGCCCCGGCTTGCTGCCGCCCGGACTCCTCCGGCACGCAGGTGCCCCCCGTCGGGGCCCGGTCGGCCGCCCACTGCACCTGCCCCGCCAAGGCCGCCCCGGTGTAGCAAAGACGCCTGAGGCGAGGAGGGGGAGGAGGAGAGGGGGCGAGCTCCAGCTGCTGGAGGCTCTCCGGGCCCCCCTGCCGCCCGGCCGCGTAGTACGCCTTGTCCTCCCCCCAGCCGTCGGGGCGGGTGGCCCGGGGGCGGCGGCGGCTGTACTCCTCCTCGGGCAGCAGCCCGGGCCGGAGGTCTTGCTCCTGCACGGCGGGGGCCCAGGCCTGCTCCTGCACCCCCCGGGCCAGCCCCCCGCCCTCCTCAACGCCGCGCCCCAAGCCCTGCCCCTCCTGGACGAAGGGCCCTCCGCCGCGCCCCCACCCCACCGCCCCGACGGGAGGGCGGCGGCGGCTCAGCGGGGGGCCCGGGGCGCCCCCCTTACCGGCGCCCCCGCCCCGCCACGGCCCTGGTCCGGGCAGGAGGAGGACGGGAGGAGCACGACGACGACGACCCCCTCAACTCGGCCCCCCAAGTCTCTCGGACGGAGGGGGTGGGGGGAGAAGGAGACCGACCGACCACCCAACCAACCACCGTCGGTTCCCCCTTCCTCTCCGCGCTGGCACGCCAAGGGCAGCCTCGAGCGCCCTGCAGGGTCGACCACCAGTGAGAACCCCCTCCCCCCCAAAAAAGGAAAAGAGCCGGGAAAACTTTTCCCCATTCGCTGTCGGCCCCTTCCTCCCGTTCCCCGGGGCACGGCCGGCCGGTCAGTTGGTCAGTCGGTGGGTGGGTGGACGGACGGACGGGGAGGGGGCCCGTTTCGCCCGCTTTGGGCTCCGCCTCCTGCCTTAAAGGAGGCCCGGCACAGTCGCCAGACCCCGGGCGCGGGGGGGGGGGGGAGGAATGGGATGGCGACGATCCGGGGATCGAGGGAGGGGAGGGGAGGGGAGGGGGGCGTCCCACGGAGCCCCGAAGGATGGACGCTGAGCGGCCGCGGCCAGGAAGGGATAAGACGGAGCGCGGACGGAGTTTGTGGCCGGAAAGAAAAAGCCGAGGAGGAGGAGGGGGGAGGATTGATTTAGGATTTTATATTTTAAAAAAAGCACTCCCCCATTCATTAATTCACTGCACGGCTTATGTAACAGGCGCCGGCGATGACTGCGCAGCTTGAGTGGTCCAGCCATTCCTGCATCCTTCCTCTTCTCAGCCTCTCCTGAGCGGGCGGGCGCTTAGGGGGTGGTGGTGGTCCCCAAGCTCGTCTCCCTTCCGTCCCATCTCCACCCCACCGCGCCGAGCCAGCCCCCCCTCCTTCCGAAGGTCGTTAAAACGAGTCCCCAGCATGTTGGGGGCGAAATGTTACTTCCCCCGTGAACCGCCCAGAGAGTGCATTAAACGCTATGGGGCGGGGGCGGGCGGGATGGGATGGGATGCGGGACCCTCATTGCTCTTGCCAGACTGGGAGCGAAGGCGATGCGCCCGCTGCGGGGCTCATGTTTCCTGCCTTTGGTTTCCTGGGAATTTCGGCCGCAGCATCCCCAGGAGAGCTCAGGTCTGCAAAGCGCACCTGCGCCTTCAGGTCGGCTGGTCGGATCCGGATCTGTAGCGTCCCCCGACCCTCACCCCCCAAATCCCAAACTATTAAGCCGCAGCCTGAAGTTTTAAAGTTGAGACCCTTCTCAAAAGAGGACTCCGTAGGTTTGCTCTTGAAAAAAACCGAGATCCAATAAAGGCATCGCTTTTCTCCTGCCTTTGTCTTGTGGAAGGAGCAGGCGGCTGTCTTGGTTGGTGAGGATGTCCAAAACAGACACCTAGGGGGGGGGGCGTTACAGGAGGGGGGCTTGACTGGGGGGGGGGATGATGGGACTTGTAACCCACCATCTGAAAGGCACTGGCTTAGATAAAACAAGTGAAATTCAAATTATTTTTCTAGTGTTCATTTCCATCACCAAACAGGGGGTGGGAAACATCCCCTAGTCTTAGAGAGGAGGAGATTTATTGATCGGTGCAAAGATGACTCAAACATTTGATTGCCCTTGGAAAATGAGTGCCTTGGGGGGGGGGGGGCGGGAAGCAGGTTCGTGCGTTTCTTCCTTGTCATCTTTACATCCGGTCTTTTAGGGATTCTGCCTTCCTCCTCCTCCTCCCAGGGCCGTAGCCAGGGGGTGGCCAGGGTGGGCATCGCCCACCCTGAGTTAGCAGTTGCCCACCCTCAAACTCCCGGCTGCTTATATATACATATATGACATTGTTGCCCATCCTGAAAAATTATTCGCCCACCCACATCTAGAATCCTGGCTACAGCCCTGCCTCCTCCTCCTCCTCCTCCTCCTCCTCCTCCTCCTCCTCCATACATGGCTTCCCCTTGTCTTCTTTTCTACCTGGTCCTCCACCCATGAGGAAGGTCAGGCTGAGAAGAAGCAACCCCGGGCAAAGTCTCCCCATGACTTTTGTGGTCAAGGGGTGAGAAACCCGAATCTCCCCAGGTCCAATCCAGTACTAAACTGCTGTGCCACATGCTTTTCTTTTATTATTCTTCATCCTCCTCTTCTTCCTCTCCACACCATCCTGGCTATGATGTGGCATCTATCACCATGTTAATGGTACAGTGTCCAAGCCTCCAGATCCTTCAGCCAGTTTAAGTTCTTCTCCTTCCTGCACTCCTCCCATTTTCTGTACCTCGAATGAGCAGTCGTAACAATCTGTACTTTTTCTTTTCAACTGACAGTAGCTGGCTGTCTTTCTTGTTTACTACCCAATGCAACACTGAGGACAAACCAGCTGCAAAGCCCTAGGACAGTTATGGCACACCTTGGCACTCCAGGTGTTCTTGGACTTCAATTCCCAAAAGCCCAAGTCTCTGTGAATCCATGCGAATGGGTTTACTGCGCATACGTGAATGGGTTCAGGCTGAAGGAGTCTGGGCAGATCTTGTCTGGAGAAGTATGTTCTCCAAGATCTCACATGAGACAAGGGTGTGACGTTAAAGAGCTTGGCCCACCTTGCTAACCTTTCTGATCATTTCTTGCATTAAAAGAAGCTTGAGAAAAAAGGATGAGGACTAGAAGCTTGTTTAGACACTATCCACCAGACGTTTGCTTGTCCAAACTGAAACAAAAGAGGTTGTGCAAGATGAGTGCTGTGCTCCTCACCATAGCTCACAGTCAGCCAATATGAACAAATTAGGAGCATGTCTTTTGTAAGGCTAATGACTCTTTGTTGCTCATTCAAGCTTGAACTGTGGTCAAAGACTTAGCATTACAACAGGGGTAGCTAGCAACAGAAACTAAGTTCAAGGGAACAGAGAAGAATAAGAAGGGTGGTAAATGATGCTAATATAAAAAGTCCAGGTGTTTAAACCACGGGTGCCCAAACTATGGCCTGCAGTCTGGATCTGCCCCCCCCCCTGACATCAATTTATCTGGGCCATGCTGTCTTCGTCGCTTCCGTAAGGGGAAGTAAAACATGCCCACATGGTGTTTTAGGGTGGTGTGAGCCGGATGAATTGGTGTTGGGGCTGGATCCGGCCCATGGGCCGTAGTTTGAGCACCCATGGTTTAAGCAGAGAAAATGGCAGCTTAAAATCTATCTCATCCTGTTGCAAAACAGATTGCAAGGTATGTTTTACTTCCAGTGGGAGGAACCACATGACCGGCCCACTGAACCACATGAGCGGCCCGTTGCTCGAAAAGTTTGGGCACCCCTGGTTTAAACCATGTCAGCTTTGGGTTTCACTACAGCACTGCTGTTAAGTATCCCACCGTGCATCTGTTACAGATGGGAAAGTTTGTACAAATACGAGGAATTTCTCCCAGTAGCTTCCACGGACTGAAGAGAAATGCAGAGCAGGGATGGTCTCATATTTGCTGCGTGTGGCTGGAACCTGAGCTGCCCCATTCAGAAACTTTAGAGCTACTTTCCTAGGAGTTTGGCTGCAAATCAGCCTAAATCCCTAGAAAGCAGCCCTGGGCAGTGGGCATGCTTCCAGAATGCTCTTAATCCACATGTATTGCAAATTGGGGCATCAGGGTTCTCGCCCCCTTTGCTTCCTAGCTCTGTTGTGCAACAGGATGTCACACATACACACTCTGCGTGTTTTCTTCGCTCAGTGGCCAACGCTTGCCTAGCAAGCGGAAATCTTCTGCTCACCAATAAATGGGGTGCACTCTTGATAGGTATCTCCGCAAACACAACTGAATTTTCAAGCTGTGGAAGGCAGTGAGGCAGGGGTTGCAGGCATGTGAGAGCCCTGGTGGTGCACTGGTGAAACTGCTGTACTGCAGCCAAAATGTTGTGAGTTCGATCTGATGGAGATCAAGGTGGACTCAGCCTTCCATCCTTCCAAGGTTGGTAAAATGAGTTTCCAGCATGTTGGGGCAAAATGCAAATGGACTTATGAACCACCCAGAGAGTAGACTAAGCAATATGGGGCAGTATAGAAGTGTGATTACTATTGCTATATCCTTGTTAAATATATCAATGTTCTAATTATGGGCCATATACAATGTCTATTTCTGCCCCTATGCTCTATTAAATTCTTCTTCGTGTATGCGCAGTAAACCCATTCGTGTGGATTCACAAGTGACCATGAAGAAGAAAAGTTACAAGTAAGCAACCTATCATTATAGAGCCCGGGTGGTGTAAAAGTTAAACTGCCGAATTGCAGCCAAAACATTGTGAGTTCAATTCTAATGGGGATAAAGTTTGACTCAGCTTCTTCCATCCTTCCGAGGTTGGTAAAATGAGATCCCCAGCATGTTGGGGGCAAAATGTTAAATATCTTGTGAACGGCCCAGAGTACACTACCGGCAAGTGCTACGGGGTGGTGTAGAAGTGAAATTGCTTTTTGCTTTGCTTTGCAATTTGGCCACACACAAAAACAGACAAGTAGGCCACACCACACACACAAAAGGCATGCTGCCCAGCCAGAGCGAGGGAAAACTGCCTTGGTAGATTATAAAAGTAAACGGTAAAGGTTTCCCTTGCTCGAAAGCCAGTTGTGTCTGACTCTAGGGTTCAGTGCTCATCTCTGTTTCAAAGCCAAAGAGCCAGTGCTGTCTGCTTCTGCAGATGTTTCTGTGGTCATGTGGCAGGCATGACTAGACACCGGAGCGCATGGAACACTGTTTACGTTCCCACCGAAGCGGTCCCTATTTCTCTACTTGCAATTTCTTGCTTTCAAACTGCTAGGTTGGGTGGAGCGGGGACAGAGACGGGAGCTCATTCCATCCTGCAGTACTCGGGAATCGAACTGCTGACCTCCTGCCTCCCAGTCAGCATCTTAGCCACTTGAGCCAGTTTTGTGGTCTGCAGGTTTTCCCAGCTTGCTGACCGCACTTGCTGTAAGCAACGTGTTGTGTGAAATGCTGCTTCTTTTCATCTATTCTGCACTTGCATTTGCTCAATTTCCTTGGGTAAGTTCAAAGTCCTAAAGCCGTGATGGCGAACCTTGGCACTCCGGGTGTTCTTGGACTTCAATTACCAGAAGCCCAAGTCAGCCCTCCTGCTGATCAGGGCTTCTGGGAATTGAAGTCCAAGAACACCCGGAGTGCCAAGGCTCACCATCACTGTCCTAAAGGGTAAACTCATTAGCCAATGTGTAATACCACAATGTTTGTCTTGCATCCATCTACTTAACCATTTGCAATTCAACGGGGCAAAACCTCATGACTAATCTAAATAACAACCAGAGATCTTCTGCTATTAACGGTAGTAAAAAGGCACACTGATTTATATACCTGTCTGCTATGCTAACCATCCATTCTGTACCTGTTATGTATGTTAACTGTGTTTTCTGACAGGAGCGGAATGTATCTTTTCTCATGCATCTATTCTTATGCAAAGAAGTGGATCGAAAAGTGTGCACACTCTGTTAGCCAATGGGCTTGTTGTATTATTGTTATTGCTGTTACTGTTTATAGTGTATATAAGTCCGAGTTTTGCCCCATCCAAACTGTGTTCAAACCCCACTAGTAAACAGCTGAATTTCACTACTTCACTCGTCTGCTTCTTCATTCCCTGAACACGAAAGTACCCCTGTACCTGATATTGTCTAAATTGATACCGTGAAGTCTCACTCTTAGGTCTGACGAAGTGATCTCGATCCACAAAAGCTAACGTTAAAATATGGCAGTTAGTCTTTAAAGTGCCACAACTTTTTTGACTTTTTCTTTTCTTTACTCTCTGATATGCTTCAAAGTCATATGTTTGCTTTCTTTCCAGCACCACTTACCCCTCCCCACACACACCTAGCAGCACATGTTGTGAAGGCAGGTCACAGTCTAATGCAATGATGGTGAACCTTGGCACTCCAGCTGTTCTTGAACTTCAATTCCCAGAAGCCCAAGTCCCTGTGAATCTACACGATTCAATAAACCCATTTGTGTGGATTCACAGGGACTTGAGCTTCTGGAAACTGAAGTTCAAGAACAGCTGGAGTGCCACGGTTTGCCCCCATGTGTACAAGCATAGTGAAACGAGGGGGGGGGGGTTGGGAACCTTGCTGGTGAATATTTAATATTTTTAACAAAATCTATTCTCATTCTCAATAGGCAAAAGTAGGAAAATGTAACTGCAGGGATTAATGCAGAATATGAAAAGAGGCACACACACACACAAAAAAGGTGACATTAGAGGAAGCAAACCTGAAGAGGTTCACCTGTAACTGTCTTTGATCAATATGACATCGGGGAGCACCAATGCCTTCCAACCTGCCAGATGGAAAGCAGGAGTTATGCCCGTGCCTCGCCACTGCTATGGGAGCTGCATTGGTTGCCAGTGTGCCTCCCGGTGCAACTCAAGGTGCTGGCTTTGACCTTTAAAGCCCTTCATTGTAGTGAGCCGGGATACTTAAGAGACCGCGTCACCCCAAGGTTTTTGACAGCCCCTGTCAGCTCCGGACCCTATACGGCAGTACTAGTAGTACTGCCCTGATGGCGGCCCTGCTCATATCTATTCAGAGGGTGTCTAGGGACATTTTCTTGCCTAGTTCTCTCGGCATCCACTGCTACTTCTCTTCTGATCTTAGGTGGAGTGATGCCAACAAGGGGGTATATCTTCTCAACTGGCATAGGTTTGAGGCATCCTGTCACCATGCGCATGGCTGCATTAACAGCAATGTCAACTACAATGACTTCAAAGGACATAATTTCCCCAGAACATCTTGTGATGTGCTGATGGTCTGTGACCTTGGTAAGCATCTTTGGTGAATAAAATGAATGGAGGTCATATAGATGTGAAGTAAACTTTGACCTGAGGAGTTCTCAACCTTTTAAAGCCAGGGGCCGGGTCACACTCCCTCAGACAGCTTCAGGGACCGGATGGCCATTTTGCCCTTCCTCCACCACATGGCACTTTCGGGTGTGGTGGAGGAGGTGGAGGCACACATGAGATGGTGCCATGGGCTGCATTTGGCCCACAGGCTGCAGGTTGAGAATTCCTGCTCTAGCTGCAAATTATAAGTTTTTAGCTAAGCAAGTTTGTTTTCCCATTACTTCATGTATTTTAATTATCTTCTTTTTTCATGTCCTGATCAAACCATGGATTGCCAAAATGAAGCCACTTTCTTGGCTTTGTAATTGGCCAAATTTAAGTTCCTATTGGTGCAGCAGAGGTAATAAATGGCCTCAGGTTATAGGAAGCCAGATATAGGTCAAATATTAGGGGAAACGTCTTAAATGTTAGAGCAGTACGACAAGGGAACCTATGACAGTGGTGAGCAGCCCACCCATGTGCTTTGATTGGATCCATCAAATTACCTTTGCCCCAAGCTTTGAAAGAAGGTCAACATCAGCATCTGGAATTGAGCCCTCATAAAGGTCGAGGAGGAACCCTTGCAGCTGACAATGCACTGGTAGCGCTCTAGGATTTTGGAACATCGCCATGTCCGTTCAGGAATTCAATAAATCAATTCTCCAAGGTCTGGTGATTGCTCTTCCAATGTGTGACTAAGGTATGAACAATCTGGAGAAGTTTTAACGAAATCAATAGTGTATTTGCACGCATTGCCAGTGGTGGAGGGCATTTTGTCATTCTTCCAGCATCCACACCTCAGATCAAGGGTTGGGAACACACACAAAAATTGCCATGAGACTCATAATACCAATCTCAGAGCACTTCCCGTATTGTTTGTCAATGTAGTTGAATAGTTTTTAATAAAATAACAGGCAAATAAGGAAATATAGTCTTGCCCCAAGGAGTTTACTGTCAGGATTCTTGCTTATTATATTCAAGAATATCGGTGCAGTTGATCCACAGGAGTTTAGGGTTAATAAAAAGCGAAACAAAGGAATTAAAAGGTAAGCCATTTTGCAGAAAGGTAGGTTTTCTCAAGCACTGGAATCCCTCTTGATGGAGGGCAGCAGCTTTACCCATCCTGGCCTGGGGCTGAGGATGAGGACCTTGCATGCCAAAAGGGCTCAGGACCAGAAAGTGACTCATGGAACTGGATCAGTGGTACTATGGGTGCCACGCTGTGTGTGGAAGGCAGATGAAAGGCTGCCGCATTATATTGTTCCCAGGATAATCTTTGGGGCTGATCGCCACGAGGATAGCTGATATTCAGAATTGGATATGACACTTGAAGAAGAGGGTTTCCCCCATAGAGGTTTTCTGCTGACGATGCTAAAGATCTCCCAGAAATTCCAACTATGGGGAATTTTGCAATTCAACCTGTAAGAAACAAACAAATAAAGAACAGTCTAGTGGCTGTGGGGGGAGCGATAAGGATGAAATGCCAACCAACAGGGCTCTAGTTCCACCTGCTGGACCAAAATATCCTTTCCTTTAATGCTGGGATAGTAAACCTCTCTCTCCACCTTCCTCTGGGTCAGCATCATGGTCTTTCTCCTCCTCTTTCCACATATGATGCCATGTATAGTATGGAATCTCAAGACCTTCTCTCCAAATGGGCAAACCACTTTATTGGTTGTCTCTGTATGTAGTTTAAGATTGGTCCTACTCTAATTCTTTCCCTTTGAATCTCATTCCTGATTTTATCCCTTCTAGTCACTCCAGCAACTTCCCTCAGACATCTTATTTCATTTATGTTTTGTTGCAAGTGTCCATGTTTGGCACTGGCAACATAAGGTGTGAATGAATATGCTTTGTAGGAGGTGTTTCTTTGTGCTGGACGGTATAGCCTTGTATTGTAACAGCGCAGCTAATTGCCCCAATATTTGGTGTGCCTTACTGCACCATATGTTCATTTCATCATCCATTGGCCATTTTCAGCAAATGGTGTTCCTAGATATTTCACTTGTTTTATATTAGTTCCCTCTATCTCGACATTTAGAGTACACTGTATGCCAAGGATTCTCAACCTGCACCCTGCGCATAGCTGTCAAGTATCCCTTATTGGCCAGGAAAACCCCTTATTTTACCCTCTTTCCAGCCGTCATCCCGTATTAATTAGACTGCAATGCCCTATTGCCGCCATTGGAGGGCAGCAAAGGATAAGCATAGCTGTCAAGTATCCCTTATTTTCCAGGAAATTTCCCTTATTTCCAAATCCAAAACTTGACAGGTATGACCCTGCGACGCCATTTCATGTGGCCTCCCACCGCCTCCACCACACCAGGAAGTGCCTTGTGGTGGAGGAAGGCCAAAATGGCCATCCAGCCCCCGAAGCTATCTGGGGGAGTGGGACCCGGCCCCCGGCTTAAAACGGTTGAGAACTCCTGCTGTATGCTGTTTGCTTCCAATTGCCATTACCTCCGTCTTCTCTTTATTGATTCTCATATTATTTATCTTGCATTCTTAGAAGAGGTCAATTCCAATATGCTATCCAATCCAATATCAATTTGTCGCCACTTTTAGCACAAATCAACTGAACTCCAAAATGTCCCATCCTTTTCCTTCTGTAAAGCAGTTTGGCCAGAGATGGAAACAGAAGAGGTCAATTATTTCATGAAAAAGCAGCGATTCTTTCCTGGTTATGATGGGATAGGTCCGTGATGGCAAACTTTGGCACTCCAGGTGTTCTTGGACTTCAATTCCCAGAAGCCCTTGTGAATCCACTCGAATGGGTTTACTGCGATTCATCCGGCCTGCACCGCCCTCGTCGCTCCTGGAAGCGGAAGTAAAACGCGCCCGGATGGGCGCGTTTTACTTCCGCTTCCAGGAGCGACGAGGGCGGTGCGGGCTAGATGAATCACAGTAAACCCATTCGTGCGGATTCGCGGGGGCTTGGGCTTCTAGGAATTGAAGTCCAAGAACAGCTGGAGTGCCAAGGTTTGCCGTCATTGGGCTAGCTGATAGATGGGTCCAGAGACAGGTTGCTGAGGGCATCATGCGTTTAACCTTTGCTTCCCTCCTGGGCCAGGAAGTCAGCACGGACAGATCCCCTTTCCAGGAAGATGAGCAAACTCGGCTCTGTCCTCCTCCTCCTCCTCCTTAGAGAAACGGTCCTCTCCTTCCTAAGGAATCCAATTAATGTTCCTCCCGCTCTCTTGTCCACCGCCCTCCCTGCATGCAGGCTTAGTTGTACCCATGCATGCACGCACACGCCTTCTGAGCAGAAGTCCTGACAGCTTGACATGATACAGATGCTGTCGCCTCTTCACGGAAACCAGGAGGGACTCCTGTCAAGGTGGGAAGCGGCTCTGGACTGTGCCATCTGTTCATCACAAGCCGCAGAGTTGGAAGGAAGGTCGTACGTGCAGTTTGTGTAAGAACACAGCCAGCTTAGGACAGGCGCACAGCTCTAACCGGAGCAGAACAGCTTTCCCGGTGTCTTACGAGAAAGATGGAGGTTGCAACGCCGGCAGCACATGTGCAGGACGCAATGATCTGTGTATGGCATGACATGACAACTTTTGCATGAGTCTGCTCGGAAAGCCACAGCAGAGGACAGGCGGAGGGTGCAGTGACCTCAGGGTTCACAGAGCCAACGCATCATTACTTCTTCCTTGGCAAAGAGGAGTGTGTCCTATGCTCCCCCATCCTCCAAAACTCCTGTTCCCTTTGAGTTAATCTATCCTAGGAGAGGATGTAAATCCGCTGCAAATCCCACTTTATGCCTCAACGTGGCACAGCGGTGGCCCTGGCTGTCCAACAGCTATTGTGGCAGTGGTGCATTCCCCTGGCAGGTCCAGCCATGCCATAAAGGTGTTGGGCTAGCAGTCCAGAATGGTCCTCTACTCTGGAACTGCAGGTCAGCTAAGTGGGGGTGGGTACTCGGACAATACACCCGGCCAGTGCTAACATGGCCAACGTCGACGTGATCCTAGTCAGCTGTGTTGTTGCATTTAAAAAGGCTAAAGGAACATCGAAAACACGGGCCTCAGCCGCCCCCCCATACGCCATCGGACCCTGCTACGGTAGTGGTTCTCATGATACGCCCAAGGTATTGGAGCTTTCTTTGTTTAATGGCCTTAATTTAATTTAATTTTTAAATTTATATTAAACAGTTCTTGTTCTTTATCTGGCACAACACTTCTACATGAGTCACATGGTCAACCCATGATATCCTTAGCAGTCATCTGTAGATCCACATTTCAAAAGCTCCGGGCGCGTTTTACTTCCGCTTCCAGGAGCAACGAGGGCGGCGCGGGCCGGATGAATCGCACTAAACCCATTCGTGTGGATTCATGGGGGCTTGGGCTTCTGGGAATTGAAGTCCAAGGACATCTGGGGTGCCAAGGTTCACCATCACGGCTTTAGCCAATGTCCGTGCTTCAACTGCATAGAGCAACACTGGGAATGCGATGGGTTTTGGCTTCCCAAATGCGCTCCTTTGTGGCAGCCTCGTAACAAAGCACAGCATTTGGGCATGACTTTATTACAAACAAGATCCATCAGCTTTACAAAACACCTGCTCTAGGTAGAAATCTGGATGGATCAGCAATTTTGCATTCGCCTGTGATGTGGTTCTGGACATAGTCATGAGCAGGTCTGAATTTACCATTTGTGCCACTACTAGCTGCTCATCCTGTCATGCTCAGAAAATAGACTCTTTGCAAAAATTCTTAAAACCTAAACAGCCCTCGCACTGCAAGACCAGGCCTGTTGCTCTCTACTTTGTTGTAGCACTTTGAGCAGGCAAACCCTCTTCCTGGCCTGCGCAGACACACACACGCTGCCTTAACACGCTGCCTTAAACCATTTGGCAAGGAAACATAACCCTTGTTCAGAGAAAAGCAGGAGCAATTTCTCAAACACTTTCTCTTGCAAGATGGGAGCGTTCGGCTTCTTCTGCCGTTTTGCGGTTTGGAAATGTATAGCACTTGCCGAAGATTTCCGGACTGAAATGCGCAGGAAAACCCATTAGTGTGGCTTCACAGGGACCACGAAGAAGAACAGCCATAGCTACCGGTGAAACTTGGAAAATTAGAATATTGTGCAAATGCTCATTCAGTTCAGTAATGCAACTTAAAAGGTGAAACAAATATATGTGATGGACTCATTGCATGCAAAGCGAGATAGCTCAAGCCTTACTTTGTTATAATATTGATGCTTATGGCTTAGTTTATGAAAACCCCAACCCCCCCCCAATCTCATGTACTCCATAATCATCACATAATCTCGTGTATGCTGTACCCCATGATCATCACAATTATAACCAATTAAGGCATGACATCTCTCGCTTTGCATGTAGTGAGTCTATCTCATTTTTTTGTTTCACCTTTTAAGCGAAATGAATGGACATTTGCATGATATTCTAATTTTCCGAGTTTCACCTGTACACTATGATATAATGGCTGGCACTCAGCCATGCCCAATTCGTTTTAAATATATATTTATTAGATGTACTGTATAGGTTTTTCTTCCAACACTGAGAGCAAAGGTGGCCCCAGGTAGAAAAATTTGGAAAGGGTAAAAGAACTGAGTTTAGAATACTGAAACAATTTTTAAAAGGCTTGATTTAAGGAAGATTGTATTGTTATTGTTTAGTAGAATTGCAGCATATAAAATGACATTAGTAAAGATTATTGGTGCTCCCAATAAAAATCAGTGAAGAGTTAAAAACAGATTAATAAATTTTCTAATGCAGATAAGAGGTCTGGGATTGGTAAGAGATGGTATGAATCTGAAAAAGTTGGAAGATTAAGACTTTCTAATTTAAGGCAACTCAGCCTACAATCAAGATGATTACTCTTCTGATTTCGTATACAAGGGGTGCCCAAACTATGGCCCGTGGGCCGGATCGACCCCTGATGACAATTCATCTGACCCACGCAACCCTCATTGCCCCCGCAAGTGGAAGTAAAACACACCCGTGCAGGTGCGTTTTACTTCCGCTTGCAGGAGCAACAAGGGTGGCGTGGGCCTGATGAACTTGCATCAGGGGCCGGATCTGGCCCACAGGCCATAGTTTGGGCACCCCTGGTTTAAGCAGAGAAAATGACAGCCTAAAAATCTATCTCATCCTGTTGCAAAACAACTGCAAGGTGCGATTTACTTCCGCTTCCAGTGGGAGGAACCACGTGACCGGCCCCTGGCCTGAAAAGTTTGGGCACCCCATCCTAGACTGGCCCTGAGCTGTTCCAACCTTCCTTCAACCTTCAATTGCTGACATTACACCTTCCCCACACTTTGTTCTTGCATTTCCAAAGGGGAGAGACGTCTCGACTTTGTTTATGGAAATGAAAGTGGCATCCATGAATCCCGACTTCTCCAAC
Organism: Bradypodion pumilum; assembly: GCA_035047305.1. Classification (NCBI taxonomy): domain Eukaryota; kingdom Metazoa; phylum Chordata; class Lepidosauria; order Squamata; family Chamaeleonidae; genus Bradypodion; species Bradypodion pumilum. The sequence goes on from JAWDJD010000003.1 coordinate 384,817,187, forward strand.
TTAACTTAGCCAGAACCTGGACTCCCATTACCTTTCCGATCCCAAGTATAGTTTTCTGTTAAACACAAGCTTTCTTTCTTTTTCTTCTTCTTAAGAGAAAAGGTTGGACACAATTTCTTTGCACGAGTGGAAATAGTGCTTAGGCCATGGTTTTGTGAAGGAGTTCTCCTTCTTTCAAACCCAGACTGCCAGAACGAAGCCACTTTCTTGAGTTTGCCGTTGCCCAAACCCAAGTCCTCATCGGTGCATGTCTCTGGTAGCCATTGGCAGACCACTCAATGCGCCAGAGTCTACATCTCTCCACATTCACACTGCATGTCGTTGTCTGCCAGCAGCCCCTGCTTGAACCTGCTGTTTCTTGCATTTAGGCTCTCTGACCCTCAGCCTATTTCTAGTCCTCCAAGTGACGAAGGGGAGGTTGAGTTCTTCAGTTATATCCGCCTTGAGTGTTATTCCTTGTCCAGCAATGCTCTTCCTCCAGAATCCAATGATTGACAATATCGTATGCTATGGTTAGGTCAATGAAAGCCCCTCCTGTAATTTGCTTTCCTCCAAAGCCATCCTCAATATGTTGTGCAAGGTTAAGGATTTGACCACACCATGACCTGCCTGGCCTGAACCTGCTGTATTAGGATGAGCCCTTCCGCACAAGTCACTGGCCAACAGCCAGGATGCACTCTGAATCCACTTCACGTTGCATCGTTGCTGAAAATGAACAACTAGTATGCCCACTGTCCGGCAAGGAGATCACGAGCAAAATTATTGGGGCCATTCAACAATTATGTGATCTTTTTTGGGGGGTGAAATTGACCCCTTCCCCCCATGTAATCTGACCATAATTTTAGCTTCAACCCACTCCCCCCCCTTTAAAATTACGTAATCCAGAGCTTTTGTATCAAAACTCTTTTAGAGTTTTTCACTATTGGTGCCCAATGCACAACAGCTCCAGATGGATTACGTAATCTTTGAACTGACCCCTTCCCCTGCCTCCCCACCCACATCGTTTTTCCGTAATTCAGATGGCAGACCCCCTCCCCCCTTCAAGGATCACTTAATTGTTGAATTGTTGCTGCCATAAGCAAATTTACCCACCATAATTATACTTTTGTTCTTCAGCTGCAGTCGGAGCCGACTCTTTGCGCCCCCATGGACCACCGCATGCCAGGATCCTGCCAACTGCCATCCTCATGAGTCTGCCCAGATGCTGTCTAACCATCTCATCTTCTGTCACCCCTTCTGCTTTGGCTTTCGGTCTTTCCCAGCATCAGGGGCCTTCTCCACGGAGTCCTCTTTTCACATTGGGTAGCCAAATGAGCTTCAGTATTCGTCCTTCCAAGGAGGGTTGATTTCCTTCGGGATTGACTGATTTGATCTCCTTGCAGTCCAGGGAACTCTCCAGAGTCTCCTCCAGCACCACAAAGTTCAAAGGCATCTATTCTTCTGTGCTTAGTCTTCCTTAGGGTCCAGCTCTCACAGCCAGACATTACTACTTGGAAGAGCATTGCTTTGACTAAGCAACCAGTTTTCAGGGCATGGGGTAAAGCTTTTCCACCCACTCTAAGGAAGCTAGGGTTCCCAGGGGCTGTGATGGCAAACAACGGCACTCCAGATGTTCTTGGACTTCAATTCCCAGAAGCCCCTGTGAACCCACACAAATGGGCTTACTGCGATTCATCCGGCCTGCTCCTGGAAGCGGAAGATGGGACAGAGACGGGCGCTCAAATCATCATGCAGTACCCGGGTCTTGAACTGCCGACTTGCCGGCCTTCCAGCTAACAAGGCAAGCTTCTTAACCACTGAGCCACCGCAGCCCCTGGGCACAGATCAGAAGAAGGGGCAGCAGCAGCCATTTCTTGGGACTCGAGTACGACAGGCAACTCTGCTCAATAAACCACACGTCAGAAGTAGCCAAGACCATAATTTCTTTTTATTAAAAATCAATCAAACAAGACTTTCACTTTTCCCCCACTCAACTGTTACACCCAAACTTCACACACCCCCGATTCTAGATAAAGCTCCAACACAGCAGCACAACTACACAATCTTCAGAGGCGCAACGACTTGAGTAGACCATACGTGGTTCCTAAATTTCAGTAACTAGGCTTATACCTTGATCACCCCATCCAAAATGCATGCAGTGCTATTAGTAGAAGAAAATAGAGAACCACCACCACTGAGGACAGGAGGCCACAAATACACAGAGGGTAAGAGCAAGGTCACTAAACTAGAACTTTTCACATACACACAAAGTTTTACACATCACAGAGGACTGTCTACCCAGAGTTACTGGTGGAAGGGAACTTACAAAGGGCTACGGTAATTCCAGTTATGAACAGCAAACTGTTGTTTCAATCCACGAGACCAGTCTTGGCGAACCTTTGCACACCAGCTGTTCTTGGACTTCAATTCCCAGAAGCCCGAGTCTTTGTGAATCCAGACGAATGGGTTTATTGCGCTTATGCACAGTAAGCCCATTTGTGTGGATTCACAGGGACTCGGGCTTCTGGGAATTGAAGTTCAAGGACAGCTGGCGTGCAAAGGTTCGCCATCTCAGCACGAGACCAACTCAACAAGGCTGTGCAAGCGCGCAAAGCACTAAAAAGGAAAATATCTCACCATGCCCCTGCATCTATGTCTAGAACGGAAAGGATCTTTTACGACTTTTTTTTTAAAAAAGTCAACCACACAATTAACGTTCGTTAAAAGATACCTTGAAAAAACTAGCCCACACAAGCCATTGATTTGAGATGTTGCATGCTCAGGTTCCGGACGAAGCATTCCCCAACTCACACCCACATTTCATCCCGCTTGCATTTGTAGTCATAGCCAAATCCTATCTACATACATTCATCCAGCTATTCCTGCAAGCCATGAGGGCAAGAGATGGAAAAGTCAGGCTCCCCACCCCATGTTGTCAGACTGGGAAACCTCCACCCCCAGTAGAGCTAATGGCAAGGAATCCTGGGAGCTTCAGCCCAGCATTCTTGTGTGTGTGTGGGGGGGAAGAAACAAACTTTGTCGACTCCTGTGGTAGAAACAGATTTTGAAGGAAGAGGGAATAGGGTCACGATTCACTCTGACACCAGAGGAAGCCCAGCAATCTTGCCAAGGCCCAAGGAAGACCGCAGCAACACGCATGCACAAATGCTGCGCCGCTGATACCAGTGTGCCTTGCCCTGCTACTAGCGTGCGATGAGTCACCCGGCAGACATTTAAGACCCAACACAGACAGATAACTGCAGAAATTCAAATATACAAGTTAGATACTAACGATCATGCTCCGCAGATGTTATGGTACGGAAAGCATTTAGAAAAAAAATTATGGGAAACGCTGTCCCCGATAATTCACACACCCTTAGTGCACCATATGGGGGTCACTGCCCCCGATACAACACTGTGGTAGGCAAAAACTACCTTGTTTTGTAACATTATGGGAGACACTGCCCCCGATAATGGGTTTCAGAGTTCTCATGATACATCAGAGTCCTGGAGCTTTCACACGGGAGCGGCCATTGGGAGTCAAGCCACGCTTAGCCCCAAACTGCTGTGGGTCGCATCAGTCTACAAGCAGACCAAAAGCAATCACTTTTACATGGGATGGTGAACCTTGACACTCCAGGTCTTCTTGGACTTCAATTCCCAGAAACCCAAGCCCCCATGAATCCACACAAATGGGTTTACTGCAATTCATCTGGCCCGCATTGCCCTTGTCGCTCCCGTACGGGCGCATTTTATTTCCGCTTCTGGGAGCGACGAGGGCGGCGTGTGCCGGATGGATCGCAGTAAACCCATACGTGTGGATTCACTGGGGCTTGGACTTCTGGGAATTGAAGTCCAAGAACACCTGGAGTGCTAAGGTTCACCATCACTGACTTGGGGGGTCTTGATCTGCACATACCAAAATAGGCGAGGAAGACGTGGGCCCACCCCACACCGTCTCCCCCCCCCCAATTCCCACCACAGTAGCCACAGTCTTGATGGCAAACGTTCCCGTGATCATGGCTGGACTCTTACTAGCAGATGCTGCTTTTTATTATCATTATCAAAAAACGACAGTATAACTGTCATAATTATGGAAGTCACTGCTTCCGATAATTATAATCTCGTAGAAAACAAATACCATTTATAGTGAACACTGCCACTGATAAATAAATAACAAATAAATACCTTTGATACCAAAACCCAGGCAGAGTCGATCGACTCGGCTCATATTCCAAGTTAAACAACAACAGAGAGACCTTTTGTGTGTGTGTGTGTGTGTGTTTTCCTGAAAGGTCTCAGAAATCAGGAGGGGGTTTGAGAGTACAATTTGCCTCTCCCCAAAGGAGGCAAATGGCTGCCATTATAATTCTTTAGGTCAGGGGGGGCCTAAACTACTGCCCGTGGGCCAGATCTGGCCCATGGCCATAGTTTGGGCACCCCTGCTTTAGATGAACCAGGGGACCATTCAAGGTCACTGCCTTGTCATTGGCTTGCTTATCTTGAGCGAGGAGGGAAGCAGTCAGAGAAGAGGGTCCATCCCTAGACATCCCACCCCATTGTTGCTATGGGTTGGACTGCCTGGGCTGTGTCATCTGGGGCTAAAGGGAGTCGGGGGCCTTCCATACACAGGCCAAAGAGTCCTGACGCCATTATAAGGGCATCAATATACATCTAAATTCATACCAGGACATTTACAACTCACCTTTAGAGTTGCTCTACTTTGTAATTAAGGGCTCTGAAATCCCTCTAAAGCCATGGTGGCGAACCTCGGCACTCCAGCTGCTCTTGGACTCCCAATTCCCAGAAGCCCAAGTCGCTGTGAATCCACATGAATGGGTTTACTGGGCGAATATGGGATGACTTCTGGGAATTGAAGTCCAAGAACAGCTGGAGTGCCGAGGTTCGCCACCACTGCTCTAAAGGGATGAAGAAGGGGTCGTTTGTTCTCTGCTACTGATTGAGTAAAAATGAGACGGGGAGGGGATTGTTCTGTATCTCAAAACCCAACGCTTTTCATTTTTAGAACTCATTGTCTATGTTCCAGATGTCACCCGAGATGGCGTTGGCAGCGCCCTGGATGGTCCAGGTGGCCAGAGCGAGTTGGTTCTTGAAGACGGTTTCGTTGAAAGCATTCGGGTTGGTCTTCCAGAGGCCAAGGTGGTTCCGTAACGCCTTGAGGGTGTGGGGGCCAGAGCCGAAGAAGATGTGCCGGGAAGGGCTGTCTTTCGGAGAAACGTATGGGGAGATAAAATGGTACTCCACCTTAAAAAGAGACAGAGAGGGAGGCATGGTTCATATCAAGGTGTGGGTAAGGCAAAAGAGGACAGGCAGGGCTGCAAAGTGGAGATCACAGGGGCAGCCAGAAACCCACAGTTGGGGGCCAAATCTGAGAGCTTTTCAACACAAGATCAATGGGTTTTGTTAGGAAGAATTGCCTTCTGGGGGTGAGGGTGGCAGGCTAGGCTCTTCGGGAGAAAAAGGTAAAGGTCGTCCTTGCTCGAAAGCTAGTTGTATCTGACTCACCGCCGTTTATAGCCATTAAGAGCCAGAGCTGTCTCTGCCTACAGACATTTCCATGGTCATGTTGTAGGCATGACTAGATGCTGGAGCACATGGAACACTGTTACCTTTCCTGCTGAACCGGTACCTATTGAACTTCTTGCAATTTCTTGCTTTCGAACTGCTAGGCTGGCAGGAGCTGGGACAGACGACGGGCGCTCAATCTGTCATGCAGCGCTCAGGTCTTGAACTGCTGACCTGCAAATACTCAAGTTCAGCATTTTAGCCATTCAGCCACTGCAGTCCCCTTCTTAGGGATGAGTTTTTTAAAGTAAGCTGAACAAAAACAATATTCTGTGCTAATTCATTATCTGACTAATCTGTTGCGTTCTGTTGTTCAGTCGCACAGTCGATTCCTACCCTTTGCGACCCCATGTACCACTGCCCGCCAGGCACCTCTGTCCTCCACCATCCTCCTCAACCTGCCCAGCTGTGCCCATTGCATCTACAATGCCATCTAATCTTTGGTCACCCCCTTCCTCTTTTGCCCTCCATCTTTCCCAACATCAAGGCTTTCTCAAGTGAATCCTCTCTTCTCATTCGATGTCCAAAGTACTTCATCTTCATCTTTACTATTTGACCTTCTAAGGAGCAGTCAGGGTTGACACCAAAGGACTAGAACAGGATTTCCCAACCTTTTTAAGGCAAAGGTCATGCATCCTCAGGCAGCTTCAGGGGCCAGACAGCCATTTTGCCCTTCCTCTACCACATGACACTTACTCGAGGCGTTTGTAACTTGGGGTTCCACTGTATTTCCACCAGGAAGGAACCAAGTAAACCTTCACTGAATTTAGTTTTGACTTGGCCACGTCGGTTAGCTAGATAGCTCAATGAATGAGCAAGACGATTGGGGAGCTAGTTGTGGGGAGTTCAATTCCTCACTGCACCTCCTGGGAGAAGACACAGTCTGGATAACTCCAGGAAAGTTCCACAGCCCCAGAAGGGAAAGGGAAACCAGTTTTGACTACTGTGCCCTGGAAAAGGCTTGAAAGAGCCACCATAACCTATACCTGTCAATGGCAGCATATACAGTAGCTCTGCTAAGAATAACCCAGATTTGGCCTCAAGCCCTTGGCCTACAGATGTAAGGACCCATCAGAATTCATGAATAGAGATTTTAGCACAGCCTTGTCGGACACTTCAATAGGGATCAGTTCTGCCACCAGTGATTCACCTTGGAGTTAGATTCCAGGTTCACCTGTCAGTCACCAGCTCCATTTGGAGAGAGCAACACACACAAGACCTATGTGCAAAGTGTCACTTGAGGTCAAGAGGACAGACATTTAACCATGGAAGATAAATTAATCCACTTTGAGCATAGTATGTGAAGTGGCTTCAAGCCAAAACTTACTTTCATGATACGGTCATTCAATGCACGGCAAGCCACCTTGTTGGTCAGATCAGTGTTCCTGACATCTTGATCCAGCGCCGATGTGGCTCGTGTGAAATCTCCGCGGGCAACAAAGAGCCACTTCAAGTCCAAGCCCATGGTCTGGAAAGGACAGAAGGAAGGGTCTCTGCATTAGTGGCCGGTACAGACAAGGCCGGTACAGACAGTGGCTCCGTTTTCTAATTTCAATACACGGACCAAAGGATAATTGGAGAGGGATTCCAGACTCAGCTGTTCTTGCCTGAATAGCCAGCATTACAGTTATGATTAAATGTAATTAGTTAAACGTAAAGGTCTCCTCTGCTCTAAAGCCAGACTCTAAGGTTTGGTGGTCATCTCTGTTTATAGCCAAAGAGCCGATGCCGTCTGCGCCTGCAACCATTTCTGTGGTCATATGGCAGGCATGACTCGATGCTGGAGAGCATAGAACGCTGACCAAAGCGGTACCTATGTGTCTACTTGCAATTTCTTTCTTTCAAACTGCTAGGGTGGTAGGAGCTGGGACAGACAATGGGGGCTTACTCCATTCCGCAGTGTTCACGTCTCGAACTGCTGACCTTCCAGTCGACAAGTTCAGGGTCTTAACCACTAAGCCACTGCAGTCTCCTATATGTAATTACATGATACTTATTGTGTTTTTACAATGATACTGAACCACAAATATATTGGACTGGAGCAAAACAAAAGTTTTTTTTAAAAATAAGAGAAAAATATTATGGCATATTAAAGACTGCTATGTTTTTATGTGAGGTTTTTGTGGACTTCCTCAGACAATGTGCTCCACAAAAGCTCACATTAAAATGGAACTGTTAGTCTGTAAGGTGCCACGACATTTTTCTTTTTTAAAAGCTTCTTTTGTTCCTTGTCGGATATGCCTGCACTGTGCAACGCTCTGAAATGAATATAGAAAGCAAAGCATCCCATGAATAGGTCTGTCAAGCTGCGTTCTGGATAAAGGCAAGAATGGGCTTCTAATCTACCCCACAAATCCAAGGGCCAAATCGCTCTTGCAAAGCAAACACAGGGTAGCTGGACAGCAACACTCCCCATCAACTTGAATTGTGGCAGGGCCAATGGGTATTGTTGTAGTCTGACACCAATCCAACACAATTCGGGCAGCAACCACTTCCCTGGCCCTGGCCATTTACTGCAGACAGAGATCTCTTCTAATGGGGTTCCTGCTCTCTGAAAATGTCACAACATGCGTTGCTGAGAAGCATTTGCATCAGAATGCACTGCCTAGAGCTCGTCCTTCAAAACCAAGTCCACTCATCCACCAATTAAGGAACACTCATCTTGCATTACCATCAGCTGTCTACGGTTCAAAGACATGGCTGTGACAAAGCCGCGCAGTTCGTTGTCATAGCTCTTGTAGTCCAGGTATAGTTCGTGGTCATGGGTCATCCGGAGAGCCATCCGGCCAGCAATTTCGGCCGCTCTGCGCATCCTATCTTCCAACTGAGAAGGGGAGTTGTTGAAGGTGTGCAACAGCTTGTCCATGTCATCTGATTTTGTGCCAAGATAAGGATACCCTTCCCCTCCCTGCAAGACAGAAAAAAGACTCATTACCATCTCAACCAAAGGAACTAAAGAATGAATCTACCAGATAGGTCTTTACCAAGACCAAATGCAACAATTATCTCAATAAATACAACAGCAAAACCAAATTAGAAGATGGAGGAAGGAACTCACTGGACAAGGAACAACATTCATGAATGGAGGATGTGGCTGAGGAACTCGACCACCCCTATGGCACTTGGAGGACCCTAATTAGGCTGAGGGTTGGAGTCCCTAAATGCAAGACCAACAGGCTCAAGTGGGGGCTGCTGGTGGACAACAACACACAGAGTGAATGTGGAGAGATACAGAATCTGGCTCATTTACTGCTCTGACGATTAATGTCAGAAACATGCACCGAAGAGGACTTAAGTTCCACCAACGACAAAGCCAAGAAAGTGGCTTCAAATTTTGCCAGTCCAGAGTTTGATCACGAGCAAGCCAATGAAGAATCTCAAGCAGTTGCAAAAGCCTGCTGGCTTAAATATACCATAAAAGTGGCAGGTTCTCATTTTAGGTCCATCAGGTAAAACATGGTGGAGCAACATCTCCAGTGGTGGGCATCAGTGGTTCGCACCAGTTCACCAGAACCAGTAGCAGAAATTCTGGCTGGCCCCTCTGCTCATCCAAGTTTTGAAATAAAGTAGTCCTAAGTCAGGTCCCAACGCAGTTCTTTCCCCCACGGCCACCATACCATGCCCATAGTGTGGGGGTAAAAAATTGGAACCCACCACTGAACATCTTTATAGAAGGACAGGCACAGCATTTCACACAGCAGAAACAAAGGTGTGAGAGATTCAAGGAGGGAGAAAGGGAGTGGAAGGACATAAGAACAGACTTGCTGGATTACAGGCCACAGGAGCCCATGATCCAGTCCAGCATTCTGTCTCACACAGTGGCTCACCATGTGCTTCAGGGTATTATTATTCCCAAGCAGATGCCTTCACCTGCTTAGGATTCCCTGGAAATGGCATTGAGAGATATCCTGCCTATCTCTCCAACCCGGAGGTTGTCCTTAAGTATCCATAATTATAGCCATTTAGCCCCTTGTCCTCCATGAACTTGTCTAATCCTTTCTTGAAGCTGTCAAGACTGACAGCTGTCACCACTTCTTCTGGCAGGGAGTTCCATAGACCAGTAATCCTCTGGGTGAAAAAGTACTTTCTCTTATTAGTTTGAGAACTAGTACCCAAAGGTTTCATGGAGTGCTCCCTAGTTCTAGTGTTGTGCGAGAGGGAAAACAGTTTTTCCTTATCCATTTTTTCCACACTGTGCATGATTTTATAAACTTCCATCAGGTCACCTCTTCTTAGATGCCATCGTTCAAGAGTGAAGAGGCCCAACCGAAGAAAAGGCAGGCGTGTGTGCGCGCGCGCAAACACACACACCCCTCGACACAAACAGAAGTCTGCATTGAAAAGAGCTTACATTGTGGAAGCTGAAGGAAACGGCTGGGATTCCCGAATACGACAGGAAGGGAAAGCCTGCGTCATCCATACGGAATGGGACTCTGCAAAAGACAAAGGGGGGGGGAGGGGGGTGTTCACCAGTCATTCCACTCCACCTGGCATTTCAGAAACAGAAGACCTACCTGTGTCCCACACAGCTCAGGAACACCAGAAACTGCCTTCTACTTTGACTGGCCCTTGGCTCACCCAGCCCAGTACTGGGAACACTGGCCAACAAACAAAGAAAAGCAAGTAGCAATTACACTTCTATGCTGCCCCCATAGCACTTAATGCACTCTCTGGACGGTCCACAGAGCGATTAGCTTTTTGCCCCCAACATGCTGGGTCCTCATTTTACCAACTTTGGAAGGAGGGAAGGCTGAGTCAACCTTGAGTCCATTCAAGATCAATCGTACAACGTTCTGGCTGCAGTACAGCAGTTTAATTAACCCCTGTGCTACCAGTGGCGCTAAAGCTTTCCCAGCCATAGGTAGAGATGCTGCCAGAGGAGGGATCAGGAACCTTCCGAAGGCAAACTGTGGGCTCTGCCCCTAAGCTGCCGTCTCTTCCTCTCTGCAGTTCTCAAGGCAGGATCTACGCTGGGCCTAAAGAACTGCAGAATGCACTCTACACCAGGGGTGCCCACACTACGGCCCAGGAGCCGTTTTACATCCACTTCTGGGAATGGCAAGGGTGCCACAGGCCGGATGAATTGACGTCAGGGGCCGGATCCAGACCTCGGGCTGTAGTCACCCCAGCCCCCTGAAGCACGTGACCGACACCCCTGCTCTACATGGACACACAGTTTAAGCATCTAAGTGGCAAGCGCATCTTTTTAAATTGCTCCAAAACCCATCTCACCACCAGGCCTTTCTTTGGCCGTTGAAAAGGGGCCCAGAAATTGCTGCGCGAACTTCCTAGGAGCAGAACAGTTGAAGACAGACAATATGCTCAGGATCTTTTATTTTTAAGGAGACACACACACCACATCCCCCAACAACTTTAGAACAAAGCTGACAAGCATGGCCTAGCCATGAATCATCCGAAAAGTCCAAGTCACCAAAGGCACATATAACTGACATAAAATACAAGGAGTTATTCTGCTGAGTTGCAGAGATAAAAAGGTTCACGGGCACTATTTCTGGCTGCCCAGGCAGTCTGGACGCAGCATGCTGATGGAGCACAGGTTTGCCACATGGAAGGTCCAAGATGCAACCGCAGTCACTTTACTTTACAAGGACCAGCCCCCCCACCCCAAGAAACGCCCTCAAGGTCAGAGATCCTTAAGGCAAGGCTGGTGACCACCCACCACAAACTGAAAAGCTTCCTGGGCCCACCATAATACACATTTCCCATTGCGGTTGCCATCCCCATCCCTGGGAAATCCACTGCCTTAAGCCAACAATGGGTCAAGGACAGGAAGTTCTGCTATTAATTGGGGTCCATTCCCAGCCATCACCTTATATTACATTGTGGAAGAGAACAGAACCACTTACTCTTTTTGGACTAAGATGTTACCAAGATCACTTGCTTGTATCTTGATCTAAAAGGGGGGGAAAGTATACATAACAATCAACTTAGTTTTCATAGGTAACGGTCACCCTTCCTCGAAAGCCAGTCGTATCCAACTCTAGGGTTCAGTGCTCATCTGTTTACAGCCAAAGAGCCAGCGCTATCCGTGTCTACAGACATTTGGCAGGCATGACTAGACACTGGTGCGCACGGAATCGTTTACCTTCCCACCAAAGTGGTCCCTATTTATCTACTTGCAATTTCTTGCTTTCGAACTGCTAGGTTGGCAGGAGTTGGGACAGAGACGGGGGCTCATTCTGCCATGCAGTACTCGGGTTTTGAACTGCTGACCTTCCGCCTCCCAGTCAGTGTCTTAACCACTTGAGCCACCACGATCCCTAGCGGGACCCTCTATTGGCCAGTATCACAAACCAACCCAAACTTCCTGTGGCACTTTTAGAAAAAAGAAACGTATTTCAGGCTGAGTTCTCATGGATTACAATCCACGTCTTCCCACCAATGTGTCTGCAAAGGACGGGGCCTGTTGCAGAATAGCTACCAACCCTTCATGCTTTAATATTTCCATTATTACTGCCCGCATGGTGAGTCAAAAGGCTCCTTACCCCTGCAATGGCTTCCTTCAGTAGCTGTTTCAACATGGGGCTGGCAGAGAATTTGAAATCCTGTGATCCTGCGGGGGAAGTTCATAAACATCAGATGGGAGCACAGTCTGGGTAGCCAGTAATTCACAAGCCTGGTAGCGGATGCAGTTTAAAGATGTTGCCAACCCTAACCTCTCGATTCCCTCCCACAGCTCAAAATCCACACCTACTTTTTGGGCCTCGGGGGATCTGAAATGGGACAAGCTTAGGGAAGGGCTCAGGCCACCTTTAAGCTCTCAAGAGTTTGACTTCCTAGGAGAAGGCTAAAGGGAAACACACAAGTGAGGCCAGGATAGCCTAGCGCAGCGGCAGGCAACCTAAGCCTGGATCCGGCCCTGACGCCAATTCATCCAGCCCGCACCACCCTCGTCACTCCCGGAAGCAGAGGTAAAACATGCCCGTATGGGGAGCAATGAGGGCAGCATGGGCCAGATGAATTGGTGTCAGGGCTGGATCCAGCCCGCAGGCTGCAGTTTGGGTACCCCCCTGCTTTAAGCAGAGAAAATGGATGCCTAAAATCTATCTCATCCTGTTGCAAAACATATCTATTGCAAAACAGATTGCAAGGCGCGTTTTACTTCTGCTTCTGGTGGGAGGTACGTGACTGACCCGCTGAACCACATGACTGGCCCATGGTCTGCAATGTTTGAGCACCCCTGGTCTAGCGCAGGGGTAGGCAACCTACAGCCTGTGGGCCAGATCTGGCCCACAGTGCCAAATAATTTGGCCCCCACCCTAACTCCAGCCAACTGAATCAGCCGCAGACTCATTTATGGGGCAACCACCAGTCCAGCCCCCTCAAATGTCTGAGGGAGTGTGACCCAGCACTGCCCCCTCCCCTACTTACAAAGGTGGGCAACCCCTGGTCTGGTGAAAACCTGGCACAGCACGGAGAAGAGGAAGACACACTCCAAAGTTCCTCCCCCGTCTTCATGTTCCCTGACTAAGTGGGTTTTAGGTGACACACTAATTCCTAAATGGCCACAAGTAAAAACAGCCTCCAACAGATGGATTCATTTCAGGAAAGCAAAACGCCAGGTAAACTTCAGGAACAAATAGTTCAGACTCTCCTAGAATCACTGGGTTGGAAGGGGGGCCTCTCAGGCCATCGGGTCAATGCTCAGTTAGATGTGGTCTAACTGATTCCGGCCAATTTCCTTGGCCAGGGAGGAGAGAAAAGCAGCTGGGCTTCTCAGGTGGGCAGAGACTGCCGCCATAGCTGACTCCGGACCCCTCCCATGGCCGGGGGAGGACAGGGAGCCACTGCCAGCCACAGGGCTCTAGCAGGACGTTGAGCTCCAGTCTCTGTTGAGGACATTGAGCTGCGGTCTCTGTTGAGGACGTTGAGCTTCAGGCTCCGACCTCTGGGCCCCCACCAACACCCAGTCACAGGGCTAGCAGAGGACATTATGTTTCCAATGCCCCCCCTAATGTCTTATTATGTATAGTGACTGTATTGTATTCTATTATGTATTCTGTATTGTATTCTATTATGTATATTGACTGTATTGTATTCCATTATATTTTATTATACTGTAATATTAGATGCTATGTGGTGTATGTAAGCCGCACTGAGTTGCACTGTTGATTGGGCAGCATACAAATCCAATAAATCAAATCAATCTAACTAGTGCCGAATAGAGGGGGAAACTAGTACCTCACCAGTTTTGGAGACTAGACTTCTGTTAATGCAGCTTAAAACAACATTGGCCTTTTGCAGCAGCCAAATCATACTATTGCATCATACAACAGATTCCAACATCCTTCTCGCTTGTAATATTACTGAGCCAAGTACCTCCCATCATCTTGTAATTATGCAGCTGGTCATAGGGAGATCTTTTAGCCCAAGACATCCCAAGCAACAATATTGCGTCTACTCTTTTGTCAAGAGTACATTTCAGAACTTGAATCTTCTGTTAGACCTCTAACATTGGACTAACATTAGAGAGAACCGGCCTCAACCTGATGGCAGATAAGAACATAAGAGCAGCCTTGCTGGAAGAGGCCACAGGAGCCCATCCAGTCCAGCATTCTGTCTCACACAATGGCTCACCATTAGCTTCAGGTTATTCTTCCCAAGGAGATGGCTTCACCTGCTTAGGATTCCCTGGAAATGGCATTGAGAGATATCCTGCCTATCTCTCCAACCCGAAGGTTGTCCTTAGGTACATCCATAATTATAGCCATGGATACCCTTGTCCTCCATGAACTTGTCTAATCCTTTCTTAAAGCTGTCAAGACTGAAAGCTGTCATCACTTCTTCTGGCAGGGAGTTCCATAGACCAGAGATCCTCTGGGTGAAGAAGTACTTTCCTTTATTAGTTTGAGAACTAGTACCCAAACATTTCATGGAGTGCCCCCTAGTTCGAGTGTTGTGTGATAGGGAAAACAGTTTTTCCTTCTCTACTTTGTCCTATTTCCACCTATATTAATTATGTCTTACTAATGCTGCTCTTCACATGGGGAAAAACTCAAGCCAGAATAACGGACGCCTGTTACCTGCAACAGCTGAATCCAGGTTGATATAGGCAAATGCCTTCAGGTGGAGGGAGGCAGCGTAGCCCTGAAGAGGATGGAAAACAGTGTGACTCTCAGCCACCCTAACAGGATTGTAGCAGAGCCAAAAAACCCACTCTAGAGCCCGCACAGCAAAAGGCGGCGTGGCATACTTGCAAAGCAGCAGAACAAAATACCTCCAGCCACTCTGTGGCACCGATGGCCCCAAAATCTCCAGCACTCCAGCTGGCAAAGACGATGCTTCGGCGAGGTTTGTAGCCATCTGCAAAACGTAGAAGGGACAGACTTTGCATTCAGCTTTTTTCAGGCAAGATTCCAGAATGTCTTTTGGAGCCGCTCTCTGGCCGGTCCCTCACCTGTCTGCACCATCTCAGAGAGGATGCGGGCCAGCTCCAGTAACAGCGCCGTTCCCACTCCGGCCTTCACTGCTCCAGGGCCCCAGGAATCACGCTGGGCTCCGATCACAATGTACCGATCTGGAAGAGATACCGCCAAGAAGTGGGTCCGAGAGCAAGACAAGCCTGAACTCTCTCTCTGGAAGCAAAAAGGATCACACGGAGGATGTCCTACTTTGGACACATTAAAGGTCAAGGTTGCCCCTGCTCAAAAAACAATTATGTTCCATTCTGGTGTGTGTGTTAATTTCCGTTTAACTTATGAACCACCCAGAGAGTGCACTAAGGGGCCATTCAACAATTACGTGATCCATTTTGGAAAGGGTGGAGAATTGACCCCCCCATGTAATCCGATTGTAATTTTCGCTTCGAACCCCCTCCCTTTAAAATTACGTAATCCAGAGCTTTTTTAGTGAAACTCTAATTTTTAGAGCTTTTCACTATTAGTGCCTAATGCAGAACGTATCGGTGAGGATTCTCGATGCATCACACTTTTTGTGAAGAGATTATTTTTTTGCAGGAAGGAATGAGGATGTTAGGTAAGTTCTGATAGTGTTCTTCTACTATCTTCTTTATAAGGATTATAAATTTCTGTTGGTTAGAGATAGACTGCGCAAGCAATTCAATAATCTCAAATCAGATCAAAATTCCCAGAGATCATTTTTAAACCTAAAAAAAGTGCCATGTTTTGAAACCACAACAGCTCCAAATGGATTACGTAATCTTTGACCTGCCCCCCCCCCAATTTTCCGTAATTCAGATGGCAGACACCCCACACACCCCGAGGATCACGTAATTGTTGAATGGCCCCTAAGCGCTATTGGGGGGAAGAGGGTAAAAGTGTATTTGCTTTTGCTATTGACTTGATTACAAAATTGCACACAGATGCTTTGTGTGACTTATTTAGTCAGTGCCTATTAAATATAATTTGTTATGTTATGTACTGTTAAGTCATACCCAATTTATAGACCCAAAACAATGATTCCAGACCTGGTAAGATATTTAAGAGTATTACCAGGGCCATCACCCCAGCGAGATCCCATGGCAAAGGGGGAATTTGAAGGCAGGACTTCTGGGTCCAAGCTCTAGACACCAAACTTTCTCTCCAGCACACACTGCCCCCCACATGGGGCGAGAAAAGCATATCAAGATTCATCTAATTCCATGTGATAAGTAAAAAAGGAAACCCCACAGCCAGATATGGAGCCGAATGTGGCTGAGATTCTGAGGAATCCATGCTATAGCAAGCAATTCTGCTTCTAGGCCGTCCCATAATAGAGCTTACTGCACTTTCTGGATGGTTCACAAATTAATTAGCATTTTGCCCCAAACATGCTGGGAACTCATTTCACTCACCTCAGAAGGATGGAAAGCTGAGTCAAACTTCAACCCCTTCAGCATTGAACTCACAATGTTTTGGCTGCAGTACAGCAGTTTTACCCCCTGCACCACCAAGACTGCTTGCTTACTTGTAACTGTTCTTCTTTGTGGTCCCCTGTGAATCCACACGAATGGGTTTACTGCGCACACACTCAGAAAACCTATGTGTGCATATTCAGAGACCACAAAGAAGAACTTGATAGAGCATAGGGGCAGAAACAGACATTGTAGATAGCACGTAACTAGAACATTGTTACATTTAAAAATTGTTATATTTAACAAGGATCTATTAATAGCAATTATACTCCCCAGAGCACTTACTGAACTCAATGGGCAATTCACAAATTAATTAGCATTTTGCCCCCAACATGCTGGGTACTCATTTCACTGACCTCAGAAGGATGAAAGGCTGCGTCTACCTTGAGCCCTGGTCTGGACTGAACTCACAACCTTTTGGTTGCAGTACAGCAGTTTAACCAGGCTGATGATGCAGATTACTGATGAGCGACCGAAAGATCAAGGCTTATCATAAAGTACACAGATCTGACACCCTTTCTAGGTTTGTACCTGGTTCCTCCAAGCCTTTGATCACGCCAAATATATTCAGGATCTTCCTTTCCACAAGTTCATTGTTGACTCGGAGGGTCACATTTTTTCCTTCTTTTACTGACCCACACTTTCCTTTCCCTGAAGGTAGGCACTGCGAGTCACTCATCTGGCTGAAAATATATCCATAAAGAACCATTAGAGATCCATATGCCTACTGCTGCCAAGGAAGTCTCCTCTCCGCATATTGGCAAAAGAAAAGAGGGGGGGAAACCCCAAAACATTTTTAAAAATCAACTAGCAGCTTCATTTAAGTGAGTGTCTTCCTGGATGAAACTCTGTTTGTGAAATAGATTTAGATCTACAACTGAATTCAACTGTTAGTCCTGAAGTGCCACAATATTCTGGCCAAATCCCTTTCTTTTGCCAACAAACCTCTAAGCCCGTGATGGCGAACCTTGGCACTCCAGATGTTCTTGGACTTCAATTCCCAGAAGCCCAAGCCCCCTGTGAATCCACAATAATGAGTTTACTGCGATTCACCCGGCCTGCGCTGGCCTCGTCGCTCCCGGAAGCGGAAGTAAAATGCGCCAGTATGGTTAAGGCTCTTCTGGGTTAACCCTTCCTCCGTATGGATGCGTTTTACTTCCGCTTCCAGGAGTGACGAGGGCAGCGCGGGCCGGATGAATTGCAGTAAACCCCTTCGTGTGGATTCACAGGGTGCTTGGGCTTCTGGGAATTGAAGTCCAAGAACATCTAGAGTGCCAAGGTTCACCATCACAGCTCTAAGCCATCTTGGTCTCAAACAGGAAAGAAAATTAAACCAGACACTTCTTATATGGTGGGAGGAGTTTTATGAGAACAGAATAGTAACTGGTAAGTAAAAACACTTCCAAAGAATTCCCAACCACCACATTTAACTCCTCAGAGGGAAGCAAGTGGCAACGAAAAAGGGAGTTTGCAATTTCCTGCTTTCAAACTGCTAGGTTGGCAGGAGCTGGGACAGAGACGGACGCTCATTCCGCCATACAGTACTCAGTTTTTGAACTGCTGACCTTCCACCTCCCAGTCAGCGTCTTAATCACTTGAGCCACTGAGAAATCAGAAAAATCTAATAGTTTACCAGTACGTTAGCAAGAAGTATCATAATTGTTCAAAGAAAAGAAGGCTTTCCTGCAGCAAATGTTAAGTTACTTTGCATGCTCTATAGCAAGCAGTCTCATTCATTGTCTGACGATGCGATGCTATGCAAGTTCAACCAGTTCTCTACCCTCTGTAGTCCTTTTTGCACCCCCACGTGATCAAGAAGTGGGTGCAATGGACACAGTTCTCCCACTTCACGAGGAAACCAAGCATTTGTGGGGTATTCAAGTGAGAGTCGAGAAAGGTTACCTAAACAGTCTTTTCGCAGCAGAGCTAGAAATGGTTTGGACAGGAATACGGGGAAGTCCTGAAGATTCAACAGGAGGGAATTGGGTATGGTTGAAAGACGGGAATCCAGGCGTAAAAGGGTCCCCAGTTCCAAGATGTGCCTGGAAAAACAATATTTAGAAAGACAATATTTAGATGGGGAGAAAATGAAGACCCAAACAGCAGCAAGACCAAGGGCCCCACATTCTTCCGCCTGCAAAATACTCACGTGTCCAAACAAGGCCACCTCGTCGCCAAGCTCACTGTAGTCTGCAGAATCTGGGTAGATCAGGACTCCTACAGCACCCAATTTTTTGGCATTAGCTACCTGTAGGGGGAATGAGTTACAGTAAACCCCCGGTGAACCATGCGTTCGGACAACATTGTTTTTGGTTAATGATGCGTTTTCCCCTGAAAAGTCATCTCCCGGACAATGATGTTAAGTCTTTGGGTCCCTGTGTCCAGTTCTCTGCTTACCCAGGAGTGTCTGGGAGGCTGGGAGGACCTTTCCCGCATTGTTTCTGCCTTCCTAGCACCTCCCTGGCCCGCCCAACAGCTGAGAAAAGTTGCGGCCACCATCTTGTTTTTGAAAAATAAAAAAATAAGATGGCAGCTGCAACTTTTCTCAGCTGTTGGGCAGTCCAGGGAGATGCTAGGAAGGTGGAAACAACGCGGGATAGCTCCTAGCAGCCACTCCTGGGTAGGCAGAGAGCTGGACACAGGGACCCGAAGATGGCGTTTTTCCCATCTCCAACCAGTGTCAACAGGTAGGAGACGTCGTCCTTTTTCTGGGGGTGGGCAGAGGCAGCCCGGGTGCCTCTGTTAGGCTTCAGGGAGGCGATCCACATTGTTTCGGACACCCTGCAACCCCCCAGCCGCTGCTCCAAGCTAGAACAGCGGGGAAACCTCCTTCGTCAGCTGGAGGTTTTCTCTTGCAGCAGTGGCGGGGGGTGGGTGGGTTGCGGGGGGTCAAAAACAATGCAGATCGCCTCCCTGGAGCCTAACAGAGGCAACCATGCTGGCGGAGAAGCTGAAATGGGTGGGGGGAAAATTCCGTGGTGATGCACTACACCAGTTTTCCCTCTCGGAGGGTGAGCGTTTTTCTGCCTCCCGGACAACGATGTTTCCCGGTTAACAAAGCGACGTTGGGAACCAAGAAACATCATTAACCAGGGGTTTATTGTATTTGCATTTCCCATTAATGGGGGTGGGAACGCAATGCAGAAAGCAGCAGAGCGCCAAGCAGAATGGCCAACTTGTGAATAGTGGCCAGCACCTCTCGGCTTCTCCGACAAAAAACCTGGGCCTCTCATCTCATGCTTCTCTAAAATCCCATTCCCGCCCAGCCCTGTCATGCTTTTGACAGGCGGCCTTCTTGTTAATCCAAAACAGGCTGTTGGGAATGAAACAGCAGGCATGCAAAGCAAGTTGGAGAAGGGCAGAATCTCAGTGGCAGGTTTTTATTTTTAAAATCTAGGTAGGGGTGTTCAAGAGGATAAATGGCATCAAAGCTGCAGGTCCCTTCTTGGATGGTCTCTGGTTTCCTTGGGCATAATGTATTCTCTCATTATGGAATACAGCAGAGTTGCCCAAACTACAGCCCACGGGCTGGATCCGGCCCCCGACACCAATTCATCCATCCCACACCGCCCTCATCGCTCCCGGAAGCGGAAGTAAAACGCGCAAAACATCCTGTTGCCAAACAGATTGCAAGGTGCGTTTTACTTCCACTTCCGGTGGGAAGAACCACGAGACCAGCCCCGCTGAACCACGTGACCGGCCCACTGAACCACATGACCAGCCCGCAGCCCTGGAATATAGGACAAAACTCACCTTCTCAGCAAAAGTAATTTCTCCAGCTCTGATGAGGGTCACTGTCCCAGTCAGATTGCCCACAGCATTGACCAGTGCAAGGAAGTCTTCATCACGACCGTAATTGGCATAAACGGGTTTCCCCTAAACAACAAAGCAGGAATTGTCCGATTTCCAACTGACCAAGCTAAAGGGCCCTTCTTTTCTCTGGGGGTAGCTATCCTCAACATCACAGTCTGAGATGATCTGATCAGTCAAGGAGGTGTTCCTGAGGCTCTGTCGTAAGGTCTGAGCCAAAGAGGATGCCTAGGTTTTGGACCTTATCTGCAAGCGGAAGGCTGACATTATGCAACCTAGCCAGTTTCCCACCCAAATGGGCAAGATTTGCCCTCACCCACAGGAACTCCGTCTCACTGTGATTCAACTTTAGCCTATTTGCCCAAACCCAAGCCCCAGTTGCCTCCAAGACCTGAAGAGCTTCCACTGCTGAGGTGGGAAATGAGACACAGGGCTCTATGTATCCTCAGCAAACTGACAACAGCAAATCCCAAATCTCCAAAATGGCCTTCCCCAGCAGTCTCACGTAGATATGAGCATTAGAAAGATGGCGAATCCTGTGGGGTAATTGTACGGCGCCAAGATCTAACACCACATTTCAAGCTGCATCCTCAGGACAAGGCTGTCTAGAAAGGACCAGAACCAGGAAAACGCTTGCCGCCCCCCAGCTCTGACAACCTGTCCAGGAGGATATACCATCTGTGGTTGATGGTATCCAAGGCCGCTGAGTCTAGAGATTAAACAGGGTAGCCTTAGTAAAGGTCAAAGTCTCCCTTGCTCGAAAGCCAACCGTATCCGACACTAGGGTTTAGTGCTCATCTGTTTAGTCAAATTACCAGCACTGTGTCTGTAGATGTTCCATGGTTATGTGGCAGGCATGACTAAACACTGGAGTGCATGGAACACTGTTTACCTTCCCACCAGGTGTTACCTATTTATCTACTTGCAAGTTCTTGCTTTCCAACGGCTAGGTTAGCAGGAGTTGGGACAGAGACAGGCGCTCATTCTGTTGGGTCTTGAACTGCTGATCTGCAGACCCTCCAATCTTCAAGTTCAGCGTCTTAACCACTAAACCGCCGCAGTCCCACAGGGTAGCACTAGTCCTGCAAATTCTCTTAAGAGTACATCCAACAGTGCAACCAGGGCTTTCTCAGCACAACGGTGTAGCCTGGAGTGAGAAAAGCCCTACAATGCCATGGCCCTAGCTAGGATTAAAACAGAATTAAAGCCACGAAAATGAAAAGCCCACTTACAGACACTTCGCTTCTTTCACTGTACGCCACGTAAGCATTCGGCCTCTCCAGAAGATCATTTCCCTCCAGGAAAACTTCATTGGGAGAGCTGAGAAAAGAGGAGATGGCGGCAGGCATCAGACCCACTTTCTTCCAGGCCACTGAAATGCTAATCAAGGCTGCGTCCCCCGCCCCATCTATGTCATCTTTTAAATCGGAACAGGAACCTGAACGGTGGTGAGCACGAGGCAGTTCTCACAACGCAAATGCTTCCACTGTTGCCTGGCAAGGAGGACTTGGTCACACGTCATGTGTTTTTTTAAAATTAATTTTATTTAACATAACAAAACATTGAACACAAGAAAAACACTTACAAACCAATTGTTTGTAATAGGCCAGGTTACTTAAGAGACCACATCACCCCGAAAACATCAGCCCGTCCCACTAGAGCAGACTGGAGGGGCTCTCTAAGGGTACAAACTGCTAGAGGTGCACCTCTGTAGCACTAGACGGAGGGCCTTTTCGGTGGCTGCCCCAGACCTTTGGAACCTCCTGCCGACTGACCTCTGGCTACAATTAAATCTGCCAGCATTCAGGAAAGGCCTGGAGACCTGGCTGGCCCGTGTGCGTGACACACAATGGGAGTTCCCCCCACCCTTGCTGGCTTATATAGGACCACTCTAAATAACCTGTAAACTGGGGACTGTCAGGGGTTTGCTTAAAGATATTTTTAATTAAGCTATATTTTATGTTGATTGTAAGCCGCCCCGAGTCGATGTGGTGAGTGGGCGGCAATATAAATCCAACAAATAAATAAATAAATAAATAAATAAATACCAAATAATAATAAAAAATATAATCTCTTTTATATTTTAATCCCCTATTTCCAAAAAGATAAATATTCTTGTCCTGGCTTTTTACCTCTATTTGTAACCAATATGTTGTCAAAAAATTCACCCCATATATCCATAACATCATTTTTCTCTATCAAACCTTTGTTTTATTTTAATTTACTCGTCAATCATTTATGGCCATATTCTGTGGGTTTTTTTATGCCAGTACCTCTATTGCAAATTCCATACACATGTTCCAATTTTTGGTCATTGATAATCTCACATCTGTTACCATAATAACAATCATTACTTTCTTATATTTATCTACTTGTATATTTGAAAAATCCATGGACAAAGCTATTGTAGGACACACTTCTAAATTTAATGACAATGTTTGGTTTATTTTTTCAAACACTTTGCTCCAAATCTTATATACAACCCTACACTCCCACCATAAATGAAAATATGTCACATGGCTTTCGTGAGGGATCAGACTTTTCTTCCGGAGGAAACCAGAAGAGACCTTCCTCTCCAGAACCCAAATAAAAAACACATTACCTCCCAGGGACCTGCAGCCTAACATAGTGTTCATCATTCCACACTTTGTCCAGTTTGTACTTCTGCAACTGGCTGTGAATGGAATCGGCCAATATCTCGTCTCCAGAAGTGCCGGCCTCGTGGGAAGCAGCAGAGAATTGCCTGGGAACAAAGTCAAGTTTGGGTCAAGTCATAAAGTTTACAAAGGGATAGCCATTAGAGCAGGGGTGCCCAAACATTTTGGGCCGTGGGCCAGTCACGTGGTTCAGCAGGCCAGTTACAAGGTTCCTCCCATCGAAAGAGGAAGTAAAACATGGCTTGCAATCTGTTTTAGAACAGGATGAGATAGATTTTAAGCTTAAACCGGGGCGCCTAAACTATGGCCCACAGGCCAGGTCTGGCCCCCAACGCCAATTCATCCAGCCCACGCCACCCTCGTTGCTCCCGGAAGCGTCCACTTCCGGGAGTGACAAAGGCAGTGCAGGTCAGATGAATTGGCGTCGGGAGCCAAATTTGGCCCATAAGCCATAGTTTGGGCACCCCTGCATTAGAACCAGACGTCCCCATTGTTGAATGTCTCCTGAAATGTTCTTTCACAGCAGCAATGTGCAAAATTTCTGGTGCAGGGTACCTGATATTATTTTCAAAGCGTGTCCCCTCCAGCTTCTGTGAGAGTTTCTGTTTGAGATCGCCCCAGTAGAGGATGATCTCCGGCGTTGGCTCCTCGTAATCTGCGAGATCCCCATTCTGCTCAGAGTAAGATCCTGAATCAGACACAACGGCACCATCTCCACATTTTCCAGCTTTCGTGCGAGCACGGTAACCCACGTAGCCCGTGAGGAAACCTGTTTGGTGGGTATCAATTGAAACAATCTGTTTACGCTACCATAAAAATTCCTGGCATTTGCTAGTGCAAAAGTTACTGTAAAAACTTGAGTACAGTAAAACCCTGACTTACAAACACCTCGAGTTACGAACGCCACGAGTTACGAGTAGGTTTTTCCGTAAATCAGGGTCCCAACGTATGAAATAACCCCGTTACAAAAAAAAACCCGACATACAAAAATACAGTTTTTTAGCACTCAAAACGGTGGTGCCACCACTTTGTGCACTAAGAATCACTCAAAGCCACTCTCCCACACCACCGGAAGTGTAAGAAAAGGAAGCAGCAGCAGCCAGAAGGTAGGAAATCTCTCAGTTTATTATTTATTTATTTATTTCTATGCATCCCTATGGGGTACCTCGAGTTACAGGGGGAAAAATAGAGTTACGAAATAGGCCATGGATTTGATTTTTTTCGTTAGTCAGGGTTTTACTGTACTACATACAAATTTCCTGTATTTTCTGTTTTTATTCCAAGGGACGGAGAATTAATTACATACGGCCATTATATATTATTGGTAAAACAAATCTAATGGTGGTCTAAGATTTCTGCCCAATACTGTTGATCCAAAAAATATGTTATTTACTTTACAACATATGGGACCTTAACTTCACTCCCAAACTTCTTCTGTGTCTAGGTCAGACTTTAAACTGCCGAAACGAAGCCACCTTTTGGTGAATTCATTCCATGGTTCCTTTCGACTGATCTAGTGTGAGAAAGATTAGCCGGTACAACAAGGTTATCATTGCCCGGGGTATGCCCGATTGTGGTTTTAAAAGACCACAATCTTCAAGGAGGCTTTTTCTGTGTACCCGGAACAAGTATCCTGACTCTGAGGTTTAGTCGCTGCTAAACTACATAAGACACTTTTTAAAAAAAATAGCCACATAGTGCTATTAAAAGTGCCTGAAACAGGAAATAGATCTTATATAGCAGGGGCTTTCAACCTTTTAAAGCTGTGGGCCGAGTCACGTTCCCTGACACAGTTGAGTGGGTCGGACTGGTGGTTCCCCCTGCCATAAATGCCACCATGAAACACATCTGCATCCAGCGGCAGCGCAGGCTGGATGATTTGGTGCCGCTGGCCATAGGTTGAGAACCCGTTATACAGGGTAGTGAAAACTGTGAGAGATTGTGAGGAGCTCCAGAGGGATCTCTTGACACTGGGGGAGTGGGCAAAACAGTGGCAAATGAGCTTCAACATTAGTAAGTGCAGAGTGATGCATGTTGGGGCAAAGAACCCCAATTACATTTATAAACTGATGGGGTCTGAACTCTCTGCGACAAACCAGGAAAGGGACCTTGGTGTCCTGGTGGACAGCTCAATGAAGGTGTCAACCCAGTGTGCCTCAGCAGTGAAAAAAGCAAACTCAATGTTAGGGATCATTAGGAAGGGTATAGAAAATAAGTCAGCAAGTGTTATTTTGCCTCTTTATAAATCTATGGTGAGGCCCCATCTGGAATACTGTGTACAGTTCTGGTCGCCATACCTCCAGAAGGATATTATGGAGTTGGAGAAAGTACAGAGGAGGGCAACCAGAATGATTAGGGGACTGGAACACCTTCCTTACCATCTGAGGCTGCAACGGTTGGGCCTTTTCACTCTTGAACGACGGCGTCTAAGAGGTGACCTGATTGAAGTTTATAAAATCATGCACGGTGTGGACAAAGTGGATAAGGAAAAACTGTTTTCCCTATCGCACAACACTAGAACTAGGGGACACTCCATGAAACTTTTGGGTACTAGTTCTCAAACAAATAAGAGAAAGTACTTTTTCACCCAGAGGATCCCTGGTCTATGGAACTCCCTGCCAGAAGAAGTGGTGACAGCTGTCAGTCTTGACAGCTTTAAGAAAGGATTAGACAAGTTCATGGAGGACAAGGCTATCAATGGCTATAATTATGGCTACCAAAGGACAACCTCCGGGTTGGAGAGATAGGCAGGATCTCTCTCAATGCCATTTCCAGGGAATCCTAAGCAGGTGACGGCATCTCCTTGGGAATACCCTGAAGGAAATGGTGAGCCACTGTGTGAGACAGAATGCTGGACTGGATGGGCTGTGGCCTGTTCCAGCAAGGCTGTTCTTATGTTCTTATGTTCTTATGTTCTTATATAGTCTCCAGATATACCATTGAAGGCACAATGCATTAGCAACACAAGGAACAACAAAAAAGGAAACTTCCCAAAGTTTATGTTTTCCCATCTCACCTATAAGGAAAAAAGAGACTATTCCAATGAGCACATAGCAGAGATGCCGATTATTTCTCCTTGGTGCGACTGTGTGGGTATGAGGATGGTCGACTAATCCATTTTCACCTCCTTCCTCATCTTCAGCAGAGAGTTTCATTTCCACATGACTGTTGTCACCATCTGGCTGCCGTGCAAGGCTGAAGCGGGTGTACGAGAGAGGTTCCCCTCCAAACTGGGTGAGAAAAAATTGACCGGGGTCACAACAGACAGGAACGGGAACTGAATCATCAACACTCTTTCCTATACTGAGAGCGCCAAATCCTTTTGACCCAAGTTAATGTCTTCTTTATGACTTGGTAATAACTGAATATCTGAGGTTAGAAGAAATTTGTGGTGCTGATTAATCTCATCCTACTTACCCCTATTTCCTGGGTGTAAAAGGAAATGGGCAAACAGGTTGCAAGAAAGCATCTGATGCAAGATGTCTAATATTCTGGGGCAGGGGTCAGCAAACTTGGCTCTCGGGATGTTCTTGGACTTGAATTCCCAGAAGCCCTGATCAGCAAGCGTACTGAACTGGGCTTCTGGTAATCGAATTCCAAGGACACCTGGAGAGACACGTTCGCTGATCCCTGCTCTATAATGGCTGGCTGCTTACCTGTAACTGTTCTTCATGGTCCCGTGAGCCCACATGGATGAGTTTACAGCATGTACACAGTAAACCTATCCATGTGGATTCACAGAGACCATGAAGAACTTGATGGAGCATAGGGGCTGAGCTAAACCACAGGTGCTCAAACTTGGCTCTCCAGATGTTCTTGGACTTCAATTCCCAGAAGCCCTAATCAGCAGGTGTATTGACTTGGGCTTCAGACGTGGACACTTTGATTTCAAGAGGCCTTCACTGAAAGACTGGACTTGTCATCAGAAATGGACACAGAATGTATTCCAACAAATATGCATTGTGGTCAGGAAGAACTGGTTGTTCTGCTTCTGTATTTCAAGCAACCTGCATTTCACACCATCATCCTTGCCAGCCTGCTCATGTACACATTAGGCTCAAAGAAGAGACACGGAGGACTTCATTCCTCTACCAGCATGTTTCATCCGTGTTGGATGAAAAGGAGGTAATGATCCTTCCCATTCATCTGTCATAGAAATCAAGCAGGATGATAGACCAGGGGTTCTCAATGTTTTCGCACTGCGGGCTGAACCATGCCCCCCTCAGAGAGCTGAGCAGGCCAGGCACATGGTTCCCTCCACAGTAAACACTACTGTAAATGTGCCTGCAGCTGTCATAAACACATTTACGACAGCTACAGGTGCATTTGTGGTGCGTTTTCGCTGCTTCTGGTGGCGATAGCAGTGTATTTTTGGCACTTCTGGTGGTGGCGGCGAGGACACCGGGCCACATGAAATGGCATCATGGGCCGGCCCACAGGCCATAGGTTGTGAACCCTGTGATAGACAAATGTCCTTTTCCATTCCTCTGCGCTTCTAGTCCTCTGCATTCAAAACTGAAGCTGGTACAACAGGGATCGAGTAGTCCAGCTATCCTTTGCTTGGCTCTTCCTACAAGTAAAATTAATCAAGGAATACATTTGGGGATATTTAATTTCTTAAAGGTTTATTTGCAAGATTTGTTTGAAACTATTCCAAGTGCCACTTCAAACCATGGCCATATCCAAACTAGGGAACTGCTTTTTTAATCTTGATTAGACAATGCAGTTGCACTATTAAGGTGACAGAACAGATAACATCACATCAACTAAGTGGTGTGTTCCAGACCTTCCTTTGCTATTTTTTTTAATCTGCGCCCACAAATACGAAACTGTGCATCCTCACCATGTTATAGATTGCTTTCCTGGCATGATCCATAGTTGCAGATAGCCCTTCAGGTACTTCAGTGAAACCTGAAAATTTGAAGACATACTGGTCAAGCAAGGGTGTTATTGACACAATTAAGGGGTACATCTGTAAAATGCAAGCATTCTCACAACCACAGGCCATAGCTCGGAAAGAAAATCATATTCATTAAGAAGTGCCTGGACGATTGCCTCACCTGAATCCAACTTCTCTAGCAAAGCCTTCACTGCAATCCTAGTGTTAATAAATTGAAACTAGTGAAATGTATTTTCTAGTGTTAACCCCAATTGGGAATTATATCAAGTCCTTCATGAGTTTAGATGTGGAAGACTTGTAGTGTGAACAATTCTAGGCACAGTCCACCACAGAAAATGAATGAACACTCCTGTCTCTAAGAGAACATTCTAGCCCCGCGATGGCGAACCTTGGCACTCCAGCTGTTTTGGGACTTCAGAAGCCCAAGTCCCTGTGAATCCACACAAATGGGTTTACTGTGCGGTTTACTTCAGAGACTTGCGCTTCTGGGAATTGAAGTTCAAGAACAGCTGGAGTGCCAAGGTTCACCATCACTGTACCTGCACCCAAGTAGATTAAGCTTTACCAGGACAATACTCTATAGCTATAAGG
The DNA here is from genome assembly GCA_035047305.1 of Bradypodion pumilum. Classification (NCBI taxonomy): domain Eukaryota; kingdom Metazoa; phylum Chordata; class Lepidosauria; order Squamata; family Chamaeleonidae; genus Bradypodion; species Bradypodion pumilum. The sequence goes on from JAWDJD010000003.1 coordinate 384,845,583, forward strand.
ATCAGATTAACATATTTAGCTGTTTCTACTAAATATATTTGCTTTCTAGATGCAAACTACAAGAGTTACAGAGGTGAAATGTTAACTCTATGGCAACTGCTTGAAAATATTGGTATTTTAACACTCCTGTTTACTTTAAAAGCAAAGCAATCACACTTCTATACCACCCCATAGCATTTATTGCACTCTCTGGGTAGTTTACAAGTTTATTACCATTCCCCCCCCCCCGGCCCGACATGATAGGTACTCATTTTCGCCAACCTCAGAAGGATAGAAGCCCGAGTCCACCTTGAGCCCTGGTCAGTATCAAACTCACAACCTTTAGGTTGCAGGACAGCAGTTTAACCACTGCATCACCAGGACTCCTACTTCAGACTACATCTAACAGCCTTATCTGCCATGTATTTTCTTTTTTCAACCATTTTTTTGAGGCTCCCTGCCTTGGAACCTCAAGTTTTCAAGCCCTCTCAGATTTACTTTCTTGAAGTCGTATATTTAAGGACTGTATGCAAGACATTCTGATAGGTAATGCTTGCAGTTACTCCCAGGAATACGTATGCAAGTACTGTACAGTATCTACCGTCCTTGACAATTTCCATAACACAGAAGCCTTTGACATTTTCCTACTTGCACGTCTGTGCCTTATCAATTTTCAAAAAATATTTGACACTCATGTCTTTATTCTGTAACAAAACACTGAAAGGATCGAGCAAGCAGCAATCTTGAGAGGTCTCGTCGTGTTGCAGAAATGGTAGTTGCAATGGATATTCACTCCATATGTAAGTGCAGAGCATTTTCACAACTGTGGAGTTACATGTGACTCGGTGGCCCAAATCATGTTGCTCTGCATAGTAAATTGCACTAGACCAAGCCCACCGAACCAATGGAAATTTGTTCAGTTAATTCCTCCATAGGTAACACTGATTCAAATGGGCCTATGGCTATGTTAACTGCAACTAACTATGTTAAAGGTGCAGAGTAGACCCATTTGGATCAAATGAACTTATGGAGGAACTGGCTTGTATAGTGACCCGGTCTTACAATTAACCTGTCTGTTTTTATGTCACCCCCTTCTCTCTCTTTTTATCTTAACTTAATTTTTTTATCTTCTTAAGGGGTTAGGGAGGGTTTTCTAATGCTTTTAGATTGTATAGGTTTTTATATTCTTCTGTAAGCCGCCTTGGGTTATCTATGGATAAGGAAGACGGGGTATAAATGCCACAAATAAATAAAACTGTCACCAAATCTCCATTGATTCAGTGGGATTACTCCAGTGCCATTCACTATGCAAAGAAACAGGATTTTAGCGGGTAAACGGAGTCATGCTACACTTCTGGAGCACTTAAATACTAGATCTTAATTTTGCACATGTCCTTGGTGACTGTAGATTAACATGTTCAAGAAATACTGGGCTGCATGTCAGGACTGCGCTCAGCTGCTACTTACCAGATAGCAAAAAAGAGCAGAACCCCACCTTGTAGTAGGGAGAGCAGTGAGACTTGTGCATACAAGGGGCAACTGATATGCTCTTTGCTAACTTCAATGTGAGGCCGAGTTCAATGATAGGAAAGTTAGAGCTTTACCCATGCCTTCAACAAGCACTAGTAAGTAGAAGGGAAGAAAACCACAAGTGAAGACACCCTTAACCAAGCAAACAGTGTGAACATCAGAACAGCGTTCATCATTGCCTGATCTTTCAAATGTTCAACAACTGCTGAACCTTTGAAAGTGCCTGTTAGACTACAGCTAACAAACACATAGTGACAGTGTTTTGCTGGCAATACTACAAGCTTGTTCAAACCATTCCTTAGTTTGGCCTCCTTCTACAACAGTCTAGAGCACTGCAGTTATTAGTCATCTGTATTTCAGCATGATGCATAAGTTAAGTCATCAACATGTCTCGACTCAAGGCATGCATCAGGGAGACAAGGGCTAAAATGTTTGCCTACAGGCATCACAAGCTTTGTGTACAACATTGGTGTTAGATGCACTACTAGCATATCACTGATGTCCTTCATTAACGGCCAAGCTTGTGTTGCGAAATTCTGTGCGCATACTCCTACAACGCTACTCATGAAGGATAATCCAAAACCAAGCTGTGAGGTCCAATTTCACCTTCCAAGGACGGCTTTCTGGCTGCTCCAGTACTTTACTTTCTACAATATTTTATTTTTTTGAAAAATTATTCTCCTGGTACAATGCAGATAATGTGCAAATGAGCAAAGCACAAATCAGTTTTTATTCTTCTGCTCTGGGGCAAATATAAATAAATGTTCCACGCCTTGGATCCATTGTGTACAGTAGTTTGTTATCACAAGTGCAATGAAAACCTTGCGTCGCCAATGAGCCAACAATTGTATTTGTAAAGAAAGTCAAAGGTGCACACTGAGAAACAAGGAAACTGTGGGAGCCTTTTCAAGGAAAGACTGTACAGTTATGACAAGACTTTTACTGAAACCCTTCAACCACTGCCTGGATTCCCCCCACCCCTTAGGAGGTCTTACATCAAGAGGTTGTTGGTTTTTTTTGCTTAGGTCTTAGAGGATAAAGTGGTTAAAGCTACTGTACTGCAGCCCTCACATTGTGAGTTCAATCCTGATGGGGATCAAGGTTGGCTTAGCCTTCCATCCTTTCTAGGTCGATAAAATGAGTACCCAGCAAGTTAGGTAAATGTCTCCCTTGCTCAAAAGCCAGTTATATCTGACTCAGCAGAGGTGGTGCTTATCTCCGTTAACAGCCAAAGATTCAGCACTTTCCGTGTCTGCAGACATTTCTGTAGTCATGCGGCAGGCGTGACTAGATGCCAAAGCACATGAAACGCTGTTACCTTTCTGGCCACACAGGTACTTAATTCTGTACTTGCAATTTCATGCTTTAAAACTGCTAGGTTGCCAGGAGCTGGGAGAGAGACTGGCAGTGGTGGGCTCCAAAAATTTTTACTACCACACTGAGGGCATGTTATGGTGGCTGTGGCCAAGGGGAAAGCCCTGCGTTGCATCCGAATTAGGACTACTTTATTTCAAAACTTGGATGGGCAGGACCAGCCAGAATTTCTGCTACCGGTCCTGGCGAACTGGTGTTAACCTGCTGATGCCCACCACTGGAGACTGGGTCTCAAACTGCCGACTTTTCAGTTGTCATGTTCAGCATCTTAACCACTAAGCCACTGCAGTCACCCAGCATGTTGGGGTGGGGTCAGTGGTGGGCATCAGAAGGTTCGCACCAGTTTGCCAGAACCCGTAGCAGAAATTCTGGCTGGCCCCTCTGCCCATCCAAGTTTCGAAATAAAGTAGTCGTAATTTGGGTGTAACGCAGGGTTTTTACAGAGTAGGTAGTAAAAAAAATTGTAGCTCACTACTGGGTGGGATGCTCGTTACCCCTGAGAAGTGCCCAGAGAATCCATTATGTGCTATGGGGTGGTATATACTGCTAATTACATCATGCACATTTAACATAGCCCCCAAAAGTACCAGACAAAGCAAGCCTAGAATTAAATTCCTTCCCTATTTCAATAATTCAAAACAGAGTTTAAAAGGAACTACTAAAGGAAGCACACACAGCAGGAAGCTTGCACAGAATCTTCTCTTTCTCATGACTTTAAGCAACTTAAGGAATGAAACACTTAAGCCAGCCTTTCTCTCCTGGAAGAGACGCTAGGAAGGGTTTCTAGATGCTCAAAAGGACAGCCCCAGGATTGCAGCATGACTCAGTTTACCAGCCCAAATCCTGTTGCTTTGCATAGGGCATTGCACAGAGGGAAGAAGCACACTGAATCAATGGGGGTTATTGGGTGACTTCCCCATAAACTCTTATCGATTCAAATGGCCGGAACAGAGAGGTCTCCGACCTTCACCAACCCCGGTCAACCTTCCCGTAGAGCCTGCCGTGTGTATGTGTATGTGTGTGAGTGTGAGAGAGAAAGATGGATGGCTGAGCAGGTGCCTCCTTAGCTGCTCTCACACACGTGGATAGAGGCGGAAGCCACCCACCCACCTACCTGAGCCCAGGTTGTCCCCTGGGGGGCTGCCAAAACACCCACCCAGAGGGCCCCAGCGTGGCGGCAGAGAAAGTGCCAGGGCAAGGGTTGGCGCTGCCACCCACCCACCCATTGCCGGGAGGCACCGAGAGCTGGAGCTGCCAATCAGGACCGGCCCTGCCTTCCTCCTCCTCCGGTTCAAGGTCAGTATGTAGCGCTAAAGGCGCACGTGTCGCCTGGGCCCAGGCTCTCTCTCTCTCTCTCTGTGTGTGTGTGTGTGTGTGAGAGAGAGAGAGAGAGAGAGAGAGAGAGAGAAGGTAAAGGTTTCCCTTGCTCGAAAGCCGGTCGTATCCGACTCTAGGGTTCAGTGCTCATCTCTGTTTCTAAGCCGAAGAGCCAGCGCTGTCTGCTTCTGCAGACGTTTCCGTGGTCATGTGGCAGGCATGACTAGACACCGGAGTGCAGGGAACGCTGTTACCTTTCCCACCGAAGTGGTCCCTATTTATCTACTTGCAATTTCTTGCTTTCGAACTGCTAGGTTGGCAGGAGCTGGGACGAAGACGGGAGCTCATTTCCGTCCTGCAGTACTCGGGGGAATCGAACTGCTGACCTTAACACAATAACATTTGGAAGACGACCCAATCTGCAGCCCCTCACACTGAAGGGGTGTGTGTGGGTGTGCAGCAGTGCTTCTCCTCCTCCGGCGGAGCTGCTAAGGGAGGAGGAGCGCATCATGACCCTCCCTCCCGGCGACACCCGGGCCCCGTCGCGCCAGGCGCCCCACCAGCCCCCCATCCTTCTCCCCTTCCTTCCCTTCCCTTCCCGGCAGGGCCCTGCTCGCCTGGCAAGGAGGCGGCGCAGAGCCCGGCCGGGGCCAAGGCGGGAGGGGAGCGCGAGCGAGCCAGCGAGAGAGAGAGAGGGAGGGAGGAAGCCCCCCAAGGCCCCCCTGCCCTCGCCGCCCTCCTTGCGCAGCTCCGGCTGCGACGCGGGCCTCCTCTCCAGCCAACTAGCCAAGGCCCTTGCCGTAGCGGCAGCGGCGGCATGCAGCTGGCCTCCCCCGGGAACACCGCTCAGAGCCAAGCCAGGCCACCAGGCCAGCCCTGCAACCACGAGGAGGAGGAGGGATCTCTAGAGCCAGGGCTGGAGCAGTGGCTGCGGCGCCGGCCGCCTTCCCTCCCCGCTTCCCACCCGTGGTGCCCCCTCTGCTGCTCTGCTGCAGAACCCCCTGCCCACAAGCCAGGCCCACACCCCGCGCCCCCTGGCCCTTCCCCGGCTCACCTTGGCAGCCGTCGAAGGGACGCGAGAAGAAAGGCAGCGAGCAGCAAGGATCCACGCACCCGCCTGCTGCTGCGGCTGGCGGCGCCTTAATGCTTCCGTGCGTGCGTGCGTCCCGGGAGCGCGCGTGTGCGTGCGTGCGTGCGTGCGTGCGCGCCTGCACAGCTCCGCCTGCTGCTGCTGTTGCTGCTGGTTGTGACTCGTGAAGCACCAGGACCCGCCTCCCCACCCCGCGCGCGCGGCCTATTTAAAGCCTCCGCCCCCTCAGCCCCGCCCTCCCCGGTCTTAATCGCTCCTGTGCCTTCAGGGATTGAATCCCATTGGCTCTGCCTACGTGTGGCCCCCCTCCCCCACCGTCCCCCCCTCCCACCGCTGTCAGGCTCCCCGGTTTGGCGCGCCGGCAAATTTGTTTCGAAATAACGGACTCCGTGCGACACACACACACACACGCACACGCACACGCACACGCACACGCACACACACACACACACACACACATGCACGCAGCCTCGGTAAAAGGTAAAGGTTTCCCTTGCTCGAAAGATAGTCGTATCCCACTCTAGGGTTCAGTGCTCATCTCTGTTTCAAAAACCCCAAGTGCCAGCGCTGTCTGCTTCTGCAGACGTTTCCGTGGTCATGTGGCAGGCATGATTAGACACCAGAGCGCACGGAACGTTGTTACCTTCCCACCGAAGTGGTCCCTATGTATTACCTCATACAAAGTCCACTTCGTACAACATCGGATTCGCACCACATCGCCTAATTCCTTGGGAAAAGTGGCCTCGTACAAAGTCGCTGTGACTTTGTATGAGGCATTGGGGTTTTCCCAGGTTGCATTGTGCCTGGGCAGTATAAAAGGCAGGACACATGCGTGCATTGCTCTTGTGGGTTTTGCACAAGGCAAAGAGTGTTTAGGAGTGGTTTTGAGCAGGATTTTGGATTTTTTTGAATTTTTTCGTCAGAATTTTTAGAAGCATTCCTGGGATTTTTGCAGCATCCTTCAGGTTCTTGGACAATCAGGGTTGTTTGACATGTTTTTGTAATGTTTTTAGCCTTTAGACAATGATTTCTTCAAGTTCTGTCAGTTTCCTGAAGTCTGTTTCCTTGACAGTCTGAAGTCTGTGCTGTTACAGTACAATGTATCTCTATGGAAATGACGTTGTACGAGGCATTGCGGCAAGGATTTGCACGTTGTATGAGGCATCATGGCTAGGATTCTGCATGCCTCATACAAAGTCCAAATCCGTATAAAGTCCAAACTTGTGGAACCAAGTTCGGAGGTTGTATGAGGTATCACTGTACTTGCAATTTCTTGCTTTCGAATTCAAACTGCTAGGTTGACAGGAGCTGGGGCAAAGACGGGAGCTCATTCCGTCCTGCAGTACTCGGGAATCGAACTGCTGACCTTCCGCCTCCCAGTCAGCATCTTAGCCACTTGAGCCACTGCAGACCCAATGCACGCAGCCTACCTGGGCGCAAAGACAAGCAGCAGAACAAGCCCTTTCCTCTGGTGCCCTGTTTTCTCTCACACACAAACACATGCGCACACTATTAGCATTTTGCCCCAGACATGCTGGAGACCCATTTTCCTAACTGGGAAGATGAAAGGCTGGGTTAGTTTTTGTTGTGTTTATTATTATTATTTTCAAGAACACTAAAGTTTTCATTTCCTTCAGGATCAAACTCACAACGTTTTGGAAGCAGGAAAGGAGTGTAACCCCTGCGCCACCAGGGCTCTTTAATTAATGACAGGTTGCTTCTCTGTAACTTGTTCTTTGTGGTCTCTGAATATACATGCAGTAAACTCATTCGTGGGAAGGAAATCCAACCTGATTGATCCACGGAAGGACAAATATTGAAGATGAAGCTCAAGTACAGTACTTTGGCCACCGAATGAGAAGAGAGGACTCACTGGAGAAGGCCCTGATGTTAGGAAAGATTGAAGGCAAAAGAGGAAGAAGGGGGCGACAGAGGATGAGATGGCATCGTTGATGCAGTTGGCATAGATCTGGGCGGGCTACGGTGGATGGCAGATGACAGACGAGCCTGGCGTGCAGTGGTACATAGGGTCGACTGTGACTGAATAGCAAAAGTGAATGTCTGGGCAGACATCCCTCTACGGTAATGGAGTAGACTGTACAGCAAGCGACAACACCGAGTGTTGGGCGGCGGTAAATAACCTGACTCCCCAATGGGCCCAACGGCTACAGGTGGACGAGCCCCTTTAGGTGGGGTGATGGTCCCCTCAATGGAGGAAAATACCACTGGAACCCATCATATTGGGCCCAATGGCAAAATGAGCAGAGGCGGAACTGTGATTCCCAATGGTCATGGAGGCGGAAAAGGCCATGCCAGATGGACGGGCTGTGAAGGCACACCTTGTCCATATCCTCAAGGCTGCGACAGACCATTGCAGTCCCAGTGTTAAATCCTGCAAGTCTCATTTCATATGTGCCGCAGGAGATGGCTCCGAGATCATAGTGCAAGGGTTCCCAACCAATGGCCTGTGGCATAATTTCATGTGACTTGCCATCACTGCCGCCACACCCAGAAGTAGAGACGGGCGCATTTATGACAGCTATAAAACATGGCCATTCATGCGTAAACATGGTTACGTCAGCCATAAATGCGCCTGCAGCTGCCGTAATTCAGTGGCAGCAGTGGTGGGCTCAAAAAAATTTACTACCACACTGTGGGCATGGTATGGTGGCCGTGGCCAGGGGGAAAGCCCTGCATTGCACCCAAATTAGGACTACAGTACTTTATTTCAAAACTTGGATGGACCGGGCCAGTCAGAATTTCTGCTACCGGTTCTGGCGGAGTGGTGCAAACCTTCTGATGCCCACCACTGAGTGGCAGGCATACAGAGACAAAGAGAAATATTATAATCAGTGCATGGAAATAAAGAACAAACAAGAGATCTCTTCTATAGGACCATGCTTTAATTTCACATTCAAGCAGGGTAATGCTTAAGGTGCCACAACAAAGGCTTTAAAGTTAAACTTACATAATGAAAAATGGAAGCGGCACTAGAGATCATATTACAAACATTTGATGGATTCTGTAATTTACCAAAGAACTTTAGAAGACGATCAGTCTACAGCAAAGCTTGGGACTGTGGATCTATGAGAAACTATGGTTGTTCTGAAATAAATGGGAATGCCTCAACATTATAAGAATAAGCATTGACATCTTGGGCATCAGTGAGCTAAAATGGACAGGGATGGGTGAATTCAGCTCTGGAAACCATCATATCTACTATTGTGGACAAGAAAACCTTAGAAGGCATGGAGTAGCCATAATTGTCAATAAGAGAGTAAGAAAAGCAGTAATGGGATATAACCTCAAAAATGAAAGAATGATGTCAGTCAGAATTCAAGGCAAACCTTTCAATATCACCGTAATCCAAGTCTATGCACCAACCACTAGTGCAGATGAAGCCACAGTGGACCAGTTCTATGAGGACCTAGAACACCTCATAGAACAGACACCAAGAAATGATGTCCAAATTATATTAGGAGACTGGAATGCCAAAGTAGGAAATCAAAAAGTGGAGGGAATAACAGGCAAGTTTGGTCTTGGAGTACAGAACGAAGCAGGGCAAAGATTGATAGAGTTCTGCCAAGAGAACGCACTGGTCATAGCAAACACTCTCTTCCAGCAACACAAGAGGCGACTTTACACATGGACATCACCAGATGGCCAACACCGAAACCAAATTGACTACATACTCTGCAGCCAAAGATGGAGAACCTCCATACAATCAGCAAAAACAAGACCTGGAGCAGACTGTGGATCAGATCACAACCTACTGATCGCAAAATTCAGGTTAAGACTAAAGAAAATAGGGAAAACAAGAAGACCAGACAGATATCACCTAGACAGCATTCCTAAAGAATACACGGTGGAGGTGATGAACAGATATAATGGCCTGGACGCAATAGACAGAGTGCCAGAAGAATTATGGACAGAGATAAAGGAAATCATGCAGGAAGCAGCAAAGAAAACCATACCAAAAGAAAAGAAGCGTAAGAAAGCAAAATGGTTGTCTGATGAGGCTCTTAAAATAGCAGAGGAAAGAAGGAAGGCAAAAGTCAAAAGAGAAAGGAAAAAATACAACCTTCTGAACACAGAATTTCAAAGAAAAGCAAGGAGAGATAAGGAAAACTACCTAAAAGAACAGTGCAAAGAAATGGAGGAAAACAACAAAAGAGGCAGGACTAGAGATCTCTTCAGAAAAATCGGGGAAATAAAGGGAACATTTAAAGCAAAAATGACCATGATAAGGGACAAAGACGGAAAAGAGCTAGCTGATGCAGAAGAGATAAAGAAAAGATGGAAAGAGTACACAGAGGAACTCTACAAAAAGGACCTCAACACTCCTGATAACCACAATGATGAAAAAACTGAACTCGAGCCAGACATCCTGGAGAGCGAAGTCATAAAGGCCCTAAAGAGCACTGCAAACAACAAAGCTAGTGGATATGATGGTATCCCAGTCGAATTTTTCAAAGCGCTAAAAGATGATGGCGTCAAATTACTGCACTCAATATGCCAGCAAATCTGGAAAACAAAACAGTGGCCACAGGATTGGAAAAGATCAGTATACGTCCCAATCCCAAAAAAGGGCAACGCCAAAGAATGCTCAAATTACCGAACAATTGCACTCATCCCACACGCCAGCAAGGTGATGCTCAAGATAATACAGGACAGACTTCAGCAACATGTGGAGAGAGAACTACCAGAGGTGCAGGCCGGTTTCAGAAGAGGCAGGGGGACTAGAGACCACATTGCCAACATACGTTGGATCATGGAGAAAACAAAGGAATATCAGAAACAAGTTTACTTCTGTTTCATTGATTACACTAAGGCATTTGACTGTGTGGACCACAACAAGATGTGGCAAGTAATTAAAGAGATGGGAATACCAGAGCACATCATATGCCTCCTGAGAAATCTGTACATGAACCAAGAAGCAACAGTTAGGACAGAACATGGAATGACAGAGTGGTTTGGAATAGGAAAAGGAGTAAGACAAGGCTGCATTTTATCACCCTGCTTATTCAATCTATACACAGAGCACATAATGCGAAATGCAGGGATGGAGGAATCACAATATGGGATTAAAATTGCTGGGAGAAACATAAACAATCTGAGATATGCAGACGATACCACCCTAATGGCAGAAAGTGAGGAAGACCTAAAGAACCTCTTGATTGGGCTGAAGGAGGAGAGTGCAAAAGCTGGTTTGAGACTCAATATCAAGAAAACCAAGGTAATGGCAACAGGCCCAATCAGTTCCTGGAAAATAGATGGGGAAGAAGTAGAAGCAGTGACAGATTTTACTTTCCTGGGATCAAAGATCACGGCAGATGGGGATTGCAGCCATGAAATAAAAAGGCGACTGATTCTTGGGAGACAAGCCATGAGAAACCTGGGGAACATAGTGAAAAGCAGAGACATCACATTGCAAACAAAAATTAGAATAGTCAAAGCAACGGTATTCCCAGTGGTAATGTACGGATGTGAGAGCTGGACAATTAGGAAAGCTGAACGCAGAAGAATAGATGCCTTTGAAATGTGGTGTTGGAGGAGAATTTTGAGAGTACCCTGGACAGCGAGGAGAACAAATAGGTCAATCTTAGAAGAAATCAACACTGACTGCTCATTGGAAGGGCTAATAGTAAAGACGAGGCTAAAGTATTTTGGACATCAAATGAGAAGGGAGGATTCACTTGAGAAGGCCCTGATGTTGGGAAAGGTGGAGGGCAAAAGAAGAAGGGGGAGGCCAAAGATGAGATGGCTAGATGGTATTGTAGACACAATGGGCACAGAACTGGGAGTGCTGAGGGGGATGGTGGAGGACAGAGGTGCCTGGAGAACAATGGTCCATAGGGTCGCAAAGGGTCGGAACCGACTGTGCGACTGAACAACAACAACAACAACATTTGATTGTTCACATGCATGGCCTATATCAGGGGTGCCCAAAACTTTCGGTTAACATGGTTCAGGGCCCCGGTCACTATGGCTCATCGGCTGGATCCGGCCCCTGAAGTTAATTCATCTGGCTTGCGAAGCCCTCGTCGTATTGGGGCATTTTACTTCCACTTCCAGGAATGACAAGGGCTTCGCAAGCCAGCTAAATTGGTGTTGGGGGCCAGATCCAGCCCACAGGCCATAGTGAGCATATGGGCACATTTTACTTCTGCTTCCGGGAGTGATGAGGGTTTTGTGGGCCAGATGAATTGGGGTCAGGGGCCGGATCTGGCCATTGTTTGGACACCCCTGGCCTATATTGTGGAAAAGATGCTTCAGTTAGGACAGAATATGGAATGGCTGAACTGTTTTTCATGGGCAAAGGTGTCATTAAAGGGTGCATTTATACTTATATCTATTCAGTCTGTATATATATATCTATTCAGAGATAAGGAAAACTACCTAAAAGAACAGTGCAAAGAAATGGAGGAAAACAACAAAAGAGGCAGAACCAGAGACCTTTTCAAAAAAATCTGGGAAATCAAGGGAACATTTAAAGCAAAAATGAACATGATAAGGGACAAAGACGGAAAGGAGCTAGCTGATGCAGAAGAGATTAAGAAAAGATGGAAAGAGTACACAGAGGAACTCTACAAAAAGGACCTCAATACTCCTGATAGTCACAATGATGAAGAAATTGAACTTGAGCCAGACATCCTGGAGAGTGAAGTCAGAAAGGCCCTAAAGAGCACTGCAAACAACAAAGCTAGTGGAGATGATGGTATCCCAGTTGAATTTTTCAAAGCTCTAAAAGATGATGGCATCAAATTACTGCATTCAATATGCCAGCAGATTTGGAAAACAAAACAGTGGCCACAGGACTGGAAAAGATCAGTATATGTTCCAATCCCAAAAAAGGGCAATGCCAAAGAATGCTCAAATTATCGAACAATTGCGCTCATCCCACACGCCAGCAAGGTGATGCTCAAGATAATACAGGATAGACTTCAGCAGCATGTGGAAAGAGAATTACCAGAGGTGCAGGCTGGTTTCAGAAGAGGCAGGGGGACTAGAGACCACACTGCCAACATACGCTGGATCATGGAGAAAACAAAGGAATACCAGAAACAAGTTTACTTTTGCTTTATTGACTACACTAAGGCATTTGATTGTGTGGATCACAACAAGATGTGGCAAGTGATTAAAGAGATGGGAATACCAGAGCACCTCATATGCCTCCTGAGAAATCTGTACATGAACCAAGAAGCAACAGTTAGGACAGAACACGGAATGACAGAGTGGTTTGGAATAGGAAAAGGAATAAGACAAGGCTGCATTTTGTCACCCTGCTTATTCAACTTATACACAGAGCACATAATGTGCAATGCAGGGATGGAGGAATCACAATATGGGATAAAAATTGCTGGGAGAAACATCAACAATCTGAGATATGCAGACGACACCACCCTAATGGCAGAAAGTGAGGAGGACCTAAAGAACCTCTTGATTGGATTGAAGGAGGAGAGTGCAAAAGCTGGCTTGAGACTCAATATCAAGAAAACCAAGATAATGGCAACAGGCCCGATCAGTTCATGGAAAATAGATGGGGAAGAAGTAGAAGCAGTGACAGATTTTACATTCTTAGGATCTAAGATCACTGCAGATGGGGATTGCAGCCATGAAATAAAAAGGCGACTGATTCTTGGGAGACAAGCTATGAGAAACCTGGGGAACATAGTGAAGCGCAGAGACATCACCTTGAAAACAAAAATTAGAATAGTCAAAGCAATGGTATTCCCAGTAGTAATGTACGGATGTGAGAGCTGGACAATTAGGAAAGCTGAACGCAGAAGAATAGATGCCTTTGAAATGTGGTGTTGGAGGAGAGTTTTGAGGGTACCCTGGACTGCGAGGAGAACAAATAGGTCAATCTTAGAAGAAATCAACACTGACTGCTCATTGGAAGGTCAAATAGTAAAGATGAGGCTAAAGTACTTTGGGCATCAAATGAGAAGGGAGGATTCACTTGAGAAGGCCGTGATGTTGGGAAAGGTGGAGGGCAAAAGAAGAAGGGGGAGGCCAAGGATGAGATGTAGACACAATGGGCACAGAATTGGGAGGACTGAGGGGGATGGTGGAGGACAGAGGCGCCTGGAGAACGATGGTCCATAGGGTCGCAAAGGGTCGGAATCGACTGTGTGACTGAACAACAACAACATTCAGTCTGTATGCAGAACATGGAGACTAAAACAAAGAAATCCGAAGAAGACAGATTTGGAAGGGGAGCAGTGAGGGAATTAGAAAAGTTCATCAAATGCAAAGATGTATCACTGGAGACCAAGACCATCCCCACTATTGTGTTCCTGATTGCCATGTATGAGTGTAGAATCTAGTGGGCAAAGAAAGCTTGAAATTTGGTGCTGGAGGACTATACTGGACTGCCAGAAAGACAAAGAAGTGGGTCTTAGAGCAAGTCAAACTTGATCTGTTTCTGCAGGGAAAAATTATGAAACAGAGGCTGTCCTACTTTGGGCACATCATACAAAGGCAAGATTCTCTGAAAAAGACAACAATGCTGAGAAAGGTGGAAGGCAGCAGGAAAAGAAGAAGACCAAATGTGAGATGGATTCCCTCAGAGAAGCCACAAACAACAACTTGCAGGAGGTGAGCAGGGATATTGAGGACAGGACATTTTGGAGAGCTCTCATTTATAGGACTGATACTGTATGCGTAAGAGACAACTGAAGGGCACATAATAAAAGCAACAAGTAACAAAGTACTGTATCTGCACCTATAAAATGGTGCGTTAACCGTTGGAATGTGACAAAGGATGTTGCACCAGGCCCCACTAGCCCATAATGGGCCTCCGTTCACTCGCCCGAACCCGGTTCGCAGGTAACTGTCGGGTTGAAATTTTCGACCCGGGGGCAGGAGCCCCCCAGTCGCAAAAAAAAGAGGGGAACTTCAATTCCCAACGTTCCTTGCGCCGCACCGCGCCAGAGCCAATCAGGCTGAGCGGCACGGCAAAAGGAACGTTCGGAAACGTTCCGCGGCCAATTAAAAAAAACCGCAGGAAAAAACTGCCACAGTAAGCAAACACGCGCAGGCAAAACTACAAGCCCCAGCGTCCTGCGCGCCATTAGCGTGCCGAACGCTGAGGCGGCCTGCGCGCGAAAAATAAAAATTAAATAAAAAACGCCCGCCGCCGCTGCCCTTCTTCCCCACGGGCCAGCCAGCATGGCCCGTGGAGAAGAAAACAAAAAAAGCACCACCCCTGCGATTGCCCTTCCTTCCCACGGGCCAGCCAGGATGGCCCGTGGGAAAGAAAGGCCCCCCACACACCAATGCCTTTCCTTCCCACGGGCCAGCCAGCATGGCCCGCGGGAAAGAAAGCCACCACCACCCTCAAAAAGTAACGCTGAGGCGGCCGGCGGGCAAAAAATAAAAGTTTTTTTAAAAAAGCCCGCCGCCACTGCCCTTCTTCCCCACAGGCCAGCCAGCATGGCCCGCGGGGGAAAAAAAGAAACCCCCACCACCACCGGTGCCCTTCTCCCCCACGGGCCAGCCAGCCTGGCCCGTGGAGAAGAAAGCAAAAAAAAAAAGCCCCCCCCCAACCCTTCTTCCCCACGGGCCAGCCAGCATGGCCCGCGGGAAAGAAAGCCACTGAAAAAGTTTACCCCAAAAAACAAACCAAAAACAATAAAAAACACTCAAAAATCCAAAAAAAAACACAAACACAGCCAAAAACAATAAAAAAACACACAGACCCCCACCCCAAAATCCAAACCACCCCCCCCACCCCAAAAAGAAACAGAGAGCTTACCAACAGACGTCTTGACTTCATGACCACCGGAAATCAAATGAGCAAAGAAAGGAAACACTAACTGGAAGCACCCAGAGGACAGAAGAGAAGAATTGTAGAGAGGAAGCAAAGCTCACCACCCCCACCCAGAGGCCACAAGAGAAAAAACATTCAAAAATATTTCAAAATAAAAGATTAATTCCCAAACAAACCAAATGTTAGCCAAAAATTCAAAAATATTCACACTAATCTCAAAAAATTCCCAAAAAAACAGAAATCAAATAAATTAAAATAAAATTTGCATAAACAAAAACCTTCAAAAACCAATTTAAAGAGCCCGGCACTAAGGAAGCCAGTGCACAAAAAATAAAAAAATAAAACACACACTGGGAGCGCAAGTCCGCCGCAGGCGGACGCAGCGCCTCAAAGCCACAAAACCACAAAACCTTTCAACACCATTTAAAACAGCCCAGCACCATTTGTAAAAGAAAAAAAAGAAACCCTTTACTATCCAACACAATTTTAAAAAGCCCGGCACCGCCGGGTAAAATATGCTAGTATAATATATTCATACTGTATCTAAGTGACAACCTTGAACAGAAACTCCCAGTCCCACCCCTTTGGCTACCCTAGGCTGAAACTGAATAAGGTTAGGTCAGTCAGGGCGTCTTATAAAGCATCACTTCCGGCCAATCAGAAGCCGCAGCACAGGTTGACAGCCCATTTCCACCAATCGTAGAGGCTGTTTTATGGTGGCTCTTGAATATTCATTTCATCAGGCTCGCTTTGGGGAAATGCATACTTGTCAAGTTTTGGATTTGAAAATAAGGGGAATTTCCTGGCCAAAACGGGGAACTTGACAGCTATGCTTATCATGTGCAGCCCTCCAGTGGCGGCATTAGGACATTGCAGTCTAACTTATACTGGAGGATGGCGGGAAAGAGGGTAAAATAAGGGAGTTTCCCGGCCAATATGAGATACTTGACAGCTATGAAAATGGCGCGGAACGGAAGGCGCTTAGCAGGCGAGAAACTTCTGTGTGGCCTTACTGGCATTCGTTTCCCCTCATAATTGGTTTCTCAAACTCTTGACGATCAATTAATCCGTATCTTAATTGTTTCCTTCACTTCAGGACTTAAGCCAAACCTTGAGAAAGTTACTTCTCTCGACTGCCCATGGTGTCAGGATTGTGTCAGAAAAGTAACTTGTGGGAAGTCCAAAGAAGTCACTTTCCAAAGCTGCATCCAGGTGTATCTATTTACTTATATGCTCCTGTGGGTTAGGTTATGTGGGGGTGACATCCCGCAAAATAAAAACGAGGGTGGGGGAACATAGGTCTAAAATCCGCAATAAGAACTTGTCTGCCACGCTTGTCAGCCACTTTATTGAAGCAAACTATAACGACCAAGATTTCGAATTCGTAGTACTCGAAAGCTACAAACAACAACCATTTCAGCGCACAAACTTAGATATTGCTTTAAGGCAGAGGGAGAGTCATTTCATTCACCGGTTCAACACCTTGTACCCATTTGGGCTCAATCAAGAAATTGACTTTACTTGTTTCCTATAATTCCTGTCCTTAATCAGCTGTGTAACATTGTTATCCTTAAATATGAACTTTGACCAGTTTAGTTAACGTCCGTCGACACCATAAGAACAAACGGGTGAGGTCTGGGACGCGTAGAAATAATAAATAAATAAGTAACAACGAATTGGACTTAAATAAGACACTACAGGTAATTTTGTACAAATGTTTATTCCAAGATCGTGTATATATGTATATATTATGTACGCACCTATTGGTAAATGTTGTTAATTGTTTGTTTAGATCCCTGAGGAAAAAACTGAAAATTCCTGTTATCAAAAGGAGTTCGGATCTTTGTGTTATAAAGACATTTTGAGAAGTTATTACAGACATCATTAAATTAATTTTATTTGCCAAGACAAACGGTTCCTGTTATTGTTCCAGTCTTCACGTTTGTCCCCTGCATTTTCGCTGTGTGTGTGGAGAGCCTGGATGGGAAAGAAAAAGGCGGGAAGGCCATGAAGGAAACTGGTGGGAATTTTGGAAGGGGTTTAGTGCTGGGGTGCCTGACAAGAGTCCACCCTTGCCATAAAAGTGATTTTAAAATAAAAAGAGAGTTAAGATCTTCCCACACAACAGAACCACAAGCCCATTTTGTGGTGTTTTCCCCTCAGAAGAGCCCAGGTCCTGAGTTGAGTACCCATGGCTTGGTTTTAAAATATTGTAGATAAATTTCATTAAAATCATTAATGTTCATTATAGGTAAAGCAGACTAAACCATTCAGAATGATTTATAGCCTGTTTTCTATGATGGTTTTTAAATGATTCTTCATTTAATACATATTTTTAAATTGCAGTTTATGTTTTAATTCTCTTGATAATTTTTGAGTCCCACTATTAGGAGATATGCAGCAAATAAATAAATGCCTGACCACCTGAGAGATTTCCTACCTAACTTCATAGTCTCTTTAGAATTCAGGGGCTGTGGAGATAAACTGACAGCGTGAGAGGAAAAAGTAGAAAATAAGAGTCAAAGGGAAGGTTAATACCTTCCCGTCCTTTTTAATGCAATGCTTTAAAAACCCTCAACAAAGAAGGTTTTCCTAACACAGAAAGTGTTGCAGCCCCTGCAATCATTTGAGTTTCTGTCATTTGTGTCATTTCTGTCTCTTGTGAATAAAATATCCTTTTTGACAGGTGTGAATTGTGCCCACAGGCATTCCTGAGGTGTTGGGCAAAGAAGGTTGATTTGATCATCTTTGTATTTCAAGTCCCAGTTGTGATGAGACTAAAAAGAGGACATGCCAGTTTGTGGAAGAGACTTTGAAGGGTTGCAAACTTCCAAATATGTATAGAACTGCAATACAGCCTTGATTTTATGGAGTAATCAATCCGCATTGTTTACAGAAATCTGCAGGGGATCTAGACATCCTCTTAATCGTAATTTCCCAACATTTAATCTGGTTTCCCCCCATTTTCTTTCCAGGAAACAAACAAATAGTTACCTAGGACAAGAAAACAGCTATATAATGCCTTTTGATGATAGGAAATATTTCATCTTATGAGCCCTAGATAGACAGTCTACTGTACTTTAATTATCTCATTATACTTTGAAGAAGGGATTCCTGTATTTTGCAGAGGCAGACAGGCAGAATATGCCCCTTGTTAATTTAATAAAGGTAAAAAATGGCCCCTGTAAAATCTATTCTTCCTCTTCCTTGTCTAGGCTAGACATGAAACTGAAAATGAAGGCTCCTTTTGGTGAGTTCATTCTGCAATTCCTCTCGCCTGACCTAGTGTGAAAAAGATTAGCTGGCAACTAGAGATGTGAAGGCCTGGGGAAAAACTGGAAAAATTCAGGAAAATACTGGTTTTCCCCTGGTTTTTTATTTTTCCCCAAAAAATTGAAAAAATTGAAAAAATAAAAAATATATTATGGAATGTTTTATTATAACATGATGAATAAAATATTTTAAGATAAGGCCGGGTTCAAATATTTTATAAATCATTTCTAAAAGAATATGTATGGTATCAGATAATTTTCAAAATTTCCATTTTTTTCCTGCTTAGTGCAAGATATAATAATTTAATAACTTATCTGTGTAGTCAATTTAATTCATGGCTGTCCTTTCCAGACTTTTCTAGGTAGAGAATACAGAGAAGTGGTTTGCCTTTTCTTTCTTCTAGAGGCAGCCTGAGACTGTACACCTTGCCTATGCTACACTGGCTGGCTCTTCTCACAAGAGGCACAGTGGGGAATCAAACTCTCAACCTCTGGCTCTGTAGCCAGATACTTAAACTACTGAGCTACCCAGACATAGGAATAAATGCCTATGGATGCCCACCCCAAGAGAGGCCAGGAAGACCTCAACAACAAATAAAAGTCTTCTCAGCAGTGTCATCAGTATTATGGAATACCCTTCTGGGAAATGTCCACAAGACTACACTATGAGAAGTACTGTAAAGAAGAAAATGCATTCTGGACATGCTTTTTCACTCTATAGGGTGGCCCGTAAGCCCCAACCAGGCCACCATGAGAGTAGGGCTGGGGGAGGGAGGAAGTGCTCCCATTGGGCTGCCGAGCAGAGAGGCGGGGTGAATTCTGTGCTGGGAAGAGGGAGGAAGCACTCCCATTGGACTGCTGGGAAGAGAGGCGGGGCACATGCCCATGGAGAGGTCGGGTAGGGACTTATGGGCCCGGTAGGGACTTAGGGTCCACCCTGTACAGTTGGCCTTCAAGAAGACTATATAGCAGGGATTCTCAACCTGTGTCCCATGGACCAGATGTGGCCCATGACACCATTTCATGTGCCACCACCCCCCCACCGCCTCCACCACACCAGAAAGTGCCATGTGGTGGAGGAAGAGCAAAATGGCTGTCTGGCCCCCGAAACTGTCTGAGGGAGCGTGACCCAGCCCTTGGCTTAAAAAGTTCCCACACTGGTCCTTTATCCGATGTGACACAATATGCACCCACAGCCCACAACCACACTTCCTCTGATATCATCCACCTGGTAATCCCTAGGCTTTCCATTCTTACCGTTTTATCTGTTGAGAGGTGATCTAGCACTGAGTAATGCATCGCTGCAGTGATAAAGTGATCTAGCACAAACCTTAGTTTGGTTTCTAAAAATTTTAAAATATTTTGGAGTGACTAGGGAGAACAATTGTGGGTTGGATGTTCCCGCTGTCCCAAAACAACACACAAAACCACACCACCAAAACCACACACACAAAATCATACACTTTGCCCTGTTATAGAATGGCAATAGCAATTATGCTTATTATACTGCCCCATTGTGCTTAGTGCACTCTCTGGGCAGTTCACAAGTTTTGTGTATGAGAGTCAAGACACAAAGCACAGCCAACGGCTGGGTTAACTCAGGTTTATTGCATGGTGGGCAGAGGGAACATGAGGTAATGGCGGACGAACAGCTCTATATATAAGGCAGTAACGTATTTGAATGTGGCTCCACGGTAGCCCGTTGGCTACTGGTCCGCGTGACGTCATGGCTGGTCACGCCCTTCTTGTCCAGGTGTAGGTAGCGGCGGGAAACTTCCCGCGCTGCGGTCTTTGATGGGTTTGGACCAAGAGAGCTTGGACGCTCGCTGCTGCCAGCTGGTGGTCATTAGCTCGCGTCCTATTACAGGGTTTATATGGTACAGCTGAAGGTTACATTGTTACTCATTGGCAATGGTTACATTGGTTCAGATACATTGATATCACATGTAGAAGGTTACACTATTAGGACACAACACTCCTCCCCCCTAGGATGAGACGAAGTCTCTCAACCAAGATGGCTTATTTCGAACACGCTGGGGTCTCGGCGCGGGCTGCCCTGCCCCGGCTTCGCTCCCTCCTCCTTGCTCCCTGGCTTCCTGCCCTGCAATCGGAGAGGATGACTCGTTAGTGGTTTGCCGCGGCTCTGCGGCTTTGTTGGGAGGTGTGTGCTTTGTTTGGGAAGAACCGGGGGCACTGGGGGCTAACGAAAAACCCCTCTTCTCGCTTGGATGGGTGGGGGAACACTCCGAAAACCCCCCCCCGGCTCGCAAAATCAAAATCAAAATCGGATTCGGGGGAAGCGGCAGCGGCGGCCGCACACTCCTTTTCCCTCCCCCCGGGCTCGGATAGAACTGGGGTATCAAAAGGATATGAGTCGGGCTCGCTGCTTTCCCCCCTGTCTCCCCCTTGGGCTAAACGGGTGGGGGAGAACCCTATCGCTGAATCATGACGCTGTGCTCCACTGGTCGGCCCCTCGCTCACTCGGTGCCTCAGTTGATCAGCGTGCCTCCTCCAGAGGAGGCCGGTGTTAGTTTCCACCCGATAGGACACTGGCCCCGTCTGTTCTATTACCGTCCCTGGCACCCAGGCTGGGCCTGCGTTGGCATAGTTCCTGCAATGTACCGGATCGCCTATGCCGAAACCTTTCGAGACCGCTAACCCTATGTTCTTCCCTTTGTCCTCGACCCTCGACGGGTCTAGCCTGGACAAAAGCGTGGTCAGTTTCCTCCGCATCAGCAGCTCGGCCGGCGAGTAACCAGACGCTAAGGGGGTCACTCTGTACGCTAATAGAAATTGACACACCTGGTGATGTAGATCTCCCGAGCCCATGCGCCGCAGCGCATCTTTTGTGGTGCGCACCAACCGTTCCACTTGGCCATTCGTGGCCGGGTGAAACGGCGCGGATGTGACATGCCGAATTGCATTTGCCTCCATGAATGCCGCGAACTCAGCGGACGTGAAACAACTGGCGTTGTCGCTGACCAAAGTGTCGGGTAAACCGAACGTGGAAAAGACCCTCCTTAGCTGGCGAATGGTAGTGGCGGAGGATGTGCTCTTTACCGGAATGACCTCCAGCCACTTTGAGTATGCATCCACCACCAGGAGAAACATGGTTCCCCGGAATGGGCCAGCAAAATCTACGTGCACCCTGGACCACGGTCCCCTCGCTGCGTCCCATTCCCTATGTGGTAGGCGGGCCACCTCCGGTCGAGAACATTGACATGCTTCACAAGTGCCAACCATCTGCTCTATGTCGGCGTCCAGCTGGGGCCACCAGAAGTAACTCCGGGCCAACGCCTTGGAACGGACGATCCCCGGGTGGCTGACGTGCAACAGCTTTAGCACCTTCGGCCGCAGGGACGTAGGAACCACCACCCGTTGGCCCCACAACAGGCACCCCCTCTCTAAAGACAACTCCACTCGCTTTCGGAAGAATGGGTCGAATTCCGTGCCTGGGGATGACGCCGGCCACCCCTTCTGCACCCACGAGCATACCTTCTCTAGTGTTCTATCCTTTCCGGTCGCCCTGGCAATGTCGGCCGGTACTATCGGGGGTGACTCTAAAACCTCTATTAGCAATACCTGGCGGTCTCTTCTTACCCCTGCCTTCTGGTCGTCCGACAATGGTAACGGCGACCGTGAGAGCGCGTCTGCATGGCTGATTTCCTTCCCTGGCCGGTATTCTAATTCATGTTGATATGCGTTAAGAAAAATAGCCCACCGCAGCATCCTCGGGGACAGGATCTGTGGCGTGGGCTTATTTGCAGTGAAGATCCCTAACAGGGGCTTGTGATCAGTAACGATCTTGAACGGCCGACCATACAGAAAATCGTGAAATTTCTTGGTTCCCGCTACTATCGCTAGTGCCTCCCTATCGGTCTGTGCGTAATTCCGCTCTGCTTGGGACAGGGACCTTGAATAAAACGCTATCGGGGCCTCCCTTCCGTCGCCTAACACGTGGCAAAGCACCGCCCCCACCCCCACCGGGGATGCATCGCAGACCAAAACTATGGGCCGTTTGGGGTCGAAATGAGTCAGGATTGCCTCGGATGTGAGGAGTTGCTTTAACTCTGAGAACGCTCTTTCTTGCTCGTCACCCCACAGCCATTTTTCCTCTTTTTTAAGCAGCCGATGAAGCGGCTCGGCAACAGACGCCTTCCGTGGAAGGAAGGTATGGTAGAAATTGAGAAGCCCCAGAAATGACTGAAGCTCGGTTTTGGAAGTGGGGCGAGGGGCTTTCTTAATGGCGGCTACCTTAGATTTGGACGGCCTAATTCCCTCGGGTGTGACACGGAACCCTAAAAACTCAACCTCTGTTTCGTAAAATACACATTTGTCTTTTCTCAGTCGCAGCCCCGCTTTCTCGAACACGGCCAGGACCTTATCCAATCTGTGGGCCAGCTCGGCCTTACTCCCCCCCGTTATCAACACGTCATCAAAATATGGCAACACCCCCTCCAGCCCCTTCAGGAGGCGTTCCACTAGCGACTGAAAAATGCCAGGTGCCGAGTTCACGCCGAACTGTAACCTCGACACCTGGAACGCCCCCTTATGTGTGACTATTGTTTGTGCCGCCGCTGTGGCGGGGGTTACTGGGAGTTGCTGGTAGGCCTGTGCTAAATCGAGTTTAGCGAAACACTTTCCCCCATTCAGCCTGGCCAGAAGGTGGCTGACCACTGGCACCGGGTATGCATTAGGGCGGATTGCCTTATTAATGGTACACTTATAATCAGCGCAAATGCGCACCTCCCCGTTAGCCTTCAGTGCTGTTACAATTGGAGTCTCCCACTCCGCGGAATCCACAGGAACGAGAATTCCTTGTCCCACCAGTTTGTCCAGTTCCGCCTCTATTTTGTCCTTAAGCGCGAACGGTACCCTGCGCGGTTTAAGTCTTATCGGGCGGACCTCCGGGTCTAAGTCGAAGGCTACAGGGGGTCCCTTGAACTTTCCCAGTCCACTTTTAAAAACGGCGGGGTGTGCGTCACATACTGCTTGTATTGGGTCCTCGCCTACGGCATGCACCCCCCCTATGAACAGGCCTAAGGGCTGAAACCACTGTGTTCCGAGGAGGCTACAACTCCCCCCTTTTAGCACCACTAGGGGAAGTTCCGCAGAATGTCTCTTAAAGCGAACCCGGAACGTTCCGACCCCCAACACTGGAATGCTGTTCCCCTGAACGTCCCGTAGTGTGGCCCTCAACGCTTTAAGTTTGGGCCGCACGTGGGGGTCGATTTTCAAGAACTCTCTCTGGGGAATTATAGAATAGGAGGACCCCGAGTCAACTTCCATCCTAATAGGGGTCCCTTGTACTAGTACCTCAACAAAGTAATGGGGCTGTCCCGCAGACACGTTGAACACAGGAGCGTCGCCCTCGCTGTCGTCCGAGATGCGGCCCACGCCGTCCTGCTTCCTCGTGGCCCGGGCGCCATCTTTGGGCCTCGCTGGACGGTCCGGTCTGGCTGAACGGTCTTGCGAATGTCTCCGGCCCTCTTTCCATCTCCTGCACGCCTTGGCGATGTGCCCCCGACGTCCGCAGTTGAAGCACTCGGCTTTCCTGAATGGGCACTTCACGCGCTCATGGGCCGCTCCGCAACCATCGCAGCGGCGCCCGCCTCTCCGGACCTTCTGGACCTCCTCGCCATCGCTACTCTCTGACGACGATTTCGAGGTCGGTCGGGTTGCATGCACCGACTGACCGGACTTCCCGTGCGATGAGTTTTCCGCCTTGCCGGCCCTCGGACGCCACTCACGCCACTTGTGCATCTCGTCTACTCCAGCATTCGTGGACTCCGCGGCTTCCGCGGCCTCTACAACCTCTTCCAGTGTGGGTGGTGGCTCCCTGTTCATCAAGCTGCGCTGTACTTCCTTGTCCTTCAGGCCACACAGCACTCCGTCCCTGAGGGCCATCTCTAGGATGTGGTCCCATTTGCAGGGGGCGGCGGCTACCCTCATAGCCGTTACGAAGGCTTCTACCGACTCGTCCGGCGCTTGAACTCGCCTCCAAAACGCACTCCGAGCGGGAAACATTGCCCTCGAGGGTCGGAAACGCTCACGCAGCATTTTCATGATGTCACCGGCTTTGAAATCGCTCATCTTCTTCGGTGCAAGGATGCCCACCAGCGTCCGCTTGGTTTCCATCCCAAGCATGCGAGTGAGGATGGCCCTCTTCCTTTCCTCGTCGTCTTCTTTGACTTTGAGCTCCACCAGTGCCGCCTGGAAGTCCATCTCAAAGAGCTCCCAGTCTTGCGGTTTGGTGATGTTGAACCCGCTCTGTGTCCTGGCTCCGTGGGGATCCATTATCCCATCCTCGTCGCCAATTTTGTGTATGAGAGTCAAGACACAAAGCACAGCCAACGGCTGGGTTAACTCAGGTTTATTGCATGGTGGGCAGAGGGAACATGAGGTAATGGCGGACGAACAGCTCTATATATAAGGCAGTAACGTATTTGAATGTGGCTCCACGGTAGCCCGTTGGCTACTGGTCCGCGTGACGTCATGGCTGGTCACGCCCTTCTTGTCCAGGTGTAGGTAGCGGCGGGAAACTTCCCGCGCTGCGGTCTTTGATGGGTTTGGACCAAGAGAGCTTGGACGCTCGCTGCTGCCAGCTGGTGGTCATTAGCTCGCGTCCTATTACAGGGTTTATATGGTACAGCTGAAGGTTACATTGTTACTCATTGGCAATGGTTACATTGGTTCAGATACATTGATATCACATGTAGAAGGTTACACTATTAGGACACAACACTTAGTGCACTCTCTGAGCAGTTTACAGGTACAGTAATTGGCATTTTTGCCTGCCAACATGCTGGGTACTCATTTTACCAACCTTGGAAAGATGGAAGGCTGAATCTGCCTGGATTCCCCTCAGGATTGAATTTACAACATTTTGGCTGCAGTTTAACAACTTATATACAAAGTGCAATTCATAATACAGTAGTTGGGGGAGGTAAAGGTAAAGGTTTCCCTTGCTCGAAAGCCAGTCGTATCTGACTCTAGGGTGCAGTGCTCATCTCTGTTTCTAAGCCGAAGAGCCAGCGCTGTCTGATTCTGCAGACGTTTCCGTGGTCATGTGGCAGGCATGACTAGACACCGGAGCGCACGGAACGCTGTTGGGGGGGGAGTGAGAATGAATAAAAATTAATAAAATGGCTAGAGACAGAGAACTTTGCTTTCTGCACAGCGAACAATTTGCCTGGTCTCTGTTTTTCTGCTGGCTTGTTTCCACAAAAATGAGTGGACTGTTTTTTAATGTAATTCCATTTATGGTTGCAAATTATCTGCCATTATCATGGCTAGGCTTTCATATTCCTTCTTCCTGGAACAGGTGGCCTGCATTGAATTATTGAGCAGTTCACAGGAAAGTCATGCTGCTAAACCCTGGGCTGTATTGAAACTGGTGCTGTTTTATACAGAGAGCAAAGGGAAGACTGGCTCTTTTTATATTTCTTGACTTTTATTTCCGCATCCAGGAATTAAAAACGGTAACACATTGTATTATTCTTGGAAGAAGGTGTAATTAAGGAGGTGTGTGCTTGTTTAAATTGGATCTTTAGTGGTGACTGCTTTTCAAATATAAATACTGAGAGATTTTGTTTCTGTGAAGCCTTCAGCACATACACTTGTTCCACATGATCTACTGAAATGAAACCTAAACACCTGAAATAAAACTGCAATGTGTAGTCTTCCCCTTTTTTGTCCTCTTTCCTTTATAGCAGGAGTTCTCAACCTTTTAAAGCCAAGGGTCGGGACACGCTCCCTCAGACAGCTTTGGGGGCCAGATGGCCATTTTGCCCTTCCTCCGCCACATGGCACTGGTGTAGTGGAGGCCACTTGAAATGGCGCCGTGGGCTGCATCCACCTCACGGGCCGCAGGTTGAGAGAATCCCTACTCTATCAAATTCTTCTTCGTGGTCGCTATGAATCCACATGAATGGGTTTAAACCCATCCGTGTGGATTCACAGGAGGCCACGAAGAAGAAGAAGCGTTACAGGTAAGACACCTGTCATTATAGAGCCCTGGTGGCGCAGGGGTTAAACTGCTGTCCTGCTGCCAAAACGTTGTGAGGTCAATCATGACAGGGATCCAAGTTGACTCAGCCTATTCCATCCTTCCCCTGTCAGTAAAATGAGTCCCCAGCATGCTGGGGCAAAATAGTCCTAATAGTGTAACCTTCTACATGTGATATCAATGTATCTGAACCAATGTAACCATTGCCAATGAGTAACAATGTAACCTTCAGCTGTACCATATAAACCCTGTAATAGGACGCGAGCTAATGACCACCAGCTGGCAGCAGCGAGCGTCCAAGCTCTCTTGGTCCAAACCCATCAAAGACCGCAGCGCGGGAAGTTTCCCGCCACTACCTACACCTGGACAAGAAGGGCGTGACCAGCCATGACGTCACGCGGACCAGTAGCCAACGGGCTACCGTGGAGCCACATTCAAATACGTTACTGCCTTATATATAGAGCTGTTCGTCCGCCATTACCTCATGTTCCCTCTGCCCACCATGCAATAAACCTGAGTTAACCCAGCCGTTGGCTGTGCTTTGTGTCTTGACTCTCATACACAAAATTGGCGACGAGGATGGGATAATGGATCCCCACGGAGCCAGGACACAGAGCGGGTTCAACATCACCAAACCGCAAGACTGGGAGCTCTTTGAGATGGACTTCCAGGCGGCACTGGTGGAGCTCAAAGTCAAAGAAGACGACGAGGAAAGGAAGAGGGCCATCCTCACTCGCATGCTTGGGATGGAAACCAAGCGGACGCTGGTGGGCATCCTTGCACCGAAGAAGATGAGCGATTTCAAAGCCGGTGACATCATGAAAATGCTGCGTGAGCGTTTCCGACCCTCGAGGGCAATGTTTCCCGCTCGGAGTGCGTTTTGGAGGCAAGTTCAAGCGCCGGACGAGTCGGTAGAAGCCTTCGTAACGGCTATGAGGGTAGCCGCCGCCCCCTGCAAATGGGACCACATCCTAGAGATGGCCCTCAGGGACGGAGTGCTGTGTGGCCTGAAGGACAAGGAAGTACAGCGCAGCTTGATGAACAGGGAGCCACCACCCACACTGGAAGAGGTTGTAGAGGCCGCGGAAGCCGCGGAGTCCACGAATGCTGGAGTAGACGAGATGCACAAGTGGCGTGAGTGGCGTCCGAGGGCCGGCAAGGCGGAAAACTCATCGCACGGGAAGTCCGGTCAGTCGGTGCATGCAACCCGACCGACCTCGAAATCGTCGTCAGAGAGTAGCGATGGCGAGGAGGTCCAGAAGGTCCGGAGAGGCGGGCGCCGCTGCGATGGTTGCGGAGCGGCCCATGAGCGCGTGAAGTGCCCATTCAGGAAAGCCGAGTGCTTCAACTGCGGACGTCGGGGGCACATCGCCAAGGCGTGCAGGAGATGGAAAGAGGGCCGGAGACATTCGCAAGACCGTTCAGCCAGACCGGACCGTCCAGCGAGGCCCAAAGATGGCGCCCGGGCCACGAGGAAGCAGGACGGCGTGGGCCGCATCTCGGACGACAGCGAGGGCGACGCTCCTGTGTTCAACGTGTCTGCGGGACAGCCCCATTACTTTGTTGAGGTACTAGTACAAGGGACCCCTATTAGGATGGAAGTTGACTCGGGGTCCTCCTATTCTATAATTCCCCAGAGAGAGTTCTTGAAAATCGACCCCCACGTGCGGCCCAAACTTAAAGCGTTGAGGGCCACACTACGGGACGTTCAGGGGAACAGCATTCCAGTGTTGGGGGTCGGAACGTTCCGGGTTCGCTTTAAGAGACATTCTGCGGAACTTCCCCTAGTGGTGCTAAAAGGGGGGAGTTGTAGCCTCCTCGGAACACAGTGGTTTCAGCCCTTAGGCCTGTTCATAGGGGGGGGGTGCATGCCGTAGGCGAGGACCCAATACAAGCAGTATGTGACGCACACCCCGCCGTTTTTAAAAGTGGACTGGGAAAGTTCAAGGGACCCCCTGTAGCCTTCGACTTAGACCCGGAGGTCCGCCCGATAAGACTTAAACCGCGCAGGGTACCGTTCGCGCTTAAGGACAAAATAGAGGCGGAACTGGACAAACTGGTGGGACAAGGAATTCTCGTTCCTGTGGATTCCGCGGAGTGGGAGACTCCAATTGTAACAGCACTGAAGGCTAACGGGGAGGTGCGCATTTGCGCTGATTATAAGTGTACCATTAATAAGGCAATCCGCCCTAATGCATACCCGGTGCCAGTGGTCAGCCACCTTCTGGCCAGGCTGAATGGGGGAAAGTGTTTCGCTAAACTCGATTTAGCACAGGCCTACCAGCAACTCCCAGTAACCCCCGCCACAGCGGCGGCACAAACAATAGTCACACATAAGGGGGCGTTCCAGGTGTCGAGGTTACAGTTCGGCGTGAACTCGGCACCTGGCATTTTTCAGTCGCTAGTGGAACGCCTCCTGAAGGGGCTGGAGGGGGTGTTGCCATATTTTGATGACGTGTTGATAACGGGGGGGAGTAAGGCCGAGCTGGCCCACAGATTGGATAAGGTCCTGGCCGTGTTCGAGAAAGCGGGGCTGCGACTGAGAAAAGACAAATGTGTATTTTACGAAACAGAGGTTGAGTTTTTAGGGTTCCGTGTCACACCCGAGGGAATTAGGCCGTCCAAATCTAAGGTAGCCGCCATTAAGAAAGCCCCTCGCCCCACTTCCAAAACCGAGCTTCAGTCATTTCTGGGGCTTCTCAATTTCTACCATACCTTCCTTCCACGGAAGGCGTCTGTTGCCGAGCCGCTTCATCGGCTGCTTAAAAAAGAGGAAAAATGGCTGTGGGGTGACGAGCAAGAAAGAGCGTTCTCAGAGTTAAAGCAACTCCTCACATCCGAGGCAATCCTGACTCATTTCGACCCCAAACGGCCCATAGTTTTGGTCTGCGATGCATCCCCGGTGGGGGTGGGGGCGGTG
Source organism: Bradypodion pumilum (assembly GCA_035047305.1). Lineage (NCBI taxonomy): Eukaryota > Metazoa > Chordata > Lepidosauria > Squamata > Chamaeleonidae > Bradypodion > Bradypodion pumilum. The sequence goes on from JAWDJD010000003.1 coordinate 384,874,848, forward strand.
CTTTGCCACGTGTTAGGCGACGGAAGGGAGGCCCCGATAGCGTTTTATTCAAGGTCCCTGTCCCAAGCAGAGCGGAATTACGCACAGACCGATAGGGAGGCACTAGCGATAGTAGCGGGAACCAAGAAATTTCACGATTTTCTGTATGGTCGGCCGTTCAAGATCGTTACTGATCACAAGCCCCTGTTAGGGATCTTCACTGCAAATAAGCCCACGCCACAGATCCTGTCCCCGAGGATGCTGCGGTGGGCTATTTTTCTTAACGCATATCAACATGAATTAGAATACCGGCCAGGGAAGGAAATCAGCCATGCAGACGCGCTCTCACGGTCGCCGTTACCATTGTCGGACGACCAGAAGGCAGGGGTAAGAAGAGACCGCCAGGTATTGCTAATAGAGGTTTTAGAGTCACCCCCGATAGTACCGGCCGACATTGCCAGGGCGACCGGAAAGGATAGAACACTAGAGAAGGTATGCTCGTGGGTGCAGAAGGGGTGGCCGGCGTCATCCCCAGGCACGGAATTCGACCCATTCTTCCGAAAGCGAGTGGAGTTGTCTTTAGAGAGGGGGTGCCTGTTGTGGGGCCAACGGGTGGTGGTTCCTACGTCCCTGCGGCCGAAGGTGCTAAAGCTGTTGCACGTCAGCCACCCGGGGATCGTCCGTTCCAAGGCGTTGGCCCGGAGTTACTTCTGGTGGCCCCAGCTGGACGCCGACATAGAGCAGATGGTTGGCACTTGTGAAGCATGTCAATGTTCTCGACCGGAGGTGGCCCGCCTACCACATAGGGAATGGGACGCAGCGAGGGGACCGTGGTCCAGGGTGCACGTAGATTTTGCTGGCCCATTCCGGGGAACCATGTTTCTCCTGGTGGTGGATGCATACTCAAAGTGGCTGGAGGTCATTCCGGTAAAGAGCACATCCTCCGCCACTACCATTCGCCAGCTAAGGAGGGTCTTTTCCACGTTCGGTTTACCCGACACTTTGGTCAGCGACAACGCCAGTTGTTTCACGTCCGCTGAGTTCGCGGCATTCATGGAGGCAAATGCAATTCGGCATGTCACATCCGCGCCGTTTCACCCGGCCACGAATGGCCAAGTGGAACGGTTGGTGCGCACCACAAAAGATGCGCTGCGGCGCATGGGCTCGGGAGATCTACATCACCAGGTGTGTCAATTTCTATTAGCGTACAGAGTGACCCCCTTAGCGTCTGGTTACTCGCCGGCCGAGCTGCTGATGCGGAGGAAACTGACCACGCTTTTGTCCAGGCTAGACCCGTCGAGGGTCGAGGACAAAGGGAAGAACATAGGGTTAGCGGTCTCGAAAGGTTTCGGCATAGGCGATCCGGTACATTGCAGGAACTATGCCAACGCAGGCCCAGCCTGGGTGCCAGGGACGGTAATAGAACAGACGGGGCCAGTGTCCTATCGGGTGGAAACTAACACCGGCCTCCTCTGGAGGAGGCACGCTGATCAACTGAGGCACCGAGTGAGCGAGGGGCCGACCAGTGGAGCACAGCGTCATGATTCAGCGATAGGGTTCTCCCCCACCCGTTTAGCCCAAGGGGGAGACAGGGGGGAAAGCAGCGAGCCCGACTCATATCCTTTTGATACCCCAGTTCTATCCGAGCCCGGGGGGAGGGAAAAGGAGTGTGCGGCCGCCGCTGCCGCTTCCCCCGAATCCGATTTTGATTTTGATTTTGCGAGCCGGGGGGGTTTTTCGGAGTGTTCCCCCACCCATCCAAGCGAGAAGAGGGGTTTTTCGTTAGCCCCCAGTGCCCCCGGTTCTTCCCAAACAAAGCACACACCTCCCAACAAAGCCGCAGAGCCGCGGCAAACCACTAACGAGTCATCCTCTCCGATTGCAGGGCAGGAAGCCAGGGAGCAAGGAGGAGGGAGCGAAGCCGGGGCAGGGCAGCCCGCGCCGAGACCCCAGCGTGTTCGAAATAAGCCATCTTGGTTGAGAGACTTCGTCTCATCCTAGGGGGGAGGAGTGTTGTGTCCTAATAGTGTAACCTTCTACATGTGATATCAATGTATCTGAACCAATGTAACCATTGCCAATGAGTAACAATGTAACCTTCAGCTGTACCATATAAACCCTGTAATAGGACGCGAGCTAATGACCACCAGCTGGCAGCAGCGAGCGTCCAAGCTCTCTTGGTCCAAACCCATCAAAGACCGCAGCGCGGGAAGTTTCCCGCCGCTACCTACACCTGGACAAGAAGGGCGTGACCAGCCATGACGTCACGCGGACCAGTAGCCAACGGGCTACCGTGGAGCCACATTCAAATACGTTACTGCCTTATATATAGAGCTGTTCGTCCGCCATTACCTCATGTTCCCTCTGCCCACCATGCAATAAACCTGAGTTAACCCAGCCGTTGGCTGTGCTTTGTGTCTTGACTCTCATACACAAAACTAAGCGATATGGGGTGGTATATAAGTGTACAGTAATTGCTATTGCTATACATCATGGGTGCCCAAACTACGGCCCACGAATGCTCCCTCGCTGCTCCCGGAAGCGTAAGTATGGGTGCGTTTTACTTCTGCTTCCGGGAGCAACGCGGGCTTTGTGGGCTGGATGAATTGGTGTTGGGGGCCAGATCCAGCCCACAGGCCATAGTGACTGGCCCCCTGAACCACGTGACCGGCCCATTGCCCAAAAATTTGGGCACCCCTGCTATACATCTTCATGCAAAGTTGTATAGGTTGAAAAGAGAGCTATTGATACCAAATAGAAGGGGAAACTCAAAGGACCAGAGACCTATTCTGAGCATCTGGTTTCTTCACTCCTCACTAGGAGTCACATATCTCAGAATTAGAAACCAGCTGCAGTCTCAAGGAATTGCTATGTTAGAGGTCTTTAGCCTTGAAGACAAATCTTAGGTTGAGAAGTGACAGAGAGGAAAATGTTCAATTCTATTGGTTGTGGGTCTATAAACACCCATTTCCTCCCCTCTCCTGGCTCGTGCCAGGGCTAACCAGTTCAGCATCAAGGTATTTATCTACATGTTGCACACATAATATTTGTTCAGAAAATCCACATTGTCTCACACACATTCATGTGCAAACATATTTTGCAAGAATTATGCAAAGGCCGGCCTGCTCCTTGTAGCACCACAAGGGCTTGTCCGCTCTGGTCTCGGATTTCTGGACTTAAAATCTGAGGGAATGGGCATTTCATGATCTAGCAAGCAATTCTGGTGGCACAGCGGTTAAACTGCCGTATTGCAACCAAAACGTTTTGAGTTTGATCATAATATGGCTCAAGGTTGACTTTCATCCTTCTGAGGTTGTAAAATGAGTACCCAGCATGTTGGGGCGTGCGCGCAAAATGCTAATTAGCTGTAATTTGCCCAGCGAGTGTACTAAGCACTGGGGGCGGGATATAACTAACTGCTATTGCTATACAGTAATTGTATTGCTCACATTTCCTCCACCGTGTTCTGCATATTAATATTAAATATTGAAGAGTATATATTCAAAGTTTTTGAAAAATTATTTGCACTCACATATTAAAACCTTGCTTGTACACAGATTACAAATCTGTTCAAGGTGTTCCTCTAAAATCCTAGAAAGCTCCACCTATTCCTGGCTATAAACCATAGTTCCACATAAGTGTTTCTTGTAAAATTCCCCAAGTTGCATTTTGTCACAAACATGTGTCCAGTGGTTGAGGAACGACAATGGATAATAAAATAATGAAATCTATTTTTTATTTCATATTTTTAGCTACTCATCTTACTGTATTTTTATTTCAAATTGCTTTGAGTGTTTTTTTTTAAATTAATAACAGAAAAGACAGGCTGTGATTTTTTTAAAAAAATTAATTACCAGCAATCGCCTTACCTAGTTGTTGAGTAAGCAAACCTCTTGAAGGATTTTGGGACCCATTGTCTTAAAAAATGTTTTTCACCTTTGCACCCTGCAATGCACATGACCATGTTTTTTTTAAAGGAGGCAGCGCACTGCAAATTCAGAGAGGAAAGTACTCTACTTTAGCAATACAACTTCTGCCCCATAGTAGGGGAGACAAGCTAGGAAGGCAGCTGGTACTCTAAGGCAGCAATATCCTAACCAGCTTTGCTGCTCAGGTGTTTTTTTTTTTATTACCCCACCTTCTAACATAAAAAGGAATACAAGCATAGGTAACTTGTAATGAGAGCAAAGAAGACACATCCCTGCAGTGTTGTGGTGAGATCCCCAAACTTGATCCAGGTGAACCCTAAACAAAAGCCTACCTAACCGCTTTATGAACTAAACAAGATTATGAATCATTGCTATCAACATCAAGAAACGGCCAAATGTTCCTAGCATTCAAACATCACTGTTACAGATTTTAAGTGGGACCCTGCTCGTTTCTGTTTACTATTCATGTTGATGCCAAAGAAGTCTTGAAGTATACTTGTGGGACCTACCTGAATAATTCTCAGTATCAATCTTTGGCACGTCATTATAAGTATGTGTTGCTTTCCTGGATTTCTATAAACCTTTCATTTTTATTCTTTTAATGTCTGTAGAAGAAACCTCTAAACCTGCCATCTGGTCAGCATGTATTAATCTTTCAAAAGCACTAACAGAACAGTATGTTGTTGTTCAGTCGCACACTCATTTCTGACCCTTTGCGACCCCATGGACCACTGCCCGCCATGCACCTCTGTCCTCCACCATCCTCCTCAACCCGCCCAGCTCTATACCCATTGCATCTACAATACCATCTAGCCATCTCATTTTTGGCCTCCCCCTTCTTCTTTTGCCCTTGACCCTTCCCAGCATCAAGGCTTTCTCAAGATAATCCTCTCTTCTCATTTGATGTCCAAAGTACTTCAGCTTCATCTTTACTATTTGACCTTCTAATGAGCAGTCAGGGTTAATTTCTTCTAAGATTGATCTATTTGTTCTCCTTTCTGTCCAGGGGACTCTCAAAACTCTCCTCCAACACCACATTTCAAAGGCGTCTATTCTTCTGCGCACAGCTTTCCTAATGGTCCAGCTCTCACAACCATACAATACCACCGGGAATACCATTGCCTTGACTATGCAAATTTTTGTTTGCAAGGTGATGTCTCTACTTTTCACTATGTTCCCCAGGTTTCTCATAGCTTGTCTCCCAGGAATCAGTCACCTTTTTATTTCATGGCTGCAATCCCCATCTGCAGTGATCTTAGATCCTAAGAAAATAAAATCTGTCACTGCTTCTCCTTCTTCCCCATCTATTTTCCAGGGACTGATCGGACCTGTTGCCATTATCTTGGTTTTCTTGATATTGAGTTTCAGGCCAGCTTTTGCACTCTCTTCTTTCAACCTAAGCAGGATTTTCTTTAGGTCTTCCTCACTTTCTGCCATTAGGGTGGTATTGTCTGCATATCTCAAATTGTTGATGTTTCCCCAGCAATTTTGATCCCAACTTGTGATTCGTCCATTCCTGCATTGGACATTATGTGCTCTGTGTATAAGTTGAATAAGCAGGGAGACAAAATGCAGCCTTGTCTTACTCCTTTTCCTATTCCAAACCACTCTGTCATTCCGTATTCTGTCCTAACTGGGATCAGAAATAGAAAAGGAGGATTTTAAAAAAAGAGGTAACCACTAATTTCAGGAAATGTGGGCAACATAAAAATTCAGATGTGGGGGAAGAGTTATTAAGCAGAAGTTGGGAGAGAGTTGTTGTGAACTATGGGTCATTTTAAAAAAATAGCTGGCTCAAAATATAGACAGTGCTGGAAATGTGTTATATTTTGTGGTTTGCAATGCCAGCATCTGGAGTAGTGGTAAAATCAAAGCACTTATTTATTTATTTATTTTATTTACATCATGCTTTTCTGCCAAGACTGGTAACTAGATGACTTCCAACAAAGTTCACAGAGAAAAGGTCCAGATATGCAAAGAATTGTTAGGGTACAGAGAGACTTTGGAGGTTCTTGAACCCCTACAGATAATGGCAGTTTGGCATATGAACTGGAGAAAGAAGCCACTGGAGCCCTGCAAGATGAAACCGCAAGTCTGGTAAAAAGTTCCCAGGTGAACTGCTTAGGTTCAGGGAAAGATTATTCAAGTGGAAGGACTCCTCAGGAGAAAGAGGTCTCCTCAAGCGAAAGCCCTTCCTCCCAGAGCAACCAGTAGGCCAAAACCTACAGCTGAGCCAGCTGTCCAAAAAACCCGTAGCTAATCTCCATGTGACTGGGACGGTGGTGGCTTAGTGGTTAAGATGCTGAACTTGACAACTGGAAGGTCGGTAGGTCAGCATTTTGAGACCCAATTGCTTCATGACAGAGTGAGTTTTCAGCTCTGTCCCACTCCTGCCAAACTAGCAGTTTGAAAGCAAGAAATTGCAAGTAGATAAATAGGTACCACTTCGGTGGGAAGGTAAACAGTGTTCCATGCCCTCTGGTATCTAGTTATGACTACCATATGTCTATGGAAACGCCTGCAGATGCAGACAGCGCTGGCTCTTTGGCTGTAAACAGAGATGAACACTGAACCCTAGAGTTGGATACAACTGGCTTTTGAGCAAGGGTGGCTTTTATCTAATCTCCAGGTGAGCTCCAGCAGCACAGCTATAGATAGACCCATCTGCTTTAGACTGTGAGTTTGTTGAGATGTTGGCCAAAATCCTGATGTGTAAGCAAAGTCATATTTTTTGGGCCTATTCCTTCGCCATACCAGGTCCTGGTGGCACAATCAAAAGTGCTACAGACAGCCTGAATAAGACAAAAACCATTTGAGTATTTGCTATTATCCACTTGCTAAGATACAACAAGATCTTGGGTTTTTATTCACAGACATCTGATGACAAAATTGATTACATTGTCTTGACCAAGTACATCCCGCCCCAAAATCTGAAGCTACCATCGCCCAAGTGGGCAGAATGTCCAACAATGGCACCAACACACAAAAGACAATTGGGGAGATGGAATACACACAATATGTTGTGTATTATTGGCAAAAACAAGAACAGGGTTTGTTGTGTATGTAACATTAAACATAGATGGCAGGTGCAATAGCTCAGCTCACATGGTCCAGATCACCCAATCACAGTGTAATGCGGGAAACATTCCCACCACAGGTAAACAGTCCCAATGGCGTCACTGATACCACAACCAATGGGCGCTCTTGGAGCGGGATTCAAATGTACTGTACAGTATAAAAGGAGCTGCGCCTCCGCCATTACCGCATGTTCAGATTGCATACCTTGCAATAAAGATGTGTTTGGCCCCCTGAATGTTGCCTACCGCGTATCAATCTGTAAACATCAAAGGGTTGAAGAATCAAAAGGCAGGAAGGGCAAAGAGGAAAAAGCAGGGCGGTGCTAAATTTCAAATGTTTATTTCAATTGACCAGCCAAATATTTGCTCTTGCTTTTGATAAGGTTACTGAAGTTTGCTATCAAACATTAAATGTCCAACAGGCTTATGAGTTGTGCCTTAGGTTGCATTAAAATGATTGTTCCATTAGCATTCAATCATTAAGATCACTAATCTAAGGAATTTACTTTTACACATGTTGTTGTTATGTGCCTTCAAGTCAGAATGGACATAGTGACCCTAATAAGTGACCCGGGAATCAAAACCAGGTCTCCTAGGTCCTAGTCCATTGCTCGATCTACTGTACCGTATTAGGTACCCTCCATGTACAGTGAGCAAAATGTTGAGGCTTTAGGTTTTGTTTGCAAAAACTGATCAATTACTGTATATATTCTACATCTGTTTCTAAGAAAACCCCACCACACCTGTTGATTTCTGCTGCCTTGATAAAATGCAGAACCTTTTGAAAGGGGGTCCTGAAAGGTTTAGCATAACACATGACTGTAAAGAGGATTAGCTTGGTAACAGAAGAATAAATGTTCCAAAGGTTCAGATCCTCAAGGAGAAATTAACTGGATCCAAGCCATGGCATGCATGGTTTATGTATAATTTTCTAAAGCCTCATCTCTCACAAGTGGCTCAGCTTGTATTAGTAGCACTTGGTGTTTCTCCCTGAGCAGTGACTGAATTCAACATGTTTAAACATAAGAGCAGGGTGTCACAATCCTAGCAAGTGTTTTGAACCGTGCAACTAAAGACAACATTAATAGATTCTAGATTTTCTATGTTGACTAGTTGTTCAAGTTTTACCTGGATGGTTTAGACCGTTAGTGGGCGAAACCTGAAAATAACAGTCTAAGGTTGAAAGAAAGGCAGCACAGGATGGAACAAGTCAAGGACAAGCTAGGAAACCTGGGGGAGGACTTCTCTCTACTCTTTCCTGCTCATGTGCCTTCCTGAGCATAAGTTGAATTGCTCCTGGTCACTTCGAACACTAAAGAACAAATGCTTCCTTTTAGCTGGTCCCAGATTTAACTTCTTGATCTCTTGCAGAAAAAGGGGATAGCTAAGAATGATAAGGCTAGGACCATGATGGCGAATCTTGGCACTCCATGTGTTCTTGGACTTTAATTCCCAAAAGCTGAAGTCTCTGTGAATCCACATGAATGGGTTTACTGGCTTCTGGGAATTGAAGTCCAAGAAAATCTGGAGTGCCAAAGTTTGGCATCACTGGGCTAGGAGCTCATCACATTAGGAATATTTTCATATGGCATATCAAAATAATAATAATAATAATAATAATAATAATAATAATAATAATAATAATAATAATAATAATAATAATAATAATAATAATAATAAACAACTAACAACAAAGGAGGACCCATGGATTGTGTCAGTTAAGCACATGAAGAAAAGCTGATACTTTGGGAACACTGACATACAACCCAGAAGTCAGAAAAATGGGTTCTTGCTGACAGGGAAAAGGTTGTTCTGATGTTCAGCTACCATGGAAAAGCTGAGTTTGACTCAAGGCCATGTTGTCCTTCTCACCTACCTACTTTATTTTGGTTGGAGAAAAAGGGGAAACCAGGAGAATGTGACTGCCTAGCAAACCTTTCCAACCCACACAGAAAACATAAGTCAGCGCAGGTCGGAGCTCCTAAGGTATTGCATAAAAAAAGAAAAAGGCTTCTTCCTCCACCTCCTTCTTGTGCAAATTTTAGGGGAAAACATGTCTGGATTGACCGCTCACTGCACAACAAAGATTTTGCTACTGGAAATAACACATGATATCGAGTGTGCTGATTCCAAATCTGAACTCAGAATTTGCCTATCACGTAGAGATTTTAAGGCATGCTATAGCTGTTCAAATGGTCGGTAATAATTGGGTAATGTATTTTTACATGGGAACATTTTACCAGTTGCAGCTACCACAATGCCTACTGCCGCCTCAGCTGAATCACGTCCCCTGGTGGCATGCATGTTCCAGCAGTGGCTGGGCATGTCTGAGCAAGTCAGTGAGCTGACGTCAGAAATAGGTATATAAGGTGAGATGCCCCAAGGGCTTGTCTCTAGTGCGAAACCATCTTATTGGATAGTACAGCTAAGCCATAGTGAGTCTGTTTTGAGCTAAAGATGAGTAGGCGCAGCTGTGTCAATAAACTGGACAATTTTTGCTACATTTGTGGAAAATATACCCCATGTAATCAATGCAAGAACCTAACCAAGAGAGTGTGATTTGCTAACAGTACGGTAATTTAGCCCTCTGTACAATGTACGACTACCGTACAGAGATGCCCGGTAATTTTCAGTAATTTTTGAAAAATAAAATAAAAAAGATTATTTCTGGTTCCGTCCTGGGAAAAAATGGGAAAAAAAGATTATTTCCGGTTCCGTTCTGGGTAAAAAAAAAAAAAAAAAAATTCCAGTTCTGTCCTGGGTAAAAATGAAAAGAAAAAAAAAGAGATTATTTCCGTTTTCTTCCCTCTTAAATATTCAAAGAAAATGCCCGCCGAGGCTCCGCCCATAGCTCCACCCAGGCTCCACCAAGTATGCGCGCGCAGAAATGGGTCTGCGCATGCACGAACCCTGTACGGTAATGTACGGTAATTTTTGCGCAGCCCGTACGGTGATGTACGGTTTCCAGGTTGGCAACGGACTTCAGATTTGGATTCAGCGCACTTGATTTGGTATAGGATACATGGAATAGACCAAGTAGCAGACAATATATATATATATATATATATATATATATATATATATATATATATATATATATATATATATATATATATATATATATATATATATATATATATATATATATATATATATATATATATATATATATATATATATATATATATATATATATATATATATATATATATATATATATATATATATATTTGTGATGCAGTGGACTCAACGTGCAGAAAAAGAAAATCTTTATTTCTTCATCTAACCTTTCTATGCATATAGACTAAAGCCACAGCCAGAGCAGGCCGACTGAATCAGTGGAGGAGACTTACCAGATCCCATTGATTGAATGGGCCTAACTCTACTTGCCACTAACGACCAGATTTTCAGCCATTACGGTGGCCGTTTGGAGCCAATATTCATTTCCATGCTCCCCACCCTTTGCCCTGGCCATTGAAAGGCAACTTGAAAGCTTTTTGTATCTTCATGGTCAGTGGTTCAAAGCAAGTCCTTTGCTACAAGTGTATGAAGTTGGGAAATGAGCTGAGTATGCAATATGAGCATGCACACATATAAGGGCCAAATCCATGATGTGGCAGATTTGTAGTGCCTCCCATTTTTGCTGCCCTCGATGTCATCTGTTGTGCTGGGCACACTCAAGAAAGAATGAACATCAAGCAAGGAATGAAGGTCTGTTTATCTGTGCCAGTTCTGGACAAATCCTTTGCAAGCTGAGCTTGCCATCTCCCATTGCTTGGATGAATGAGTTCCTTAGCTAATTCTTATCATGCTTCAGCAAGGATATCTTGAGTTCTCAGGCGTGCCCGCCTTCCAAGGTGCCCTTGACTAGGAAGAGATATGGCCTTATCTGGAGAAGAGCCAAGAGAAGGGGAATGATAAACTTTTAGATGCTGAATGCTGGGCAATCTTAAGACAAACTGAAACCCTAGTAATTTATGGGTGGGTGTGCAATGTGTAGAGTGGAGTGGGTTGAGGGTGTCCTGTAGGCCCCAGTTTCTGAATCTTTTATGCAGGAGCTATGCTAGGCAGATGAGGCCCGTGATGGCGAACCTTGGCACTCCAGGTGTTCTTGAACTTCAGTTCCCAGAAGCCCAAGCCCCCTGTGAATCCACACAAATGGGTTTACTGCGCACATGCCAGGTATTCTTGGACGTCAATCCCCAGAAGCCAGTACAGTAAACCCATTCATGTGGATTCACAGAGACTTGGGCTTCTGGGAATTGAAGTCCAAGAACACCTGGAGTGCCAAGGTTTGCCATCACTGAGGGTTCTTCCAGTTAGAACATTTATTTTGCACAATTTATGAGTTTCTGCAATAGTTTTATTTGTCCTGCCCTGCATATAGGAGAGGGCTGTTTTTTAATGACTATTCAGGGTTTATGTGTTTTAATGTTGATTTTAGCCTGGGTTCTTTGGGGTAATCTTTTTAACTGTTGATGTTTTAATTGTTTTTATATATATATATATATATATATATATATATATATATATATATATATATATATATATATATATATATATATATATATATATATATATATATATATATATATATATATATATATATATATATATATATATATATATATATATATATATATATATATATATATATATATATATATATATATATATATATATATATATATATATCCAGAACTGTTATGGTGGAGTATTGCATTCCTGTGGTTGCTCACATTGTTGCTTGAAGAATTGCATTCTGGTTCTTACACACTTCTGTGCGTCTCATAGTTGAAATGTTTGAAGTGGTAGCTGTGTTAGTCTGTGCAAGCCTATCAGAGAGTAAATAAAACAAAACAAAAAGATAACAAGACATTGTGACACCTTAAAAACTAACTTCTGTATTTTAAGGTTAGCTTATGTCCACTTTGTCGGACATAAGAGTGAGGCTTCATGACATTAATTTAAACATATCAGGTACAAAGGTATTCAGCAGTTGGTTAATATAACAGATAAATTTACAAATCCGTATGGCTTTTTACAACCCCTAATAACACAAGATCCCTGATTAGGATTTCTTACTGTGAAGTTTGGTTCCGTTGAGATGTAAATGGTTAGTGGATGGATGCAAAATAAACCTTGTGGTGATGAGTTTATCTTTCAGACCTAGCATCTATTGATAAGTGATTCTCAGGCTACTTCTCAGAACAAAGTAATTGGGCTCTGACTAGGGCAGCGTTCTTCAACCTTGGCCCTCCAGATGTTCTAGGACTTCAATTCCCAGAAGCCCTGATCAGCAGGAGTGCTGGTTTGGGCTTCTGGTAATTGAAGTCCAAGAACACCTGGAGAGCCAGGTTTGAGGACCTCCAGTGATGGTGAACCTTGGCCCTCCAGATGTTCTAGGACTTCAATTCCCAGAAGCCCTGATCAGCAGGAGTGCTGGTTTGGGCTTCTGGTAATTGAAGTCCAAGAACACCTGGGGAGCCAGGTTTGAGGACCTCCAGTGATGGTGAACCTTGGCCCTCCAGATGTTCTAGGACTTCAATTCCCAGAAGCCCTGATCAGCAGGAGTGCTGGTTTGGGCTTCTGGGAATTGAAGTCCAAGAACACCTGGAGAGCCAGGTTTGAGGACCTCCACTGATGGCGAACCTTGGCCCTCCAGATGTTCTAGGACTTCAATTCCCAGAAGCCCGGATCAGCAGGAGTGCTGGTTTGGGCTTCTGGGAATTGAAGTCCAAAAACACCTGGAGAGCCAGGTTTGAGGACCTCCAGTGATGGTGAACCTTGGCCCTCCAGATGTTCTAGGACTTCAATTCCCAGAAGCCCTGATCAGCAGGAGTGATGGTTTGGGCTTCTGGGAATTGAAGTCCAAGAACACCTGGAGAGCAGGTTTGAGGACCTCCAGTGATGGCGAACCTTGGCCCTCCAGATGTTCTTGGACTTCAATTCCCAGAAGCCCTGACCAGCAAGAGTGCTGGTTTGGGCTTCTGGTAATTGAAGTCCAAGAACACCTAGAGAGCCAGGTTTGAGGAACCCTGGACTAGGTCACTCACACCATCCTTAATTTTCACACAGCACTGTCAATTGCGTACCTGATGTATATAAATTAATGCCATGAAGTCTCGTCTGACAAAGTGGACTTGATCCACAAAAGCTAACATTAAAACCCAGCAATTAGTCTTTAAGGTGCCCCAATGTTTTTTGTCTTTTTTGTTTTGTTACTCTCTGGTTTTCTGTGGGTCGGTAACTTTCTGTGGGTCTGTAACTCTCCACTTTCAAAAGCTAATAAAGTTTATTGTTTTATTACTGAGATTTAATTCTGTATCATCTTTTTACAACTCCTCCACAGTTAATGCAAACTAGGTCGAAGGAGAATCGCTTTCCTCACATTTCCAGCAGAGAAGCAGAGATAGAGATAGATACAGTATATAAAGAGGTATTACAGATTTCCTAGAGAAAAGTGTTTTTTTTTTATGAAAAAGAGAAGTATATTTAGAGGGAAGTGTACAAATGACTCATTTAAAAACCTTACTCCTTCATGACAAAATGAGATAAGGGGGTTGGGGTTGGAACTTTTCTGTATCTGGAACACTCCAGAGGGGACATCGGAAGAAGTGACTCTCCAAGATTTAGGTAGTGCCAGGTATTTCTGAACCCTATTGTCATAAAACTGTGATTGGCCAGGTTCTCCTGCTATGGTAATAGAGTAGACCAATGATGGTGAACCTTGCCACTCCAGATGTTCTTTGACTTCAATTCCCAGAAGCCCATGTCCCTGTGAATCCACACAAACGGGTTTACTGTGTGTATGTGTGGAAGGACACCTGGAGTGCCAAGGTTCACCATCACGGGAGTAGACCATACTGCCAGTGACTCAATGTCGAGTGTCAGGTGGCGGTTAACTAACCTGACCACCCTGAGGACTAATGGCCTTGGGTGGTGAAGTCCACAGGGAAGGGTGATGGTCCCCAAGTGAATTAAATGGTCCCACTTGAATCCATCTTGATGGAGGGGCACAGCTTCATCCATCCTGGCCTGGGGCTGAGGAGGACTTTGCATGCCAAATGGGCTCAGGCCAAGAAAGTGACAGAACTGGATCAGTGGTACTATGGGTGTCATGCTGCAATGCAGAAGGCACATGAAAGGCCACTTCATTATATTCTCAGGACAGTCTTCATGGCTAATTACCATGATGATCGCCTATATTCAGATATGGCAGGAGAAGAAGAAGATATTTTCTCAACATCTCAAGGCTTTGAGACCGATTCTTGGCTGATCTCTTAAGGAAGTGGTCCTCAGGCAGGGAGACAGATCTCTAGCCAAGCGCACAAGGAAGTTTGTTTTCTCTTTGTGAGTCAAGCTTTGAAGCCTCCACACATTCCCAGTTGACATCAAGGCTTTCCGTTTTTTGACATGTGCATTGTGATTGCACAGTGTTGGTCACCATAAAAGCCAGGCCTTCAAAGTCATGGGTCTGAGGTGAGAGCCAATGGGTTCCTTGTGTATTGGACTTTCATGCCTTTGGAATCAAGGCAGGGAGCGGAGCACCACCGTCATGGCAGTGGGAACAATTTTTATCGTACAAGATCTGGTGCCAGGAGAACCTGGGAAATCTCCCTGTGGCCTAACGATGACCCTTCCATGTATACCAGTACCAGTGCCGTGCCTGGGAAACACCTATGGCCAAAATCCTGTTGCACCAGTTTTGTTGGGATAAAAGACATCACTAGGAGGGGGAGATTGCTGTTAATTAATAAGTTCATGCTTTGAACCTGGGGCTTGCACAACTTATATGTGATGACTTTGATTGTGCATGAACTATTTCTCCCTGCTATTGTGACACAGTGTGTGTTACAGTGATGTGAGGATATGAACCCTTGCAGAATGCTGCTAATGTACAGTTTGCCCAATAGCCAAGGGGTGATGCTTCCCATATGGTGAACCATATAGTGCCGCAAACCATATATAGTGCCATGATGGCGAACTTTGGCATTCCCGGTGTTCTTGGACTTCAGTTCCCAGAAGCCCAAGTCTCTGTGAATCCACATGTATGGGTTTACTGTGCGTACAGTAAACCCATTGGTGTGGATTCACAGAGACTTGGGCTTCTGGGAATTGAAGTCCAAGAACACCCGGAGTGCCAAGATTCGCCTTCACTGCCCGCCTATGTTTACTTTGCCCATCCCCTGCTGTGTCTTTTTGACACCCACAGTCCCAACCCTGTGACCTGAACTCTCTGATTTTTGACTTTGAAATCCGAGGGCATGGGAATTTGCTGGAGAGGCAAGCCAGATATGTACTGTGACACTTTAATTAGAGATGCAACCACTTTCCCTTTTGCAATATCCATTGTTCTTTCAGCCAGCCCAGTCTTAAGGTAAGAGCAAAACAGGATTAATAACAGTGGGAGCCTAAAACAATGAGATTTGTGTGTGGCCCTAATGGAGCTCCACGTTCAACCAACCTGCGGTTGTTCTACCTGGGAGGCACTTTCCATCTTTTCAGTCCAGACATAATCCATGGATATCTTCTTGAGCTCAACAGATGGCAAAGTAGAGGACTTCCCCCATTGGATTGAATCCCTTTCCCACTAGCATTGCTGATGGAGGGGATTAAAAATGAGAATCAGTTAAAGAGGGATCCTTCCTAATTATCTTCCTTTTTTCCAAATGCAAGTATCTCCTTAAAAATAAATTAGCTGCTTCTTCTGATCCATGTCTGTCTCCCCTTCCCCTAAAAAAAAAACCACAGCTAGAAATGTATTAGTTTAATTATACTGGGATTAGTGAAAGGATTCTGAGAAAAGAGGAGGCTAGGACCTGCCTAGTGGAAGTCTAGTTTATCTTGCAGAAACCATGCTAATCCACCCTCTCCTACCCACTAGACTTATCTGCCCCTGGCAGAAAGACCAATAAAGACCCTCCTGCTCTCAAGACTGCTCTGCTTCGCCAATGATAAACGCCAGTGTTCGGGTTACAACTGGCTGAATAATCCCAGTCCTTCCCAGTTCAAAGGTCTACTTTCTTCTCTTCTGTCCTTGTCAGGTTTGCAATACGCTGCTGGTTTAAGTAGAATGCATTTTGTTTTCTGACCATTCATTCTCATGTTCCTGGTGGCGCAGTGGTTAAACTGCTGTACTGCAACCAAAAGGTTGTGAGTTTGATCCTGACCAAGGATCAAGGTTGACTCAGCCTTCCATTCTTCCAAGTTTGTTCCAGCATACCAGCATGTTGGGAGCAAAAATGCTAATTGCGCTGTGAACCGCCCAGACTATCCCAAAACTCATATAGTCTATGTCTGTGATGGAAAACCTTGGCAGTCCAGGTGTTCTTGGACTTCATTTCCCAGAAGCCCAAGTCTCTGTGAATCCACATGAATGGGTTTACTGCATGTATGACTATAGGTAATCATCATGGTGATTAGTTAGATTAGATTAGATTAGATTTTTAATTTGTACCCCGCCCTACTCAGTTTGTAGGGCTGCTTCCAACATAATTAAATATAACAAAACCAAAATATAAAAAGCATATCAGCAGACAGCTGATATATACATATATATATATCGAAGAACACCTGGAATGCCAAAGTTTGCCATCACTGGTCTATGTAGAGAAGCATCAATAGTAGTTGTTTAGCTCTTAGTAACACTTTCTGCCTGGCCCATTGTTTTGCTCTCCCCAACAATGGGAGAGGAAATTGGGAAGGAATTAAATTTTAAACAACCTCTACTTCTTGCAGTGTCTTTGTTCAAAAACACAGCCTCTTGAGGTGGCTTTATAATTAAAAACATGCTGAGACGCATCTGCAGGTAAGCTGCAACATGTAATTTGCCCATAATGGTCCTCAGCACAGACCCATCGTGTTGGGATTTCCATCAAAACGAGTCCTGATTGGCCTCCTTCGCCTAGGTAGGAAACTTACAAAGGAGAGTTTCACGCAAATGGAGCCGGGTCTGGGCAACGATTGTGTCTGATGGTGCCCCTCACCTGGTTTTCTGTATGGGGGTGTTAATGCTTTTTCCAGGCAGCAATTTTTGAATCCTCTCAGTTTCAGCACTCTAGTAACAGCTCCGATGCATTCTTAGTTCCTTGCATTTTGATTCTTGCAGTGTGTGGGCAGAGATGGGGGAGAGGGGCTGCTTGCATGAAAACAATTCCAGTGACCATGTAAAGGGTATCAGAAGCTTACCAGAATTGGTCTTTCCAAACAAAAAACATATATGCTCTTCTGTGGATTATCTGCTTAAAAGCACATACAGTTTGACCCCGAGGAAAGGTTCCAATTCCAAGAGAGCTTTCACCATGTCTCTGGCTGCCTTGTATTGTGGACCAATGCACACTATCTCTTGTTTCCACACATCACACATTTTACACCCACCCTCTCCCTCCTGGCCAGCCCTAAAGCTGCCCTTGAGAGAGGCCACTGACAAGACTTGGCCCCGGTGACAGGGACAACACCTTATCAGCTCTGGCGTTTTGCAGTCTGTGTCCTGCAGAATAAATGTAGGTAGGAATCCAGGATGCTTGCGTTTAAAGATTGCCCTGGCCCCATCATTGGCTTGCCTCTCAAAAGCCATTAATTCCCCCTCGAAAAGGGAATAATAACTCATCTGATCCAGCTGCAGATAGATCTTCTTCTTCTTTCATGTCCCGATCAAACTCTGGACTGCCAAAATGAAGTCACGTTCTTGGCTTGGTTGTTGGCCAAACTTAAGTCCTCATCG
Organism: Bradypodion pumilum; assembly: GCA_035047305.1. NCBI lineage: Eukaryota > Metazoa > Chordata > Lepidosauria > Squamata > Chamaeleonidae > Bradypodion > Bradypodion pumilum. Next base: position 384,892,559 of record JAWDJD010000003.1, read on the forward strand.
GTGCATGTTTCTTGCAGTCATCATCATACTAGTAAATGAGCTGGATTCTGCATCTTTCCACGTTCACACAATGTGTGGTTGTCCACTGTTAACCCCCACTTGAGCATGTTGGTCTTACATTTAAGGACTCCAACCCTCAGCGTATTCAGGGTCCTCCAAGTGACGTAGGGAAAGTTGAGTTCCTCAGCCATCTCCTCCTTCAATGTGGTTCCTTGTCCAGTGAGCTCCTTCTTCCATCTTCTAATTTGGTTTTGCTCTTGCCTACCCTCAAGAATGTTTGTTCTTGCCATAAAGCTCTTCCTGGATCTGAGCCGGTGGGCCTGAGGCTCACATCCATTCAGAGGGTGTTGAGGCTGCTGACCCACAAGAGGCTAGGTGGGTGGCCTCTGGGCAAGTTGCCATGCCTCTCCAGGTGGGAAACAAATCTAAAGAAGAGCATGCTATGGGAGGAGAACATTTGATGTTTATGCACGCCCCTCTCCACCTGTTCCCAGCTGAACACCACGAACATGTGTGTGTGTGTGTGTGTGTGTGTGTTTGTTCACTTAGCCAAGATTTCTCCACAGTAGCTGCCGGGTGCATTTTGACATAATAATAATAATAATAATAAAGTTTAATTTCTATCCCGCTTTCCTGACACAAGTGCCACTCAAAGCGGCTTACAACATATACAAATACAATAAACAGAGCAAAATATAAATAAGTTACAAAAGGCAATACATAATTAATACAATCAAAACATCAGAATATGCAAAAATACAATACAACATATAAATAATTAAGCAATATCACAATGAGAAATTACACAGAAAAATCAACCTCAACCACGCAGCAGCCACAAAGGCACCCTATAGTTCAACGTCTGTGAGGCAGCTGTGTTGGCGGCGGCATCTGCTTCATTGTCCAAAATCTGCTGATCTTCAGCCCTGACACCAGGTTGCTTTATTAGACAGGGCTGCGGTGGCTCCATGGTGAAGAAGCTCACCTTGTTAGCTGGAAGGCCGGCAAGTTGGCAGTTCGAGACCCGGGTATTGCAAGACGGATTGAGCACCCGTCTCTGTTCCAACTCTTGAGGATATAAAAGGAGCCTCATTTGGACATCCTCTGAGCGGAGTTTCTTCCGCAAAAAATCCTTTCAACCCATACTAATTTCCAACACAAACTTATTATTAGCTGGTTAGTCAGGTCTTCCCCCAGTTTCCTGTGTCCTTTTGCTTGGATTCCCCTTGTGCTGTTCCCACAAGCAGCTTCGCCTGAAGCAACTCTGGAGTCCCGACCCGACCCACTAAGATTCTGGCCCTGAAATCTGAGGCAGGAGAAGGCGTCCGTCTGTCCGTCCTAGCAACTTTAGTGGCCACTGTGTCTATGCCGGACCAAAAGAAAGGTCCTTTTGTAGGAGAAAATAAGAACAGCTGAGAAAGCTTGGGAGGTCTTCCTGCCCTTGTGGGTTTGCGCACCTCGCCCGGGATGGATGGACTGCTGTTACTCATCATATGTTAGCTTTCTCAACGTCCAGACTGAAGTAAAATGAAACCAAAATACTGACAGGCAGAAATCGTTTGCGCTGCATAATTTTGGGAAGCAGTTAACTCATGTGAGAAAAACCCCACCACAGATACTATGTGCTTCACACTGAGTTGTGAGCCCCAGGATGCCACAGACAATGTGTACAGAGATTCCTTCACTTGAAGCAATCTGTCAAAATTTTTTTGTGTGTGTGTCACAATGTGGCAGGATTTCAGCCAATGCGTCACAACCACACACAGGACAGTAAAGGGTGTTGTGAAAAAGTCCTGCCTCTGAATTTCCAGTTCCAAAGGATTCCATGTTTTTCTTTTCCCTGTTGCTTTAAAAGTTGTCGGAGGCAGAAATTCAGCAGACTAAGCTTCTTGCATCACTCTGTGGTAGCAATCATGCAACATGTCACTCCACACCTCATTTCTGGCTCATGGTTGTGACAGCTAAATATGACCCAAGCTGACTGGGAGGTGGGAGGTCAGCAGTTCGATACCCGAGTACTGCAGAATGGAAGGCTCTGCTGAAATGATTTTGTAAATTATTTCACTACCTCCACTTTGAGGGCAGCCTTTGGATTGACATCTCAAAGAATGGAAGAAACCAAAATGTTGAAATCTAGGGGATTGGGGTTGGGGGGGAGGCCACCCAAGCACATCTGTTGCATTGACATAGATATGATGGAAGTTGAGTAAGATAAATCACTGCTGATAAAGCACTACTGATGCATCTTCAGGGGCAGAGATAGTTTCTTAGAGTTGGGGGCGGAGGGAGAGTCCCCTCTTTGCCTTACCTGCTCTGTTGTTTCCTGAGGCAGAACTTGAGATTTCCATGTGAATTTATCCTCCCTCTCCCTCTGGGACTGCAGTGGCTCAATTGGCTAAGACACTGACTGGGAGGCGGAAGGTCAGCAGTTTGATTCTTGAGTACTGCAGGGCGGAATGAGCTCCCGTCTTTGTCCCAGCTCCTGCCAACCTAGCAGTTTGAAAGCAAGACATTGCAAGTAGATAAATAGGGACCACTTCGGTGGGAAGGTAACAGCGTTCTGTGCGCTCCAGTGTCTAGTCATGCCTGCCACATGACCACGGAAACGTCTGCAGAAGCAGACAGCACTGGCTCTTCGGCTTTGAAACAGAGATGAGCACTGAACCCTAGAGTCAGAGACGACTGGCTTTCAAGCAAGGGAAACTTTTACCTTTACCCTGAATGCAGTCAGCCCAGGGGCCCTTCACATTAGTTCTCCTCCCATGCGCCCCCCCTGCCCCTTCCCGGTAATTGGCATTCACATCTATATGTTCTATGCAGCTGAAGATCCCAGTAGCATCTATGGCTAGTTGCTATGATTAACCACAAAACCCTTGGTTAGGTCTCCTTACGTTTTCTCTAATGTGGAAAATAGCAGTGATGGATCCATGCTGAGTGCTCCATACTGAGAAAGGGGCTGCGGTGGCTCAGTGGTTAAGAAGTTCACCTAGTTACCTGGAAGGCTGGCAGTTCGGCAGTTCGAGACCCGGGTACTGCATGACGGTTTGAGAGTCCCTCTCACCTAGCAGTTTGAAAGCAAGAAATTCCAAGTAGATAAATAGGGGCCGCTTCGGTGGGAAAAGATCTTGTGGGACATGAAAGGAGCCTCATTCGCGCATCCCCTGAGCGGAGTATCTCCAGCAAAAATCCTTTCAACCCAGAATAAATTCTGACACGAAATTATCATATTACTGAGAAAGTGGCACTGGAGGAGAGGATGGACGCTGCATACCCCACAGGTATTTCCGGAAATTATTTATTTATTATTCGACTTGTATGCCGCCTCACTTGCAAAACGAGTCTGTGCGGCTAACAAAGATACAAAATATATAAATACAATTACAAGGTACCACATTATCATAATACAGAAAAATTTCAAAACATTTCAAAAAATATCCCAATTACAATTACACTTATAATTACAGTTATCATGATACAAAACATACTTTGAAAACAATACACGGGAAAAAAAACTATCATAAACTCAACCCCTATGTCTGAGGGAGAGTCTGGTGTTGGCGTTGGCAGTGTTGGCATTGCCGTTCTTGTAGCCAGCCGGCCGGGCCGCTCAGCTGTAGTACAAAAATGCAAATGTGCAAATGCAGCTGCTTATATATCACTCCGTAGTGCCAGAGCACTCCTTGGGCAGTTTACAAAGTAATTATGGAAACTCTAGTTCGCCACCAACAGGCTGGGCACTCATTTTAACCACATGGGAAGGGCAAAAGAGTCTGCCAGGATCAAACTCAGATCAGGAGCAGAGTTGTGGGTGCAATACTGCAGCATTACTAGTTTGCCACTGGAGCTCCTAAATAGAGATAAACTGGAATGGCATTATATATTTATGCTGCTGTAACCCCAGATTGCCACAATGTAAGAGGTCAGCGTTAAGCTCTTACTCTCATGCTCCAAGTCACACGAGAAGGTCGATTTTACACAGACTTTATAACATGTGTCAATGTTCTGCTGATGTTTATACTGATGGAGTTCCACCAGCCAAGTGTTATTAATAAACAGCCTTTTGGTCATATAGTGTTAAACCATCGGCCTGATATAATTTGCCTGTACTTACATGAAGCATCTCTCCAGATCGCCAGAGAAAATGTCCCTAAACATGATCTGCTACCTTACCTGTTGTTAGAACTGAAGATCTTACTTAGCAACTGCATTGGTTTAGCATCGGTTTATGAGGTCCTGTAGGCACGGCAAAGGTTTTCTTCAGCCCTAATCTATGGGGGTCTCTTCAAAGGGGGCCAGATGTCTGAGGACAGATTTTAACCTGTTCTCCAAGGTGGCTCCTAAGCTTCTCCCTCCCTCCAACACTGTTAATTTTCATTTTATGGTGGTAAATTATGTACACTGATAATAACACACTAGGAAACCCTGGTGGCAAACGGTACAAAAGCGGTTAGAGGTGAAACCGTCAAGTTTCCTGATATGAAGAAACAGGTCTGGTTGTAACATTTTATAGTTCAAACTATTGGCTGGGAAACTTATATGGGTTTATAAAACTTTAGACTTCAGAGAGAGAGAGAGAGAGAGCGCATTGTTTCTTCATGGCTCTGAGCAAAGTAATTACACCACCATTTCTGATGCTCGCCAGGTCACGTCCCTAGCGTGTTGTTTGCCAGGTCTTATTTTTAAGGTAGAACGATACACTATGCAAAAGACACGTGGGCATGTAGGCTACCCTACAGATACATGGCCTGTGGACTGGATGGTTGACCTGTGGAATGGTCTCTGCCTATGGCCGTGATGGCGAACCTTGGCACTCCAGATGTTCTTGGACTTCAATTTTCAGAAGCTCAAGCACCCTGTGAATCCATATAAATGGGTTTACTGCAATTCATCTGGCCTGCGCTGCCCTCGTTGCTCCTGGAAGCGGAAGTAAAATGCGCCAGTATGGTTAAGGCCCTTCTGTGTTAACCCTTCCTCTGTACGGGCGCGTTTTACTTCCGCTTTCGGGAGCGATGAGGGCAGCGCAGGCCAGATGAATTGCAGTAAACCCATTTATGTGGATTCACAGGGTGCTTGGGCTTCTGGGAATTGAAGTCCAAGAACCTCTGGAGTGCCATGGTTCGCCATCACGGGCCTATGGAATGGCCTTGAGGAAATCTTGGGTTTGTTTCACAAAGCGCTGAACGGTCTGCTTACTTTTTGTGAAAATGGCTGAGGATTTCTCCCAGACGGGACTTTTGCACAAAGCAGAAAGAGAGAAAGGGAGATGATTGTTGTGGCAACAAGCCTATTGCTGAACTGGAAGATGATGGAACAATATGAACAGTATGCAAGGTTGGAGGCTTTTGTTGGCTCCAGGCTCAGAGTGTACCCTGATAAGATGTCATTATCACACCATGTGCTGCAGGACAAAAGGATTAATTAGTAAAGGTAAAGGTCGCCCTTGCTCAAAAGCCAGTCATATCTGACTCTAGGGCTCAGTGCTCATCTCTGTTTATAGCCAAAGAGCCAGTGCTGTCTATATTTGCAGACATTTCCATGAACATGTGGCAGGCATGATTAGACACAGAATGCTGTTTACCTTCCCATGAAAGTGGTCCCTATTTATCTACTTGCTAATTTCTTGCTTTCGAACTGCTAGGTTGGCAGGAGCTGGGACAGAGACGGGTGCTCACTCCATCATGCAGTACTCGGGTATCAAACTCTGACCTTCCAGTCTTAAGTTCAGTGTCTTAACCACTTGAGCCACCGCAGTCTCTGAGAATAAAAAAAGGCAGGACAAAGCACGTTTTCTCCCAACTTGCCATCTACCAATGTATGGGCGCGTTTGACTTCTGCTTCCAAGAGCAATGAGGGCCGCGCGGGCCAGATGAATCGCAATAAACCCATTCGTGTAGATTCATGGGGGCTTCTGGGAATTGAAGTCCGAGAACATCTGGAGTGCCAAGGTTCGCCATCACGGGAGTAGATGATACTGCCAGCAACTCAACACCTAGTGTCATGTGGTGGATCACTGACCTGACAACCCTAAGGACTAATGTCCTTGGGTGCCAAGTCCACAGGGAAGGGTGATGGTTTCCAAGTGGATTAAATGGCCCCACTTGAATCCCTCTTGATGGAAGGAAGCAGTTTCATCCATCCTGGCCTGGGGCTGAGAAGGACTTTGTGTGCCAAAAGCGCTCAGGACCAGAAAGTGACTCATGGAACTGGATCAGTGGTACTATGGGTATCACGCTGCAATGTGGAAGGCAGATGAAGAACCACTGCAGTATATTCTCAGGACAGTCTTCATGGCTGATCACCATTAGGATCACCAATATTCGTCTATGACTATGACAGAAGAAGAAGAAGAAGAAGAAGAAGTTCATCTGATACTTTAATCCAGACGTTTCTGCTTCTTTAAACTTTTCATTTTATCACTGTATTGTGTCAGAAATGCATGATTTCTTCTTTAATTTTTTTATATGATACCTTCCTTTCTCTGCTTTGTTGGTGTGAGTGAAGAAGTCTTCAAATAAAGTGTCCCTGTGAATAGCCTCAGATCATCACCAGTTACCCACTGGAGCAAATAAAAGGTCCTTATTTTCATTTCGGAGAGGTGGTTTCTTTTAGTGCCATAGGGCAAGCGGGCAACAGGTAGCGTCCTGTACTGAGGCCAGTTGCAACAGGTATGTAGAAAGGTGTGACAAGTGAATGTCTTTTTTACCTTTTACAGAGAAATCTTGGCATCTGTGCATTTTAAGAGCAGTTCCCAGGGAGCAATAGAACACATGGAGAGTAAGCAGAAAGTTATAGGTTCAGTCCTGGACAACAGCTGCTGGCAGAGCTGGATAAAACCATCGTTGGAGGGTGGTGGCTAGGCAGGGGGAAATCAGGTAATAATCAAGGGAATGCTGTGTCCAGGTAGGGTTGCCATAATTCTCTCCCGCCAAACCGGGACAGCCACGTGATGTCATTGCATTCTTCAAACTGCGCATGCGTCCGATGGGGCTGCCAGGGAGACTGCAGCTCTAAGAACCCGCCGAATCCCCATCTGGGGCAGACAGCCTTTGTCAGTTTAAAATAAACTGTAGTCAATAGGTTTTTTTGGCATGTGATTCTTCTTGCAAAAGACTATTCTTGATGGCTCTATTTTTATTTTTTTTGAATAATTTTTTTTGGACAACTCTTGAAACCACTCTTCCTCCCTCTGGGGTCACCCCACCCTCCCCTTCACACACATCCCACTGAAGTAGACTCACCCTCAAACCCCACACGAGGATCCTTTGGAAGAAAGTTCTAAAGACGGGCCCAGGATGGCAATGCAGTCCATGGCGCCTCTGTTTCCCTCCGGAAGGAGAAAAACAGGAGACGGGAAGGGACTTATTTTGGAGGAGGACCTTTGCAATGGAGGACTCTTCACTTTCTGTCCACCCTGTTCCCTTTCTCTCAAGGAATAACGACCCTATGCAATTAACCCTTTGTAGTCACGTGAAGAAGGAATACTCTGTCCCAGTGTATGGTGGAGGTTTGGCTTCTTAGATATGAGTATTTCTTGCTCCCTCCTGGCTTTCGAGGAAAAGGGCTGAAGACGACTCCTTGTCCCCCAAACTTCAAGGAGAGGCAAGGGATTTTTGCAAAGAGTTATTTCGCTGCCTATGTCGCTTGCAAGTGTTTCCCCTCCCCAGCGGGCTTCTCAGGGTGCTGTTTTGCCTTCGCCGCAGGGAGGCAGTGAATTAACTCTTTGCAAAAAATCCCTTGGTGAGGGGTGATCTTGCTTGCTTTATTCAAATTTAAAAATCTGGGACTTTTACATGTTTTTTCTTGAACTGACCAGGACAGCTTGAATCCGGGAAAATCCTGGAAAACTGGGACATATGGCAACCTTATGCCCAGGGATTAATGTGGGGTCAAACTAGATGACAATACTTAGCTTTCTATTTGTGACTTTTCTGATTGTGTTTTGTTTTTGTGATTGGTTATTGGAAGGGTCTTCTTCTTTCTTCTTCTTCACACCCTTTGATTGTCAAGGAAGATACAAGGTTTTTGCTCTAGCACTTCTAGCATTAGTTGGTGTTCTTGTAATATTTCTTTGATGTTATCTCTCCACCTTCCTCTGGGTCTGCCTCGTGGTCCTTGTCCTTCTCCTCTTTCCACCTAGGCCATGTAAGGTATGGAATTCCAAGACATTCTCTCCAAATGGGCAAACCACTTTGTTTGTAGTCTCTGAAGGTAGTTTAAGATTGGTTCTATTCCAGTTCTTTCCCTTATAACCTCATTCCTGATTTCATCCCATCTAGTCACTCCAGCAGCCTTCCTGAGAAATCTCATTCCTATAGATTGGAAGGGTAATTAGAAGAAAGAGACATTCTCCCTCCATAAAATATATCTTGCCCCTCATTCTCTGACCCTCTGAGATGTATGTCTCAGCAATTAGAGTTGCCGCTTAACCTCTTATTTATTTGTCACAGGTGAATTAAAAAGCAAAACACGCTAAATCTAAGATGGGCAGGTGAGGAAAACCACCATAGGCTGCAACTATGTTTTGGAATTTCCTGCACAGAGACCACAGGGAAATTCAAAGTACTGTATCCTTCAATAATCTCATGATGCAAAGGCCAATGTGACTCAGCCCTATTTCCAATTCAGAGATTTTCCTTCAGCCTCTTAGGGCTTTGACTTCAAATGGCATTTTCCTTGTGTGAATGCTGAATCCTTGTTAAATATAACAATTAAAAACATACCAATCCTTGTTAAACATTACATTCTGGGTTATCTACAATGTCTGTTTCCACTCCTATGCTCTACCAAGTTCTTCTTGGTCTCTGTGAATCCACATGAATGGGTTTAAACCCATTCATGTGGATTCACAGGGGGCCACGAAGAAGGAGAAGTGTTACAGGTAAGCCGCCTGTCATTATAGAGCCCTTGTGGCGCAGGGGTTAAACTGCTGTCCTGCTGCCAAAATGTTGTGAGTTCAATCATGACGGGGATCCATGTTGACTCAACCTCTTCCATCCTTCCCCTGTCAGTAAAATGAGTCCCCAGCATGCTGGGGCAAAATGCTAATAACCTTGTTTGGTGTACTGGAACCAAGACAATAGAAGCAGCCGAAGTCTGGCTTAACACATCTTTATTGGCACACCGGTAGACTGAACATGTGGTAATGGCGGAGTTACAGCTCCTTTTATATTGCAACAATACATTTGAACATGGTTACATGGTAGCGTATTGGCTGCTACCTGCGTAACGTCATCTCCAGATGTTCCTTGGGCGGGAAGGTTCCCGCGGCTGATGGTAATTGGGGAATTTGTACCATGTGAGCTGAACGCTCGCAGCTGCCCTCTATGGGTAGCTAGCTCGCGTTCCATTACAGCTGAGATACATTGTGTTCATTGTTAGGTTACATTCGGACATTGCAGTGGTTACATTCATTCTTAAAGCAATACTGTTTCATACACAACACTCCCCCCTAGGATGGGACGAAGTCCCTCAACCATTGTGGCTTTCCGCATGTGTGCTTGGGGTGTATGGCTGCTTGGCTGAGCTCAGGGGAACTAGGGTTTCCGAGTTCCGCTGACTCTTGTCCTGCAACGGAAAGGGGGGACTCATTAGTCGCCTGGCGGGGACTCTGTGGCAGCCCTCCGTTTCAGAGGGAAATGGAAGATATAACCGGGATGTGAATTCCCGCCTGTCGCCCGTGGCACCTGGCGACTCCCCCAGCACGAATCTAGGAACCATCGAGGAGACCCTTGCTGTCTCACCCTGGTTTCTTGCGCCTGCAACTGGTTACCTGTACTTCCCCCTGCTGCCTGAGTCTTGGTGATGGGGTGAATTCTAGAACAAAAGGACTGGGGGGGACTAGAAATACCAGGGGCTGAACTAAAAACCCTCTTCTCGCTTGGACGGGTGGGGGACCACTCCGCAACACCCCCCTGGTATGGCAACATAAAATCAAACTCATCAGAGGGCTCCTCATTCCTCTCTTCCAAGGTATCCTCCTCCCCGTGTGAGAACCCAGGATATGCATTTGTATTTGGGAGGATCCTCGTGTCTCCCCCTTGGGCTAAATGGGTGGGGGAGAACCCTAACATTGACTCGTTTTCACTGGTAACTCTCCGTCTGAGTTGGTCAGCGTGCCTTCTCCACAGCAGACCTGTATTGGTTTCAACCCTGTACGACACTGGCCCCGTTTGTTCAATAACCACCCCTGGAACCTACGTTGTTCCCGAGGTTGTGTAATTCCTACAATGAACTGGGTCCCCTACTGCAAAACTTTTGGAGCTCTCTATCTCTATATTTCTTCCCTCATCCTCCACTCTGGTCGGATCCAGCCGATCAAAAAGCGTTACCGGCTTCCTCCGCATGAGGAGCTCAGCCGGCGAAAGTCCTGAAGCCAGGGGAGTTGCCCTATAGCAAATGAGGAATTGGCATAGCTGGAGGTTCAATTCCCCGGGACCCATGCACTGCAGTGTGTCTTTCGTAGTTCGCACTTGGCGCTCTACCTGACCATTTGTGGTGAGGTGGAACGGGGCAGAGGTAATGTGCCGAATGGCATTCCTCTCGATGAATGCCTTGAATTCCGCAGATGTGAAAGTACTGGCATTATCGCTGACGAGCACGTCCGGCAGGCCGAAACAGCTAAACACCTTGCGCAATTGTTTAATGGTTGCAGCAGATGAGGTGTTGGAAATAGGGATGACCTCTAGCCATTTGGAATACGAGTCTACTATTAGCAGGAAAAGGGAACCCTGGAAAGGGCCAGCGAAATTGATGTGCACCCAGGACCATGGCCCATGGGCCGTGTCCCATGCCCTGTGGGGTAGCCGAGCCTCTTCGGGCCGAGAGCTCTGGCAGCTCTCGCACGTGCCCACCAAATGCTCTATATCTGTGTCTATCTGGGGCCACCAGAAATAGCTCCTGGCCAAAGCCTTGGAGCGCACTATCCCTGGGTGGCTGGTGTGCAGTAGCCTGAGCACCTTTGGCCGTAGCTTCTCTGGGATGACCACCCGTTGGCCCCAGAGGAGGCAGCCCCTTTCAATGGAAAGCTCTACCCTGCATCTGAAAAACCGTTTGAATTCCTCCTCGGGGGGAGTTGTGGGCCACCCCTTTCTAACCCAGGAACTGACTTGGGACAGGGCTTTGTCGGCTGCCGAGTCGAGAGACTCAATCAGCAGGACCTAGTGATCCTGCTCCACCTCGCATTTGGGGTCTCCTAATTGAGGGAGGGGAGATCGGGACAGCGCATCTGCATGGGAAATCTCCTTCCCTGGGCGGTGGACCAGTTCATACTGGTAGGCGTTGAGGAAAATGGCCCAACGCAGCATTCTGGGGGACAGGATTTGTGGGGTGGGCTTGCCTGTGGTACAAATTCCCAAAAGGGGTTTGTGATCGGTCACAATTGTGAACTGGCGGCCGTACAGGAAATCATGGAACTTCTTTGTTCCCACGATTATGGCCAGAGCCTCTTTATCTGTTTGCACGTAATTGCGCTCCGCCTTTGAGAGTGACCTGGAATAGAAGGCAACCGGGGCTTCCCGCCCATTCTCTAACACGTGGCACAGTACAGCCCCCACCCCCACTGGTGATGCATCACAGACCAAGACTGCCAGTTTCCTTGGATCAAAATAGGTCGGAACGGCGTCTGAGGACAAGAGCCCCTTGAGCTCCTTGAACGCTTTCTCCTGCCTATCTCCCCACCGCCAAACCGCGTCTTTCTTTAGTAACCCATGCAGTGGCTCTGCAACAGATGCCTTCCTTGGCAAGAAGGAATGGTAAAAGTTCAGGAGCCCCAAAAATGACTGCAGCTCTGGTTTCGTGGTGGGGCGAGGTGCGTTTTGCACAGCTTCCACCTTGGATTCGGATGGCTTGATACCCTCTGGGGTTATTCTGAACCTGAGAAACTCAACTTCCCTCGCAAAGAACACACATTTATCCCTTCTCAACCTCAGACACGCTTTCTCAAATACAGTTAGGACCTTGTCCAGCCTTTTCGCTAGTTCCGATTTGCTCCCCGCTGTTATCAAAACATCGTCAAAATATGGGAGCACGCCTGGAAACCCTTTTAAGAGGCGTTCCACGAGGGACTGGAAGAGTCCAGGGGCTGAATTCACGCCGAACTGTAGGCGCGTTACCTTAAATGCCCCCTTGAGCGTGATGATGGTTTGCGCAGCGGCAGCAGCTGGGGTTACCGTGAGCTGCTGGTACGCCTGCGCCAAGTATAACTTTGCGAAACACTTACCCCCGTGTAAAGTGGCTAGTAAGTGGCTAACTACCGGCACCGGATATGCATTTGGCCGAATGGCCTTGTTAATTGTGCATTTGTACTCAGCGCAAATCCTAACCTCCCCGTTGGATTTTAAAACTGTAACAATCGGAGTTTCCCACTCCGCAGAGTCCACTGGAACCAAAATCCCCTGCCCAACCAATTTGTCCAATTCAGCCTCAATCTTGTCCTTGAGGGCGAAGGGGACTCTTCTTGGTTTGAGTCGTATGGGCCAAATTTCTGGGTCCAAGTCAAATGACATCAGGGGCCCTCTGTATGTCCCGAGCCCCTTTTTGAAAACCGCCGGGTGCGCATCGCACACATCCCATATTGGGTCAGTCTCGATAGCGTTTATGCCGGACAGTTCGATTCCCAGGGGGGCAAATCACTGGGTTCCCAAAAGACAGCAAGATCCCTGCTTGAGAACCACTAGGGGCAGTTTTTCCATGAACCTTTTAAACTTCACCGTGAAGTCTCCCACCCCCAACACCAGGATCCCATAACCCTGCACGTCCCGTAGGTTTGATTTCATGGCCCGCAACTTGGGGCGCGCATTTGGGGGAATGTGCAGGAACTCCTTCTGGGAAAGGATGGAGTAAGATGACCCTGAGTCTATTTCCATCCTAACCGGGACCCCTTGTATCAGTACCTCTACAAAGAAACGCCGGTACTCCAGGCCCACACAGTTCACGGCCACCGCGTTGTTGGCCGCCTTGCGTTGGGGTGTTTGAGGATGTCTTGACGAACCCTTGTCCTCCGCTCGCCGGCGCCTGCAGACCCTGGCGATGTGACCTCTCCGCCCACAATTGTGGCACTCAGCTTTTCGGAATGGGCACCTCTTTCAGTCGTGAGATGCCCCGCAGCCATCGCAACGGTGGTTTCCTTTCTCGCTAGTTCGGCTCTTTTCTCCTTGCCTCTTGACTCTACACGTCATTGTCCTCGCTGGAGCAGGAGTCCGCGGTCGCGGACGACTCCTCGGAAGTTGATGGAGTGCCGGTGGGCGGCCGCGGGGCCCGCCAGGCTGCTTGTGCCGAGGTCCGCCAGGCCGCCTGTACTGGTGACTTGGCCCCCTCAAGTGCGGCCCCTCGGGACTTGAAGACTTTGACCCTGCTCCTTCCCGCCTGGGCCGCCTGGGCCTTTTGCAGTACCTCGTTGAACGTGAGGCGATGGTCGCGGGTCATTAATTTCCTCTGGACCTCCTTATCCCTTAGGCCGCACAGCATGCGGTCTCAAAGGGCTATGTCCAGGTCCTCTGATTAGCAGTGGATGGCCGCCAGCCTGAGGGCCGCCGCGTAGGCAGATACGGATTCCCCTGGGTGCTGGTCTCGCCTGTGGAATGCGACCTGGGCCGGAAAAATGGAGATGGGCGGCTGGAAGTGTTCCCTCAACGTTGTGAGGATGCGGTCAATGGGTACCACATCAACCCTCTGGGGAGCTAACAGGTTCATCAGGATGCGTAGCGTGGCCGGCCCAACCTGGGCTAGGAAATGTGACCGCATCTTCCCTTCGTCGCCGATGCCTGCAGCATCCATTGCGTGCCAGAACTGGCACTCGTACAGCTCCCATTGCTCAGGATCGCTGATGTCGAACTGGTGTGGCTTGATCTTGGGATACGCCATCATCCCACCTTCGTCGCCAATTTGGTGTACTGGAACCAAGACAATAGAAGCAGCCGAAGTCTGGCTTAACACATCTTTATTGGCACACCGGTAGACTGAACATGTGGTAATGGCGGAGGTACAGCTCCTTTTATATTGCAACAATACATTTGAACATGGTTACACGGTAGCGTATTGGCTGCTACCCGCGTGACATCATCAGGAGTCACGCCCTTCTTCTCCAGATGTTCCTTGAGCGGGAAGGTTCCCATGGCTGATGGTAATTGGGGAATTTGTACCATGTGAGCTGAACACTAGCAGCTGCCCTCTATGGGTAGCTAGCTCGCGTTCCATTAACAGCTGAGATACATTGTGATCATTGTTAGGTTACATTCGGACATTCTAGTGGTTACATTCATTCTTAAAGCAATACTGTTTCATACACAACACCTTGTGAACTGCCCAAAGAGAGCACTAAGCACAATGAGGCAGTATAATTATTGTCATTGCTATTGCCATTCTATAACAGGGCAAAGTGTGTGACTGTGTGTGGTTTTGCTGGTGTATTAAGCTGGGGCGTGTTGTTTTGGTACAGCGGGAACACCCAACCCACAATCGTTCTCCCTAGTCACTCCAAAATATTTCAATTTTTTTAGAAACCAAACTGAGGTTTGCGCTAGATCACTTTATCTCTGCAGTGATGCATTACTCAGCGCTAGAGATCACCTCTGAACAGACAAAATGGTAAGAATGGAAAACCTGGGGATCCCCAGGCGAATGATGTCAGAGGAAGTGTGGTTATGGCCTGTGGGTGCGGAATGTGTCACATCAGATTGAGGTCTAGTGTAGAAACTGGCACCAGAACAATTTGAGGTCTTTGTGGGACCACCTAAAAACCAAATAAGAGTAAAAAAGACTGTGCTGAATCCCTCCAGTTTGGCTCGCTAGTGTAAATATCTATGTCTGGCCAGGTTATACTGCTATGGTCATAGAGTAGACCAGGGGTTCCCAACCTAAGGCCCATGGGCCTGATCTGGCTCGTGGCTCCATTTCATGTGCTCTCCACCAAGGGCATTCAAGAAACAAAATGGCTACCCCTTTGAAGCTGTTGGGACAAAATGGCCAGACAGGGCAAAATGGCTGTCCAGCCCTTGAAGCTGACTGACAGAGTGTGACCCAGTCCCCTGCTTGAAAAGGTTGGGAACCCCTGGAGTAGCCCCTACTGCCAACGACTCAACACCGACTGTCAGCTGGCAGTTAACTAACCTGACAACCTTGAGGACTAACGGCCTTGGGTGGAGAAGTCCATAGGGAAGGGTGATGGTCCCCAAGTGGGTCAAATGGTCCCACTTGAATCCGTCTTGATGGAGGGCACCAGCTTCATCCATCCTGGCCTGAGGATGATGATGAGGACTTTGCATGCCAAAAGGGCTCAGGACCAGAAAGGGACTCACGGAACTGGATCAGTGGTACTATGCGTGTCATGTTGCGAAGCTGAAGGCAGATAAAAGGCCACTGCATTATATGTTCAGGACAGTTTTTATGGCTAATCACCATGAGGATCGCCAATATTTGGGGAAGAAGAAGAAGTGTAAATAATTGGGGGGGGGGGGGGAAATCACAGACAATGACAAACTACATGGGAAAGAACCTATGCAAGAAAATGTGCTGTCATTTGTGTCAACATCCTTGGCTAAAGGGATTAAGAGTCTTACTCAGCATAAAGCAGGTTTCAATGTTGCTGGGATTACTAGATTACTACCTCTTTTTTGTTTACATTGCCAGTCACGTCCTAATGCTGCATCTGTGTTAAGAGCCAGACTAGGCAGCATCGGCCCATGCATAGGGCGGCAAAACTGGCTTGCTGTGTCACAGGTGAGAAGGAAAAGAGGAAGGAAGATACCTCAACAAGACTGCTTAAAGCAGGGGTGCCCATACTTTTCAGGCCAGGGGTCGGTCACGTGGTTCCTCCCACCGGAATCGGAAGTAAAACATGGCAGATTTTAGGCTGCCATTTTCTCTGCTTAAACTAGGGGTGCCCAAACCACAGCCTGTGGGCCAGATCTGGCCCCTGACACTAATTCATCTGGCCCACACCACCCTAGTTGCTCCTGGAAGCAGAAGTAAAATGCACCTGAACGGGCACGTTTTACTTCTGCTTCCAGGAGCGACGAGGGCAGCGCAGGCCAGATGAATTGGTGTCGGGAGTCAGATCTGGCCCACAGGCTGTAGTTTGGGCACCCCTGTCTTAAAGTGTATGAGCAGGTGCTCATCACAAAAATCTTCATAGCCACACATCATGACAGAGAGTCCAGAAAGGCAGCTGGCTACCCAGTCCCTGTCAAAATGCAAAAAGGCAGTTCTTTTGTAAAGCTAATGGGTTTTAATTGCCCTTTCAAGTCCAAAGCACCCTTAACTTTGCATTGTACCAAAGACAGCTTGCAGTGTACTCTTCCTGACGAAATCAATGTCTCTTCCAGTCTCTTGTGTGGAGTGCAACTAAATTTGGAAGGAAAAGAAAAGAATGGAGAGAGATGGTGAGTGATGTTACAGTTCCTGCTACTTAGAAAGCCTGGGATTGTTGGGTCACAATTTCTGGTTCTGTTGCTCTATTGGCTGGAGCCCTTTAAGGCTACTTTTTAAAAAAGAATTGTTCTAGCATTGAATGTAGAACTTGAGAAGGGCCATCCAGTGTTTAGTTTCCACCTCTATTGCCGCGCATAATGGGAGATGTAGTCTAGCTCAAATGGAGAGGTTGCCACATCGCAGGAGGACATTCTGGCTCCCCATATCTTTCTCTAATCTCTTTACGTGGACATCAGAATGAGTGCTTTCCCCCCCCTCTTGTTCCCGCAAATTCTGCATGTGAGGAAATGTTGTCTTCTCATGAAGGCGCCAGTCTGCGATCGGTGTGAGGTTATCGACCTGCTAGCGAGAAGATCGGAGCCAGGTCAGGTCTGTGTTCTCCTGTCTCTGGCCTTGCCCGTGTTGCTGTCGCCTCTCCAAAAGATAGGGACGGTGCGCTAAACAACCTATTAACAGAACAGGCAGCCAATTCCCGATCTGGGCTTCAGAAACTCCAATGGGTCCAAAATGCTGCCACCAGATTGTTAGCTGGGGACGGTTGCAGGGATCACATAACTCTTCCTCTTAGGGCAACTCCACTAGTTGCTGATTCTATCTCCAGGAAGAACTAAAGGAGTTGTTTTTGAACTATTAAGCCCTAAGTGGTTAAGACAGTGAGCTGGATGACCAGATGGTCAGCAGGCCAGCAGTTTGAGACCCGAGTGCTGCATGACGGAGTGAGGTTCTGTCGTCTTTCCCAGCTCCTGCCAACCTAGCAGTTTGAAAGCAAGAAATTGCAAGTGGATTAATAGGTACCGCTTTGGCGAGAAAAGTAACAATGTTCCATGTGCTTTAATGTCCAGTCATGCCTGCTACATGACCATGGAAACTCCTGCAGATGCAAACAGCTCTGGCTGAAAATGGAGACGAACACTGCTCTCTAGGACTGTCTTTCAAGCAAGGGCGACTGTTGTGTATTATAGCACTATAGCGACCTTAACCTTTACCTAAGCCAGGGGTGGCCAAACTACGGCCCACAGGCCCGATCCATCCCCAAAACCAATTCATCCAGCCTGTGGGCCATAGTTTGGCCACCCTTGGCTTAAGCAGAGAAAATGGCAGCCTAGAATCTATCTCATTCTGTTGCAGAACATATCTGTTGCAAAAACAGATTGCAAGGCGTGTTTTACTTCCGCTTCCGGTGGGAGGAACCACATGACTGACCGACTGAACCATGTGAATGGCTCATGGCCTGAAAGGTTTGGGCACCCCTGACCTAAGCGGCTCAGGTCCAAGTGATGTCAAAGACCCCGTCTCCCTTTATGAGCCTGCCTGGGTGACCAGATCTTCAGGGAAGGCTTTTCTCTCGGCCCCACCATCCTCCCAGATGTGGCTGGTGGGAACATGAGAGAAAGCCTTTCTCTGTCTCTGCTTTCAGTCTCCGGAACTCCCTGTCACAAGAAAGCAGGCCGACCCCGTCTTTGGTGTCCTTCTACAATTAGATGAAGACCCTTCTCTTCAGGCTACCTGACTATCTGTCCAGGTAAAGAAGGAGGGGCGTCACCATTATGTCACTCATACAGGAACCAATGGGGAACCGTGTGGCTAGATTCAAATGTACAACTCTGTATAAAAGGAGCTGCGCCTCCGCCATTACCTCATGTTCAGATTGCATACCTTGCAATAAAAATGCGTTTGGCCCCGTAACTGCTGCCTACTGCATATCAATCTGCAAACATCAAATTGGTGACGAAGATGGGATAATGGCGTCCCAGACCATCCTCGCCCTGTTCAACACCTCAAAGCCAGAGACATGGGATCTCTACGAAGAGAAGTTCCTATACGCTATGAATGCCAAGGGCGTTGATAATGAGGCAAAGCGACGAGCCTGCCTACTGGCTCAATGCGGGCTGCCGACCCTGGAGCTGGCGAAGAACCTTCTGATACCGAAGCCACTCCGTTCGGTACCTCTCGCAGAAATCCTCGCAGCACTAAGAGGGCATTTCCGCCCGAAGGTATCGGTGTTCCCAGCGAGGCTGGCATTCCACCGGTGTGATTAGCGGGCCGGAGAGTCCGTGGCCGAGTTCGTTGCTGCCCTGCGGGTGGCTGCTGTCCCATGCCAGTGGGGCGCGCCCCTCAGCGAGGCCTTGTGGGACCGACTGCTGCTCGGGTTGCGAGATGAGGAGGCCCAGAGGAGGCTCCTGGCCCGAGAAGAGGACATTACCTTCAAGCAGGTACTGACGGCCGCCCAGGCCACTGAGTTGGTCAAAGACAGGGTGCGGTCGTGCAGGACCAAGACCCCCACTTCAGGACACTCAACGTCCAGGGCCCCGGTTCACAGCTGCTCGGCGCACAAAGGGCGGGAACCGGGAGCTGCCGCAGCCGCAGCCGCCACCACGTCCTCATCAGACTGCAGCGAAAGTGATGGGGAACCAGACGTCCAAAAGGTCCGGAGACGGCAGGTCGGCAAGCGAGACACCGCCGAAGGAAACGGACGCTGTGACGAGTGTGGGGGCACCCACGACCAAAGGAAATGTCCTTTCCGGAAGGCCGAGTGTCACCACTGCAGACGGCAGGGCCACATCGCCAGGGTCTGCAGACGACGGAAAGGAGGAGACCAGGAGCCAACCGAGCGGCCGCGTTGGAGCGGAGACATCGGACGGATCACCAACGTTTCTTTGTGGAGGTACTGTTACAGGGGTCTCTGTTCAGATGGAGGTGGACTCAGGGTCATTGTCCTCCATCATTTCCCATAAAGAATTTTTGTGCATTCCCCCAAATGAGTGCCCGAAACTTAAGACTTTAAAAACCACCTTACAGGACGTACAGGGGAACCAAATTCCGGTTTTGGGGGTGGGGGATTGCCAGGGAAGGTTCAGGGGGTTCAGGGAAAAGCTACCCCTCGTGGTCCTTAAAAGAGGGTCAAGTTGCCTCCTGGGGAGTCAGTGGTTTGCTCCTTTAGGCATCGGACTGTCCGGCATTCATGCCATAGACTCTGACCCAGTACGAGATGTGTGCGACACACATCCAGCGGTTTTTGAGATGGGGCTTGGGAGGTATAAGGGCCCCCCAGTCTCGTTCAACCTGGACCCTGAGGTTCAACCCATCCGGCTCAAGCCTCGCCGAGTACTGTTCGCCCTCAAAGACAAAATTGGGGCCGAATTGGACATACTGGTGGTCAGGGGATATTGGTTCCAGTGGACTCTGCAGAATGGGAAACGCCAATTGTTACGGCGTTAAAGGCAAACGGGGAGGTCAGGATTTGTGCGGACTACAAATGCACCATTAACAAGGACATTCGCCCCAATGCATATCCGGTGCCGTTTGTTAGCCATTTGCTCGCTACTTTACATGGGGTAAATGTTTCGCCAAACTAGACTTGGCACAGGCGTACCAGCAGCTCACAGTCTCACCGGCTACTGCAGCTGCCCAAACAATAGTTACGCACAAGGGTGCATTTAAGGTAACTTGCCTTCAGTTCGGCATAAATTCAGCCCCAGGGATATTCCAATCTCTTGTGGAACACCTCCTCAAAGGGCTTCCCAGGGTCCTCCCCTATTTTGATGATGTATTGATAACTGCGGGGAGCGAGGCAGAGCTAGCCAAGAGATTGGATTGAGTTTTGGCGGTATTCGAGAAAGTGGGTTTGAGACTTAGGCGAGACAAATGTGTGTTCCAGGAAAGGGAGGTAGATTTCTTGAGGTTTAGGATAACCCCAGAAGGTGTTAAGCCCTCAGATACAAAGGTTGCAGCTGTTAGGAATGCCCCTCGCCCCACCGCGAAGCCGGAAATACAGTCCTTCCTAGGACTTCTAAACTTCTACCACTCATTCCTGCCTGGGAAGGCATCCGTAGCGGAGCCATTACACAGGCTTTTAAAGAAAGATGCAGTTTGGCGGTGGGGCGACAGCCAGGAGAAGGCGTTCAAGGAACTCAAACAGCTCCTCTCCTCAGAGGCGACCCTCATGCACTTCAACCCCAAAAAACCTGTAGTGTTAGTGCGCAATGCTTCACCAGTGGGGGTGGGGGCCGTACTGTGCCACATGCTCGGGAACAGATGGGAAGCCCCAGTAGCTTTCTACTCTAGGTCCCTCTCCAAGGCAGAGCGCAATTACGTGCAAACAGACAGGGAGGCCCTGGCCATCATCGCTGGGAGAAAGAAGTTCCACGATTTCCTATATGGCCGGCCATTCACGATCATAACAGATCACAAGCCGTTATTGGGTATATTCACCACGGGCAAACCCACACCCCAAATCTTGTCCCCCAGGATGCTCCAGTGGGCGATATTCCTCAATGCGTACCAGTTCACTCTGGCACACCGCCCGGGGAAGGAAATCAGCCACACGGATGCACTTTCACGTTCACCCGTGCCAGCGCTAGGGGAGCCTGAATGTGAGGTAGAGCAGGGCCACCAGGTGCTACTGATTGAGTCTCTCGACTCAGCACCAATCGTACCCCCAGACCTCCCCAAGGTGATGGCAAAGGACAAAGTCCTGTTCCTAGTTTGCTCCTGGGTTAAAAAGGGGTGGCCCGCAACTCCACCGAGCACAGAATTCCAAATATTCTTCAAGAGGAGAGTAGAATTGTCAATTGAAAGGGGTTGTCTCCTCTGGGGGGAGAGGGTACTTATCCCAGAAGCAATGCACTCAAAGATACTTAAGTTACTCACGTAAGTCACCCAGGGATTGTGCGCTCAAAAGCTCAGGCCAGAAGCTATTTCTGGTGGCCCCAAATAGACGCGAATATTGAACACATGGTAGGCACTTGCGAAAGTTGCCAGAGCTCCTGACCCGAAGAGTCCTGACTTCCTCACAGAGAATGGGACACGGCCGCGGGCCTTGGTCCAGGTTGCACATCGATTTTGCGGGGCCGTTCAGGGGATCGTACTTCCTCCTGGTGGTCGACTCATTTTCAAAATGGTTGGAGGTTTTCCCAATGACCAACACATCCTCGGGTGCAACCATCAAGCGGTTGTGGAACCTATTTAGTTGTTTCGGGTTGCCCGACGTACTGAACATAAGAACATAAGAACAGCCTTGCTGGAACAGGCCACAGCCCATCCAGTCCAGCATTCTGTCTCACACAGGGCTCACCATTTCCTTCAGGGTATTCCCAAGCAGATGCCTTCACCTGCTTAGGATTCCCTGGAAATGGCATTGAGAGATATCCTGCCTATCTCTCCAACCCGGAGGTTGTCCTTAAGTATCCATAATTATAGCCATTGATACTCTTCTCCTCCATGAACTTGTCTAATCCTTTCTTAAAGCTGTCAAGACTGACAGCTGTCACCACTTCTTCTGGCAGGGACTTCCATAGACCAGTAATCCTCTGGGTGAAAAAGTACTTTCTCTTACTGGTCACTGACAACACCAGTTCTTTCACCTCTGTCGCATTCCAGGCGTTCCTAGAGAGGAACGCGATTCGGCACATTACCTCAGCCCTGTTCCACCCTGCAACAAATGGGCAAGTTGAGCACCAAGTGCGGACGACTAAAGAAGCACTTCGGCGAATGGGCTCAGGGGATCTCAACCTACAATTGTGCCAGTTACTACTCTGCTATAGGGTAACCCCCCTGCATCCAGACGCTCACCGGCAGAGCTCCTGATGCGACAGAGACCAGTCACGCTCCTCGACCGCCTGGACCCAACATCAAAGTGGGCTAGTCATGTGGTTCAGCAGGCCGTTCACGTGGTTCCTCCCACCAGAAGCGGAAGTAAAACGCACCTTGTAATCTGTTTTGCAACAGGATGAGAAAGATTTTAAGCTGCCATTTTCTCTGCTTAAGCCAGGGGTGCCCAAGCTACAGCCTGTGGGCCGGATCTGGCCCTCATTGCTCCTGGAAGTGGAAGTCAAATGTGTCCATACGCATGTTTACTTCCGCTTCCAGGAGCGACATGGGCGGTGCGGGCCGGATGAATTGGCGTCAGGGGCTGGATCCAGCCTGCAGGCTGTAGTTTGGGCACACCTGGTCCAAGAGATGGTTCTTTAAGTGGGATGACTTGTGCTTTGTTACTTTTAAGTGTGTTTTTAGTATTTTCTTTCATCTACTAGTTTTTAACGTTATGTTTGTTTTCTTTCTTTTTAAAACATTGTAATGATGTATTGTTCTTAGCTTCTAACACTGTTTATTTTCTAATAAAGTATCCTGCCTTGAGGGGTTTTTTTTTAAAAGAGAAAGAAAGGATGTGGATATTTTAAATAAGTAAGTAAACAAGAAAGAGACTCGGGACAACAGCCAGCAATTGGTTTCCACTGCTCATGGTTTGATCTTTCAACTATCTTTGCAGGTCTGCATCCGTGGACTGTGAAACCTACTGAGAGCCCTGCCAACCATGGAGGATTACCTAATTAGTATCATAGAATAATTGAGTTGGTGGGGGTGGGCGGCTGTGAACCCATTGAGTCCAATCCAAAGCAAAGCAGATCTGATAGAGGTTTGTCCAATTCTCAATTAGGCAATTTTATCATGTAGTATACTACTGATAGGACTGCGGTAACTTAGTGGTTAAGATGCTGAACTTGACAACTGGAAGGTCAGCAGTTTGACACCCAAGTGATGCATGATGGAGTGAGCTTCCGACTCTGTCCCAGCTCCTGCCAACCTAGCAGTTGATATGTGGAAAGAGGAAAAGGACAAAGAACACGAGGAAGACCCAGAGGGAAGTGGAGAGTGAACACCAAAGAAATATTACAAGAATACTAGTGGCTAAGATGCTGACTGGGAGGCAGAAGGTCAGCAGTTCGATTCCCAAGTACTACATGATGGAATGAGCTTCCATCTCTGTCCCAGCTCCTGCCAACCTAGCAGTTCGAAAGCAAGAAATTGCAAGTAGATAAATAGGGACCACTTTGGTGGGAATGGTAAACAGCGTTCCGTGCGCTCCGAAGTCTAGTCATGTCTACCACATGACCATGGAAATGTCTGCAGAAGCAGACAGCGCTGACTCTTCAGCTATGAAACAGAGATGAGCACTGAACCCTAGAGTCGAATACGATTGGCCTTTCGAGCTTTACCTTTACTTATACTGCCGATGGATAGAGAGGTTCCACATGGAGCCTTTGCTTTGAGTGGGTTTAGCATGGTCACTGTGTTCCTTTGCTTCCTGAGTGGGTTTAGTGTCTTGCACGGAAGACAAGGAAGGAGTCGCAGTAAGGACTAACACAGGTTTATTGGTTGATGATCAGTATGAACATGTGGTAATGGCGGAGATACATCACATTATATACGGTCGTACAATACATTTGAATCTTGTTGCACGGTAGCTCATTGGCTGCTACCAGCGTGACATTGTTCCAGTCACGCCCCCCCCCTCGGTACCAGTAGTAGTTTGCAGGAGAGTTCCCGCGGCTGCCGGCGATTTGAGGAATGAGAACCATGTGAGTTGAACGCTCGCAGCTGCCCTCTATGGGCAGCTTACTCGCGTTCCTTTAACAGCTGAGCTACATTGTAATTGTGGTGAGGTTACATTCATACATTTCTTAAAGTAACATTGTACATACATACACAACAGTGGGGATGAAGAAAGTCTGGGAAGATCTCCTTCAAAGCCAGGGGCAGCTTTCTCTCCTCTTGGAATGCATAGCCATTTCCTTCTGTGGGAACGGAAGGGCGGAAGATGGACGTTGAAATGTGCAGTCTTGTTGGATAGGAGGAGACCAGGAAGATGTGGAATGAAGGATGAAAAAAATGGGTTTGGTTATCTTAGAATGTTGTAGGAGAAACACTATGATTATGAGTGTGCGCGTTCCAATAGCAGGTGGAGACAGGAGATACCTAGGCTTGCTTGTGAGTAGGAACCAGTGAGTGGTGTAGTGCTCCAGCACCGGATCCCGGGAACCGGTAGCGGAAATTTCCCCAGTCCACGCCCACTTGGCTGGCCATGACCACCTCCCTATCCCAGGCCATGGTGTGTGTGGCCAGCCAAGTGGGCATGGCCCACAGAGTTAGCCACGCCCAGGGTGGGGGTAGTAAATTTTTTTGCAGTGCATCACTGTGTATTGTTATATATTATATTATTATGTGTTATATATTATATTATTACATGCTGCTCTTGTAGGCTGAATATTGCATAATTATTTTGTGTATTGTATTATTGTGAATGTTGTATAACTATTGTATTGTATAACTATTGTGTGAGCCGCCCTGAGTCGGGTTTCCTAATTGGGCGGCATACAAGTGGGAAAATTAAATTAAATTAAAATTTAATCCACGGAAAGGGGAAATGTAAAAATGTCCCTTTTCTATTTTTGTATCTATTTGTTGTGATCCTGAACTTTGTGATCCCCTTCAAACAAAAGCTGATTTGTTACCGAAGACGTGCTTTTGATATCGAGCATAAACTGACAGGAGATTTCCAGTTCTTTTATTTTTTTATTGGCAACGTTACATATTTCTGCCTAATTTACACATTGCTAATTCCTACCTGATCTGGCTGATTTGTAAGCACAAATAGTCGGTGCATGAAACCTATCATAGATTTCTCTAGCCTGGAGCAGAACCACATGTATTTTGAAGCAGCAAAAAGCTTTATGCTGGCTTCCTGAATGGGTGCAGGTCTCTGTCAGGGGGAATGAGTCCTATGGTAGTGGGATAATGGGCTTTGTTATCCTCACACAATGCAATGGTCTACCAAGGCCCAACTGGACTGCATTTGCCATGTGGGAGATTGGCATAGTCATGGTGAACCTTGGATTCATTGGCTTGGATTGGCTAAATCATGGCGCACCTTGGCAATCCAGGTGTTCTTGAACTTCAATTCCCAGAAGCCTTGATCAGCAGGAGTGCTGACTTGGGCTTCTGGGAGTTGACGTTCAAGAACATCTGGAATGGCAAGGTTTGCAATCAGTCCGTCAGTGCTGGGTTTTTCTGTAGGAAAAGGAGAACAATTCTCCAGGTCACCAGATCCCTTATTCATCTTTATTTTTAAATTCTGCTGTGTGCACAATATTCTCCAAGGTGGAACTTGTGGCTTTTCATTTGTGGGGAGGAAGGGCGACTGGAAAGCTTTACGCAGACTCATTTTTGATGAAACCAATCCTTGCGTACCACTTTTTCCATCCAGGAGTCCAAGCCAAGCCGGGGGCGAAAAGAACCACCTTCTTCCTTCACCCACACACGATAACTCAAGTTTTTTCAGGTGCAGCCGGGATGTTCTGCTCTCTGGCTAAAAGATGGAAACATTCAAGATGGATTTAGAGTTCTGTTAGCTAGGGTGGGCCACATCTGGCCTTTGCCCCCCTGACTAGGGCCATGATGGTGAACCTTGGCACTCTAGGTGTTCTTGGACTTCAACCCCTAGAATCCCAAGTCTCTGTGAATCCACACGAATGGGTTTAAAAGCTGATGTAGGTGTAACAGCATTTGCGCCAGCCTGGAGTTTGATCTGGCGCTAAGAGCAGCAACTCAGTCTGGTTACATTCCTTTGTCGTATTTTCTTTCCAGTCCAATGAAAGAAACATGTCATCTAAAAATATTTTAAAACTAAATGAGAGCAGATGATCTCGATCCATATGTGCCTATGTTTCATGCAGTCCTCCAGCTCAAAAGCCAGCAATAACAACCTTCCCCCGGACATAATATTTGAGGTGGCAAGGAGAAAAATAGACTCCCTTGTGTCTCTCAACAAGACATCTTGGGTTAGAAACTTGGATTCTACTCAAGAGGATACAGGTGTTTAAAGTTTACGGAAAGAAGGACCACCCTTTAGTAAAATATTTTCCTGCCAAAGATCATCTGGCTTCAGCTAGACGAGGGAAGTTGGATAACATCTGGACCAGGGATGCTTCTCTTCCAGATTCCTTTGAGACCCTTCCTTAAGTTTAGCCCCTGGACATATCTTAGGGCAGGGGCGCCCAAACTATGGCCTGTGGGCTGAAACTGGTCTCAACACCAATTCATTTAGCCCATGCCGCCCTTGTCACTTCTAGGAGCGGCAAGGGCAGTGTGGGCCGGTTGAATTGTTGTCGGGGCCAGATCCGGCCCACAGGCCGTGGTTTGGGTTGCTATTATTAGCAGTATACTATTAGTAGTGTATCTTTCTTTAAGAAACAACAACATAACAACCTCATCAGAGGAGTTGGCAGCCAGTCAAAGCATTACCCCTTGTCCCCATCCCTCAAAACCTGGTAGTTTTTAAGTTAAAAACGGTGATTTGGTTTTATCTCTGATATCTTTATATCTATGCAACATTTTTTTTCTTCTTCTTCAGTGGGAGCCTGAGGAAATCCATACTCTGCAAAGTGTTGTGGGGTTGTTGTTTTTTTTTTTTTTGCGCTGACTGGTTTGGTAACAATCCTGTAATTCATGAAACCTTCCAACTTGCACGGCCAGCTGACATAACCCACCCAGTTATTTGAAGTATAACCTCGTCCTAGGTTAGAGTTCAAGAAAAACAAACAAACAGACTTTTGAAAGTATTGGTAAGGTTTCTCAATTGATGCAACAGCTATTTATCACTGTTCCTTCTGTTTTTGAGTCGTTTTGAATTTATTTGGATATTTTGTGTACTTTTTGAGCCACTATTAGGGGACAAGTGGGATACAAATAAGTTTTGTACACCTTTGGTTGCAGGACCAGAGCCAGGATTCTAGATGTGGGTGGGTGAATATTTTTTCAGGATGGGTAATAATGTCATATATATTATATATATCATGTATATAAGCAGCCAGGAGTTTGAGGGTGGGCAAACTGCTACCTCAGGATGGGCGATGCCCACCCTGGCTACGGCCCTGTTTGGGTGTTGAGAGAGATACAAGGATCTTGCTCTGACACTTCTAGCGGCCTGTTGTTGTTCAGTCGCACAGTCAATTTCCGACCCTTTGCGACCCCATGGACCATTTTCCTCTAGGCACCTCTATCCTCCACCATCCTCCTCAGCCTGCCCAGCTCTGTGCCCACTGTGTCATCTTTGGACGTCCTCTTCTTCTCTTGCCCTCTACCTTTCCCAGCATCAAAGCCTTCTCAGGTGACTCCTCCCTTCTCATTTGATGTCCAAAGTACTTTTTTTTATAATTGATTTTTATTAAGTTTTTTAAACAGACATACAGGAAAAAAAAGAAAACAATAACATTACAATACAATAATACCTCAAAGATAACCTCAATGCAATATTAACTCACATTCATAGAGGCTAGCACATAACAATACTTAAACTAATTGTTTACCATTTAACCACAATATTAGATACCACAATGTAAAATATTACTCAATCAAACAATAAAAGCTTTCTAAGCTACCTCTATTATACTTTTTTAATAATTACAAATCACCCTGTGAATATATACAATGTCCGGAGAGCTTAGTTGCTATTTCAACTCCAGAAACCTCTTTGCGATGGTGCAGGTCCTGAACTGTCATTTACCATAAGAGAATGATCCACAAACGGTTTCCATATATTCCAAAACCTATTCTCTTTTAAATTATCTCGTTTCACTTTAATCTCCCATGTCAATTTGTCATTCAATGCTAGGTTCCACATTTCCTTGTATCATTCTCCGATCTGTATATCTACATCATTTTTCCAATTTCTAGCTATACATTGTCTACCTGTGGTCAATACAATTTCCAATAATTCTTTTTCCTCCTTATTCAAACCCAAACCTTCCACATTTGTTAAAAGAATGGTACCTGACACCAACTTGACCTTTTTACCCAATATTTCACCAAACTCCCCTTCTATTCTTCCCCAAAAATCCCTTATTTTTTTACAACTCCACCACATGTGTTCATATGTTCCATCTGTTTCTTTACATCTCCAACATAACTTATCTCTTTTATTATCCATCTGATAAAGCCTTAGTGGTGTCAAGTACCATTGCCACAACATTTTAAAGTTATGTTCTTTGATTCTTACAGACATTGTTCTCATAATCCTCTTTTTCCATTTATTTCTCCATTCAACCTCCCCAATTTTTATATTCAAACTAGCATGGGTTGCCCGGCGATGCCGGGCTTTTTTCCCCCTGTGCTTTATATAAAACGATGCATGCTTAATTTAATGTAATGTAATATTATTTATTTTAAAAAATTTTTTTTGTTTTTTTAAATATTTTTTTTAATTTATTTTTGTTTTGGTTTTTCAGAGTGAAAAGGGGTTTTATTTTGTTAATTTTTGAGAGTAGTGTTTTTTTTGAATGTTTGTATAATTTATTATTATTAAATTTATTATTATTATTATTTGTGAAATGTTAAATATATTTGAATGTTGTTTCTGTTTTGGCCACTGGGTGGTGGTGTTGAGCTTTTGAGGCTCTCTCTCTGTCCTCGTGGTTTCGCTTTGGTAAGTTTACTCTTTCTCATTTGAGTTCCTGTTCTCATAGGAGGAACGTGTATTTTGGTAAGTTCTGTGTTGGGGGTTTGGGGGAGAGGGGTTGGGGTTTGTGTTTTTTTTGGGGGGGGGGTGTTTGTGTGTGTTTTCCTTGCTTATTTTTGGCTGTTTGCGTGTAAATTTATTGCATTTTGCTGTGTTTTTGAATGTTTTTTATAGTGTGTGTGTGTGGGGGGGGGGGGCTTTCTTTCCCACGGGCCGTACTTGCTGGCCCATGGGAAGGAAGGGCAGTTCCGGGGGGGGGGGGGTTGGTTGCTTTAGTTTTTTTTGCTGTGGCTGGCCCTTCGAAGAGAAAGGCAGCGGCGGCCGGGGGTGTTTTTTTTTTTTGTTTGTTTTTCGTCTGAGGGGTGTTCATTCTTTTTTCCCGCGGGCCATACTGGCTGGCCCGGTGGGAAAGAAGGGCAGTTGCGGGGGGTTGGTGGGTGGGTTGTTTGCTTTAAGTTTTGGTGCTCTGGCTGGCCCTTCGAAGAGAAGGGCAGCGGCGGCCGGGGGTGCTTTTTTTTATTTTTGTTTGTCTTTTTTTTGGCCCGCCGGCTGGCCCTTCGATCGGAAGGGCCATGGTGGCGGTGGGGGGGGGGGTTTCCCCACGGGCCATGCTGGCTCGTTCATGGGGAAGTATGGCTGCGGCGGTGGACTGTTTTTAAACTTTTATTTTTCGTGCGCCGGCCCTTCGAACGGAAGAGTAGCGGCGGCGGGTTCTTTTTTTTTTTCCCCCACGGGCCATGCTGGCTCGCCCGTGGGGTTGAATGGTTGCAGAGGCGGCTTTTTAAAGTGTTTTTTTCGCGCGCCTGCTGCCTCCTCGTTCTGCTCGCACATTGCGCGCAGGACGCTGGGGGTTGTAGTAATGTGTTGGTGCTTCTTGTTTATGCTGCGTTTTTTTAAAATCCTTTTGTTTTGATTGGCTGCGACGCGTGTTCGAACGCTGCTCCGTGCGAGAGCCTCTCAGCCTGATTGGCTCTTGCGCGGCGTGGCGCACGGACTTTTGGGGGTTGAAGTTCTTTCCCTTTCTTGCCGTTTGTGGGGCTGAGGCCCCCGTGCCGGATTTTTAAATCTTTCGTTGACCTGCGTAGGGAATTCGCCCGTGCTCTCGAAGGGAGGGAACGGGTAAGTAGGGCGACGTATAGCCACCTATAGCCAATTCCAACGGTGAACACTTGGTTTTATAGGTTAAGATTTTGTTCCCACTTCCGTTTCAAGTCTTCCTGTGGATCATTACCCTTGTCCAAAGTACTTTAGCTTCATCTTCACTATTTGTCCATCCAAAGAACAGTCAAGTTTGATTTCCTCCAGTATTGACCTATTTGTTCTCTTTGCTGTCCAAGGGACTCTCAGGACTCTCCTCCAACACCACATCTCAAAGGCATCTATTCGTCTGCGCTCAGCCTTCCTAATGGTCCAGCTCTCACACCCATACATTACCACTGGGAATACCATTGCTTTGACTATGCGAATTTTTGTTTTCAAGGTGATGTCTCTGCTTTTCACTATGTTCCCCAGGTTTCTCATAGCTTGCCTCCCCATAATCAGTCGTCTTTTTATTTCATGGCTACAGTCGCCATCTGCAGTGATCTTAGAGCCCAGGAAAGTAAAATCTGTCACTGCTTCTACTTCTTCCCCATCTATTTTCCAGGAACTGATTGGGCCTGTTGCCATTATCTTGGTTTTCTTGATATTGAGTCTCAAGCCAGCTTTTGCACTCTCCTCCTTCAATCCAATCAAGAGATTCTTTAGGTCTTCCTCACTTTCTGCCATTAGGGTGGTATCGTCTGCATATCTCAAATTGTTGATGTTTCTCCCAGCAATTTTGATCCCATATTGTGATTCCTCCATCCCTGCATTGCGCATTATGTGCTCTGTGTATAAGTTGAATAAGCAGGGTAACAAAATATAGCCTTGTCTTACTCCTTTTCCTATTCCAAACCACTCTGTCATTCCGTGTTCTGTCCTAACTGTTGCTTCTTGGTTCATGTACAGATTTCTCAGGAGGCATATGAGGTGCTCTGGTATTCCCATCTCTTTAATTTCTTGCCACATCTTGTTGTGGTCCACACAGTCAAAGGCCTTGGTGTAGTCAATAAAACAAAAGTACACTTGTTTCTGGTATTCCTTTGTTTTCTCCATGATCCAGCGTATGTTGGCGATGTGGTCTCTGGTCCCCCTGCCTCTTCTGAAACCGGCCTGCACCTCTGGTAATTCTCTCTCCACATGCTGCTGAAGTCTATCCTGTATTATCTTGAGCATCACCTTGCTGGCGTGTGGGATGAGCGCGATTGTTCGATAATTTGAACATTCTTTGGCATTGCCCTTTTTAAGGATTGGGACGTATACTGATCTTTTCCAATCCTGTGGCCACTGTTTTGTTTTCCAAATCTGCTGGCATATTGAATGCAGTAATTTGATGCCATCATCTTTTAGCGCTTTGAAAAATTCAACTGGGATACCATCATCTCCACTAGCTTTGTTGTTTGCAGTGCTCTTTAGGGCCTTTATGACTTCGCTCTCCAGGATGTCTGGCTCAAGTTCAATTTCTTCATCATTGTGATTATCAGGAGTGTTGAGGTCCTTTTTGTAGAGTTTCTCTGTGTACTCTTTCCTTTTTTTAATCTCTTCTGCATCAGCTAGCTCTTTTCCGTCTTTGTCCCTTATCATGGTCATTTTTGCTTTAAATGTTCCCTTGATTTCCCCAATTTTTTTGAAAAGATCTCTGGTTCTGCCTCTTTTGTTGTTTTCCTCCATTTCTTTGCACTGTTCTTTTAGGTAGTTTTCCTTATCTCTCCTTGCTTTTCTTTGAAATTCTGTGTTCAAATGATTGTATTTTTTCCTTTCTCCTTTGACTTTTGCGTTCCTTCTTTCCTCTGCTATTTTAAGAGCCTCATCAGACAACCACTTTGCTTTCTTACGCTTTTCTTTTGGTATGGTTTTCTTTGCTGCTTCCTGCATGATGTCCCTCATCTCTGTCCATAATTCTTCTGGCACTCTGTCTATTGCGTCTAGGCCATTATATCTGTTCATCACCTCCACCGTGTATTCTTTAGGGATGCTGTCTAGGTGATATCTGTCTGGTCTCCTTGTTTTCCCCATTTTCTTTAGTCTAAGCCTGAATTTTGCGATCAGTAGTTTGTGATCTGAGCCACAGTCTGCTCCAGGTCTAGTTTTTGCTGACTGTATGGAGGTTCTCAATCTTTGGCTGCAGAGTATGTAGTCAATCTGTTTTCGGTGTTGGCCATCTGGTGATGTCCATGTGTAGAGTCGCCTCTTGTGTTGCTGGAAGAGAGTGTTTGCTATGACCAGTGCGTTCTCTTGGCAGAACTCTATCAATCTTTGCCCTGCTTCATTCTGTGTTCCAAGACCAAACTTGCCTGTTATTCCTTCCACTTTTTGATTTCCTACTTTGGCATTCCAGTCTCCTAATATAATTTGGACATCATTTCTTGGTGTCTGTTCTATGAGGTGTTCTAGGTCCTCATAGAACTGGTCCATTGTGGCTTCATCTGCACCAGTGGTTGGAGCGTATATTTGGATCACAGTGACATTGAAAGGTTTGCCTTGGATTCTGACTGACATCATTCTGTCATTTTTAGGTTGTATCCCATTACTGCTTTTCTCACTCTTTTATTGACAATGCAAGCGCGGCGCCAAAATGGCCGCCGCGCTCTTTGCGGCCCCCCCCCGTACGAAGGCATCCGGGTAGTTAGGGGCGTGGCCAGCCCCCTTATAAAAGGGGTGGCCACGAGGCAGCCAAGCTGCCATTTTGCGAAGCGACGGAGCGGAGAGGTTTTTCCCTCCTACCTCCGTCGCTTGTACCTGAGCCTCTTGGCTGCTGATTCTCTCCTTTTAGGCTTCCAATTGACCAGCTGCAATGCCCTCGAAGAAGAAGGCGACTGCGAACGCGGCTCGTTCCGCACGGAGGCACAATCCGGGTCGGAGGACCGCGGCTGCGCCTCCCCAGCAGCCTCCTCTGCCCGAACCCACCGGGACCGGTGGGATGGGGTTAATTCCCTCTTGGCCGGAGGCTGGGGGTCCGCGTGCGGGCACAGTAGGGGCCGCGGCTCCCGGCCTGCAAGCGGCGGCCGCCGCTGCTGGCATCACCCATTCTGCTGGGCCTTCCTCCGTTGGGGCGCAGCTTAATGCGGGGGCTTCCAGCCTTGGGGGGTGGTGTGGCCCCCTTCCATGGCAGGGTTCTTCCCCGGCCCTACAGGGCCCGGGCTTTGGATCGTGGCCCTATGCCGGCCCCGGGGTACAGGGACCTGTGCCGACGCTGGTGGTTAGTGGGCCGGCTGGCCCTTTACCCCCCCCCCTTGGTTTAGGTGGCTATGTTAGCGTGGAGGCCCTCCTGGCCCGCGTTGTGGCCCTTGAGGCATCCCTGGCCCGGGTTAGTCACCCTGGAGCCCCTTTTGGGGGGCTGGTCGGTCCATCGCCTGCTGGGCAGCGGCAGGCGGTGGGACGGGTTGAGCTGCCTGAGGCGCGTGGCCCGGCTTCGGCCACTGCCCCGCAGCTCCCCAATCAACAGGCCGGTGCTGATCAGGCCCCGTCGACGAGCTCTAGGGCGGTCGTGAGCTCCGACGCTCCCAGTGGGTCGGAACCCCCGGTGGGGGCGGCCCATGGGGGCGCAGCGTGTGAGTATGCGGTCCAAAATAGTGCACAAACACACATGGCCACGTTGGGGGGGGGGGGCTTTCCAATGGCCTTGGCCTCGCACGGGTGGTGCGGCGGTCCAGTCGCCGACGCCCCACCCGGTGATTTCAACTATCACCCTGGGCCCCGGGGTAGGGGGTCCTTCTTACCCGGTCGGGAATCTTCTAGGGGTGACCGGGTTAGTCCAGGCTCCTTCGCAGATGCCCGCAGTGTCCACCGTGCCTGTGTCGGCTTTGCCGACGGCAGGGTATACTTTGCCACTGGGGGACCATTTGGCACAGGCCACCAGAGAGAATATCTGGCGGGGGGGAGTATGTGGACATCTTCTCCCTCCTTAACAGAGAGCCCACCAAGGAGGAGAGGGAGGGGCAAGATGAGAAGGATAAGGAGCAAGCGCGTCGTCGCAAGCCACCACGTACGTGGGCCAACTGGTTGCCGGCCTACCTCATCTACATGGCGGTATACCTCAGGGCCCGGCCTGATTTGCCGATTCCGATGGTCCAGTATTTGGACAACATTTACCAGGCGATGGTTGACTTCCCGGGCCCGTCGTGGTTGGCTTACGACGAGGAATTCCGTATGCGGATTCCCCTGCACCCAGAGATGAGGTGGGACGAGCCCTGCCAGCGGCTGTGGCTGCTGTACATGACTCCCACGCGCCCGGCGCCCGGGGAAAGATACCATTGTGGACATGCGGTCCAGCGAGTGGCCCCAGCACAGGCTCCCTGCCAGGTGGCGGGGCAGGGGGTTCCAGCCCGCCTGCTGTGCTGGACTTTCTCGTCCAATGGTTCCTGCAACAGGAAGAATTGCAAGTACAGACATGAGTGTCCCTCCTGTGCTGGCCCCCATGCGGCCTCTGCCTGTCCCAGGCCTGGGGGGATGCGGGGCAGAGGAAGGGGCGGACAGGGGGCTGGCAAAACTGCCGCGGAGGGAGCTGGTTCACCAAAAGGCCCCCTCCCCAATTAATGTGGACATGTTGGAGTGTTGGCTCGCATTGTACCCGAGGGAGGCAGATGCGGTTTACCTTCTTCAAGGTTTTAGACGGGGGTTCCGTATCCCTTTTGTGGGCGACAGGTTCCCCCAGGATGCCCCCAACCTTTTGTCCCTTAGGGGGCGGGAGGAGGTAGCTGCTGCCAGCATTACTAAGGAGGTTGATATGGGCAGGGTTGCCGGCCCTTTCCCTACACCCCCGTTCCCCAATCTTAAGGTGTCACCTTTGGGCTTGGTCCCCAAAAAAATCACCGGGCGAGTTTCGCCTGATTCATCATTTGTCTTATCCAGCCGGCCGATCGGTCAATGATGCTATCCCTGATGACCTTTGCTCAGTCAGGTATACATCTTTTGACCACGCGCTGCGCATGGTGCGCTCATGTGGCCCGGGTGCGCTGTTGGCCAAGTGCGA
The DNA here is from genome assembly GCA_035047305.1 of Bradypodion pumilum. Taxonomy (NCBI): domain Eukaryota; kingdom Metazoa; phylum Chordata; class Lepidosauria; order Squamata; family Chamaeleonidae; genus Bradypodion; species Bradypodion pumilum. Next base: position 384,927,328 of record JAWDJD010000003.1, read on the forward strand.
CATTAAGTCGGCGTTTCGCGTCTTGCCAGTGCACCCGGGCGATTTTGAGTTGCTGGGTTTCAAGTTCCGGGGTGAATATTACTTTGATAAGGCCATGCCTTTTGGCTGTTCCATATCATGCTCGGCTTTCGAGCGTTTTAGCATGTTCCTACAGTGGGCTTTTGTCCGCAGGTCAGGGTCCCGGTCTGTAGCCCATTACCTGGATGATTTTTTATTCGGGGGTGAACGGGGCTGGGACACGTGCACACGTCTCCTCAACACATTTCAGACGCTAATGGAGGAACTCGGTGTCCCTTTAGCGCCCGAAAAGACCGAGGGCCCATCTACACAGCTAGTCTTCCTGGGGGTGGAGATTGACACGGTAGCGCAGGCTTCTAGGTTACCGGGGGATAAGGTGTCAAGGATTGTGGCCCTTATCTCGGACTTGCTTGCTAAACGCAAGGCGTCCCTGCGGGAACTGCAGGTGCTACATGGTCACCTCAATTTCGCTTGCAGGGTGGTCGCACCGGGCAGGGCGTTTGCTCGGCGCTTGTGCGACGCCATGGCAGGCTTATCTAGGCCCCACCATAGGGTTAGACTCACCCGGGGTATCAGGGCGGATATGTTTATCTGGCTCCAGTTCCTGAGGGAGTTCAATGGAGTATCATTTTGGAGGTCTGACCTCCTGGCTTCCCCTCGCTTTCAGATACAGTCTGATGCTTCAGGGTCCCTGGGTTATGGGATGTACTTCAATGGGAAGTGGGCCTATGGTGGGTGGCCACCAGCCTGGGCAGGCACGGGTCGCCTGCGTGATCTCACGTATCTGGAATTTTTCCCTATCCTGGGGGCTTTGATGCTATGGGGCGAGGAGTGGGCCAACTCGGTTGTCCATTTCTGGTGCGACAATGCGGCCGTTGTCCACATTGTCAACTCACAGACTTCCAAATCGCCCAGGGTCATGGACCTAGTGCGCCAGTTTGTGTTGCGCAGCCTGCGCCTCAACGTCCTCTTCAGGGCCAGGCATGTCCCGGGGGTCAATAATGATATCGCTGATGCTTTGTCCCGCCTGTAGATCTCCCGGTTCCGTGCCTTGGCCCCGGATGCGGAGGAATTTCCCTCGCCACTCCCGGACGAGATATGGACCATTGGCAAGGAGAGGTGAACCGGGCGATTGGCTTGTCACTGGCGCCACGCACGCGTAAGGTGTATCACCATGCATTCAATTCTTTCAGAGCCTTCTGTATCCAATCCCGGCTGCCAGAAACCTGGCCGATCCCAGTGACCCATGTACTTCAGTTCATGGTTTACCTGCATGCCCAGGGCCTTGCACCTCGCACCATAGCATCTAGGCTGTCAGCATTGGCTTTTATGGCCAAGGTGGGGGGTCATGTGGATAGTACCGCTGACTTCCGTGTGAGACATGTTTTGGAGGGGTGGGGGCGGGAGTGTGGGCGTTGCCCGGACGACCGCCACCCGATTTCCCCAGGGGTTCTTACCCAACTGGCCCGGGGCTGGCCTGGCCTCTGTTTTGATAGATATGAGGCAGCCCTATTTCATGCAGCCACAACGGTGGCATTTTTTGGAGCGCTCCGCATCAGCGAGCTTGTGATGCTGTCTAAGGCGGATGCAAGTCGTAGGGCACAGGAACTTGAGGATGTCTATGTTGCCAAAGACTGGGCTCAGTTGAGGATACACTCCTCTAAGACGGATCAGCATGGCGTAGGCAGTGGTGTGAGACTGCTACGGTGTTCTTTGGCAGACATCTGTCCGGTTGGTGCCCTACATGAGTTTATTGCACTGCGTGGCATGCACCATGGCCCGTTTTTCTGTCACCAAGATGGGTCTCCCCTTACTAAGTTTCAGTTTTGGAAGGTGACAGGCAAAGCGCTCGCCAGTGTAGGCCTCCCGGGGGCCCGTTACGGCACCCATTCGTTCAGAATAGGGGCGGCCTCCACTGCTGCTGCTTTTGGGTACTCCGGGGCTAAAATACGCAGCATGGGAAGGTGGGGTTCGCGGTGTTTTCAATTTTATGTCCGCCCTCTCCCACAGTGAGTACCAGCCTGGTCACCACATCTTTTCTCTCCCTCGTTTTTTCCCTTGACAGACCCTGGGTGTCGTATTACACCGGTGACAGTATGGCTGGTGGGCCATAGCTACGTGCACAGGGCAGCGCGTTACGCTGCGGCGACAGAGTGGGGACCCCGACTGGGACTGGGTGCATACGCAAGTCTCACATGGTATGGTAAGCCTGGGATGTTATGGCGGGAGCTGTTGCCTTTCCTTTTTTCAGGTCGGAATGCTGACCCGCCTGACATTCTCATCATACACCTTGGGGGCAATGATTTGGGCCAGGTCACCGGCTTATCGCTAAAGCATGCGATTTGCGGCGACCTCGCCTACTTGCATTACGTGTGGCCCGCCACCACCATTGTTTGGTCGGATGTGGTGCCGCGGCACACGTATAGGGGAGGGTTCGACCTCCCGGCCCTTGACCGGGCTAGACGCATGGTGAACAGGGCTGTGGCCCGGTTCATTGTCAGCAGGGGTTGGGGGAGGGTCAGCCCTCACCCCGCCATTAGTCTGCGAAATTATGACCTGTATGCAGGGGATGGGGTCCATCTGTCGCGAGGAGGTATGGACCTCCTGTTGGGTGATTGGCGAGCAGGCCTGTTGACCGAGCTGACGGTCTGGGGGGGGCCATCGAGCCTTCTTTGAAGCCCCTCCGTGTGGCGGGTAGCACTGGTAAGGTAAACATTATGACCCACAGGTATCCGGCAAGTTCGCAATTGGCTGGACAACACTAGACAGGCATAAGTTGGTTAAACGTTGTCCGGTCAACGACGAACTAGGCGACGGGGTGATGGCTATAGCTAGACAGCATGCATCACCCCGTGATTTTACGGATACGCGTCAGAGGGTGGGGTCATTAGTTAGATATTGACTACGGTCAACAATTTGTTTGTTGTCAACAAACAAATTGATACAAATAGATACATTGTAGCAATTGCCGTGGGCAATTTTGGGTGGTACCTTACCAGTGTTACTTCGGCCTGCTTGCCTTAAGAATTATGATTGGTCAATTACCAATAGAAATTTATAATTCGGACTAGGGCATGAATCAATAAATGTGGCCCAATGCCGTTATCCACTTTTACCAGTGTCTGAGTCCTTTATTGGGGGGTGCGCCTGCAATTATGGCTACTCCATTTCTTCTAAGGTTTTCCTGTCCACAGTAGTAGATATGATGGTTTCCTGAGCTGAAACACTGGTGTTATTTCCTTTTCTTGCAATATGTCTTTGATATCATCTCTCTACCTTCCTCACGGTCTGTGTCCTTCTTCTCTTTCCACATATGATGCTTTGAAAGGTACAGAATCCCAAGACATTCTCTCCAAATGACCAAACCACATTATTGGTTGTCTCTGCATTATATTTTAAATTTGGTTCTATTCCAATTCTTTCCCTTATAATCTCATTCCTGATTTCATCCCTTCTAGCCACTCCAGAAGCCTTCCTCAGACATCTCATTTCTGTGGTGACCTACTTTCATTGCTGTTTTGTTGTAAGTCTCCATGTTTAGCACTAGTAACATAAGATGGGAAGGATTATGCTTTTTATGAGGTATTTCTTTGTGTTGGTCTAAAAATGAGTGAAAAATACATACAATATTGGTAATTACATGAAAACCTTGCGTTTGGTTTAGCTGTCACTCTGTACTGCAGTTTGAAATCAGTGAGAAAGGGAAGGGCTTTCCAGTAGCCAACAAGTCCGTGCTTTCTGCCCTGGTACCTCATTCTCCCTGTTTTAGCCTTTTTTGGGGGTGGGGGGCAAATGTGCCATTCAGATGTTCCTTCTACCAGTGAGCACATGAAGGTACAATTCTGGTTATAATAACAATGCATGACTCCCGGTTCGTTTCAATTATGTCTTCATTTCTCCATTGTTATGTTTTGGCTTCTCAACGGGATCAGTATTTCCTCAGCCTGCATGAACATTTTGCACACATTTCCCCTTCCAGAACATATGTTCGCACAATTAGTTAAAATGCCCACGTTCTACACACTTTCAAATTGACTCTTTCTTCCTTTTGCTCATTGCATTGCATTGCAATGCAAGTTTGGAAAGAGAAAAGAAGGATATCTGAGATTAAACAAAACAGAACAGCAAAAAAAAAAAAAAGGGACGAAAAACTTTTGTGCCACCTTAAAGACTAACTCCTATATTTATATGTGAGCTTTCATGGACCAAGTCCGCTTCATTAGAAAAGGAGCAGAGCCACAGCCTACAAAAAATACCCCGTAGAATGAAAATTGAGAAATAAAAATACATGCCCCATGGCAGAAGAAAGTCTATGTGGACTCAACTAATAGCTGTTAATTCCTATATAGCCATGATGGTGGACCCTGGCACTCCAGGTGTTCTTGAACTTCAATTCCCAGAAGCCCAAGGCTCTGTAAATCCATCTGAACTATGTACATGCAGTAAACCCATTCAGGTGGATTCACAGAGACTTGGGCTTCCGGGAATTTTTATTTATTTATTTAAATTTATATGCCGCCCCCTCACCCCAGGGCGGCTCTGGGCAACTCACAACAAGTATAAAACATATAAAATCATCCCATAAAATCTGCTTCCAGAGCAGAGGCGAGACATGGGCATAACGATCGCACCCCACCAGTACCCGGGCAGCCACATTCTGGACCAGCTGCAGCCTCCGAATGGTCGTCAAGGGCAGCCCCATGTAGAGCGCATTGCAGTAATCCAGTCTGGAAGTGACCAGAGCATGTGTGGCCGTGAGCAAGGAGTCCCAATCCAGGAGTGGGCACAACTGGCAAATTACACGGAGTTGTGCAAAAGCCCTCGTGGCCGCGGCTGCCACCTGTTCTTCTAGCAGCAGTCGTGAGTCCAGGAGGACCCCCAAGTTGTGCACTGGGTCTGTCTGGGGCAGAATAGCCCCATCCAAGACCAAGGATGGCAGCTCCCAGGATAACGCAGGACCCCAGATTGAAGTTCAAGAACACCTGGAGGGCCACCACGGCTATATAGCCCTCGGCCCCAGTCTGTGCAGCATACATTTTGCTTTTTGCCTCCTAATCCCAGCCCATGACCCCATTTACCAGAGATCAACTGGACCACTCGTAATGGTGAAATCACTTCACCAAAGTGCCATTTTGCCTCTGCAGCTGAATGGATGGGTAGAAGCCACATGGAGAGACAGTTAATTTAGGACATCTGGCTTGTGGAGATCAAAATTGCTGAAGCATCATAAGGCCACCCAGATGAGCCTTGATTTATTTATTTTAAAGCCATTTGGCGCTTCCATGAAGGCGATTCCTTCCACCTCAAAGGGAAGCGGTTTCAGAATCAGCAGACATTTGCGTTTAATTCCTCCACTGAACCATTTGTCAAATCTCAGCCTCTCCTCTCCCAAGAAGCTCCATTTTGGAGCTTGGCCATCCTCTAAGTATTCCAGTTCTTTTAAGGTCTCTATGGGAGTAACATGCATTCCTTGGGCTGCACATGGCACTCTCAGGGCATCATGTCTGGCTGTTTGGCACTCCTGGGTCCCCATTCTAGGAAGGGACAACTCTACCATGTTTTGAGACACCCTCCTCGGTAAAACCCAAGATCATGGCTTTCCAGCCCCATCCATTGCTCCCTGGCAAATAGAAGAGGATGAACGGGAAGCAGTGACAGACTCGACCTTCTTGGGATCTAAGATCACTGCAGCCATGAAATAAAAAGACGCTTACTCCTTTGGGAGGCAAGCTATGGCAAACCTAGGCAGCATAATATAATAATTTCGTGTCAGAAATTATTCTGGGTTGAAAGGGACGCCCAAATGAGGCTCCTTTCATGTCCCCAAGATCCCCCCCCCTATTTATCTACATGCAATTTCTTGCTTTTGCTCGGCTAGATTGGCAGGAGCTGGGACAGAGACAAGAGCTCAAACTGTCATGAAGTACCTGGGTCTTGAACTGCTGACTTGCCAGCCTTCCAGCTAACAAGGTGAGCTTCTTAACCACCGAGTTACCACAGCCCCAGTAGTGTTGTGTATGTACAATGCTGTTTCATATGAATGTACAATGTTGCTTTAAGAAATGTATGAATGTAACCCAGCCACAATCACAATGTAACCCAGCTGTTAAAGGAACGCGAGCAAGCTGCCTATAGAGGGCAGCTGCGAGTGTTCAACTCACATGGTCATCAGCCCTCAAATCACCTGCAGCCGCGGGAACTTCCCGCAGCAAACAACTACTACTGATCCACCACCGAAGATGGGCATGACCCGGATGACGTCACGCCGGTAGCGGCCAATGAGCTACCATGCAGCCAAGTTCAAATGTGTTGTACCACTGTATATAATGTGAGATATCTCCGCCATTACCACATGTTCGTTCTGATCATCAACCAATAAACCTGTGTTAGTCCATACTGCGACTCCTTCTATGTCTCCTGGAACAGACACTAAATTGGCGACGAAGGTGGGATTGATGGTGAATCCCAAGGTCAAGGCGTACCAGTTCGATGTGAGCGAGCCCGAACAATGGGAGCTCTACGAGTGCCAGTTTCGGCACGCGATGGAAGCCGCGGGCGTCGACGACGACGTGAAGATGCGCTCCCACTTCCTGGCCCAAGTGGGGCCGGCCACGCTGCGGATCCTGATGACCCTGGTGGCCCCCCAGAAGGTAGACGAGGTCCCCATCGACCGTATCCTGGAGAGACTGGGTGAGCATTTCCAGCCGCCCGTCTCGATCTTCCCAGCACGGGTCACGTTCCACAGGCGAGACCAGCGACCGGGTGAATCTGTGTCCGCCTATGCGGCGGCCCTCAGGCTTGCAGCGGTCCACTGCCAGTGGGATGACCTGGACCAGGCCCTCCGTGACCGCATGTTGTGTGGTCTGAGGGACGAGGAGCTGCAGAGGAGGCTGATGACCCGCGACCAACGCCTTACGTTCAACGAGGTGCTGCGGGAGGCCCAAGCAGCCGAGGAGGCCAGGAGCGGGGTGAGGCTGTTCAAGTCCCGAGGGGCCGCGTCCGAGCGGGCCAAGTCACCAGTACAGGCGGCCCGGCGGACACCAGCGAAGACGGCCTGGCGGGCCCCCAAGCCGCCCGCCGGCACACCAACGTCGTCCGAGGAGTCGTCCACAACAGCGGACCCCTACTCCAGCGAGGACGACGACGTCCAGAGGATCAAGAAGCGTGGTGAGAAGCGGCAGTCCCGAGAACGGCAGGACCGCCGTTGCGACGGTTGTGGGGCGCCCCACGACCGCACGAGGTGCCCGTTTCAAAAGGCCGAGTGTCACAACTGCGGCCGAAAGGGGCACATCGCCCGAGTATGCAGGCGCGGGCGAGTCAAGGACAAGAGGAGTTCCAGCCATCCCCAGACGCACTAGCGGAAGGCGACCGGCAGCAGGAAGGTAGCAGCCAGCTACGATGAGGAAGGCGTGAACTGCGTGGGTCTGGAGCACCGGCGGTTTTTCGTAGAGGTACTGTTGCAAGGGGTCCCAGTGAGGATGGAGATAGACTCGGGGTCATCTTATTCCATCCTGTCCCAAAAAGAGTTCATGCGTATTCCCCCAGACAAGCGGCCCAAACTGCGGGCCATGAGGTCACACCTTCGGGACGTGCAGGGAAACGGGATCCCAGTGTTGGGGGTGGGGAACTTCAAGGTGAAGTTCAAGGGCTACTCTGAGAAACTGCCCTTAGTGGTCCTCAAAGGGGGGAGGTGCTGCCTTTTGGGCAGTGGTTTGCTCCCCTGGGAATCGAACTGTCCGGCATTAACGCCATCGAGACCGACCCAATGCGGGATGTGTGCAACGCGCACCCGGACGTTTTCAAGAAGGGGCTCGGGAAATACAAGGGGCCCCCGGTTTCCTTCGAGCTGGACCCAGAAATCCGGCCCATCCGCCTCAAACCAAGGAGGGTGCCTTTCGCCCTAAAGGACAAGATCGAGGCGGAACTGGACAAATTGGTGGGGCAGGGGATTTTGGTTCCAGTTGACTCGGCGGAGTGGGAAACGCCGATTGTTACAGCCCTCAAGTCGAACGGGGAAGTCAGGATTTGTGCAGACTATAAATGTACCATTAACAAGGCCATTCGGCCAAACGCATATCCAGTGCCCGTGGTCAGCCACTTGCTGGCCACGTTACATGGGGGGAAGTGTTTCGCCAAGTTAGATCTGGCTCAGGCGTATCAGCAGCTCTCTGTAACCCCGGCTGCTGCCGCCGAGCAAACGATAGTGACGCACAAGGGGGCGTTTAAGGTAACGCGCCTTCAGTTTGGCGTGAATTCGGCCCCCGGAATTTTCAAATCTCTCGTGGAACGCCTTTTAAAGGGGCTTCCAGGCGTCCTCCCATACTTCGACGACGTGTTGATAACGGCGGGGAGCGAATTAGAGTTGGCAAAGAGGCTAGATGGGGTCCTTTCAGTGTTCGAGAGGGCAGGCCTTCGACTGAGGAGGGACAAATGTGTATTCTTTGCGAGGGAGGTTGAGTTTCTAGGCTTTAAGGTAACCCCGGACGGGATCAAACCCTCTGAGTCAAAGGTTGCAGCCGTGAAGAACGCCCCTCGCCCCACCGCAATACCGGAGCTACAGTCATTTCTAGGGCTCCTAAATTTTTATCATACCTTCCTGCCTCGGAAGGCATCGGTCGCGGAGCCACTGCACGCGCTGCTCAAAAAGGACCCGGCTTGGCGGTGGGGGGACAGGCAGGAGAGAGCATTCAAGGAGCTTAAGTCACTCCTGTCTTCGGACGCTGTCCTGACCCATTTCGACCCGAAAAAACCAGTGGTTTTAGTCTGTGATGCGTCCCCAGTGGGGGTGGGGGCGGTCCTGTGCCACGTGTTGGAAAGCGGGAGGGAAGCCCCGGTAGCGTACTACTCTAGGTCCCTCTCAAAGGCCGAGCACAATTACGCGCAAACTGATAGGGAGGCCCTAGCCATCATCGCCGGAACGAAAAAGTTCCATGACTTTTTATACGGCCGCGAGTTTACGGTGGTGACCGATCACAAACCACTTTTGGGGATCTTCACTACCGGCAAACCCACACCGCAAATACTATCCCCCAGAATGCTGCGTTGGGCCATTTTCCTCAACGCCTACCAGTATGAGCTGGTCTATCACCCAGGGAAGGAGATCTCCCATGCGGACGCACTGTCCCGATCTCCCCTCCCAAGTGTAGGGGACCCCACATGCGAGGTAGAGCAGGATCACCAAGTCCTACTGATCGAGTCTCTCGACTTACCCCCCATTGTCCCGGCCGACCTCGCCAAAGCCACGGCGGCCGACAAGATGCTGGCCCAAGTTAGTTCCTGGGTTAGGAAGGGCTGGCCCACAACTCCCCCCGATGAAGAGTTCAGACCATTTTTTAGGCGCAGAGCAGAGCTGTCGCTGGAAAGGGGCTGCTTACTCTGGGGCCAGCGAGTGGTTATCCCAGAGAAGCTGAGGGCCAAGGTACTGAGACTATTGCACACCAGTCACCCCGGGATCGTGCGCTCCAAGGCTCTGGCCAGGAGTTTCTTTTGGTGGCCCCAGATAGACGGGGACATAGAGCGTTTAGTGGGCACGTGCGAGAGCTGCCAGGGCTCTCGGCCCGAGGAGTCCCGGTTGCCCCATAGGGAATGGGGTACGGCCCGCGGGCCATGGTCCCGGATCCATGTCGACTTCGCTGGCCCTTTTCACGGGTCCATGTTTCTATTGGTAGTTGACTCCTATTCCAAGTGGTTGGAGGTAATCCCTATGAACAGCACCACCTCCGCCGCAACCATCAAGCAGTTGCGCAAGCTTTTTGCCTGTTTCGGCCTGCCAGACGTCCTTGTTAGCGATAACGCTAGTACCTTCATGTCTGCAGACTTCAAGACGTTTATGGAGCGGAACGCCATCAGGCACATCACCGCTGCCCCGTTTCACCCTGCCACAAACGGTCAGGTAGAGCGCCAAGTGCGCACTACGAAAGACGCACTGCGGCGCATGGGTCCCGGTGAGTTGAACCTGCACTTGTGCCAGTTCCTCATCTGCTACAGGACAACCCCCTTAGCTTCAGGATTTTCCCCAGCCGAACTCCTCATGAGGAGGCGTCCGGTAACACTTTTTGACCGGATGGATCCGTCCAGGGTGGAGGATGAAGGGAGAAACATAAATATAGGGGGAGGGAGCTCCAAAAGTTTTTCGGCAGGGGACCCGGTTCACTGCAGGAACTACGCGGCATCAGGGCTGGCGTGGGTCCCAGGGACAGTCATCGAGCAGACGGGACCAGTGTCCTACAGGGTTGAGACTAGCTCTGGTCTACTCTGGAGGAGGCACGCCGACCAACTCAGAAAGTGGGTCACTAGTGAAGGGGATTCAGCGTTAGGGTCCTCTCCCACCCGCATTACCCAAGGGGGAGACACGGCGGAAACCGGGGATACAAATGCATATCCTCGGTTCTCAGCCACAGAGGAGGATACTTTGAAAGAGAGGGATCAGTTTGATGATTATGAGTTACGGTACCAGGGGGGTGTAGCGGAGTGGTCCCCCACCCGTCCTAGCGAGAAGAGGGGTTTCAGTTCAGCCCCTGGTACCTCCAGTCCCCCCCAGTCCTTTTGTGTTAGAATATACCATAGCTCCAGCTCCCCGGAGACCAACACCCCCAAGGCAGGCATCGGAGGGGAGCCCACCCACCGCAGTCCCCGGAACTCCCAGGCAGGGAACGGGGGGTGGCGAGGCCACGAGGGTCTCTTCGTCGGTCCCGAGATTCGTGCTGGGGGGGACCCCTAGCTCCTCAAGCAGTAGGCAGGAGTTCACTTCCCAACTGTTCATTCCATTCCCTTCCCCCAATGCAAGGTTACCACAGAGCCCACACCGAGCCACTAACGAGTCCCCCCTTTCCATTGCAGGACAGGACTCCGCAGAGCCAGGCTCCCCTGTATTAAGCCAAGCGGCCGCGCGCCCCAGGCGCACGTGCGGCAAGCCACAATGGTTGAGGGACTTCGTCCCATCCTAGGGGGGAGGGATGTTGTGTATGTACAATGCTGCTTCATATGAATGTACAATGTTGCTTTAAGAAATGTATGAATGTAACCCAGCCACAATCACAATGTAACCCAGCTGTTAAAGGAACGCGAGCAAGCTGCCTATAGAGGGCAGCTGCGAGTGTTCAACTCACATGGTCATCATCCCTCAAATCACCTGCAGCCGCGGGAACTTCCCGCAGCAAACAACTACTACTGATCCACCACCGAAGATGGGTGTGACCCGGATGACGTCACGCCGGTAGCGGCCAATGAGCTACCATGCAGCCAAGTTCAAATGTGTTGTACCACTGAATATAATGTGAGATATCTCCGCCATTACCACATGTTCGTTCTGATCATCAACCAATAAACCTGTGTTACTCCATACTGCGACTCCTTCTATGTCTCCTGGAACAGACACTAAAAGTAGACAGCATAATAAAAACTAGAGATATCACCCTGCCAACAAAAGTTTGCATACTTAAAGCGATGGTCTTCCCAGTAGTCATGTATGGCTGTGAGAGCTGGACCACAAGGAAGACTGAGTGCAGAAGAATAGACACCTTTGTACTCTGTGGTGCTGGAGGAGATTCTTGAGAGTCCCCTGGACTGCAAGGAGATCAAATCAGTCGATCCTAAAGGAAATCCACCCTGACTCCTCCTTGGAAGGGCAAATACTGAAGCTCAAGCTCAAGGACTTTGGCCACCAAATGAGAAGAGCGGACTCACTCGAGAAGGCAAACAGGGTGTGGGGTGGAAGACAGGGGCATCTTCCCTTGTAATTCCCAAAACAAGCTTTCTGCCCTCAGGGGAGGGGCAGTTTAGTGTATGGGAGCACAGGCTTTAGGACACAACAGGCAGGTAGGGCGATCTTTGCTGATCTTCTATAATAGATCAATTCCTGGCCCAGTTCCGTTCCTATCTGTTGCCGCCAGCTGTCCCAAGGACGACGCCAGGCTGCACAGATACTAAACAGGCAGCCAGTGGGTCATTGCTCACCACACTGTCATAGCCTGGCGCCTTAGAGACAAGCTGGCTTCTTCCCCAGGGCACCACACTCACTGCCATTTGCCTTTGATGTCTGGAGCCACTGGAGCAATCATGCTTCTGAGTATATGCTGCCTGCCTCCTTCCCCAACATCTGGTAACCACTACTAGCCCTTTCTTGGTGTGGGGCAGTGATGTGAACCTTGGCACTCCAGGTGTTCTTGGACTTCAGTTCCCAGAAGCCCAAGTCTCTGTGAATCCACACAAATGGGTTTACTATGGCACCCCAGGTGTTCTTGGACTTCAATTCCCAAAAGCCCAAGTCTCTGAATCCACACGAATGGGTTTACTGCGGTAAACCCAATCCGTGTGGATTCACAGAGACTTGGGCTTCTGGGAATTGAAGTCCAAGAACATCTGGAGTGCCAAGGTTTGCCATCACAGGTCTGGGGTATATCTTCCATCCCTGATGAGAGAGAGCAGAGGCCTTGTGGCCACATTCAGTCTCCAACCCTCAAGGAGCCACAGAGGTCCATGCAAGGGAAATCTAGTTGCCCAAGTGAGCAAAAATACCAGATATTGGCTCAAAGGGTCATGAAACTTTGCATGTTCCAAAGCTTGGCAAAGTCCCAGTGGAAATGGTATTTGGGGGATTCTAGGAACTGTAGTCTTAAGAAGCAACATTGCTAAATTCTGATATTTTTTACATGGTTGCAAAGGATTCTGGGCTGAAGGACCTGAACAGGCATTATCTGTTTAGAAAAAGGTACAGTATTGTTTATACCAGCCCCCTGCCATCCCATGGAAAGCCTTGAATCAAGTAGCACCTCCAGATTACACCACCCCCCCTCATTCAAAAGGAAGGAGACACCCCTCACATTAAGGGAAATTCCCCCGACCTGAGACAGATTGCTCCCTATCAGTGTGACCTTCCATCTTATTCAGATTCAGCCTAATTCTCCTCCATAACTGACCCTAGGCAAGTATTCAAGGTCTGGATGGCATCATCTGCTGATGTGGAAAAGGATAGAGTTGTAGATCATCATCAGCATACTGGTGAAAGCACACTCCAAATCTCCTGATGACTCCTCCCAATGGCCTTATGTAGATGTTGAACAGCATTGGGGAGATAGTCGCACCCTGGGGTACCCGATATTGTTGCACCCAAGGGTCTGACAGTTCCTTCCCTGGACATGACCCTCATGAAAGGACCGGAGCCACCTCAAGGCTTGGCCATCAATCCCCAACTCTTGAGAGTGTATGCAAGAGGACACCATGGTTGATGCTATCAAAGAGAATCCCTTTTTGACTCTGCATGTGCTCTTAAGCAGAGCTGCTGCTGAGGAGAGCCAAACAAAGGAAGTGAGCACTGGTAAGTTTTGCAGTTGAAGTAGAGCTGCTTTAGAGGCCCGTGCGCCGTTAGGCGCACGAGATTTCAAACTAACAGCAAAGGAAGAATATAGTCTTACTAGGTAGAAAGGTAGTAAATGTGTACATTTTTGAGGCCCAGAATACTGCACTTGTTAAAATGGATTCTGAGGGAACAGCTGTAGTTACCTGCAATACTTGTGCCATGTTTGTGTTCTTGCCAAAGCATATGGAGAACTACACTTGCAGCAAGTGCAAGCTGGTTGCACTACTAGAAGAGAAGGTCCAGCAGCTAGAGGCATGCATATCTAACCATCTGAGGTTTCCCCAGATGTTACCGACTAAAACTGACCCAAGAAACATGGACCAGATGGTACATTAGGCATTTCCATCCCCTTCCAGGGTTTTCTAAGCAGAGAGTACTCAGAAGTGGGCTACCCTTATTTTCTTCTGGGGCCATCCTGATACTGGCAAATTGGCCAATGCCAACACAGGCTGACTCTTCTGGAATGCAAAGTGGGGAACTCAACTCCCAACATCTAGAACCAAATGCCTAACTCCCAGCAAGCCCAGAGGAGCCTTTAGTCCACTACAGTATTTGAAGCTCTGTGGATTCGCTGCATCCAGATTCACTTTACTGTTGATCACTGCAAAATACATCGCCTTGTTGGGGTAATTCTTTGGTTCTTGCATGATTCTGCGGGCCATGTTAACTCCGTGACAGCCCTGGGACACCGACAGCGAGGCGAAACGCATTGGATGATGGAGTTCTATGATAGAAAAACCTGTTTTTCATGCCTTTTTCATGCCACTGTTATCGATCTAGTGCAATTTCAAAGGCCTGTTCTGGACAGGAAAGTCTGATTTACAGACTGTCACTCAAGCTTCCACTACTTCTGATCTTACACAATTCCATATAAGACCTGAAAGCAATGCCGGTTTCCATTTTTTACTCCGCTGTGATTTCAGCACCCATGTCCCCACCTTGCCAAGAGCCATCACGTGGCACAAAAAGGCAGGTGTTTTTGCAATGTTACTTAGTCTGATGTTAGCTGTCCAGTTAAGATTACTGTAGGTGGCCCTGTGGTTACTTTACCTTTCTGTTTATGCCAGGCAAGGGGCAGGTCAGGGTCTTATTCTAGCTAACCAAATCCTCAGATTTTACTATTTATTCTTTTTTTTCTTCAATTGAGGCATGAATGCTATTCTTTCAATACCTCCACCAGGCTTCCACATGGGAGCTCAGTTTACCTCCCAAAGACCAGTCACAAAATAAAAACAAGGGTGATTTCCAACATGCAGAGTCAGGCAAGCTCATGCCCGGGTGATCATACCTCTTGAAAGGAGTTTTGCTTCTAATCCCAGGCTAACTAACTGTGCTGATTCATTTGTGCCTTCCTCTCTCATGGGATGACTAAAATTCCCTTGTGAACTATTATTATCAGCCAATTCTTCTTCTTCTTCTTCTTCTTCTTCTTCTTCTTCTTCTTCTTCTGTCATAGCCATATCTGAATATTGGCGATCCTCATGGCGATCAGCCATGAAGACTGTCCTGAGAGTATAATGCAGTGGCTCTTCATCTGCATTGCAGCATGACACCCATAGTACCACTGATCGAGTTCCGTGAGTCACTTTCTGGTCCTGAGCCCTTTTGGCACACAAAGTCCTCCTCAGCCCCAGGCCAGGATGGATGGAACTGCTTCCTTCCATCAAGATGGATTCAAGTGGGATTTCTCCTCCTCCTCCTCATCTCCTTCTCTCTTCTTCACTTCCTCTTTTACTCCATTGGGTGTCAAGGGATGTGCAAGATTTTTGTTTGGGCACTTCTTGGTGTTCTTTGGTGTTCTTGTCATGTTTCTTTGATGTCCTCCCTCCACCTTCCTCCGGATCTGCCTCGTGGTCTTTCTCTCCTTCTCCACTTTCCACATAGGATGGCTTGTATGGTATGGAATCCCAAGACCTTCTCTCCAAATGGGCAAACCACTTTGTTTCCTGTCCCAGCCTCTGCCTCTCGGCGTTCCCTCAATGCTCTCAACTGAGTGTCTCGAGGGATCCGAAGCATCTACTTGGAAAAAATTAGTGTGTTCAAAACAGGTCAATCTCCTGAATACTAAAATACTACTATTAATAATAATTAGCAAAGAGGTGCTTGTTCTCTTGGGATTTCTCAGTTTTATGAGGGACCAAAGACAACGTTTATGTAAGGGACCAAAGACAACGAAACAGCCGAAGGGTTGGCTTAACACAGGTTTATTGCATGATGATCCGGAGGAACATGTGGTAATGGCGGATGGGTAGCTCAATATATACAGCTGGCTATACATTTGAAAGTGGCTCGTCGACAGACTATTGGTTGCTGCCTGCGTGACGTCGTAGAAGGTCACGCCCTTCTTGTCCAGGTGAAGAGGTGGCGGGAATCTTCCCGCGCTGCTGATCCAGGTGAATCTGAGCCAAGAGAGCTGGACGCTCGCTATTGCCATCTAGTGGTCACTAGCTCGCGCCCCCTTATCAGGTTTACATTGATACAGCTGAAGGTTATAATGTTGCACCCAGAAAGGTTACATTGTTACCACATGGCTAAGGTATATTGTTAAAGGCACAGCTTTACAGAACACAACATCCCTCCCCCCTAGGATGAGACGAAGTCTCTCAGCCAAGATGGCTTGTTGCATGTGCGTTTGGGCCGTGAAGAGGGCTGCCCCCCCCGGGGGCGTTATTGCTTCTTTGTTCCCTGGTCCCTTGTCCTGAAATGGGAGAGGGAGACTCGTTAGTGGCTTGCCGCGGTTTGGCGGCCTTAGGGGAAGGGAAGAACTCCATTGTGGGCAGACCGGGGGCAATCGGGGCTAACGAAAAACCCCTCTTCTCGTTTGGACGGGTGGGGGACCACTCCGAAAAACTCCCCCGGTTCTGAAAATCAAATTCTAACTCAGTTGGGGTATCCGCATTTGTGGGGGAATTCCGCGAGATATGTATGGGGTCGGGTTCCTCCTCCTCAGAAAGATCCCCTAGGATATCTACGAGAACATCCTCCTCCCCCCTTGGTGGGGACCCGCGGCCCCCTTTCCCTCCCCCTTGGGCTGAACGGGTGGGGGAGAACCCTAACGCTGATTTTTTCTCTGTTTGGTCTGTGCCCTGCTCATCGGAGACCCTGCGTCGGAGCTGGTCCGCGTGCCGCCTCCACAGTAGCCCTGTGCTGGTTTCCACGCGGTACGACACGGGGCCGGTTTGCTCCACAACTACGCCCGGTACCCAGGCTGGGCCCGCGCTGGCGTAATTCCTGCAATGCACGCATAAAACTGTAAGGGACCAAAGACAACACTCTCTTCCAGCAACACAAGAGGCGACTTTACACATGGACATCACCAGATGGCCAACACCGAAACCAGATTGACTACATACTCTGCAGCCAAAGATGGAGAACCTCCATACAGTCAGCAAAAACAAGACCTGGAGCAGACTGTGGCTCAGATCACAACCTACTGATCGCAAAATTCAGGCTTAGACTAAAGAAAATAGGGAAAACACAGAGACCAGAAAGATATCACCTAGACAGCATCCCTAAAGAATACACGGTGGAGGTGATGAACAGATTCAATGGCTTAGACTCAATAGATAGAGTGCCAGAAGAATTATGGACAGAGATGAGGGACATCATGCAGGAAGCAGCAAAGAAAACCATACCAAAAGAAAAGAAGAGTAAGAAAGCAAAGTGGTTGTCTGATGAGGCTCTTAAAATAGCAGAGGAAAGAAGGAACGCAAAGGTCAAAGGAGAAAGGAAAAAATACAATCATTTGAACACAGAATTTCAAAGAAAAGCAAGGAGAGATAAGGAAAACTACCTAAAAGAACAGTGCAGAGAAATGGAGGAAAACAACAAAAGAGGCAGAACCAGAGATCTTTTCAAAAAAATTGGGGAAATCAAGGGAACATTTAAAGCAAAAATGACCATGATAAGGGACAAAGAAGGAAAGGAGCTAGCTGATGCAGAAGAGATTAAGAAAAGATGGAAAGAGTACACAGAGGAACTCTACAAAAAGGACCTCAACACTCCTGACAATCACAATGATGAAGAAGTAGAACTTGAGCCAGACATCCTGGAGAGCGAAGTCATAAAGGCCCTAAAGAGCACTGCAAACAACAAAGCTAGTGGAGATGATGGTATCCCAGTTGAATTTTTCAAAGCGCTAAAAGATGACGGCGTCAAATTACTGCATTCAATATGCCAGCAGATTTGGAAAACAAAACAATGGCCACAGGACTGGAAAAGATCAGTATACGTTCCAATCCCAAAAAAGGGCAATGCCAAAGAATGTTCAAATTATCGAACAATCGCGCTCATCCCACACGCTAGTAAGGTGATGCTCAAGATAATACAGGATAGACTTCAGCAGCATGTGGAGAGAGAATTACCAGAGGTGCAGGCTGGTTTCAGAAGAGGCAGGGGGACTAGAGACCACATTGCCAACATACGCTGGATCATGGAGAAAACAAAGGAATACCAGAAACAAGTTTACTTTTGTTTCATTGACTACACTAAGGCATTTGACTGTGTGGACCACAACAAGATGTGGCAAGTAATTAAAGAGATGGGAATACCAGAGCACCTCATATGCCTCCTGAGAAATCTGTACATGAACCAAGAAGCAACAGTTAGGACAGAACATGGGATGACAGAGTGGTTTGGAATAGGAAAAGGAGTAAGACAAGGCTGCATTTTATCACCATGCCTATTCAACCTATACACAGAGCACATAATGCGCAGTGCAGGGATGGAGGAATCACAATATGGGATTAAAATCGCTGGGAGAAACATCAACAATCTGAGATATGCAGACGATACCACCCTAATGGCAGAAAGTGAGGAAGACCTAAAGAATCTCTTGATTGGGCTGAAGGAGGAGAGTGCAAAAGCTGGCTTGAGACTCAATATCAAGAAAACCAAGGTAATGGCAACAGGCCCAATCAGTTCCTGGAAAATAGATGGGGAAGAAGTAGAAGCAGTGACAGATTTTACTTTCTTAGGATCAAAGATCACTGCAGATGGGGATTGTAGCCATGAAATAAAAAGGCGACTGATTCTTGGGAGACAAGCGATGCGA
The DNA here is from genome assembly GCA_035047305.1 of Bradypodion pumilum. Lineage (NCBI taxonomy): Eukaryota > Metazoa > Chordata > Lepidosauria > Squamata > Chamaeleonidae > Bradypodion > Bradypodion pumilum. Next base: position 384,945,756 of record JAWDJD010000003.1, read on the forward strand.
AACATGGGGAACATAGTGAAAAGCAGAGACATTACATTGCAAACAAAAATTAGAATAGTCAAAGCAATGGTTTTCCCAGTAGTAATGTATGGATGTGAGAGCTGGACAATTAGGAAGGCTGAACGCAGAAGAATAGATGCCTTTGAAATGTGGTGTTGGAGGAGGGTTTTGAGAGTCCCCTGGACAGCGAGGAGAACAAATAGGTCAATCTTAGAAGAAATTAACCCTGACTGCTCATTGGAAGGTCAAATAGTAAAGATGAAGCTAAAATACTTTGGACATCAAATGAGAAGGGGGGATTCACTTGAGAAGGCATTGATGTTGGGAAAGGTGGAGGGCAAAAGAAGAAGGGGGAGGCCAAGGATGAGATGGATAGATGGTATTGTAGACACAATGGGCACAGAGCTGGGAGGGCTGAGGGGGATGGTGGAGGACAGAGGCGCTTGGAGAACAATGGTCCATAGGGTCGCAAAGGGTCGGAACCGACTGTGCGACTGAACAACAACATGAGAGGTATTACAAAAGCAAGAGATTACAGTGGCTTAGTGGTTAAGACACTGAACATGACGACTGGGGAGGCTGTTTATGATGCGCTCTTCTGCTTTACATCTGACTCTGACTGCAAAGAGGAATAAAGGGTTAATGGAGGGTTGAGGGGGAGCCAGATGTTGAATACTGATTTAGCAAAGAGATGCTGCCATCTAGAGGTACACAATCCTTTCCAGGGGTTCCTAGATAGAAAACACACAGATTTACCATCCTCTTCCTCTGGGGCGAGCTTTTGGGGTTCCATACCACACAAGGTGACTGCAGTGGCTTAGTGGTTAAGATGATGAACTTGACGACTGGAAGGTCTGCAGGTCAGCAGTTTGAGACCTGAGTGCTGCACGACGGAGCGAGCTCCCATCTCTGTCCCAGCTCATGTCAACCTAGCAGTTTGAAAGCAAGAAATTGCAAGTAGATAAGTGGGCACAGAGCTGAGTGGGTTGAGGAGGATGGTAGAGGACAGAGGTGCCTGGCGGGCAATGGTCCATGGGGTCGCAAAGGGTCGGAATCGACTGTGCAACTGAACAACAAAAATAGGTCCCACTTCGGTGGGAAAGGTAACAGCATTAATCATGCCTGCCACGGAAACGTCTGCAGATGCAGACAGCACTGGCTGTTTGGCTATAAACAGATATGAGCACTGAACCCTAGAGTCGGATACGACTGGCTTTGGAGCAAGGGAGATCTTTATGTTTACTCTTACCATGCAAGGCATCATATGTGGAAAGAGGAGAAGGACAAAGAGCACGAGGCAGACCCAGAGGGAAGTGGAGAGTGAACACCAAAGAAATATTACAAGAATACCAGTGGCTAAGACGCTGACTGGGAGGCGGAAGGTCAACAGTTTGATTCCCAAGTACTGCATGACGGAGTGAGCTTCCATCTTTGTCCCAGCTCCTGCCAACCTAGCAGTTCGAAAGCAAGACATTGCAAGTAGATAAATAGGGACCACTTCGGTGGGAATGGTAAACAGCGTTCCGTGCGCTCCGAAGTCTAGTCATGCCTGCCACATGACCATGGAAACGTCTGCAGAAGCAGACGGCTTTGAAACAGAGATGAGCACTGAACCCTAGAGTCGGATACGACTGGCTTTCGAGCAAGAGACACCTTACCAAATAACACCAGTGGAGGCTGCTAGAAGTGCCAGAACAAGAACCTTGTATCTGCCTCGACACCTGATGGGGTAAAAGAGGAAGTAAAGAAGAGAGGGGGGAGAGAAGAGGAAGTATGGGAGAAAGTCCTGTTTATGTGCTTTGTCTTCCTCAGGCGGCAGAATCTCTTGGTCTACTGCTGTCATTGGCAGTCGGCTGTGCTTGTGACGCACAATTGGGTTCTTCCCCCCGCTGAGAACTCTTGGCCAATTTACATCTTTTGTGGGCTCCAGATCCCAGCGGCGTCCCAGTGAAGCCTCCCATGGCCAGACCAGGCAGGGCTGATCAGCTTCCAAGGGGCAGAACCCACAAGGACCGGAAGAGGAGCCAAGCACCCAGACAAGAGGGGGGGGGGAATGAAGCAGCTGCTTCGCAAAGGCTTTTATTCGTGTGCCATGGCATATAAAACTACGGTCAGTCGAGAAGCAAGGAACCCACAAAGAGGCCTTCAGATGTCCGACACCGAGAGGAGCATGGCTGTGGGCAAGGACGAGGCCCTCCGTCCGGCATGGATCTGGGATTTCCAGTGCACCTTTTGGTCCTCGCCTAGCAGGTCCACAGAGCCCAACATGTCAGGGACTAGGAGAAAAGACACAGCAAAGATACAGCACAGGGGTTGAGCGGCCAGCCACATTGGATCCTGAGGGCCACCAATCACCTGTCCAGTGTAACATAGCACCCCTAAGCATGGAAATGTTGCCTTTTCTGGACTACACTTCCCAGAATCCCCAGCCAGCTTGACCACTGCCTATGGATTCTGGGATGTGTAGCCCACAAAATGCAGAATTACAGTCAGGGTCTTATCCTGCACTGACCGACAGAAGGAATGATGCTTTCTGAAGCCTCTCTGGAGGGGAAGTGGGCTGGGGTTCAATTCCTGCAGCAGGGATGGGAATACGCACCCCATCTCATCAGCATCCGGTGGAGCATGGGGCAGGGGCTCTCCTTAAAAACGAGAAGCCACCTCCTCCTTGGTTAATGGGTCACTGGAAATGACCCCCTCGCCCAACCTACCGCATGGCAATGACATGCACAGGTAGGAAGCTGCATATAACTTGGCTCACTGTTTTCGATCTCACTGCAGGTGAGCCTCCTTTTTGACAAAATCCCCCTCTGGCAGTTTCCCATAAGGCCACGGGGGGCGAACCTTGGCACTCTGGCTGTTCTTGGACTTCAGTTCCCAGAAGGCCAAGTCTCTGTGAATCCACACGAATGGGTTTACTGCGCATACGCGCAGTAAACCCATTCGTGTGGATTCAGAGACTTGGACTTCAGAGAACTGAAGCCCAAGAACAGCTGGAGTGCCAAGGTTCGCCATCACTGCCATAAGGGATATTCTCCCACCCTTGAATTTATCTGTGGAACCCCTTAGAAAACCACCTTCAGAGGATTTAGTCTGGGCAGTCTTTCCTCTTGATGCATTTTTACCCCTTTCCTTCAGAAAAGACTCAAAGCTTTGCCTGTCTTTGGCACCAGATCCTAAGGGCAGAGTGAACTTTGGCGGACAGGGAGGGTGGCATCGCAGGCACAGAGCCCATGCTTTCAGGCAGCTTTCGGGTAGGTTGCTTCCATCACAGGCAGACGCCGATCAGGCCACTCAGCCCAGATCCTCCGTCAAACCAACCCATTATGAGACGTGGTCAATATGGGTTCAACTAAATAGCCCCGTTGTATTTTATCCTGTCCCCAGTGCAGACAAGCGCCTGTATCAGATCCAAGTCGGTTTCACAGAAAGGACTGGCAGACAGGAGCCTAGTTGTCAACTTGGGGATCAAACCTATCAAATCTATGTGGATTCAAGTGGAGGGTCACATACAGCCATGATCAGCGGCAGCCCTTATTCTCCTTCCTCACAGATTTGCCTGATTTCCTTTTAAACCCATGTCTTGACCTTGTGGGGGCTGCTGTGGCTTAGTGGTTAAGACTGGAAGGTTGGCAGGTCAGCCGTTTGAGACCTGAGGGTTGCATGATAAAAGTGAGCTCCCATCTCTGCCCCAGCTCCAGCAAACCTAGCAGTTCGAAAGTAAGAAACTGCAAGTAGATAAATAGGTACCACTTTGGTGGGAAAGTAACAGCGTTCTGTGTCTAGTCATGCCTGCCACACGTCCATGGAAACGTCGGCAGATGCAGACAGTGCTGTCTCTTTGGCTATAAACAGAGAGGAGCACTGAACCCTAGAGTCGGATACGACTGGCTTTCGAGCAAGGGTGACTTTTACCTTTACCTACCTTACCTTGTGGGATTATGGACAGTATAGAAAAGGTATTTCCCTCTGCAGGTTCTAAATCGCTCGCTGTTCAGTCTTGTCTTGGGTCTGACCTGACCTGGCCACCCTTGCTCGGAAGCGAATCGTATCCAACTCTAGGGTTCAGTGCTCATCTCTGTTTATAGCCAAAGAGACAGCGCTGTCTGCATTTGCAGATGTTTCCATGGGACATGTGGCAGGCATGCCTAGGCACTGGAGTGCACGGAACGCTATTTACCTTCCCACCAAAGTGGTCCCTGTTTATCTACTTGCAATTTCCTGCTTTTGAACTGCTAGGTTGGCAGGAGCTGGGACAGAGATGGCGCTCATTCCATCATGCCGTGCAGTACTCGGATTTTAAACTGTTGACCTTCCACCTCCCAGCCATTGTCATAATCTGGTTCTAGGGTGGCTACCCTTGGCACTCCATGTGTTCTTGGACTTCAATTCCCAGAAGCCCCGATCAGCAGGAGTGCTGACTTGGACTTCTGAGAACTGAAGTCAAAGAACAGCTGGAGCACCAAGGTTGGCCATCCCTGCATTAGATGAAACGAAATTAAAATTAATCTCCCTTTACCATCCTAAATGTGCAGCAGCCGCCCATCCCAGTCGACAAGTACCCCCCTCCTCCTTTTGGGGTCAAGCGGTCCCATGGCCTGACTCACAATCCCAGTTCTTGGCCTTCTCCATGCCCTTGAAAAGTGCATCTAATGCAGGGGTGCCCAAACTTTTCAGGCCGCGGGCCGGTCACGTGGTTCAGGGAGCTGTTCACTATGGCACGGTGGCTGGATCCAGCCTCCAATGCCAATTCATCTAGCCCGCGAAGCCGTAGCCATTCCTGGAAGCGGAAGTAAAATGCGCCCGTATGGGCGCATTTTACTTCCGCTTCCAGGAGCGATGAGGACTTTGCGAGCCGGATGAATTGGCATTGGGGGCCGGATCTGGACATAGTTTGGGCACCCGGTTAGTTGCTCGAGAGCTACTCACTGGTGATCTTCATGCACCTGTCCGAGCTGTTCAGCTGCCAGGCGCTTCTCTGCTTGCCATTCTGCTGGAAAGAGCATTTGGTCACTACCAGTGAGGAAGCTGAACCCTGCGCTTCTTAAATCCCACCCAGACACCCCTGCTGACCTCATAGAGCCGTGTTTCCCAATCTTTTGGTTTTGGACTTCAGTTCCCAGAAACCCAAGTCAATTCCCCAAAGCACTGATCAGCCAATGTACTGACTTGGGCTTCTGGGAATTGAAGTCCAAAAACCCAAAAGTTGGGAAACACTGCTGTGTGAATCCACACGAATGGGTTTACATTTACTGCATGTATGTGCAGTAGCCATTGGTTGGCCCCTTTAGGGAGTTAGGTTATTCTCATGTATTTATTCATGCTGTAATATCAGAAGAGGCCACTAGAGGGAAGCAGATAATTATTATTATTATTGTTATTATTATTGGCCTGCCAGTGTGGAGAATGGATTGGAGTTGGACTCTAAAGAGGAGCTAAAGGTGTTAACTCTCAGCTCAGGGGACACCCAAATGAGGCTCCTTTCATGTCCCCAAGAGCTGGGACAGAGACGGGCGCTCAATCCGTCATGCAGTACCTGGGTCTCAAACTGCCAACTTGCCAGCTTTCCAGCTAATAAGGCGAGCTTCTTAACCACGGAGCCACCGCAGCCACATAATAAAACCCCATTGTCAGTCTGCTTCAAAGGCATGAGGAAAGCAATGAGCTCCATCCAGGATCACGGTCTTCCCTTTTGGCACAGTGGTTAAACTGCTGTACTGCAACCAAAATGTTGTGAGTTTGATCCTGCCCATGGATCAAGGTTGACAGCCTTCCATCCTTCCCAGGTCAGTAAAATGAGGTCCCAGCTTGTTGGGGGCAAAATGCTAATTACTATCCAGAAAGGGCACTAAAGTGCTATTATGGGGAAGTATAGAAGTGTAATTGCTATTGCTATATAGTATCGTTAATTATAACAATCCTTGTTAAATATAACAACGGTCTAATTATGGGCTATTTGCAATGTCTATTTCTGCACCTATGCTCTATCAAGTGCTTCTTCGTGGTCTCTGTGAATCCATTCGTGTGGATGAAGAAGGACAACAGTTACAGGTAAGCAATCTGCCATCATAGAGCCTGGTGGTGCGGGGATTCAACTGCTGAACTGCAGCCAGAACATGGTGAGTTCGATCCTGATCAGGATTCAAGGTTGACTCAGCTTCTTCCATCCTTCCCAGGTCGATAAAATGAGGACGCAGCAAGTTGGGGGGGGGGGGCTGTTGTGTATTTAATGAGAAGTATTTGCCATTTTTGTCTTCTTCCTTAGTTAAAAGTAACGCAAGATTGGGGGTTCGCGCCATTATGCTCTGAGAAGCGCGTATTGTATCTAGTTCAGGATCACCTCATTCTCTTCAGATTCCAATTAGCAAATTCAGTTAATTCCCGCACAAATGTAACTACTCTTACCTGTATATAAGTTGTTGTGGCGAAGTTGGAAGTGTGTTCGTAACTACCAAATAAAGTTATGTGTTTGGCCCGTTATACTGACTGCTGCTCGTTACTTCAAGAGCACTAAATTGGCGCAAAGGTGGGATGACGTTCCAGCAGTGTTCCATCGGTCCCTTCGTTATTTCGGAACCAGAAAAATGAGTCCTCTACAAGAAGCAATTCAAACACGTCCTGGCGGCTGAGAACATCGTAGATGAGAACCAGAAGCGTTCCTATTTCCTAGCGACATGTGGCCTGGCCACTCTCAAATTGGCCATCCATTTGATGTTGCCGAGGGAGATCGACGATGTTCCCTTCACTGATATCCTGGATGCGCTGAGGAGTCACTTCCAGCCAAAGGTTTCGATATTTCCTGCCCGGGTCGCATTTCACCACCGTGACCAACGCCCCAAGGAGTCTGTGGCCGAATATGCTGCCACCCTTCGACTCACAGCTGCCCCATGTCAGTGGCCACACCTTGAGGACGCCCTCCGTGACTGCCTGCTAGCTGGACTTTGAGATGAAGAGGTCCACCGCAGGCTGATGACCCGTGATACGCTTACTTTCAAGTCCGTGTTGAAAGAAGCATTAGCGTCCAAAGCAGCCAGGTTGGGTGTTAAGTCTTTCAAGCAATGGTCTGTCGCCTCCGGGGTTCTGGAATTTGCTGTACAGGCCCACCGCGGCTCATCATCGTTGTGTTCGTCGTCGCCAGCATCGCCAGCATCATCTTCCCCATCTGGGTCCAGCGATGAGGACGAAGGGGTCAGAAAAGTCCGGAGTAGAAAGGAGAAGCATGCTCCAAAAGTTCTGAAAAGGTGCGACAGCTGCGGAAGCAAGCATGACCGCCGGCAGTGCCCCTTCCGGAATGCGGCAAGAGAGGGCATATTGCAAAGGTATGCTGCCAGAAGAGAATGAGGTGATCCTGAACTAGATACAATATGCGCTTCTCGGAGCATAATGGTGTGAACCCCCAATCCCACGTTACTTTTAACTAAGGAAGAAGACAAAATGGCGAATACTTTTCATTTAATACACAACAGGGGCAAAATGCTAATTAACGTGTGAACCACCTAGAAAGTGCACCAAGTCATACCTGTCAACCTTCCCGGATTGGCCGGGATTTCCCGTTTTTGTAAAAAGCGACCTGCGCAGAACCGTTCTGTGCAGGTCCCGGATTGTCCGGAGCCGCTGTTGACAGGTATGCACCAAGTACTACTGTGGGGCGGGATAGAAGTGTGATTGCTTTGCCTTTGCTTTTGCAACAGGACTTTCTCAGGTTTTGCTCCTCACCTGCTGTTTTGCTTCCCCGAGCCTGAGATCCTGTCGACGCAGGAGGCTCCCCATGATGGACAAGACGTGACGCCATGCCTTGAGAGCCTTCTGACCCCCAGGCACATCATCGTGGGACAGAGAACCTGCCGGAACTGTGTTGGCCTGAGAGGTTTGGGAGTCACAGTGGAACTTGGGGGCATCTATGGGTTCTGAGACCATTTCTTTCCCAAAGGGCATGGCTGACTTCACTCGGTACCTGTCAGGAGAAGAGCAGAAGGAAGGGGTGGTGGTGGTGGTGGTGGTGAGGACTAAAATTGGACCCATGGTGGGCTGCTACTCAGAGGGCCACCCTCACCTGTCAAGTGTCATGTAGTGTAGGGATGATGATTAGCATGATCCAAGACATACCTGTCAACCTTCCCAGATTGGTCGGGATTTCCCGATTTTCGGCACCGATTTGCGCAATTTCCCACCCGCAGCTGCCAAAACCCCGGAAAAGAGGTACTGCACATCCCTTCTGTGCAGATCGCCTTCTACGCATACGTAGAAGGCTTTTACGCTTGCATAGAAGGGTTCTACGCAAGCGTAAAAGCCTTCTACGCATGCGTAGAAGGCGACCTGCACAGAACCGTTTGCGTAGGTCCCGTATTTTCCAGAGCCGCGGTTGACAGGTATGATCCAAGATCACCCAAAAATCATATATTTAATATAAAGGATTCTGAGCCCAGCATGGCTTTTGCTCTGAGAGATTAATGGCACACCATTCGATCTCGCAACAGATTGCAACATGGAAGAATCCTTAACTAATTAAGCCAGGCAAAAAAGACCTGTGAACCTTTAATTGGCTTGGATCATACTAACCTCTATTGTTTCAGTTGCGTAATTAATATGTTACTAGTCTAGTTTCTTTGCTTTCCGGGAAACCTTGGCCAAGGAAATCCCTTCAGTCAACAACTGCCAAACTAAGCTACTTCTGTTACCTACTAGACACGTCCGCAGGGGTAATTCTGCTGTTTTTCAGCTATTTTTGTTAGCCTATACATTTTCTGCTTATAAAACTGGATGGGAAATAAACTGAGGGACGAGCCGTTTTACCCTGACCCATGAAGTCTGTGTCGTTCCTTCTCTCCGCTGGGCAAGGCACAATGTAGCAGCCTAAGTTTGGAAAAGTTGCTTTTTTGGACTACAGTGCCCAGACTCCATAGCCAGCTTGACCACTGGCTGGGGATTCTGGGACATATAGTAAAAAAATGCACCCATCACATTTCCAAGTTCTGGTAGGAACACAGAAGAGGGGATTTCAACAGGTGTCCTGTAAGAACCCAAAAGGATGTCTTATTCTGAACCAGATCCATCCAGCGGTACTCAGGAATCGAACTGCTGACCTTCCACCTCCCTGTCAGCGTCTTAGCCACTTGAGCCACTGCGGTTAAGACAAGTAAAATTATAAGCACCAAAGGTAATGGGTGTTTTTTTTTTTGTTATTTATAAATCTATTGGGTTTGTTTATTCTTTAGGTTTAATTTCTTCTTGCAAAAACTTTATAATATGTTCTAAGTTGTCCAGAGTGGGAAATATCCCAGATGGGTGTGATATAAGTATAATAAACAAACAAACAACACATTATGATAACAACTATCATAATAATTGAAAGATAACAAACAATACATTTTAAGTTAAGTTTGGGGAGGAAACAGATTAATAAGTGGAAAAAAGCTAAAATCCAATATCCTGGGACTCAGTGGAAAGCTAAATGTTAAAAGCCTGCCTGAAGAGGTGGGTCTTCAACTGCTAGAAGAAGGATAAAGGAGAGGGAAACTGTCCCACAAAATCTGGGAGCTGCCACCGAGAAGGCCCTGTCTTGTGTCCCCAACTAGCGTCTCTAGCGTCGTCGGCTGCAACTCATATCCGAGAAGGCATTTTCTCCCCGAAGAAAAATGCCATTGGCGTGAATTTGTGTAAGGTGGATCACAGCTTGCCATGAAGTGACCCACACATTGTGACGGAGCCATCTCCTGCGGCACATAGGAAATGAGACATGCAGGATTTAACACCGGGACTGCAATGGACTGCCACAGCCTTGAGGATATTAACAAGGTGTGCCTTCACAGCCAGTCCATCTGGCATGGCCTCCTTTGCCTCTATGACTGATTGGAATCAGAGTTCCTCCTCCACTAATTTTGCCGTTGGGCCCAATAGGATGGTTTCCAGTGGCATTTCCTGCATGGAGGAGTGGGACCACCACCCCCACCTAAAGGGGCTCATCTACCCACAGCCGTTGGCCCCTTTTGGGAGTCAGGTTAGTTAACCGTCTGATGCTCAGCATTGAGTTCCTGGCTGTATGGTTTACTCCATTACCGTAGCGGGATGTCCGACCAGACAGGTTAGTGTCCCTATAATGGCAAGAGAAGGGTCTCTTCTGAGGATCTTAAGAAGACTCCTATGGGGGAGAGAAGGTCCTTTGGAGTCACCATGAAAGAAAAAGCCTTGACTTGATTTTTGTAACCAACAGATGCATTTCTTACAGTGGATCTACACCACCACCACCACCACCAGTGTCCGTTCATTATGCAGCAGGCCTAGAGGGCACAGAAGAACAGCCCAAAAGTCTCGAATAAAGGCAAGGGTCACTCACTTGTCGGCGTTATTCCAAAGCATGCTCAAAGGCGGGGGGTCCTGCGTCCCCACAGACAGCAACAAGGCAGAAGGAGCCTGTGGGAGAAGAAAGAGAGATGGTTGGGGAGAAGAGCCGGGAAGGGTCTAACTCCCCCCCCCCCCCGCCGCCTTATGGTCTGGTGAGCCATCAAAAAGTTGATTATTGTATTGAAACCCCAAGCATGCGGTGGGTGTGGTAGCACATTAACCATAGAGACAGAAATACTAGCCTCAACCAAGGCGAGACTAGGTTTCCTTTGCTCGAAAGCCAGTCGTATCCGACTCTAGGGTTCAGTGCTCATCTCTGTTTCAAAGCCGAAGAGCCAGCACTGTCTGCTTCTGCAGACGTTTCCGTGGTCATGTGGCAGGCATGACTAACTGGAGCACACGGAACGCTGTTTACTTTCCCACCGAAGTGGTCCCTATTTATCTACTTGCAGTTTCTTGCTTTCAAACTGCTAGGTTGGCAGGAGCTGGGACAAAGACGGGAGCTCATTCCGCCCTGCAGTACTCGGGAATCGAACTGCAGTGGCTCAAGTGGCTAAGCATCAACTAAAGGAAGATGTTTTATATTGTTTGTCCTTAAATAACCCATTGGCACTTAGGATGAACTTTGTCTGCTCTTTGGGGGATTCTAGTGGGGAGCCCCAGTCACAGATGCCGTAACTGAATCTGTAAGGTAAAGGTAAAGGTAAAGGCCGCCCTTGTTCAAAAGCCAGTCCTATCCAACTCTAGGGTGCGGTGCTCTTCTCTGTTTATAGCCCAACAAGAGGCAGCACTGGCTGCATCTGAAGACCTCTCTGTGGCCATGTGGCAGGCATGACTAGATGCCGGAATGCACGGAATGCTGTTTACCTTTCCACCAAAATGGTACCTATTTATCCATTTGCAATTTCCTGCTTTCAAACTGCTAGATTGGCAGGAGCTGGGACAGATGGCGGGAGCTCACTTGGTCATGCAGCACTCGGGTCTTAAACTGCTGACCGGCTGACCTTCCGGTCATCAAGTTCAGCATCTTAACCACTAAGCAATCACAGCCCTTAACTGAATCTGTGGAAGAGGCTTTATTTAGAGCATTTGGGGTGGGGTGGGGGTGGGGGTGGGGGGGAGAGGCTGCAGAAGATGCTCGCAGAGGGAACTTTGGATGACACGGGGCAGGCCTTGAACCTCTCCATCTCCAGGCGTGCTCGCACGGGAAACAGAAACCCGGGCCTCCGTTGAGTTTTCCTTGTTGCCCCCACACATGCCCCATTAAAACCCACCCAGAAGTCCACCTGCTGGTACCTGGGACTTGCACTTCTGCTGAACTGCCAAGAAGCGCCCGATTTGGTTGCACACGAGGATGAGCAGAGGCACCAGGAAGAAGGCAGCCGGGATTGTCACCAGCACCCTGGGAGCAGGGGAAAGAAGTTAAGGGGAAACCAGAGAGACAGACAGACAGACAGACAGACAGAGAGAGAGAGAGAGAGAGTGGGAGAGGACAACCACTAGCTTTGGGAATTAGAGCCTGGGTGATTCCTGTTTTGGGAAATACCCACATCTGTCCACACAGAAGGAAGAGGCATGTGTGCCATGCGCCAGAGATGCCTTCGTCAGGTTGATAAGCAAGATAGCTGACCAGTGGAAGGTCACACTTGGGAAATAACCTGTTTCTCCGAAAATAAAACCTAACCAGAAAATAAGCCCTAGCATGATTTTTTAGGATGCTCGTAATATAAGCCCTAACTCAGAGCACACAGAAAGAGCATCCTCAAAGAGTGTGGTATTTTTGAACCACAATCAAGCGTACGCTGGTAACGGCACCCTTGTGTTGCCGACTAATCTTTCTCACAGTATGTCAGGTGAAAGGGAGTGCAGAATGAATTCACCACAAGGTGCTTTTCGTTTTGGCAGTTTCACATCTGTCTAGACACAGAAGATGCCCTACCCCAAAATTAACCCCCAGTGTAGATCACCAGCCAGCCAGACGTATTTACTTGTAGTATGTCCATTGTAACACACGACAGATGTATTGAATGGATAATTAATAATATGAATATATCATTAAATAAAAATAAATACAATTATTGACATTAATACTTAAAATAAATTATAACATAAATTATAATTGCTTGTAAATACCCAAGTGGGCAGTGGTGTGCTGCTCCAGGTTCCCACCGGATCCCGGGAACCGGTAGCGGAAATTCCCCAGGCCACGCCCACCTGGCCAGCCACGCCCACCTCCATACCCCAGGCCGTGGTGTGGCTGGCCAATTGGGCGTGGTCCACAGAGTTAGCCACACCCACAGAGTTAGCCACACCCAGTGTGGGGGTAGTAATTTGTTTTTGCAGTGCATCACTGCAAGTGGGTGCCTGTGGATGAGAGATAAACGACTATGTAAACAGATGAACTTGAGACTTATTGCTGAATGACCCATCGGAGTAGAGAGACAGTGCATGAATTACGCGCACACTTGGTAACAGACGGACGTAGTTGTGCCTAATATGATTCTCCATAATTAAATACATCGTGTTTTGTAATGGATGTACTTAATAAGCCATCCCTGGAAAATAAGCCCTAATGCATCTTTTGGAGCAAAAATTAATATAAAGCCCAGTCTTATTTTCGGGGAAATACGGTACCCATCCTCACAGGATGGGAAACGGGTTCGGGTGCTGCCGCGCCCTTTGGGTGAAGGATACGTGCAGATCTTCTCCACGCTGAAGGGTTCTTGGGAGTTGAGGGCCAGGTAGACGAGGCAGGAGGTCAGCACGGCCAGGTCGTAGCAGGCCAGGAACACCACAAAGTGGACGAAGAAGCGGAGGTTGTGGCAGCTGATGCAGTTGTTGACCCAGACACAGTGGTGGTCAAACTCCTGCAGGCGAGAAGAGAAGAGACCAGGTTGGCTTTCAGAGCAATGGACCGACCTGCGCATGGTTTCCAGGTGCAGAGAACGTGGGAGCTCATTTACAATTAAAAAGGCCATGAAGCAGCCTTTGACATCTTTCTGTGTCCAGGGCGACGGTCTCGAGCACTGAATTCTGCTGAAAGCAGAAACCCAGGCTGAGGAAGACCTCCTTGGCTGGACCACCATCTGGGACTGGGGTTTGAATGTACTGAGCATGGGGGGGGGGGGGGTTTGGACTGGATGGTCTCAAGAGAACCCGGTGGTATCAAACCCAGTTGCTGGAAAGGAGGGAGCATTTTGATTCTCCACGGAAATGTCTGCAAATCCAGACAGCGCTGGCTCTTCGGCTGTAAATGGAGAGATGAGCACCGACCCCTACAGTCAGATACGACTGGCATTCGAGCAAGGGGGGACTTTTACCTTTTACCTGCTCTTAAGGGGTCTGCCAATATGGCGTGGATTGAATCTGAGGTTTAAACCGGCAGGTGTGAGAGAAAGCAATGTTTCCCTAGCCACACTCCAGCGTAACGGTCAAGGTCTTCCTTACTCAAAAGCCAGTCGTATCTGACTCTAGGGTTCAGTGCTCATCTCCATGTTCAGCCAAAGAGTCAGCGCTGTCTGCGTCTTCAAACATTTAGGTCTGTGATGGTGAACCTTGGCACTCCAGAAGTTCTTGGACTTCAATTCCCAGAAGCCCAAGCCCCCCGTGAATCCACACAAATGGGTTTACTGTGATTTATCCGGCCCACACCGCGCCGTCCTCGTCGCTCCTGGAAGCGGAAGTAAAACGCGCCCATCCTGCCCCCACTGCGCTTAGTGCACTCTCTGGGTGGGACACAAGTTAACTAGCATTCCAAACCCCCACCTCCCAACATGCTGGGGACTCATTTTACAGAAGGATAAAATGCTGAGTCAACCTGGATCAAACTCACAATGTTTTGGTTGCAGGACAGCAGTTTAACCACTGTGCCACCAGAGCTCCTGTAGCCTCAAAGAATAACCAACCCTAGCCCTGTATAGGGAATGTCGATGAATTGCATGGGAGAAAAACTTTGGCCAACTTTTGCTTTGGGCCAGGTCATAGCTTGGGGAATTATGTGAGCCTGGAGTTCCCCAAAGGGACCAATGAAATCTGTGGCCCCCGATTGCCCGTGTCCCACATTACCTCCACACAGGTGTTGCACCACGGGCAGTGGAAGGTGTGTGGCAAACAGTAGAGCTGGCATTTGTTACACCAGTGCTGGCGTGGGTCATTCATGGTCACGGCTTGGTTCATCAGCTCTTTATCGATGCCTGGCAGGGGGAAGAGGAGAAGACCGGAGGGAAGTGAAGGCATCCCACTGCCCTTCCAAGCCCTGCAAGGAATTTGCCTGGATCTTGCGTGAGCGCATGGGGAGCCAACCTACAGCAAGGGGCTGTCCACTGACAGGGAAGAGGCATTTGCGCCATGAGTCAGGGTTGCCTTTGTCAGGTTCATAAGCAGGATGGCTGACCGGTGGAAGGTCACTCTTGGGAGATACCCCATTTCCCCGAAAATAAGACCTAACCCATAAATAAACCCTAGCATGATTTTTCAGGATGCTCGTAATACAAGCCCTACCCTGAGGAACACAGAGAGCCACCTTGAAGATTATGGTATTTTCGAACCACAATCGGGCATAACCTTGTAACAGCAACTTTGAGTTGCCGGCTAATCTTTCTCACACTAGGCCAGGCAAACAAATCCATCATTATCATAGTTAAACTGATGAATCAAAGTAATAAAACATCGTCTTCTTGGATGTTCATCTCGGAAGAAATTAATTGCTACCAATTCTGCATGTCACTTTTCTTGCCCTTGGTGAAGATTGGACTCAGCCGGTCAAGTTATAGAGAACAAATTAATTGATGGTCAAGATATAACTTGCAGAGGTGGTCAATATAGAGAGGTCGACTTTCCATTGTGTACATAAGGTGCATGCCTGGCCTATGAAAATTAGGTCGACATAGGTGGTCGATATAGGGAGGTTTTACTGTATAGTTATTTAGGGATGGGACCTGATGAAGGCTTAGGTGTGTGATGGAGAGGATGGGAAGGGAGGAGGCAGGCACATACCTGTCAAGTGTGGCTCTGGAAAATACGGGACCTGCACAGAACCCTTCTGCACATGCGCAGAAGGGTTCTACGCATGCGCAGAAGACTTCTGCGCAGAAGGGCATGCGCAATAACTACTTTCCCCCACCGGTCAAATTACGGGATGGTGGTGGCGGGCGAGTGGCTGAAGCGGCGCGGAAATACGGGAAATCCCTGCCAATCCGTGATACTTGACAGCTATAGGCAGCCAGCCCTACATCTTACCTTTGTGTAGGATCCCTGTGTCGGTGAAACTGGTGTGGAGGAAGTAAAGAACAGTCGGGATGAAGAGGTGGCCGCAGATGATGGGGAAGGCCCAGGAGACGTGCATAGCAAGCCAGCTGCACCTGGGAAGACAAGCAAAACGTTGCTGCTGTAGTTTGATTATAGGCCTTTGGGGGGGGAAATGACCTCCCTTTTAAAAAGAAAAATGCTTTACTCCTCTAAAATGTTGTATTGTGATTCTTATTTATGATGATGATGATGATTGTTCTTGTTAGTTGCCTGGTGGTGCAGAGGGTAAACTGCTGTACTGCAACCCCAAGGTTGTGAGTTGGATCCTGGCCAGGGTTTAAGGTTGATTCAGCCTTCTGTCCTTCCAAGGTCAGTAAAATGAGTACCCATCAGGTTGGGGGGCAAAATCAGTGGTGGGCTCCAGCAGGTTCGGACAGGTTCGGGAGAACCGGTAGCAAAACTGGCTGGCCCTGCCCACTGCCCCACCCTGCCCCACCCTCCTCCTCCTCTCACCCCACTCCAGATGCAACTCCAACATCCTTGCTGCTGGGTCCAGTTACTCTTTAAAGGAAAATTAGAGCACCGAGGTGTAATTGCTAACTAATGGTCTGATGAAGTGGACTCGATCCACAAAAGCTCACATTCAAGTTCAGCAGTTTACCACGTCCACCTAGTCACCTGGCCATGCCCACAGAGTTGTCCACACCCACAGTGTGGTAGTAAAAATTTTTTGAAGTCCAACACTGGGCAAAATGTTAATATTTGGTCCAACTCGTGGTCTTTCTCCTTTTCCTCTTTCCACATTTGATGCCTTTGTAAGGTATGGAATTCCAAGAATTTCTCTCCAAATGGGCAAAATCATTTTATTTGTTGTCTCTGTATGTAACTTAAGATTGGTTCTATTCCAATTCTTTCCCTTAGAACCTCATTCCTGATTTCATCCCTTCTAGTCACTCCAGCAGCCTTCCTCAGACATCTCATTTCCATGGTGACCCACTTTTGTGTTTTTGTGTGTGTAAGTGTCCATATCTGGCACTGGAAACATGAGGTGAGAGTGAATATACTCTGTCTGAGGTGTTTTCTTTGTGCTGGTTGGTATTGCCTTGTGTTGTCAGAGCAGAGGTAACTGTCCCAATATTTGGTTTGCCTTCCTGCAGCGCAAGTTAATTTCTTCATCCATTTCCCATAAATATTCTTCCTAGATATTTGAATGCTTTCACTTGTTTAATACTTGCTCCCTCTATCCCTGTATTATGAATAAAAATGAAAAATGACTATTTTGGATGACAAAAAAATGGTTAACTTATGGAAAGTGGGAATGTCATTATTTGTACATGGGGACAAGGAAGCATGGTTTGAAAAATATGCTTGGATCCTTGATACAATACAATAAAATATGTTGTGTTGAAGGCTAGGAATGCTCTAAGGATGTTTTGAAAGGGATAAAATTTAATGCTGAAAAAGTAAAAAACTTTCCAGATGGATCGGAATTCCTTCAGCTCTTCTCTACACAGAACACAGCATGGGGACGTTCATTTGTGGCTTAAGGTAAAGGTAAAAGTCACCCTTGCTCGAAAGCCAGCCGTATCCAACTCTAGGGTTTAGTGCTCATCTCTGTTTACAGCCAAAGAGCCAGGGCTGTCTATGTCTGCAGACATTTCCGTGGCCATGTGGCAGGCATGACTAGACACTGGAGCGCACAGAACTCTGTTATCTTTCCCACCAAAGTGATCCCTATTTATCTACTTGCAATTTCTTGCTTTTGAACTGCTAAGTTTTTTTTCTTCTTCTTCAGTCGCATAGTCTATTCCGACCCTTTGCGACCCCATGGACCACCGCACGCCAGGCACCCCTATCCTCCACCATCCTCCGAAGCCCGCCCAGGTGTTGTGCCCATTGCATCAACAATGCCATCCAGTCCTCTTATCCTCTGCCGCCCCCTTTTCCTTTTGCCCTCAATCTTTCCCAGCATCAGGGCCTTCTCGAGTGAGTCCTCTCTTCTCATTTGGTGTCCAAAGTACTTTAGCTTCATCTTCACTCTTTGTCCTTCCAAGGAGCAGTCAGGGTTGGTTTCCTTCAGGACGGACTTATTTAATACTCTTTGCTGTCCAGGGGACTCTCAAAATTTTCCTCCAGCACCACATCTCAAAGGTGTCTATTCTTCTGCGCTCAGCCTTCCTTGTGGTCCAGCTCTCATAACCATACAATACTACTAGAAATACCATTGCTTTGACTATGCGGAGTTTTGTTGTCAGGGTGATGTCTCCACTTTTAACTATGTTCCCTAGGTTTCTCATAGCTTGCCTCCCAAGTATTAACCGTCTTTTTCATTTCATGGCTGCAGTCTCCATCTGCAGTGATCTTGGATCCTATGAAGGTGAAGTCTGCCACTGCTTCCAATTCTTCCCCTTCTGTTTGCCAGGGAGCGATGGATGGGGCCGGATGCCATGAACTTGTTTTTTCTGATGTTGAGTCTCAAGCCAACTTTTGCACTCTCTTCTTTCACCCTCATCAAGAGGTTCTTTGGGTCTTCTTCACTTTCTGCCATTCGGGTAGAGGGCTTCTGCATATCTCAGGTTGTTCATGTTCCTCCCAGCAATTTTAATTCCAGCTTGGATTCATCCAGCCCTTGCATTGCGCATTATGTACTTTGCATATAAGTTAAACAAGCAGGGTGTCAGATACTGCCCTCCAAAACCCACCAGGCCTGTTTAGCCATCTGAGGACCATATTCCAAAGTAAATTGAAATTTTGGAATGGGCTTCAAAGGCAGCCTGGCCCACATCAAATGCCACCCAGGGCATTAATCTGCCAAAGTCTAAGCACACACGATGAAGATCGAAGGATGTCATTTGCCTTTGGTGCGATCGTTAGCGCAGCTAAAACAAATGCTGTGGGTTGTGTTTTCAGAGAAGTAAGCATGTTAATCCGTTTCAGCACATAACAACAAAACTAAAATAACAAAAATACAGAGGGTGCCTGAAAAATGGATGCACATTTTAAGAAGGGGGGGCACTATATTAAAATTGTCATACTTAATCTATACCAGTGACAAAGGATGAATATAAGTCACGTTTAACTTCTGCAATTGCAAGAGGTGCTCAAAGTGGGTCCCATCCGCGACCAGACACTTCTGATTATGGTGATCTACTGTTTGAGCAACATTGACCAAAGAGTCCACTTGTATCACTACACATGCCTTTTCATGTACAACCAGTATAGCCACTTTTCTATGGTACCCTCATCCTTTAAAGTCTCTCATAGGTAGGAGTCAAGGGGACCTAGGTCAAGAGAAAAGATAAGGGTCTCCCTTGCTTGAAAGCTAGTCGCATCTGACTCTAGGGTTCAGTGCTCATCTCCATTTTCAGCCAAAGAGCCAGCGCTGTCTGTATTGTTAAGTATTTCTGTGGTCACGTGGAAAGCATGACTAGAGACCAGAACACTGTTACCTTTCCTACTGAAGCAGTACCTATGTATCTACTTGCAATTTCTTGCTTTCAAACTGCTAGGTTGGCAGTAGCTGGGACAGATGACGGGAGCTCACTCCATTGTGAAGCACTTGGGTCTCAAACTGCTGACCTACTGACCTTCCAATCCTCAAGTTCAGCGTCTTACCCAATAAGCCATCACAGTCCCTGGACTTACCTAAGGGGTAAGGCTCACCCTTGCTCAAAAGCCAGTCCTATCCAACTCTAGGGTTGAGTGCTGATCTCTGTTTTTTCATAGCCAAAGAGCCAGCACTGTCTGCATCTGCAGATGTTTCTGTGGACATGTGGCAGGCATGACTAGACACTGGAGCGCACGGAACACTGTTTGCCTTCCCACCAAAGTGGTCCCTATTTATCTACGTACAGTTTCTTGTGTTCAAACTGCTAGGTTGGCAGGAGTTGGGACAGAGACAGGTGCTCTTTCTATCGTGCAGTACTCAGGTCTTGAACTGCTGACCTGCCACCTTCCAGTCAGCGTTTTAACCACTAGAGCCACTACAGGCCTTACTTACGTGAAGGTAAAAAAGAGACAGCTGAGAGCCAGGAGGGTGCTGAAATTGAAAGAGACAAAGAGGCCATTGGTCAGGGACTGGCAATTTTCTCGAATGGACCCCATGTTTCCCAGGAGAGCATCCAGGGGAAGCAGTTGGAACGACCAGTATGCCCTGAGCGTTACCACGGTGAGGCAGGGAAACAGGGGAATGGTTGTGATGGAAACATTCCTCCAGGTGGAATGTTGAGCTTCCCATCATGCTTTGTGGGTGGGTTTGTTTGTTTTTGCATACCAATATTGTTGTGTCCTAAAGCCTGTGCCTTTAAACAATGTACCTATCCATGTGTATCCAATGTAACCTTTTCTATGCGTAACATTGTAACCTCCACCTGCATCACTGTAACCTTAATAGGACGCGAGCTAGTGACCACTAGATGGCAATAGCGAGCGTCCAAGCTCATTGGTCCAAGACTCACCTAGAACAACAGCGCGGGAAGATTCCCGCCACTACCTTCACCTGGACAAGAAGGGCGTGACCTGCAATGACGTCACGCAGCCTGTAGCCAATAGGCTATCAAGGAGCCACATTCAAATGTATAGCCACTGTATATATTGAGCTGTTCGTCTGCCATTACCTCATGTTCCCTCTGACCAGCATGTAATAAAGTTGTGTTAAGCCAGCTCTTCGGCTGTCCTGGTGTCCTTGGTCCCATACACTAAATTGCCGACGAAGGTGGGATCATGGCTGCCCACGGGACCAAGACATACGCTGGTTTCGACATCAAGAAACCGCAAGATTGGGAACTCTTCGAAATGGACTTCCAAGGTGCACTGGTGGAGTTCGAGGTGACGGACGAGGCGAAGAAGAGAGCCATCCTCACCAGAATGCTCGGGCACGACGGCAAGAGAGTACTGATTGACCTCATCGCACCCAAAAAGGCGGCTGAATTCAAGGCAAAAGAGCTCCTGAAGGTGCTGCGAGACCATTTCCGGCCCTCGGTATCGATGTTTCCCGCTCGGAGCGCGTTTTGGAGGCGAGTCCAAGCGCCTGATGAGTCGGTCGCCGCTTTCGTAGGGGCCCTGCGCCTGGCTGCCGGCCCGTGCAAATGGGAGAATTTGGAAGTCACCCTCAGGGACTGCGTGCTATGCGGCCTGAAGGACGCCGAGATTCAGCGCACGCTAATGAATCAGGAGCCGCCCCCCACGTTGCAGGAGGTCCTGAAAGCGGCACAGGCCGCGGAAGCCACGAAGGCAGGGGTGCAAGAGCTCCAGGACTGGCGGCCGAAGGCCGACAAAGCAGAGAGTTCGGTGCACGCAGCCCGGCGAATTTCGAAATCGTCCGCCGAAAGCAGCGACGACGAGGACGTCCGGAGGGTCCGAAAGGAGGGCCGGCGTTGCGACGGCTGCGGGGCGGCTCACGACCGTGCCAGGTGCCCATTCAGAAAGGTCGAGTGCCACAACTGCGGGCGACGCGGGCACATAGCCAAAGTCTGCAGACAATAACGCAAGGACCGGAGGGGCTCGCCCGACCGCCCAGCGAGGGACCGGAGGAGCTCGCCTGACCGCCCAACGAGGCCAGACCGCTCGACGAGACTAAAGGATGGCGCCCGGCCCACGAGGAAGCAGGACGGCGTGGGCCGCATCTCCGACGACAGCGACGACGACGCCCCGGTTTTCAGCGTGTCCATGGGACACCCCCGTTACTTTGTTGAGGTACTGGTGCAAGGGGCCCCTGTTAGGATGGAGATTGACTCTGGCTCCTCTTACTCCATTATTTCCCAGAGGGAGTTTTTGAGAATTGCCCCCCGCGTACGGCCCAAGCTCAAAGCGTTGAGGTCCATGCATCGGGACGTGCAAGGGAACAGTATTCCGGTGTTGGGGGTTGGGAATTTCCAGGTTCAGTACAAGCGGCACGCCGCGGAACTCCCCCTAGTCGTTCTTAAGGGAGGTAATTGCAGCCTCCTCGGGACTCAATGGTTTCAGCCCCTGGGTCTGTTCATTGGGGGGGTGCACGCCATTGGGTCTGACCCGATACAGGAGGTGTGCGACGCGCACCCCGAAGCCTTCAAGAAGGGACTTGGGAAATTCAATGGACCCCCAGTAACGTTCTACCTGGACCCGGAGGTCCGCCCAATCAGACTTAAACCACGCAGGGTGCCTTTTGCACTCAAGGACAAAATAGAGGCGGAACTGGACAAATTAGTGGGCCAGGGGATTCTTGTTCCTGTTGATTCCGCGGAGTGGGAAACTCCAATTGTCACAGCATTGAAGGCCAATGGGGAGGTTTGCATTTGCGCCGATTATAAGTGCACCATTAATAAGGCAATCCGCCCTAATGCGTACCCGGTGCCGGTGGTCAGCCATTTGCTAGCCAGGTTACATGGGGGAAAGTGTTTCGCTAAGCTCGACCTGGCACAGGCCTATCAGCAACTCATGGTAACCCCTGCCGCAGCTGCTGCACAGACCATAATCACGCATAAGGGGGCGTTCCAGGTGACGCGCCTCCAATTCGGCGTGAACTCGGCGCCTGGAATTTTCCAGTCGCTCGTGGAACGCCTCCTCAAAGGGCTGGACAGTGTTTTACCACATTTTGATGACGTATTGATAACGGGGGGGAGTGAGGTTGAGTTGGCTAAAAGGCTAAACAAGGTCCTGGCGGCGTTCGAACGGGCGGGGTTGAGGTTGCGAAAAGACAAATGCGTCTTCTTCGCGAAGGAGGTTGAGTTCTTAGGGTTCCGAGTAACACCCGAGGGGATCAAACCGTCCAAGTCCAAGGTGGCCGCCATTAAGAAGGCCCCTCGCCCCACATCCAAGCCCGAGTTGCAGTCGTTCCTAGGGCTCTTAAATTTCTACCACTCCTTCCTTCCACGGAAGGCTGCGGTGGCTGAGCCGCTTCACAAGTTGCTCAAGAAAGATGCGGCATGGATGTGGGGCGATGACCAGGAGAGGGCATTCACGGAACTGAAACAACTCCTGGCGTCTGACGCCATTCTGACCCATTTCGACCCCAAACGGCCGGTGATACTGGTCTGTGATGCATCCCCGGTGGGGGTGGGGGCAGTGTTATGCCACGTGTTGGAAAACGGGAAGGAGGCCCCAATAGCGTTTTACTCCAGGTCCCTGTCCCAAGCGGTGAGAAACTACGCCCAGACAGACAGGGAGGCGCTGGCGATAGTTGCGGGGACCAAAAAATTTCACGATTTTCTGTATGGCCGCCCCTTCACCATCGTGACTGACCACAAGCCCCTACTAGGCATTTTTACCGCAGACAAGCCCATGCCACAGATCCTGTCCCCGAGAATGCTTAGGTGGGCCATTTTTCTCAATGCCTACCAGCACGCGTTGGTGTACCGGCCCGGGAAAGAGATCAGCCATGCGGATGCTCTGTCGAGGTCCCCCCTCCCCCTGACGCCCAGCCAGGTGAGCAAGGGGGAGCGAGACCATCAGATTCTCATGATAGAGGTACTGGATTCGCCCCCCGTAGTGCCCGCCGACATTGCCACAGCGACAAGGAAGGACAAGACGTTGGCGGTGGTTTGCTCCTGGGTACAGAAGGGGTGGCCGGCGTCTTCCCCAGCAGAGGAATTCGCCCCATTTTTTAGGAAGAAGCTGGAACTGTCCCTAGAGAGGGGGTGCCTCTTGTGGGGGCAGCGGGTGGTGGTCCCCACATCCCTTCGACCGTGGGTGCTTAAACTGCTGCACGTCAGCCACCCCGGAATTGTGCGCTCCAAAGCACTGGCCCGAAGTTACTTCTGGTGGCCCCAGTTAGACGCCGACATCGAGCACATGGTCGGCACTTGCGAGAGCTGCCAATGCTCCAGACCGGAGGAGGCCCGCCTTCCCCATAGGGAATGGGACGCGGCTAAGGGGCCGTGGTCCCGGGTGCACATAGATTTCGCGGGCCCGTTCCGAGGAACCCTGTTTCTCCTTGTGGTGGACGCTTTCTCCAAGTGGTTGGAGGTCGTCCCAGTCACGAGCACCTCCTCGGCCGCGACAATTAAGCATTTGCGGAGAATTTTTTCCACGTTCGGCATACCCGACACTCTAATTAGCGATAACGCTAGTTGCTTCACGTCCGCTGAGTTCAGGGCGTTCACAGAGATCAACGCCATCCGGCATATCACCTCCGCCCCTTTCCATCCGGCCACCAATGGCCAAGTGGAGCGCCTCGTACGCACCACGAAGGACGCGCTGCGGCGCATGGGCCCCGGGGACCTCAACCTGCAAGTGTGTCAGTTTCTGCTAGGGTACAGGGTGACCCCGTTAGTGTCAGGCTACTCCCCTGCGGAGCTTTTAATGCGCAGGAAGCTGACCACCATACTCACTAGACTAGATCCCACGAGAGTTGAGGACAAGGGGAGGAACATAGGGTTAGAAGCCACCAAGAGTTTCGGCGTGGGTGCCCCGGTACATTGCAGGAACTACGCCAGCGCGGGGCCAGCCTGGGTGCCGGGGGTGGTCGTGGAACAAACCGGTCCCGTTTCGTACCGTGTGGAGACCAACACAGGTCTACTTTGGCGGCGGCACGCGGATCAGCTCCGGAGCCGGGTCCCAGGAAATCAGGGCGTTGAAAAAACGGATACAAATTCAGCGTTAGGGTTCTCCCCCACCCGTTTAGCCCAAGGGGGAGGGGAGGGGGGTCCAGAGTCCCCACCAAGGGGAGAGGGGAAGGAATTCATCTTCATAGATATCCCGCGGGATCCCCCAACAGAGTTTAATTTTGATTTCCAGAACCGGGGGGGGGGGGTTCGGAGTGGTCCTCCACCCATCCAAGCGAGAAGAGGGGTTTTACGTTAGCCCCTGGTGCCCCCGGTTCAACCACAACGGAATCTACCCTTTCCCCTAAAGCTGCAAAACCGCAGCAAGCCTCTAACAAGTCTCCCTCCCCCATTACAGGACAAGGGTCCAGGGAACAAGGAAGCGGGAGCGGCCCCCGGGTGGGCCAACCCACATCGCGGCCCAAACGCAAGTGCAATAAACCATCTTGGCTAAGAGACTTCGTCTCATCCTAGGGGGGAGGGGTGTTGTGTCCTAAAGCCTGTGCCTTTAAACAATGTACCTATCCATGTGTATCCAATGTAACCTTTTCTATGCGTAACATTGTAACCTCCAGCTGCATCACTGTAACCTTAATAGGACGCGAGCTAGTGGCCACTAGATGGCAATAGCGAGCGTCCAAGCTCATTGGTCCAAGACTCACCTAGAACAACAGCGCGGGAAGATTCCCGCCACTACCTTCACCTGGACAAGAAGGGTGTGACCTGCAATGACGTCACGCAGCCTGTAGCCAATAGGCTATCAAGGAGCCACATTCAAATGTATAGCCACTGTATATATTGAGCTGTTCGTCCGCCATTACCTCATGTTCCCTCTGACCAGCATGTAATAAAGTTGTGTTAAGCCAGCTCTTCGGCTGTCCTGGTGTCCTTGGTCCCATACACTAAAAATATGGAGATGGGAAGGGCTAGCATTTAACAAACAGAAGAATCACCTGGTTTTGAATCTAAACAACCAATCAGCAGGCTGAGTGGATGGTTTAATTATTTCAGACTGAGTGGTTCAGTTGTTCAGCCTAGTTCAGTCTCCTTTTTGACTCAAAAATGTGTTAGTCTCAGGAAGTTAGTAACACAGTACCTTCCTGCATTCATCATTCGCTTGAGAGATTTTTCTTGTTGTTGTTTATTTCTTTGCAACTAAGATGAAGTGAACTGCTGTATTATATTTTCTGCCATCTACCTGGCCACTTTATTTGAACACAAGCTTTGTAACTAGACATTATTTGTTCTTCTGCTAAGGTTGTGCCTGAATACATGTTCGATAGGAATTAAGTGGAGGATTCGGGCACTGTTATGTCGGACTCTGTGTGCATTTCCTCTCCCCCCGCCCCCCCCCGGGTTGATTTCTATGCTTTTATTTTTCATTTCACCCACTTCCCTGAGCAGATGTTGTTATTAATAAAGCCAGTCATATGTCTCTCCCCCCACCCAACCCCAAACTCTTTAGAAACCAATGCAGGACATTGGTGTTGGTGGGAGATTTCGTGCTTGCCCATTGCGATCTGCAAAGCAACTGGCTGTGCTTTGCAAATGGTCTTCAGGATGTGTGGGATCTGCGTACGCAATTGGCATACTGTCCCTGACAGAACCATTACTTGGGAGATTGCTCCTTCGAGACTTGGTTCTGAGGGGACAGAAATTGGGGAGCGGATTAATAGCCATAGTTTAATTCACCCACAGTTGACCTGACAAACAGTTCAAGCAAGAGGAAATTGGATGATTGACTCATAAGTCATGGAATAGGTAATGTCGCACCCGCGGATTACCACAAGCCCTAAAACCAACAGTGGCCATGTTTACCCCAGGATAAGCATGGAACAATGGAGTTCCCCTGTCAGTGTTTAATTTAGTTAATTAACTTCCCCAGGAGAGGTTCCCAATTAACCCGTGTAAACATGAGATGTGATTCTTGTCAGATTACAATTCCATCACACGCAGCCTCGCTTTCTATATATACTGATGATTTTCCCTCAATAAATCACTGGTCTTTGCTCCATCTTGCCTCGTGTCTGATTGTTTGACCAGTCTCCTCCGGGACCCAACAGCCGCTTCTCGGCCCAACCCAACAAGGATGGAAGCCTGCTCTCCATTTGTGAATCGGATTTCTCTGCCACAGGAAATCTGCCTCAATCGGCCCTCTTTCTTCAAGTGCTCTCCAATTATAAGGAGGGGTACTTGGTCAGGTAGAGTAGGAACAAGGAATGTGGGGGTGGAGACCAAAGGTAAGTGGCACTAAGGAATGCAGTTTCTAAATGTGATGACTGGAAGGTTGGCAGGTGTCCTTTTAAGGGGATTGGGGAGGTTTTACGGATATTTTTAGATAGTTTATAGTACGGTACAGTATTTGGTTTTAATTAGTATTGGGTATGGGTTTTAACTGATGTTGTGAGCCGCCCTGGGTCGCTTGGGCAAAAAGGTAAGGTAAAGGTAAAGGTTTCCCTTGCTCGAAAGCCAGTCGTATCCGACTCTAGGGTGCAGTGCTCATCTCTGTTTCTAAGCCGAAGAGCCAGCGCTGTCTGCTTCTGCAGACGTTTCCGTGGTCATGTGGCAGGCATGACTAGACACCGGAGCGCACAGAACGCTGTTACCTTCCCACCGAAGTGGTCCCTATTTATCTACTTGCAATTTCTTGTTTTCGAACTGCTAGGTTGGCAGGAGCTGGGATGAAGACGGGAGCTCATTTCCGTCCTGCAGTACTCGGGAATCGAACTGCTGACCTTCCGCTTCCCAGTCAGCATCTTAGCGACTTGAGCCACTGCAGTTCCCTGCAGGGCAAAAAGGACAGTTATATAAATCCAACAAATGAATGAATGAATGAATAAGTGCTTCACAATGGAGTGAGCTCCCGTCTTTGTCCCAGATCCTGCCAGCCTAGCAGTTTTAAAACAAGAAATAGCAAGTACTGAGATACGGAGGAAAGGTTAACCTGGAAGAGTCTTAACTGTACGGGCGCGTTTTACTTCCGCTTCCGGGAGCAGCGAGGGCAGCGCGGGCCAGATGAATCGCAGCAAACCCATTCATGTGGATTCTTGGGCTTCTGGGACTTGAAGTCCAAGAACATCTGGAGCGCCAAGGTTCGCCATCACGGTTCAATACTTTGGATACCTTGGAGTTGTTATTCAGCAAGGAGACCGCACATAGGTGCCTGTCTCCGCAATGACATTTCGCACATGCAAATAGACTTGAGAAATCAAGTCCATCTGCATGCGTGTTTTTTTAAAGCCATTTGGATATCACGTCACCCACCGGCTAGGTGGACCATGATGTGCCCTCCGCTTTCACCTTGCCCATAAAAAACTAATACATGGAATAAATTTATAAATAACATAAATCAAAAACTATGCCCCCATTAAAAAACCTAACTTTTGGGGTTCGTACATTAGGAGTGGCCGAGCCGGGGAGCTCTCCGAGCTTGCAGGGCAAGGAAGGACATCATTCTTGGCCGGAGCAGATCTGTCTGTGGCATGGATGGCTCAATAGTTTAACCATGCTCATAGTCACGAGAAGGAACATCCAAAGTGGGAAAGTGGGACCCACAGGCTGAGGAAGAGAAGGAGGCTTCAGCCCAGAGTGCCCTGGACGATGGACCACGTGGCACTGGCTACACCCTTCCCTGCCCTGGATTCCCCGCCTGCCTGCCTGCCTGCCTGCCCTGCTCCTTCCTGGTTCATTAACCCTGAAAGCTCATCCAGGTTGGCTGGCTGCCATGTGTCCTCCCTGTCATTGAACTTGTGGGGCGAAGAGAGAGGATTGGGGAGAAACTGAGTCAACTGGAGGGAAGGGTAGATCAATGGATGGTGGGAGGGACACACAGCAAATTCTGGGACCCTCCCAGAAGTGCTCAGGGATGGAGTAGGAGTAGGACTCTGACCCAGCTTTGCAAACACGGCTGAAGAAGAAGCGTCTCTTCTGTCACTTGCAGGGCTCAGGAACTGAACATTGCCTTGGCTGGGGGTCAGCAGCTACCCTAGAAAACGACTGTCCAGAAAAAGTGGGATTTAACATGGAGCCTTTAAAAGACCTGGTGGAAGACCCAAGGTAAGCAAGCAAAACTACACCTGCCTCCCTTGGGTCAGCTGCTGATCCACTTGTTGAGCAGAGCCTAAATTGCTTTGGGGTGGGTGCAGAAAACCAAGGCAAGTCACACCTAACTTATCCAAGCAAGGGCTTTGCTAGCAGGACAGGTTCTGAGAAGCTTCTGCTGCAAGAAGACTTCATTTTAGCTTTCCAAAGAGATGAAAACTTCTTTGAATCACCTGGAATTCATTAACCATTGACCAGATTTTTATTATCTCACAAGTTCAGCAGTTACTCGGTTATATTCTAAATTCAAAAAAGGGTTTTAAAAAGTACACAGATTCTAGTTTTCCTGTTTATTTTGGATTGGCTGGGTGTGTTTTTAAAGTACTTTTTAAAACTCAGTCATATTTTAATACCATGACTTATTTAACTATGGTTTGGCATTATAGCTCCCTGCTTTTATCTGAACCCATTTTTCATTTGTTTGTATGTATATTTGTGGTTTTTAAAAATCTTGTAAGCCAAGTTGAGTTCCAGTTCTGGGACAGAGGTGAGAATAAACTCAAAACAAAACAGCTAGTTTGCAAAGTGGTATTTGTGATCTTCATCTGAAGGTGGTTTTCAGCAGAGAGGGATATGTTAGAGCAGCGGTTTTTAATGACTGGTCCAGATGTGGGACCCAGATGTGTAGTCTAGGTGTGATGCAGGGATTTCGTAACAACTGTGAATTCATTTCCCCTTAATTCCTACATGGATGACTCATGTTCTCTTGCCAGTTCCACCATAGGTTATCCACCTGCAACTTACTGGCATGCTACCAGTAACTGGATTTTCTCTCTCTCTTAATCTCCTTTTGCTGCAGCCAGTTTGATGTAATTGGTCAGGTCCAGTGGCTAAAACCTTGTAAATCAATCTCAACAGTGTAGCACAATCAATGCAAAAAGTTTGGTGCCAGTGGGATCCAGTTCAGAAGTCAGCAGAGGCATTTGTTAGTGTGCAAATTTGTGCTGCAACTCACCATTGAGTTTCACAATAGCAATACAGGCACCATTTCAAAAAGGCAAAGGACCTGAATTAGACCTAAGACTAGGCAGATGGGAAAAAGCCAGGAATCAGGTGAAGTATTGACTTCAGAGTTCAGTTTTCATACAGATTCATGTAGCCACAAAGCCAAGCAAACTAACTACTGCAGATTATGACAGGTGAATGTTACAGATTAGGAAGACAAAAGGGGAAGGAAGCTCATGGCCATTCAAAGAGGATGAGTACAAAGATAAGTATTGCAGATCAGTAACACAAAAACAACAAGTGTTTCTTCAAGTACAAAACAATACAGTAACACAACACTCTCTTTTAATTATGCATCCCAGCCTTCACAATGAAAGGCAAATCATATCAGAGATGGCAAAAATGAGCGAAACATTCAATCAGGTTGATGGTACATCATAGATGGGGTGGGGGCCCAGTTCTCCCATGAAAACTGGCCTCTTGACTTCTTGCAAACATATTGATATGTAAACTGGCATTTCCTCTCTGCCAGCTTTATTTCCACAACAATAGGTGTTGACTTCCACATCTAGCTGATGGGCCTGGCTGGAAAAGCTAGTTTGAATCTCTTGATAAGAATTTCCTGAGGGCAAAGGGTGTTTTTCCTCCACATAAGTCGCTAAGACGCTGACTGGGAAGCGGAAGGTCAGCAGTTCGATTCCCGAGTACTGCAGGACGGAAATGAGCTCCCGTCTTCATCCCAGCTCCTGCCAACCTAGCAGTTCGAAAGCAAGAAATTGCAAGTAGATAAATAGGGACCACTTCGGTGGGAAGGTAACAGCGTTCCGTGCGCTCCGGTGTCTAGTCATGCCTGCCACATGACCACGGAAACGTCTGCAGAAGCAGACAGCGCTGGCTCTTCGGCTTAGAAACAGAGATGAGCACTGCACCCTAGAGTCGGATACGACTAGCTTTCGAGCAAGGGAAACCTTTACCTTTTATCTGCACCATACCTGTCAACCATCCCGATTTGGCCGGGATTACCCCATAATTTGACGTCGATTGATGACATAACCCGTCCCGCGCTGCCAAAACCCCGTAATTTGGCAGCGGGGGAAAACGCTTTCCACGCATGCGTGGAAGCGCTATGCCGCTTGCACAGCCCCTTGCGTAGGGGCGCTACGCAGAGCACATACCTCTGCCCCTAAGCAGTGGCAGATGAAGCCTGCATCACCTACGCCGTTTGCGTAGGGGCTGCGCAAGCGGCGTAGCGCTTCCACGCACGCGTGGAAAGTGACCTGCGCACAAGCGATCTGCGCAGGTCCCGTTTTTCCGGACCTGCGTGTTGACAGGTATGATCTGCACTGATTTAATTATCAGAGCTTTCCTTTAGTTATAATTCTCCATCTAACTGTTCCTTGGAATGAGAAGACGTAAAATCCAATATTAGTATCATAATCAGACACAAATAAAAACAATTCCATAGAAGTTACCTATATACATCCCTATCTTAAAGGAAATCACCTTCAATGTTGACCAAGAGCTGAGCTTCAACTGAAACAATGGCTTTGGGCATCAGGAGAGAGAGAAGCATTTAGTTTCCTGAGGTGAGACTAACAATTAACATATATCAAGATCAGCCACCTGGTCTAATTCCTGGATGTATTCCATTAACTTGCATCTTGTTTCCAATTGTGTCCTGTGATTGTGCAATGCTTAAGTTTACAAATGTAGACCATTGAAGAAGACCCAATGGTCAATGAAGAGGAGGTGGGGGTACAAGAGAAATCTTCATTGACTAAAATATGGCCAGCAAATGGGTGTTAGGTGATGCAGGCTTCATCTGCCATGGCTTAGGGGCAGAGGTCTGTGCTCTGGGGAACATGGAACGTGTAATGTGTAATGTTCAGGGTAAACAGGTACCTGATTGATTAGTTCAGGGGAAACCAAAAGGTTACATAAGAACAGCCTTGCTGGAAGAGGCCACAGGAGCCCATGATCCAGTCCATCATTCTGTCTTACACAGTGGCTCACCATGTGCTTCAGGGTATTATTCCCAAGGAGATGCCTTCACCTGCTTAGGATTCCCTGGAAATGGCATTGAGAGAGATCCTGCCTATCTCTCCAACCCGGAGGTTGTCCTTAGGTATCCATTATAATTATAGCCATGGATACCCTTGTCCTCCATGAACTTGTCTAATCCTTTCTTAAAGCTGTCAAGACTGACAGCTGTCACCACTTCTTCTGGCAGGGAGTTCCATAGACCAGTGATCATAGACCAGTACTTTCTCTTATTTGTTTGAGAACAAACAAAGAACTTTATTTAAAAATAAAAGAAAATAACTTAAACTAAAGGGTGAATTTCAAAATATTAGGTAACAAGGCCATGGGCCGGCCATGTGGTTCAGTGGGTTGGTCACGTGGTTCCTCCCACCGGAAGCGGAAGTAAAATGCACCTTGCAATCTGGTTAGCAACAGGATGAGATAGATTTTAAGCTGCCATTTTCTCTGCTTAAACCAGGGTTGCCCAAACTATGGCCCATGGGCCAGATGCGGCCCATGGACTGTAGTGTGGGCACCCCTGCTGTAAAGAATGCAATCCCTTTGGCCATAGAGAGGCAAACCTCTTTGGAAAAGAAAGCAGGTGGTCTTTCTTTCAAGGTGGGATTTGCTTTCTTGCTGTAGTGCCTGGAGGGGGTGTAAGATAAACAAGGTCAAGAAGCCTTTGTTTGGAAGATTAGTGGGGGAGAGAATGATGGATCACTGCTATAACCTTGGCAATGTGACTAAGAGGGAGGTCCCCCTTGCTCGAAAGCCAGTCGTATCCGACTCTAGGGTGCAGTGCTCATCTCTGTTTCAAAGCCGAAGAGCCAGCGTTGTCTGCTTCTGCAGATGTTTCTGTGGTCACGTGGCAGGCATGACTAGACACCGGAGCGCACGGAGCGCTGTTACCTTCCCACCGAAGTGGTCCCTATTTATCTACTTGCAATTTCTTGCTTTCGAACTGCTAGGTTGGCAGGAGCTGGGACAAAGACGGGAGCTCATTCCGTCCTGCAGTACTCAAGAATCAAACTGCTGACCTTCCGCCTCCCAGTCAGTGTCTTAGCCAATTGAGCCACTGCAGTCCCAGAGGGAGAGGGAGGATAAATTCACATGGAAATCTCAAGTTCTGCCTCAGGAAACAACAGAGCAGGTAAGGCAAAGAGGGGACTCTCCCTCCGCCCCCAACTCTAAGAAACTATCTCTGCCCCTGGAGATGCATCAGTAGTGCTTTATCAACAGTGATTTATCTTACTCAACTTGCATCATATCTATGTCAATGCAACAGATGTGCTTGGGTGGCCTCCCCCAACCCCAATCCCCTAGATTTCAACATTTTGGTTTCTTCCATTCTTTGAGACGTCAATCCAAAGGCTGCCCTCAAAGTGGAGGTAGTGAAATAATTTACAAAATCATTTCAGCAGAGCCTTCCATTCTTAAAAATTCATCTCCATGCAGAAGACCATCCCTCTGCTCAAGAACGAAAGCAGTGGATTTAAAGCATAATTCTGCACACGAGAAAGGTAGTTGTTGGCAAGGAAATGCTGAGGTTGAATCTACGAGAGACTAAAGCAGAAGCAAAAAGCAAAGCAATCACATATACCGCTCCATGGTGCTTTAGTGCACTCTCTGGGCGGTTCACAAGTTAATTGGCATCCCCCCCCACCCCGCATGCTGGTTACTCATTTTACCAACTTTGGAAGAATGGAAGGCTGAGTCAACATTGATCCCTGGTCAGGATCGAACTCATAACCTTTGGGTTGCAGTACAGCAGTTTTAACTACTGTGTCCCCTTGACTTGGCGAGGTTTCCAAGGCATTCAGGCAGAGAAAGCATCCTGTGTAGTACAGAGGTCAACGAGGACTCAGGAGATGAGGATTCAAATCCCTTCTTGACTCTAGGATAGTTGTGTGGAAGAGAAGAGCCATATATGAAACTCTGGTCCAGTAAAAGAACAGACAGACAGAAATGAATTGTAACAGCACTGTCCAAGATCTGCTACCCAGATCTTTTAGCCCAAGTTTGAGGGAATGTTTAAAGAAATGTTCAGCACATAGAGAACAACCACGCTGGTTGAGGACCTTCTGAAATCCCAAGGCCAGGTTTTAGTCGGAAAGTCCGGGCACTCAACCTGGGTCTTTAGCTGCAGTGACTGATGGGTGTTTTGGTTGCTGGGCACAGTTGGGGCAAAAAATGGGTATTCTTTTTCTACACGTACATACAAGGCAGAGAAGCCGACCATTGACCCATAAAAACAGAGACCTTCTGTGTCAGATAAACAGGCCAGGAAGAGCTTTATTTATTTATTTATTTATTTATTTATTTATTTATTTTATTTTGTTAAATTTCTATACCGCCCACTTGACCAAGGCCGACTCCGGGCGGTTCACAATCATAGATAAAAGAGATAAAAACCAGCAATAAGAACCCACCCCTAAAAAGAGAGGGGTGCAGGAACCGAAGAAACCATGGGGCAGGCATCCTCCCCTATATTAACCACCCAACGGAAGCCACCCCTCCACCCGCACCCCAAACTTGGCCCGCCAGCCAGGTCTTTAGTTCTTTTCTAAAGGGCAACAACTCCGTCTGGAGACGCAGTTCCACAGGCAGGAGGTTCCAAAGGGCCGGTGCGGACACGGAGAAGGCTCTCCTCCTTGTGCCAGAGAGGCGAGCCCCCCTGGCCGATGGCACTATTAGAGAGCCCCTCCGGTCCGCTCTGGTTGGACGGACAGATGTCCTCAGGGCGATGCGGTCTCTAAGGTACCCTGGCCCACTACCATGTAGGGCTTTAAAGGTCAAAAACAGCACCTTGAATTGCACCCGGAGGCAAACTGGTAACCAGTGCAGCCCCCGAAGTAGTGGTGAGGCATGGGCATAATGCCCACACCCCATCACTACCTGGGCCACAGCATTCTGGACCAGCTGCAGCCTCCAAATGGTCGTCAAGGGCAGCCCCATGTAGAGCGCATTACAATAATCTAGTTTGGAGGTCACCAGAGTGTGAGTGACCATGAGCAAAGAGTCCCGGTCCAGGAGCGTGCGCAACTGGCGAATCACACAAAGTTGGGCGAAGGCCCTCCTGGCCACAGCCGCCTCCTGTTCTTCAAGCAGCCGCTGTGAATCCAGGAGGACCCACAAGTTGCACACCGGGTCAGTCTGGGGCAAAATGGCCCCATCCAAAACCAAAGATGGTAGCTCCTGGGATAGTGCAGGACCCCTTATCCATAGACACTCAGTCTTGCTAAGATTCAGCTGTAGCCCATTTGCCCCCATCCAGACCCCAACAGCCTCCAGACAGCTGGAAAGGACTTTGACTGCACCACTGGGGTCCCCACGGGCCGAGATGTACAACTGAGTGTCATCCGCGTACTGATGGTACCGCACCCCATGGGAACGAATGATCTCACGCAGCGGCTTCATGTAGATGTTAAATAGGAGAGGAGAGAGTACCGAGCCCTGAGGCACCCCATATTTTAGGGGCCTAGGACTCGACCTCTCACTCTCCAACCACACCGACTGGGTCCGGCCCCTCAGAAATGAGGAAAACCAGGACCACACTGTGCCCTGGATCCCCAATCCTCGGAGCCGTTCCAGAAGCATACCGTGGTCAACGGTATCGAAGGCCACTGAGAGGTCAAGAAGAGCAAGGACGGACGGATGACCGCCATCCCGCTCTCACCAGAGATCATCCATCAGCGCGACCAATGCAGTCTCAGTACCATATCCAGGTCTGAATCCTGACTGGCAAGAACAAACATTCTTGAGGGTACGTAAGAGCAAAACCAAATTAGAAAATGAACATTAAAGGAGGAAATGGCTGAGGAACTCAACCTCCCCTACATCACTTGAAGGAATCTGAATAGGTTGAGGGTCAGAGTCCCTAAATGCAAGACCAACAGGCTCAAGTGGGGGCTGATGGTCGGCAACAACACACGGTATGGATGTGGAGAGATACAGAATCCGGCTCATTTACTGGCCTGCCGATTACTGCCAGAGACATGCACCCATGACGACTTGGGTTTGGGCAATGACAAAGTGAAGGAAGTGACTTCATTTTGGCAGTCCAGGGTTTGATCGGGACATGAAAGAAGAAAAAGAAGCAGGTCGGAAGGGATTAGATGGTGGGCACAGGCAAAGATGGGTTGGCATGACAGGCCTCCACTGGTCACTTCTCCATTGGCCACGCTGTGGGTGTCAGGAGCCGGTATAGGGTGGACAGAGCTGTTGTGGTCCCACGTCTCACTGGAGCAACCCTTCCTCTTTCCCACAGATTTGCCCCGGAGTTGATCCACCTCCTGATTTACAACTTCAGCGCACCAGTTGCCTGTTTCTCCCTCCCGCCGCCGGCTCTGCGGATGCTGCAGCGTAAGTCTGTCGGCCTGTGCTGAATAGGGCGGGGTATAAATCGAATAAACTAAATGTTGTGTCCTAATAGTGTAACCTTCTACATGTGATATCAATGTATCTGAACCAATGTAACCTTGCCAATGAGTAACAATGTAACCTTCAGCTGTATCACATAAACCCTGTAATAGGACGCGAGCTAATGACCACCAGCTGGCAGCAGCGAGCGTCCAAGCTCTCTTGGTTCAAACCCATCAAAGACCGCAGCGCGGGAAGTTTCCCGCCGCTACCTACACCTGGACAAGAAGGGCGTGACCAGCCATGACGTCACGCGGACCAGTAGCCAACGGGCTACCGTGGAGCCACATTCAAACACGTTACTGCCTTATATATAGAGCTGTTCGTCCGCCATTACCTCATGTTCCCTCTGCCCACCATGCAATAAACCTGAGTTAACCCAGCCGTTGGCTGTGCTTTGTGTCTTGACTCTCATACACTAAATTGGCGACGAAGGTGGGATGATGGATCCCCACGGAGCCAGGACACAGAGCGGGTTCAACATCACCAAACCGCAAGACTGGGAGCTCTTTGAGATGGACTTCCAGGCGGCACTGGTGGAGCTCAAAGTCAAAGAAGACGACGAGGAAAGGAAGAGGGCCATCCTCACTCGCATGCTTGGGATGGAAACCAAGCGGACGCTGGTGGGCATCCTTGCACCGAAGAAGATGAGCGATTTCAAAGCCGGTGAAATCATGAAAATGCTGCGTGAGCGTTTCCGACCCTCGAGGGCAATGTTTCCCGCTCGGAGTGCGTTTTGGAGGCGAGTTCAAGCGCCGGACGAGTCGGTAGAAGCCTTCGTAACGGCTATGAGGGTAGCCGCCGCCCCCTGCAAATGGGACCACATCCTAGAGATGGCCCTCAGGGACGGAGTGCTGTGTGGCCTGAAGGACAAGGAAGTACAGCGCAGCTTGATGAACAGGGAGCCACCACCCACACTGGAAGAGGTTGTAGAGGCCGCGGAAGCCGCGGAGTCCACGAATGCTGGAGTAGACGAGATGCACAAGTGGCGTGAGTGGCGTCCGAGGGCCGGCAAGGCGGAAAACTCGTCGCACGGGAAGTCCGGTCAGTCGGTGCATGCGACCCGACCGACCTCGAAATCGTCGTCAGAAAGTAGCGATGGCGAGGAGGTCCAGAAGGTCCGGAGAGGCGGGCGCCGCTGCGATGGTTGCGGAGCGGCCCATGAGCGCGTGAAGTGCCCATTCAGGAAAGCCGAGTGCTTCAACTGCGGACGTCGGGGGCACATCGCCAAGGCGTGCAGGAAATGGAAAGAGGGCCGGAGACATTCGCAAGACCGTTCAGCCAAACCGGACCGTCCAGCGAGGCCCAAAGATGGCGCCCGGGCCACGAGGAAGCAGGACGGCGTGGGCCGCATCTCGGACGACAGCGAGGGCGACGCTCCTGTGTTCAACGTGTCTGCGGGTCAGCCCCATTACTTTGTTGAGGTACTAGTACAAGGGACCCCTATTAGGATGGAAGTTGACTCGGGGTCCTCCTATTCTATAATTCCCCAGAGAGAGTTCTTGAAAATTGACCCCCACGTGCGGCCCAAACTTAAAGCGTTGAGGGCCACACTACGGGACGTTCAGGGGAACAGCATTCCAGTGTTGGGGGTCGGAACGTTCCGGGTTCGCTTTAAGAGACATTCTGCGGAACTTCCCCTAGTGGTGCTAAAAGGGGGGAGTTGTAGCCTCCTCGGAACACAGTGGTTTCAGCCCTTAGGCCTGTTCATAGGGGGGGTGCATGCCGTAGGCGAGGACCCAATACAAGCAGTGTGTGACGCACACCCCGCCGTTTTTAAAAGTGGACTGGGAAAGTTCAAGGGACCCCCTGTAGCCTTCGACTTAGACCCGGAGGTCCGCCCGATAAGACTTAAACCGCGCAGGGTACCGTTCGCGCTTAAGGACAAAATAGAGGCGGAACTGGACAAACTGGTGGGTCAAGGAATTCTCGTTCCTGTGGATTCCGCGGAGTGGGAGACTCCAATTGTAACAGCACTGAAGGCTAACGGGGAGGTGCGCATTTGCGCTGATTATAAGTGTACCATTAATAAGGCAATCCGCCCTAATGCATACCCGGTGCCAGTGGTCAGCCACCTTCTGGCCAGGCTGAATGGGGGAAAGTGTTTCGCTAAACTCGATTTAGCACAGGCCTACCAGCAACTCCCAGTAACCCCCGCCACAGCGGCGGCACAAACAATAGTCACACATAAGGGGGCGTTCCAGGTGTCGAGGTTACAGTTCGGCGTGAACTCGGCACCTGGCATTTTTCAGTCGCTAGTGGAACGCCTCCTGAAGGGGCTGGAGGGGGTGTTGCCATATTTTGATGACGTGTTGATAACGGGGGGGAGTAAGGCCGAGCTGGCCCACAGATTGGATAAGGTCCTGGCCGTGTTCGAGAAAGCGGGGCTGCGACTGAGAAAAGACAAATGTGTATTTTTCGAAACAGAGGTTGAGTTTTTAGGGTTCCGTGTCACACCCGAGGGAATTAGGCCGTCCAAATCTAAGGTAGCCGCCATTAAGAAAGCCCCTCGCCCCACTTCCAAAACCGAGCTTCAGTCATTTCTGGGGCTTCTCAATTTCTACCATACCTTCCTTCCACGGAAGGCGTCTGTTGCCGAGCCGCTTCATCGGCTGCTTAAAAAAGAGGAAAAATGGCTGTGGGGTGACGAGCAAGAAAGAGCGTTCTCAGAGTTAAAGCAACTCCTCACATCCGAGGCAATCCTGACTCATTTCGACCCCAAACGGCCCATAGTTTTGGTCTGCGATGCATCCCCGGTGGGGGTGGGGGCGGTGCTTTGCCACGTGTTAGACGACGGAAGGGAGGCCCCGATAGCGTTTTATTCAAGGTCCCTGTCCCAAGCAGAGCGGAATTACGCACAGACCGATAGGGAGGCACTAGCGATAGTAGCGGGAACCAAGAAATTTCACGATTTTCTGTATGGTCGGCCGTTCAAGATCGTTACTGATCACAAGCCCCTGTTAGGGATCTTCACTGCAAATAAGCCCACGCCACAGATCCTGTCCCCGAGGATGCTGCGGTGGGCTATTTTTCTTAACGCATATCAACATGAATTAGAATACCGGCCAGGGAAGGAAATCAGCCATGCAGACGCGCTCTCACGGTCGCCGTTACCATTGTCGGACGACCAGAAGGCAGGGGTAAGAAGAGACCGCCAGGTATTGCTAATAGAGGTTTTAGAGTCACCCCCGACATTGCCAGGGCGACCGGAAAGGATAGAACACTAGAGAAGGTATGCTCGTGGGTGCAAAAGGGGTGGCCGGCGTCATCCCCAGGCACGGAATTCGACCCATTCTTCCGAAAGCGAGTGGAGTTGTCCTTAGAGAGGGGGTGCCTGCTGTGGGGCCAACGGGTGGTGGTTCCTACGTCCCTGCGGCCGAAGGTGCTACAGCTGTTGCACGTCAGCCACCCGGGGATCGTCCGTTCCAAGGCGTTGGCCCGGAGTTACTTCTGGTGGCCCCAGCTGGACGCCGACATAGAGCAGATGGTTGGCACTTGTGAGGCATGTCAATGCTCTCGACCGGAGGTGGCCCGCCTACCACATAGGGAATGGGACGCAGCGAGGGGACCGTGGTCCAGGGTGCACGTAGATTTTGCTGGCCCATTCCGGGGAACCATGTTTCTCCTGGTGGCGGATGCATACTCAAAGTGGCTGGAGGTCATTCCGGTAAAGAGCACATCCTCCGCCACTACCATTCGCCAGCTAAGGAGGGTCTTTTCCGCGTTCGGTTTACCCGACACTTTGGTCAGCGATAACGCCAGTTGTTTCACGTCCGCTGAGTTCGCGGCATTCATGGAGGCAAATGCAATTCGGCATGTCACATCCGCGCCGTTTCACCCGGCCACGAATGGCCAAGTGGAACGGTTGGTGCGCACCACAAAAGATGCGCTGCGGCGCATGGGCTCGGGAGATCTACATCACCAGGTTTGTCAATTTCTATTAGCGTACAGAGTGACCCCCTTAGCGTCTGGTTACTCGCCGGCCGAGCTGCTGATGCAGAGGAAACTGACCACGCTTTTGTCCAGGCTAGACCCGTCAAGGGTCGAGGACAAAGGGAAGAACATAGGGTTAGCGGTCTCGAAAGGTTTCGGCATAGGCGATCCTGTTCATTGCAGGAACTATGCCAACGCAGGCCCAGCCTGGGTGCCAGGGACGATAATAGAACAGACGGGGCCAGTGTCCTATCGGGTGGAAACTAGCACCGGCCTCCTCTGGAGGAGGCACGCTGATCAACTGAGGCACCGAGTGAGCGAGGGGCCGACCAGTGGAGCACAGCGACATGATTCAGCGATAGGGTTCTCCCCCACCCGTTTAGCCCAAGGGGGAGACAGGGGGGAAAGCAGCGAGCCCGACTCATATCCTTTTGATACCCCAGTTCTATCCGAGCCCGGGGGGAGGGAAAAGGAGTGTGCGGCCGCCGCTGCCGCTTCCCCCGAATCCGATTTTGATTTTGATTTTGCGAGCCGGGGGGGTTTTTCGGAGTGTTCCCCCACCCATCCAAGCGAGAAGAGGGGTTTTTCGTTAGTCCCCAGTGCCCCCGGTTCTTCCCAAACAAAGCACACACCTCCCAACAAAGCCGCAGAGCCGCGGCAAACCACTAACAAGTCATCCTCTCCGATTGCAGGGCAGGAAGCCAGGGAGCAAGGAGGAGGGAGCGAAGCCGGGGCAGGGCAGCCCGCGCCGAGACCCCAGCGTGTTCGAAATAAGCCATCTTGGCTGAGAGACTTCGTCTCATCCTAGGGGGGAGGAGTGTTGTGTCCTAATAGTGTAACCTTCTACATGTGATATCAATGTATCTGAACCAATGTAACCTTGCCAATGAGTAACAATGTAACCTTCAGCTGTATCACATAAACCCTGTAATAGGACGCGAGCTAATGACCACCAGCTGGCAGCAGCGAGCGTCCAAGCTCTCTTGGTTCAAACCCATCAAAGACCGCAGCGCGGGAAGTTTCCCGCCGCTACCTACACCTGGACAAGAAGGGCGTGACCAGCCATGACGTCACGCGGACCAGTAGCCAACGGGCTACCGTGGAGCCACATTCAAACACGTTACTGCCTTATATATAGAGCTGTTCGTCCGCCATTACCTCATGTTCCCTCTGCCCACCATGCAATAAACCTGAGTTAACCCAGCCGTTGGCTGTGCTTTGTGTCTTGACTCTCATACACTAAACTAAACTAAACTGTGAGATGTTGTGAGGTGTTCAATTCTGGGCAACGGACTTTAAGGAAGATGCAAACCAATTAAAGCAGGCACAGGGAAGGGCAACAAGGAGGATGAGAGGGCTTGAAACCAAGGCATTGTTACCTGAAAAATTGTGACCTTTTAAATTTGGGGGATTGTCCCAGAGGCAGGGTTGAATCAGGAACCAAAGACCACATTAGATTGTGGGTTGAAATAAGAAGGAGTTTATTAAACTGAAGTTACCATTCATAAGAACTTAAGAAGAGCCTTGCTGGAAGAGGCCACAGGAGCCCATGATCCAGTCCAGCACTCTGTCTCACACAGTGGCTCCCCATTTCCTTCAGGTTATTCTTCCCAAGGAGATGCCTTCACCTGCTTAGGATTCCCTGGAAATGGCATTGAGAGATATCCTGCCTGTCTCTCCAACCCGGAGGTTGTCCTTAGGTAGCCATAATTATAGCCATTGATAGCCTTGTCCTCCATGAACTTGTCTAATCCTTTCTTGAAGCTGTCAAGACTGACAGCTGTCACCACTTCTTCTGGCAGGGAGTTCCATAGACCAGGGATCCTCTGGGTGAAAAAGTACTTTCTCTTATTTGTTTGAGAACTAGCACCCAAAAGTTTCATGGAGTGTCCCCTAGTTCTAGTGTTATGTGATAGGGAAAACAGTTTTTCCTTCTCTACTTTGTCCACACCGTGCATGATTTTAATGCACTGTGCATTCAATTAAACAAAGTCCACCCACAAAATGAGCCCCTATCTGAGTTGATGTAGAAGAGAGAGCTGGAGTTCTGTTGAACTGAGGAGTTTTATATATCAGTTACACACAGTGACAAAGGTTTTTCTTTCTAGGGATCTTTAACAATAACACAAAGGGGCCCCCACTGAAAACTAAAATCAAAAACAAAGAATGTTTACAGAGCAAAAGCTTCATGCTAATTACAATTGATTACATCCGTTTACACAAAGAAAGGAAGTGAAGATAATGAAGACACTCCCTGCCTTGACCCACCTGACCCACCTCCCTTGCCCAAACAATGTGCAACCAATGAGAATTTTTTTTTGGGGGGGGGGGGATGCAGCCGGGCCAACCAGAGCCATAATCCTCAAGATACATTAACCAATGGAATTGTAGACTTCTCAGAAGCAGGAGCGCATTTCATCCAAATGGAACTGAGTGGCTTGTCTTCCCCCATTTCCCCAAACTCTATACATCCCAAAGATGCTCATACAAATAGCCTGATCAGGAAGCTGGGATCTAAATTTAATTTAATTTTTAATTTAATTTAATAGTTCAACTTATTCGCCGCCCACTCAGGCAAGCCTGACTCAGGGCGGCTTACAAAAATTTAAAACCCCATACAATAAAAACAGTTCAAACCCCTACCCCCAATTAAAAACCCACCCACCTCATGCAGGAGAGAGAAGGTGCATCTTATGATACATCTTATAGTAAAAGCCATCTTATGGTAAGAGCCAGCGGGCAGGAGCCACATTACCCTCAGGGCCCTACACCTGCCCCGCTACTCAGGTCTTAAGTCCTTTCCTAAATGGCAGCAATGCTGTCTGTAACCATAGGTCAACCAGCAGGAGGTTCCAAAGGGCCGGTGCGGACACGGAAAAGACCCTTTTTCTTGTTCTAGAGAGGTGAGCTCCCCAGGTGATGGAACAACTAGGGAGCCCCTCCAGTCCGCTCTGCTTGGACGGACAGATGTTCTTAGGGCGAAGCGGTCTCTAAGGTATCCTGGCCCACTCCTGTAAAGATCATAACCAGCACCTTGAATTGCACTCGGAGGCAATCGGGTAACCAGTGCAGGGATCTAAACAAAGGAGTTTCAGGGAACATTGATGGGATTTGTCCTGGGGCTTCGTTTACTGAAGGGACATGTTGATTAGTAGGAATGGAGTCTGTGAGTGCAGTTTATTTCTCTTCTTCTTTTCCGCATCTTTAGATATCTCCCCTTTTGGGTAACCTGCAGTCTTTAAAGACAATTTTATTTTATTAGACATCTTTGTTAAAAAATTTCTTTATTTAAGAACTCCATCTGGACATTCAGGGTATAATGCTGGCCATTTCTGTGGCTTGCCTGTGAAGAGAAAAAGGGAAATAAACCATTATTATTAATTAAAGTTGGGGTGCAGCCATGTGGCTTTTGACTCCTGAGCCATCCGAGATCATTCCATGGTTGTAGGGTTGCCATATGTCCCAGAAAACCGGGATTGTCCCAGATTCAAGGTTGGAAAAATAGCTATCATTATATTATGTTTGGTTTTAAAAAGGCTATTTTGTACTTCTGTCCCGGTTTTGTGAGAGAGAATTATGGCAACTCTGCATGGTTGTGAGGCTGAACCAGCGATGCTCCCAGTTCCAAAGGCTTTTCTGCTTCTTAAATGGAAGAAAGCATTTTATTAATAATTTTGTACATTAAAAGTTCACTGGAATAAAAAGGATTTACTCCATTTCCCAGCCATAGCCACATGGAGTGCGTGCCTGTAAAGCGGGGTGGGGTTTGCAATGTAATTCAATGGCTTTTGCCTTCCATTGACTATAATGGGAGATTTTCTTAGTTATTTTATTTAGCAGTTTGTGTGCGAAAACATTTATTAAAAATATATGGACTGTGGTTATTTACTCACAGCTGTTGAGTAGTCTCTGAGGCAGACCCACTTTCTGTTTCCTAAGCTGGACTGTTTGTCACCTATGGATGTCGTGGAGAGGATGATGCCTCGTTGTCATCAGTCTTGAGGTTGAACTCCACTACCAACCAGGTTGGATTGAGCAGATGGAATCAGGGCAAGGTGGAAGCAGGTAAAAGGTTTGGGCTTCCTCTTCCTCCAAGATAGATCTGTTTCTCCATCCTCTGCAGAGCTGAACCTTGTGGAGCTAGCTGTCCTTGGCATGATGACCTTCCTCACTCTGGTGTCCATCATCATCTTCGCGGAAGATGCCCTGTATTTGTCAAAGAAGGTCCGATGTTTTACCAAGATGAAAACTCTCATCTGGAGCAGCTCAGGTCCTACCGTAAGTATCCATCCCTTGGTGCCAGGTAGCGTCGGAAAGGTGTTCTGTAGTGGATTTCCATTGCTGGTCTCCCTGATCTAGGCTACTGCTATGCATTCCATGTGGGGCTCCCCTTGAGGGTGGTACCACAGATGTAGTTAAAACCACATATAGCTGCTAGGAGAGTAACTGAGACCAATATATTTTGTTGGAAGAAATCTACTGGCCTCTGGTTTGATTTCAGGCTTGATTCAAGGTATGAGGAGTTGTTGTTGTTGTTCAGTCACAGTCAGGGTACACAGAAAGAGCCTCCTTGAAGATTGTGAAGTCACACTAGGTCAGGTGAAAGGAACTGCAGAATGAACTCACCCAAAGGTGCCTTCATTTTGGCAGTTTCATATCTGGCCTGCACAAGGAAGAGGAAAAAGTCACACAGTCGAGTCCGACCCTTTGAGAACCCCATGGAGCACCACACGCCAGGCTCCTCTGTCATCTGCCATCCTCCGTAGCCCACCTACATCTAGGCCCACTGCCCACTGAGTGGTATCTCCACCAAGAGGGTGA
Source organism: Bradypodion pumilum (assembly GCA_035047305.1). Taxonomy (NCBI): domain Eukaryota; kingdom Metazoa; phylum Chordata; class Lepidosauria; order Squamata; family Chamaeleonidae; genus Bradypodion; species Bradypodion pumilum. The sequence goes on from JAWDJD010000003.1 coordinate 384,990,104, forward strand.
TAAATAAATAAATAAATAAATAAATAAATAAATAAATAAATAAATAATCAGCAATGCCATCTAGCCATCTCCCCTTCTTTTGCCTTCAATCTTTCCCAGCACCAGGGCCTTCTCCAGTGAGTCCTCTCTTCTCATTTTGTGGCCAAAGGACTTGAGCTTCAGCTTCAGTCTCTGTCCTTCCAAGAAGCAGCCAGGGTTGACTTCCTTCAGGATAGACTGATTTGATCTCTTTGCAAGCCATTCAGCCTCATTGGCCTACCTCGCTGGGTCGTTGTTCTGTGAGGGATTGAAAAACCCTCTACCCTGTCCTTCTCTACCCGTCTACATTCCTGTCAACCGCGGCTCCGGAAAATACGGGACCTGCACAGAACGGTTCTGCGCAGATCGCCTTCTACGCATGCGTAGAAGGTTTCTACGCAAGCGTAGAAGGGTTGTACGCAAGCATAAAAGCCTTCTACACATGCGTAGAAGGCGATCTGCCCAGAAGTGATGCGCAGTACCTCTTTTCCCACCGCTGCCCATTCTGGGGTTTTGGCAGCTGCGGGCGGGAAATGGCGCAAATCGGCGCCGAAAATCGGGAAATCCCGGCCAATCCGGGAAGGTTGACAGGTATGCCCGTCTAACATGGAGCATCAGCCAGGGCTCCTGCTTGTCTCTCTCCGAGCAGCTTAGGAGGAGGCCAGAATTAAAAGGGGGAAAGGTGTGGAAATGAACACTGTTGCAGCTAGACCTTGGGAAAGTTACTTCTGTGAACTGGAGCGCCCCATGTTCACCAGCCAGCATTGGGATTCACTCAGTGCAACTCCTCCAACAAAGAGCCAGTGGGCATGGGGGTGGGCATCTATTTTGTTGCTGGGTTTCAGCTGGGTTTCCTTTCTCTCTCTTCCTCTGCCAGGTGGTCTCCTTCTTCTGCCTTGCGGGGCTTTGGGTGCCCCGTGCCATGTGGGTGGTGGAAATAGCCATTGGCACGTGAGTAACTGTCCAGGAAGGTGTTTCCCCAAACCAGGTTCAGCACACCTGGCAAGCCAAGGGTGGCCGTGGTGGTGCAGGACCCTTTTGTTGTGGGTAAATTTGGGAGGAGGGCAGAGTCCCCCTGGCAGGAGGGACGAACTAGTACTGGAGTTGAATTCAGATGGGGATAACCTGGAGGTTTCCCAGGGCCCCCGAGAGGGTTGGGGATGTTCTATGGCAGTGATGACCAACCTTGGCACTCCAGGTGTTCTTGGACTTCAGTTCCCATAAGCCCAAGTCAGCATTCCTGCTGATCAGGACTTCTGGGATTTGAAGTTCAAGAACAGCTGGAGTGCCAAGGTTGGCCATCACTGCCCTATGGGAACCCTTCACCCCCCTCCTATGACAACAGGTGGGGGAAGTTGGAGAATCCATGGTGGAATTAATTAAGATTAAGTGAATCTCCTAATTAGAAGAAAACCTATCAAGATTCAAAAGATTTAGGGGCATGGAAAGCCTCTCCATTTGTCTATCCTCCCTATAATAGAAGGATATAAGAGTCCTGATGGTTCAGTGGTTAAACTGCTCTATTGCAGCCAAAACATTGTGAGTTCGATCCTGACCATGTCGGTATAGAATAATTCCCATTGGTATATCCTTGCTAAATATAACAATGTTCTAATTATGGGCTATCTACAATGTCTATTTCTGCCCCTACACTCTAGCAGGTTCTTCTTCGTGGTCTCTGTGAATCCACACAAGTGGGTTTACTATGCACCATAAACCCATTCGTGTGGATTTACCGAGGACCACGGAGAAGGAGAACAGTTACAGGTAAGCAACCTGTCATTAAAGAGCCCTGGTGGCACAGGGGTTAAAATTGCTGTCCTGCAGCTCAAAATATTGTGAGTTCGATCCTGATGGGAATCAAGGTTGATTTAGCCTCTTCCATCCTTCTGATGAGTACAATGAGATACCCAGCATGTTGGGGGTAAAAATGCTCATTATCTGTAAACCGCCCAAAGGGTGCACTAAGGGCTATGGGGTGGTATAGAAGTGTCATTGCTGTTCACATCACTGGGCATCTCCCCCTCCCCAGACTAAAGCAGGCTCTTTCTGTCCCCTCTCCAGGTACTTTGCTACCTGCTTCTACCTGCTGATGCTGGTCATGGTGGAAGGCATGGGGGGAAAGGCTGCCGTCCTCAAGGCCTTGAAGGACACCCCCATGAGGATCAGCACCGGGCCCTGCTGTTGTTGCTGCCCCTGTTGCCCGCGCATCACAATGAGCAGGTGAGTGGATGGAGGGAGAAAGGAGATGGCCAAGCAATGATGTGGCCGAGCCAGGGCTCCCAGGGTTGAAGTCCTAGGGCAGGGGTGCCCTAACTCTGGCCTGCTGGCTAGATCTGGCCCCCAACGCCAAGTCATCCTTTGCAGTGTGATGAGTTTCACAGTACTTGATACAGCGGTGGATGGACCTCTGAGATGAAGAAAGGCAGAGGTGAAGCTGGGCCTCCACCTTTCCCTCCTGACCCCAACCTCATGGTCACCTTGCCCTTTGGCTGGGACAGGTGGACCTCTAAGAAACTTTGGCTGACCTTTGTTTTTCCTCCCAGGAAAAAACTGAGGGTCCTGATCCTGGGCTCCTTCCAGTTCGCCTTCTTCAAGGGCATTGGGGCCTTTCTTGGACTTGTCTTGAGCACTGAAGGATTGTACGACGCTGCTGAGGTGAGTGGGTGGCACCAGCTGGGGCAGACGACAGGAGCTCTCTCTGTCTTGTAGCACTTGGGTCTTGAACTGCTGACCTGATGACCTTCCAGTCATCCAGTCCCGTGTCTTAACCGGGGTGCCCAAAGTATGGCCTGTGGGCCGGATCCGGCCCCGGACACCAATTCATCCAGCTCGCGCCACCCCCGTTGCTCCCGGAAGTGGAAGTAAAACGTGTCCGTACAGGTGCATTTTACTCCCACTTCCGGGAGTGACAAGGGCGGTGCAAGCCAGATGAATTGGTGTTGGGGGCCGGATCTGGCCCATGGGCCATAGTTTGGGCTTCCCAGGTTTATCTCATCCAGTTGCAAAACAGATTGCAAGGCACGTTTTACTTCCGCTTCTGGTGGGAGGAACCACATGACCAGCCCCCGGGCCAAAAGGTTTGGGCACCCCTGGTCTTAACCATTAAGCCACTGCAGTCCCAGTTCAACCCATAATTAGCCCCGATTAGTGAACAGGGCAGATGCACTCTGTGCGCAGAGTAGATGCCTCTTCCAGTGTGCAGAAGGTAATAGCCACTGACGCACCTCCTTTCTCTCTCTGTATCTCCTGCTTTCTAGATGTCAGCCACCAGTGTGGCGCTCTGGATAAACACGGCCCTCGGCGTTTCCACCCTCTTTGGCCTGTGGTCTTTGGCGATCATGTTTCGTGCAGTCAAGCCACACCTGGCTGAGCAGAACATGGGCTGGAAATTTGTTTGCTTCCAGGTAATTCTGTTCCAGCTGCTGATCGGTAGGGGCAAAAGAATTGGATGCCTGCGTTTGCATGTGGCGTTTCCTCCAGTGCTTTGCACAACTTCTTCCATGTCTAGGTCAGACTTTAAACTGCCAACATGAAGCCATTGGCTATGTCGTTGGACCAAACTTAAGCCTTTGTTGGTACATGTTTCTGGCAGTAATCAGCAAACCAGCCAGTGGGTTCTGTATCTCGCTCTACATTGACACAGTGTGTGTTGTTGCCAACTAGCAGCCCCCACTTGAGCCTGTTGGTCTTGCTCCGACCCTCAGCCTTTTCAGGGTCTCCTAGTGCTGCGATGGCGAACCTTGGCACTCCATATGTTCTTGGACTTCAATTCCCAGAAGCCCAAGCCCCCGTGAATCCACATGAATGGGCTTGCTGCGATTCATCCAGCCCACGCTGCGCCACCCTCGTCGCTCCTGGAAGCAGAAATAAAATGAGCCCGTGTGGTTAAGGCTCTTCTGGGTAAACCCTTCCTCTGTACGAGCGCGTTTTACTTCCACTTCCAGGAGCAACGAGGGCGGCACGGGCCGGATGAATCGCAGCAAACCCCTTCGTGTGGATTCATGGGGGCTTGGGCTTCTGGGAATTGAAGTCCAAGAACATCTAGAGTGCCAAGGTTCGCCATCACGGTCCTAGTGACATAGGGGAAGTCACGCAGCACTTCTGATTTGCTCCCTTACAAGACCTAAAATGCAAAGTAGCCATTTTGAAATAAAGAAGAAATTGACTAGATGCTTCTTTTGTGCCCAGACCATACTTTGAACTACCAAAATGAAGCCACTTTCATGGCTTTGTCGTTGGGCAGACATAAGTCCTCATTGGTGCATGTTTCTGGCAGTCATTGGCAGAGCAGCAAACAAGCTGGATTCTGTCTCTTTCCACACTCACACACCATGTGTTGTTATCTGCCAGCAGCCCCTACTTCAGCCTGTTGGTCTTGCATTGAGGGACTCCAACCCTCAGCCTATTCAGGGTCCTCCAAGCGACATATAGGGGAGGTTGACTTGCTCAGCCACATCCTCTTTTAATGCTATTCCTTGTCCCGTGAGCTCCTTCCTCCATCTTCTAATTTGGATTTGGTTTTGCTCTTGCTTACCATGAAGAGTGTTTGTCCCCACTTCTGAAGTCAGCTCAAGGAATCTCTTTTCTATGTTTTTTGGGCCAGCTTCTCCTCATCATGACAGCACTGCAGCCGTCCATCTTCAGCATCTTGGCCAGTGGGGGCCAGATTGCTTGCTCCCCGCCATTCTCCTCCAGAGCCCGATCACAGCGTAAGTGGACTCGGCCTGCCTATCGGAGGTTAACAATATATGTATATACTGTATATATATATATATATATATATATATATATATATATATATATATATATATATATATATATATATATATATATATATATATATATATATATATATATATATATATATATATATATATATATATATATATATATATATATATATATATATATATATATATATATATATATATATATATATATATATATATATATATATATATAACAGGTGGGGTCTTGTATGTCCTCAATGGGCTCACACACCTTTGAACGGATGTTGCCGGGACTTTCCACATGCCTACCTTGCCTTTGGAGAGGTACATTGGGTGGGTGGGTGGTTCACGAGCCCCATGGGGTGTGTGTATGCCCCTAAATTGATCTGCACAGGGAAGTAGTGTGTATGTGTGTCCCAGTATGTGTGTCTCAAAGGCCAATGTAGGCGTGTCATAGCCCCAGGTAGGTCACCTGATTGTGACATCATCGTGATGTAATTGAGCTGGCTAATGTCACAGTCCCAGGTAGGAACACAAAGGGGGCACAAAGAGAGACGGAGGAAGGGAGGCAGGAGTGACCCACACACACCCCATGAGGTTTCCATGGGAAAGGCTGGCCTACAGTAAAAAAGAGAACCCAGGCAAGGCCGGGTAATCGGCTAGTATATTCTAAGAGACTGGAGGCCACTTTGCAAATACCTTGCAGTTAAAAGCAAGCCTTGATGAAAGTGTGGCTGACTACAACCATGGGTAAGCTAGCTACGGCTGATGGGAACAGTAATCCAACAGGATCTGTAGACCCATGTATTTCCCCAGTCTTGAGCTTGGGTTGTGCTCAAGATGGACTTGCAACAACCAGAGTCTGGAGGTGTGAGGGAAAGATCACAGAGGTTAGAAGGGAGCCAAGATGTATTATTTATGTCTGACAAAGTGGACTTGATCCACGAAAACTCACATTTAAATACAGGAATTAGTCTTTAAGGTGCCACAACGTTTCTTGTCATTTTGTTTCCTCTCTGATATGTTGTATTTTAATGTCAGTTTTTGTGGACCCACTCCCTGTGAATCCACATTAATGGGTTTACTGCACATCCACAAAAGCTCACATTTAAATATAGGAGTTAGTCTTTAAGGTGTCACAACATTTCTGTCTTTTGTGGTTGTTTTGTTTACTCTCTAATATCAAAAGCCAGGCATATCCGACTCTAGGGTCCAGTGCTCATCTCTGTTTATAGCCAAAGAGCTAGTGCAGCCTGCGTCTGCAGATGTTTCCATGGACATGTGGCAGGAATGTCTAAACACTGGAGTGTACAGAATGCTGTTTACCTTCCCACCAAAGTGGTACCTATGTATCTCCTTGCAATATCTTGCTTTCGAACTGCTAGGTCGTCAGAAGCTGGGACAGAGACGGGAGCTCACTCCGTCATGCAGTATTCAGGTCTTGAACTGCTGACCCGGCAACTTTCCAGTTGTCAAGTTCAGTGTCTTAACCACTAAGCCACTGCAGTCCCATTCGCAGTGAGCTACAGGCTCCAAAGGTCCATGCTGGAGAAATTAGCCCAAAGAGAGGTGAAGACAGCAGTGATTCTTCTGTGTCTAGTCCAGATGTGAAACTGTTAAAATGAAGCCGCCTTTGGGTGAGTTCATTCTGCAGTTCCCTTTGCTTGACCTACTGTGAGAAAGATTAGCTGGCAACACAAGGTTGCTGTCCTCAGGGTACACCCAATTGCGGGTCAAGAATACCATAATTTTCGAGGAGGCTCTTTCTGTGTACCCCGGGGTGACCAAACTTTTTGGGCCGTGGGCCGGTCATGTGATTCCTTCCACTGGAAGCAGAAGTAAAATGTGCCTTACCATCTGTTTTGCAACAGGATGAGTTAGCTGCCATTTTTTCTGCTTAAACCAAGGGTGCCCAAATTACAGCCCGTGGGCCAGATCCAGCCCCTGATGCCAATTCACCTGGCCCATGCTGCCTGGATCTGGCCCATGGGCCGTAGTTTGGGCACCCCCGGTGTACCCCAACACAGGAGTGAACATAAGCAGGTGTGGGAAAGAGCCAGGCTCACCCTTTTCTCTCTTGACTTTCTGCCCAAAGAGATGCACGCCCAACTCCTCATCATAGAGACGTTCATCTTGGCGGTACTGACCAGAATGTACTACAGGAAGCCGGATGACCAGGCAGCTTGCTGTCCAGCCAGAACTTCCGAAAGCAAGCCAGAGGTCAGCCAGTGAGGCCAGTGCAACCGGAGGCCAGAAGAAAGCGGGCTGTTTCAGCAAATGTTGGTTCTGAAATGCCAAACCAGAAAGGACCCCCACCCTCCCTCCCCAGGACGTCTTACCTTTTGCTGGGGGGAGGGAGGGGAGTTGGGTGCTGCTGATGCTTAGCGGAAAATGCGTTACATGGACACGCTGCATCACCCACATTTTTTTCGGAGGGTGACTTCAGGTCAGGACAACTGCATTATTGCTCAAGCAGCCAAAGGAAATAAAATAAACCTTCTTACGTCTTTGCATGTTTTGAGTATCTTTAGGGTGAGGAAACTACACCAAGGTTTAATCTCAGTGCTACAGATCGGACAGCTGCAGGGTCTTGGTTCACAGAGAAAGCAAGGGGAAACATGGCCACCTCTGCACAGGGGAAAAGTTAAAGCTTGTACTCAAACGGTCTAAACTTTGCCACCCAAAATATCCAAAATCAGCCACCTGTGTTACATCGACATTGGGGAGCAGGATAGCTGGCCCTGCCCATTTTGCTTTGGCCCCTCCCCTTCCCTGACTTCATTCATTCATTCATTCATTTATTTGATTTGTATGCCGCCCACTCAGCATACGCCGACTCAGGGCGGCTCACAGCACATCAAACAATAATACAACACAGGAAAAACACAATACACAGTACAACAAAACACAGCAAACACAGCAACACCCCAGCAGTGCAACAACATCCCACACATCTCTCCCCGACCCCAACAAGTCCCAACAAGTCCTCGAGGTGCCGGCGGCGTCGGCGTCCTTTACTGCTCTCCGGGCGGGCGGGCCCGGAGAGCGAAGGCAGCTGCGGCGGCTCCGGCGGCGGCTCCCACCTGTCTCCACCCCCGGGGCCGATGGCGTGGGCTCCCGGGCGAGACAGGGAGCTCCTCGAGGGGCCGGCGGCGTCGGCGTCCTTTTCTGCTCTCCGGGCGGGCGGGCCTGGAGAGCGAAGGCAGCTGCGGCGGCTCCGGCGGCGGCTCCCACCTGTCTCCACCCCCGGGGCCGATGGCGTGGGCTCCCGGGCGAGACAGGGAGCTCCTCGAGGGGCCGGCGGCGTCGGCGTCCTTTTCTGCTCTCCGGGCGGGCGGGCCTGGAGAGCGAAGGCAGCTGCGGCGGCTCCGGCGGTGGCTCCCACCTGTCTCCACTCCCGGGGCCGATGGCGTGGGCCCCCGGGCGAGACAGGGAGCTCCTCGAGGGGCCGACTTGAGGCTCATCTCCATTCAGAGGATGTCGAGGGTCCTTCTCTTGCTTAGTTCTCTCAACATCTGCTGCTACTTCTCTCCTGATCCTAGGTGGTGCAAGACCAACAAGAAGATATATATTCTCAACCGGTGTAGGTTTGAGGTATCCTGTCACTAGATGCATGGCTTCATTCACAGCGATGTCAACTTGTTTTGCACGTGTGGATGCGCTCCATACTGGAGCAGCATCCTCTGCTGCAGATGCTCAGGGCCAAAGCTGGTGTACGCCACGTAGATGGTTGAGTTTGTGTATAAACGACAGCTTAAAAAGCAGAATGACAAAAGACCAACATTCTTTAAGCAAGTGTTACTGTACATACAGGGTGGCCCATAGGTCCCTACCCATCCATGTATCTTATGTACAGTATCCAGTGTATCGAGAGGATGGGTAGGGACATACAGGCCACCCTGTAGAATAAAATGGATAAAATCATTCTTGAACTAAATAAAATTCAACTCCTGCCTATTTTTGGAACATTCATTACCTTTGCTGTGTTCTTTGGTCTTTCATGGGTTCAGACTAATCTATCTCCAGTAACAGAGTAAATAAAGAACTGGGTTTTTTTTCTGAAGTATCTAACCACTCACTGTGTGAGGGATAGCACAGAACAACCAGAACAGACATTGTGAGTAATCTGGACTCCAGCAAAGAAAGGTCTTCTTGGATTCTGGAGAATATATAGTAAAGGTAAAGGTTTCCCTTGCTTGAAAGCCAGTCGTATCCGACTCTAGGGTACAGTGCTCATCTCTGTTTCAAAGCCGAAGAGCCAGCGCTGTCTGCTTCTGCAGACGTTTCCATGGTCATGTGGCAGGCATGACTAGACACCGAAGCGCACGGAACGCTGTTACCTTCCCACCGAAGTGGTCCCTATTTATCTACTTGCAATTTCTTGCTTTCAAACTGCTAGGTTGGCAGGAGCTGGGACAAAGACGGGAGCTCATTCCATCCTGCAATACTCGGGAATCGAACTGCTGACCTTCCGCCTCCCAGTCAGCGTCTTAGGCACTTGAGCCACTGCAGTCCCTATATATATAACCCTACTTAATTGGAAAGCATGGTTCTAGTTCTCATTGAAGAGAGAGAGAAAACTGCAATTACATGAGCCATGTCAATAAAATGCTAAAAATTAGAGCCCTTGGAGCAAGTTGCAACTTCTGTAAAAGATCAGTGGAAAGTGATATCTCATTTATCTTCCTATTTCCCACAATTAAAAACTCACCTGAAGCCAACAAGCCGAGTCCTTCCCTTGTGTTGATGCCCAACCTAGCAGTTTGAAAGCAAGAAATTACAAGTAGATAAATGAGTGGTTAAGATGCTGAACTTGACTGGAAGGTCAGCAGTTCAAGACCAGAGTGCTTCACAACAGTGAGCACCTGTCTCTGTCCTAGCTCCTGCCAACCTAGCAGTTCAAAAGCAAGAAATTGCAGGTACATAGGTACCAAATTTGATGGGAAAGGTAACAGCATTCTGTGCACTCCAGTGTCTAGTCATGCCTGCGATACTGACCATAGAAACGTCTGCAGTTGCTCTTTGGCTGGAAATGGAGATGACCACCGAATGCTAAAGTTGGACATAACTGGATTTTGAGCAAGGAAGACCTTTATCTAATACCATGATGGCGAACCTTTGGACTCTAGATGTTCTTGGACTTCAATTCCCAGAAGCCCCCGTGAATCCGCACAGATGGGTTTACTGCGATTCATCCGGCCCGCGCCACCCTCGTTGCTCCTGGAAGCGGAAGTAAAACATGCCCGTCTGGGCGTGTTTTCCTTCAGCTTCCAGGAGTGACGAGGGCGGTGTGGGCCGGATGAATCGCAGTAAACCCATCCGTGTGAATTCATGGGGGCTTGGGCTTCTGGGAATTGAACTCCAAGAATATCTGGAGTGCCAAGGTTCGCCATCATGGACCTAATTATTCAGCAGTGGATGCTGAACTCCTCTTTGCACGATCATCCCTTTCTTCAGCCGTGGCTTCGGGACTCAAGCACAGCAGGGCTGTTTGCAAGCCAGCTTACGATGCGATTCCCATGTGAATTTTGTTAAACAAAGTATGGCCAAACAACCAACAGGTAAGCAAGAGATCAAATCTGATTTCCAAATATAAAGAACGACTTGGGAAAACGTTTAGAATAAAACGACTATTTATTTGGCTAGACACCAAAGTCACATGAAGAAGCACAGGGAGAAAAGGAAGGAAACTCAAACACAGAGAATGCAAACTCGGCTTGCAAGAAAATATTCAGAAAGAGGAAACGGGTTTTTTAAGAACAGCAACTCAAAGAGAAGCATGGCTAAGATAAGAAGACTCTTCCACTAACCGTACAGTGTACGGTTCCTGTTCAGGGTCCAGTTGGGTTAGAATCTGGACCCCCATGTTGGAGAACTTGCAGTTGAGCATTATGTGGTGGACTTTTTGTCCCAGCCTAAGCAACTGTGGCATTACGTGGCCCAGTCTCCAGAGTCACTACCTTGATCCCTAAGATCTCTCCAATCTTCACCATGTCTCCGATAAATAAAAAACGCTTCAATAAAATTATATACTAGAAAAACGAAACCTCGTAATTGTTCTTTTTAAATTAGTGCTAAAATAAAACCAACCAACCACCAGAAACTAGGTCTCCCTTAGACACATATAACATTTGCTTCTTTCTGTAGGAAAGTTTATTCTGGATAGCGCCTGAAGTTGCACAATGACAGCTTTAAAACACTGGGGTTGAAAGACCTTAACTGGGGGTAATACAAAAAAGTTTGCGCAGGGCAATTCAGGACACTGTGAGACGCGATCTCAACACGCAATATGGCTTTTGAGGGGGGGGGAAACAACATCAGCTGTCGGAGCGGAAGTTACACAACCCTGTGAACTGGCAGAAATGCTCACAAGAGTTGCATGTCAAGTGGTCCAAAGATCTTGAATCTCAGATGAATATTTTATCTTCCATTCCTATGAGGGTCGTCAAAAGTTAGCTTAAGCAAATTCCACATCACTAGCGCACCAGGCAAGAAACTGCTTTGGATGTCTCTGGAGTAGGCTTGGGAAAAAGCTACCCTGCTTTTTGCCACAGTCACTAGCTGGGAGATTCTGGGAAATGTGACCATGAACATTTTCAAGGTCTCCACCGGACTGACCTGGGATTTGCTCCACCCTTGCTGGATGCCAAGGTCTTCCACAAATGCATGGAAAGATAAACCACCCATTCATTGCTGGAGGGGGATGGCGTGGGAATTCTGTGGTGATAGGATCCAGCCACAGGAGAGTGGCGTCCCACTCAATGAATGGCATTCGGATAAAAGGTAACTCATGCACAGGACTATGGTTGGCAAGTTCAGACCCAAGAATGTGGTCAGATGACTGGAAGTGCGGATGTGTTTTCCTGATCCAGAACTCTGGAAGAGGTAGCCAAGATCACCTCCATGACATCCACTAAGTGAAAAGACCCACAGCAGGACTTGGAAGCATGAAGGCTACAGCCACATGCTGTCTGTGCCAGTTCCCATTACAACCAAACATTTGCGCACCAATGATGGCTCTTCCAACAACTCCAAAAATATTATGGATGAACATGAAAGGGGGCGTAGGCTTCGTCTCACCTTCACCAACCGGGGATTTTTATTTCCTAGGCCCGTGGTGGCCAACCTTGGTGCTCCGGGTGTTCTTGGACTTCAATTGGAGAGATAGGCAGGATATCTCTCAATGCCATTTCCAGGGAATCCTAAGCAGGTGAAGGCATCTGCTTGGGAAGAATACCCTGAAGCACATGGTGAGCCAGTGTGTGAGACAGAATGCCGGACTGGATGGGCTCCTGTGGCCTGTAATCCAGCAAGGCTGTTCTTATGTTCAATTCCCAGAAGCCCAGGTCAGCACTCCTGCTGATCAGGACTTCTGGGAATCGAAGTTCAAGAACAGCTGGAGTGCTAAGGTTGGCCATCACTGTGTACCTAGGCTCCCAAAACGCAGCACTCCCCACTGCAAAAGAAGCAATCAAGATTGGGAAGGACCCTACAGGAAAGATACTGTACATATATGTTAAGTGAAATCATGTTAAGCTGTGATGGCAGCTTGCTGCTAATTAATGGAGAGTCGGTTGCAAATGGACACATGGCCAGGAATGCAATATTCTCCCCTCACTTATGCTGCGTAGACCACCGATAGGATTTTGGCTATGCCATTCAGCATGGTTCTCCTTCAGCTTAATAAAACAGGGGACAATTCCACTTTTGTGTAATCTATTACCAGACAAAGTGGATCGCAAGGGCTCAACACGCTATGAACTGGGATGCTAGGACTCTGAAAACATCTCGTGGGCGACCGTCACTGCAGCACACAAATCCGCCAGGTCTACAATCATGACATCCAAGGACTGGGTACACCAAAGGCCCCTCCAATTATGGTTGTGCATGTAACCCTGCCTGGCCCACTTTAAAGGATCTGCTCAAAGGCATGCCGCAATTCTATCCTGGCAGGCATTCAGAAATGTTACCACTGGCCACAGGACGGGATGGGAGTCCGGGAATATCCAAGTTGAATGTTCCCACATCAATGTACCTTCCCCCAGCCTGAACCAGAAGTGGCTCAAATACCAGGCTATTTGAATAGCTGGGGATAGGGTTCACCCCGGAAGACGCGGGGCTGCCTGAAGACGTCAGCTGTCTTCCTGTCAAAAATGCACACCATAACTTGTTGGCGATGTCAGCTCAACATCTCTCCAAGGGGGAAACTCACACTCCTGCACCAACTGAGCACTTTACTTGGTCAACCTCTTTTCCCTGTGGAAGACCACCTTGCAGTAGGGAATGCACAGCCCAGACTGAGACATGTAATTCCCAGATGCCCCAGGCAGTGGGCCGCACAGGAGAACTGTGGGAGTTATGGCCCAACATACAATAAAATATTGTCAAAATGGTCTGGAGCAGTGATGGTGAACCTTGGCACTCCAGCTGCTCTTGAACTTCAATTCCCAGAAGTCCAAATCTGTGAAGCCACAAGAATGGGTTTATGACACGTGTTCGTAGACTTCAATTCCCAGAAGCCCAAGTCTCTGTGAATCCACACGAATGGGTTTACTGCACATACGCGCAGTAAACCCATTCATGTAGATTCAGAGACTTGAGCTTCTGGAAGTTGAAGTTCCAGAACTGCTGGAGTGCCAAGGTTCGCCATCACTGGTCTAGAGAAAATGGGGCTTGCGAACCAAAGTGGATTACACACCCTCAAGTGCTGTCGATATTAATTTTTTTATCAAGGAATTGTCTGATGCCGCTCTCATCTGACCCATAAGCCAGGGCAAAGCCATTGCTTGACAGAAAAATATTGAGGTGACTGTTAAATCTAAACATTTATTACTCAATTAAGACAGACACTAATGGCCACAGAGACCTCACGGTAATGGCTGGCTTCCCAACTCAAAAGGGAAAACTGACCCTGTGGGGCTGTTCATTTGTACCCAACAAAAAGGATGGCGTTAAGAGGTGGCCCAATGGGCAGTAGCACAACCAATGCGCGTTGCACTTTCCTGATCAGACTTCCTCTGCAGGACTTCTTGGGGAACGCAAAGACCCCATCAGTGAAAATGCTGACACACAGAAGGACAAGCAACAGGACACCCTGGACAGGCAACATCTGGGGAAAGCGGAGGAAGCCAGCAGTATTGCAGACGGACAGAGAGCGCACTCTGGGAATCGGGAGGCCAGAGAGACAGAGCGTGTGGGGCAGGAACATTTTCAAGAGGGCTGGATCCATCCCAGCCAGCCACACCATAAGACCATGATGGCAAATCTTGGCATTCCAGGTCTTCTCAGACTTCCATGCTCAGAAGCCCAAGTCTTTGTGAATCCACACAAATGGGTTTACTGTGAAGTCCCCAAACACCTGGAGTGCCAAGATTCGCCATCACTGCAGTAAGACAAGACAAGACACCAAGCACCAAGAATGTGGTGATGTAATACAATTCAACTCACGCCGACATAAATTGATAACTGGGTTTTGGCCAGCGGGTTTGTTGGGCCCCCCAGATGTTGACTGTACTGTCTGAGGTATTCTGAGCCCTGGTTCAAACACATCTGGAGGGCTCCAGCTGCAGAAGGCTCTGTGGAAGAACTGATACACCCGATTCAGCCCCGTCCTGGCTTTTTAGGGTGACACATCCCCATCCAAAAAAGCTGACCAGACCAATTCTGATACTTTTAGCCACTTGTTCTGGCACTCGAGTGGACATCCGTTCTGGCTGCCTGGCCTGTCTAGTGCCATGATGGCAAACCTTGGCAATTCAGGGACTTGGGTTTCTGGGAACTGAAGTCCAAGAACAGCTGGAGTGCCAAGGTTCGCCATTACTGGTCTAGTGAATTGAAAGTGTGTGAATGGCTGGGTAGGACACCAGAAACAAAGGAGACAACAAAACTTGGTAGCATCTCTTAACCACATTAGGAATCCACAAATGCTGTTTTGAGTAGCATTTCCTCTTTTCCTGCCTCTTGAGGACTAGCCACATGGACACCCTGCCACTATCCTAGTACGGCATTCTCAGCAATCTTCCATAACCCTCCGGCCTGGAGGAACTCATCTTTCTAGCTACCCTGTCTCAAGCGCATCCTTTACTACAGGGGTGCCCAAACTATGGCCCGCAGGCCGGATATACCCCCAACACCAATTCATCCGGCCCACGCCACCCTCGTCACTCCTGGAAGTAGAAGTAAAACGCACCCGTATGGTTTGAGCAGAGAAAATGGCATCTTAAAATCTATCTCATCCTGTTGCAAAACAGATTGCAAGGCACGTTTTACTTCTGCTTCTGGTGGGAGGAACGTGACCGGCCCGCTGAACTGAAATGTCTGGGCACCCCTGGTCTACCGCTTCAGCTCCATCTAGCCTGGGAAAGCTAAGCATTTCATGGACAGAAGGCAGTCTGCAGGGATGTCGAACCCACAACACGAACCCCCAACACGGGAGAGCATGAGGATAAAGTAGTCCGCCAGAGACAAAGTGGTCAAAGGGCTTGAACGAGATTAGAAGGGTGTGTGTGTGTGCGTCGTGTGCATCTCTCTCTCTCAGCCCTGCCTGCCTCTGGCTTCCCCTACAACTTGGGCTATTAATTTTCATGGTGTTGGCTAAGATTGAAAACAATGCATTTGCGTCAAAATAAGACCCAATCTCTCCTTCCTTCCTTTCCCCCAAGAAACAGATGGAAAAGAGGAAGAAGCAGCCGGAGGGCAGGGGAAGAACATGACAGCCATGCACCACTCCACCCCCCCCCCCCAAGACCACAGCAGGCAACCCTGATGGCGTTGGGGAAAGGTCCCACCCAGGTGGTGGCCGATCTAGCCTCTGGACGCTCGCTTCTTCTGTCTGGCTGGGGCCACTCCTGGAAGTGGGAACGTGTCCTCATATGACAGGCCTGGAAAAAACCCCTCCGGTTTTGGGGAGATCCTCTAGTCCTCTTCATCCTCGCTGATGTCGTAGGTGACCGTAGATGACTTGATCCGGGAGAGGCCGGCCGGGGAGGAGGGGGGTGACTTGGCCGCGAAGGGCCATCGGAAAGAAGGCGATGGCGAGCGGTCGTGGGTGGGGCTGCTGCTGGGGCTCTGCTTGGGGCTGATGGCCTGCATCATCCGGCCCTTCCCTTCTTTCAGCATGTGCTTCTAGGGAGAAGGAAGGAGAGGAGGAGATCAGAGGACACCCCAGAGAAATCACCCCTTCATGCTTGATATCATACATCAAATTACAAAATGGGCTAGGGCAGGGGTGCCCAAACTACAGCCCGTGGGCCGCATCTAGCCCACAGTGTCCTTGCTGCTCCCGGATGCAGAAGTAAAACGTGCCCACACATGCACAAAATGCTGCCGTAAATGACCTGTGGCTGTTGCAAACACGTTTATGAGAGTCATGGGTGCATTTATGGTGTTATGCGCATGTACGTTTTACTTCTGTTTCCAATGGGAGGAACCATGTGGCTGGCCCACTTAACCATTTGACCAGCCTGTGGGCTGAAAGGTTTGGGGACCCCTGGTCTTGGACAGTGTTGGAAACCTATGGCAAGCGTGCCAGAGGGAGCACTCAAAGAGTCCTCTCTGTGGGCATGTGCACCGTCGTCCCAGCAAGGTGAGGCAACCAACCCCCCCCCCCCCTAGTTCCAATCATGTGTGTGTGCGTGCATATATTGACCTATGGAGCGAATGTGCGCACGCACCCATGTGACATCACGTGGTGCCTGCCCACGCGCCTCCTCCTCCTTGGCCACTTGGTCTCTAAAAGGTTAGCTACCAGTGGTCTAGGAAATCAATAATGTCAGCCTAAACCCAATGATCAAAGGGACTGTGGTGGTTTAGCAGTAGAAATTGACACTGATATCTACCGCCCCATTGCGCTTCGTGCACTCTCTGGGTGGTTCACAGAGCAATTAGCATTTTGCCCCCAACACCCTGGGTACTCATTTTACCAACCTTGGAAGGATGGAAGGCTAGTAGTCAAGCTTGAGTCCCTGTCAGGATCGAACTCACAATGCTCTGGCTGCAGTATAACAGTTTAACCACTGCAACACCAGAACCTAGTGGTTAAGATGCTGAACTTGATGACTGGAAAGTATTTCAATGAAAACCCCCAAAAGTCACGTGTTTGGGAACGGGGGGGGGGGGGGAGGTTCATGGAGGGAACTGGACCAGACAGCCAGGAGGGCACCTGGCTAAGAGTTTACCAAAGCCCCTGGTCCCTCACCAGCGTATGGGCTTTGCAGAGTCGTGTGTGTGTGTGTGTGTGTGTGTGTGTGTGTGTGTGTGTGTGTGTGTGTGTGTGTGTGTGTGTGTGTGTGTGTGTGTGTGTGCGCGCGTGCGCGCGCGCTTGTGGTATGGACAGAGGTTGAAGAAGGATCTTTTTGGGACTGCAATTCCCATCCTGCAGTGGCTGCGATGGAGGTGGAATGTGAGAACAGAAGTTCATAAAAGGCAAAGGTGGAGAGATCAAACCCAACACATAAATCCTAGAAGTCTAACGGAAGGGAGGAGAGAACAGAAGACAAGAAATGAGAAGGAAAATATAGAAGATAAGAGATGGGAAGGAAGGAAGGAAGGAAATACATAAATAATAGTAACAAACAGAAGGAAAGAATAATGAAAAGAAAGAAGGAAACAACTAATAATTACAAATGGAAAGAAGGAAACTTAAATGTCTGCCTGAGATTACCAGAGCTCCTTCAGGGCCAAACATTTCCAGGAAGTTGCCGATGAATTCGCGGGACTTCTCTTCCCACTTCTGAATCAGGTCGATACTTTTCTCCTCCACTTTCTGGACAAACTCTTTGGACTTCTCCTCCACGTCCCTCACCCTCTTCTTCACTTTGTCCACCCGCTCTTGCAAATGGTATTTCTTTTCCTGCAAAAGCCGAGATGTCAGGAAGGTTAGGAAGAGGGCTGATCCACAGACGATGTGGCCCTTAGCATGTGCCAAGTCAAGGACTTGCTCCATATGCAGAATAGGCTGTAAAATGAAGCATTCATGCCGCTGGCGAAATAGAAATTTCCCAGGATTTTGTGCTCCGCCTTGCCAACTTGGGCAGGGCTGAGTGCCAACTCCTCAATCTGCCCTACCATACAAGCTATGCATCCACCCACCACAAATGATCTTAATGCATTTTTCCCCCACTTCCAAGAGTGACCAAAAGTTCACCTGTGGTTTGGGGGGTTGGGGGGAGGAGAAAATAACCCTTACCCATCCACACTGAAGCCAGGCTCCTTTGTTCAGCAGGGAGCCCTCTAAAATGCTGCATGTTCCTGGAACTCTACCCAATAGCTGGTTTAGACTCTTCTAGGTGATGTAAGGAGTCTGGCCAGGTTATCCTGCTATGGTTATAGAGTAGAACCTACTGTTAGTGACTCAACACTGATCATCAGGTGGCAGTTAACTAACCTGACCACCATGAGGACTAACAGCATTAGGTAGCAAAGTCCACAGGGAAGGAAGGGCGATGGTCCCCAAGTGGATTAAATCCCACTTGAATCCCTCTTGATGGAGGGCAGCAGCTTCATCCATCCTGGCCTCGGGATGATGATGAGGACTTTGTGTGCCAAAAAGGCTCAGGACCAGAAAGTGACTCATGGAACTGGATCAGTGGTACAGGAACCACGCTGTGATGCGGAAGGCAGATGAAAGGCCACTGTGTTATATGGTCCCCAATACAATCTTCATGGCTGATTGCCATGAGGATAGTCAATATTTGGAATCGGATAAGGCACAAGAAGAAGATGTGAGGGTGGAACTGCTCTCTCTTAATTGCCGGCACTCACATTGATGAAGCTGACATTGAGCTCCTTGGCCGTATAGCCCCTCTGCAGGTTCCGCCGGGCATAGACATCGTAGTCCCGGACGATGCGGGTGATGATGTCAGACGTGGAAATCCCTTCGGTCCTCTGGGTTGGCGCAAACATTCCTGTAGCAGGCCAAGAAAGATCTGGTTGCCCTTCATCTGCAGTGGCCTGCAAAACTTCAAAGAGGTTCTGCAACTGGGCCATAAGAGTCCATTCATAAAAATAAAAAAAATTCAGAACATTTAGAAATATCTAAGATTGGGCCCTGGCCTTAACATTTGCCCAATAGGATGATCAATGTCTCATTTTAAGGAAGGCTGGGCCACTGAAACACTTTCAAAACCCTGACCCAAGGCCTGTACATGCAGTAAACCCATTTGTGTGGGTTCACAAGTGACCAACAAGAAGAGCAGTAGTTACAGGTAAGCAACCTGTCATTATAGAGCCCGGGCGGCAAAGGGGTTAAACTGCTGTACTGCAGCCAAAACACTGTGAGTTCAATCCTGAAGGGACTCAAGTTTGACTCAGCCTCCCATCCTTTCGAGGTCGGTAAAATGTTGGACTGCAGTGGCTCAAGTGGCTAAGACACTGAATGGAAGGCGGGAGGTCAGCAGTTTGATTCTCAAGTCCTGCAGGACGGAATGAGCTCCCGTCTTCTGTCCTAGCTCCTGCCAACCTAGCAGTTCGAAAGCAAGAAATTGCAAGAAGATAAAAAGGGACCACTTTGGTGGGAAGGTAAACAGTGCTCCGTGCGCTCTGGTGTCTAGTCATGCCTGCCACATGACCACGGAAATGTCTGCAGAAACA
This sequence comes from Bradypodion pumilum, assembly GCA_035047305.1. Taxonomy (NCBI): domain Eukaryota; kingdom Metazoa; phylum Chordata; class Lepidosauria; order Squamata; family Chamaeleonidae; genus Bradypodion; species Bradypodion pumilum. Next base: position 385,009,444 of record JAWDJD010000003.1, read on the forward strand.
GACAACGCTGGCTCTTTGGCTTTGAAACAGAGATGAGCACTGAACCCTAGAGTCAGTTATGACTGGCTTTCGAGCAAGGGAAACCTTTACCTTTAATAGATTGAAGGCAAACTGCTAATTACCTTGTGAACTGGCCATTGAGTGCACAAAGAGCTATGGGGAGCTACAAAAGCGTCATTGCTCTTGCGTTCTGTCCACTACGAGAGAGAAGCAACGCAAGGAGGAGAGAAGTTTGCCGTTTCGACGCGGGCCACAAACTCACCTGCTTCTTTGATGTGCTTATAGACGTCGTCACTGCCGGCAGAGGAATAGGGGATGTCGTCGTGGGCCACAAAATCAATCTGCAGGTTGGGCAACAGAAGTCTTGAGTAAGATGGAAAGGGGCGATTAAAGCAAAGGAGGAGAGGCAGGATCTGTGCTAGACATTACAGTAGAGGCCAAGGCAACTCACAGGAAGAGGAGACCGTGAGGTCAGTCAGGGCGAGAGCAGAGAGCATGAGAAAGTGACTCCCAGCCCAACACTTGGCCTTCAACTGAATCTCTTTGGCCAGCCAGCGCTAATCTCAGGGCAAGGTAAGAAGGAATGCAATCGGGTTGCTTCTGACTGTGGGACTACAAATCCCCTAAACCAGTGGTGGCCAACCTATGGCCCGTGGGCCGTTGCCTCAGCAGCCCAGAGTTCACCCCGCCCCTCTGCCCAGCAGCCCAATGGGAGCGCCTCCTCCCTCCCCCCAGCACAGAGTTCACCCCCCTGCCTTTGAAAGGTTTGCCATCCCTGCCCTAAAAACTGTTCTTTTCTGGAGAATCGATGAGCCACAGAGGCAGCCTAAGCCCACCCTCCCCACCTTCCCCGATCTCACTTGTTCTTCTTTACCCTGTGCTCAGCCAAGAACTCTGGCGTCAGTGTCCATGGGGCGTTTCTCACCACCTCATCCACATAGCGGCAGTGCTGGACCGCGTCATAGCGCTCGGCTTCGTTCATCACCGTGAAGCCCTTGAAGTTGTGCGTCAGCTCGTCACTGCAGACTGGCAAGGGTGGAAAGGGCAGTAAGGACTCAAGCCAACCGAGGGTTTCCTGGTGGCTTACAGGCAAAGTGGCAGCTTATACATCTGTCATTATTCCTGGAGCTCCCCACCTCCGACCCCAGGGGAACAGCTACAGGGGAGTCACATCTGCCTCTTTCTTCACAGCACCCTTCAAAAGCCACCAGATTTTTGTGTGGCCAGTACACATCTGTCTGCCGTGAAGGTCAAACTGGAGAGCGGGTCAGATTTTTTGTTTAATACAGAAAGGGGGAGTATGTAATCATCTAGATCCGTGATGGTGAACCTTGGCACTCCAGATGTTATTGGACTTCAATTCCCAGAATCCCAAGCCCCCATGAATGGGTTTGCTGCGATTCATCCGGCCTGTGCAACCCTCATCGCTCATGGAAGCGGAAGTAAAACGCGCCGTATGGAGGAAGCGTTAACCCGGAAGAGCCGTAACCGTACGGCCGTGTTTTACTTCCGCTTCTGGAGCAGCGAGGGCAGCGTGAGCCGGATGAATCACAGCAAACCCATTTGTGTGGATTCACAGGAGGCTTGGGCTTCTGGGAGTTGAAGTCCAAGAACATCTGGAGTGCCAAGGTTCACCATCACAGATCTAGATATTATTGGATACTTGTTCCTTCAGACCTAGACAGTATAAACATTTTGGAATAGTAGCCGTGTTAGTCTGTGGTTCAGGCATATCAGAAAACAATAAAACAAAAACACTGCAGCACTTTAAAGACTAACTGCTATATTTTTTACTGTTAGCCTTCATGGATCAAGTCCACTTCTTCAGACAAGGAGTAAAACTTCCAGGCATGGTTTATATATACCAGATGCAGGGGTCAAGATGTCACAAGGGAAAAGGATCACAGTGGAAAAGGGAAAAGGATCACAAAGCAATGAGGTAAAGAACAATCAAGCAGAATGACAGACAAGCATGCATATCAATGCAGTCAATTCCCCAAAGCACTGATCAGCCTGGGAATTGAAGTCCAAACCCAAAGGTTGGGAAAGACTGCTCTGTGAATCCACATAAGAACATAAGAACAGCCTTGCTGGAACAGGCCACAGCCCATCCAGTCCAGCATTCTGTCTCACACAGTGGCTCACCATTTCCTTCAGGGTATTCCCAAGCAGATGCCTTCACCTGCTTAGGATTCCCTGGAAATGATATTGAGAGATATCCTGCCTATCTCTCCAACCCGGAGGTTGTCCTTAAGTATCCATAATTATAGCCATTGATACTCTTCTCCTCCATGAACTTGTCTAATCCTTTCTTAAAGCTGTCAAGACTGACAGCTGTCACCACTTCTTCTGGCAGGGAGTTCCATAGACCAGGGATCCTCTGGGTGAAAAAGTACTTTCTCTTATTTGTTTGAGAACTAGTACCCAAAAGTTTCATGGAGTGTCCCCTAGTTCTAGTGTTATGCGATAGGGAAAACAGTTTTTCCTTATCTACTTTGTCCACACCGTGCATGATTTTATAAACTTCAATCAGGTCACCTCTTAGACGTCGTTGTTCAAGAGTGAAGAGGCCCAACCGTTGCAGCCTCAGATGGTAAGGAAGGTGTTCCAGTCCCCTCATCATTCTGGTTGCCCTCCTCTGTACTTTCTCCAACTCCATAATATCCTTCTGGAGGTATGGCGACCAGAACTGCACACAGTATTCCAGATGGGGCCTCACCATAGATTTATAAAGAGGCAAAATGACACTTGCTGACTTATTTTCTATACCCTTCCTAATGATCCCTAGCATTGAGTTTGCTTTTTTCACTGCTGAGGCACACTGGGTTGACACCTTCATTGAGTTGTCCACCAGGACACCAAGGTCCCTTTCCTGGTTTGTCGCAGAGAGTTCAGACCCCATCAGTTTATAAATGTAATTGGGGTTCTTTGCCCCAACATGCATCACTCTGCACTTACTAATGTTGAAACTCATTTGCCACTGTTTTGCCCACTCCCCCAGTGTCGAGAGATCCCTCTGAAGCTCCTCACAATCTCTCACAGTTTTCACTACCCTGTATAATTTAGTGTCGTCAGCAAATTTGGCTACCTTGCTTTTTACTCCTACCTCTAGATCATTTATGAAGAGGTTGAAAAGCAGGGGTCCCAGTACTGAACCTTGGGGGACCCCACTCTTTACTTCCCTCCACTTGGAGAAGTGTCCATTTAGTGCTACCCTCTGTTTCCTGTCCCTTAGCCAGTTGCTGATCCAGGACAAGACCTGTCCCTTTATTCCATGACTGGTAAGTTTATTCAAGAGCCTTTGGTGTGGGACCTTGTCAAAAGCCTTCTGAAAGTCCAGATAAACAATGTCAACTGGATCCCCCTTATCCACATGCTTGTTGACACTCTCAAAAAATTCCAACAGATTAGTGAGGCATGATTTGCCCTTGCAAAAACCATGTTGGCTCTCCTTTAGCAGCGCCTTCTCTTCTATGTGCCTATTAATTCTATCTTTTAGGATGGTTTCCATCACTTTACCTGGGACACATGTCAAACTGACAGGTCGGTAATTTCCTGGATCACCCCTGGATCCTTTTTTGAAAATTGGTGTTACATTCGCTACCTTCCAGTCATCAGGCACAAAGCCTGATTTGAGGGAAAGATTATATATTTTGGCTAGGAGATCAGCAATTTCATCTTTAAGTTCCCTGAGAACTCGTGGATGGATTCCATCTGGTCCTGGTGATTTGTTAGTGTTTAGCTTAACAAGACATGCACATAAACCCAACCTTTGGATTTTGGACTTCAGTTCCCAGAAGCCCAAGTCAATCACCCAAAGCACTGATCAGCCAATGTACTGACTTTGGCTTCTGGGAATTGAAACCCCCCTGTGGGGCATGGGCCCCACATTGGGAACCACTACTCTATAGGTTCTATCTCTCTTGCTGTTTTAGTTTTGACTTGAGAAACCCCCTAATCAAGGTCTAGTGTTTTGGGAGGCAGAGGAAGATTTCGCTTTGTGCCTATGCTGTCTTCTGCACATGGCTCTCTCGTTCGAAGAAACTCTCTTCCCCCTCATGTTGACAAAGTCAAGAAGAACTATATGCCTTACCTCCTACAATGAGGTACGTATTAGGGAAGAGGCTTTTCGCCTGCATCAAGGCCCGGGCATGTCCGGAATGGAAGAGGTCGAAAATCCCATCAGCATAAACCCGGACCGGTCTGTCCACTGGGGAAAAAAGAAGGAACAAATTCAGCCAAACCAAGTTGGAGAAGTTGACGCTTTCAGGCCTCTGTGAAGCCTTGCTCTAAGGCAGGGATGGCGAACCTTGGCACTCCAGATGTTCTTGGACTTCAATTCCCAGAAACCCAATGTCGTGATTCCGTGTGGGATGACATCATTGTATGTTAATCACCTGTTTAGCTTAGTAGGATTTTACCTAAATATGTTAGCACTGCTTTTATTTTCTTTCTATCGTTAACTCCACTTAGCTTAAGTGAAGCCATTTTAAAAAGCACACTCCACCATTTTACCCAGCTTCTGGGAAAGCACCTCTTGTACTTTTCCCAAGGCCAAGCTCTGGGAACGGTACCAAGAGATGGTCCAATCTCACGGAGTGAGATGAGAACACTGATAGCCACCCGCCTGCCATCCTTTGATCTGCGCACGAAGCTGTCACTTTGAGTGGTCAATTAAGACTTCTCGAAGACACTTTCCCACAAGGAAAGGTATAAAAACCTATCGGAGAAAGCTCGCTAGGAGTCCGTTCTCCAATGCTACGAGTACCCGTATCGGTTGTCATCTTGATGGGTCCCAATCCATACCATCTCGTATGGGGCGGTTAAGACCACTACACTTTACGTTAGGCAAGTAGTAGCTTATAGCTTTTCATTTCTTTTCTTTCATTTTAAAAATGTTTCTGCTTTATTCTTAGTTTAGTTAGTAGTCATTTTTCTATATTCTGTATTTATTGGACTTTGCTATTTCCCCCAATCTGTACCTATAAGGAAGGGATGTGGCCGTGCGTGTGCGGAATGCGTGTCTGCACCCGTCCAGCCTATCCCGTAATACGCCTTGCACACCTACCTTTTGCCCCAGAGATCAGCGCCGCAAGGGTCCGGGAGTCAAGAGTGGGGCCAATGCCCCACAAATGCGGACAAAAAAACCCTACAAGTCCCAGCGTCCTCTGCGCCACGGCACGCCTCAGCCAATCAGGCAGGAGGACACGAGCACGGAGGAGGCGGGACAGCCGGTGTGAAAAAAGAAAACAATGGCTGATGTGTGCGTACTATCCCCCACAGGCACCGGCAGGGAAGGGAGAACGGAATGTGTACACCTCCCCCCTTCCCTGCCTTCCCCCAGGCACCTGCAGGGAAAGGAGAACTGAACACATCCGCCTCCCCCCTTCCCTGCCTTCCCGCCGGGCGCCGGCATTCCCCCTCCGCTGTTTCAAGCCAGCCCTCAAAATAGCTGAGGGGAAAATGCAAAGGCACCAGGCAGGGATCCGCCAGGGAGAGCACCTCCCTTGACAGATACCTGCCTCTCGCCCTGCTATACATACCTTCCCACAATTAAAAAAAAATCAATTGTCAAGTAATCCTTTATGTCAGGACCTCGACAACATAGATTAAGGGCCTAGTTGCAATTTATAGAAAGCATTTTGCTTAAAAAGGTTGAGAATCCAGCATTTTCTAATAGTTGGCACAAGCATAAGCCTACACACACTGTAGTTGGCAAGTAACCTGAAAGAATTTAATTAGTCGAACTCGTCACCTTTCACCTCACAGTTAGGAGGAGGGAAGAGAGAAGCAATGTATGCCTGACCTCATCCACTAGATGGGAGGGGGAGCTCAATGTACACTTGCCTCGGGCATCCATGCATTGATATGTACCATATTTTGGCCGCCCAGTCTGGCACACATAATGCCAACATTCTTTAGCACTAAGAGTACATTAACTGTAAGATAGTGACGTATGTAGTCTAGTGGAGAATCTTATAAAATACACAAGCAGCTCACAGCCCATGGCTGGGGGGAGGAGAAAGCTGAGGAGAAGCTCAAAGCTCCCATGAGGAGAGGCCTCATCAATATGCCTTATTTGACTTGATGCCAAATGGAAACTTCATGGGGGCGTCTGGCCCAATCCAAGAAGCCAATTAGCCAGAGAAAACAGGTAGCTATGAAAGCTGAATTTATTATATTTCTTTCTTGCACTCATTGAATGCTCAGAGAGGAGAGAGACAGGATTTTAAGAAGCAAGTTTTTAAATGTTGTTCAAATGCCTATTTTATAGAAAATAGCTAGTTTACTAATAAAGAAATCCTATGCTGATGGAACAGTGTGTTCCTTCAAAGCAAATAAGAAATTGAGAGTGGAAGGTGAGATAAGAAATTTAACAAGCTCTAAACAAAGAGACTATTCCTTTAATCTCCAAAGACTTGGAAACCAGAGTCCTAAGAAGAAGGGTAGCTGGGCAAGCCTTCACCCTTTAAGGGCAAGGGGACAAAGTGAAGTGGGACACTTCAAAGAAGGCACAGGGCCACAACTTGGTACCCAAGTATCTCAGAAGGACATACACACTCACCTCTCCTATTCTTCCCAGTGCAGCAAGATGATAGGGAAGACGGCGTTTACTTACAGGAGTCAAAGGAAACTGGCTTCATTTATAAAGCCAGCCTTTACCCAGCTAATAAAGAGAAGCAGGGGAGCCCGTTCTCTCACCAAGGTAATCTACTACAGATGAAGGGAGAAGCTACCAAGGCAAGGCCAATGCACAGGGCATTTTGAAAGTTCCACCGTTCCCCTAACTGATGAGACCTGGGGTGGCGAGCAGAAAATTAATCAAGGGTAAATCAGGTTAGAGTGCCAGCACGTGGTCCCACTACATGGGATGGTGCAGGCGGGGTGGTGCCAACATCAATAACCCCCGGCAACGCCGGGCAATAAGCTAGTAAAAACCATAAAAAGGACTTGGTTCATCAAGTGCACTCATTTTGCTCCTTTTGCAACCCTGGGGCAAATTGAGGAGGGGAACTAGAATACAGTAAGAACTTTTTCTACAAAGAGGACTCTGTCTAATTTGTATCAACTTCGTGGGCTCTGTTATCCAGAAGAAATAACTTCGCTCGGCATCCCGGAGACAGCGAGTTGCTGCTGGAAAGGTGACCAAAGTTTTCACACACCCCACGCACCTTTCTACATACACCATCAAGGCCATTAGTTCCCCCAGAAGCAAGATAAGGGTGACTTTTGCATGAGAAAGTGGCAAATTCCGTCTCAGAGGTCCTTGTAGCTAATTCCCCCTGCGTAGTTGGTCCCCGAACGCCATTTATCTGCGAACCTATGAGCCAGGCTATTTGGACAAAGCCATTCTCCGCCTAGCCTCGAGAGAGAGAGAGAGAGAGAGAGAGAGAGAGAGAGCTTACCCTTTTGGCCTGCTAGCCATCGGGGATTCCCAGCCCGCAGCCCCTTAAAGGAGCATAAGTCAAGTGTGCTGCCAGGTGGGAAACACCCCAATACCCAAGTCCCTGTGAATCCACATGGATGGGTATACTGCACATATGCAGCTCTTAGAATCCTCTGGTTATAAGAACATAAGAAGAGCCTTGCTGGATTACAGGCCACAGGAGCCCATGATCCAGTCCAGCCTTCTGTCTCACACAGTGGCTCACCATTTGCTTCAGGGTATTATTCCCAAGGAGATGCCTTCACCTGCTTAGGATTCCCTGGAAATGGCACTGAGAGATATCCTGCCTGTCTCTCCAACCCGGAGGTTGTCCTTAGGTATCCATAATTATAGCCATTGATACTCTTGTCCTCCATGAACTTGTCTAATCCTTTCTTAAAGCTGTCAAGACTGAGACAGCTGTCACCACTTCTTCTGGCAGGCAGTTCCATAGACCAGTGATCCTCTGGGTGAAAAAGTACTTTCTCTTATTTGTTTGAGAACTAGCACCCAGAAGTTTCATGGAGTGTCCCCTAGTTCTAGTGTTATGCGATAGGGAAAACAGTTTTTCCTTATCTACTTTGTCCACACCGTGCATGATTTTATAAACTTCAATCAGGTCACCTCTTAGACGCCGTCATTCAAGAGTGAAGAGGCCCAACCGTTGCAGCCTCAGATGGTAAGGAAGGTGTTCCAGTCCCCTCATCATTCTGGTTGCCCTCCTCTGCACTTTTTCCAGCTCCATAATATCCTTCTGGAGATATGGCGACCAGAACTGTACACAGTATTCCAGATGGGGCCTCACCATAGATTTATAAAGAGGCAAAATGACACTTGCTGACTTATTTTCTATACCCTTCCTAATGATCCCTAGCATTGAGTTTGCTTTTTTCACTGCTGAGGCACACTGGGTTGACATCTTCATTGAGCTCTCGTCCACCAGGACACCAAGGTCCCTTTCCTGGTTTGTCGCAAAGAGTTCAGACCCCATCAGTTTATAAGTGTAATTGGGGTTTTTTTGCCCCAACATGCATCACTCTGCACTTACTAATGTTGAAACTCATTTGCCCTGTTTTGCCCACTCCCCCAGTGTCGAGAGATCCCTTTGGAGCTCCTTCAATCTCTCACAGTTTTCACTACCCTGTATAATTTAGTGTCGTCAGCAAATTTGGCTACCTTGCTTTTTACTCCTGCCTCTAGATCATTTATGAAGAGGTTGAAAAGCAGGGGTCCCAGTACTGAACCTTGGGGGACCCCACTCTTGACTTCCCTCCACTTGGAGAAGTGTCCATTTAGTGCTACCATTTAGTTATCAAAGCTCTATAATGTCTGGGGAGTTCTGGGAGGTAGCATCCAAAAAAGTAACTTTCTCCACGAACCTCCAAGAATGCATCTCCCTCATTACCTGGAGCTATTACCTGCCTATTCAAAGCAATTGAAAATGCTACCTTTAAAAAAAGGGTTTTAGAGACACCCTCCCTACAGCCAAGTAGCAGTTCAGTTAATCTGGGATACTGTTATACCTCAGACGCCATTAATATTGAACGCTGAATGTTTAATATTTATTGGTGTATTATTGTTTTTACATTGTTGTTTTGGGTTTTTTTTGTGGCATTTGTAAAAACCTTTGATTCCTGTACACCACCCAGAAGGGAAAATAACCCAGATGAGTGGTATATGAACAGAATTAATTAAATAAAATAAATATTCGGCACAATATAGGATGTCTTGCAGGAAACTAGTAAAGGTAAAAGTCGCTCTTGCTCGAAAGCCAGTCGTATCCAACTCTAGGGTTCAGTGCTCATCTTCGTTTACAGCCAAAGAGCCAGTGCTATCTGTGTCTGCAGATGTTTCCGTGGTCATGTGGCAGGCATGACTAAACACTGGAGTGCACGGAACGCTATTACCTTTCCCACCGAAGCGGTACCTATTTATCTACTTGCAATTTCTTGCTTTGGAACTGCTAGGCTGGCAGACCCATAATGCCTCTGAGTTCACAGAGAGCTTAGCCCTGCCCATCTAATTCCTCTGTCTTCATGTCTGATCAGAGCCATTATGTCTCAGCTGAAAGTGACTAAAAACACTTAAAAGGCAGTGGTGGGCTCCAAATTTTTTTACTAACACACTGTGGGCGTGGCATGGTGGGTGTGGCCAGGGGGAAAGCCCTGCGTTGCACCCGAATTAGGACTACTTTATTTCAAAACTTGGATGGACGGGACCAGCCATAATTTCTGCTACTGGTTCTGGCGAACTGGTGTGAACCTGCTGATGCCCACCACTGTTGAATGGGCAGTTTTTTTTTAAAAAAGTGGGGATTGACTAAACCTCTCAAACGTCAATTGGAGGGGATGCATGCAGACTTCAGGGGACTGTAGTTCCAAAAATATGCAACTCCCATGCCTACAGGTGACCGGCTGGATACTGTGTAGAGGAGTGTGTGTGTGTGTGTGTGTGTGTGTGTGTGTGTGTGTGTGTGTGTGTGTGTGTGTGTGTGTGTGTGTGTGTGCGCGCGCGCGCATGGCAAAGGAAGAGCAATAGGGAAACCAGCTAAGCAGCTTATCCTCCTCCTCCAGGTCAGGGCAGGTCACATACGGCTCCTTGATCCTTCAGCAAGCCTACTCTGAGCAATTAGGGACTTGCTGCTCAATCCCTTCCTCTCCTTCCCACTCGGCTTCTGCTGCCGCCCAGGAGCCAGGCCTCCTCAACCGCGCACTCCCCCATTTCCCCAAAGGAACAAAGTCATTATTATCCAGCCCATCTTGAGCCTCAGTGCTGATGACTTCAATGCTATTAGCAGAGAGATTAGGAGGGAAAGAGGCTGAGTGGAAAGCACGTGAGCCTCAGCAGCAAAAGGGAAGCCGCTGCAAAGCTCTGTGTTTTTCAACTCCCTCCAGGGAGAAGGAAAAATCTCAGCAGAGAATAGTGAGAAAAGAAAGTGGCCTTTGGCTATTCGTTATCAAGGGAGTGTGAACACAGAACCACTGGGAGAATGACGTGGCTCCCTTTCTGCTCTTCAAATGGCAACTCCCAGCAAGAAGACAAAAAGAGCTCTGTGGACACAAAACTCAGAGCTGGACTGAGAAAATATGGACTCCAACTCCCAGAATCCCCAGGCAGCTTGGCCAGTGGGGATGTGGTTAGGATTCTGGGAGGGGCAACCTGGAAAGTATCACCTCTAATACCTGGAGAAACCATACTCTTCCATCTCAATTGGAAACATACAGTAGAACAAGGGTGCCCAAACTACGACCCACAGGCCAGATCTGGCGCACAAATGCCAATTCAACTGGCTCACAGCGCCATACTGGTGCGTTTTACGGATGCGGCCCGCGGTACCATTCCATGTGACCCACCACCACCTCCACCACACCCGGAAGTGCCATGTGGTGGAGGAAGGGCAAAATGACCGTCCGGCCCCCGAAGCTGTCTGAGGGAGTGGGACCTGGCCCCCGGCTTAAAAAGGTTGAGAACCCCTGACCTGAACACACTCAGAGGTGGTTCTGGGTTGGAGTGGAGAAGTGCTGTGAAAAGGCCGTGCACCCAAAGTATTCCAGGCAATCTCCTTTGAGAAGTACTTACGGGGAGTCCCTTTTGTGGCTTCCTCAAATGTTACACGGATATACGGCTTGCTGTAGTCCACCTCAAGCTCATCAGAAAATGGTGCTGGCTCCCGCAGCCCCTACGTTTAAAAAGTCGTCAAGAAAATGGGTTAGTTTTGCAGGACAAACAGAACCATGTATTTATTCAGCACTGCATTAAATCCGACAAGAGACTGAAGACTCCGTTTCAAGGCTAGCCAGTGACGGTATCCTCCGGTTACCAGAAAGAGGGCAGAGATCAATGGGAGGGCCCTCAGCCTGGAAGGTCAACGCAAGTCAACACAATGCTCCACCTAGGACAGTGATGGTGAACCTTGGCACTTCTGGAAGCGGAAGTAAAACGTGCCTGGACGGGCGCATTTTTACTTCCACTTCCAGGAATGACGAGAGCGGCGCGGGCTGGATGAATCGCAGTAAACCCATTTGTGCGGATTCACGGGGGCTTCTGGGAATTGAAGTCCAAGAACATCTGGAGTGCCAAGGTTCACCATCACGGACCTAGGATAAGGAGAGAAGTAGCAGTGGACGCTGAGAGAACTAAGTACGAGATTGACTCTCGACATCCCCTGACTTGACTGAAGTTTATAAAATCATGCACGGTGTGGATAAAGTAGATAAGGAAAAACTGTTTTCCCTATCGCACAACACTAAAACTGGGCGGTTCACAGAGGTAATTAGCATTTTGTCCCTGACATGCTGCGTCCTCATTTTACCAACCTCAGAAGGATGAAAGAGGCTGAGTCAACATTGATCCCCATCAGGATCAAATTCATAATGTTCTGGCTGCAGTAAAGCAGTTTAAACCCCCCCATGCACCACCAGGATGCTATAATGACAGGCTGGTTGCTTACCTAGAACTGTTCTTCTTCTTTGTAGTTCCCTGTAAATCCACATAAATGGGTTTACTGCCTGTACATGTAATAAACCCATTTGTGTGGATTCACAGAGACCACAAAGAAAAACTTAATAGAGCGTAGGGGCAGAAATAGACATTGTAGATAGCCCATCATTAGAACATTGTTATATTTAACAAGGATATAGCAATGACACTTATATGTATTCCCATAGGGCTTTGTGTACTCTCTGGGAGGCTTACAAAGTAATTAGCATTTTGCCCCCCCCCCCCCCGCCCCAATGCTGGGCTACACACTTTCCCGACCTCAGAAGAATGGGAGGCTGAGTCAACCTTGATCCCCGGTCAGGATCCAAACTCACAGCCTTTGGGTTGCAGGACAGCAGTTTAACCAATGTACCACCAGGGTTTCCAGGAGTTACAGTTAAAAGAAGCGGCCCACTCCCCAAGTGTCAAGCCACGTTAGGCCCACAAGGACTGTGCATGCTTAACGATGCTCACAAAGGCCCTTTGACTGTTGAGTAGCATCTGGAAGAGGGACATGGAAAATCCAGGTGTGTGAATTGACTGTGGAGTGAAGCAACTGGCTTAAGCCCCTAATATCCGACTGCAGCTTAAAGGTGGGCATGGCTAGTGGGCCACCACATTGAGAAAGGGTCAATCCTAGGAGTAGTCAAGGATATACCACAACATTTTTTGGCAGATGCCATCCGTTTAGAGCAGGGTGCCCAAACTACAGCCTGTGGCACTGAATAATCTGGCCCGTGCCACTCCTGGAAGTTAAACACACCCATGCAAAACGCTGCCGTAAATGACCAGCGTTTACGACAGCTGTGGGTGATTTACGGCATCATTATGCACATGCATGTTTTACTTCTGCTTCCAGTGGGAGGAAACATGTGACCGGCCAGCTCAACCACATGACCGGCCCATGGCGCAAAAAGTTTGGGCACCCCTGGTTTAGAGTAATGCTGAGTGTAGGGCAGAGATATTTCCAACTCCTTTTGTTGAGGTGGGACTGGCAGGGTTATCCTGTGGGTCAGAGGTCAGGTGAAAAAGGCAAAACGCGGATTCTTCTTCCGTGTTCACGTGAAAGTGACAAAATGAAGGCACCCTTTTGTGAATTTATTCTGCAGTTCCTTTCAGCTGACCCAGTTTGAGAAAGATTAGCCAGCAACACAAGGTTTCTTTTTACCAGGGTATGCCCAATTGTGGTTCAAAAACACCACAATCTTCAAGGAGGCCTCTTTCTGTGTATCCCTAAAATCAGAAAAACGCTGATTTCTGATCGGGAGCAGAAGGCTCCAGTGCAGGGTTGCCAGGTGGTATCCTAAAAGAGGACATGTCCTCCTTTTTTATAAGTTGTCCTCCCTTACCTACTGTATCATACAGTAGGTAAGGGAGGACAACTTATAGAAAAGGAGGACATGTCCTCCTTTAGGATACCACCTGGCGCACCCTACTCCAGTGTGCCTCTGCAAAGAGGACTGCAAGACCTGGCCTGGGCAAGGGTGGGAACTGCGGTTGTCCTTGGAGAGCCTTCTCTGGGAGGGGCAAGAGGGAGGGATCACAGTATGGACTTCAGGCAAGGTCCAGGGTGACAGTTTCGCATCGGCACAACACGTCACTCAGGGCTCCAGACAGGGCAGAGCTGGCAAAAGGGACTTTGGAAAACTGTGCCAGAAACAACTGCCTCTTGGATTGCTTAGTTGAAATAAATCCGTTTTCGTGGAAACAAAACTCCAGTCCTCAGCCAATGATCCTGACTTTGCAGTTCAAAGTCCTTTTCCCTAACCTATTCCCAAACATTTCGATATCCCTTCCAAAGAGTTTGTTTACATTCCAGACACACTGGAGCAGAGCGACTGCATTCTTTTTTCGGGAAGTTAAACACGGATCGGCACAAAACCAAATTAGAAGACGGAGGAAGGAACTCACTGGACCAGGAGGAGGTAGCTGAAGATTTCCACCTCCCCTATGTCTCTTGGAGGACTCTGAAAAGGCCAAGGGTTGGAGTGCCTATGCGCAACACCAACAGGCTCAAATGGGGACTGCTGGCAGATAAGAACATGCTACGTGAATATGGAGAGGTACAGAATCCATTGGCTCATTTACTGGTCTGCCGATCACAGCCAGAAACATGTACCACAAGGACTTAAGTTTGGCCAATGTCAAAGCCAAGACAGTGGCTTCATTTTAGCAGTCTAGGGCCATGATGGCAAACCTTGGCACTCCAGATTTTGTTGGGACTTCAAGTCCCAGAAGCCTAAGCACCCTGTGAATCCAGATGAATGGATTTACTGCAATTCATCCGACCCATGCTGCTCTAGTTGCTCCTGGAAACGGAAGTAAAATGCGCCCGCACAGTTAAGAATCTTCCAGGTTAACCCTTCCTCCGCACGGGCACGTTTTACTTCCACTTCCGGGAGTGACGAGGGTAGCGCGGGCCGGATGAATTGCAGTAAATCCATTCGTGTGGATTCACAGGGTGCTTAGGCTTCTGGGAATTGAAGTCCAACAACATCTGGAGTGCCAAGGTTCACCATCACAGGTCTAGGGTTTGACCAGGACACGAAAGAAGAACTGACACACTCACACCCCTCTCTCCTTCTGGGGTCCCTTTTACTTACCAAGCAGCGCCGTGGCACTTTTAGTGGGATGCCGTCCGTCTCTGTAGCTCCGTTGGGTCCGGCTCCTTCTTTCCTTCGTTTCCTGGAATTGAGCCTGGCCGCGCCTGGGGGCTCCATCTTGAGGATCGTGTCCCGCAGCAAAGGTGGAAAGATCTGCAGGAACGAAACAGGTGCTTTTCAACTCCCCGGGGCCAAGACAGCAGCCACCAGGCAACAGGCTTACAAGAGGAGAGCTGTTTGCTCGTCTGACGTGGCAGCAGGAAAAGGTGACCCAGGTGGGATGACCCATTGCCCTCTCCAGCAGAGCCATGCTTATCTATCGGCGGGTCATAAAAACCAGCTGGCTGCTACGAAGGTCCTTCTCTGGGAAACCGTGCTTTTTTAAGGCTCAGCCTTAAAACCCTGCAGTGGCAAGGGTACTGCAGTGGCTCAAGTCGCTAAGACGCTGACTGGGAAGCGGAAGGTCAGCAGTTCGATTCCCGAGTACTGCAGGACGGAAATGAGCTCCCGTCTTCATCCCAGCTCCTGCCAACCTAGCAGTTCGAAAGCAAGAAATTGCAAGTAGATAAATAGGGACCACTTCGGTGGGAAGGTAACAGCGTTCCGTGCGCTCCGGTGTCTAGTCATGCCTGCCACATGACCACGGAAATGTCTGCAATAGCAGACAGCGCTGGCTCTTCGGCTTAGAAACAGAGATGAGCACTGCACCCTAGAGTCGGATACGACTGGCTTTCGAGCAAGGGAAACCTTTACCTTTACTAAGAGGACGAGCACCAAGCTGAATATGACACCAAGGTTTATGACGTAGCATGCCTGCAATTTGCTGGCAGGAATTGGGGAGAGGTGACGATAGCAGCAGAAAGGCACATGGGGAGCCCACCTAGCATGCAAGCCCAGGGCACAGACCACAGGCTTCCTAACCCCGCCAAACATGTAGGAACAGAAATAAAATAAATAAATTTCATGTCAGAAATTACTCTGGGGTGAAAGGATTTTTGCAGGAGAAACTCTGCTCAGGGGACGCCCGGATGAGGCTCCTTTCATGTCCCCAAGATCTGTCGTGCAGCACTCAGGTATCCAAGCCCAGTGTCTTAACCACTAAGCCACTGCAGTGCTGCTAGGATCAGAGACGATACTGCCTTATTCGGAAAGTCCAGCTTAGACAAAAGCTCTGCAACTTCCTCTGTTCTTACAGGACTTTTTTAGGCCCCTTGGAAAAGTCTCTTTTTAGCTTTTAGGCAAGAGATGGGAAACCTTCAGCCCCAGGGATACAACTAGAGACCCGAATGGGCAACAAGACGATAGCCCCCGTGGATCCACACGAATGGGTTTGCTGCGATTCATCCGCGCCGCGCCGCCCTCGTCGCTCCTGGAAGCGGAAGTAAAACGCGCCCGTCCGGGCGCGTTTTACTTCCACTTCCAGGAGCGACGAGGGCGGCGCGGCGCGGATGAATCGCAGCAAACCTATTCGTGTGGATCCACGGGGGCTTGGGCTTCTGGGAATTGAAGTCCAAGAACATCTGGAGTGCATCACGGCTCTATCTATTCCGAGTGAGTGAAATGTAGGCCGATGTGCAGTTGTGTGGGCAGCGATTCCCAGGATTAGGGGAGATGGACGGCAGCAAGGAAGGCAGACATACCCCTACTCTGACGTTCCCAGGGTGGCTGTGTTTCTTCGGATGGTTTCCAAGACCCGATTCTGAAATGTCTCCTTTTGGGAAATGGGCACTAGGAACAAGCGCATGAAGCTAAGGTTTGCTGGTATTTAGGGCACCACTCCTTTTTTGCTTTCGGACCTGCCCGCTATTGGAATGCAAACTTCTCTGAAATGGAATCAAGCCTTGGGCAAAAAGGAAGAAGTCCCTTATTCTTGATTTCAAATAAATGCCTAACTGGCTTCTCAAAATATTTCAGAATGTGCAGGTGAAACTCGGAAAATTAGAATATCGTGCAAATGTTCATTCAGTTCAGGAATGCAACTTAAAAAGTGAAACGAATATATGAGACAGACTCATTGCATGCAAAGCGAGATATGTCAAGCTTTACTTTGTTATAATATTGATGCTTATGGCTTACAGGTTATGAAAACCCCAACCCTCCAAATCCCATGTACCCCATAATCATCACATAGTCTCATGTGCGCTGTACGCCATGATCGTCACAATTATAACGAATTAAGGCATGACATATTTTTGTTTTGCATGTCGTGAGTCTATCTCATATATTTGTTTCACCTTTTAAGTGGCTCAAGTGGCTAAGATGCTGAGTGGGAGGTGGAAGGTCAGCAGTTCGATCCCCCAGTACTGCAGGACGGAATGAGCTCACGTCTTTGTCCCAGCTGCTGCCAACCTAGCAGTTCGAAAGCAAGAAATTGCAAGTAGATAAATAGGGACCACTTCAGTGGGAAGGGAGAGATAGGCAGGATCTCTCTCAAGGCCATTTCCAGGGAATCCTAAGCAGGTGAAGGCATCTGCTTGGGAATAATACCCTGAAGCCAATGGTGAGAAACTGTGTGAGACAGAATGCTGGACTGGATCATGGGCTCCTGTGGCCTGTTCCAGCAAGGCTGTTCTTATGTTCTTATGTAACAGCGTTCCATGTGCTCCAGTGTCTAGTCATGCCTGCCACATGACCACGGAAACGTCTGCAGAAGCAGACAAGCGCTGGCTCTTCGGCTTTGAAACAGAGATGAGCACTGCATCCTAGAGTCGGATACGACTGGCTTTTGAGCAAGGGAAACCTTTACCTTTACTTAAGTGAAATGAAGGAACATTTGCACAATATTCTAATTTTCCAAGTTTCACCTGTATAACTCCCAATTTGAAAAACCTACTAATTTTCTTTTTCCACACCACTGATTTTTACCTATTTTATCAGACAAAAGATTTCCTTCCAAAGACCTGGACTGACCACCAACCAGCCTGACCCAGACTGTAATACGTTTGCAATAAGGTCGCTCCAAAGAAACCTACATCAGCATGTTTAGCCAAAGAAGCCCAGTTACAGAAGAGGCTTTGCTGGAGTTCTCAATTCTGTTTGCTCCCTTTTCCCAAGGGTCATGCCTCTGAGCCCTCATCTGAAATATACCTTTTATGAAACACACCTAGATCACAACATTCCTCAACAGGGAGGTCCAACTTCTTTAGATGCTCTGCTGTCTGATCGATTTTCTTATAAGACCCTGGGAACCCTACTTATCACTAGATACCCTTGTGCCGTGATGGTGAACCTTGGTACTCCAGATGAATCCTTGAGAAACGCCAGCGGTGCATCTTCCAACCACAGGAGGCACAGGAGGTACGGTTAAGACTCTTCCAGGTTAACCCTTCCTCTGTACGGGTGTGTTTTACTTCCGCTTCCGGGAGCGACAATGGCAGCGCGGGCCGGATGAATCGCAGTAAACCCATTCGTGCGGATTCATGGGGGCTTGGGCTTCTGGGAATTGAAGTCCAAGAACATCTGGAGTGCCAAGGTTTGCCATCATGGCCCTTGTGGGGCTGTAATGAATCAGGGAATAAGGACTCCTGTGGTTGGAAGATGCACCGCTGGCGTCTCTCAAGGTGCAGTGGGATCTCTGAAATATACATTAAGCGGAAGAGCATCGGCAGCAACTTCTTCATTCCTGGGAAATTCAGCAAGCCTGACCTGACCCTCATCCTGCAAAAGAAGTCTCAGAAAGATCCTGATAGCAGGGGTTATCAACTTTTTCAAGCTGTGGACCTGACCATGCCCCTCCCTGGGACAGCTGAGTGGGCTGGACCACACACTCCGGAAGCGGAAGTAAATGTGCCCACTTCTGCATTTATGACAGCCATGGGAGAATTTATGGCTGACGTAATCACATTTACCCATGCACGGGTACATTTTATGGCTTTCGTAAATGTGCATGCTTCCACTTCCAGGTGCAGCGGCAGACAACATGAAATGGTGCTGTGGGCCAGGTCTGGCTCACAGGTCATAGGTTGGGAATCCCTGATGTATAGGGTTGTGTCATGCAAACTGAAAAACAAAACAGTTTCTGGTTATTTTTTTACCAATGTGGCAATCATCTAAAATTCTTCCTCTTTAAAGTGGCTTTTAAAGATATATTACCAACTGTTGTGCAATAGATTTAACTAACCTATACTGTCAACAACACGTGTAAAAAAATTTTTTTTGGGGGGGGGGATCATTACGTCTTTTTTTATTGGTACCTATAATTTTATTTGGTTTGGTTTATTCTTTACATTTAATTTTATACTGTTATTTGTTGTTCACCACCCATAATGGGAGAATATCCCAGATGGGTGAGATATAAATGAAATGAATGAATGCATATTATGCTTTCCAGAGCATCATTTGGAATCTATACACTGTCCACGGAAATAGTCCTTCATTTCTCACAAGCCTTATTTATTTCATTTCTATCTCTCCCCCCTCCTTGCTCAAGGGGAGCTCAAGGGGTCACGCATGGTTCTTCCTGGCCATTTTACCCTTGCCTGAAGAAAACCCTCCTTTCTGCCCCCAGCCCAGAAGAGAAACTCACCAGCATAAAGGGAGCACCCTAACCGGAAAAGCAAGCTCACAACCAGTCTATGCAAACTAAACTTTGCAATAATAAATGTAAAGAAACGCCACTCCTGGCCTTCCAAAACCCAGCTCTGCCTCCCTCTCCCCCTCCCCAGTCAGCCCCACAGCCTTTGAGGCTCATTCCGTGCCAGCAACACCCATCTGCTATTGACTGACGCCCTCCCTGTCTCCCAACAAGAGAATAAAGGCCACATTGATTAAATCTCAAATCATGCACCAGGCAGACGGGGAGAATTTCAATGGCCTTGCACAATACATCCCACTTGCCCTACTTCCACCCACAGCCAAACATGGGGTTTGGCTGGGCTGGTATTCAAGCTGAAACCATCGGATTTAAAACCAGGAAGAACTACACCTGGCTTGTTCAATGAAGTTAGGTCAAGGTCAAGGTCTCCCTTGCTTGGCAGCCAGTCGTGTGTAACTATAGGGAACAGTGCTCATCTCCATTTACAACCAAAGAGCCAGTGCTGTCTGAGTCTGCAGATGTTCTCCTGGCCATGTGGCAGGCATGAGTAGAAGCCGGAGCATACCGAAAGCTGTTACCGTTCCCTCCGAAGTGGTTCCTATTTATCTACAGCTTCCTGCTTTTGAACTGCTAGGTTGGCAGGAACTGAGACAGAGGTGGGAGCTCACTCCATTGTGCAGTACTCAGGTCTCAAACTGCTGGCCTGCCGACCTTCCAGTCGTCAAGTTCAGCGTCTTAACCACCTTCCTTTAGAAATAGCAATTGCACTTCTGTACCACACCAATATCGCTTAAGAGTACTCTTTGTTAATGTTAATTAGTATTTTGCCCCCAATTTGCGAAGGGGACTCATGGGTTTACTGCAGGATGTTCTTGGACTTTAATTCCTAGAAGCCCAAGCCCCCATGAACGCACGAATGAGTTTACTGCGATTCATCCGGCCCACGCCGTCCTTGTCACTCCTTGAAGCGGAAGTAAAACGCGTCCGGACAGAGGAAGGGTTAACTGGGAAGAGTCTTAACCGTACGGGCGCGTTTCACTTCCGCTTCAAGGAGCGACAAGGGCAGCGTGGGCCGGATGAATCGCAGCAAACCTATTCGTGCAGATTCATGGGGGCTTGGGCTTCTAGGAATTAAAGTCCAAGAACATCTAGAGTGCCAAGGTTCACCATCACGGATATAGTCAATGGGAGACAAAAGCCATTGAGTTACATTCCGCCCCCTCTCCTTACAGGCACTCCCAGCAATGGCTGGGAAATGAAGTTAATCTTTTATATTCCAGTGAACTTTAAGTGTACAAAATTATTAATACAGAAATATTTTCTTTCATTTAAGAAGTGGCAGGCCTTTGGAATTTGGAACATCTCTAATCCAGCCTCAGAACCATGGAAAGATCTGGGATTGCTCAAAGCCACATGGCTGCATCCCAACTTCAATGAATAAAAATGGATTATTTCCCTTTTTCTCTTCACAGTCAAGCCACAGAAATGGTCTGCGTTATATATACCCTGAATGTCCAGATGGAGTTTTAATAAAGAAATAATGTTTTAATTTTAATGTCTAACAAAATAAAATTATGCCATTAAAAACCTACAGTTTATCCAAAAGGGAGATTGCTAAAGGTAGAAAAAAAGAGGGGGGAAAGTACACTCTAAAAGACTCATTTCCTGCTAGTCAACATGATGCTCCAGCAAACTAAGCCCCAGGACAAACCCCATCAATGTTCTCTGCCACTCTTTCGTTTAGATTCCAGTTTAGGCTATTTGCATGTGTGTACCATTTTGATGGCTGCAATGGGAATAATCTATGGGATGAGTAAATTTTGGGAAGCAAAGGAAAAGACAAGCCACTCAGTTCCATTGGATGAAATGTGCTCCTGCTTCTGAGAAGTCTACAATTCCATTGGTTAATGTATCTTGAGGATTATGGCTCTGCTTGGCCTGGCTGCATCCCCCCCAAAAAAAATCTCATTGGCTGCACATTGTTTGGGCAAGGGAGGTGGGTCAGGTGGGTCAAGGCAGGGAGTGTCTTCATTATCTTCACTTCCTTCCTTTGTTTGTGTAAACTGACACAATCAATCTAATTGACATGAAGTTTGTGCACTGTAAACATTCTTTGCATTTGATTTTACTTCTCAATGGGCTCCCTTTGTGTTATCTGTTAAAGATCCCTAGAAAGAAAAACCTTTGTCACTGTGTGTAACTGATATATAAAACTCCTCAGTTCAACAGAACTCCAGCTCTCTCGTCTACACCAACTCAGATATTGGCTCATTTTGGGGGTGGACTTTGTTTCATTGAATGGTACCTTCAATTTAGTAAACTCCTTTTATTTTAACCAGCAATCCAATATGGTCTTTGGTTCCTAATTCAACCCTGCCTGTGGGACGATCCCCCCCCCCGCCAAATTTAAAAGGTAACAATTTTTCAGGTAACAGAAGTGAAATAACAGGCATGAGCTTATATACACCAATACAGAGTCATAGAGTGATTAAATCAGAATGAAGGTTAATCATGCAAATCATCACAGCTTCCCACAGCTGGCAGTGGCAGATGAACTCTGGCTACTATGTGGATCAGCTCTAAATGACCCCTATTCAAAGTAGGGAAATGCAAAACAAATCCTGGTATTAAATTTATGTTGCTCACGCCTGCTATTTCACTCTTATGTCTGAAGAAGTGGACTTGCTCCACGGAAGCTCACATTAAAAATGGAGCAGTTAGAAGCGCTGCAGTCTTTTTGTTTTTGCTTTCTGTTAAGGCTGAAGCACAGACTAATACAGCTACTCTTCCAAAAAATCAAAACATTATTACATTTAACAAGGATCTAGCAATAGCAATCACACTTCTATGCCGCCCCATATAAGTGCTTAGTGCCCTCTCTGGGCGGTTCACAAGCTAATTAGCATTTTGCCCCCAACATGCTGGAGACTCATTTTACCAAACTTGGAAGGATGCAAGAGGCCGAGTCAACCTTAAGCCCCTTCCTTTTAAAGCATTTATGGGCGTCATCTGCCTTGTTGTGCCAACATGCTTTTCTCTTTCCACACTAGATCCCCCCCCCCCCCCCCCGTCTTGCAACCTTGCACACCCAGCCTCTGTCTTTCTGGGACTTAGTTTATGAGCACACTTTCTGTGAATCTGCCAAATGAAACAAACAGTTCACAAAGCAGATCCTGGCCCTGCTAAACCACAAGGCAGAGAAAGCTGCCTTCTACAGCAGAGGTTCTCAACCTTTTTAAGCCGGGGGCCAGGTCACGTTCCCTCAGACTTCAGGGGCCGGATGGCCATTTTGCCCTTCCTCCAGAAGCCTAAGTCAGTGATTTGGGGAATTGTCTTAGACTTTTGGGAGTTGAAGTCCAAAAAACCAAAGGTTGGGAAACACTGGTTTATCTGAACAATGCTCTGCAGATGCTGGAGTGTCAGGCCCCAAATGGTCTTGTCCTGGATCAGCAACTGGCTAAGGGACAGGAAACAGAGGGTAGCACTCAATGGACACTTCTCCAAGTGGAGGGAAGTCAAGAGTGGGGTCCCCCAAGGTTCTTTACTGGGACCCCTGCTGTTCAACCTCTTCATAAATGATCTAGAAGTAGAAGTAAATAGCAAGGTAGCCAAATTTGCTGACGACACTAAATTATACAGGGTAGTGAAAACTGTGAGAGATTGTGAGGAGCTCCAGAGGGATCTCTTGACACTGGGGGAGTGGGCAAAACAGTGGCAAATGAGCTTCAACATTAGTAAGTGCAGAGTGATGCATGTTGGGGCAAAGAGCCCCAATTACATTTATAAACTGATGGGGTCTGAACTCTCTGCGACAAACCAGGAAAGGGACCTTGGTGTCCTGGTGGACAGCTCAATGAAGGTGTCAACCCAGTGTGCCTCAGCAGTGAAAAAAGCAAACTCAATGCTAGGGATCATTAGGAAGGGTATAGAAAATAAGTCAGCAAGTGTCATTTTGCCTCTTTATAAATCTATGGTGAGGCCACATCTGGAATACTGTGTACAGTTCTGGTCGCCATACCTCCAGAAGGATATTATGGAGCTGGAAAAAGTGCAGAGGAGGGCAACCAGAATGATTAGGGGACTGGAACACCTTCCTTACCATCTGAGGCTGCAACGGTTGGGCCTCTTCACTCTTGAACGACGATGTCTAAGAGGTGACCCGATTTAAGTGTATAAAATCATGCACGGTGTGGACAAAGTAGATAAGGAAAAACTGTTTTCCCTATCACATAACACTAGAACTAGGGGACACTCCATGAAACTTTTGGGTGCTAGTTCTCAAACAAATAGGAGAAAGTACTTTTTCACCCAGAGGATTACTGGTCTATGGAGCTCCCTGCCTGAAGAAGTGGTGACAGCTGTCAGTCTTGACAGCTTTAAGAAAGGATTAGACAAGTTCATGGAGGACAAGAGTATCAATGGCTATAATTATGGATACTTAAGGACAACCTCCGGGTTGGAGAGATAGGCAGGATATCTCTCAATATCATTTCCAGGGAATCCTAAGCAGGTGAAGGCATCTGCTTGGGAATACCCTGAAGGAAATGGTGAGCCACTGTGTGAGACAGAATGCTGGACTGGATGGGCTGTGGCCTGTTCCAGCAAGGCTGTTCTTATATGTTCTTATGTTCTTAAATACACAGAGCTGGTAAACATGACTGACTCAGGAGGTTTCCTGTTCTGCTGCAGAGACAGGGCAGAGAAACTGGCTCAGCCCACGCCAGCATCATGCGCTAATCTGCCCTGCCAGTTTTGCAATGGCTCATTTGCTGACTCACACATCGTCAGATCAAACCCACACCTTGATCTCATATTCTCTCAGTTACTTCCTTGGAAATCTCGCAAGGCACAGACAGCATCGATGAAAATTATTTCTCCTTCTCGAAGTATCAGCGCCTGGAATCGCCAAAGGAAAGTGAATGATGGAAGACTCTGGACAAATTGATTGATTTGATTTGATTTGATTTATTCGACTTGTATGCCACCCACTCAGGGAGGCTCACAACAAATCAAATAAAAGGAAGCTCTCTTTAAAGGTCAAGGCTTGCTCAAAAGCCAGTCCTGTCTAACTCTAGGGTTTGATGTTCATCTCCATTTACAACCAGAGTCAGCGCTCTCTGCATTTGCAGATGCTTCTGTGGTCATGTGGCAGGCATGTCTAGACACTAGAGCGTATGAAAAGTTGTTACCTTTCCCAAAGTATAGATCTGTTTTTTTGCAGCAGCCTTCCCTCATTTAGCACTCTAAAGATCCACAGTACTGGGTGAGACTGATGGAGGTTGTGCCCCAACAATGACAGAGAGCACCAGGTTGAAGGAGGATGGCTTATGGAAACTTTAGCAGACAAGATGCTTGAAACTGTGTCTAGGATTCTTTCTACCAGTACAGCAAAGACTAAGCAGACAGGCATTTATTTCAAGCCGTCAGTGAAATGTCAGGCTTGTGGGTGGTCATAAATTCTAATCTAAGCTTTTCCTGGCAGTAATCCAGGCTTTGGTCTGCCCAAAGCTTAGCACCATGTTCAGGCCAAACAGAAAAACAGCTGAGTAATTCTGGGGCTGTGTAACTGCTAATAGCTATAGGACAGTGATGGGGAACCTTGGCACTCCAGCTGTTCTTGGGCTTCAATTCCCAGAAGCCCAAGTCCCTGTGAATCCACATGAATGGGTTTACTGCAAGTACATCCCTGCACTTCCCACTTTCAGTTGGTAAAGGGTACTAGTGTAGAGCCCATAAACAAAAACGCTCATGTTCCCCTGCAACAAAGTGGATTTCATCTGATCCAATCACTACCCTCCCTGAAAAAAATCTCTCTCAGGGACTTTCACAACAGCTCAGGTGTCAGGGAATAGGGTAGCAGGCTTCTTTCTTCACCAGCTGACTCTCCAGTTTAGCAACAATTCAAGAGGCCAAATTGGAGCCAACAACGATGTGTCCATGGAGAGCTGCCTTTATGTTCAACAAAGGCTGTGCTATGATAACATGGGAAGGTGCAATATGATATTTGATTATATGCAACGGTGGGAGGAGGCGATGACAACAATCAGAGGAAAGGCAAAGAAAAACAAATCGTCAGGTGAGAGCAGGACAAGAAAGTCGTAACAGTCTGTCAAACCTAGAACAAAGGAGGCACATGGGGGTCGAAGGGCAGAAAGAGGGTGGATTTATTATTGCTCCCCTCCATGACCACAGCAGAGAGCCATTCCTTTGGAATGCAAGAGGAACTGGCTTCCACTGCTGCAATTAAACACTACAGGCAACTGCTGTGTGACACAGCGCGAAATATGTATGTATGCTACTCATGTGCTGTTCTTCTTTGCATGTTCCAGATTTTCTAGCTTCAGGTTGCAATGCTTTTCTCTCTGTGTCCTGAATCATCTTGCTACACCCACTGAAGCTACCACTTCATGCAGAGCCCATGATGAAGGATGATAGGGTGGTAATCCAATGGCATAGAAAGATCTACAAATTGTTCACTGCAAGTACATCCAAGGATATCAAACTGACATGCTCCCTCCCTCTTCATCCCCACTAGTCTGAAAGCTATGTCTTCTCTTCAGGTGCCATCCGTTTAAAGATAATCCCTCAAACTACATACGGTATCTCCTCATCCCCCTTCCAGAGTGAAAAAATCCCATTTTTACTACCACAACATCCTTCCAATTCCTGGAAATGTCCAAAATTCCTCCTTTACAACAAATCAGTTGTCCCTCTGTGCTGTCCAAATCCAATTTATAACGACTCTATGAATTAGTAACAAAGCAATTGTACACTTATATACTGCCCTAAAGTGCTTAGTGCACTCTCTGGGCAGTTTGCAAGTTAATTAACATTTTGCCTCCAACATGCTGGGTCCTCATTTTACTGACCTTGGAAGGATGGAAGGTTGAGTCAACCTTGTGTCCCTGTCAGGATTAAACTCATAATGTTTTGGCTGCAGTGCAGCATCTTAACCCCCTGCACCACCTGGACTCCATAAGGACAAGTTGCTTACTTGTTCTTCTTTGTGGTCCCCTGTAAATCCACAGGAATGGGCTTACTGTGCATATGTGCAGTAAACCTATTCGTGTGGTTTCACAGAGACCACAAAGAAGAACTTGATAGATAGAGCTTAGGGGCAGAAATAGACATTGTAGGTAGCCCATAATTAGAACATTGCTATATTTAACAATAATTATTACATTTAAAAAGGATATAGCAATAACACTTCTATACCACCCCACAGCACTTAGTTTTGGTTGCAGTACAGCAGTTTAACCAAGAGCTGTCATTACCAGCCCTACTCAGGGCCTTGCAAGCTCGAGTCTGTGACCACCTCTATTGAGTCGATCCATCTCATATCTGGCCTTCCTCATTCCCTTAAACCAGGAGCTCTCAACCTTTTAAAGCCAGGGGCTGGGTCACGCTCCCTCAGACAGCTTCGGGGGCTGGACGGCCATTTTGCCCTTGGCCGTTCTGGGTGTGGTGGAGGCAGTGAGAGGCTGCATGAAATGGTGCCTTGGGCTGCATCCGGCCCACAGGCTGCAGGTTGAGAATCCCTGCCCTAACACACCCTCACTTAACAACGCATTCGTATAGCATCATTTTTGATTAACAACATGTCGTAATGCCCCAGTGTTCCCCCGCATAACGTTTTTAGTGTCATTGTTTGGACAACAACGCTAAAATAACCAGCCACCGCCGCTAAAAACGTCGTTATGCGGGAAACTCCATAGAAACCCGCATAACAACAAAATTCGCTTAACAACGCTACTTGGGGAACCAAGTAATGTCGTTGTGTGAGGGTCCACTGTATTGAAAACTGGTGTTTGCATAGACCCTTCCTTTTGCCCTCATTAATGTTGTCACTCACAGAATCACAAAAGCCCCCAGAGCATCCCATGCCCAACCCCTATTCACATCCCACTGATCTTGGACCCCAAGGCTCATCTGAATTACCACCCATGCTGCCAACCAAGCTGGATCCCTCTGAGAAAGGGGTCTTTGCTCATGTTCCTCCAGGCCAGGGTTTCCCAACCTTTGGTTCTTGGACTTCAATTCCCAGAAGCCTCAGTCAATACATTGGCTGATCACTGCTTTTGGGAATTGAAGTCCAAGGACCAATATTTGGGAAATGCTCTTCTTGACTTTTCCCTGAGCATGTGGATCGTGACCCCCACCCCCCACAATCTAGGGATCGGTATCGGTTGAGAGGCAGGGGGTTACCCTAGGAAAATGTTGTTGGGGATGATGGGCTTTTGTCCCCTGGCCCTGGAGGGATGCCTAGGCAGGTGGGTGGGTGAATGAATGAATGAATGGGGAAGCCCCCTCCCCTCTCAAGGATACCTTCCCCCGGGCTAAAGCCCCCAAACAGCACAGCACCCCCCATGCCCACCCCCCACCCCGCCCCAAGCCCAGTCTCTCGACTTACCGCCGCACCCGCCTGGCTCAGCACAGCACAGCGCCAACAGGGCTGGGCTAAACAGGAAGTGCTCCCCGCCGGAGCCTCGCGGAACGGACCTGCCCCAAGGGGTCCCTCCTCTATTTTGTCCCTCCCGGAAACCGAGGCCCTCGAACCTAAGGTTCCGGAGGCAAAACAAAACGGCCCATTGCTGAGTTGGCTTTTGGGCTTTGAAATAGTAGCTGTGTGTGTTAGTCTGTGCAGGCATATCTGAGAGTAAATAACACAGAACGGCAAATAATAATAATAATAATAATAATAATAATAATAATAATAATAATAATAATAATAATAATAATAATAATAATAATAATAATAATAATAATAATAATAATAATAATAATAATAATAATAATAATAATAATAATAATAATAATAATAATAATAATAATAATAATAAGTATAGGAATTTGCCATATAAAGAATCTTGTCTGTCTAGCCAAGCAGTATCTGATCTAACCAGCGGTGACTTTCCAGGTACTCAGCCAGAGAAATGTCAATCATGCCACGCGTCGCCCAAACCGTTTGGTCTGGAGAGGGCAGAAATTTAGCCCAGGACCTCCTGTATGCTGGTTTTTAAACAAAGGCCAAGCCTTTAAAACTGAGCTAATTGCCAATCAAGGGGGGAATATTAGGGGGCTTTTGTTGAAGCCCACAAGCCCCTTGCACGACTCTCTCCTGCCCCCAATTTAAGTGCTCCTCACTGCAGATATGCAATAGCCAGGCTTAGAAAAGTTACTTTTTAAAACAGATTGCAAAGCCTAGAAACCTCCATTCACCATGGCCACCTGGGGGTGAGGTGAAATCATGGGGGCTGCAAAGCAATTGGAGATAATAAATGTTCCAGGCTGCACTCAGTGGGGAGTGGAGGCACTCTGTATATGCTCAGAGGCAATCTCTTTTTGAACAGCTCTCCTGCTTTTGAAGCTGAGGGTCAGAGCTAATGGGTCGAGGAGGCCATGTGCCTATGGGTGGCATGAACTCACCCATTCACTTGGCCACAGATCCAGTTCCTTCACCTTCTCTACTACTACTTCTTCTTTGGGTTCATTACCTGATCTGTGGCTAGCCAGCAAAGAAGGGGCCCTAGGCTCACGCCACTGGGGCTGAAAGCCTAATTCCGTGGAGACCAGCGGGACATAGGGGACCAGGGCACAACAGGGACACAGGTCTTCTTTTGTGGCCCCAGGAAAGGGTGATTCGCAAACAAGGCACCGCTTGGATTTTTGGCTGTGCTTGAGGGGTTTGTCTGGGTTGGGGTTTACAGGACAGAAAGGTCCTGGGGCAGAAATATTAAGCAGAATGGGGAAACTCTGCCTTGCACAGAAAAGTGGAGGCTCCCCCCCCTCCCAAATCACTGAGGTGATGTTGCTCTCCAATGCATGGATCTAGCTTTCTTTGTTTTGATGTGCTTTCAAATATTTTCTTCTGTAACTTACTTTGATTACAATATACTTTTAAAATACCAGAAGATGACTGGAGTGTTTACTTGGCTATGCGCTACCTTATTTACTACAAGCTAAAATCCTGGGTTGCTTAGCTAGGAGAGCAGCAGCTCAGAAGCAGGAATCCCAACCACTTGTGGACCTAAGCCCTACTTGTGAGTAACGGCATTCCATCCTGACAGCGTAGCAAAGCCAGGCCTTGCAGGCTCAAAGCCCTGGGACTTTTTGATTGGCAGGGATTTTAACGTCCTTTGTACTTTTGAACACCTCCCACTAGCAATTAGTAATTACACTTATATACTGCCCCATAGCAGTGCACCTGCTGGGTAGTTCACAAGTTAATTCACATTTTGCCCCTAACATGCTGGGTCCTCATTTTACCAACCTTGGAAGGAGAGAAGGCTGAGTCAACCTTGATCCCATCAGGATCAAACTCACAACGTTTTAGCAGCAGTTTAACCACTGCACCACCAGGGCTCTTCTAAAACAACGGTGATATATATGCACCAATTTCTGAGCTTTCTTGATTTCTAGTTGGGCTGAATAGACTTTTCCGTTCTTCTAAGGATGTTATTTTAGGATGACAAAGCGATTCTTCATCTGTCTAAAGTGCAATCCTTACTAAAGTTCAATTTCCAGGTTCAATATGGGTGCAAAACGTCTTCTTGGGAGAGCATAAGTATATATATGCACACACATGACCCATAATGTGCCATGTATAGTGCAGAGATCCTCATATACTACAGCACGCAACACATATTATTAAACTGTTAGCAATATTTTTAGGAATATGTATTCCCCACCACCTCCTTGTAACATCTTACATCCAAATAACAGCCTTTGTGTGGTTTTCATTTGCAGCCAGAGTTCATTCTGCAGCAAAATAGAAACGGGAAAGGTTGCTTGGAAAGTGGTATCTGATCTGTAGCTAGGAACGTGGTAAGTTTTGTCATCTAAGTATGTGATCAATCAAGCAACAGAGGCAGATTGGAGAGCTTCCTATACTTGTTAACCTTTTGGCAACATTCCCATCACATGAAAACCTTTCCAGTGTAACCATTAGCAGTGGGTAAATGAAGGTAAAAGTCACCCTTGCTCAAAAGCCAGTTATATCTGACTCTAGGGTTCGGTGCTCATCTCTGTTTACATAAGAACATAAGAACAGCCTTGCTGGAACAGGCCACAGGAGCCCATGATCCAGTCCAGCCTTCTGTCTCACACAGTGGCTCACCATTTGCTTCAGGGTATTATTCCCAAGGAGATGCCTTCACCTGCTTAGGATTCCCTGGACATGGCATTGAGAGATATCCTGCCTGTCTCTCCAACCCGGAGGTTGTCCTTCAGTATCCATATAATTATAGCCATTGATACTCTTGTCCTCCATGATCTTGTCTAATCCTTACTTAAAGCTGTCAAGACTGACAGCTGTCACCACTTCTTCTGGCAGGGAGTTCCATAGACCAGTAATCCTCTGGGTGAAAAAGTACTTTCTCTTATTTGTTTGAGAACTAGTACCCAAAAGTTTCATGGAGTGTCCCCTAGTTCGAGTGTTATGCGATAGGGAAAACAGTTTTTCCTTATCTACTTTGTCCACACCGTGCATGATTTTATAAACTTCAATCAGGTCACCTCTTAGACGCCGTCGTTCAAGAGTGAAAAGGCCCAACCGTTGCAGCCTCAGATGGTAAGGAAGGTGTTCCAGTTCCCTCATCATCATTCTGGTTGCCCTCCTCTGCACTTTCTCCAACTCCATAATATCCTTCTGGAGGTATGGCGACCAGAACTGTACACAGTATTCCAGATGGGGCCTCACCATAGATTTATAAAGAGGCAAAATGACACTTGCTGACTTATTTTCTATACCCTTCCTAATGATCCCTAGCATTGAGTTTGCTTTTTTCACTGCTGAGGCACACTGGGTTGACACCTTCATTGAGTTCTCGTCCACCAGGACACCAAGGTCCCTTTCCTGGTTTGTCGCAGAGAGTTCAGACCCCATCAGTTTATAAATGTAATTGGGGTTTTATGCTCCAACATGCATCACTCTGCACTTACTAATGTTGAAACTCATTTGCCACTGTTTTGCCCACTCCCCCAGTGTCGAGAGATCCCTCTGGAGCTCCTCACAATCTCTCACAGTTTTCACTACCCTGTATAATTTAGTGTCGTCAGCAAATTTGGCTACCTTGCTTTTTACTCCTACCTCTAGATCATTTATGAAGAGGTTGAAAAGCAAGGGTCCCAGTACTGAACCTTGGGGGACCCCACTCTTTACTAATTTATAGCCAAAGAGCCAGAGTGGTCTGCATTTGTAGACATTTCTGTGGACATGTGACAGGCATGACAAGAAACGAGTGCACGGAATGCTGTTTACCTTCCCACTGAAGTGGTCTCTATCTATCTACTTGCAATTTCTGGTTTTCGAACTACTAGGTTGGCAGGAGCTGGGACAGAGATGGGCACTTGCTCTATTGTGCAGCACTCAGGTCTCGAACTGACCTGCCGATTTTCCAGTCATCAAGTTCAGCATCTTAACCACTAAGCCACCGCAGTCCTATGGGGTGAATGAAAGAGTTGTGTATATTCCTCCAACTTTTTGGGCTTTGTCATAAGCCACCTGTGAAATTATCTACTCTTTTTAGAGGGCAAAACCATTTCCCGATCAATTTCCAAAGAAGCATTAATTCATTGTGCCAAAAAACCTAGAACAATAAGCCATGGCAAATTTTCATTGAATAGAGTCCATTTTACGAGATGTATGAAATGCAGTTTGACAAGAGTCTCCTTCATGCAGTAAAGTCAGAACTCTTCGCATGCTCAGAGTTTGACCCCAAAAGGCTCAAGATCAACTCATCCTTTCACCTACCCATGGTTGGTAAAAGAAGTACATAGCTTATTAGGGCAAAATGCTAATTGCCTTGTGAACTGTCCAGAGAGTGAATGTACTAAGTGGTATATAAGTGTACTTGCCATTGTTAAAACACCTGTAAAGGTTTCCCCTGCTTGAAAGCCAGTTGTATCCGACTTTAGGGTTCAGTGCTCATCTCTGCCTGCTTCTGCAGACGTTTCCATGGTCATGTGGCAGGCAATAAATGACTAGACACCTGAGTGGATGGAATGCTGTTTACCTTCCCACTGAAGTGGTCCCTATTTATCTACTTGCAATTTCTTGCTTACGAACTGCGTGTTTGCCTGTACGGTGTTGCAAGACTCCCTGTTGTTTGCACTTAAAGCCACTCCTTAATGACTTTATTTACTCATGTTATTTTTGTTCCATTTGCTGCTAGGTTTGTCTTCATTTTTCTTTGTACTTTGGTTTCAAGTGTATGCTGTACTCAGATTAATGTGCAAAAGGCAGAAAAATTTTACTGAATAAATGAATTTTGTTCAGTCAGTCGATTCTGACCCTTCGCAACCCCATGGACCACCGCACGCCAGGCACTCCTGTCCTCCACCATACACCTCAGCCTGCCCAGCTCTGTGCCCATTGTGTCTACAATGCCATCTAGCCATCTCATCTTTGGCCTCCCCCTTCTTCTTTTGCCCTCCCCCTTTCCCAGCATCAAGGCCTTCTCAAGTGAATCCTCTCTTATTTGATGTCCAAAGTACTTCATCTTCATCTTTACTATTTCACCTTCTAAGGAGCAGTCAGGATTGATTTCTTCTAAGAGCGACCTATTTGTTCTCCTTGCTGTCCAGGGGACTCTCAAGACTCTCCTCCAGCACCACATCTCAAAGGTGTCTATTCTTATGCGCTTAGCTTTCCTTATGGTCCAGCTCTCACAACCATACATCACTACCGGAAATACCATTGCTTTGACTATGCGGACTTTTGTTTGCAAGGTGATGTAATCAATCTGGTTTCAGTGTTGGCCATCTGGTGACGTCCATGTGCAAAGTCGCCTCTTGTGTTGTTGAAAAAGGGCGTTTGCTATGGCTAGTGCATTTTCTTGGCAGAACTCTATTAGCCTTTGTCCTGCTTCATTTTGTGTTCCAAGACCAAACTTGCCTGTTATCCTATTTACATTCGGACTTCCTACCTTGGCATTCCAATCTCCCAGTATAATACAGACATTATTTCTTGGTGTCAGTTCTATGAGGTGAACCAAGAAACTTGACAAGTATGTATAGGAGTTTTGGACTGTGTTGACCACAGCTCCCAGAATTTGCTAGGAATTCCTTCAGCCTGAATTCTAGGTGCAATAAAATACTGTATTTTCTGGCGTATAAGACTACTTTTTAACCCCGAAAAATCTGTGCCAAAGTTGGGGGTCGTCTTATAGGACAGGTACTTAACTGCAGCTTGTTTCCCCTTGCTTCATATGTCCGGCGCATATGGTAGGGGGTGCCGCGGCCGAGTCCCTGCTCTGTGCGGGGAGTATGAAGCAAGGGGAAGCAAGCTGCACACATCTTCCTGTACCTCGAGGAGAAGAACGTGAGCGTGGATTGGCTCTCCACCAGAACCTGCCCATTCGACTCGGAGGGCTGCGCGTCTTCGGGTTGAGTGTGGGTTAATTTTTATTTGGTGTGCATTGGAAGAGAGGTAGTCTTATACGGTAAGTATATTCCAAACTCTATATTTTAACTGGAAAAGTTGGGGGTCGTCTTATACGCCGGAAAATACGGTAATCCAAAAATTTTATGTCTACTGATAACTCAACTTTACCACGTTTTTGTAAAAATTTGCTAACTAAGCTCATAAATGATTTTGAATACTCAGACAATATTGTATGCCTTTGAAGGTAGCCTGCAACATTCAATTAGTTGCATCAATTACGTAAGCATTTTTTAAATCCTCATCAGTTACAGAGAGTAGCCCAATTGGGGAACAGCTAAAGTTTTATTTTTAAAATCTGATTTCAGAACAAGTTATTTACTTTTTATCTCGTAGAGAATGTTTCTTCCAAGATGATGTCTGATACAA
This sequence comes from Bradypodion pumilum, assembly GCA_035047305.1. Taxonomy (NCBI): domain Eukaryota; kingdom Metazoa; phylum Chordata; class Lepidosauria; order Squamata; family Chamaeleonidae; genus Bradypodion; species Bradypodion pumilum. Next base: position 385,043,295 of record JAWDJD010000003.1, read on the forward strand.
TAGGGCTCTGTCTTCTAAAATGAAAGAGAGAATGGCTTCTTAGTTCAGATTTTCTTTTTACTGAAATGCCAGTTTGGAAGTGGAGTAAGATTTTATTCAAATAACACTTGCAACCTTAAATATCACTGAAATGCACCTTGAAAGGTTATAGGCTTTAGCTGATCAGAAATCAACCTCTCTGACAGATTTATTGATTGAAGCTGTTAAGTGACGAGTTAAGAAGTCTACAACAAAATCGGCAGACCATGTAGCCCTAGAGAAAAAAGTGAAATCTTTTCAGATATTCCTTAAAGTTTGTTCTTTGTAAATGAAGGTAGAATGTGGCAGATGAAAGGAAATACATGTAAAAGGAAAGGATCGGAAGGACCAGGTTCAGAGCAGAACAGATAAGAAAGTACACACAGATCAAAAAGTTCTTGATGTATTATATTACGGGTCTGATATATCAACACACTCATTCAAATGGATTGACAGTCCACGTAGCAGTTTAGCTTTCAACCATGGATCTGCAACCCAAACGGGTAATTGCTGATAGTTGCCATTTCCAGATGGCCATTTTGCAACAAGCACAATTATGGGAAAATATAGAGCTGAATTCAGCAGTAGGTTCCCCTGTGCAAAAATTCTGAACTAGACAGAAACTGTTGATTCAATTCAATGGGACTTCTTCTTGATGCTTTATCTATACACAAGGACAGATGCAGCAGTAACTTGTGGAATCTTAGAAGCTTCATGTAGAATTTTTTTTAATACAAGGGAGCGTCTGTAGATTTGTTAAAATGCAGCATTTAGTCCAGCCTCTCCATTGTCTTTTAAACAACGTCATTTCTTCTTTGGTTTTCCCCCCCATCTGCATCAGTAGAAGAAACAGCCAAAGGCAACGGCCACACAGAAGAGGCTATCCTGGAGAAATGACAGAACAAATCTATGAGAAGAGCAAAACTAAATTGTGGTATCTAGCATGATGTAGGATTTCTGCTACATTGAAAAAATGGAAAAGAGATATGTTTCTAGCCAAGAGGTGCCCAAACTATGGCCTATGGGCCGGATCCGGAGTGCCAAGGGCATCGGGGGCTGGATCCGGCCCCCAGGCCATAGTTTGGGCATCCCTGGTTTAAGCAGAGAAAATGGCAACTTAAAATCTATCTCATCCTGTGGCAAAACAGATTGAAAGGTGTGTTTTACTTCTGCTTCTGGTGGGAGGAACCACATGACCGGCCCGCTGAACTACGTGACCAGCCCACGGCCTGAAAAGTTTGGACACCTCTGTTCTAGACACTACAAGTAGGAAAAACACGTTTTTCTCACATGAACTTTGGCTGGCAAAATCCCAGGAGTCACGGATGGGTCATACTTGGGCTTACTTTCAGATCCTCAAACCTGTGGCACCCAAAGAAATACCAACTTGCCCATATACAGATAATATACCTGCAATTTTTGTTCTGTTCACACTCCAAACTTTGCTGTCCAGGTTTGTATAATAAGCAAATCCTCTCTTCCTGGAGACCAGACCTAACTTTTGAGGGATAATACATAATACCATTACTAAATGGTAATACTGTACCAGTTTCATACCACAAATTGTGACTGCCAGTTTTAGAGGATAAGAAACAATTCTTTCTTGGCTGTTAACAAATCTCCCACCATTCAAAATACACTACACTACATGATTAAGTGTTATGTATTTATGAGAAAGGGATAAAAATCTATTCAGTTTTCCCCCATGATGGAAAATTTCACACAACGCACTAGGTAGAATGTGGCAGATGAAAGGAAATACATGTAAAAGGAAAGAATCCGAAGGACCAGGTTCGGAGCAGAACAGATAAGAAAGTACACACAGATCAAAAAGTACTTGATGTATTACGGGTTTTATTCACGTTTATTCACGTTTTTTTCTGAATAAAATGCCTTTAAACCTTGTTACCTTTCTTACGTAGAGAAATTATTGTTGTTCAGTCACCTAGATGAGTCTGATGAGCACAGAAGAATAGATGCCTTTGAACTCTGTGGTGCTGGAGGAGACTTTGAGAGTCCCCAGGACGGCAAGGAGAGCAAATCAGTCCATCCTGAAGGAAATCAACCCTGACTGCTCCTTGGAAGGACAAATACTGAGGTTGAAGCTCAAGTACTTTGGCCACCAAATGAGAAGAGAGGACTCACTCAAGAAGGCCTTGATGTTGGGAAAGATTGAAGGCAAAAGGAGAAGGGGACGGCAGAGGATGAGGTGGGTGGGTGGCATCATTGACGCAGTATGCGTAGATCTGGGTAGACTGTGGAGAATGGCAGATGACAGAGGAGCCTGGTGTGCAGTGGTCCATGGGGTTCACAAAGGGTCAGACTCAACTGTGTGAATGAACTACAACATCTGCATTGCACAGGAACAATGTGTGATTCCCCTCTTTCTTGACTTCATCCATCATATAGGATCCTATTTTTTAAATATCTTGGTGAGGTACATGAAGCTTGTGTCCTCCCCTAGCCTGTAAAAGAGGGTTCTGAAGCCTTCACCAAATGACAAACCCAACCTTTCCACAGGATGGAGCCATAGCAGTTAAACTGGTACACAAACTGAGTACACTGTGTACAGTCTTCTTCTTTCATGTTCTGGTCAAACCCTGGACTGCCAAAATAAAGTCACTTTTTTCTCTTTGTGCAGTAGAGAGCCACATCTATGTATGCTTTCCCTTTCTCTCTCCTCTTTTGTCTTTAGTCTGTTTCTGATCCCGATAGGTAGTTTTGGGGCTCAAGTGAAAAAGAAAGGTTGTCAAAAGGTGGTCAGCCCGTCCTACTAGGGCAGACAGGAGGGGCTCAGTGTTGGTCCCATCTGTGAAGCAAGTCCACCTCAGTGGGGCCAGGAAGAGAGCCTTCTCTGTGTCTGCCCCTGCCCTGTGGAACCTTTTACCACCAGAATTGCGTCTCCAGTCGAATCTTCTCCCCTTTAGAAAAATGTTGAAGACCTGGCTATGTCAGCGGGCTTGGGGTATGTGTGACTCTTTTGCACAAGCCCGCTGGCTCATTTAGCATTCTAAGGGATCCGGTTCTTTCACTGTCTGTGGATTGTTTTTGTCATTTTATGCTGGGTGGGTGTAAGTGTGGGTGTTTTTTTAGCTATAACTTGTGTAGTTTTTTTATGTATTTTAGGCTGTTTTTTTAGTGTGTTGGTTTGGGGGTTTTAATGTTATTGTCTGACTTGTGTTTTTACTGTATTTTGTATATGCTGTTAGCCGTCCTGAGTGATGTTTTTCATCAGGAGGGCAGGATAGAAATTTACAAATAAATAAATAAATAAATAAATAAATAAATAAAGGATTAGGCACACTTATGGTGCTGCATTATTTTATAATGAATTAAAATACATCTTTCAAATGTACCAGGCTGATTACCTCCCAGCTTGCTGGAGGGTTCAGGAAACAGCCTTTGAAGAATGACACTTATGGCAAAAAGGGCAAAGCACTTACATTCATGAAAACATCCTGTGCATAGTTGTCTGTGTCTGCATCCCAGAAGCATCGGGCAGCCATGCTGAAGGAGAAAACACGGAGCATCTGTTCATTAGTAAAGGATGCTTCATGGTGATTATTTACATCTGTACACTGTTCATCCAATCTGAAAGGTGAGATAGGTCACCCTTGCTTGAAAGGCAGTCTTATCCAACTCTAGGGTACGGTGCTCAAGTCCATTTACAGCCAAAGAGCCAATGCTGTTTACATCTGCAGGTGCTTCTGTGGTCATGTGGCACTCATGACAAGACACCAGTGTGCACAGAATGCTGTTTACCTTTCCCACCTTATCTACTTGCAATTTCTTGCTTTCAAACTGCTAGGTTGGCAGGAGCTGGGACAGACGACGGACGCTCACTCCATCATGCAGCACTCGGATCTTGAACTGCTGACCTGCCGACCTTCCAGTCTTCAAGTTTAGCATCTTAACCACTAAGCCACCACAGTCCCCGAAAGGTGAGAATGGCAACTACAGTACAGTGGTACCTCGCTTAAAGAGCATAATGTGTTCCACGGGGTTGCTCTTTAAGTGAGTTTGCTCTATAAGCGAAACACCATTGTAATTAAAATTAAAATTAAATTAAGTGACCAATTGTGACTTCTGGCAGGGGGGGATTGCAAACCCTGATTTAGTTGTTAAGCGAGTTTTTGGTTGGTTTTAGTTGTTAAGCGAAGCGACGATTCAGGGAAAATTCTGCTCTTCAAGCGAGTTAGTCTCTAAGCGTGGCGCTCTTTATGAGAGGTTTTACTGTATTATAAAAACAGTCTTCTCTGTTGTGGCTTTTAAGAACATAAGAACATAAGAACAGCCTTGCTGGAACAGGCCACAGCCCATCCAGTCCAGCATTCTGTCTCACACAGTGGCTCACCATTTCCTTCAGGGTATTCCCAAGGAGATGCCTTCACCTGCTTAGGATTCCCTGGAAATGGCATTGAGAGATATCCTGCCTATCTCTCCAACCCGGAGGTTGTCCTTAGGTAGCCATAATTATAGCCATTGATAGCCTTGTCCTCCATGAACTTGTCTAATCCTTTCTTAAAGCTGTCAAGACTGACAGCTGTCACCACTTCTTCTGGCAGGGAGTTCCATAGACCAGTAATCCTCTGGGTGAAAAAGTACTTTCTCTTATTTGTTTGAGAACTAGTACCCAAAAGTTTCATGGAGTGTCCCCTAGTTCTAGTGTTGTGCGATAGGGAAAACAGTTTTTCCTTATCCACTTTGTCCACACCGTGCATGATTTTATAAACTTCAATCAGGTCACCTCTTAGACGCCGTCGTTCAAGAGTGAAAAGGCCCAACCGTTGCAGCCTCAGATGGTAAGGAAGGTGTTCCAGTCCCCTAATCATTCTGGTTGCCCTCCTCTGCACTTTTTCCAGTTCCATAATATCCTTCTGGAGGTATGGCGACCAGAACTGTACACAATATTCCAGATGGGGCCTCACCATAGATTTATAAAGAGGCAAAATGACACTTGCTGACTTATTTTCTATACCCTTCCTAATGATCCCTAACATTGAGTTTGCTTTTTTCACTGCTGAGGCACACTGGGTTGACACCTTCATTGAGCTGTCCACCAGGACACCAAGGTCCCTTTCCTGGTTTGTCGCAGAGAGTTCAGACCCCATCAGTTTATAAATGTAATTGGGGTTTTTTGCCCCAACATGCATCACTCTGCACTTACTGATGTTGAAGCTCATTTGCCACTGTTTTGCCCACTCCCCCAGTGTCAAGAGATCCCTCTGGAGCTCTTCACAATCTCTCACAGTTTTCACTACCCTGTATAATTTAGTGTCGTCAGCAAATTTGGCTACCTTGCTTTTTACTCCTACCTCTAGATCATTTATGAAGAGGTTGAAAAGCAGGGGTCCCAGTACTGAACCTTGGGGGACCCCACTCTTTACTTCCCTCCACTTGGAGAAGTGTCCATTTAGTGCTACCCTCTGTTTCCTGTCCCTTAGCCAGTTGCTGATCCAGGACAAGACCTGTCCCTTTATTCCATGACTGGTAAGTTTATTCAAGAGCCTTTGGTGTGGGACCTTGTCAAAAGCCTTCTAAAAGTCCAGATAAACAATGTCAACTGGATCCCCCTTATCCACATGCTTGTTGACACTCTCAAAAAATTCCAACAGATTAGTGAGGCATGATTTGCCCTTGCAAAAGCCATGTTGGCTCTCCTTTAGCAGCGCCTCCTCTTCTATGTACCTATTAATTCTATCTTTTAGGATGGTTTCCATCACTTTACCTGGGACACATGTCAAACTGACAGGCCGGTAATTTCCTGGATCACCCCTGGATCCTTTTTTGAAAATTGGTGTTACATTCGCTACCTTCCAGTCATCAGGCACAAAGCCTGATTTGAGGGAAAGATTATATATTTTGGCTAGGATATCAGCAATTTCATCTTTAAGTTCCCTGAGAACTCGTGGATGGATGCCATCTGGTCCTGGGGATTTGTTAGTGTTTAGCTTAACAAGACATGCAAGGACCTCCTCCCTGGTTATTTCTATCTTGCTTAATTCTTCGGTTTCCCTCCCTACGAAGATAGGTTCTGTTTTGGGCATGTGGTCTCTATCTTCTTCAGTGAATACTGAAGCAAAGAATTCATTGAGTCTCTCTGCAATCTCTGTTTCCTCTTTAATAACCCCTTGCCTTCCATTGTCATCTAATGGTCCAATGGCCTTCCTAGTTGGGTTCTTACTTCTAATGTACTTAAAGAAGTCTTTGTTATTCCTCTGAGTATTTTTAGCTATACGCTCCTCAAAGTCTTGCTTTGCTTTCCTGATTGTTGCCTTGCATTTGTTCTGCCAGAATTTATGTTTCTGCCTGCTGTCCTCATTTGGACAAGCCTTCCATCTTCTAAATGAGCTTTTCTTGCTCTTGATCACTTCCCGAACAGCTCCTGTAAGCCACATTGGAGTCCTCTTGGACCTGGCAGTGCCCTTTTTCCTTTTGGGTATGCATTCCAATTGGGCCTCTGTTATTGTTTTTGTAAACAGCCTCCATGCCACTTGGAGTGTTTGGACTCTCTCAATTTTCCCTTTCAGTTTCTTTTTTACTAGTTTCCTCATCTTTGGGAAATTTCCTTTTTGAAAATTTAAGGTCTCTGTGTTAGATTTTATCAGTGACTTGCGGTCTATGATCAAGTTAAACATAATTGAGTTGTGGTCACTGTTCCCTATTGGATCAGTCACATTAATATCTTGCACCAGATCCTGAGTATTACTCAGGATCAAGTCAAGGATTCTTGTACCTCTAGTTGGGTCTTCAACCATCTGTCCCAGGGAACAATCATTGAGCATATCTAGGAACTTTATCTCTTTATCATGTGCTGAACAACAGTTCACCCAGTCTATGTGAGGGTAATTGAAGTCCCCCATTATAACCAGGCTTCCCTTCCTGGATGCCTCCTTTACAACATTCTCCAACTGCCAGTCTCCCTCAAGAGTTTGGGTCGGAGGCCGATAGTATATGCCTACTGTTAGACCATCCTTGTGGCCTGGTACTCTTACCCACAGAGCTTCTAATGGTGACTCTAAATCACCTAGATATTCCAATTCATAAGATTTTATCACTTCTTTGACATACAAGGCTACACCACCTCCTGTTTGCCCCTTCCTATCCTTCCTGTACAATTTGTAGCCTGGGATAACTGTATCCCATTGGTTATCATCCGTCCACCAGGTTTCAGTGATACCAATAATATCAATATTTTTATCTATTGCTAAGTATTCCAGCTCCCCTATTTTGTTCCGGAGGCTTCTGGCATTTGTATACAAGCATTTATATATGCATTTCTGACACAGTCTTTTGTGTCCAGTTGCATTGTTAGACTGCCTCTTGCATCCTTCTGCTAGAATGCTAGTGACTAGCTCCTTGCTCTGCTCAGTAATTTTTGCATCCTCCTCACTACTCAAGTACACACTTTCCCGAACCGGATGCTGCCCAGCTCCTGTCGGCTTTCCCCCAGTTATCAGTTTAAAAGCTGCTCTGCAGCCTTTTTGATGTTGAGTGCCAGCAATCTGGTCCCATCATGGTTTAAATGCAACCCATCCCTCCTGAACAGATTTGGCTTGTCCCAAAATGTTCTCCAGTTCCTGACAAATCTGAAGCCCTCCTCTCGACACCACCGCCTCATCCACGCATTGAGGCTTCTGAGCTCTGCCTGCCTGGTAGGTCCTGCGCGAGGGACAGGCAGCACTTCTGAAAATGCTACCTTGGAAGTCCGGGACTTCAATCTTCTTCCTAACAACCTAAATTTGGCTTCCAGGACAGACCGCTTGGCCTTCCCAACATCATTAGTACCAACGTGTACCATGACAACTGGCTCGTTCCCAGTTCTCTCTAACAATCTATCTAGATTTCTTGTGATGTCTGCAACTTTTGCACCTGGCAGGCAAGTCACCATACGGTTATCATGTGCATCACAAATCCATTTCTCTGTATTTCTAATTATTGAATCGCCTAGTACAAGGAGCCTCTCTCCTGCAATCTGTTCATCTACATGCACCTCATCAACCATATTAAGGGAGAGAACCTCAGTTTGTTCCTGATGTTCATCTTCCTGGATCTCATCAAGTGTGATGAAGGAGAGATCATCAGGTGGAACCAGTTGTTCCTCTGTGTGTTCCTCGTCAGGTGTGATAAGGGAAAGAGCCTCAAATTTATTCTGTAATTTCAGACTCTCAGAGTGATCCCCTACTCTTCTCCTCCTTTGAGTCACATTCCTCCAACCATCTCCCTCCTGAGTTAGTGAAGGGCCTTCTCCCTCAGAACTGTGCCCTGTCTCTTCTTTGTCCAGCATAGTCTGCTCCGCTCTGTCCAAGAACAGCTCAAGCTCCTTAATTTGTTGGTGGTTATATATGCGGGCCTCTAGCTGCTGGACCTTCTCTTCTAGTAGTGCAACCAGCTTGCACTTGCTGCAAGTGTAGTTCTCCATGTGCTTTGGCAAGAACACAAACATGGCACAAGAATTGCAGGTAACTACAGCTGTTCCCTCAGAATCCATTTTAACAAGTGCAGTATTCTGGGCCTCAAAAATGTACACGTTTACTACCTTTCTACCTAGTAAGACTATATCCTTCTTATGTTCCTAGTTTGTAATCTCGCGCGCCGTTAGGCACGCGGGCCTCTAAAGCAGCTCTACTCCAACTGCAAAACTTACCAGTGCTCACTTCCTTTGTTTGGCTCTCCTCAGCAGCAGCTCTGCTTAAGAGCACATGCAGAGTCAAAATGGCTGACCCTGAAAGAGCTCAGAGCTTTTAAAGGCTAGTGTGGCTCCGCCCCTATGAGTCACAGTTCAGGGAAGGGCCTGGTGTGGCCCTGCCCCCCTGCTTCTGGAAGCTTCAAACTGCTTCCTCTGTTTGAACAGAGGTGGCTCTCAGCAGTTTCAATTATCAATTTAAATTAGTAGAGGCCTCTAAAGCAGCTCTACTCCAACTGCAAAACTTACCAGTGCTCACTTCCTTTGTTTGGCTCTCCTCAGCAGCCGCTCTGCTTAAGAGCACATGCAGAGTCAAAATGGCTGACCCTGAAAGAGCTCAGAGCTTTTAAAGGCTAGTGTGGCTCCGCCCCTATGAGTCACAGTTCAGGGAAGGGCCTGGTGTGGCCCTGCCCCCCTGCTTCTGGAAGCTTCAAACTGCTTCCTCTGTTTGAACAGAGGTGGCTCTCAGCAGTTTCAATTATCAATTTAAATTAGTAGAGGCCTCTAAAGCAGCTCTACTCCAACTGCAAAACTTACCAGTGCTCACTTCCTTTGTTTGGCTCTCCTCAGCAGCAGCTCTGCTTAAGAGCACATGCAGAGTCAAAATGGCTGACCCTGAAAGAGCTCAGAGCTTTTAAAGGCTAGTGTGGCTCCGCCCCTATGAGTCACAGTTCAGGGAAGGGCCTGGTGTGGCCCTGCCCCCCTGCTTCTGGAAGCTTCAAACTGCTTCCTCTGTTTGAACAGAGGTGGCTCTCAGCAGTTTCAATTATCAATTTAAATTAGTAGAGGTCTCTAAAGCAGCTCTACTCCAACTGCAAAACTTACCAGTGCTCACTTCCTTTGTTTGGCTCTCCTCAGCAGCAGCTCTGCTTAAGAGCACATGCAGAGTCAAAATGGCTAACCCTGAAAGAGCTCAGAGGTTTTTAAAGGCTAGTGTGGCTCCGCCCCTATGAGTCACAGTTCAGGGAAGGGCCTGGTGTGGCCCTGCCCCCCTGCTTCTGGAAGCTTCAAACTGCTTCCTCTGTTTGAACAGAGGTGGCTCTCAGCAGTTTCAATTATCAATTTAAATTAGTAGAGGCCTCTAAAGCAGCTCTACTCCAACTGCAAAACTTACCAGTGCTCACTTCCTTTGTTTGGCTCTCCTCAGCAGCAGCTCTGCTTAAGAGCACATGCAGAGTCAAAATGGCTGACCCTGAAAGAGCTCAGAGGTTTTTAAAGGCTAGTGTGGCTCCGCCCCTATGAGTCACAGTTCAGGGAAGGGCCTGGTGTGGCCCTGCCCCCCTGCTTCTGGAAGCTTCAAACTGCTTCCTCTGTTTGAACAGAGGTGGCTCTCAGCAGTTTCAATTATCAATTTAAATTAGTAGAGGCCTCTAAAGCAGCTCTACTCCAACTGCAAAACTTACCAGTGCTCACTTCCTTTGTTTGGCTCTCCTCAGCAGCAGCTCTGCTTAAGAGCACATGCAGAGTCAAAATGGCTGACCCTGAAAGAGCTCAGAGCTTTTAAAGGCTAGTGTGGCTCCGCCCCTATGAGTCACAGTTCAGGGAAGGGCCTGGTGTGGCCCTGCCCCCTGCTTCTGGAAGCTTCAAACTGCTTCCTCTGTTTGAACCGAGGTGGCTCTCAGCAGTTTCAATTATCAATTTAAATTAGTAGAGGTCTCTAAAGCAGCTCTACTCCAACTGCAAAACTTACCAGTGCTCACTTCCTTTGTTTGGCTCTCCTCAGCAGCAGCTCTGCTTAAGAGCACATGCAGAGTCAAAATGGCTAACCCTGAAAGAGCTCAGAGGTTTTTAAAGGCTAGTGTGGCTCCGCCCCTATGAGTCACAGTTCAGGGAAGGGCCTGGTGTGGCCCTGCCCCCCTGCTTCTGGAAGCTTCAAACTGCTTCCTCTGTTTGAACAGAGGTGGCTCTCAGCAGTTTCAATTATCAATTTAAATTAGTAGAGGCCTCTAAAGCAGCTCTACTCCAACTGCAAAACTTACCAGTGCTCACTTCCTTTGTTTGGCTCTCCTCAGCAGCAGCTCTGCTTAAGAGCACATGCAGAGTCAAAATGGCTGACCCTGAAAGAGCTCAGAGGTTTTTAAAGGCTAGTGTGGCTCCGCCCCTATGAGTCACAGTTCAGGGAAGGGCCTGGTGTGGCCCTGCCCCCCTGCTTCTGGAAGCTTCAAACTGCTTCCTCTGTTTGAACAGAGGTGGCTCTCAGCAGTTTCAATTATCAATTTAAATTAGTAGAGGCCTCTAAAGCAGCTCTACTCCAACTGCAAAACTTACCAGTGCTCACTTCCTTTGTTTGGCTCTCCTCAGCAGCAGCTCTGCTTAAGAGCACATGCAGAGTCAAAATGGCTGACCCTGAAAGAGCTCAGAGCTTTTAAAGGCTAGTGTGGCTCCGCCCCTATGAGTCACAGTTCAGGGAAGGGCCTGGTGTGGCCCTGCCCCCCTGCTTCTGGAAGCTTCAAACTGCTTCCTCTGTTTGAACAGAGGTGGCTCTCAGCAGTTTCAATTAGACAACCTAGAAGCCTCCCCCCCCTCCAAACAGGCATTCTAGATTCCTTTTGCTGCTTAAATTGTATGGCAGTTTGTAATATCCTAATGGAGAAACATTTGGATGCTACTTGGCTTGAATGATCTTTCCTTATGAATTTTGTTTTTATTTTGACTGTTTTTGTCTTTTAATACTGCCCGAGAATGTTGTCAGTTGAGAAAGACAAAAACTGGTATTAATAGAAAAGACTGATTGCTCCATTACTCACTCTGAACTGGGAAGTATGCAGGATGAAAATAAAATGTTTCTCAATTGGGATGAAAACAGTGAAGATCTGTAAAATATATGCTAGAGAAAGCAAGAAAAAGGAAAGTAAGCTAGACTGAATATGCTATTACTATGACTTTGGTTTGGATATTACTGTATCCAGTTGGTCTGGCTATGCAAAGTATGTAATGCAAATGAGAACATATTGTGATTTTAAGTTTTTGAGAAAGACATTGATCAATTGCAAGTCTTAACACAGATATCCACAAACTACGGCCTGTGACACTGTTTCGTGTGGCCCACGCTGCCGCCGCCACACCTGGAAGTAGAAGCGAGCGCTTCTACTGTAAAACACTGTATGGGCCAAGTATGGGGTGCAGGTGGAGGGGTGACTTCCGTGGGGTGGCTGGTATAGCGAATCCCAGCACCCTCAGTCCCTGCACCCTTTTTTAGTGAGTGGGTGGGCAGTTTTTAAAGCAGTTTTAATTATGTTTTTAATTATGTTTTTATTATGGTGTGAACCGTCCTGAGTTGGCCTTGGCCAAGTGGGTGGTATAGATACTGAAATAAATAAATAAAAATAAATAAACACGCCCACGCATGCACAAATGTGCTCACAAACTGTCATAAACATGGAAGTGGCTGCATTTACGATAGCCATAAATGCGCCCGGTTCCGGGGGCGTGATCCAGCCCACCCAGCTGTCCAGGGGGCCCAGGTCAGGCCCATGGCTGAAAAAAGTTGCGAACACCTGTCTTAACATAACAAGATTGTCAGAACCACATCCAGTTCTGCAATTACAAAGCATGCATAAATAAAAGTGGCAATAGAATTTGAAATGTTGATCATACTATTTGACAAAAAGTGAGCGGAAAGGAAAAGAAATTTGTCCAACTTACTTAACACCCTCGCCTCTCTGCTCGCCGATCACCACCTGAACCATAATTTTATATCTGTGGAATCCCTTTTCTAAAATAAATAAAAATAAAATTATTATCCAGAGAGACCGATATATTTGTGTGAACATTGCTAGGTTTAGAAAGATGCTCTGCGCATGTGTGAGTGAGTGGCAGAAAGAGAAATTGAAACAGAAGTTGTAGGAAGGGGAAACACTTTTTGTGTGTGGGTAATATGAGTTGGGCGGCTATATAAATATGAATATAAATAAATAAAATATTTCTTATTACCTTTCAGCCTGTCTCGGATTGTCTCCGATAACAACTTGGTAAGTGGTGGGATGTCCTCAGGGTTGTACTGGACATTGGTCAGCATCTCCTTTACTGTCTCATGGATGCAATCTTTCACTGTAGAGGAGCGGAATCTAATACAATACACAAAGCACAAGAATGCTTAAAGTTCATCTCTCCTTTATCAGTATAGCACCGTGATGGTGAACCCTGGCACTCCAGATGTTCAATTCCCAGAATCCCAAGCCCCCTGTGAATCTACACAGATGGGTTTACTGCGATTCATCCGGCCCGCGCCGCTCCCGGAAGCGGAAGTAAAACGCGCCCGGCCGGGCGCGTTTTACTTCCGCTTCCGGGAGCGACGAGGGCGGCGCGGGCCGGATGAATCGCAGTAAATCCATCTGTGTGGATTCAGAGGGCTTGGGATTCTGGGAATTGAAGTCCAAGAACATCTGGAGTGCCAAGGTTCGCCATCACAGGTATAGCAATAACAGCAGTCTGAGATATCTGAGATCTGTGAGCTTCAGTGAAGACTATGAAGACAATTTCCAAAGGCTTTTTCAGTCTCTCATGTGCAACCTTGTTCACATTAGGAACTAGCCACTACAATGGTTTGGATCCACTTCTAGACTGAACAATGTCCTACAAATCAAAAAAAGGTCCCTGAGTAAAGAAGGTCCAGATCTGGCCCCCTTGCCTTGACAAGGAACTAACTGTCTCTGCCTTCCAAAGGTATGCTGCCACCTTCCGCTCAATACAAGAAAGGCAATTAATTATGAAAGGAGGGGAAAAGACAAGGTCCTGCAAAAATTAGTTTTCAAAAAAGCTATGCTTTTTTTTGTGCTTATGCAAAACAAAATGTATTAAGTCTTTAAGGTGCCACAACACAAGTTAAGACACAAAGACCAGACAGCTTTTATTTCTTTATGATGGGGTGGTACAGGAGTGGAACTGCTACTGCTACTAGCCACCAGCCCCTCACAAGTCAAAAGTGGCAGGACTGAGGGGGTCAACCCATATAAGTGAAGAGGGGGGGGGTCTTTTGTAAAGCTAATAGGTCTTGATGGGGGGGGGGGGTATAGAAGTGGAATTGCTACTGCTACTAGCCACCAGCCCCTCTCAAGAGCCAAAAAATGGCAGGACTGAGGGGGTCAACCCATATTAATAAGTGAAGAGGGGGGGTCTTTTGTAAAGCTAATAGGTCTTGATGGGGGGCGGGTATAGAAGTGGAATTGCTACTGCTACTAGCCACCAGCCCCTCTCAAGAGCCAAAAAATGGCAGGACTGAGGGGGTCAACCCATATTAATAAGTGAGGGGGGGTATTTTGTAAAGCTAATAGTTCTTGATGGGGGGGGGGTATAGAAGTGGAATTGCTACTGCTACCGGTACTAGCCACCAGCCCCTTTCAAGAGCCAAAAAATGGCAGGATTGAGGGGTCAGCCCATATTAATAAGTGAAGGGGAGGGGGTCTTTTGTAAAGCTAATGGCTCTTGATGACTGATGGGTGGATGTTGGGGGGAAGGAAGGAAGGAAGGAAGGAAGGGGCGCCGGCCGCAAGGACTGACTGACTGACTTGTGCTGAAAGGCCGGCCTCAGGCTATACGTGCGGGCGGAGAGGGTGGCGGCGCTGCTCGGCTTGCCCAAATGGCGCGCCTGGCTCGGGCTCACCGCAGGCGGCGGGAGCGGAGCGCCGAATCCGATCGCCGTCAAGGAAGGCTCGGCCGCGGGCTCCGCCATGCCACCGCCAAAGGCCTGACGCACGGCGCTGCCATGGCGACGACGCGCTTCCGGCTAAGGCTCCGCCTCCCTATCCGCATGTAGAGCTAGAATAGAATAGAACGACCCTCCGTGCTCCACATTTCCGGGTTCCCTTTTCTTGATATTTTATTTATTTACTTACTAACTAAGGGGCTGCAGTCTGGCTCAGTGGTTAAGAAGAAGCTCGCCTTGTTAGCTGGGAAGGACGGCAAGCCGGCAGTTCGAGACCCGGGTAGAGTGCATAACAGGAAGCAGCGCCCGTCTCTGCCCCAGCTCCTCCTGCCAACCTAGCAGTTCGAAAGCAAGAAATTGCATGCAAATAGGTGCGCGTTCCGTGCGCTCCGGTGTCTAGTCATGCCTGCCACATGACCACGGAAATGTCTGCAGAAGCAGACAGCGCTGGCTCTTCGGCTTAGAAACAGAGATGAGCACTGCACCCTAGAGTCGGATACGACTGGCTTTCGAGCAAGGGAAACCTTTACTAGGTGCCGCATCTGAGAAGAAAGGGAACACCATCATCACCATCATCATCATCATCACCGTTTAACTTTTTGGAATAATAGCCGTGTCAGTCTGTGTTTCAGGCATGTCAGAGAAGAAACAAAACAAAACCTCTGTAGTAGCACTTTAAAGACAAATGTGAGCTTTCGTGGATCCAGTCCACTTTTATCAGACCACCACCACCACTAGATTCATCGCGTTTTATATAGAGTGACAATTAATTCAGTTGTGTAGTAAAGGTAAGGGTTTCCCTTGCTCGAAAGCCAGTCGTATCCAACTCTAGGGTGCAGTGCTCATCTGTTTCTAAGCCGAAGAGCCAGCGCTGTCTGCTTCTGCAGACGCTTCCGTGGTCATGTGGAAGGCATGACTAGACACTGGAGCGCACAGAATGCCGTTTACCTTCCCACCAAAGTGGTCTCTATTTATCTACTTGCAATTTCTTGCTTTCTAACTGCTAGGTTGGCAGGAGCTGGGACAAAGACAGGAGCTCATTCTGTCCTGCAGTACTCGGGAATCGAACTGCTGACCTTCCGCCTCCCAGTCAGCGTCTTCTTAGCCACTTGAGCCACTGCAGTCCGAGTTGTGTAGTACAGAAATCTAATCTAAATTAGTCTAATTGAATGGGACTGCGGTGGCTCAGTAGTTAAGAAGCTCACCCTGTTAGCTGGAAGGTCAGTTCGAGACCCGGGTTCTGCATGGCGGAGTGAGCATGAGCACCCGTCTCTGACCCAGCTCCTGCCAGCCTAACAGATGGATGGAAAGCAAGAAATTGCAAGTATATAAATAGGTACCACTTCAGTGGGGGAAATGGGGGTGGGGGCTCATTTGGGCGTTCCCTGAGCGGAGTTTCTTCAGCAAAAAACCTTTCAACCCAGAATAATTTCTGGCACGAAGTTATTATCTTCCCTTGGTCCTTCCGTGGCACCCCCACAGCCCACTTCATGCGATAAAGGCCCTTTTCCGGTCCGGCGGGGCCTTGACAGAGATGTAGGCCAACCTTGGCCAACCTGCTTCTTTTTGAGGCGCGTCGGACTACAAGTTCCATCACCAGGTGATGGTTATTGTAGTCCCAAGCCGACTTGAGGCTGCCAGGTCGCGAAAGGCCGCTGCAAACCTTCCGGGTCAGAGACATGTGGTCCTCCCATCATCATCCCCGGCCAGCAGGGGATGATGGACTATGCAGTCCTACTCATCTGCCGAATGATTCCCAAATTCTCCCTCACCCCAGCTACCCCCATAAAGTATTTCGTTATTGTTGTGTTCTGTAAAGCTGTGCCTTTAACAATGTACCTAGCCATGTGGTAACAATGTAACCTTTCTGTGTGCAACATTATAACCTTCAGCTGTATCAATGTAAACCTGATAAGGGGACGCGAGCTAGTGACCACTAGATGGCAATAGCGAGCGTCCAGCTCTCATGGCTCAGATTCACCTGGTTCAGCAGCGCGGGAAGATTCCCCGCCACCTCTTCACCTGGTCAAGAAGGGCGTGACCTCCCACGACGTCACGCAGGCAGCAACCAATAGTCTGTCGACGAGCCACTTTCAAATGTATAGCCAGCTGTATATATTGAGCTACCCATCCACCATTACCACATGTTCCCCCGGATCATCATGCAATAAACCTGTGTTAAGCCAACCCTTCGGCTGTTTCATTGTCTTTGGTCCCTTACACTAAAGTTATGTGGCTGCTTCGGTTCGGGGTTTTTTGTTTTATTTCTGGATTTATTTTTAATGTCTAGGTGTTAGTTTTCCTTTCTTGATATTTATAATTTTATTCAATACGTCTACATTTTTTATTGTAAATATTTTTTATTATTGTCATGTACACTGCCCAGAGTGAGAAAATATCCCAGATGGACGGGATATAATAATAATAATAATAATAATAATAATAATAATAATAATAATAATAATAATAATAATAATAATAATAATAATAATAATAATAATAATAATAATAATAATAATAATAATAATAATAATAATAATAATAATAATCTCTCCCATCGGCTTCCGGTATCCTTTGGTCCTCCAGATGTCTTTGTGGGAATGGCAGGAGCATAGAGATGGGAGGCCGCCGTGGGGTAGAGCGGCCTGAGGTGGTGCTAGTAGTGACAATAGCTACTCACGTTAGAGTGGGGTTTTGGTTGTTGTTCAGTCGGAGTCGATCCCGACCCTTTGCGACCCCATGGACCATTGTCCTCCAGGCGCCTCTGTCCTCCACCATCCCCCTCAGCCCTCCCAGCTCTGTGCCCATTGTGTCTACAATACCATCTAGCCATCTCATCTTTGGACGCCCCCTTCTTCTTTTGCCCTCCACCTTTCCCAGCATCAAGGCCTTCTCGAGCGAATCCTCTCTTTTCATTTGATGTCCAAAATACTTCATCTTCATCTTCACTGTTTGACCTAGGGAGCAGTCAGGCTTAATTTCTTGTAAGATTGACCTATTTGTTCTGCTCCAACACCACATTTCAAAGGCGTCTATTCTTCTGCGCTCAGTTTTCCTAATGGTCCAGCTCTCACAACCATACATTAGCACTGGGAATGCCATTGCTTTGACTATGCGGATTTTTGTTTGCAATGTGATGTCTCTACTTTTCACTATGTTCCCCAGGTTTCTCATCGCTTGTCTCCCAAGCATCACTTGCCTTTTTATTTCATGGCTGCAATCCCCATCTTCAGTGATCTTACATCCTAAGCAGTGGTGGACATTAGCAGGTTCGCACCAGTTCGACAGAATTGGTAGCAGAAATTCTGGCTGCATACCTGTCAACCCGCAGCTTCGGAAAAACAGGACCTGCGCACATCGCTTGTGCGCAGGTCGCGTTCCACGCATGTGTGGAAAGGTTTTACCCCTTCCACGCATGCACGGAAGCACTACACTGCTTGCGCAGCCCTTATGCAAGCGATGTAGCGGGGTTTGGCAGCGGGGGGCGGGTTATGACGTCAATCACCGTCAATTTACGGGGTAATCCCGGCCAAATTGGGAAGGTTGACAGGTATGTTTGGCTGGTTTTGAAATAAAGTACTGTAGTCCTAATTCGGGTGCAATGCATGGCTTTCCCGCTGGCCACGCCCACCATACCACACCCACAGAGTAGGTAGTAAATTTTTTTAGATTTAATGTGACAGAAAAATTGGTTTAAAAGAAACAAACCCCTTAATACCATTAAATTTGTTCTTATCAAGCTGGAATCCCTTTTGTCCATTTTCCTCCCTGTGTGATCACCTGATCCCATGCAAAGGGGTGTTTTGGGGGGTGTCAGTTCTTCTCAACCAAGTGCCTCTTGTGAATTTCCTTTAAAAAAAAGTTTCAACTCAGTGTTCTTAGATGAGAAAGAGATGGAAATTGCCACATCAGATAAGTGGTTAAGACACTGTACTTGATGACTGGAAGGTCAGCAGGTCAACAGTTTGAGATCCGAGTGCTGCGCAATGGAGTGAGCTCCCGTCGTCTGTCCCAGCTCCTTCCAACCTAGCAGTTCAAAAGCAAGAAATTGCAACTAGATAAATAGGCAATGTTTTGGTCGGAAAGGTAACACAGTGTTCTGTGCTCTAGTCATGCCTGCCATATGACCACGGAAATGTCTACAGATGCAGATGCACCAGCCCCTCAGAGTCCGACATGACTGGCTTTTGAGCAAGTGAGACTTGACCTTCACTGCTATTGGGCCTCCATGCAAACCAATTTATCTGCCTCTAACCCTGCAGATCCTTGCCAAATGCAATCAGGATGGCTATTGCAAATTCACTTATGGAAACCTGATGGGATAATAAACTGTCAAACACAGAGGATCGAACCACATTTTCCACATCTGTGTAGCTGCACCCTGAGTTAACCCCACTGCCTCCCCCCCAATAGCTTTCCAGCTTCCAAATCTATACATAATATACCATAATTGAGACTTTCATAGTGAGTATTCTCTTTCATTGAAAGTATAAACGGTGTATTTTTCTGAGATGTAACAAATTAATATCTTTCGAGATATCTTTCTAAGCTTTAGAAGATAATGCAGTTGTTTCCATCTGCTGAGAGGCAGCTTTCTTAAACGGTGGTGCAAACGCCCCCACTTACTTTAACTGCTCGGGAAAGAATCAGGTGGAAAGAATCTTATCAAGCAAAGGATCTCACATGCATGCCTTTGCAGTTTGGTCTACAGAGTCTCTCAAGGCGGCAGATACATTGGGTTTTCTTTTTGCTGAAATGCCACGAAGAGGGGAGGCAATTTTGGCCATTCTTAACGATCCTGCGGATTAGAGAGAGCCTGTCAAGAGCTGCTGATTATACATTTTTTTTTCTTCCGGCTGTTGTTGATTTCTTGTGATAACATAGATCCGTGATGGCGAACTTTGGCACTCTCCAGATGTTCTTGGACTTCAATTCCCAGAAGCCCAAGCCCCCGTGAATCCACACAAAGGGGTTTACTGCAATTCATCTGGCCCACGCCGCCCTTGTCGCTCCCAGAAGTGGAAGTAAAACGCGCCCGTACGGTTAAGACTCTTCCGGGTTAACCGTTTCTCTGTACGGGCGCGTTTTACTTCCACTTCCGGGAGCGATGAGGGCCGGATGAATTGCAGTAAACCCATTCGTGTGGATTCACGGGGGCTTCTGGGAATTGAAGTCCAAGAACATCTGGAGTGCCAAGGTTCGCCATCATAGATGGAAAGAACAACATGTGTTTCTGCCAGGACAGGTTCAATGAATGTCATTTTGGATTAAAAGAACATTCTAAAGCATTGAAAGTTGGACGCATAGCAATTTGAAAGGTGATAGCTGGACAGATTGCTTAGTGGCAAAGGTTGGGGGTTCAGTTCCCCATTGATCCTCCTGGGAGAAGAGCCAGCCTACATAGCCCTGGGCAAACTGCACAGTCCCAGGGTGCCCCTAGACAAGGAATATTTATTTATTTATTATATTTACTGTATCTCCCACCCATCTGGGCGGCTTACATGATGTTTAAAAAATCTTAACAATAGGAAGGAAATCCATTTTTGAGTACTGTACAGTTTACCTTGAAATTCCTGGAAGGGGTTGCTATACATTGGCATTAGCTTGATGGTATAGAATGTATGTTGCATCCAGCGTGGTCTAGTGGAAGCAGTAATTGCCTAGGACTCAGGAAACATTGGTTCAATTCCCAGGGGTGGGGGAGGGCAAGACTGGTAAAGCAATTAATGTCCGACTCTAGGGGTTGGTGCTCACCTCCCTTTACAGCACTCTTTGTGTCTGCAGATGTTTTCATGGTCATGTGGCAGGCATGACTAGCTCACAGAACACTGCTACCTTTCCGGCCGAAAGTGTACCTGTTTATCTACTTGTAATCTCTTGACTTCATACTGCTAGGTTGGCAGGAGGTAAGCTTTTACCCCCCCCCCCTCCCAGTTAATGTCAGGAGTCTACCTGTGATGGATCTCGGTGCCAGCCTTGTGGAGAAGACCTCTGGGTGCTCCTCTCCCGCAAGGGCACTTTCGGGTTGGAATTCCCATTGATAGACATATTAGGTAAACAAGGTAAATGCCTCCCTTGCTCTATGCCAGTCTTGTCCAACTCTAGGGTGTGGTGCCCACCTTCGTTTATAGACGAAGAGCAAGTGCTGTCAGCGGCTCCAGACGTTTCTGTTGTCATTAGGCGGGCATGACTAGATGCCAGAATGCAGCACTGTTACCTTTTCCACTGATGTAGTACCTATTTATCTACTTGCTTTCAAATTGCTAGGTTGGCAGGAGCTGGGACAGGCAACAGGCAGCACTCCTAATAATGCCACAGGTAATTCTGAAGAAGAAATCTAAAGATAATGTCAGAAGAAGGATCTTGAGTCTCCTTTTTCAAAAACACCCCCTCCTCCCTGTCTCTTTTGGCTTGGTGGTTTTTAGCAAAATCAAAGCATCAACGGATCTGGTGCTCTATAGCCTAAAGATGCCTCAACAGCACAAACAATGCAACACCTTGCAAATTATTGCATGCAGGAGGTAAAGGCTATGAATCATTTCCTGGTAAAGGCTGTCATCTACCTTTTCTTGCCAAATAAGCACATTTCATTGTAAACAGACAAAAAAAGAGGTAGAGGCTGGACCTCTAGTTATTGATGAAGATGATGGAGCAGAACTTCTGTTATTTAATTCTTTTAATTCATTTTAGTTTCTGTTCTACCTTTTCCCCATGGACAGCCCTAGATGGCTCACAATTAAAAAATGTGTGAAAAACAAAATACATTTAAAAAAAATCTAACATCTAACAGAATAATACAAATAAAGTAGTTAAAAAGAATTAAAGGTAAAGGTAAAGGTTTCCCTTGCTTGAAAGCCAGGCGTATCCAAATCTAGGGTTCAGTGCTCATCTCTGTTTCAAAGCCAAAGAGGCACCGTGATGGAGAACCTTGGTCATGTGGCAGGCATGACTAGACACTGGAGCTCATGGAATGCTGTTTACATTCCAAAAGCATTATCACACATGAAATTATAAAGATGTCCAGCTTGCTGATCTAATCTATTTTAGGGAGGCCAGGGGCCACGTAATTCATACTCCTATTTATTTCATTCTTCTTTTCTTCTAGTGCTGTATCTGATTCCGAATATAGGCGATCCTCAAGGCATTCTGTTACGAAGATTGTCCTGGGAGCAATATAATGAGGTGGCCTTCCATTTGCCTTATGCATCACAACATGATATCAGTACCGCCGATCCAGTTCCAAGAGTCACTTTCTGGTCCTGAGCCCTTTTGGACACACCAAGTCCTCCTCAGCCCCAGGTCAGGATTGATGAAGCTGCTGCCCTCCATCAAGAGGGATTCAAGTGGGATTTAATACACCTGAGGACCATCACCTGTCCCTGTGGACTTGGCCACCCAAGGCCATTGGTTAGTCCTCAGGGTTGTCAGGTTAGTTAACCGCCGCCTGACACTTGGCGTTGAGTCGCTGGCAGTAGGGTCTACTCTATTACCACAGCAGGACAACCTGGCTAAACCATCTCTTTCATAGTTGAACATTTTGAAGTGGTAGAAGTGTTAGTCTGTGCAGGTATATCGGAGAGTAAGCAAAACAACAAAAAAGACAAAAAAAGTTGTGGCACCTTAAAGACTAACTCCTGTTTTTAAACTGGCTTTTGAGCAAGGGAGACATTTACCCAAAGTTCAGGCAGTGGATATTTGTCAGACCTGCCAGTGGTATAAAACCCGGAGACCCCTGACCTACGGTGTGAGTGTGGATCACCGTAATGTCCTTGAAGTATCCTCTCCACCTCGTTCATCAAGCGTAAACCAAGAAGGTGGTTAGGGTTGAGATCTGCTGATGGAGGGACAAGAAGGGGAAATTCTCTGCTGTTGTTTTGACTGGTTCTTTCCTAAGTGACTCTGAGCCGGGCTGCACTTCTCCAATTCAAAATGCCTCCGTGGTGACGTCAGGATGTGCCGACACATGGAAGGACCCGGCCCAGATGCCACTTCTCTTGCTGTTTGTGGTCTGCCAGCTCAGGCGCTTTGTTCCGAGCGATGTCTGTTTCCTCTGAACCTACCCGAAGAGCCTGAGAAACTTGGGCAGGGTCAGAACCAGCGAAAGAAGGAAGAGGTGGGAGGTTGGCAGCTGAGCTTTTCTTAGCAAGCAGAGATGGGGACGGTTCAGTCATGTGCCTGTGGGTGTCTGGCATACACAGGTGCGCGGCAGGAACGGAGAAAACCCCTGACAACTTGGGGACCATCCAAAGGAGCTGCCGTCGTAGACTGGACTGAATCCTAGAAATTGATGGAGTTCAGAAAACGCTTGCTGGGCATTTCTTCTTAGCCTCTTGGGGAGAAGTGATGATGGGGAACCTGCCTCATACGGTGGTACTGATGCCAGCCTGTCTCCTGGTACTTTTTGCCCATTCGGCACTGCCGGCAGAGCCATCTGGTAGGTACCTGGGCTGTGTATTTTGCTAGCTATCCTGCTGCTTATTCCTTGAGAGTAAGGATGGAGTAATGCTGCTTACTTCAATGGGGAGAATCACAGAGGAGACTAAGAGAGCCACAGAATTATGCAGGGTGGGAACCAGATAGGTAGAAGGTCATCTCTGGGATTCCTGGGTATATTTGACTGGTCCCTGCAGACGTTTGGTGAGATAAATCTTTGGTCCAACCTTACAGGGCTATGCTTAGCTCATTCATTATCGCGATAGGGCTGTGATGGCAAACCTTGGCACTCCAGATGTTCTTGGAGTTCAATTCCCCAAAGGCCAAGGTCCTGTGAATCCACACAAATGGGTTTACTGTGATTCATCCAATCCACGGCGCCCTCGTCGCTCCTGGAAGCAGAAGTAAAACACGCCCTTGGATGTCCAGCAATCGTTTTAAAATACCTTTTAAAATTTCCACTGGCTTAGCATAAGAAAGAGAACAAAAATAAATCTAAATGAAAAAGAGAAATGGAACAAAAAACAACAACAGAATGTTCTTTTAAAACAGCAATTATGGTAGCACTCACTGTAAAACACCCTTGTAAATTTGTTATACAAATACAGGTGTAAACATCACTGCATCCACCTGAAGTTAAGAATATAGACCAGGGTTTCCCAACCTTTGGTTTTTGGGCTTCAATTCCCAGAAGCCTCAGTCAATTCCCCAAAGCACTGCTCAGCCAATGTGCTGACTTAGGCTTCTAGGAATTGAAGTTCCCCACATTAGGAAACGGGGAACTGCAGTGGCTCAAGTCGCTAAGATGCTGACTGGGAAGCGGAAGGTCAGCAGTTCGATTCCCGAGTACTGCAGGACGGAAATGAGCTCCCGTCTTCGTCCCAGCTCCTGCCAACCTAGCAGTTCGAAAGCAAGAAATTGCAAGTAGATAAATAGGGACCACTTCGGTGGGAAGGTAACAGCGTTCCGTGCGCTCCGGTGTCTAGTCATGCCTGCCACATGACCACGGAAACGTCTGCAGAAGCAGACAGCGCTGGCTCTTCGGCTTAGAAACAGAGATGAGCACTGCACCCTAGAGTCGGATACGACTGGCTTTCGAGCAAGGGAAACCTTTACCTTTACCTTACATTAGGAAACACTGATATAGACCCACGGAGGCCTTCCAGATGTATAAGTAAAAGTTCTCACGGACTTGGTGCCTGTATGTTGCCTATTCCACTGGAACTAGGGTTAGTAGATCTTCTGACCCACGTATAATGGATGGTGGGTCCAGAGTCTTCTGTTCTTTCCATCCCATTTGTTAGACCCCATAAGACAGACGATTAATATCTACAAATATCTGAGGGCTCCTCAATACAGCATGATTGAGGGCAACAACTTCAAACCAAAATGAATAAAATATTGGAGACGACCAGGAACCTTATATACTTGACTTTAGTTCTCATAAACTTGTGCTCTGATAGGTTTGATGATCTCTAGTAAAGGTAAAGGTTTCCCTTGCTCGAAACCCAGTTGTGTCCGACTCTAGGGTTCAGTGCTCATCTCTGTTTCAAAGCTGAAGAGCCAGCGCTGTTTGCTTCTGCACACGTTTCTGTGGTCATGTGGCAGGCATGACTAGACACTGGAGCACACGGAATGCTGTTACCTTCCCACCGAAGTGGTCCCTATTTGTCTACTTGCAATTTCTTGCTTTTGAACTGCTAGGTTGGCAGGGGCTGGGACAAAGATGGGAGCTCAGAAATCGAACTGCTGACCTCCCGCCTCCCAGTCAGCATCTTAACCACTTGAGCCACTGCACTTAAATGCTTACACATTTATTCTGCATTAGATCTGCCTGAAGCAAGCAATTCTGATGTATGGATTTTTGTGTGAAATTTTCCTTAATGCCTGCATGCATTTTACATATATTTTAGTCAGAAAAATAGATTACAAAATTTGTAAAATTTAAACACAATGGGTTATTCCATTCTCATTTACATACTGTATTTAATAGAGGATTCAGATTAGGTTAGTTGTATATTAAAATGTGGACCTGACAAATTTCTTCCCCACTCCCTTACAGAATGTTTATCTTGCATTCTTAAAAGATATAGGCATTCATTGCAATGATTTTATACAATCACTTCAATGCATCACAGCAATGATGGAGACTGGTTTTGTGCATGATAAGTCAGGTATGCCATTAGTATTGCCCTAATAGCATCAAGTCATGCCAATCGAGCAGTTTGGAAGCAAGAAATTGCAAGTAGAGAAATAGGGACCACTTCAGTGGGAAGGTAACAGCGTTCTGTGCGTTCCGGTGTCTAGTCATGCCTGCCACATGTCCACGGAAACATCTGCAAATGCAGACAGTGCTGGCTTTTCAGCTACAAATGGAGATGAGCACTGAACCCTAGAGTCAGATACAACTGGCTTTCAAATAAGGGAGACCTTAGCCTTTACCAAATAACATCAGGATTTCAAAGTATTTGACATTGAAACGCTGTTATAGTTAACAGTTAGCCAAATATTATATTTGAATAGGCAAAATTTGGTTGAGAAAATTCCCAACCCTCAGAGGAAACAAGTAAGGGGTCGGATGCTTAGTATTTACAGGTAAACTTGTCAATAGTATAGTTTTTTCAGTGCACGACGGATCTTGGGGACATGAAAGGAGCCTCATTTGGGCCTCCCCTGAGTGGAGTTTCTCCAGCAAAAATCCTTTCAACCCAGAGTAATTTCTGACACGAAATTTATTTATTTGTAATGTAAAAAGACAGGGGGAAAATTAAAAAGCACATATATTAGCATGAATTTATAGGAAAAAAACATGTCAACTGAAATGTGGACAAATATTCATGTATCGGGAGAAGTAAATATGAAAAAGTAAATCTTTTAACAACTATAATACTCCAGCTGCAAACTTATATGAGCATCTGCCCAGGTTATTCTGCTCTGGTCATAGAGTAGACCCATGATGGCGAACCTTGGCACTCCAGATGTTGTTGGACTTCAATTCCCAGAAGCTCCCGTGAATCCACACGAAGGGGTTTACTGTGATTCATCTGGCTTGCGCTGCCCTCGTCGCTCCCAGAAGCGGAAGTAAAACGCGCCCATACGGAGGAAGGGTTAACCCGGAAGTGTCTTAACCATACGGGTGTGTTTTATTTCCGCTTCCGGGAGCGACGAGGGCAGTGCGGGCCAGATGAATCACAGTAAATCCATTCGTCTGGATTCACAGGGTGCTTGGGCTTCTGGGAATTGAAGTCCAAGAACATCTGGAGTGCCAAGGTTCACCATCACGGGAGTAGACCCTACTGCTAACGACTCAATGCTGATCTATCAGGCGCTGGTAAACTAATCTGACCACCCTGAGGACTAACGGCCTTGGGTGGCGAAGTCCCAAATGGATTAAATCCCACTTGAATCCATCTCGATGGTGGGCAGCAGCTTCATCCATCCTGGCCTTGGGACGAGGATGAGGACTTTGTGTGCCAAAAAGGCTCAGGACCAGAAAGTGACTCATGGAACTGGATCAGTGGTAAGGGGGTAATGTTGTGATGCGGAAGGCGAATGGAAGACCCCACTGCATTATATGGTTCCCAGGACAATCTTCATAGCTGGTTGCCATTATGAGAGCCAATATTTGGATTCAGATACTGCAGAAGAAGAAGAAGAAGAAGAAGAAGAAGAAGAAGAAGAAGAAGAAGAAGAAGAAGAAGAAGAAGAAGAAGAAGAAGAAGAAGAAGAAGAAGAAAACTATCCCCTCCTTCAGGTTACGAGCTGAAGAAAAATGAAGCAGGCACTCACCTTTCAACTTCTGCCTTCTATTAACAACAACAACAACAACAACAACAACAACAACAACAACAACAACAACAACAACAACAACAACAACAACAACAACAACAACAACAGAAAACAGGGTTGATGCCGCTTTATGTTTCTGCATTTTGGTTTCATGGAATAGATGGCAGACAACTGGCAGAATTTGACCAATATTTTTGCGCCCCCTCCCCAGTTTAGGAAGAGAGTCCGTGATGATCTATAGCCAGCCTCCACTACAGTCACTTGGATCAGTTGCTGGCTGGTTAGTGAACACTTAAGTAAACCCCACCATGTCAGTGGAGCTTGTTGGAATGAGCCCCTAAACATTATTAGCCTAGCTGTTGACCCACTAACACAGGAATTCTCAACCTGCAACCTGTGGGCTGGGTGCGGCCCATGGTGCCATTTCATGTGGTCCCCCACTGCCTCCACTAGACTTCGAAGTGCCATGTGGTGGAGGAAGGGTAAAATGGTCGTCTGGGCCCCCAAAGCTGTCTGAGGGAGCGTGACCTGGCCCCTGGCTTACAAAGGTTGAGAACTCCTGCACTAACAGGAGATACAACATCCAGGGAGACTCTATGGTTTAGCTGCATGAAAGTGAAGGAGAAGTGTGTGAGCTGGAGATGTTCTTGGACCAGTGTCTCGAAGCCTCAGTTTCCCTTTGCTCAACTCACCGCTCTAGGTTTCTGGAACATGGGCAACTATGAATCAGAGCTCGTTGGGCTTAGGAAACTGTTTTAGTTGGTGAAGAGGGGTGGGAGTTTGCCTTGTCTCCACCAAAACTTGCTTTAAGCAGGGAGGAAATCAAAGCCAGAACTTTATTTGATAGACCCACCAACAAAAACAACTTGCTTAACCCTGGAGACAACCTAAACCTCCCGGGGGAGAGCGTTCTACATCCTGGGAGCAGCCACAGAGAAAGCCCTGACTTGTTCCGCTGTCCAACAGGCCAGTGATGGTGATGGGACCAAGAGGAGGGGCTCCTTTGAAGATCTCAGAAGCTTTAGTGCAGTGTTTCCTAACCTTTGGGTTTTGGACTTCAGTTCCCAGAAGCCGAAGTCAATTCCTGTTGTGTATTCAGGCACATTTGCAAGTAGCGCGGACGGTGCCTTGCAAGGGGAGAATGGTGGTTTACCGCCATCCAAATTAGGAGCCTAAAGTGGCGCGAAATCCCTGTTCCAGGGCACGCTGATTATGCTAATCCAAGCCCTGTGATTAGTTATAGTTTTGGATCCTGTTCTCCATTGGTTAATTACATATATACCCTGTTATGATTGGTTAGTTATGGTTATCCGGTGGGTCACTACTTTGTATCAAGGAGCCACCACCGAGAAGACACTGTATAAGCCCCATGGGTAAACAAGGGTAGGGCCGCACCATATCTACACTTCCCACTCCGTACAGGTAGTCAGCGAAGTGCTAAGCCTGGGTCTCCTCCATTATGCTGCGCTTCTATGGTAGCTAGCCTTTGCCTCCTACATGGCAAGAGTCCAGAGGGACTGACTCCACTGGGATTGTATAGCCATCTCTGTGACCAGAGCACCTTGTAAGCTCATCTCTAAAAGACTCTTGAATAAAGACTTGTTGCTGTTTTGTTCATCGTTGTCTGGACTGGTGCTTATAAGGGCTGGACATAACAATTCCCCAAAGCACTGATCAGCCAATGTACTGACTTTGTTGTTGTTCAGTCGCACAGTCGATTCCGACGCTTTGCGACCCTATAGACCATCGTCCTCCAGGCACCTCTGTCCTCCACCCTCCTCCTCAGCACCCCCAGCTCTGTGCCCACTGCGTCCACGATGCCATCTAGCCATCTCATCTTTGGCCTCCCCCTTCTTCTTTTGCCCCCCACCTTTCCCTGCATCAAGGCCTTCTCAAGTGAATCCTCTCTTTTCATTTGATGTCCAAAGTACTTTAGCTTCATCTTTACTATTTGACCTTCTAAGGAGCAGTCAGGGTTGATTTCTTCTAAGATTGACCTATTTGTTCTCCTCACTCTCCAGGGAATTGGAGCATAGCTGTCAAGTATCCCTTATTGGCCAGGAAAACCCCTTATTTTACCCTCTTTCTCGCCGTCATCCCTTATTAATTAGACTGCAATGCCCTATTGCCGCCATTGGAGGGCAGCACAGGATAAGCATAGCTGTCAAGTATCCCTTATTGGCTGGGAAAACCCCTTATTTTACCCTCTTTCTCACCATCATCCTTTATTAATTAGGCTGCAATGCCCTATTGCCGCCATTGGAGGGCAGCACAGGATAAGCATAGCTGTCAAGTATCCCTTATTGGCTGGGAAAACCCCTTATTTTACCCTCTTTCTTGCCATCATCCCTTATTAATTAGGCTGCAATGCCCTATTGCCGCCATTGGAGGGCAGCACAGGATAAGCATAGCTGTCAAGTATCCTGTATTTGCCAGGAAATTTCCCTTATTTCCAAATCTAAAACTTGACAGGTATGAATTGGAGTCCCCCTGTGGGGCATGGGCCCCACACTAGGAACCAGAGGTTTGTCTGGGGCCTTTGGCTCCCCCTCAACCAACCTGCATAAAAATGAGTTGTACTAACGGCAGGTCTCCCTGTTTGTTTTATTTGGCCAGTAACCTTTTCAGCTCTTCAGTTTGATCCACCGACAGGAGGAACAGCGGAGTTCGTCTGCAGAGTCTCAAACGTGAATGTTTCCAACTACTCCATTTACTGGTACAAAATCAGTGAGGACAACGTGCCCAAGAAATTGGACATCAGCTCCGGGAATAGGAGGAAGTATGACATCACTCAGAGGGACTCATGGACGTATGAGCTGAAAATCCTCAGCTTGCAGAAGAATGACAGCGGGGTCTACTATTGTGGTCTTATATCCTTCTCCTTAAACCGGAAACTGACGGAAAGCATGAAGAGAAACCTCACAGTGACAGGTTGGTTGCAAGTCTTGTGGCACTGGGTCTTCTCTCAAGACCACGACCGGTTCTCCCTGGTAGCTAGCTAGCTGCCTTTGGAAAGAAGGCACCTGGTTCAATACGTGGATAGCAGTCTTGTTAATTTTTGAGTCAAACAGGGAGAATGTATACAATCTTATAACAATAATGGGTTAAAAGTAATGTGAAAATATTGGAAAAGTAACTTTTGAAACAACAGTTACTCACCAGATCTGATATGTATGAGGAAGTGGACTTGAGCCATGAAACTTTAGGTCACATTGACTTGTGCTCCAATAGGTTTGATGATCTCTAAGGGGTGCTTAAATGCTTACACATTTATTCTGCATTAGACCTGCCTGAAGCAAGCAATTCTGATGTATGGATTTTTGTGTGAAATTCTCCTTAACGCCTGCATGCATTTTACGTATATTTTAGTCAGAAAAATACATTACAAAATTTGTAAAATTTAAACACAATGGGTTATTCCTTTCTCATCTACATACTGTATTTAATAGAGGATTCAGATTAGGTTAGTTGTATATTAAAATATGGACCTGGCAAATTTCTTCCCCGCTCCCTTACAGAATCTTGATCTTGCATTCTTAAAAGATTATTAAGGTTCAAGATTTTTTTTTGCCTTTTATTTTATTTTGGTGTCATCTCCTCCTCCTCCTCTTTTTTTCTTCCCCTTACCCTCCTCCTCCATCTCCTCCTGCACCCTTCAGGTGTTGAGGGATTTATTTTGTCTTGTAAAGTAAAGGTAAAGGTCTCCCTTGCTTGAAATCCAGCTGTATCCGACTCTAGGGTTCAGTGCTCATCTCTGTTTCAAAGCCGAAGAGCCAGCGCTGTCCGCTTCTGCAGACGTTTCCGTGGTCATGTGGCAGGCATGACTAGACACCGGAGCGCATGGAACACTGTTACCTTCCCACCAAAGTGGTCCCTATTTATCTACTTGCAATGTCTTGCTTTCGAACTGCTAGGTTGGCAGGAGCTGGGACAAAGATGGGAGCTCAATCCCTCTTGCAGTACTCAGGAATCGAACTGCTGACCTTCCGCCTCCCAGTCAGCATCTTAGCCACTTGAGCCACTGCAGTGTATCCTAGAACATAAGAACATAAGAACATAAGAACAGCCTTGCTGGAACAGGCCACAGCCCATCCAGTCCAGCATTCTGTCTCACACAGTGGCTCACCATTTCCTTCAGGGTATTCCCAAGGAGATGCCTTCACCTGCTTAGGATTCCCTGGAAATGGCATTGAGAGACATCCTGCCTATCTCTCCAACCCGGAGGTTGTCCTTAGGTAGCCATAATTATAGCCATTGATACCCTTGTCCTCCATGAACTTGTCTAATCCTTTCTTAAAGCTGTCAAGACTGACAGCTGTCACCACTTCTTCTGGCAGGGAGTTCCATAGACCAGTAATCCTCTGGGTGAAAAAGTACTTTCTCTTATTTGTTTGAGAACTAGTACCCAAAAGTTTCATGGAGTGTCCCCTAGTTCTAGTGTTGTGCGATAGGGAAAACAGTTTTTCCTTATCCACTTTGTCCACACCGTGCATGATTTTATAAACTTCAATCAGGTCACCTCTTAGACGTCGTCGTTCAAGAGTGAAGAGGCCCAACCGTTGCAGCCTCAGATGGTAAGGAAGGTGTTCCAGTCCCTTAATCATTCTGGTTGCCCTCCTCTGTACTTTCTCCAACTCCATAATATCCTTCTGGAGGTATGGCGACCAGAACTGTACACAGTATTCCAGATGGGGCCTCACCATAGATTTATAAAGAGGCAAAATGACACTTGCTGACTTATTTTCTATACCCTTCCTAATGATCCCTAGCATTGAGTTTGCTTTTTTCACTGCTGAGGCACACTTGGTTGACACCTTCATTGAGTTCTCGTCCACCAGGACACCAAGGTCCCTTTCCTGGTTTGTCGCAGAGAGTTCAGACCCCATCAGTTTATAAGTGTAATTGGGGTTCTTTGCCCCAACATGCATCACTCTGCACTTACTAATGTTGAAATTCATTTGCCACTGTTTTGCCCACTGCCCCAGTGTCAAGAGATCCCTCTGGAGCTCCTCACAATCTCTCACAGTTTTCACTACCCTGTATAATTTAGTGTCGTCAGCAAATTTGGCTACCTTGCTTTTTACTCCTACTTCTAGATCATTTATGAAGAGGTTGAAAAGCAGGGGTCCCAGTACTGAACCTTGGGGGACCCCACTCTTTACTTCCCTCCACTTGGAGAAGTGTCCATTTAGTGCTACCCTCTGTTTCCTGTCCCTTAGCCAGTTGCTGATCCAGGACAAGACCTGTCCCTTTATTCCATGACTGGTAAGTTTATTCAAGAGCCTTTGGTGTGGGACCTTGTCAAAAGCCTTCTGAAAGTCCAGATAAACAATGTCAACTGGATCCCCCTTATCCACATGCTTGTTGACACTCTCAAAAAATTCCAACAGATTAGTGAGGCATGATTTGCCCTTGCAAAAGCCATGTTGGCTCTCCTTTAGCAGCACCTTCTCTTCTATGTGCCTATTAATTCTATCTTTTAGGATGGTTTCCATCACTTTACCTGGGGCACATGTCAAACTGACAGGCCGGTAATTTCCTGGATCACCCCTGGATCCTTTTTTGAAAATTGGTGTTACATTTGCTACCTTCCAGTCATCAGGCACAAAGCCTGATTTGAGGGAAAGATTATATATTTTGGCTAGGAGATCAGCAATTTCATCTTTAAGTTCCCTGAGAACTCGTGGATGGATGCCATCTGGTCCTGGTGATTTGTTAGTGTTTAGCTTAACAAGACATGCAAGGACCTCCTCCCTGGTTATTTCTATCTGGCTTAATTCTTCGGTTTCCCTCCCTATGAAGATAGGCTCTGTTTTGGGCATGTGGCCTCTGTCTTCTTCAGTGAATACTGAAGCAAAGAATTCATTGAGTCTCTCTGCAATCTCTGTTTCCTCTTTAATAACCCCTTGCCTTCCATTGTCATCTAATGGTCCAATGGCCTTCCTAGTTGGGTTCTTACTTCTAATGTACTTAAAGAAGTCTTTGTTATTTCTCTGAGTATTTTTAGCTATACGCTCCTCAAAGTCTTGCTTTGCTTTCCTGATTGTTGCCTTGCATTTGTTCTGCCAGAATTTATGTTTCTGCCTGCTGTCCTCATTTGGACAAGCCTTCCATCTTCTAAATGAGCTTCTCTTGCTCTTGATCACTTCCCGAACAGCTCCTGTAAGCCACATTGGAGTCCTCTTGGACCTGGCAGTGCCCTTTTTCCTTTTGGGTATGCATTCCCATTGGGCATCTGTTATTGTTTTTATAAACAACCTCCATGCCTCTTGGAGTGTTTGGACTCTCTCAATTTTCCCTTTCAGCTTCTTTTTTACTAGTTTCCTCAACTTTGGGAAATTTCCTTTTTGAAAATTTAAGGTCTCTGTGTTAGATTTTATCAGTGACTTGCGGTCTATGATCAAGTTAAACATAATTGAGTTGTGGTCACTGTTCCCTATTGGATCAGTCACATTAACATCTTGCACCAGATCCTGAGTATTACTCAGGATCAAGTCAAGGATTCTTGTACCTCTAGTTGGGTCTTCAACCATCTGTCCCAGGGAACAATCCTAAACTTGAATGTGTCCTTTCCAAGCCCTACCAGTTTTCCAATTCTTTTTATTTCATTTTCTTCCCCTTTAATCATGAGTCATGCTTGGAAAACCTATTCCTCTCTTGCAGGAAGGAGATTCTTCCCCTCTTTCCGCTATAGTTGAAGTTCAGATTATGCTAAATACCAACACAGAATTTTTCTTAAATTTAAAATTAAAATTGGTGGCGGCTACTACTCGTATCCAAGTATACATTTTTTGTCCTGAAGATCATTTTCAACCAGGAAAAATGCCATTGGCATGAATTTTCTTAAGGTGGATCCCAGCTTGCCACGAAGTGACCCTCATGCTATGCTCACGGAGCCATCTCCTGGGGCACATATGAAATGAGACATGCAGTATTTGACACCGGGACTGCAATGGACTGCCGCAGCCTTGAGGATATAGACAAGGTGCACCTTCACAGCCAAATTAAACATCATAGGCAAGTCCTCTTTTAGGACTTTTTGGGAAGGTTGTGGGAGCTTTCCTCCAAATGTGGATCCTCTCCATTGCCTGGTTCCTGCTGAGGCTTCATTGCTTTGAGGAGAAAGTCAAACAGAGAGAAGGAACAGGGAAAGAGACGAGGGACGGAGGTTATGAGTTGCCAGCCAGACTCCTCTGAGCCTTGAGAGATCCCCAGGAGAGTCAACCCTAGGCACCAGTTCTGAACTGAGAGTAGGAAGTGGCTTCCTTTTTGGTTAAAATGCAGAGGAAAAGAGGAAAGAATTGGGTAATTTGGCCCAATGGTTTTTCCTGCTGGTAAGAAAAACTCCTTCTCAGTGATTCAGACTTTCTTGTTTTTGAGAAAGAAATAAAGACCAGATTATTTTAGGGGAAATAACCACCTGCTGTACAGATGTGAGGGATGGTTTCTAGACTGCTCCGGCTGTACAAGAGGTGTCGCTTGACGTTTAGTGGTTTGAAGATGTGTTTCACATAGACACCAGGAGAAACTTGCACCAAAGTGGTCACTCGCTTTCAGAGATACTGTGGAGAGGAGCCATTATTTCCATCTCCTTCAACCCATGCTTGTTGTGTACAAGCATAGATGGGCTGAACATCTGGGCTTTAAATATTGCAAAGCACTGCACGTCTTTCTCTCACTCCCTTTGCAAGGCTGTGGGTTCTCTGAATCTGCCTGGGGAACTTCCTACTTTTGGGGAAGGTCGGCAGGGCAAGAGATAGCGCTGATCTAGGACCGTGATGATCAGGGCTTCTGGGGGATTGAAGTCCAAGAGCAACTGGAGTGCCAATGTTCACCATCACTGATCAAGGGTAACCTTTGGAAGACTTGCAGCTTCCAGAGTCCATTATAACAGCCAGCATGGCCAATAAGAGCACTAGGAAGTCTTGTCCGAGAAAGTGGCTTTCAGGGAGATAGCTGAGTTTTGGCAGAAACAAGCCCAATGTTGAAGCCCAAAACAGAAAGCCATTGTGGCACCGTTCTTCTTCTTGTGCTGTAGCCCATATCCAATTCCAAATCTTGGTGATCATCATGGTGATCAGCCATGAAGATTATCCTGGGAGCAATATAATGCAGTGATCTTCCATTTGCCTTCCGCATCACAATGCAACACCCATAGTACCACTGATCTAGTTCCAGGAGCCATTTTCTGGACCTGAGCCCTTTTGACACACAAAGTCCTCCTCAGCCCCAGGCTAGGGTTGATGAAACTGCTGCCCTCCCTGAAGAGGGATTCAAGTGGGACTTTACCACCCAAGGCTGCTAGTCCTCAGGGTTGTCATATTAGTTAACTGCTGCCTGACAATCGGGGTTGAGACTCTGGCAGTGTAATAATAATTTCGTGTCAGAAATTATTCTGGGTTGAAAGGATCTTTTGTTGGAAAAATTCCGCTCTGCTCATGCCCCCAAGATCTTTTCCCACGGAAGTGTTCCCCTTTTAAGCAGCTGTCTTTGAACTGCTAGGGTGGCAGGAGCTGGGACAGAGACGGGCATTCAAACTGTCATGCAGTACTCAGGTCTTGAACTGTCGACTTGCTGGCCTTCCAGCTAACAAGTCAAGCTTCTTAACCACTGAGCCACTGCAATTCCTTGCACTAGGGTCTACTCTGTTACCATGGCTGGCACGTTTAGGAACAACAAATGCCTTCAGCATAAACTTTCAGAATTCATTCCCTCTGTCTGAAGAAGTGGACCGAAATCCACAAAAGCTGAGCCTGAAATAAATGTCTTCGCATGAAAGATGCCCCAAGATTTGCTTCTGGTTTTGGGGAACTAATTTTTGTCTTTAATTCATGCTATTGTTAAAAGAAACAAACCCCTGACTTCCCCTAAGCTTGCTATCTTCTGCCAGCCCTGAAGGCTTTGGCTCTCTGGCAGAGCGAGCATTTTGGAACCAAGTGGTGATTTCTGCCTTTCTGCTTGAAATCCTCAGACAAAAGACTGAACTCTGGACCTTTGGAAGAGGAAACAGAAGCAGAATCGGGTGAGGAAGAGGGAAAAGATGAAGAAATTCGCCACATGACCCTCCTTCCTGCCATTGGGGGATCTGGAGTGGTCTTGGTGATGGCATGCTTATGCATCTTTCTTGCTTACATTCTTAGGAGAAGGCGAGGTACGAGCCATACGTTTTGTTTGCCTCTTTGCTGTTTGTTTGTTTGTTTGCCAAAGAGGAAACCATGTGAATCTATTTCAGCATCACCGTCTTAATAATCGCATGTTATCAAGTCATTTTTGACTTGTGTCCCTTTCAAGAGTTTTCCAGGTAGAGAAAACACAAGAAGTGGTTTTCCCATTCACTTCCTCAGGAATAAATATTATTTCCTTATACCAGTTTTGTTTTAAGAGGGGGAAATAGTCTTTTATGAAATACATTGACTTGCAAAGAGAGACTATTGGGGAATGTCAATTTCTGAAATCATAAAGACATGAAGAACTCACAGATGACAGCAAATGCCCCATTCAAAATATATCTCTGTCTTTTTCAAATTCAAGCAAGGACATTGTACATTATCTTGAGTGAGGAACAGGTCTTTGGCAGACCATTGTTCTAAAGATGTATGAAATCTGTCCTTAGTGGAGTTTGGTGAGTTTGATTTCATAGGGGCATAACTCTGCCCTGACATTTAGTCTCAACTTTACAAGGGCTATCCTTTTAAGCAGCACTGCCTGAATACCAAAGCTAAAGTTAGTATGAGGAACAACATCACATGGAAACTTACAAACTATACATGGGGAACTCAACCATCCATGCTATGTCCATCAGCTATGTCATTTTGCCTCTTTATAAATCTATGGTGAGGCCCCATCTGGAATACTATGTACAGTTCTGGTCGCCATCCCTCCAGAAGGATATTATGGAGCTGGAGAAAGTGCAGAGGAGGGCAACCAGAAGGATGAGGGGACTGGAACACCTTCCTTACCATCTGAGGCTGCAGCGGTTGGGCCTCTTCACTCTTGAACGACGGTGTCTAAGAGGTGACCTGATTGAAGTTTATAAAATCATGCACGGTGTGGACAAAGTAGATAAGGAAAAACTGTTTTCCCTATCGCATAACACTAGAACTAGGGGACACTCCATGAAACTTTTGGGTGCTAGTTCTCAAACAAATAAGAGAAAGTACTTTTTCACCCAGAGGATTACTGGTCTATGGAACTCCCTGCCAGAAGAAGTGGTGACAGCTGTCAGTCTTGACAGCTTTAAGAAAGGATTAGACAAGTTCATGGAGGACAAGGGTATCAATGGCTATAATTATGGATACTTAAGGACAACCTCTGGGTTGGAGAGACAGTCAGGATATCTCTCAATGCCATTTCCAGGGAATCCTAAGCAGGTGAAGGCATCTCCTTGGGAATAATACCCTGAAGAAAATGGTGAGCCACTGTGTGGGACAGAATGCTGGACTGGATCATGGGCTCCTGTGGCCTCTTCCAGCAAGGCTGTTCTTATGTTCTTAAGCGCTTTCCTCATCCACTTCACAGGCTCTTCTCCTGGGAGACACAATTGGGAAATTGGCCTTCCAACCTCCTAACCCACTGAGCTCTCTGGCCAGCCTGTAGCATGATAGGGTAGAAAATAAAATCTCATGGTGGTGATTAGTAAACTTTTTTGAACTGTATCTTATTTTTTTAAAAAGTACAGTAAAACCCCTACTTGCGAAAAAAAAGTCCGTTCCATAGGCTTTTGCTTAAATAGGTTTTTTAATGTAACTCAAAGCAACCCCATAGGAAAAATTATTTGTTTTACATAACTCGAAGCAAACCCATAGGCAAAATGAAATTTTTATGTAAATCGAAGCAAACCCATACAGAAGTGAATTTTTACATAACTCGAAGCAAACCCATGGGAAAAATGAAATTTTTATGTAAATTGAAGCAAACCCATAGGAAAAATTATTTGTTTTACATAAGTCGAAGCAAACCCATAGGCAAAATGAAATTTTTATGTAAATCGAAGCACACCCATAGAGACGTGCATTTTTACGTAACTCGAAGCAAACCCATGGGAAAAATAATTTTTTTATGTAAATCAAAGCAAACTCATAGGAGAAATTATTATTTTTACGTAACTTGAAGCAAATCCATACGAAAAATGAAATCTTTATGTAAATCGAAGCAAATCCATAGAGAAATGAATTTTTACGTAACTCGAAGCAAACCCATAGGAAAAAGAATCTTTATGTAACTCGAAGCAAACCCATAGGAAATCGTGTAAATCGGGACATGGTTTTAGCACAAAATCACTATGTAAGTCGAATTTTATGTAACTCGAGGCATATGTAAGTCAGGGTTTTACTGTGCAGTATTTAAATTGTATTAGTTCTTGAGTGAGATTGTACACCAGCCTGAAATCTGTTGCTATAGGATGGGATATGATTACAGTATTTTAATAGATAAACAGTAAATAAATACAGTAGTTGTGACCAGATTCCTACTGGGCTTTGCATAAGGTTTGTGTAATTTAATAGAGCAAATGGGTGCTAATTCACAGAGTGTTGGAATGAATCTTGGCCATGTGCTGGCTTCCTTCCTTCCTTCATTTCTCTTCTGTATTTGTTTGTTTGGTCTGCTTTGATTTGTTGTGTGTTTTGTTAGGTTATTTGATATTTGCATGTACATTGTCCAGAGTGGGAAATTTCCCAAATGGGCAGTATAGAAATGTAATACAGTGGTACCTCATACAACGTTCCATGGGGCTTGTTGTACAAAACAATTGCTAAACGATGCATGCATAGTATAGCGATTTTCCCTACTGGATGCATCATATAACGGTTATTTTTTGCTAAGTGGTTTTCTATGGTTTCCCCATGCCCGCCTGGCATGGAAACGGCCCTTGCAGAGGCCACTTAGATGAGAAGGCTCCCGGCGGTGGTTTCTGCGGGCAGAGAAATTAAGGGGGGTGGATTAATGATAGGGTTTGATTCACCCAATTCCTTGACCTGACCAGCGGATCTGCTGAGAGAGCGAATATCTAACTCTGTTACCCATTAGAGTAATCCCTCATCTCCGAGTCTCCGTCTTATCCCAGATGCAAACAGAGGCCATGTTTACCCCAGTCTTATCCCTAAACAATGGTGTTTTCCCATGTCTGTGTTTGCCCCAGTTAATTAACTTCCCCAAGAAAGATTCCCAATTAACCCGAGTAAACAGGTGATGTGATTTCTGTCAGATGACGGTTTTGCCACCGTTGCGCTTTTCCTCCTATATATGTTGAAGCTTTCCCTCAATAAACTACTGATCTGATCACGCTCCATATTGCCTCGTATCGTTTCTTGATCAGTCTCCTCTGGGACCTCCGGCCCTCTGCGGCCCCGATTTCCTACATCTGGTGACCCCGACGTGATTTACTAGTAAGTAAGCGACCCCCGAGCGGTCTACCTCAGAGTAAGCAATCACACGGTCCGGTTCTGCGCTTGAACCGTGTCCAACCGTCCCGGAGGACAGCGCGGCAGCCCGGCCGGTAAACCAGCCGGTCGGGAAGACGGCCTAAGCGGCGAGGCATTACCGAGAGGTTTCCTGCAGTTTGCTCCCGACTTTCGCGGCGGCTTGCAGGTTACGGAGAAAACGCGTTCCGCAGGGTCAGCTGTGAACCCCTGACAGCGCAGAGGCCACCGAGGGCCCGTGGTAGGGGACCACGCTCCGAGCTCTACCCAAAGAATCGTCGCCAGAACCTATTATTTGCCCAAGACGCGTCGACCCGTCCCGAGGAGGAAACTTCGGAGGACCCTTCGCAGGTAATATGGGGACCTGTCCTCAGCGACAGCGTCCGTCCGCTAGCCAAAAAACTCATGAGGAAGAGTTTAAGATCCTGGCCAGGATATTTCAGTTAAGATTTCACAGCCGAGAGCTACCGAGACTTTTGGTGTACCTAAGGGAACACTGCCTGCTTTACCCAGAAGTAGGTACGTTAACCCTTGAGCTCTGGGATCAGATAGAAGACTGCATTCAGCAACCCCCGAAAGCTCCAGGAGGCGTAATTCGCACATGGAACAAATGTAGGAAACTCTTAGCGGAGATAGAACCAGTCCGGATAGAGGCCAAAGAACCCCCGCATCTGCCAGCCACGTCAGCCGAGCCAACGGCGCCTACGGCGCTCTATCCGTCATTGCAATTTAGGCAGAGTAGCGTAGGGAACTTTCCCTCGGTGACAGCTGCAGACGTCACCGACGGAATGCAAGGAATGAGGAACGCAGGCGCTTCTCTGACAGCCCCAGGTTCCCAAGTTACCAAGAGTGCCCTTCAGTGCAAAGTGGAAGAAGAGATCAGGAAGGGGGAGTTGCCAGCGGAAGAACTAGCTGAGCTTAGTCAGATTTGTCCAATTCGCTTAGAAATGGATGCCCTCACAGGGGCCCAGAAGATAGTTCACTCACCAGTCCCGTATAAGCTTCTCATGGCTATACGGAAGGCCATTTCAGAGACAGGGCTTCAGAGCCGATTTACTAGGGGCACGCTTCAGCAAGTGTGCGAGAACACCATGTTCATTCCGCACGACTGGAAAGCCGTCATGCGGATGATGCTCAACCCTAGCCAGTATCTGATTTGGGACAGCGAGTTTCGCCTTGAAGCTCAAACTAGGGCTGCCAGGATGGGAGGCACAGTAATTCCTGACCAGTTGTATGGTTCAGGTGCCTTCGAATCCGTCGATGCGCAGATCAACTTGCCACTTGCCACTCTCCAGATGTCGGCAGAGGCTGCCTTTAGGGCTTTTTTCAAGGTCCCTGCAACCGGCAAGGCGGCTAAAAATTATACCGCAGTCAAGCAGGGAGCCCAGGAGCCCTACATGGACTTCATCAATCGCCTAGAGGAGGCAATTAGCAGGCAGATCGATAATGAGGAAGCCCAGCAAGAGCTCATGATCAAGTTAGCCAAGGACAATGCCAATTTAGACTGCCGTAAAATCCTGCAGTCACTGGGCAATCGTTCCGACGATTTAGGGATAAGACTGGGGTAAACATGGCCTCTGTTTGCATCTGGGATAAGACGGAGACTCGGAGATGAGGGATTACTCTAATGAGTAACAGAGTTAGATATTCGCTCTCTCAGCAGATCCGCTGGTCAGGTCAAGGAATTGGGTGAATCAAACCCTATCATTAATCCACCCCCCTTAATTTCTCTGCCCACAGAAACCACCGCCGGGAGCCTTCTCACCTAAGTGGCCTCTGCAAGGGCCGTTTCCATGCCAGGCGGGCATGGGGAAACCATAGAAAACCACTTAGCAAAAAATAACCGTTATATGATGCATCCAGTAGGGAAAATCGCTATACTATGCATGCATCGTTTAGCAATTGTTACCCCAGTCTTATCCCTAAACAATGGTGTTTTCCCATGTCTGTGTTTGCCCCAGTTAATTAACTTCCCCAAGAAAGATTCCCAATTAACCCGAGTAAACAGGTGATGTGATTTCTGTCAGATGACGGTTTTGCCACCGTTGCGCTTTTCCTCCTATATATGTTGAAGCTTTCCCTCAATAAACTACTGATCTGATCACGCTCCATATTGCCTCGTATCGTTTCTTGATCAGTCTCCTACGGGACCTCCGGCCCTCTGCGGCCCCGATTTCCTACAGTTTTCCCATTGAAAAATTGTTGTATGATTTTTTCCATAGGTTAAATTGTTATGCGGGACGCCATTCCCCCCCAAAACCTAACTGCTATGCGATTTCGTTGCTATATGTGGCGATTGTTGTATGAGGTTCCACTGTAAATGAATAAAATAAATAAATCCTGCTCCTTCCTTTTCCTTTTCTTACTCCTTCCTTTGCTCTCCAGGAATTATGACCCCCTCTCTCTTTCAATAATTAGTCTGCCGTTCCCTGGGTGGCTTAGTGGTTAAGGCGCTAGGCTTGGAGACTGGAAAGACAGGTTCGATTCCCGAGAGCTGCACGATGGGGGACATGAAAGGAGCCTCATTCGAGCATCCCCTGCAGAAATCCTTTCAACCCAGAGTAATCTCTGACATGAAAACGAACGAATAATTAGTCTCAAGCATTTTATGGGATTCTGGAACAGAGCGGAGGGATTCTCTGACACTCAGCTCTCAAACTCTCCATTTCAGCCCTGTCATCTGTGAAATGGCTGTGACACCAACCTACCTCCCATGAATCACTCACCATGCCACTGTTTAGTCATATACAGCTTTGGTGTACCATATATCTGTGATGGCGAACCTTGGCACTCCAGATTTTCTTGGATTTCAAATCCCAGAAGCCCCCGTGAATCCACATGAATGGGTTTGCTGCGATTCATCCTGCCCGCGCTGCCCTCGTCGCTCCTGGAAGCGGAGCGTTTTAATTCCGCTTCCAGGAGCGACAAAGGTGGCGCAGGCTGGATGAATCGCAGCAAACCCATTCGTGTGGATTCACGGGAGCTAGGGCTTCTGGGAATTGAAGTCCAAGAACATCTGAAGACTGAAGTGCCAAGGTTCGCCATCACGGCCATATATCTTAAATGAAAGTTTCCAGGCTCTGAATTATGTTTTGGAGGGGGACCTTTGCCTATATAACCCAATACTTTGCTTCGTTAAAGCCCCTGAGGTCTTGAATGACTGCATTTTTAGACTCGCACCCCACACCTGCTAACTAGTGTTCTCTAGGGGTGTGTGGGTACAATATGAGAGGTGGGATTTGCATCATCGTGCATCTAGCATGGCAGCATGTCTTGCAGCCGATGAGATTCAGGGCATTTTTAGTCTAGAAACGTAATCTTTTCCATCTGTACAGCAGATATTAAAAATATAAAATGACAAATAACGAAACAGGGAAGAGAGGCAGCAGGCAACGTAGCCAAGACAAAAAACCAATAGGCAGTAAAACCAGAATGCAAATGATGCTATCAGTTTTGTACTGAGCTACCGATAACAGAAAAAGCGACAGTCCCCAGGTGCAATGGAAACATGCAAAACTGCCAGGGTTGTTGCTTGTTATGGTGACAGACTATTACTGCTAGTTTCGGTAATGAAGGGTTTTAATTGCCTGTGTTGTTTTGCAGAGCACAGAAAATCGCAGGATGAGAATGCTCCCTTGGTAAGTTCCGCAAAACTAGGAGTGATACGAAGTCATGCTGCATGCATTGACTTTGTAGGTTTGGGGTCCCTTTCTCTAGCCATGGGGTGCTCAAACATTTTGGGCCGTGGGCCAGTCACATGGTTCAGAGGGCCGGTCACATGCTTCAGCAGGCTGGTCATGTGGTTCTTCCCACCGGAAGTGGAAGTAAAACACACTATGCAATCTGTTTTGCAATAGGATGAGATAGATTTTAGGCTGCTATTTTCTCTGCTTAAACCAAGGGTGCCCAAACTATGGCCCATGGGCTGGATCTGGTCCCAACTCTAATTCATCTGACCCACATCACCCTTGTCACTCCCGGAAGTGGAAGTAAAAAACGCCCGTGGGCACATTTGACTTGCGCTTCCGGGAGCGACGAGGACAGTGTGGGCCGGATGAATTGGTGTTGGGGGCCAGATCCAGCTCATGGGCCATAGTTTGGGCACCCCTCATCTAGCCACTTAGCTACACTGCTCCCCTTTGCTGGCCCTGGGGTGCGAGCACCCAGGGAGGAGATGGATGTGTTGAAGGCTGTGAACTCTAATGCCAGGAATTATGTTACTTTCAGTACCCTGATCTGGCTAGGATTTGGCATCATTCCATAGAGTTGAAAAATCCAAAACCCTAAAAGGGTCCCAAGGCTATTTTATTTTATTTATTACATTTATATCCTGCCCACCTGGGATATTCTCCCAGCTAAGCACTGGGAAGAAAGGTGTCTGACTTACAAGGGTATTGCTGCTACCACTCCCAAAAAACACCACAATTTCCTCACCCTCCAGGTTGTTGTTCAGTTGCACAGTCGAGTCCGACCCTTTGCAACCTCATGGACCACCGCACACCTTGCTCCTCTGTCATCTGCCATCCTCCGTAGCCCGTCCAGATCTGCGCCTACTATGTCAATGATGCCATCTAGCCATCTCCTCCTCTACCACCCCCTTCTCCTTTTGCCTTCAATCTTTCCCAGCATTAGGGCCTTCTCTAGTGAGTCCTCTCTTCTCATTTGGTGGCCAAAGGACTTGATCTTCAGTTTCAGTATTTGTCTTTCCAAGGAGCAGTCAGGGATGACCTCCTTCAGGATGTACTGATTTGATCTCCTTGCAGTCCAGAGGACTCTCAAAAGTCTCCTCCAGCATCACAGTTCAAAGGCATCTATTCTTCTGTGCTCAGCCTTCCTTAGGGTCCAGCTCTCACAGCCATATATTACTACTGGAAAGACCATTGCTTTAACTATGTGGACTTTTGTTGGCAGGGTGATGTCTCTACTTTTTATTATGCTGCCTAGGTTGACCATAGTTTTCTTTCTTTCTTTCTTTCTAAATTTGACAATTAAAATTAAATTAAATTAAACAATACCATTTAGGCTGGCTAACAAACACCACTAAAACAAAAAACAAACAAATAAAAAGCCAAAAATATTAAAATAACAATAGTCTAGAGGCAGGGTTTCTCAACCTTGGGTCTCTAGATGTTCTTGGACTTCAGTTCCTGGAAGCCCAAGTCAATGCACCTGCTGAACTTATGGGAATTCAAGTCC
Organism: Bradypodion pumilum; assembly: GCA_035047305.1. Lineage (NCBI taxonomy): Eukaryota > Metazoa > Chordata > Lepidosauria > Squamata > Chamaeleonidae > Bradypodion > Bradypodion pumilum. The sequence continues at coordinate 385,087,480 of JAWDJD010000003.1, forward strand.
AAGAACATCTGGAGACCCAAGGTTGAGAACCTATGGAAGCAGATGAAATAATTTCTGTGATGCCATTCCTTAAACTAGCTGAAATAATCATCTCCTCTCTTGATTTGTTGGAAGGAAGAAGAGGTCCCCTCCACCATGTCTGTGTTCACTGTGGATTATGGGGTTTTGGAATTCCATGCTGGAGGAAACCCAGGGAAAACTCCACCACCTCCTCCTCCGAAGAGGTCCCCTTCAGACCGGACTGAGTACGCCACCATACTCTTCTCCCAGGGGAAGCTGGTCACTGACGACGGTGGGAAGAGGACCCCAAAACTGGGGAAATTTGCTGGTGGGGCGCAAGCACATGGAAGGGGCCAAGGACATGAACCAAAATGATAAGAGCAATGCAATCTCTCTCCTCCTTTTGAGTTTCTTCTGGGTCAGCACTCATACCCGGGCAACAATAGGGCCCTTGCTTCATTTGTGAAACTAGACAAGGCTGGGCCTGGAGGCTGCCTGAGAAACTACATCCTACACACTTTCCACCTCGACACTGAGTTGCACACAGTTCTTCTGATCTTGGTATCCAGACATACCTGTCATAGTGTTGTGGTGGACTATTTAGAAATGGGATGGTGAACTTTGGCACTCCAGCTGTTCTTGGACTTCAATTCTCAGAAGCCAAAGTCCCTGTGAATCCATACAAATCCATACAAATCCATATGAAGACCTAATGGCCTTAAAGATGGGGAAGGGTCCATGTTCTACCTTCAAGTCCCTTTTGGGAAAGAAGCATTTCTCAGAATACTCCAATCAATATACCAATCGGTCCTGTTGGGTGGGGAATCCTTGGAAATCCTACTGAAAAAAGTAACTTCTCCTGGCCCTGCTCCATAGTCTGTACTGTATCCATGTGAATTGACATTTGTGAATGCTTGGGTGCTGAGGTAGGCTTGGAGCACCCTAGGTCTGGCCTTGTAGTCCTGGCAAAAGTTCACTAGAACGTGATCAAATGGAGAACTATGTATTGAAAAGCAGAGAAAAACATTATTTCTAAGGTTATATTGATTGCTGCTGGGCATTGTTTCATTGGGAGATTTTAATGTATTTTCCTATTGTTCCATGAGGATTTTAATGATGTTGCTTTACGGATCTGCTAACCTAAGTACTTAATTAACATGCTTCTATTAGTCACCTTGTAGGTAGGATGAATATTCTGTCAATAAATAAACAAACTGTTTAGTGCTTTTCTTCGGCTCTGAAAATTGTTTCAATGAGGAATGACACACAGGCATACTGAGAGGGTTCAGAACATAAGAACAACCTTGCTGGAACAGTCAGGCCACAGCCCATCCAGTCCAGCATTCTGTCTCTCACAGTGGCTCACCATTTGCTTCAGGGTATTCCCAAGTAGATGCCTTCACCTGCCTAGGATTCCCTGGAAATGGCATTGAGAGAGATCCTGCCTATCTCTCCAACCCCGAGGTTGTCCTTAAGTATCCATAATTATAGCCATTTGATACCCTTGTCCTCCATGAACTTGTCTAATACTTTCTTAAAGCTGTCAAGACTGACAGCTGTCACCACTTCTTCTGGCAGGGAGTTCCATAGACCAGGGATTCTCTGGGTGAAAAAGTACTTTCTCTTATTTGTATGAGAACTAGTACCCAAAAGTTTCATGGATTTCCCCCTAGTTCTAGTGTTGTGCGATAGGGAAAACAGTTTTTCCTTATCTACTTTGTCCACACCGTGCATGATTTTATAAACTTCAATCAGGTCACCTCTTAGACGTCGTCGTTCAAGAGTGAAGAGGCCCAACCGTTGCAGCCTCAGATGGTAAGGAAGGTGTTCCAGTCCCCTAATCCTTCTGGTTGCCCTCCTCTGTACTTTTTCCAGCTCCATAATATCCTTCTGGACGTATGGCGACCAGAACTGTACACAGTATTCCAGATGGGGCCTCACCATAGATTTATAAAGAGGCAAAATGACACTTGCTGACTTATTTTCTATACCCTTCCTAATGATCCCTAGCATTGAGTTTGCTTTTTTCACTGCTGAGGCACACTGGGTTGACACCTTCATTGAGTTGAGTCCACCAGGACACCAAGGTCCCTTTCCTGGTTTGTCGCAGAGAGTTCAGACCCCATCAGACCTGGCTGGCAGGTCAAGTGTGGGGTGCGGGTGGAAGGGTAACCACCATGGGGTGGTTGGTGTAGAGGAACTCTTCCCCATGGTGCCTTTTCGATCCTGCAGCCCTTGCTTTTTAGGGGGTGGGTAGTCTTAACTTTTTTTTTTACTGTTTTAACTGTTTTTAGGATTATTGTTGTATTTGTGAATATTGTCTGTAAACTCCTTGGGTTGCCCTGGGGTTACTTTTTATGTTGTTAGCCGCCCAGAGTCGGCCTTGTGTTGAGTGGGCGGGATATAAATTGAATAAATAAATAAAATAAATAAATAAATAAATCAGTTTATAAATGTAATTGGGGTTCTTTGCCCCAACATGCATCACTCTGCACTTACTAATGTTGAAACTCATTTGCCACTGTTTTGCCCACTCCCCCAGTGTCAAAGAGAGCCTCAACAGCTTCTGAGAAAACTATGGTTAGTATGTGTCTGCCAAACTAGATTTAAACCACATTTTGAAGCTGTTTGTTTAAGTCCTTGAGCATCCTAAGATGCCAACAGCAAATGCTAAATGTTCAGCATAAATATTATCCTCCAACCTCATTAGGTTGGATGAATTAAGTTACTTTCCCCTCTAACATTTCTGTTCAGGTCCTGGTTACTATTCAGAAGAGGTCTGGAAAAGGCCCCTTTCCCAGGTATGTTGTTCAGTCAACATCATTGTTGCCTTCATCTTCTTTCTCTTCTTCTGCCATATCCGATTCTGAATATTGGCTTTCATCAGCCACAAAGATTGTCCTGGGGACCATATAATGCAGTGGCTTTTCAAGATTCTTGCGCTGGCACTTGTAGCAGCCTCCACGGGCATTAATGTACCATAACGGGGTGGTTGGTTTAGTGGAAAACCTCCCCCTTCGGTACCTTCGGTCCCTGCACCCTTTTAAAGGGATGGGTGGTTTTTAATTAGTTTCAACTATGTCATTTTTATATATGACTAGCATAGTTTGCCCGGCGATGCCGGGCTGTTTTAAATTGTATTGTTGGTTTTTTTTAAAAGTAATGTAAAAAAGAGGTAAGTATGTTATTGTTTTCTTAAAAGTTTTAATTTATGTACAATTTTTTATGTTGCATTTTGTTAGGTAGCTTTTATTGTTTCGATACTGTATAGTAATATTAATTTTTAATTTTTAATTTTTCTAATGTTTTTTTAAATATATATTTTTAACAATTTTGTAAATGTAAGTTACATAATATGTTTTGTGTGTGCAAAAGATTAATTAAATATATAAACATTTTTAAGTCAACAATAATCATTTGTAAGTCAACATTTGTTGCTGTATAATCTTTAAATGATGTATAACTTTAACTATATAAATTTGTTATATAATATGGTTATTTTTGTTCAAAAGTTTAAAAATATAAACATTTTAAGTCTACAATAAACATTTTTAAGTCAACATTTGTTGTTGTATAAAGTTTAAATGATGTATTACTTCTGTTGGGTTGTTTTTCTGTTGTTTTCATATTCACACCTTGCAGAGACACACTTACTGGGCCACTGCTGTCTGGATGTAGCAGGTGAAACAGCATCTGATTATAGCTCTCCCTACCTGATCTCATGGGTGGACAAATATAGCCGCTGGCCATGAACACAAGATCTCCATAACTATTTTTTTTTTTGGGGGGGGGGTTGCTTATCTTCCTGTTTTTTTTAGGTTTTTTTAAAATTGACTTACCTTTAAATAGGTTTGATTTGTATCTGTGTTGTAATATGTTGAAATTTTGAATTCCTGAAAAAAGAATGAAATTAATTTATTAGTTATATTTGTGAATAAATGTAATGGTGTAAGGAATTTGTTTTAATTTTGCTTTTTTTAAAATGAATAATGTTAATTTTATTGAACTATAGAATTTATTCTTGTAACAGATAAAAAAATTTATGTTTTCAATTTTTTTAGATAAATATTACTTACTTTAAAAACTGTTATTTGTAGCTTGTTTTCTCCTGTTGATTTAATGGTGAAATATCTGTACAGTAGAGAAAATGCATTGCATTATTTTTCAAAACTAATTCATAAGTGTGATCTTAGGATTGTTTCACTTACCTCTTGATTGTTTCTGGGTAGCTTGTTGTTCTTGATTATTTTTAATTGTTATGAAATTATTTAGCATTAGCAGAGCTAACGGGATGTTGATATTCGTTGGTGGGTTCAACATAAACAGAAGTTGCCTTTGGATGATGAAATCAATTGGTATGAATGTTGATTGAATGCTATTTTTGTCTTGTTCTTGTTCATTGTTCCTGATGTCTTCTTCTTCTTTAGTTTCTTGAATTGTGCTGAGTTTTTGTTTCGTCATAGTTCTTTTAGTATTTGTATCTTTTTCTGGTATTTGTTTGTTATTGGTGTTTTCAATTATTTCTTGAATTTGTTTATTAAGGTTTTCAGAGATGTTGTCCTTATCATTTTTAAATGTTTGCTGTTGTATTATTTTTTTCTTACAATAGGGATTTGTTTGCATTTTAATTCTTGTATTTTATTGTTTGTTTTTTGAAATTGTGCATTGTGGTTCATTTATTATTGTTCTTTTATTTTGGTTTTCTACTTCTGAAATTTATTTCTTATTAATTTTTTCAATTATTTCTTGTAGTTGCTTATTTGTATTTTTAGATATGTTGTTATGTTTTTCATTTGTTATTTTTTCATTTGATTTTATTTCTTTTTCCATCACTGTTTGTAATTGTTGTTTTTTGTTTTGCATTTTAATTTCCATATTTTCTTGATTTTCTAAATTTTGTTCTGATTGTTGCATTTTGAGTATAGGTTGTTTCATTTTTTGTTCTGAATTTTCTATTTCTTGAAATATTACTGAAAATTCTTCAGTTTCAAGGATTGTGTATTCATTTACTTTTGTAAAATATTGTTTTTCAACATCGGAATTTGCTTGAAATTTATCCAGTTTTTGTGCTGTTGTTATGCTGTTATTTATTGTTTTATCCATTTCCGAATTTAACGTAGAGAGTGGTTGTGAAGTGGTATACTTTTTAAAAATGTTACCTTGTTTTGTGTATTCTCCTCCGATGCTAATTTGTTTATCATCAGTTATATTTTTCGGGTTCATTTCTCCTGGTTTCGTTTCATTGTTTTTGCCCATTATTCTGTATCCTTGTCTGCTTGGTGTTCTTTTTATTTTCTGCATTTTAGAATTTTAATTAGTTTGTATTGGAATGTTAGTATTATTATTATTAATAACTCTGGTTGATGTGTTTATCGTAACTTTCTAATTCTCCCCTCAGTGTTTCTCGATCTTTCTTCCCCTATTTATATTAGGTTGGTTTTTTTTAAGATACCGTTCTAGCGTGAGTTTGCTAGCGTTAGTTTTCCGCATTGTTTTTGTCTGTTTGTGTAGTAGTCATTGGCTCGCTGTTTGCACATTGGGTAGGTGTGGCTATAGTTTCATTTTCCCTTTTTCGTGGATTTACAGTGTGCACTTTGTTTACGGAAGAATATGCGCCTGAAGCTGGAAAGTGTGTTGTTTGACATTTTGGTATACGGGTGAATCTTCTATCAACGATTATGGGTGGAAACCTTGTGCGTTGTTGGTGTTTCGGTAAGCTTGAATGTTTGTTGCAATTAACTGTTGTGTTTCTGACTAATGTAATTACAACAACCTTAAAGAGCGAACTGGTATTTTTGTGTTGATTAGTTTTACATAACTATTTTACTTTCTTAGTATTTTTAGATTTAGCTTTTGTATCTTGACTCGTTATTATTGAGTGTTTTTGCTTAATGGATGGTTCTTTGTTTTCCTTAAAATTAACATGTTTGTGCTGATTACTTTTTAGATTACATGTTTTGCATATTATTTTGATTTTAATTTAATTTAAATTAAATTTAATTGTCAAATTTATAATCTGCCCACTCGGCCAAAGCCGACTCAGGGCGGTTCACAATGACAATTTCAAAACATGTTAAAAACTGTTAAAACTACCCACCCCCTAAAACAAGGGGTGCAGGATCCAAAGGCACCACGGCACTTGTTGATGAACAATATTTTTAGTTTGATTGTTTGTTGCAAGTATGTATAAATTATCTGCTGAAACCACTCTAGAACACGCAACATATAATTGTCCGTGAGAAAAACATGGTTTTGAAAGTTGAACTCCACAATGGTGCAGTGTTTGACCTTGCGATTTATTTATGGTAATTGCGAATGCTAGTTGTACAGGGAATTGTAGTCTTTTAAATAGTATTGTTTGATCAGTTGGAATCAATGGAATACGTGGAATGCAAACTGATTCCCCTGCTCCTTTTCCTGTAATAATTGTGGCTTCTATTACATTTGGCATAAGGTTTTTCACACACAGTCTAGTGCCATTACATAACTTTGGTGGGTTTAAATTTCTTAGTAAAATAATTGGTGCTCCTTCTTTCAGGAGTAGTTGGTGAGAAGGCATTCCTGGTAGTTCTAGGGAGTTTTAAAATTCAGTAGGGAAATTAACATAAGAACATAAGAACAGCCTTGCTGGAACGGGCCACAGCCCATCCAGTCCAGCATTCTGTCTCACACAGTGGCTCACCATTTCCTTCAGGGTATTCCCAAGCAGATGCCTTCACCTGCTTAGGATTCCCTGGAAATGATACTGAGAGATATCCTGCCTATCTCTCCAACCTGGAGGTTGTCCTTAAGTATCCATAATTATAGCCATTGATACTCTTGTCCTCCATGAACTTGTCTAATCCTTTCTTAAAGCTGTCAAGACTGACAGCTGTCACCACTTCTTCTGGCAGGGAGTTCCATAGACCAGTGATCCTCTGGGTGAAAAAGTACTTTCTCTTATTTGTTTGAGAACTAGTACCCAAATGTTTCATGGAGTGTCCCCTAGTTCTAGTGTTATGCGATAGGGAAAACAGTTTTTCCTTATCTACTTTGTCCACACCGTGCATGATTTTATAAACTTCAATCAGGTCACCTCTTAGACGTCGTCGTTCAAGAGTGAAGAGGCCCAACCGTTGCAGCCTCAGATGGTAAGGAAGGTGTTCCAGTCCCCTAATCATTCTGGTTGCCCTCCTCTGCACTTTTTCCAGTTCCATAATATCCTTCTGGAGGTATGGCGACCAGAACTGTACACAGTATTCCAGATGGGGCCTCACCATAGATTTATAAAGAGGCAAAATGACACTTGCTGACTTATTTTCTATACCCTTCCTAATGATCCCTAGCATTGAGTTTGCTTTTTTCACTGCTGAGGCACACTGGGTTGACACCTTCATTGAGTTCTCATCCACCAGGACACCAAGGTCCCTTTCCTGGTTTGTCGCAGAGAGTTCAGACCCCATCAGTTTATAAATGTAATTGGGGTTCTTTGCCCCAACATGCATCACTCTGCACTTACTAATGTTGAAACTCATTTGCCACTGTTTTGCCCACTCCCCCAGTGTCGAGAGATCCCTCTGAAGCTCCTCACAATCTCTCACAGTTTTCACTACCCTGTATAATTTAGTGTCGTCAGCAAATTTGGCTACCTTGCTTTTTATTCCTACCTCTAGATCATTTATGAAGAGGTTGAAAAGCAGGGGTCCCAGTACTGAACCTTGGGGGACCCCACTCTTTACTTCCCTCCACTTGGAGAAGTGTCCATTTAGTGCTACCCTCTGTTTCCTGTCCCTTAGCCAGTTGCTGATCCAGGACAAGACCTGTCCCTTTATTCCATGACTGGTAAGTTTATTCAAGAGCCTTTGGTGTGGGACCTTGTCAAAAACCTTCTGAAAGTCCAGATAAACAATGTCAACTGGATCCCCCTTATCCACATGCTTGTTGACACTCTCAAAAAATTCCAACAGATTAGTGAGGCATGATTTGCCCTTGCAAAAGCCATGTTGGCTCTCCTTTAGCAGTGCCTTCTCTTCTATGTGCCTATTAATTCTATCTTTTAGGATGGTTTCCATCACTTTACCTGGGACACATGTCAAACTGACAGGTCGGTAATTTCCTGGATCACCCCTGGATCCTTTTTTGAAAATTGGTGTTACATTCGCTACCTTCCAGTCATCAGGCACAAAGCCTGATTTGAGGGAAAGATTATATATTTTGGCTAGGAGATCAGCAATTTCATCTTTAAGTTCCCTGAGAACTCGTGGATGGATGCCATCTGGTCCTGGTGATTTGTTAGTATTTAGTTTAATAAGACATGCAAGGACCTCCTCCCTGGTTATTTCTATCTGGCTTAATTCTTCGGTTTCCCTCCCTACGAAGATAGGCTCTGTTTTGGGCATGTGGCCTCTGTCTTCTTCAGTGAATACTGAAGCAAAGAATTCATTGAGTCTCTCTGCAATCTCTGTTTCCTCTTTAATAACCCCTTGCCTTCCATTGTCATCTAATGGTCCAATGGCCTTCCTAGTTGGGTTCTTACTTCTAATGTACTTAAAGAAGTCTTTGTTATTTCTCTGAGTATTTTTAGCTATACGCTCCTCAAAGTCTTGCTTTGCTTTCCTGATTGTTGCCTTGCTTTTGTTCTGCCAGAATTTATGTTTCTGCCTGCTGTCCTCATTCGGACAAGCCTTCCATCTTCTAAATGAGCTTCTCTTGCTCTTGATCACTTCCCGAACAGCTCCTGTAAGCCACATCGGAGTCCTCTTGGACCTGGCAGTGCCCTTTTTCCTTTTGGGTATGCATTCCAATTGGGTCTCTGTTATTGTTTTTGTAAACAGCCTCCATGCCTCTTGGAGTGTTTGGACTCTCTCAACTTTCCCTTTCAGCTTCTTTTTTACTAGTTTCCTCAACTTTGGGAAATTTCCTTTTTGAAAATTTAAGGTCTCTGTGTTAGATTTTATCAGTGACTTGTGGTCTATGATCAAGTTAAACATAATTGAGTTGTGGTCACTGTTCCCTATTGGATCAGTCACATTAACATCTTGCACCAGATCCTGAGTATTACTCAGGATCAAGTCAAGGATTCTTGTACCTCTAGTTGGGTCTTCAACCATCTGTCCCAGGGAACAATCACTTAGCATATCTAGGAACTTTATCTCTTTATCATGTGCTGAACAACAGTTCACCCAGTCTATGTGAGGGTAATTGAAGTCCCCCATTATAACCAGGCTTCCCTTCTTGGATGCCTCCTTTACAACATTCTCCAACTGCCCGTCTCCCTCAGGAGTTTGGGTCGGAGGCCGATAGTATATGCCTACTGTTAGACCATCATTGTGGCCTGGTACTCTTACCCACAGAGCTTCTAATGGTGACTCCAAATCACCTAGATATTCCAATTCATACGATTTTATCACATCTTTGACATACAAGGCCACACCACCTCCCATTTGCCCCTTCCTATCCTTCCTGTACAGTTTGTAGCCTGGGATAACTGTATCCCATTGGTTATCATCTGTCCACCAGGTTTCAGTGATACCAATAATATCAATATTCTTATCTATTGCTAAGTATTCCAGCTCCCCTATTTTGTTCCGGAGACTTCTGGCATTTGTATACAAGCATTTATATATGCTTTTCTGACACAGTCTTTTATGTCCAGTTGCATTGTTAGACTGCCTCTTGCATCCTTCTGCTAGAATGCTAGTGACTAGCTCCTTGCTCTGCTCAGTAATTTTTGCATCCTCCTCACTACTCAAGTACGCACTTTCCCGAACCGGATGCTGCCCAGCTCCTGTCGGCTTTCCCCCAGTTATCAGTTTAAAAGCTGCTCTGCAGCCTTTTTGATGTTGAGTGCCAGCAATCTGGTCCCATCATGGTTCAAATGCAACCCATCCCTCCTGAACAGATTTGGCTTGTCCCAAAATGTTCTCCAATTCCTGACAAATCTGAAACCCTCCTCTCGACACCACCGCCTCATCCACGCATTGAGGCTCCTGAGCTCTGCCTGCCTGGTAGGTCCTGCGCGAGGGACAGGCAGCACTTCTGAAAATGCTACCTTGGAAGTCCGGGACTTCAATCTTCTTCCTAACAACCTGAATTTGGCTTCCAGGACAGACCGCTTGGCCTTCCCAACATCATTGGTACCAACGTGTACCATGACAACTGGCTCGTTCCCAGTTCTCTCTAACAATCTATCTAGATTTCTTGTGATGTCTGCAACTTTTGCACCTGGCAGGCAAGTCACCATACGGTTATCATGTGCATCACAAATCCATTTCTCTGTATTTCTAATTATTGAATCGCCTAGTACAAGGAGCCTCTCTCCTGCAATCTGTTCATCTACATGCACCTCATCAACCATATTAAGGGAGAGAACCTCAGTTTGTTCCTGTTGTTTATCTTCCTGGATCTCATCAAGTGTGATGAAGGAGAGATCATCAGGTGGAACCAGTTGTTCCTCTGTGTGTTCCTCATCAGGTGTGATGAGGGAAAGAGCCTCAAATTTATTCTGTAATTTCAGACTCTCAGAGTGATCCCCTACTCTTCTCCTCCTTTGAGTCACATTCCTCCAAACATCTCCCTCCTGAGTTAGTGAAGGGCCTTCTCCCTCAGAACTATGCCCTGTCTCTTCTTTGTCCAGCATAGTCTGCTCCGCTCTGTCCAAGAACAGCTCAAGTTCCTTAATTTATTGATGGTTAGATATGCGGGCCTCTAGCTGCTGGACCTTCTCTTCTAGTAGTGCAACCAGCTTGCACTTGCTGCAAGTGTAGTTCTCCATATGCTTTGGCAAGAACACAAACATGGCACAAGTATTGCAGGTAACTACAACTGTTCCCTCAGAATCCATTTTAACAAGTGCAGTATTCTGGGCCTCAAAAATGTACACGTTTACTACCTTTCTACCTAGTAAGACTATATTCTTCCTATGTTACTAGTGTGTAATCTTGCGCGCCGTTAGGCGCGCGGGCCTCTAAAGCAGCTCTACTCCAACTGCAAAAGATGCTCCAACAGCAGCATCTTTCTCTACCACTGTATCAATAGATTTGTATACAGTAGGTTGGTCTGGTAACATGTCAAGAATTTCCTGATTTATAATGTTAACATCCTTGTTCCTTGCTGCTAAGATAGCTCTTTCTTTAAGCCATTCATGATGTTGATAATTGTCATTAATGTTTGAGAATACTGAATTTATGAATTCAAATGCAGATGTTACCATGGTGCAGAAATAATATGGGAATTCAATGTTATTTTCTTCATTTTTTGGTACTTTTCCATTTCCTATTTGTAGAAGAAAGTTGGTAAAGAGTTGAGTGTTTGCATTTTGTCTTACTCTCATGTTTTCTGTTAAGGTAATGGTTTGAACATTTCCCCATAAATATGATTAGTTGATACACGCATTGATTTGATCTGCAGGTGTACATTTTGGTATTACTGGGAGTGTTTGTCTGAAATCTCCACAAAGAAGTAGTAGAAGTCCACCCATTTTTTTATGTTCTCTTATGTCTTTAAGTGTTATGTTTAAGGCTTCAATAGATTTTTTATGTGCCATTGTACATTCATCCCAGACAATAATTTCTGCTTCTGTTAGCACTTTTGCACACTCACTACCTTTTGTTATATTACATGTTGGGGTTTCCTGTTTAGCTATGTCGAGTGGTATTTGGAGAGCAGAATGAGCAGTTCTTCCTCCTTCTATTAATGTTGCTGCTATTCCTGATGATGCTATGGCTAATGCAACATTTCCTCGTGAACATATTTCTGCTAGAATTAAGTTTGTGAGGAAAGTTTTCTCCATTCCTCCAGATGCTTGTAGGAAAATTATTGCTCCATCTTCTGTTGTTAGTTGAGTAATTATTTTGTCATAGGCAGATTTCTGTTCATCATTAAGCAGTGGTTTGTTTTGATTTATGTATTCTTTTAATCTTTCAATGTCATAGTTTGTTTCCCTTATATAATCTGCATTTAAGACATCTCTTTGATTGCGTATTGGTGCTGGTAGGCCAAGATCTTCTAGTGTTTTATTAGTCATGAGTATGCATTTGTCTTCGATTTCAATGAATGCCATGTTGTATATGTCTGTTCCATACTCAATGTTTAATGTTGGATGTTCTTTTCTGGCTTTCATTAGCATATCTTCACTTAGTGGGTTTTTAAAAATTTCCCACAAATTTAGTGGGTTTGATAGACTACATGAAGTGAGTATTATTGCTAGTAAAGTTCTCATTTGGTGTGGCATAGAAATCATTGCTGCTTCTTGCAAAGTTGTTTCCCAACGTTGATCAGCTTCTAATAAACCCATTTGCTGACAAACCTCTCTGTATGTTTCCATCAGTTTTCCATCAACAGTTTTGAGTTCTTGAAAAGATGTTGGTCCAGGTATTGTGTGGAGCAGCATTCTCAGATAGAAACGTTCTGTATTATTTGGATGCACAGTGTATAATCTGCCTATTGCATCACTTTCATAAATGTCATGTTCAGGTACATAAGCGCCAGTTTTTCTGCAGCAGAATTGTTTCTTAGTTTTATTCCAAGTGTAATATTTTGCCACATCTTGATATAGTATGGTTTTTGCAAATTCATCTTTCTGGCATAGTTTAAAAAAGCAGTTAAAGTTGTTTCTTGAGGATTATCTGCAACAGTTGCTGCTGTTTCAGGAGTAAAATATACTCTTTGACCATTTTCAAGGTGTACACTTAGATGTAGTACTGTTGGATGTCTATCATGTATGTGGAAGCCTAGAATGCACCAAAAACCCTCATTAGTGCTAATGTACCTTCCACATTGATACTGTAAAATCTCATCGTTTTTGTTGCTGTTTCTAACATCATAAATGGCCATGTCACTGCCTTTATTTATATATTTACACACATACTTTATTGATTTAACACTATTACAATATTCAACATTAATGTGTGCTTTGAATATTTTTGATAGTAGAGGACAGTATGGTACTATCCAGCTGTTGTCTATTACTATTTCTCCTTGCGTTTTCATTTTTAATTTAGTTGTGTTCCCTCCATCCTCTAGAGAACATCGTCTGTAATGTGGGTATCCATCTTCTGAAGTTTGTGTTTCTTTCAGTAATGCTCTGGGGTATCTTTTGGTGCAGGTTTTTTCTTTCATGCATGGTGCTTGTGGGTTAATAAGACCGCAGGGTCCATGAATCATGTTTTTTTAAAAAAATTGCATGTAGTTCAATGTCTTCGTTTTCGTTGGGTATTTCAGCAGATATTATTTTATCAATTTCAGTGGGATGTATTTTGCTTTTTAGCCATATCAAGTTGTGTGAATGTGGCAGCCCACATTTCTGTCATTCAATCGTATACATCCAGCAATTACACTCATCAAATATAAGATTTTTTTTGTGATAAGATTAATTAATTGTGTTTGTTTTTGTCTAAACACTCTTGAAATTAAGTCATGTCTGTCGTTAGCTGTTTCATCATTTCTGAGGTAATTTTTTTATCTCAGGCCATTTTGGGTTACATGTAAATGTTATAAATAAGTCTGGTCTTCCATGTGGATAAATAGGTCATAGCATCCTGAGTATATTCATGCATATGCCTTTGGCTTCCAGTATATGTTGCTGGCAGGATGAGTAGTGTTCCAACGTTTGTTGGGTTTCCATCTTGTGCCACAGCATCCTTTAAATGTATGTATTGTTCTGCTCTGAGTGATTTTTGGTTTGTTCTAATGTAAAGTAGTATTTCACTCTCTATTTTTGCATACATATCCACAACGAACTGATTTAACATTTTTTGCAGTGGGTTATGTGGTTTTGTTCTTCATTTCTAACCATTAAAATGTAGGAGTAGTAGTCCATGGCTGAATTTTTTTTCTCAGTTTCCTTTCTTGTTTCTGGATCAGTATGTTTTAAATTAAAATGATATCCATCCTCACCATATGGGAAAAGTATGGGATACTGAAGAGCATCATAGGAGCGATGCGTTTCTGATATACGTTGCAGTTTTTTGTCATGTTGTTTAAGTATTATATCTCTGGGATGGAAAGTATCTCCAGAAATGAGTGCTGCAACTTCATTTGTTTCTGAAGCATTGTATCGCCGAATATGTTCTCCTGTTGGAGTTTTGTCTGCAGCTATGACAATTTGGTATTCATTGGTTGGCATGTTTTGCATTGCATTTTGGAAAGTGTGGATGAGATTATTGTGTTGATGTAACATTCTTTGTATTCTTAGTACAATATGTTGTTTTGTTCCTTCAATGTATGTACATTGTTGGGCTGTTTCTTTCTCCTCATCTCCCATGGAATAAATTTGCAGGAACTTTGGCTGTTCTTCTGGAAGTGGTAGTAGGGAACCAATATTGTGGTAAATCTGTCCTTGAATTGTGAATGTTGGATTGAATCCTTTGTGTTGCATAATGGCTGTGGCTCCAAATGAAGGAATTTGAAAACATGAGTTGTATTTTCGAATATTCTTTAAGAAATGTTTAGAATCTGTTGTTACTCCACTTGTATATTCTATCAGTTCTTGTGGTGGCATTTGCTGTTGAATTCTAATTTTACCTTCTTTACAACATAGTGATTGGGTTTCTGTTTTGAATTTTCTGGCTTGGCAGAATTGGCAAATTGTGTGTAGATTACCAATCTCTAATTTGGCATTTTCTGAATAATTAGTTTCTGGATCATAGGAGAAGGCAGCCATTTTTAATATTAATTTCTTAGCTTTACTTCTCTCTTTTCGTATTGCTCTTGTATTTTTTTTTGTTCAGTCGCACAGTTGACTCCGACCCTTTGCAACCCCATGGACCATTTTCCTCCAGGTGCCTCTGTCCTCCACCATCCCCCTCAGCACTCCCAGCTCTGTGCCCACTGTGTCTACAATACCATCTAGCCATCTCATCTTTGGCCTCCCCCTTCTTCTTTTGCCCTACACCTTTCCCAACATCAAGGCTTTCTCAAGTGAATCCTCCCTTCTCATTTGATGTCCAAAGTACTTTAGCTTTGTCTTTACTATTTGACCTTCGAATGAGCAGTCAGGGTTGATTTCTTCTAAGATTGACCTATTTGTTCTCCTCGCTGTCCAGGGGACTCTCAAAACCCTCCTCCAACACCACATTTCAAAGGCATCTATTCTTCTGCGTTCAGCCTTCCTAATTGTCCAGCTCTCACATCCATACGTTACCACTGGGAATACCATTGCTTTGACTATTCTAATTTTTGTTTGCAATGTGATGTCTCTGCTTTTCACTATGTTCCCCAGGTTTCTCATGGCTTGTCTCCCAAGATTCAGTCGCCTTTTTATTTCATGGCTACAATCCCCATCTGCAGTGATCTTTGATCCTAAGAAAGTAAAATCTGTCACTGCTTCTACTTCTTCCCCATCTATTTTCCAGGGACTGATGGGGCCTGTTGCCATTATCTTGGTTTTCTTGATATTGAGTCTCAAGCCAGCTTTTGCACTCTCCTCCTTCAATCCAATCAAAAGATTATTTAGGTCTTCCTCACTTTCTGCCATTAGGGTGGTATCGTCTGCATATCTCAGATTGTTGATGTTTCTCCCAGCGATTTTAATCCCATATTGTGATTCCTCCATCCCTGCATTGCGCATTATGTGCTCTGTGTATAAGTTGAATAAGCAGGGTAACAAAATGTAGCCTTGTCTTACTCCTTTTCCTATTCCAAGCCACTCTGTCATTCCGTGTTCTGTCCTAACTGTTGCTTCTTGTTTCATGTACAGATTTCTCAGGAGGCATATGAGGTGCTCTGGTATTCCCATCTCTTTAATTACTTGCCACATCTTGTTGTGGTCCACACAGTCAAATGCCTTAGTGTAGTCAATAAAACAAAAGTAAACTTGTTTCTGGTGTTCCTTTGTTTTCTCCATGATCCATCGTATGTTGGCAATGTGGTCTCTAGTCCCCCTGCCTCTTCTGAAACCAGCCTGCACCTCTGGTAATCCTCTCTCCACATGTTGCTGAAGTCTATCCTGTATTATCTTGAGCATCACCTTGCTGGCGTGTGGGATGAGTGCAATTGTTCGATAATTTGAACATTCTTTGGCAATGCCCTTTTTTGGGATTGGAACGTATACTGATCTTTTCCAATCTTGTGGCCACTGTTTTGTTTTCTAAATCTGCTGGCATATTGAATGCAGTAATTTGACGCCATCATCTTTTAGTGCTTTGAAAAATTCAACTGGGATACCATCATCTCCACTAGCTTTGTTGTTTGCAATGCTCTTTAGGGCCTTTATGACTTCGCTCTCCAGGATGTCTGGCTCAAGTTCAATTTCTTCATCATTGTGATTATCAGGAGTGTTGAGGTCCTTTTTGTAGAGTTCCTCTGTGTACTCTTGCCATATTTTCTTAACTTCTTCTGCATCAACTAGCTCCTTTCCGTCTTTGTCCCTTATCATGGTCATTTTTGCTTTAAATGTTCCCTTGATTTCCCCAATTTTTTTGAAAAGATCTCTGGTTCTGCCTCTTTTGTTGTTTTCCTCCATTTTTCTGCACTGTTCTTTTAGGTAGTTTTCCTTATCTCTCCTTGCTTTTTTTTTTTTTTGAAATTCTGTGTTCAAATGATTGTATTTTTTCCTTTTTCCTTTTACTTTTGCGTACCTTCTTTCCTCTGCTATTTCAAGAACCTCATCAGATAACCACTTTGCTTTCTTACGCCTCTCCTTTGGTATGGTTTTCTTTCCTGCTTTCTGCATGATGTCCCTCTTCTCTGTCCATAATTCTTCTGGCACTCTGTCTACCGAGTCTAAGCCATTAAATCTGTTCATCGCCTCCACCGTGTATTCTTTAGGGATGCTGTCTAGGTGATATCTGTCTGGTCTCCTTGTTTTCTCTATTTTCTTTAGTCTAAGCCTGAGGTTGTGATCTGAGCCACAGTCTGCTCCAGGTCTTTTTTTTGCTGAGTGTATGGAGGTTCTCCATCTTTGGCTGCAGAGTATGTAGTCAATCTGGTTTCGGTGTTGGCCATCTGGTGATGTCCATGTGTAAAGTCGCCTCTTGTGTTGCTGGAAGAGCGTGTTTGCTATGACCAGTGCGTTCTCTTGGCAGAACTCTATCAATCTTTGCCCTGCTTCATTCTGTGTTCCAAGACCAAACTTGCCTGTTATTCCCTCTACTTTTTGATTTCCTACTTTGGTATTCCAATCTCCTAATATAATTTGGATATCATTTCTTGGTGTCTGTTCTATGAATTGTTCTAGGTCCTCATAGAACTGGTCCACTGTGGCTTCATCTGCACCAGTGGTTGGTGAGTATATTTGGACCACAGTGATATTGAAAGGTTTGCCTTGAATTCTGACTGACATCATTCTGTCATTTTTAGGTTCTATCCCATTACTGCTTTTCTCACTCTTTTATTGACAATTATGGCTGCTCCATTTCTTCTAAGGTTTTCTTGCCCACAGTAGTAGATATGATGGTTTCCAGAGCACCCTTCCCTGTCCATTTTAGCTCACTGATGCCCAGGATGTTAATGCTTATTCTTTCCATCTCATTTTTTACCACTTCCAGTTTTCCTTGATTCATAGACCTCACATTCCATGTCCCTATGCAGTATTGTTTCTTGCAACATTGCATTTCCCCTCCCCCTTTCCTGTCCCTCCCCTTCCTCCACTCTGTTGTGCTAAGCATTCTGTATCATCTAAACTTCTCCTTTGTTTTGCCTTTTATTTTGGTCAGTAGGGTTCTCTTGGCAAGCTTTGTGGCATGATTTGAGCGGTGTGAATGTGGTTTCTACGCCATTTTTCTCCCAACATACATTTTTCCACAGTTTTAAAAGTTTAAAACATTTTAGACAACATATTATCATGCATATTATCACACTTTAAAACACAGTCTCTATGTCAGTTTCTATATTAAGTCAGTATAAAGTCTCTATGTGAGTTGCTATATTAAGTCTTCTACATTTTTGCATATCAGCTACTTATCCTTTGCATGGGACTCTGAGTCTCGCCCCCTGCTTTTCCTCCTCTGCCCTCTTCCCTTCTGCCAATTGGTCTTCTCCTTCGGTGCTCGGCAGGAGCCTGTAGGTGGTGGGTACCCCTGGCTGGAAGCCTCGCGGTGGCGGCAATGGCTGGCCTTTCCGCCACTTGGCCGGCTCTCCTCCTCCTCACCCCCCAGCTGGGGGTGGTTGTCCTGCGGCGGCGATGGCTGGCCTTTCCGCCGCTCGGCTGGCTCTCCTCCTCCTCACCCCCCGGCTGGGGGTGGTTGTCCGGTGGTGGCGATGGCTGTCCTTTCTGCCGTTCGGCCGGCTCTCCTCCTCCTCACCCCCGGCTGGGGGTGGTTGTCTGGCGGTGGCGATGGCTGGCCTTTCTGCCGTTCGGCCGTCTCTCCTCCTCCTCACCCCCGGCTGGGGGTGGTTGTCCGGCGGCAGTGATGGCTGGCCTTTCTGCCGCTCGGCCGGCTCTGTTCTAATCTCATATCATGTTTCTTTGTGGTTTTGTTTGCCCTTGATGTACTCTTAACATGGTCTCATGTTCCTGAGAAGATGTTTGTTCTGTCTTTTGTGCATATTTCTTTCTGCGTTTATTAAGTTTTTCTTCCTTTTCTTGTGTTGTTTCTTGAGTTTTTTCTATTTTTCTTTTCAATCTTTTGCTTGTTCTTTGTCCTATATTTACATGTTTTTTTGTGGCATTGTGATATATTGTCGTTATTACAGCTTGTTAATGGTTTATTACCTTGGTGAAAACGACATAATGCACTTTTCTGTATCTATAATTTATGTATAAAGTGTTTTTAAAAATGATTTATTTGTTTGGCATGAGATAACAATGCACGTTTCTGTAGTTATTGTTTATGTATAACGTTTTCTTTCCCTAATCTGTACTGTGGTCAAACGTTTTTGGTCAGAAATTTCTGTGTTAAGTCATTAGTTTCTTTCATGAGGCAATTATTTCTAGTGAAAAGAGTTTTACTATCAGAATTATAAATTTTCTTCATGTCATGCACCATATGCAATAGAATATGTTTGAGAAAATATTTTTTTTTACTATTCATGCATCAATACTTAATGAAGTCTGCTCCGTAATTGTCTTCAGGTGCTATTGTGCATAATTATGACGGTTATTTGTCCCCTAAACTGTGTGTGGTTTTCAATTTTGTTCAAGAGCTGTAAGATACAATTTTAATTTTTGTCCAATACATGTAGCAAATGCAGTAGAATAAGTTTGCAAAGGTTTTTCTTTTTTTAGTGTAAGTGCTCAAATAGTAAATGGAGAGTGCTCTGTAATTATCTTTAGGTGCAATTGTACATAACCGTGGCTTTTATTTCTACTCAAAACTGTCTGGGATTTGTGATGTGGCGCCTTTTATTGGATGTTTTTTCATGCTTTTCCCAACATTTGACGCGTTCGCACCGCTCAACTTAATTGGCTGCATTGCTGTAAACGCGTAGTATGCTGGGATTTGTAGTGCAATTTGTTCTGTGAGCATTCAGTTGGCGCCTTTGTTTCTATTTTTACTTTTTAATTATTTTACGTATACGTTGTGTATGTATTACGTGGGTTATTTTGCAGAAACGTAGTAGTTATTTTTCGTATTTTCATAGAGTGAAATGTTTAGAATGGTGTGGCAAGAATTTGAATTTTTTAAATGGTTTATTCTACGTTCTATGCGCTCGCGCCGTTCAGATAGATTGACTGACATGCTATAGGTGCATAGGACGCTGGGATATGAAGTTTAATTTGTGATGTTACCGTTTGTGCGTTGAAATTTTTTCTACCGCTTTATTTTGATTGGCCGTGGTGTGTCTCACAACGTTCTATTTGGTCACACTTCTCAACCTAATTGGCTGCGGCGCGGCACACAGGAAGTTGGGTAGTGAAGTTCTTTTTCTTTGTTTGCGTTCATGGGGCTCTTGCCCCACTGGCGCGTTTCTCAAACATTTAGTGACCTCCAGACCGGGTTCGGGCGAGTGCAGGAGGCTTGGTACGGGATAGTGTGGATGGGTGCGGGAGCCTTTGTCACATTCCAATGGTTAACGCTTGGATTTATAGGTATAGATTGTAAACCGCCCTGAGTCGTCCTCGGCCGAGTGGGGGGTGAAGAAATCTAACTAACTAACTAACAAACAAATAAATAATGTACAAAGTATTCATCCCAAATTTTTACAAGATATTTACAAAATATACTCTACGTGTTGGCTACCTCTTTTTGCATGCACATGACGCCCTCTCTCCCACTCAAGATGAACCTGTTTCAAGATAGCTGCTGTTCTCCAATTTTGCCCATGTATGCCACAATGGTTAAGACATTGAGCTTGGTGACTGGAAGGTGGGCAGGTCAACAGCCCGAGACCGGAGTGCTGCGTGACGGAGTGAGCTCCCATTGTTTGTCCCAGCTCCTGCCAATCCAGCAGTTTGAAAGGAAGAAATGGTAAGTAGATAAATAGGTACTATTTCATTGGGAAAGGTAACAACATTCCATGTGCTCTGGCATTTAGTCATGCCTGCCACATGACAATGGAAACATCTGCAGACACAGGCAGCTGTAAACAGAGATGAGCACCAGCCCCTGGAGTCAGACACGACTAGTTTTCGAGCAAGAGTGACCTTTACCTGATCTATTGCAACTTTTGGGACACCTTGTACATAACTGGACACCATGTGCTTGTGAGCAGAGATGCAATGGCAGTGCTCATCAGTTGGATTCCTCAAGCCATGAGTCATGACATGGTGTCTTTAAAAAAAAACACCATCCTAGATTCACTCTTTTGCCCTTCTCTATGTTGGAAGATCCAGAATCCAGGATAGAAAACACTCATTTGCAGATACAATGTTTTCTATGCATGGGACATGGGTGCTTTCAGTGCAGGTGCAAGGTTGCATACAGTTCAGCATAATCTCCCAGTGCTTTTTGTTGATCTGTTTACGCAAGCTGTTGAGTGTAGCCAAATTATTTTGCACTGGTGGAGTTCTAAAGCTAGCGCTGCTGCTGTTATGGCAGTGGGAAAATGCTGACTAGCTAGCTTGCTCTCTGAACTGTCAACTCTCTACCTCACGTCCACGCACCTCAAGCCCAGAGGTCTACGTGGGCAGCCGAGGGATTAGGCTGAGATCCTCGGGAACTCACCGCCGCTCGCCGTGCTACTGGTTGCTGTTCTACAGCCGAGGTCTCTGTGGTTGGAAGCGGTTGTTCTGTTAGACCACAGGATATGGGCCCCGGGTGCCTGTGATGGGGTAAGCTGCTTGCTCAGGAGACACAAGCTAGGGCCTGCCTGAGATATTTGGAAAGTTGCCTTTTGGAGCTGTAATGGCCAGAGTTTCCCTAACTAGACCGCAGTATTCCCTGGACGTCGCTTTATCTTAGCTCTATGCTCCAGCATTCCTTGTCTTCTTCTTTCATGTCTAGGTCAGACTTTAAACTGCCAAAACGAAGCCACTTCCTTGGCTTTGTCATTGCCCACACCCAAGTCCTCATCGGTGCATATTTCTGGTAGTCATTGGCAGGCCAGCACATGAGCTGGATCCTGTCTCTCTCCACATTCACACAGTGTGTTGCTGTCCACTGGCAGCCCCTGCTTGAGCCTGTTGGTCTTGCATTGAGGGGCTCCGACCCTCAGCCTATTCAGGGTCCTCCAAGTGACGTAGGGGGGTTGAGTTCCCCAGCTGTATTGCTTGTCCAATGAGCTCCTTCCTCCATCTTCTATTTTGGTTTTGCTCTTGTACACCCTCAAGAGTATTTGTTCTTCCCACAAAGCTCTTCCCAGATGTGAGTTGGTGGACTTGAGGCGCATATCCATTCAAAGGATGTCAAGGATCATTCCATTGCTTGGTTCTCTTGGCATCCATTGCTACTTCTCTCCTGATCTTAGGTGGAGTGAGACCAAAAAGAGGGTATATTTTCTCAACTGGTGTAAGTTTGAGGCATCTTGTCACTATGCACATTGTTTCATTAAACATTTCCTTGTGGAAGTACTTCTAACCTGCCAATATGTTTGGGCCCTCCAGAGACTAGCCAGTCATGCAGAGCCTACCAATACTGGCCATAAAGGATGGATGCATTGAAGACGATGCATCTAATGCAGGGTTCTCAATTCTCAGCTTGCCACACGATGCTAACGTGACAGTAGGGAAAGGTGGCAGGGAAAAGTCACAAGATGGAATTGCCAACCTAAGGAGTTCCTTGTTTAGCTTTTCCCTTCTGGTGCCTAATTTGCCTCATAGTCTTTCCTTCCTGGCCATTCCCCCCCCCACCCCCAGTAGCTTAAAAGCCAGAAATAAACCCGGCTGGTGCAAGAAGAATGCTGGTGCAACATGCAGTGACAAGAATAAAGCAAACGATGAGGTCTCAAGAAATCTCAGTTCAAATCCCACACGGGGCAGTGACAACAAGATACCCGCTTCTTCGATATTTTGCACACATTGGTGAGAGCCAATCTGTGGAATGGATGCTCAAACTGTTCACCTTCTACAAGTGTGTAGTTATGAATCACTTATGCTCAGTGGCGTGGGCTCCATTTTTTTTACTACCTACTCTGTGGGCGTGGCATGGTGGGCATGGCCAGGGGAAAAGCCCTGCATTGCACCCAAATTAGGACTACAGTACTTTATTTCAAAACTTGTATGGGTGTTGTGTTGTGTATTGAATGTAATTGTAACCACATGAATGAGCGAATGTAACAATCTGTAACCACATGAATGAGCGAATGTAACAATCTGTATCTTGCAATAGAAACAATGTAACAAACCACATGAGAACGCGAGCTAGTGACCACTAGGGGGAAATAGCGAGCGTTCAGCTCACATGGTACACATTCCTCAAATACCTTCAGCTGCGCGGGAAAGATTCCTGCCCTCACCTCACCTGGACAAGAAGGGCGTGACTAAGGATGACGTCATACGGACAGTAGCCAATGTGCTATCGAGGAACCACATTCAAATGTATAGCCACTGGATAAAAGGAGTTGTTTGTCCGCCATTACCTCATGTTCATGCTGTACTCCATGCAATAAAGATGTATTAGGCTAGTTTACAGCTGCTTCCATTGTCTTGATTCCCAAACACTAAATTGGCGACGAAGGGATATGGCTTCGCACAGGGACAAGACACTTCCACAGCAACCGGTTTTCGACGTAAGCCAGCCCGAACGATGGGACTGGTTTGAGATGCATTTCAGGAATATGGTAGCGGTTGCTGGCATCACAGACGCTGGGGAGGAGAGGGGCCTTCTCATCACGATGCTCGGCTATCATGCAGTGCAAACGCTGATGGACCTGGTGGCACCAAGAAAAGTGGAGCAGGTTTCCATAGTTGACCTGCTGACTGCACTGAGAAGCCATTTCAAGCCCAAGGTGTCCTTCTTCTCGGCCAGAGCAGCATTCGCGAGGAGGGACCAAAAGCCGGGTGAGTCCGTGACTGAATACATGGCGGCCCTCCGTTTGGCGGCAACCCCGTGTGAATGGCGGGAGAACTTAGATATGGCCCTTAGAGACTGGCTGCTTTGCGGAATGCGAGATGGGGACACCCAAAAGTAGCTCATAACCCGCGGCCACGACCTAACCTTCCAAGAGGTTCTGCAAGAGGTGCACACGGCTGAATCCACAAGGGCCAGGTTCAAGCTCCTCAAAGCGAAGCCACCACCATTTGAGGTGGCTGCATCCGCAGTCCAGGCGACCTGGAGGGTGCCCCCTGCCCCACGCTCGCCCACATCTTCAGAGGCCTCCGCCAACGCAGGCTCCAGCGAAGATGAGGGTGTCTGGAAAATCGAAAAGGACCAGGGCGAGAAGAAGGAAAAGGGAGGCCGGCATTGTGATGGCTGCGGAGCGTCCCACGACCAGAGCAAGTGCCCATTCCAAAAGGCTGAGTGCCACAACTGCGGATGAAGGGGCCACATCGCCAGGGTGTGCAGACGACGGCAAGACAAGAGCAAGGGCACAGCGGAGCGTTCCACGAGGAGACGGGATGGCGTCGGCAGAGTCTACGATGGTGACGACGGCCCAGAGGGGTACCACGTGTACCGCAGAGCATACGCGGGAGACGACCTGGCTGTTCACAGCGTGCCCTTAGGGCACCAACGTTATTATGTTGAGGTACTGTTGCAGGGGATCCCAGTTAGGATGGAAATAGACTCGGGGTCTGCCTACTCCATTATTTCCCATAGAGAGTTTTTGCGCATTCCCCCCAAGGTACGGCCCAGACTCAAGGAACTGAGGTCAAACTTAAGGGATGTACAGGGAAAGGGAATCCCAGTGCTGGGAGTGGGGGAGTTTGAGATACAGTACAAGGGACTCAGAAGGAAACTTCCCCTAGTGGTTTTAAAGTAGGAGGGTTGCAACCTCCTGGGAACACAGTGGTTCAAACCCCTGGAGATCTTCATAGGAAGCGTCCACGCCATCGGGGTGGATGAAATTCAGGCAGTGTGCAACGCACACCCCGAGGTATTCAAGAAGGGGCTCGGGAAGTACAAAGGGCCCCCAGTTTCATTCGACCTAGACCTGGAGGTCCGCCCAATTAGGCTCAAGCCACGACGGGTTCCGTTCGCCCTGAAGGACAAAATAGAGGTGAAACTGGACAAATTGGTGGGTCAGGGGATCTTAGTGCCTGTGGACTCTGCAGAGTGGGAGACTCCTATCGTTACAGCGCTAAAAGCAAATGGGGAGGTGCGGATTTGCGCTGATTACAAATGTACAATCAGCAAGGCAATCCGCCCTAATGCTTATCTGGTGCCAGTAGTTAGCCATCTGCTAGCTACTTTACATGGGGGAAGGTGTTTCACCAAATTGGATCTGGTGCAGGCGTACCAGCAGCTAACAGTAACCCCAGCTACAGCTGCTGCGCAAACCATTGTAACTCACAAGGGGGCATTTAAGGTGACGCGCCTACAGTTCGGCGTGAACTCGGCACCGGGAATATTTCAGTCACTTGTGGAACGTCTGTTAAAGGGGCTACAGGGTGTTTTACCAAAGTTTGATGACATTTTAATATCTGGGGGGAGCGAATCAGAACTGGCCCAGAGATTAGATAAGGTCCTTACAGTGTTCGAATCCGCGGGGCTGAGACTGCGGAGAGACAAATGTGTGTTCCTTGCAAAGAAAATAGAGTTCCTGGGGTTTTGCATAACCCCTGATGGAGTGAAACCCGCTGAGTCCAAAGTCTCGGCCATCCAAAACGCCCCTCGCCCCACCGCGAAACCTGAGCTGCAATCCTTCCTGTGGCTGTTGAATTTCTACCATTCCTTCCTGCCCAGGAAAGGGTCAATTGCAGAGCCCCTACATTGGCTGCTTAAGAAGGACGTGGTTTGGCTGTGAGGGGAGAGCCAAGAGCGGGCTTTCAGGGAACTCAAGCAGCTCCTCTCCTCAGAAGCCATCCAGACCCATTTCGACCCAAAGAAGCTGGTAGTCTTAGTCTGCGACGCCTCACCAGTGGGGGTGGGGGTGGTCCTTTGCCACGTGTTAGAGAGCAGGCGAGAAGCCCCGGTTGCCTTCTATTCAAGATCATTGTCTAAGGCAGAATGCAACTATGCCCAAATGGATAAAGAGGCCCTTGCAATAGTAGTGGGCATAAAGAAGTTCCATGATTTTTTGTATGGTCGTCCATTCACCATTGTAACCGACCACAAGCCACTGTTGGGCATTTTCACCTCAGATAAGCCCACTCCGCAGATCCTCTCCCCAAGGATGCTTCGGTGGGCCATCTTCCTCAATGCGTACAGGGGTTCATTAGTGTACCGCCCCAGAAAAGACATAAGCCATGCTGACGCACTTTCAAGGTCTCCTCTTCCCCAGCTGGGAGACCCGAAATGCGAAATAGGGCAGGACAGCCAAGTTCTCCTTATAGAAGCCCTAGATGTGCCCCCCCCATACTTCCCATGGAAATCGCTGCAGCCACAGCGAAGGATAAAACACTAGCTCTTGTCAGATCTTGGGTACAGAAGGGGTGGCCCACAGCTCCCCCCACAGATGAGTTTGCTGCGTTTTTCAGGAAGAGGGTTGAGTTGTCCACAGAAAGGGGGTGTCTCCTGTGGGGGGAGAGGGTGATCATCCCAGAATCATTAAGGGCAAGGGTACTCAAGCTTCTACACGTCAGCCACCCGGGGATCATGCGCTCTAAAGCGCTGGCCCGAAGCTACTTCTGGTGGCCACAGTTGGATGAGGATATAGAGCACATGGTGAACACCTGCGAAAGTTGCCAGAGCTCTCACCCTGAGGAGTCCCGACTTCCACACAGAGAATGGGACACAGCCAGGGGACCATGGTCTCGCCTCCACATAGACTTTGCAGGTCCGTTCAGGGGTTCTTTTTTTCTACTGGTAGTAGACGCATACTCTAAGTGGTTGGAGGTTATTCCGCTGCACAGCACCTCATCAGCCACAACCATAAAACAGCTGCGCAAGTTGATAAGTACCTTTGGGATACCTGACATCATTGTGAGCGATAATGCTAGCACTTTCACGTCCGCAGAATTCTAAGCGTTCTTGGAATCAAACATCATTCGGCACATAACCTCAGCCCCTTTTCACCCCGCAACAAACGGCCAGGTGGAACGCCTGGTGCGAACCATGAAAGAGAGGTTGTAGCACATGGGCCCGGGGGATCTGGACCTGCAGCTCTGACAGTTTTTGTTAGCATATAGGGTGACGCCATTGGCGTCGGGATTTTCCCCTGCTGAACTCCTCATGAAAAGGAAATTGCATTCGTTGTTAACCAGGTTGGATCCCACCAGGGTGGAGGATAGGGGAAGAAACATTGAGCTCAGGTCCACAAAAAACTTCGAGATAGGTGAACCTGTGCACTGTAGGAATTACGCAGCTGCAGGGCCAGGGAGTAGTCATTAACCAAACGGGACCAGTTTCATACTGTGTCGAGACCAACATGGGTCTCCTCTGGAGAAGGCACACCGACCAACTAAGGCACCAAGTGATTGGGGGGACAGAGATGCCCAGCAGCAGAACTCAACATTAGGGTCCTCCTCCACCCGCTTATCCCAAGGGGGAGAAAACGAGGGGCAACAGTCCAAAACAGGGAGGGGAAGAAGAGGAGACTCAAATCCGTATCCTTTTGATACACCAGTTCTCCCCAGCGCCATGAAAGATAGGAATGAGTTTGTCTCTGTTGCCCCTGAGTTAGATTTTGAGTTACCAAACGGGGGTGGGGGTGGGGTGTTCCGGAGTGTTCCCCCACCCATCCAAGCGAAGAGTGGGGTTTTTCTTTAGTCCCTAGTGCCCCTGGTTTGCCCACATCCGCATCAGAATCCAACCCTTCTCCTCCTGCCCAGCACATAACTGCAGACCCGCAGCAAGTCACTAACAAGTCATCCTCTCCAATTACAGGACAAGAGCCAGGAGGATACAGACGAGGGGGCATGGCTGAGTCAAGCATAACGGCCACATGCCCAAAATGCACATGCGGAAAACCACTTTGGTTAGGGGACTTTGTCCCATTTTAGAGGGGAGGGATGTTGTGTATTGAATGTAATTGTAACCACACGAACGAGCGAATGTAACAATCTGTAACCACATGAATGAGCGAATATAACAATCTGTATCTTGCAATAGAAACAATATAACAAACCACATGAGAATGAGAGCTAGTGACCACTAGGGGGAAATAGCGAGCGTTCAGCTCACATGGTACACATTACTCAAATACCTTCAGCTGCGCGGGAAAGATTCTCGCCCTCACCTCACCTGGACAAGAAGGGCGTGACTATATATGACGTCATACCTACAGTAGCCAATGCGCTATCGAGGAACCACATTCAAATGTATAGCCACTGGATAAAAGGAGCTGTTTGTCCGCCATTACCACATGTTCGTGCTGTACTCCATGCAATAAAGATGAGTTAGGCTAGTTTACAGCTGCTTCCATTGTCTTCATTCCCAAACACTAAACGTTGCCAGCCAGAATTTCTGCTACTGTACTGGTTCTGGCAAACTGGTGCGTAGTCATGTGATAGGCATGACCAAATGCTGGAGTGCACAGAACGCTGTTACCTTTCCCACCAAATCGATACCTATTTATTTACCTGCAATTTCTTGCTTTTGAACCGCTAGGTTGAGTTGTCCTATGTATTTCTACAGAGGCACTTAAGCCGGGAGAGACCTCCTCCTTATGTGTTGAGGTTCCTCTCTGTGCTCCTTCTGGTGCCTGTTCTGCTACCCAGCAGGAAGGATGTGATGGTGAGGATTGTGTTCCTCCATGCCAGAAAAACATGGGTGCCCTTTCCCTGGGGGACAGGCGGCTCTTCCCACCTTTGGCTGATGTCTAGGTAGATTTGGGGAGCTCAGATCTACACCCATCATCTCTTGTTGCTCTCTTTCTTCCTAAAACGCTGCCCAGAAAGAAAGAAAGAAGAGAAGAGAAGAGACCTGGGTCTGGGGAGGGGAGTTTTCAAACAGTGAGCAAGCTGCAAACAAGGCTGATTTCTGTCACCCTCTGTCTTCTGATACCTAATTCAGAAGTGAATTAACCTGAGGAAACCTGACTTCTTGGTTATAACTTTACAGTGGAAACATTTGCCTTTCTCCTACTGTATAGTTGCATCCTTAGTCAAGTCTTGGCTGAGTTCTAGAGCTGCGTATAACCTTACACAAATATCTCAGTGTTGGGAACAGAAAGGTTTCCCTTCTCAAAGAGTAGGCATCAACCAGTCCAAATTACAAGGAAAGTTTTGATGAACCATAAGGAGCAGTTTCCTGATGGTGGGACCAATTTCACCATTGATCCTACCTGTTGAAAAGGTGGTTTTGTTGGAGGCATTTGAGAGGAGGTTGGTGGCCATTTGTGCCACTGATGGAGTTTCGATTTCCAACCTCTGTAATCCTCTCAGAATCCTTTTTTTAAAAAAATGAACTGCAAGCACCATATTTCTTTGTTTTAAATTAATTTTTATTTAAAATTTAAAAGAAACAAAGAAAACTACATTCATCAACACACTTCATTTCATCCTTTGTTTTCTTTATTATTGAATATATTATTATATATTCAATAAACGTTCACCCTAGGCCCCTTCAATATGGGGTACCTCAGGGCTCGGTGCTCTCTCTTCTCTCTCCTCTCCTATTTAACATCTACATGAAGCCGTTGGGGTGAGATCATCTGTTCCCACAGGGTGAGGTATCATCAGTATGCTCATGATACTCAGTTGTACATCTCGGCCCGTGGTGATCCAAGCGATGCTGTGAAAGTCCTATCCAGGTGTCTGGAGGCTTTATATTTGTTGTGTATGGAGTTCCGTACCTTTAAGAATGTAACTGTGAATGATTACAATGTAACTCATTGAAGAACAACTGACATGATACGCGGTTCAGCTGCCTCTAGAGGATATCAGAGGCAGCTGCAAGCGCTCAGATCACATGGTATAAAACAACCAACCATAGGCTCCTGCGGGAAAGATTCCCGCCATAGGTAAATCCTTGTAAGGTATACCGTACGTCTCAATGATGTCACAAATACCTCAGCCAATGGTTAACTGTGTAGCTAAATTCAAATGTACTGTGCCAATATAAGGAGCTGCGTCTCCACCATTACCTCATGTTCAGATTGCTTACCATGCAATAAAGATGTGTTTGGCTTTGTAATGCTGCCTGTTGTGTATCAATCTGCAAACATCAAATTGTCGATGATGATGGGATAACTACATCTCACAGCATCAGGCTACCTCCGTTCGACGTGAAGGACCCAGAACAATGGGAGCTGTATGAGTGCCAGTTTAGGCACGCGATGACCACCGAGCACATCGAAGAAGAGGAACAAATGTGCTCGTGCCTGCTAGCCCAGATTGGCCTCCCCATGCTGCGGCTACTAATTCACATGATGGCACCCTGGAAGGTCGAGACGGTTCCGCTCAAACAGATCCTGGCGGCCCTGCGAGGACAGTGTCCATATTCCCAGCAAGAGTTGCATTCCACAGGAGGGACCAGCAGCTGGGCAAGTCTGTGGCGGACTATGCGGCAGCCCTCAGGTCGGCTGCAGCCCCGTGCTGGTGGGAGAACTTGGAGATATCCCTGACTGTTATGCCACTCCGAGTACTAGGCGGGACTGTGTTTTAAGATACTCCTCTTCATTTCCAAGTTTTGGGTTTGGGCGACCCCCTGCCCCTACGGGTACAAGACGGAGTTTTAAGTTACAATCTTCCCTCCCAGGTTCCCGTTCTGAATTGGAGCAGTGTTCCTGACACACAGCTAATGAGTCTTGTTTTCCCATTGCAGGGCGAGAATCTGCGGAGCTCAGACACCCTAATCCCCCTGAGCTCGACCAGCCTGCCACACGGCCCAAATGAACATGCGGTACACCACAATGGTTAAGGGACTTCGTCCCATCCTAGGGAGGAGGGATGTTGTGTATGGAGTTCCGTACCTTTTTTTCATAATATTTTTTTATTAATTTTAAAAAAATTATGAAAACATACAAAATGTTTAAAAGAAATACATAAACATAATACAAAAACATATAAAACAAATTATTACATTAAATTGCTTAAACTCCACTATAATAGTATTGTAAACAATACCTAATCTAGAACCTTATATTTATCATATATTTTGCAAAGTATATTGCATACCTTATTTCATTATTTTTATTTATATTTTTAATTATATGTTTAAAATTCCAAAAATTTATAAGGTTCAACTTATTATATTACAAAATAACAACACCCAGTGATATATACATGCCATGAAGATCAATATTCTAATTTAATCCTTCCAGAAACTCATATATTGAGGTACTGGTTTATCTCCTTTACCGCATATTAAAACATATTTCACAAATGGTCTCCATATTTCCCAAAATTTGTTTTCTTTCAAAATACCTTTCTTCACATTCAATTCACATGTCAATTTATAATTCAAAGCAATTTCCCACATTTCCTTATACCATTCATCTATTTTCAACATTAAATCGCTTTTCCATTTTCTTGCTATACATAATCTTGGGGCAGTTAACATTATAGATAACAATTCTTTATTATTTGTATTCATGTTTATATTATCCAATTCTGTCAGTAAGGCGATACTTGAGTCCAGCTTAAAATTAATTCTAAAAATATCAGATATTTCTTTCTCAATTAATTTCCAAAAAGCATTTATCACTTTACAGCTCCACCACATATGCTCAGATGTTCCAAGATTGCTTTTACATCTCCAACAGTTCTTCGTTTTGCTATTATCAATTTGAAATAATTTAACTGGAGTCAAGTACCACCTCCATAATATTTTATAATTATGTTCTTTTAATCTAATTGAAAGATTCTTCATAATTCTTCTCTTCCATTTATTTTTCCATTGAAGTTCAGAAATTTTTATATTCAAATCCTCCTCCAATAATTTTCTCAAAACGTTTTGTGAATTTTCATTCTTATTTAGGATTTTATATATTTTGCTTACTAGCCCTTTTATCCCCATTTCTCCTTTTCTTATTTTACAAATCATCTCTTCAAATTCTGTTTTATCCCTCTGTAAGCTAAGTTCATCTTTGTATTTCTTCTCCCATTTATTTACCAAAATTACCTGTAACCAATTTAGTTTCATTTGTTTAAACATTTCAGCTCTCAGTTCTAAATCATCAGACATTTTTATCCAATCTTTCAACAGAAATACATCATTCCTCAACATTATATTCTTTATTCTTTTGTCTATATTTACAGGAAACATCTTTATGTCTTCCATATCCATTATCGGAGATACCCTGGCTCAAATTTCTCTTTAATATTTTTCCAAACTTCTAATATTGCTTTTGTCAATTGATTATTCGTCTTTATCTTTATTTCTTTATCCAAAAAAATTGCATTGCCATTTCTTTGTAATTCTTTCATCTCTATCTCATCCCAAATAACTTCAGACTTTGCTATGATCTTAACAATATTTTTTAATTGAAAGGCTCTATAATAATATTTAATATTTGGAAGACCTAAACCATCTTCTTTTTGTGATACATACCATAAGCTTTTTGTGATTCTTGGTCTTTTCCCTCCATTACAAAAAGTATTTAATATACTCTGAAAACCCTTTAGATCTTTTCCCCTTAATTGCATTGGGAGAATATAAAACGAAAAATTTATTGGAGTTCTGTACCTTTAAGAATGTAACTGTGAATGATTACAATGTAACTCAATGTAGAACAGCTGACATGATACACGGTTCAGCTGCCTCTAGAGGATATCAGAGGCAGCTGCAAGCACTCGGATCACATGGTATAAAACAACCAACCATAGGCTCCTGCGGGAAAGATTCCCGCCATAGGTAAATCCTTGTAAGGTATACCGTACGTCTTAATGACGTCACGAATAACTCAGCCAATGGTTAACCGTGTAGCTAAATTCAAATGTACTGTGCCAATATAAGGAGCTGCGTCTCTGCCATTACCTCATGTTCAGATTGCATACCATGCAATAAATATGTTTTTGGCTTTGTAATGCTGCCTGTTGTGTATCAATCTGCAAACATCAAAATATTCCAATATTCCTATAGATGATGCTAGAAGAGTGTGTTCTGATGCATTGTTGACCCGGCAGGATTCGAATGCACCACATCGTTTTTTAATGGCCTTGCTGGATCTATGCCTTGAAAAGAATTATTTTCATTTTGAGGAAGATTTTTTCCTTCAGGTCAAAGGCATTGCCATGGGCAGTCTTCTGGCGCCATCTGTAGCCAACTTAAATATGACAGAATTTGAGACCAAAACGATACTCAATTCAATTATCAATCCATTGTTTCAACATATTTTATTGTACAAAAGGTTCATAGATGATTTGTTTTTTTATTGTTGATGATTTTGAAATTTGCACACCCTTGATTTCTTGGCTAGGTGAATTTAATTCCAATCTTACTTTCACTCATTCAGCCAATAAGCATTCTTTACCTTTTCTGGATCTTCTAGTGTTTATTGATTCCATGGGCAAAATCAATACCAGATTATACAGAACACCTACAGATCGGAATGCATATTTGAATTATCGTTCCTTTCATCCTGTCCACTTACGCAATAACATCCCTTTCAGTCTGATGTCTCGTGCTAAGAGGAATTCTTCGTCTGACAAAGATTTCAGAACAGCTGCAGAGGACATTGACAAAAGACTAACCGACAGGTGTTACCCCAAGAATATTATTTATGATGCTTTCAAAAAAGTGGCAGGCATATCCAGAAAAAGACTGTTTTCTAATCTTAACCTATAAAACCAAGCATTAACCGTTGGAACTGGCTATAGGCTGCTATGCGTCGCCCTACTGACCCACACCCACCCTTCGTATGCACGGCCGAATTCCCTACGCAGGTCAACGAAGGATTT
This sequence comes from Bradypodion pumilum, assembly GCA_035047305.1. Classification (NCBI taxonomy): domain Eukaryota; kingdom Metazoa; phylum Chordata; class Lepidosauria; order Squamata; family Chamaeleonidae; genus Bradypodion; species Bradypodion pumilum. Next base: position 385,120,658 of record JAWDJD010000003.1, read on the forward strand.
AAAAATCCGGCACGGGGGCCTCAGCCCCACAAACGGCAAGAAAGGGAAAGAACTTCACGTCCCAACAGTCATTGCGCCGCGGCGCGCCAGAGCCAATCAGGCTGAGAGGCTCACGCACGCCGCAGCGTTCGGACACGCGCCGCAGCCAATCAAACGAAAAGCATGTTAAAAAAACGCAGCACAAACACAAAGCACGAACCCATAACTACAAGCCCCAGTGTCCTGCGTGCCATGAGCGCGCAGAACGCTGAGGCAGCCTGCGCGCGAAAACAAAACTTAAAGAAAGCCGGCTCCGCCGCCATTCATCCCCACGGGCGAGCCAGCATGGCCCGTGGGGGAAGAAAATGAAACAAACCCGCCGCCCCTGCTCTTCCGTTCGAAGGGACTGCCACCGCACCAAAAATAAAAACAATCCACCCACCACCCCTCCCCCGCAACTGCCCTTCTTCCCAACGGGAAAACAAGCATGGCCCGTGGAAACAAAAGGCACCCTCCCCGCAACAACGCTCCCTTCCCAAGGGCCATCCAGCATGGCCCATGGGATCAAAAGGCACCCCCCACCGCAAGTGCCCTTCCTAACCACGGGCAAACAAGCATGGCCAATGGGAAGAAAAGGCACCCCCGCTGCAAGTAGCCTACCTTCCCATGGGCCACCAAGCATGGTCCGTGAGAACAAAAGGCACCCCCCTTAAAAAAGGACACACCAAAAATCAAATCAAAACCATTCAAAAAAAGAAATCTAACCTTTAAAAAATAAACACAAACAAAGACAGGAAAAACATACAACAAAAAACAACAGCCCCCCCCCAACAAAATTCATATCCCAGCATCCTTTTCACTTAAATATCGGAGATCACAACTTACCAACACAGGTCCAGCCACGCCGAGAAACAGAATTGAAATGGCAAAAGAACAGGAAGAATACACAGGACAGGACAAACATTACGCAACAGCACCACCAAGTGGCCACAGGAAAAATGACACTCAATGAATTCGAATTACACTTACACATTTTAAAAAAAATCTTATCCAAAGTACACCTATCACCAAAAAAAAAAATGACAAATTATTTTTAAAAATGCAATTATTGGGAAAAAATATATATCAACCTTTCCACTTTTAAAAATCCAAATTTATTTATAACAGTTTAAAAAACTACCTATGTATAAAAAAACAATATTTTTTAAAAATAACATAACTCATTTAAACACACATACAACAAAAATCATCCAAAACCATTTCTCATATTTTTTTAAAAAACAAAGCCCCCAAAAAAGCCCAGCAACGCCGGGCAACCCTTGCTAGTATCTCTAAAAAACCACAGGATAATAGAATTTTCTGGTCCATGGAATATTCACCATTGGCAATGAACATTAAGCAATCCATTTTATGCCATTGGCATCTCCTAGAAGGCATCAAGGGCTGTGAATTACATGTAAGAATTGGGTTTCGACGCACTAAGACCATTGGCAATATGATTTCCAGGAGTGACTGCCTAATCAGATCAATCTCCATGGATCTTCTTACAGGTCATTATAGATGCCAACATTGCAATTTTTGTAAACACACTTGGGATGCCAAATAATTTTTTTCCCCTCAATTGGGCTTCTATAGGAAACTCAATAACTTTTCTAATTGTGGCACTGCCAGCGGCATTTACTTGATAATTTGTCCGTGTGATAAAATGTATGTGGGTCAGACCAGTCAACCAGTCCGCACATGTGTGGCGGAACACAAATCACGCATCCGGAACCAGATCACCACAGCACCTTTGGTTGCACATTTCCTTACCATGAACCATTCTCATGAAGAATTAAGGTTTATAGTTGCAGAGGTAGTCAAACCACAACGTTATGCTACCACTAACTTAGAAAAGACTCTTCTGAAAAGGGAAGCCTTTTATGTACATGTACTAAAATCTTTGGCACCAAGAGGATTGAATCAGGATACTGACCTTTCATGTTTTCTTTGAATGAAGGATTCAATAACTTGGGTTTGGAATGCATACAGAATCACCATTGTTATAATGTAACTTTAAGGGACTAATTTTGAGTTTCCAGGGACATTGTCCTTTTATTACTACTTGCAACACCTGTGCATAAAAACACCTGTGTATCTAATCTATTGATTGAGCAGGGAGGGTTAAAATAGATTGCTCTTACTAATTTTGGTAACGTCTAATGGCACTGAGAGAGTTAAGCGTGCGAGGCCATGACGCGATAGGGTAAACTAACTTCATTCTAGCTTAGTTCAATTCGAATTTATTTACAATGGGCACCTTTGATAGTTAAACAAGGGATTTTTATAATTAGTTGTTATGAAAACTTGCATTATGCTTGACTTATTAAGTATCAAATGTTAAATTTTTTTAATGTTTATTGTAGATATGTAAAAATCTTCCTGACGAAGAATCTCGAAAACCGTATATCGAAACGGGTTCGAAGCTTACAAGGAAGTTATATTTCATGAAGGATACCGTTTTTGTCAAGTTTACTGTTTTGCAGTTAGTCAAGCTGGAAGTTTACAATGAAGTTATACTTATGCAAGATACAGTCTTTGTCAAGAATATCTTACAACTAGGAAGTCAAGCTGAGTGAAACAAAGAGTCTTTTTCAGAACAAGTTACACAGTCTTCACAATACAGCAGCTCAGCAGAGCCAAACCTATGGAGCGATATGCTAATTTAGAGCTTTAGACGCTTACAGTCTTCTGTTTCGCTTACATTTGAAAAACAGCTTTTCATTTTTTTTAAAAAAAACTATTGAATTGTAGAAGTTATTTCAAACAAGTCACAATTGAATTATAGAACATACAAGAATTTGATTCACCAGTGAGAACTTTTGTTTCATGATGACTTTATATAACAGTTTCATGATTATCATTTCTACTCTGATATATATATAAAAATATTTTGTTTCTTAGACTTTTATATTGGCCCTAATTGTGTTAATTTTTGTTTGTTCCTTTCAACCGTTAGCCCCAACTTTTGCATACTGGATGAATTAGCGTCAGGGGCCAGATCCAGTCCATAGGCCATAGTTTGGGCACCCCTCATTTAAGCAGTGAAAATGGCAGCTTAAAATCAATCTCATTCTGTTGCAAGACAAATTGCAAGGTGCGTTTTACTTCCGCTTCCCGTGGGAGGAACCATGTGACTGGCCTGCAGCCCCAAAAGTTTGGGCACCCCTGCTTTAAACATAGACTGACATGGCTATCATTTCAAAACCATCTCTGGTGAAAAGGCAAGTGTTGGCACAGTGGTCTCTGCTTCCACAATCACGCAGGCAGGAAAGACTCAACATTCGAGCCAGAGCACAAAAGACTCCCAGGCAATCATGAGAAGGAAATGTAATTTAAAAAAAGGTTACAAGTTACAACAACTATTTCTGTCTTTCGGTTTCATTCACTGACAGCTACTCCATCCCCACCCCTGAGTTTGTTTAGAGACGGAAGAGTTGAAAATCAAATAGAAACAAGAAGGGGACTCAACCGAAAGAAAGCACTCAACATACCTGCAAGGTGATCGATCTGCGACTGTTCTTGCAAGTTGCCAAACAGCAGTTCAGAAAGCAGCAATGTCTCCGGTTCTTGACAATACGTTGATGTGGGAGGAAAAATTTAGGAAGAAGATGGCTGAGGACAAATCGGGGGACCAATGGACATTGACCATGGAAAACAATCCCTCACAATTTGGAGGGTACCAATTCAAGCTGAAACGTCTATTTGCCAGGTGAGGTCTAGCCTGAAGTCAACCTGTGGGTGTGGAGTAGTGGGTAGAGGGGTGGGCTTGGACGCTGGACAGTTTTTCTGGTTGGCATTGGTTAAACCATTCCTGAAGTATCTGACCTAGCTTGAACACCTTCTTAAAGTCATCATAAACTAGAAGTAAAGGACTGAGGTGGAAGATTGGCAGGTCAGCAGTTTGAGACCCAAGTGCTGCATGATGGAGTGAGCTTCCACCTCTGTACCAGGCAACCTAACAGTTCGAAAGCAAGAAATTGCATGTAGATAAACAGGCACCACTTAGGTGGAAAGGTAAATAGCAGTCCTTGCACTCTAGTGTCTAGGCATGGAAACGTCTGCAGAGTCAGACACAGACAACACTGGCTCTTTGGCTATAAACAAAGATGAGCACTGAGCTCTAGAGTCGGATAGGACTGGCTTTTGAGCAAGAGTGACCTTTACCTTTAGCTAAACTAGAAGTGTTTTGATGGGATATAACCCAAGGAATGGGAATGACCCTATAGGTGTGATGATAAAGAACACAGTTTCTCACCACGAGCTTCATAACAGGATGACGTTGCTCTTTTCTTTTTAAAAATAATAATTCAATAACAACATTATTTTAAATTTAATGTAATTCAATATTATTATTTGCACTGCCGCCCCCTTGCCGGAGCGACTCCGGGCGACTAACAATAAAATGCATAAAACACACACACACAACCCCCCCCCACAATAAATAACATTTAAAATACGCACAACATTGGGAAGCCCCACCCTCCCCGTCCCTAAAAAGAGGGGGATCTAATTAACCAACCAACAGACAGGGATCACCCTACCATCGGTGCCCCACACTTGCCCTGAAAGCCAGGTTTTAAGATCTTTCCTAAAGAGCAGCAATTATGACCAAAAAAGAGAAGAAAAACATATACAGCATTTACCCAACATTAATATCTATGTGCTTCCTCTACTCATGGGACTTATGAATGTTAGTACAGTATATAATTATTTTCTGTGTTCTTCCATTGCTGCACTTACACCCCTTCACCTCCAAAAAGATAATATATCTTGTTCTGGTTTTATTTTTTTTCACTAGCACATGAGCCAATAGTTCTTTTCATATATCTCTAAAATCATTTTCTTTCACAAATCCCCCTTTTAAGTTTAATTTCACATGTTAATTTATTGTTGACACTCCATACCTCTTTAATATACCACTCATCAAGGGGATGTTCTTATCAGAAGCTTGAGAAACAGATACCTATATATTCAGCAGAGACTGGAAAAGTTCCTTTTCTCAAGATTGTATGTTAGTAGAGTTGTCCATGGTGACTAACCAAGGTTGACTTAACGCAACATAAGAACAAAAGGGAAGGGCTGGATTTGAACCAGAGCTTCCTAACAGTCAGATTAATTAATCCTGTTCCAAAGCATTTTGCTGCCTGTGACAGCAGCCGTTCTGTGTTCTTTCAGGCGCCACTTCTAAAATTTCTTGCTACCCCAGCCCAGATGTCATTCCTGCATGCAGGATCGATCTCATGATGTGTTATGTCACATAGAACACATGGCTCGAATCTTATATTCACATGAGTGGCTCTACTAGGGTCTTGTTTTTACATGTTGCTCAAAGTGCCTTCTTTGTGGGCGATTGTAATATCTTGCAGAGTCCTTGTGCCCATTTTGGATTTTCAGGCCCCCCATAAATAAACTGCCTTATTTTCTCCCAGCAGCTTCCAGTGTTCAAACTGTCGACGTTCCTGGAAATCAGCGCAGGTGGTCATCCTCTTTCACATGACTTTGAGTTGTGCCACAGGCAAGGTGAAAATGTGTGTGTTCAGACAGAAGTGTAATAAGTGTGGAAACAAGTATGAGGAACCTTCTTTCCGTCATGACACTGTAGAGTTCATCCTCCAAACTCTGGTCCAGAAGATCCTTGAAAAATGCTACCGAGAATGCAGAAAAATCCCAATTCCACCTCCTCCTGAAGAAGACATTCCAGAAGGTCCCCATAAAATTGAGGACTGTGAAGCATGTGAACATGGGTTTTGCATGCGGAGAGGAACAGCCCCTTCTTTGGATCAGTCTTTCCAGTGGCAGAGAGACTTCCTGGGACCATCTCCCCTCCCACTCCCTAGTAACCAGGAGGAAAACTGGGAGGAAATGGTTTGTTGTCTTATTGTGGTGGTCGTGGTTAGTGTCTCCTTACTTCTTGCTTCCTTCGGGTTTGAGTAGGAGACAACACCTTTGACAATCTGTTGTTTTGTGATCATTGAAAAGTAGCTTGATTTCACTTTTCAGGACTTGCTCAAGTACAGTCGCCTTCTTCTTCTTCTTCTTCTTCTTCTGGTGTTGAGGAAGAACGACAGCGTCTAAGAGGTGACCTGATTGAAGTTTATAAACTCATGCACGGTGTGGACAAAGTAGATAAGGGAAAACTGTTTTCCCTATCGCATAACACTAGAACTAGGGGGCACTCCATGAAACTTTTGGGTACTAGTTCTCAAACAAATAAGAGAAAGTACTTTTTCACCCAGAGGATTACTGGTCTATGGAACTCCCTGCCAGAAGAAGTGGTGACAGCTGTCAGTCTTGACAGCTTTAAGAAAGGATTAGACAAGTTCATGGAGGACAAGGGGATCAATGGCTATAATTATGGATACTTAAGGACAACCTCCGGGTTGGAGAGATAGGCAGGATGTTTCTCAATGCCATGTCCAGGGAATCCTAAGCAGGTGAAGGCATCTCCTTGGGAATAATACCCTGAAGCACATGGTGAGCCACTGTGTGAGACAGAAGGCTGGACTGGATGAACTGTGGCCTGTTCCAGCAAGGCTGTTCTTATGTTCTTAAGATCCACTGGCATTAAGATTGGTTCTATTCCAATTCTTTCCCTTATAATCTCATTCAACTACAATGGCTGGTGAAAGTATGCGTTGGGCCTATAAGCAAAACAAATGGCAGAATAAATAATAAATAGAGCTTTGTTCCCAGTATTCCTACTTATTTTTTATTACTGTTGATTTGTTGATTCTTGGATGGATTGTAACATACAACATTTTCATTTGCAACTCAGTTTCTCTATGACATATGTATGTATATGTGTGAATCTCATGAACACATATAATAAAGCATTGGAGAACTAATACAGCTTTCCCCAGTTGGCATGCCCCGCCGCGAAGGTCAATATTCATAACAAAGGGCTGAAAAGCTCTACTGTTTGAAGAGTTCAAGGAAAGCTATGGCAGTTTAGGGGTAAAGGAAGGAAATCCCTCACCTAGCAGACTTGGGTAAAACCTGGGAGAGCAGGTATGGTGGATAAACCTGGTCACAAAGGAGAAGCAAGGCAGGGCTTTTTGAAAGGGTGGGAACAGAAACAAAGGAAATCGTTGCCAAAGCGGCCAGTCCAGTCTCTTTCTTGCTCTTAAGAAAACCGAGTTAGGCTGGCATTGCTCACACTGGTAGAGGGTGAAAATAAGCCACTTTACCCCCATCCTCTGCTGTAAACACCCAGTAGCCTTCTTTAATTAAGCAAATCCTGTGCCAAAAGAGAGATGGGGAAACTGAATATGGATTTTTGGAGGGAGACTTTTGAGATCCGGATCAATCAGGTGAAACCAAGCGATGTTTGGAGGCTGACAATGGATCGCAGCCTCCACATCCAACCACCATCTGGATGGAAGATGTCATTGCAGGAACATGCCCATGCAAGGTAATACAATATGCTGCTTGTATTTGATGATACGGTCAATTTTTTCCTGGTTCTTATTATGTTTTTATGCAGAATGTTAGCCTGCCTTGAGCACCGCCTAGTAATGGAAACCTGGGGTAAATATGTAACATAATGGCAATAAAAACAAGTTGCTTACAGAATGTCATTGACTTTGTAATTATTCATTTTGCAATTCATAATGTGCCACAATTTTCAGTACAGGTTGTGAGATGGCATTCCCATCATAGCTGTCAAGTATCCCTTATTGGCCGGGAAAACCCCTTATTTTACCCTCTTTCCCGCCATCATCCCTTATTAATTAGACTGCAATGCCCTATTGCTGCCATTGGAGGGCAGCACAGGATAAACACAGCTGTCAAATATCCTGTATTTGCTGGGAAATTTCCCTTATTTCCAAATCCAAAACTTGACAGGTATGATTCCCATTGATTCAAAACATTTGATTCAAAACACCCTCTCAGAGATGAGGACCATTAAGTATGAAATAAATATGGAAGAAAGTGCCTCTCAGCCTGTCTTGGCAGACATTCAAGTGAATTTCAGTGTTAATTGGAAAGGTCTAGAATGGGTGGTTTGGTGTATAAAAAAGGGAGCAGAAAATCGGATTACATGGCTCACCCTGTCTCTTATTCAGCTGATGTCCTTCAATGCCTGGAAGAAGGCACTCTGTGTATACCTCAGAACTACACAGACTCTAGACTCAGATATGTGTATCAGGTAATTTAGTTTAGCTTTATGTTGTGTATTGAGGCACATTTGCAAGCTGCGTGGGCAGCGCCTTGCAAGAGGAAAATGGAGCTAAATTAGGAGCTAAATTAGGAGCTAAAGTTGGCGCCAAAAACCCCGTTCAGGGCGCACTCATTAGGTTAATCCAAGCCCTATGATTGGTTACAGTTTTGGATCCTGTTCCTCATTGGTTAATTACATATATAGCCTGTTATGATTGGTTAGTTATGGTTGTCCGACGGGTCACTACTTTGTAGTAAGGAGCCACCGCCAGGGAGACACTATGGAAGCCCCATAGGTAAACAAGGGTAGGGCCGGTCCGGATCTATACTACCCATTCCGCACAGGTAGCCAGCAACGTGCTAAGCCTGGGTCTCCTCCACTATGCTACCACTCCTTTGCCTCCTACACGGCAGATTCCAGAGGGATTGATTTCATGGGATTGTATAGCCATCTCTGTGTCTGGAACACCTTGTGAGCATATCCTACAAGACGGTTGAATAAAGCTTGTTGCTGTTCTGTTCATTGTTGCCTGGACTATTGCTTATAAGGACCGGACATAACACTTTATTATTTGATGTGGCCCCTTGAATTTGTCTGGTGACCACATGGGTTGTGGATTTCTGTCTCAGTGACAAAAGACCAACCAACAAGGTACTTTGAACATTAATGAAACAGAGTCATGCACTCTTCTGGATACTAACCCAAACAGAAGTGCCTAACTGTGACGGCCTTTTCACTTCGTTTTTCCTTCTCTCTTTCCATTAGTTTTGAATGTTCTTGGTGCTTCCATGCCTGGACCTCGCATCAAGTGGTACTCTTATTCCACATGCACTGGGAGCCCCATAGGAGACAAGGATCCATTAAGATGAAGTTCTTCCGGCAACAATGCCACAGTTGCGGGTCCAAAAAGTACGAGGAGCCCCAGTTTTCCAATGAGTCTCTGGTCAGTATCTTGGAGCGCTTGGTCTTTGCCATAAGGAAGAAGTGCTACCAAGAGCAAGTGGATGACATGCATCTTCTTGAGGTCATATCACACACTGGTGTTCCACACCTGCGTGAGAACTGTGAAGCCTGCATACTGGGAATACACAAATACTATGAAGGACATCAAGGAGCAAGGAAGTCCAAGAAAACTGCCATATGGGAAGTCCAGAGCCCAAGGTTCCCACAAGACAAGAAACTCGTAGGAATGGAGGAATCACCATTCCCAGCACCAGGATCAAGCGGCTTTTCTCAGTGTTGCTGCATTTGCTTTATACTCATTATAATTGCAATTATCATCTTCATTGCCCATTGGAACTTGAGTAGTAGGTAGAACCGATGATGAGATAGGATGCAAATTTCTGAATGCAGTCATACCTCTTGGTTTGCTTTGAATCCAGGAGTCTTGTTTCCTAAATGTTAAATTAAACATTTGAAGGCTCTTTTATATTTCCTTCCATTATAGTGCAGTCAGTCAGTCAGTCAGTAAATCTCTGGTGGAAAATCTTTCTTCTTCTTTTTTGTCTTCTTCTTGCTTGCTTTTGACTATGTTTCCTGTTTTAGAATAATAACTAGCAGAGGACCCGGTGTTGCCTGGGGTGACCCAACCCAGCCTGAGGAGAGACCCAGGCCTGGTGCCCCCCTGCCCCCATCCCACGTCACTTGCTGCCAGGCCCAGCCTCCCTCATTGCTTGCCCCCCACGTGCTGCCGGGCCCAGGGCCACCCCGCATCGCCTGCCCCCATGCTGCCATGCCCAGCCCCCGTGTCGCCGGCTGCCCCCACTTGCTGCTGGGCCCAGCCCCCCGTGTTGCTTGCCGCCCCCCACATGATACCAGGCTCAGCCCCCCCATGTGTCGCCTGCCCCCCACGTGCTGCCAGGCCAAGCCCCCCCCCCGCATCATCTGCGCATGCACCACAGCCTGGAAAGCCGGGGAGGGTTAGGTGCATGTGCAGACTGTTGCACAGGTGCAGTCGCCCCCCCTGGACATTTCTGTCTGCTGCCCCTCCCCTTCACGTCCGCTTTTTGGGGTGACAAACCCTGAAACAAGCTGCCGCTTCCCATTGCCAGCCACCCCAGACGTTTACAGTAGGTGTGTGCGCAGTTTCCAGCATGCTGGGTGTCGTGGTGTCGTGGTGTATGAGTAACATACACCACGACACTTTGATTTTATATATATATAGATAATCTCAGTCCTGCAGCTGCCATTATTGTTTTTTACTGTTTTGTATTTTCAGATGATGATGATACATACATACATACATACATACATACATACATACATACATACATACATACATACATACATACATACATACATACATACATACATACATACATACATACATACATACATACATACATACATACATACATACATACATACCAACCAGTGAGATGTAATGGACAGAGTGATGGACTAGTCCTCAGCAGACCTTGGTGGTTCGAATCCATGCTCTGTCATGGGGGAATAGAACTCCTTAAATATTTCAAATGTTTGAAATGGTAGCCGTTTTAGTCTGTGCAAGTACATCAGAAAGTAGATAAAAAACATTGTGGCACCTTAAAGACTAACTGCTGCTGTACAGTATTTTAATGTTCGCTTTCATGGATCAAGACCACATTGTCTTTGTATCTTGGGTGGGCATCTGATTTAGAGCCAGTGTTTCCTGCCTGCTGCAAATCTGCGCATGGGGTGCGTCTGGCAGCACAACCCAGCCTCGTTGGCTCATCTAGCCCTGTTGGGGTTTTAATTCAGGGGTTATGATCTTTTCATGTATATTTTAATCATTTTACTGTTTTAATAGTTGCTTTTATGTATAAGATGGTTTTAACTACTGTGAGCGGTCTTGGGTCGCCAAGGCGAGAAAGGCAGCCTATAAGTCCAGGAAATAAATAAATAAATAAAATTCCCCAAACTGGTATGTGTCCCTGCAGTCCTTCCGTGACAAAGGAGGTCACACACAATATCCACACCCACAGATTATGAGTAGTTTAGACCAGGGGTGGCCAACCTTGGCGCTGCAGTTGTTCTTGGACTTCAATTCCCAGAAGCTCAGATCAGCACACCTGGGAATTGAAGTTCCAGAACACCTCCTGAAGCACTAAGGTTGGCCATCCCTGATTTATGCAGACCTTCTCTTGGACCCCAAAGCCTCTCTGTGATCTCAGAGGTCAAGGTCACCCTGTAGTCTGTGACTCTAGGGGTCAGTGCTCATCTTTATTTACAGCCAAAGAGCCAGCACTGCCTGTGACTGAAAATATTTCCATGGTCATGGGGCAGGCAGGACTAGACACCAGAGCACACAGAATGCTGCTACCTTTCTTGCCGTAGCAATACATATTAATCTACTTGCAATTTCTTGCTTTCAAACTGCTAGGTTGGCAGGAATGGGAAAGATGACAGGCGTTCAATCCATCGTTCAGCACTCGTGTCTTGAACTGCCGACGTGCCAACCTTTTGGTGTCTTAACCACTAAGCCACTGCAGCCCCTATGGTCCCAGAGGAGACTCACAAACTGCAGTTCCCACTATATATATCTGGTGTGCCTCGTATTATGACTGGTGTCCATTTTCTAGACTCTGCTGCTGCAGAAGAACTTGGGTGTAGCTTGCCAGCGAGAGTGTTGTCCGGAGCCCTGTTTCTTTGGCAAACTGACCCCCTGGAAGCTCTCTCCTCTGGACTGGATGGGTTGTGCCCTGTCCCAGTAAGGCTGTTCTTATGTTCTTATGTTCAGTTTCATTTCTGGAGCTTTGAGCCTTCACTCTTTTCATATGTGAGGGCAAAGAGTGGAGTTGCTGCAGTTTCCTGATCCGAAGGCAGTGGGTTGGAAACTGCAACCGTTCAGCCCCCAAACCTGAAAACTGGTCTGGTAAAATATCCAAATCACCTTTATGATTAAAGATATCAGGTTGCAAAGATATCAGGTGCAGAACCGGGACATGGAGTTTTGGAGAGAGGTTTTGGAGAGGCTACTCTAACAGGTAAAGCCGGGAGATGCCTGGAAGCTAAAAATGGATCAGAATCTTGAATGCCACCAAGTGCCGTCCAGGTGGTGGAAGCGATCTTTGCAGGAACATGTCTATACAAGGTAATAACTAAACTAAGGTCAAGGTCAAGGCCTCCTGTAACAGAACAAGATATACCCTGTTCTTTAGTCTCTTTTAAAATGGCAATATCAAGTCGGGGGAGAGAGAAGATATGTAAGCATCCTTGTCTCATGGTTTAGAAGAAATGAAACTTATTGTGTGATTGACATGTCTTGCTGTAAGATCATTGGTCCAAAAGTGGACCCTGTGGGAGGAGATATAACCCAGAGATGCACGTGCACACACAAGCCGACACAGATACATTCTCTGGAATGATGGGCTTTCAAGCTGCCAAAATGTAGATGCTTGAGAGAAAGGGGCAGGGGGGTGGGTGGGTGGGTGGGTGGGGGGCTATGGGCTATCCCTTAGAAAGCCAGTATGGTTCATTTATTTGCTTTGAAATGCTTCCTGTTCTTTTGATGGACTGTGTCCTGAATCTTGCTATGCTTTCAATATATTTCTAAAATATCTGAAGAGACTTGGAGTGATTACTTGGGACACGTTACCTGAATCTTCACTAGTTTCATGTGCACCCTTTGCTCACTGCCTAGATTTTGGTCAGGAGTGGCTGGGCACAATGATAGGAAAGCTCTGAACTGCTGGGACTGATCTGGGCCAGGGAAGCAGGATCAGGCACAATCCCATCGCCAGGAGGCCAGAGGACTACCGAGTCCTACCTGGGAGTAAGTGGATTGTTCCTCAAAAGACAGTCCTATCTGAATCTAGGGGGTGGTGCTCAACTCCGTTTACAGCCCCAGAGCCAGTGCTGTCTGAAGACATTTTCATCATCATGTGGCAGGCACAACTGGATGCTGAAGCACTTGGAACACTCTTACCTTTGCAATTTCTTTCTTTCAAACTGCTAGGTTGGCAAGAGCTGGGACAGAGACGGGCACTTATTCTGTTGTGCAACACTCAGGTCTTAAACTGCTGACCTTTCAGTTTTCAAGTTCGGCATCTTAACTACTAAGCCACTACATCTCCTAATAACTAAACTAACCTTGACTAAACTGTGACTGATCTATAATGCAACCTATTTATGGTCTTCAGTATGAGCCAAACGTTGATTTTAAAATCTTGGGAACCTGAGCTGAACCACTCTGAGCATGTGCAGAGTGCCTGTATTGACCAATAAAACATGATAGGGTCAAATAATCTCTGAGCATAAATAGAATCCACCCTCACCCCTGCCCCAGGGAATCTGTCCCCTCAAAAATGACAAAGGACACAGGGTCTGTCAGTGAAGAGTGCATGGCATCATTCTTTTACCAGAATTAAAAACAATGGGAATACAAACTGCCTCTGAGCATGTGCAGATGAGAATGTGCAGGCAGTCAAATGTGTAGGACCATGATGGCAAACCTTGGCACTCCAGGTGTTCTTGGACTTCAATTCTCAGAAGCCCAAGTCTTTGTGAATCCACACAAATGGGTTTACTGCATGTACTGTGTGTATTCACAGATCAGAGAATTCATTTTACCATGTTGTAGAATTTTATTTTTTCAAAAGGAAGATTTCAGAATGTCCTGTTATTTCATGAATCCATTTCCAGCAAGTCCCTGAAGTTCTGCAAATGCCTGCAAGAGAGCAGGGCTTCCTGCTTTAACCCTAGCCTTACATGAGCCCAGGCAATTCCTTTGAATCTGGGCCATAGCTATCCCAGTATATACAACCCAATCAATTCAGTTTTTTTAAAAAAGTATAACTCCTTAAATCAGTGATGGTGAACCTTGGCACTCCAGGTATTCTTAGACTTCAATTCCCAGAAGCCCAAGTCCCTGTGAATCCACATGAATGGGTTTACTGCGTGTACGAGCAGTTAACCCATTCTTGTGGCTTCACAGGGACTTGGGCTTATGGGATTTGAGGTTCAAGAACACCTGGAGTACTAGTAAACCCATTTGTGTGGATTCACAGGGACTTGGGCTTCTGGGAATTGAAGTCCAAGAATACCTGGAGTACCAGTAAACCCATTTGTGTGGATTCACAGTGACCTGGGCTTCTGGCAATTGAAGTTCAAGAACAGCTGGAGTGCCAAGGTTCACCATCACTGCCCTAAATCCTTGAGCAAGTCAGTTACCATGAGACATGGAGAGTTTCCCCAAACTCTGACTACCTGAATATCATTTCAATGGGAGGTACTGAGGTGGGCCTTTGGTAAAACAACAGTCTGTATTCTGCTGCCAAGCTGTGGTTCTGGCCAACACATTCAACTGTATCAATACCATTGTATTTTCCCTGAGATTTCATTGCATCTTGGCTCTAGTGTCCAGAGGTTACAGTGAGCAACAGAAAAGGTGTGTAATTCTAGAGGAATTTTTAAAAAGCAAAAGTCAGCCATGATTCTGACCCACTTGTTGGTTTCCTGAAAAGCAGAGAATCGCTCACATTTGCAGAGTAAATCGGCCTCATGCTCTTAAAACAAGAGTCCAGTTCAAGTAAATGTAAGCTCCAGACTCAGTCTTTCTTTCCCATGTGTCCATAAAAATAATAATAATCAGTGCCCTGGTGGTGTAGTGGTTAAACTGCTGTCCTGCAACCAAAAGGTTGTGAGTTTGATCCTGGCCCGGGCTCCAGGTTGACTTAGCCTTCCATCCTTCCCTGGTTGGTAAAATGAGTACCCAGCATGTTGGGGGCAAAATGCTAATTAACTTGTGGACCACCCAGTATATATGTGTGATTGCTTTGCATTGTTTTTCACTTTCAGTTGACAATTATCTTAATGGACACCTTTGGTCAGAGGCCAACGTTAGACATTTTGGGAACATCTCCCTCCCAGGAACTTGAAGCTGGATATTAGATGTGACCAGGTAGGTTCAGTATTCCATCCCTGTGACCTGCTTGATCCAAGGCAGGCTCAGGAAAACGTTAGAGTACACCCCATAGCGTTCACTCAAGCCACATCCGTCGCCCCAAGACACGGTCCCTACGAGGTGCCACTGGCCGGTACGACTGCTGAACGCCACCATGGGACCACCAGAGTTTCCACTGCAGGCATCTTTCCCCCCTTGGTGAGAAAGAGAGAAAATCCTGGTCAAGTAGACCAAAACAAAAGTTGCACATATTGAAAACCAGACACCCGACAGTACTTTGATTCCATGTACCCAAGAGAACCCTTGATGCCATACGTTGCAGCCTTCCTCTGTCTGGTGCCATGCTGGCCCTTTAGATGCTAACCTTGGCACACCAGCTGTTCTTGGAGTTCAATTCCCAGAAGCCCAAGTCTCTATGAAGCCACACCAATGGGATTACTGCACATACGTGCAGTAAACCCATTCGTGTGTATTCACAGAGATTTGGGCTTCTGGGAATTGAAGTCCAAGAACAGTGGTTATGCACAGTAACCTCATTTGTGTGGATGCTAAGGGTGCTGGGAAATGTTTGGGAAGGACTAATCAGGGGGAAATGTATAGATGTAAAAGGAGTGTATTAGGTGGAAAGGACAGGGGTTCATGCAGGCCAGTGATGGTGAACCTTGGCACTCCAGCTGTTCTTGGTCTTCAATTCCTAGAAGCCCAAGTTTCTGTGAATCCACACCAAACGGTTTGCAGCGCATAAACTGCAAAACCTTGGAGTGCCAAGGTTCGCCATCATGGACATAGGCTATTCATGCAGTAGAGCCACATTCTGTAGCTTCTCAGGTATAATTTCATGTCAGAAATTATTCTGGGTTGAAAGGATTTTTGTGGGAGAAACTCTGCTCAGGGAACCCCCAAATGAGGCTCCTTTCATGTCCCCAAGAGCTGGGACAGAGCTGGGTGCTCAATCCGTCATGCAGTACCCGGGTTTTGAACTGCCGACTTGCTAGCCTTCCAGCTAACAAGGTGAGCTTCTTAACCACTGAGCCACTGCAGCCCCCCCCCCCCCGCCCCAAAGCTTCTCTGGTGATAAAGCTTTGGAAAAGAATCACCATAGAGAAAATAAGCAACATTGAGTGTAGTGAGCTGAAACTCCAAGTCATACCTGTCAAGTTTTGGATTTGGAAATAAGGGAAATTTCCCAGCAAATAAGGGATACTTGACAGCTATGCTTATCCTTTGCTGCCCTCCAATGGCGGCAATAGGGCATTGCAGTCTAATTAATACGGGATGACGGCGGGAAAGAGGGTAAAATAAGGGGTTTCCCCGGACAATATGGGATACTTGACAGCTATGCTTATCCTGTGCTGCCCTCCAATGGCGGCAATAGGGCATTGCAGTCTAATTAATAAGGGATGACGGCGGGAAAGAGGGTAAAATAAGGGGTTTTCCTGGCCAATAAGGGATACTTGACAGCTATGCTCCAAGTTGGTGCAACCCAATTTCCTCTCTCTCACCATATTCCCAACGTCTCTAAGACGCTGACTGGGAAGCGGAAGGTCAGCAGTTCGATTCCAGAGTACTGCAGGACGGAAATGAGCTCCCGTCTTCATCCCAGCTCCTGCCAACCTAGCAGTTCGAAAGCAAGAAATTGCAAGTAGATAAATAGGGACCACTTCGGTGGGAAGGTAACAGCGTTCCGTGCGCTCCGGTGTCTAGTCATGCCTGCCACATGACCACGGAAACGTCTGCAGAAGCAGACAGCGCTGCCTCTTCGGCTTAGAAACAGAGATGAGCACTGCACCCTAGAGTCGGATACGACTAGCTTTCGAGCAAGGGAAACCTTTACCTTTACCTTTACCATATTATCCTTTCTAAGTAGAGAGTCATTTGATTTTTCTCCAGTCCCACGGCTGATGCTACAAGTTTTCCCAGGGAGAAGGAGTATTTACGATGCTGAAAATAAGCTACCAGACAGGAGGCTGCAAAAATGTCACAGAGCACGAGTATTCCTACGTGAGACTCTTGCAGTTAAGCCAAAAACTGGGAAGGCTACTCATTCTTTCTGACTTTTCACACCCGTCTTAGATTTACCTTGTTTTTCACCAGCACAGATCATGTCCTCTGTTATGACCTTATGCAGCTTGGCATAAGCTTCTTTGCACACTTGGTGGTCTGTCAGTGGGATTTCAATCTGTGGGATAGACATAAAAATGCTTACACTTAAGGGTCTGTACTAAACTAGGCCAGGGGTGCCCAAACTATGGCCTGCAGACCGGATCTGGCCCCCGACACCAATTTATCTGGCCCGTGCCACCCTTGTTGCTCCAAGAAGCGGAAGTAAATCGTGCCCTCGCCGCTCCACTCCCAGAAGCAGAAGTAAATCACAAGGCACACTTTACTTCCACTTCTGGTGGGAGGAACTACGTGACTGGCCCACGGCCCAAAAAGTTTGGACACCCCTGAACTAGGCTCTGGATTCAGATCCTCTCTTGAGCAGGAGTGTTTGAATTGGGACCTACTTTGCTAAATGTCCTTACAGAGACATCCTGGTCTCTGCCTCTGCCACTATTTACAGTATGTTATTGAATCTTTGGGGAGAAAACCCTGTTTCTGTGAAAATGGAAATGAAAACTAAGGGCTAAAGCTTGGGGAAAGGGGGATTGCCCACCCACCCACTCTCCAATGCAGGGGTGCCCAAACTTTTCGGACCACGGGCCAGTCATGTGATCCAGCAGGCTGGTCACATGGTTCAGCAGGCCGGTCACGTAGTTCCTCCCACCAGAAGTGGAAGTAATTAATTAATTAATTAATAGGCCACCTTCCTTGCCACAGCGACCTAAGGCAGCTTACATCAAATAAAACAACTTATACAATTAAAAAGCCACTGATAAAACTGATACAAAATTAAAATCTTTTTTTTTTTAAAACATAACCCCTTAATTAAAACCCCACAGGGCTAAATGAGCCAGAAAATGCCCACCCACCCCCTTGTGCAGGTAGGGCAAAATGGCCATCTGGCCCTCAAAGCTGACAGAGAGAGCGTGACCCGGCCCCCGGATTGAAAAGGTTGGAAGTAAAATGTGCCTTGCAATCTGTTTTGCAACAGATATGTTTTGCAAAAGGATGAGATAGATTTTAGGCTGCCGTTTTCTCTGGTTATACCAGGGGTGCCCTGCCCAAACTATGGCACACGTGCTGGATCCAGCCCCTGATGCCAATTCATCCGGCCCACACCACCCCCACGCTCTTGGAAGTGGAAGTAAAACGCACCACTTCTGGGTGCAACAAGGGTGGCGTGGGCCGGATGAATTGGCATCAGGGACTGGATTCAGCATGTGGGCCATAGTTTGGGCACCCCTGCTACCACCCACCCACCCACCCAATCAGCTTTACCTCTAACAAGGCATCTGGGAGGCGCTGCAAGAACTGCTTCCACCATCCGCTGACAACCACCATGGAGCCTTGTGGAAGACAACGGAGAGAGTTACAATTAGAAAAACATCATGGAAAAGAGAGAGAGACTGTACTGCTGTATACGTCACCACAGCTTCTGATGAAGGAGATGCCCTGGAATCATCTTGCCTTCCCACACTTCAAAAGTTAGAGTGGGAAACCTTGCCCTGGTGACCAACCTTCTTGGCGCTCTAACTGTTCTTGGACTTCAATTCCCAGAAGCCCAAGTCAGCACACCTGCTGATCAGGGTGACCAGATGCCTTCCTTGTACATCGTGTGGGTGCATTTTACCTCTGATTCTGGGAGCGACGAGGGTGGTTTGGGTTGGATGAATTGATGTCGGGGGGGGGGGGGGTCGTAGTTTAGGCACCCCTAATTTAGCTGCTTGCTTCCAACCTCACCTTTTTGGTAGGGACCCTCCGGAAGGCAAACGGGCTTGACGTAATCATTCAGCCTGACTTCCTGAGAAAGTTCCACCAGAGCAATATCATACTCAAAGGTAGCTGGCTTGTAAGAGGGGTGGATGATGATGGTTTGAGGTTGGAGGTGTTGTTCTGTATCATCTTGCCTTTGCGTCTGGTGTTTCCCTGCACAGAGAGAGAAGGGGGAATGGGGGATGAGGATGAAGTCAGAAATGCATCTACATGCAGCTGCCTTCACCAACTGGATGTCTTCCTTGATGGTTATGGACGAGAGGTGGTCCAGCTCATTTTGAGGGTAAAGGGGTTGCCAAACACAGAATGGAACTTTATCAAGCACATCAAGCATTTCTTATTAATGTATCTCTGAACCTACGGCCAATGGGCCAGAAAGCATTTCTTGTTCAATGTGATAAAGCAGGCACAAGTTTTTTCAAGCATTACGAACCGCGGCTTCTTAGCTGGAGGACTCCTTTGTCTTCTGCATCTGAAGTGTCTGTTTTGTGGAGTCTATAGGGGTAAAGGTAAAGATGGCCCTTGCTTGAAAGCCAGTCATATCTGACTCTAGGGTTCAGTGCTCATCTCTGTTTATAGCCAAAGAGCCAGTGCTGTCTGCGCATGTAGATGTTTCCATGGACATGTGGCAGGCAAGCCTAGACACCGGAGGGCACAGAATGCTGTTTAACTTCCCACCGAAGTGGCCCCTATTTATCTACTTGCAATGTCTTGCTTTCAAACTGCTAGATTGGCAGGAGCTGGGTCAAAGATGGGAGCTCACTCCATCGTGCAGTACTCAGGTATCAAGCTCCAACCTTCCAGTCTTCAAGTTCAGCATCTTAACCACTTGAGCCACCACAGTCCCTACCTCTATAGGTGTAGGATTCTCTATATTTTTGAGCAAGGATCTTCCAAAGAGAGGCACAGTTCCTAACGATAGCATACTTTCCTGAAAGCAGAGGAAACAACTTAATAGGTAGCCTTTCAAAATGATTTTCCAAAGCCCCAAATGGCTGAGAGCCAAGGCTTGCGTTGGATGACCCCTAAGATCCTCCCAATTTAAAATTGGATGATCCTATCAGTAGAATATGATTCACCTGCGGTGTTGGTGGCTAACCTTGGCACTCCAGCTGTTTTTGGACTTCAATTCCCAGAAGTCAACACTCCTGCTGATCAGGGCTTCTAGGAATCGAAGTTTCAGAACAGCTGGAGTGCCAAGGTTGGCCATCACTGAAAGATATGCCAGTTGGAGTCTACCTTTCTTCACCCTATACTTGCAGACACTCACCCAGGATAATCTTGAATGATGAAGGGCTGATCACGTCAGAACTTGTGAGGGCAGGGGTCTCTAACTCCAGCTCATGATGGAGGCAATGTGCAGCCGTCACTATCCATCGGTTGCCTTGGGAACAAGAATGCACTTAATATTCATGTCACTCAGCTCATCATCAGCCAGCCATCCTAATCCCAGGGGAAGCAAACTGCACAGAACTCAAGGAATCCCGCTCCAGAAAGCCTCAGATCAAAAAATGGTCCATGCCACGGGTTTGCAACCTACAGCACCGGTACGGATCTGGCCTGCAGCACCTTTTCATGTGGTCTACCACCCTCACTTCCGCCGATGGAAGCACCGGAAACACTGGAAACAGCCGTGTCTGCATTTATGGCTGTCATAAACGCATTTACGACAGCTGTAAATGCATCTGTGACTGTCGTAAACATATTTGTGGCAGCTGCAGAATTGGTTTACTGCAACGTATATGGTGGTGGTGGAACCACCGGTCTTTGGAATGCCCTGTTGTGTCATGTTCACCAGGGCTTCATCCTTCCAGACATTCTGTAAATTGGTTAAGGCTGAGCTGCATAAGGAAGCATTTCCAAACATCCTGCCCATGCTGTAATAATAATGATTAAAAAAACCCTCTTTCCCTCACTCTGCACTGTCTGACCTTTCTGCAGACCTTTCTGTGGTCATGTGGCAGGCATGATTAGAGGCTGGAGTGCACAGAACACTGTTACCTTTCCCGCTGAAATGGTACCTATTTATCTACTTGCTTTCGAACTGCTAGGTTGGCAGGAGCTGGGACAGAGATGGAAACTCATTCAATCATGCAGTACCCGGGTCTTGAACTGCTGACCTGCTGACCTTCCAGTCATCAAGTTCAGCCTCTTAACCACTAAGCCACCACAGTCAGCTTGTTTGCAAGATGCAAAATCCTGAACTGTATGGCAGCGGGGCATTTCTGGATCCTGCCCAGCCTTTTCTTTCCTGTGAATCTCATCCATTGTGAGCATCTCTTCTTACCAAGGAGTGAGCCTCCGCAGAATGGACGGCTGCCTCGATGCAGCATGGTGATCCAGGGTGAGGTCCCTCTTTGGGCATGTTGTCCTTTTGCCAGATGGCTTCTGGAAAATGCGGGTTTCCCACAAACTGGAAAAGAAGGGAAAGGCAAGGCTTAAGGAAAAGGAGACATCTGTGCCATCGTTGTGGAGACTCTGGTTCTTTTGGAAAGGGATGGATGTAGGGTTGCCATATGTCCCGAAGAACCGGGATTGTCCCGGATTCAAGGTCAGAAAAATTGTCCCATTCAGTTCAATAAAAATCATGTTAAAGTCCCAGATTTTTAAATTTACTGATTGTGTATTATAATACACCATTAAAATAAATTCAAAGTCTTGCCATCAAACGAGCGATTTCCTGCCACATTGGAGTTGGAGTAAACCTGGAGACAAATCTTAATGTCCTCGCCTCACACCACTGCCTGATAAATGTGACCAGCGTGTTTCCTGCAACTGAGGACGTTAAGAGTTGACCACGACGTGACTTCTCAGAAGTACAACAGATTATCTTACAGTAAGATTTATCTGTTGTGAATAAATTCATTAATGTATTGATATATTTAATGTGAAAGTGTTTTATAGCTGTCATCATATTATGTTTGTTTCCAAAAAGGCTATTTTGTAGATAACCGGCCCTTTTTTGTCAAATAAAATCTCTGTCCCGGTTTTGTGGGAGAGAATTATGGCAACTCTAGATGGATGGAGTGGGCAGGTGAGCCCTGATTCAGCTTTATGCTGATGTAAGTAAATTAGCACCCACACCTATCCCTGTGTACCTGGAGTCCTACTATCCCTGTGTACCTGGAGTCCTACAACATGAGGTGCGCTGTGGTTGAATGGGCAAAGCTTTCACTTCACTTTTCCATTAAAGCACTGGGTAACTCGTTACAATGACCATTAGGTTTGCCATGTCAGCAGGTTTCCTCCTCTGTGATCCTGTGGCCAAAACATATGAGACTGTTTCCTTGAAATGTCACAGAGGGAGGGGACTTTGTAAGTTTGCAAACATACACATTCTGAAAGGAAGGGGCTTTGTGTAGAATCATAGAATAAGTGCCTTGGAAGGGGGCCTTTGAGGCTATCGAGTCCAACCCTTTGCTCAATGCAGGAATCTGAATCAAAGCGGATAGGACAGACGTGTGAACCAAAAGGCAGCACTGTACTGTAAAGGCAGCGCAAGACAACTGGTTGTTTTGGGTCAGCTTCTGTGACCTGGGAGGTCACGGGGGTCAAATACGGATTCCACCAAAGAGTGCCTCTGCCCCAGCAGGTCCTGCAGAACCGGTAGCGGAAATTCCCCCAGGACACGCTCACTTGGTTGGCCACGCCCACCTCCATAGCCCATAATGCAGGATGTTTGGCCACACCCACAGATTTAGCCACGCCCACAGATTTGGCCAGCCCACAGAGTAGGTAGTAAATTTTTTTGCACTCCATCACTGCTCTGCCCCCACCATGTGAGAATTATCCTTCTTTGGGAAGCAGGCAGGAAGTGGGATTAATTTTTGCCAGCAAAGATTGGGCAACATAGAGGGACAAGGACAATTCTGAGAATCCTGTGACCCTAGGCCAGTGATGGCCAACCTTGGCACTCCAGGTGTTCTTGGACTTCAATTCCCAGAAGCCCAAATCAATAAATGAATGAATAAATAAATAAGTAAGTAAGTCCCTGAGAATCCACACAAATGGGTTTACTGGCACTCCAGCTGTTCTCAGACTTCAATTCCCCGAAGCCCAAGTCTCTGTGAATCCACACAAATGGGTTTACTCCACAGTATGTGCAGTAAACCCATACTGCACATATTGTGCAGTAAACCCATTTGTGTGGATTCACAGGGACTTGGGCTTCTGGAAATGGAAGTCCAAAAACACCTGACATGCCAAGGTTCACCATCACTCCCACTGTACAGTGGTTGGTCAATATTTCTGAACTGGTTTTTCCTCAATTAGTGCAACTGATTCCACATCCAGTCCGGTGCACCAGGGTCAATCCAAGATACATGCAAATATCTCCACGGAGGCCCTCCTACATGTGGAAAACTTCAGTTGCCTTAGAGCTGTAGTTCCCATTGTGGGGCAATTGCCCCTTGGGGGGGCAATTTGATTTTTAAGGGGGGCAATTCAAGAATGAGTTATTAATGAGTTATTAATGAGGTATGTTAAGCTTCCTCCACATGAATAGGAGTTCACTTTTTGAATAGTATGTCATGGTGTGTGTGTGTGTGTGTGTGTGTGTGTGTGTGAGATCAGGATTTTAGAGAGGCTTAGGTGGGACATGGCCAAAAAAAGGGGTTGGGAACCACTGCCTTAGGGCCTTTAATGCTAATATCTGACTGCTCTGTGTCCATGTATGTAAGGACATTTTTCATGCCAACCCTTATTTCTCCTTCAGATCAAGAAGGGATGCTTGCTTGGGTTCTAGAGAGCAACCTTTGGGAAGCTTTAGTTGACACAGACTTTTCATTGTTAAATCTGATTGCTAGTCCCAAATAATTAAGGACCCATTGGATCCACAGGACTTGCTGAAAGGTTTCTGACCTCTCAGTCAGCCATGGATTGGTGGATCTACTTTTGCTGGGATCACCACAAGGATGCGAGTCTTTGACTTTCTGAATGGGAGGCAGGATAGGATGTCAGGATCCATATGGACATGTTGAAGATTTTGGGATGACAATCCGCCAGCATCTCCCAGCCACTGTGGCCAATCGTAAATTCATACTTATAAACTGAAATCCCAAACCCAATCAGAACAGAAGGTTTTTCTTGAACTCTGTACATACAGTGGAACCTTGGTTAAGAAACGCCTCGGTTAACATAAAAATCTCATAACAAAAGGAAATCCATAGAAAACAGTGGGTCAGTTTATGGAATTTTTTTCAAAACCGATTAATTGGTTTTCAATGCATTCCTATGGGAAACCACATTTTGGGCAAAGTATTTTGGTTCTTCAATGCATTCCTATGGGAAATTGCATTAAATGCATTCCTATGGGAAATTTAGTTATAGTAATTTTCGCTGTAAGAAACGTCCCGGAAAATGCATTAATTACGTTAACCAAGGTTCCACTGTACTTACTCACCCTAGGACAGTGATGACAAACCTTGGCACTCCAGGTGTTCTTGGACTCCAATGCCCAGAAGCCCAAGTCTCTGTGAATCCTCATGAATGGGTTTATTGCACGTATAGATTCACAGAGACTTGGGCTTCTGGGAATTAAAGTCCAAGAACATTTGGAGTGCAAAGGTTCATCATCATGGCCCTACGATCCTTCCTCAAAAAAATAAATATAAAAAATCAAAATCAAAATTTGAACCTTGAATTATTTCAGAGACCTGCCGTGTATGGAACTGAGTTTTGAGGCCAACCGCCAACTTAAATTGCATGGTTTAGAGCCATACAGGCGCGTTTTACTTCCACTTCCGGGAGTGACGAGGGCGGCGTGGGCCGGATGAATCGCAGTAAACCCATTCGTGTGGATTCACGGGGGATTCAGGGAATTGAAGTCCAAGAACAGCTGGAGTGCCAAGGTTCGCCATCATGGGTTTAGAGACAGTGGCTAAAAAATTAAATCCTGATTTTGGCATATGCAGTGCTGGAACTTCACTGAGGCGCATTCCTGCATACATTTCCTGGACCGCAAACCATTTCAGCTTTTTAGAGAGTTGAAGCCGTTTTCAAAGATGCCACAAAATCTAGTTTATGATAGAACAAAATGTCCTCATTGCCACGTGTCATTCACAGAGATTTATGTATTACACAGTAATTTTATTTCTTATAAAGAATGTGATACAAAATAATAGGCATACAGTACTACAAAACTATGTATAAAACCCTTAGCAAACAGCCTGGTATTTTTTAAATATGTAACAGTGTTGATAATACTAGTCAAACCACGTATTGTAACATAATACTTCTTTCTTTGGATTATTTCAGTGCTTGATTTCTTCTTTGCCATCTCTTCTGGTAAGCATCTAATAGATAAGGGTCCAAGTGGGATGTCAGGCTCTTAAGATTGTTTTTGAGGTTTCTAAGAATTGGAAAAATGTCTTCATCCTTATGATGGCAAGAAATCTTTTAAAAAATAAACTGTGGTCTCAACAGCCAGAATAAAAAGGGTTACAAGCTCGTGCTAACATTTTAAAATTGGAGTATATCACAGATGGCATTTTGCTTTGATAACCTCCATGAGGTCTAGAAATTCCAAAAGCTGGAAAGTTTTTTAAAAAAAGAATTAGAGTTTGCCCCCCTACACTGTATTTTTGAGGGATACGTTCAGAGACCTACTGCAGATAACTGAAACTGAGGATAACAACAAACCCTATATTTTACATTACAGACAGCAGCCTCTAGTGGCTAGCTCTGGTAATGCACCATAGAAATGCACGCAGTAAGAATTACAGAGGACTGCAGTGGCTCAAGTAGCTAAGACGCTGACTGGGAGGCGGAAGGTCAGCAGCTCGATTCCCGAGTACTGCAGGACGGAATGAGCTCCCGTCTTTGTCCCAGCTCCTGCCAACCTAGCAGTTCGAAAGCAAGAAATTGCAAGTAGATAAATAGGCACCACTTTGGTGGGAAGGTAACAGCATTCTGTGCGGTCTGGTGTCTAGTCATGCGTGCCACATGACCACGGAAACGTCTGCAGAAGCAGACAGCGCTGGCTCTTCGGCTTTGAAACAGAGATGAGCACTGAACCCTAGCATCGGATACGACTGGCTTTCGAGCAAGGGAAACCTTTACCTATGAATTACAGGATTTTAAATTGAATAGGTTTAGACCCAATCACTTGCTGCAATGTCATTTTTTTCAAAATAGATTTTTGTGGGTTGTTAACTGTTGTAGTACTAAAAATGTGGTTTCTCATGATGCTTATTGTGTAACATGCTACTTTTTTGTTGCGTGGGACATATAAGAGAACAGGCTCTAGTTTAAGAAATTCTGTTCCAAATTCTTCTAAAATGCCCCAACTAGAATAAGTACAGTAATTGAAAAGTTAGTTGTGTTATGCCAACAAGAGAACTATTGTTCACAATCCATACATCTCACTTTTGGAATGTCCTTTCATTCTAATTGCACATCTACTTTAAAGGGAATTGTTTTCTACTTTCAAAGGGAATCACATCTCCTGTATAATTAAGCAGCTCATTAGAAGAGGCTAGAGGGAGTCGGTCTGTGTCATGCGCACCCCCCAAAGATTAGGCTCAGAAACAAACTGAGCAGTCTTCCCATTTTGAGGGCAAACTTGTTCATTTTGCAATGCCCATTTCCCAGACAAGCTGTGGAGGCTTCATCCACCGCAGAAGAAGGTACATTTCCCAGCCAGGGTTACTCTATTTTAATGCAATCTCAGACACTCACTTCTGCTTCTGTTAAATGGGCCACATCAAACACATCTAAGTCCTGCTGATTTTAATGTTTAGAGTTAGACTCAGGCACTGGAAACATTCCTTTTGTGAACTACAGTTCCAAGAATTCTGGGATTTGTAGTGCCAAAAAGAAGAGGACCGTTTCCAGGTTTTGTTCAGAATCCATCACATATTGGACAATCCTAGTCTGGGCCTTGGGAAGATTTTTGATTTGCAAATGATGCCACGTTAGTATTGTATAAATTTTTATTATGTATTGCTGTATATTGCTTATGTTTTGCATTGTATTTTATTTACGTATATTGCATTCTGTTTATTATTGTATATTGTTTACTGTTGGAAGCCGCTTTGAGACTAGAAAAGCGGGGTATAAATAAGCAATACAATACAATACACAAGCTGATCTCTCCTAGGGATTGAACAATGTTTGTCCAACCCCTACTCCCGCAGCACTCACATGTTCAATGAATACAGTCATGGGTGGTGGTGGTGGTGGTGGTGGTGGATTGGAGGAGGGTCAGTGGGAAAGGCATTAATCCAGAAATAAAATCCCTGCAGAATGAGCATGTGATTTTCTTTTAACACAGGGGTGTCCAAACTTTTTGGGCCACAGGCCAGCCATGTGGTTCAGTGGTATGGTCACATGGTTCAGCGGGCCGGTCATGGGGTTCCTCCCACCGGAAGCGGAAGTAAAATGCACCTTGCAATCTGTTTTGCAACAGGATGAGATAGATTTTTAGGCTGCCACTTTCTCTGCTTAAACCAGGGGTGCCCAAACTACAGCCTGTGGGCCATATCTGGCCCATGGGCCACAGTTTGGGCAGCCCTGGTTTAACAGGATCACCACTTACAGGAGAGAGGAAAAAATCCCTCTTGCCAATTGATAACATTTGTACATTTGTTGTGCAGGGGGGGGGGATTACACAAGATGCCCCCCAATGTTTGTGATAGGTTGAAAGTGTGATGTTGTTCCTCTGCCGGAATATTCTCAGTCCTTGTTTTGGTGGTCAGTTGGCCCTGGTGGTTCATGTCTTCAGCTCCACCCTCTGGAAGGTCGACCGGCTTTTCTTCTCGAGCCAGTCCACATAGTTGGAGACCTTGGTGTAAACCCCATAGACTTGCTTGCTGCCGCACTCTTCGGGTCCACCCCACGAGACCAGGCCTTGGGCCACCCACCTGTGGCTGTCAAGGTCTTGGATGACGAAGGCGCCTCCACTGTCGCCCAGGCAGGTGTCTTTCCCACCTTCGTAATAACCGGCACAGAACATGTTCTCGGTCACGCTGTAGTTGCCCGAGCGGGACTCGTAGCTCATCTTGCACTCTTTGTGAAGCACCACCGGCAACTTGACATATTGCAGGATGTCGGACAACGTCCGCATGTCGGAAGTGATGACCTGGTCTGCCGTGATGTTGGGATTGGAGATGCCCCAGCCGGCCACCAGGCCCAGGGTGTTGGGTTGAGGGTCTTCCAGTTCATCTTGGTCCTGGGGTAGACACACTGGCATGACGTACGGTCCCATGGCCACTTTCTCTTTGAGCTTCACCAAGGCGATGTCATGGTTGTAGTTCTGGATGTCGAAAGCCTCATGAAGAACGATCTCTTCCACCGTCAGGTTGACAGCGTCTATTCTGTTCCTCACATCGTGAAGTCCCAAGTAGACGGTGACGTGTTCTTTAGAGACAGGGATGATGGTGTTGTCCCGGCGCTGGGAACGAAGGACGTGTGCGGCGGTCAAGACCCAGGACTCCGAGAGGAGGGCTCCGCTGCCGAACCACCTGTCGTTGGGGATCCGGGACGTGTCCTCCACCACAATCAGGGCTTGCCAGGGGAAATGGCCGGGAGCGGCATTGCGTCCACCGATGATACGTTTGGTGAAGGAAGGCAAGGGACGGGTTGGCTGCCCACAGACTGAGGAAAGGAAACAATAAAGTAGAAGGTTACACTACTG
This sequence comes from Bradypodion pumilum, assembly GCA_035047305.1. Lineage (NCBI taxonomy): Eukaryota > Metazoa > Chordata > Lepidosauria > Squamata > Chamaeleonidae > Bradypodion > Bradypodion pumilum. Next base: position 385,149,233 of record JAWDJD010000003.1, read on the forward strand.
CTGCGACATTTTGCACAAGAAGGTGGTGATCTCTCAGTAGATTATGCCAAACGTTTCTCCTTTTATTTTGGCCATGAAAAAGATCCAAGGTCATTCATCGGGGATGTGGCATGCAGCACTGTCTGCATCTGCAGATGTTTCTGTGGTCATGTGGCAGGCATGACTAGATGCCGGAGTATACAAAATGCTGTTACCTTTCTCACCAAAGCAGCACCTATTTATATACCTGCAATTTCTTGCTTTTGAAACTACTAGGTTGGCAGGAGCTGGGACAGAGACAGGTGGTCACTCAGGAACATAAACTTTCATTGGATTTGGGCAAATAACCTAGAATCTGCTTTTGAAGGGTAGAAGACAAGTATCAACTGAGGTGGCTCAGTGTAAAGAAGCTCATCTTGTCAGCTGGAAGGCCGGCAAGTTGACAGTTTGAGACCCGGGTACTGCATGACGGATTGAGTGCCTGTCTCTGTCCTAGCTCCTGCCAATTTAGCAGTTTGAAAGCAAGAAATTGCAAGTAGATAAACAGGGACCACTTTGGTAGGAAAAGACCTTGTGGACATGAAAGGAGCCTCATCCGGGCATCCCTTGAGTGGAGTTCCTCCAGCGAAAATCCTTTCAACTCAGAATAATGTCTGACACAAAATTATTATTATTCACTGTGTGTTTTTGCATAAGGGATGCTAATTCCTGTCCGGATCCTATTGGGTCTTGGCAAAATCTGTTCTCACAGGGCAATGGCATAATCTACTGGCAATGATGCACTTACACTGTGCCGTGCTATCCATCATTGCGCGTCAGGGATATAAAATACCTTGGCAGGTGGTATGAAGGGGGTGGCAGAGGCCCCCCCCTCAATGTGTACTGAGGGTAAAGCAGTTGCACCGATCCTGTCGTTACTAGCCAGGACAAGCTGCCCATTCTTCACAGCCGGCCAGGGCTGGTGGCGAAACAGAACTCAGAAAAGTGGTACTGTTGATGGTTGTGCTTCTGGGGGAAAAGTCAGGTCAGTTCTGATGGTGTTTTGATGCTTCCCAATCTGTCATTGGGATCCAGTGCAGCCAATGGGTTACGGAATGAACTTGAGCATCGGTTTCACACTTCAACATCAGCAGGGTGGGAAAAATGAGCATCAAAACATCTGTTCACATGAATTTTCACAGTGTAACACGAGATAACTCAAACAACAAGTGGCCCGAATATAAAATAAAATAAGACTTCAATTCACATGCAACGCGAGCATGTGGAATTAAGAGTGCCATAGTTTTAACTGGGCATTGCAAAATGTGTTCATAAGTTGTGGAGACGGAGATATTATAGCAATGACACTTATATGTGCTTAGTGCACTCTCTGGGCGGTTTACAAGGTAATGAACATTTTGCCCCCCAACATGCTGGGGACCCATTTTACTGACCTCAGAAGGATGGAAGGGTGAGTCAACCTTGAGCCCTGTCAGGATTGAACTCACATCATTTTGTCTGCAGTACAGCAGCTTAACAATTGTGCAAATTTTCACAGACAGCTCATGATCACAGCAAGGCCCACCTTTAAATTTGGAAAGAATGTCCTGGCATCTGCCCCATCTCCAATGTAAATTACTGCAAATTAATTATTGCAAGTGAAAGCCACGAAGGGTGGGGAAATGACATTCGCCATGTTACGAAGAGAAGCTCTTTCTATACAGACACTGTTGACAGTATATGATGCAACATAGCTTTGCCCGTAACCACTGTTTGCTTTCCGGATGGGATTCTGCCTGATATTCTGAAAATAAAACCTATCCATGACAGAAATGGACAGAGAAGAGTCAGAAACCCAGGACCAAACCCCTTTACAAACCCCAAAGAAATGTCAGATTAGAATGACACCCACATCCAACGCAATAGATGCCGTCTGTACCCTATAGCTGTTATAGCAGGGGTGCTCAAACTATGACCCGTGGGCCGGATCCAGACCCCAACGCCAATTCATCCAGCACGCGCAACCCTCATAGCTCCTGGAAGTGGAAGTAAAATGCGCCCATATGGGCGCATTTTACTTCCACTTCCAGGAGCTATGAGGGTTGCGCGTGCTGGATGAATTGGCGTTGGGGGTCTGGATCCGGCCCACAGGCCATAGTATGAACACCCCTGGCTTAAGTTGAGAAAATGGCAGCCTAAAAAATTCTATCTCATCCTGTTGCAAAACAGACTGCAAGGTGCATTTTACTTCTGCTTCCAGTGAGAGGAGCCACGTGACTGGCCCGCTAAACCATGTGTCTGGCCTGCTGAACCACGTGACCAGCCCATGGCCTGAAAAGTTTGGGCACCCCTGAGTTATAGCAGTTACACTTATATACCACCCCATAGCAATCTGAGAAATTTACAGGTAAATAGAATTTGTCCCCAACATGATGGGTGCTCAGTTTACAGACTTTGGGGAAGATGGAAGCCTGAGTCAATCGTGGTCCCCATCGGGATCGAACTCACAACAACAGCAGTTTTGGTTGAAGGACAGCAGTTTAACCATTGCACTACCAGGGATCTTATGCACAGATTTGAGAAGATCTGCTAATTCTCTTGTAGCGAATTTCTTCTGAAGTGGATTTTAGGACTCCCTTTCCCCCCATTTCAAAACAATCCTCTTAATATTTACATTTTTAAAAAAATCTCTGTCTGTCTATTAATGGCAAGCTAGAGGTCACCCTTTTAAAACATTCTTTTGCAACTCAAATACCAATAGCATTTCCCCCCATGAAAGCAAAATGGCTTTGTGCAAAGGAAACAGGTTTCAGCTGAAACCCATTAAGAGGAACCCAAATGAACCAAATGGAAATGGGAATAATAAAAGTTCAGCGCTGCAGAATGAAAAAAGAATGATAATGCAATTTCATCTGCTGGGACAAAAGGGTGTAATTACTTTTTAATTTAATGTTCTCTTTCAACAGAAAACATGGTTGTTGAGTTCTTTCGGAACAAGCTACTGCAGTTTCGCTGTTCTTTCTAACCCACAAACAGCAGTTGACGGTGTTTCTGGAGAACTTTCTCATCCCTAAAATATGAAGCACTGTATTTGTTTTCAAAGGTTTAGCAACCATTTGTCACGCCATCAACACCCCTATTTCTCTCCTCTGCCAGCACTTCTCCATGCCTAAATGAATGAGAGAGAGGACTTGATAGTGGCTCCAGTGGCTAAGACACTGACTGGGAGGCAGCAGGGCAGCAGTTTGATTCCTGAGTACTGCAGGACGGAATGAGCTCCCGTCTTTGTCCCAGCTCCTGCCAACCTAGCAGTTTGAAAGCAAGAAATTGCAAGTAGATAAATAGGAACCACTTTGGTGGGAAAGGGAAACAGAATTCCATGCGCTCTGGTGTCTAGTCATGCCTGCCACATGACCACGGAAATGTCTGCAGAAGCAAACAGCGCTGGCGCTTCGGCTTTGAAACAGAGATGAGCACTGAACCCTAGAGTCGGATACGGCTGGCTTTCGAGCAAGGGATGCCTTTACCTTTACTTAGGCTTTTAGTTCTCCAAGTGGGAGTTTATATTATAGCCTGGCTCAATTCTGTAAGGGAGAAAATAGCTGTAGTCCTTTATGCTTAGGTAAAAGTCAAGGTCTCCCTTGGTCAAAAGCCAGGTGTATCCAACACTAGGGTGTGGTGCTCATCTCCGTTTGCAGCCAAAGAGCTGTAAAAGAATTCCCATGGTCATGTGGCAGGCAGGACTAGACATCAGAGTACACAGAACACTGTTTATCTTCCCAATGAAGCAGTACCTATTTATCTACTTGTAATTTCTTGCTTTTGAATTGCTAGGTTGGCAGGAGATGGGACAGATGATGGGAGCTCATTTTGTCGTGCAGCATCGGGTCTCAAACTCCTGACCTGCCGACCTTCCAGTTGTCAGGTTCAGCATCTAGGCCACCACAGTCTCCAGTAAGTCCTTAATCTTTATAGTTTTTAAAATTGGGAAAGGACTCAGACAAATATCCTGGTGTCAAAATGGGTGGATTGGGTAAGAATTCTGTGATACCATTAAGTCACTTCTAAATGAACGACCGCCATAAGGTCCTTGTGCCATGATGGCGAATCTTGGCACTCCAGATGTTCTTGGACTTCAGTTCCCAGAAGTAAAATGCACCTGTATGAGCGCATTTTACTTCCGCTTCCAGGAGCGATGAGGGCAGTGTGGGCTGGATGAATCACATTAAACCCATTTGTGTGGATTCATGGGGGCTTCTGGGAATTGAAGTCCAAGGACATCTGGAGTGCCAAGGTTCACCATCATGGTCCTAGTGTGAACAGACCTACTCAGGTCTTGCATATTAAACACAGTGACATCCTTTATTGAATCAATGTATCTCCTGTGATCTCTTCTTTTCCTGCTGTTTTCTACTTTTCCTACCATCATTGTTTTTCCAGGTGTTTTTGGCTTACAGTTTCCATCCTGGTTGGCACAGCAAAAGGAGAAGGATGATGAGACATGTAGTCCATCAATATCTCGAAGGCTGTAGTGCTCTGTTCCCATGTTACATGTTGATGGGTGATCTACACAGACATAACAACTTATCCCTGCTATGAAGGACAATAGTTCCCTGGTCTCTGGCTATCCCAGGGGTGCCCAAACTGTTCAGGCTGCGGGCCAGTTACGTGGTTCAGCTTGCCGGCCACGTGGTTCCTCCCACCGGAAGCGGAAGTAAAACGCGCCTTGCAATCTGTTTTGCAATGGGATGAGATAGAGTTTTGGGCTGCCATTTTCTCTGCTTAAACCAGGGGTGCCCAAACTAAAGCCCATGGGCTGGATCTGGCCCCCAACACCAATTCACCCGCCCCACGCTGTCCACATCACTCCTGGAAGCAGAAGTAAAATGCGCCCGTATTGGCACATTTTACTTCTGCTTCCAAGGAGCAATGAGGGCAGTGTGGGGTGGATGACTTGGCATCAGGGGCCAGATCTGGCCCATGAGATGCAGTTTGGGCACCCCTGGGCTATTCTGTTCAGACTCTTCAAGTCTGAGAAACGTCGCGGGCCAAGGCTTGCCCTTTCAATAACACATCAAACAAGTCCTAGGTAGGTTTATCAGACATGAGCCTCATCCTAATTTTTTTGGCCTATGACTCTTACCATTGCCTAGCCAACGTGGGCATAGGTCATGGTGGCTGGGGATTCTGGGAACTGTAGTTTTTTTTAAAAAGTAATATTTCCAAGCTTTTGAGATTTATTCAAACAATGTCCCATTATTCTCCCCAGGGGACTCGTTCTCCCAGTTAAGTGTGCCAAGGGCTGAAACAGTAATGTGTTGGGGGAAGAATGACGCCCAACTAACAGGTTAAACTATGAGGGGACTTCCTCAGAAAGTAATGCCAGAAGGAGAAGGCTCCCCAGAGACCAGCAACTGGCAGGAATAAAGACCGTGAGGGTTGGAGAAGCACAGCACATTCTTTCCTCTTGACTGGTGCGCTCTGACCTCTGGAAATCTGCCTGGATTCCATCATCAGGATCCGAAGCAGAGGCAAACAGAAACAGCATGTGTTTTGAAAACGAGAGTGAGTGGTTAAGAAGGAAGGAAACTTGCAGGCTGGTCTTCATAGCGCACTCTGCAAACGTGCAGAGTCCTTTTAGAAGAAGGGTCCCCATGGTAGATGGAGGACCTTTGCTTGGGCTCATCCTGTTGCTTTCCCTCAACAGGTGAGGAAGTATATCCTCTTGTTGGTATCGCTTCACCTAAGACAAGGAGAGACGAGGCAGCAGGCGCCGAGAGGACTAAGCAAAAGAATGATCCTTGACATCCTATGGGTGGAGATGAGCCTCAAGTCAACCAACTCAGATCCAGGAAGAGCTTTACGGCAAGAACAAACACTCTTGTGCAAGAGCAAAACCAAAGTAGAAGAAGGAGATCACTGGGCAAGGAATGATATTAAAGGACAATATAGCTGAGGAACTCAACCTCCCCTACACGTCACTTGGAGGACCCTAAATAGGCTGAGGGTCAGAGTCCCTAAATATAAGACCAACAGGCTCAAGTGGGGGCTGCGGGTGGACAACAACAGCCTCAATTGCTGGTCTCCCAATTACGACTAAAAACATGTTAAAAAATCTGGGAAGGGTTTGGCTAACAACAAAACCAAGAAGGTGGCATCTTTTTAAAGTCTGACCTAGTCATGAAAGGCAGAGCTATTGCTTTTAAGAGAGGGACTAAAAACATGGCTAGCTCACTAGGTGTGGGGTGCTGTCGGTGGGGTACCCCCCCCCCCGGTTGGTTGATATAAGGGCCATCTGGGGCGGTTTAGCTTTTTTTATCTTAGTTTTAGCTAGTTTAAATGGGGAACTGGAGGTAGAGGACTTTTAAGGTTTTAATGATTTTTAACTTGAAGTTTTTATGACTTATTACTATGTTTTATTGCTGTGTTTGTAGCATTTGTTGTAAGCTGCCCAGAGTCGCCTCGGCAATGGGGCGGCAATAGAAATCTAATAAAATAATCTATACCTATAAATCCAAGGGTTAACATTGGAACTTGCTATACATTTCTGCACCCGTCCATCCTATCCCGTTCCGAGCCTCCTGCCAATCAGGCTGAGAGGCGCAAGCAAAAAGAACATTGGGAAATGCAACGCGGCCAATTAAAATCAATTTAAAAATTTTTTTAATCCACAAAAAAAACCAACAAAAAAGCTGATCACAGTTTATAACAGCCCTGCAATGCCGGGCAACCTCTGCTCATATAAAATAAAATAAAGCAGGTGAGGTTCTGACTTGCAAGCATCTACCTGATAGGTGACATGCATCCCAGGGGCTGAGATGTCTAAGCAAAAGGATGAGGCCCAAGGATTGACCAGGGAAGATCATGGTTAAGGCAGAGGAGAGGCTGATGTGTTTTGAACTCAGAACACTCCATCTTTCGTGGAACAGACTATAGGTGCTTGGTTTTCTACCTTAAGATCTGGAAAGCAGTTACAATCATCGATAGGGAAAGTTTGCCCTTCTTAAATAAAAGGGTAAAAGTTTTCCCTTGCTCGAAAGCCAGTCATATCTGACTCTCGGGTTTGGTGCTCATCTCTGTTTATATCCAAAGAGCCAGCCCTGCATGAGTTTGCAGACGTTTCTGTGGACATGACTAGACACTGAAGTGCATGGGACACTATTACCCTTCCCACCGAAGCAGTGCCTATTTATCTAATTGCAATTCCTTGCTTTCGAACTGCTAGGTTGACAGGAGCTGAGACAGATGATGGGAGCTTACTCCGTCACGCAGCACTTGGGTCTTGAACTGCGGACCTGCTGTCCTTCCAGTCATCAAGTTCAGCATCTTAACCACTAGGCCGTGACATGAAAGGCAGGGCAAGAGCCAAGAGGGAACTGCCGATGTGGAGGTGGTATCCTTGCTAGGTACCTGGTTGGCAGGACGGCGGAGGCTTTGTCCCCAGCTCTGTGCTTTTCCAGCTCCCCTGAGCATCGCAGGTGTAGGTACCTGGGAAAGAGGAAAACATCGGATGTGAGCATGAGTTTTACCAGCAGGTGGTGCAGTAGCCCTGGCGTTCCCCCCTCTTTCCTCTCCTGCTTTTCATCCTGGGAGATCTGGAAGGTGATGATGCCAAGGAAGGAGATTAAATACAAAGGGCTCTGGGGAAATTTTGTTCACCCTTCTTGGAGTAAAAAAAGGTGGGAGAATCTTTGCTATAGCATTGGCTTGCTGCCATCATAGCGTGTCGGAAGGGGGGTCTTTCAGGTCATTGAGTCCAACCCACTTCTCAGTGCAGGAGTCAGAATCAAAGCAGATCCGACTCGAGATGGTTGTTGTCCAATTCTCTCTTGAATGCTTCCAGGGTCAATGTATTGCCAATGACTTTGACAAGCATCAAACCCTGGATTGCTAGGAGGAAAAAGGTGGAGAGGAATGAGAAATGGTCATTCTGCCCCTGCTGAGCCTGCTGGCTGGCCCTCCTCACCTGTGATGTTTGGGACCATTTGGTAATAAGGATGCTGGCAGGAATACTGGATCCGCGACTGGTAGGTGGTCACGTTGTCTGGCGTGGGGAAGGCGACAGAGCCGTGGTCCAAGGTGGGTGGCGTTTTGCAGTCTGCAACTGGGGAAACCAAGAAGATGGGAAGGAGATGAAAACATAGTAGTGAGAATCCGGTTGCCCAATATTTTCTCTCTTGCTTTTGGTTTTGCCAAGCACCTTTCCCTTGTTGCCCACCCGGGTCAGGCTGAGGAGTGGGAATGTGGTCCCTTTATATCCAAACATGGTCTTTGTCCTTCACCATTAGGCAGAATGGCACAAACTAAAGATGTGTTTTGGATCCAACAGCATTGTCTAAGGCAGGGGTTCCCAAGCTAAGGCCCATGGGCCGAATTTGGCCCCTGGTGCAGTTTTATGTGGTCCCTCACCCCTCCAAGGGAATTCAGGAAACAAAATGGCCTTTGAAGCTGTTGGGACAAAATGGCTGCTTCCATTGTGCAGGCAGGGCAAAATGGCCCATGGGTTGAGTAGAGCAGAAGATCTGTGGCTCCTTTCCCCCCACACTAGCTGGCACTGGCCTAAGTCTTTTGTGCAGTTGTGTAGCTGGGCAGATTTCTACAAGACATCGGGAAGGACAGCGTGTAGGCAGCTCTTTGCTGCCAGTGACAATTACATATTGCCACAACTGCCAGAAATTGGCAGCAGGGTCTTAAATGATGGTTTTCTTATTACATTAGAGGTTTTGTGCACAAGAGGCCGGAGTCTGTGCTAAAAATCCCTCCTGGATAGCTCCGTCCTGGGCTTTGAATGAATTACGCTCATGAAAATGGCATAATGCCATGATGGCAAACCTTGGCACTCCAGATGTTCTTGGACTTCAATTCCCAGAAGGCCAAGCCCCCGTGAATCCACACGAATGGGTTTGCTGCAATTCATCTGGCTCGTGCCATGCCACCCTCGTTGCTCCTGGAAGCGGAAGTAAAATGCGCCTGTACGTTCCAGGAGCAACGAGGGCTGTGCGGGCCGGATGAATCACAGCAAACCCATTCGTGTGGATTCACGGGATCTTGGGCTTCTGGGAATTGAAGTCCAAGAACATCTGGAGTGCCAAGGTTTGCCATCATGGGCATAATGTCTTCATGAGAGATGTGGTCAGATTAATTGATTCCCGATGTCTTCAATACATTTCATTTGCCTGCCTGATTTTCCTTACATAGGAATTGCCGTCATGCCTCTCTGTGGATGCATTTTGCAGAAACCAGTTAGCAATAGCAATTTGCAATTATGCTTCTATAGTACACCACAACACTCAAAAACACTCTCTGGGTGGTTCACAAGGTAGTAAGCATTTTTTGCCCCTAACATGCTCGGAACTCACTTTGCCGATCTCAGAAGGATGGAAGAGGTTGAGTCAACCTTGAGCCTGTCGGGAACAAACTCAGATTGTGAGCCGAGTTTTGGCTTCAGTACTGCAACTTGACCATTACACCATGGAAGATCCATAAGTTACAGTTATTTTATTCTTTGATTGCATAATTGCATGTTTTTATTTTATTTTTGCAAACCCTAAAATCATTCTTGCACTGGGATCAGAAGGAAGATTTACTTTTGTACAAAAAGTGGCTAAGATGCTGAAACGACGACTGGAAAGTCGGAGTTCAATTCCCGGGTACTGCACGATGGAGTGAGCACCTGCCAATCAGCAGTTTGAAAGCAAGAAATTGCAGGTAGATAAATAGGGACCACTTCGGTGGGAAGGTAAACAGCGTTCTGTGTCCTCTGGTGTTGAGTCATGCCTGCCATGTGTCCACGGAAAGGTCTGAAGACAGACAATGCTGGCTCTTTGGCTATAAACAGAGATGAGCACTGAACCCTAGAGTTGGATACAACTGGCTTTTGAGCAAGGGTGACCTTTACCTTACCATACTTTAAGATCATTCTCTGAGACCTTAGTCCAGTGATGGCTCACCTTGGCTCTCCAGGTGTTCTTGGACTACAATTCCCAGAAGTCCAAGTCAGAACTCCTGCTGATCCTGGGCTTCTGGGAATTGAAGTTCAAGAACAGCTGGAGTGCCAAGGTTTGCCATCACTGCTAATCTGTTGCTTACAGGGAGGACTCTCTCTCTCTGGCTTCTCCTGGCTTGTACAACCGACCCATTCTTGTTCTTCTACCCGCGGATAAGATCTTTTTTTATTCAGGTTGACCTTGGGCAATTAATCTAGATTGCTGTGGAAGGAGCTTGGAACCGAATGGGTGCTCTTCATGCTTCCGCCAACATGTTTTAATTAGCTTTTATTTTTGGTACGTGAGAACTGTGAACACATTGAGGCACCCCCCTGCGCAATGCTAGCACCCTCTGGACTAATTTCCCCATAAATTGGGACATTATGAGTTTAATTGACGAAACATTTTGTTGAATAAATTAAGTACACCTCCAGGCTCACCCTTGGTTACTGGGAATTGCAAAAGATCTGTAGTTTTCTGAAGCTCCAAGACAAATTATTTTACCCTAGACAGGACTTGGCAATCTTTATTTCATTTAAGTAAAAATAGAGAATTTGTCCCAGTGCTTATTTCCCCAGTTAATATGGACCTTTCTCTCACATTTGGGAGGTGAACAGAACAAATAAACGTGCGCTCTTTCCGCCTTTTCTGTTATTTATAAAGTGCCTGGACTTGCTTTTCCTGTTAAGCAACATGTTTCGGGAAGAACAAATAATAACTGGTTAGTGCCAACTAGAAAATGAGTGTCAGGTCAGAGAAGACTCACACGAGATTCTAGAAACACAGAGCTATCAATGGGCAAATTTCCAGAGATTGGACAGCAGTTATCAGCCCTGTCTCTCTTGATAAGATGTGGTTACAAGCACAAAGGAAGTTGAGAAGCCACCTCTGTTTGTGTGTGCATATGTATATGGAGTCAATGGAGCCATTTAGCATGATCACAACCTTTCCCATAACAGACACCTGTGCTTTTTGCCCACTTCTTGCAACATGCAAGAATGGGAACACGGTCCCCGCCTGCTGGCTTATGTAAAGAATTAAGAACTCTCTCTTCTTCTTTTTATAGTGGGTGGGTTGGGTGGGTGGGATATGGGGTTTTTTAAAGTGGGTGGGATATGGGTCTTTTAAAGTGTTTTTATGTGTTTTTAAAACTTGTTGTAATGCCGCCCTGAGTCGGGTTCGGCCTGAGTGGGCAGCATATATAAATATGACTAATAAATAAATAGATAAATAAATGCTGGCTCTTCGATGCAAAGGAAGACAGTTCCATGGAGCAATTTGTCCGAAATGGACAAAAGCACTGAATAAAAGTCCTACAGTATCATTAAGAGTGAGACCAGCATTGAAATTTAGCAGCATGCTCCCCAATCCTAAAAGGAGGTTTCCAAAGAAGTAATGCATATTTGTCAAGTTTTGGATTTGAAAATAAGGGAAATGTCCCGGCCAAAACGGGAAACTTGACAGCTATGCTTATCCTATGCTGACCTCCAGTGGTGGCATTAGGACATTGCAGTCTAACTAATACAGGAGGATGGTGGGAAAGAGGGTAAAATACAGGCGTTTCCCGGCCAAAACGGGATACTTGACAGCTATGAAGTAATGCAGTTAGTCTGTTTTAGCATGTTGGCATGTTGGTATCAAGGGAATGTGGTGGCTCAAGTGGTTAAGAAGACACTGAACTCGCTGACTGGAAGGTTGGAGTTTGATTCCCGAGCACTGCATGATGGAGTGAGCTCCCATCTTTGTCCCAGCTCAACCTAGCAGTTTGAAACTAAGAAATTGAAAGTAGATAAAGAGGGACCAGTTCAGTGGGAAGGTAAACAGCGTTCCATGTACTCCGTTGTTGAGGCATCCCATACGTCCACAGAAAAAACGTCTGCAGATGGAGACAACGCTGACTCTTTGGCTATAAACAGAGATGAGCACTGAACCCTAGAGTTGGATACAACTGGCTTTCGAGCAAGGGCAACATTTACCTATGTTGATATCGCCCCAACTAAGATAAGGAGAGAAGTAGCAGCAGACAACAAGAGAACTAAGCAAGAGAAGGACCTGTGACATCCTCTGAATGGATATGAGCCTCAGATCCACCAACTCAGTTCCAAGAAGAGCTTTATGGCAAGAACGAACATTCTTGTAGGTACGCAAGAGCAAAACCAAATTAGAAGACAGAGGAAGGAGCTCACTGGACAAGGAACCACATTAAAGGAGGAGGATATAGCTGAGGAACCCTACATCACTTGGAGGACCCTGAATAGGCTGAGGGTCGGAGTGTCTAAATGCAAGACCAAAATGCTCAAGTGGGGGCTGCTGGCACACAATAACACATGGTGTGAATGTGGAGAGATACTTAATCCAGCCCATTTGCTGATCTGCCAATTACTGCCAGAAACATGCACCAATGAGGATTTAGTTTTGGTCAACAACAAAGCCAAGAAGGTGGCTTCATTTTGGCAGTCCAAATTTGATCTGGACACGAAAGAAGCAGCAGCAGCATGTTGGCAAAAATAAATGGTTGTGGGGGAGAGGTACAATATGGTGCTCCCTTAAAGATTAACAGATATGTTTCAGGGTTGATTTTTGTGGATCAAAGTCCATTTCCTTGAAGGAACTCTCGCTTCCCAGAGTGGGAGAATATCCCAGATGGGTGGGATAGAAATGTAACCAACCAACCAACCAGATGTAGTCTCAGGAGGAATTTCTGGTCGGAGGGGAGAGTTTCCATTGCTCCTCACTGCCAGTAACCACCTCCTTCCTCTACCTAATGGAAGAAGCTAATTTTTAAATATTGGTACCTCACTTTTCCCTACATTGAGATCAAGGTGGTAAACGTGGACATGTCCCAGCCCTGCAAAGAAGTGGCTGTCATGGGTGAATGGGGACTTTAGCCTAGATCTTCGACACTGCACTGCGACCCCTCTCATTGGTACCCCACATTGGCTTTTTTTTTGTTTCTTGGGGTTATTCATTTGAGGGCTCGTGCCATCTGAGTTGTCTGTCACATGGTGGACGCCAATGGAAACTTCTCAGGCCACGACTGTTTAATGGCCAGGAAAAGACTGGGGAAACTGAGCCTACGTCAGCAGCCACGGGTAGCCATGGAAATGGCACAACGACAGGGAACTACCCCCATCCACCCGATGAGCGCATCGTGCATGCCGCCAACAGGATCATAATGGGTAATTTTTAGAGCACACAATCCCCATCCCTGAGCCATCAGCGCCTCTGCATTTTTCGACATGAGGGGGCTGTGCTCATTCTCATCCAGCCAAGAGAAACAGATGGGCCAGGATGTGTCATGAAGATTTGTAAGAAAGAGGGGCTGTTTTTCCCTTTCCTCCTGAGAAGTCCCTCCCCGCGTCTCCTTGTAGAGGGTGGCTTGCTTTGCGCGGGAGGCAACAGCTTCTTTGAGTGGGCCACACAGCAGATGGCTCATCTTGGCGGATGACTCGTCCTCTCTCGCCACCACCTCCACAGAGAGCGCTGTTGGAAAATCCTAGGGCTCAAATTGTAGGGGCGTTTGCAAGGGCCTTCATGATCCCGGGGGAAATCTTTCCCTACTTTCCTTAACACACATTTCCCAACACTGCTTGTCTTTAACGAGCAATTCATTTGTTTCCTCTAGCTAGGGAGGGAGAAGGCTCCCAACCCCACTCCTTCACAGGGCAAGGGCAGGGATCCTGTCTTCTTGTGGAGGGTGACAGCCTGGTCCCACGTAGACCCTCCTTCAGCGTTACCTGCTTCACACCGGCAGTTTATGTCCCTTTTTCCCTTCTGGTCTTCAGTGGAACTGACAAGTTTGGGAGACCCGTGTCAATTTCACTACAAAGTCTCTCTTGACCCTATAGCAATTAGCAATTATACTTATATACGGCCCCATAGTGATTAGTGCATTCTCTGTACACCTCACAAGGTAATTGGCATTTCATTTGTAACATGCTGGGTACTCATGGAAGAGGCTAAGTCAGCCTTGATCCCTGTCATGATCAGACTCTCAAGCTCAGCAGTTTGGGCTGCATTAAAGGTAAAGCTCATCCTTGCTCGAAAGCCAGTCGTATCTGACTCTAGGGTTCAGTGCTCACCTCTGTTTATAGCCAAAGAGCCAGTGTTTCCGGGGTCATATGGCAGGCATGCCTTAACAGTGGAGTGCACGGAACACATTTATCTTCCCACGGAAGAGATCCCTATCTATCTACTTGCAATGTTTTGCTTTCAAACTGCTAGGTTGGCAGGAGCTGGGACAGAGACAGGAGCTCAATCTGTCATGCAGTACCCAGGAATCAAACTCCAACCTTCCAGTCAGCGAGTTCAGCGTCTTAACCATTGGAGTCACCACAGTCCTTCTGTAACTACTGTGCCATAAGGACACTAGCAAGTGAAACTATGTCAGAGGAAGAAAGCTTGTCAACTTCCTCCCAATAAATACCTACACCTGCTCTCTGGGAGTCTCCTCTTCCAACACTATCTCCTATTTCCTTGGGAATCATCTCATCACAGGGATTTCAAGGTAAGAAATATACAGCAGGGGTTTACCTTTTCCTCCCCAAGTTAGCCTGAGGGTCTCTGTCCGTCTGCATCACTTTCCGTCACTGTGGCTGCCCTGTAGCTGCCCTCCACGGTTTCCCCATCCCCTCCATGGGACAGTATAAAAGTGATATTGCTATTCCTCCTTGGATAACCTTGCTAGGAGTCCAGACTTCTGGAGGAATCTTAACCACAAGGACGTAAGAGCATCCTTGCTGGAACAGGCCACAGGAGCCCATGATCCAGTCCATCCTTCTGTCTCACACAGTGGCTCACCATTTCCTTCAGGGTATTCCCAAGCAGATGCCTTCACCTGCTTAGGATTCCCTGGAAATGGCATTGAGAGATATCCTGCCTATCTCTCCAACCCAGAGGTTGTCCTTAGGTATCCATAATTATCGCTATTGATACCCTTGTCCTCCATGAACTTGTCTAATCCTTTCTTAAAGCTGTCAAGACTGACAGCTGTCACCACTTCTTCTGGCAGGGAGTTCCATAGACCAGGGATCCTCTGGGTGAAAAAGGACTTTCTCTTATTTGTTTGAGAACTAGTACCCAAAAGTTTCATGGAGTGGCCCCTAGTTCTAGTGTTGTGCCTCCTAATGATATTCTTCTCTGCTTTCCTGACATGTTAAGGCAGGGGTGCCCAAACGTTTCGGGCTGCGGGCTGGTCATGAGCCTTGCAATCTGTTTTGCAACAGGATGAGATAGTTTTTTTTAGGCTGCCATTTTCTCTGCTTAAACCAGGGGTGCCCAAACTACAGCCTGTGGGCCAGATCTGGCCCCTGATGCCAATTCATCGGGCCCAGTCCACCCTCATCGCTCCTGGAAGCGGAAGTAAAACAGCAGATGGCTCATTTCGCGGCTGGCTCATCCTCTCTCACCACCACCTCCACAGGCGCTGTTGGAAAATCCTAGGGCTCAAATTGTAAGGGCATTTGCAAGGGTCTTAATGATCCCTGGTGAATATTTCACTATTTTTGTTAACACACATTTTCCAACACTGCTTGTTTTCAACAAGCAATTCATTTTTTAGGCTGCCATTTTCTCTGCTTAAACCAGGGGTGCTCAAACTACAGCCTGTGGGCCAGATCTGGCCCCCGATGCCAATATATCGGGCCCAGTCCATGCTCATCGCTCCCAGAAGTGGAAGTAAAATGTGCCTGCATGGGTGTGTTTTACTTCTGCTTCTGGGAGTAACAAGGGTGGCGTGGGCTGGATGAATTGGCGTCAGGGGCCGGATCCAGCCCACAGGCCATAGTTTGGGCACCCCTGTGTTAAGGTGGCCATCCAAGTGACGTGTGTGTGTGTGAGTTCCTTGTGAGAACCAGCAATATATTCCTACTATCAAAGGTTTTAGAAGCCTATTATGAATCCAGGAGAGGATGTCTCTTTCCCCATGACTGCTAAGTCTGCCCAAGAAACTTTAGCAAAGGAACGTTTAAGACAAATTGCTCTTATCCACAGACGGATACACTTCAGAATGATAAATACGTACTTTGTAGAGGCCAAGCGGGTTCTGTTTTAGAAGGCCTTTCTGTTCTATATATGTGATAATTTTACGTTTAATAATACTTTCCACTAATTTCCCTCAAACAAACATAAAGCTAACTACTCTACAGATTCTTGGATTCCAAAACGAAACCCTGCCACAATCTGGCTTCTTTCCAGTCCTTAAAAGCACACAGAAACCACTCATCAAAGATATTACTGGTTTTGTTAGATTCTAACAGTTGGAAAGATGGCAATTTTATATTTCAGTTTATAAGAGCCTTCTGATGATGGATACCATCTGGACCTAATGATTTTTTTCCTTTCAGTTTGTCCAATATTTCATCTCTCATTACCAGTACTTACCCAGTTCTGTGGGGTTCTCTCTTGAAAATGCCAACATACTACATCTCCTGCAGTAAAACCAGGTTTCCTTATTCTCCCTTAAGCAACCCTCTTGTTCTCCAGTGGGTCCAACTGGTTTCCTATGTACCTACTTGCTCTGTATGTAATAAACGATAGATTTTCCTAAGGTTTTTAAAGATCTATGACAGGGGTTCTCAACCTATGGCCCGGGGGCTGGATGCAGCCCAAGACACCATTTCATGTGCCCAACACCACCACATCCAATCCGCCACACCCAGAAGTGCCATGCGTGGCAGGCAGGGCGAAATGGCTGTCTGAGGGAGTGTGACCCAGCCCTCAGCTTGAAAAGGTTGAGAACCCCTGATCTATGATAAAACTTCCAGGAACCTACCTACCCTAAACCGCAATGTTTTATGACTAAAGCATGGTGGGATGCAATATCTATTCCAAACCAGGATGTAAATGCATAATAGAATCAATCTGCCATCTTTGCTAGAAGGCACCCGGTCAACGCAGCCAAAAGCAAAGCAATCACACGTTTATCCCGCCCCATAGAAGTGCTTAGTGCACTCTCTGGGCAGTTCACAAGTTAATTAGCATTTTGCCCCCAACATGCTTGGTCCTCATTTTACTGACCTCGAAAGGATGGAAGGCTGAGTCCACCTTGAGCCCTAGTCAGGATCGAACTCACAGCCTTTTGGCTGCAGTACAGCAGTTTAACCACTGCGCCGCCAGGGCTCTAAGATGCATAGCTTGGAAATGTTACTTTTTTTGACTGTGGTTCTCAAAAAGCCCTTGCCAGTGATGCCAGTGCCCTTGTTTGCTGGAAGATACTGAGATTTCTTGTTTTAAAAAAGAGTGTTCAAATGCTTGCAAATTAGGGCCAGCTCATCTCTGGGGTTTTGCTAGAAAATTGCTGGAGAAGACTTGTGTTTCACAGCTGTCACTGTTATGGACTGACTGTGGGGACTTCCATAATCCCTGGAGTCTCCCTGTGGTCCCAACACCACTTGATTGCTGGGCCTTTGAAGATTCCCAGTGCAGTGGGGAAACTGCCTCTGCTAAGAAGGGCGGTGTTTGGGAAGCGCCAAGGACCCCTGATCCCATTGGTCTATCTAGCCCAGGGGTGTCCAAACTTTTTGGGCCGTGGGATGGTCACATGGTGCAGCGGGCCAGTCACGTGGTTCAGCAGGCTGGTCACGTGGTTCCTCCCACCTGATAAGATAGATTTTTAGGATGCCATTTTCTCTGCTTAAACCATGGGTGCCCAAACTACGGCCTGTGGGCTGGATACAGCCCCTGACACCAAGTCATCCGGCCCATGCTGCCCTTGGAAGCAGAAGTAAAACATGCCCATACGGTGGCATGAGCAGGGTGAATTGGTGTCAGGAGCCGTATTCTGCCCACTATGGGCCGTAGTTTGGGCACCCCTGATCTAGCCCAACATTGTCTCCCTGGAATAGCAGCATGTCATTAAAGACCACCCTTCTACATTGGCCGACAAGTTAGTGGGCAAGTGCCCAATGTGTGTTTGTGTGAAGAATCCTTGGTTCAGCCAACAATGTCTCCAGATAAGGACATTTAGGGTGCATCAATGGATGTGACCTTACAGTTGTGTGCCTGGCAATGACTGAAATGAGATGTTCCAGGATGGTTGGTTGAACCACGCTCTCTCTGTGCTCCATACTGGAGGCAACTGAACCCATATTCAGACTCATTAGAATGCCTTGTATCAGACTCAATGGCTGAAATGAATCCAATAGTAAGTTACAATCCATGGCCCATGGAACTCATGCAATTTGGACTCACCAAACTGCTAGAGACACAATGGGCCTGCTTGTTCCTACTACTGGAGGTTAACCAATATGTACCGGGGTACACAGAAATTGCCTCGTCGAAAATTGTGGTATTTTTGAACCACAATCGGGCGTACCCTGGTAACAGCAACCTTTTGTTGCCGGCTAATCTTTCTCACACTAGGTCAGGCAAAAGGAACTGCAGAGTGAACTCACCAAAAGGTGCCTTCATGTTGGCAGTTTCACATCTGGCCTAGACACGGAAAAAGAAGACGACCAATATGTACCAAGTAACAGGGCATAGAAAAGTAAACATTTTTAGACCACAACTTGCAGAGTACCTGGCTGTGATCCAAAAAGGTAACTCTTGTAAGCACTGGCCATCATGGCTGGGTAGAGGATAGTCCAGGGTTGCAGCTCACAAAAAGAGGGATGCTTCTATGTACTTGGGGTGCCGAAACTATGGCCCAAGGGCCAGATCTGGCCCATGGGCCATAGTTTGGGCACCCCAAGTTTAAGCAGAGAAAATGGCAGCCTATCTCATCCTGTTGCAGAACATATCTAACATACCTGTTGCAAAAACAGATTGTAAGGTGTGTTTTACTTCCGCTTCTGGTGAGAGGTACCCCGTGACTGGCCCGCTGAACCACATGATTGGCCCGCTGAACCACGTGACTGGCCCACAGCCAGAAAAGTTTGGGCACCCCTGATGTACTGGTTTAAAAAAACAACAACAACCATCCAGATGTGTTAGCATAGAGAGAACATGCAGAAATGAGTTAATAGTGAGCGGGGACCAGCACCAAGAAAAGAGATTGAGTTGAGCCATTCTTTCTCAAAAGAAGACTTTCATTTTAAGCAGCGGAGTGTATCAAAAGAGAGCAGCAGACAGATGCAGTTGTTATCCCAAGAGGTCCCAACCACCATCGTAGGAATGGGTTCCTAGGAGCAGAATGGTGTTTCATGCCATGTGCAGGCGGCGGCTTTCTGCTTTTTCTTCCTCACCAGTCCCAGAGTTAAAAGCATGCCTTGGCAGAGGGAGTTTATCCGATCTCTGGCCAACAACGACAGAGGAAACGGAAACGCCGGTACCTCCCCATGAACCGCTGGTGCCCCCCACTTAGCGAAGGAGCTAAGGTGAAAATCCTCTCTTAGAGGCACAGTAGGCTGGGTGCATTGGTCATGCCGCCACCGGGTTCGAATCTTCCTGTGCCACCGTCCGGTTGGCGTCTGGCGTTGCAGTGGTATCAGCTGCTCCAAGGGCAGAAGGAAAACACAGGAAGGCAGTCGGTCAGTCAGTCAGTCAGGGAAGGAGGTTGGGGAAGAAGCACAGACAGAGAGCAGAGGGGTTAGCAGTCAGGCACAGAAAGAGCATGCAGGAGGCAGCCAGGAATGTTAGAAGTCATTCAGGCGACCAGGAGCCCTGGTGGTGCATGGGTAAAAACTGTTGTAATGCAGCCAAAACATTGTGAGTTTGGTCCTGACAGGGTTCAAGGTTGACTCAGGCTTCCATCCTGCTGAGGTTGGTGTGTTGGAGGCAAAATGCTAGTTACCTTGTGAACCTCCCAGAGAGAGTACTAAGTGCTATGGAGAGGGGGGTATAGAAGTGTAATTGCTATTGCTGTATCCCTGTTAAATATAACAACATTCTAATTATGGCCTATCTACAATGTCTGTTTCTGCCACTCCACTCTATCAAGTTCTTTTTCGTGGTCTCTGTGACCACAAAGAAGAACAACAGTTACAGGTAAGCAACTTGTCATAATAGAGCCCTAGTGGTGCAAGGGTTAAGCTGCCGTACTGCAGCCAGAATGCTGTGAGTTCAATCCTGACAGGGTGTAAGGTTGACTCAGCCTTCCATCCTTCCGAGGTTGGTCATATGAGTCCCCAGCATGCTGGGGGCAAAATGCTAATTAACTTGTGAACCAAGCAGAGAGTACAGTACGCGCTATGGGATGGGCATAGAAGTGTAATTGCTATTGCTAATTGCTATTAATAATGATGCACAACCTTTATTCATGGGGCTTGGAAGGGAGGCATCAAGGTATGCCTGGAGCTTTGCTACAGGTTTATATAGAAGAGCTCAGAGGCCGGACACTCATTTGTGTTTTCAGACTGACCACCTGGTCACTCGATCCAGAAACATACAAAGACATATCGATATTTCTCAAACAAATAAGAGAAAGTACTTTTTCACCCAGAGGATCCCTGGTCTATGGAACTCCCTGCCAGAAGAAGTGGTGACAGCTGTCAGTCTTGACAGCTTCAAGAAAAGATTAGACAAGTTCATGGAGGACAAGGGTATCAATGGCTATAATTATGGATACCGAAGGACAACCTTGGGGTTGGAGAGATAGGCAGGATATCTCTCAATGCCATTTCCAGGGAATCCTAAGCAGGTGAAGGCATCTCCTTGGGAATAATACCCTGAAGCACATGGTGAGCCACTGTGTGAGACAGAAGGCTGGACTGGATCATGGGCTCCTGTGGCCTCTTCCAGCAAGGCTGCTCTTATGTTCTTATGTGGATAAACCTGAGGACAAATTAGTTTAGGTCACCTCCAAATCAGATTGGGTTGAGTGGGTCCTCCTGATGTCTACAGCAAATGTTTGGCTCCAAATCAGACCAGACACCTCTGGCTGAGGCTGTTCTTTTTCTGTCTTTCTGGCAACAGTTTTATGATGCCTACTATTTAACGACACGGAGGTCCTCCGTCTCGGTCCTGCCGCCTTCTGAAAGCTTGGCGTCTGTACTTGTGCCTTTTACCTGAGTGGATCTTCTTCTGTGTCTAAGCCACACGTCAAACTGGCAAAACGAAGGCACCTTTCGGTGAGTTCATTCCGCAGTTCCTTGCGCACGAGCCACTGTGAGAAAGATTAGCCAGCAACACAAGTTTGGTTGGAAGAAGATGGTCTGCCTTGTGCAATGTGTGCGCTTGGGTTTATGTTGCTCTTGACTGTTTGCTCAGCTTTGTTTACTTATTCAGTAGCTTTTAACTTTTTGTTTAAACTAAAGGAATCCTCTTTCACCACGCTGTGGGGATTATGATCGATGAGTCCTGCCTTGCCTTTAATGCCTCTTT
Organism: Bradypodion pumilum; assembly: GCA_035047305.1. NCBI lineage: Eukaryota > Metazoa > Chordata > Lepidosauria > Squamata > Chamaeleonidae > Bradypodion > Bradypodion pumilum. Next base: position 385,170,436 of record JAWDJD010000003.1, read on the forward strand.
ATTCTTGTGTTAGTCTTTACCTTCAATCCTGTTGTATCTCATTTGTTCGGTTCAGCTGACACTTGTATTTTATGCGATGCGGCATTGCTACGCTATTGCATAATGTATCAGGCTGCCAATGTAAATGTTACAAGCAGCTACGTCTGTATTACTGCACTGTTTTATTGTATCTGTATGAACCGCTTTGAGTCACCCGCTGGGTTTCAATAAAGCAGTATATAAATTAAACATGAAATGTAATGAAATTATGGCAGTTTCTCGTCAGGCCTAGACATGGAAGAAGAAGAAGAAGCTACTTCTGTTGTAAATCACTTCACTGACCAGCTGATCTTCTGGGAGCAACTTTGAGCATAATTAGGTCAAAGTCACCCTTGTTTGAAAGCCTGTCATACCAGACTCTAGGGTCGTGATGGCGAACCTTGGCACTCCAGATGTTCTTGGACTTCAATTCCCAGAAGCCCAAGCCCCCATGAATCCGCACGGATGGGTTTACTGCGATTCATCCGGCCCGCGCCGCCCTCGTCGCTCCTGGAAGCGGAAGTAAAACGCGCCCGGATGGGCGCGTTTTACTTCCGCTTCCAGGAGCGACGAGGGCGGCGCGGGCCGGATGAATCGCAGTAAACCCATCCGTGTGGATTCACCGGGGCTTCTGGGAATTGAAGTCCCAGAACATCTGGAGTGCCAAGGTTCGCCATCACAGCTCTAGGGTTTGGTGCTCACCTCTGTTTATAGCCAATGAGTCAGTGCAGACATTTCCGTGGACGACACCGGAGCATACGGAACACTGTTACCTTTGCCGCCAAAGCGGTACCTATTTATCTACCTGCAATTTCTTGCTTTCCAACTGCTAAGGATGCAGGATGCAAACAAGTAGAGGAATGAACAGAGAAGGAGATGACGCGCTCTCTTCAGAAAGGATGACCAAAGGACTTCTTACTTGTGCAGAGGGGAACTTGGCTGCTCCACATCCCATCCTTCATGCACTCAATCTGGAACGTTTCGCTCTCCACTCCGTCCTGCACAGAGGAATGCAAGTGGAAGATAGGACCGTCGCAAGTAGGAGCGGTGTGTATGTGCCACTGGTAGCCCACAGGCAACTTCTACCCCAGATCCAGCACTGTCAATTTTGGGCCCCTACGGCTTTGTTCAAAGCAACATGCGTAACCCCAGGGGACTCTTTGGTTCAGCCTAAAAGAGTGAGGAAATCCTGGGATTCAGGATTTGAGCTAGAAAGAGTGGGAGGTGGACCAAGCCTTTCCCACTTTGTTTGAGAGTTTGAGAGATTGTCCTAGGATGCCCACCAAAAAAGGGAAGGGTAAATCCACTTCTGTGTATTATCTCTCCTAGAAAAACCTGGAAAGGGTCACTGTACCTCAGAATTGACTTGAAAGCATATTTGGAACCGACTCCTTTGCAACGAAGTAGTCCTATCCCAGTCTGGGACTTTATTCTCAGTTGGCTTCAAAGAGCCAAATCTGAATTCTTTCATTCTTCAAACAACTCCTGCTCTGGTGCTGGTGGAAAGAACTCAGGGTCTACACATTGTAGCATCCAAGTTTATCATTCTTCTTCTGCCACATCCAAATCTAAATATAGGTGATCATCACGGCCCTGATGATATAATGCAGTGCCTTCCGATTGCCTTCCACATCACAGCATGACCCCCGCACCACTGATCCAGTTCCATGAGTCACTTTCTGGTCCTGAGCCCTTTTGGCACGCAAAGTCCTCCTCAGGATGGATGAAGCTGCTGCCCTTCATCAAGAGGGATTCAAGTGGGACCATTTAATCCACTTGGGGACCATCGCCCTTCCCTGTGGACTTCGCCACCCAAGGCCATTAGTATTTATTTTATACTCTACCCCAATTGGTGCAAACACCACTTTGGGTGGCTTATAACAGTGAGATAGACATATCAAATATCAAACAGGACAATCCAAACAAAGTACAATATACAGTGATAGCCAACCTTGGCACTCCAGGTATTCTTGGACTTCAATTACCAGAAGCCCAAGTCAGCACTTCTGCTGATCAGGGCTTCTGGGAATTGAAGTCCAAGAACTCCTGGAGTAACAAGGTTGGCCATCACTGATATATAACAAACATTAATTTTAAAAAATGAGATTGGGATGTTTGAGGAAAGGGTAGAGGAATGGGCCTGAGCACTGGATAGCCATGTTGGTTCCAATCTGTGCTCACTTGCATCTTCATTTCCTCTGGCCAGGGAAGAACATCTGGGGACTTATGCCCCACCAGCAAATCCCATCAAGTTGTTTCCGACTGTTTCAGCAGGAAACTTTTGCACCCTTTGGATTTTGGTGTTCTGGGGCAAAGCTTTGGGTCATACCTCTCCCCACAAGTTATTTCTCTGATCAACCCTGTGAAGTCCTCTCATTTATAAGTTGTGCCGTAAGAATGCATAGGAGCCTCCTGGCAGGTAGCCATTTTTAGGGAATGTTTTGATCTTCTCTTCCTATCTTACCCTTCTTTTTATGGTTAAAACATCTGGCTTGGAATTCCAGTTGATGCCACATTGGCTCATCCTAGGACATACAACTAGGATATTTTCCCCAATGCAAACCTCTGTCACTCAGCATGTTGAGAATTAGGGTTGTGCACAGAAAAACAGGACAAACCTTACAACCCCCTTAGCAGCAATTTGTTTGTGCTCTCGTTCTGTTCACGATTTTTCCATTTGCTTTGATGCACAGTCAGATTCATTCTGGACTTCGTGCAAGTCAGACTGAACCAGGTTGACTTGGACAGGGATGCGTAATTTATTCAAATCTAGTACATAGCCTTATTCCAAATTAGCTTACCTATTTGTGTGTGTGATTGGCCATTAGTGGGGAAACATGGGTTTCATTTGCAAGTCTAATTGCTGAGACACAAAGTTTGAAAGGAATTTTGCATGCCTGGATGACGTATGCTTTTATCTTAATTGGACACTCTATGACTTAAGGCAGTGATGGCGAACCTTGGCACTCCAGGTGTTCTTGGACTTCAATTCCCAGAAGCCTAAGCCTCTGTGAATCCATATGAATGGGTTTACTGCACATAAACCCATTCATGTGGAGACTTTGGTTTCTGGGAATTGAAGTCCAAGAACACCTGCAGTACCAGTAAACCCATTCATGTGAATTCACAGGGACTTGGACTTCTGGGAATTGAAGTCCAAGAATATCTGGAGTGCCAAGGACTTAAGGTTTACTCGCTATAGAGAGTGGTTTCGTCTTCCTTAACCAGGTCCTCTCTTGATCTTTCCAGTGCTTGCCCCCAAGATCACATGTTTATGCATATTCAGGACTCAACCTTTATGCATATTCAGGACTGAAACAGTGTGGAATTCTAAATGTTTGAATGGAAGGGAAAGCAAAGTGCCAGATTTTGCTAACCCTTAAGCTGAACTCTCATCTTTCCCCCACAAAGCTTCAACTTGGGTTGCCCTTTACCTTGAGGATGTTGAATCCAGGGTTGCAGCTGATGACCACCTGGTCTTTGAAGGTGTATGTTGCCTGGGAGGGATCAATTTTCCCATTGATTGGCGGCTCCACAAGTGGGCATGGGTCACCTAATTTGTAAGTAGGGATGAAGAGAGGGAAAGGATGGAAGAGACATATCAACTGGTTGTTGATTAAACACAAGGCATAACAGAAAAAACTCTGGATTTCTGGCTTAAGATCCTAGAGAGAAAGCTTCCTTCTGCACTTCAGCCAAGAACCTGGGGGTGATATCTAGTTATTGACCCAACTCCTAACACCATCTGCCCCTTAGAGCACTGCGGTGGTTAGGATCGACCCTCCAAAGCAGTTGGCCATCTCATTACAAGGACATCCAAAACTACTCTGAGCCATTTATTTGAAGTACAATGGAAGTAAAAAGATAGATAGATAGATAGATAGATAGATAGATAGATAGATAGATAGATAGATAGATAGATAGATAGATAGATAGATAGATAGATAGATAGATAGATAGATAGATAGATAGATGAAGAAGAAAACATTAAAACATTCTGACCTAACTCCAGCTGTTAGTCTCTCTTAGAGTAGACCCACTGAATCAGTAGGATTTACAAAGGTGTATCTCAGGGGTGGCCAACCTTTTTGTGCCACAGGTCTGACCATGCCCCCAGAACAGCTGAGCAGGCTGGACCATGCCCCCGGAAGCGGGCACATTTACGGCTGATGTAAATGCGCCCACTTCTGCATTTACGTCAGCTGTGGGCACATTTGTGCTTGTATGAACACACTTTATGGCTATTATAAATATGCTTGCTTCTACTTCTGGGTGCTGGGGAGATGGCGACAGGCCAGTTGGAATGGTGTCACGGCCCGGGTCCTGCCCGTGGGCTGTAGGTTGAGAACCCCTGGTGTACTGTATCTAGTGAGTTTGTGAGGTTTTTTTTGGTAACTATTTTATTAGCTGCCTTGGGTCCCTCTATTGAGAGAAAGCTAGGTTATAAGTCTATAAAATAAAATGAGATAATGAATACATATCCGGCAGTATGCATGTGTAGCTCCATCAACGTGTATCACAAAATTGTGTGAAAAAGTAATGCCCATTCCACAGGAGAGAGAACTGTCGATTGCAATGCAATTGAGATCTACCTAGAGGCAAAGTTAAAGTTACCTATTGCTGCGTAAGAGAGCTTCCAACCTCCATTTTCTCCGGAATTATCACTGTGGAACAGGATTTGAATGCTGTTGCTCCGGGTTTCAATCCGACCTGGCGACCTTTCTCCACAAAAGGGGCCAAACTCATTAGCCCCAGCCTTGATCTGCAAGGAGGAACAATCAAAGCATGAAAAGAGTGATGTATAGAATTTTATAGAGGGAGGTGCTCAAATTAACACTCTAAAATAATATTTAATTTTAATTATTTAAGACAAGGGTGCCCAAACTTTCGCCTGCGAGCCGGATCCGGCCCCCAACACCAATTCATCCAGCCCGTGCTGCCTTCGTCACTCCCAAAAGCAGAAGCAACAAGGGTGGCATGGACCAGATGAATTGGTGTTGGGGGCTGGATCTGGCCCGTGGGCCATAGTTTGGGCACCCCAGTTTAAGCAGAGAAAATGGCAGCTTAAAATCTACCTCATTGTTATGTATGTATGTGTGCATGTTCATTGTACTGTAAAGGCAAGAATGTAACCACTCCAAATACAAACGATCTCAGCGGTAAAGGAACGCGAGCAGACAGCCCATAGAGGGCAGCTGCGAGCGTTCAGTCTCACATGGTTCACATTGCTCAATCACGGACAGCCGCGGGAAAACCTTCCCCACATTCAGCAGCAGAAGAAAGATCTGCATTCAGCAGCAGGAAAAGAGGCGTGCCTGGGCGAGGCCACGCCGGTAGCAGCCAATGAGCTACCGTGCTACAAGATTCAAATGTAGAGGGCTACTGTATATATTGAGATGCTTCACCGGAACACCATGCAATAAACCTGTGTTAAACCAACCCTTCGGTTGTCCTGTTGTCTTTGGTCCCATACACTAAATTGGTGACGAAGGTGGGATATGGCTGCCCACGGGACCAAGACATGCGCCGGCTACGAGATCAGGAAGCCGGGAGACTTGGAGCTGTTTGAGATAGACTTCAACGCAGCGCTGGTGGAGCTCGAAGTCTCAGATGAGGCCAAGAAGAGGGCCATTTTCGTCCGCATGCTCGGACACGAGACCAAGAGGACCTTGGTGGACCTGATCGCGCCGAGGAAGGTGGGCGACCTCAAAGCCACAGAGCTCCTGGCGGCGCTGCGCGCCCATCTCCGGCCAGCAATAGCGATGTTCCCCGCTCGGAGCGCGTTCTGGAGGCGAGTCCAGGCGCCCGGGGAATCGGTCGCCGAGTTCGCCGCGGCCCTGCGGCTGGCCGCCGGCCCATGCAAGTGGGAGACTCCAGACGTCACCCTCCGGGACTGCCTGCTCTGCGGTCTGAGGGACACAGAGACTCAGCGCGCGCTGATGAAAAGGGAGCCGCCTCCCACGTGGCAACAAGTTCTCGACACGGCACAGGCCGCGGAGGCCACGACTGCCGGGGTGCAAGAGCTTCAGGACTGGCGCCCGAAGCCCGCCAAGGCAGAGAGCTCGGTGCGCGCGGCCCGGCGAGCTTCGAACTCGTCTGCGGAGAGCGGCGACGACGAGGACGTCCGGAGGGTCCAGAGAGAGGGCCGGCGCTGCGACGGCTGCGGCGCCGCCCACGCCCGCGCCAAATGCCCATTCCGCAAGGCCGAGTGCCACAACTGCGGCCGGCGCAGGCACATCGCCAAGGTCTGCCGGAAACGGCGCGAGGCCACAAGGAGTTCTCCAGACCGCTCGGCGAGGCAGGACCGCACCACGAGGCCAAAGGACGGCACCCGGACCACGAGGACGCGGGACGGCGTAGGGCGCATCTCCGACAACAGCGAGGACGACGCTCCGGTTTGCAGCGTTTCCACGGAGCACCCCCATTACTTCGTTGAGGTAGTAATACAAGGGGCCCCTGTTAGAATGGAGGTGGACTCGGGTTCGTCATACTCTATTATTTCCCAGGGAGAGTTCATGAAAATCGCCCCCCGCGTGCGGCCCAAGCTCAAAGCGTTGAGGGCCACACTGAAGGACGTGCAAGGGAACCACATCCCAGTGTTGGGGGTTGGGAAGTTCCAAGTCCAGTTTAAAAAGCACACCGCAACGCTGCCCCTAGTCGTCCTCAAGGGAGGAAAATGCAGCCTCCTCGGGACTCAATGGTTCCAGCCCCTGGGGTTGTTCATTGGGGGGGTGCACGCCGTGGAAGCACACGCCACCGGGACTGATCCAATACAGAGCGTGTGCGACGCGCACCCCGAGGTTTTCAAAAAGGGGCTCGGAAAATTCAAGGGCCCCCCAGTGACTTTCGACCTGGACCCTGGAGTACGTCCAATCAGACTTAAACCGCGCAGAGTGCCTTTCGCACTAAAGGACAAAATAGAGGCGGAGTTGGACAAATTGGTGGGCCAGGGGATTCTTGTTCCTGTTGATTCTGCGGAGTGGGAAACTCCAATTGTAACAGCGCTCAAGGCCAACGGGGAGGTCCGCATATGCGCTGATTACAAGTGCACCATCAATAAGGCGATCCGCCCTAATGCTTATCCGGTGCCGGTAGTCAGCCACTTGTTGGCCAGGTTACACGGGGGGAGGTGTTTCGCTAAACTCGACCTGGCCCAAGCCTACCAGCAACTCCCGGTGACCCCCGCCGCAGCTGCTGCACAGACCATAGTCACCCACAAAGGGGCGTTCCAGGTATCGCGCCTCCAATTCGGCGTGAATTCGGCGCCCGGGATTTTCCAGTCACTCGTGGAACGCCTCCTGAAGGGGTTAGAGGGGGTGTTACCCTACTTTGATGACGTATTGATTACAGGGGGGAGCCGGGCCGAATTAGCAAGCAGGTTGGGAAGGGTCCTGACAATATTCGAGAAAGCGGGGTTGCGGTTGCGGAAGGACAAATGCGTTTTCTTCGCAACTGAGGTTGAGTTCCTAGGGTTCCGTGTTACTCCCGAGGGAATCAGGCCATCCCAATCCAAGGTGGCCGCCATCAAGAAGGCCCCTCGCCCCACCTCCAAGCCCGAGTTGCAGTCGTTCCTTGGACTGCTCAACTTTTACCACTCCTTCCTTCCGCGGAAGGCAGCAGTAGCGGAACCGCTACACAAATTGTTAAAAAAGGACGAGGCATGGAAGTGGGGCGACGACCAGGAGAGGGCTTTCAATGACCTGAAGCGACTCCTGGCATCAGATGCGGTACTGACCCATTTCAATCCCAAACGCCCAGTGGTCCTGATATGCGATGCATCCCCGGTGGGGGTGGGGGCGGTGTTATGCCACGTACTGGAGAACGGGAGGGAGGCCCCGATAGCGTTTTACTCTAGGTCCTTGTCCCAAGCGGAGAGGAACTATGCCCAGACAGACAGGGAAGCACTAGCGATAATTGCGGGGACTAAGAAATTTCATGATTTTGTGTACGGCCGCCCCTTCACCATAGTGACTGACCATAAGCCCTTGCTAGGCATTTTCACCGCAGATAAGCCCACACCCCAAATCCTGTCCCCGAGAATGCTCAGGTGGGCCATTTTTCTCAACGCGTATCAGCACGCGTTGGTATACCGGCCCGGGAAGGAGATCAGCCACGCGGATGCCCTGTCGAGGTCCCCCATTCCCCGGGATTGCTGCCACGTGGGCGAGGTAGAGAGGGACCACCAGGTCTTAATGATAGAGGTCCTAGACTCCCCTCCAGTAGTACCGGCCGACATCGCTAAAGCGACCGGCAAGGACAAAACGCTGGCCACAGTTTGCTCCTGGGTACAGAAAGGGTGGCCCGTGTCTTCCCCAGCAGCGGAATTCGACACATTTTTCAAAAAGAAACTAGAGTTGTCCCTGGAGAGGGGTTGCCTTTTGTGGGGACAGTGGGTAGTGATCCCCACGTCTCTCCGGCCGAGGGTGCTTAAACTGCTGCACGTCAGCCACCCGGGGATCGTCCGTTCTAAGGCACTGGCCCGCAGTTACTTTTGGTGGCCCCAGCTAGACGCCGACATCGAACACATGGTCAGCACTTGCGAAGCGTGCCAAAGCTCCAGGCTAGAAGAGGCCCGCTCGCCACATAGGGAGTGGGACGCAGCAAGGGGGCCCTGGTCCCGGGTACACGTAGACTTTGCTGGCCCGTTCAGGGGAACGCTTTTCCTCCTTGTGGTGGACGCGTTCTCCAAGTGGTTGGAGGTCATCCCAGTCTCGAGCACCTCCTCGGCCACAACAATTAAGCAGTTACGGAGGCTCTTTTCCACGTTCGGTTTACCCGACACCCTCGTCAGCGATAACGCTAGCTGTTTCACATCCGCCGAGTTCGGGGCATTCATGGAGCGAAACGCCATTCGGCACATCACCTCCGCCCCCTTTCACCCGGCCACCAACGGCCAAGTAGAGCACCTTGTGCGCACCACGAAAGACGCGCTGCTGCGCATGGGCCCCGGAGACCTCGACCTGAAATTGTGCCAATTCCTGCTAAGGTACAGGGTCACCCCATTGGCGTCAGGGTACTCCCCCGCGGAGCTGTTGATGCGCAGGAAGCTGGCCACGGGAATCTCCAAGCTAGACCCCACGAGAGTAGTAGACAAAGGGCAGAACATAGGGGTGGAACCCACAAAGAGTTTCAGCGTAGGCGCCCCGGTGCATTGCAGGAACTACGCCAACGCGGGGCCAGCCTGGGTGCCGGGCACCGTAATAGAACAAACCGGCCCCGTCTCATACCGCGTGGAGACCAGTACGGGTTTCCTGTGGAGGCGACACGTGGACCAACTCAGGCGCAGGGTCCCCGGAGAGCAGGACGGAGACGAAAATAGCATCGAATCAGCGTTAGGGTACTCCCCCACCCGTTTAGCCCAAGGGGGAGGAAAAGGGGAACATGGGCCCCCACCAAGGGGGGAGGAAAGGGAATCGATCCACAGAGATCTTTTGCGGGAGTCCGCGGCAGAAAGGAAGAGCCCCGACCACACACATACCCCTCGGAATTTTCCCCGAAACACAGATGCCCATAGAAGTTTAGACGTTGATTTGCAGTACCAGGGGGAGTTAGCGGAGTGGTCCCCCACCCGTCCTAGCGAAAAGAGGGGTTTCAGTTCAGCCCCTGGTACTTCCAGTCCCAGTAGCCCCTGTGAGTTAGAATGCAATATAGCGCCAATTTCCCGGAGACCGACACCCCCAAGACGGGAGGCAACAGCAAGTCCGCCCACCACAGTCTCAAGGTCCCCCGAGCAAGGATCAGAAGGTAGCAGGACCACAAGGGCGACCTCATCGGTTCCGCGGTTCACAATAGGCAGGTCCCCGGGGTCCGAGAGCAACAGGCAGGGGTTCACCTCCCAACTATTCATTCCATTCCCATCCCCGGGCGCAAGGCAGGCGCGGACGCCCCACAGAGCCACTAACGAATCCCCATTTCCCGTTGCAGGACAAGCACCCGCGGAATCAGGGATCACAGGCTCTCCAGTACTAGGTCAGACGCAGGCACGCCCCAAGCGCACGTGCGGCAAGCCACAATGGTTGCGGGACTTCGTCCCATCCTAGGGGGGAGGGATGTTATGTATGTATGTGTGCATGTTCATTGTACTGTAAAGGCAAGAATGTAACCACTCCAAATACAAACGATCTCAGCGGTAAAGGAACGCGAGCAGACAGCCCATAGAGGGCAGCTGCGAGCGTTCAGTCTCACATGGTTCACATTGCTCAATCACGGACAGCCGCGGGAAAACCTTCCCCGCATTCAGCAGCAGAAGAAAGATCTGCATTCAGCAGCAGGAAAAGAGGCGTGCCTGGGCGAGGCCACGCCGGTAGCAGCCAATGAGCTACCGTGCTACAAGATTCAAATGTAGAGGGCTACTGTATATATTGAGATGCTTCACCGGAACACCATGCAATAAACCTGTGTTAAACCAACCCTTCGGTTGTCCTGTTGTCTTTGGTCCCATACACTAAACTCATCCTGTTGCGAAACAGATTGCAAGATGTGTTTTACTTCCTCTTCCAGTGGGAGGAACCATGTAACTGGCCCACATCCCGAAATGTTTGGGCACCCCGGATTTAAGAGATTATTCAATAATTTCTCTAAAAAGATGGGATATTGGGGGAGGGTTGTCATCAAGCAACAAGAACGAGTTTTGCAGGCTGCAATCAAACACACAGATGTCATTGACTGCCAATGGCTTTATAAATATTCATTTAAGACTCTTTCTTTGTGCTAACCTTTTAAGTCTTGAAGCTCAAACGTGAGACCTTCTGGAAAGCCCAGCTGAGCCAATCCTTCTGAATTTATGTGCTAAGCTCACCTTTATGTAATCGTATGGGCAGGACACCTCTGGGTGGTCTTCAATATCAAAGTTGTCTTCAAACTGTAAAGTGATGAAGAAACCTTCTTCCAGCTCAATGCGGTACAAGCAATCGGAGCTTTTGGGGTAAGAATTGGGAAAATCTGGGCTACTGATCGCTCCGTTTCTTTGCGTGAAGAGGTTATCACTGCATTCCACTGCAATAAAGGCAAAAGGAAGGGAGACATAACACAGTAGGTCAACATTACTTCTCAAGGGCTAAATATAGTACGAGTCCTAAAGAAAATCAAGCCTGAACTCTCCTTTGAAGGAAAACATTGGCTAAACTGTGACTGTCATCCCTTGGGCACGTCATGAGATAATCGGTAAAGGTAAAAGTCACCCTCACTTGAAAGCCAGTTTTATCTGACTCTAGGGATTGGCACTCATTTCCATTTACAATAAAAGAGCCAGTGCTGTCTGCATTTGCAGATGTTTCTGTGGTCATGTGGCAGGCATGACTAGATGCCAGAGTGCACAAAATGCAAAGTGGTACCTATTTATATACCAGCAATTTCTTGCTTTCAAATTGCTTGGTTGGCAGGAGCTGGGACAGACGACTGGAGTTCACTCCATCGTGCAGCACTTGGGTCTCGAACTGCTGACCCGCCAGCCTTCCAGTCATCAAGTTCAGCATCTTAACCATAGGAGTCACTAAAAAAAAGCAATAATTGCGGATTCCCCATGCCCAGTTGGCATGGAACGGCCCTCGCAGAGGCCACTTCAGTCGAGAATGCTCCTGGCCCGTGGGCTCTGCGGGCACAGAAATTAAGGGGGGTGGATTAATAATAAGGGTTGATTCGCCCACACCCGACCTGACCGGTGGTTCTGCTGAGAGAGCAGAACGCTAACCTCCGTTACCCATTAAGTAATTACTGACTCTCACAGATCAGCCTAATCTTGGGTGCAAATAGAAGCCATATTTACCCTGGCGTAAGCCTCAGACAATGATTTTCCCCTGTCAGTGTTTACTCGAGTTAATTAACTTCCCCAAGAGAGATTCCCCATTAACCCGAGTAAATGGGTGATGTGATTTTCTGTCAGATGACGATTCTTTCCCGCATTGCCTTCTGATCTATATATGATGATGCTTTTCCCTCAATAAACCACTGATCTGATCTCGCTCCATATTGCCTCGTATCGTTACTTGATCAGTCTCCTCCGGGACCCAACGGCCGTCCTAGCGGCCCCGATTCCTACAAATAATGGCAGGAAAAGATAAATGCAGCAGGAGAAGGGGAAGGCCAACTGTGAGGTGGACTAACTCATTAAAGGAACCATGACTTTGCTAGAACTGAGCATAATATGAATGACAGGAACTTTAAAAGGTCATTCATTCATGGGTCATAGGTGACTTGACAATGCACAATATGAATGCAAATAGTACACAGGTTTGTGCAATTTTAAAGTGAAAGTGGATGCCAGGCCCAAAGCATCAGGATATTTTGTTACTGAGTGAGAAGGCATGCCATTACCCCTTTAGTCAAGATAAACAGCAAAAGATGAAATGTTTCCATCGTTATCAAGAGTAGTAGGACCACAAATGCCAGAATCTGCCAGGCAGCATGGCCATTATCCAAACTGGCTGGAAAATTCTGGGTTCTGCAGTCAACAACAACACAAAAAAAGTAATAAAAATTCCCCCAAGCTCTGTATAAACTTGTGGTCAAGATTGCTATTCCTGTTGCTAAGAAATATGATTATTCCATAGGGCTTGTCTGGGATGAGAAAAATACAGATAGTTCATTACGCCTGTACTGAAAAATCTACATTAGGGTAATCGTTGTGGTGTCATTCTGCAAAGTTTCCAAAACATGAGAGTAAAAATAGAGGTCCTTAATGCCACTTACACACTAAAAGAGGACACAAAGGCACGATCACATTTGTGTGGTCATAAGGGCTCCAAAGAAGTTTCCAGTAAATACGGTATGTATTTATCTACTTGCAATTTCTTGCTTTGGAACTGCTAAGTTGGCAGGGGCTGGGACAGATGACGGGAACCCACTCCGTTGTACAGCACTTGGGTCTCGAACTGCTGACCTGCCAAACCTTTGGGTCATTAAGGCTAGTGTCTTACCCACTAAGCCATCATGGCTCCTTGTACCTGTTTCTGTAACCAGTTGGTCCAGAAAAAGGTATGTGATCCCTCTATCCCCGGCATGGTGAGCTTTTACGTTGCAAGAGACTCTCCCTATAATATCCATTTGGACTTGAAATGCCAAGAAGCCCAATATGCCAATGGGGCAACCTTTCCAGCTTCTCAAGAAGGTGTTGAGTGATAGAAGGGCAGTTCCTCTTACAAAACCACCTTGCTAAGCAGGCAACACAAGCAATACCTTTGCAAGTCCTGTTGTCAGAGTGGAGGATGTACCCGAACCGGCAGGAACAATAATACCCTCCTATGTAGTTGTGGCAGTGATGGTCACAGGCCAACTCCTCGTCACTCTTCTCCAGGCACTCGTCGATATCTGTGTTCAGACAAGAAGGAGGAATGAGTTCATAAGATAAAAAGTCTCCATTTTGGTCCCCTTTGAAACCACACGGGCCGCTACCTTGACCGCAACCACACACTTTGCGCTCAGTGGCTTCAGCAAGGACTGGCATGGAGTTAGGGTTGCCATATTTCCCGGATTCAAGAAGTCCCGGCCAGTTCAAGAAAAAATATGTAAAAGTCCCGGATTTTTAAATTTGAACAAAGCAAGCAAGATCACCCCTCACCAAGGGTTTTTGCAAATAGTTAATTCACTGCCTCCCTGCCTTTCTTTCAATTATCCTGCTTGAAAGCGGCGAAGGCAAAACAGCACCCTGAGAAGCCCGCCGGGGAGACACTTGCAAGCGAGATAATTGAAATAAAGGCACGGAGGCAGTGAAATAACTCTTTGCAAAAATCCCTTGGCTCTCCTTGAAGTTTGGGAGGCAAGGAGTCATCCTCAGCCCTTTTTCTCGAAAGCCAGGAGGGAGCAAGAAAAACCCATATCTAAGAAACCAAACCTCCACCATACACTGGGATGGAGGATTCCTTCTTCACATGACCACAAAGGTTTAATTGCATAGGGTTGGTATTCCTAGAGAGGAAGGGATCAGGGAGGATAGAAAGTGAAGAGTCCTCCATCGCAAAGGTCCTCCTCCAAAATAAGTCCCATCCTGTCTCCTGCTTTTCTCTTTCCAGAGGGAAATGGAGGCACCATGGATTGCATTGCTGTTCTAGGCCCCTGTTTAGAACTTTCTTCTAAGGGATCCTCATGTGGGATTTGAGAGTGTGTCTACTTCAGTGCAATGATGTCATGTGGCTGTCCTGGTTTGGCAGGAGAGAATCATGGCAACCGTACATGGAGTGGTTTGCAAGCTCTGTATGCTTGGAGGAAGGTGAGGATGAAGGCCTATTGCATTGGTGGTCCTGAAAATGGTCTCTGGAAGCACTTCAAAGGCTTGCAAGGTGGAAGCAGCAAGACTTTTCATTGGCAGGGGCAATGACAAAGCACATGAAGACATCTGGTTGGCAGCCTCATGTCTATCTAGAACACTGCAATGTATAATCCCTATAATCTCTCAGGGGTTCCCCAGTTAACTCAAAAGGTGTCTGGACAAGGAACGCCAAAGTGTGCAATCCACTTGCCTAGACTGGGAATGAACAGATTCTGGAGGACTGGTAGCCACCTCTCCACCCCTGGATCTTGGAGGGCTGCTCCTTATCTGGTACTGTTCCATCTCTAAAAATATTTTTTTTCTGAGACCATTTAACCAACCCACCCACCCACCAATGTTTAAAATGCATTTAAAATATTTCAGGAGTATGGGGCCCCTTTCTGGGGGAGGGCCAGAAGGCTGGGACTCTGGAGGGTTGTGTGTCCCATTGTATTCAAGCACATCTAAGTCAACTGACTACTCACCCACCGCTGCATAATGAGCATCAAAACCGGTGAAGCGTTCCTCATTGGAGAAGTCTGATCGGAAGGTGACACTCATGGATGAACCAGGCGACACAATAGCCTGCTGCCCCGGGGTCTGCTCTGTGTCTGTCGTCTCTCTCCCACAGAACGTAGCCAAGACTTGGTCTTCTGACTCAACCTATTGAGAGCCCAACAAGAAATATGGATATTAGAGATATGGTCTCTAATAGGGTCAGAGTGATGGACATGGTTGACCTAGGTTTTAAGACTAAGCTAGTTGGTTGACCTTGGATGAGTCACATTCTCCCAGTCCACCCTGTCTGACAGGGTTATTGGAAGGTCATACCTGTAGAAAAGTAGACTTACAGCCCAGCAAAGGTGCTCCTCCTTGAGCCAGAGGGAGACTCCGAAGTTGGAAGAGTCAACTAATCAGGAACATAAATAAGCAGGGAAGAGAGTGATTTCCAGCCCACTGTCAGGAATATTCCCTGATCCTGTTTTTTCACCAACCCTTGCTACAGACTCAGTCTTATAAAACTGAGGGTGTGTCTTGGCTGACCAAAGAATCGAGTGTTCAATCTTTTTAAAATTGGGTTAAAGTCATGTGGTGCTTGTGTCAGTTTGCACATCCTGTGAAAAACCTTGTGCAAACGAGTCACATGACATTGTGACTTTTGTTGTATGTTATTGT
Organism: Bradypodion pumilum; assembly: GCA_035047305.1. Classification (NCBI taxonomy): domain Eukaryota; kingdom Metazoa; phylum Chordata; class Lepidosauria; order Squamata; family Chamaeleonidae; genus Bradypodion; species Bradypodion pumilum. The sequence continues at coordinate 385,185,872 of JAWDJD010000003.1, forward strand.
ATCCTATTATGTTTTGTACTTTGTTGTTTTGCTCGAGCGGCATAAGACCGTTCTGCCTTGAGGCTGAGGATGCCTGCTGCCCCACCCTCGGACTTCGTTGTTTGTTTAGGAGCTTTCCTATGTGGTTGTGACTTTTTCATTATATTATAGTATTGTATTGTGTTGTATATTATTTTGTGCTTTTTTTGTAGATTGAATTTTGTATATTGTATTATTGTGTATTTACTGTGTATGTTGTTTAATTACTATGTGAGCCGCCCTGAGTCGGTTTCCTGATTGGGCGGCACACAAGTGCGAAAATTAAACTAAATTAAATTAAATTTTAAACCTGCATCCCCCCTCCTGATCTTCCCTTTCTCCACTTGTCCTATGTAGAGTTTTCTTCCTTCCTTCCTTCCACCCCACTGCTGCTACCACTCAGTTGTTCATAGCTGCACCACCTTTGGGCACAGGCCCTGTTGCCACTGCTACGTGCCTGCAAGCGGTACCAATATTTTTAAACTTTTATATTTAAAAACTGTCTTAGCTTTATAAGTGAAGGATTGTGTGTGTGTGTGTGTGTGTGTGTGTGTGTGTGTGTGTGTGTGTGTGTGTGTGTAAACATTTCCAGGCTGTAGAGAATCCTGCAAACATTACGGGTCAAACCAAGAGGCACAATATCTGCCGACACATGCGTGCAAACAGAAAAATTATGTGGTTTAAAATAATCCAAAATTTGACACTCCAATCTCCACTTCAGCTTTATGATATCTATTCCTTGGTCTTTGAATAAATTTTGAAACTGGCAAAGCAACACAAATGTAGTACAGTGGAACCTCATGCAACAATTACCCCGTATAGCAACAAAATCATATAACAATTAGGTTTTGGGGGGTGGAAATGGCGTCCCACATAACAGTTTTCCCTATGGAAAAAATCGTACAACAATTTTTCAACCACTTAGCAAAAAGCAATCGTTGTACGATGCATCCCATAGGGAAAATCGCTATACGATGCATGTATCGTATAGCAATTGTTTTGTACAACGAGTCCCATGGAACGGCTTAAAATCATTGTACTGTATGAGGTACCACTGTACTTTGATAATCAAGATGCACACTGATATGACCTTTCTCTGAATCTTGATTAGCAAAAAGTTACTTTTCGTTAATTCTAAACTCACAGATTTTTGGCGGAGCAGGGACAGGGCAGAAGAGGGTTTCATGACAAATTTGTTCAGGAAGCCACATTCTCTTTGCCCATACAAACCAGAAAGATGGAGGGGTCAGCAGAATATAAAAAACAACAACACAACAGAAATGATTTCTCTGTGGCTTAGTGGTTAAGATGCTGAACTTAATGACTGGAATATTGGCAGATCAGCAATTCAAGACCTGAGTGCTGCTTGACGGAGTGAGTGCCCGTTGTCTGTCCCAGTTCCTGCCATCCTAGCAGTTCGAAAGCAAGAAATTGCAAGTTGACAAATAGGTGCCGCTTCGACAGAAAATGTTGCAGAGTTCTGTGCTTTCTGGTGTCTAGTCATGCCTGCTGCATGCCCAGGGAAATGTCTGGCTCTTTGGCTATAAATGGAGATGAGCACTGAACCCTAGAGTCAGATATGACTGACTTTTGAACAAGGCTGACCTTTACATCTACTAGAAGCTCCCAGAATCTACTAGCCACTATGGCACAAAAATAACTTTTCTAATCTCTGACTAGGAGTGGGAGAGAAACCCAATTGAGCCTTCAATGACATCTGTGGAAGCGATTCAAGTCTTCCAAGCCCTGATCTACTTGCATAAGTTATACTTTCATGGGAAGAGAAAATGAAAAAAAAAGTATTTATTTCAGCATATTGTCGCTGCAATAATTTCCTCTGCTTTTTTTTTTTTTTACCCAACTCATACTTATAGGGACTGCAGTGGCTCAAGTGCCTAAGACGCTGACTGGGAGGCGGAAGGGCAGCAGTTCGATTCCCGAGTACTGCAGGACGGATTGAGCTCCCGTCTTTGTCCCAGCTCCTGCCAACCTAGCAGTTCAAAGCAAGTAGATAAATAGGGACCACTTTGGTGGGAAGGTAACAGCGTTCCATGCGCTCCGGTGTCTAGTCATGCCTACCACATGACCATGGAAACGTCTGCAGAAGCAGACAGCACTGGCTCTTCGGCTTTGAAACAGAGATGAGCACTGCACCCTAGAGTCAGATATGACTGGCTTTCGAGCAAGGGAAACCTATACCTTTACTTTACCCATAGTTTGAGCTTAATTGGTGAACGTTGGGAAGAACCTTTCTTTGAGCTGATTTGCAGGTCCTGCTGAGAGAAATGGGTATAAAGAAGTAGGTCTCCTATATTAACCCGGTTGACTACACTGGTTCTTTCCTATGCCTGGCGGTTGAGTTTTGCCACCCACCCCAGATCCTCAGGAAGGAGCAGACCCAAAGTCCAGCTAATAAATCACAGTCGGGCCCTGCAATTTCCTGGAAGGAAATGATCTTTCCTTGGTAAATTATAAGACATTAAGACCAGCAACATGTGGTCGATCTGGAGCATAACTCCTCGAAAGAACAGGCACATTCTGTGCTGAGCCAAGCCAGGAGATTTTCAAGGCATCCACCACACCCTGTTCCCCTGTGTAAACACACCATTTCCCTTGCTCTCCTTCTGCCACAAAAGTGGGGAAGCGAAGCCCAAGAAGGCTGCCGCATCAGGAAATCATGTGCTCAAAACTTTGCACCAGGTTGTCCTTTATCACTGATTAGGAATAGGTAAAGACAAACTCCATCAAGATGTAGGAAGGGTGTTATGTATGTATGTATGTGTGCATGTTCATTATACTGTAAAGGCAAGAATGTAACCACTCCAAATACCAACGATCTCAGCTGTAAAGGAACGCGAGCAGACAGCCCATAGAGGGCAGCTGCGAGCGTTCAGTCTCACATGGTCCACATTGCTCAATTACAAACAGCCGCGGGAAAACCTTCCCCGCATTCAGCAGCAGAAGAAAGAGGCGTGCCTGGGCGAGGCCACGCCGGTAGCAGCCAATGAGCTACCGTGCTACAAGATTCAAATGTAGAGTGCTACTGTATATATTGAGATGTATCACCGCCATTACCTCATGCTTCACCGGAACACTATGCAATAAACCTGCGTTAAACCAACCCTTCGGTTGTCCTGTTGTCTTTGGTCCCATACACTAAATTGGCGACGAAGGTGGGATATGGCTGCCCACGGGACCAAGACATGCGCCGGCTACGAGATCAGGAAGCCGGGAGACTTGGAGCTGTTTGAGATAGACTTCAACGCAGCGCTGGTGGAGCTCGAAGTCTCAGATGAGGCCAAGAAGAGGGCCATTTTCGTCCGCATGCTCGGACTCGAGACCAAGAGGACCTTGGTGGACCTGATCGCGCCGAGGAAGGTGGGCGACCTCAAAGCCACAGAGCTCCTGGCGGCGCTGCGCGCCCATCTCCGGCCAGCGATAGCGATGTTCCCCGCTCGGAGCGCGTTCTGGAGGCGAGTCCAGGCGCCCGGGGAGTCGGTTGCTGAGTTCGCCGCGGCCCTGCGGCTGGCCGCCGGCCCATGCAAGTGGGAGATCCCAGAAGTCACCCTCCGGGACTGCCTGCTCTGCGGTCTGAGGGACACAGAGACTCAGCGCGCGCTGATGAAAAGGGAGCCGCCTCCCACGTGGCAACAAGTCCTCGACACGGCGCAGGCCACGGAGGCCACGACTGCCGGGGTACAAGAGCTCCAGGACTGGCGCCCGAAGCCCGCCAAGGCAGAGAGCTCGGTGCGTGCGGCCCGGCGGGCCTCGGACTCGTCCGCGGAGAGTGGCGACGACGAGGACGTCCGGAGGGTCCAGAGAGAGGGCCGGCGCTGCGACGGCTGCGGCGCCGCCCACGCCCGCGCCAAATGCCCTTTCCGCAAGGCCGAGTGCCACAACTGCGGCCGGCGCGGGCACATCGCCAAGGTCTGCCGGAAGCGGCGCGAGGCCACAAGGAGTTCTCCAGACCGCTCGGCGAGGCAGGACCGCACCACGAGGCCAAAGGACGGCACGAGGCCAAAGGACGGCACCCGGACCACGAGGACGCGGGACGGCGTAGGGCGCATCTCCGACGACAGCGAGGACGACGCTCCGGTTTGCAGCGTTTCCACGGAGCACCCACGATACTTCGTTGAGGTAGTAATACAAGGGGCCCCTGTTAGAATGGAGGTGGACTCGGGTTCGTCATACTCTATTATTTCCCAGGGGGAGTTCATGAAAATCGCCCCCCGAGTGCGGCCCAAGCTCAAAGCGTTGAGGGCCACACTGAAGGACGTGCAAGGGAACCGCATCCCAGTGTTGGGGATTGGGAAGTTCCAGGTCCAGTTTAAAAAGCACACCGCAACGCTTCCCCTAGTCGTCCTCAAGGGAGGAAAATGCAGCCTCCTCGGGACTCAATGGTTCCAGCCCCTGGGGTTGTTCATTGGGGGGGTGCACGCCGTGGGAGCACACGCCACCGGGACTGATCCAATACAGAGCGTGTGCGACGCGCACCCCGAGGTTTTCAAAAAGGGGCTCGGAAAATTCAAGGGGCCCCCAGTGACTTTCGACCTGGACCCTGGAGTACGTCCAATCAGACTTAAACCTTGCAGAGTGCCTTTCGCACTAAAGGACAAAATAGAGGCGGAGTTGGACAAATTGGTGGGCCAAGGGATTCTCGTTCCTGTTGATTCTGCGGAGTGGGAAACTCCAATTGTAACAGCGCTCAAGGCCAACGGGGAGGTCCGCATATGCGCTGATTACAAGTGCACCATCAATAAGGCGATCCGCCCTAATGCGTATCCGGTGCCGGTAGTCAGCCACTTGTTGGCCAGGTTACACGGGGGGAGGTGTTTCGCTAAACTCGACCTGGCCCAAGCCTACCAGCAACTCCCGGTGACCCCCACCGCAGCTGCTGCACAGACCATAGTCACCCACAAAGGGGCGTTCCAGGTATCGCGCCTCCAATTCGGCGTGAATTCGGCGCCCGGGATTTTCCAGTCACTCGTGGAACGCCTCCTGAAGGGGTTAGAGGGGGTGTTACCCTACTTTGATGACGTGTTGATTACAGGGGGGAGCCGGGCCGAATTAGCAACAAGGTTGGGAAAGGTCCTGGCAATATTCGAAAAGGCGGGGTTGCGGTTGCGAAAAGACAAATGCGTTTTCTTCGCAACTGAGGTTGAGTTCCTAGGGTTCCGTGTTACTCCCGAGGGAATCAGGCCATCCCAATCCAAGGTGGCCGCCATCAAGAAGGCCCCTCGCCCCACCTCCAAGCCCGAGTTGCAGTCGTTCCTGGGACTGCTCAATTTTTACCACTCCTTCCTTCCGCGGAAGGCAGCAGTGGCGGAACCGCTACACAAATTGTTAAAAAAGGACGAGGCATGGAAGTGGGGCGACGTCCAGGAGAAGGCTTTCAATGACCTGAAGCGACTCCTGGCATCAGATGCTGTACTGACCCACTTCAATCCCAAACGCCCAGTGGTCCTAATATGTGATGCATCCCCGGTGGGGGTGGGGGCGGTGTTATGCCACGTACTGGAGAACGGGAGGGAGGCCCCGATAGCGTTCTACTCTAGGTCCTTGTCCCAAGCGGAGAGAAACTATGCCCAGACAGACAGGGAAGCACTAGCGATAATTGCGGGGACCAAGAAATTTCATGATTTTGTGTACGGCCGCCCCTTCACCATAGTGACTGACCACAAGCCCCTGCTAGGCATTTTCACCGCAGATAAGCCCACACCCCAAATCCTGTCCCCGAGAATGCTCAGGTGGGCCATTTTTCTCAACGCGTATCAGCACGCGTTGGTATACCGGCCCGGGAAGGAGATCAGCCATGCGGATGCCCTGTCGAGGTCCCCCATTCCCCGGGATGGCTGCCACGTGGGCGAGGTAGAGAGAGACCACCAGGTCTTAATGATAGAGGTCCTAGACTCCCCTCCAGTAGTACCGGCCGACATCGCTAAAGCGACCGGCAAGGACAAAACGCTGGCCACAGTTTGCTCCTGGGTACAGAAAGGGTGGCCCGTGTCTTCCCCAGCAGCGGAATTCGACACATTTTTCAAAAAGAAACTAGAGTTGTCCCTAGAGAGGGGTTGCCTTTTGTGGGGACAGCGGGTAGTGATCCCCACGTCTCTCCGGCCGAGGGTGCTTAAACTGCTGCACGTCAGCCACCCGGGGATCGTCCGCTCTAAGGCACTGGCCCGCAGTTACTTTTGGTGGCCCCAGCTAGACGCCGACATCGAACACATGGTCGGCACTTGCGAAGCGTGCCAAAGCTCCAGGCCAGAAGAGGCCCGCTCGCCACATAGGGAGTGGGACGCAGCAAGGGGGCCCTGGTCCCGGGTACACGTAGATTTTGCTGGCCCGTTCAGGGGAACGCTCTTCCTCCTTGTAGTGGACGCGTTCTCCAAGTGGTTAGAGGTCATCCCAGTCTCGAGCACCTCCTCGGCCACAACAATTAAACAGTTACGGAGGGTCTTTTCCACATTCGGTTTACCCGACACCCTCGTCAGCGATAACGCTAGCTGTTTCACATCCGCCGAGTTCGGGGCATTCATGGAGCGCAACGCCATTCGGCACGTCACCTCCGCCCCTTTCCACCCGGCCACCAACGGCCAAGTAGAGCGCCTCGTGCGCACCACGAAAGACGCGCTGCTGCGCATGGGCCACGGGGACCTCGACCTGAAATTGTGCCAATTCCTGCTTAGGTACAGGGTCACCCCATTGGCGTCAGGGTACTCCCCCGCAGAGCTGTTGATGCGCAGGAAGCTGGCCACGGGAATCTCCAAGCTAGACCCCACGAGAGTAGAGGACAAAGGGTGGAACATAGGGGTGGAACCCACAAAGAGTTTCAGCGTAGGCGCCCCGGTGCACTGCAGGAACTACGCCAACGCGGGGCCAGCCTGGGTACCGGGCACCGTAGTAGAACAAACCGGCCCCGTCTCATACCGCGTGGAGACCAGTACAGGTTTCCTGTGGAGGCGACACGTGGACCAGCTCAGGCGCAGGGTCCCCGGAGAGCAGGATGGAGACAAAAATAGCATCGAATCAGCGTTAGGGTACTCCCCCACCCGTTTAGCCCAAGGGGGAGGAAAGGGGGAGCATGGGTCCCCACCAAGGGGGGAGGAAAGGGAATCGATCCACAGAGATCTTTTGCGGGAGGCCGCGGCAGAATGGAGGAGCCCCGACCACACACATACCCCTCGGAAGTTCCCCCGAAACACAGATGCCCATAGAAGTTTAGACGTTGATTTACAGTACCAGGGGGAGTTAGCGGAGTGGTCCCCCACCCGTCCTAGCGAAAAGAGGGGTTTCAGTTCAGCCCCTGGTACTTCCAGTCCCAGTAGCCCCTGTGAGTTAGAATGCAATATAGCGCCAATTCCCCGGAGACCGACACCCCCAAGACGGGAGGCAACGGCGAGTCCGCCCACCACAGTCTCAAGATCCCCCGAGCGGGGATCAGAAGGTAGCAGAACCACAAGGGCGAACTCATCGGTTCCACGGTTCACAATGGGAGGGTCCCCGGGGTCCGAGAGCAACAGGCAGGGATTCACCTCCCAACTGTTCATTCCATTCCCATCCCCGGGCGCAGGGCAGGCACGGACGCCCCACAGAGCCACTAACGAATCCCCGTTTCCCGTTGCAGGACAAGCACCCGCGGAGTCAGGGATCACAGGCTCTCCAGTACTAGGGCAGACGCAGGCACGCCCCAAGCGCACGTGCGGCAAGCCACAATGGTTGCGGGACTTCGTCCCATCCTAGGGGGGAGGGATGTTATGTATGTATGTATGTGTGCATGTTCATTATACTGTAAAGGCAAGAATGTAACCACTCCAAATACCAACGATCTCAGCTGTAAAGGAACGCGAGCAGACAGCCCATAGAGGGCAGCTGCGAGCGTTCAGTCTCACATGGTCCACATTGCTCAATTACAAACAGCCGCGGGAAAACCTTCCCCGCATTCAGCAGCAGAAGAAAGAGGCGTGCCTGGGCGAGGCCACGCCGGTAGCAGCCAATGAGCTACCGTGCTACAAGATTCAAATGTAGAGTGCTACTGTATATATTGAGATGTATCACCGCCATTACCTCATGCTTCACCGGAACACTATGCAATAAACCTGCGTTAAACCAACCCTTCGGTTGTCCTGTTGTCTTTGGTCCCATACACTAAAAAGGGAAAACAAGATTCCACCATTTTACGATGTTATCTTTTAAAAACAGCTGCAGGGGAGAGTCAGCTATAGAAGCTAATCCAGAAGTTCCATTCTGGGACTTCGAATTCTTTCTCCTTAGTATTGGGGTTGGCTGGGCATCTGGCTGTGGAGTCGGAGATTGTGAGTTGGACTCCTGGACTGAATCTCCTAGGAGAAGACCTAGCCTGGGTAGCATGATTGTAAACGGGGATCAGCACTGACCCCTAGAGTCACATACGACTGGCTTTCGAGCAAAGGAGCTTCAGTAGGAAAGGTAACCGTCAAACCATGTCCAATGCGCTTAGAGTTGCCATAATTCTCTCCCACAAACCCTGGATATAAGTATATTTGACAAAAAAGGGCAGGTTGTCTACAAAATAGCCTTTTAAAAAACCAAACATAATATCATGACAGCTATAAAATACTTTCACATTAAATATATTGTTATGTATTGAATGTATGTTGCAAGGTTCCCTTTAACAGAGTGTAACCAGCCAATGTATCCAATTGTATCCAACTGTATCTAATCAGAGACACATTGTAGCAAGCTGTATAAGGATGCGAGCTAAGTGGCCACAGGTGGCAGTAGCGAGCATCCGGCTCACATGGTACAGATTCCCCAAATGCCTGAAGAGTGGGAAACCTTCCCGCCACACCGCACCTGGAGAAGATGGGCGTGACGATCTATGATGTCACGCGGACAGTAGCCAATGAGCTACCACCCGGGATATTCAAATGTACAGTGTACTATAAATAGAGCTGTTTTGTCCGCCATTACCTCATGTTCACCCTGACCATCATGCAATAAAGTTGTGTTTAGCCCTACTGCGGCTCCTTCTATTGTCTTCCGTGCAAGACACTAAATATATCAATACATAAATGAATTTATTTACAACAGTTAATTCTTCCTGTAAGATAATCTGTTGTACTTCTGAGAAGTCACGTTGTGGTCAACTCTTAACATCCTCACTTACAGGAAACACACTGGTCACACTTATTGGGCAGTGGTGTGAGGCGAGGACATTAGGATTTGTCTCCAGGTATACTCCAACTCCAATGTGGCAGGAAATTGGTTGTTGATGGCGAGAGTTTGAATTTATTTTAATGGTGTGTTATAATGCACTATCAGTAAGTTTTAAAAATCCAGGACTTTAGCATGATTTTTATTAAACTGGCTGGGACAATTTTTCTGACCTTGAATCCGGGACAATGCGGAGAAGTACAAACTATCTCCCATAGGGTAAAATGCACACAATGCCACTCAACGTGAACTGAGGAGGACATTATGCTGGCAAGAGGAAATGTGGTCAAAATGGCCCGATATTGGGCAGATGTCATCTAGCCCATTTAAATTCTGTTTTGTTAGATGTGCTAATTTTAGCTTTGTATGTCGTTATATGCTGGTGGTGCATCTGATATGAATAAAGAAAGAACCTCATGAAAGTTCCTTTTTTATTACTGTAACTATCCCCTTCTCTACTCAGTAGGACCCAATCACAACAGCATCTTCCCATTCATGTTCCATGACATCTAAATTTGGAGCTACGGTATAGTGCCTTTGAATATGGATGTTCAACATCATGACAACTACTGCCAATCAAAAACCTCCTGGCAAATTTATTTGGTGATTCCTTTAGAAATGTTCTTCTGTCAATTGTGGTTATGCAATTAGAGTCAGACATTTCTGTTCAAGAGAGAGAGAGAGTGTGTGTGTATGTGGGAAACTGATGGCTAAAATTGAAGGTGAGATTTCAGGAAGGAGTGGATATTTCTTGCTCTCTCTTCAAAATATATATGTTCACATTTATCATTTATTGCAAATACCGGCTGTGCCACAAAAGAGCCATCCTCTAATCCTCTCCTCCCCCACCCCCGCTCCTCCCAGAACAATCCCTTTGATGCCCTGCATTCCTTCCATCTAGCCAACCACTTCTTCTGAACAGCTCTTGGCACTTCCACGTCGAGGTACAAAGTTCTCCTTAATGGTTAACCAGAATTTGCTGTTGCAGAGTTTTAAAACCACCCCATTCTTGGCTCCTCTTGAGAGGGTAAGCGATTTGCACCCGGTTGTTTCCACTCAATTTTGCCAGTAAGTGAACTCATAGAATCATAGGGTGGGAAAGGCTCTTTGACAACCATCTAGCCCAGGGGTGCTCAAAGTACGGTGTGTGGGCTGGATCCAGCCCCCAATGCCAATTCATCCGGACCACACCAGCCTCCTTACTCTTGGAAGCCAAAGTAAAACGCGCCCGTACAGGCACTTTTACTTCCGCTTCCAGGGTGGCATGGGCTGGATGAATTGGTGTCAGGATCCGGATCCAGCCCACACGCCATAGTTTGGGCACCCCTGGTTTAAACAGAAAATGGCAGCCTAAAATCTATCTCATCCTGTTGCAAAACAGATTGCAAGATGTATTTTCCTTCCGCTTCCGGTGGGAGGAACAATGTGACCGGCACGCTGAACCATGTGACCGGCCCATGGCCTGAAAAGTTGGGGCACCTCTGATCTAGCCTGACATCCAGAACATGGCATGCTCTGCCATGGAAGAACTGGGGAAAACACCAACCCTGCCAAAGGGCTCTTCCACCATTGCATATACACCAGGCATGAAGGAGAGCACCACTGCCTTATCACATGGTCCGTTCCCCTGTCAAATAGGCTGACAAGCCACCGCCAGTTTATGGTGACCCTATGAATGAGTGAGCTCCAGAATGTCTTGTCCTCAACAGCCTAGCTCAGCTTTTGCAAACTAATCCATCATGCATGTAGTCTTTCTCTCTTCCTCTGCTTCCCACCTTTCCTTACATTATTGTCTTTTCCAGAGAGTCTTGACTTCTTCATGATGTGCCCAAAGTAGGAGGCCTCGGGTTCATCATTTTAAGTTCAGGCGTGATTTGCTCTAGGATCCACTTGTTTCTGCTTTTCTGGCAGTCCACGGTATCCATAAGGCTCACCTTTAGCACCACATTTTCAAACAAATCATTTCCCCCCTGTCCGTTTTCTTTACTGTCCAGGTTTCACACCCATACAGAGTAATGGGTCATATGATATGGTGGTTGATCTTGGTCTCCAGTGACACATCTTTCCATTGGAAAATTTTTAAGGAAGGGTAGGTAAATAAGGACTTAATACATTTCTTACATTACTCCTGAAGTTAATTTCCTCCCATACAATGATGGCCCTCTAGATTAACTGAAGGCTTCTGTCATATCTTTTCTTCTCGAAGCTTAAAACATATCTCAAGCTTTTTAGAGTCCCTTTCAAGGGAGATGGTTTGAAAACTTCTCACCATTGTGCTTGGCCTGTTTTAGACATGTCCAGATTTGCTGATGTACTTCTGAAGTAGACTTACCAAAGTTGTTGGATCTTCCAAATTTGAAGGGTTGTAAGTAAGCACATGAGATGATTTATGATTTTGGAAAGATGATAATGGTGATGATGATGATGATGTCATTAACAGCCCTGTGAGGAAGGTCTTGTTAGGAGGTATTGTCTGCCTCAAGAAGAACTAAGGGAGCTTCATAACTGAACAGGAATTTGAATTAGAAGTTAGGTGTCGGACATTCTAACCACACAACATCATACTGAAACTTGCCTTATGCCTTCCCTTTCACATGGTCACCCCATCAGGGATGGGTGTTTGACTCTAACCATGTACAGTGTGAATCGGACTGAAATGTCCTCCCCCAAAGGAGCATTACATTTTACGGGCCTGTTGTGTTCTGTAAAGCAGTGCCTTTAACAATGTACCTTTACCATGTGTTATCAATGAAACCTTTCTGTGTGCAACATTATAACCATCACCTGTATCAATGTTAGCCTAATAAGGGGACGCGAGCTAGTGACCACCAGAGGGCAGTAGCGAGCGTCCAGCTCTAATGGATCATCAGCCACCTGGTTCAGCAGCGCGGGAAGATTCCCCGCAACTTCCTCACCTGGTCAAGAAGGGCGTGACCTCCTACGACGTCACGCAGGCAGCAACCAATAGTCTGTCAACGAGCCACATTCAAATGTATAGCCAGCTGTATATATTGAGCTACCCATCCGCCATTACCACATGTTCCTCCGGATCATCATGCAATAAACCTGTGTTAAGCCAACCCTTCGGCTGTTTCATTGTCTTGGGTCCCTTACACCAAATTGGCGACGAAGGTGGGATGGCAGCCCACGGGACCAAGACATGCGCCGGTTTCGAAATCAGGAAACCGGGCGACTGGGAGATCTTCGAGATGGACTTCCAGGCCGCACTGATCGAGTCCAAAGTCACAGAAGAGGCGAAGAAAAGGGCCATCTTCACCAGAATGCTCGGTCAAGAAACAAAAAGGACCTTGGTGGACCTGATTGCACCGAGGAGGGTGAGCGAATTCAAAGTCAAGGAACTCATGCAGTTGCTGCGTGAGCACGTCCGGCCCGCCACGGCGATGTTTCCCGCTCGGAGTGCGTTTTGGAGGCGAGTCCAAGCGCCCGGGGAGACGGTCGCCGCGTTCGTGGCAGCCCTGCGGCTGGCAGCCGGCCCGTGCAAATGGGAGAACATCGAAATCACCCTCCGAGACTGTGTGCTGTGCGGCCTGAACGACGCCGAAACCCAGCGCACATTAATGAACCAAGAGCCGCCCCCCACGCTGCAGGAGGTCGTCAGAGCGGCCCAGGCCGCAGAAGCTATGAAGGCCGGGGTCCAAGAACTCCAGGACTGGCGGCCAAAGTCGAGCAAAGCAGAGGCTCCGGTACAGGCGGCCCGGCGAACTTCGAGGTCGTCTACAGAGAGCAGCGACGACGAGGATGTACAGAGGGTCCGGAAGGAGAGCCGACGATGTGACGGCTGTGGCGCGGCCCACGACCGCGTGAAATGCCCCTTCCAGAAGGCCGAGTGCCACAACTGCGGCCGCCGCGGGCACATCGCCAAGGTGTGCAGGAAGAAGCGCGAGTCCCGGAGGAGCTCCCCAGACCGTTCCGCGGGACGAGACCGCCCAGCGAGACCCAAAGACGGCGCCCAGGCCACGCGGAAGCAGGACGGCGTGGGCCGCATCGCCGATGGCAGCGAGGACGACGCCCCAGTGTTCAGCGTGTCTACGGGACACCCCCGCTACTTTGTTGAGGTACTAGTCCAAGGGGTGCCCATTAGGATGGAAATTGACTCGGGGTCCTCATATTCAATCATTTCCCAGAGGGAGTTTTTCGGAATTGCCCCCCAAAAGCGGCCCAAGCTCAAAGCGTTGAGGGACACACTACGGGACATGCAAGGGAACAGTATTCCAGTGTTGGGGGTTGGAGAATTTCAGGTCAAATTCAAGGAGCACGCCGCGTCCCTTCCCCTGGTCGTGCTCAAGGGAGGAAATTGCAGCCTCCTCGGGACTCAATGGTTCCAGCCCCTGGGTTTGTTCATTGGGGGGGTGCATGCCGTGGGGATGCACGCTGTTGGGACTGACCCAATTCAGGAGGTGTGCGAGGCGCACCCCGAAGTCTTCAAGATGGGACTGGGGAAATTTAAGGGGCCCCCAGTGACTTTCGACCTGGACCCGGAGGTCCGCCCTGTTCGCCTAAAACCACGCCGGGTGCCGTTCGCACTCAAGGACAAGATAGAGGCGGAACTGGACAAACTGGTGGGTCAGGGGATTCTTGTGCCTGTAGATTCTGCGGAGTGGGAAACTCCAATTGTAACTGCTCTTAAGTCCAATGGGGAGGTCCGCATATGCGCCGACTACAAGTGCACCATCAACAAGGCGATCCGCCCGAATGCATATCCGGTGCCGGTAGTCAGCCATCTGCTGGCCAGGTTACACGGGGGGAAATGTTTCGCTAAGCTCGACTTAGCACAGGCCTACCAGCAGCTCACGGTGTCTCCTGCCGCAGCTGCTGCGCAGACCATAGTCACCCATAAGGGGGCGTTCCAGGTGACGCGCCTCCAATTCGGCGTGAACTCGGCGCCAGGAATTTTCCAGTCACTCGTGGAACGCCTCCTGAAGGGTCTGGAGGGGGTGTTGCCTTATTTTGATGATGTGTTAATAACAGGGGGGAGTCGGGCGGAATTGGCCAAGAGGTTGGGGAAGGTCCTGACTATATTCGAAAAGGCGGGGCTGAGGTTGCGAAAGGACAAATGCGTCTTCTTCGCAACCGAGGTTGATTTCCTAGGGTTTTGTGTGACTCCTGAGGGGATAAAACCATCCAAGTCTAAGGTGGCAGCCATCAAGAAAGCCCCCCGCCCCACCTCCAAGCCCGAGTTGCAGTCGTTCCTAGGGCTGCTCAACTTTTACCACTCCTTCCTTCCCCGGAAGGCAGCGGTGGCTGAACCGCTACACAAGCTGCTAAAGAAAGAGCAGGCATGGAAGTGGGGCGATGACCAAGAGAGGGCATTTAGTGAGCTGAAAAGCCTCCTGGCGTCCGACGCCATACTGACCCACTTCGACCCCAAACGCCCAGTAGGTCTGATCTGTGATGCATCTCCAGTGGGGGTGGGGGCGGTGCTGTGCCACGTGCTGGAGAACGGAAGGGAGGCCCCGATAGCATTTTACTCCAGGTCCCTGTCCCAAACTGAGAGAAACTACGCACAGACGGACAGGGAGGCCCTAGCGATAGTCTCGGGGACGAAAAAATTTCACGATTTTCTGTATGGCCGCCCCTTCACCATCGTGACGGAACACAAACCCCTGCTAGGCATTTTTACCGCGGATAAGCCTACCCCTCAAATCCTGTCCCCAAGGATGCTCAGGTGGGCCATTTTTCTCAACGCGTATCAGCACGCGTTGGTCTACCGGCCCGGGAAAGAGATCAGCCATGCGGACGCCCTATCTAGGTCTCCCCTTCCCCTAACGCCCAGCCAGGTGAGCATGGGGGAGCGGGACCATCAGGTTCTCATGATAGAGGTGCTGGATTCGCCCCCCGTAGTGCCCGCCGACATTGCCAAAGCGACAGAGAAAGACAAAACGTTAGCGACAGTAAGCTCCTGGCTACAGAAAGGATGGCCCGCATCCTCCCCAGCGGAGGAGTTCGCTCCATTTTTCCGAAAAAAGCTAGAACTGTCCCTAGAGAGGGGGTGTCTCTTGTGGGGGCAGCGGGTGGTGATTCCCACTTCCCTTCGGCCGCGGGTGCTCAGACTGCTTCACGTCAGCCACCCCGGCATCGTGCGATCCAAGGCGCTGGCCCGGAGTTACTTCTGGTGGCCCCAGCTAGACGCCGACATCGAGCACATGGTCGGCACTTGTGAAAGTTGCCAATGCTCCAGACCAGAGGAGGCCCGCCTTCCCCACAGGGAATGGGACGCGGCTAAGGGGCCGTGGTCCCGGGTGCACGTGGATTTCGCGGGCCCATTCAGAGGCACCCTGTTCCTCCTTGTAGTGGACGCTTTCTCCAAATGGTTGGAGGTTATCCCAGTCACGAGCACCTCCTCGGCCCAGACCATTAGGCAATTGCGGAGGCTCTTTTCCACGTTCGGCATACCCGACACGTTAATTAGCGACAACGCTAGTTGTTTTACGTCCTCCGAGTTTAAGGCATTCATGGAGATTAACGCCGTTCGGCATATTACCTCCGCCCCGTTTCACCCGGCCACCAACGGCCAAGTAGAGCGCCTCGTCCGCACCACGAAGGACGCGTTGCGGCGCATGGGCCCTGGGGATTTGAACCTACAAGTGTGTCAGTTTCTGCTAGGGTACAGGGTGACCCCGTTGGCGTCAGGATACTCCCCCGCAGAGCTCTTAATGCGCAGGAAGCTGACCACCATCCTTACTAGGCTAGACCCCATGAGGGTAGAGGACAAAGGAAGGAACATCGGGCTGGAAGTTACAAAGAGTTTCAGCATAGGCGCCCCCGTGCATTGCAGGAATTACGCCAGCTCAGGCCCAGCCTGGGTGCCGGGCGTAGTCGTGGAACAAACCGGCCCCGTGTCGTACCGCGTGGAAACCAGCACAGGGCTCCTATGGAGGCGGCACGCAGACCAGCTCCGACGCAGGGTCTCCGATGAGCAGGACACGGTTCACGCAGGAAATAAGTCAGCGTTAGGGTTCTCCCCCACCCGTTTAGCCCAAGGGGGAGGAGAGGGGGACCGTGGGCCCCCACCGAGGGGGGAGGGGAATATCCTCGTAGATACCCTGGGGGATCTTTCCGAGGAGGAGGAACCCGACCCCATACATATATCGCGGAAAGTCCCCACAAATGCGGGTACCCCTACCAACTTAGATTTTGATTTTCAGAACCGGGGGGGGGGGGTTCGGAGTGGTCCCCCACCCGTCCAAGTGAGAAGAGGGGTTTTTCGTTAGCCCCGACGGCCCCCGGTCTGCCCACAATGGAGTTTTTCCCTTCCCCTAAGTCCGCCAGACAGCGGCAAGCCTCTAACAAGTCTCCCTCTCCCGTTTCAGGACAAGGGACCAGGGAACAAAGAAGCAATAACTCCCCCGGGGGGGGCAGCCCTCTTCACGGCCCAAACGCACATGCAACAAGCCATCTTGGTTGAGAGACTTCGTCTCATCCTAGGGGGGAGGGATGTTGTGTTCTGTAAAGCAGTGCCTTTAACAATGTACCTTTACCATGTGTTATCAATGAAACCTTTCTGTGTGCAACATTATAACCATCACCTGTATCAATGTTAGCCTAATAAGGGGACGCGAGCTAGTGACCACCAGAGGGCAGTAGCGAGCGTCCAGCTCTAATGGATCATCAGCCACCTGGTTCAGCAGCGCGGGAAGATTCCTCGCAACTTCCTCACCTGGTCAAGAAGGGCGTGACCTCCTACGACGTCACGCAGGCAGCAACCAATAGTCTGTCAACGAGCCACATTCAAATGTATAGCCAGCTGTATATATTGAGCTACCCATCCGCCATTACCACATGTTCCTCCGGATCATCATGCAATAAACCTGTGTTAAGCCAACCCTTCGGCTGTTTCATTGTCTTGGGTCCCTTACACCAAAGGGCCATTGTACCTTTCTGTGATGATTTAAAAAATATATGTGCAAAGACATGTTGAAAGAGCTCCAGTCTTCATTATCCCACAGGGTCAGCTCCCCACACATTTCTATGCCAACCCACAAAGAACTTTCTTTTTGGCAAAATTCCTTTCAGAAGCTGCCTCTGGTTTGTTCTAGTGTTAGCAGCCACAAAACATTATGCCAAAGCCACCCAAGAATAAATAAGATGCACAGTTGCCCTATATGTCTTAAAAATAAACACAGTACACAGTGCGACCTCACCTCTGGCTCCAAAACATCAGTGTGCAAAGTTGGTGAGTCAACTCTCAGCTTTACCCTTCTCTTTCTTTACCCTAGTCCTGCCGCAACAGAAGGTGGAACATCTTTTTAGGGTGGGCAATAAACTAAGGATGCAAGTCAGATGGGGATTTATCCCATGGTTTGTTTTGGTTTGAGAAACCATGGAGGTTGAGACAGGGCGAAAGAGGTCCTTTCTCACAAGATGCAAAGTCTTTACAGAAGAAAACTCAACATTTGATTTTGCAACATCTCTAACCTTTATTGCATGCTTTATTGCATGGAATTAATGAACCAGAACTGTCATGGGGAATTGTTTGCAAGCCTTTTAAATTCTATCTATCTATCTGCCTGCCCACCCATCCACCCGTTTATCTCTCTCTCTCTCTCTCTCTCTATCTGCCCACCCACCCACCCATTTATCTATCTATCTATCTATCTGCCCACCCACCCACCCATCTATCTATCTATCTATCTGCCCACCCACCCACCCACCTATCTATCTATCTATCTATCCATCCATCCATCCATCCATCCATCTATCTGCCCACCCACCCACCCACCCACCCACCCACCTATCTATCTATCTATCTATCTATCTATCTATCTATCTATCTATCTATCTATCTATCTATCTATCTATCTATCTATCTATCTATCTATCTATCTATCTATCTATCTATCTATCTTGAAGTCTGGCCAGCTTATTCTGCTATGGTAATATGGTAGACCATACCCAGGAACTCAATGCTGATCATCAGGCAGCGGTTAATTAACCAGACCACCCTGAGGACTAATAGCCTTGGGTAGCAAAGTCCAGAGGGAAGGGCCATGGTCACCTGCCAACCTACTAGTCATCAGGTTCAGCGTCTTAACCACTAACCCACGGCAGCCCTTTATTTTCAGTACTTCTCATTATTTTAATCCACCAGAGAAGCATTCTTTGCCTAAGACTCGAGACAGTTCTGATTAACAGCTTGATTTAATATTGGAAACAAAACCAACCAGGCAAACAAACAATGAGAGGACCAATTTTTCAATTGCAACAGTTCCAGAAACAACCCGAAACCATCTGAGCTTCATCCAGAGCCCAGTTTTAACATCCAAAGCCTCCCCTCATATTCATGTTTAGTCTGTGTTCAAATGCATCTTCTGGCCTTGCAGTGGTGGCTTTTAGTTCCAGCATTAAAAAATTTGGCTTCTCCAAAGCTGTGCTTCTTCCCCATATTTCAGTTTGTTTATCATTCGCCTGGTGAGGAATTCTGGACAACCCGAAAGATTGCCCAGTTGGTCCAATATGTTAGTTCTCCATGCCTATTTCCCCAAAATGGATTATATATATATATATATTTTCTTATGGTAAAAGGTAAAAGTCACTCTTGCTTGAAAGCCAGTCGTATCTGACTCTAGGGTTCAGTGCTCATCTCTGTTTGCAGCCAAAGAGCTATTGTTGCCTGCTTCTGCAGACATTTCCGTGGACATGTGGCAAGCATGCCTAGACACCAGAGTGCACGGAATGCTGTTTACCTTCCCACTGAAGTGGTACCTATTTATCTACTTGCAATTTCTTGCTTTTGAACTAACAGCCAGCCTTCCAGTTAGCATCTTAACCACTTGAGCCACCGCAGTCTCTTTTTCTTATGGTAAACAAGGCTTAACTTCAAGACATAATTTTTATTTTTGGAATTCACAACAATGATAATCATTTTTTAAAAAGCTAAATGTAGAAAGTTTGGCGTTTCTCCCTTTTTCTGGCATTTGTCCCTAAAAGCAAATAAAAACAGGATTTTCTCTATTTGACTCATGTTCCTCCTTCTATGTTTTATCTGAAGCAAGGAGTTCCAGTTCATCAAAGCACCTACCATAATAAACACATACATGTGGTTTTTTTTTCCTGTGTGTGGAGTCAAAGGACGTTTTGTTGTTATTTTTTGCTACTGACATTAACTACTCCTTTTCTGAGATTTTTTTAAACAATTATTATTGCTTAAGAGTGTACCTTTTCTTGGCAGTCAGGGAGGGAAGGGAGTAACTCAGTATTTGTGAACCTTGGCACTCCAGCTGTTCTTGGGCTTCAGTTCTCAGAAGCCCAAGTCCTCTGTGAATCCACCTGAATGGGTTTACTGCATGTACACGTAGTAAACCCATTCATGTGGATTCACAGAGACTTGGGCTTCTGAGAACTGAAGTCCAAGAACACTCATGGTAAACTCATTCATGTAGATTCACAGAAGACTTGAGCTTCTGGGAATTGAAGTCCAAGAACACTCATGGTAAACCCATTCATGTGGATTCACAGACTTGGGCTTCTGGGAATTGAAATTCAAAGACACCTGTTGTGTTCTAACAGTGTAACCTTCTGCATGTGATAACAATGTATCTGAACCAATGTAACCTTGCCTACGAGTAACAATGTAACCTTCAGCTGATCACTATAAACCCTGTAATAGGACGCGAGCTAATGACCACCAGCTGGCAGCAGCGAGCGTCCAAGCTCTCTTGGTTCAAACCCACCAAAAGGCCACAGCGCGGGAAGTTTCCCGCCGCTACCTACACCTGGACAAGAAGGGCGTGACCAGCCATGACGTCACGCGGGCAGTAGCCAATGGGCTATCGTGGAGCCACATTCAAATACGTTACTACCATATATATAGAGCTGTTCGTCCGCCATTACCTCATGTTCCCTCTGTCCACCATGCAATAAACCTGAGTTAACCCAGCCCTTGGCTGTTTCCTGTGTCTTGGTTCTCATACACTAAATTGGCGACGAAGGTGGGATAATGGATCCCCAAGGAGCCAGGGCACAGAGCGGGTTCAACATTACCAAACCGCAAGACTGGGAGCTCTTTGAGATGGACTTCCAGGCGGCACTGGTGGAACTCAAAGTCAAGGAAGACGACGAGGAAAGGAAGAGGGCCATCCTCACCCGCATGCTTGGGATGGAGACCAAGCGAACGCTGGTGGGCATTATTGCACCGAAGAAGATGGGTGAGTTCAAAACCGATGACATCATGAAACTGCTGCGTGAGCGTTTCCGACCCTCGAGGGCAATGTTTCCCGCTCGGAGCGCGTTTTGGAGGCGAGTTCAAGCGCCGGACGAGTCGGTAGAAGCCTTCGTAACAGCTATGAGAGTAGCCGCCACCCCCTGCAAATGGGACCGTTTTTTAGAGATGGCCCTCAGGGACGGAGTTCTGTGTGGCCTGAAGGATAAGGAAGTGCAGCGCAGCCTGATGAACAAGGAGCCGCCACCCACACTGGCAGAGGTTGTAGAGGCCGCGGAAGCCGCGGAGTCCACGAATGCTGGAGTGGATGAGATGCACAAGTGGCGTGAGTGGCGTCCGAGGGCCGGCAAGGCGGAAAACTCGTTGCACGGAAAGTCCGGACAGTCGGTGCACGCAACCCGACGGACCTCGAAGTCGTCTTCGGAAAGCAGCGATGGCGAGGAGGTCCAGAAGGTCCGAAGGGGAGGGCGCCGTTGCGATGGTTGCGGAGCGGCCCATGAGCGCGTGAGGTGCCCATTCAGAAAAACCGAGTGCTACAACTGCGGCCGTCGGGGGCACATCGCCAAGGCGTGCAGGAAAAGGAAAGAGGGCCGGAGACAGTCACAAGACCGTGCGGCCAGACCGGACCGTCCAGCGAGGTCCAAAGATGGCGCCCGGACCACGAGGAAGCAGGACGGCGTGGGCCGCATCTCGGACGACAGCGAAGGCGACGCTCCTGTGTTCAGCGTATCTGCGGGACAGCCCCATTACTTCGTTGAGGTACTAGTACAAGGGACCCCTATTAGGATGGAAGTTGACTCGGAGTCCTCCTATTCTATAATTCCCCAGAGAGAATTCTTGAAAATCGACCCCCACGTGCGGCCCAAACTTAAAGCGTTGAGGGCCACACTACGGGACGTACAGGGGAACAGCATTCCAGTGTTGGGGGTCGGGACATTCCGGGTTCGTTTTAAGAGACATTCTGCGGAGCTTCCCCTAGTGGTGCTAAAAGGGGGGAGTTGTAGCCTCCTCGGGACACAATGGTTCCAGCCGTTAGGTTTGTTCATAGGGGGGGTGCATGCCGTAGGCGTGGACCCAATACAAGCGGTGTGCGACGCACACCCCGCCGTTTTTAAAAGTGGACTGGGAAAGTTCAAGGGACCCCCTGTAGCCTTCGACTTAGACCCGGAGGTCCGCCCGATAAGACTCAAACCACGCAGGGTACCGTTCGCACTAAAGGACAAAATAGAGGCGGAACTGGACAAACTGGTGGGTCAGGGGATTCTTGTTCCTGTGGATTCCGCGGAGTGGGAGACTCCAATTGTAACAGCTCTGAAGGCTAACGGGGAGGTGCGCATTTGCGCTGATTATAAGTGTACAATTAACAAGGCGATCCGCCCTAATGCATACCCGGTGCCGGTGGTCAGCCACCTCCTGGCCAGGCTGAATGGGGGGAAGTGTTTCGCTAAGCTCGATTTAGCACAGGCCTACCAGCAACTCCCCGTAACCCCCGCCACAGCAGCGGCACAAACAATAGTTACACATAAGGGGGCGTTCCAGGTGTCGCGTTTACAGTTCGGTGTGAACTCGGCACCTGGCCTTTTTCAGTCGCTCGTGGAACGCCTCCTGAAGGGGCTGGAGGGGGTGTTGCCATATTTTGATGACGTGTTGATAGCGGGGGGGAGTAAGGCCGAGCTGGCACATAGATTGGATAAAGTTCTGACCGTGTTCGAAAAAGCGGGGCTGCGACTGAGAAAAGACAAGTGTGTATTTTTCGAAACAGAGGTTGAGTTTTTAGGGTTCCGTGTCACGCCCGAGGGAATTAGGCCGTCCAAATCTAAGGTAGCCGCCATCAAGAAAGCTCCTCGCCCCACATCCAAAACCGAACTACAGTCATTTCTGGGGCTTCTCAATTTCTACCATACCTTCCTTCCACGGAAGGCGTCTGTTGCCGAGCCGCTCCATCAGTTACTTAAAAAAGAGGAAAAATGGCTGTGGGGTGACGAGCAAGAGAGGGCGTTCACAGAGTTAAAGCAACTCCTAACATCCGAGGCAATCCTGACTCATTTCGATCCCAAACGGCCAGTAGTTTTAGTCTGCGACGCATCCCCGGTGGGGGTGGGGGCGGTGCTTTGCCACGTGTTGAACGACGGAAGGGAGGCCCCGATAGCGTTTTATTCAAGGTCCCTGTCCCAAGCAGAGCGGAATTACGCACAGACCGACAGGGAGGCATTAGCGATAGTAGCGGGAACCAAAAAATTTCACGATTTTCTGTATGGTCGCCCGTTCAAGATCGTGACTGATCACAAGCCCCTGTTAGGAATCTTCACTGCAAATAAGCCCACGCCACAGATCCTGTCCCCGAGAATGCTGCGGTGGGCTATTTTTCTTAACGCATACCAACATGAGTTGGAATACCGGCCCGGGAAGGAGATCAGCCATGCAGACGCACTCTCACGGTCGCCGTTGCCCTTGTCGGACGATCAGAAGGCAGGGGCAGGAAGAGACCGCCAGGTATTGCTAATAGAGGTCTTAGATTCACCCCCATTAGTACCGGCCGACATTGCCAAGGCAACGGGGAAGGATAGAACACTGGAGAAAGTATGCTCGTGGGTACAGAAGGGGTGGCCGGCGTCATCCCCAAGCATGGAATTCGACCCATTTTTTCGAAAACGAATAGAATTGTCATTAGAGAGGGGGTGCCTCTTGTGGGGCCAACGGGTGGTGGTTCCTACGTCCCTGCGGCCAAAGGTACTAAAGTTGCTGCACGTCAGCCACCCGGGGATCGTCCGTTCCAAGGCACTGGCCCGGAGTTATTTCTGGTGGCCCCAGCTGGACGCCGACATAGAGCATATGATTGGCACTTGTGAGGCATGTCAGGGCTCCCGGCCGGAGGTAGCCCGTCTCCCGCATAGGGAATGGGACGCAGCAAGGGGACCGTGGTCCAGGGTGCACGTAGATTTTGCTGGCCCGTTCCGAGGAACCATTTTTCTCCTGGTAGTGGATGCGTACTCAAAGTGGCTGGAGGTCATTCCGGTTAGGAGCACATCCTCCGCCACTACCATTGGCCAGCTGAGGAGGGTCTTTTCCACGTTCGGTTTACCCGACTCTCTGGTCAGCGATAACGCTAGCTGTTTCACGTCCGCTGAGTTCGCGGCATTTATGGAGGCAAACGCTATTCGGCACGTCACATCCGCGCCGTTTCACCCGGCCACGAATGGCCAAGTGGAATGGTTGGTGCGCACAACAAAAGATGCGCTGCGGCGCATGGGCTCGGGGGACCTAAATCACCAAGTTTGTCAATTTCTGTTAGCATACAGAGTGACCCCCTTAGCATCCGGATTCTCGCCGGCTGAGCTGCTGATGCGGAGGAAACTGACCACGATTTTGTCCAGGTTAGACCCGACGAGGGTCGAGGACAAAGGGAAGAACATAGGGTTAGCGGTCTCGAAAGGTTTCGACGTAGGCGATCCTGTACACTGCAGGAACTATGCCAACGCAGGCCCAGCCTGGGTGCCAGGGACGATAGTAGAACAGACGGGACCAGTGTCGTATCGGGTGGAAACGAACTCCGGTCTCCTCTGGAGGA
Source organism: Bradypodion pumilum (assembly GCA_035047305.1). NCBI lineage: Eukaryota > Metazoa > Chordata > Lepidosauria > Squamata > Chamaeleonidae > Bradypodion > Bradypodion pumilum. The sequence continues at coordinate 385,209,829 of JAWDJD010000003.1, forward strand.
GGCACGCTGACCAACTGCGGCGCCGAGTGCGTGAGTGGCCGTTCAGTGCGGCTCAGCAACCAGATTCAGCGATAGGGTTCTCCCCCACCCGTTTAGCCCAAGGGGGAGACAGAGTAGGACACCAGTCCGCAGCCAGGGGGGAAAGCAGTGAGCCCGGCTCATATCCTTTTGATACGCCAGTTCTATCAGCTCTATCCGAGCCCGGGGAGGGGAAAAAGGAGTTTGCAGCCGCCGCTACCGCGTCCCCCGAATTCGATTACGATTTTCATTTTGATAGCCGGGGGGGGTTTTTGGAGTGTTCCCCCACCCGTCCAAGCGAGAAGAGGGGTTTTTCGTTAGCCCCCAGTGCCCCCGGTTCTTCCCAAACAAAGCACACACCTCCCAACAAAGCCGCAGAGCCGCGGCAAGCCACTAACGAGTCATCCTCTCCAATTACAGGGCAGGAAGCCAGGGAGCAAGGAGGAGGGAGAGAAGCCGGGGCAGGGCAGCCCGCGCCGAGACCCCAGCGTGTTCGAAATAAGCCATCTTGGCTGAGAGACTTCGTCTCGTCCTAGGGGGGAGGAGTGTTGTGTTCTAACAGTGTAACCTTCTGCATGTGATAACAATGTATCTGAACCAATGTAACCTTGCCTACGAGTAACAATGTAACCTTGAGCTGATCACTATAAACCCTGTAATAGGACGCGAGCTAATGACCACCAGCTGGCAGCAGCGAGCGTCCAAGCTCTCTTGGTTCAAACCCACCAAAAGGCCACAGCGCGGGAAGTTTCCCGCCGCTACCTACACCTGGACAAGAAGGGCGTGACCAGCCATGACGTCACGCGGGCAGTAGCCAATGGGCTATCGTGGAGCCACATTCAAATACGTTACTACCATATATATAGAGCTGTTCGTCCGCCATTACCTCATGTTCCCTCTGTCCACCATGCAATAAACCTGAGTTAACCCAGCCCTTGGCTGTTTCCTGTGTCTTGGTTCTCATACACTAAAACACCTGGAGTGCCAAAGTTCGCCATCATGGGAGTAAGTGGATGGGGGAAAGAGATGGATCAGTAAATTCCATTCCTTGCTGAACAAAACTATTAAGTTTTATAGTTTTTTCATAACTTTAAAGTTTTATAGTTTTTAAAAAAATAGTTTTTCATTCTTTACTGAACTATATAGTTTTGATTGCTTATAATGTGACACAGTTAGTGCCTATTGTAAGGAGAGGAGAAGGACGGCTGTTGAGTTGGATCCTATCCCATCATTCCATCATCCTCCACCTGCTGTTTTCTCCTTGATGCCATCTGGAGCCTTGAGAGGAAGCCATGGTGATATCCTAAGGACTTTCCACTCCCTCCTGGTCTCCTGGTGAAGGTTTGGGGCACCGGCTTTCCCCGCCTGGCCTTGTGCCTACATCCTACCCCCACCCCCACCCCCCTGTCGACCAGATTAATCAACCCCCCTCCCCATGTGTATGGAGGCAGCAGCAGTCCTGGGGGGGGGGTGGACCCTGGAGCCGGGCAACCTCTCCCAGGCAGGGGCCCGGACTGAATTCTTGATAGAATAATTTGAATATGAATAGGTCCAGGGATAGGGGCCATGGAGGAGGATGGGGTGGTGGTGAGAAGAATGTGAGTTGAATGCCGAGAGAGGACAACCCCCTCCTTTCACACCTATTAATTGGATGAAGAGAGATCTAAGCGCCCTTAAGAGAATCTATAAGAACTTGAGAAATCACTTTTCCCAAAAATAATTTGACTCTGCATCTGCTCTAGCTCTGGAAAATTAATTTCTTGCCAGCCGGCCCCAGTTGGGGTGGGGGGTGGGGGGGAGCAACATCTCATGTTATTTGTTTCAATGTCCATGGATTTGTTTTAATTAAAATTTTGGAGCTTTAAGAATTAATGTCATAATTCTCCTATATTTCTGCTCAAAGGTACCTGTAGACATGCTCCCAGAGGGACCCTTAAAAGTCAGATTGAAAGGGAAGTGGGAAAATGTCCTTGTTTTATGCCAACAGAGAAATTTTGTTCCCTTTCGTCATTATGTTTGAACTATAAATTCGTTAGGAAAAAAGCAACTTATGAGAGACAACTATGCTGTTTCTACAGTAGTGATGATGTTCAGAGTGCTAAAATCGCGGATACCCTATTCTCCCTCCTCCAGCCTCTACTTCAGGAGCTCCCAACTTTTGGCCCATGGGCTGGACCCAGCCCACGGCATCATTTTATGTGGCCCACCGCACCCGGAAGTGAAAGCGGACACATTTACGTCAGCCGTAAAATGCCCCCACGCATGTGTAAATGTGGTTACATTAGCCATAAATGTACCAGTGGCTGCCGTAAATGCGTGAGCCAGTGGTGGCATGAATGCCATCACTTCCTGCCTACCCCAGCACAGAGTTTGCCCCATCCTCTTCTCAGCAGCCAAATGAGAGCACTTCCTCCCCCAGCACAGAATTCACCCCACCCCTCTTCCCAGCAGCCCGATGGGAGTGCTTCCTCCCTCCCCCAGCATAGAGTTTGCCCCGCCCCTCTGCCCAGCAGCCCAATGGGAGTGCTTCCTCCCTCCCCCCAGCACAGAGTTCACCCTGCCCTTCTGGCACTTGGTGTCTAAAAGGTTTGCCATCACTGGTGTAAGTTGTCCAGGGCACATGGTCAGGCCTGCGGCGTGCAAAGGTTAGGAACCCCTGCTCTATTTAATGCCCTGTAGTGATATTTTTTTCCTAAAAGGAACAGGTATAAAGCAAGTGGCAGAGTTCAAATACCTAAGAACAACATTTACTGAAGATGGTGAAATGGACAAAGAGATTAACATAGGGAGTAGTAAGGCAAACCCAATATTGGGACAGTTAGCTCCGCTCTTACAACGCAAGGCAATGCCAACCATTGCAAAGAAACATCTCATACAAAACATATTCATTTCCACCTTATGTTACCAGTGCCAAACATGGACACTTACAGCAAAACATAAGCAAAACGGAAATGAGATGTCTGAAGAAGGCTGCTGGAGTGACTAGAAGGGATAAAATCAGGAATGAGATTATAAGGGAAAGATTGGAATAGAACCCGTTTTAAACTCTACACAGAGGCAACAAATAAAGTGGTTTGCCCATTTGGAGAGAATGTCTTGGAATTCCATATCTTACAAGGCCTCATATGTGGAAAGAGGAGAAGGACCACGAGGCAGGCCCAGGGGAAGGTGGAGAGAGAACATCAAAGAAACATTACAAGAACACCAAATATTTATTTATTTATTATTTATTTATTCAATTTATATCCCGCCCACTCAACACAAGGCCGACTCTGGGCGGCTAACAACATAAAAAGTAACCCCAGGGCAACCCAAGGAGTTTACAGACAAATAATGGCAGTGGAGGACGCTAGAAGGGCCAGAACAAGAACCTTCTTTCTCCCTCAACACCTGATGTACCTGTAGTAGTAGTAGTAGTAGTAGTAGTAGTAGTAGTAGTAGTAGTAGTAGTAGTAGTAGTAGTAGTAGTAGTAGTAGTAGTAGTAGTAGTGATGATGATGATGATGATGATGATATTTCCTTCCTGAGGAGCTGCAATGGAGGGACTGAAACCTACAAAATTGTAGGAGATCATCTTTCAAGACAGCCCCAGATCTTGTTGTGAGGAAGGAAAGCACATTCTCCTCCATCTTCCCACAAAAGGGGTTCATGTTGGCCATGTCTCAGGACAGAGTTCGAGGGAAGGCGATGCCACTCACCTCAGGCATTGAAATGGCTAGTGATGAGGAAAGCAGAGCAGGATTTAACGTCCGACAGGGTTTGGCAGGGCTGTTCCTCTACCGCTGTTGGATGGTTGAACTCGGAATGAAAAGTGGCAAGAGGATCAACAGCAGCAGGAACCGAGGGATTGAACCAGATCTGCTTGCCGTCTCTCACAATTCAGAACATTCTGTTTCCAGGAAAAGAAATTACGGTACTCTTCTACAAGGAGCCACCCACAACAATTTGCCAATGTGCTTCTCCGACTCCTTCTTCAGAGCTGTGCAGGCCCAAACCCATTGATTCATGCCACACACACACACAAGATTCATACTGGCTCATGGTGTTCTCATCTCACGATCCACACAATACTCCTAGTTGACGCACACTACAACCAAGGCGCACAGCTGAATATCTGGCCAACACCTTTGACAAAGTTGCATTATGCTCTTTTCTTTTTGCCAGCAGCGCACAGGCCCACGTATCTGAACACTTTGCGTGCGGACGGTTTGGCACACTTCTTAGAAGTTGGAGTTTCCATAAACATTCTCAGCAACAGAACTTATGGCTAAAGAGAGTTCGCTTCAATCAACCCTAGCAGGAATCCTCACCACATCAGTGCCAGGGGTTTCAAAGATGGTTGCCTGTCTTTACAGATCAGAAGTCCAGTTCTTTCTCTGTGTCTACCAGGAGAAGATGTGGAGTTTGTAGCTTTGTAGCAAGCAGCATGGTGGGACTCTATGAAGGAAGGACTACTCAGTGGTTTCTGAGCATGCTGTAGCCAGAAACTAGAAAGGTCAAAGTCTCCCTTGCTCGAAAGATAGTTGTTTCCGACTCTAGGGTGCGGTGCACATCTCCATTTATAGCCAAAGAGCCAGTGCTGTCTGTGTGTGCAGACGTTTCCATGGTCATGTAGCAGGCACAACTAGATGCCAGAGTGCACACGATGTTGTTACATTTCCTGCTGAAGTGGTACCTATTTATCTACTTGCAATTTCTTGCTTTCGAACTATTATGTTGGCAGGAGCTGGGACAGATGACGGGAGTTCACTCCATTGTGCACTACTCATCTCAAACTGCTCATTGGGGATGTTGATTCCCCCCCCCAGAATTTTAAGTATGAGTTTCTTTTTAAGAAAAATCCCTTTAAAGTAGAGAAAGACTTTCTTAAGAGCTAAGCTTCTTATCCACAGAGACTCTCCATGGAGTTTGGAAGCCTGATTTCTTCTATGAGTTGTTTACATGCTTTTAATTGTGCAAACCACCTGGAGTAGCTTTTAAGCTAGATGGGTGGTATAGCAGTTGAATAATTAACAAACTAATTAATTAATAGTCAGAGAATAGAAATGGGGACAGAAGATTGTCCTTATGTTCTGCTTGTAGGTGTCCTGTTGGCCGCCAAACATTGAGTTGAACTGGCTTTTGGTACAATCCATCCTCAGGACTCTCCTATTCCTGGATTCGGCATCTTTCACTGAAATCAGTGGGACTGAAACAAGCTTTCTCTCTATTGAGCTCAGGAGGGAGTGTGTGTGTCCTTCCTCCCCCTCTTCCTCTCTGAGTCTGGATATCTACCCCTCCTCACAACAACACCCTTCATCAACCGGCATGGCCACACATTTTCCGGCAAGGGGCCCAGTCCCATCTCTTCCATGATGTATCCAAGAAGGCATCCAGTCCCACGGTGGAATTTCAGTGCTTTAATGAGCCGTGTATATATATCTATATTACAAGGAGCCGGATTATATCCTCATCAGCCCAATTAGTGCATTCCAGGCTAGCTCAGCACGAGGTTGATGGCCTCTTTTCTCCATTGCCTGCTGCAAAGTTGTGATGCATAACACCCACACTGACAGCGTTCCCATGCCTTTTCGCAAGCTATTTTCCCAAGGAAAACCCCTGTCCGGTTTTTTCATGTGTCCAGCTGGTCCTTCTTCCAAACAGACCCACTCTACAGAAAAGCTGCATTAAGGCCATCGCTATGTTAGATTTGCATATGGTAATTTGCATATGTAAAGAGCTGCGTCTCCGCCATTACCTCATGTTCAGATTGCATACCATGCAATAAAGATGTGTTTGGCTTTGTAATGCTGCCTATTGTGTATCAATCTGCAAACATCAAAGTAATTTAAACTGATGTATGCAAATGTTCTCATTAGACAGTAGTTCTGTAATTTAACTGGAAATGGTGCATCCTGTGGCTGATGACTCTGGCGAGGCAAGCACACCTTGGGACGCAGCATCCAGGGAGGAAATGGGATACAAATCAAACAAAATAAATAAGGCAAAATGTTTAATAAGGTCAGGATCTCCCTTGCTCGAAAGTCAGTCGTGTCTCTATGTGTGTGTGTGTGTCTGCATCTCTGTTTTCAGCCTAAGAGCCAGCGCTGTCATGTGGCCGCCATGACTAGACAAGTGCACACAGAACACTATTACCTTTCCCGCCTAAGTAGAAACCTATTTATTTACTTGCAATTTCGTGCTCCTGAACTCCTAGGTTGTCAGGAGCTGGGAAAACAACGGGAGCACACTCCATCATGTAGCACTTGGGTCTTGAACTGCCGACCTATCAGTCATCAAACTTAGAGTCTTAAGCACTAAGCCTCCACAGCCCCTCCCAGTGTTTAATACCTTTCTGAAATATCTTATGCCTTCTGTTTTCTCAATTTTATAGGAAATGCATATACAGTATATGGGGAAAAAGATAAAACACAGGTGACTGTAGTTGTGTTGAAAAACATCTATCTAGGCAACAATCAGTTATTTCAGTGGCACGGTCTGAACAGGGCTTTGAGAATGTCCCCTCCTGGGGCCGACCTCACATCAGTGTGAAGATGCCGTGCCATCTCAGCAGTTTTATCAGTGTGTATGGCTTGCATTGGGGACTGCGGTGGCTTAGTGGTTAAGATGCTGAATGTGACGACTGGAGGGTTGGCAGGTCAGCTGTTCGAGACCTGAGTACTGCATGACAGAGTGAGTTCCTGCCTCTGTCTCAGCTCCTGCCAACCTAGCGGTTCGAAAGCAAGAAATTGCAAGTAGTTAAATAGGTGCCACTTCAGCAGGAAAGGTAACAGTGTTCCATGTCTAGTCATGCCTGCCACATGCCCATGGAAACATCTGCAGACACAGATAGCGCTGGCTCTTTGGCTGTAAATGGAGATGGGTACCCAACCCTAGAGTAGGATGTGACTGGCTTTCGAACAATGGCGACCTTTACCGTTATTTTTTGTTCGATCATTTTGCTTAAAACAGGAGAGAGGGTTGATCAGATACATTTCACAGTGAGTGCCTCTTCTCTCCCTGCTTGGCCAGGGAAGCTTAGTAGGGGTTGGAGTGGCCACGAACACAGAACTAATAAGAAGGGACAGCTCTTCAAATGGAAGAGCGACCTCCCTAGAGGAAGACCCAGTCAACCTTCGCCCTCCCCTTTCATAGAACAACTGAGTTGGAAGGGGGGCCTTTTAGGCCATCGAGTCCAAACCCCCTCTGCTCAATGTGGCTGGATTTCCACATCTTCAGGTCAAATGCCAAAACCTCTGGCAATCCCCAGGGAAGCTGCTGTCTCCGATGGCTGCGCTAAAAACAGCACTGTTTTGTGTCCAGCTTCCAAGAGACCAGAGAGAAACAGGCATTGTTTTAGAGAACCGCCTGTTTTTTGCAACTTTCTCCATTCCTTCGACCCCAGGATGCTGTTCCAGAGGGATGAATCTTCTCTAGTGAACATACCGACATCGTGACCCCAAGGGGAATCCCGCCAAACAGACGGGCAAGATTTAATTAGCCGCCTGCTCTCCGGGACGTAAATGATTTCTGGAAAAGTATACAGGAAAGAGGCAACACACATTAACCAGACCAGGGGACCCCTATCTCCCTCTGTTTGCTTTAGGATCAGTGACTTATCCTCGCCCCTTGAGGTGGAAGGTCATCCAACTGGCAAGGAGGGAGATGATGATACAGGGGCAGCAGAAGAAATGGCTTCATAAGAACAACATAAGAACATATGAACAGCCTTGCTGGAACAGGCCACAGCCCATCCAGTCCAGCATTCTGTCTGACACAGTGGCTCACCATTTCCTTCAGGATATTCCCAAGGAGATGCCTTCACCTGCTTAGGATTCCCTGGAAATGGCATTGAGAGATATCCTGCCTATCTCTCCAACCCGGAGGTTGTCCTTAAGTATCCATAATTATAGCCATTGATACCCTTGTCCTCCATGAACTTGTCTAATCCTTTCTTAAAGCTGTCAAGACTGACAGCTGTCACCACTTCTTCTGGCAGGGAGTTCCATAGACCAGTAATCCTCTGGGTGAAAAAGTACTTTCTCTTATTTGTTTGAGAACTAGTATCCAAAAGTTTCATGGAGTGTCCCCTAGTTCTAGTGTTATGCGATAGGGAAAACAGTTTTTCCTTATCTACTTTGTCCACACCGTGCATGATTTTATAAACTTCAATCAGGTCACCTCTTAGACGTCGTTGTTCAAGAGTGAAGAGGCCCAACCGTTGCAGCCTCAGATGGTAAGGAAGGTGTTCCAGTCCCCTAATCATTCTGGTTGCCCTCCTCTGCACTTTTTCCAGCTCCATAATATCCTTCTGGAGGTATGGCGACCAGAACTGTACACAGTATTCCAGATGGGGCCTCACCATAGATTTATAAAGAGGCAAAAAGACACTTGCTGACTTATTTTCTATACCCTTCCTAATGATCCCTAGCATTGAGTTTGCTTTTTTCACTGCTGAGGCACACTGGGTAGACACCTTCATTGAGTTGTCCACCAGGACACCAAGGTCCCTTTCCTGGTTTGTCGCAGAGAGTTCAGACCCCATCAGTTTATAAATGTAATTGGGGTTCTTTGCCCCAACATGCATCACTCTGCACTTACTAATGTTGAAACTCATTTGCCACTGTTTTGCCCACTCCCCCAGTGTCAAGAGATCCCTCTGGAGCTCCTCACAATCTCTCACAGTTTTCACTACCCTGTATAATTTAGTGTCGTCAGCAAATTTGGCTACCTTGCTTTTTACTCCTACCTCTAGATCATTTATGAAGAGGTTGAAAAGCAGGGGTCCCAGTACTGAACCTTGGGGGACCCCACTCTTTACTTCCCTCCACTTGGAGAAGTGTCCATTTAGTGCTACCCTCTGTTTCCTGTCCCTTAGCCAGTTGCTGATCCAGGACAAGACCTGTCCCTTTATTCCATGACTGGTAAGTTTATTCAAGAGCCTTTGGTGTGGGACCTTGTCAAAAGCCTTCTGAAAGTCCAGATAAACAATGTCAACTGGATCCCCCTTATCCACATGCTTGTTGACACTCTCAAAAAATTCCAACAGATTAGTGAGGCATGATTTGCCCTTGCAAAAGCCATGTTGGCTCTCCTTTAGCAGCGCCTTCTCTTCTATGTGACTATTAATTCTATCTTTTAGGATGGTTTCCATCACTTTACCTGGGACACATGTCAAACTGACAGGTCGGTAATTTCCTGGATCACCCCTGGATCCTTTTTTGAAAATTGGTGTTACATTCGCTACCCTCCAGTCATCAGGCACAAAGCCTGATTTGAGGGAAAGATTATATATTTTGGCTAGGAGATCAGCAATTTCATCTTTAAGTTCCCTGAGAACTCGTGGATGGATGCCATCTGGTCCTGGGGATTTGTTAGTGTTTAGTTTAACAAGACATGCAAGGACCTCCTCCCTGGTTATTTCTATCTTGCTTAATTCTTCGGTTTCCCTCCCTACGAAGATAGGTTCTGTTTTGGGCATGTGGTCTCTATCTTCTTCAGTGAATACTGAAGCAAAGAATTCATTGAGTCTCTCTGCAATCTCTGTTTCCTCTTTAATAACCCCTTGCCTCCCATTGTCATCTAATGGTCCAATGGCCTTCCTAGTTGGGTTCTTACTTCTAATGTACTTAAGGAAGTCTTTGTTATTCCTCTGAGTATTTTTAGCTATACGCTCCTCAAAGTCTTGCTTTGCTTTCCTGATTGTTGCCTTGCATTTGTTCTGCCAGAATTTATGTTTCTGCCTGCTCTCCTCATTCGGACAAGCCTTCCATCTTCTAAATGAGCTTTTCTTGCTCTTGATCACTTCCCGAACAGCTCCTGAAGCCACATCGGAGTCCTCTTGGACCTGGCAGTGCCCTTTTTCCTTTTGGGTATGCATTCCAATTGGGCCTCTGTTATTGTTTTTGTAAACAGCCTCCATGCCTCTTGGAGTGTTTGGACTCTCTCAATTTTCCCTTTCAGCTTCTTTTTTACTAGTTTCCTCAACTTTGGGAAATTTCTTTTTTGAAAATTTAAGGTCTCTGTGTTAGATTTTATCAGTGACTTGCGGTCTATGATCAAGTTAAACATAATTGAGTTGTGGTCACTGTTCCCTATTGGATCAGTCACATTAACATCTTGCATCAGATTGGATGCAAGTCAAGGATTCCCAGTGAAGCAGAAGGGGCAGCTCACTCACGAGCAGGGATGTGCAGATCCCATATTCGACTAGCCTAGGTGTCCTCAAACTTGGCCCTCCAGGTGTTCTTGGACTTCAGTTACCAGATGCCCAAGTCAGCACACCTGCTGATCAGGGCTTCTGGGAATTGAAGTCCAAGAACATCTGGAGAGCCACGTTTGCTGAACCAAGTCTCAACATATGAGATGCCTGACAAGCATCTTCCAAGACCTACGTGATTCCTTACTTACAGCATGAGAAAGACCAAAGGACCCCAGAAAAGGTCTCAGCTTCTCTCAAGGCAAGGGGACAATTTTGCAGCTCCTCGTTCTTTATTGTTAGGGGTGATGACAATCAAAGATTTGAGATGATGCTGCTGGCATGAATTTGTTTAAGGTGGATCCCAGCTTGCCAAGAAGTGACCACACACTATGATCATGGAGCCATCTCCTGCGGCATATATGAAATGAGACAAGCAGGATTTAACACTGGGACTGTAATGGACTGGCGCAATCTTGAGGATATTAACAAGGTGCGCCTTCACAGCCAGTCCATCTGGCATGGCTTCTTCCACCTCCATGACCATTGGGAATCAGAGTTCCTCCTCCGCTCATTTTGCCATTGGGTCCAATAGGATGGTTTCCAGTGGCATTTCCTCCACTGAGGGGGCCATCACCCCACCCAAAGGGGTTCATCCACCGGTAGCCATTGGCCCCTTTAGGGAGTCAGATTATTTACCACAGCCCAACACTTGGCGTTGAGCCGTTGGCTGTACAGCCTACTCCATTGCCATAGTGGACTATCCAGCCAGACTATAATAATGGATTTACTTCCTTGCTAAAGCATAGGACACTTGCCATGGTTAAAGCATAGTGACAGGGTGCCTCAAAACTACACCAGTTGAGAAAATAGACCCTCCTGTTGGTATCGCTCCACCTAAGATAAGGAGAGAAGTAACAGCAGATGCTGAGATAAGTAAGCAAGAGAAAGACCCTTGGCACCCTCTGAATGGATATGATGAGCCTCAAGTCCAGTGACTCAGATCCAGGAAGAGCTTTATAGCAAGAACAAACATACTTGACGATACACAAGAGCAAAATCAAATTCGAAGATGGAGGAAGGAGCTCACTGGACAAGGGACAACATTATAGGAGGATATGGCTGAAGATCTCAACCTCCTTTAAGTCACTTGGAGGGCCCTGAATAGGCTGAGGGCTGGAGTCTCTAAATGTAGGACCAGCATGCTCAAGTGGGGGCTGATGGCAGACAACAACACATTGTGTCAATGTGGAGAGAGATAGAATCTGGCTTGTTTGCTAGTCTGCCAGTTACTACCAGAAACATGCACCAACAAGTACTTAAGTTTAGCCAACGACAAAGCCAAGAAGGTGGCTTCATTTTGGCAGTTCAGGGTTTAACCAGAACATGAAAGTGCCTGTAAGTGTTTAAACAACAAAGACTAGTTTAGAGAAAACAAGCTAGGGCTTTGTTGACCGGGGGCGCAATCTAAGGGACTCTGCAGATAAGATACTGACTCCTTATCTAGAAGCAGCATAAGCTTAAAAAACAAGACGTGTCTGTTTGCGCTCACCTGAGCTTGCCTCAAATCTGCGTTTGGCCACTTTGCTTGTTTTTTTGCAATTGGGCCACTGAGGGAAAATACAGTTTTATTTTGATGCATATCATGCTGAAAGATAAGAACATAAGAACAGCCTTGCTGGAAGAGGCCACAGGAGCCCATGATCCAGTCCATCATTCTGTCTCACACAGTGGCTCACCATTGGCTTCAGGGTATTCTTCCCAAGCAGATGCCTTCACCTGCTTAGGATTCCCTGGAAATGGCATTGAGAGATATCCTGCCTCTCTCTCCAACCCGGAGGTTGTCCTTAGGCATCCAGATTTGTATGGCTGGAGGGATAACATGGCTTTGCCTTGCCTTACCTGGATGAGTTGACATCTCCGGGATGGCACTCTGCATAACAGAGGAGGAAATACATGTTGGCCTTAAATGTACTCTCTGTGTTTATGGCCATCATCCCACTTGCTGACAAAATATTCCATCATTTACTCTGAATCTAGCACCAAAATAGGTGGAGAAAGAGGGAAATGACTGAAACACTTCTAATTTACCCACTCAGCAAAAGGATTAGATTTCCCTTCACTGTGTGAAGTAGTGGACCTGATCCTTTTGCCAAAGCATAATAATAATAAGTATTAGAAGATGTGAGAGTCAAGATCCAGTGGGACTTTAAAATTCAAACAGATAGACATCTGACTCATAACACACCTGATATAACCGTTGCTATACCAGGAGATGCATGAATTGAGGACAAACAGCTGGAGAAAATCACAAAATATCGTGATTTGCAAATTGAAGTTGCGTGTTTATGGAGGAAGAAATCTGTTGTTGTGCCCATAGTGATCGGAGCCCTTGGAGCAATATCTAAAGGTTCCCATTTGTGTGGATTTACAGAAACTTGGGCTTCTGGGAATTGAAATCCAAGAACAGCTGGAGTGCCAAGGTTCGCCATCACGGATTTAGATACCATATTACACAGTCCTATTAGGAGGCCAAGCAATTCCACATGGAGTTTAAGCGAGCAAACTCTCCTGAACTCAGTGGGACTTTATGATATGTCAACAATGGGGAGGAGGGCAATGACGGGAAGATTCCACTATGAGGGTCAGCTCGTGGGGACATTGTGTTTCAAAAAGATCATGTGCCATGCCAAAGTGTGAAGAAATTTCTGTTTTCTACCGGGAAATGTCTGAGAAGACAACAGAGCAATCAAAGAAAGCAGTCGAATGATGTTGACCAAAATAACACAGGCACACTAAACATTGTGAAATAGCTCGGGTGGTGACAGCCTGCAGGTGGAATGGTCTCGATCTCAAGAAAATAGAAATTATGGCTCAGAGGACAACTTGCAGGGCAAGGCAGGTCCGTTCAGGATTGTACCAGCCCTGTTACTATTCCTCGATGTTACCACTCAAAAGGTCATCCTTGCTCAAAAGCCAGTCATATCCAACTCTAGGGTGTGGTGCTCATCTCTGATTATAGTCAAAGGACCAGTGCTATCTGCATCTGCAGACATTTCCATAGACATGTGGCAGGCATGACTAGACGCCGGATGGCACAGAACGTTGTTATCTTCCCCCACAAAGCGGTACCTATTTATCTATTTGCAATTTCTTGCTTTCATACTGCTAGGTTGACAGGAGCTGGGACAGAGACGGAAGCTTGCTATGTCGTGCAGTACTCAGGTCTCAAACTGATGACCTGGCAACCTTCCAGTCATTATGTTCAGTGTCTTAACCACTAAGTCGACCAATATAACCACTAAGTTACCAGAGTCCCATTCAGCTGCACAAAAAAGCATTAGGAATCCCAGCCTTCATGTTTGAAAGAAATCAAGCTGATGGTTGATTCCCTGTGGAGAGAGGGGTGTTTTCCTTCCCTTCGTGAGGCCAGACTCCTACCCGGGTTTGCGTGAGCTTTGCAGAACTTGTTACGGCTATTTGCAGTGTATTTAATGAGGTTCCAGGGTCCCATTGCTGTTATATGCTGGCCAATTGTACAATTTACTCTGGCACCTTATCAATTAGCTCCAATTAGCCGTAGCAAGTGACACAAGCCTTATGTGATTGGTGGCAGAATTTCGTCCAGAGCCTTTGATGCCCTTCCTGCAAATAAAGTTTGCAAATCTATGTCCTTCTGTTGGGTGCGAGATAAAACTTTCCTTTCAACTGATCCTGACTTCCCTCGGCACAATCGGATTGCAATGTGCTTTCAATTGTGCATTGCAATGTTGTGCAAGGACTTGGGTTCCACTCTGTGTCATGGTTGATTTGCCTGCCGAGCTACAAAACAGGAAAGACAGAAATGATCAAAGGGGATGCAGTCTTAAAGGGGGAAAAACACAGAGGGGAAAATAAGGAAACCTCTACCTTTGATGGCAGTTTGGAAAACAAAATTATAATTAGTTTTCAATAATTTGAAAACAAATTAGAGCAGGTCCAGAGAAGGGCAACCAGGATGATCAGAGGACTGGAAACCAAGCCCTAGGATGAAAGACTGAAGGAACTGGACATGTTTAGCCTGGAGAAAAGGAGACGTAGGGAGGAATATGATGATGGCACTTTTCAAATACCTGAAAGATGGTCATAAAGAGGAAGGGAAGGATCTGTTCTAGGTCATTCCAGAGTGCAGAATTATGGGCTCAAAGTACAGGGAGCCAGATATAGGCCGAATATCTGGAACAATGTCTTAACGGTTAGAGCAATAAGTTTTGCAGTTGGAGTAGAGCTGCTTTAGAGGCTTCCACTAATTTAAATTGATAATTTCAACTGCTGAGAGCCACCTCTGTTCAAACAGGTGTAATAAATGCACCTGTGTCAAACTAGTAACAAAGGAAGAATATAGTCTTACTAGGTAGAAAGGTAGTAAACGTGTACATTTTTGAGGCCCAGAATACTGCACTTGTTAAAATGTATTCTGAGGGAACCGTTGTAGTTACCTGCAATACTTGTGCCATGTTTGTGTTCTTGCCAAAGCATATGGAGAACTACACTTGCAGCAAGTGCAAGCTGGTTGCACTACTAGAAGAGAAGGTCCAGCAGCTAGAGGCCCGCATATCTAACCATCAACAAATTAAGGAGCTTGAGCTGTTCTTGGACAGAGCGGAGCAGACTATGCTGGACAAAGAAGAGACAGGGCACAGTTCTGAGGGAGAAGGCCCTTCACTAACTCAGGAGGGAGATGTTTGGAGGAATGTGACTCAAAGGAGGAGAAGAGTAGGGGATCACTCTGAGAGTCTGAAATTACAGAATAAATTTGAGGCTCTTTCCCTCATCACACCTGATGAGGAACACACAGAGGAACAACTGGTTCCACCTGATGATCTCTCTTTCATCACACTTGATGAGGTCCAGGAAGATAAACAACAGGAACAAACTGAGGTTCTCTCCCTTAATATGGTTGATGAGGTGCATGTAGATGAACAGATTGCAGGAGAGAGGCTCCTTGTACTAGGCGATTCAATAATTAGAAATATAGAGAAATGGATTTGTGATGCACATGATAACCGTATGGTGACTTGCCTGCCAGGTGCAAAAGTTGCAGACATCACAAGAAATCTAGATAGATTGTTAGAGAGAACTGGGAACGAGCCAGTTGTCATGGTACACGTTGGTACCAATGATGTTGGGAAGGCCAAGCGGTCTGTCCTGGAAGCCAAATTCAGGTTGTTAGGAAGAAGATTGAAGTCCCGGACTTCCAAGGTAGCATTTTCAGAAGTGCTGCCTGTCCCTCGCGCAGGACCTACCAGGCAGGCAGAGCTCAGAAGCCTCAATGCGTGGATGAGGCGGTGGTGTCGAGAGGAGGGTTTCAGATTTGTCAGGAACTGGAGAACATTTTGGGACAAGCCAAATCTGTTCAGGAGGGATGGGTTGCATTTGAACCATGATGGGACCAGATTGCTGGCACTCAACATCAAAAAGGCTGCAGAGCAGCTTTTAAACTGATAACTGGGGGAAAGCCGACAGGAGCTGGGCAGCATCCGGTTCGGGAAAGTGTGTACTTGGGTAGTGAGGAGGATGCAAAAATTACTGAGCAGAGCGAGGAGCTAGTCACTAGCATTCTAGCAGAAGGATGCAAGAGGCAGTCTAACAATGCAACTGGACACAAAAGACTGTGTCAGAAAAGCATATATAAATGCTTGTATACAAATGCTAGAAGCCTCCGGAACAAAATAGGGGAGCTGGAATACTTAGCAATAGATAAGAATATTGATATTATTGGTATCACTGAAACCTGGTGGACGGATGATAACCAATGGGATACAGTTATCCCAGGCTACAAACTGTACAGGAAGGATAGGAAGGGGCAAACGGGAGGTGGTGTGGCCTTGTATGTCAAAGAAGTGATAAAATCGTATGAATTGGAATATCTAGGTGATTTGGAGTCACCATTAGAAGCTCTGTGGGTAAGAGTACCAGGCCACAAGGATGGTCTAACAGTAGGCATATACTATCGGCCTCCGACCCAAACTCTTGAGGGAGACTGGCAGTTGGAGAATGTTGTAAAGGAGGCATCCAAGAAGGGAAGCCTGGTTATACCCTCACATAGACTGGGTGAACTGTTGTTCAGCACATGATAAAGAGATAAAGTTCCTAGATATGCTAAATGATTGTTCCCTGGGACAGATGGTTGAAGACCCAACTAGAGGTACAAGAATCCTTGACTTGATCCTGAGTAATACTCAGGATCTGGTGCAAGATGTTAATGTGACTGATCCAATAGGGAACAGTGACCACAACTCAATTATGTTTAACTTGAACATAGACAGCAAGTCACTGATAAAATCTAACACAGAGACCTTAAATTTTCAAAAAGGAAATTTCCCAAAGTTGAGGAAACTAGTAAAAAAGAAGCTGAAAGGGAAAACTGAGAGAGTCCAAACACTCCAAGAGGCATGGAGGCTGTTTACAAAAACAATAACAGAGGCCCAATTGGAATGCATACCCAAAAGGAAAAAGGCCACTGCCAGGTCCAAGAGGACTCCAATGTGGCTTACAGGAGCTGTTCGGGAAGTGATCAAGAGCAAGAAAAGCTCATTTAGAAGATGGAAGGCTTGTCCAAATGAGGACAGCAGGCAGAAACATAAATTCTGGCAGAACAAATGCAAGGCAACAATCAGGAAAGCAAAGCAAGACTTTGAGGAGCGTATAGCTAAAAATACTCAGAGAAATAACAAAGACTTCTTTAAGTACATTAGAAGTAAGAACCCAACTAGGAAGGCCATTGGACCATTAGATGACAATGGAAGGCAAGGGGTTATTAAAGAGGAAACAGAGATTGCAGAGAAACTCAATGAATTCTTTGCTTCAGTATTCACTGAAGAAGACAGAGGCCACATGCCCAAAACAGAGCCTATCTTCGTAGGGAGGGAAACCGAAGAATTAAGCCAGATAGAAATAACCAGGGAGGAGGTCCTTGCATGTCTTGTTAAGCTAAACACTAACAAATCACCAGGACCAGATGGCATCCATCCACGAGTTCTCAGGGAACTTAAAGATGAAATTGCTGATCTCCTAGCCAAAATATATAATCTTTCCCTCAAATCAGGCTTTGTGCCTGATGACTGGAAGGTAGCGAATGTAACACCAATTTTCAAAAAAGGATCCAGGGGTGATCCAGGAAATTACCGGCCTGTCAGTTTGACATGTGTCCCAGGTAAAGTGATGGAAACCATCCTAAAAGATAGAATTAATAGGCACGTAGAAGAGAAGGCGCTGCTAAAGGAGAGCCAACATGGATTTTGCAAGGGCAAATCATGCCTCACTAATCTGTTGGAATTTTTTGAGAGTGTCAACAAGCATGTGGATAAGGGGGATCCAGTTGACATTGTTTATCTGGACTTTCAGAAGGCTTTTGACAAGGTCCCACACCAAAGGCTCTTGAATAAACTTACCTGTCATGGAATAAAGGGACAGGTCTTGTCCTGGATCAGCAACTGGCTAAGGGACAGGAAACAGAGGGTAGCACTAAATGGACACTTCTCCAAGTGGAGGGAAGTAAAGAGTGGGGTCCCCCAAGGTTCAGTACTGGGACCTCTGCTTTTCAACCTCTTCATAAATGATCTAGAGGTAGGAGTAAAAAGCAAGGTAGCCAAATTTGCTGACGACACTAAATTATACAGGGTAGTGAAAACTGTGAGAGATTGTGAGGAGCTTCAGAGGGATCTCTCGACACTGGGGGAGTGGGCAAAACAGTGGCAAATGAGTTTCAACATTAGTAAGTGCAGAGTGATGCATGTTGGGGCAAAGAACCCCAATTACATTTATAAACTGATGGGGTCTGAACTCTCTGCGACAAACCAGGAAAGGGACCTTGGTGTCCTGGTGGACAGCTCAATGAAGGTGTCAACCCAGTGTGCCTCAGCAGTGAAAAAAGCAAACTCAATGCTAGGGATCATTAGGAAGGGTATAGAAAATAAGTCAGCAAGTGTCATTTTGCCTCTTTATAAATCTATGGTGAGGCCCCATCTGGAATACTGTGTACAGTTCTGGTCGCCATACCTCCAGAAGGATATTATGGAGCTGGAAAAAGTGCAGAGGAGGGCAACCAGAATGATTAGGGGACTGGAACACCTTCCTTACCATCTGAGGCTGCAACGGTTGGGCCTCTTCACTCTTGAACGACGACGTCTAAGAGGTGACCTGATTGAAGTTTATAAAATCATGCACGGTGTGGACAAAGTAGATAAGGAAAAACTGTTTTCCCTATCGCATAACACTAGAACTAGGGGACACTCGATGAAACTTTTGGGTACTAGTTCTCAAACAAATAAGAGAAAGTACTTTTTCACCCAGAGGATTACTGGTCTATGGAACTCCCTGCCAGAAGAAGTGGTGACAGCTGTCAGTCTTGACAACTTTAAGAAAGGATTAGACAAGTTCATGGAGGACAAGAGTATCAATGGCTATAATTATGGATACTTAAGGACAACCTCCGGGTTGGAGAGATAGGCAGGATATCTCTCAATATCATTTCCAGGGAATCCTAAGCAGGTGAAGGCATCTGCTTGGGAATACCCTGAAGGAAATGGTGAGCCACTGTGTGAGACAGAATGCTGGACTGGATGGGCTGTGGCCTGTTCCAGCAAGGCTGTTCTTATGTTCTTATGACACTGGAACCAACTGCCTCAACAGGTGGTAAGCGCTCCAACACTGCTCTGATCTGGATTCCTGCCTTGAGAACAGGGTTGGACTGGATGACATGAATAGGCCCCTTCCAAGTCAGTCATAGATGCAGAAGAATAGACACCTTTGAACTGTTGTGTTGGAGAAGACTCTTGAGAGTCCCCTGGACTGCAAGGAGATCAAATCAGTCGATCCTAAAGGAAATCCACCCTGACTGCTCCTTGGAAGAACAAATACTGGAGATGAAGCTCAAGTACTTTGGTCACCAAATGAGAAGAGAGGACTCACTTGAGAAGGCCCTGATGCTGGGAAAGATCAGAGGCAAAAGGAGAAGGGGGTGGCAGAGGAGGAGATGGCTAGATGGCATCCACTCATCAGGGCTTCTGGGAATTGTAGTCCGAGAACATCTGGAGAGCCAATGTTGCCATCACTCTTCCGTAGGGTAGAGTAGGGTTTCTCAACATTGGGCCCCAGACGTTCTTGGACTTCATGAGATGACTGACAATGATCTTCCAAGACCTGCACGATTCCTTACTTACAGCATGAGAAAGACCCGAGGACCCCGGAAATGGTCTCAGCTTCTTTCAGGGCAAGGAGGACAATTTCGCAGCTCCTGGTGTTCTTCCTTGTTAGGGGTGATGACAATCAAGGATTTACTTCCTTGCTAACGCATAGGACACTTGCCATGGTTAAAGTATAGTGGCATGATGCCTCAGAACTACACCAGTTGAGAAAATAAACCCTCTTGTTGGTATCCCTCCACCTAAGATAAGGAGAGAAGTAGCAGCAGATACTGAGAGAAATAAGCAAGAGAAGGACCCACGACGTCCTCTGAATGGATATGAGACTCATGTCCACCAGTTCAGATCCAGGAAGAACTTTTTGGCAAGAACAAACTTTTTTGATCATTGACACAGCGGGCATAGAGCTGGGTGGGCTATGGAGGATGGCAGATGACAGAGGAGCTTGGTGTGCAGTGGTCCATGGGGTCGCAAATGGTCAGACTCAACTGTGCGACTAAACAACAACAGCAACAATAACAACAACAGCAGCAGCAACAATAAAATCAACAAGTCAGTCATTCTCTAATTCTGGGGTGTCCAAACTATGGCCCATGGGCCAGATCCAGCCCCTGACACCAATTCATCTGGCCCATGCTGCCCTTGCCGCTCCTCGAAGCAGAAGTAAAACACATGGGGTCTTTTTTACTTCTGCTTCCAGGAGCGGCAAAGTTGGCATGGCCCGGATGAATTGGTGTCGGGGCCTAGATCTGGCCTGCGGGCCATAGTTTGGGCACCCCTGCATTAGAGGGACCTGCCAAAGCCACCAAAATCTGGAACTGTTTAGCAGTCCATCCAAAGCTGAGCTCTCCTGAGCTGCATCCCAATTCAAAATGTTCTTTCCTTCTCTGGCCACGAAATGATCACTGCTTTCCTGCTTCATGCATACAACATTAGTCTGTGGTTCTGTTCTGTCAATTTTAGCTCACCCGTCGAAGAGAGAGAGAGAGAGAGGAATGACCCCCATTTTCTTGCAAAGGAGAGGATATCTGCTTAGATGCAGCACATACTAACTGAGTTCTACCAGATACACCAACAGTTGGGGTTCCTTCCACCAAGATACCCCAGGGTGCAAAAATTTAGAGGACACTGACATCTAGAGATGAATTTACCAACAAGAAGTTAAGACGCTGAACTTGATGACTGGAAGGTTGGCAGATCGACAGTTCAAGACCCGAGTGCTGCGTGACGGAGTGAGCTTCCGAAATCTTGCAATAATACCCAGTTTCGATTTTCCCCTTAAGACCAGCACTTCCTTAAAGCAATAGTTTAGACTGCCTTGTTTTCTTAACCCCACACCTGCCCTCCAAATGTACCAGTGGCTCCGGAACAAACATAGCTGTCATCTGAAGATTTAAACAAACATTTTAATTAATCTTCAATTCTCGGCTGAAGCTTTCAAGATCGCTTAGAGAAAAGTGCGCGAGTCTCCTTCTTCCCGGACTCACTCCTAGAGCAGTTCTCTGCCTTCCAAACCAGTTTGACCCTGTGGTTGCTTTTCAACCTCATGACATTAAAAAAAAAAACGCAAAACAAATTTGCAAAACAAATTATGCAATGTTTCCGGCATAACAAAAATCCTCACAATGGCAGGAGGGCTGGAAAAGTGTGCTAAGCATCTTTGGGTGCTAAAAGGCGGCCAGTTCACTGTCATTAAAGACAGCCTGGTTTCAGCCAGTTAATCCTGTGCTGCTTTTGCTGAGGGCCTGTCCTGCTGTTAGGGAAACCGAGGCAGGATGCTGTGAAAAAGGAGCATTTCCTTCACTTGGAAATGTATTATCCTGCCATACCATCACAGCATAGAAAAGCTGCTTTTTACAACTACAGTGCTCAGGAGATTCTGGTGACTGTAGCTGAGTAAAGGTTGGCATTGGACTACAGCAGTGATGGTGAACCTTGGCACTCTATATGTTCTTGGACTTCAATTCCCAGAATCCCAAGCACCCTGTGAAACCACATGAATGGATTTAATGCGATTCATACAGCCCGCACTGCCCTCGTTGCTCCCGTAAGCAGAAGTAAAACACACCTGTACGGTTAAGACTCTTCTGGGTTAACCCTTCCTCTGTACAGGTGCATTTTACTTCCTCTTCCAGGAGCGATGAGGGCAGTGCGGGCCAGATGAATTACAGTAAACCCATTCTCGTGGATTCACAGGGTGCTTGGACTTCTGAGAATTGAAGTCCAAGAACATCTGGAGTGCCAAGATTTGCCATCACGGGGACAGAGCCTGGCTGGGGGAATTTTGGAGTTAGAGTGTCCGAAAGTACTGATTCCCAGGCTTTGATGATTCCTTCTTCTTTTCCTTTGTGATGGGTTGGTTCACACTGTTTAGTTTGGTTCTTTTTTTAAAAATTCCTGCTCTTTCTTTAGAAGACTAGTATAGTATCTAGGGACTGCGGTGGCTTAGTGGTTAAGATGCTGAACTTGATGACAGGGAGGTCAGCAGGACAGCACCCAAGTGCTGCGTGATGGGGTGAGGTTCCGTCTCTGTGCCAGTTCCTGCCAACCTAGCAGTTCGAAAGCAAGAGATTGCAAGTAGATAAAGAGGTAGTGCTTTTGGTGGGAAAGCATTCCATGCGCTCCTGTGTCTAGTCATGACTGCCAAATGACCATGGAAACAGTGCTGGCTCTTTGTCTGTCTTTCAAACAAGGGAGACCTAATATATTCTCTTAAGCGTAGTAGGGCTTCTGTCCAAGTAAATGAGTACCGGATCTCAGGCTTAAAGTCAATCTGCATTAAGCAGCCTTGATCAGAAAGAGAACTCTGCTAGCATCCCATAGACAGACAGTCACGATGGAACAGTCATGCCTGCAAAGGAAGCCTGTATTTCCCTCCTGACGCCCAATCACAAAAGAAAGGTAGCTGATTTGCAATACAGGGCGTGAAAAGATTCTGCTGGGACAATCAGATGTTTCCAGTCCTTAAGGAACCCCTTCCTCCAATGACAGATTTTCTGTAGCATATTGTTTTGTACTGAATGTTAAGCAAAATTCATCCTATTTTGTCCCATTTTTGCATTAGATGGGGTTTATCCCCTTAAACTGACATTTGCTCTGCCTGATTTTTGCATCAATCTTTCTCTGCCTTTTCTTTTCGTCATATAAATTTCCCTTCCAGGAAATGAATACATAGGGATCTCTGAATACACGTTAACCCAAAATGTATGCTTTTCTGCCTTCAGATGGATGAATTCTAGGGGCATCAGTCAAACAGATGCTACAGATCTTTCATCTCCCTGTTTAATAGATTTCGGTGATCAGAAAAACACACCGAAGACTTAGTGCGGAAAGGACGATGCATCCCATGCCACATCCCACTCTGTAAAATTTCAGGGTGAAAGCTGAGAGCATCGGGTGGGTCCTTTTGACATCCTCACAGTATGAGACTTTGTGATGCTCCAAAGCGAGTGAAGGTAGGAAGCAGGCAAGCAAGCAAGCAAGCAAGCAGAGAAAGATACGCAAAGATCTTTGCAGTAGGAATGGAAGAAGAGGAACTGAGGCTTTAAAGAAGTGGTTCCCAATCTTTTTTGGTCATGCCCCACCTAAGCATCTCTAATATCCTGATGCCACCCCCCCAAAAAAACTCCTATTCAAAAACTCCTATTCACATGGAGGAAGCTTAAAAGGCCATTCTTGAATTGCCCCCTTTAAAAATCCAATTGCTCCCCTGTGCCCATGTGGGGAACGGAAAATCACAGATCAAATTTCTTTTTCTCACGAGGAGACACAGAAACACAGAATGCAGCAGGCCTAGGAAGGGTTGCAAATTAAAGTGCAGCTTCTTGTGGACCACTTTTTTAAAAACCAAACTTGAACATGCGAGTGCTATTGCACCAGCGAAAACACATTAAAAAGCACTCAAATACATTATATCTCAAATTATGCATTCTAAAACACAGCTGACACATCACTTTGTGACCAGAACAGTAACTTAAATGGAGTCCAGTGGGTTAGTCATTTCCGGAGCACATGCTATGGATTAGCTCAAACCATATCAGGAGGTTTATCCTTAGGACACAATCGATGTACATTAATAATGATAATATTAATTACAGCATCATGATAATATAATATAATTTAATTAATTTAATTTAATAGATTTATATACCGCCCTATCCAAAGGACTCTGGGTGGTGTACACTAAGACCAATATACAGGTAAAACAATTTAGTAAAGGTAAAGGTTTCCCTTGCTCGAAAGCCAGTCGTATCCAACTCTAGGGTTCTGTGCTCATCTCTGTTTCTAAGCCGAAGAGCCAGCGCTGTCTGCTTCTGCAGACATTTCCGTGGTCATGTGGCAGGCATGACTAGACACCGGAGCGCACGGAACGCTGTTACCTTCCCACCGAAGTGGTTCCTATTTATCTACTTGCAATTTCTTGCTTTCGAACTGCTAGGTTGGCAGGAGTAAAACAATTTAAAAACCCCATAAAAACATAACAATATTACCGACCCACCCCCGCCGTGACATCTATTATCTAAAACCAAATATAAAATCTTAAAAACCTTTAAAAAATAATTACAGGAGGGGGAAAACCTCAGACGAGCCAAAAAAGGGGAGCTTGTTACCAATCCCAGCCCCCAGACCCATTTTGCCAATGATGACAAATAAATGATATTCTTTTATGGGACATCTGGAGCATATACATGTAAGTAAATCACAGAAAAGCTGAACTGTGAAGAGATCATATGGGAAATCAGATTAAAATAATATGTATTGTTTGGCAAGTACTTAATTAGCATTGAAATCACAACTGAAACAGAGAAAGAGAGAAGGTGTAAAAGGTGATTATAGCTGTGTTCAACAGTTCACACTTTTTATTTCTGGAATGTTTTGTAGAGATTCTTGCTAAATCAAACAAAGGAGGAGTGTGGAGTGAAATTATGGAATGAGAACATACTCTCCATGCCTGATGGATTACAACCCCATTTCCACAGTCTAGGTGGGGATGATAGAAACTGTAGTCCAGTGATGGCAAACCTTGGCACTCCAGATGTTCTTGGACTTCAAATCCCAGAAGCCCAAGCACCCTGTGAATCCACACGAATGGGTTTACTGTGATTCATCCAGCACACGCAGCCCTCGTTGCTCCCGGGAGCGGAAGTAAAACATGCCTGTATGAAGAAAGGGTTAACCCAGAAGAGTCTTAACCGTACGGGTGCATTTTACTTCTGCTCTTGGGAGCGACGAGAGCAGCACAGGCCAGATGAATCACAGTAAACCCATTCATGTGGATTCACAGGGTGCTTGGGCTTCTGGAAATTGAAGTCCAAGAACATCTGGAGTGCCAAGGTTTGCCATCACGTCTGTAGTCCAACACACCAGGCAGAGTGTGTGGAAATAACTTGCACTTCCTGAGACCCAACACAGTGTGACTCACCTTTACATAGTCGTATTCGCAAAGATAAGACGACTCGAGGTCAAAATGCATGAAATAGAGCTTGATGCGGAACCCGTCTGGCACGGATATGTTCCAGGTCACTTCTGAATCACTGGGGTAGGAATCGGGAAAGTTGGGGGACTGGATTGCCCCAAACATATCTGTCAACTCCATGGCATCTGCATTGACAAGACGGAAGATACAAATGGACCAAACCAGGAGGTACCTGCAAAATACACAAACACACAAAGCTGATGCTGTGCCCCTGCGTGTGTGAGTTCCATCCCCCATAGAATCATAGAATGACTGAGTTGGAAAAGAGGCCTTTATGGCCATCTAGTCCAAACGCAACCCCCCACCCCCCTTCAGTGCAAGAATCCAAATCAAGGCAGATTTGATAAATGGTTGTCCAATTCCCTCTGGGATGCTTCCAATGTTGGAATGCTCACGAGGCATTTGTTCCACTGTCGTACTGCTCTAACTGTTAAGAGGTTTCCCAGTGGTGGGCATCAGCAGGTTCACACCACTTCACCAGAACCGGCAGCAGAAATTCTGTCTGGCCTCGCCCATCCAAGTTTTGAAATAAAGTAGTCCTAATTCAGGTGCAACACAAGGCTTTCTCCCTGGCCATGCCCACCATGCCACACCCACAGTGTGGTAGTAAATTTTTTGGAGCCCACCACTGGTTTCCCCTGATATTCAGCCTACATCTGGCTTCCTATAGTTTCAGCCCATAATTACGTGCTCTGCCCTGTGGGATGATGGAGAACAGATCTTTCCCTTCCTTTTAATGATTATCTTTCAGGTATTTGAAGAGTGCTGCCATCATCTCCCGCCTCAGTCTCCTTTTCTCAAGGCTAAACATGCTCAATGCCTTCAGTCTTTCCTCTTAGGGCTTGGTTTCCATTCCTCTGATCATCCTTGTTGCCCTTCGCTCTGCATGCTCTAGTTTTGTTTGCATCTTTCTTAAAGTGTGGACCCAGGACTCTAGTGCTGAATAGAGGGGGACTAGTCGTACCACATTGGGTTTTGGAAACTATAAATTAATGCCTAAAATGGTGTTGGCCTTTTTTGCACCCATGTCACACTGTTGACTCATATTCGGCTTGTGATCTACAACAATTCCAAGATCCTTCTCACCTGTAGTATTACTGAACCAGGTATCCCCCACCTTGTAAGTGTGCATTTGGTTTTTGTTCCCTAGGTATACACATTTCCCAGGCAAAGTTAATAGTCAAGGCAATATTTGTGGCTTCCTGTCCTTCCCCCTTCAGTAGAAATTCTGCACAGCCCTCAGTGTAATATTTAAACTGGAAGGCTGGCCGGTGGGATTTACTACCAAATAGGTTAGCCCTGAAACAGCCCCTACTTTCTGATCTTGGGCTCCTTGCCAAGGAAAGGACCATCCCTTTCCCAAGCTGAGATACATTGTGGAGGGGAAAAGGCAGAGCTGCCTTTCATCATCATCATCATCATCATCATCATCATCATCATCATCATCATCATCATCATCATCATCATCATCATCATTTTCCATGTCTAGGTCAGACATGAAACTGCTAAACTTGAGCCCTCTATTTGGCAAATTCATTCTGCACTTCCTTTTGCCTGATAAGTGTGAGAAAGATTTGGTGGCACAAAGTTGCTGCTGCCTGGGATACGCTCGATTGTGGTTCGAAAATACCACAATCTTTGAGGAGGCTCTTTCTGTGTACTCTGACTTTCATCAAAAGCACATTATGACTGGAAGGGACGCTGAAGATCATCTAGTCTAGTGGTGGCGAAGCTATGGCATGCATGCCACAGAGGGCACATAGAGCCCTCTCTGTTGGCGTGCATGCCATCGCTCCAGCACAGAGTTCGCCCCAGCAGCCCAATGGGAGCAGTTTCTCCCTCACCCAGCCTAGAGTTCACTCTGCCCAGCAGCCCAATGGGAGCAGTTCCTCCCCTCCCAGCACAGAGTTCTCCCCGCCCCTCTGTCCAGCAGCCCAATGGGAGCACCTCCTCCCTCTTCCCAGCACAGAGTTCACCCCGCCCCTCTGCCCAACAGCCCAATGGGAGCATCTCCTCCCTCTTCCCAGCACAAAGTTCACCCTGCCCCTCTGCCCAGCAGCCCAATGGGAGCACCTCCTTCCTCTTCCCAGCACAAAGTTCTCCCCACCCCTCTGCCCAGCAGCCCAATGGGAGCACCTCCTCCCTCTTCCCAGCACATTCTCCCCGCCCCTCTGCCCAGCAGCCCAATGGGAGCACCTCCTTCCTCTTCCCAGCACAAAGTTCACCCCGCACCTCTGCCCAGCAGCCCAATGGGAGCACCTCCTCCTTCTTCCCAGCACAAAGTTCACCCCGCACCTCTACCCAGCAGCCCAATGGGAGCACCTCCTTCCTCTTCCCAGCACAAAGTTCACCCCGCACCTCTGCCCAGCAGCCCAATGGGAGCACCTCCTCCCTCTTCCCAGCACAAAGTTCACCCTGCACCTGTGCCCAGCAACCCAATGGGAGCACCTCCTCCCTCTTCCCAGCACAAAGTTCACCCCGCCCCTCTGCCCAGAAGCCCAATGGGAGCACCTCCTCCCTCTTCCCAGGACAAAGTTCACCCCGCCCCTCTACCCAGCAGCCCAATGGGAGCACCTCCTCCCTCTTCCCAACACAGAGTTCTCCCCGCCCCTCTGCCCAGGAGCCCAATGGGAGCACCTCCTCCCTCTTCCCAGCACAAAGTTCACCCCGCCCCTCTGCCCAGCAGCCCAATGGGAGCACCTCCTCCCTCTTCCCAGCACAAAGTTCACCCCGCCCCTCTGCCCAATAGCCCAATGGGAGCACCTCCTCCCTCTTTCCAGCACAAAGTTCTCCCCGCCCCTCTGCCCAGCAGCCCAATGGGAGCACCTCCTCCCACTTCCCAGCACAAAGTTCACCCCGCCCCTCTGCCCAGGAGCACAATGGGAGCACCTCCTTTCTCTTCCCAGCACAAAGTTTACCCTGCCCCTCTGCCCAACAGCCCAATGGGAGCACCTCCTCCCTCTTCCCAGCACAAAGTTCACCCCGCCCCTCTGCCCAGCAGCCCAATGGGAGCACCTCCTCCCTCTTCCCAGCACAAAGTTCTCCCCGCCCCTCTGCCCAGGAGCCCAATGGTAGCACCTCCTCCCTCTTCCCAGCACAAAGTTCACCCCGCCCCTCTGCCCAGCAGCCCAATGGGAGCACCTCCTCCCTCTTCCCAACACAGAGTTCTCCCCGGCCCTCTGCCCAGCAGCCCAATGGGAGCACCTCCTCCCTCTTCCCAGCACAGAGTTCACCCCGCCCCTCTGCCCAGGAGCCCAATGGGAGCACCTCCTCCCTCTTCCCAACACAGAGTTCTCCCCACCCCTCTGCCCAGCAGCCCAATGGGAGCACCTCCTCCCTCTTCCCAACACAGAGTTCACTCTGCCTCTCTATTTGGGCACTCACTTACTAAAAGGTTTGCCATCACTGATCTAGTCAACCACCCATGCAATGCCTGGATCACGAATCAGTAGTATCTACGAACAGAAGGCCTTCCACTTCCCTCTGTTATAATCAGATCTGCAGCAGTTCCTTTTTAAAAGCGATTCAATCCCAGAATCTCATGTCTGGCATGGCTACCAATTGTTCTCCTTAAGGACTTTTAGCTTGCGTGGGCTGCACAATTGACACCCGAAATAGACATCAGTCAAGGCTTAAGGGAAACTCTGAGGAATGAGAAGGCCAAATTAAAGCAGCCCAAGCCATGGGAAGTTGGTGAGGCTCCAAAGAAGGAAGTGGCCTGCTGGCTAAGGGAATTAACTTCTGGAGCTGGAGACAATGAACTTATGGGCAGAGAGAAGGTTCATGTGGATGCGATTTTAATTGCCTGATTTGGCATCCCGTTCAAAAGAGGCATAGTTAATGAGGCTGAGTAGGAAGATGACTTTGGCCTCTTTGCCACCGGAGGAGGTGAGATTTGCAATAAGCCATCTTTTGCAATTCCCTCCCAACCACATGAGCAGCCAGCCAAGGAAAAAATCTACTCAGAATATGGATGGCTATGTCTATTGACTTCCTACCTTTCTTCCTTCCTCTATTTCAAAAACTCACAGCATAATAGAGAAGAGGCTTTTGGAACTTTAAAGTCAAATTTCTTACTACAGTCTTGCGACCCCATGGACCATTGACCTCCAGGCACCTCTGTTGTCCTCCACCATCCTCCTCAACACATCCAACTCTGTGCCCATTGTGTATACAATACCATCTAGCCATCTCATTTTTTGCCGCCCTTCTTCTTTTGCCCTCCACCTTTCCCAGCATCAAGGCTTTCTCAAGTGAATCCTCCCTTCTCCATTTGATGTCCAAAGTACTTTAGCTTCATCTTTACTATTTGACCTTCTAAGGAGCAGTCAGGGTTGATTCTATGGCACAATTGAACTCCCTTGACCTCTTCACAACAATCTTGAAAGGTGAGAACAGAGGATGATTTTTGTTCAAGTCATGGGGAAAGGCCCTTGTGCTGCCACAGGAAGCAAACATCGAATAACAGCTGTGAAACTACATGAATGCATGTTCTGTGTGTGAAAGAGCAAGACATACAACCTACGATTCCTGCAAATCCTTATTAAAAAAACAAACAAACTTATGTCTGGCACAAACATAGAAACATCTTTGCATTGAGCTAACACATTCTGGGAGTGAGGAGGAGATAGATGGGCGCAGAGGTATTAAAGCCACCTGGTGCAAGAAAAGCAAACTTCTCTTCAGAGCAATTTGCTCTGGAATTGGTCTCCCAGACTGGCAAGCCACAAAAGTGGAGACGTTCCCAAAGACTTCAGCTGTTGCCGTCCTGAGACCTGATAACTAGCATTCTGGCACCTCTCTCTCTTTCTAAATAAGAATGGGATTTAAATAGAAGCAACATTGCAAGTAATTTAAGACTGGCTGGGTTGCCATTTGTTGTTGCTTGTTTTGGGAACATCAAAAAAGAGGGTGTTCTTCATAAACAAGAGACATATTTTTTGCATTGAATCTTCAATTTCTATATTTGACTCAAAAATACCAATCTAATCAGAATCAGACATCATGATTCCGCCTGAAGTGCAAAGAGACTGCTGTTCTCCATATTGCACAGGACTGTGGCCAGGGGACCACCTTTGGGTGCAGCAGTGAGACAAAGATGGGATAAAAGAAACCTAGAATAACTGTCAGAAGAAGGCCCCTTTTAGGCAATTGAGTCCAATCCGCAGCTGTTGTGTTTGGAATATTGTGCTTTTAAGTAATGTAACACTCAAATGAGTGGATATAACAATCACCAGCTGTAACACTGTAACCTTCTGTATCAGGACGCGAGCTAGTGACCACTAGGGGCAATAGCGAGCGCCTAGCTCACATGGTTCCAATTCCCCAAATACCTACAGCGCGGGAAGATTCCTGCCACTACCTCACCTGGACAAGAAGGGCGTGACGGGAAGTGACGTCACGCAGACAGTAGCCAATGGGCTATCGAGGAGCCACATTCAAATGTATAGCCACAGTATATATTGAGCTGTTCATCCGCCATTACCACATGTTCCCCCGGACCATCATGCAATAAAGATGTGTTAAGCCAAGCTTTCGGCTGTTCTATTGTCTTGGTTCTAAAACACTAAATTGGCGACGAAGGTGGGATTAATGGATCCCCACGGAATCAAGACAACTCAGGCCGGTTTCAACATCAACAAACCGGAAGAATGGGAGCTGTTCGAGATGGATTTCCAAAGCGCACTGATGGTGTCCGACATCTCAGACGAGTGGAAGAAGAGGGCCATCCTCATCAGAATGCTCGGGTTCCCCGCCATGAAGGTATTGGTGGACCTGGTGTCTCTGAAGAAGGTGAACGAAGTGCCGGTCAAGCAGCTCCTGAAAGTGATGCGGGACCATTTCCAGCCCTCGGTCTCAATGTTTTCGGCTCGGGACGCATTCTGGAAGAGAGTCCAGGCGCCGGGTGAGTCCGTGGCTGCCTTTGCAGCGGCCCTCCATTTGGCCGCCGGCCCATGCAAGTGGGAGAACCTGGAAATCGCCCTCAGGGACCGCATGTTGTGCGGCCTGTGGGACGAGGAGGTCCAGCGAAAGCTGATGAACAAGGAGCCGCCCCCGACGTTGCAAGAGGTCGTGAAGGCGGCGGAAGCCACGAGGGCCGGGGTTAAGGGGTTCAGATCAAGGCCCCCACAACCCGACAAGGCAGCGGGCTCGGTGCAAGCGGCCAGGAGGGCACCACACTCCTCCACGGAGAGCAGCGAGGACGAGGACATCCGGAAGGTGCGGAAGGATGGCCGGCGTTGCGATGGCTGCGGGGCGTCCCATGACCGCAGCAAGTGCCCGTTCAGGAAGGCCAAGTGCCACAACTGTGGGCGCCGAGGCCACATAGCCAAGGTTTGCAGACGGCAGCGCAGAGACCGGAAAGGCTCAACAGACCGCTCACCGAAGAACCAGGAAGGCATCCAGCCCTCGAGGAAGCAGGACGGCGTGGGCTGCATCTCCGACGACAGCGACGACGACACGGTGGTCCACAGCATGTCCTTAGGACACCCACATTATTTTGTTGAGGTACTGGTGCAAGGGGTCCCCGTTAAGATGGGGATAGACTCGGGTTCCTCATATTCCATCATGTCCCAGAGGGAGTTTTTGGGAATTTCCCCCAACGTGTGGCCCAAGCTCAAAGCACTGAGGTCTACGCTGCGGGACGTGCAGGGAAATAGCATTCCGGTGTTGGGGGTTGGAAAATTCAAGGTCCAATACAAGCAACACACCGCAGAACTTCCCCTGGTTGTTCTCAAAGGGGGGAGCTGTTGCCTCCTCGGGACACAATGGTTTAAGCCCCGGGGTTTGTTCATTGGGGGGGGGGGTGCATGCCGTTGGGACTGACCCAATACAGGAGGTGTGTAACGCGCATCCCGAAGTGTTCAAGAAAGGACTCGGAAAATTCAAGGGGCTCCCAATTGCGTTCGACCTGGACCCGGAGGTCCGCCCAATAAGACTCAAACAGCGAAGGGTGCCTTTTGCACTTAAGGACAAAATAGAGGCGGAACTGGACAAATTGGTGGGCCAGGGGATCCTTGTTCCTGTTGATTCCGCGGAGTGGGAAACTCCGATTGTAACAGCGCTTAAGGCCAACGGGGAGGTTCGAATATGCACTGATTACAAATGTACCATTAATAAGGTGATACGCCCAAATGCGTCAGCCACCTGTTGGCCAGGTTACATGGGGGAAAGTGCTTTGCAAAGCTTGACCTGGCGCAGGCTTATCAGCAGCTCTCGGTAACCCCAGCTGCAGCTGCTGCGCAGACGATAGTTACTCATAAGGGGGCGTTTCAGGTGACGTGCCTACAGTTTGGCGTGAACTCTGCGCCAGGCATCTTCCAATCACTAGTGGAACGTCTCTTGAAGGGGCTGGAGGGGGTCTTGCCATATTTTGACGACGTATTGATAACAGGGGGAGTGAGTCAGAACTGGCTGGGAGGCTGGACAAAGTACTGACGGTATTTGAAAAGGCGGGGTTGAGGTTGCGGAAAGACAAATGCGTCTTCTTTGCAAAGGAGGTTGAGTTCCTAGGTTTCCGGGTAACCCCTGTAGGCATTAAACCCTCCGAATCAAAGGTGGCCGCCGTTCAAAATGCTCCTCGCCCCACCTCCAAGCCCGAATTGCAGTTGTTCCTAGGGCTCTTAAACTTCTACCATTCCTTCCTGCCTAGGAAGGCGTTGGTAGCGGAGCCGCTTCATAAGTTGCTAAAGAAGGACGAGGCGTGGCGATGGGGCGAGAGCCAGGAGAGGGCATTCAATGAGCTGAAACAACTCTTATCCTCAGACGCCATACTAACCCATTTTGACCCCAAGAAACCAGTGGTTCTGGTATGTGATGCATCGCCAGTGGGGGTGGGGGCGGTCCTGTGCCACGTGTTGGAAAACGGACGGGAAGCTCCGGTGGCGTTCTACTCCAGGTCCCTGTCTAAGGCAGAGCATAACTACGCACAAACAGACAGGGAGGCATTAGCGATAATCGCTGGGACGAAGAAGTTTCACGATTTCCTCTATGGCCGCCCCTTTACCATCGTAACTGACCACAAGCCCCTGCTAGGTATTTTCACCGCAGACAAGCCCACGCCACAGATTCTGTCCCCTAGGATGCTGAGGTGGGCCATTTTTTAAAACGCGTACCAGAATGCGCTGGTATATCGCCCTGGAAAGGACATAAGCCACGCGGACGCCCTGTCGAGGTCGCCCCTCCCCCACATGGGCAGCCATGTGTGCGAGGTGGAACAAGACCACCAAGTGCTCATGATAGAGGTCCTGGATTCGCCCCCCATCGTGCCCGCACAGATCACCAAGGCGACGGGCAAGGACAAGACGTTGGCCCTGGTTAGTTCATGGGTGCAGAAAGGGTGGCCAATGTCCTCCCCGGCGGCGGAATTTGCTCCATTTTTTAGGAAAAAGTTGGAACTGTCCATGGAGAGGGGTTGCCTCCTGTGGGGCCAGCGGGTAGTTGTTTCTGAGTCCCTGAGAGCAAGGGTGCTCAAGCTGCTGCACGTCAGCCACCCAGGGATTGTCCGCTCCAAGGCACTGGCCTGGAGCTACTTCTGGTGGCCCCAGTTGGACGCTGATATCGAGCACATGGTGGGCACTTGCGAGAGTTGCCAAAGCTCCCGGCCCGAAGAGGCCCGACTTCCGCACAGGGAATGGGATGCGGCAAAGGGGCCGTGGTCCCGTGTGCACATTGATTTCGCGGGCCCTTTCAGAGGATCGCTTTTTCTCCTCATAGTGGATGCTTATTCCAAGTGGTTAGAGGTTATCCCAGTTGCGAACACCTCCTCAGCCGCAACCATGAAACAATTGCGCAAGGTGTTCAGTTCGTTCGGTATACCCGATACTCTTGTTAGCGATAACGCTAGTTGCTTCACGTCCGCCGAATTCAGGGCATTCATTGACATTAACGCCATCCGGCACATCACCTCCGCGCCTTTCCACCCGGCGACGAATGGCCAGGTGGAACGCCTCATGCGTACCACCAAAGATGCGCTGAGGCACATGGGCCCCGGGGATTTGAACCTGCAGTTGTGCCAGTTTTTGCTGGGGTATAGGGTAACCCCCCTAGCGTCAGGATACTCGCCCGCTGAGCTCCTAATGCGCAGAAAACTGACTACGGTACTGACCAGGCTAGACCCTACGAGGGTGGAAGACACGGGGAGGAACATCGGGTTAGCGGGCACGAAGAGTTTCGAAATAGGCGCCCCGGTCCATTGCAGAAACTACGCTAGCGCAGGGCCAGCCTGGGTTCTGGGAGTAGTCATTGGGCAGACAGGCCCCGTGTCATACTGTGTAGAGACCAGCACAGGTCTACTCTGGAGGTGGCACGCGGACCAACTCCGACGCCGGGTCTCCGGAAACCAGAGCGCGGACAGCGCGGAACAGGATTCAACGTTAGGGTTCTCCCCCACCCATTCAGCCCAAGGGGGAGGAGAGGGGGGCCAGTGGTCCCCACCAGGGGGGGAAGGGAATAAGTTTATCCCCATAGATATCCTGCGGGATACCCCCACAGAGTCCCCAGAAGATGAGTTTGAGTTTGAGTTACAAAACTGGGGGGTTTTTTCGGAGTGGTCCCCCATCCATCCAAGTGAGAAGCGGGGTTTTTTGTTAGCCCCCAATGCCCCCAGTTTTCCCACAATGGAGTTTATCCCTACCCCGAAAACCACGGAACCTCGGCGAGTCGCTAACGAGTCTCCTTCTCCCATTGCAGGACAAGAGCCCAGGGAACACAGAAGTGATAGCGCCCCCGGGACAAGCCAGCCAGCCTTGCGGCCAAAACGCGCTTGCAATTAACCATATTGGATGAGAGGCTTCGTCTCATCCTAGGGGGGGAGGGATGTTGTGTTTGGAATATTGTGCTTTTAAGTAATGTAACACTTGAATGAGTGGATATAACAATCACCAGCTGTAACACTCTAACCCTCTGTATTAGGACGCGAGCTAATGACCACTAGGGGCAATAGCGAGCGCCTAGCTCACATGGTTCCAATTCCCCAAATACCTACAGCGCGGGAAGATTCCCTCCACTACCTCACCTGGACAAGAAGGGCGTGACGGGGAGTGACGTCATGCAGACAGTAGCCAATGGGCTATCGAGGAGCCACATTCAAATGTATAGCCACAGTATATATTGAGCTGTTCATCCGCCATTACCACATGTTCCCCCGGACCATCATGCAATAAAGATGTGTTAAGCCAAGCTTTCGGCTGTTCTTGGTTCTAAAACACTAAAGCAGCTCAATGCAGGGATCTGAATCAAAGCAGTTTTGATAGAGGGATGTCCAGTTCTCTCTTGGATGCTTCCAATGTTGGAGCATTTAACAGCTCTTAAGGCAGTTGGTTCCATTGTCGTACTGCTCTTACTGCTTTTAAGACGTTTTCCATGATATTCAGCCTATATCTGGCTTACTATAGTTTGAGCCCCTGTTATTATGCAACCTGCACACTGGGATGATGGAGAACAGATCCTTCCCTTCCTCTTTATGATAATATTTCAGGTATTTGCAGAGGGCCATCATCATTCTCTCCCTTCTCCGTCTCCTTTTGTCTGACAGGCGCATTTTACTTCTGCTTCCGGGAGCGACAAGGGCGGCATCGGCCTGATGAATCTCAGTAAACCCATTTGTGTGGGTTCATGGGGGCTTGGGCTTCTGGGAATTGAAGTCCAAGAACATCTGGAGTGCCAAGGTTCACCATCATGGTCCTAGGGCTTGGTTTCCAGACCTCTAATCATCCTGGTTGCCCTTCTCTGGACCTGCTCTAATTTTGATATAAATCAATATGACACTGGGGCATCTTCCTTTCTGAACAGGAAGCCTGAGTGGAACTAGGCAGAACTAGGCTGCAAAGACTTCAGGCTTAAGTCTTTCTCCCAGGAGAGCCACATTTTGGTGTCTTGTCCATCAGGTGGAGCTCCTCAGATACAGAATTATGGGATTTGTAGTCCAAAAATTCTGAACAGCATATTCTGAGCTAGGGCCTCAAGTTTTGGAACCACCATCCTGGGCAATGGGTACATGAAAGATCTAGCTTTTGGAAAGAGGATGGGGCAATGGCGTAATGCACCTGCTAAAGCAAAGTGGCTCAAGTGGCTAAGATGCTGACTAGGAGGCGGAAGTTCAGCAGTTCACTTCCCGAGTACTGCAGGACGGAATGAGCTCCCGTCTTTGTCCCAGCTCCTGTCAACCTAGCAAGAAAGCAAGAAATTGCAAGTAGATAAGAAGGGACCACTTTGGTGGGAAGGTAACAGCGTTCCGTGTGCTCTGGTATCTAGTCATGCCTGCCACATGACCACGGAAACATCTGCAGAATCAGACAGCGCTGGCTCTTTGGCTGTGAAACAGAGATGAGTACTGAACCCTAGAGTCGGATACGACTGGCTTTTGAGGAAGGGAAACCTTTACCTTTACTAAAGCAAAGCAAAGCAATCACACTTATATATACCACCCCATAGCACATAATGCCCTCTCTGAGTGGTTCACAAGTTAATTAGCATTTTGCCCCCAATATGCTGGGTACTCAAATGACCGCCTCCGGAAGGATGGAAGGCTGAGTTAACTTTGAGCTCTGGTCAGGATCAAACTCACAACCTTTGGTTACAGGAGAACAGTTTAACCCCTGCACCACCAAGGCTCCTGATGAGCTCCCAGCCCAATGCTCTCTAATCTATGGGCAAAACACGGCATGCCTTTAAAGCTGCTACATGGAGAAGAACCGTGCATGTGTGGGAACAGTGCATCATCCCAATTCCCTACTGAAGTGAACGGAGCTACCAGCCTGCCAACCATAAGGGCAACTATTTATTCCATGACATTTGCTCTCAACCATCTTCAAATCCTAGAATAACTGAGTTGGAAGGAGGCTTTTTAGGCCATCGAGTCCAACCTCCTACTTAAGGCAGGAATCCGAATCAAAGCAGATCTGACAGAGCGGGTTGCTTTCCAATTCTCTCCTGGATGCTTCCAGCGTTGGAGGGCTCATCATCTCAATTTCTAGCACTGCTTTCCCCCTGCCACTGGAATCGGAGTGAGATCAGTTTGCAAAAGAAAGACACCGAAAAGCCATGATTTAGGAGGGCAACTCCAAGATTGGTCACAGATAGGCCATTTCATTGTTTCCAATGCATAAGAACATAAGAACAGCCTTGCTGGAAGAGGCCACAGGAGCCCATGATCCAGTCCAGCATTTTGTCACACACAGTGGCTCACCATTGGCTTCAGGGGATTATTCCCAAGCAGATGCCTTCACCTGCTTAGGATTCCTATCTGGAAATGGCATTGAGAGAGATCCTGCCTATCTCTCCAACCCGGAGGTTGTCCTTAGGTATCCATAATTATAGCCATGGATCCCCTTGTCCTCCATGAACTTGTCTAATCCTTTCTTAAAGCTGTCAAGACTGACAGCTGTCACCACTTCTTCTGGCAGGGGGTTCCATAGACCAGGGATCCTCTGGGTGGAAAAGTACTTTCTCTTATTTGTTTGAGAATGCAGAAGATTTCCATTCAGCTGGAGAGCTTGCTATGGATTTAGGAAGGCAAGAAAGCCACCTTATGCTAGGGTCAGGGTTTTGGCCATTGACTCCAGTGTGTTTTCTTGTGCCCTTCTGTGTTTTCAAAGCCTCTCAGCATTTCCGGCTGGGAATCTTTCCTGTCTCTACCTGGAGGCGGTTATGAGACTAAAGCGGCTGCCGTCTGCATAGGAAAGCAGAAATTCTACCATTGAATGAATGCCACCTTCTGCCTCTGGGCAATGCAGATTCTTCCCTGCCTCCTGGCAGAACCCAAGATCGAATTCAACAACCCTTGAAATCTGTCTTTGGTTTTGCAGGGCAGATTTCAATTTTCTTAATCCTGAAATAGACCAAATGACTTTCCGGGGTGGGGATATAGTATGAACGATTGTTGTAAAACTTGCATTCCTAGTACAGCATTCAGTTTCAATTTTAATACCCAGGACAGTGATGATGAACCTTGGCACTGCAGGTGTTCTTGGAATTGAAGTCCAAGAACACCTGCAGTGCCAAGGTTTGCCATCACAGACCTAGTAGGTAGAACACCTGGAGCAAAAGAAATCCCAATCGAGTTCAGGTATTTAGGTTCTAGTCAAGGATTAAGGTTTCTCTGTTCTAGCTTCTTTCCAGCTTCTTGCACATTGGCAGTCCAGTAAGGAATATGCATTTCTTTTATTTACTTATTTATTTTTATTTATTAATATCAACAACAAAAACATATAAACAGAAACACAATACTAAAAATAATCTAAAAATAACATGACATCAACAAATATGTGCACCCAACCAGGGAGGGAACATTATTATCTCACACAAGTTTCCCTTTCTTACTCTTCTTCCCTAGTTCCAAAAAGTTAAATATTCTTGTCCTGGTTTCATTAGTTTTAACAAATACATAGTTGACAAACTCATCCCATAGCTCTATAAAATCATTTTTTTTTCCTTCTCAGACCTTTCTGAAGCTTTAATTCACATGCCAATTTATCATTTATAGCTATGTTCCAAAAAGGGACTGCGGTGGCTTAGTGGTTAAGACACTGAACTTGATGACTGGAATGTCAGCAGGTCAGCAGTTTGAGACCCAAGTGCTGCACGGTGGAGTGAGCTTCCATCTCTGTACCAGCTCCTGCCAAAATAGCAGTTCGAAAGCAAGAAATTGCAAGTAGATAAAAAGGTACCGCTTCGGTGGGAAGGTAAACCATATTCCGTGCACTCCGGCGTCTAGTCATGCCTGCCACATGTCCACAGAAACATCTGCAGATGCAGACAGCTCTGGCTCTTTGGCTATAAACAGGGATGAACACTGAACCCCAGAGTTGGATATGACTGACGTTTGAGCAGGGGCAACCTTTACCTCCATAATTCTTTATACCAAACCTCCAGTACAAATATAGTATATTTTCTCTTCCATGAACAACCAGGGATATACATTTCTATTTCAAATGGCCTTCCGAATAGGGAGGGGGCTTTTTAACAGCGAGTCTTTCCCAACAACTTGACAAAGCAATTCTTTATACCACAATCCTTTCGCTTCCAAAGTGACTTTCTTGCCCTCCTGCCCTGCCCTGACCCCACCCTGTGAGAAAAAATATTCCCAAGCGGCAGAGAAGGGGCTGCACGCGTGGGGGGCCGGCGGAAGCCCAGCTGTGCAGCTGCAAAACTAGCAAGCGCCAGGATCAAACCCATCCAAGGAAAAGAAGCCATCGGTGGCCTCCTCCGTCCTCAGGGCCGTAAGTGGTGCTAGAGTTGCCCTCGCCTGTCATCTATAGGGATCATTAAATATATATATATATATATATCTTTACAACTCACCTCATGTCCCCTTCTCCACTGCCCTGGATCTGTTTTGTAAAAGAGTAAGTCGCTTGTTGGTATTTTGTTTGTATTGTCCCAGATGTTCAGCGGTCGGCTTATCTTTGCACAGAGGTTACTCAGCAAGACCGAGAGACAAGAGAAAGAGAGAGAGGCAGAATGCATGGATATGTGTCTGGGCTTCTCTGGCATTCCCAATGCTGGTCACGCCTTCCTCTGTCTGCAATATTCACCACCACCCCTTCTGCACACACTCTCACACATTGACACACACACACCAACCTGCCAGGGCTAAGTCTACCTCCCCTGTTCCAACAATCCGACTGTTTGTCAAGGGAAGAATGTCTCAATCCCTGCGGCAGAAGCCAGAAAGGAGACGGAGACGTTCGAGAGAGGCAGGAATTTGCTTTCCTCCGGCGTCAGCACAGTTGGACGTTGTCAGAATTGGACTCCCGACTGCTGTTGTGCCAGATGGCTTAAAAAATAAATAAATATAATGTAACATTTGCTTCACAACAGGGCACCAGAAAGTTTGGCAAAAGGAACCTTCCGCAGAAACCTGCCCAGAACTGAGCAGCGGCTCAGCCATTCTGCCTTGCCACGACATGCAGAATAAACATGGACATTAGGGCACCCTTGCTTGAAAGCCAGTTGTATCTGACTTCAGGGTTCAGTGCTCACCTCTGTTTATAGCCAAAGAGCCAGTGCTGTCTGCATCTGCAGACATTTCCATGGACACATGGCAGGCATGCCTCAACACAGGAGTGCATGGAATGATGTTTGCCTTTTCCACCAAAGTGGTCCCTATTTTTCTACTTCCAACTTCTTGCTTTTGAACTGCTAGGTTGGCAGGAGCTGGGACAGACGACAGGAGCTCATTCTCTCATGCAGTGCTCGGGAATTGAACTCCGGCCTTCCAGGTGAGTTCAGCATCTTAACCACTTGAGCCACTGTAGTCCCTCCCGGATATTAGAAGGGTCAATGATTTGATTTGACCCAGAGAAGTGGAGGGAGAGGTTACCCAGGGGTGACAAGGGAAGAGAGAGAGAGAGAGAGAGAGACAGAGAGAGAGAGACAGAGAGACAGAGAGAGCTTGGAAACATTGGCCTTTGAGGATGATGTTTACCAGTAACTCCCAACTGGCTCTGCTGGCAGGGTGGGGGGGATTCTGGGGGAAAGCATCTTAGAGAACACTTTTCCCAAGCTCTGGGGCAGAGGGTCAAATGCTTTGTGTCTCAAGGGTCCCTTACTCCCTCCCTCCTTCACCCCACTGGCATGTAGTTTCAAGGACATCCCCTCCAGAAGACACCCAAACTCACTGGGAGATGTCTGTCTGTCTGTCCATCTGTCCGTCCGTCAGTCTGTCTGTAATATATGGTTGGCTTCCACCAATAAAAGAACAGCTGCTGAAACAGTTCAAACACCACTCAGAAAAAAAGAACAATCCAAACAAAATAAATAAATGATAAACATTAATAAACATTATTAAAATACATACCTAGATGGCAGGGGGACTACGGTAGCTTAGTGGTTAAGATGCTGAACTTAAGGACTGGAACGTCAGCAGGTCAGCAGTACAAGACCTGAGTGCTGCACAACGGAGTGAGCTCCCATTGTCTGTCCCAGCTCCTGCCAACCTAGAGCCAACCTAGCCCTCTACAGCCAACCTACCAATTTGAAAGCAAGAAATTGCAAGTAGATAAATATGTACCACTTCTTTCTGTGGGAAAGGTAAACCATGTTCCATGCACTCTGGCATTTAGTCATGCCTGCCACATGACCACAGAAGCCTCTGCAGATGCAGACAGTGCTGGCTCTTTGGTTGTAAATGCAGATGAGCATCACCCTCTAGAGTCGGATATGACTGGCTTTCGAGAGAATCCTGCACCTTTGCAATCAGTTCTTTAGGAGGGAAATGCAAGTTGAGAAGAGATGAGAAGAGAAAGCAGGACACCTGCACTGAGGATTGGCTCTCGTTCATGGATGGAGAACATGTTGGATGTCCAGAAGACACGGAATCCATTGAAAACCCATTACAGCAGGAGAGATGGGCCAGTCCTGACTCAGGATAAAAGAGCTTATTCTTATATTCCTACTAGCAGAGGTTGCCCGGCATTGCCGGGCTGTTTTAAATTGTGTTGGAAGGTTAAATTGTGTTAATGCTTGTTAAAAATTGCTTAGTCTGTAATTTTTAAAATGTTTATTTATACAATTTTTTTTTGGCTTGGCTGGCTGTTTTATGTAACTGAATAATGTTTTAGTTTTTGGCTTTTTAAAAAATAGTTGTACCGTAGGTAATAATTTTAATAATGTGAAAGTAAATGTTTTTTACATTCAATGTTTTTAAAATGTGTTTAGTTGTTTTGGGTTTTTATTTGAGTTAGAACTCAGCACAGGATTTTAATAAAAAAATTATTTTATTTTATTGACATATGTTAGTGATATGTGTTAAATTGTGTTTTCGCATAATTTTTTTGACTTGTTATTATTGTGACCTTTTGTATAAAATTGTGATTCTGTGTTATTGTTTTGATTTGTTTTTACTGTTGTGGCCTTTTGTTTGGGGCTGTTGTGTGTTTTTGAATTGTTTTTACTATTGTGGCCACCAGGTGGTGCTGGTAGGGGTTTTCTTGTATTTTGACTGTTTTTTCTCTCCTGGCCTCTGGGTGGAGCTTCTTCTGTTAAGTAGTCTCTTTCTTTATTCATTTCGTTTCCGGTCGTCGTGCAGGTAGGACATGTGTGGGTGAGTTGGCTTGTTTTCTTTATTTTGTGGTTTTTTGGGGGGGCTTTGTATTTTTTTGACTGTTTTGTTTTTGATTGTGTTTTTGTTTACTTTGTATTGTTTTTTGGTGTTGTTTTTGTTTGGTTTTGTGTATTTTGGATGTTTTTGATTGTGTTTTAAGGTATTTTTTGTAAATTATTTATTTATTTTTATAATTTCTTTGTTGTTGTGGCTTTGGGGTGGTGGTGGTTTATTTCCGTGGGCCAGCCTGGCTGGCCGGACTGCAGGAATTCCAATGCCGCTTTATGAGGCATTGGGGGGGGGTTATTTCCACGGGCCGGCTTCACTGGCCAGACCGTGGGTGTTGGGTAGGGGGGCTTTATTGTCTTATGGTTCTTTGATTGTGTGGAGTCGTGAAAGTAGATCGGGGTTTCCCCTTTAATATCAGTGGGTGGGGGGTTGCGATCCCTTTCTCCGCTGGTTCCCTGGGGGTTGGGAGGTTTATGGGGACAAAAGGGATCTGTCCCCCCAACCCTTCTGGACCCAGGAGACCAGGGAGAGTGGATTGATTCTCCCCCTCCTAAAAAAAAAACCTCCGGTTTTAAGGAGAAGAAACCGCTTGGTTTCTTCTCTTTAAACACGGAGGTTTTTTGGGGGTGGGGGTGGATTCTATCCCCTCTCCCTGGTCTACTGGGTCCAGAAGGGTTGGGGGGACAGATCCCTTTTGTCCCCACAAACCTCCCAACCCTAGGGGAGCCAGCAGAGAGGGGGGTCGCAACCCCCCACCTACTGATATTAATGGGGAAACTCCAATCGGGACCTTCAGGCGCCGTTGGTGAGGGAAAGAAGGGCGGTTGGTGTTTGCGTGGCTGTGAGGTGGGCACCGGCTTCCTCAGCGTTCTGCGCGCTCATGTTGCACAGGACTCTGGGGCTCGTAGTTATGGGTTTGTGACTTGTGGCTGTGGTGCGTTTTTTTCCTG
This sequence comes from Bradypodion pumilum, assembly GCA_035047305.1. Classification (NCBI taxonomy): domain Eukaryota; kingdom Metazoa; phylum Chordata; class Lepidosauria; order Squamata; family Chamaeleonidae; genus Bradypodion; species Bradypodion pumilum. Next base: position 385,252,688 of record JAWDJD010000003.1, read on the forward strand.
TGGCTCAATTTTGATTGGCCGCGGCACGTTTCTCAATGTTCTTTGTGGTTGCGCCTCTCAGCCTGATTGGCTGTGGCGCAGCGCGGTGCAAAGAACATTGGGAAATGAAGTTGTTTTCCTTTTTTCATGTTTGTGGGGCTGTTGCCCCACTGCCGGTTTTCTCAATCCTTCATTGACCTGCGGACCCAGTTCGCCCGTGTGCACGAAGGGTGGGCGCGGGTTAGTAGGGCCAGGCTTAGGAACCTATACGAACTTCCAACGGTTAACCCTTAGTTTTATAGGTTAAGATGACAGCTAAGCAGCAACTCCAAGGCCAGACATGGCCCCTGATGCATTTGTACATTTTGGCTCTAAAATAGCCAACTCATTTTGAGCATGAAGGAACTTGCAGAAACTTCTGTTTAGGATCCATGCCCACACTGGAAATCAGAACGAAACACAGCAGCCTGAAACTAAGAGGTGGAGGGCACTGAACAGGGGGAGAAAAGGGAGGATCTGCACTGGAGGCCCCTTGACACTCACACCCTTGCTCTGGCGTGACAGTGTGTTTCTGAGATAAATTACTTTCATGTCTCACAGCCACATTCTCTCCAGATGTTCTCGGCCTGCAGGAGGTCTCAGGCAGGATCCAAATCGCGGTCAGACACATCTGCATAGCACCAGGGTGGGTTAAGATGAACCAGGCACTTTTGCAAATGGCTTTAGCCACTCCCTTATGGGCTCTGATCAAGTCCTTTTGGTTTTGTGAGCGCCAGTTTCCCAAGAACCACAGTACAGCAAAAATGACAAGATCTTTAGACAAACGGGATTCAAGCACAGATTCTGGTAGGAATTGGAGCAAGAATTCACCAAGAGGTTCTGGTCTACTGGGATTTGTAATGGGACAAAGGTTTATTTTCACTGCCTGTATTCATCAGCTGATCTATGCACGGATGTCTGAACTATTCTTTACCACCCATGTGTTGTTTGTTTAATGATAAGTATTTGGACAACTCTCGCTCCATTGAATGTTTGTGTTTCTAATCCCTTGCGCTGTGACTCACAAGTGTCCATCTGGAAGTTAAGCTTTCCCTCTCAGCCCAGTCCTCTCCTGACAAAATTTCATCTAGCTTGTAAACTCAGTCTCTCATACCTGGAGTGGGCTAAGATTTCCTACCACCATAGGTGCATTCATCTATTTACTGCTACTTGGTCTAATCCATGTGTCCTATACTGAATCAGGTGTGCTCAATCCAAATCTGAAGTCCAATTCTGCCTAGACGTCAGGATCTTAAGTTAGAAAATCTTACCCTCTTGGTTAGGTTTTTGCATTGATCACTTACTTACTTAATCACCTTCTCTTCACTGCGTTGATCACACGGGGTATATTTGCCATGAATGTAGCAAAAAATGTCCAGTTTATTAACACAGCTGTGCCTACTCATCTTTCGCTCAAAAGAGACTCACTATGGCCTAAATGTACTATCCAATAAGATGGTTTCGCACTAGAGACAAGCCCTTGATCCATCTTGCCTTATATACCTATTTCTGATGACAGGCTCACTGACTTGCCTAGACATGCCCAGCCACTGCTGGAACATGCATGCCACCAGGGGACTTGATTCAGCTGAGGTGGCAGCAGGCCTAGTGGTAGCTGCAACTGTTATAATGCTCCCATGCAAAAATACATTACCCAATTACCTACCATTTGAACAGCCATAGCACGCCTTAAAATCTATACATGTTAGGCAAATTCTGAGTTCAGATGTGGAATCAGCACACTTGATAGCATGTAAATCACATGTGTTATTCCCAGTAGCAAAATCGTTGATGTGCAGTGTTATTATAACGGTTTTTAATCGCTTGTTCTACTTTCCTGCATGCCTACATTCAAGCCAATGGATATGGATCTTCCTATTGAGGCAAAAAAACGAGGCTGTCGGACGCATATGTTTCTCCCTAGTAACACTTGGCAGCCTTTACATCTTCTCTATTGTTTCCAGGCCACTGAGGAATTCAAGAGGGCCACGGAGGTGGCTTAGTGTTTAAGATGCTGAGCTTGGCAACCGGAAGGTCGGCAAGTCAGCAGTTTGAGACCCAAGCTGATCCAGCCCCTGCCAACCTAGCAGTTTGGAAGCAAGAATGTTCAAGTAGATAAACAGGTGCCACTTGGGTGGAAAGGGTAACAACGTTCTGTGTGTGTGGGCGTCTACTCATGCCTGCCACATGATCACAGACAGTGCTGGCAGACAAAGACAATGCTGGCTAGAGTCAGATATAACTGGCTTTCGAGCAAGGGAGACATGTAAAGGTAAAGGTAAAGGTTTCCTTTGCTCGAAAGCCAGTCGTATCCGACTCTAGGGTGCAGTGCTCATCTCTGTTTCAAAGCCGAAGAGCCAGCGCTCTCTGCTTCTGCAGATGTTTCCGTAGTCATGTGACAGGCATGACTAGACACCGGAGTGCACGGAACGCTGTTACCTTCCCACCGAAGTGGTCCCTATTTATCTACTTGCAATTTCTTGCTTTCGAACTGCTAGATTGGCAGGAGCTGGGACAAAGACGGGAGCTCATTCCGTCCTGCAGTACTCAGGAATCGAACTGCTGACCTTCTGCTTCCCAGTCAGCATCTTAGCTAAATGGCTAACTAGTCAACTCCAGGATCTCACAATGATGGCTGTTGGATTTTGCCATATGTCATTTGGAATACATTGTACATCAAAGGTACACTACCTTTATTATTATTATTATTATTATTATTATTATTATTATTATTATTATTATTATTATTATTATTATTATTATTATTATTATTATTATTATTATTATTATTATTATTATTATTATTATTATTATTATTATTATTATTATTATTGAAGAGGCTAATAACCACCCTCGTTTTGAGAGTGCTTGTGGCATTGAAGAGCTGCCCATGAAGCAATGATGAAAGTTACACACCTTGAGCTTTTCACTGAAGCGCAAAATTGCATGTTACCTCTAAGCTGTTTCTGAGCATTTTGTTAACCAAGGAGGGGGAAATTCTGTACACTCTTATTTTTCAAGCCCTGAGGCTTTCTCTACAGTGACAACTAACAGCTCGAGGATGGGACTCCAAATTTGGGGAGGGGGTTACATTCACCCGCTTTAAATTGGGCTTCTCTGAAATTGGGTCTTACACATAGAAATTCTGGGGTCTTGTGTCATAACCTATATTACACTTGGGTGGGAATCCGTAAGCCAGCACAATGGAAAGCTATTGCTTAGATCAGGGGTGCTCAAACCTTTGGGGCTGTGGGCTGGCCACGTGGTTCAGCAAACCGGTCGTGTGGTTCCTCACACCGGAAGCAGGCCTAAAATGTGCCTTGCAATCTGTTTTGCAACAGGATGAGATAGGTTTTTAGGCTGCCATTTTCTCTGCTTAAACTAGGGGTGCCCAAACTATAGCCCTGTGGGCCGGATCCGGCCCCCGGGCTGTGGTTTGGGCACCCCGCCTTAGATGAAGTGAGTAGATCTTTCTCTTGCTTTGACATGCAAATGGCCCAGAATGAATGGAAATGGGAAGGCTTAGTCAACCTTGTTTTAAAGACAACAGCACCTGTTCAATAGATTTAAAAGAGGTCTAATTAGGTAAATGCAAAGTTTGCCCTTGCTGGAAAGCCAGTCGTATCTGACTCTAGGGTTCAGGACTCATCTCTGTTTATAGCCAAAGAGCAAGTGCTGTCTGTGTTTCCGTAGTCACGTGGCAGGCATGCCTAGACACTGGAGGAGTTACCTTTCTGGCAGAAGAGGAACCTATTTATCCACTTGCAATTCCTTGTTTTTATTTACTTATTCATTTATTCAATTTGTATAGCCGCCCCAATCAACATGCGACTCTGGGCGGCATACATAAAATCCCCAAACGTTTAAACTATAGAAACCCTTAAAATTCCTGAAAAACACTGAAAAACTACCTCCCACTGCTAGGTTGGCAGGAGCTGTGACAGAGACGGGTGCTCACTCCATCATGCAGTACTCGGGTCTTGACCTGCTGAACTTCCAGTCGTCAAGTTCATCATCTTAACCACTAAGCCACCACACTCCCTCCAATTTAATTAGGGTTCATTTCATTTCATTTCATAGACCAACAGGTAATTATACCTTCTGAAAATAGTAGGTGTTGCCTTCAAAGCAACTCAAACTACACATCTCTCTCTGTCTGTCTCTGGAGGGGAGACATTTCCTTTGTATCACCTGTGGGATATAAAACTGCTCTTTTCTGTGTCAGTCTCCTGATCCATCCATTCTTATGACAAGGCAAATGGGGTTAGCATCCACGGCTCCAGCTAACACATCTGGGCTGAGAATAATGGGAGTCCACCCCATCAGACAGACCCTGTTGGGTGAAGGCAGGACTCTTGTGAGTTTATCTCACACCTGAAATCTTTCCTAGTGGAAATCCCAAGCGTTGTTGCATGCAAAATGCATAACTCTGCTACTGACAGTGATACATCGATGCATCGATGCATAACATAAACAAAACATGGAAAAAAGTTTTCTTTTTCTTCAGAAGCACAATTTTATCCATATACAACTCATGCAAATTTAATTAAGGATTTTTTCCCAGCCGGTAACAGACATAAGATGTAGGCACAAGTGTGTTCAGACACTCTGTCTTGCACACACGTGGGCACACACAAGCTCCTACACGCAAAACCAGTGGCCATAAAATCTGTCAAGAACATTCCCCCCCAAATCGGCCACAATTTCTCTATGGCTGGCCAAGGGCTCCCCCTTCAGACCACAGAAAGAGACGCCCAGTATCTTTTAAACTACTATTTCTTTAATCTTTCTTATAGATTACTACAAGATATCTAAGGAAAACATTCTCAGTTTCTCATTTCTTAGGCAGGTTCCCCTTGCTCGAAAGCCAGTCGTATCTGACTCTAGGGTGCAGTGCTCATCTCTGTTTCAAAGCCGAAGAGCCAGTGCTGTCTGCTGCTGCAGACGTTTCCGTGGTCATGTGGCAGGCATGACTAGACACCGAAGCACACGGATTGCTGTTACCTTCCCACCGAAGTGGTCCCTATTTATCTGCTTGCAATTTCTTGCTTTCGAACTGCTAGGTTGGCAGGAGCTGGGACAAAGACGGGAGCTCATTCCATCCTGCAGTACTCGGGAATCGAACCGCTGACCTTCCGCCTCCCAGTCAGCGTCTTAGGCACTTGAGCCACTGCAGTCCCCATTTCTTAGGCAGGGGAGGCTATTTCAGCATGCCCATACAGATGCCCAAGAGAAGTAGTAGCAGACGGCAAGAGAACGAAGCAAGAGAAGGACCCTCGACACCCTTTGAATGGAGATGATGAGCCTCAAGTTGGCTGGCTCCGATGCAAGAAGAGCTTTATGGCAAGAACAAACATTCTTGAGGGTATGCAATTGCAAAACCAATCTAGAAGATGGAGTAGGAATGAGCTCACTGGACAAGGAATGACATTAATGGAGGACCCTGAATAGCCGGAGGGTTGGAGTCGCTAAATGAAAGACCAAAATGCTCAAGTAGGGGTTGCTGGAGGAAAGCAACATGCTGTGTGAGTGTGGAGAGAGACAGAATCCAGCTCGTTTGCTGCTCTGCCAATGACTGCCAGAAACATGCACTGATGAGGATTTATGTTTGGCCAACGACAAAGCCAAGAAAGTGGCTTCATTTTGGCAGACCAAAGTTTGATCTGGACATGAAAGAAGAAGAATGCCCTCGTGCCTTCATCCTGGCTACAGAAGGAAATGGAGGACCTGTGGCCCATTGAGCAAAAAATCCTGCCAGGGCAGTAATTCAAGAACACATGACCTTTGGATTCAAGGCAAGTGGAGAACAGATTTTCTTCACTCTGACCCTCTCCTATGGAACAGGGGTTTATGGCAGGGGTACAACCCCATGTTAATACATTGGCGGGACTTTCTGCTCAGTGGAAGCTCAGCCAGATACTGGTGGAGAAATTTAGTTTCTGACACTCAAAGATTGGCAAGACACAGGCATCTCCCATGAGATATGCTCCTGTTCTACCAATGTCTTCTGTTACATCAAACAACAGGAGACATTTTGATTCCAGAATGGATTCTGCAAGGTATGTCTAGACCTGCGATGGTGAACCTTGGCACACCAGATATTCTTGGACTCCAGATGTTCTTGGACTTCAATTCCCAGAAGCCCAAGCCCCTGTGAATCCACATGTAGGCATTTACTGCAATTCATCCAGTCTGTGCCGCGTGCCCTCAATGCTCCCGGAAGTGGAAGTAAAACACACCCATTTTACTTCCGCTTCTGGGAGTGACGAGGGCGGCATGGGCCAGATGGATCACAGTAAACCCATTCGTGTGGATTGACAGGGACTTGGGCTTCTGGGAATTGAAGTCCAAGAACATCTGGAGTGCCATGATTCACCATCATGGTTCTAGGTGATGCTTGTCAGCCACAGCTCACTACAGATGCACAAATGAAGAATAGCTGATGGTGTCACTAGGTGGTTATTTATGGGAGTTTCGTATGGCTGTCCATCTATACCTATAAAATGGTGCGTTAACCATTGGAATGTGACAAAGAATGTTGCACCAGGCCCCACTAGCCCCGTCTGAGCCTTCGTGCACTCGCCCGAACGGGGTTCGCAGGTAACTGTCGGGTTGAAATTTTCGGCCCGGGGGCAGGAGCCCCCCGGACGCAAACAAAAAAAAGGAACTTCAATTCCCAACGTTCCTTGCACCGTGCCACACCAGAGCCAATCAGGCTGAGCGGCGCGGCAAAAGAAACATTCGGAAACGCGCCGCAGCCAATAAAAAAAAGCCGCAGGAAAAAAACCGCTGCAGGAACCAAACACACGCAGCCAAAACTACAAGCCCCAGCGTCCTGTGCGCCATGAGCGTGCAGAACGCTGAGGCGGACGGCGCACAAAAAGTAAAAGAATTAAAAAAAGCCGCCACCGCTGCGCTTTGTTCCCACGGGCCACCCAGCATGGCCCATGGAAACGAAAGGCACCCCCGCTGCCACTGCGCTTCGTTCCCATGGGCCACCCAGCATGGCCCGTGAAAACGAAAGGCACCCCCCTAAAAAAGTAAGCACAAAAACACAAACCAAAAACAGTCAAAAACACAAATCAAAAATAGAAAAAGCAAACACAAAACAGCCAAAAACAAACAATTAAAAACACACAGAACCCCCCCCCCAAAAAAAACCTCAACCCCCACCCCCCCAAAAAACAGAGAGCCTACCAAGAGACATCTTGACTTCATGACGACCGGAACTCAAATGAGCAAAGAAAGGAAACACTTACCGGAAGCACCCAGAGGACAGAAGAGAAGAATTGTAGAGAGGAAGCAAAGCTCACCACCCCCACCCAGAGGCCACAAGAGAAAAAACATTCAAAAATATTTAAAATCAAAAGATTAATTCCCAAACAAATCAAATAAGTTAGCAAAAAATTCAAAAATATTCACACTAATCTCAAAAAATACCAAAAAACCAGAAATCACTTTTCACTCAAAAAACCAAAAAACCAAAACACCAAACAAAAAATAAAAAATGCATAAAAATAAAGATTAAAAAAAACAAAATTAAATTTTAAATTAAAAAATAATAATTTAAAATAAAAAAATAAAAATAAAATTTGCATAAACAAAAACAAAAACCTTCAAAAACCAATTTAAAGAGCCTGGCACTGAGGAAGCTGGTGCACAAAAAATAAAAATAAAACACACACTGGGAGCGCAAGTCCGCCGCAGGCGGACGCATGCCTCGAAGCCACAAAATCACAAAACCTTTCAACACCATTTAAAACAGCCCAGCACCATTTGTACAAGAAAAAAAATGAAACCCTTTACTATCCAACACAATTTAAATTAGCCCGGCACCGCCAGGCAGAATATGCTAGTATATCATAATCCTGTTGTGAGCTGCCCTGAGTTGGGTTTGCCTGATTGGGCAGCATAGAAATTTGAGTTATAAATAAATAAAATAAATATAGGGATGTTTTTCCTTCTCAGGGTCTGAGGACAGAAGCAGACCTCGCAGATAGCCTGTCAATAGAACAGGAAATTCCCTAACAGCTGAAAGCATCTGAGTACACAGCAGGAGCTCTTCTCAGTTCACCTAAATTTTAAACTGCATTTCTTGATTTTGCAAATGGTTTTCAGGACTTAAGCATGGGATTCATTTCAAACCTGATTTCCAAAATATGAACTCTTTGGTCATAATGTTTTCCACCTCTAATCCCTGTTTTTGTTCTTAGTTTCCACATATCTGGATCATGGAGAGATCAGAGAGTCATTTGTTTGGAGTAGGTCACTAAATATAACATTTCCCCCTGAAAAGAAGACCCTGGGTGGTTTTTTTTGGTTAAAAAGTTATTTATGGGAGTTTCGTATGGCTGTCCATATATCATAACCTGCACTTTCATGGCATCTGAAACAAATTATCACTGAGCAAAGTAAAGAAATCAATGCACCCTGCAACTGGCCAGTGGTCTGGTTATGGCTCCCTGGAGCAGCACACATTTCCAAGCATTTGTCAGAGGTTTTGGAGACTTTACTTCTGTTTGTTGTTGTTCAGTCGCATAGTCGGGTCTGACCCTCTGCGACCCCATGGATCATCACACATCAGGCACCCCTATCCACCACCATCTTCCTCAACCTGCCCAGCTCTGTGCCCACTGCATCTACAGTACCATCTAGCCATCTCGTTTTCTGCCGTTCTTTTTTTCTTTTGCCCTCAATCTTTCCCAGCATCAAGACTTTCTCAAGTGAATCCTCTCTTCTCATCTGATGTCCAAAGTACTTTAGTTTCATCTTCAATATTTGACTTTCCAAGGAGCAGTCAGGGTTGATTTCTTCTAAGATCGACCTATTCGTTCTCTTCGCTGTCTAGGGTACTCTCCAAACTCTCCTCCAACACCACATCTCAAAGGCATCTAATGGCCCAGTTCTCACAACCATACATTACCACTGGGAATACCATTGCTTTGACTATGCAAACTTTTGTTTGCAAGGTGATGTCCCTACTTTTCACTATGTTCCCCAGGTTTCTCACAGTTTGTCTCTGAAGAATCTGTTAATGCAGCCTAAAATGTTATTACATTGGCCTTTTTTGCGCTGATCCTGCAGAAGGGAGCCAAGTATTAAACTGCTGTAAGTGTAGGATGTTTACCATCTGAAGTTTCAAAAAAAGTGACACGGGGGAAAGAATTGGAGTTTGTTTAATATGCCCTTTGAGCCTGGAATGTCCTGACATAACCAATGCCTTGTATGGCCTCTTCCTAGCCATGGTTGTAATGCCATGACTTTCTCAGACCACCAGATGGAACTATCCCCCACTTATTAACACACTGGTGACACATGATAGCAGACAGAGAGAAGTTGGATACAAAGCATTAATTTTCTTTAAACACAGAGACCATGGAACACTAATGAAATTATGTATGGTTGTCACAGTCATCTTGTGGGAAGCACTTGAGCCCTTCTACTTCACGAGGAGATAAGAGTCACTGGGGGAAAAGAGACGTAGGAAAAGGGCGAGACTGAACATGAGATAAAGTAACACAACAAAGAAGACCATGGCCTTACCTTTGCAAGACCTGAGGACAACTGCACATGATATGACCTTTGGACATCCCTCACTCATGGGGATGAGTAACACAACAAAGAAGACCATGGCCTTACCTTTGCAAGACCTGAGGACAACTGCACATGATATGACCTTTGGACATCCCTCACTCATGGGGATGAGTAACACAACAAAGAAGACCATGGCCTTACCTTTGCAAGACCTGAGGACAACTGCACATGATATGACCTTTGGACATCCCTCACTCATGGCTGCTGTTATCTACTGTCAAGTCACCTCTGACTTATGCCAACCCTACGAATGACAGATCTCCAGAATGTCTTCTCCTCAACAGTTCTGCACAGCTAAGCTATAGCCCAGGGGTGCCCAAACCTTTCGGGTCATGGGCTGGTCATGAGGTTCAGCAGGCCGGTCATGTGGGTCGGCGGGCCGGTCACATGGTTTCTCCCACTGGAAGCAGAAGTAAAACATGTCTTGCAATGTTTTGCAACAGGATGAGATAGATTTTAAGCTGTTATTTTCTCTGCTTAAACCAGGGGTGCCAAAACTATGGCCCATGGGCCAGATATGGCCCCCAACGGCAGTTCATCTGACCCATGCCACCTTCGTCACTCCCAGAAGCGGAAGTAAAATGCGTCTGCATGGCATGGGCCAGATGAACACAACAGGATCTGGCCTGCGGGCCATAGTATGGGCACCCCTGCTTTAGCCTGTGGTTTTCCTTAGGGAATTGGGCATTTCCTCATTTTCTGCTGCATTCCACCATTCTCCACTTTAAGGTCTTTTCTGGAGAGTTTTGCCTTCTTCTCATGATGTGCCCAAAGTAGGACAGCCTCGGCTTCATCATTTTGGCGGCGGGTGCTGCTGCCCCATTCCTGCCGCCAAAGTCTTCCACCTGTGGCGGGATGGGAGATACAAAGGGCAAGAGCCCTGGTCGGACTCCCCTTGTGACCACCAGACTGGAGGAGGGATGTGCTGCCACTCTGTTCCCACCACCAAAGACTTCCACCTGTGGCAGGACGGGAGCTACAAAGGGCGAGAGCCCTGGCGCTGGTTTTTGTCGGACTCTCCCTGCCGCTATATGCGGAGTGCCGGTTTTTCCCGTCATTCTGCCAACCGACCTCGTCCTGGCTTCTTATGTGGACTGGCAGGCCATGGGAGGTGACTGTGGCTTAGTGGTCAGCGCTATGGTGGGGGACAGTAATATTGTATCTATTGTATGAGCTGCTGTGCTGCTTATACCTGTATTGGATTGTGTTCATTATTTTGTATTATGTATTGCTCTGTTTCTCCACTATTGCTTAATTTTATGCTGCATTTATGTACTGCTTTGTTGATATTGTTTTGCTTGTATTATATTGTGTCTTTGCTTTGTTATTGCTGCCTTGGGTCACCCATTGGGAATAGAAAGGCAGGGTATAAATAAAACTTGATGATGATGATTCCCCCCCCCCGCCCCCCGGCAGTTCAGGTGTGATTTAACCTAGGACCCACTTGTGTTTTTCTGGCAGTCCAGGGTATCTGCAAAGCTCTTCTTCAGCACCACATTTCTAGCAAATCAGTTTTCCCTCCTGTCAGCTTTCTTTACCGTTGAGCTTTTACATCCATGCATGGTGACTGGGAACACATAAGTGTGGATGGTTTGTGTCTTGGTCTCCAGTCTTTACACTCGATGGTCTTTTCTAATTCCTTTACTGCTGCCTTCTATAGTGTTGACAGGAGCTAGGAGAGAGACAAGAGCTCATTCCATTGTGCAGTACTCTGGTCTCAAGCTGCTGGCCTGCCGACCTTCCAATCACCAAGCTCAGCATCTTAACCACTAAGCCATCGCAGTCCCATAAGCCTGGGCACTTTTGTTGTTCAGTCGCACAGTCGATTCTGACCCTTTGCGACCCCATGGACCATTTTCCTCCAGGCACTTCTGTCCTCCACCCTCCTCCTCAGCCCGCCCAGCTCTGTGCCCATTGCATCTACAACACCATCTAGCCATCTCATTTTTGGCTGCCCACTTCTTCTTGTGAGGAGAGAGGATTCACTTGAGAAAGTCTGGGCATGCCCACCATTAAATGTTCGGTGCTGGGGCACTGCAGAGAACCCAAGGGTGGAACAGATACATGTCATCCCTGGCAGAAGGCTTGAGTCTTGAACCGGTCTGGCCATGACTTTTTCTCACTGAACAGCCTTTGGCTTAAAGGTGTTGGCAAGATCACACTTCCACGCCTCTCACATGTAGGGTGTAGGACTGAGTACTGGTAGTCCCTGGCATGTGTGAATGGCTTGCTTGACAGATTAATCAGAGCTTCGATAGCATCTCAGAGACCAGCTATAGAAACAGTGCTTGGGGATGGAAATGGACGCACACATTTGAACCTCTCAAAAGCTTAAGCCTGTGATGGCGAACCTTAGCAATCCAGATGTTTTTGGACTTCAATTCCCAGAAGCCCCAGTGAATCCACATAAATGGGTTTACTGCAACTCATCCGGCCCATGCCGCCCTTGTTGCTCCTGGAAGTGGAAGTAAAACATGCCCGTGAATCCACATGAACGAGTCGTATCTGACTCTAGAATTCAGTGCTCATCCCTGTTTCAAAGTCAAAGAGCCAGCACTGTCTGCTTCTGCAGACATTTCCATGGTCATGTGGCAGATACGACTAGACACCGGAGCACACGGAACACTGTTACCTTCCCACCGAAGTGGTCCCTATTTATCTACTTACAGTTTCTTGCTTTCAAACTGCTAGGTTGGCAGGAGCTAGGACAAAGACGGGAGCTCATTCCGTCCTGCAGTACTCAGGAATCGAACTGCTGACCTTCTGCCTCCCAGTCAGCATCTTAGCCACTTGAGCCACTGCAGTACAATAATACAACAGTAAAAAAAACATATCAGAAATAATGTACTGTATGTAATTTTACAAAACTCAAACACCCAACCCCGTACAAACAAGTCCATTTCCCTCCAGGCCAGACAGGCCGAGGGAGGAATCCAGAGCATCGGCGTCAGCATCGGTGTTGGCTTTATGGCCATGGGAGGCGCAGAACAGCTGCTCCCACTTCCCTCTGGCCGGCCAGGCCAAGAGAAGGAGTCCGGAGTATTGGCAGCAGTGTCGGCAGTTTTATGGCTGCGGTGGCTGCGGAGCAGCTGCTCCCACTTCCCTCTGGCAAGCCAGTCTGAGGGAAGGAGTCTGGAGCATCGGTGGCAGCGGTGATGGTGGTTTTATGGTCACAGGGGCCGTGGAACAGCTGCTCCCACTTCCCTCTGGCCGGCCAGGCCAAGAGAAGGAGTCCGGAGTATTGGCAGCAGTGTCGGCAGTTTTATGGCTGCGGTGGCTGCGGAGCAGCTGCTCCCACTTCCCTCTGGCTAGCCAGTCTGAGGGAAGGAGTCTGGAGCATCGGTGGCAGCGGTGATGGTGGTTTTATGGTCACAGGGGCCGTGGAACAGCTGCTCCCACTTCCCTCTGGCCGGCCAGGCCAAGATAAGGAGTCCGGAGTATTGGCAGCAGTGTCGGCAGTTTTATGGCTGTGGTGGCTGCGGAGCAGCTGCTCCCACTTCCCTCTGGCTAGCCAGTCTGAGGGAAGGAGTCTGGATCATCGGTGGCAGCGGTGATGGTGGTTTTATGGTCACAGGGGCCGTGGAACAGCTGTTCCTACTTCTCTCTTGCCGGCCGGGCCAAGAGAAGGAGTCCGGAGTTTTGGCAGCAGTGTCGGCAGTTTTATGGCTGCGGTGGCTGCGGAGCAGCTGCTCCCACTTCCCTCTGGCTAGCCAGTCTGAGGGAAGGAGTCTGGAGCATCGGTGGCAGCGGTGATGGTGGTTTTATGGTCACAGGGGCCGTGGAACAGCTGCTCCCACTTCCCTCTGGCCGGCCAGGCCAAGATAAGGAGTCCGGAGTATTGGCAGCAGTGTCGGTAGTTTTATCGCTGCGGTGACTGCGGAGCAGCTGCTCCCACTTCCCTCTGGCTAGCCAGTCTGAGGGAAGGAGTCTGGAGCATCGGTGGCAGCGGTGATGGTGGTTTTATGGTCACAGGGGCCGTGGAACAGCTGCTCCCACTTCCCTCTGGCCGGCCAGGCCAAGATAAGGAGTCCGGAGTATTGGCAGCAGTGTCGGCAGTTTTATGGCTGCGGTGGCTGCAGAGCAGCTGCTCCCACTTCCCTCTGGCTAGCCAGTCTGAGGGAAGGAGTCTGGAGCATCGGTGGCAGCGGTGATGGTGGTTTTATGGTCACAGGGGCCGTGGAACAGCTGCTCCCACTTCCCTCTGGCCGGCCAGGCCAAGAGAAGGAGTCCGGAGTATTGGCAGCAGTGTCGGCAGTTTTATGGCTGCGGTGGCTGCGGAGCAGCTGCTCCCACTTCCCTCTGGCTAGCCAGTCTGAGGGAAGGAGTCTGGAGCATCGGTGGCAGCGGTGATGGTGGTTTTATGGTCACAGTGGCCGTGGAACAGCTGCTCCCACTTCCCTCTGGCCGGCCAGGCCAAGAGAAGGAGTCCGGAGTATTGGCAGCAGTGTCGGCAGTTTTATGGCTGCGGTGGCTGCGGAGCAGCTGCTCCCACTTCCCTCTGGCTAGCCAGTCTGAGGGAAGGAGTCTGGAGCATCGGTGGCAGCAGTGATGGTGGTTTTATGGTCACAGGGGCCGTGGAACAGCTGTTCCTACTTCTCTCTTGCTGGCCGGGCCAAGAGAAGGAGTCCGGAGTATTGGCAGCAGTGTCGGCAGTTTTATGGCTGCGGCGGCTGCGGAGCAGCTGCTCCCACTTCCCTCTGGCTAGCGAGTCTGAGGGAAGGAGTCTGGAGCATCGGTGGCAGCGGTGATGGTGGTTTTATGGTCACAGGGGCCATGGAACAGCTGCTCCCACTTCCCTCTGGCCGGCCAGGCCAAGATAAGGAGTCCGGAGTATTGGCAGCAGTGTCGGCAGTTTTATGGCTGCGGTGGCTGCGGAGCAGCTGCTCCCACTTCCCTCTGGCTAGCCAGTCTGAGGGAAGGAGTCTGGAGCATCGGTGGCAGCGGTGATGGTGCTTTTATGGTCCCAGGGGCCGTGGAACAGCTGCTCCCACTTCCCTCTTGCTGGCTGGGCCAAGAGAAGGAGTCCGGAGTTTTGGCAGCAGTGTCGGCAGTTTTATGGCTGCGGTGGCTGCGGAGCAGCTGCTCCCACTTCCCTCTGGCTAGCCAGTCTGAGGGAAGGAGTCTGGAGCATCGGTGGCAGCGGTGATGGTGGTTTTATGGTCACAGGGGCCGTGGAACAGCTGTTCCTACTTCTCTCTTGCTGGCTGGGCCAAGAGAAGGAGTCCGGAGTTTTGGCAGCAGTGTCGGCAGTTTTATGGCTGCGGTGGCTGCGGAGCAGCTGCTCCCACTTCCCTCTGGCTAGCCAGTCTGAAGGAAGGAGTCTGGAGCATCGGTGGCAGCGGTGATGGTGGTTTTATGGTCACAGGGGCCGTGGAACAGCTGCTCCCACTTCCCTCTGGCCGGCCAGGCCAAGATAAGGAGTCCGGAGTATTGGCAGCAGTGTCGGCAGTTTTATGGCTGTGGCGGCTGCGGAGCAGCTGCTCCCACTTCCCTCTGGCTAGCCAGTCTGAGGGAAGGAGTCTGGAGCATCGGTGGCAGCGGTGATGGTGGTTTTATGGTCACAGTGGCCGTGGAACAGCTGCTCCCACTTCCCTCTGGCCGGCCAGGCCAAGAGAAGGAGTCCGGAGTATTGGCAGCAGTGTCGGCAGTTTTATGGCTGCGGTGGCTGCGGAGCAGCTGCTCCCACTTCCCTCTGGCTAGCCAGTCTGAGGCAAGGAGTCTGGAGCATCGGTGGCAGCGGTGATGGTGGTTTTATGGTCACAGGGGCCGTGGAACAGCTGTTCCTACTTCTCTCTTGCTGGCCGGGCCAAGAGAAGGAGTCCGGAGTATTGGCAGCAGTGTCGGCGGTTTTATGGCTGCGGTGGCTGTGGAGCAGCTGTTCCCACTTCCTTCTGGCCGGCCGGTCCGAAGGAAGGAGTCCGGAGCATCGGTGGTGGTTTTATGGTCACAGAGGCTGTGGAACAGCTGTTCCTACTTCTCTCTTGCTGGCTGGGCCAAGAGAAGGAGTGGAGTATTGGCAGCAGCGGAGGCAGTTTTATGTCCACAGGGGCCGTGGAACAGCTTCTCCCACTTCTCTCTGGCCGGCCGGGCCAAGGGAAGGTGTCCGGAGCATCGGTGGTGGTGGTTTTATGGCCACAAGGGCCGTGGACCAGCTGTTCCTACTTCCCTCTGTGGCTGGGCCAAGGGAAGGAGTCCAGATGGAAGGTTGAATCAACCTGGATCCCATCAGGATTGAACTCACAGCCTTTTGCCTGCAGGACAGCAATTTATGACCCCTGTTCCACCAGAGCTCTATAATGACAGATTGCTTACCTGTCACTGCTGTTCTTCTTCGTGATCCCCTGTGAATCCACACAAATGGGTTTACTACGCATGCACAAACTTGTAAAGAAATCCAATTATCTAAAAACCGTGAGACTCGGCTTGGTTTGCTGAGTCCATGGACCTCAGGACCTGAGTAGGCTGAATTTAATGGTGCTGTTGACAAGGTATGTTCCCCACCTGCTCCAGGAAATGTGGGTGAAGATGGATATCTGCTCTATTATGCTTGATCAAGTAAGGGATCTACTGGAAGTAGAAGAACATGACTATGTCCCACCTGTTACAGAAGAGGAAGAGAAAGGGTCCAAGATTTTTGAGTGAGTTCCTTCTTTCTCTTGTATGCTTTGATGCTTCCTAACCCTCCAATTGATACCTTCAGTCAGACAACATGTTAGAGGGAATACACATGCCATTCTGTTAATCACTTTCCCACAAAGATATGGGATTCCCCTTGAGGTTTATGCTTTGGTGATCAGACACGCAAATGAAATCTGTGCTTACTTCCACGAAAGGGACTGCAGTGGTTTAGTGGTTAAGACTGACGAGTTGAAGGTTGGCAGGTCAGCAGTTTGAGACCCAAGTGCTGCATGACAGAGTAAGATCCTGTCATCTGTCCCAGCTCCTGCCAACCAAGCAGTTTGAAAGCAAGAAATTGCAAGTAGATAAATAGGTACCTCTTCGGTGGGGAAAGGTAACAGTGTTCTGTGTGCATTGGGATCTAGTCATGCCTGCCACATGATCACAGAAACATCTTGAGATACAGTCAGCACTGGCTCTTTGACTTTAAATGGAGACCGTTCATTTTTCATGTCAGAAATTACCCTGGGTTGAAAGGATTTTTGCAGAGGACACCTGAATGATGCTCCTTTCATGTCCCCCATTGTGCAGCTCTCAGGAATTGAACCTGTGTTTCTGGTCTCCAAGCCTAGTGCCTTAACCACTATGCCACTGGGGGAGCTACATGGAGATGAGCACCGCGTAGAGTCGGATCCAACTGGCTTTCAAGCATGGGAGACCTTAACCTGTACTGAGGTTACTTGCGCTGACTGCTTGTGGCTAATGGATGAGGTCCTGGGGTGCCTCTTCCTTGCATGTACAGCCGTGCGGCCATTTATGAAGCTGAGATGAACCCCAGCCAGCTGCAATTCATCACCATGGGTTATCCAGAACTTGCGAGAGCACCAGGATTCCTTCTCCAGCCTGCCTTTGCAGCTACAGATGTATGTGTGGATCTTCCCTTCGCCCACATCGCTGCTACATCACGACACCGAACCGGGCTGAGAAACCCTCCCAGTAATAGAAACCAGCCTTTGCGCTCCTAAGTTTTGACAGGCTCACGATTATGCTTTCACAGAATTACCAAGAAGGTGTAGGCTGAGGTGGGAGGCATTCCTTGCACCTCATATCAGCACTAGGGAAATAAGGAGTAAAATACTGCAAACAGTATGCTGAAGCAGTCAGTAGCATCTCGCCCCTGACTTAGTGAGAATGAGGTACATCATCCTTTCCTACCACTCTGAGCTGGGGTGGGGGAGTAACAGTCAATTTGTGACACTCTTTTGAGTCAGGATTTACCACTCCCTGAGAGCAGAAAAACAGTGGATCGGATTACCACATGAACAAGAGTAGATGCAGCACCTGGGTGCCAAGTGGGCGAATGGAGATGGCGTGCACTCTTCACAGGGATGGGGAAAGTGACTTTTTTTTGAGACTAGGTCTTCCTTGCTCGAAAGGCAGTTGTATCTGATTCTAGGGTTCAGTGCTCATCTCTGTTTACATCTGCAACTGCAGATGTTTCCATGGTCATGTGGCAGGCATGACTAGATTCCAGAGCACACAGAATGCTGTTTACCTCTCCACTGAAGTGGTACCTATTTATCCACTTGCAATTTCTTGTTTTCGAACTGCTAGGTTGGCAGGATCTGGAATAGAGATGGGAGCTCACTCCATCATGCAGTACTCGGGTCTTGACCTGCCAACTTTCCAGTTGTCAAGTTCAGTGTCTTTATCACTAAGCCACTACAGTCCCAGGAGGTCGATACATCAAAGTTGTTCAGTCGCACAGTCGATTCCAACTCTTTGCGACCCTATGGACCATTGTCTTCCAGGCACCTCTGTCCTCCACCATCCTCCTCAACCCGCTCTTTTCTGTGCCCATTGCATCTACAATACCATCTAGCCATCTCATCTTTGGCCTCCCCCTTCTTCTTTTGCCCTCCACCTTTCCCAGCATCAAGGCTTTCTCAAGTGAACCCTCTCTTCTCATTTGAAGTCCAAAGTACTTTAGCTTCATCTTTACTCTTTGACCTTCTAAGGAGCAGTCAGGGTTGATTTCTTCTAAAGTTCACCAATTTGTTGACCAATTTGTTCTCCTCGCTGTCCAGGGGTCTCCCAAAACTCTCCTCCAACACCACATTTCAAAGGCATCTATTCTTCTGTGCTCAGTAAAGTAAAATGAGTCAAAACTGGTGGCAGTGGAGGGACTTTCAGGACCCTGGACAGAGTTCTGAGAGAGGCAGAAGTTGGAACATTTTGCTACCAGACACCTACCTGTAATGTGCAATTTCACGTGCATAATAGTATGGGTTTTCTCAGTTTGCAGGCTGCCGGTCGTGCCCCGTTGATTGATCATTTGCACTCCCCATTGCACAAGTAGAAGATGATAATGAGTGCAGCAGACAGTCAGCAAATTGCCTCCAATTGCTTGCATGATTGCTGCTGACACCAGAGGATTCCAGTCGCTATGAACTGGCAGTGTCTGGCCTTGTTACCCTGCTAGGGTAATAGAGTAGACCTTAGTGGCAGTGACAGCCTTGAGTGCTGAAGCCCACTGGAAAGGGTGATTAAATCCCACCTGGATCCCTCTTGATGGAGGGCAGCAGCTTCATCCATCCTGGCCTGGGGCCGAGGAGGACTTTGTGTGCCAAAAGGGCTCAGGACCAGAAAGGGACACACGGAACTGGATCAGTGGTACTATGGGTGTCATGGTGCAATGTGGAATGCAAATGTAATGCCACTGCATTATATTCTCAGGACAGTCTTCATGGCTGATCGCCATGAGGATCACGTATATTTGGAATCAGATATGGCAGAATGAACTAGCATTCTCTCCAGACTCCTGCACAACTAGGGACCCATTCTGGGATGTCCACAAATAAGGACATCCCAGAATCTTGCACTGATTTCCAGGAACTGACACTCACGCCAGTTCTATATCCCAGAGAGAACTTACTTAGCAAGGGAATCACAAATATGCATACTAATCGCTCATAGAGGGTGTGCTAGAGGCATTTAATTTGAAAACCAAATCAATTCTCATAGCACACAATAATATACTCAAAGGCAGCAAAAGAAATTCTGCTTGTACAGTAAAGGTACAATTCAGAAGTCTGAATAACTGCATTAAAACACATACATGTATACACTGATGATGATTCAATGGGCTTTGAGTGGATTGGCCACACATTGAGAACTCAGGGCAGCCGCTCCTCATGGTATTCATATGATTTTGTTTTCAACAGTATTTTTTTTAAAAAAAAACTGGAGATCTTGAAAGCACAGAAAATGTCATTTGCTTGGAGATGGAGTAGTCTGAAATGTCTTCTCAATATGCACCCTTTTATTTGGATACAGAGGGGGCTAGGGAGTTTCACACATCAAAGTATAAAATTATGGATGTCATGGAAGTAGTTGGCAAGAGATTTTTCTCCATATTTCTCAATACTAGAAGCAGGACAAAGCATGGGTCTCCAGAGGCTACTTTGGGGCCTTGGACAGTATTCCGATTTGATCTGGATGTTGACATTGCACGCTGGAGCTGAACTGATTTATATGCCTCCCACTGAACCATTGAAAACTCCTTCTTCTTCTTTCTGATTTTCTGATTTCGCTCTCCATGATATTTGGAGTTAAAAATGTGAGTAAGATGACTGAAACACATAAGAACAACCTTGCTGGATTACAGGCCACAGGAGTCCATCCAGTCCAGCCTTCTGTCTCACACAGTGGCTCACCATTTCCTTCAGGGTATTATTCCCAAGGAGATGCCTTCACCTGCTGAGGATTCCCTGGAAATGGCATTGAGAGATATCCTGCCTATCTCTCCAAACCGGAGGTAATCCTTAAGTATCCATAATTATAGCCATTGATACTCTTGTCCTCCATGAACTTGTCTAATCCTTTCTTGAAGCTGTCAAGACTGACAGCTGTCACCACATCTTCTGGCAGGGAGTTCCATAGACCAGTAATCCTCTGGGTTAAAAAGTACTTTCTCTTATTTGTTTGAGAACTAGTACCCAAAAGTTTCATGGAGTGTCCCCTAGTTCTAGTGTTGTGCGATAGGGAACACAGTTTTTCCTTATCTACTTTGTCCACACCGTGCATGATTTTATAAACTTCAATCAGGTCACCTCTTAGACGCCATCGTTCAAGAGTGAAGAGGCCCAACCGTTGCAGCCTCAGATGGTAAGGAAGGTGTTCCAGTCCCCTAATCATCCTTCTGGTTGCCCTCCTCTGCACTTTCTCCAACTCCATAATATCCTTCTGGAGGGATGGCGACCAGAACTGTACACAGTATTCCAGATGGGGCCTCACCATAGATTGATAAAGAGGCAAAATGACACTTGCTGACTTATTTTCTATACCCTTCCTAAGGATCCCTAGCATTGAGTTTGCTTTTTTCACTGCTGAGGCACACTGGGTTGACACCTTCATTGAGCTCTCGTCCACCAGGACACCAAGGTCCCTTTCCTGGTTTGTCGCAGAGAGTTCAGACCCCACCAGTTTATAAATGTAATTGGGTTTTTTTGCCCCAACATGCGTCACTCTGCACTACTAATGTTGAAGCTCATTTGCCACTGTTTTGCCCACTCCCCCAGTGTCGAGAGATCCCTCTGGAGCTCCTCACAATCTCTCACAGTTTTCACTACTCTGTATAATTTAGTGTCGTCAGCAAATTTGGCTACCTTGCTTTTTACTCCTACCTCTAGATCATTTATGAAGAGGTTGAAAAGCAGGGGTCCCAGTACTGAACCTTGGGGGACCCCACTCTTTACTTCCCTCCACTTGGAGAAGTGTCCATTTAGTGCTACCCTCTGTTTCCTGTCCCTTAGCCAGTTGCTGATCCAGGACAAGACCTGTCCCTTTATTCCATGACTGGTAAGTTTATTCAAGAGCCTTTGGTGTGGGACCTTGTCAAAAGCCTTCTGAAAGTCCAGATAAACAATGTCAACTGGATCCCCCTTATCCACATGCTTGTTGACACTCTCAAAAAATTCCAACAGATTAGTGAGCCATGATTTGCTCTTGTAAAAGCCATGTTGGCTCTCCTTTAGCAGTGCCTTCTCTTCTATGTGCCTATTAATTCTATCTTTTAGGATGGTTTCCATCACTTTACCTGGGACACATGTCAAACTGACCGGTCGGTAATTTCCTGGATCACCTCTGGATCCTTTTTTGAAAATTGGTGTTACATTCGCTACCTTCCAGTCATCAGGCACAAAGCAGCACCTATCAGGTACCCCTTACAGGGACTGCGGGGGCTTAGTGGTTAAGATGCTGAACTTCATGACTGGAAAGTTGGCATAAACAGAAACACAAAGGATGGCAAGGGTGTAATCACAAGGGAGGGACAGAAGAAACCACCCTGAGGAAAAGGAGTCATTACAATAAAATCATGAGTGTTTTAATGTCTGGAGTGAAGCAACCCAGTAAGACTGTAAGGAGAGAATATGAAAGACAGGGATAGAACTCAGAATGTCATGCTATACAAGCTAAATGTAAAATCAAGCAATAACAACAAATATATAAAATAGCATTCATTCAAAAATCAATGAGTATCCCGTATGTCTATAAGATGGTCAATGGAGCGTATCAGGCAACAACCTGGACCAAATGACAAAATGACTAACTCTATGGACAAACCAGTGTAGCGGCAGAAAGTAAAATAGCAAAAAGTTCGTATATGGGAGTCCAAAATAGGAATATCAAGTCGGAGGGTCCAAGCCGAAAAGTCCCAAAAGGTCGTACACAGTCGTAAATAGTCGAAAATCCGGGTGCTGCAGCAAAAGTGGAACTTCAAGAGTAACAATAAGGTAAGTCATTGCAGAAAGGTAAGTAATCAGTAGTCCATATCCTTCCGGTAAAATGGATATTTCATAGTTCTTTATCAAGACTCTGAATCATCAACAGACGCGCTCGAAATGACCTTCTCTGTGTTTTCATATTAGGTCACAGCAGTTTGAGGCTCGAGTGTTTCACGATGGAGTGAGGAAAGAAAAGAGAAAGACTTAAGATACAGTATTTGTATCCTATCTAATGTGATTTATCCTCTGTGCATGAATTGGGTGAATTCGCTTTGCTTCTGGCCACCCTACTTGGATCTGAACATAATGCATATCGGTCCCAATCAGTCCGTTTTGGGTTGTGAAATCCAAACTGTGTCCAAATTGAGTACGCAGCTGTAACTGAGATGCAAAGGGTGGCCATCCGCACAGCTGCTTGTTGAGAAATTCAGGATGGGATCAGACTTGGAGAAATGGTCAGGTGTCCAGCCCACCCCATCCTCTCCGAGCCAATCTTTAATTCTTCCTACACCTCATTAAATGAACAGTGAACACTGATTTAACTGCATCTGGTCTCGGAGAAATGTTCCCCAGTGGCACAATCTGCCTCCTGGCAGAATTGAGAGCTTAATTCCTCTCTTTTTAGAGCAGAGTCACTGGTGGGGAAAAAATAAACAAAATAAGAGAGAGATTCAGCAAAGATCTAAAAGGGGAGACGAGTGGGAAGGAAGCATGACATATCTGCATGATTCTTGAGCAAGGAATTGCTGGCTTTTTCCAGTATTTATTTCAAAGGGTTTTTGTTAGTAAGCAGATGTCTGTGCAACATAGTTGGTCATCACCATGTCTGCTGATTTTGAGTTAATCAGCAAACTTGTGTGAGCAAAAGAAAGGGGAGAGAGAAAGAGAGTGTAAGAGAGGGGGGAAGCTATTTTGGTCTGCTTTTCATTACCAAAAATATACTTTAAAGTCTGATCAACCTTCAGTAAACTACTGGAACCTGTTTGTACCTCTCTGGGACATCAGTTCTTACGCTAGGATGAGGATTCATAGCTAATTTCTGAGAAAATTTTACATTTGCTTCTTGAGTTTCGTTGGCGACTAAAGGTAAAGGTAAAGGTTTCCCTTGCTCGAAAGCCAGTCGTATCCGACTCTAGGGTGCAGTGCTCATCTCTGTTTCTAAGCCGAAGAGCCAGCGCTGTCTGCTTCTGCAGACGTTTCCGTGGTCATGTGGCAGGCATGACTAGACACCGGAGCGCACGGAACGCTGTTACCTTCCCACCGAAGTGGTCCCTATTTATCTACTTGCAATTTCTTGCTTTCGAACTGCTAGGTTGGCAGGAGCTAGGATGAAGACGGGAGCTCATTTCCGTCCTGCAGTACTCGGGAATCGAACTGCTGACCTTCCGCTTCCCACTCAGCGTCTTAGCGACTTGAGCCACTGCAGTATTGGTTGCTGATAGCATATAACTATTGGAAGTAGATAAATAGGTCCTGCTTTGATGGGAAAGTTGAGAGTGTTCTGTGCATTCTGTGTCTAGCTACATGACCACGGAAACATCTGCAGACACAGACAGCACTGGCTCTTTGGCTTTGAAGCAGGGATGAGCACTGAACCCTAGAGTCGGACATGACTGGCTTTCGAACAAGGGAGATTTTGACCTTGGATATGAGTGGCATCATCCTCTGTGGCAAATAGTGGTGAGTTCAGAAGCTAGAAGCTCATAATGCAGAAAGGAAATGTAAGGTAAAGGTAAAGGTAAAGGTCTCTCTGGCTCGAAAGCCAGTCATATCCAACTCTTAGGTTAAGTGCTCATCTCTGTGTCACGTGGACGAATGGAGATGCCATGCACTCTTCACAAGGATGGGAAAAGTGACCTTTTTTGAGACTAGGTCTTCCATGCTCTAAAGCCAGCCATGTTCGGCTCTAGGGTTCAGTGCCCATCTCTGTTTACAGCCAAAGAGCCAGCTCTGTCTGTCTGTGTCTGCAGATGTTTCCATGGTCATCTGGCAGGCATGACTATATGCCAGAGCACACAGAATGCTGTTTACCTTCCCACCGAAGTGGTACCTATTTATCGACTTGCAATTTCTTGCTTTCGAACAGCTAGGTTGGCAGGAGCTATTACAGACACCGGGAGTTCACTCCGTCACTCGGCACTTGAGTCTCAAACTGCTGACCTGCCGACCTTCCAGTCATCAAGTTCAGCCTCTTAACCATTCAGCCACTGCAGTCCCACAGCAAATGTGCGCAATAGCAAGTACCTGCACCAGCTTCTTAACTTACAGCAATTCACCAGTGAGATTTAGACCAAGGGACCTTATGCCAGTGGGGAAAAACTCTTGGTTTCTAGACTCCTGGGTCTGGAAGCAGCCCCAAAAGACCCCCCGAAACTTTGAGAATGTGAACTCAGGGGTTTGTGTTTTGTAGTGCCCAGTTTCAGGGCTGTGCTTCTCTTGCTGTTTTGTTATTTGATTTAAGAAATCCTCTTAGCTCAAGTTGCTAAGACGCTGATTGGGAGGCAGAAGGTCAGCAGTTCAATTCCCGAGTACTGTAGGACGGAATGAGCTCCCGTCTTTGTCTCAGCTCCTGCCAACCTAGCAGTTCGAAAGCAAAAAATTGCCAGTAGACAAATAGGGACCACTTCGGTGGGAAGGAAACAGTGTTCCGTGCCTGCCACATGACCACGGAAACGTCTGCAGAGGCAGACAACGCTGGCTCTTCGGCTTTGAAACAGAGATGAGCACTGAACCCTAGAGTCGGATACGACTGGCTTTTGAGCAAGGGAAACCTTTACCTGTAAAATTCATTGACTTCCCAATAATCTTTTGCTCATGCAACCGAAAGGCAGGGAAGACGTGAAGGAGCAAAATGCACAGGGCATGAGATGCTGAGGTTTCACACAGAACAAAGCAAAGCAATTGCACTTACATATACTTAGTGCATTATCTGGGCGATTAACAAGTTAATTAGCATTTTGCCCCCAACACGCTGGGGACTCATTTTTCCAACCTTGGGAGGAGGGAAGAGGCTGAGTTAACCTGAATTCTCATTAGGATTGAACTCACAATGTTTTGGCTGCAGGACAGCAGTTTAACCCCTGCACCACCAGGTCTCTGTAAGGACAGGCTGCTTAACTGTAACTCTTGTTCTTCTCCGTGGTCCCCTGTGAATCCACACGAATGGGTTTACTGTGCAGTAAACCCATTTGTGTGGATTCACAGAGACCGCAGAGAAGAACTTGATAGAGGGCAGTGGCAGAAATAGATATTGTAGATAGTCCATAACAAGAACATTGTTATATTTAACAAGGATATAGCAATAGCAACCACACTTACATGTACCACCCCAGAGTGCTTAGGTCTCTCTCTCTGGAGAGTGTATAAGTTAACTAGCATTTCCCCCCCTACATGCTGGGTACTCATTTTACCGACCTTGGAAGTTTTTAAGGCTGAGTCAACCTTGAGCCTTGCTAGGCTCGAACTCACAGCCTTTTGGTCGCAGTACAACAACTTAACCACTGCACCACCAGGGGGCTGCAATTGGGCTTCTGCTATTGCTGAGTTCTTTCAGCAAGCCCTAGAAGAGAGTCATCTGGGCAGCATTCACATAACTCCCAGAAGGCTTCCCTTCGGCATAACTGGCTTATGGATCAGGATGAATACACCATTGATCCAACTCTGTCTATTTCATTTCCTCTAGCTTCAATTTATTATCCTGCCACTTTTTTTATGAGTACATTCCCCAACCTGATTGAAGCAAAATACTCCCGATAAAGATGCATTGTTTTATTTAGAGAAAGATGTCCCTCAGCTGATCCCATGTCGAATTTGGCTAATCGTAAGGCTGGCCAGCTTCCAAACGTTTAAATGAAGATGCAAATCAGAATAGATCTCTCAGCAAATGTTAGCGTAGAAGAGGCATATGGCAGTATCAGGCAATTATTGACATTCGGGGAATCTTTAAATAATAACGTATAATGGCCCAACTGCAAAATGAGCGGAGGAGGAACTCTGATTCCCAACGGTCATGGAGGCGGAAGAGGCCATGCTAGATGGACTGGCTGTGAAGTCGCACCTTGTATAATAGCCTCAAGGCTGCGCCAGTTCATTGCAGTCCCAGTGTTAAATTCTGCATGTCTCATTTCATATGTGCCACAGGAGATGGCTCCGTGATCATAGCGTGTGGGTCACTTCATGGCAAGCTGGGATCCCCCTAAACAAACTCATGCCAGTGCCATTTTCCCTGCTTTAGGGGGAAAATGCATTCTTTAATACGAGTTGTAGCCGCCGCTGAATGTATAATAGTCCTCCTGGATAACAACAGAGGATGCAAGGCAGATTTTTTTAAAAAGCCACAAATTTACAGGTGAATTTGTTCAAGAATAATAGCTAAATGCAGCATGTAGTGAAGGAAAGGTAAAGGTCGCCCTTGCTTGAAAGCCAGTCATATCCGACTCTAGGGTTCAATGCTAATCTCAGTTTACAGCCAAAGAACCAGTGCTCTCTGTGTCTGCAGACATTTCTGTGGACATGTGGCAGGCATGACCAGGGCCGGCATCAGAAATTTCCGGGCCCGGTATGCAGCACCCCCATACATTTTGGCCATGCCCCTGTGGTTTCCTGTGCAAGTGTCATTTGTTTGTGCATGCGCAGATCAGTGGTTTCCCGGTGCTGCCAGGCCCCCGTCATCTCCGGACCTGGGATGGGAGTCCTGATGGTCCCCCCCTGGGCATGACTAGACACTATAGTGCATGGAACGCTGTTTAACTTCCCACCAAAGTGGTCCCTATTTATCTACTTGCAATTTCTTGCTCCTGAACTGCTAGATTGGCAGGAGCTGGGACAGAGACAGAAGCTCACTCCGCCATGCAGCACTCGGGTCTCGACCTGCCAACCTGCTGACTTGCCCACCTTCCGGTCATGAAGTTCAGCACCTTAACCACAAAGCCACTGCAGTCCCTATTTAGCATGTAGTTTTATCTATATAAAATTCCTTCCTTCCTTCCTTACTGGGCAGTTTCTAATTACATAAGAAACATAAACATAATGCAGCATTAAAATGCCATTACAAACTTAACATAAAGTCATTCGAACCCCGCAGTGACATAATAAAATGAGTGCCTATTACTCAGTCCCCTACAACATGTCTGGTAAACAAAACAAAACAAAACAAAACAAAACAAAACAAAACAAAACAAAACAAAACAAAACAAAACAAAACAAAACAAAACAAAACAAAACAAAACAAAACAAAACAAAACAAAACAAAACAAAACAAAACAAAACAAAACAAAACAAAACAAAACAAAACAAAACAAAACAAAACAAAACAACTAACTGGCTTTTGGAAGGTGATCTTTGTAAGCCTCCCCATACATCAG
Source organism: Bradypodion pumilum (assembly GCA_035047305.1). Lineage (NCBI taxonomy): Eukaryota > Metazoa > Chordata > Lepidosauria > Squamata > Chamaeleonidae > Bradypodion > Bradypodion pumilum. The sequence goes on from JAWDJD010000003.1 coordinate 385,280,067, forward strand.
GGGTGCCCAAACTATGGCCCAGGGGGGTGGATCCAGCCCCTCATGCCAATTCATCCACCCCATGAAGTCCTCGTCGCTCCTAGAAGTGGAAGTAAAACGTGCCCATATGGATGAATTGGCATTGGGGGGCCAGATCTGGCCCATGTGCCATAGTGACCAGCCCCCTGCACCACATGACCGGCCACAACCAAATGTGGTTGTCTTAATGCCATTCTAGCATAAGTGGTCAGACCCAGATCTATGTATGAATGAAATCAGTGGTTCCCAATGTGGGGAACACGCCCTGCAGGGGGACTCCAATTCCCAGAAGCCTAAGTCAGTACATTGGCTGGTCAGTGCTTTGGGGAATTGACTTAGGCTCCTGGGAATTGAAGTTCAAAACCCAAAGGTTGGGAAACACTGAATTAAATGCTGAAAGACTGAGGGTTGGATATAACTGGCTTTCAGAGAAGGGAGACCTTGACCTTTAACTTTTACCCTGAGATGACCCCCATCCAGCCAGACAGTTAGAATGGACTACATGAAACCATCCTATGTTAGGACCAGCCCTGGGAGATTTTGATACACATTTGTCCAGCCTAGAGTTAAACTGTGATTTTAGATTAGGAGCAGGAAATATGTAGCCTTTCAGATGTTGCTGGCCTGAGACTCCCATCCTCCTTAGCCTATTTAGACAGGGGCAAGGAATTATGTGAATTCAGTTTCTGGAGGACACCATATAGACCAGGCCAGGTATAAATTTATCTGAGGGTCTAGGGCCTGATTCTTGGGCTGAGGATAGGAGATCAAATGGGGAAGAGGATATCATGTCATGCCCACATAGGATTGCCATAATTCTCTCCCGCCAAACTGGGACAGCCACGTGATGTCATTGCATTCCTCAAACTGTGCATGTGCTGGACAGAGCTGTCAGGGACACCATGGCTCTAAGATCACATAGAATCCCTGTCCAGTGCGCACAGCCTTCATCAGTTTAAAATTAACTGTAGTCAAGAGGTTTTCCCCCGTGTGATTCTTCTTGCAAAAGACTATTCTTGAATAAAAATACTTGGGCCATTCTTGAAACCCCCCCCTTCCCCTTCACCCCCACCCCACTGAAATAGACTCACCCTCAAACCCCACACAAGGATCCCTTGGAAGGAGGACCTTTGTGATGGAGGACTCTTCACTTTCTGTCCACCCTGTTCCCTTCCTCTCGAGGAATAACAACCCTATGCAATTAACCCTTTGAAGTCACATGAAGAACATAAGAACATATAAGAACAGCCTTGCTGGAACAGGCCACAGCCCATCCAGTCCAGCATTCTGTCTCACACAGTGGCTCACCATTTCCTTCAGGGTATTCCCAAGGAGATGCCTTCACCTGCTTAGGATTCCCTGGAAATGGCATTGAGAGATATCCTGCCTATCTCTCCAACCCGGAGGTTGTCCTTAGGTAGCCATAATTATAGCCATTGATACTCTTGTCCTCCATGAACTTGTCTAATCCTTTCTTAAAGCTGTCAAGACTGACAGCTGTCACCACTTCTTCTGGCAGGGAGTTCCATAGACCAGGAATCCTCTGGGTGAAAAAGTACTTTCTCTTATTTGTTTGAGAACTAGTACCCAAAAGTTTCATGGAGTGTCCCCTAGTTCTAGTGTTGTGCGATAGGGAAAACAGTTTTTCCTTATCCACTTTGTCCACACCGTGCATGATTTTATAAACTTCAATCAGGTCACCTCTTAGACGCCGTCGTTCAAGAGTGAAAAGGCCCAACCGTTGCAGCCTCAGATGGTAAGGAAGGTGTTCCAGTCCCCTAATCATTCTGGTTGCCCTCCTCTGTACTTTCTCCAACTCCATAATATCCTTCTGGAGGTATGGCGACCAGAACTGTACACAGTATTCCAGGTGGGGCCTCACCATAGATTTATAAAGAGGCAAAATGACACTTGCTGACTTATTTTCTATACCCTTCCTAATGATCCCTAGCATTGAGTTTGCTTTTTTCACTGCTGAGGCACACTGGGTTGACACCTTCATTGAGCTCTCGTCCACCAGGACACCAAGGTCTCTTTCCTGGTTTGTCGCAGAGAGTTCAGACCCCATCAGTTTATAAATGTAATTGGGGTTCTTTGCCCCAACATGCATCACTCTGCACTTACTAATGTTGAAACTCATTTGCCACTGTTTTGCCCACTCCCCCAGTGTCGAGAGATCCCTCTGGAGCTCCTCACAATCTCTCACAGTTTTCACTACCCTGTATAATTTAGTGTCGTCAGCAAATTTGGCTACCTTGCTTTTTACTCCTACCTCTAGATCATTTATGAAGAGGTTGAAAAGCAGGGGTCCCAGTACTGAACCTTGGGGGACCCCACTCTTTACTTCCCTCCACTTGGAGAAGTGTCCATTTAGTGCTACCCTCTGTTTCCTGTCCCTTAGCCAGTTGCTGATCCAGGACAAGACCTGTCCCTTTATTCCATGACTGGTAAGTTTATTCAAGAGCCTTTGGTGTGGGACCTTGTCAAAAGCCTTCTGAAAGTCCAGATAAACAATGTCAACTGGATCCCCCTTATCCACATGCTTGTTGACACTCTCAAAAAATTCCAACAGATTAGTGAGGCACGATTTGCCCTTGCAAAAGCCATGTTGGCTCTCCTTTAGCAGCGCCTTCTCTTCTATGTGCCTATTAATTCTATCTTTTAGGATGGTTTCCATCACTTTACCTGGGACACATGTCAAACTGACAGGTCGGTAATTTCCTGGATCACCCCTGGATCCTTTTTTGAAAATTGGTGTTATATTCGCTACCTTCCAGTCATCAGGCACAAAGCCTGATTTGAGGGAAAGATTATATATTTTGGCTAGGAGATCAGCAATTTCATCTTTAAGTTCCCTGAGAACTCGTGGATGGATGCCATCTGGTCCTGGTGATTTGTTAGTGTTTAGCTTAACAAGACATGCAAGGACCTCTTCCCTGGTTATTTCTATCTGGCTTAATTCTTCGGTTTCCCTCCATACGAAGATAGGCTCTGTTTTGGGCATGTGGCCTCTATCTTCTTCAGTGAATACTGAAGCAAAGAATTCATTGAGTCTCTCTGCAATCTCTGTTTCCTCTTTAATAACCCCTTGCCTTTCATTGTCATCTAATGGTCCAATGGCCTTCCTAGTTGGGTTCTTACTTCTAATGTACTTAAAGAAGTCTTTGTTATTTCTCTGAGTATTTTTAGCTATACGCTCCTCAAAGTCTTGCTTTGCTTTCCTGATTGTTGCCTTGCATACAGAAGGAATCCTCCGTCCCAGTGTATAGTGGAGGTTTGGCTTCTTAGATACGGGTATTTCTTGCTCCCTCCCAGCTTTCGAGGGAAAGGGCTGAGGATGACTCCTTGTCTCCCAAACTTCAAGGTGAGCCAAGGGATTTTTGCAAAGAATTATTTCACTGCCTCCGTGCCTTTCTTTCAATTATCTCGCTTGCAAGTGTTTCCCCTCCCTGGCGGGCTTTTCAGGGTGCTGTTTTGCCTTCACTACTTTCAAGTAATATAATTGAAAGAAAGGCAGGGAGGCCGTGAAGTAACTCTTTGCAAAAATCCCTTGGTGAGGGGTGATCTTGCCTCCGTTGTTCAAATTTAAAAATACAGGACTTTTACATTTTTTTTCTTGAACTGGCCGGGGCAGCTTGAATCCGGGAAAATCCTGGAAAACTGGGACATTAAGCAACCCTATTCCCACAGGATGTGTGATGTGTAGTTAGTTACTTAAGCCCCAAGTCATGTTAAGATAGAGGTTTTGAGGTCACATCAATGGAGTGGGAGAGTGATATGAAAGTTTAGTTTTTGTTCCATGCCATCAAATTGCCCTACACTTAGGGCAACTCTAATGGACTGTGGTAGCTCAAGTGGTTAAGATGCTGAACTCGATGAACCCAAGTACTGCAGTATGGAGTGAGCTCCCGTCTCTGTCCCAGCTCCTGCCAACCCAGCAGCTTGACAGCAGGAAATTGCAAGTAGACAAATAGGTACCACTTTAGTGGAAAGGTAAACAGCATCCCATGCACTCCGGTGTCTAGTCATGCCTGCAACATGTCCATGGAAATGTCAGCAAATGCGCACAGCACTGGCTCTTTGGCTATAAACAGAGATGAGCACTGCCCCCCTAGAGTTGGATATGACTGGCTTTTGAGCAAGAGTGACCTTTACCTTTACCTAGGGCAGTGATGGTGAACCTTGGAACTACAGCTGTTCTTGGATTTCAATTACCAGAAGCCCAGGTCAGCACTCCTGTTGATCATGGCTTCTGGGAATTGAAATTCAGGAACACCTAGAGTGCCAAAGTTTGCCATCACTGACCTAGGGCAACTTTACAAAGAAATGATGTCCAGAAAGTCCTGACTTCAACAGCCTTGTTCAGCTCTTGCAAACTCAAACCTGTGGTTCCCTTACCAAGTTAATCCATCTCATGCTCAGTCTTCCTCTTTTCCTGCTGCCTTCCACTTTTGCCAGCATTAATTGTCTTTCTCAGGGAATCCTGTTTTCTCACAATGAAAAATGAAATCTTTAAAGAAAGTTCTCACTGTGAGGGATATGAAACACATCCTCTGAGCTCCATGTCATTTTCCATAAATTTCATAGCCATAAATGTAAGGGAGCGGGGATACATGGGCTCAAAGAGAGGGGAGCCCCTTGGGGTCCAGTTATAAGAGGAATTGAAGGGTGTATTATGACCATTAAGTGCTGTTGCTTGTTCATTTGTTCTATTTACAAGTGGTCTTTTATTCAAAAGTTGTGTTCCTGCTCACCACTAAGTTTTATTTTAGTAAAGCTGTGCAGAGGAATTGGAAAAATCCAAACTCCCAGACCAGATTGGCCTGAGTCAGGCTGTGTTGTCGAAGGATTGAGGTGGAAAGTTCAGACTGACTTCTGCAATAAAGTGAATTTACAAATCAGCTCAGATAGGAGTCATAGAACTGAATGGGATGGGACATAAATTGCTTCTATTTTAAAAAGCAAACGTGAAGGATGCCTCCAGCCCCTCACATTAGCTGTCTGAAACTTGGCGGAGCGACTCCTCTCTCCAAAGTCCATCCTGCAGGACGGAATGAGCTCCTGTTTTTGTCCCAGCTCCTGTCAACCGAGCAGCTCGAAAGCAAGAAATTGCAAGTAGATAAACAAGGACCACTTCGGTGGGAAAGGTAAACAGCGTTCCGTGCGTTCTGGTGTCTAGTCATGCCTGCCACATGACCACGGAAACGTCTGCAGAAGCAGACAGTGCCTGCTCTTCGGCTTTGAAACAGAGATGAGCACTGAACCCTAGAATCGGATACGACTGGCTTTTGAGCAAGGGAAACCTTTACCTTCACCTTTTCGTGCGCTGGTGCGGCGCCCGGTCCTCTGGGTGGAATGGAGCTGACTTCGGTGCACCTGGGAATTTGGGAGCGAAGCTGCTTCCGTTCATGGACCACTCAGGGAAGGAAAGGGAAGGCATCAAAGAGGGGAGGGAATTTACGGCATGGGGGAGAGACGGGGGCAGAGCGTACAGGAAGAACGGTGCCAATTCATTCATTCATTCATTCATTCATTACATTTTACACCGCCCCTCTAGGATATTCCCCACTCTTCATTTATCGCTGTAGTCGTTGCCAAGTGAGGTCTCTGACGGACTTTCCAAGGGTTGGTCGCTTTGAAGTCCCACTGATGTCCACTAGACCGGCCGTCCCAGTCGATGCCCAGGTTTACTCAGAAGTAAGGACTGCGGTGGCTCAAGTGGTTAATAAGACGCTGGACTGGCAGTCGCCAGGTCAGCAGTTCAAGACCCGAGTGATGCACGATGGAATGAGCACCCGTTTCTGTCCCAGCTCCTGCCAACTTAGCCATTCGAAAACAAGAAAATTGCAAGTAGATAAATAGGGACCACTTCGGTGGGAAGGTAAACAGCATCTCATGCACTCCAATGTATAGTCATGCCTGCCACATGTCCATGGAAACGTCTGCAAACGCAGACAGCGCTGGCTCTTTGGCTATAAACAGAGATGAGCACTGAACCCTAGAGTCGGATACGACTGGCTTTTGAGCAAGAGTGACCTTTCCCTTAGGCTTGTCATCTCCTCCCTCGATCCTGCTCTTCTCACCTTAGCGTACGCGACATATCAAGGCGCCTGTTTACTCGGGAGTAAGCTTCCCTGCCAATGAAGTGGGTGGACTCAAAGCACGGGACTTCGGAGCGTCGAACTCGGGGCTGGATCCAGTATCCGGTGTGTCGGTTGAATGAGGGAACCACCTTTCCCCTCAGCAAAGCCAGGCAGCAATGACGGCTCTCTTAGAAAACTCAACCCCTTTAAAACAGTCTTTTTAACCTCGCCATCATAGCAGCGCCTTTTCTTGCCAGCCAAATCTTCTTTAAACTTGCCGGTCCGAAGAAAGTTCCCTGGGAGAATCCGAATGGAAGCAAAAGCCCCAGACTGGATGTTTCTCTCTGTAAGGGGGAAAAAGAGGGGTTGTTGCGCCTCTTCTTTTAGGAGAGGTTTAAGTTTCCCTTGCTCGAAAGCCAGTCGTATCCGACTCTAGGGTTCAGTGCTCATCTCTGTTTCAAAGCCGAAGAGCCAGCGCGCTGTCTGCTTCTTCTGAAGACGTTTCCGTGGTCATGTGGCAGGCATGACTAGACCACCGGAACGCTGTTACCTTCCCTCGCAGGCGGATTTCCGCCCGTGTAGATAAAAGCATAAGGTTGTTGCAATCCCAATGTACTGATTTAATTTCGGTTTAAGACCCAGTGAGTTCCAAGGGAATTGCAGATACGCAGAGTTCTGTTTGGCGGGTGCTAATCTCTGACTTGAGCGAGTAATGGGAAAATAAATAAATTATATTTTGCGCATTAACCCGGAGTGCAAAGGCGAGAACCAGAAATAAAATTGCGCACGATGCCTTATTCCGAAACTAGAAGCCAAGAGAGGTCTCGCGTGTGCACGGGTGTGTGTGGAGAAGAAAACCTACACGTGTACAATATTACTCTGGACTAGCTATCATGGCGGAGGAGAGGGCCTGATCCGGGGGGGCACGTTCTGCCGCGCAAGCCCCATTGAAACCACGCATCCGCACCTGTTTCCATTCATTTCAATGGGACATGGCGCGGAGACGTTTCCCCTGGGGTTGGGCGCAAACATGTCAACTAGGTTCCCAGAAACGACCAGATCTCAAGAAAACCAGATCTCAAGAAAACCAACAGCCTATGCACGGTTTTACTCGGAAGTAAAGCTTGCCCTCTCCTCTCTCCCCCTCCCCCCCCGCCCCTGCTCGCTCTCAACTAAGCACAGACGAATTAGCAAGGCGCCTGTTTACTCAGGAGTAAGCTTCCCTTCCATTCACTCAATGCACGGAACGGGCCGAAACGTTTTCAATCCGCCGGTGGTCAAGGTCTGGCCAAGGTCACTTTCCGGACAGTCCCTTTCACGCCTGTTCTCTGCTGCGCCCAGTCCGAATTGCGGAGCCTGCGGAACTCCCTGCAGGACAGGAGGCCAGAGCCAACTCGCCCACCTACCTACCTACCTACCTACCTGCCCACCCTCCACTCTCATGTCCTGTACTTTTCGGTCCCTCCCCCCCCCCCTTCTTCAAAGAAAATAACTTTTTGGGGAGAATGAAGATGCTTTTCTTTTCTTTTGGAGGGGGTGTGTCGGAGAAGGAAGCGTCACTAATGACTCCTCAGGCTCCCCCTTGGAATGAGGCCCCCTCCGCGCTTCTTGACACGTGTCTGCACCATCACTTGGGGTGTGGGCACCCCCCCCCCAGATGATGGATGACGGAAGGGAGCGCCTAATGGGGCGTAAAAGGCGCCTGGACCCTTTTGACAACTCGGAGGGCGGCAGCGTTACCTCTGTGTGTGTGTGTGTGTGTGTGTGTGCCTTGACGTCAGCCACTGGCTTTATAAAAGTGGGGGGCCCCTCGGTGGAGATCCCAGAAGCAGCGATCGGATCCCGTCGTAGCCGGAACCAGAGCCAGGTCCTCTCCTGCTTCCGGGCCCCCCGGTTCTCCTGGCCGGCCGCCTTCCTCGTCTCTTCCTTCCTTCCTTCCTTCCTTCCTTCCTTCCTCCCTTCCTTCCTTCCTTCCTTCTGGGGTAATTTCCCCCCCGGGGAAAAAAGAAGGAGCCTCCGCCGCCGCCGCCGCCGCCGCCGCCCCGCCTGGCCAAGATGCTGACCTGCCGCCTCCAGTGGGCCGCCCTGGCTCTGCTCTCGGTGGCCCTGGCGCTCAGCCCGGCGGCCGCCGCCCCCTCGGACGCCCGGCTCCGGCAGTTCCTGCAGAAGTCACTGGCCGCAGCGGCGGGGAAACAGGTACGGAGGGAGCCTTTTTCTGGCAGGGGGTGGCGGTGGGGTGGGGGTCCGGGAGGCAGGGGAGAGCGCAGGCAGGTTGGCGCGCCAGAAGGCAACCTCTGAGCTCATGCAGAGTGCCTTTCTCTTGATCACGAGAGAGAGCCCGGTAGGGTAATAGGAGAGGTGGGCATCTGTCTCATCCAGCGTCTTGACACCCCTCAACCCTCACCCCAGAGAGAGAGACAGAGAGACAGAGAGACAGAGACATGCCAAGGGATTCAGACTAACTCTCACGCCGGGCGCAAGTGCAAGGCATCTCCACGTGGAGCTTTCCCCTCCCAGGTACTGTTGCCGAATGAGAAGAAAGGGAAAGTCGGGCTGGATCAGCCCCCAAACGCCTGTAGTCCCGCTTTCTCTTCCCGTTAAGTTCCCACGTGGCGGAGTCCCTTTTTTGTACTACAGGTCATCGCATCTGCAAACCGGCTGGAAATGAGGGTAGAAAAGAGAACAACTGCCCTGTAGTCTCTAGCATTGCGACTGCAGTAGCTTAGCGGTTAAGACACTGCACCAGAAAGTTGGCAGGTCAGCAGTTCGAGACCCGAGTGCTGCACGATGTAGTGAGCGCCTGTCTCTATCCCAGCTCCTGCCAGCCTAGCAGTCCGAAAGCAAGAAATTGTAAGAAGATAAATACAACTTCTGCGGGATAGGTAACAGAATTCCATGCACTCCGGCATCTAGTCACACCTGCCATTTGACCATGGAAACACCTGCTGATGTAAACGGAGATAAGCGCCACTCCCTAGGGTCGGACACAACTGTTTCTGGAGCAAGGGAGACTTTTGCCTTTACTTGTCTCCAACATTAGACAGATGGATTCAGTCCCAGCCTGGACTGTCCCATTTAGCCTGAACTGCTGGCAACCACTCACGTGGGAATTGGTCTGATCCCCGGAGAGTGGCTTGGAAATCACACAATGCACTTCAGGGGGTCATAAAACCATAAAGTGTTGGGGATCCCAGAGGTCATCTAACTCAGGGGTCCCCAAACTTTGGTTTTTGAACTTCAATTCCCAAAAGCCTCAGTCAATCCCCCAAAGCACTGATCAGCCAATGTACTGATTTAGGATTCTGGGAATTGAAGTCCAAAACCCAAAGTCTGGAGACCTCTAGTCTAACTCAAGAAAGTCATTCACAGATGGAGCATCCCTGGCAGATGGTCATCCGAGTTCTGCGTGGCTGCTTCTAGTGATGGAGGGTTCACCAACTCCGCCTCAGATAATGTGGACCATTAGAGCTCCCAAACCTTCTTCACTCAAGAATGAGAAGAAAACTCAAAGAAGAATTAATGTTAGAAAAAGAATGAGTCCTCAGGTCCTTTTTGTGATACCAAGCATAGAAAAACCACCACGGAGTCCAACCCCATCTGTTCAATGTAGGAATCCCAGTCAAAGTAGATCTGACAGACGGTTGTCCAGTTCTCTCTTGAATGGTTCCAGTGTTGGAGTGCTCACCACCTCCCAAGGTCATCAGTAGTTCCATTGTCATACTGCTCTAGCAGTTCCAGAAGTTTTTCCTGATATTCAGCCTAAATCTGGTTTCCTGGAACTTGAGCCCTTTATTACCATGCCCTGAACTCTGGGATGATGGAGAACGCATCTTGTCCTCTGTGATTATCTTTCGAGCATTTTAAGAGGGCTATCATATTGCCTTCTCGGTCTCATACATGAGTGCTTTTTGAGCATTGGAAATGTGTCCCAACCAAGCTTATCCCACCTGTTTCAAATGTAGAAACAAGAGAAAAGTACCTCTGAGCATGCATTGACTCTCCCTCAAAGCAGGATTCTGACCCATTTGTTGTTCTGAGCATCATATGGGTGTGGGGGAAGCCCTAGGCAAATGCCTTCCTCACCTTGGCACTTCCTAATTGTGTTGGTTGGCAACCCTCATTATCATATCTGGAAAGGACAAGAATTGCGCATCAACTCACCTAGAAGGAATCAGACGGGAGGGAGGCTGATTTGTGCAGTCTGTATGATGTGAGCTGATTTCCATTGTTTAATCTGAAGACAGTAATATTTTCCAGGTACTTTTTTAAATAGTGGGTTTACAAATCACCTTTCCCTAAACAACATTTATAATGATATTCAGCCTATATCTGGCTTCCTGTAACTTGAGCCCATTATTACCATAACCTACACTCCAGAATTATTGAGAGCAGATCCTGTCCCCCCTTCTTTATGACTATTGTTCAAGTATTTGAAGAGGGCTATCATATTTCCCTCTCAGGCTCCGACATGAGTGTTTTTTGAGCAAAAAGAGCTTTGAACAAAAGATGATAATAATAGCAAATATAGAAACCATAAATGGAAGAAAATGAGCTAACACTGAAAAGAACTGGATATTAAGCAAAATGACAGCCTAATGTACAATGACACTTAACAAATGAAAATTAATTCAGCAGGTTATGAAGTCTTCAATACAAAAACTCTATCTTTCTCTCTCTGTGACATGGGCAAGAAACACTCCCTTGCACATCTCAGGACCAGCAATATGCTATCCACGCACCTCTAAATTCTAACGTTATTGGGAATATATATAAGCTGTCCAACTTCACCCAGTGAGCAAGAATTGTCTGCTGTACAATGAAGCCACTGCAGGTTTATTGGATTTAACAAAATTATCTCCTTGAGGTTCTTCTTCTTCTATGTCTAGGCAAGATGTGAAATTGTCAAAATGAAGGGAACCTTTTGGTGAGTCCATTCTGCAGTTCCTTTGGCCTGACCTAGTGTGAGAAAGATTAGCCAGCAACACAAGGTTACCATTACTAGGGTACGCCTGATTGTGGTTCAAATTTAACACAATCTTTGAGGAGGCTCTTTCTGTGTACCCATACCATGAAAACCGTTCTGAGAATATAATGCAGTGGCCCTTAATCTGCCTTCCGCATCGCAGCACCTGTACCACTGATCCAGTTCTGCAAGTCTGGGATGGGCGCGTTTTACTTTCGCTTCCGGGAGCGACAAGGGCAGTGCGGGCCAGATGAATTGCAGTAAATCCATTCATGTGGATTCACAGGGTGCTTGGGCCTCTGGGAACTGAAGTCCAAGAACATCTGGAGTGCCAAGGTTCGCCATCATGGGTCCAAGGAAGGGTTTTGACCTTATCGTTTTGCTGGGGCAGAACCAAAACAGAGCAGTTATTTTTTGTCACAGGGAGTTCTCCAGGGTGCTGAAAGCCACCTCTCTCTTTGAGACGGATGAGCAAAGCAAGGCAACCGATGCCCACCTTCGGAGCTTAGAGCGCCACAAACATAACCAACCCCTCCCAATTTGGATACACAGTGTTTGTTTCTAAAACAGGAATGCTTTGGAATTTTTTTTGGTGGCAAAAGAATACAATTCCCCCCTCCCATTGGGAGAGGGTGCTCTAGCTCCCAAACATGGCAACATTGCAGACTAGAAGGACAGGAGCCATCAGGAAACTACCTGAGGGCCTGGTGAGTTGCTTTTACAGGTGATGTGTTGGCAAGAATTAACAGCAGCTGCAAAACTCTCATGGGAGCACTGTGCTTCCAGAGCCAGCAACTTGGCAAAATAAACAGGCTGTTGTTGAATCAGGTAGCAAACTTTTGAGATGCCCAGAGTTTTTTGAAGTGAGTCAGTTCCCAAAAGGGTGGTGGTGGGGATCTGAACTGTTTCTGTATTCTACCTCTCTCAAGCTCTGTTCTTACAAGGAACTGGTTCATGCAGGGATGATTTACTGCTCCAGGGGGCTTGTACTTCCCACCCTGGGTGTTTTCAGGACTAATATACTGGTATCCCTTGGGTGGAAAGACTGGAAATTGGCAGTGTCATAATCCAAAAACCTGTACAAATTCCCTGGAAATGCTGCTACTGGATTCATCTCCTGCTTGCATTCTTCCTAGAGGTGTCCAGTTGGCCACTATGGTCTCTGGTCCCATATCCTACATTCTTATAGTCAGTCTCAGAGTATTCACAAATTTACCTCGGTGAGGATTTTACAGCCACACATGACTGGTCCTAACCCAAGGAGACCCACTGATGTGGTGGGATTTATGTAATGGTTGCCTTAGCAATTGATTCAATGGGTTTACCCTGGTTGGAATTAGCAATATGATAGTGACCTGTTATTTTAAAAGGTTATCCTACTATGTTAATAGAGTAGACCATACTGCCAGTGACTCAACACTGAGTGTCAAGCAGTGGTTAACTAACTTGACCACCCAGAGGACTAATGGCCTTGGGTGGTGAGGTCCACAGGGAAGGGTGATGGTCCCCAAGTGGATTAAATGGTCCCACTTGAATCCATCTGGATGGACAGCAGCTTCATCCATGCTGGCCTGGGGCTGAGGATGACTTTGTGTGCCAAAGGGGCTCAGGATCAGAAAATGACTCATGGAACTGAATCAGTGGTACGAGTGTCATGCTGCAATGCGGAAGGCAGATGAAAGGCCACTGCATTATATTCTCAAAACAGTCTTCATGGTACGGGTACACAGAGTCTCCTTGAAGATTGTGTTATTTTTGAACCACAGCCGGGTATACCTTGATAACAGCTACCTTGTGTTGTCAGCTAATCTTTCTCACACTAGGTCAGGCCAAAGGAACTGCAGAGTGAACTCCCCAAAGGTGGCTTCATTTTGGCAGTTTCATGTCTGGCCTAGACACAAAAGAGGAAGAATTTAAAAGGGATGCACTTGAAAGGCAGGTGAACATCTTAAGTTCTGTTTTAAACATCTAGATGTTCTTCTCCCAAAAGAGTTGTCTCTCTTTGTGAAGTCAAAAGATAAAAGAAATGCAACAGAGGGCTTGCCCAGATCAAATGTTATTCCAGTAGAAGTACCACAGCCACCTCTTGTTCTTTTGGTATTTTTAAAATGCCACCTAAATGATCAAATCCTCATTTGGCATGTTCAGTGCCTCTTGCCCCCTTCCCTGATTTTGTGCTTCCCGAAAACAGGTGCTTTCATTATCGCTTCAAATGAGCCTCTGAAGTGGGATGGAGGGGGGAAAGGAAATAGCCTCAGAGGCAAAGTGCAATGGGAAAGTGGACGTTGAAGGATTTCTGAGTCAAGTCATTTAAAAGCAATGGCTTTGCAGAGCCATGTTGATGGGAATCATTGTAAGCCCTAGTCTCTGTTGAGCAGAGCTGTGGCCTACAGGGCTCAATTGGGACGAAACTAAATATTGATAGATATCCTTTTTGGAGGGTTCCTAGGTTTGTAAGCTGGGAAAACTCCAACAAGGATGCAATTGTTGTTCTTCGTCTTCCGTGTCTAAGCTGGACATTAAACTGCCGTCTTTTTCTACTTTTGTGTCCTGAGCAAACCCTGGACTGCCAAAATGAAGTTACTTTCTTTGCTTTGTCATTGCCCAAACCCAAGTCCTCACTGGCGCATGCCTCTGGCAGCAATTGGTAGACCAGTACATGAGCTGGATTATTCTGTATCTCTCCACATTTACACAGCGTATTGTTATCTACCAGCAACCCCCACTTGAGCATGTTGGTTTTGCATTTAGGGACTCCAAACTTCCTTCTATTTAGAGACCTCCAAGTGATTCAGGGGAGGTTGAGATCCTCAGCCATATCATCCTCCTTTAATGTCATTCCTCGTCCAGTGATCTCCTTCCTCCATCTTTTAATTTGATTTTGCTCTTCCGTATCCTCAAGAAGGTTTTTTCCTGCCATAAAGCTCTTCGTGGATCGGAGCCAGTGGACTTGAGGCTCACATCCATTCAGAGGGTGTCAAGAGAGTGTCACTTGTTTAGTTCGGCCAAAATGTTCTGCCAAAATGAAGCCATTTTCTGCAGTTCCTTTTTTCACCTGGCCTAGATTGAGAAAGATTAGCTGTCAACACAAATTTGCCGTTACCAGGGTAAGCCTGGTTGTGGCTCAGAAATACTGTTAAACCTTGACTTACATATGCCTTGAGTTACATTAAATTCAACTCAAGGTAAAGGTGTCCCTTGCTCGAAAGCCAGTCGTATCCAACTCTAGGGTTCAGTGCTCATCTGTTTCAAAGCTGAAGAGCCAGTGCTGTCTGCTTCTGCAGACATTTCCATGGTCATGTGGCAGGCATGACTTGACACTGGAGTGCATGGAGCACTGTTACTTTCCCACTGAAATGGTCCCTGTTTACCTACTTGTATTTTCTTGCTTTCAAACTGCTAGGTTGGCAGGAGCTGGGACAAAGACGGGAGCTCATTCTGTCTTGCAGTACTCGGGAATCGAACTACTGACCTTCTGCCTCCCAGTCAGCATCTTAGCCACTTGAGCATTTTCCCACTAAAACCATGTCCTGATTTACATAAATGTCCCAATTTACATAACACAATTTCCTATGGGTTTGTTTTTGAGTTATGCAAAACATTCATTTTTCCTATGCTTCCATTTACATAAATATCATTTTCCTATGGGTTTGCTTAGGTTATATAAAAATTCATTTCCCCCCTATGCATTTGCTTCAAGTTAAGTAAAAAAAAGATTTACATAAAAGCCTATGGGACAGACTTTTTACGTAAGTAGGGGTTTTACTGTACTACAATGTTCAAGGAAGCTTTTTCTGTGTACCCCAATGAAATTGTTAAAACAGATGGATAGCTGCAAGCTATAAATTAATAAAGCACTTTGTAATCTGAAAGCATAGACTGGTGGCCCCAATAACATATCCCTAAGGAGGTTATTCTGGTACTAGGAAGCCAGAAGTTCCAAACTGCTTATGTTGTTATAAGGAGAATCTGGAGAGTAACTTTAGCTCTGCATAAAGTTATGGCTAATACCACAAATGGGCATCCCATGTAATTATTTCACAAATGACATGACATGGATGCATTTATGCAAACAAGTCAGATTTTTTGGCTGCTATCTAATGATATAGATCCTATCTGCATCTGGACTGTCCTTGTGGGCAGCCACATGCATAACATAAGGGAATAATCTAATATAGGTAAAGCTAAAGGTCTCACTAGCTCAAAAGCCAGGCGTACCTGACTTTAGGGTTCAGTGCTTATCTCTGTTTATAGCCAAAGAGCTAGCACTGTTTGCATTTGCAGACATTTCTATGGTCATGTGGCAGGCATGACTAGACACCAGAGTGCACAAAATGCTGTTTACCTTCCCACTGAAGTGGTCCCTATTTATCTACTTTCAATTTCTTGCTCTCAAACTGCTAGGTTGGCAGGAGCTTTGTCAAGTTCAGGGTCTTAACCACTATGCCACTGCAGTCCCTGTATAATCTAATATAGAGGCTACCAAAACATGGATCATTACAGCTGGTGGAGCTGGAAAAGGTGATAAAAGGAATGGTTATGGAATGTGTGAAGGCAGATTTGGCACTAGGAGTGGAAAAATCCTTGCTTGCTTTCAAAAAACTGCATTCTTTGGAGGGGAACAGAAATAATAACAATCATTGCAAAAACAGCTCTTTACTGAATACTGCACAACTGTAAAATAGGTTCAGTACCCTACACACTTAGCTTAAAGTTCCATGTAAAACCTACAGAGGATTCACTGCCTTTGTGAAAGCTGAGTTGTGGGTGGAAGGAAAGAAAGATGGAAAGTCAGCGTAGGAAGGTAAGATCTCTTCTTGGTAGATTTGATCAACATTTTTGTCATCCTAACCAGAGGGTGGAAAAGTAACCTAAGGCTTACAACTCTGAGGATATCTCCCAATTGCTAGAGCCATAATGGTGAACCTTGGCACTCCAGATGTTCTTGGACTTAAATTCCTAGAAGCCCAAGCCCCCTGTGAATCCACACAAATGGGTTTACTGCGATTCATCTGGCCCATGCTGCCCTCGTCACTCCCAGAAGCAAAATGCACCCGTACGGTTAAGACTCTTCCGGGTTAACCTTTCGTCCATATGGGCACATTTTACTTCTGCTTCTGGAAGCGACGAGGGCGGTGAGTGCCGGATGAATCGCAGTAAACCCATTTGTGTGGATTCACAGGGGGCTTGGGCTTCTGGGAATTGATGTCAAAGAACATCTGGAGTGCTAAGGTTCACCATCACAGTGCAAGAGCCACCCCATACAGAGGGGTTTAACATGGGCGTGGTCCTGAAAGGAATTCTCTCCTGCCGTTTCCTTACATGTGAAGCCATGGGTGTAGTGACTTGAAAGAGCAACTGGGCAAAATTACCCTGGTCACATGAATGGCTTATGAGACAAGAGATGGCTGAATCCATCAATCAACCATACAACCATCTTTCTTTGCCTTTAAAAAGGCATGTTTCCCTCCCTCTACTCTGCCTCCCAAATTGGGGCGTTCTTCTTTCCCTGGCTGAATACAACCATGACATGCTGGGTCCTTTTTTGTTACCTGGGATTGATTCCAGTTTGGCACAATATCCACAGGGAAAGTCTTTCCAGGTAGGAGCCAGCATGCAACACACATGGTCCTGTGTGACAACTGTGTGCCAGGGTAAGAAACACCCAAGACACACATGCATGTGCAAACACATACACTCACATCAGAATGATGAGAAAGTGAAATGCAAGAAACCTTATTAGATGAGGGGCTTTTCCAAGGTTGAAATGCGTTCTAGCCAGAAAAGAAAATCACTTAAATTATATGTACTGTGGATAGAATTATAAGCTGGCTGGTTAGCGCAGTGATTTAGATATCTGGAAAAAGGGAAAGAGGAGGAGAAGACGAAGATGAAGACTAACTGCATAGCACTGGCACTCCCAAGAAAAAGGGAATGGTAAACTCTAAAAGGAGTTACCCTAAGTCAGTATTAGCTTGATGAAGTATAATACATAAGTAGAACATCTGCCTCCTCATATAGTCTAACCAAGACAAGGTTAACGCCTTGTGGATCTGATGAAATGGGCTTTAATATTCCCCCTGTTTGCCTCATAATGAAGCTCTTAAATTTAAGAGACTTGAGATTTTGCAACAAGTCATGGCAAATTATCTGTAAATTCCCCCCTTCTGGCTCTGTAGAATATATGTCATGATTCTTAATGAGATCATAAGCTATACTTTTTTATAAATTATAAATTTTTATGAATTAAGACTTTCCTTACAGGTATTTGTGTCCTATTTTAAGGGTTTCTTCTCTCGCTGTTCATCACAGCCCCCACCAGATGCTTTAGTTACATTTGGAGAGTTTGGGGTCCATGGCGTAAATCCTGGTTTAAGAATGAGGATCACTTGAGAAGTATCACATCTGGCTGGAGTAATGGGAGACTTCATTAGTGGAATAAGAATGATAGGCACACATCTCTTGAGGCCCACCTCCTGCCTTCAAAGCAGGGTGGCAGATGGGAGATGAATGGGCCACTTGGCCGTTGAGCAAATTTGCCAATTAGTTTTGAGGCTGTGAATGTGTGAACTCTCTTTAGGTCAAGGTAAAGGCAGCCTTTGCTCTTGCTCGAAAGCCAGTCATATCCGACTCTAGGGTTCATTGCTCATCTCTGTTTATAGCCAAAGAGCCAGCTCTGTTTGCGCCTGTAGACATTTCCATGGACATATGGCAGCCAGGACTAAACACTGGAGTGCACAGAACACTGTTACTTTTCCCACTGAAAGTGGTCCCTATTTATCTACTTGCAATTTCTTGCTTTCGAGCTGCTAGGTTGGCAGGAGCTGGGACGGAGATGGGCGTTCACTCCATCTTGCAGCACTCAGGTCTTGAACTGCTGACCTGCCAATCTTCATCAAGTTCAGTGTTTTAATACTAAGCCTCCACAGTCTCCTTTACTACAGGCCAAATAGAGTCTTCCTTCCTTTCTTATAGCTCTGTCACTGATTTCTCAGGAAGCCAATTACTACAACTGAGACATTGTTACACTAAGAAGGCTCTGTTCATATTTTTAAAATAATGGATTGTTGGGGATCAATGGTGTGTGGGGAGATCCTAGATATGTCACCTCTGGCTGTTGTTTTATTTTTGAGGGTGTAAACACCTCATGGGTTCATCTTGCTCTGCTTGCCACTAGCAAGGGATTGCCTGGCAAAGCCAGTGAAACTCAATCATAGAAACTCTTCCAAAGAACATTTGGACATTTGGTCAGGGATGCTTTCATTTGATGATACTTACCCCTTCGGTTTGTATGCATTAGCACATTTTAGGTAGGCCAACTTGACCCCCTCCAAGTCTGCTGGACTACAGATCCCATTGTGCCTAGCTCCAGTAAAGCCATGATGATCAAGGAGGATGGGAGTCATAGTCCAGGGCAACTGCAGAATGCTAGGCTTTTTCACGGTCTCATCAACCGTTCTGTTGTTTTGGGTAAAGTGAACAACAGACAGTTCTCAAAAGATGGGGCTTGTTTTCTGGTCCCCCCCCCCCAACTTAGATAATCTGGATCAAAGGAGAATTGGACTGTAAGGTGCAGTCAGCATGTCATTAGATATTTGTTTGTCCTAACATGGTTTCCACAGCCCTTAACTTGCAAAATAACTTATTTTTGGTTTGTGATTGGTATTTAGGTTACAAACACAGGCTTCATTAGCATGCCTGATTGTGCAGGAGCAGCAGCTTTGAAGGGATGAGTTTCTAGAGGGAAAACGCCGAACCCCCTCTTCATGTTGAAGTGGTTGATTTCCACAGTTCTCAGTGTCTTTTTCTTCTTTTCTCCATAGGAATTGGCCAAATATTTCCTGGCAGAACTCCTGTCAGACCCCAACCAGCCTGAGAACGAGGCCCTGGAGTCGGATGATTTGTCCCGTGGGGCTGAGCAAGACGAAGTCCGACTGGAGCTCGAAAGGTCGGCCAACTTGAACCCGGCTCTGGCCCCCAGAGAACGCAAAGCAGGGTGCAAGAATTTCTTCTGGAAAACCTTCACATCCTGTTAGCTTTAGAAATCTCCCTCTCCCTTTCCCCTCACTTCAATTCTCACCCTTCCTTCTCAGTCTCTTCATGCCAGGGGCCGAAGACTGTAAAACATATACTGCACCGGTAAAGTAAAATGATGGTGGTGGTGGGGGAAAGATGGGGGGGGGGGAAATGAAAAATAAAATCAGTTTGATTTTGGAGTCATTTTAATAAAACATTCAGTTCCAATTGTAAAATTTTATTTGAGTCTGTGATCTCTCGACACTTTCCTCGTAATGACACAACAGCTCACCGCTGAACTCACTCCAATGTGCTATTTTTAATTCTTTCTTGCAATAAAGTTTATGCTTCAAAGTGTCCTGGTTCTCTGTTTTCATTGCCGCTTCTTTCTCTCTTTCTGCCCCGTCTCTTCCTAAAGTTAGGGCTTTAAAACAAAGCCATGTCAGAGACTACTAAGGTTTTCCTTCATGTTTGTTCCTTGAGTTCTGCAGAAGTAAACCCAGGGCATGATACCAAACTCCCAATGTATGATTAAACTGGAGATGCCAAAAGATATTTTACAAATCAAGCATGTCCTTAAATCCATAGTATCTAATGTGGTTGGTAGTCTTCTTTAAAATGCACAGGGGCAAAATATGGAAAAGGCTTCTTGGAAGGATTAGGCCAGTAACTCTGAGATTGGGAAGACATCTTTGGGAGTCTTAAACTCAGCAACCCAGTATTTTAAAGTGAGTTTAAGATACAATACCTAATCTGAACATGGCTTAAGAAGGGCATATGTTGATCCAGTGTGGCCCAAGTTGAAAGGGATATGTACTGCTAATGCAACTCGCAGCTTTATTGTGTCTATTTTATAGTTGACCTACATGTGGTTGATACTTTGTGTAATATCCAAACCCTGAATTTGGGTAAAGAAAATAGGCAATGCACCTTAAATCTGGTCATCCCATGGGATGCAGTCATTTAATAAAGACATTTGTTCTTCTTTTCTCTCTTGGTGAGACTTTAAACTTCCAAAATGAAGCCACTTTCTTGGCTTTGTTGTTGGCCAAATGCAAGTCCTCATTAGTGCATGTTTCTGGTAGTAATTGGCAGGCCAGTAAACGAGCCAATGGATTCTGGATCTCTCCACATTCACACAGCTCATTGTCTACCAGCTGCTCCCACTTGAGCATGTGGGTCTTGCATTTAGGGACTCCAACCCTCAGCCTATTCAGGATTTTCCAAGGGATGTAGGGGAGGTGGAGTTCCTCAGCCATATCCTCCTCCTTTAATCTTATTCCTTGTCCAGTGAACTACTTCCTTCATCTTCTAATTTGATTAAAGACATAAGAAGCCCTAAACAGGTTATTCTAGAGCACTGGTTCTCAAACCTCAGGTTCCAGATGTTCTTGGAGTATAAACTCCCCAAATCCTTGACCACTGGTTGTACTACTTTGGACTTCCAGGAGATTTAGACCAAAAACTCCAGGGTCCCCTATTTGAGTTTCTTTGAGGATGGATTTTAGCAGATCCATCTTATTTCCAACTCGGTCCATTAGTTTTGGTCATGCTTCTCATATGCACTATGCAAGCAGCCTGCCCGTGTGGTGGGGCAACTGTGAGGCTCCAAATATTGTTGGTTCACAGCCCAACTATTCCCCAAGTATTGTGGCCAATAGAGATGGTGAGAGGTACATAATAGGATAGTTAGGGAATTCTGACAATTTCTGACAAGCCACTGAAGAGCCAAATCACAGCTCGGTCTTCTGTTATGAATCTGGGACTGCCGTTGTCTTAATTAGACTTGCACAGCAAAGCCATTCTTATGTTCTTAACCAAGAGCCACAGATTCAGTTTTGCTAAATGCCAATTTGTTACGACTTCACTTTTAAATTCTTCTGGACGTGTTCTCTCGCTTTGTAAACCTCAGAGGATAAAGATTCAGTTTAATTCTCCCTTTAAATCCAGTGCAGTTAAGCAGGGATGGAATAACTTTAACTAAACTCAGTGTTCTCATTTTGTCAGGAGAGTTCATCATTTTTCAAATTAAAAAATAAAATCTGCTGTTCCTTGCCTCATCCAGTTTGGAAGCAATGGATGGTGGCAGCTCAGCTGTCTCACAAAATAAATATACCGTATTTTCTAAGCAAGATGCCCAACAAGATGATAATGATGATGATGGTGATGGTGATGGTGATGATGATCTTCCATTTATATCCTGCCCATCTGGGGTTATCCCCACTCTGGGCAGCTAACAACACAATAAAAACACATAATAAAATCATAAAATAAACCACCTAATAAAATACAAATACTGTATCAAATCTAATTAAAACCTGGGGACCGAATAAAAGCCTAACACTAGATCTGGAATAACTAAGATCAAATCCTGATGTAATTATGTCTAACATAAGCTTCTTAATGTCATTAACAACTTCTCAATGAACGAAGGTTACACGCTTCATTGATTGTCGTCCAATATCAAAACTAGAACTCCAGATACGCAAAAAGAATTTTTCAGCCCAATCATCCTAGATGCTTGCAGCACTTACAAATTGGTCCATGTCCAGTGCAATAGTCAGAATATTATTAGCATTGTGAAAAATTCCTTCTAGCCTTATTTTGCACTTTGGACTGCCCCTCTGTATGGCAGGGCATTTATCCTGTAAAAGTCCCAGCTCCAGTGTTCTGAATGCGCACAAGCCTTTTCTCCTTGAAACCCCTGGGAGATCCAGGACCAACCAAAGGATGCAACAGAGGACTGACTTATCCCATTGAATACCCAGTAGGGTATAGTAGATAGAGAAAAGGACCAGGACTTTGAAAGCCTAAATTCAAATCCCTGCTCAGTAACAGAAACTTATTAGAGATGTGCAACTCGTAAAACCCCTAATTAAGTACTACTACTCCTAATAATAATTTCATGTCAGGAATTATTCAGGGTTGAAAGGATTTTTGCTGGAGGAACTCTGCTCGGGGATGCCTGAATGAGGCTTCTTTCATTTATTTATTATTTATTTGGATTTATATCCCGCCCTCTTGCCCTCATGTCCTCAAGATCTTTTCCCCACCAAAGTGGTCCCTATTCATCTACTTGCAATTTCTTGCTTTCGAACTGCTAGGTTGGCAGGAGCTGGGACAGACGGCGGGTGCTCAAACCATCATGCAGTCCCCGGGTCTCGAATTGCTGACTTGCCAGCATTCCAGATAACAAGGTGAGCTTCTTAATGACCCACTGCAGCTCCTATTAAGTACACTTGAAAACCCTATTAGGGTAGCCCTACACTG
The DNA here is from genome assembly GCA_035047305.1 of Bradypodion pumilum. Lineage (NCBI taxonomy): Eukaryota > Metazoa > Chordata > Lepidosauria > Squamata > Chamaeleonidae > Bradypodion > Bradypodion pumilum. The sequence goes on from JAWDJD010000003.1 coordinate 385,302,417, forward strand.
GTTCCAACATGACAGTGCATAACATCTTGTACACAACATAAGAACATAAGAACAGCCTTGCTGGAACAGGCCACAGGAGCCCATCCAGTCCAGCCTTCTGTCTCACACAGTGGCTCACCATTTCCTTCAGGGTATTATTCCCAAGGAGATGCCTTCACCTGCTTAGGATTCCCTGGAAATGGCATTGAGAGATATCCTGCCTATCTCTCCAACCCGGAGGTTGTACTTAGGTATCCATAATTAATAAGAACAGCCTTGCTGGATTACAGGCCACAGGAGCCCATCCAGTCCAGCCTTCTGTCTCACACAGTGGCTCACCCTTTGCTTCAGGGTATTATTCCCAAGTAGATGCCTTTACCTGCTTAGGATTCCCTGGAAATGGTATTGAGAGATATCCTGCCTATCTCTCCAACCCGGAGGTTGTACTTAGGTATCCATATAATTATAGTCATTAATACCCTTGTCCTCCATGAACTTGTCTAATCCTTTCTTGAAGCTGTCAAGATTGACAGCTGTCACCACTTCTTCTGGCAGGGAGTTCCATAGACCAGGGATCCTCTGGGTGAAAAAGTACTTTCTCTTATTTGTTTGAGAACTAGTACCCAAAAGTTTCATCGAGTGTCCCCTAGTTCTAGTGTTGTGCGATAGGGAAAACAGTTTTTCCTTATCTACTTTGTCCGCACCGTGCATTATTTTATAAACTTCAATCAGGTCACCTCTTAGACGCCGTCGTTCAAGAGTGAAAAGGCCCAACCGTTGCAGCCTCAGATGGTAAGGAAGGTGTTCCAGTCCCCTAATCATTCTGGTTGCCCTCCTCTGCACTTTTTCCAGCTCCATAATATCCTTCTGGAGGTATGGCGACCAGAACTGTACACAGTATTCCAGATGGGGCCTCACCATAGATTTATAAAGAGGCAAAATGACACTTGCTGACTTATTTTCTATACCCTTCCTAATGATCCCTAGTATTGAGTTTGCTTTTTTCACTGCTGAGGCACACTGGGTTGACACCTTCATTGAGTTCTCGTCCACCAGGACACCAAGGTCCCTTTCCTGGTTTGTTGCAGAGAGTTCAGACCCCATCAGTTTATAAATGTAATTGGGGTTCTTTGCCCCAACATGCATCACTCTGCACTTACTAATGTTGAAACTCATTTGCCACTGTTTTGCCCACTCCCCCAGTGTCAAGAGATCCCTCTGGAGCTCCTCACAATCTCTCACAGTTTTCACTACCCTGTATAATTTAGTGTCGTCAGCAAATTTGGCTACCTTGCTTTTTACTCCTACCTCTAGATCATTTATGAAGAGGTTGAAAAGCAGGGGTCCCAGTACTGAACCTTGGGGGACCCCACTCTTGACTTCCCTCCACTTGGAGAAGTGTCCATTTAGTGCTACCCTCTGTTTCCTGTCCCTTAGCCAGTTGCTGATCCAGGACAAGACCTGTCCCTTTATTCCATGACTGGTAAGTTTATTCAAGAGCCTTTGGTGTGGGACCTTGTCAAAAGCCTTCTGAAAGTCCAGATAAACAATGTCAACTGGATCCCCCTTATCCACATGTTTGTTGACACTCTTAAAGATATGTCACTGAATGTGCACGTCTGTATAGATGTGTCACACCACCAACTGATATACTTGCCCATACATTAAGGATTTCATCACACTGTGAATATATGGTGTGGTGAGGCATCAAAGAGCCATTGGCTACCTGTAGCTACTTGAAACATCACCAACAGCCAGGGAAGGCTCTATCTTTAGCCAAAACGAGGCAGCTGGCTGAAGCAGGGCCATAGCTATAATACAGCATTGACCACTCACCAGCACAACATCCATGAAGCTCCAGTGACCACTGGCCAGTTTTTCCAGAAAGACCCAGGGTTGTACAGGTGGTTTTCCTTTCAGCTGCCTCTCCTGCTGCCATTGGGCCTTTTGTGAGGACACCTGGAAGCCAGGTATCTTGGTTAACAGGCTGGAGGGGTACAGAACAGGGGAGGAAGGACTTCTTTGGCTGGTGTTACACAGGATGGAAGCAGGCACCCCACAGACGATGGCCTCAGCACAATGTGGCTGAAGTGGTTCACTTCCTACCTCAGGCGAGGGAAGCCATCCTGCTACCCCGTCAGCAATTAAGCTAGTAGGAAGAGAAAAAGCACAAAAGCTAGTGGGTTGACCAGCCATTTCTTCTTCCTGAAGGGTAAAGGTACAAATCGCTCTTGCTCGAAAGCCAGTCATATTCAACTCTAGGGTTCAGTGCTCATCTCTGTTTATAGCCAAGTGGCAGGCATGACTAGACACCGGAGTGCACAGAACGCTGTTTACCTTCCTACCAAAGTGGTCCCTATTTATCTACTTGCAATTTCTTGCTTTCGAACCGGCAGGAGCTGGGACAGGCTCACTCCACCATGCAGCACCCAGATCTCGAACTGTTGACCTGCTGACCTTCCAGGCATCAAGTTCAGCATTTTAGCCACTAAGCCACTGCAGTTCCTCTTCTTCCTGAAAGTGTCCTGTAAATGAGCATTTTATCAGATGATGTAAAAGCTTATATAGCTCCTGTTATGTATGTATGTATGCATGTTCATTATACTGTAAAGGCAAGATTGTAACCACTCCAGATACAAACGATATCAGCTGTAAAGGAACGCGAGCAGACAGCCTATAGAGGGCAGCTGCGAGCGTTCACTCTCACATGGTTCACATTGCGCAATCACGGACAGCCGCGGGAAAACCTTCCCCGCAAACAGCAGCAGGAAAGGAGGCGTGCCTGGGCGAGGCCACGCCGGTAGCAGCCAATGAGCTACCGTGCTACAAGATTCAAATGAAGAGAGCTACTGTATATATTGAGATGTATCACCGCCATTACCTCATGCTTAACTGGAACCTCATGCAATAAACCTGTGTTAAACCAACCCTTCGGTTGTCCGGTCGTCTTTGGTCCCATACACTAAATTGGCGACGAAGGTGGGATATGGCTGCCCACGGGACCAAGACATGCGCCGGCTACGAGATCAGGAAGCCGGGAGACCTGGAGCTGTTTGAGATAGACTTCAACGCAGCGCTGGTGGAGCTCGAGGTCTCAGACGAGGCCAAAAAGAGGGCCATTTTCGTCCGCATGCTCGGACAAGAGACCAAGAGGACCTTGGTGGACCTGATCGCGCCGAGGAAGGTGAGCGACCTCAAGGCCACAGAGCTCCTGGCGGCGCTGCGCGCCCATCTCCGGCCGGCAATAGCGATGTTCCCCGCTCGGAGCGCGTTCTGGAGGCGAGTACAGGCACCCGGAGAATCGGTCGATGAGTTCGCCGCGGCCCTGCGGTTGGCCGCCGGCCCATGCAAGTGGGAACTCCCCGACGTCACCCTCCGGGACTGCCTGCTCTGCGGTCTGAGGGACACAGAGACTCAGCGCGCGCTGATGAAAAGGGAGCCGCCTCCCACGTGGCAACAAGTCCTCGACGCGGCACAGGCCGCAGAGGCCATGACGGCCGGGGTGCACGAGCTCCAGGACTGGCGCCCGAAGACCGCCAAGGCAGAGAGTTCGGTGCGCGCGGCCCGGCGGGTTTCGAACTCGTCTGCAGAGAGCAGCGACGACGAGGACGTCCGGAGAGTCCAGAGAGAGGGCCGGCGCTGCGACGGTTGCGGCGCCGCCCATGCCCGCAACAAATGCCCATTCCGCAAGGCCGAGTGCCACAACTGCGGCCGGCGCGGGCACATCGCCAAGGTCTGCCGGAAACGGCGCGAGGCCACCCGGAGTTCTCCAGACCGCTCGGCGAGGCAGGACCGCACCACGAGGCAGGACCGCACCACGAGGCAGGACCGCACCACGAGGCCGAAGGACGGCACCCGGACCACGAGGACGCGGGACGGAGTAGGGCGCATCTCCGACGACAGCGAGGACGACGCGCCGGTTTGCAGCGTTTCCACGGAGCACCCCCGTTACTTCGTTGAGGTAGTAATACAAGGGGCCCCTGTTAGAATGGAGGTGGACTCGGGTTCTTCATACTCCATTATTTCCCAGGGGGAGTTCATGAAAATCGCCCCCCGCGTGCGGCCCAAGCTCAAAGCGTTGAGGGCCACACTGAAGGACGTGCAAGGGAACCGCATCCCAGTGTTGGGGGTTGGGAAGTTCCAGGTCCAGTTCAAAAAGTACACCGCAACGCTTCCCCTAGTCGTCCTCAAGGGAGGTAAATGCAGCCTCCTCGGGACTCAATGGTTCCAGCCCCTGGGTTTGTTCATTGGGGGGGTGCACGCCGTGGGAGCACACGCCGCCGGGACTGATCCAATACAGAGCGTGTGCGACGCGCACCCCGAGGTTTTTAAAAAGGGGCTCGGAAAATTCAAGGGCCCCCCAGTGACTTTCGACCTGGACCCTGGAGTGCGTCCAATCAGACTTAAACCGCGCAGAGTGCCTTTCGCACTAAAGGACAAAATAGAGGCGGAGTTGGACAAATTGGTGGGCCAGGGGATTCTAGTTCCTGTTGATTCTGCGGAGTGGGAAACTCCAATTGTAACAGCGCTCAAGGCCAACGGGGAAGTCCGCATATGCGCTGATTACAAGTGCACCATCAATAGGGCGATCCGCCCTAATGCGTATCCGGTGCCGGTAGTCAGCCACTTGTTGGCCAGGTTACACGGGGGGAGGTGTTTCGCCAAACTCGACCTGGCCCAAGCCTACCAGCAACTCCCGGTGACCCCCGCCGCAGCTGCTGCGCAGACCATAGTCACCCACAAAGGGGCGTTCCAGGTATCGCGCCTCCAATTCGGCGTGAATTCGGCGCCCGGGATTTTCCAGTCGCTGGTGGAACGCCTCCTGAAGGGGTTAGAGGGGGTGTTACCCTATTTTGATGACGTATTAATTACAGGGGGGAGCCGGGCCGAATTAGCAACAAGGTTGGGAAAGGTCCTGACAATATTCGAAAAGGCGGGGTTGCGGTTGCGGAAAGACAAATGCGTCTTCTTCGCTACAGAGGTTGAGTTCCTAGGGTTCCGTGTCACTCCCGAGGGAATTAGGCCAGCCCAATCCAAGGTAGCCGCCATCAAGAAGGCCCCTCGCCCCACCTCCAAGCCCGAGTTGCAGTCGTTCCTCGGACTGCTCAATTTCTACCACTCCTTCCTCCCGCGGAAGGCAGCAGTGGCAGAACCGCTTCACAAATTGTTAAAAAAGGACGAGGCATGGAAGTGGGGCGACGACCAGGAGAAGGCTTTCAATGACCTGAAGCGACTCCTGGCATCAGATGCTGTACTGACCCACTTCAATCCCAAACGCCCGGTGGTCCTGATATGCGATGCATCCCCGGTGGGGGTGGGGGCGGTGCTATGCCACGTGCTGGAGAACGGTAGGGAGGCCCCGATAGCTTTCTACTCTAGATCCCTGTCCCAAGCGGAGAGGAACTATGCTCAGACAGACAGGGAAGCGCTAGCAATAATTGCGGGGACCAAGAAATTTCATGATTTTGTGTACGGCCGCCCCTTCACCATAGTGACTGACCATAAGCCCTTGCTGGGCATTTTCACCGCAGATAAGCCCACACCCCAGATCCTGTCCCCGAGAATGCTCAGGTGGGCCATTTTTCTCAACGCGTATCAGCACGCGTTGGTATACCGGCCCGGGAAGGAGATCAGCCATGCCGACGCTCTGTCGAGGTCCCCCATTCCCCGGGATTGCTGCCACGTGGGCGGAGTAGAGAGGGACCACCAGGTCTTAATGATAGAGGTCCTAGACTCCCCTCCAGTAGTACCGGCCGACATCGCCAAAGCGACAGGCAAGGACAAAACCCTGGCCACAGTTTGCTCCTGGGTGCAGAAAGGGTGGCCCGTGTCTTCCCCAGCAGCGGAATTCGACACATTTTTTAAAAAGAGACTAGAGCTGTCCCTAGAGAGGGGTTGCCTTTTGTGGGGACAGCGGGTAGTGATCCCCACGTCTCTCCGGCCGAGGGTGCTTAAACTGCTGCACGTCAGCCACCCGGGGATCGTACGCTCTAAGGCACTAGCCCGCAGTTACTTTTGGTGGCCCCAGTTAGACGCCGACATCGAACACATGGTCGGCACTTGCGAGGCGTGCCAAAGCTCAAGGCCAGAAGAGGCTCGCTCGCCACCTAGGGAGTGGGACGCTGCAAGGGGGCCCTGGTCCCGAATACACGTAGACTTTGCTGGCCCGTTCAGGGGAACGCTTTTCCTCCTCGTGGTGGACGCGTTCTCTAAGTGGTTGGAGGTCATTCCAGTCTCGAGCACCTCCTCGGCCGCAACAATTAAACAGTTAAGGAGGGTCTTTTCCACGTTCGGTTTACCCGACACCCTCGTCAGCGATAACGCTAGCTGTTTCACGTCTGCCGAGTTCAGGGCATTCATGGAGCGCAACGCCATTCGGCACGTCACCTCCGCCCCCTTTCACCCGGCCACCAATGGCCAAGTAGAGCGCCTCGTGCGCACCACGAAAGACGCGCTACTGCGCATGGGTCCCGGAGACCTCGAACTGAAATTGTGCCAATTCCTGCTGAGATACAGGGTCACCCCATTAGCGTCAGGGTACTCCCCCGCGGAGCTGTTGATGCGCAGGAAGCTGGCCACGGGGATATCCAAGCTAGACCCCACGAGAGTAGAGGACAAAGGGCGGAACATAGGGGTGGAACCCACAAAGAGTTTCAGCATAGGCGCCCCGGTGCACTGCAGGAACTACGCCAGCGCGGGGCCAGCCTGGGTGCCGGGCACCGTAGTAGATCAAACCGGCCCCGTCTCATACCGCGTAGAGACCAGTACAGGTTTCCTGTGGAGGCGACACGTAGACCAACTCAGGCGTAGGGTCCCCGGAGAGCAGGACGCGGACGAGAATAGCATCGATTCAGCGTTAGGGTACTCCCCCACCCGTTTAGCCCAAGGGGGAGGAAAAGGGGAGCATGGGTCCCCACCAAGGGGGGAGGAAAGGCAATCGATCCACAGAAATCTTTTGCGGGAGTCCCCGTCAGAGAGGAGGAGCCCCGACCACACTCATACCCCGCGGAAGCCGCGGAAGTCTCCCCGAAATTCAGATGCCCATAGAAGTTTAGACGTTGATTTACAGTACCAGGGGGAGTTAGCGGAGTGGTCCCCCACCCGTCCTAGCGAAAAGAGGGGTTTCAGTTCAGCCCCTGGTACTTCCAGTCCCAGTAGCCCCTGTGAGTTAGAATGCAATATAGCGCCAATGTCCCGGAGACCGACACCTCCAAGACCGGAGGCATCAGCGAGTCCGCCCACCACAGTCTTAAGGTCCCCCGAGCAGGGATCAGAAGGTAGCCGTTCCACAAGGGCGACCTCATCGGTTCCGCGGTTCACATTAGGTGGGTCCCCGGGGTCCGAGGGCAATAGGCAGGGATTTACCTCCCAACTGTTCATTCCATTCCCTTCCCCGAGCGCAAGGCAGGCACAGACGCCCCACAGAGCCACTAACGAATCCCCGTTTCCCGTTGCAGGACAAGCACCCGCGGAGTCAGGGATCACGGGCTCTCCAGAATTAGGGCAGGCGCAAGCACGCCCCAAGCGAACGTGCGGCAAGCCACAATGGTTGCGGGACTTCGTCCCATCCTAGGGGGGAGGGATGTTATGTATGTATGTATGCATGTTCATTATACTGTAAAGGCAAGATTGTAACCACTCCAGATACAAACGATATCAGCTGTAAAGGAACGCGAGCAGACAGCCTATAGAGGGCAGCTGCGAGCGTTCTCACATGGTTCACATTGCGCAATCACGGACAGCCGCGGGAAAACCTTCCCCGCAAACAGCAGCAGGAAAGGAGGCGTGCCTGGGCGAGGCCACGCCGGTAGCAGCCAATGAGCTACCGTGCTACAAGATTCAAATGAAGAGAGCTACTGTATATATTGAGATGTATCACCGCCATTACCTCATGCTTAACTGGAACCTCATGCAATAAACCTGTGTTAAACCAACCCTTCGGTTGTCCGGTCGTCTTTGGTCCCATACACTAAAGCTCCTGAAGAATTGTAGTTAGAACAAGCCAGAGAATATCAGCACCCTTGGCAGTAACATCTGGAGTGAGATTTTCTGACTTCCCTGAACTTCCAAATCTGGTTCCATAGTTTCATGATTGGTCTACAACAGGGGTGCCCAAACCTTTTGGGCCATGGGCTGGTCACGTGGTTCAGTGGGCAGTCATGAGGTTCCTCCCACTGGAAGCAGAAGTAAAACCCACCTTGCAATCTGTTTTTCAACATACATGTTTTGCAACAGGATGAGATAGATTTTAGGCTGCCATTTTCTCTGCTTAAACCAGGGGTGCCCAAACTACAGCCCATGGGTTGTAGTTTGGGCGCTCCTGGTCAACAGGCCAGGGGTGTTGCCAAACATGGCCTTAGTGTCATTTCATCTAGAATGTTAATACAGAATCAGCCCTAGATTAGGTCTATCATAATAGTTTAGTCCTAACAAACCTTCTTGATTTTAGATGTTTGCATGTTTTGTAACCTGCCATGGGTCCTGGTCCTACAAACCGACCAATCAATCTCATCGTCATCATCATTGTCATTGGCTGCTACTCATATCCAAGGATACACTTTCCCCTGGAAATCATTTTCACAATAACAAACAGGAAAAATGCCATTGGTGTGAATTTGTTTAAGGTGGATCCCAGCTTGCAATGAAGTGACCCACACACTATGATTACGGAGCCATCTCCTGTGGCACATATGAAATGAGATGTGCAGGATTTGACACCGGGTCTGCATTGGACTGCCTCAGCCTTGAGGATACTGACAAGGTGCGCCTTCACAGCCAGCCCATCTGGCATGGTCTCTTCTGACTCCATGACCTTTGGGAATCAGAACAGCGAAGTGGTTCCTCCTCTGCTCATTTTTCCATTGGGCCAAAAAGGATGGAAACCAAACCAACTGATCTAAGCAGCCTGATTTAGTTTACCTGTCACAGAAAAGGCAACCCTATCATTACGCCCATACCTTAGGAAACAAATTGAAGAGCAAAAGCATTCAGTTGGAAAAATTTAGACAACTTCTTCCACTTGATTAGCTTATTTACACGGCTCAGAAACTCGATTGATTTCAAAATAATTTCCAGCAAGCAACAAAATTATATTTTGTCTGCATCTGTCTTTTTCAAATTTAAAGGTGATTGCTTTTTAATTCCTTCTCCCTTGAAATGAAAATATTTCTAGCACAATCTGTTGATTGGATTTATAGACATACTTTATCACTCAGTTGTAATTGCTGAATTCAATTTTTTTAAATAAAAAGGATATTGTGCCACCCATCCTCAGTTCAGCAATAACAAATACCTCCTGTCCATTTCTTTTTACTGCTGTCAACTTTTCTAAAATGAAATTTGAAATTATGTTGTGCTTCAAAAACAACTTCAGAGTAACTAGTTATTATAGGCAGTTACTTGCAATTATTAGTAGTTACTTGTAGGTATTAATATACTGTAATCGTTCATACAGTTGCACCTTAACCAGTAATACTTTCATTTTAACTTGTAGTATCTTTTTTAGTTGTTCACAAGTAGGCTCATGAAACAGTGGCAGAGGACTTTCTCATGCTTCAAGCATTGACTAATTATGTGCCTCATTCCAGGGGTGTGTGTGTGTTAATTTAGGCAACAATTTGCTGGATTTTCTAATACAGGTCAGGGTTTGTAGCATTTAGTTTCTTCATAAGTAACCAAAAGTAACTATTGAATTACTCTTTAAAATGAAGATTTGTTTTTAATTTGAAATTACATCTGTGATTATCTCTTGGGGGGCTGGAAGTGGGGTACACAGAAAGTGCTTCCTCGAAGATTGTGGTATTTTTTGGACCACAATCAGGCATATCTTGGTAATCTTTCTCACACTAGATCAGGCTAAAGAAACTGCAGAATGGACTCACCAGAGGTGGTTTCACATCTGGCCTAGACATGTAGTAGTAGTAGTAGTAGTAGTAGTAGTAGTAGTAGTAGTAGTAGTAGTAGTAGTAGTAGTAGTAGTAGTAGTAGTAGTAGTTCTCATAGACGCAGCTCAGATCTGTTTCTCCAATTTCCTCTCCTTACCAGCCTCATTCCAATAAAACCCCCAGTCTTCCCCCAACTCTTCCATTTTAACCCACCTCTCCAGGGTCTAACCCTGCTCTAGAATGGGTTGAGCAATTTGAACTGGTTCTTATGTTGCTTGAGGTCAACAAGCAATCAAGATCACCAAAGTGGTGAGTTGTGTTTTCTAGCTAGTTGAAATCCTTTTGCTGATGCTGGGACCTGGGACCTTTTGTTTGTTAAGCACGTATTCAACCAATTCTTATTTTTCTTTTCCTTTTGTGACCCAATCAAACCCTGGACTGCCAAAATGAAGCCACTTTCTTGCCTTTGATGTTGGCCAAACCCAAGTCCTCATTGGAGCACATTTCTGGCAGCAGTTGGCAGACCAGTAAATGAGCTGGATTTTGTATCTCTCCATGTTCACAACGTGTGTTGTTGTCCACCAGCAGCCCCCACTTGAGCATGTTGGTCTTACTTTTAAAGACTCCAACCCTCAACCTATTCAGGGTCCTCCAAATGATGTAGAGGAGATTGAGTTCTTCAGCCATATCCTCCCTTAATGTTATTCTTTGTTCAGTGAGCTCCTTCCTCCTTCTAATTTGATTTTGCTCTTGCAAACCCAAGAATGTTTGAGTTCAACCACTGAATAGTGCCAAACAATTTTTTTTTAAAAAAGAACCAATATGTTATTACCCATGTACCATTCAAAGTTATAGGTTCTTTGCTGCTTTGCTCTTTGTTATGCATTCTTGCTGAAGCACCGGCGACATCACAATCGCCCATGCTGGTCTTCAGCCAGGGGTCACAGCCTCATCAGCTAGAGCAACAGCTTCTTGGGAAGGGCCCCTACCCCAACGGCTGGAGACCACCATCTCCTTTCCGGGGGCCCGGGTGGAGGGTGGGGGTGGCCAGGATCATTCCCAAGGCTTCCTCCGAGCCCTCTGGCCTTTAACGGAATGTGATTTGCTCTCTGTCAACTGAGAGCTGCCAGCCGTGCGAGGGCCAAGCCACCATGATCCCCAAGGGCAGCCCACGTTCCAGAACGCAAGGTCAGCCAAGATGCTAGAGCCACAGAATGTGTCAGAAAAGGAACTTTCAGAAGAGTCATGTGAACTGTCAGCTGCAGCGGTCCTCCCAGCTTCCTGTCTCAAACATCTGGGCAGCAGCAACTGGAAGGAGAGGATTGCTTGCCTGGAGATCTTTGAGAAGGCCGTGGAGAAGATGGAGGGGGATTTGATGCCTTGCCAGGCTTTAGTGCGGTTGCTGGACAAGGCGCCTGGATGGCATGACACCAAACTCCAAGCCATGCAGAAAAAGCTGCGTATTGTCACCCTCATTGCCCAGAGAGGGAACTTCTCCAGAACCTCTGCGCTGTTTGTCTTGGGAAACCTAGTGGACAAGATTGGAGATGTTATCTGTGGCAGAGACACTAAAGAAGCTCTTACTGCAGTGGCCGAAGCTTGTGGGTTACCATGGACAGCAGCGAAGGTGACCGAAGAGGCCTTCATGCAAGACAGCCCCAGGACCCATTCGGAAACCCTCAACTGGCTCTCTGGGGCAATCAAAGACTTTGGCTTTGATGGCATGGAAGCCAAAAACTATGTTGCTTACCTCAAATTTGCTTTGGCCGCAGCCCACCCAGATGTGCGGGCCTCTGCCTTCAACCTCCTGGGAGTAATGTACTTGTACGTAGGAACCCCGCTGAGGGCCTTCTTTGAGGACGAGAAGCGACCTCTTCTTTCCCAGATAGATATAGAGTTTGCAAAAATGCATGGCCAGAATCCTCCTCTTCCTGTCCGGGGTCTCTGCAGGTTCTCTAGGGAAGGTGGAAATGAGCAGAGAGGAGGGGATGCCCAGCCCTACAGGAAGAATGATGCTGAGGACATCAGCAAGAGGATCTCAGCAGACACCATAGCAAAGATGCAGGATGCAAACTCGAAGGTCCGGAGGGAAGGCTTGGAGGAGGTGTCACGGATTCTCAGGGATGCTCCTTCCATCCAGCCCAGCATTGGAGATCTGGAAGTTGCTTTGAACTCCTGTCTGCATGACTCTAATAGAACTCTTGTGAAGCAGACCCTGGCTATCCTGCAGCAACTTGCCAGGGCCATGGGTCCTGGCATCAAGCAGCATGTCAAGACTCTGGGATTGTCCATCATTGCCATCCTAAGGGACAGCACAGGGGGCTTGAGGGCAGCAGCCCTCATGACTGCGGAAGCCTGGGCTGAACAGACTGGCATGAAGGAATGGTTGGATGAGGAAGACCTTCTAACAGACCTGAAGAAGGAAAACATTAGCCACAGGCCAGGGCTTCTGCGATGGCTGGCTGAAAAAATGCCGTCCTCCAGTTCTGTCTCCACCGACCTTCTACGTTGTGTGCCTCACCTCTTTTCAGCCTTGGAAGACAGAGATGAAGAAAAACATATGGCAGCCTGTGAGGCCCTGCCCTTCTTCCTTGTCCACCTTGGCTTTGAGAAGATGTCTGAATATGCTAGTAAACTGAAGCCAGCCTCCAGAGAACAGGCACTAGCTCTGCTGGAGAAAGCAAAAGCTTCCCAGACAACCAAGGGCAACCTTGATCTCTCCAGAGGCACATATTGGCCCAACACAATCCTGGTTCCTGCCCAGGAGTATAATATGCCTTCTGTTGCTCCTGAGAATATTGAGTCTGGTGATCAGAGCTTGGATATAAAAAAAGCTAATTTGGAAGGAACCATACCTAAACCAAAGAGGCCTCCAAATATGAAGATGCAGGTGAAATTTGGCATAAAAGAAGACACTAGCAAAGTGGGTCCCATTTTCATTGTGGTTCCGAAGGCGAAAGAGCAGAGGGCAAAGGACGAGAAGGCACTGAAGGTACTGAGATGGAATTTCACCACACCAAGTAGCAAGTATATTGAGCAACTCAAGGCTCAGATGTCCGGCTGCCTCTCCAACTGGCTGCAGGAGGAACTGTTCCACTCCAATTTCCAGCACCATATTAAAGCATTGACTGTGATGACCAAGCACTTGGAGACGGAAAAGGAAGGAGTCATCAGCTGCCTGGACCTCGTCCTGAAATGGCTCAGCTTGCGTTTGTTTGACACCAACACTTGGGTGCTGATGAAAACCTTGGAGTATCTTAAAAAGCTCTTTGTTATGCTGATTGAGGAGAGGTACCAGCTGATGGAGAATGAAGCCTCCGCCTTCCTTCCCTACCTTCTTCTGAAGATGGGAGTGACGAAGGAATCCATCCTCAAAGAGGTACGGGCAATAGTGAAGCAGGTCACCGTGGTCTACCCAGCCTCTAGGACCTTCTGTTTCCTTCTGGAAGGAGCCCAGGCCAAGAATGCCAACCAACGGGTGGGGTGCTTGAAAGAGCTGGGATGGTTGCTCAAGGCTTATGGCCCAGAGGTGTGCCAGCCAAACCCGAGCAAAGTCCTGAAGGCAATCATCACCTTGACAGGAGATTCAAACAATGCTGTGCATATTGCTGCCTTGAGGGTCATTGCAACGGCCCGGAATGTGTACGGAGTTGAGGCGTTCAAAACCATTGGGAATATATCTGACAAGCACATGAGCTTGTTAGAGGAAGGTATCAAAGAGGTCGAAGCCAAGCAGGGCAGGGAAGGAAAAGCGGGCGGTCAGTTTGCCAGTCTAGGAGGTGCTAGGATGGGTTTAGGAGAGGGCTGCAAACAGAGCCATGGAACTGAGAGCGACTCAGAGGAAGAAGATGCTGTCTTCCACCCAGATGAACCTGGGGCAGAGAATGCAGGCAGCACGGTCGTTGCCAATGATCCTAACCTTGATGACATCTTCCTCCAACCACCGCACCGGCAGTCTCCAACCAAGAACAGCAGCCCTCTCAACATCAATATGGTTATTTGCCAGGTGGCCAGTGGCAACATCAACACCAGCATTGAGGCTCTGTTTCAGATCCAAGAGGTTCTAAGCCAACAGGACAAAGTGGAGACCATGTCTGGACACATCAACCAGTTCCTGATAGCAGCTATCCAGCAGCTGAAGTTCATTCATCGGCTCTACGTAACTGCAGAGGAGGAGATGAGACGGGAACGGGTAATTCAGCTCTACAGATGTGTCGTTGGCGACATGATCTCTCTCTTCCTGGTGGATATGCTCGCCCAGGAAGCTTCTGCTGGGCTACTGAAGGACCTCTTGAATAGTCTCATCACCCTGTTGCTGGATTCACCAGTAGAAGAGCTTCAAGAAGCACAGAAAATCTCCCAGTTTGTCAGTTTCTTGATAACCAAAGTGCTGGAAAAGTCAGAACCCAACCGAATTCTTAACACGTTGCTTCTCATGCTCCGTGAAGGAATGACAGCCGGTAGCAATCCCGTGGCCTTTTCGGAAATGGTGGCCAAGTGCTTGTGGAAAACAGCCAGGCAACTTCCAGAAACCATTGAGGGTGTCGATTTGGACCAGGTCCTGCTGGATATCCACATCTTCATGAAGGCTTTGCCCAAGGAAAAACTGGAGAGATACCAGAGCAGGTACCCTTTCCGGGCACTGAAGACTCTCCTGAATGTTCTTTGCAAGCTGAAGGGAAATGAGATTTTGGAACATCTCACACTGATAAAGGACAGAAGTGAGTCTGAACTGGAGGCCTGCGTATGGAAAATTCTTGGGTACTCAGAAGATCAGGTTGAATTGGATACAGAAGAAGCCTCCCATTTTCCAGCTGAAGACAAAGTCAACGACATGCTGGCTGAGATTTTTAACAAGATCAGATCCAAAGATGCTGCCAGGGCAGGCCTTGAGGAGCTCTATGAGTACAAGAAGAAATGTCCGGAGGCTGACTTGGAACCATTAATGAAGAACAGCTCCCTCCTTTTCAGGAGTTATGTCAAGCATGGCTTGGCCGTTATAGCATCAGAGAGAGAAAACAAACAAAAGAGCGGGACGTATGTTGAGAAACCAGATTAAACTCCAGCTGTAATTTTGCTCTTCACTCTCAAGCCACCCAAAGGAAAGAGTCCCAGGGGCAGAGAGTCCACAGTGTGACCCTAGATAAGCTTATTCACATGAACCTTCTTCTCAGGCCAGCAAATCATTCATGAGGTTAAAAACTTAAAAATAAAACCAACCACTTATGTAAAACAGCCCCAAAATTGCCACGACCACCATGACTTGTGGAGGGGAATGATGCTCCAGCTGTTCTGGAAACATTGTCTTGTATATTATGGTGCTTTAGTACTTTAGCAACCACAGCTCAAGGGTAGCGCTTGTGTGCTTTCCATTTTGTCCAGGTTCAACAGCCGCTCCATAAAACAAGAGGATTTGAGTTGGCCTCAGCAAAAGGGAAACATCTTTGATGCCAGAATAGAGGCTGTAGGGCAGTGATGGTGGTGAACCTTGGCACTCCAGATGTTCTTGGACTTCAATTCCCAGAATCCCAGGTCTCTGTGAATCCAAATTTATTTATTTGTTGCATTTATATTGCCTCTCCTCTTGCCAAAGCGACCCTGGGCGGCTCACAACATTAAAACTTCAAAATATAAAGCATCCCCAATACAAAAGGTTAAAACTGTAAAAACTATTTAAAACCATTTTAAAATATCCTCCCTATAACATAAAAACCCAGAAGACCTTAAATAAGCCAGTGGGGGGCAGGGGGGCTGCCACGCTGGCAGCACTTCACACCTGCTGCGCTAGCCCAGTTTTTAGGCCCTTCTTGAAGGGTAGCAGCTCGGCCTGGAGGCGCAACTCGGTCGGCAGGAGGTTCCACAGGGCCGGAGCAGATACCAAGAAGGCCCTCCTCATAGTGCCAGAGAGACGAGCCTCTCTGGCTGATGGAACCACTAGGGAGCCCCTCCAATCTGCTCTGGTGGGGCAGGCCAATGACCTTGGGTTTACTGGCACTCCAGGTGTTCTTAACTTAATTCCCAGAAGCCCATATCTCTGTGAATCCACACAAATGGGTTGCACAGTAAACCTATTTGTGTGGATTCACAGAGATTTTGGCTTCTGGGGATTGAAGTCCAAGAACAGCTGGAGTGCCAAGGTTCACCATCACAGCTGTAGGGAATTGGGCCTAGTGTAAGGACAAAAAACAACAACCAACAACCAAAACCAAGCCCTAGCCATCATTCCTCAGTGCTTTCCATGGGTGAGAAGGTTGTGGTATTGCTTGCATGAATCATGCAAAGCTTTTTTCTTTTTTTTTGCATACTTTATTCTGCTGCTGTTGATGGGAAGAATTCTTCTTTGTCTTCTTAAGTGCCATATCCAATTCCAAATTTTGGCTATCCTCATGGTGCTCAACCATGAAGATTGTCCTGTGAACCATATAATTCCGTGGTCTTCCATTTGCCTTCCACATTGCAGCGTGACACCCGTACCACTGATCCCGTTCCACAAGTCTCTTTCTGGTCCTGATCTCTTTGAGCACACAGAGTCCTCCTCAGCCCCAGGCTGAGCATTGATGAAGCCAAAGAGTTAGAAACCAGAAGAACGGCAGGCTGCCATTTCTCAGTGAAGAACAGCTGATTTGGAATACCTAAACAACATGGTGGGACATTGCGTGCTTACAGACAGGGCCTTCGGATCTGGCTTACTGAACCCATTGCTGGTATGGATACTGTCAAGATGATTAGGCCACAATAACCCAAGGGATGTGATGACTCTGGGCTACACACACATATCACTGGAAAGGCATTCATTAGGCAACAGTGCGTGGAAATTAGTTTTCCAAATACAGTACGGGATTCTGAAAGCAACCGGGGGCTTCAGGTTTGCTAATTGGCAATCTTGACAATACCTTGGGATGGGCTCAACAGAAAAAACATTTAAGAAAGCTTGTATTAACAAACCAGTGTTAAAATGCCTAATGAGATGATTAATTCTGTCATGTCTGGCAACCTTAGGACAGGACTATGCAGTCTGACTGGGATGGCTTAGTGGCTAAGATGCTAACCTTGATGACTGGAAGGTCGGCAGGTCAGCAGTTCAAGACACGAGTGGTGCACGATGGAGTGTGCTCCCGTCTATCCTGGCCCTGCCAAACGAGCAGTTCGAAAGCAAGACATTGCAAATACATAAATAGGGACCACTTCGTTGGGAAAGTAAACAGCATTCCGTGCACTCCAGTTTCCAGTCATGCCTGCCACATATCTGCGGAAACGTCTTTGGCTATAAACAGAGATGAGGACCGAACCCTAGAGTTGGATACAACTGGCTTTGTATTACCTTTACCTATGCAGCCATTCCAAACTGGCCTTGGGCTGTCAATGTGAATAGCCAACTGTCTCTTGAGTTACCTTGGAAGGGAAACTTGGCTTGTGCAGATTTCTTTACTTCCCTTGTAGCTTGTTATTTTCCTTGCATATCTCTCTCTCTCTCTCTCTCTCTCTCACACACACACACACACACACACACACACACACACACACACACACACACACACACACACACACACACACACACACACACACACACAGAATTATGAGGCACTTCCCAGTATTTTTTTTTAAAAAAAACATACCTGAAACTGAGAAGATACATGGGGGGCAAACACCATTGAGCAAGCTTAGAGAAGGAGGCAGTTTGCTGCTTGTCGGGGTGGAAAAATCTTCTACATGCAGAGGAATTTCACATCTCTCCTGAACTTGTCAAAGATAAAATGCTTTGAGCACTAAGGTTGCCATGGACACCCAAAGAACAATGACAAATTACTGGGAATGAAGCTTCCCCAGTGGCATCACCACAGGGAGTTCTTAAAAAGCCCCACGAAAGAGATCCTCTTTCTTATAATTGCAGAACCTGTCTTTCAAAGTGTGCGCATCCTCTATAGTTCTCGAGACAATGGAAACGGAGACCCAAGTCACAATCTTGGTGCGGAGAAATTAGGAAAAAAAATCTTCTCTCTTAACAGTAGAACTTGGGGCCATCCACCAAAACAGATTGACTACAGCATGGGTGCCCAAACTTTTTGGGCCACAGGCTGGTCATGTGGTTCAGTGGGCCACTCACATGGTTCCTCCCACCTGAAGCAGAAGTTAAACAATGCAAGTTAAACATGCCTTGCATTTAAACATGCCTTGCAGTTAAACATGGCAAGTTAAACATGCCTTGCAATCTGTTTTGCAACAGGATGAGATAGATTACAGGCTGCCATTTTCTCTGTTTAAAGCAGGCGTTCCCAAACTATGGCCTGTGGGCCAGATCTGGCCCCAACACCAATTCATCTGGCCCATGCCACCCTCATCGCTCCTGGAAGTGGAAGTAAACTGAATTGGTGTCAGGGGCCAAATCTGGCCCATGAGCCATAGTTTGGACACCCCTGGACTACAGGCTCAGGATGAATAAAAAAAATGCTGTGGAACTCACTGCTACAAGATGTAGTGAATTCTAATTCCTTCCCAGGGAGGCTCAGTTTGGAGTGATGATGCTATCCTTTCTGCTCGAATCAAAGGTAACATTATTCTCTTTTAAATATACTTTGATGCATTTTCCCCACTCTAAACTTCTTCCTCTTTTTAAATATATATAAATTTCATTTGCAAACCATTCTGGAACCATGCTTAATAGTGGCCTAGGCATCTTTTAAATAAACAAAGTCATTAAAATGCAGACAACTGCTCCACTTCATTGCAGACATCACAGACTGGGGACTCTGCACCTAAATCATTTTATGCTGCTTTGTACTTCAACCTGTAATACAGGGTGGGATATATAAGTTTAAATCAACAAAATAAATAACCCTGAAATCAGATGAGCAATAATCACTCTTACTAGAAGGCTATAGCCTGGCTGGGTTGAGCTTACTATCCTGCCCAGTGAGAACTAAAACCTTTAGTCCAAGATTATTTCCAGACTTTTGAGCCCTCTGGTGTCCCACATCTCAGTCAAGGTTAGACTCTTTGATTGTGACATTGGTCCTTCTGTCACCAAGAGATGCCCTCTCATTTTCATATCTTTTTCTTTTTTGTGTAAGCAAAACTGACCTCAAGGCTCAGCCTTCCCCTTCAGAAGTTAAAATGATTGTGCACATCCCATAACGTCACCAACATCCTTAGGTGGTGTGAGCAGAGGTGCCACAGCCAGTCTCAAAACCGGCTATATCTGTATGTAGATTATGAAATGCATGGTCTTCATGCACACCAGGGAAGCAGCGTGTTGCTTTGAGACATGGAAACTATTTCCCACCTGCCTGGAGAAGAGATACAACAGGTCCATGTCCTTTTGGATTAGCAATTCAGCAAACATGTTGTGTTTTCCTTCGGTCAATTAGGTTTGTTTTCATTTGCTTGGATAATGAGCGATGCCATCTTTCCAGAAGCCACAGCTGAAGAACAAAGAGCAAGCAATGTAAAACAAACACAGGATGGTTAACTAAATCTGTTGAAGTAATAAAAAAAAGCCTGCCTTCAAATAGAGACCTGGTAATTAAAAATATAATAAACCTGATAGCCACATAGGAGGCATCTTTAAATTTGTGCAAGGCCAGGCTTGAACATTCCCTGTTCATCTTTGCAGCAAATAAAGCTCCGCTGTGCAAAGTCATGAGTTCTGGCTAAAGGGCTAGTTGGGAATTAGGGGTGGAGAGGTCAAAAGTGCGCTCAGAATAGCACCCCCACCCCACCCCGGTGAGTTGAGGAGCAGGAGACAGCGGAGAGTATAATTAATCCAGAGCATTTAGGTAGGGTAGGAGGAAGAGAGAAAACAGGCTGAGGTTGGGCTTGTCTGCTTGAAGCTGACAATTTGTTTGAGCTGTTTGGAAGTCAGTTTATGTGTTTTAGGGACTACGGTGGCTTAGTGGTTAAGATGCTGAACTTGATGACCGGAGGTTGGCAGGTGAAAATCAGGATTGAGATTATAAGGGAAAGAATTGGAATAGGACCAATCTTACACTACACAGAGAGACAACTAATACATTGGTTTGCCCATTTGGAGACAATGTTTTGGAATTCCATACCTTACAAGACATCATGCTTGAAAAGAGGAGAAGGACAAAGACCACGAGGCAGACCCAGAGGAAGGTGGAGAGATAGCATCAGAGAAACATTACAAGAAGACCAAATAATGCCGGTGTGTGCCAGAACAAGAACCTTGCATCTCCCTTGAAACAAGAAGAAGGAGAAGAAGAAGACAACTTGAGACAATATTAGCAGATTAAAGAACTGGGCACCCACCCACACCCAAGCTCAAATTCTACTGTGAAGTTTCAGCTTCAAGCTGCTAACAAATAGTTTGGAATGGTGTTTTGTGGTCTAGTCACCTGATGGTGAACCTTGGCACTCCAGATATTCTTGGACTTCAATTCCCAGAAGCCCCTGTGAATCCACACAAATGGGTTTACTGCGATTCATCCGGCCCATGCCGCCCTCGTCGCTGCCGGAAGCAGAAGTAAAATGCTCCCATACGGAGGAAGGGTTAATCCGGAAGAGCCTTAACCATATGGGCGAGTTTTACTTCCGTTTCCAGGAGCAACGAGGGCAACATGGGCCAGATGAATCGCAGTAAACCCATTTGTGTGGATTCCCGGGGGCTTCTTGGAATTGAAGTCCATGAACATCTGGAGTGCCAAGGTTCACCATCACTGGTCTAGTCTGTAACCTGTGCCAAAGGGTTCTATGGATCAGATTGCCAGACAAAGAAGTGAGAGTTGTGGCAATGGCAGGGGGAAGAGACAGGAAGAAGGGAGATTTACAAGACCTTAATCATGGACATCGAGTCATAGTCTTCTAGTTGCCTAACCATAGGCCAAGAGAGGTTTCTTGAAATTGCGTTTGCCTTTTTCTGAAGGGAGAAGAAACTATCTTGTTTGCTATGGGGATGTTTCTGTGCACACAGTTTTGACTGATGGCTCTCTGTGTACCCCTGCTCTATATACATCTTCTAGAACTAAGCGTTTCCCACATGTCTGATCTCTGATTTTGCCCCATGAGATCCATGATAGGGGAGCAGCTTCTTTGACTTCATCTACATAGAGTTTGCAACAAGTGATTAATTCCTGATTCCCATTAGGTTTGGAACAACATCGTCTTAATTAGCAGCAAACTGAGCTGCTCTCCTTCCTGTTTACCCAGAAGATGGGCAAAACCCTCATGAGGAGCATCATCTGCTGTACATCCCTACTGAATCCTGTATCATTCCCAGGCCTTGTGCATTAAGATTAATAAATATTAACTTTGTGGGAGTTTTTCTTTCCCCCTCTGCCTGCTTAAAATGGAAACAATGAGCTCCTTTAATTAACCAGATTAGACCTTGGGAAGCAATTTCCCTTTTTGGAGCTCCATTTCTGTTTTGCCAGCAATTAGCGTTGATGACTTGAGTGAGTGCCCCTCCTCGGAAAAATGTTAAGAGAGAGGGGAGGGGGTGGTTGAAGTGCTGTGGTGTGCTTAATGGAGCCCTAATATGGGTTAGCTAATCAAGTGTGAAGTGTCTGTTTGCCCTCGGAGTTGTAATTATTTGAAAGCTTTTGAAAAATCATGCCAAAATCCTGCCTTTGTCTGGAACTATTTCAGTACAGAAGGGAAACACTTAGGAAGAGAGAGAGAGAGACCTTTCAGAGGCCCTGTCCTAGCAAAGCCTTCCTCTCGGACAAAGCATGTGGCCATCCAACCCCAGCGAAAGATTTTGTGAGTGCGTGGAAGGCGCAAGAACAGTCAATTACACTCTGCCTTGTAATATTTTTGGTTAACCACCGTCTGGATTTCTGGCCAGAGATCATATGGGAGCCGGCATAATCTAAAATTTAAATCTGAAAGGTGCTTGCAGCCTATGAGAGGTGTGTAGCTTGACCTCTGAGGGTTGGCTATGTGGAGCCCAGTTGGCACAGGGGTTAAACTGATGCTCTGCAGCCAAAACATCGTGATGGGGATCATAACTGACTCAGCCGTTTCCATCCTTCTGTGGTCAGTAAAATGAGTTCACAGCATGTTGGGTGGGCAAAATGTTAACTAACTTGTGTCCTGGCCAGAGAATGCACTAAGCACTATGGGGTGGTATGTAATTGTGATTGTTAATTGCTAGATGGTCATAAGGGTTTAGTACTGTGATGGCGAACCTTGACACTCCAGATGTTCTTGGACTTCAATTCCCAGAAGCCCAAGCACCCTGTGAATCCCCACGAATGGGTTTACTGTGATTCATCTGGCCCACGCCGCCCTCGTCGCTCCTGGAAGCAGAAGTAAAATGCGCCCGTATGGAGGAAGGGTTAACCCGGAAGAGCCTTAACCGTACGGGCGCGTTTTACTTCCACTTCTGGGAGCAACAAGGGCAGTGTGCGCTGGAAGAATCACAGTAAACCCATTCGTGTGGATCCACAGGGTGCTTGGGCTTCTGGGAATTGAAGTCCAAGAATATCTGGAGTGCCAAGGTTCACCATCACAGGTTTAGGAGAAAGGGACAAATACATCCACAATATGCAGGGACAACTTTAAGTTGTAGGCAGCACAGGGGGAAGAGAGGAAATAAGTGATTGTTACTAAAGAAAACTCATTTATTTCTGTGGTTATTTAAAGATCCCACTACCTGAGTAGCTCGATGACAAGACAAAAGGAGCTTTGGCATCACTTTAGCTTCTGGCAGCACACCACAGCAGTTTTCTGCATGCTCTGAATTCTGAAGAAAGGAGATATCAAGAAGTGCAGTAACTATAAAACCATTGCTGTAATTTCCCATTCAAGCAAAGTGATGCTAAGAGTTCCTCTTTAGATAGACAGATGTTTTTTATACTAATAGTAATTATTGTCATTTGTAGTGCTAAAAAGGGCAGTTGGATGATTTTGCTTATTAGCAAGTGTGCAGCGCAATGCTTCCGGATAGGAAAAAATAGCCAGGTGCACACCATGCTTTCTGTTCTTTGGGGATTCTTTCTGCTACGTCCTCTGGGGGACATCTTGCAAAGTCAAGATTCCCTGGAAAAGACAATAGGAAAGGTTGAAGGCAGCAGGAAAGGAGGAAGACCAAATGTGAGATGGATTAATTTCCTAAAGGAAACCACAGCATTGAGTGTACCATTGTTGAGCAGGGCTGCTGAAGACAGGCCTTTTGGAAGATCTCTCATTCAGAGGGTTGCCATATGTTGGGGGTGACTTAACAGCATGTAACACTACCACCAATGAGAATATGCACATTCTGTCTAATAGACAGAATGTTGGATTGGATGGGCTGTGGCCTGTTCCAGCAAGGCTGTTCTTATGTTCTTATGTTCTTATGTTGGTGGCTCGGTTCTGTTTTGGTGCAATCTTTCCTGCCCATGGCAGTGAAAGTCTCACCCTCAGAAGATCTTTAACTGCACTGCCCACTGATTGAGTGTGAAAGCATTTTATGGTCTCTTGTTATATCCCACATAATACAACATTGCCTTCTCTCTTCATTTTACATTGCAGCTTTCCAATTTAACTACCCAGCTAATGTCTAGAGATGAAACATAAAAGACAAGAGAGCCTCCTCAAAGTATTTGTGTATCCCATACAACCGGGTGTACTCAGCCCTGAAGAAGAAAAGAGATGGAGTGGGAGATTAGTTGCTTTGAGCGAAAAGATTGCAAAGTGCAGAAATTTGGTCACCAGAAACTCTAAATTCTACAAATGGATTTCAAGGTTTTCACAGTTCAGGTGTTACCATTTTATCTTTCTTTGTGTTTCATTTATTTTCATTTATTCATATATGTATGATTTTATCTCCAGGGCACTTAGATGACTCAGGGGCACAAATTGAAGTCAATCCTTTTTTATCCTCAAACCAGTCTTGAATTGGCTGCACTTTTGCCACCACAGATGTACTGGAAGGGTTCTCAGTACCTGTGTGTCTTCTCTCCTGTCTGACCAGGTTATCCTGCTATGGTAATAGAGTAGACCCTGCTGCCAGTGACTCAATGTTGAGTGTCAGGCAGTGGTTAACTAACCTGACCACCCTGAGGTCTAATGGCCTTGGGTGCCAAAGTCCAGAGGGAAGGGTGATAGTCCACAAGTAGATTAAATCCCCCTTGAATCCATCTTGATGGAGGGCAGCAGCTTCATGAATCCTGGCCTGGGGATGAAAAGGAATTTGCATGCCAGAAGGGCTCAGGACCAGAAAGTGACTCACGGAACTGGATCAGTGGTGCTATGGGAGTCACACTGCGATGCGGAAGGCAGATGAAAGGCCACTGCATTATATTCTCAGGACAGTCTGCATGGCTAGTTGGCCTGAGGAGAGCCAAGATTCAGAATCAGATATGGAAGAAGAAGAAGAAGAAGAAGAAGAAGAAGAAGAAGAAGAAGAAGAAGAAGAAGAAGAAGAAGAAGAAGAAGAAGAAGAAGAGCTTCTTCTCTGCAGTTCAATTCCACTCTGCTGTCAAATAACAGCAAACTCGCTGTACGCAGGATGTCCGAACGAACTCCTGTCTTGCTCTGGGATGGAAGACTAAGGACAATCTATCACAAAACCAAGTTGCTTGGAAAGGCTTTTTGAGTGTGGGGGGATCTGATCTTATTGCTACATAAACTGGCATATTATTAGGTCGAAGGATGAATTTGAACTGTGGATTGATTTTTGTGGAAACATTCAGCAGGCCTGTAATGTTGTCCCCTTTGGTCGACCTAATAGAATTTCTAACCCCGTGCAATTTCTAACCCCGTGTATGAGGCCCTTTCTAATGGCACAGTTTTATACTTCTGCAATTGATGAACCAGAAAGATCACAGGTTTCAGTGTCTTCTATGGGGCCAAAGTTTGGGAGTTCAATTCTGCCACTGTACCTCCTGGGAGGAGAGTCAGCCTGTATGCCTTTGGGCAAACTGCCTAGGCCCATGGCACCCCTAAGAAGAAGGAAATTGGAAACCCCTTCTGTGTATTCACTACCTAGAAAACCCTGGAAAGAGTCCTTGCAAGTCTAGGGATGCCATAATTCCCTCCCACAAAAACGGGACAGAAGTAAAGGTCACCCTTGCTCAAAAGCCAATTGTATCCAACTCTAGGGATCAGTGATCATCTCTGTTTCAAAGCTGAAGAGCCAGTGCTGTCTGCTTCTGTAGAATATTCTGTGGTCATGTGGCAGGCATGACTAGACACTGGAGCGCATGGAGTGCTGTTTACCTTTCCCCCAAAGTGGTCCCTATTTATCTACTTGCAATTTCTTCCCTCCAAATTGCTAGGTTTGCAGGAGCTGGGGCAAAGACGGGAGCTCATTTCGCAAGAGGCTCCGCTCTTCCGCTCTAAAGGCAATAAAATGATGCATGCTTTTTTTTTCTCTCTGTCTTCCTTGGCCACCAAAGCTGTTGCTGCTGCGCCACCTGCTGGTGCTTCAATAGAGCCGGCACTCTATTGCAAGCAATAGGTGCAATTTTCCCCTTAAACCAAGCACACCCCTTGGTTTGAAGAGCGGGAATTTTAAATGATTTTTTTGGGGACCAGGCCGGGACAGGTTCAACCCATGAAATTCCCGGTTTTCCGGTACATATGGCATCCCTATGCAAGTCAGAATTGACCTGCTAGTACACAATTATAGCTGGTTGGATAGCTGAGCGAGTTTGGCGTTTGGCTGTGGAGCCAGTGGCTGTGTCTTTGATTCTCCACTGTGCCTCCTGGGAGAAGAGTCAGCATAATACCATCAAGCAGAACTCTAGGTGGGTCTTTGTCTTCCTTCCTCAGAGGGCTCAGTTTCCAGTCCCTTGATCATCTTTGTTGCCCTTCTCTGAACCTGTTCCAGTTTGTTGGCATCCTTCTTAAAATGAAGCATCCAGATTGGATCCAGTACTGTAGATGTGGTCTGACCAGTGCCAAACACATCTAGAGTGTCATTGGTTGCATATCACTTACATCTAATTTACTAGCACCAAGTCCAGGAAAAACACTTTCCCAAGTTCTATTCAGTGTATCGTAAGGTAACTGCCTAATTAATTAATAATTATGTGCTGTCAAGTCAATTATGACATATGGCAACCCTTTCCCAGGTCCCCCCTGCAGATTCTTCTTCTTTTATGTCCTGATCAACCCCTGAACTACCAAAATGAAGCCACCTTCTTGTCTTTGTCATCTGCTATAATTAAATCCTCATCAGAACATGTTTCTGGTAGTGACCGGCAGACCGGCAGACCTGCAAACGAGCCAGATTCTGCATCTCTCCACATTCACACAGTGTGCTGTTGTCTGCCAGTAGCCCCCACTTGAGCTTGTTGGTCTTGCATTGAGGGACTCCAACCCTCAGGGTCCTTCAAGTGACATAGACGAAGTTGAGTTCTTCAGCTCTTCAGCCATATCCTCCTGTTGTGTTCTCAATACTATGCCTTTAAACAATCACCAGCTGTATCAATGTAACCCGTTGTAATTAGGACGCAAGCTAATGACCACCTGGTGGCAATAGCGAGCACCCAGCTCACACGGTTCCAATTCCCCAAAGAACTACAGCGCGGGAAGATTCCCGCCACTACCTCACCTGGACAAGAAGGGCGTGACCTGAAATGACGTCACGCCGACAGTAGCCAATGGGCTACCGTGGAGCCACATTCAAATGTATAGCCACTGTATATATTGAGCTGTTTGTCCGCCATTACCACATGTTCCCCCGTACCACCATGCAATAAAGATGTGTTAAGCTAATCCTTCGGCTGTTCCTGTGTCTTGGTTCTCATACACTAAATTGGCGACGAAGGTGGGATATGGATCCCCACGAGATCAAGAGGGAAACGGAGGTTCCATGGGCTGCATTGCCATTCTGGGCCCCTCCTTAGAACTTTCTTCCAAGGGATCCTCATGTGGAGTTTGAAGACCAGACCTGGAACTGCCCAAAGAAGGCATCTTTTGTCTTTCTAGCCGTGCCCTCCCCGCCCCCACCATCGGCGGGGAGATAAAGGGAGCCTTCCGTGGCCCGGGAGGCTCCGAAGATGCCGCTGCAGTCGCGCCCTCCCCACCCCCACCATCGGCGGGGAGATAAAGGGAGCCTTCCGTGGCCCGGGAGGCTCCGAAGACACCGCCGCAGCCGCGCCCTCCCCGCCCCCACCATCGGGGAGGTTCGCATATGCGCTGATTATAAGTGCACCATTAATAAGGCGATCCGCCCAAATGCATATCCGGTGCCGGTAGTCAGCCACCTGTTGGCCAGGTTACATGGGGGAAAGTGTTTCGCAAAACTTGACCTGGCGCAGGCCTATCAGCAACTCTCAGTAACCCCACCTGCAGCTGCCGTGCAAACAATAGTCACTCATAAGGGGGCGTTCCAGGTGACGCGCCTACAGTTTGGCGTGAACTCGGCGCCGGGCATTTTCCAGTCGCTCGTGGAACGCCTCTTAAAGGGGCTAGATGGGGTCTTGCCATACTTTGATGACGTATTGATAACGGGGGGAAGTGAGGAGGAGTTGGCTGAAAGGCTAGACAAAGTACTGGCGGTGTTTGAAAAGGCGGGGTTGAGGTTGCGAGAAGACAAATGCGTCTTCTTCGCAAAAGAGGTTGAGTTCTTGGGTGTCCGGGTAACCCCTGCGGGAATCAAACCCTCCAAATCAAAGGTAACCGCAATTCAAAATGCCCCTCGCCCCACCTCCAAGCCCGAATTGCAGTCGTTCCTAGGGCTCTTAAATTTCTACCACTCCTTCCTGCCTCAGAAGGCATCGGTAGCGGAGCCGCTGCATAAGCTGCTCAAGAAGGACGAGGCGTGGAAGTGGGGCGAGAGCCAGGAGAGGGCATTCGTGGAACTGAAACAACTCCTAACGTCTGATGCCATTCTCACCCATTTTGACCCCAAGAAACCGGTGGTTCTGATATGTGATGCATCCCCAGTGGGGGTGGGGGCGGTGCTGTGCCACGTGCTGGAAAGCGGGAGAGAGGCCCCGGTAGCATTCTACTCCAGATCCCTGTCCCAGGCTGAGCGAAACTACGCCCAAACAGACAGGGAGGCGCTAGCAATAATAGCGGGGACTAAGAAGTTCCACGATTTCCTCTACGGCCGCCCCTTCACCATAGTAACCGACCACAAGCCCCTGCTAGGCATTTTCACTGCGGACAAGCCCACACCCCAGATCCTGTCCCCTAGGATGTTACGGTGGGCCATCTTCTTAAACGCGTATCAGCACGCATTGGTATACCGCCCAGGGAAGGAAATAAGCCACGCGGATGCCCTGTCGAGGTCTCCCCTTCCCCGCGGTAGCGGCCTCGTGGGCGAGGAAGAACAAGACCGCCAGGTGCTCCTGATAGAGGTCTTAGATTCGCCCCCCATTGTACCTGCAGACATCGCCAAGGCGACCGGCAAGGACAAAACGTTAGCTCTAGTCAGCTCCTGGGTGCAGAAGGGGTGGCCGGCGTCCTCCCCGGCGGCGGAGTTCGCCCCGTTTTTCAGGAAGCGGCTAGAGTTGTCCATAGAGAGGGGGTGCCTTCTGTGGGGCCAGTGGGTGGTAGTCCCCGAATCCCTGAGGCCTAGGGTGCTTAAACTGCTGCACGTCAGCCACCCGGGAATTGTTCGCTCCAAGGCTCTGGCCAGGAGCTACTTTTGGTGGCCCCAACTGGACGCAGACATCGAGCACATGGTGGGCACTTGCGAGGGCTGCCAATGCTCCCAACCCGAAGAAGCGCGTCTGCCTCACAGGGAATGGGACGCGGCAAAGGGGCCGTGGTCCCGTGTGCACATTGATTTTGCGGGCCCATTTAGAGGGATACTTTTTCTCCTCGTAGTGGATGCTTACTCCAAGTGGTTGGAGGTCATTCCTGTTACGAACACCTCCTCAGCAACGACAGTAAAACATTTGCGTAGGGTCTTTAGCACGTTCGGTATACCCGACACCTTAATTAGCGATAACGCTAGTTGTTTCACGTCCGCTGAGTTCAGGGCATTCACCGAGATCAACGCCATTCGGCACATCACCTCCGCCCCTTTCCACCCGGCAACAAACGGCCAGGTTGAGCGCCTCGTGCGCACCACCAAGGACGCGCTGAGGCGCATGGGTCCTGGGGATCTTAACCTGCAAGTGTGCCAGTTCCTGCTGGGCTACAGGGTGACCCCCCTAGCTTCTGGGTACTCACCCGCGGAGCTCCTAATGCGTAGGAAGCTGACCACGATTCTGACCAGGCTAGACCCAACGAGGGTGGAGGACACAGGGAGGAACATCGGGTTAGCGGACACGAAGAGTTTCGAAGTAGGTGCCCCGGTGCATTGCAGGAACTACGCTAGCGCGTGGCCTGCCTGGGTCCCGGGCATCGTCGTCGGGCAGACGGGTCCCGTGTCGTATTGTGTAGAGACCAGTACGGGTCTTCTCTGGATACGGCACGCTGACCAACTACGGTGCCGGGTCCCGGTCAACCAACGCGCGGACGGCGCGGAAAAGGATTCAACGTTAGGGTTCTCCCCCACCCGTTCAGCCCAAGGGGGAGGAGAGGGGGGCCAGTGGTCCCCACCTAGGGGGGAGGAGAAGGAGGCTGTTCTCGTAGATAGCCTGTGGGATGCCCCCAATGACCCAACAGAAGATTTTGAGTTTCAGTTACTAAACCGGGGGGGGGGGGGTTTCGGAGTGGTCCCCCACCCATCCAAGCGAGAAGCGGGGTTTTTCGTTAGCCCCCAGTGCCCCCGGTTTTTCCACAATGGAGTTTGTCCCTTCCCCAAAAGCCGCAGAACCGCGGCAAGTCACTAACGAGTCTCCCTCTCCCGTTGCAGGACAAGAGACCAGGGGACAGAGAAGCAGTAGCACTCCCGGGACAAGCCAGCCAGCATCATGCCCAAAACGCGTTTGCAATAAGCCATCTTGGATGAGAGACTTCGTCTCATCCTAGGGGGGAGGGATGTTGTGTTCTCAATACTATGCCTTTAAACAATCACCAGCTGTATCAATGTAACCTGTTGTAATTAGGACGCGAGCTAATGACCACCTGGTGGCAATAGCGAGCGCCCAGCTCACACGGTTCCAATTCCCCAAAGAACTACAGCGCGGGAAGATTCCCGCCACTACCTCACCTGGACAAGAAGGGCGTGACCTGAAATGACGTCACGCCGACGGTAGCCAATGGGCTACCATGGAGCCACATTCAAATGTATAGCCACTGTATATATTGAGCTGTTCGTCCGCCATTACCACATGTTCCCCCGTACCACCATGCAATAAAGATGTGTTAAGCCAATCCTTCGGCTGTTCCTGTGTCTTGGTTCTCATACACTAAACCTCCTTTAATGCTGTTCTTTGTGCAATAAGCTCCATCCACAAACTAGAACAAACCAAAAATCTACAGGTAGGTGGTAAATTGTCCTAAGTTTAAAAATAGGTAGAAGCATTTCCTATTGTGTACCAAACCACATGGCTCAGGGCACAACACCAAATGTTTGCAGTGACTTCTTTGAGTCCTCTGCTGAGATTTATTCTGACAATGTTCCATCACCCCCACCAAGTGAGAGCCTTGTCAGGGCATGGGGGCTTGAGTGGTCTAACTAGGCAGTGTTGCCCATCTCTTGACAATGACGTTAGGTCAGGACGAAGACTCACCAAAGCATTCTCCATCGGATCCCTTGGGCAAGGTGAAAGCGGAGATATATGCCATGGACTGCTTAGCCAGCAGATGATATGATGGGAGCGATGAGGGCAGCGCGGGCCGGATGAATCGCAGTAAATCCATTCGTGTGGATTCACAGGGGGCTTGGGCTTCTGGGAATTGGAGTCCAAGAACATCTGGAGTGCCAAGGTTTGCCATCATGGGTCTATTCAGTGTAATGTGTGTGGTCGCATGATTCATGCCAGGTTCGGGTTATGGAGTCACCAGAGACACATCCATCAACTGAGAAAATGACTTCCAGGAAAAATGTATGCTCAGATATGAGAAGCAGCCAACAACGATGGCTGTTTTTTCTAACTCATATTCTGCTAACCATGTAAAAGGAATAATCAAACTTCACCAGCATTAAAAACCAAAGCTATTTGAAGTCTAGCCTGGACATCTTCCTCACACTTTGCTCATCTGTGCAAGGAAGTGGTAGATGGTTTCAATGTCGCTAGTTTTCCAGGAATCCAGAATTTACATCAGGTTTTGCACAATGGCATCTTGATATGTTGCCTTGACAGTGGCATACAAAGCATTGGTAACAGCTGCATCTTTATTATGGTGATTAAGTTAGACCAATCTGAGTATGGCATTGCAGTCTGAAGAAACATTGAATTTCATAGGGGGTAAAGCACCAGGTTCCCGAAAGTTGCCGATTCAGCTTCACAGGCTTTGAGATGGCTTTGATGATTTCCTCCGAGGAAGAGTCCAGCTCATCACAGAATACTCCCGAGTAATTATGGGTGACTGAGAAGGATGAATCAGAGTAGAAGGCTTTGGTTTGGGCATCAGCTACCAAAAGGGCATTTGGGCTTCCAGATGGAGCTGGTCAGACCCTGGGCAAAGTAACAAGGAATCCACAACCATACAGGAGCTCTCTCACTAGAAACTGGTCATCTATCTATCTATCTATCTATCTATCTATCTATCTATCTATCTATCTATCTATCTATCTATCTATCTATCTATCTATCTATCTATCTATCTATCTATCTATCTATCTATCCATCCATCCATCCATCCATCCATCCATCCATCCATCCATCCATCCATCCATCCATCCATCCAGTGATGCGCTGCAAAAAGTTTTACTACCCCCACCATGGGCGTGGCTAATTCTGTGGGCCACACCCACTTGGCCTCCCTACACCATGGCCTGGGGTAGGGAGGTGGGTGTGGCCAGCCAAGTGGGCGTGGCCTGGGGGAATTTCTGCTACCGGTGCCCTGGCACCTGTGGGCACCTGTAGCAGTGTAACACTCTATCTATCTATCTATCTATCTATCTATCTATCTATCTATCTATCTATCTATCTATCTATCTATCTATCTATCTATCTATCTATCTATCTATCTATCTATCTATCTATCTCTGCCTGGATGAATTGGCATCAGGAGCAGGATCATTCCCACAGGCTGTAGTTTGGGCACTCCGGGCTTAAGCAGAGAAAATGGCAGCTTAAAATCTATCTCATCCTGTGGCAAAACAGATTGCAAGGTGTTATTTACTTCCACTTCCGGTGTGATGAACCATGTGACCTGTCCACTGAACCATGTGACCAGGCCATGGCCCAAAATGTTTTGGGCACCCCTGATCTATCTATCTATAATATTTGTATACCGCCAAATTCTTGGCTAGCACTACTCAGGGAGGTTTATAGTATAACAACTTCCACAATGTAACAACAGGAGTGAGCTCCTGTTGTCAGTCCAGTTCCTGACAACCTAGCAGTTAAAAAAAGGAAAAAAAGAAATTGCAAGTAGATAAATAGGTACTGCTTTGGCAGGAAAGGTAACAGCATTCTGTGCGCTCTGGCCCCTCATCATGCCTGCTGCATGACCACAGGAATGTCTGCAGACATAGATAGCCCTGAATCTTTGAGTGGAAAAGGAAATGAGCACCAGCCCTTAGAGTCAGACAGGACTGGCATTCCAGCAAGGGAGACATTTCCCTTTATCTAGGGCCCTTTATCTAGGGCAAGGGTGCCCAAACTTTTCAGGCCGTGGGCTGGTCACATGGGTCAGGAGACCAGCCACTATGGCCTGGGGGCCAAATCTGGCCCCCGATGCCAATTCATCTGGGCCACGAAGCCCTTGTCGCTCCTGGAAGTGGAAGTAAAACGCGCCTGTCTGGGCACGTTTTACTTCTGCTTTTGGGAACGACAAGGGCTTTATGGGCCGGATGAATTAGCATTGGGGGGCCAAATCCAGCCCACGGGCCGTACTTTGGGCACCCCTGATCTAGGGCATGTCAGTGGTCTGTTTCTTCCTAATATCAGGTCAGGAAATGTTTGACAAGCATGGGAGAAATGCATACCCGAATATGTCCATCCTAATGAATTCGCTCCCAGCAGCCCAAAGACTGAAATCCAGAAAATGAAGCGAGAACTTGTAGAAAGCTTTTGAATTGGTAACTGCTTGCTGGATTGCTTGAGAATGTTCCTTTAAATGGACCTCAGTTCAGCTTGGCTTAAAGGCCCTTCTTCAGTACATTGTAGTGGGATGGGGGGGGGGAGGGGATATTATCTTCCTGCACTTTATGAAAAGTGGGAAAATTTATGTTTGAAACCAGAGGGGAAAAAGTCCCCAGGACCTGAAAGTTATTGACGGCGGCCACTCTGTCCTGACTCCCACGGGGAAATGTCTCCAGTTTTTTTCAAAGGACAAAGACTTTAGAAGCCATTGCTTTAACAATGGCTATTACTCTGAACAGTAATAGGGACTGGGGTGACTCAATGGTTAAGAAGCTCACCCTTGTTAGTTGGAAGGCCAGCAAGTCTGCAGTTTGAGTCCCGGGTACTGCATGACGGTTTGAGCGCCCATCTCTGTCCCAGCTCCTGCCAACATAGCAGTTCGAAAGCAAGAAATTGCAAGTAGATAAATAGGGAGCACTTTGGTGGGAGAAGATCTTGGGGACATGGAAGGAGCCTCATTTGGGCATCCCCTGAGTGGAGTTTCTCCAGCAAAAAAACCCCTTTCAACCCAGAAAGCACCTTTGTGCGTCTTTGACATGACTAAGAAACAACAACTCTGAACAGTATATTTAAGAGTGTAACCTACACTAGAGACTCACAGAGCATGAAGGAAGAGAAGGAGAATATTCAGAATTCACACCTGCTGTTTCCTGAGAAAGTCCAAAAGACTGGCTCTGTAGGATAACTTTTACTTCTCAGGAATATTTAAAACATTGTGGAGTTCCGGCTGAGCCTGTGTTGAATACCAAGCCCTCCTGAGCTAGGATCTTGGGAATTTGGACTACTCTCAACCTGCAGTGGCTTGCTGGATGCTGAACTTGACAACTGAAAGATCAGCAGTTCGAGATACGAGTGCTGCATAATGGAGTGCACTCCCGTCTCTGTCCTAGCTCCTGCCATCCTTTAGGGTATGGGACCAAAGACACCAGGACAGCCGAAGAGCTGGCTTAACACAACTTTATTACATGCTGGTCAGAGGGAACATGAGGTAATGGCGGACGAACAGCTCAATATATACAGTGGCTATACATTTGAATGTGGCTCCTTGATAGCCTATTGGCTACAGGCTGCATGACGTCATTGCAGGTCACGCCCTTCTTGTCCAGGTGAAGGTAGTGGCGGGAATCTTCCCGCGCTGTTGTTCAAGGTGAGTCTTGGACCAATGAGCTTGGACGCTCGCTATTGCCATCTAGTGGTCACTAGCTCACGTCCTATTAAGGTTACAGTGATGCAGCTGGAGGTTACATTGTTACACATAGAAGAGGTTACATTGGATACACATGGATAGGTACATTGTTTAAAGGCACAGGCTTTAGGACACAACACCCCTCCCCCCTAGGATGAGACGAAGTCTCTTAGCCAAGATGGTTTATTGCACTCGCGTTTGGGCCGCGATGTGGGTTGGCCCACCCGGGGGCCGCTCCCGCTTCCTTGTTCCCTGGACCCTTGTCCTGTAATGGGAGAGGGAGACTTGTTAGCGGCTTGCTGTGGTTTTGCAGTTTTAGGGGAAAGGGTAGATTCCGTTGTGGTTGAACCGGGGGCACCAGGGGCTAACGTAAAACCCCTCTTCTCGCTTGGATGGGTGGGGGACCACTCCGAAAAACCCCCCCGGTTCTGAAAATCAAAATCAAACTCTGTTGGGGGATCCCGCGGGATATCTACGAGGACAAATTCCTTCTCCTCCCCCCTTGGTGGGGACTCTGGACCCCCCTCTCCTCCCCCTTGGGCTAAACGGGTGGGGAAGAACCCTAAAGCTGAATTTGTTTTTTTGGCGGCCTGATTTCCTGGGACCCGGCTCCGGAGCTGGTCCACGTGCCGCCGCCAAAGTAGACCTGTGTTGGTCTCCACGCGGTACGAAACGGGGCCGGTTTGTTCCACGACCACCCCCGGCACCCAGGCTGGCCCCGCACTGGTGTAGTTCCTGCAATGTACCGGGGCACCCACGCCGAAACTCTTGGTGGCTTCTAACCCTATGTTCCTCCCCTTGTCCTCAACTCTCGTGGGATCTAGTCTCGTGAGTATGGTGGTCAACTTCCTGCGCATTAGAAGCTCCGCAGGGGAGTAGCCTGACGCTAGCGGGGTCACCCTGTACCCAAGCAGAAACTGACACACTTGCAGGTTGAGGTCCCCGGGGCCCATGCGCCGCAGCGCGTCCTTCGTGGTGCGTACAAGGCGCTCCACTTGGCCATTGGTGGCCGGGTGGAAAGGGGCGGAGGTGATGTGCCGGATGGCGTTAATCTCTGTGAATGCCCTGAACTCAGCGGACGTAAAACAACTAGCATTATCGCTAATTAGGGTGTCGGGTATGCCGAACGTGGAAAAAATTCTCCGCAAATGCTTAATTGTCGCGGCCGAGGAGGTGCTCGTGACTGGGATGACCTCCAACCACTTGGAGAAGGCGTCCACAACAAGGAGAAACAGGGTTCCTCGGAACGGGCCCGCGAAGTCTATGTGTACCCGGGACCACGGCCCCTTAGCCGCGTCCCACTCCCTGTGGGGAAGACGGGCCTCCTCTGGTCTGGAGCATTGGCAACTCTCACAAGTGCCGACCATGTGCTCGATGTCGGCGTCTAACTGGGGCCACCAAAAGTAGCTTCGGGCCAGCGCTTTGGAGCGCACGATTCCGGGGTGGCTGACGTGCAGGAGTTTAAGCACCCGCGGTCGAAGGGATGTAGGGACCACCACCCGCTGCCCCCACAAGAGGCACCCCCTCTCTAGGGACAGTTCCAGCTTCTTCCTAAAAAATGGGGCGAATTCCTCCGCCGGGGAGGACGCCGGCCACCCTTTCTGTACCCAGGAGCAAACCGCCGCCAACGTTTTGTCCTTTCTTGTCGCTGTGGCAATGTCAGCGGGCACTACGGGGGGCGAATCCAGTACCTCTATCATGAGAACCTGATGGTCCCGCTCCCCCTTGCTCACCTGGCTGGGCGTCAGGGGGAGGGGGGACCTCGATAGAGTGTCCGCATGGCTGATTTCTCTCCCGGGCCGGTACACCAACGCGTGCTGGTAGGCGTTGAGAAAAATGGCCCACCTAAGCATTCTCGGGGACAGGATCTGTGGCGTGGGCTTATCTGCGGTAAAAATGCCTAGTAGGGGCTTGTGGTCGGTCACGATGGTGAAGGGGCGGCCGTACAGAAAATCATGAAATTTTTTGGTCCCCACAACTATCGCCAGCGCCTCCCTGTCTGTTTGGGCGTAGTTCCTCTCCGCTTGGGACAGGGACCTTGAGTACAACGCTATTGGGGCCTCCCTCCCGTTTTCCAACACGTGGCACAACACTGCCCCCACCCCCACCGGGGATGCATCACAGATCAGTACCACCGGCCGTTTGGGGTCGAAATGGGTCAGAATGGCGTCGGACGCCAGGAGTTGTTTCAGTTCCGTGAATGCCCTCTCCTGGTCATCGCCCCACATCCATGCCGCATCTTTCTTGAGCAACTTGTGAAGCGGCTCGGCCACCGCAGCCTTCCGTGGAAGGAAGGAGTGGTAGAAATTTAAGAGCCATAGGAACGACTGCAGCTCGGGCTTGGATGTGGGGCGAGGGGCTTTCTTGATGGCGGCAACCTTGGATTTGGACGGTTTGATCCCCTCGGGAGTTACTCGGAACCCTAAGAACTCAACCTCCTTCGCGAAGAAGACGCATTTGTCTTTTCGCAACCTCAACCCCGCCCGTTCGAACGCCGCCAGGACCTTGTTTAGCCTTTTAGCCAACTCAACCTCACTCCCCCCCGTTATCAATACGTCATCAAAATAAGGTAAAACGCCGTCCAGCCCTTTGAGGAGGCGTTCCACGAGCGACTGGAAAATTCCGGGCGCCGAGTTCACGCCGAATTGGAGGCGCGTCACCTGGAATGCCCCCTTATGCGTGATTATGGTCTGTGCAGCAGCTGTGGCAGGGGTTACCATGAGTTGCTGATAGGCCTGAGCCAGGTCGAGCTTGGCGAAACACTTTTCCCCATGTAACCTGGCTAGCAAATGGCTGACCACCGGCACCGGGTATGCATTAGGGCGGATTGCCTTATTAATGGTGCACTTTTAATCGGCGCAAATGCGCACCTCCCCATTGGCCTTCAATGCTGTGACAATTGGAGTTTCCCACTCCGCGGAATCAACAGGAACAAGAATCCCCTGGCCCACTAATTTGTCCAGTTCCGCCTCTATTTTGTCCTTGAGTGCAAAAGGCACCCTGCGCGGTTTAAGTCTGATTGGGCGGACCTCCGGGTCCAGGTCGAACGTTATTGGGGGTCCATTGAATTTCCCAAGTCCCTTCTTGAAGACTTCGGGGTGCGCGTCGCACACCTCCTGTATCGGGTCAGACCCAACGGCGTGCACCCCCCCAATGAACAGACCCAGGGGCTGAAACCATTGAGTCCCGAGGAGGCTACAAGTACCTCCCTTAAGCACGACTAGGGGGAGTTCCACGGCGTGCCGCTTGTACTGAACCTGGAAATTCCCAACCCCCAACACTGGGATACTGTTCCCTTGCACGTCCCGAAGCGTGGACCTCAACGCTTTGAGCTTGGGCCGTACGCGGGGGGCAATTCTCAAAAACTCCCTCTGGGAAATAATGGAGTAAGAGGAGCCAGAGTCAATCTCCATCCTAACAGGGGCCCCTTGCACCAGTACCTCAACAAAGTAACGGGGTTGTCCCAAGGACACGCTGAAAACCGGAGCGTCGTCGTCGGTGTCGTCGGAGATGCGGCCCACTCCGTCCTGCTTCCTCGTGAGCCGGGCGCCATCCTTTGGTCTTGTCGAGCGGTCCGGCCTCGTTGGGCGGTCGGGCGAGCTCCTCCGGTCCCTCGCTGGGCGGTCGGGCGAGCTCCTCCGGTCCTTGCGTCGTTGTCTGCAGACTTTGGCTATGTGCCCATGTCGCCCGCAGTTGTGGCACTCGGCCTTTCTGAAGGGGCACCTGGCACGGTCGTGAGCCGCCCCGCAGCCGTCGCAACGCCGGCCCTCCTTTCGGACCTTCTGGACGTCCTCGTCGTCGCTGCTTTCGGCGGACGATTTCGAAGTTCGCCGGGCTGCGTGCACCGAACTCTCTGCTTTGTCGGCCTTCGGCCGCCAGTCCTGGAGCTCTTGCACCCCTGCCTTCGTGGCTTCCGCAGCCTGTGCCGCTTTCAGGACCTCCTGCAACGTGGGGGGCGGCTCCTGATTCATTAGCGTGCGCTGAATCTCGGCGTCCTTCAGGCCGCATAGCACGCAGTCCCTGAGGGTGACTTCCAAATTCTCCCATTTGCACGGGCCGGCAGCCAGGCGCAGGGCCGCTACGAAAGCGGCGACCGACTCATCAGGCGCTTGGACTCGCCTCCAAAACGCGCTCCGAGCGGGAAACATCGCTACCGAGGGCCGGAAATGGTCTCTCAGCACCGTCAGGAGCTCTTTTGCCTTGAATTCAGCCGCCTTTCTGGGTGCGATGAGGTCAATCAGTACTCTCTTTCCGTCGTGCCCGAGCATTCTGGTGAGGATGGCTCTCTTCTTTGCCTCGTCCGTCACCTCGAACTCCACCAGCGCACCTTGGAAGTCCATTTCGAAGAGTTCCCAATCTTGCGGTTTCTTGATGTCGAAACCGGCGTATGTCTTGGTCCCGTGGGCAGCCATTATCCCACCTTCGTCGCCAATTTAGGGTATGGGACCAAAGACACCAGGACAGCCGAAGAGCTGGCTTAACACAACTTTATTACATGCTGGTCAGAGGGAACATGAGGTAATGGCGGACGAACAGCTCAATATATACAGTGGCTATACATTTGAATGTGGCTCCTTGATAGCCTATTGGCTACAGGCTGCGTGACGTCATTGCAGGTCACGCCCTTCTTGTCCAGGTGAAGGTAGTGGCGGGAATCTTCCCGCGCTGTTGTTCTAGGTGAGTCTTGGACCAATGACCTTGGACGCTCGCTATTGCCATCTAGTGGTCACTAGCTCGCGTCCTATTAAGGTTACAGTGATTCAGCTGGAGGTTACATTGTTACACATAGAAGAGGTTACATTGGATACACATGGATAGGTACATTGTTTAAAGGCACAGGCTTTAGGACACAACACATCCTAACAGTTCGAAAGCAAGACATTGCATGTAGGTAAATAGTTACCACTTGGGCGGAAAAGGTAACAGCATTCTAGTCATGCCTGCCATGTGACCACAGAAATATCTGCAGGATAAGACAGTTGGCTATAAGCAAAGATGAGCACCGCACCCCAGAGTTGGATATGACTGGCTTTTGAGCTTGACCTTAACCTTGACCTTTGCCTTTAGAATGAAAGTGAGCCTTGCTTTATGGTGGAACAGTGGTAGTGGCACAGGGTTGATTGGGGTTTTGACCAGGTCTAACTCATCTTCTCCACATTTCTTTCTTATGGCTCTTCTGTGGTTAATCTCAGTTCATGCAGCTGTTGTGCTGGCAGAGCCAGCCGTGTCAGTAGATACGATAACAGCCAGCGCAAGGAGACGGTGTTATCATGATGCCTGCATGTCTTATTTATAAGCCCCATAGGAGACCCCCAACATTCTTCTCTTGCATTCTGCTCATGAAAAATCTCCTGAAACTCTTGGCTCAGTTCTCACATTGGTGAGTAGGATGTTCTTCATCCCCTTTTGAACAAAACTAGAAACCTTTTGAAGAATTGACCATTTTTTTGGGCAACATTGCAAAATTTCCCACAATTGCACCAATGGCTAGAACTGAGGCTGACAGCTGCTTTAACTGAAGCATCAAATGGGTAGCTTGCATCTGTATGAACAACCAGTTTCTCTTTCTGTGCCTACTTTCTCTCTCTCTCTCTCTCTCTTTCTCTCTGCATTTATGTATGTGTGGTTTGCTTTTCAAACAGAAATTAGACTAGAGGCATGCTACGTAAATAACAGAAAACTTCACATTAATTTTTTTTGTCCTGTTCTCTGCTGGAGATAAGAAATCTCAGAGGACTTTCAAATTCTTCCTCAAGATTTCTAGTCTTATCAAGACGTCCTAAATGAATGAGGAAGGAGTATTTAGCAATCTAGTCACTAAGTCCACCTTATAGCTCTGTGCGCCATCTGCCCATCTGTCCGATACTCTTGCCCCAGCATGTGGCAGACTAGGAGATATGCCACGGGAACCCTTTTATGGATAGTATTTCAGAAGGGACAGTCAGTGGGGCTTAGGAGAGGGAGGGGTCTATGGTTGAGGGGGACGAGAGCTAAAGGACACCCCAAACACTTTTGCCTGGTGCACTTTTTTGGGTACTCTGGTGGTGCCGTGGTTAAACTGCTCTACTGCAGCCAA
The DNA here is from genome assembly GCA_035047305.1 of Bradypodion pumilum. NCBI lineage: Eukaryota > Metazoa > Chordata > Lepidosauria > Squamata > Chamaeleonidae > Bradypodion > Bradypodion pumilum. The sequence continues at coordinate 385,342,584 of JAWDJD010000003.1, forward strand.
AATGTTGTAAGTTCGATCTTGGTGGGATCAAGGTTGGCTCAGCCTTCCATCCTTCCAAGGTTGGTAAAATGAGGACCCAGCATGTTAATGAGGGCAAAATGCTAATTACCTTGTGATCTGCCCAGAGAGTGTACTAAGCACTGTGGGGTGGTATATAAGTGTAATTGTGATTGCTACTCATGGTTTTTATGGTGGGATCTGCAAGAGCAAGAAGAAGAAGAAGAATGCCGCCGCCGCTACAACAACACCGACACTGACACTGACACAGACACTGACAACAGCAACAACAACAACAGGGTTTACCAGGCCATCTTATTTTATTTTAGGACTAGCATATTTGTGCCCAGCCAGCAGGGCAGTTTTTATTTGTGTTTTTTTTTTTTTGGTTAAGGGTGGTTTGGGTGGGTGTGTTTTGCATTTGTGGTTTGTGACTTTTTAAGATCTATTTTATTAGATTTATTTGTGATTTGGATTTATTTCTTATTTTTCTGACTTTTTCTTACTCTTGTGGCTTCTAGGTGGGGCTGTTAGTAATAGTGTTGGATTCCCTTTTTGTCTGACTTGTTTTTTCTCTCCCGGTCTCTAGGTGGGGCTTCTTCCGGTAGTAGTCTTTGTTTCTTCATTTCTGTTCCGGAGTCGTGGAGGGAGGACTTGCTGGTGAGTTCTCTGTTTTTTTTTAATCTTTTTTTTGTGTGTGTTGGGCTGGGAGGTGTTTCTGTTTCTTCTTTTGTGGTTTTTTTTTTTTTGGGTTTTAGATGTGTTTAATTATTTCGTTTATTTCTGGTTGTTTTTTACATTTCCGATTTCTTTTGTGATTATTTGTTTAATTTGTGGTATTTTTGTTGTTTGAGTTAGGTAATTTTGTGTTCTAGTTAAGTGTTTTCTCTGTGCTTTCATGGTATTTTGGGTGTTTTTGTTTGTGGATTTTGTTGTTTATTGTTTTGTTGGTTAATGTGTTTATTTATTTGTATTTTATTATTTTTGGTGTTTGGCATTTTGGGTAAATGTTTGGTTTTGTTGTTGTTGTTTATTTTTGCATGAAGAACGGTCTGTCTGTGGGTTCCTCTTCTTCCCATTGCTGCTTCAAATTTTGGTTTCGATGCAGCAATGGGGAAAAGGAGGAGCCAGCAGTCAGCCCGCTCTTCCCCCAGTAAGGTTCATTAGGTAGGTCGGGTGAAAAGGAGGCAGAGAAGAGCTTTCTGCCTGATGATGGTTCTCTCCTCTCTGTCTCCTTTCTCTCCTGGCTTACCTAACCGGTGATCGGCAGGCAGCAATCCGTCAGGGGTGGTGCTCTTCCTTGCGGATTGCTGGCTGCTGCTTTTGTATTACCTCCATCGGAAGTACAAAGGCATCAGCCAGTCATTCACCAGGGAGGGTGCTTCCCCTGACGAACTGCTGCCTGCTGGTGGTTTTTTTCCACCCCGGCTCAACTGACATTGAGGCCGGTGGTGGTCTCGTCATGTCTTTGGCAGGGTAGCGAGGAGGAGAGAGAGTCCCTCTTCTCCCTGTTGCTCCAGGAAAGAAGGCCGGTGGGTGTCTTGCCGTGGTTGTTTGTGTGTGTTTGTTTGCGAGGCCATGAGGTGCTGCGCCTGGCTGTGGTGGACTTTGCTCTCCCGTTGCGGGAGGCCGGCGTGTTTTTATTTTATTTTTCGCACGCCGGCTTTTTCAGCGTTCTGCATGCTCACGCCCTTCAGCCTGACTGGCTGAAGTGCTCATGGCACATAGGATGCTGGGACTTGGAGTTTTGTTTGTTTTGTTTGCGTTCGTGCAGCGGTTTTTTCCTGCGGCTCGATTTCAATCGGGCGTGCCACGGTTCCCAACATTCTTTTTGCTCGCGCCTCTCAGCCTGATTGGCTGAGGCACGCCGCGGTGCAGAGGATGTTTGGAATTGAAGTTGTTTCCCTTTGTTTGCATTTGTGGGGCTGCTGCCCCATTGGCGACAACTGAAACTCCGCGGCGCTGAGAAGGCAGGGGTTACGGTGAGTGTGGAAGGCTAGGTCAGGGATGGTTGGGCCTGGTGCGGGAGCCTTTGAACAAACCCAACGGTTAAGGCCTCTTTTTATAGGTATAGATGTATTTATTTGTTTGGTTTATTTTTTTTAAATATTTTATTGAATTTTTAACAGACATACAAAAAGAAAAAAAACCAATAACAATAACAACACAATATAATAATAAATCAAAAACAACATCAGTACAATGTTGACTCAAATTCATAGAAGCTAGCACATAATAGTACTTAAACCGACTATTTATCATATAACCACCAATGCTAAATACCACATTATAAATTATTACACAAACGTAACAACAAAAGCTTTCTGTGCTACCACTATTATTATCTTTTGATAGTTACACATCACCCTGTGAATATATACAATGCCCGGAGAGTTTAGTTTCTATTTCAACTCCAAAAACCTCTTTGAGATGGTACAGGTCCTGAACTGTCGTTTACCATGAGAGAGTGATCCACGAACGGTTTCCAAATATTCCAAAACCTATTCTCTTTTAATTTATCTCGTTTTACTTTGATCTCCCATGTCAATTTGTCGTTCAATGCTAAACTCCACATTTCTTTATACCACTCTCCAATCTGTATATCAACATCATTTTTCCAATTTCTAGCTATACATTGTCTACCCGTAGTTAATACAATTTCCAGTAATTCTTTTTCCTCCTTGTTCAAACCCAAACCTTCCACATTTGTTAGAAGAATGGTACCTGACACCAACTTAACACTTTTACCCACAATTTCACCAAACTCCCCTTCTATGGTTTATTTTTAATTTGTTGTGCGTTTTATTAGGTTAATTTGATATTTGTATGTACGCTGCCCAGAGTGGGAAATTTCCCAAATGGGCAGGATAAAAATGCAATCAATCAATCAATCAATCAATCAATCAATCAATCAATCAATCAATCAATCAATCAATCAACCAACCAACCAACCAACAACCGAACGAACGAACGAACGGACGGACGAACGAACGAACGAACGAACGAACGAACGAACGAACGAACGGACGGACGGACGGACGAACGGACGAACGAACGAACGAACGAACGAACGAACGAACGAACGAACGAACAAACAAACAAACAAACAAACAAACAAACAAACAAACAAACAAACCATCTGAACTGATGAGGTAATTCACTCTCTCGACAAATGTAACTCTACTCTAAAGAGGTCGAGGGGAAGCAATCATGAATGAACAAGGGTTAAAGCAGAGCTTGGAAAAGTTACTTTCTGCTGTCTGCGAGATTCTCAGAGTTGCAGCCCTGAAAGAGTAACTTGCATCATCTACGTCACAAGCTGAGCTGCTTTCCTAGCTGTTTGTTCTTGGCAATGCCGTTGTCGTGACGGTGGAAGCCAAGGGCATCCGAATGGCCTCTTCACCAATCTACAACCAATCTCTACCATTCTTGGGCAAACAGCCTGGTGGTAGCTGATGCAACTGGCCCCTTCTTGCTCTGGCAGACCAGCCTCCCATGTGCCTGCCTTGTGCTGCAAGGCAGTGAGCATCTGGCAGATATTTTGCTACTGGCACCTGCTGCCGTGCGCACAGCCTGGAGCCTGACATCTGCTGAGATGACGCATTCTCCATTCGAAGTGGTATTGGGGGATGGCATGGGCCCAAAGGGATAGCAGGGATTCTATCTGAGGAGAGAACAGGTGAAGGGAACCCATTCCTCTGCCACTGCTAATTCACCTGGTCTCGAGGTGTGTTCTTCAAGGAGGAAGAAATCCCACCTCCTCCAAAGCCAATCATAATAGAAGAAAGGAGACAGACACCCTGGCACATATCCAGAGGCCTGGTGACCAAGATGCAAATATGCCTGGCACCTGAGCCATGTGTGGAAGGGGTGAAAAAGATGGATTTGTTCCACTTGTAGGGGAGAAGAAGGCTGAGAGGCAATAGGATTGCCTCCTTCAAATATCTAAAGTAGGGGTACCCAAACATTTTTCGGCTGCAGGCCGGTCACGTGGTTCCTCCCACCAAAAGCGGATGTAAAATATGCCTCGCAATCCATTTTTCAACAAGATGAGATAGATTTTTAGGCTGCCATTTGCTGTGTTTAAACCAAGGGTGATGTAACTACACCCTGTTGGCCGGATCCGGTCCCAACGCCAATTCATCCAGGCCACGCCACCCTTTCCACTCTCAGAAGCAGAAGTAAAACATGCATGTACTGGCGCGTTTTACTTCTGCTTCCAGGAGCAGCAAGGGTGGTGTGGGCCAGATGAATTGGTGTTGGGGGCCAGATCTGGTCCACAGGGCGTAGTTTCGCCACCCCTGAGCTAAAGAGGAGTTATGTGGAAGAAGGAACAAACATTTTCTGCAGTGTCAGAGAATAAGACCTGAAGTAATGGCTTTGGCTCGTGAGAAAGGATATTTCTCACTCGCTGTACATCCCCCTCCAGTTGTTCCCAACATGGGGCCCATGCTCCAAAGATGGACTTCAATTCCCAGAAGCTTCAGTCAGTACATCAGATGATCAGTGAGTGCTTTGGGGAATTGACATAGGCTTCTGGGAACTGAAGTCCAAAAACCAACCGTTGGGAAACAGTGGTTTAGAAAAAATATTTTCATGTCGTTTCCTAGAATTTCCCAGCTATTGTGCCCTCTGGCTGGGAGATTCTGGAAAATGTGCTATAATAATACAGTGGTACCTCGCTTAAAGAGCATAATGCGTTCCACGGGATTGCTCTTTAAGTGAGCTTGCTCTTTAAGCGAAACACCATTGTAAGTGACCAGTTGTAACTTCTGGTGTGTGTGTGGGGAATTGCAAACCCCGATTTAGTTGTTAAGTGAGGTTTTGGTTGGTTTTAGTTGTTAAGCGAGGCGACCATTCAGAGAAAATTCTGCTTTTTAAGTGAGTTAGTCTCTAAGTGAGGCGCTCTTTATGTGAGGTTTTACTGTAATTTCATGTTAGAAATGATTCTGGGTTGAAAGGATTTTTGTGGAAGAAACTCCACTCAGAGAACACCCAAATGAGGCTCCTTTCATGTCCCCAAGAGCTGGGACTGGGACGGGCGCTCAATCTGTCATGCAGTACCTAGGTCTCGAACCTTCGACTTGCCAGCCTTCCATCTAACAAGGCGAGCTTCTTAACCACTGAGCCACCGCAGCCCCACAAATAATAATAATTTCTTGTCAGAAATTATTCTGGGCTGAAAGGATTTTTGCAAAAGAAACTCCACTCAGGGAACGTCCAAACGAGGCTCCTTTCACGTCCCAAGAGCTGGGACAGAAATGGGCACTCAATCTGTCATGCAGTACCTGGGTCTCGAACTGCTGGATTGCCAGCCTTCCATCTAACAAGGCGAGCTTCTTAACCACTGAGCCACGCAGCCCCACAAATAATAATAATTTCTTGTCAGAAATTATTCTGGGCTGAAAGGATTTTTACAGAAGTAACTCCACTCAGGGAATGCCCAAACGAGGCTCCTTTCACATCCCAAGAGCTGGGAGAGAAATGGGCACTCAATCTGTCATGCAGTACCTGGGTCTCGAACTGCCGGATTGCCAGCCTTCCAGATAACAAGGTGAGCTTCTTAGCCACCGAGCCACAGGCCCCTAATTATGCTGTGTGTGTGTGTGTGTGTGTGTGTGTGTGTGTGTGTGTGTGTGTGTGTGTGTGTGTGTGTGTGTGTGTGTGTGTGTGTGTGTGTGTGTGTGTGTATTACTATTCCAAGACATGGTCTTCCCTCCCCTTCTCTCCTGCCTGTTTTCATTATCAACAGTGTCTCCTTCCCTCCCTTCTCCATTTCTTTCCAGTTCTACGTTTCCCCTAATAACAATAATTAAAAAAAAGAAAGCTCCCTTCTGCAGCTCTTTAATCCACAGTAAAACTCTTAACCCCAGCCAGCGTGAAGCAGATTTTGGGAGCTTGAAGAAATGGCACCATGTTTTCATCCTGGATTTGCCCAGACCTGCTTAACTAGAGACTTGTGTTAAAGACAAAGCTGGATTAATATTTGGTTTCTAAAGGGGGAAAGCTGAGAGCTTGGATGCTTTCCATTTTACTCAGCCCCAAAGCTGCCTGTTTGATGTAGGAATCCTGATCTCGATCATCCCTGTCGGCATCACTTTTTTGGTCGCCCATGAATGGGGAAGTGGAAGAAATCCAGTCGCAACAGCCTAACCCTTGTTCTACGACCCATTGGATTCCAGATAGTTTGCCTTCTCAAATCCTCTTTACATCAACTTGTTTGCAAAATTGGCACCTCATAAATCTGTGATGGTGAACTTAGGCACTCCAGGTGTTCTTGGACTTCAATTCCCAGAAGCCCAAGTCCCCGTGAATCCACACGAAGGGGTCTACTGTGATTCATCCTGCCTGCGCCACCCTCGTCGCTCCCGGAAGTGGAAGTAAAATGCACCCGGAAGGTTTCCTGCTTTGGCAGGGGGTCAGATGGGATGACCCTTGAGGTCCCTTTCAGTTCTGTAATTCTACGCTTCAATGAGCTTCTCGGGGGCATAGTCTATGGCTGGAGAGTGAATGTCTGGCTCTTTTAATGCTCTCCCATGGGCTTCTCGCTGCCCAGTGTTGGGTGGAAATCAAGTGCCAGCCCCAACAGAGTTTTCTTTGGTCACCTTTGACCAAGCATGACTTGGCAGCTGTTCCAAATGTTCCCCAGCATGATTGCCCTTAATTGAGTGGTGTGTCCGAGGCAGGCTTCATGCTGCTGCTCAAAGTGGGACCACAACGGGTCGGAAGCGCGCTTCCTTCCTGCCTGTGTGCTGCCTTGAAGGACCTGCATATTATGTCACGGCTTGATCCTGTCCGCTTGCAGAGGCCACACAGGTGGCCTGGAAACGGCAGCCAAAGGTTTGGCCAGCTAGTAATTAAACACAAGTATTTCCACGGGGGGTAATAGAATAAGAAGTGGCCCTTTGTGATCAGAGGGGAACCGATGGTGGCAGAAATGTATTTGCTTCCATCTGGGTGCAATTAATGCCATTTAGCTCAAGAGACGCTCTTGGTTTTGGAAGATAACACAAGGAGACAGGGAGCTATACCTGATGACACAGTAAAATGGCTCTGCTGGAAGACAAATTGCTCATAGATAAACATAAACCAATTGTGCCAGGATTTATGCATGTTTTAATCCATGCCACTTATGCAAAAGTGACTCCACTCCTGGATTTGACTTTTAGTGGTGCTTATACACACAGTGCAGAATTAAAATGCGGAATTCATGATATCACAAGATGAAGTGATGGACAGCAGACTGGAGATTTCAAAGAATGGCTGCTGAATTCATAGAGGTGAAGGCTAACTAGAACTGCCATTGGTCACGTTGACCTCACATTACAGGGGAATGGAATACTAGGTGCCTTTGAACATGACAGTTCCAAGAATCCCGAACCAGGTTGGCTTGCTGTGAACATTACATCTACCAGTCGTGACATTAAGCAAAGTCTAGGAATATGGACTTCTGGAAACCCTACGGGCATAAGGGCTACCAATCACAAGGATGATCAATCAACAGAGGACAGAGAAGTTCCTTTTTTTATTACCGCCCAACAGACTCTCCAACAGTGGCTGTGCTGGCTTAGAGATCTTATTGTAAGCTACTTTAGTTTAGTTTAGTTTAGTTTGTGACATATTTGTTGATTGTTTGTTTTGATTTGCTGTGTGTTCTGTTGTTATTTGTTATCTGTTTGTACAGCATCCAGATTGGAATATCATCCAAAATGGATGTTGAACAAACGAACAAATAAACGGACGGACGGACGGATGGACGGACAAACAAACAAACAAGAGATCTGGGAGTTCTATCTGGAAAAAGTGACTGGAATTTAGAGGTTAGATGCTAAAGCTTGAGGCAGGCTGACTTGCATTATTTCCATTGATTACATGATGCAAATGGAAATGCACATCAGCAGGAAGTCCTCCTGCCAAATCTGTAGCTTATCTCCCTCTGTCGCTGGGGCTTCTATTTTTTAAAAAAATGAATCCATTCACATCAGTTCAGATGTGTGATCACTTGAATCAATGCACAAAAGCCATCACGCAAGCACTCACTCAGAGTCGGTGAATAAAGCTCTTGACAAGATTCTTCTTCTTTCCCATCTTTTAAACAGCTATAGGCAAGACTTGGGCTTGGATAGGAGAGCCACTTGGACTGTAGCCTAGAAGGCCTGGGCTCGGGGACATTGGCTGTTAGTTGTCTTTCTCCGGCAGCAACTTGATGGCATGTAACAACAGCAACAACAGCAGTGATGACATTTGAAGAGGCTACTTAATGTTTACCCTTGACAACTGCTGTCTCAAGTCGTGCCCAGAGCATGGGTGGTTGATGGATCAAACATCAATGAGGCAGACTTTAGCTTGAATTTGAAAAAGAGCTGACTAAGGTGTTCAATCTGTTCTGCTGGGATAAGGTTTAGCACCACGGATAGAACCCATAATGCTAGGATTAAACCCATGAGTAGATTCACTAGGCCTGGGATGGCGAACCTTGGCAGTCCAGCTGCTCTTGGACTTCAATTACCAGAAGCCCAAGTCAGCACTCCTGCTGATCAAGGCTTCCGGGAATTGAAGTTCAAGAACAGCTGGACTGCCAAGGTTTGCCATCACTGCACCAGGCCACCCGCCTTCCCTGGTCTGGGGGAAGGACACCAAATGGGAAAGGAGAAATATTGTTCCTCCCCCAAGTGTCAACAAAAATTTATTTCCTTTTTAACCAGTCAGTTCTTTAAGCCATACCACACAAGGAACATGTGAAAAGAGGAGAAGGACAAAGAGCATGAGGCAGACCCAGAGTAAGGTGGAGAGAGAACATCAAAAAAACATTTGTTGGAGGCGGCTGCTACTCATATCTGAGTATACGTTCCCCCTGAAAATCATTTTCAGGAAAAATGCCATTGGCATGAATTTGTTTAAGGTGGGTCCCAGCTTGTCATGAAGTAACCCACAGACTGCGATCATGGAGGATTTAACACTGGGACTGCAATGGATTGCCACAGCCTTGAGGATATTAAGAAGGTGCACCTTCACAGCCAGTCCATCTGGTATGGCCTCTTCTGTCTCCATGAGTGTTGGGAATCAGAAGTGTTTACTCCTCCGCTCATTTTGCCATTGGACCCAATAGGATGGTTTCCAGTGGCATTTCCTCCACTGAGGGGGACCATCACCCCACCTAAAGGGGCTCATCTACCTGTAGCCGTTGGCCTCTCAGCGTTGAGTTACAAGAATACCAAATAGCTCTAACGGAGGGCACTCGAAGTGCCAGTACAAAAACATTGCATCTCCCTTGACACCAGAAGAAGAAGAAGGAGCCACCCTTTATAGAGAAGATTCTCACAATTCCATAGTAGCTGAAACTCTCTGAGGTGTTTTTCCCTCCATCCCTCTTCTCTCCCTTTCCCTACAACTGAGATTTAGGCCAGAAGGAGAGAGGGAGAATGGTAGGAAGAATCCTACCAGGAGCCATTTTAGCATTTGTTATGATATTAGCAGCACCCCCTCAATAGCTTATGAACTTGTAGCCATGGAGTGTGGAGGAATTAAAGTTCAATTGGGCCCTGAGGTGGTATTTACTCCTGTATAGATTAATCTTATTCCACCCATTCTTGAGTTAGAGGATGCCAAAGGGCAGATAAGCCCCAAAAGCCTGATTTAATAACTGCAGGGGAAGCGATCTTATGCCATGATTTCTGCCTTTGAGTGAGCGGTTTTAAATGAGGATTATCATTATAAACACTCGACACAATGCCTGGGGAGATAAATCTCAGAGCATTCTTGAGCAGCAGTCCACAGCTGCTCCAGCATTCTTTTGCATGGGATAAATTGACAGAGGGAGCACCCTTTTCTACTCTGGTGTGCTGTCTAGATACGGTGGCTTAGAAATTATGGGTTTTGTAGTCCGACACATCTGCAGGAAACTAGGTTGTGGAAATCTTGGCTTGTGAAGGTGACTGTTGGTGAGACAGAATAAGGCCATGATGGTGAACCTTGGAACTCCAGATGATTTTGGCATTCAATACCCAGAAGCCCAAGTCCTCATGAATCCGCATGGATGCGTTTACTGTGATTCACCTGGTCCGCACCACCCTCGTCGCTCCTGGAAGCGGAAGTAAAATGTGCCCGAATGGTTAAGGCTCTTCCGGGTTAACACTTCCTCCGTACGGGTGCATCTGCCTTCTGCAGTCCCTTCCCAGGGTCTACCAGGGAGTAAATCAAGCCAGCATTTCTTCCTAAAACTTAAGGGATTGTGACCCTGGAAGCAGGGAGGTGTGACAGCCCAGTCAAATAAATTGCCCCTCCATGTGAGATAAAGCAGAATAATTGTAATTTATACTGGTAGCAAACTGGCTGGATAGCTCAGTGAGTTACATCTCGGGCCAGAGGTTGGGAGTTCGATTCCCCCAATGTCTGCCTCCTAAGAGACGGAACAGCCTTTATAACTTTGAGTAGCTTGTACAGCTCCAATAGCTCGCGTTAGAGGAAGGGAATGGGAAACCACTTCTGTCTATTCCCTACCTAGAAAACCATGGAATTTGTCACCATAAGTCAGAATTGGAAGTTACTTCCGCTTCTGGGAGCGACGAGGATGGTGCGAGCCGGATGAATTGCAGTAAACCCCTTCGTGTGGAATCACGGGGGCTTGGGCTTCTGGGAATTGAAGTCCAAGAACATCTGGAGTGCCAAGGTTCACCATCATGGGCATAAGGACTCTTTGCTAAGGCTGAAATGAATATCCTTCAACTTTTAACCAGATCCGATTTTTTTGGTTTTGCCACACAGAGTTTTGAATGAGTGGAACAGGACATTTTAAACAGCAATTGCAGTCAGATTTTCAGCCAGATAAGTTCAAAGTGTTTTACCCTCGAAGAAACAGTGTGGCTCTTGTATTGAGATGAGATGTAGCAGCACAAGCAGAAAGGGCTATAATACAAAGGTGAACTGAGTAATGCCAATAATATCAATCAGGCTTCTTGGAAAACCTATCAACGTAACCATTGGTTTAAGAGTCAGAAATGGAGTACAAGAATGACTCTGAATTCTGCGAAGGTAACAGCTGGTGTGTTGCAAAAACAGGCTTCTCTCATGGTGATGGGCTGCAAAATGAAGTGTTGGAGGAAGAAGTGTTTTATTTCTGAAAATCAGGGTGAGTCAACTGCTGGTACCAGTTTTTGGACAATAAACACTTTCCCCCACCTCACAGTCCAATTGCTTCCCTGAGGAAAGGGATTGCACTTGAAGCCTCAGGACCTTCGAGGAGTATTTTTTTAAAAAAATTCTTATTATAATTCCTGAAAAATCACTACAGCTGTAGAAGGCAGGTAATGAAGTTTCCCCAGCCTCCCTGTCAGCCGTCCTAAGAGTCATCATGGAAGTACATCTCCCATGACTCCTGAAACCTGGATGGATTCTCTGTTGGCCAGTCTAAGAGTTGTCATGGAATTACTTCTCCATGGGGCACATGGAGTGGGTGATGGCCATGAGCTGATGGGAGAAACAAGGGAGGTTGACTTGTGGGAGAAGAATGCTCCATGATCACCCAGTGAACTGAGTGGGGATTTGAACCTAATTTTCCTAAGTCTTAGTAGTCCAATGCACTAAAGGGCATCCTCACACAAAGCCATCTTCCATGCCTGTGCTCCAAGCCAAACGAAACATGCCTTTTCAACTCTATGTAGGTGTGTTTATAGATATTTCTTCTTTTTGTTCCATATCTGATTTTGAATATTGGCTCTCCTCATGGCGATTAGCCATGGAGATTGTCCTGAGAATATTATTTATTTATTTATTTATTTTTCACACTTATATACCGCCCACTCAGGTACAACCCAACTCAGGGCGGTTTACATAGCGGACAGTAAATACATAAAAGACACATGATAAAAAAGTTAAAAGTTAAAAGTTTTTAAAAAACCCACCCCTAAAAGGTGCGCAAGAACCGAAGGGACCTTGGGGGAAGGCACACTTCTCTATACCAACCACCCAACGGTACCCCCATCCCCACCCGCACCCCAAACTTGGCCCGCCAGCCAGGTTTTTAGTTCCTTCCTAAAGGGCAACAACTCCATCTGGAGATGCAGTTCTACTGGCAGGAGGTTCCAAAGGGCCGGTGCGGACACGGAGAAGGCCCTCCTCCTCCTTGTGCCAGAGAGGTGAGCCCCCCTGGCTGATGGCACAATTAGAGAGCCCCTCCGGTCCGCTCTGGTTGGATGGACAGACGTCCTTAGGGCGATGCGGTCTCTAAGATACCCTGGCCCACTACCATGTAGGGCTTTAAAGGTCAAAAACAGCACCTTGAATTGCACCCGGAGACAAACTGGTAACCAGTGCAGCCCCCGAAGCAGTGGTGAGGCATGGGCATAAAGTCCACACCCCATCACCACCTGGGCCACAGCATTCTGGACCAGCCGCAGCCTCCGAATGGTCGTCAAGGGCAGCCCCATGTAGAGCGCATTACAGTAGTCTAGTCTGGAGGTCACCAGAGCGTGAGTGACCATGAGCAAAGAGTTCCGGTCCAGGAGTGGGCGCAACTGGCGAATCACCCAAAGTTGGGCGAAGGCCCTCCTGGCCACAGCCGCCACCTGTTCTTCTAGCAGCAGCCGCGAATCCAGGAGGACCCCCAAGTTGCGCACCGGGTTGGTCTGGGGCAAAACAGCCCCATCCAAAACCAAAGATGGTAGCTCCCGGGATAACACAGGACCCCCTATCCATAGCCACTCAGTCTTGCTAGGATTCAGCTGTAGCCCATTTGCCCCCATCCAGACCCCAACAGCCTCCAGACAGCTGGAAAGGACTTTGACTGCATCACTGGGGTCCCACAGGCCGAGCTGTACAACTGTGTGTCATCCGCGTACTGGTGGTTCCGCACCCCGTGGGAACGGATGATCTCACCCAGCGGCTTCATGTAGATGTTAAATAGGAGAGGAGAGAGTACCGAGCCCTGAGGCACCCCATATTTTAGGGGCCTAGGACTCGACCTCTCACTCTCCAACCACACCGAGTGGAGGAAATGAGGAAAACCAGGACCACACCGTACCCTGGATCCCCAATCCTCGGAGCCGTTCCAGAAGGATACCGTGGTCAGTGGTGGGCTCCAAAAAAGTTTACTACCACACTGTGGGCATGGTATGGAGGACGTGTTCAGGGGAAAAGCCCTGCGTTGGATCAAAATTAAGACTTTATTTCAAAACTTGGATGGGTGGGGCCAGCCAGAATTTCTGCTACCGGTTCTGGTAAACTGGTGCGAACCTGCTGATGCCCACCCCTGGCAGTGGCCTTCCATTTGCCTTCCACATTGCAGTGTGACACCCATAGTACCACTGATCTAGTTCAGGGAGTCACTTTCTGGTCCTGAGCTCTTTTGGTATGCAAAGTCCTCCTCAGCCCCTGGCCAGGATGGATGAAGCTTCTGCCCTCCATCAAGAGGGACTCAACTGAGATTTAATCTGCTTGGGGACCATTCCCCTTCCTTCCCTGTAAATTTGTCCCCCACCCCCACCCCCAGGCCAATAGTCCTCAGGGCTATCAAGTTGTTTGACCACCACCTGATGATTGCCATTGAGTAGCTGACACTATAGGATCTATACTCTATTACTATAGCAGGATATCTTGGCCAGACTGGCATTGATAGGTACAGCATGTACTGTTTCTTGTCTAATCCATCCATTAGTGATCTCTACCTTTCTGCCACCTGAACCCTCCAAGACATATCAAAATGCCATAATCCCAATCCCCCCCCAAACTTAATTAGCCTAGTGTAGTGATTCTAGCAGCTGTAGACCCAAAGTGTCCAGGTGGCACAAGTTTGCATTCCTAATAAATCCACAATCAGAATAGAACTGACAGTCCCCTGCCAGCCATATAGGAGTAGAAAAGGAGCCTGGGGAGAGGGAGGGGAGAGCTATCTTTGATCAGCCTGCTCCTCCCTGCTTCGCTGAAAAGATGAGGGGTGTTCCTTCTGATTATCTGGATCAATGCATGCCGTCGTGCCCACGTAGGTGGATTGAGCCATGTCCTAATTAAATCTAGCCCTGCTTTCTATATTTGAATGCCAACATCTCCTAAAACGAGAGAGTCGCTCGGATGAACCTTTGCCTCTCTAATTAAAAGCAACAAGCAACAAATCAAATATGATATTTATGTGTGTGTGTGTATGTGTGTTTGTTTTAAAAACCCCAAGATAGCGGTGGCCACTTCAGAGGAAAGAAATGGGGCATGACTCACCCGGCAGATGCTCATTAGATGTGGGTCTATTAGCCTGAACTTTGAGAAGATGCCTGCTAATGATATTGGAATAATAAAGACATTAGAGCAAGCAGCAAGGCCACAAGTAGATAGATTTGTTTTCCTGGCCCCCACCAACTGGCCGGCTTCTGTAAAGTAATTATTGACTGATCTGGAGGTTGTTTGCTTGTGTTCAGTGATTAAATAGAAGCCAAATACTCTTGAGTGGCATGCATCGAGGCTACTGGAAGGATGGGATTCTTTGGTCACTAATTGTTTAAATGGGCAGCTTTGGAAGGGAGGAGGAGAGAAGAGTGTCTTAATTTATCAGATTCGAAGCTGCAACCTGTGATGTGGAAAGCTAGCTCCTGGAATGTGCCTGTCTCTAAATAGCGAAATCTATGTTCTTAAGTAGAGATGGTACACTGTTTCACTGTCCCTGCAATGCCCCATTAAACTAATATGGTACATAGCAGCGGGACATTACTGCTTTCATAATTATTTATCACTTAGTTGTTTCCATTAGAGTGTTTGCCAGATTGATGTCTATTACAGAGATGCACTGCCTCCCACAACTGTCTGTAACTCTTGTCAGACCTGCCTTGTACCCTCTTGGAGATACCCAAAACTGATCCACGTAATGTTCTGTGCTGTTTTTTGTGCATTTCTGAATTTCTGACCCCGGGGGATTTATCTGCAAATAAGAAAATACATGTGGCAGGACCGGGTCCCATTCTGGCCCAGTTATCCTGCTTTGGACATAGAGCAGACCCTACGGCCAGTGACTCAATGCTGGTTGACAGCGGTTAACTAACCTGACCACCCTGAGAACTCACAGCCTTGGGTGCCAAAGTCCACAGGGAAGGGTGATGGTCCCCAAGTGGGTTAAATCCCACTTGGATCCATCTTGGTGGAGGGCAGCAGCTTCATCCACCCTGGCTTGGGGCTGAGGAAGACTTTGTGTGCCAAAAGGGCTCAGGACCAGAAAGTGACTCATGGAACTGGATCAATGGTATGGGTGTCATGCTGAGATGCGGAAGGCAGATGAAGGGCCACTGCATTATATTGTCCCCAGGACAATCTTTGTGGTCAGAACCAATATTCAGAATTGGAGATGGCCCTTGAAAAAGAAAGTCTGGGTCACAGTAAGTTGGGCTAATGTCCTGGAGACTTCCAGAGTTTTGAACAGCCCCGAGATGAAGGGAGGACGGTCTGGATTATGTCTGGGTGGGGTAACTTTTCCGTTCCTCCTCCACCAAGAGAAAGCCTTCTTCTCACCAGTGAACAGACAAGCTTCTTAAGGTGAAGGAGTGAGAGAAGGACCTTAAAAGAGCAACCTGATCAACTCTTCTTTGATTCCTTCTTAACAGGGCAATGCAGGGACCTGCCCACCCCCACCCCCCCAAGCTGGAGTGTCATCTCATCCTGTTCCATTTTCCAGACATCTCTTTTCCTGTCCGTTAGCACAGCATGAAAAGGTTTATCCAAGAAAGAACAATAACATTATTCCTGCTCTAGAAATATCCAGATCTGCAGGTGGAAACAGGTCTGGATCAGATCCGGACATTTGAACAGAAAGATGACCTGCTGTGGAAACCTGAAATGATAATTTCTCTCTCTCCCCACCCCACCCCCCAGTTTCTGTTCAAGATTGTTGCTCCTTTTGCAGCTGATTCTTTTGTGTGTACGTGTTTATTTGTTTGTCAGTTGGTGGAGGAGGAGATCAGGGAAAGATGGACACATTTCAGCCTTGTAAGGAACTTGGGTCTGAAATACAGATTAAGAGTTTTCTCCTCCTGCCCCCTACATGATAAATGTAAAATCAATAACTGGTTATGGCACCAAAGGAACTGTCTGAGTTTGATTTATTCCTGGAAAGTGGAGACATTGGTGGGAAGGTGGACGGAAGAGATGGTTCCAGAGGGACACCTAGGCAGGCTGTAACTACTCAGGGAGGATGTAGAGAGGGGGACAGAATGACCCTCTGGTTTCCAAAAAAAGAACCTGCAGTAGTGATTATGCTGCCTCCCCTTCTCTCCCCTTGTTTGAGTTCTTTCGAAGGTCTGCTATCAAGAGATGAGGGGCCCAGGGTTCAGCACAGGTGAATCGTACCGAAGGAAACAACATCACTGATGGTGGGAGATGGTCGGTCATAAAAATGGATTTTCAGAAAGTGGACTTCTTTTCCCATATTGGCTCTACTAATCCTTAGCTGGTTGGCAGCAATAGAAGAATGTCTGAGTGACCCACCTTGCAAAATAGGGTTGGCCAAAATAGGGATGGGCCAAAATTCTCCTGCTCCTTGAAGGGGGTTAGTTACGGTGCAAACAAGTCGAGGCTTACCATTTCTCCTCCTCCTCCGGGTGTCAAGGGACATACAGGGTCCTTGTTCTGGCACTTCTAGCGGCCTCCGCTGGCATTATTTGGTGTTCTTGTAATGTTTCTTTGATGTTCTCTCTCCACCTTCCCCTGGGCCTGCCTCGTGGTCTTTCTCCTCTTTCCACATATGATGCCTTGCAGGGTATGGAATCCCAAGACATTCTCTCCAACAACTTTATTTGTTGTCTCTGTAGGTAGTGCAAGATTGGTTCTATTCCATTTCTTTCCCTTATAATCTCATACCTCATTCCTGAAAATCAGGAGTCTCCAGATCAAAAGTCTGCAAGCCCAGTGCCAGTGCCATGCTTTACTTTTGCTTAGGAGTAGAACTTCCAGAATTCTCTGCTTGGCAAGGGTATTCAGGGAGTTGTACTGCATCGTCGTCGTCATCTATGATGACTGCAACTCGTATCCGAGAATGCATTTTTCCTGAAGAGGGGAAAATGCCACTGGCATGAATTTGTTTAAGGTGGATCCCAGCTTGGCATGAAGTGACCCACACACTATGATCACGGAGTCATCTCTTGCAGCACATGTGAAAGGAGACATGCAAGATTTAACACTGGGACTGCAATGGACTGGCACAGCCTTGAGGATATTATCAAGGTGTGCCTTCACAGCCAGTCCATCTGGCATGGCCTCTTCCACCTCCATGACAGTTGGGAATCAGAGTTCCTCCTCCACTCATTTTTGCCATTGGGCCCTATATTTATTTATTTATTTATTTATAGTCAAATTTGTATATGCCGCCCGCTCAGGCAGAACCCGACTCAGGGCGGCATCACAACAATTCACAAAAGACATAAAAACAATTATAAAAAATAATTATAAACCCCCCCCCCCAACCCACCCCCTTTAAAAACCCCTATGTCCCACCCACCCACTATACAAAGGAGGAGGAGAAAGTTCTTATACAAGCCAGCAGGCGGGCACCATAGTCCCATTCGGGCCCCACACCTGCCCTGCCAGCCAGGTCTTCACTCCTTTCCTGAAGGGCAGCAGTTCACTTTGGAGTCTTAGGTCTATTGGCAGGAGGTTCCAGAGAGTTGGTGCGGACACGGAGAAGGCCCTCCTTCGGGTGCTAGACAAATGTGCATCCCTAGCCGGTGGCACCACTAGAGAACCCCTCCTGTCCGCTCTGGTTGGACGGGCAGACACTCTTGGGACGATGCGGTCTCTAAGGTATCCCGGCCCCCTGCCATGTAGGGCTTTAAAGGTCAAAACCAGCACCTTAAATTGCACCCGGAGACAAACTGGTAACCAGTGCAGCTCCCGAAGTAGGGGAGAGGCATGGGCATATTGCCCACACCCCATCACCACCCGGGCCGCCGCATTCTGGACCAGCTGCAGCCTCCGAATGGTCGTCAAGGGCAGCCCCATGTAGAGCGCATTACAATAGTCTAGTCGGGAAGTAACCAGAGCATGGGTGACCATAAGCAAGGAGCCCCGGTCCAGGAGTGTGCGCAATTGGCGAATCACCCGAAGTTGGGCAAAAGCCCTCCTGGCCACAGCCGCCACTTGTTCTTCCAGCAGCAGCCGCGAGTCCAGAAGAACCCCCAAGTTGCGCACTGGGTCTGTCTGGGGCAGAACGGCCCCATCCAGTACCAAAGATGGTAACTCCCTGGATAATGCGGGGCCCCTTATCCACAGCCACTCTGTCTTGCTGGGATTCAGCCGAAGCCCATTGGCCCCCATCCAGACCCCAATGGCCTCTAGGCATCCGGATAGGATTTCAACAGCATCACTGGGGTCCCCACGGGCCGAGATGTACAACTGTGTATCATCCGCGTACTGATGGTACCGCACCCCGTGGGAACGAATGATCTCACCCAGCGGCTTCATGTAGATGTTAAATAAGAGAGGAGAGAGCACAGAGCCCTGAGGCACCCCATATTTGAGGGGCCTAGGGCTGGACCTCTCACTCTCTAACCATACCGACTGGGTACGGCCCTTCAGAAATGAGGAAAACCAGGACAACACAGTGCCCTGGATCCCCAGTCCTTCGAGCCGTTCCAGAAGGATACCGTGGTCGACAGTATCAAAAGCCGCTGAGAGGTCAAGAAGAGCAAGGACGGATGGACAACCCCCGTCCCGCTCCCGCCAGAGATCATCCATCAGTGCGACCAATGCCGTCTCCGTTCCATATCCGGGCCTGAACCCTGATTGAAAGGGGTCTAGATAATCCGCTTCCTCCAGGACACTCTGCAGCTGACGCGCCACCGCCTTTTCCAAAACCTTACCCAAAAAGGGCAGGTTGGAAACTGGCCTGTAGTTGTTAAGGACAGCTGGGTCGAGGGACAATTTCTTCAGGAGGGGGCACACCAAAGCATGTTTTAGCTGTGCAGGAAATACCCCCTCCCGTAAAGAGGCATTTATTATCCCCCCTATCCAGCCACCTGTTACCTCCTTGGAGGCTTTCACCAACCAAGTAGGACAGGGATCCAAAGGACATGTAGTGGCACGAACAGCTGCAAGGAGCCTGTCCACTTCATCAGGGACAACAGGATCGAACTGATCCCAGATCGTACAGCAAGACAATGCTCCGGCACCTCCCCGACCCTCCCCATCCACGCCAGGATTCAATCCTGAACGAATCCGATCGATTTTCTCCACCAGATGGTCAGCAAAGTCCTCAGCCGAACCCTGCCAACCGGGCACCGATCCCCCTCTACCAAGGAGGGACCTGGTTACCCGGAACAGGGCGGCTGGGCGATTATCAGCGGAGGCAATAAGGGTGGTGAAGTATTGCCGCCTCACCACCCCTATCGCCACTAGATAGGCCCTAATAGCAGCTCTAGCTAGTGTCCAATCGGAGTCATCCTGGGTCTTCACCCAGCGGCGCTCTAGGCGTCTCTTTGCCCGTTTGAGTTCACGCAGTTCATCTGTGAACCACGGAGATGACCTAGTCCCCCGGGCGTGGAGAGGCCGCAGTGGCGCGATTTCATCCAAGGCTACTGTTGCCGACCTATTCCACAGGTCGACGAGTGCCTCGGGTGAATCGTGTAGCCGATCCAGAGGAACATCCCCCAGTTCCCTCTGGAATCCATCTGGATCCATTAGTCGCCGAGGGCGGGCCATTTTAATCGGCCCAGCCTCCCTACGATGAAGTGTCGCCCCCAGGAAGTCAAGAGTCACCAGATAGTGATCAGACCATGGCACAGGTGAAATGACTAAATCCTGTAATCTTAGATCACTCTGCCACTGCTCCGACAAGAAGATATGATGGTTTCCAGTGGCATTTCCTCCACTGAGGGAACCATCACCCCACCTAAAGGGGTTCATCTGCCCATAGCCACAGATCCCTTTAGGGAATCAGGTTAGTTAACCATCGCCTGACACTTGGCATTGAGTTGCTGACTGTATGGTCTACTCCATTACCGTAGTGGGATGTCTGGCCAGACATATGTTGTACTGCCCAAAAAGTAACATTTCAGTGACCTCTGTGGTGGCTTAGTGGTTAAGACACTGAACATGAAGACTTGAAGGTCAGGGTTCGATACCCAAGTGGGGATCCAAGATGGCGTAGAAAGTAATGACAGCTGCACTATAGGGGACATGGAAGGAGCCTCATTCAGGACTGCCTTGACCGGAGGGATAAGAGGACGCCGCGCTGCAGCCGGGGACGCCGCGCCAAAGCTCTCCTGCCCCCCCGCCATCAGCCCAGGATGGGAGCCACCTGCGGCTCTCTCCCCGGGCCAAGTCGGTCAGGGGAGATGGGAGCGTTGGCGGAGCTGTGCCTTGTTCTCGGCGGGGACTTTGGAAGCTGCTGCCACCGAGACGCTGAAGCCGACACACCACCTCGGCTCTCTCCCCTGGTCTGTGGTGAGAGTGGGGGGGGGGGGGGCAGGGAGGGAGACAGAGGGACTGAGGCTGATGTTTGCCGCAGCTGGGGAAGTTGGGCTGGGCACTATATGGGATGTGAGCTGTGCTTCATCCCTTGGGGATTTTGTTAATATTGATTATTTTCGATGCTTTGTACTTATGTATTATGTGATGTATTGATATTGTGTTTTCCCCCTGAATTTCTTTTGATGTAATTGAACTGTATTATTATGTGTCATTGTATTATTATATTGTATTTATTGTCCGCCATGTAAACCGCCCTGAGTTGGGTTGCACCCGAGTGGGCGGTATATAAGCGCGAAAATTAAATTAAATTAAATTAAATTAAGTGCTGCACAAGGATCTTGGGGACATGAATGGAGCCTCATTCGGGCATCCCCTGAGTGGAGTTTCTCCAGCAAAAATCCTTTCAACCCAGAGTAATTTCTGACACTAAATTTTATTTATTGCTCTCGTCTCATCCCACAACATTCCTTTTATGCTCTTCAGAAATTGCACACCTCCCAGTGGTGTAAGATTCCTATTCTTCAACTCCATTGTCTCCAGAAATCAAAGTGTCGTAGATTTTTTTTATTGTCTTTTATCGGCCTCAAAAAGCCTCTTTGACCCGTTTCAACTTCCTGCTTCTCTGCTGAGACATTTTTGTGCCCTCCAACAGTTTTTCTCTGTTGGGCAGCCTTAGACACTCCTATGAAACAAAAGAACCAGCTAAACAGATCTCCGGCAGCTTAATACAGCGCTAATGAGTCTTTCAAGAGCTGACTGTAAATGTAGGGAAATAAATAGTAATGCTTTTCCACGCGTGGCGACATGAAGTGAAAGAAAAAGTGCAGCTGATATGAGAATCAATAAGACTTAACTACTTTAGAAAAATGGGTTTCTCTCCATGAGTTGGCTGCCAATTAAAGTGTCAGGCATAATTGGACAATTCTGTAGAAGATACATCTTCAATAATGTGAAAAGAAGAAGAATAAGAACGGAGGAATGACAACCCCTTCTCTCTCTTTTTTTTTTCCTCGTCTTGCCTTTTGGCTTTTCATAATAACCATCTGGGCGTGAAAAAGTATTTAATTTTCTCCTAATGCCTGCATGGCTTGTAGGATTGCAGCGACGGGAAAGCATTTGTTACCTGCCAGCGAGAGAAAGTGCTTCTTCGATATCAAGGCTAATCAACCAGGCTTTCTTGCCTTTCGGTCCTGGAACTGCCTTGCTTTGAATTGATGCCACTTTCTTAGAGACCCAGCAATGAAATATTTTTTTTAATAAAAAAAATCAACAGCAACCTGGCAGTGAAAAACACTCAGGCGTTTGCTCCGTCAAAATGGTCTATTGTGCAGGCTAATGGAGGCAAATTTGTAAAGTCCTTCAGCGGTCTCCTTCCTTCTCTTTGACATGGCTCTTCAGGTCTGTATCTGGAGTGGCAGGTCTCATGGTATCACTCTGTTTCTCCCGATTCCCAGGGGCTAGCCAAGTGATGGTGAACCTTGGCACTCCAGATGTTCTTGGACTTCAATTCCCAGAAGCCCAAGCTCCCATGATTCCACACAAATGGGTTTACTGTGATTCATCTGGCCCACGCCACCCTTGTCGCTCCCAGAAGTGGAAGTAAAACATGCCCATACAGTTAAGGCTCTTCCGGGTTAACACTTCCTCCGTACAGGAGCATCTGCCTTCCGTAGTCCCTTCCCAGGGTCTACCAGGGATTGTGACCCTGGAAGCAGGGAGGTGTGACAGCCCAGTCAAATAAATTGTCCCTCCTTCTGAGATGATGTAGAATAATTGTAATTTATACAGGTAGCAAACTGGCTGGATAGCTCAGTGAGTTAAGTCTCGGGCCAGAGGTTGGGAGTTTGATTCCCCCAATGTTTGCCTCCTAAGAGAAGGAACAGTCTTTGTAACTTTGAGTAGCTTGTACAGCTCCAAAAGCTCTTGTTAGAGGAAGGGAATGGGAAACCACTTCTGTCTATTCTCTACCTAGAAAACCATGGAATTTGTCACCATAAGTCAGAATTGACTTGATGCTACACAATTACTATAATAAAAGTGCCAAGATTGAAGGGACTGCATTGGATTAGTGGTTAAGACACTGAACCTGAGGACTGGAAGGTTCGAGGATCAGCAGTTCGAGACCTGAGTGCTGTACAATGGAATGAGTGCCCATCTCTCTCCCAGCTCCTCTCAACCTAGCAGTTTGAAAGCAAGAAATTGCAAGTAGATAAATAGGTACCACTTCGGTGGGAAAGGTAAACAGCGTTCCATGCACTCCGGTGTATAGTCATGCCTCCCACATGGCCATGGAAATGTCTTCAGACACAGACAGCGCTGGTTCTTTCGCTGTTAATGGAGATGAGCACTGAACCCTAGTCAGATACGACTAGCTTCCAAGCAAGTGCGACCTTTCCCTTTACCCAGAACCATGGCCTATGGAGCATGGCCTCCTGTGGGGAAGAAGACCACATGTGATTCCCTAAAGAAGGCCGCAAGCTTGAGTTTGCAAGAGCTGAGCAGAGTTGTTGAGGAGAGAACATTTCATAAGAACATAAGAACATAAGAACAGCCTTGCTGGAACAGGCCACAGCCCATCCAGTCCAGCATTCTGTCTCACACAGTGGCTCACCATTTCCTTCAGGGTATTCCCAAGCAGATGCCTTCACCTGCTTAGGATTCCCTGGAAATGATATTGAGAGATATCCTGCCTATCTCTCCAACCCGGAGGTTGTCCTTAGGTAGCCATAATTATAGCCATTGATACTCTTCTCCTCCATGAACTTGTCTAATCCTTTCTTAAAGCTGTCAAGACTGACAGCTGTCACCACTTCTTCTGGCAGGGAGTTCCATAGACCAGTAATCCTCTGGGTGAAAAAGTACTTTCTCTTATTTGTTTGAGAACTAGTACCCAAAAGTTTCATGGAGTGTCCCCTAGTTCTAGTGTTATGCGATAGGGAAAACAGTTTTTCCTTATCTACTTTGTCCACACCGTGCATGATTTTATAAACTTCAATCAGGTCACCTCTTAGACGTCGTCGTTCAAGAGTGAAAAGGCCCAACCGTTGCAGCCTCAGATGGTAAGGAAGGTGTTCCAGTCCCCTCATCATCATTCTGGTTGCCCTCCTCTGCACTTTTTCCAGCTCCATAATATCCTTCTGGAGGTATGGCGACCAGAACTGTACACAGTATTCCAGATGGGGCCTCACCATAGATTTATAAAGAGGCAAAATGACACTTGCTGACTTATTTTCTATACCCTTCCTAATGATCCCTAGCATTGAGTTTGCTTTTTTCACTGCTGAGGCACACTGGGTTGACACCTTCATTGAGTTGTCCACCAGGACACCAAGGTCCCTTTCCTGGTTTGTCGCAGAGAGTTCAGACCCCATCAGTTTATAAATGTAATTGGGGTTCTTTGCCCCAACATGCATCACTTCAGAGATGTCTCTTTCATAGGTTATGTAACAACAACAACAACGATAAACCACAACCACAACAACTGACAATTTAGCCTGAAAGGCAGGAAAAGCAACAAGGAACGCCTTTAAAACTGGCAATTTTTATTTGACGCAAGCTTTTGTTGGCTGCCTCTCCTGAGCCCGAAGCCGACCCCCCTTTCCTTCTCCTTCTGATAATCACAGTAATCTTGTCCGTCTTGCATCTCCCACTTTTCTGTTGCCATCGGATGACTCCCATTTTTAGCTTCATGAGCAGCAGAGAAATGTTCTTCCCTATCCATTTTTAAAAACAGTATACATAATTTTGTATAATTTTACATTCTTCCACCCACTACCTGCTTCATCATTTTATAAACGGGGGGGGGGGGGGGAGGGAAGTTGCTCTAGACCAGAGTTTGTATTGTTCACCCTCTCCTTTTATGCACATTTTCTAATTTCACCACATTGTACAACTTGGCCAAAGTCCTGATGCTTAGCATAGTTATCAGCATTAGAGGAGACCCACTGAAGCAGCAGTGATTTGGCAAACCATTGCCTCCATAAGCTCCGTTGAGCCAAATGGCTCAATGACTATTCTAGTGCAACTTACTACACCGAGCAACAGACTTTCAGCCAGTAAGTCTGTTTGCGTGGTAGATTTATGCAAAGGTGTTATGTTGTTGGTATGCATTGACCTGAATATTGGTCAGACAAATAATCAGGAAAATTATTGAGCAGAAAAATAGGTTTAGCTGAGGGTAAGGTAAAGGTGACCCTTGCTTAAAAGCCAATCATATCTGACTCTAGGGTTCAGTGCTCATCAATCTTTACAGCCAAACAGCCAGTGCCGTCTGTGTCTGCAGGCATTTCCATGGTCATGTGGCAGGCATGACTGGACACCAGAGCATACAGAACTCTTTTACCTTCCCACCGAAGTGGTCCCTATTTATCTACTTTCAACTGCTAGGTTAGCAGGAGCTGGGACAGATGACAGGAGCTGACTCTGTTGCGCAGCATTCGGGTCTCGAACTGCTGACCCGCCAACCTTTCAGTCATCAAGTTCAGCATCTTAACCACTCAGCCACCACAGTCAATCTCCTATTTCCATGAGGTCTGCTATTTCCATGGGATTCTCAGAACGAACTCCCTCTGTCCCACCCCACCCTCCAAAGCACAGTATGGCCACATTGTTGAACACATGATAGTATAACATATGATTTGACCATCAGCTTTTTTCCTAAGGACAGTTGCTTATATTATTTAAATCTGCACTGTCTTATTCCTGCATTAATTCAGATATTAAAACACACACAACATGGTTTTTTTTTAAAAAAAATAAATGATTAAATTCCTGCTTTTTAGCTGGTTCGTGGTCACTTCACAATCATTCAATGGCTAGAAAACCCCTGGAAAGGATTGGCATAAGTCAAAATTGCCTTGATGACACATAATGATTCAAATATGCAGTTTGAGTGACATTTCGCACAGGAGATGCATTTTAACGCATATTTTATCCTAAAACACATCTTTTGATTAGCGAAAGGCTGCATCGCAAACTGCTTTCTGGTCTACGCCTTATCCTCAATGGCATGCTCATCACAGAAGCCAGAAATGCTACTTAAGTACTGCAAAGGTTGGTTGTTGTGTGGCTGTTATGTCTCTTCTGAGTTCAAGCAGCAGCAATGGGTTTGCAGGCGCACCCCCCCAATAACGGACACAGACAACATTGAAAGTGGATAACAGCAAAGGGCCACATTTATTGATTCAATGCCCTAGTCCGAATTATAAATTTGTATTGGTAAAACGACCAATCATAATTCCTAAGGCAAGCAGGCCGAAGTAACACTGGTAAGGTACCACCCCAAAATTGCCAACGGCAATTGGTTACAATGTATCAAATTGTATCAATTTGTTTGTTAACAACAAACAAATTGTTGACCGTAGTCAATAACTAACTCATGACCCCACCCTCTGACGCGTATCCGTGAAATCACAGGGGTGATGCATGCTGGTTAGCAATCATCATCACCCCATCGCCTGATTCGTCGTTGACCGGACAACGTTTAACTACTTTATTCCTGTCTAGTGTTGTCCAGTCAATTGCGAACCTGCCGGATACTTGTGGGTCATACTGTTTACCTTACCAGTGCTACCCGCCCATGTGACCAAAGTCAACAGTAGGAACGAAGAAAGACCCCTATATCAAACCATAGCAACAGTGTGGGATGGGCAAAAAAGCCAGGACCCGAAGCCAATGTGGGTCCCAACCAAAAATTCCCACCCGGCCCCGAAGCGACCATGATCACACTGTTAACTAGGGAGGGGGTGGAGGGGAAAACTTCTCCGCTCTGTCGCTGAGGCAAAATGGCAGCGCGGCTGCCTCATGGCCACCCCTTTTATAAGGGAGCTGGCCACGCCCCTAACTACCCGGATTCTCTGTCCTGTGGGGGGGGGGCCCGCAAAGGGCGCGGCGGCCATTTTGGCGCCGCGCTTGCATTGCAGGCGCACCCCCCCAATAACGGACACAGACAACATTGAAAGTGGATAACAGCAAAGGGCCACATTTATTGATTCAATGCCCTAGTCCGAATTATAAATTTGTATTGGTAAAACGACCAATCATAATTCCTAAGGCAAGCAGGCCGAAGTAACACTGGTAAGGTACCACCCCAAAATTGCCAACGGCAATTGGTTACAATGTATCAAATTGTATCAATTTGTTTGTTAACAACAAACAAATTGTTGACCGTAGTCAATAACTAACTCATGACCCCACCCTCTGACGCGTATCCGTGAAATCACAGGGGTGATGCATGCTGGTTAGCAATCATCATCACCCCATCGCCTGATTCGTCGTTGACCGGACAACGTTTAACTACTTTATTCCTGTCTAGTGTTGTCCAGTCAATTGCGAACCTGCCGGATACTTGTGGGTCATACTGTTTACCTTACCAGTGCTACCCGCCACACGGAGGGGCTTCACAGAAGACCTGACGCCCCCCCCCCCAGACCGTCAGCTCGGTCAACAGGCCTGCTCGCCAGTCACCCAACAGGAGGTCCATACCTCCTCGCGACAGATGGACCCCATCCCCTGCATACAAGTCACAATTTGCAGACTAATATCGGGGTGATGACTAACCCGTCCCCAAGCCCTGGTGGTGAGAAACCGCGCCACTGCCTTATTGACCGCGCGCCTAGCTCGGTCAAGGGCCAGGAGGTTAACGCCCCCTCTATAAGAGTGGCGCGGAACAATGTCTGACCAAACCAGGGCTGTGGCAGGCCAGACATAATGCAAGTAGGCGAGGTCCTCGCAAATCGCATGCTTGAGCGATAAGCCGGTGACCTGGCCCAAATCATTGCCCCCCAAGTGGATGATTAGAATGTCAGGCGGGTCAGCCCCCAGGCCAGAAAAAAGGAAAGGCCGCAGCTCCCGCCATAACATCCCAGGCTTACCGTGCCATGAGAGACTGGCGTGGTCACCCAGTCCCAGTCGGGGTCCCCACTCTGTCGCCGCAGCGTAACGCGCTGCCCTGAGCACATAGCTGTGGCCCACCAGCCATACTGTCACCGGTGTAATACGACACCCAGGGTCTGTAAGAAAATTGAGAAAAAGGAAGGTAAGGTGACTGGATTGGTACTCATGGCGGGAGTGGGCGCACATAAAACTGAAAACATTGTGAGCCCCACCTCCCCCTGCTACGTATGTCAGCCCCAGAGTACCCAAAAGCAGCCGCTGTAGAGGCTGCGCCAATACGGAACGAATGTGTGCCAGAACGGGCACCCGGTAGTCCCACCCTGGTGAGGGCTCTGGCAGTCACCTTCCAAAACTGAAATTTAGTAAGGGGAGACCCATCTTGGTGACAGAAAAACGGGCCGTGGTGCATGCCACGCAGTGCCAGGTATTCCTGTAGGGCACCAACCGGACAGATGTCTGCCAAAGAACACCGTAGCAGTCTTACTCCACTGCCTACGCCATGCTGATCTGTTTTAGAGGAGCGAATCCTCAACTGGGCCCAGTCTTTGGCAACATATACATCTCCGAGTTCCAGTGCCCTACCACTTGCATCCGCCTTAGACAGCATCACGAGTTCGCTGATGCGGAGCGCTCCAAAAAATGCCACCGTTGTGGCTGCATGCAATTGGGCTGCCTCATAATGATCAAAACAGAGGCCTGGCCAGCCCCGGGCCAACTGGGTAAGAACCCCTGGGGAAATAGGGTGCCGGTCGTCCGGGCAACGCCCGCGCTCGCGCACCCACCCCTCCAAAACGTGTCTCACACGGAAGTCAGAGGTGGTATCCACATGACCCCCTACTTTGGCCATAAAAGCCAACGCCTAGAGCTTGGATGCTATGGTGCGAGGTGCAAGGCCCTGTGCATGCAGGTGAACCATGAACCGCAGAACATGGTCCACCGGGATGGGCCAGGTCTCTGGCCATTGAAATCGAGTAGCAAAAGCCCTATACAAATTGAATGCTTGTTGATACGCCTTACGCGTGCGTGGCGCTAGTGACAGGCCAATCGCCCGGTTCACCTCTCCTTGCCAATAGTCCACATCTCGTCCGGGAGTGGCGAGGGAAATTCCTCCGCATCCGGGGCCAAGGCGCGGAACCGGGAGATCTGCAGGCGGGACAAAGCGTCAGCAATATCGTTATTAACCCCTGGGACATGCCTGGCCCTGAACAAGACGTTGAGGCGCAGGCAGCGCAGCACAAAATGGCGCACTAGATCCATGACCCTGGGCGATTTAGAAGTCTGTGCATTGACAATGTGCACCACGGCAGCATTGTCGCACCAGAAATGCACCACCGAATTAGCCCACTGTTCGCCCCATAGCATCAAAGCCCCCAGAATGGGAAAAAATTCCAGGTATGTGAGATCCCGCAGGCGACCTGTGCCTGCCCATGCCGGTGGCCACCCACCATAGGCCCACTTCCCATTGAAGTACATCCCATAACCCAGGGATCCTGAGGCATCAGACTGGATCTGGAAATTGGGGGATGCCAGGAGGTCAGACCTCCAAAATGAGACCCCATTAAACTCCCTCAGGAATTGCAACCAGACAAACATGTCTGCCCTGATACCCCGGGTAAGCCTGACTCTGTGGTGGGGCCTGGATAACCCTGCCATGGCGTCGCATAAGCGCCGGGCGAAAGCCCTGCCCGGTGCGACCACCCTGCAGGCAAAATTGAGGTGCCCATGTAGCACCTGCAGTTCCCTCAGGGATGCCTTACGCTTAGCCAGCAATTGCGAGATAAGGGTCACTATCCTGGACACCTTATCACCCGGTAACCTAGAAGCCTGTACTACTGTATCAATCTCAACCCCCAGGAATACTAGTTTGGTCGACGGGCCCTCGGTCTTTTCGGGCGCTAAAGGGACACCCAGTTCCTGCATTAGCGTCTGAAATGTATTGAGGAGACGTGCACACGTGTCCCAGCCCCGTTCACCCCCGAATAAAAAGTCATCCAGGTAATGGGCTACAGACCGGGACCCTGACCTGCGGACGAAAGCCCACTCTAGGAAGGTACTAAAACGCTCGAAAGCCGAGCATGATATGGAGCAGCCAAAAGGCATGGCCTTATCAAAATAATACTCCCCTCTAAACTTAAAACCCAGCAATTCAAAGTCGCCCGGGTGCACCGGCAAGAGGCGAAAAGCTGACTTAATGTCGCACTTGGCCAGCAAGGCACCCGGGCCACACGAGCGCACCATGCGCAGCGCATGGTCGAACGATGTATACCTGACCGAACAAAGGTCATCAGGTATCGCATCGTTGACCGATCGGCCGGCTGGGTAGGACAAATGATGAATAAGGCGAAACTCACCTAGGGACTTTTTAGGAACCAAACCCAATGGTGAAACCTTAAGGTTGGGAAAAGGGGGTGCGGGAAAAGGTCCGGCGACCCTGCCCGCGTCTAACTCCTTTTTAATGCTGGCCTCAGCTACCTCCTCCCTTCCTCTGAGGGATAAAAGGTTGGGAGCATCCTGAGGAGATCTATCACCCATAAAAGGGATACGAAATCCCTGCTTAAAACCTTGGATGAGGTACTCCCTGTCCTCTCCCCTTGGGTACGATGCGAGCCAGCGCTCTAGCATGTCCACCTTAATTGGGGAGGGAGCCTTTCGGAGAACTAGCTCCATCCGTGGCAGGCTTGCCAGCCCACTGTCCACCCCTCCCTCTGCCTCGCACCCCTCCAGGCTTGGGACAAGCAGAGGCTGCATGGGGACCAGAACATGTGGGACACTCGTGCTTATACCTGCAGTTCTTCCGACTGCAGGAACCATTGGACGAGAAAGTCCAGCACAGCAGGCGGGCTGGAACCCCCTGCCCCGCCATTTGGCGGGTAACCTGCGCTGGAGCTGCTCGCTGGACCGCATGTCCACAATGGTATCTATCCCCCGGGGCAGGACGTGTGGGTGTCATATACAAGAGCCACAGTCTCTGGCACGGCTCATCCCATCTCATCTCGGGGTGCAGGGGAATCCTCATACGGAATTCCTCATCATATGCTAGCCATGAGGGGCCCGGGAAATCTACCATCGCCCTGTATATGTTGTCCAAATATTGGACCATGGGAATAGCTAGATCCGGCCGCGCCCTCAAATACACCGCCATGTATATCAAATAAGCGGGGAGCCAGTTAGCCCAGGTACGCGGCGGCTTACGGCGGCGTGCCTGCTCCTTGTCCTTCTCGTCCTGACCCTCCCTTTCTTCCTTAGTGGGCTCCCTGTTCAGGAGTGAGAAGATATCCACGTACTCCCCTCGCCATATCTTTTCTCTGGTAGCCTGCGCCAAGTGATCACCCAATGGCAGGGAATACCCTGCCGTCGGCAAAGCCGAAAAGGGGATAGCTGGCCTACCCAAAGGGGCCTGAGTTAACCCTGCCACCCCAAGCACGTTCCCAGCAGTGTAAGAACCCATGCCCACCCCAGCGGGCATGGTGGCAGTAGTTGTCGCCGGGTGGGTCGCCAGCGGCGTAGCCCCTGCACCACCCGCGCGAGGCCAAGGCCACTGAAAGGTCCCCCCTATATTGGGAATGTGTGTGGATGTACTCGTTTGCACCATATACTCACATGCTGCACCCCCGCGGGCCGCCCCCAACGGGGGTTCCGGCCCACCGGGGGCGTCGGAGCTCACGACCGATGTAGAGCTCATCACCGGGGCTTGACCCGCGCCAGGTTGCTGGCTGGGGAGCTGCGAGGCAGTGGCCGGAGCCGCGCCACCCGCCTGCAGCAGCTCGACCCTCCCCGCCGGCCGTTGTCCTGCTGCCGATAGCGCCTCCAAAGGTACCCCGAAAGGGGCACCTGCCTGACTGGCACGAGCCAAAGACTCCTCTAAGGCCGCAATACGGGCCAGCAAGGTGTCTACAGTAACCATGGGCAAAGAGCCGGCCGGCCCACTTGACCCTTGCATGGGGACAGTTCCCTGCACCCCATGGCCCAGATATGGCCATTGGCCAAGGCCTAAGCCCGGTAGGGCTGGTGAGGAAACCTGCCAAGGCGGGGCACCGGGCCACCCCCCGAGGCTAGAGGGCCCCGGGAGAGGCTGCGGCCCAGAAGTAGTCGGCCCAACAGGTTGGGCGGAAGGAGGAGCGGTGTCCACCGCTCGCGGGCCGCGGGCCGGAGCGCCCTCCGCGCCCGCACTCTGAACGGGCCAAGGAGCGACAGACCCCAAGCCACTAGCCCCGGCCGGGGATGGCAAAGGTGGCTGTTGAGGAGGCGGCACCACGGTCCTCCGACCTGGGTTGCGCCTCCTAACAGCCCGTGCTGAATTCGCAGCAGCCTTCTTTTTGGAAGGCATCTCGAGCAAAAAAGGGAAGCTAGCTAAGCAAAATCGACCCAAAAGGCTTCCCGGCAATACCAACGAGCGACGGAGGCGCAGGGGGAAAAACTTCTCCGCTCCGTCGCTGAGGCAAAATGGCAGCGCGGCTGCCTCGTGGCCACCCCTTTTATAAGGGAGCTGGCCACGCCCCTAACTACCCGGATTCTCTGTCCTGTGGGGGGGGGCCCGCAAAGGGCGCGGCGGCCATTTTGGCGCCGCGCTTGCATTATGAAGGATGTGAGGCATTCGAGGAATGGTAATCGTTGCCACCCTCCCAGTGAGGGATTTGAACCACAGAGGTTTCTTGCATTTTAGTCTGGCGTTCTATCTTCTCCGCCACAAACTCTCTCCTCATAATGGTAGAATTTATGGTGAGCTTTAGCGCTTCAGAGTTTTTCATTTAAAGACTGGCCCTAGACACTTGGTGGGTGTTTGTGACAAAAGGCTGGATTATCTTGTTCTGGAAGGTTCTTTCCATTAAATTATTTGTAGCAGCAGCACAGGAAGGCGGAGCAGGTTTTAGGCAGTTTTATGTTTGAATGCAAGTCTCCCAGTTCACCCCCTTTTAGCCCAGGCAATAAACACACTTGGACTAGATACTTGAGAGAAAGAAAAATAGCATCTACTGTTGTGTATGTAACAGTATTACTTTAAGAATGTATGAATGTAACCTGACAATGATTACAATGTAACCCAGCTGTTAAAGGAACGTGAGCTAGCTACCCATAGAGGGCAGCTGCGAGCGTTCAGCTCACATGGTTCACATTCCCCAAATCACCGGCAGCCGCGGGAATCTTTCCCGTGCGACGATCACCTGGAGAAGATGGGTGTGACTCTGAATGACATCACGCCGGTAGCAGCCAATGAGCTACCGTGCAACAATATTCAAATGTATGTACTGCAGTATATAATGAGCTGTACCTCCGCCATTACCACATGTTCATCTTGACCACCATGAAATAAACCTGTGTTTTAGCCCCCACTGCGGCTCCTTCTTTGTCTTCCGTGCAAGACACTAAATTGGCGACGAAGGTGGGATCCATGGCGCATCCCAAGGTCAAGAATAATCAATTTGATATCAGCGACCCAGAACAATGGGAGCTGTACGAGTGCCAGTTTCGGCATGCGATGGATTCTGCAGGCATCGACGGCGACGCCAAGAGGCGCTCGCACTTCCTTGCCCAGGTGGGGCCGGCCACGCTGCGTATCCTGATGAACCTGGTGGCTCCCCGGAAGGTAGACGTGGTGCCCATCGACCGCATCCTGGCGCTACTGGGCGAACACTTCCAGCCTCCAGTCTCGATTTTCCCGGCCAGGGTCGCATTCCACAGACGGGACCAGTGCCCGAGGGAGTCCGTGTCTGCCTACGCGGTGGCCCTCAGGCTCGCGGTGGTCAACTGCCAGTGGGAGGACCTGGACACGGCCCTCCGAGACCGAATGCTGTGTGGCCTGAGGGACGAGGAGGTCCAGAGGAAGCTGATGACCCGCGACCATCGCCTCACATTCAACGAGGTACTGCGGGAAGCCCAAGCAGCCGAGGCAGCCAGGAGCGGGGTTGAGAGTGTTCAAGTCCGGGGGGCCGCACCAAGAGGGCCAAGTCACCCATGCAAGTGGCCCGGCGGACGTCGGCAAAGATGGCCTGGCGGGCACCCCGGTCGCCCGCAGGCACGCCAGCGACCTCCGAGGAGTCGTCCACGACGGCGGACTCCTGCTCCAGCGAGGACGACGACGTCCAGAAGGTAAAGAAACGTGGGGAGAAGCACCAGACCAGCGAGCGACAAGGCCGCCGTTGCGACGGCTGTGGGGCATCTCACGACCGGACGAGATGCCCATTCCGGAAGGCCGAGTGCCACAACTGTGGTCGGAAGGGCCACATCGCCAGAGTCTGCAGGCGTGGGTGAACCGAGGACAAGGGCGCATCGAAACACCCTCGAGCACATCAGCGGAAGGCGGCCGGCATCGGAAAGGTCTCAGCCAACGACGGCGCGGAAGGCGTGAACCGCGTGGGCCTGGAGCACCGGCGTTTCTACGTAGAGGTACTGTTACAAGGGGTTCCAGTGAGGATGGAAATAGACTCGGGGTCGTCCTACTCCATCCTGTCCCAAAAGGAGTTCATGCGCATTCCCCCAAACGTGCGGCCCAAGCTGCGGGCCATGAAGTCACACTTGCGGGACGTGCAGGGCTACGGGATCCCAGTTGTTGGGGCATTAATGCCATAGAGACTGACCCAATGCGGGACGTGTGTGATGCGCACCCGGACGTTTTCAAGAAGGGGCTCGGGACAAGGGGCCCCCAGTTTCTTTTGAATTGGACCCAGAAATCCGACCCATACGCCTCAAGCCAAGAAGAGTGCCTTTCGCCCTCAAGGACAAGATTGAGGCGGAGCTGGACAAATTGGTGGGGCAGGGGATTTTGGTTCCAGTTGATTCAGCGGAGTGGGAGACTCCAATTGTTACGGCCCTAAAATCAAATGGGGAGGTCAGGATTTGCGCTGACTACAAATGTACAATTAACAAGGCCATTCGGCCAAATGCATATCCGGTGCCGGTGGTTAGCCATTTACTGGCCACGTTGCATGGGGGGAGGTGTTTCGCCAAGCTAGACCTGGCACAAGCATATCAGCAGCTCACAGTAACCCCAGCTGCTGCTGCCGCGCAAACCATCGTTACGCACAAGGGGGCATTTAAAGTAACGCGCCTGCAGTTCGGCATGAATTTGGCCCCCGGGATCTTTCAGTCCCTTGTAGAATGCCTGTTAAAGGGGCTTCCAGGCGTGCTCCCATATTTTGACAACGTCTTGATAACAGCGGGGAGCGAATCAGAGCTAGCGAAGAGGCTAGACGGGGTCCTTTCAGTATTCGAGAAAGCGGGACTTCGACTAAGAAGGGACAAATGTGTATTTTTTGCGAGGGAGGTTGAGTTTCTCGGGTTCAAGGTAACCCCGGAGGGCATCAAACCTTCCGAGTCCAAGGTTGCAGCTGTACAAAACGCCCCTCGCCCCACCGCGAAACCGGAGCTGCAGTCATTCCTGGGGCTCCTCAACTTTTACCACTCCTTTTTGCCAAGAAAGGCATCTGTTGCGGAGCCACTGCACACACTACTAAAGAAAGAGGCGGTTTGGCGGTGGGGAGACAGGCAAGAGAAAGCGTTCAAGGAGCTCAAAACGCTTCTGTCCTCGGATGCGGTACTGACCCATTTTGATCCGAGGAGGCCAGTGGTTTTAGTCTGTGATGCATCCCCAGTGGGGGTGGGGGCGATGTTGTGCCACGTGTTAGAGAGCGGGCGGGAAGCCCCAGTTGCGTACTACTCCAGGTCCCTTTCAAAGGCAGAGCGCAACTACGCGCAAACAGATAGGGAGGCCCTAGCCATCATTGCGGGAACAAAAAAGTCCCACGATTTCCTATACGGCCGCGAGTTTACGGTTGTGACGGATCACAAGCCTCTCCTGGAAATCTTTACCACGGGCAAACCCACCCCACAAATTCTATCCCCCCGAATGCTACGCTGGGCGATTTTCCTTAATGCCTATCAGTATGAGCTAGTCTATCGCCCAGGGAAGGAGATCTCCCACGCGGATGCACTGTCCCGGTCTCCTCTCCCTAGTTTAGGAGATCCCGCATGCGAGGTAGAGCAGGACCATCAAGTCCTGCTGATCGAGTCCCTCGACTCACCCCCCATAGTGCCGGCAGACCTCGCCAAAGCCACGGCGGCCGACAAGATCCTGGCCCAAGTCAGTTCCTGGGTAAGGAAAGGGTGGCCCACAACTCCCCCCCCCCGAGGAGCATTTCAAGGCATTTTTCAGTCGTAGAGTAGAGCTTTCCCTTGAAAGGGGCTGCTTGCTCTGGGGCCAGTGGGTGGTTATCCCCAAAAAGTTGCGGGCGAAGGTGCTGAGGCTACTGCATACCAGCCACCCGGGAATAGTGCACTCCAAGGCGCTGGCAAGGAGTTACTTCTGGTGGCCCCAGATAGACGCTGAGATAGAACATTTAGTGGGCACGTGTGATAGCTGCCAGAGCTCTCGGCCCAAGGAATCCAGGCTGCCCCATAGGGAATGGGACACGGCCTGGGGGCCATGGTCCCGGATACACGTCGACTTCGCTGGCCCCTTCCGTGGGTCCATGTTTCTGCTGATAGTCGACTCGTATTCCAAATGGTTGGAAGCGATCCCCATGACTAGCACCTCATCTGCCGCCACCATTAAACACTTGCGCAGGGTGTTTAGTTGTTTCAGCCTGCTGGACATCCTCGTTAGCGATAACGCTAGTACCTTCACTTCTGCGGAATTCAAGGCATTTATCGAGAGGAATGCCATCTGCCACATTACCGCTGCCCCATTTCACCCCGCCACAAACGGTCAGGTAGAGCGCCAAGTGCGCACTACGAAGGACGCACTGTGGCGCATGGGTCTCGGTGAGTTGAACCTCCAACTGTGTCAGTTCCTCATCTGCTATAGGGCAAGTCCCCTAGCTTCTGGACTTTCGCCGGCGGAGCTCCTCATGAGGAGGCAGCCGGTAACTCTTTTTGATCGGTTGGATCTGACCAGGGTGGAGGATGAAGGGAGGAATATAGTGGTAGAGAGTTCCAAAAGTTTTTCGGTAGGGGACCCGGTGTACTGCAGAAACTATGCGGCTTCAGGACCAACGTGGGTTCCAGGAACGATCATTGAACAAACAGGGCCAGTGTCCTATAGGGTCGAGACTCACACAGGTCTACTCTGGAGAAGGCACGCTGACCAACTCAGAAGGCGAGTCACTAGTGAAGGGGAATCAGCGTTAGGGTCCTCCCCCACCCGCGTAACCCAAGGGGGAGACACGGCAGCATCCTCGGGTACAAATACATACCCTAGATTCTCACCCGAGGAGGAGGATACTGTGAAAGAGTGGGATGAGTTTGATTTTACGTTACCGTACCAGGGGGGTGTCGCGGAGTGGTTTCCCACCCGTCCGAGCGAGAAGAGGGGTTTCAGTTCAGCCCCTGGTACCTCCAGTCCCCCCAGCCCTTTTGTTTTAGAGTATACCATAGCACCAAGCCCCCCGAGCCAGGCAGCTGGGGGAAGTTCACGCTCTCCATCCCCTAGAACTCCGGGTCAGGCAGCAGGGAGTGGAGCAAGGACGCCGGTTGCAGGCGCAAGGGACCGGGCGGAGGAAACAAGGGTCTCCTCGTCGGTTCCGAGGTTCATGCTGGGGGGGTCCCCGGGCGCCACGGGCAACAGGCCATTCCCTTCTCCCAATGCAAGGTTGTCACAGAGCCCCCGCCGAATGACTAATGAGTCCCCCCTTTCCATTGCAGGACGAGACTCTGCGGAACTCGGAGCCCCTAGTTCCCCTGTGCTAAACCACGCAGCCGCATGCCCCAAGCGCACGTGCGGAAAGCCACAATGGTTGAGGGACTTCGTCCCATCCTAGGGGGGAGGAGTGTTGTGTATGTAACAGTATTACTTTAAGAATGTATGAATGTAACCTGACAATGATTACAATGTAACCCAGCTGTTAAGGAATGTGAGTAAGCTGCCCATAGAGGGCAGCTGCGAGCGTTCAGCTCACATGGTTCACATTCCCCAAATCACCGGCAGCCGCGGGAACCTTTCCCACGCGAGGATCACCTGGAGAAGATGGGCGTGACTCAGAATGACGTCACGCCGGTAGCAGCCAATGAGCTACCGTGCAACGATATTCAAATGTATGTACTGCAGTATATAATGAGCTGTACCTCCGCCATTACCACATGTTCATCTTGACCACCATGAAATAAACCTGTGTTTTAGCCCCCACTGCGGCTCCTTCTTTGTCTTCCGTGCAAGACACTAAATCTACTCACAAAATGATGTCAGAAGACACATGTGTGCTCAGGAGTCTTGGTTTAGAAAGAAGTACAGTAAAGTCTTTCTTCCTGCCATGTGGCCTGGAAGATGGAGCTCAAAAGGACATCTTTCGTCTTCCAAAGCTGAAGGCAAGAGAGAGAAGGCCAGAACAATCAAAGACCATTAACAACCTTGTTGCTGGTACCATAATAATGAGCATCTCTTTCTTATTTCTATACACCTTTATACTTTCAAAATCCATTAACAATGCTAGTCTAGGAGACATTTCTAATTTTAATGACAACATCTGATTCATTTAAGCAGAGAAACCAGACAGGGTTGTCCCCTGTTACCAATAGTGTTTAGAACGATGATGGAACTTTTGGCCAAGACTGGATGTTTAAAGTTTGCTGAAGGGGGAGAAAGTGGAACACACTCATCAAGCTCCAAGAATACAGCTTGCCTCTAAAGAGGAAGTTTAGAAAGAAGTTAAGTTTTTTACATGTGTTGAAAATCCAACCCCCACCCCGAATTCTGGATCAATAGGTAGCTGAATTAAGGAAGCCAAGTAAGAATTGCCATTTTGAATGACTTGAAAAGTGGCTGATAAGGGATAGAATTGTCTCTGGCATTAGCGATAATGCCCGCTGCCGTTACTACATGGAGGACAAAGTTGTTCTGATGTGCAGGACTTCAGAAGCTATGAAAAATGTTTCAGTTTGATATGAATTGGGTTGGATGATGTACAGTACAGGCTCTGGAGGTTTTGAAGGCATAGAACCTTAATGGCGAAACTTGGCACTCCAGATGTTCTTGGACTTCAATTCCCAGAAGCCCAAGCCCCTATGAAACCGCACGAATGGGTTTACTGCAATTCATCTGGCTTGCGCCGCCCTCGTCTCTCCTGGAAGTAGATATAAAACATGCCCGTACGGAGGAAGGGTTAACCCAAAAAAGTCTTAACCATATGGGCGCATTTTACTTCCGCTTCCAGGAGTGACAAGGGCAGCGCGGGCTGGATGAGTTGCAGTAAATCCATTCATGCAGCTTCATGGGGGCTTGGGCTCCTGGGAATTGAATTCCAAGAACATCTGGAGTGCCAAGGTACGCCATCATGGGCATCGAAGGTAAAAAAGCCAGTCTCAAAGAGGGAAATAACTTGGGCTGAGTATGTGCGCCAAAGAAACAAGCATGCGAAAATCATGGGCTGCATCATCTTTGGTAAACTCTAGTTCTTTCAACTGTGAGAACACAATCATTTTGCAAGCTGTTGTCAAATCCGGGCACAGAAAGTCAGTTCGCACTGATAAGGACATTTTAGATTAGGGGTTCTCAATGTTTTCCAGCCGTGGGCCTCAGAGAGCTGAACAGGTCAGACCGGTGCCATAAAATGCATCAACAACCATTGTCAATGCATTTACGACAGCCGTGAGATCATTTATGGCAGCGTTTACGTGACCGTAAATGAGTCCGTGGCCGATTCCTGCAGCAGCAGTGGCAGCGGCAGTGGCAGCGGTGGTGGCTGCAGTGTGGTCATGGCCCGGATCATTTGGCACCATGGGCTGGATCTGTCCCATGGGCGGTAGGTTGCGAACCCCTATTTAGATCAAGAGTTTTAGTTTGGATTCTTCTTCTTTCATGTCCAGATCAAACTTTGAACTGCCAAAATGAATCCACGTTCTTGGCTTTGTCATTGGCCAAACTTTAACCCTCATTAGGTTGGCTAACGTGGGAAGGACAAACAAAAAATATGAGATCTTCTCAGCGAGGGTGAAAAAGACTTTCATACCATTTATGATGATAAAATCAGCTTCATGCTGGTACTAGTGGATGTCAAAGTTACAGGTCATTAAGAA
This sequence comes from Bradypodion pumilum, assembly GCA_035047305.1. NCBI lineage: Eukaryota > Metazoa > Chordata > Lepidosauria > Squamata > Chamaeleonidae > Bradypodion > Bradypodion pumilum. The sequence goes on from JAWDJD010000003.1 coordinate 385,381,911, forward strand.
ATAAACATCTCACACCACTGAATGGAGCCCACCAGCTAGAATGAATGGGACCATTTTGTTTTTCCTTTAGACTTTACTTCTACTGGTGTTCATCTTGCTAGTTTGGATTCTGTAATGTGTCATTTGTACAGCTCAACACTTGGGTAGCTTCCCATAGCTTTATTTCTTTTTTTGCCTCCAAGTCCTCTGTGGGTCAAAGTTACATCGATCTTCCTCCCCCCACCCTGTTTTTTTAAAGGGGAAAAATCCATCTGTATTTTCTTGGGCATTTTTCATATGGATGCATGAATAGATTTGCTAATGGGTATGTGCCCCCAATGACTATATTCATTTAATTTTAATTTATTTGTCACACTTATACATCATCTTTCCTTCCACGAGCTCAAAGCAGTGTAAATGGCTCTTTTCTCTGCTTTGTCTTCCCAACAACAAAAACAGCAGCAACAACAAAATAGAAATAAAAATATGTAGACAGAGTGAATAAAATTTTAAATATCAAGACAGCAAAATAACACCCACACATTTAGAAAAAAATAAGGCTGTAAATAGGACTTGGGTAAAAGTGTTTGAAGAAATAAATCAAATATTGTCTTTAAAATTAGAAATGTGTCGTAGAATATCATTATTAATGGATTTTGGAAATATAAAGCTAGATAGGAATAGGAAAGAGATGATTATTGTTATGGTAACATCAACAAGGTTCTTAACGACTAAAAACTGGGAAATTTATACTGAATTTTATATTGGAGGATTGATATAAAGAATTATGGAACATAGCTATAAATGATAATTTGACAAGGGAATTAAAACTAAGGGAAAGTCTGATAAAGAAAAATGACTTTATAGAGATAGGGGGTGAAATGGTTAATTATGTTTTTGTTAAAACTAAAGGGATAAAACCAGGACCAGAATATTTAAATTTCTTGGAAATAGGGGATAAGAACATGTATGGGAAATTTTTGTTTAGATTATAAGGGCAAGAAAACAACGTCCCATTGGTGGTGGGTGCATATAGTTGTTGACGTTATGTTACGCTTGCTATTGTTAGTGCTGCATTTTTGTTTATGTGGGTTTTTTTGTTGAAAATAAAAAAACACACAAAAAAACCTATGTTTAATCTCAAAACTGTAGAACCTCAGACTGGCACCTCCTACCTGTAAAGCAGGTACACATGAACATGTTTCCCCACTGTAGTATGGCTGCTTCCAGACTTCAGTCAAAGTGTGATTTCCTGTGTTTTACACAACATGGGTTTCTCATGTATATTTTTCATACCTGTGAGCATTGATAAACCCCAGCTATGTGATGCATCCTGGGGCCAGGAATGAAAATAGTTGCATTGAGAACTCCTGTTTCCATGTTTAGTCTTGGAAAGCAGACAGGGTAAATCTGCTTTCTAGAAAGCCAACGGCTACCCTTGGAAGACTGAACTTCTCATGGATCCCCCAAATCCATACAGAGCAACACTTTCAGAAACATGAGAATAAAACTAAGTCACATTTGGTACAGTAATGCTCATGAAGATTTGTGGATCTAATTATGGATACAGATGCCTCAGTCCTGCTTGTTAGAGCTAAGAGGAAATCAAAACCCTCCAGTCTAAACCTTTAGACATGCTCTGTTCAAACCAGCTATGGTCTAGCCTCATAGGAAGCAAGCTCAACTTCTAAGCTCAATTATCAGTGCTGCTCTTGTGAGCCTTTCTGACCATCTACTCTCCTTGTTAGTGTAATTGGACAAGTTTCAAAGCATTCCTCCAGTCATGTCTGCCTGAGCTTCTGAACTTCCACTCTCATTATCATGAAGTTCACCTTTAATTCTCATCAGGAAATATATTAGCCCATCATTCCTTAAATTGTGTCCTAGCCTGCACAAGTCACCAGGGAAGGTGTGGTGGGGGCGTCATATAAAAGAGAACCCAAGTTGGCTTGCGCTGTAAACAGCTGCGATTTTTTTTGCATCTAATATTGATCATCATCCTGTTTCAGTATTATATGCCACCTGCCTTTATTTATTAGTAATTGGTTGTTGTGAATGAGTGTGGATTGTGACTCTTTACTTCTGTGGAGGTGCTTGCTGTTACCACCCCTGAGGTCAGAGATCTATAGCAACTCCACAGAGCCTTTCATAGGAAGCTGAGCCATTTTGGAACAGTTTTTGCAAATAAATAGATTCTCTTCCCCTTCCTTGAAAAACTGTTTATTCACACAGACACAAAAGCTCAGAGATGAAGAAGCAGACAGACAGGCAGGCAGACGGACAGACATGAATTTGGTGTTGATTTGTATCCATCCCAAATATGATGTCTGGAAAAAGTTTGTTGTTGTCTCCTCCTCCTCCTCTTCTTCTCTCCTCCTCCTCCTCCTCCTCCTCCTTCAGCACTTTCTCTTTTACCAGATACCTAAAATACTGAGCTACCCAGCCAGTTTATAATTCTTTCTGCACTTCTTAGTGCAAGAATGTTCTATAATTTGCACAAGTCACTCCTTTGAAGCACCGCTTCATTGGTAATGTAGTCAAAAAACCAAATCTTTAAAACTTGGCAGACACACCTCTGCTGGAAGACGTCAAGTCTCTTGTTGATACCTTCATAGTCTTGCATAGACTATGCAAGATAGATGACGGTTGGGCTCACTATGGAGGTGAACATACAGAGTTTAATTTTCACCGATACAATCTTCTTGAAATAGTACAGACACACACACAATTCTTTTGCACAGATGTTCTCAAATATTGGTATCTCTGTTCAAACCCAGCCTGAATTTGCCCACAATCTAAGTTTGAGTTTGCTGTCCAAGAGGTAAGTTGGTTTTGAAGATTTGAGAAGAACTGACACAGGTGACATGTCCTATAAACAGATATATTAGAGGAATAAAAGACAGGAAGGATAGAAATTTCATTGTAGACAGAGTTTGGATATGTCACTTGAGAGGTCTAGACCAAGAGTCTGCAAACCTGGGTCTCCAGATGTTCTTAGGCTTCAATTCCCAGAAGCCCTGATCAGCAGGAGTGCTGGTTTGGGCTTCTGGTAATTGAAGTCCAAGAACACCTGGAGAGCCAAGTTAGTTTACAGGCCCCTGGTCTAGACTGTCAAAATCTCCCAGCCAGCATGGCCATCTTGCTGTCTGGGGAAGACTAGGACATGCAGTCCAAAAAGCCACTTTTTCAAACAATAATCTGTGTTGTATTACAATGATTTAAATTGAGGTGAAATCTTGGGAGTGAAAAAACATTCTAAAGTTAAGAATGGTTGGATTTAGCACAAAAATCCAGTTTTCTATTTTGTATCGAGGCCTTAGCCCATTCCTTGGCAGTATTTAGATCATTGTACTTGGAAATGTTTGAAATGTGCTCTTTCTCTATATTGGATTAAAAGAAACAACCCACACATATTTTTATTGAAGGGCTGAAGAACGGTTTCTCCTTCTGACCAGGTTAGCATGTTCTATGACATGGGCAGGCACATTTCCTTATGCTCTCTTATTTTCAAGACAATGGAACATTTGACATCACAGGACGAGTGTTGAGAGACAAGACCAGAAATGACTCGGCAACCCTTTCAGTGAAGGTCAGCTGTAAGTTCCAGGAGCCAAATGCCACCAGAGATTTCATTCCTTGCGCGCATGCCTTCTTAAGATGTGATGTTTTTCTCTCTCTGCCTGTTTCCATGGTGCTGCCGACCAATTTAGCTGACCCATTCAAGACTGATCAGTACGATGTGATTATAGTGATCTGCTTGCAATGAAAGGGGAAACTCTTTCACCTCTTTCCCAACCTTTCTCTCATTTTTTCTTTGTCAGCACCAATTCTATAACTTTGGTCTCAGCATCAGAAGTTCTCCTCCAAGCAACTTTGGTGAACCTGTTGACTTCCTCCAGAAGTGGGGGTTTTGATACTGGCGAGAGTGTGTGCTCTATTCAGACAAATCAAAAACTCTGAATTGAATAGGCCTGACTCAGACAGATTGGTACGAGGTCCTCATCAAAGCAAAAATTTAAAAGGCTTAGTATCCAAAACCGTGAAGCCAAATGTCTGGCATTTGGTAGGTTAACTCCTCTCTTTAGGAATTATCACATTTTGAGGTTTCATGTGCCCCAATAGAAAAAAAATTAAATAGATCATTTATTCTAAAACACTGAAGAAATCTGACATTTCAGGCTACCCTGCCCAATAACAGATAAGGGAGAGGCAGATTTGGGTGGAATGTAGCCAAAAAGTGTCCTCTATGATTGTAGCCCAATTCAATGGCCTGTCAAAATGCTAAAATGGATATTTCTTATGCAGTCTTTGGAGAACTCACTTTTAAAAAACCCAACAGCATCTATAAGCTGTCAGCAGACTGTCAAGCAGTGATGGCCAACCCTGGCACTCCAGGTGTTATTGGACTTCAATTACCAGAAACCCAAGTTAGCACTCCTGCTGATCAGGGCTTCTGGGAATTGAAGTTCCAGAACACCTGGAGTGCCAAGGTTGGCTATCACTGGTCTAGAGTATTCTGGCAGGATCCGCCCCAAGTGGAGAATTTTTCAGACTCTGTTGAACGCAGCAAACTAAGAAATTCTCTTTCCTCCTTGAGTTGCCCTTGATTTGTCACTTATTTGAAAAAAGAAGCTTTGGTTGGAGAAAGCAGCCTTTTCCTGCAAGAAAATGTGGAGAAAGTCTTTGGCCTCTTTGTTTTTTTAAATAAAGCACTTCTTTTTAACCACTGACAGAAAAGAAATCAAATGTTTTCATTTGAAGGGCCCAGTTTGAAGCCCTCGAAGAGGATGGTTTCTCTTTGAGATGCTCATCCCAGGGCAAATACAGGGAACCGTGAAGTGGCACACTTCCATGGTTTCCTGAGATGACCTGCCTAATTATGCAGCGCAAGTTGCTAAGAATGACACTAAAAAGCCTCTTAACGTATTGCCTTCTGTGTCATCTTCGTTGTGGCAAGGCTGGTTTGCTAGAATGCATCTACACGCCCTTCGGATTCGAAAGCACTGAAATATTCAATCAGGCTAAATTATGCATGCAATCAAAATCAGGCAGCTCGCACGCCAGGGGCAACATACGTCATCTCATCTGAAAAGACACGGAGCCCGGAAGGAGAAAGTTTCGAGCTGTCAGAGCACTAAACTAAGTTTATTTATTTATTTATTTATTCTTAGATTTTTATGCCACCCACTCGGGGAAACCCGACTCAGGGCGGCGCACAACGGTAAAAACAGATAAAATACAGTAAAATATAACAAAACAGATTAAAACCCTCACTTGACCACCTACCAACCCACCCTCCCATTTCCACCCCACATAAAAGTCTAAAAAGGGAATAGGGAATGGAGGAATACCGCAGTACACAACACAAAAAGGAGGGACAGTTGAGCTCTAGTTGGAAATAAACCAACAGGCTGGGGCCGTATTCCCATTAGGGCCCCACACGTGCCCTGCCAGCCAGGTCTTCAAACCATTCCTGAAAGGCAGCAATTCTGTCTGTAGCCTCAATTCTGTTGGAAGGAGGTTCCAGAGGGTTGGTGCGGACACGGAGAAGGCCCTCCTCCGCGTGTCAGAGAGGCGAGCCTCTCTAGCTGAAGGTACCACCAAGGATCCCCTCCGGTCTGCTCTGGTTGGATGGGCAGACACTCTTGGGATGATGCGGTCTCTCAGGTATCCTGGCCCACTGCCATATAGGGCTTTAAAGGTCAAAACCAGCACCTTGAATTGCACCCAGAGGCAAACTGGTAACCAGTGCAACTCCTGGAGTAGTGGGGAGGCATGGGCATAACGTCCACACCCCATCACCACCTGGGCAACTACATTCTGAACCAGCTGTAGCCTCCAAATGGTCGTCAAGGGCAGCCCCATGTAAAGCGCATTACAGTAATCTAGCCTGGAGGTGACCAGAGCATGAGTGACCATGAGCAAAGAGTCCCAATCCAGGAGTGGGCGCAACTGGCAAATCATTCAAAGTTGAGCAAAAGCCCTCCTGGCCACGGCCGCCATCTGTTCTTCCAGCAGCAGCTGCGAGTTGAACTACCCACAACACCCATTTGGCTGGGAAGAGGGCTATACCACTTTTTGTCGTGCTTGGTGCAGCCTAAACCAGTGATGGTGCACCTCCTTGGCACTCCAGCTATTCTTGGACTTCAATTCCCATATTCTGGCAGTCATTGGCAGACCAGTAAATGAGGCATCTTAGAAAAGGAGCACCTGAGTCCTAAAAGGTCCTTTGTCCAAGGAGGAAAACTTTCTAGGAAGCAACTTGAATGTTCCCATTGTTGCTTCTCTCCATTGGTGCTAGACATCTTCTTCCTTTATGCTCAACTAGGTATAGGGCTGAGGATGTTATAAAAGACGCAAGGTTGGTAAGATTTTTTTCAAGTGACTTCATATTAACATGGACAACTGCCTTCTATTGAGCCAAACCCTAGGTTCATCTAGCCCTGTGTTGGCTCTCCAGTGTTACAGGAAGGATGCCCCACCCCTCCTAGTCAGCCTGGAGATCTCAGCTCTCAACCAAGTGTTTCGGTGTTTTAAGAGAGGTGGGAAAAGGAGAGGTTGTCTGTGTCGACAAGGCCTTCTTGCCATGATGGCGAACCTTGGCACTCCAGATGTTCTTGGACTTCAATTCCCAGAAACCCAAGCCCCCATGAATCCACACGAACGGGCTTACTGCGATTCATCCAGCCCATGCTGCCCTCATTGCTCCTGGAAGCAGAAGTAAAATGCGCTTGTATGGTTAAGACACTTCCAGGTTAACCCTTCCTCTGTACAGGCACGTTTTACTTCCACTTCCAGGAGTGACGAGGTGGCGCGGGCTGTATGAATCACAGTAAACCCATTCATGCGGATTCATGGGGGCTTGGGCTTCTGGGGAATTGAAGTCCAAGAACATCTGGAGTGCCAAGGTTCGCCATCACGGTTCTATGCCTTCAGAACCTCCAGAGCCAATACTGTATATCATCCAACCCAATTCACATCGAACTGAAACATTTTTCACAGCTTCTGAAGTCCTGCATATCAGAACAACTTTGTCCTCCATGTAGTCGCATAAAGAGCACCTCTTTTAGAGACTAACTCTCTTAAAGAGCAGAATTTACTCTGAATGGTCGCTTTGCTTAAACCAACCAAAAACTCACTTAACAACTAAATCGGGGTTCACTTCACAATCCCCCCCATCCTTGGCCAGAAGTCACAATTGGTCACTTACAATGGTGTTTTGCTTAAAGAGCAAACTCGTTTAAAGAGCAATCCCGTGGAACGCATTATGCTCTTTAAGCATGGTACCACTGTAGTTTTTCTAGGTTGTGTCGGTAGATGTGAAGTTAATACTGTTTTAATAATGCAAAAATGGAGATAATTCTGGAGGTTCGGTTACAAGCATTCATTCTTGCTTTATCCTAAGGGGCTCTGAGATTTCACGACAAATGTGAGGTGGGGGAATGCTTCAATTCCGAGTGGATTTTCAAAGAACAGGAAGCTTATTCAAGACAATGGCAATTCTCCTCCTTATTTACTAGAGTTGACAAAGAAGTACAGGTACACACCCAAAAGATGTCAGGAGCAAAGAAAGTAATCTTAGCCAGATGTTATAGCAGACCTGACAGAGGACCACCATTAGATGTCTCATGTCCTTTGTTATGTGAAGTCCTTCCATGAGCAGTATCTTCCTTCCTTTTATTGGGACGTTCTCCAAAAACCTTATCAGCTGATACCGGCCTCAGCACCAAGCGCATCAACATCTGCATATGAATTGCATGTGTTTCAATTGGCAAATATATAAGAAAACAAAATAAAAGCAATCTCCCTGTTTGGTACTCGGAGGGATTCATGGAAACCCCCGCTCATAGGAGTTCCTCCTGACTTAATTACAAGATACACCCCCCAAACAAATTAATTCAGCTTTTGCTCAATAGACCATGCAACATTTGTTGTGTTGTCAGTGGAAATTCCTGATGCACTTTGATTTCCATGGGGTAATTAAAGCCATTAAAATGCAAACCAGTTCTGTGAGTTGAGGAGCAGAGGGGTGTGTTCAACATGAAAAGAGACATGGGATCACACCAGGTCTGATAGCTGTGCATCTTCCCCTTATGCGGCACGTGTTTGTTAGAAGCTACTCTTCCACTGCTTTCAGCCACGTATTCTGCTAGCATTGATGGAAAGACTGTTTTGAAAGAAGCAAACAAAGTTCCTTCAAATAAAGTGGGTGGGCACATAATTCAGGCATAAGTGAGTCAGGCATGTGTTCAACAGGAATACAGCCATGGTTGTTGGTGGAACAGAGAGAGGTTATTGGCCCATGAGATAGCAACCTGGGTAGAGCAAGATTGTCACTTTGATTATCTCAGAGCAGAATTAAGAAACAATGCTTTCCCTTTTTTGGATCATGACTTCCAGAATAGGAAACAGTACATGTTGCCCTTGCTTGAAACCAGTCATGTCTGACTCTAAGGTGTGGTGCTTATCTCAGTTTATGGCCCAAGAGCCAGTGCTGTCTGTATCTGCAGAGGTTTCCATGGTCATGTGGCAGCCATGACTATATGTTGGAGCACACAGAACACTCTTACCTTTCCCACCGAAGCAGTACATATTTATCTACTTGCAATTTCTTCTTTTTCGAACTGCTAGGTTGGCAGGAGCCGGGACAGAGATGGAGCTCATTCTGTCTTACAGCATTCGGGTCTTGAGCTGCTGACCTGCCAACCTTCAAGTCAGCATCTTAATTGCTAAGCCACTGCACTCCGACTTCCAGAATACCAGCAGGCATTTCATTGCCATGGTATTCTGGCTGGATGATACTGAGAGTCAAAGTCCAGAAAAGTAACTTTTTTTCAGCTTTGCCCCAGACATAGTGACAGGCACAGAAAGTCCTCCTCAGCCCCAGGCCAGCATTGCTGAAGCTGCTGCCCTCCATCAAGATGGAGTCAAGTGGGATTTAAACCACTTGCAGAAGAAGTGGTGACAGCTGTCAATCTTGGCAGGTTAGTTGACTGCCACCACACCTTCAGCGTTGAGTCACTGGAAGTATGGTAAATTACATGTACACTTTAAAATCAATAACTCTCAAACTATCTTACCAAATGCCACCATCTCTGGAATATAGACACGTTCGACTGTCCACTTCTACCGTGCCGTATCTGGTGCTGATCTGAAGCCAGTTCCAAAGTTATAATGTGCGGAGTGCTCCCCTTTTTAGAATTGTCTTGTAGAATGATGGTCTGCTCTGCTTTACAGCAACGTAGCTGCACTATTGTGTAGCTACAATATCTCAATCGTCAAAGCAAAATAACACTTCATATTGAATTTGGGGGCTGTGCACAGCTTGTTGAAAACAGGTGCAGCAGTTGTGTTGGTGTTTACGAGTGATATAGATATGAATGGATGTGTGTGTTGGAACGAAACTTTAATGTACAGTATGTACTAAATCGTTGTGTTACCTGAAAATTTGTTACCTTTTAAATTTGGGGGTTGGTCCCACAGGCAGGGTTGAATCAGGAACCAAAGACCACGTTAGATTGTGGGTTAAAACAGAAAGGAGTTTATTAAATTGAAGGTGCCATTCAATTGGACAAAGTTCACCCACAAAATCAGTCCCTAACTAGGTTGATATAGAAGAGAGCTGAAGAGCTAAGTCCGTGATGGCGAACCTTGGCACTCCAGATGTTCTTGGACTTCAATTCCCAAAAGCCCAAGCCCCCATGAATCCACATGAAGAGGTTTACTGCAATTCATCCGGCCCGCGCTGCCCTCGTCGCTCCTGGAAGCAGAAGTAAAACACGCCTATACGGTTAAGACTCTTCTGGGTTAACCCTACCTCTGTACAGGCGCGTTTTGCTTCCACTTCCAGGTGCGACGAGGGCAGCACGGGCCGGATACATTGCAGTAAACCCCTTCGTGTGGATTCACAGGGTGCTCGGGCTTCTGGGAATTGAAGTCCAAGAACATCTAAAGTGCCAAGGTTCGCCATCATGGTAATAGAGCAAAGGACACAAGCAAATAGAGAAAAGAATTAATCTTTTAAGGCAATCATAGCTTCAGGGATGACTGTGGTGACTTTCAGGATGTGTGGAAATGAGTTTTACGAAGGGTATGGCTTTGTGGCACCAGGTGCATGGGAAAGCTTCCATGGGAATGAGATAGGGCTTTTGGACTTATCCCAACATGCCCAGCGCAATTGAGACTATTCAGAGAGGTTCCTGCTTCAAATATACGAAGACAGCACATGTTTGAATATATGACAACATTTTTATTATTGTATTATTTTTATTATTTTTAGGACATCAAGAGTGAAAGGGTTAAGTCTGCTTGGCAGAAAGGAAAAATGTATTTTAAACCAAACCGCAATTTCTTTAAAATCTCCCAGAGCCTTTTCACTACTGTGGAGGTTTGGCTTTAAACAGGAGAGAAAGAGGGGAAGGGGGAAAAATTTTCAAATAGCCCGCATTTCCAGCCTTAAACCCACCAGGCAAAAGCAAACCTTTTACAGGCTTACTCCCAAGTAGACCACCCTTGACCATGGCCTTTCTAAATAGCGGTTTGAGATCTTTATAAATTTATTAAAAATCAACCCTTGCAGTTTTCTACCTGCAAGTGAATCATGGATGGATGGATGGGTGTAAAGTGGGATGCTTGTGGACATGATGTAAGCCTAGCAGGTATAGTTGGCGGGGGGGGGGGGGGGGGGGAATGGAAAAGTAATTTTTATTGAAAATAAAATATGAAAATAATAATAAACAATTGGAACCAGAGGAGAAGCAATGGGCAGGAAAAAAGCCTGCATGAGTATGTGCTTTGTTCAGGGAAGTATATAGCAATGAACAGAATCAGGAGTATTTGTGTATATCCAAGTCAACGGGGGGGGGGGGGGGCAGAAGAAAGAACCCAGTGATAGTAACGGGATGGATCAACACCTGGACCGATCCTTTGAGTTAAATCTGGTCTTTACAGTTGGGAACTGCATTTGGAAGTAGGCAAAGAGAATTGATTTACTTCGGATTTGCTTGGAACCAGCCTGCTCTCTGAGTCGATGTGAATCAGCTCCGTTGGTTGGGGTACACAGAAAGAGCTTCCTTGAAGCTTGTGCTATTTTTGAACCACATTTGGGCATGCCCTGTGCAATGGCAATCTTGTGTTACCGGCTAATCTTTCCCACACTAGGTCAGGCAAAAGGAACTGCAGAATGAAATCACCGAAAGGTGCCTTCATTTTGGCAGTTTCACGTCTGGCGTAGACACTGAAGAAGAAGGAGGAAGAAGAAGAAGAAGAAGAAGAAGAGGGCTAGATTAGGGGTAAAGAGTTAATTTCATTTCTAAACATTTTTCATAGTAGATTCTGATAGACAGCGTTCCATGTGCTCCGGTGTCTAGTCATGCCTGGCACATGACCACGGAAATGTCTGCAGAAGCAGACAGTGCTGGCTCTTCGGCTTAGAAACATAGATGAGCACTGCACCCTAGAGTCGGATACGACTGGCTTTCGAGCAAGGGAAGTCTTTACCTTTACTCTGATAGACAATGTGAATGAAGAGTAATCTCTGATTCCAGTAAAATTCAATTGGTGGCATTTGTTTAGCATTTTTTGTTCTTGAAAAAAATAATACAGTTTTGATGTCTCATGGAAATAAGTTAAAAGGGCAATAAAGTTTGACACCAGATGAGATTCTGCCCATACCTCCATTGCTTCTCTCTGGGTCTCCATTTCCTCAGGCTAGATTTGTTACCTTTCAAAACCAATTAGTACACGAATCCACAATCTTAGCCCCATTTATCTTAATTTAAATTCTAGGACTGTGGTGGCTTAGTGGTTAAGACGCCAAACTTGATGACTGGCAGGTTGGCAGGTCAACAGTTTGAGACCCAAGTGCTGTAAGACAGCGGAGTGAGTCCCAGCTCCTGCCAACCTAGCAGTTCGAAAGCAAGAAATTGCAAGTAGATAAATAGGTACCATTTCACTGCGAAAGTAACAGCATTATGTGCACTCCGGTGTCTAGTCATGGCTGCCGAATGACCATGGAAATGTCTGCAGAGGGGCCAGAGGTGGACTGCTCCCACCGCTGACAGTTTAGACGTGGTGGCGGCGATCCCGCTTTGTCTGGGCTGCTCCGAGCAGCCTCGGGACGGTCCTATCCCCTCTCCAGCCTTTGCCAAAGCCGATCGCTGCATTGGGGAAATCTTTGGCACCCTAGAGTCAGACACAACTGGCTTTTGAGCAAGGGAGACATTGATCTTGACCTAGAGCTGGGCATATTGGGAAGAAACATCAGTAGTCACCTCCCCTTTATCCCCAAAGCAATCCGTCCTGTCCTTAAACCAGGTGGCTGTTGGAACGATGGGGTCAAGATGGCTTAATTGTCTTCCACGTTGGTGAACCTCAAGTCAACTTTTGTTCTAGTTCTGAGCTCAAAGCATGATTGTTCCCCCCCCTTTAATTACCAACCTGATGTGACAACAACCCCAGCTGTATCTTTTGTTCCCATATGAAGCCATGGCCAATGTATAAGTCTTTGCAACCAGAAGTGCCAGAACCAATGTTTTGTTCTTAACAATGCTGGGGAGGTGGGGGAATACAGACCTACAGACTTGCAAAAGCAAAAGTTCAGACTGAGAGAATGATCCGCTTCACACAATGAAAAGTAATGGGCAGAACTCAACAGGGCAGGATTTATTCAGACTTGTGAGCATGGATGATCAGTGGCTGTAATGCTTCCCAATTTCTCGGCCCCCAAATAAGGATAACCAGCCATACAAATTCTCTTCAGTGATCCCTCAGCACATATTTACCCAGAGGTTGCATGTATGTCCTGCTCAACAACAACAATGACAATGATGACGACGACAACAACGACAACTCTTCCATGTCTAGGTCAAACTTTAAACTGCCAAAATGAAGCCACGTTCTTGGCTTTGTCATTGACCCAAATTGGGTAAAGATAAAGGTAAAGGTCACCTTTGCTTGAAAGCACATCGTAGCCAACTCTAAGTTTCAATGCTCATTTCTGTTTAATAGCCAAAGAGCCTATTCAACTACAGACATTTCTGTGGACATGTGGCAGGCATGTTCATGGACACTGGAGTGCATGGAACGCTGTTTATCTTCCCACCAAAGTGGTCCCTATTTATCTACTTGCAATTTCTTGCTTTCGAACTGCTAGGTTGGCAGGAGCTGGGGCAGAGATGGAAGCTTACTCCATTGTGCATCACTCGGGTCTCAAATTGCTGACCTGCCAACCTTGCAGTCATCAAGTTCAGCATCTTAACCACTTGAGCCACTGCAGTCCCTGCCCAAAATTTAATCCTCACTAAATTCTGCTAATGGCAGGGTTTCCCCATCATCAACAAATCTGGAATAAAATCATGTTGTGTCTGTCTTCCATAAGTATAAAGGAGAAATGAAGAGATTGCTTGCAGCCCAAGAACTTGCAAAGCCCAATGTTTGCAGTTTGACTAAATGAAAGCTTATTTTAGCAGATGTTTACAGAAGCCCCCTGGCCCATTCTATGCATACAGATTGTGACCGACCTGTCTTATACCCTAAGGAGACATTCTGTCACATTATCTGTGCATTTCCAGTTCACTTTTAAACAAAAAGCTTTCCTATAAATGACAGGTCTATGCAGCAGCCTCATTATGTGATCACTCAAAGATGATATAGCAATCATTCCTCTACACTCAGACATGCACACATAATCCCAATACTGTAATGCTGTTGCAGGAAAGTTGAATAAAGTAAGGTGAGTGAGAGGAGAAAGGAACAAAAAAAAAAGTACAGATTTCCTCTTTTTCTCAATTCAGATTCCAAACCACCTTTTAAAACAGGGATTTGCAACCTACATCCAGTGGAAGCAGTGAAAATGCAGCAAAATGCCACAAAAATGCTGCAAAAATGCTGCAAAAATGTGGCAAAAATCTGGAAACACAGTGAAAACGCATCACCCTCGGTCCCGCCGCCATGGGAAATGGTGCAAACAGCAAAAATGGGCAAAAATGCACTGCCCTCATTCCCACCACTGCTACAGCCACCGGATGTAGCGGAAGGGATGGGATGAACCATGCCTCTGGCCTGCACATCTGTCTGAAGGGACGTGGTCTGGCTGACGGCGCAAAAAGGTTGTGACTCCCTGTTTTAAACCTTACAAATGCTGAATGTAATGAGAAAGATCTGTTGGAATGTCAAAACACTTTGGAAGTGAATAGCACCTCTTTGGTTTGCTTCACATCACTGGTCCCAAATAAATATCTCGATCTGATCCATTGTTTTTTTGCTCATTTGTCTAAAAACTGCCCATGCTTAGCAGGTAGGCAAAAGACAACTGGAATTAGAATGAGCTTGGAAGAAGAAGCTCTTCAGAGACCCTTTGCTGTTGGGTGACCAGGTTCAGACAAGAAGCAAAAAGGACGAATTGAACCTTAATTTTGTGTTCTACCATTTCGTTTTGGGGGCAAGCGAGAATCCAATCTGCCTTGGGTTTTACTCCAAACTATAGGAACTATCTACGGTGCTAAAAAAAAGTAGAGACATCACCTTGCCAACAAAAGTCTGCATAGTGAAAGCAATGGTCTTCCCAGTAGTCATGTATGGCTGTGAAAGCTGGACCCTAAGGAAGGCTGATAGCAGAAGAATAGACATCTTTGAATGGTGGGGCTGGAGAAGACTTTTGAGAGTCCCTTGGACTGCAAGGAGATCAAACCAGTCCATCCTAAAGGAAATCAACCCTGACTGCTCCTTGGAAGGACAAATACTGAAGAGGAAGCTCAGTACTTTGGCCACCAAATGAGAAGAGAGGACTCATTGGAGAAGGCCCTGATGCTAGGAAAGATCAAAGGCAAAGGAGAAGGGGGTGGCAGAGGATGAGATGGCTAGATGGCATTGTTGACACAGTGGGTGTAGATCTGGGTGGACTACGGAGGATGGCAGAGGGCAGAGGAACCTGGCGTGCAGTGGTCCATGGGGTCGCAAAGGCTCAGAGTTGACTGTGCAACTGAACAAGAATAAATGGTGCTAAAACTTATCCCAAAGTTTGGACAAGTCCTTTAATGTTTGGACTAACACGTGGAGTGGATTTGTCACCCACATGAGACTGGAGTCTCCTCCAGCCTCCCTTCTCTCTAATGGAGAGACCCTTCAGAAGAACCATCTCAAGCTCCATCCCCCAGGTGAATCATCACTCACAGGCACTATCTGGGTCTTATTAAGCAAACACACACAAGCTTTCATAAAGATCCAAGCCAGCCATTCAGCATGTACCCAAGCCAGCCAGATATTCAACAACAGTACAAAGCCATAGCTGAACTGTCTAATACCTCCATGCAATCACAACAAACTAGCAATGTGAAAAGCTTAGACTAAAAACCAGCTGATATGTCAGCCTCGAATTCATATCATGTATTGGCTTCCATTGTAGGCAGGAAGAGAATAATGAAACACAGATGGGGTTTTAAAGCTTCAAGTATATTTAGTTCTGAAAGATGGGAGATTATGCTTTCTGCATAGAGGGCCTTTTGAAAAGGACGTAAAAGAGATGATTGTATTATATAAAATAGGGAATTGTGCAATATTATCTTAGCTGCACAGAGAACAGTTTCCTCGTTTGATGGGTTACTTTGCATTTGCGGTGGCTTGCATGAATATTGGCCATTTTCTCCCTTTCATTTGAGCATCTTGTCTTTTGTGCCCAGCCTGAAAGCTCCAAGATTTGCCATCTGCGTGGGGGAAATGGACTTCCGTTTCTTTTCTTGTGACACAGTGTGTTGATGTGTCTTCCCCAAAGCCTATTTGAATGTGACAGTTGGCTTGGAGCACACGCCTTTTTGCAAGAGACATTAAAAGAGAACGCTTGCAAAGATTGAGAAGACAATCTGAGGAATGGCCGGATCATCCAACTCTATCAACATACAAAATCCTAAGAGACTAAAGAGAATTCTAGTCTGGCCAGGTTATCCTGCTATGGTCATAGTAGACCCTACTGCCAGTGACTCAACACTGAGCATCAAGCAGCAGTTAGCTAACCTGGCAACCCTGAGGATTTATTTATTTATTTATTTTCCTGATTTATATTGCCGCCCAACTCTGAAGACTCTGGGTGGCTTTGAGTGGCAAAGACCACAGGGAAGGCTGATGGTCCCTAACTGGATTAAATCCCACTTGAATCCATGTTGATGGAGGGCGGCAGCTTCATCAGTACTGGTCTAGGGTCAATGAGGAATTTGTGTGCCAAAAGAGACTTGTGGAACAGGATCGGTGGTATGGGGGTCACATTGCAATGCAGAAGGCAAATGAAAGGCCGATGTATTATATGGTTCCCAGGACAATCTTCATGGCTGATTGCCAATATTGATGATAGCCAATAGGAGGAGGAGAATGAGAATGAGAATGCACATAATCCCCTCCCACATCTTTTTTTTAAAAAATCTAGTCTGAAGTGATTAATACGCCATTCAATTTGATCTGAGCAATGGATCTGAAATGATTCTATTTCAGTCTAAATCTTGTGCAAATTGGCTCAAAGCAATCCAATTCAGTTGGGGATTTTGGGTCTAGACAAATCTGGCATGCTGCCCTTGGCCAAATCTCTCTCTTTTCAACAAAAAGGGGTAGTGCGCTGTAGCATGGCTTTCTATGCTACAGCGCTGCAGAACACCTTGGGGCTCAGGACTGGAACTACACCTGTTACTCAGGCTCTTTAGTGCATATCTGTCAAGTTTTGGATTTGGAAATAAGGGAAATTTCCCAGCAAATACGGGATACTTGACAGCTATGCTTATCCTGTACTGCCCTCCAATGGCGGCAATAGGGCATTGCAGTCTAATTAATACGGGATGGCGGCAGGAAAGAGGGTAAAATAAGGGGTTTTCCTGGCCAATAAGGGATACTTGACAGCTATGCTTTAGTGGCAGTAGGGCCTACTTAAGTGGCTAAGATGCTGACTGGGAGGCGGAAGGTCAGCAGTTCGATTCCTGAGTACTGCAGGACGGAATGAGCTCCCGTCTCTGTCCCAGCTCCTACCAACCTAGCAGTTTGAAAGCAAGAAATTGCAAGTAGATAAATAGGGACCATTTTGATGGGAAGGTAACAGCGTTCCATGTGCTCCGGTGTCTAGTCATGCCTGCCACATGACCATAGAAACATCTGCAGAAGCAGACAGCACTGGCTCTTCGGCTTTGAAACAGAGATGAGCACTGAACCCTAGAGTCAGATACGACTGGCTTTTGAGCAAGGGAAACCTTTACCTTTACTAGGGTTTACTAAAGTAGTTCGACCTGCAATAAAAAGGGAACTTTGACCATGAATTCCATGGTTTATTTTAACTCAGAAGCCCAAGCCCATGCTCTTTTAGTTCTTTGCATAACATGATGCTTTCTTGCACAAGATCAGACTTCCAGAGACCTAACTAGGTTGCTTTTAGGCCTGGGTCTTCCCTGCCTTAGTGATTAAACTTGGGTTACATGAGGTTAGTAATGTATATATGGAGACAAGATGAAAGAGCATGGAAGAACTCCTGGGTCTGAGAACATGGCAGCCATGTTTGCTCCTTGCAAAGCCTGCCTCTTTTGATTCTCCTTCTCTGGACTGGACCGAAAAGTGGATGGAAGCAGAATAAACACTTGCTCCAGGTGCATTTGAATCATTCCAGGCGCAAACACTAACAGAGAAGTTTACAACCTTCTGGCAGTCCTTTTTCATGCCTGCTAAATTGTGATGCCTTGAGTTCAGGTCACCCTGCTTTAGTGATGGCACTAGCCATATGGCTGGGAGTTTGATTTGACAGCATGGTCCAGTTAGGGGTAGGAGTTCAATTCTCCCTCCCGGGAGAAGAATCAGCCTGTGTCGGCTGCACAGTCCCAGGGTCTCCGCAGAAGAAGGGAAGGGGAAGCCACTCCGGAACACTTTATCCCTAGAAAACCCAGGAAAGAGTCGCCATAAGACAGAACTGATTTGATGGCATGCAATTATTATTAAATGCATTTTGCTTCTAATTGCCTGATTTTTTTTTTACACTGCACTTACACCATGTTCTTGAAATGTGTCTAGGTAAAGTCAAGGTCTCCCTTGTTTGAAAGCCAGTCGTGGTCAACTTTAGGGAGGTGGTGCCCATCTCCATTTGCAGCTAAAGAGCCAACGCTGTCTGCGCCTACAGATGTTTCTGTAGTCATGTGGCAGGCATGACTAGACACTGGAGCATGGGGAACATGGTTACCTTTTCCACCAAAACAGTACCTATTTATTACTTGCAATTTCTTTCTTCCAAGCTGTTAGGTTGGCAGGGGAAGGGATACATGATGGGAGCTCACTCCGTCGTGCAGCACTCGGGACTCAACCTGGTTACCTGCCAACCTTCCAGTCATCAAATTCATTGTCTTAACTGCTAAACCACTGCAGTCTCGTGAAACATCTCTAGTCTTTAAAAACCACACACAAAATTTTACTGCATACTGTCTAAATCAGGGGTGCGCAAACTACGGCCTGTGGGCTGGATCTGGCTCCCAATGCCAATTCATCTGGCCCATGCCATCCTCATCACTCCCAGAAGCAGAAGTAAAACATGCCTGTACGGGCGCGTTTTACTTCCACTTCCAGGAGCAATGAGGGTGGTGCAGGCTGGATGAATTGGCATTGGCGGCCGGATCTGGCCTGCGGGCCATAGTTTGCACACCCCTGGTTTAAGAAGAGAAAATGGCAGCCTAAAATCTATCTCATCCTGATGCAAAACATATCTGTTGTAAAACAGATTGCAAGGCATGTTTTACTTGCACATGGGAGGAACCACGTAACCGGCCCATTGAACCACATGACCGGCCCACAGTCTGAAAAGTGTGGGCACCCTTGGTCTAAATGCAGTTTGTAGGGATTAGGATTTTTTTTTGGTCACTTGTGTGTTATAGCAAGTGTGTGTGTACATTTCTCTCTGTGTGTCTTCTGAGAACGCTGGAACTTTCTGAGGGCATGGATTCCTTATTATTTCAAGACCAGTCTGAAGGCTGGCATTGGCAGCCAGTTTCAATGGTTAGAATTTAATTCTCCTCCTGTCATCACTGCAGAGGACGCGGAGAGGTCAGTGCGAGCGGCAAAACATCTTCCTCACAGTCTCCCAGGAGGACCCAATACTGATAAATCTCACAGTTTTCACGACAAGCCAAAGGCTTTCCGAGTGAGATGGATTAGAAATTAAAGAGACTGACATTGAGGAAGTTTAGTGTATGAAACTAAGACACAGGACACAGCCTCGGGCTGGGTTAACTCAGGTTTATTGCATCGTGGACAGAGGGAACATGAGGTAATGGCGGATCGATAGCTCTTTATATACAGTAGGGATACATTTGAACGTGGTGCCATGGTAGCC
Organism: Bradypodion pumilum; assembly: GCA_035047305.1. Taxonomy (NCBI): domain Eukaryota; kingdom Metazoa; phylum Chordata; class Lepidosauria; order Squamata; family Chamaeleonidae; genus Bradypodion; species Bradypodion pumilum. The sequence goes on from JAWDJD010000003.1 coordinate 385,401,229, forward strand.
CATTGGCTACTGTCTGCGTGACGTCATTGTGGGTCACGCCCTTCTTGTCCAGGTGTAGGTGGTGGCGGGAAAGCTTCCCGCGCTGTTGCCTTTGATGAGTTCGGACCAAGAGAGCTTGGACGCTCGCTGCTGCCAGCTGGTGGTCATTAGCTCGCGTCCTATTACAGGGTTTATATGATACAGCTGAAGGTTACATTGTTGCTATAGGCAAGGTTACATTGGCTCAGATACATTGTAATTCATGTGGAAGGTAAAACCATTAGAACACAACACCCCTCCCCCCTAGGACGAGACAATGTCTCGAGCCCACACTTCAACACACTCCCCCCCCTTAGGAGACAAAGTCTCTCAGCCAAGATGGTTTATTTCGAACACGCTGGGGTCTCGATGCGGGCTGCCTTTCCCCGGGTTTGCTACCTCCTCTTTGTCCCCTGGTTTCCTGCCCTGTAATTTGAGAGGGAGACTTGTTAGTGACTTGCCGCGGCTCCACGGCGTTGTTGGGGTGTGTGCTCTTTCTCGGGGAAGAACCGGGGGCACTGGGGGCTAACGAAAAACCCCTCTTCTCGCTTGGAAGGGTGGGGGAACACTCCTGAAAACCCCCCCGGCTCGCAAGACCAGAATCAAAATCAAAATTACATTCGGGGGACGCGGCGGCGGCCGCACATTCCTTTTCCCTCCCCCCGGGCTCTGATAGAACTGGGGTATCAAAAGGATATGAGTCGGGATCACTGCTTTCCCCCCCGGATTCGGACTGATGTCCCTCATTTTCTCCCCCTTGGGCTAAACGGGTGGGGGAGAACCCTATCGCTGAATCCTGTTGCTGTGCCCCACTGACCGGCCCTTCACTCACTCGGCGCCTCAGTTGGTCAGCGTGTCTCCTCCAGAGGAGACCGGTGCTCGTTTCCACCCGATATGACACTGGCCCTGTTTGTTCTACTATCGTTCCTGGCACCCAGGCTGGCCCTGCGCTTGCATAGTTCCTGCAGTAAACAAGGTCGCCGGCGGCGAACCCTTTCGAGACTGCCAATCCTATGTTTTTTCCTTTATCCTCGACTCTCGTCGGGTCCAGCCTGGTCAGAAGCGTGGTCAGTTTTCGCCGCATCAAGAGTTCTGCCGGCGAGTAACCCGACGCTAAGGGGGTCACCCTATACGCTAACAAGAACTGACATACTTGGTGATTTAGGTCCCCCGGGCCCATGCGCCGAAGCGCATCTTTTGTTGTACGCACCAACCGTTCCACTTGGCCGTTCGTGGCCGGGTGAAACGGCGCGGATGTGACATGCCGAATGGCGTTTGCTCCCATGAATGCCTCGAACTCCGAGGAGGTGAAGCAACTCGCGTTATCGCTGACTAAAGTGTCGGGTAAACCGAACGTGGAAAAGACTCTCCGTAGCTGGCTAATTGTTGCGGCGGAGGACGTGCTCTTTACTGGGATAACCTCCAGCCACTTGGAGAACGCATCCACCACCAGGAGAAACATGGTTCCTCGGAATGGGCCAGCGAAATCTACATGTACTCTGGACCACGGCCCCCTTGCTGTGTCCCATTCCCTATGCGGGAGGCGGGCCGCCTCTGGTCGGGATCCCTGGCATGCCCCACAAGTGCCGACCATGTGCTCAATGTCCGCGTCCAGCTGTGGCCACCAAAAGTAACTGCGGGCCAGCGCTTTCGAACGAACGATGCCCGGATGGCTGACGTGCAGCAGTTTGAGCACCCTCGGCCGCATGGCTGCAGGAACCACCACCCGTTGGCCCCACAATAGGCACCCCCTTTCTAGGGACAACTCTAGCTTTCTGGTCGTCCGACAAGGGCAAAGGGGATCTCGAAAGTGCATCAGCATGGCTGATCTCTTTTCCGGGCCGGTACACCAACTCGTGTTGGTAAGCGTTGAGAAAAATGGCCCATCGCAGCATTCTCGGTGATAGGATCTGCGGGGTGGGCTTGCTTGCCGTGAAAATCCCTAACAGGGGCTTGTGATCCGTCACGATTTTGAACGGGCGGCCATACAAAAAATCGTGAAACTTTTTGGTCCCCGCTACAATTGCCAATGCCTCCCTGTCGGTTTGTGCGTAATTTCGCTCTGCCTGGGACAGGGACCTTGAATAAAATGCAACCGGGGCCTCCCTTCCGTCATCCAACACGTGGCAAAGTACTGCCCCCACCCCCACCGGTGATGCATCACAGACTAGGACCACCGGCCGTTTGGGGTCGAAATGCGTTAGAATTGCGTCAGAGGTCAAGAGTTGCTTTAATTCTTTGAACGCCCTCTCGTGCTCGTCACCCCACATCCAAGTCTCCTCTTTCTTAAGCAACCGATGGAGCGGTTCGGCCACGGACGCCTTCCGCGGAAGGAATGTATGGTAAAAATTGAGGAGCCCCAGGAATGACTGTAGCTCGGTTTTGGATGTGGGGCGAGGGGCCTTTTTGATGGCTACTACTTTGGATTTGGATGGCTTGATACCCTCGGGTGTAATCCTGAACCCTAAGAACTCGACCTCGGTTTCGAAAAAAACACATTTGTCCTTCCTCAGTCTCAGCCCCGCTTTCTCGAACACCGTTAGTACTTTGTCCAATCTCTTTGCCAGTTCGGCCTCACTCCCCCCAGTTATTAATACGTCATCAAAATAAGGCAACACCCCCTCCAGCCCCTTCAGGAGGCGTTCCACAAGCGACTGGAAAAGGCCGGGTGCCGAGTTCACGCCGAACTGTAAACGCGACACCTGGAACGCTCCTTTATGTGTGACTATCGTTTGTGCCGCGGCCGTGGCGGGTGTTACGGGAAGCTGCTGATAGGCTTGTGCCAGGTCGAGCTTAGCGAAACACTTTCCCCCATTTAGCCTGGCCAAAAGGTGGCTGACCACCGGCACCGGGTATGCGTTAGGGCGGATCGCCTTGTTAATTGTACACTTATAATCAGCGCAAATGCGCACCTCCCCGTTAGCCTTCAGAGCTGTTACAATTGGAGTTTCCCACTCCGCGGAATCAACAGGAATAAGAATCCCCTGGCCCACCAATTTGTCCAGTTCCGCCTCTATTTTGTCCTTTAGTGCGAAGGGCACCCTGCGCGGTTTGAGTCTTATCGGGCGGACCTCCGGGTCTAGGTCGAAAGCTACAGGGGGTCCCTTGAATTTTCCAAGTCCTTTTTCAAAAACGGCGGGATGCGCATCGCACACCGCTTGTATTGGGTCCACCCCCACTGCATGTACTCCCCCTATAAACAGGCCTAAGGGCTGGAACCACTGTGTCCCTAGGAGGCTACAACTCCCCCCCTTGAGGACAACTAGGGGCAGCTCCGCAGAGTGTCTCTTAAACTCAACCCGAAATTTCCCGACCCCCAACACCGGAATGCTGTTCCCCTGTACATCTCGTAGCGTGGACCTCAATGTTTTAAGTTTGGGCCGCACGTGGGGGTCGATTTTCAAGAACTCTTTCTGGGGAATTATGGAATAGGAGGACCCCGAGTCAATTTCCATCCTGATAGGGGCCCCTTGTACTAGTACCTCAACGAAATAATGGGACTGTTCCGCGGACACACTGAGCACTGGGACGTCGTCCTCGCTGCTGTCCGAGACGCGGCCCACGCCGTCCTGCTTCCTCGTGGTCTGGACGCCATCTTTGGGCCTCGCTGAACGGTCCGGTCTGGTCGAACGGTCCGGTGACTGCCTCCGGCCCTCCTTCCGTTTTCTGCATGCCTTGGCGATGTGCCCCCGACGGCCGCAGGTGTAGCATTCGGCCTTTCTAAATGGGCACCTCGCACGCTCGTGGGCCGCTCCGCAACCATCGCAGCGGCGCCCCCCCTTTCGGACCTTCTGGACCTCCTCGCCGTCGCTGCCTTCCGAAGACGACTTTGAGGCCCGTTGAGTTGCGTGCACCGATTTTTCCGCTTTACCGGCTCTGGGACGCCACTCACGCCACTGGTGCATCTCGTCCACTCCAGCATTCGTGGACTCTGCGGCCTCCGCGGCCTCGACGACCTCTGCCAGCGTTGGTGGCGGCTCCTTATTCATCAAGCTGCGCTGCACCTCCTTGTCTTTCAGGCCACACAGCACGCCGTCCCTGAGGGCCATTTCTAGGATGTTGCCCCATTTGCAGGGGGCGGCGGCTACCCTCATGGCGGCCACGAATGTCTCGACCGACTCGTCCGGCGCTTGGACTCGCCTCCAAAACGCGCTCCGAGCGGGAAACATCGCCCTCGAGGGTTGGAAGCGCTCCCGAAGCAGCTTCATGATGTCGTCCGCCTTAAATTCGCTCACCTTCTTCGGAGCGATGATGCCCACCAGCGTCCGCTTGGTCTCCATCCCAAGCATGCGGGTGAGGATGGCCCTCTTCCTCTCCTCATCGTCTTCCTTGACTTTGAGTTCCACCAGCGCCGCATGGAAGTCCATCTCAAACAACTCCCAGTCTTGCGGTTTGGTGATGTTGAACCCGCTCTGTGCCCTGGCTGCTCCTTGGGGATCCATTATCCCACCTTCGTCGCCAATTTAGTGTATGAAACTAAGACACAGGACACAGCCTCGGGCTGGGTTAACTCAGGTTTATTGCATCGTGGACAGAGGGAACATGAGGTAATGGCGGATCGATAGCTCTTTATATACAGTAGGGATACATTTGAACGTGGTGCCATGGTAGCCCATTGGCTACTGTCTGCGTGACGTCATTGTGGGTCACGCCCTTCTTGTCCAGGTGTAGGTGGTGGCGGGAAAGCTTCCCGCGCTGTTGCCTTTGATGAGTTCGGACCAAGAGAGCTTGGACGCTCGCTGCTGCCAGCTGGTGGTCATTAGCTCGCGTCCTATTACAGGGTTTATATGATACAGCTGAAGGTTACATTGTTGCTATAGGCAAGGTTACATTGGCTCAGATACATTGTAATTCATGTGGAAGGTAAAACCATTAGAACACAACAGGAAGAGAAACATCAGCCGATCCCAAGGATTGTGGGGCGAAAATAAAAATGGCTTTGCAATTTCAGCTCCCGATAAGAGGCTGGTGTTCCCTGAAGAGCTTCATTGGGTGGGTTGGCTTGCTATCTGCACGACCTGGCATTGCTGCTGAGCCACTTTGAAACCTGCTCTCGCATCACAGGGCAATGCAGAAAGAAAACCAATCTGGAAACCAGATACCTCAAGGTCTGCCACGGGAATAAAATTCTTTGGTTGAGAAATCTCCCTCAGGACAACCAAGTTATTCTGTTGTCTATATGGAAAAAAACCCAACAGAATCTTAAAAGAGTAGGAACTTCGCTCCCCTTGGAGAAGTGTCCATTGAGTGCTACCCTCTCTTTCCTGTCCCTTAGCCAGTTGCTGATCCAGCACAAGACCTGTCCCTTTATTCCATGACTGGTAAGTTTATTCAAGAGCCTTTGGTGTGGGAGCTATTATTGTACGCCTCACTTGTATAAATATGTCCTTGTTTCTGCCCTGAGCCAAGTTGTGTTGTGCAAGCAATAAAGCTGAATCACTTGTGTTTGACCCAACTAATGCTGGGCTCTGTCGTCCTTGCACCGACCACAACATTGGCAATGAAGGTGGGATGGCTGCCGCTACGACTTCTTTTGGGCCCTTCAATGTATCCAAGATGGAGACATGGCCGCTTTATGAAATACAATTCGAGAACTTTATTATCACCAACAAAGTCAAGCCAGAGGAACAGAAGGTGATGTTCCTGGCGAACGGCGGCATTCCCACTCTGGAGCTGCTGGTGCATTTGCTTATGGCAAGGGAGCTGAAGGACACCTCCTTAAAAGACATTCTCTCAATGCTGCGAGATCACCTTAAACCAAAGGCCTCGATCTTTCCAGCGAGGGTCACCTTTTACCGCTGGGACCAAAGGCCAGGAGAGTCTGATTTTGTCACTGCCATCTAACTCACCCCCGCCCATGCAAATGTCCGGACCTAGACAATGCTCTGCCCAACTAATGCTGGTCTCTGACGCCCTTGCACCGAACACAACAGCAAGACACATGGAAGTCCCACCGTGTTTTAAAACAGTGCGCATTGGATGTCATTTAAAATAAGCACAGTAGAGCTTACTCCATGTGAAATGACAAAAACAGCAACAAGCCACAATTTGTCTTCAAGCTAGTTTGTACCAGTTGTGTAGCTGTGGCCCTTGAAAGACAGACGTGGGTGGGTGTAAGATGCAATGTCTTCTTTGCTGCCTCAAGCAGCACAATGTCTTGGGCTGGCGTTTTGGCTCCTGAGGACTTGAGAGGGCATGGTGTTTTCTTGCCCATATTGTTCCTATTCAAATGGCACCTCATTATGTCCGGCTCTGAAGACTCTGTTTCACTCCAGCCTCGTGTGAAGTAGCAGATGATGGATGTCTCCATTCACAAAAGGAAGGGATGATAGAGACAATTAGCTCAAAGAAAGAAAGAAAGACTTTTCTTGAAGTGGAAGAAAGAACTCTGCCCGATATGTTTCTCCTCTCTTGGAATCAGCAAAAAAAAGATGATTATATTCAAAATGAATCCAGCCGTCTCATTCTCCAGTGTTTTTTCATAGCTCACAGGACAGAGGAAATAAAATGTAAAGCCTTTCTCTCTCTCTCTCTCCTTCAAAATATGCAACAGTTCTTTGGTGCATTGCATTATATTTTTCTAGATGAGGACGTTTATTAAAAATGAGATTGTCAAGAATGGAGCCAGAACTTTGTTAAGGGGCTTGGATTTTTATAAGAGAAGTAGTTTGGCCATTTTACTCATTATAGTGTATTTTTAAAAAAGGCTGTTACTTATGCTTCCTTGTTAAACTTTTTTTGAAAAAAGTATCTGGTTGCACCACACTGAAGAAGCACCCTGAGCTTAGAAGACTTCCCAGTACTTCTCCCAAATTCCCATGGGAGATATAATCCCCTGCCAACCTGTCGCCCTAGACAATTTCTCACAAAAGGAACACAGCCCTCGATGGAGCTGCTGTCCCCAAACTCTCTGTTAGAGGGGGAAATGGCCCAAAGCATCTATGAGAATTTTGTTAGATGTGGGTTAGAATAAATAAATTACTCAAATGTCCAGAGGACCCAACAAACTGAAGTCTTTGTCCTTCTGCTGAATGCTTCAAAACTCTGTGGGGGGAAATCAGCTTAAGAATGTAAGAAATAAAAATATAAAGGAAACAGTGTCAAGGAAGTCAACATAATAGTGAAACATGAATTTTGAAGGAAATGTTTTATAGCGTAATCTAATAAAATAAAAACTTTCTATGGACCAGGTATTATTTTTTTCTCTTCTGTCCAAGGGCATGCACTCCAATCAGGAATATTCTTGATGAAATGGATCAGCGGAGTGTCATCATCAGAGTTGTTGTCGTCTCCTGTCAGGGATACATCAAGATCATCTTCCCAAATCGGATCAAAATTCACAGAGATCATTTTTAAACCTAAAAAACCGCCATGTTTCAAAACCACAACAGCTCCAAATGGATTACATAATCTTTGATGTGACCCCCCCCCCATGTAATTTTCTGTAATTCAGATGGCAGACCCCCTCCCCACTTAAGGATCACGTAATTGTTGAATGGCCCCCCATCTATGACAAACCCAGGGCTGTTATTCCAGAAGAATATCTGGCAAATCCAAATCAATAATTCATAAAAATGGCCAATGGATGTAGGATTTAACATGAAGGATCAATGAAGGGTGGTTTTCCCTCTTCCTCTTTCCTTCCCCTTCCTCCTCCTTGGGTGTCAAGGGAGATGCAATGTTCTTGCTCTGGCACGTCTAGCAGCTTCCACTGCTGTTATTTGTTGTTCTCATAATAATTATCTGATGTTATTTCTCCACCTTCCTTTGACGTCTGCTTTGTGGTCTTTGTCCTTCTCCTCTTTCCACACATGATGCCTTGTAAGGTATGGATTTCCAAGACATTCTCTCCAGATGGGCAAACCACTTTATTGGTTTTCTCAGGATGCAGTGTAAGATTGGTTCTATTCCAATTCCCCCCCTTATAATCCACACTGTTAATGCCTCTAAACTCTTTGCTATGCCCTTAAGCTGTCATAGAAAGGCACAGATAACATAATTTTCTTTCTTTTTTAAATCAGAAGACAGCACAAATCCCTAGTAGATGCACTCTACCAAGTCCTATTGCAGGATATGAGGACAACAGAGCTGCTCCCCCTTCAAAATCCTCAACCCCTTTAGTGTATGCGAGTCAAGACACACGACACAGCCAAGGGCTGGGTTAACTCAGGTTTATTGCATGGTGGACAGAGGGAACATGAGGTAATGGCGGATGAACAGCTCTATATATATGGTAGTAACGTATTTGAATGTGGCTCCACGATAGCCCGTTGGCTACTGGTCCGCGTGACGTCATGGCTGGTCACGCCCTTCTTGTCCAGGTGTAGGTAGCGGCGGGAAACTTCCCGCGCTGCGGTCTTTGATGGGTTTGGACCAAGAGAGCTTGGACGCTCGCTGCTGCCAGCTGGTGGTCATTAGCTCGCGTCCTATTGCAGGGTTTATAGTGATACAGCTGAAGGTTACATTGTTACTCATAGGCAAGGTTACATTGGTTCAGATACATTGATATCACATGTGGAATGTTACACTGTTAGAACACAACACTCCTCCCCCCTAGGATGAGACGAAGTCTCTCAGCCAAGATGGCTTATTTCGAACACGCTGGGGTCTCGGCGCGGGCTGCCCTGCCCTGGCTTCGCTCCCTCCTCCTTGCTCCCTGGCTTCCTGCCCTGTAATGGGAGAGGATGACTTGTTAGTGGTTTGCCGCGGCTCTGCGGCTTTGTTGGAGGGTGTGTGCTTTGTTTGGGACGAACCGGGGGCACTAGGGGCTAACGAAAAACCCCTCTTCTCGCTTGGATGGGTGGGGGAGCACTCCAAAAAACCCCCCCGGCTAGTAAAATCAAAATCAAAATCGGATTCGGGGGAATCGGCGGCGGCGGCGGCCGCACACTCCTTTTCCCTCCCCCCGGGCTCTGATAGAACTGGGGTATCAAAAGGATATGAGTCGGGATCACTGCTTTCCCCCCTGGTATCGGGCTGATGTCCCTCACTGTCTCCCCCTTGGGCTAAACGGGTGGGGGAGAACCCTATCGCTGAATCCTGTTGCTGAGCCCCACTGATCGGCCCCTCGCTCACTCGGTGCCTCAGTTGGTCAGCGTGCCTCCTCCAGAGGAGACCGGTGCTAGTTTCCACCCGATATGACACTGGTCCCGTCTGTTCTATTATCGTCCCTGGCACCCAGGCTGGGCCTGCGTTGGCATAGTTCCTGCAGTGTACAGGATCGCCTACGCCGAAACCTTTCGAGACTGCTAACCCTATGTTCTTCCCTTTGTCCTCGACCCTCGACGGGTCCAACCTGGACAAAAGTGTGGTCAGTTTCCTCCGCATCAGCAGCTCAGCCGGCGAGTATCCAGACGCTAAGGGGGTCACTCTGTACGCTAACAGAAATTGACAAACTTGGTGATTTAAATCTCCCGAGCCCATGCGGCGCAGCGCATCTTTTGTTGTGCGCACCAACCGTTCCACCTGGCCATTCGTGGCCGGGTGAAACGGCGCGGATGTGACATGCCGAATTGCATTTGCCCCCATACAGCCTGGCCAGGAGGTGGCTGACCACCGGCACCGGGTATGCATTAGGGCGGATTGCCTTATTAATGGTACACTTATAATCAGCGCAAATGCGCACCTCCCCGTTAGCCTTCAGTGCTGTTACAATTGGAGTCTCCCACTCCGCGGAATCCACAGGAACAAGAATCCCCTGACCCACCAGTTTGTCCAGTTCCGCCTCTATTTTGTCCTTTAGCGCGAACGGTACCCTGCGCGGCTTGAGTCTTATCGGGCGGACCTCCGGGTCTAGGTCGAAGGCTACAGGGGGTCCCTTGAACTTTCCCAGTCCACTTTTAAAAACGGTGGGGTGTGCATTACACACCGCTTGTATCGGGTCCTCACCTACGGCATGCACCCCCCCTATGAACAGACCTAAAGGCTGAAACCACTGTGTCCCGAGGAGGCTACAACTTCCCCCTTTGAGCACCACTAAGGGAAGTTCCGCAGAGTGTCTCTTAAAACGAACCCGGAATGTCCCGACCCCCAACACTGGAATGCTATTCCCCTGTGCGTCCCGTAGTGTGGCCCTCAACGCTTTGAGCTTGGGCCGCATGTGGGGGTCGATTCTCAAAAACTCTCTCTGGGGAATTATAGAATAGGAGGACCCCGAGTCAATTTCCATCCTAATAGGGGTCCCTTGTACTAGTACCTCAACGAAGTAATGGGCCTGTCCCGCAGATACACTGAACACAGGAGCGTCGACCTCGCTGTCGTCCGAGATGCGGCCCACGCCGTCCTGCTTCCTCGTGGTCCGGGCGCCATCTTTGGACCTCGCCGGACGGTCCGGCTTGGCTGAGCGGTCCTGCGACTGTCTCCGGCCCTCTTTCCATTTCCTGCACGCCTTGGCGATGTGCCCCCGACGGCCGCAGTTGAAACACTCGGCTTTCCTGAATGGGCACCTTACGCGCTCATGGGCCGCTCCGCAACCATCGCAGCGGCGCCCTCCTCTCCGGACCTTCTGGACCTCTTCGCTGTCGCTGCTTTCGGAAGATGACTTCGAGGTCGGTCGGGTTGCATGCACCGACTGACCGGACTTCCCGTGCGACGAGTTTTCCGCTTTGCCGGCCCTCGGACGCCACTCACGCCACTTGTGCATCTCGTCTACTCCAGCATTCGTGGATTCCGCGGCTTCCGCGGCCTCTACAACCTCTTCCAGTGTGGGTGGTGGCTCCTTGTTCATGAGGCTGCGCTGCACTTCCTTGTCCTTCAGGCCGCACAGCACTCCGTCCCTGAGGGCCATCTCTAGGAAGTGGTCCCATCTGCAGGGGGCGGCGGCTACCCTCATGGCCGATACGAATGCTTCTACCGACTCGTCCGGCGCTTGGACTCGCCTCCAAAACGCGCTCCGAGTGGGAAACATTGCCCTCGAGGGTCGGAAACGCTCACGCAGCAGTTGCATGATGTCCCCGGCTTTGAAATCACTCATCTTCTTCGGTGCAAGAATGCCCACCAGCGTCCGCTTGGTCTCCATTCCAAGCATGCGGGTGAGGATGGCCCTCTTCCGCTCCTCATCGTCTTCTTTGACTTTGAGTTCCACCAGTGCCGCCTGGAAGTCCATCTCAAAAAGCTCCCAGTCTTGCGGTTTGGTGATGTTGAACCCGCTCTGTGTCCTGGCTCCATGGGGATCCATATCCCACCTTCGTCGCCAATTTAGTGTATGCGAGTCAAGACACACGACACAGCCAAGGGCTGGGTTAACTCAGGTTTATTGCATGGTGGACAGAGGGAACATGAGGTAATGGCGGATGAACAGCTCTATATATATGGTAGTAACGTATTTGAATGTGGCTCCACGATAGCCCGTTGGCTACTGGTCCGCGTGACGTCATGGCTGGTCACGCCCTTCTTGTCCAGGTGTAGGTAGCGGCGGGAAACTTCCCGCGCTGCGGTCTTTGATGGGTTTGGACCAAGAGAGCTTGGACGCTCGCTGCTGCCAGCTGGTGGTCATTAGCTCGCGTCCTATTGCAGGGTTTATAGTGATACAGCTGAAGGTTACATTGTTACTCATAGGCAAGGTTACATTGGTTCAGATACATTGATATCACATGTGGAATGTTACACTGTTAGAACACAACAACCCCCCAGATATACTGAACATATAGCGTCTGATGCTGGATATGTCATAGTTAGCACTCTCTTTCTGACACTGAAGGTTATTTATAATAGTCACAGATCACTAGGCATGATTTTGTCTAATGTCTCTTTTAAGTCACCCAAATAAAAGGATATAAGTGTCATATACACCAGTTTAGATCCAGAAAGAGCTTTATGGCGAGAACAAATATTCTTGAGGGTACACAAGAGCAAAATCAAATTAGATGATGGAGAAAGAAGCTCACTGGACAAGGAACATCATTAAAGGAGGAGATGGCTGAGGAACTCAACCTCCCCAACGTCACTTGGGGGACCCTGAATAGGCTGAGGGTCAGAGTCCCTAAGTGCAAGACCAATAGGCTCAAGTGGAGGCTGCTTGTGGACAACAACACATTGTGTGTGAGTGTGGAAAGATACAGAATCCGGCTGATTTACTGGCTTGCCAGTTACTGCCAGAAACATGTACTACTGAGGACTTAATTTTGGCCAATGACAAAGCCAAGAGAGTAAAACACACGGGGAAAAAAGCCCGGCAACGCCGGGCAACCCTTGCTAGTACACTATATAAAAATTCAAACACCCAAAACAGTGTACAGTATAATAAAATAATAATATACCATAACACAATCCCTTCCAAGCCCGAAGGGGGCTGGGGCCCAGGAGCGCTGGCAGGTGTGGCGGTCCTGATGCTCATGGCCCAGCCAAAGCCGAAGTCCATGGGTGGCAGCAGCGGAGAGTCCATCTGCCTGCCACCACGGCAGCCTTTTCACTTGGCCCGGGGCAAGGCCCAGGAGCCCTGGCAGATGTGCAGGTCCTGGCACTTGTGGCTGGTGGGCCTCCTCACCCCAACCGAGGCCAAAGTTCATGGGCGACGGCAGCGGAGAGTATGGAATACAATACAGTCAATATGCATAATAGAATACAATACAGAATATTGAATAGAATACAATACAGTCACTATACATAATAAGACATTAGAAAAAACATTGGAAACATGATGTCCTCTTCCGGCCCCAAGGCCGGGCATTGGTGAGGGCTTGTTGGTCAGAGCCCGAAGCACAATGACCTCAATGGAGCCCGAAGCTCAACATTGTCAACAGAGACTGGAGCTCAATGGAGCCCAGAGCTCATAAGAACATAAGAAGAGCCTTGCTGGAAGAGGCCACAGGAGCCCATCATCCAGTCCAGCCTTCTGTCTCACACAGTGGCTCACCATGTGCTTCAGGGTATTATTCCCAAGCAGATGCCTTCACCTGCTTAGGATTCCCTGGAAATGGCATTGAGAGATATTCTGCCTATCTCTCCAACCTGGAGGTTATCCTTAGGTATCCATAATTATAGCCATTGATACCCTTGTCCTCCATGAACTTGTCTAATCCTTTCTTAAAGCTGTCAAGACTGACAGCTGTCACCGTCTTGCTAGAGCCCGGTGGTCGGCAGTGGCTCCCTGTCCTCCCCGGGCCATGGGAGGGGTCTGGAGTCAGCTGTGGCGGCAATCTCTGGCTGCCGGAGAAGACATGAAAGAAGAAGTCGTCACTCAAAGCTATGGCTAGCTCTACATTCCCTGACAGCTAAATCTGCCACTTCTAGAGTTTTGAAGCAAACTCTGCTAAAGTACAGATAATCATGTGGGAGTGTCACGGAGAGGAAATTTTGTTCGAGATGGCTAGCTCTAGTCTCTTTTTCCACATGTAATTTGGTTCTCCAGTTTTTTTTGTCCCCACAAGACAAATCAAAACCCAGCAACTGTGAACGGTGCTTTCTCTCGCAGCTTTCCATTCTAAATGGAAATGAAGTGCGCGCAGAGGAGAGAAGATCTTGTTCAAATGAAAGTATGTTCCTCTCATTCCAGTAAAAATATGCTGCTTCCAGAAACTCTGGGGACAAGAACTGACACTGAGAAAACCTTCATGAATTTCAAACCTTCAGTTGCAGAACATTCTGAGCATGAGAGGGGATGATGCTTGTGCCCATGCAACCTGTTCTTTGGGTCTCCTTCTGGCCTTACACCAGTTGGTGGTCTTGACTGTGTCCCTCCTAAATCATGACCCTTCAGTCCCCAAGACACTGAAAATAGCAGTTACATATATACCGCCCCATAGTGCTTAGTGCACTCTCTGGGTGGTTCAGAAGTTAATTAGCATTTTACCAACCTCAGAAGGATGGGAGGCTGAGCCAACCTTGAAACCTGGTCAGGATCGAACTCACAATGTTCTGGCTATAGTGCAGCAGTTTAACCACTGCGCCAGCAGGGCTCTCAAAATGGAATCCAGTCATACACCAAAGGGTTTCTAAAGCAGGTCTGCCTGATCTACTCGGTGGATCTATTGCAGGGGTGCCCAAACTTTTCAGGCTGTGGGCCAGTCATGTGGTTCAGCGGGCCAGTCACGTGGTTCCTCCCACCGGAAGCAGAAGTGAAACGCTTCTTGCAATCTGTTTTGCAACAGACCAATATAGATGTTTAGGCTGCCATTTTCTCTGCTTAAACCCAGGGTGTCCAAACTATGGCCCATGGGCCAGACCCAGTCACCAACACCAATTCATCTGGCCCACACCACCCTCGTTGCCCCTGGAAGTGGAAGTAAAATGCACCGAATAGGCACGTTTTACTTCCCCTTCCAGGAGTGACGAGGGCAGGGTGGGCTGGATGAATAGGTGTTGGGGGCCGGATCTGGCCCCTGGGTCGTTGTTGATCTATTGAGTTATCCCTTAATAACTGTCATGGATCTCATAGCCCGGAGAGGCAAATGTCAGGAAGTCTTTTCATTTTCTTGGCATTTTGGGTTCCATCCACACAAATTATTCTGCCAAACCTCTTCTCCCCACAGGGAAGGATGTTCTGCTGCTGAGTTGCTTTTTCATCTGACTTGCTAAGGGCATAATCTTACAGGGCCTGCTACAAATCCCAAGGAAGGTGGGCATTGTCTATGGATTCCACCCTGTTTGTGTCATGGTTTTGCTCATAGAGGTTGTAAAGACAAGCTTTGGATGCGACTGAGTGGCCTTAAAAGCAGGAGTTTATGAAGCATGGTGTTGTAAGTCCCCTTTACTAGAGAAGCATTCTGGTTTTATGCCTGCTGTCTAGAGAAAATCAGCAGGGAAGAGGGTACATTTGATGAAATCCTGGCACCTAAACGTAACTAGAGGTCTCCTCTAGAGCAGACCCATCACTTACCATCTTGTAAAGTGAGTATGTATATAATTTTAATTGATTCATCAGGTGTGCTACTGGAGTTAGCCTGAAGTGTTCAGAGTTGTTACTTCTATACTGAAAAGTCACAACTGTGGCAGGCGGTGGCAGAAGGATGTAATAAATCACAACTGTGAGCGGGGTTGAGCAAGGGTGAATTCCTAGTGATTGTTATGAAAACTCTGCCTCATACCAATGGTATATGTCTGTGATGGCAAACCTTGGCACTCCAGATGTTCTTGAACTTCAATTCCCAGAAGCCCAAGCCCCCAGGCGCATTTTACTTCCGCTTCCAGGAGTGACGAGGGTAGCGCGGGGCAGATGAATTGTAGTAAACCCCTTTGTGTGGATTCATGGGGGCTTGGGCTTCTGGGAATTGAAGTCCAAGAACATCTGGAGTGCCAAGGTTCGCCATCTCGTGTATATGCTCTCCTCCTCCTCCTGTACAACATTGCTTCCATGTTCAGGTGGCCCTAATAAGATTTCTGAAGTATGTGTTTTTCCATAGCTAGCCCCCAGTGAATCTCCATGCCTAGAACACTGTTACCATTCCTGCCAAAGTGGTACCTATTTATCTACTTGCAATTTCTTGTGCTCGAACTGCTAGGTTGGCACGAGCTGGGGCAGACAATGGGAGCTTGCTGTGCCATGCCATGCAGCACGTGGGTCTTGAATTGCTGAACTACCAACCTTTTAGTTTTCCAGAGTCTTAACCACGAAGCCGCCATGGTTAAAGGAGCATATTTAGTAGAAAGAGTATTGCTCTTCTCCGATATCTAGCAATGGGAGAGAAGTTACCAGCTCTCTCTCTCTCTTCCTACAACTGTGCACATGATGAGATGCTGGCTAGGATCCAGTCACCAGACTGGAGCTCGAAAAAGCAGCATTGTTTATGTGGCAATACTGACAGTATTTCTTCTTATTTATCAGGAGGCAGAAGTTTTTTTGGGGGGGTGGGGATGACAATATCTTGTGACAGGCTGTCAGCAATCTGAAGCAAACAAGGAAAGGACAATTATATTGTCTGCATCCAAGCGGGATGCATTAGCATACTGGCATTTAAATGCTAGCTTTATCTGTGCTTCAATTGTTAATTAAAAGTAATTTTGTTGGGTGGTCCTGATTTCTTTTTGTCTTGTCTTCTTCTCTTTCTTGCCTGTTATTTCCTTGTTATTTATGGCCCTGAATTTCTATATTGCCCTTTCCTCTGACACCCATGGCTTTCAGATCCATGAAGGGTCTCATTTGGGGAGGGGGAAAAGGGGGGGCAAGCCAAAGGAATGGGAAAGCTTGACACACATGGAGTGCCCTTGTCTCCTGTAAGCACGTGTGGGATTTTGCAGTTCCATGTCAAGCAGATAACGGCTGGCAAAAGGATTGCAGGAGAAAAGTGAGATAACAAAACACCCCCCACCCCCCCAAAAAAATACCCCAACTGTCTATATAATTAAGGCCTATCCAGGGATGCAGGAGCTTAATCGCAGCCGAATGCATGGCCCTGATAACAATGAACTCTGATACCACGCAATTGGGACAGATTTTATTCAGAATCGGAAACAATACAGTGATGCTCTCTTACACATGCAAACACACACACGTGTGTGTGTGCACGCGTGCACACGCACACACTTTGTGGGCAAATGGAAAACGGTGTGCCACGCAGGGCTCATGTTCATGCATTTATCAAAAGTTATACCTTCCCTTTCCTTCAGAAGACATCAACAGAGACACCGACGTGGGCTATTGGAACGAGAAGGAACAGTAAAGGTCTGCTTGGTTTTGCTCAAACATCACCTGTAGAGCGATGTGGCCAATTCCGGGTGCCACCATTTAAAAAGGAGCTGGGAATCCAGAAGCACATCTGGAGGAAGACAGCAAAGGCAGTAATGTGTGGCTGAAGGCCAAGACTCAAGGGGAATGGCTGATGGACTGGAGAAAGGTTTATTAGGAGGTGACCGCATAGCTGTCTTCAAGTACATGAAGGTTTGTCACCTAAGAAATGGAGCAAATTCATTCGCTGCATCTCCAGAGGGTGGAAATCAAATCAACAGGTTCAAATTGCGGGGAAGCAGATTCTTCTGCCAATGATGCCAGCCAGTTGACAGTGGAACAAACTGCCTCAGAGGGTGGTGGAGGTGATGTTGTGTGGTAGTGAGCCTCAAGTAGCTGAGGGACCGTCTTTCCCCAGAACATAAAGTGGTCTTGCTCTGCATTGCCCCAGAAGATGGACTGGAAACAATTCTGCAAACTTCAGGAGACAGATTGTGGCTAAATATGAGGAGTCAACTTGGTGTAGCAGTACTGATGGGTTTCTCAACCTTGTGCCTCGAGGTGTTCTTGGACTTCATTTACCAGAAGCCCAAGTCAACACACCAGCTGATCAGGGCTTTTGGGAATAGAAATCTAAGAACATCTGGGGGGCTAACGCTGAGAAATCCTGCATTAGTGTAATGAACTCTACATGGCGCTTCATTTGAAGCAGGTTCAAAATGTGTCCCTCTGGTTGGTGTCAGGGATTCAAAGCTTTGGTAAGATCTTCCTTCCACTCTCTTGGTTGCACTGGTTACCTGTAGGCCTCCGGACCTGAACCAAGGTTTTGATTTTAATCCATGGAGCCATGAGAAGTTTGGGGACTTCATTACTTAGCAGACCATCTCTCTCCAATACTACCAGATCCTCCCACACTAGTGGACTTTGGCTACTACTCTGACAAAGGCCAGGAAGACTTCCAGCAGGAATAGGGCCTTCTTGGTGGTGGCTCCATCACTGTGGAAATTTCTTCTGCTGCAAGGTCCACCGAACTCTGTTCATTGCTGTATTTCAGGAATTGGCTAAGGTCAAATTCTTGCCCCCAGGCTGATTTTGTATCTACCATTGCTGCTAGATTAGAAATTATATTAGGGTTAGGGAGATAGATAGCAGTGACAGCTGTCCAGCTGGTCAAGAGACTGACCAAAGGCTCTCTGGGTGGCTTTTCTGTCACTTGATAGTCATTTATCAATTGATATTGGAGTGGCATCCTACATTGAAGATCCTCCCTGCTCTAAATGGCTTCTAAGGCACCTCCTAGTACTATAATTCTAAAGCATGAATGATTCCAGCAAAGTTTGTCTTAGGTACAGATGAGCCGCCGCCGCCGCCGCCGGCCAACCACCCCAGCCGGGGGTGAAGAGGAGGAGAAGGAGAGCCGGGGCGAGCGGCAAAGGGGCCTGCGCCGCCGCCGCCGCCGGCCAACCACCCCAGCCGGGGGTGAAGAAGAGGAGGAGGAGAGCCGGGGCGAGCGGCAAAGGGGACTGCCGCCGCCGCCGCCGCCGGCCAACCACCCCAGCCGGGGGTGAAGAGGAGGAGAAGGAGAGCCGGGGCGAGCGGCAAAGGGGCCTGCGCCGCCGCCGCCGCCGGCCAACCACCCCAGCCGGGGGTGAAGAGGAGGAGAAGGAGAGCCGGGGCGAGCGGCAAAGGGGACTGCCGCCGCCGCCGCCGCCGGCCAACCACCCCAGCCGGGGGTGAAGAGGAGGAGAAGGAGAGCCGGGGCGAGCGGCAAAGGGGCCTGCGCCGCCGCCGCCGCCGGCCAACCACCCCAGCCGGGGGTGAAGAAGAGGAGGAGGAGAGCCGGGGCGAGCGGCAAAGGGGACTGCCGCCGCCGCCGCCGCCGGCCAACCACCCCCAAGGGGGATGGGGGGTGAGGAGGAGGAGGAGAGCCAGAGATCCAGGCAAAGGATAAGTAGTAGATATATAAATGTAGAAGACCTAATATAGCAACTGACATAGAGACTTTATACTGACTAAACATAGAAACTTACATAGAGACTGTTAAAGTGTGATAATATGCATGATATTATGTTGTCTTAAATGTTTTAAACTTTTAAAAACTGTGATACAATGTATGAGGAGAGAAAAATGGCGTAGACACCGGCAACCACGCCAAAAATCTTGCCAAGAGAACCCTATGGACCAAAACAAAAGGCAAAACAAAGGGGCAGGCTAGGTGATACAGGATGCTTAACACCACAGAGGGGAGGAAGGGGAGGGACAGGAAGGGGGGAGGGGAAATGCAATGTTGTAAGGAGCAATACTGCATAGGGACATGGAATGTGAGATCAATGAACCAAGGTAAACTGGAAGTGGTAAAAAATGAGATGGAAAGAATAAGCATTGACATCTTGGGCATCAGTGAGCTCAAATGGACAGGGATGGGTGAATTCAGCTCTGGAAACCATCATATCTACTACTGCGGGCAAGAAAACCTTAGAAGAAATGGAGTAGCCATAATTGTCAATAAAAGAGTGAGAAAAGCAGTAATGGGATACAATCTCAAAAATGACAGAATGATGTCAGTAAGATTTCAAGGCAAACCTTTCAATGTCACTGTGATCCAAATATACGCACCAACCACTGGCGCAGTTGAAGCCACAATGGACCAGTTCTATGAGGACTTACAACACCTCATAGAACAGACACCAAGAAATGATGTCCAAATTATATTAGGAGACTGGAATGCCAAAGTAGGAAATCAAAAAGTGGAAGGAATAACAGGCAAATTTGGTCTGGGAGTACAGAATGAAGCAGGGCAAAGATTGATAGAGTTCTGCCAAGAGAACGCACTGGTCATAGCAAACACTCTCTTCCAGCAACACAAGAGGCGACTTTACACATGGACATCACCAGATGGCCAACACCGAAACCAGATTGACTACATACTCTGCAGCCAAAGATGGAGAACCTCCATACAATCAGCAAAAACAAGACCTGGAGCAGACTGTGGCTCAGATCACAACCTATTGATCGCAAAATTCAGGCTTAGACTAAAGAAAATAAGGAAAACACGGAGACCAGAAAGATATCACCTAGACAACATCCCTAAAGAATACACAGTGGAGGTGATGAACAGATTCAATGGCTTAGACTCAATAGATAGAGTGCCAGAAGAATTATGGACAGAGATGAGGGACATCATGCAGGAAGCAGCAAAGAAAACCATACCAAAAGAAAAGAAGAGTAAGAAAGCAAAGTGGTTGTCTGATGAGGCTCTTAAAATAGCAGAGGAAAGAAGGAACGCAAAAGTCAAAGGAGAAAGGAAAAACTACAATCATTTGAACACAGAATTTCAAAGAAAAGCAAGGAGAGATAAGGAAAACTACCTAAAAGAACAATGCAGAGAAATGGAGGAAAACAACAAAAGAGGCAGAACCAGAGATCTTTTCAAAAAAATCGGGGAAATTAAGGGAACATTTAAAGCAAAAATGACCATGATAAGGGACAAAGAAGGAAAGGAGCTAGCTGATGCAGAAGAGATTAAGAAAAGATGGAAAGAGTACACAGAGGAACTCTACAAAAAGGACCTCAACACTCCTGACAATCACAACGATGAAGAAGTAGAACTTGAGCCAGACATCCTGGAGAGCGAAGTCATAAAGGCCCTAAAGAGCACTGCAAACAACAAAGCTAGTGGAGATGATGGTATCCCAGTTGAATTTTTCAAAGCGCTAAAAGACGATGGCGTCAAATTACTGCATTCAATATGCCAGCAGATTTGGAAAACAAAACAATGGCCACAGGATTGGAAAAGATCAGTATACGTACCAATCCCAAAAAAGGGCAATGCCAAAGAATGTTCAAATTATCGAACAATCGCACTCATCCCACACGCCAGTAAAGTGATGCTCAAGATAATACAGGATAGACTTCAGCAGCATGTGGAAAGAGAATTACCAGAGGTGCAGGCAGGTTTCAGAAGAGGCAGGGGGACTAGAGACCACATCGCCAACATACGCTGGATCATGGAGAAAACAAAGGAATACCAGAAACAAGTATACTTTTGTTTTATTGACTACACTAAGGCATTTGACTGTGTGGACCACAACAAGATGTGGCAAGTAATTAAAGAGATGGGAATACCAGAGCACCTCATATGCCTCCTGAGAAATCTGTACATGAACCAAGAAGCAACAGTTAGGACAGAACATGGAGTGACAGAGTGGTTTGGAATAGGAAAAGGAGTAAGACAAGGCTGCATTTTGTCACCATGCTTATTCAACCTATACACAGAGCACATAATGCGCAGTGCAGGGATGGAGGAATCACAATATGGGATTAAAATCGCTGGGAGAAACATCAACAATCTGAGATATGCAGACGATACCACCCTAATGGCAGAAAGTGAGGAAGACCTAAAGAATCTCTTGATTGGGCTGAAGGAGGAGAGTGCAAAAGCTGGTTTGAGACTAAATATCAAGAAAACCAAGATAATGGCAACAGGCCCAATCAGCTCCTGGAAGATAGATGGAGAAGAAGTAGAAGCAGTGACAGATTTTACTTTCTTAGGATCCAAGATCACTGCAGATGGGGATTGCAGCCATGAAATAAAAAGGAGACTGATTCTTGGGAGACAAGCAATGAGAAACCTGGGGAACATAGTGAAAAGCAGAGACATCACACTGAAAACAAAAATTAGAATAGTCAAAGCAATGGTTTTCCCAGTAGTAATGTATGGATGTGAGAGCTGGACAATTAGGAAGGCTGAACGCAGAAGAATAGATGCCTTTGAAATGTGGTGTTGGAGGAGGGTTTTGAGAGTGCCCTGGACAGCGAGGAGAACAAATAGGTCAATCCTAGAAGAAATTAACCCGGATTGCTCACTGGAAGGTCAAATAGTAAAGATGAAGCTAAAATACTTTGGACATCAAATGAGAAGGGAGGATTCACTTGAGAAGGCACTGATGTTGGGAAAGGTGGAAGGCAAAAGAAGAAGGGGGAGGCCAAGGATGAGATGGCTAGATGGCATTGTGGACACAATGGGCACAGAGCTGGGAGGGCTGAGGGGGATGGTGGAGGACAGAGGCGCCTGGAGAGCAATGGTCCATGGGGTCGCAAAGGGTCGGAACCGACTGTGCGACTGAACAACAACAACAACAACAACAACAGATGAGAAGAATACTTCCTAAATGTCCTTTTCTCTTCAAAGAAACCACACATTGGAAGACCAAATTTGTTGATGAGAAAATCTTAAGCCCAAGGAGATCTTTTTGGTGGCAGCATGAAATTAGTGTCTTTCACCCCAACACCCTCCGTTCGAGGTCTTTGCAATATGGACAAAATGCTTCTGTGCAAAACTAATGCTCTTTTCCTTTGTGATGTGATGCATGTGCAAGCACACAGAGAGACAGGGAGTATCTTTATTCAAACCATGTCTGGTATCTTTTAAAACCATTGGGTGAAAATAATTTTTTGTTCAGTTTCCAGCTCGAAGTAATTGCCAGGAAGCTGATAGACATGAAAGTGTAAGTAGCTTTTCATGTTTGGAGTTGCAATTAATCTCCAGAAACAGAGATCATAAAGCCCCACTGGGTGTGACAGAACAACTGTGTGAATGGTGAGTGCCACTAGTTTTAATTTTTACATGTCCATTTAACAATGCAGAAGAGAAGGGGTGAGCTTTTAGCATGCAGTTGGCCCCAGAAGATGCAAGTGAGAGGGGGGAAGTGCAATTGGAAATATTGTTCTAAAGACAAGCTTTAATAGTGAAGCATAGAATAATGCAGTTGGAAGGGGACTCTGAGGCCATCATGTCCAACCCTCTGTTCAAGAAAGGGATCCAAATCAAAGCACATTTTGCTCTGAGAGTGGCCCCAAAATTTCTCTTGAATGCCTCCAGAGTTTGAGTGTTCACCGCCTCCCAAGGTCATCAGTGGTTCCATTATCCTACTGCTCTAACAGTTCAGACGTTTTCCCTGGTATTCAGCCTATATCAGGCTTCCTAACGTTTCAGTCTCTTATTACGTGTCCTGCATTCAACGATGATCGAGAATAGATTGAGATATATTGTATATGTCCATGCTTCTTCCACCTACTAGTGATCATGAAGGCATCATAGCTTGACATCAATCGATGCTCATTTTTATGAAAGATGGTCCGGTGGTCAACCCACTGCCACTAACACCAAATTAATTCCAAAAGTGGTAGCTGTATTCATCATTGGCTGCATAATAAAAAAAGAGTTGTGGCTATAATTATGGATACTTAAGGACAACCTCGGGGTTGGAGAGATAGGCAGGATATCTCTCAATGCCATTTCCAGGGAATCCTAAGCAGGTGAAGGCATCTGCTTGGGAATAATACCCTGAAGGAAATGGTGAGCCATTGTGTGAGACAGAATGCTGGACTGGATGGGCTGTGGCCTCTTCCAGCAAGGCTGTTCTTATGTTCTTATGATGTATTTAAGACCATTGTTAATATATTCTACAAATCCAAATTATAGTGTCCCTAACAAGGTTTTCAGGTAGGTGAGAACTTCAGGAAATGGCTTAACTTTTGCCACTCTCCTACTGCAAGTTTCCATAGTCAAGCAGTGGTTGCAACCTGAATCTTCTGAGTCTTAGTCCACAGGGAAGGGAGATGGTCCCCAAGTGGATTAAATCCCACTTGAATCCATCTTGATGGAGGGTAGAAGCTTCATCTATCCTTGCCTGGAGCTGAGGAGGACTTTGTGTGCCAAAAGGGCTCAGGACCAGAAAGTGACTTGCGGAATTGGATCAGTGAAATGGGTGTCACAGTGCAATGCAGAAGGCTACTGCATTATATTGTTCCCAGGACAATCTTCATGACTGATCGCCATGATAGTAGCCAATATTTGGAATCTGATATGGCAGCAGCAGAAGAAACACCACCTTTCTTAAACATATTGTGTAGACTGCAATGTAACCTTCTATCCAATACCACCAAGAGAGCTGGAATAGAGATGGTCATTTAAACCTTCAGTTGAATTTGTTCAGGGGTGATGGTAGTCTTGCTTTTAAATCTGCACCTACATTTTGCAAATCTGATCAGGACCATGGGTTTTTGTTATATCGTGTAGGGCAGCTTCTTGCGCTGTTGACAGTGACAGGTTGTGTCTCACATACTTGTATCCCTGCATGGCAAGGGAAAAATCAAGAGTTTCTGGTCCTCCATTATACCTCTCAGCCATACACAATTGGAACTAGAAGCCAATGCAGCTTCTTGCAGGAAAGTGGCCAAACTTTTTGTGTTAATATGTTTATTTAAAAATAAAAGAAGAATGGATGCTGTGGTAGGGGTAGATTAATCAGTGCTTGTTTGGGATTTTCAGTAATTAATTTACTATGGGTTTTGGGGTAAGGGAATTAATTGATGGCTTTGTACTTTCATTGATATATGAAAAAACTTATTCCTGCATTGTGTGCCAGTGGGGGCTGGTTTATAAACTGACAAGTCTGTTCGGCTAATTAATGGTTTGAAATCTTGCTCTTGTTGTGCATGTTTAGGGAGGAGTAGATGAATAAAATGCTTCTTTTGTTCATGCCATTAAAGGTACATTTTGGACCTTGTTTGTGAGACATATATTGATTAATGGAGTCATTAAGAAGAAGAAGAGGGCGTTGTATAGCTTCAAATTGAGTGAGACTTAATTCCATGTAAATAGGTTAAGTAGTTTTAAAATAGCACATTTGGACAAGATACTGTGCTGCTCATAATGGATTTCATCTTCTGCTGTAGACCATGGCTCATCTCAAGTTGCATGACTTCAGACAGCTGGCAGGAGCAAAATGAATCAAGATTTGGGACCCAGGCTGTTGGACCTGAAAGAAGAGGATGATTGAAACAGCAAAAGAGGTAGACCAGAAACCAAGCTCTGTGGCGAATGGTTGAGGGAATCAGGGTGTTTTTAACCTAGAGAAGATGGAGAGGTGGTAGGATAGTCATCTTAAAATACTCAAAGAGTGGTCACCTAAAAGAAAGAGCAAGTTTTTCTTTGGCTCCAGAAGGTAGGACACAAAGTGATGGATTTAAATTACAAGAAAAGAGATTTTGACTAAACCAGTGGTTCCCAACGTGGGGCACACGCCCCACAGGGGGACCTCAATTTCCACAAACCTAAGTCAGTACATTAGCTGATCAGTGCTTTGGGGAATTGATTTAGACTTATGGGAATTGAAGTCCAGAAACCAAAGGTTGGGAAACGCTGGACTAAACAGTAGGAAGAGCTAGTTGACAGTAAGAGCTATGCAACAGTGGAATGGACTGCTTTGGATGGCGGTGGGCTTTCCTTCATTGGAGACTGATAAACAGAAGTTGGATGACTATCCGCTTAAGATACTTCAGCTATAGATTTCTTTAATAGCAGCGGGCTGGACTAGATGAATTTTGACTCCCTTACAAGTCCCATCTCTGTAATTATACAAACCAACCAAGGACTTTGGTTATCATTTCAGCACCACAGAGAAAAGTCCTACAAAGTGGGGGCCTACAGAGAACTTAAGAACATAAGAACATAAGAGCAGCCTTGCTGGATTACAGGCCACAGGAGCCCATCCAGTCCAGCATTCTGTCTCACACAGTGGCTCACCATTTCCTTCAGGGTATTCCCAAGGAGATGCCTTCACCTGCTTAGGATTCCCTGGAAATGTCATTGAGAGATATCCTGCCTATCTCTCCAACCCGGAGGTTGTCCTTAGGTTTCCATAATTATAGCCATGGATACCCTTGTTGTCCTCCATGAACTTGTCTAATCCTTTCCTGAAGCTGTCAAGACTGACAGCTGTCACCACTTCTTCTGGCAGGGAGTTCCATAGACCAGTGATCCTCTGGGTGAAAAAGTACTTTCTCTTATTTGTTTGAGAACTAGTACCCAAAAGTTTCATGGAGTGTCCCCTAGTTCTAGTATTATGCGATAGGGAAAACAGTTTTTCCTTATCTACTTTGTCCACACCGTGCATGATTTTATAAACTTCAATCAGGTCACCTCTTAGACGTCGTCGTTCAAGAGTGAAAAGGCCCAACCGTTGCAGCCTCAGATGGTAAGGAAGGTGTTCCAGTCCCCTCATCATTCTGGTTGCCCTCCTCTGCACTTTTTCCAGCTCCATAATATCCTTCTGGAGGTATGGCGACCAGAACTGTACACAGTATTCCAGATGGGGCCTCACCATAGATTTATAAAGAGGCAAAATGACACTTGCTGACTTATTTTCTATACCCTTCCTAATGATCCCTAGCATTGAGTTTGCTTTTTCCACTGCTGAGGCACACTGGGTTGACACCTTCATTGCGCTCTCGTCCACCAGGACACCAAGGTCCCTTTCCTGGTTTGTCGCAGAGAGTTCAGACCCCATCAGTTTATAAATGTAAACTGGGCAACTGAGTTGGCCTTGGTCGAGTGGGCGGTATAGAAATTTAACAATTAAATTAAATTAAATTAAGGGACACAAGCACCAGGACCCAGAACAAACTGGCAACAGGCTAAAAGGTAACCATTGGACAGTCCAGAATCCAAGTCCAAAATCAAACCCAAGGTAAACAGAGATACAGAGTTGGTCCAGATAGCAGGCCATAGTCCAAGCAATCCAGTAGTCAGGTGAGACAAAGTACTTTCTGGTCTGGAGCAGGGCAAGGATAGGGTTCATGGAATGAGGATCTAAGAAAGGCATGACAACAGCCCACAAGAACCAAGGGAAGTCTTCAGGAAAAGGAACCAGGCAAAATGTCTTCAAAGGCAGGATCAAGGCAAGAGACCTTAAAGGCAGGAACAGCAATAATCTAGGAGCCAAACAACAGCAAGTCCACTAACTTTCATTGGAAAAGAGCCAGTTTCTATACAATTCAGCCTCTTAGGATATGGAACTTATGATGGTCCAAAACCTTCCCCAAGGCTCTCAGGTGGAGCCTAACAGCTACAGCAGAGCAAAGGTCGAACCCTGCAAGTCCTAGAGTTGCCTTCAAGGATACTGTAAGCATCAAGGCTACCTGCAAATACTGGAGCTGCCTCAAATCCTGACAAGGCAGTGGATAAGCATCCACCTTCACAGGTAAGAGAAGGAAATAGACTTAAAGTACATGTTCAGACCTAGGAATTAGATAGAAACTTCTTTTTTAAAAAAAGAAGAAATGAAAGGAGAGAAAAAGAAGGGGTGGGGTATAAATGTAATAAATAAATAAATAAATAAATAAATCAAGCAAAGGGAGTTAAACCAAACCAGGAAGTCATAAAATTTTGGAAATAACAGATGGAAAATATGAAAATTAGAACGAATAATAGTAAAGGCCTCAGGTGGAGGGTGCAAGGTGGTTATGTACTTTAAGTGTATATGGTGTATTTTTTGTTAAAGTTGTTTTGTATTAGGTTTTCATGTGATTGTTTTAGTATGTTTTGTATGTTATCCAAGATAAATAAAAATGTTATATCTATCTATCTATCTATCTATCTATCTATCTATCTATCTATCTATCTATCTATCTATCTATCTATCTATCTATCTATCTATCTATCTAAAGAAGAAATTAAAGCTGATATCTTTAGGATCTGGAAGAGTTACATACCAAATATTTAATGTACCTCTACATCAGGGGTGCCCAAACTTTTCAGGTCCATGGGCTGGTCACGTGGTTCAGAGGGCCGGTCATGTGGTTCAGCGGGCCAGTCACGTGGTTCCTCCCACCGGAATTCGAAGTAAAAATGTGCTTTGCAATCTGTTTTGCAACAGGATGAGATAGATTTTTAGCTGCCATTTTCTGTGCTTAAACCAGGGGTGCCCAAACTACGGCCCACAAGACATAGTTTGGGCACCCCCGCTCTACATGTTTGCACCAATGATTGTGCTTCTCTCTCTTTTTTTAAAAAAAAATGAAAGGATAAACAATGAAGTGAAAAGATGGCTAATATACATTTTTACCAACTTTCTATTCAGCCTCAAATCCTTAAACCTCACCTCCCCACTATCAGTATTTGTAGCAATGGCTCCCAGGTGTTGGAGTGGCTGGCCGCAAGGAAGACATGCGAGACAATCGTGCGGTGAAGTCCAGCTCCGATCTGGGTCAGGTGGCATGTATTTATTACCCTGCCTTGGGGTGATGCACGCCTAGGATGCGCATGACCCCCTAATACAGAAGGCTTGCATACGTGACCTCTTCTGGTGGCCCAGCCGCCATGCCGGTTCTTAGGAAGGTACCTAGGTGTTAATGGATAACTCACACCTGATTACCCTGGGTTTGGTGAAACCCATTGTTCCTGCCCTAATCCCAGAGTCTATGTGTATTGACTCCGGGTGCCTAATTCTTCTGCTGTCTAGCGCAGATTGTTTGCCCAACCTAATCCATGGCCAGAAGCGGAGGATTGTGTATTTCCATTAGAGTCATCACCTTCAACTTTTGCCCTATTTCTATCGTGGCCACCAGCCAAGGCTTTATGAATTGCCCCCCAAACTATCTAACTAGCCCGAATCCCAATTGCCTTTCCAGCAAAGTCCGGTTGGTACCCAGATGTGTTCAAGACCGGGTGAACCCCTTGGGAAAGGTTTGGCCAATTATTCACATGGGCAACCTACAAGTATTCATATTTTAATATTGGTATTTAGCCAGCATTTAACAATGCTAAACTCTGAAATTAAAAGTAAGGAACACCTTGCACTGCATAGCATCATTATGTTTAGAATAGAGACTGTTATCGCTTCATGCTGAGTGGCATGGATTTGTCTGGAAACTGTATCTTCCTTTGACAGAAATTAGTTCAATATTATCTCGACTCTTTCCCCCATTTCCTCCCTAAAAGCACAAATCCTTCAAAGAATGCATTTTGTTCTCTGGGTGCATAATTTACTGGAAAGATGAAGCAGGGGGAGGGGAGGGGGAAAATAGGACAAAGATGCATCTTTTAAAACCCAGCCAAGGTGGGCAGGATGTAAATCACGGGCAAACAAACAAGCTTTTGTGTCTCTTCAGGAAGAAGTGTGTATGTGTTTACAGTGATTGTTGTTGTTAACAACATGGGAACATCAGACACACGCCGATGGAGGCGGCTGTGTCGGATGAGAAGCCTGGAGAATCTTAAACAGTGGGGGACGTGACATTTAAAGGTTATGGTCTGCATGGAATATTTATATGGCAGCAGCCGTATTCGTGGCACTCTAGACCAGTGGCTCCTAATGTGGGGCCCATGCCCCACAGGCGGACTTCAATTCCCAGAAGCCTAAGTCAGTCCATTGGCTGGTCAGTGCTTTGGGGAATTGACTTAGGCTTGTGGGAATTGAAGTCCAAGAACCAAAGGTCGGGAAAGACTGAAAGATAGAATTAATAGGCACATAGAAGAGAAGGCGCTGCTAAAGGAGAACCAACATGGCTTTTGCAAGGGCAAATCATGCCTCACTAATCTGTTGGAATTTTTTGAGAGTGTCAACAAGCATGTGGATAAAAGGGATCCAGTTGACATTGTTTATCTGGACTTTCAGAAGGCTTTTGACAAGGTCCCACACCAAAGGCTCTTGAATAAACTTACCAGTCATGGAATAATGGGACAGGTCTTGTCCTGGATCAGCAACTGGCTAAGGGACAGGAAACAGAGGGTAGCACTAAATGGACACTTCTCCAAGTGGAGGGAAGTAAAGAGTGGAGTCCCCCAAGGTTCAGTACTGGGACCCCTGCTTTTCAACTTCTTCATAAATGATCTAGAAGTAGGAGTAAAAAGCAAGGTAGCCAAATTTGCTGACGACACTAAATTATACAGGGTAGTGAAAACTGTGAGAGATTGTGAGGAGCTCCAGAGGGATCTCTCAACACTGGGGGAGTGGGCAAAACAGTGGCAAATGAGCTTCAACATTAGTAAGTGCAGAGTGATGCATGTTGGGGCAAAAAAAACCAATTACATTTATAAACTGATGGGGTCTGAACTCTCTGCGACAAACCAGGAAAGGGACCTTGGTGTCCTGGTGGACGAGAGCTCAATGAAGGTGTCAACCCAGTGTGCCTCAGCAGTGAAAAAAGCAAACTCAATGCTAGGGATCATTAGGAAGGGTATAGAAAATAAGTCAGCAAGTGTCATTTTGCCTCTTTATAAATCTATGGTGAGGCCCCATCTGGAATACTGTGTACAGTTCTGGTCGCCATACCTCCAGAAGGATATTATGGAGTTGGAGAAAGTGCAGAGGAAGGCAACCAGAAGGATGAGGGGACTGGAACACCTTCCTTACCATCTGAGGTTGCAATGATTGGGCCTCTTCACTCTTGAACGACGACGTCTAAGAGGTGACCTGATTGAAGTTTATAAAATCATGCACGGTGTGGACAAAGTAGATAAGGAAAAACTGTTTTCCCTATCTCATAACACTAGAACTAGGGGACACTCGATGAAACGTTTAGGTACTAGTTCTCAAACAAATAAGAGAAAGTACTTTTTCGCCCAGAGGATCTATGGAACTCCCTGCCAGAAGAAGTGGTGACAGCTGTCAGTCTTGACAGCTTTAAGAAAGGATTAGACATGTTCATGGAGGACAAGGGTATCAATGGCTATAATTATGGATACCTAAGGACAACCTCTGGGTTAGAGAGAGGCAGGCTATCTCTCAATGCCATTTCCAGGGAATCCTAAGCAGGTGAATGCATCTGCTTGGGAATAATACCCTGAAGCCAATGGTGAACCACTGTGTGAGACAGAAGGCTGGACTGGATGGGCTCCTGTGGCCCCTTCCAGCAAGGCTGGTCTTATGTTCTTATGTACTGGCCTAGACTGCAAGCAAAATGAGGGTGGTCTCTGCTCCAAGGAGCATACAGTCCAACCTCCTATCTATGACTTCTGCAAAGGAGAAAGAGAGGGAGGATCTTGGAAAGAAATGCCTGGAGGGAGAGGATGAAAGTGAGAGGCCATTGCAGCTGGAGATGGAGACTGGGAGAGTCAGATACGACTGGCTTTTGAGCAAGGGAGAGAGGAGGGATCCCAAAAAACATCCTGGTGGCTTTTCCAGGGATGCCACAACCCTATGATGCCATTAGGACCTCCAAGTGTGGAGTGCAGTCAGATCTTCTTTGTTCTTAACAACTTGTAAGCTGTTTTCTGCTGTGCCAATGGAACTTGTTGGATGGATCATGTGAGCCCTTGCTGTTGCCTAGGGTTTGTCTGAAAGAGAAATGCTCAGTATCCAGAAGAGTCAGAGCATTGCACTGCTTCCTCTACATGTGAGCGTGTATTTGACAGGGGCCAACTCCTAGCAGATACTTTGGAATAGAGTCAGCTTCCATTTACAAAGTGGCACTGACTGCCTTGATAAAGTGGAAGGGCAGGATCTGTTCTTGATCATCCCAGAGTGCAGGATGTGTCATAACAGTCTGAAACTCAAGGATAGAGGCTGAATATCAGGAAAAACATCTTAACAATTAGTTAGAGCAGTAACAACAATCGAACTCATCTCGATGTCTCCGATTTCTTGGGCCACTGTAGGTCAGAGACATCATGATGGCACACAACAGAACATGAGAAACAAGTTAAATAATATGGATAAAAACCATGCTATGTCAAATTCAGTATGACAAGGGAAGTACTCCAACACTGGAAGCATTCAAGAGAGAATTGGACAACCATCTGTCATATCTACCTTAATTCAGATTCCTGCATTGAGTAGGGGGTTGGACTCGATGGATTTATGGGACCCTTCCAACTCAATGTTTCTATGATTCTACAAACATGCTCAGGCCATGATTACATCCTATGTTATTTCCGACATGAAAACTGGAGTGGAAAGAAATCTGGCAGGAGGTGAATTGATTCATTTGAACTGTGGCCCTGGAGGAGAGCTTTGTGGTTACCCTGGACTGCCAGAAAAACACACAAGTGGGCCCTAGGTCAAATAATAATAATAATAATAATAATAATAATAATAATAATAATAATAATAATAATAATAATAATAATAATAATAATAATAATAATAATAATAATAATAATCATAATCATAATCATAATCATAATCATAATCATAATCATAATCATAATCATAATCATAATCATAATCATAATCATAATCATAATCATAATAAATATATTCATTTATATCCCGCTCTTCTGGCGTGAATGCCACCCAGAGCGGCTAACAACATTTACAAAGAAATACACACAATAATAAAAACATCTAAAAAAAACCAACCCAAAGCCTCCCCAACCCCTTAAGAGAAGATAAAAACAATAAAAACTAATGAGCTAAAACCATACAAGCTAAAATCATACTGCTACATAAAAACATCTGACAACTCCAGCAATGACTTGTAGCCTTGCGCCAACTAGACTAGCCAGCGGACCTGTGCCGTACCACAAGATGGATCCCAGATCCGCTGGCACAGCCAGGTCTTGAGGGCCTTCTGAAAGGGGAGAAGCTCCATCTGGAGGCGCAGTTCTGATGGTAAGAGGTTCCACAGGGATGGGGCAGACATCGAGAAGGCTCTTCTCCCGGTCCCAGCCAGATGTGCTTTTCTTGTCAAGGGGACCACCACAGAGCCTCTCTGGCCTGCCCTCGTAGGACGGGTAGAATGCCTTGGGGAGATGCGGTCCCGTAAGTAACCCGGTCCACTGCCATCAAACCTGAACTGTCTCTGGAGGCAAAAATGATGAAACTGATGTTTCCCACTTTGGGCACATCATGAGAAAAAGGCAAAACTCTCTGGGAAAAAAACAACAGTAATGCTGAGAAAGGTGAAATACAGCAGGAAAACATGAGATGGATTGAATCTCTTCTTTTTCTTCTTCCGGAGGGAAACGGGGGTTAGGCTGCTATAAAGGCTGCCTGGGTGGGCGGCTTCTTCTCTACTTTTCTGTTTGCGTCCTGGAGAGATGGCTCCAGTCGCTTTTGAAGAGGTGGCCATGTACTTTTCGGAGGAGGAGTGGGCACTGCTGGATCCTGACCAGAGGGCCATGCACAAGGAAGTCATGGAGGAGAACTGGCAAATGGTATCTTCTCTCGGTAAGGCCACCCTCTTTTCCCTGGCTGATGCTAACATCAGTTGTTAGCCATGGGCAGAATTTTAAATGATGACATAACTGCATCTCCTCACACCTAAAGGCAACTATTTTATCAAAGGCTGCTTTGGAATAGGAAACTAGAATATTTAGCAAGCAGTTAGCATTTACTGTTTGCCACATGTTAACTGCGATAGGAATCAGTCCGTCTGGACAGGCAGAATCTACAGTATTTCACTTATGCAGTGCAAGAATGAAGTCTCCAAACGAATACACTTAAAACTGTGGTCTGCATTACCATTGGCACCATCACCAACATCTACAGGTCTTGGCTAAATTTGTTATTTATTATTAATGGGTCTACTTTTGATGTGATTTTCTTTTTTTTGTAATCTGATTTTGTAAATTGCTTTTGAATTATACTGTATTGTTATTGTACGGAATTTACTTTTTATGCTGCTTATTGTATTATTGTATTGTTTGTATTTACATGTTGTAATGGCCGCCTTGAGTTGGCTTCGGTTGAGAAAGTGCGGGATATAAATTAAAATATTATTAATATTATTATTATTAATCTGTGAGGGAAGCCACAGGCTAAAGTTTGCAAGAGCTGAGCAAGGCTGTTGAGGAGAGGACATTTTGGAGGTTTCTCATTCATAGCATCGCCATAATGTTGGAGACATCCTGAAGGCTCATAACAACAACTGTCCAATTTCCCCAAAACAACACACTTGCTTTTTCTATCTCTCTACACCCTCACCCTTTTCTTCAGTTTCCTTTAATTTTATTTAATACATTTAAAACACTGTTTATTTTATTGTCACCATTTGTCACCTGAGTTCAACCAATCTTGGCTTTCTTCAAGCAGAAGGATCTCTCTCAACTTTCCCCAAATTGATTTTTCTTTTGTGTCATGATCAAACCCTGGATTGACAAAAGGAAGCCTCTTTCTTGGCTTTGCCCTTAAGTCTTCATCAGAACATGTTTCTGGCAGTTATTGGCAGACCAGTAAATTAGCTGGATTCCACATTCACACCATGTGTTGTTATACACCAAGACCCCACTTGGTCTTACATTTAGGGACTCTGACTCACAGCCTATTCAGGGTCCTCCAAGTGATGTAGGGGAGGTTGAATTCTTCAGATATAGCCTCCTTTCATGTTGTTCCTTATCCAGTGCATACCTGTCAAGCGCAACTCTGGAGATTACGGGACCTGCGCAGAACATTTCTGCACAGGTCCGTTCTACGCATGCGTAAAAGGCTTTTACGCATGTGTAGAATGGACCTGCACAGAACCGTTCTGCGCAGGTCACTTCTACACATGCGTAGAAGGGTTCTACACATCCCCTTCTGCACAGAAGCCTTCTACTCATGCGTAGAAGGGTTCTAAGCATGCATAGAAAGGACCTGTACAGAAGGGATGTGCAGTAACTCCTTTCCCCCTGCTGCCAAATTACGGGGTAGCGGCAGCTCCAGGCGGGAAATGGAGAAAATCGGCGCGGAAATTTCGGGAAATCCCGGCCAATCCAGGATACTTGACAGGTATGGTGCAGTGAGCTCTTTCCTCTATCTACTAATTTGGTTTTGCTCTTGCATACTCTCAAGAGTGTTCTTGCCATAAAGTTCTTCCTCAACCTGAGGCTCATATCCATTCAGAGCATGTTCAGGGTCCTTCTCTTGCTTAGTTCTCTCGGCATCTGGTGTTACTTCTCTCCTGATCTTAGGAGGAGTGATACCAACATGAGGGTATATTTTCTCCCCAAGCTGATGATCTTCACTACGTTGGGTTACAATTGCTATCATTCCCCTCCCACAGGCAACATGAGTTTTGAAGTCTAACAAACTTTGTAGGCACTGGTCAGGGGATGGGGGAATGGATCAATTTCCTCAAAACATTCTTCACTGCCCCTTCAGCCTCCATGTTCAGGATATGATTGCCTTTTACTGCCCACCTTCTAGTCATCCAGCAAGTGCAATGGTCCTCTGTTGCTAACTGAAATAATCAGCTTGAGGCAGCATTTTTACCTGGTCTAAAAAAAGGCTTGGAATTATCGACCGGGGAGGAGGAAAGAGGACCCAAAGGAAGACTGGGTCAATCAGACATCATGTTTTCAGAAATAAAGCCGGTTCTTTAACGATGATTCATGCAATTCTCCTTCACCATCACTAGCCTGTTCTGCTCCCTCCATGAAGCAGAGATGATGCCTTTAGAAGGAAAAAGAGCCACAAGGGAGAAACAGACCTCTGGCTTGTTCACAGGCCAGTTAATCATCCTTCTTGTGATGGGAATCATTAGCTCCATGAGATGGTCTTTCCATGAGATGGACTTTTTGTTTGTTTGTGGGAAAAGTTCATTCGCCAAAGTGCAAAGTCATTCCGAAGGCCTCGCCTCAAATCTCACCTCAGACCAGCTTACGGTGCAAATTAGATGGTGTCGTCCAGGGAATGGTGAAGTATAGAGCCAGTGAGTGAGAGAATGAAAGAGTTATGGGCATGTTTGGTGGCCTCATGTGGGTCACTTTGGGGTGAAATAGAAGGAACTTGTGGGGGAGCAGAGGCTGCTCACTGATTTGATAATAAGCCGTGTTTCATGCGATGGAAGCCACTGAAGACAGGTTAGAAATGGTTTAAGGTTTGCTTTGAAAAAGGTCTTACCAGAAAAGACAAAGAGCAGCAATTCAAGTTTGGGTGACGTGATCTGAAAAAAGTTGATTTTTCCAAGCTCTGGCAAAATCCCTGACAAAATTCCGTCCATCCCATTGGAAAGAAATACAGTGATACCTCATACAACGTCCAAACTTGGTTCCACAAGTTTGGACTTTATACGGATTTGGACTTTGTATGAGGCATGCAAAATCCTAGCCGCAATGCCTCATACAACGTCCAAATCCTTGCCGCGATACCTCGTACAACGTCATTTCCATAGAGATACATTGTACTGTAACAGCACAGACTTCAGGGCAAAGTCAAGGAAACAGATAGGAAACTGACAGAACTTTAAGAAATCATTGTCTAAAGGCTCAAAACATTACAAAATCATGTCAAACAACCCTGATTGTCCAAGAACCCGAAGAATGCTGCAAAAATCCCAGGAATGCTTCTAAAAATTCTGATGAAAAAATTTGGAAAAATCCAAAACCGCGCACAAAACCACTCCTAAACACTCTTCGCCTCATGCAAAACCCACAAGAGAAATGCACACATGTGTCCTGCTTTTATACTGCCCAGGCACAATGCAACCTGGGAAAAACCCAATGCCTCATACAAAGTTGCACGACTTTGTATGAGGCAACTTTTTTTCAAGCAATTAGGTGATGTTGTATGAATCCGATGTTGTATGAAGCGGACTTTGTATGAGGTATTACTGTATACAGATGTTTTGCAACAGGATAAGATAGAATTCAGGCTGCCATTTTCTCTGCTTAAACCAGGGTGCCCAAACTATGGCCCGTGGGACGGATCTGGTCCCTGATGCCAATTCATCCAGCCCATGCTGCCCTCATCATATGTGCCCATATGTGACCGATGAGGGTGGCGTGGGCCGGATGAATAGACATCAAGGGCCAGATCCAGCCCATGGGTCATAGTTTGGGCACCCTTGCTCTAGGTATAAAGTTTTCTTGTTGCTAACTGAGAGACAGAAATCCAGAAGAGGCAGAATCACAAGCTGTGAGGACATTTTGTGTTGATAAGAAAATTACAGTCATTGAGCTCTGGGGTTATGTGACAAGTAATTTCATTGCATCCTTCCATCTCTACCCCCAATTCCTCTAGAAAAAGAAAGCAGGGGCGGGGGAAGCACCCAAGAAGACATCATGTAAATCAACTGTGGGAGGCAAGTGCCAGGCATCGTTTTGAAAATTAATGAAATATATCAGTCAGATGGAAAGAAGACAAGAGGACGAAGCACCGCTATCCAGCAAGGGAACCCAGCAAGTTGAGCTGAAGCCATCTTTGAGAGTTTAACTAACTCCCCAAACCCACTCCAGTCTTGCACAGGTGGCCAAATAATAAATAAATAAATGCAGATTTGGCTTCTCGGAGAAGAAGAGGGTTAAATAAGTAGAGAATGCAGGGCAGGCCTCTGATATTGCTGATGTAGAGAAAACACTTTAAGCTTAATTTTCAACCATATCAGAGAGAAAACAAAACAAAAACAAAAGCATTGTAGCACTTTAAAGACTAACTGCTGTATTTCAATGTGAGCTCTCGTGGATCAAGTCCACTTCATCAGTCATAGGAGTGATACTTTGTGGCATCAAATTTTATACACCAGGTACAGAGTGATTGGTTTGCATAACAGAGAAGTATACAAATCAATATGGCTTTTTACAACTGATGATAGCAGATGATCTCTGGTTGTTATCTGGATTAGTTGTGAATTTTCATCCTGTTGAATTGCAAATAGTAGGAGGATACAAGGCAAACACCTGGCATTAAAAATTTGCTAATAGGTTTAACCTTCAGCATCTATTGACAATTGTGTGAGTTCATCCTTTGTTCTGTGAGACAGTCTATTTTGTGAATGAGGATTCTACTGAAAAGGTTCTTTGAAGGTGGCATTTTTACAGCATACAGCATATAACAACTTGTGTATCAATTTCCAAGAAGCTGTCCAATGTGCTGAACATCTTCCCAAGCCTTAGCCATGGATCGGCAGTCTGGATCGCTGAAAAATTTGCATGAAACCTCAAAGAAGATTCAGTGCAACGATAAAATTGGTGTGTGTGTGTGTGTGTGTGTGTGTGTGTGTGTGTGTGTGTGTGTGTGTGTGTGTGTGTGTGTGTGTGTGTGTAGCCCCTGAATTATTGAAATGTACCCTCCTGGGTGTGCATATGCCCCACCTTCATGTTTGAAACAGACCCAATATCAGATTGCCAAATCTCAGGTTTTGGGATTTTTCTCCAGGTTTTAGGGTTTGGACCTGAAATCTCAGGGAATAAAATGCTACAAACCCGGTAAACCTAGTTTTTGGAAGATTCCTTCTCTTACACCAAATGTCCTGCTTCTAAGTCTCAGATTTTATTTCCTGAAATTTCTGTGAATGGGATGTTATTGATCAGGTACTCTTAGTCTGAAAGACTGGTTGTTACAGGCTACGCTCTGTGGAAAATGTACCTATGCTTTCTGCCTGAATTAAAGTTGGCCTCCATGCATGACATGTTGGTAGCCATTATGAAGGCCTAATAGGCATGGCTAGGTTGCTGTAACAACACAGGACAACAGTTCTGTGCTGATGTAGGGGGTGAAGGAGGAAGGTAGTAAAGTTGATAGTAGAAGTTTGTGTATAAAGAAGTGGGTCACATAGAAAGATGGAAGGAGAAAATACCTAGCGCTACTTCTCTGACTTTCCATCTACCTCTTTTTCTTCTTCAAGTGCTGTACCTGGTTCTGAATATTGGCTATCATCATGGTGATCATTAAATTGGGAAGAATATAATGCAGTGGCCTTTCATCTGCCTTCCGCATTGCAGTGTGACACCCATAGTACCACTGATCCTGTTCCATAAGTCACTTTCCGGTCCTGAGCCCTTTTGGCACACAAGGTCCTCCTCAGCCCCAGGCCAGGATGGATGAAGCTGCTGCCCTCCATCAAGATGGATTCAAGTGGGATTTAATCCATTTAGGGACCATCAGCCTTCCCTGGGGAATTCACCACCTAAGGCATTAGTCCTCAGGGTTGTCAGGTTCGTTAACCACTGCCAGAGGTAAGAAAATAAGAACATAATAAGAACAGCCTTGCTGGAAGAGGCCACAGGAGCCCATGATCCAGTCCAGCCTTCTGTCTCACCCAGTGGCTCACTCTTTGCTTCAGGGTATTATTCCCAAGCAGATGCCTTCACCTGCTTAGGATTCCCTGGAAATGGCATGGAGAGGTATCCTGCCTCTCTCTCCACCCCGGAGGTTGTCCTTAGGTATCCATTATAATTATAGCCATTGATACCCTTGTCCTCCATGAACTTGTCTATGAACTTGGTGTAATGGACTATAACTCCCATTATGTTATCTAGGGATGGTGGATGCTGTAGTACCACATTTTTAGGGGAGGCTGAGTTGGGGTTGGATAAACAACAGAGGCTCACGTCCAGGCTCTGGTTTGGAAAGATTTAAACTAAAAACTTTTGAATCTGCAATCAGTGAGCTGGAGAAAGGCAAGATGGGCTTTAGAAACTGGCTAAAACTGCTTTCAGACCTGGGTACTGCATGACGGATTGAGCACCTGTCTCTGTCCCAGCTCTTGGGTACACAAAAGGAGCCTCATTTGGGCGTTCACTGAGCTGCATTTCTTCTCCAAAAATCCTTTCAACCCAGAATAATTTCTGACACAAAATTATTATTATTATTCCAATTTAAGACCCAGCTTGAGGAGAAATATAAGACATATTTCTCTTCCTGACACAGCTGACTTCATATTTTGAAAATCAGGTATTCATTGTCACAAGTATAATCAAAGCAAGCCTTGTAGGTAAGGCTGCATTATCCTAGCTGTCTATAAGAAAGGGAAAAAAATCAACATTACCCCTTAGGTAAAAAACAACAACAACCACCAACCCACACATTCCTTCTCGACTGAGCATTTTGTGTATGAGAAAATTGATTTTGTGTGGCCAACTTCATTAACTTCCATGCCCCTGGCTCTACATTTTCACTGCAAATGGAATTATTAATATTCAAAGGTGTACAGGCAACAAGTGTAAAAGAAAAGGCTCCCGAAAGGATTTTTAACCAGAAGTGGGTATTTACCACACCAAGCTTTCATCTCAAGCCCTTCTTAGCTCCACAAATATCATCGTGGGTGTATCAGGCAGAGGAATGGAACAACAGAGCTAAATTGCCACAGCGTTTTGTGCAACCTCAAAGGTACATAAGTCTGGGCTGGCATAACTGTTCATGGACTGCAACCGTCTTCTGAAGCGAACTAAGCAAGGGCTTTTTCTAAAAAAAAATAATCCATGAAGATCTTTTAAAACTTTGATTTTTTAAGAGATGGTATAAAACTTTTTTTAAAAATCCACCCATAACGAGTCCTTCAAATGTCTTTAAAGATAATTTTTTAAATGACTGGTGTATTAATTTTATTTATTCAATACTTTTACCTAGCAGTTCTAAAGCAAGAAATTGCAAGTAGATACCGTAAATAGGGACCACTTTGGTGGGAAGGTAACAGCGCTCTGTGTGCTCCGGTGTCTAGTCATGCCTGCTACATGACCACGGAAACATCTGCAGACAGCAGACAGTGCTGGCTCTTCGGCTTTGAAAAAGAGATGAGCACTGAACCCTAGAGTCGGATATGACTGGCTTTCGAGCAGGGGAAACCTTTACCTTTACCCACC
Organism: Bradypodion pumilum; assembly: GCA_035047305.1. NCBI lineage: Eukaryota > Metazoa > Chordata > Lepidosauria > Squamata > Chamaeleonidae > Bradypodion > Bradypodion pumilum. Next base: position 385,441,134 of record JAWDJD010000003.1, read on the forward strand.
ACCCCTCCGGAGAGCACAGATTCCCTACTCTGGGATGTTTGCAACATTAAAATATAAAACAACATACAGGCCAATAAAACAAAGCATAACAACAGTAAACCTTCCAGCAGCTAGGATGATATAAGCTAGTTTTATTTAATATTTCAAATCATTGAAGAGGAGTGTCAAGTTTGAACCATACCGTTCAATGTACATGAATATGGAGGAGCCATTATTATTCAAGAAATTATAAATGTAAAGCTTCTTAGCCTGCACATAACTAATTGTATGACTCTGTACAACAGCATTCAAACGTCATGTTTCTGGTCAACAAAATTATGGCTTAGAGGGTTAGGCTCAATCCTTCTGCTCGTACAACCACTTAACATTAATAGAATATTAATATTCTGGTTCATAAAATCTCATTTTGCTTTATTTGCATCAAAAAATGGAACTTACTCTCCCTCTCAAAGTAATACCATTCCTATTTCTTCATAGAGGACTCAAATGGCAGACTTTTTAATTCTTCCCCTGCTTGGGTTCAAAACAGGTTAGCGAGGCGGGCATAGTACGGTAATTAGTTTTCATGCTGAGGGTTATGTTGTCTGGCTTTTAATGTACCCTCCTGAAAGCCTCTTAATCAAAACAAAAACAGAATACAAGGCAAACATTAATCCTATTATTATGACAGCAACTGTTAAAGGACTTTTTTCTCTTTCTGTCTGTCTTTGTTCTGTTGTTTTTTTTTAAACTGAGCAAAGAGCAAAAAACAGCGGCATATTAAAGAGACCCGGGCATTTTCTGTTCTGGAAACTTCAGGCTATGAAATTGCAGAGTGAAACCAAACCATGAATTCTGAAACTTCTCCTTTGCAAAAAAAAGGGGGGAAAGAGCAAAAGAGAGAGAGAGAAAGAAGAAAGAAAGAAGAAAAAAAAAAGGGGGGGGGAGATGCTTATGCAAATAATAAACAGAAATCAACATAATAAGGTAAAGGTAAAGGTTTCCCTTGCTCAAAAGCTAGTCGTATCCGACTCTAGGGTGCAGTGCTCATCTCTGTTTCCAAGCCGAAGAGCCCAGCGCTGTCTGCTTCTGCAGACGTTTCCGTGGTCATGTGGCAGGCATGACTAGACACCGAAGCGCATGGAACGCAACATAATAGCCACTGCATTTATTTTCAATGATGGGTCTCAGACCTGGAAATGCTGATGCCTCAAAGAAAGTGTCCTCAGTAAACCTCTTTTCTTGCCTGAACTAGGAATGGGAATCCTTCTTTGAGAGCAACAGAGTTCTTACATTATTCATATTTTTTCCTCGTTGTGAAATATGGTCTCCCTTACATCCAAAAACTCCCTCGGTGGCATTCTGTCTCAGCTGTTGTCACATTAAAATAAAATTCATGTGCTTGCCAGGTGTGTGAAAGAAATTTAGCATAATGCTAAACACTACAGGACAGATAATTTATTGCACTTAATTCCAAAGAAAAGCAACTTAGGCTTCTGAATGTCTGACACAAATGGCACTTTGGTCCCTGCAGGAAAAGTGAGTAGATAATAAAATCTGTATAAAGTTGTAGAATGGGGGAAAAAAATTATGTGGAAGCCAATTGATCACTCTTTCTCCTGCAACCCAAGGCTGGTCCCTCCTCCTCCTCCTCCTCCAGAGTCCCCGAATTGCCTGCTATGGAAATAGAGTAGTCCCTACTGCCAGTGATTCAAAGCAGAGTGCCAGGTGGCGTTTATCTAACCCGACCACCATGAGGACTAATGGCTTGGGTGCTGGAGTCCACATGGAAGGATGATGGTCCCCAACTGGATTAAATGATGCCACTTGGATCCCTTTTGATGGAGGGCAGCAGCTTCATCCATCCTGGCCTGGGCTGAGGAGGACTTTGCGTGCCAAAAGGGCTCAGGACCAGAAAGTGATTTGCAGAACTGGATGAGTGGTACTATGGGTGTCACGTTGCAATGCGGAAGGGAGATGGAAGACCACTGAATTATATTCTCAAAACAGTCTTCATGGCTGATTGCCATAATGATTGCCTATATTCGGAAGAAGAAGAAGAAGACTAGACTGTATGCATACCTATGGTTACCTCAGAATCCAAAAACCCCAATTTTATTTGTGTTTATTATTATTTTTTAATATTTTATTTTTCAATAAAGATGACTTTAACCCTTATTTTCTATTTCTTTCCTGCTTTAACCAGTAGGCAGTATGTTCACACAAGCATTCATACGTTACACACAACCACTTGAGTAACTTGTGGGTAAATAACCACGGTCCATATATTTTTAGTCAATGGGAGGCAGAAGCCACTGACTTACATTGTCGTTTTCCCCTCCCTACCTACAGACTCTCCTTCCATGCAGCAATGGCTGGGAAAGTGGAGTTAGCCCTTTCTAGTCCAGTGAACCTTAAATGCACAAAGTATTAATTTAATTTAATTTAATTTAATAGTCATATTTATATATGCCGCCCACTCAGGTAGAACCCGACTCAGGGCAGCATTACAACAAGAGCACTGGCTCTTTGGCTATAAACAGAGAAGAGCACTGAACCCTAGAGTCGGACGTGACTGGCTTTGGAGCAAGGGCGTCTTTTACTTACCTAAAGAAATTTGAGCCTTTCCTTTTAAAATGTTCTGGCTGAGAAAGCAGCACATTTACCTGGATGTGTTTGCTAGAAGGAATCACTCCTGCAGCCCTCCAGGCTTTCAGAAAGTGTCTTGGGGTAAACTTTGTCTTTGACTGACAGTTCCTTGGAGGCCAGGTGTGATTATGCACCGCATAAGTACAGCATTGGCGGCATCAAGGAAATCTCTCCCCCACCCCCCTTCGATGTCCTGGGAAGACACCATCGATTGGAAAAAGAGTAAGTAATCATGCTCAATTTACGTCTTGCTTCTCCACTGGGGCTACCTATCAACCGGGTTGAAAATGGACTCCCCAGGTTGGGATAATGATCCGTCTGCATCAAGCTCAGCTCTGCTGTCAGGAACTCAGAGTGAAGGATATAACCCAGGGGTGCCCAAACTTTTCAGGCCACAGACCAGTCATGTGGTTCATCTCACCAGAAGCAGATGGAAAACGTGCCTTGCAATCTGTTTTGCAACAGGATGAGATTGATTTTAAGCTGCCATTTAAACCAAGGGTGCCCAAACTATGGCCTGTGGACTGGATCCAGCCCCTAACACCAATTCATCCGGTCCACGCTGCCCTTGTATGGGCACATTTTACTTCTGCTTCTGGGAGTGATGAGGGCAGCGTGGGCCGGATGAATTGGTGTCAGGGGCTGGATCCGGTCCATGGACCATAGTTTGGCCACTCTTGATATAACTCTTTGCTGTCTCATCCTGACAGGCAAGGAGAAGATGTTGTTGAATAAGGATGATGAAGGATAGTGGCCCAGTTCCTGGACTGTTGGTTGTGACCATGGTGGCTTCGAGGGAGATGTGCCTCACCAGCTGAAGAAACTACCTCAGTGGGTCTAATGAGAAACTTGACTATGCCTGCCCCGAGCAACAGACCCTTAGTATTTTGTGGTTACTGTGAGCCCCCCTTTACTGTCCCTCCCTTGAGTGTATTTTAAATACCATTTCCATTAAAGTTTGGAGCACATCCTTCTAAAGCTCAGCTGTGATCATTTTCTCTGTGTGAGAGAGTGAGTAGGCTGGACATGCGTTTGGGCTGCCTCTTTTGATTTGTTTGCCACAACTATCAAAGCAAGCAATGAAGTGGAAAGGGAAGATTCGCTAGATTCAGAAGATGATTGCAGCCAATTGAACAGCTTAATAAACACATACACACAGGTCTACAAGAAGATATGAGTCAATTGGTCTTAACGTATTTAGTTGGTAGCTCCTAGCACAGGGATTCTCAACCTGTGGCCCGTGGGCCAGATGCGTGCCACGGCTCCATTTCATGTGGCCCACCACATCAGGAAGTGCCATGTTGTGGAGGAAGGGCAAAATGGCTGTCTGGCCCCTGAAGTGGTCGGAGGGAACGTGGCCCGGCCCCCGGCTTAAAGAGCTTGAGGACTCCTGTCCTAGCACAAGGCCATTGACTTCTTTTAGGTACAGATGATTAACTCCAAGGCAGCGGCAAATTCATTCAAGTTAAATGATGCACACACCACTGAAATAATAGTCTATCAAGAGTTTCTGGCTCCAAATAATAGCCTAAGATTAAATCAACAACAAAGAGGGTCTTTTGTTCCAATTAATGATCCTTTATATTAGGGGCAGAGGGGAGGGGGAGGGAGAATGCTAAGCAAAGCTGTTAAAAATCTTGAAACAAACTTTTAATGAAAGTGGAAGAAGAAAATGTCAAAGCAGGATTGTGGCTGATTTTTGAGAAAACCAAAAATTACCACCACAGAAGGACTTTTGTTGTTGTTGTTCAGTCGCACAGTCGATTCCGACCCTTTGTGACCCTATGGACCACAGAAGGACTGTGCCACTCTAAAGAGGACAATGAAGAAATTGGGAAAGTAAAAGGTTTTGTATATCTCCGTTCAATCGTCAATCCAGAAGGGGACTGCAGCCAAGAAATCTGAAGAAGACTGAGACTGTGAAGGGCAGCAATGAAGGGATTAGAAAAGGCATCAAGTGTAAAGATATGTCACTAAAGACCAAGACCAAAGTAATCCACATGACTGTATTCACAATTGTGATGCACCGATGTGAAAGCTGGACAGTAAAGAAAGCTGTCAGGAAAAAGATTATTCATTTGAAATGTGGTGCTGGAGGAGAGCTTTGTGGATACCCTGGACCGCCAGAAAGACGCACAAGTGGGTCCTAGAGCAAATCAAGCCTCAGCTGTCTCTGGGGGCAAAAATGATAGGGTAGGGGCTGACCTACTATGAGAAGAAGGCAAGACTCACTGGAAATGGCCATCATGCTGGGAAAGGTGGGAGGCAGCAGGAAAAGAGGAAGGCCAAATGTTCAAATCAAATGTGAGATGGATTGACTCTACCAGGGAAGCCACAAGCTAGAGTTTACAAGAGTTGAGCAGGGCTGTGGAGCACAGAAGATTTTGGAGATCTCTCATTAATAGGGTGGCCATAGGTCAGACAGCATGTAACAACAAAAGGTTAAGCAAAGGCAATAATTGTTTGAAAACTCTGGCCAGTATCCTCTTGCTAATTTTCCAGTTAGAGAGCGCACCCTTTAAATGAATTGCTAAATGCTAAGACTTATACAAATCATATTGTGGTCATCATGCATCTGCTTTAGACAGAAGTAGGGCACAGATCAGTGTATTTAAGGCAATGTCTCTAAGCCACTCAACATTACGAAATCTCAACTGAGTTCCTTCCCCTTAGGCCAGAACTTGAAGAAGGTAACCTCTAGACTACACTAGGAAATGTGCCAGCCCACTGCCCTTGCTGGCTTTACAACTATGGCAGTTGCCATCCTCAAACCCAACTTTTCCAAGTTCTGTACTCCACTGAAGCCACTTATGCATGGCCAAGCAGAAGGAAATGCATGACCAAAACAACATCAACAACATGTTGCACTTATTGGCGCAAGGCAGGCACTTTTTGGCTGGAATCCTGTTGCACACCTCAGCCTACATAGTGGGAATGCCATCCTTGGTTGCCACCCATTAAAGCCTTCCTTTTGCAATTCTGGAGTATGCATGGCTTGTACACAATGCGAAGTCACTTGCAAGTTACACCTCAGCATCTCCAAAGTGAACCTTTAACCATGCGCAATCTGCTGCTAGGGGCCATGGTGGCTTAGTGGTTAAGATGTTGAGCTTGATGACCTGAGGGTCGGCAGGTCAGCAGTTTGGCGTTGTATGATGGAGTGATCTCCTGTTATCTGTCCCAGCTTCTGCCAACCTAGCAGTTCAAAAGCAAAAAATTGCAAGTAGATAAATAGGTACCACGTTGACAAGAAAGGTAATAGCATTCCATGCATACCTGCCACATGGCCATGAAAATGCCTGCAGATGCAGACAGTACTGGCTCTTTGTCTGTAAACAAAGAGGAGCACCACATCCTAGAGTCAGATACGATATGCTTTTGAGCAAGGGAGACCTTTTCCTTAATTTACTGATGATGATGACAGCATTCATGTCGCACAGGGAGACTTAGCATAATAGGATCACAGCCATTAAGTAGGTGGCTAGAGGTAAATTTTTAAACCTTTGGAATACACATCATGGGAGGCTATGGCTGGGCTGTTTTATCGACTGATTGGGTACTTCCAGTGCTGGGCACCCTCAAAGTCATGCGTCTGCTATCCTTGCTTGAGTGCTTGACTTTCTGTTATGTAATGAATGAATGTTGCAAGTTCCCTTTAACAGAATGTATCCGGTCAATGTATCCACTTGTATCTAATCAGAGACACATTGTAGCAAGCTGTAAAAGGATGCGAGCTAAGTGGCCACAGGTGGCAGTAGCGAGCATCCGGCTCACGTGGCACAGATTCCCCGAATACCTGAAGAGCGGGAAACCTTCCCGCCATACCTCACCTGGAGAAGATGGGCATGACGATCTATGACGTCACATGGACAGTAGCTAATGAGCTACCACCCGGGATATTCAAATGTACAGTGTGCTATAAATAGAGCTGTTTTGTCCGCCATTACCTCATGTTCACCCTGACCATCATGCAATAAAGTTGTGTTTTAGCCCTTACTGCAGCTCCTTCTTTGTCTTCCGCGCAAGACACCAAATTGGCGACAAAGGTGGGATGGCATCCCGAAAAGTGAACATCGCACCCTTCGACATCATGAAGCCAGAAAAATGGGAACTCTACGAACAGCAGTTCCTCTATGCAATGGACCTCGAAGGCATCGAGGAGGAAGCCCAGCGCCGGGCATTTCTACTGGCCCAGTGCGGCCTGGAAACATTGGAACTGGCCATGAACCTCCTGACGCCAAGGCCGCTCATGGAGGTACCCCTTGACGAGATCCTCGCCGAGCTGAAGAAACACGTTCGCCCGAAAGTGTCGGTGTTTCCAGCAAGGTTGGCCTTTCAGCAGCGGTGCCAGCGGGCTGGTGAGTCCATGGCCGACTTCGTGGCAGGCCTGAGGGTGGCTACCGTCCCTTGCCGGTGGGGAGCATCCCTGAGCGAGGCCCTGAGAGACAGGCTCCTGCTGGGCCTGCGAGACGAGGGGGCCAGGAAAAAACTGCTCGCCAAGGACGAGAGCATCTCCTTCGAGCATGTCCTGTGCATTGCCCAAGCCGCCGAGTCAGTGCAACAAGGCGAACGGGTGTGCCGGGCCAGGACCGCCGCGGTTGGGGGCCCCCCGACGGTGGTCCCAGTCCACAGCTGTTCCTCCCACAGAGAGCAGGGGCCCTCCGAGTTCACCACGTCTGCCTCCGACTTCAGTGAGGATGACGATGTGCAGCTGGTGCAGAGGAGGCCCGAGGTTCGAGACCGCGCCAGAGAGGACCGCTGCTGTGACGGATGCGGGGCATCCCATGACCGGAGCTGATGCCCATTCCAGAAGGCGGAATGCCACAACTGCGGATGGTGCAGGTACATTGCAAAGGTCTGCAGGTGTCGTCGAGACGATGGCAAGGGCCAGGCAGAATGGCCCCAATGGAAAGCAGATGGGGTTGGCCGTATCTTCGATGACAACGAGCCCCAGGAGCACCGCGTGTCTCGACAGGTTCCTGACAACCATGAGCAGGTGGTTCACAGCGTGCCCTTATGGCACCCCCAGTTCTTTGTTGAGGTACTGATACAGGGGGTCCCAGTAAGAATGGAGATCGACTCAGGGTCATCGTACTCCATCATCTCCCACCGGGAATTTTTGCGCATTTCCCCTAAGTCACGCCCCAAACTGAAGGCCCTAAAGACTAACTTGCGGAATGTTCAGGGCAATAGTATCCCAGTGTTGGGGGTGGGAGAGTTCAAGGTTCAGTTTAAAAGGCACTCCGCGCAGTTTCCACTAGTAGTTTTAAAGGAAGGGTCCTGCTGCCTCCTGGGTATGCAGTGGTTTGGTCCCCTGGGGGTTTTCATTGGAGGCATACACGCCATGCAGGCTGACCCGATCACGGAGGTGTGTAACGCACACCCAGCCATCTTTGAGAAGGGGCTAGGGAAGTTCATGGGGTCCCCAGTCTCATTCGAAATGGATCCCGACATCCGACCCATCAGACTGAAGCCAAGGAGAGTGCCTTTCGCACTAAAGGACAAAATTGAGACTGAACTGGCCAAACTGGTGGGTCAGGGGATTTTGGTGCCGGTGGACTCCGCTGAGTGAGAAACCCCCACAGGGAGGTCAGAATCTGCTCTGACTACAAGTGCACGATTAACAAGGCAATTCACCCAAATGTGTACCCGGTGCCAGTAGTAAGTCACCTGTTAGCAACTTTGCATGGGGGGAGGTGTTTCGCCAAGCTAGACCTAGTGCAGGCATACCAACAATTAACCGTGACCCCAGCTGCAGCCGCCGCTCAAACCATTGTTACCCATAAGGGAGCCTTTAATGTGATGCGCCTCCAATTCGGCATAAATTCAGCTCCAGGCATCTTTCAGTCCCTCGTGGAAAGATTGTTGAAAGGGCTCCCAGGTGTTTCCTCCTACTTTGACAACATTTTGATAATGGCGGGAGGGGAACAGGAATTGGCCAAGAGGTTAGACCGGGTACTAACTGTGTTTGAGAAAGCGGGGCTCAGATTGAGAAAGGATAAGTGTGGTTTTTTTGCTGAGGAGGTAGAATTTCTGGGTTTTCGAATAACCCCGGAAGATATCAAACCAGCAGAATCAAAGGTTTTGGCTGTGCAGGATGCCCCTCACCCCACCACCAAGGCCAAGCTACAGTCCTTCCTAGGGCTCCTAAATTTTTACCACTCTTTCCTGCCAGGAAAGGCATCAGTTGCAGAGCCACTGCACAAGTTACTCAAAAAAGATGCAGCTTGGCAGTGGGGGGACAGCCAGGAATGGGCATTCCGAGGTCTCAAGCAGCTTCTATCTTCCGAGGCTGTCTTGACCCACTTCGATCCTAAGGAACCCATTGTGCTAGTCTGTGATGCCTCACTGGTGGGGGTTGGGGCGGTCCTCTGCCACGTGCTAGAAAGCAGGCGAGAAGCCCCGTTGGTGTTCTATTCGAGATCCCTGTCCAAGGCAGAGCACAACTATGCGCAAACAGATAGGGAAGCCCTGGCGATCAACGCAGGAACAAAAAAGTTCCACGACTTCCTTTATGGTAGACCGTTCACAGTTGTGACCGACCATAAGCCCCTGTTAGGGATTTTCACCACAGATAAGCCAACCCCACAGATCCTATCCCCAAGGATGCTGAGATGGACCATTTTCCTCAACGCGTGTCAGTACGCGTTGACCTACCGCCCCGGCAAGGAGATCAGCCATGCCGACGCTCTTTTCAGGTCACCCCTCCCACAGGCAGGGGACCCAGAGTGCGAGGTAGAGCAAGACCACCAAGTTCTAATCTGATAAAATCTTATGAATTGGAATATCTAGGTGATTTAGAGTCACCATTAGAAGCTCTGTGGGTAAGAGTACCAGGCCACAAGGATGGTCTAACAGTAGGCATATACTATCGGCCTCCGACCCAAACTCTTGAGGGAGACTGGCAGTTGGAGAATGTTGTAAAGGAGGCATCCAGGAAGGGAAGCCTGGTTATAATGGGGGACTTCAATTACCCTCACATAGACTGGGTGAACTGTTGTTCAGCACATGATAAAGAGATAAAGTTCCTAGATATGCTCAATGATTGTTCCCTGGGACAGATGGTTGAAGACCCAACTAGAGGTACAAGAATCCTTGACTTGATCCTGAGTAATACTCAGGATCTGGTGCAAGATGTTAATGTGACTGATCCAATAGGGAACAGTGACCACAACTCAATTATGTTTAACTTGATCATAGACCGCAAGTCACTGATAAAATCTAACACAGAGACCTTAAATTTTCAAAAAGGAAATTTCCCAAAGATGAGGAAACTAGTAAAAAAGAAACTGAAAGGGAAAATTGAGAGAGTCCAAACACTCCAAGTGGCATGGAGGCTGTTTACAAAAACAATAACAGAGGCCCAATTGGAATGCATACCCAAAAGGAAAAAGGGCACTGCCAGGTCCAAGAGGACTCCAATGTGGCTTACAGGAGCTGTTCGGGAAGTGATCAAGAGCAAGAAAAGCTCATTTAGAAGATGGAAGGCTTGTCCAAATGAGGACAGCAGGCAGAAACATAAATTCTGGCAGAACAAATGCAAGGCAACAATCAGGAAAGCAAAGCAAGACTTTGAGGAGCGTATAGCTAAAAATACTCAGAGGAATAACAAAGACTTCTTTAAGTACATTAGAAGTAAGAACCCAACTAGGAAGGCCATTGGACCATTAGATGACAATGGAAGGCAAGGGGTTATTAAAGAGGAAACAGAGATTGCAGAGAGACTCAATGAATTCTTTGCTTCAGTATTCACTGAAGAAGATAGAGACCACATGCCCAAAACAGAACCTATCTTCGTAGGGAGGGAAACCGAAGAATTAAGCAAGATAGAAATAACCAGGGAGGAGGTCCTTGCATGTCTTGTTAAGCTAAACACTAACAAATCCCCAGGACCAGATGGCATCCATCCACGAGTTCTCAGGGAACTTAAAGATGAAATTGCTGATATCCTAGCCAAAATATATAATCTTTCCCTCAAATCAGGCTTTGTGCCTGATGACTGGAAGGTAGCGAATGTAACACCAATTTTCAAAAAAGGATCCAGGGGTGATCCAGGAAATTACCGGCCTGTCAGTTTGACATGTGTCCCAGGTAAAGTGATGGAAACCATCCTAAAAGATAGAATTAATAGGTACATAGAAGAGGAGGCGCTGCTAAAGGAGAGCCAGCATGGCTTTTGTAAGGGCAAATCATGCCTCACTAATCTGTTGGAATTTTTTGAGAGTGTCAACAAGCATGTGGATAAGGGGGATCCAGTTGACATTGTTTATCTGGACTTTCAGAAGGCTTTTGACAAGGTCCCACACCAAAGGCTCTTGAATAAACTTACCAGTCATGGAATAAAGGGACAGGTCTTGTCCTGGATCAGCAACTGGCTAAGGGACAGGAAACAGAGGGTAGCACTAAATGGACACTTCTCCAAGTGGAGGGAAGTAAAGAGTGGGGTCCCCCAAGGTTCAGTACTGGGACCCCTGCTTTTCAACCTCTTCATAAATGATCTAGAGGTAGGAGTAAAAAGCAAGGTAGCCAAATTTGCTGACGACACTAAATTATACAGGGTAGTGAAAACTGTGAGAGATTGTGAGGAGCTCCAGAGGGATCTCTTGACACTGGGGGAGTGGGCAAAACAGTGGCAAATGAGCTTCAACATTAGTAAGTGCAGAGTGATGCATGTTGGGGCAAAGAACCCCAATTACATTTATAAACTGATGGGGTCTGAACTCTCTGCGACAAACCAGGAAAGGGACCTTGGTGTCCTGGTGGACAGCTCAATGAAGGTGTCAACCCAGTGTGCCTCAGCAGTGAAAAAAGCAAACTCAATGTTAGGGATCATTAGGAAGGGTATAGAAATTAAGTCAGCAAGTGTTATTTTGCCTCTTTATAAATCTATGGTGAGGCCCCATCTGGAATACTGTGTACAGTTCTGGTCGCCATACCTCCAGAAGGATATTATGGAGTTGGAGAAAGTACAGAGGAGGGCAACCAGAATGATTAGGGGACTGGAACACCTTCCTTACCATCTGAGGCTGCAACGGTTGGGCCTTTTCACTCTTGAACGACGGCGTCTAAGAGGTGACCTGATTGAAGTTTATAAAATCATGCACGGTGTGGACAAAGTGGATAAGGAAAAACTGTTTTCCCTATCGCACAACACTAGAACTAGGGGACACTCCATGAAACTTTTGGGTACTAGTTCTCAAACAAATAAGAGAAAGTACTTTTTCACCCAGAGGATTACTGGTCTATGGAACTCCCTGCCAGAAGAAGTGGTGACAGCTGTCAGTCTTGACAGCTTTAAGAAAGGATTAGACAAGTTCATGGAGGACAAGGCTATCAATGGCTATAATTATGGCTACCTAAGGACAACCTCCGGGTTGGAGAGATAGGCAGGATATCTCTCAATGCCATTTCCAGGGAATCCTAAGCAGGTGAAGGCATCTCCTTGGGAATACCCTGAAGGAAATGGTGAGCCACTGTGTGAGACAAAATGCTGGACTGGATGGGCTGTGGCCTGTTCCAGCAAGGCTGTTCTTATGTTCTTATGTTCTTATGTTCTTATGTTCTCCTGATCGAGGCCCTAGAGTCACCCCCAATTCTGCCAGCCGAGATCGCCAAGGCTTGGCAAAAGACAAGTCACTGGCCCTAGTCAGTTCATGGGTACAAAAAGGCTGGCCGGCAACCTCCCCTACGGAGGAATTCAAGATTTATGGTAGGTGGAGAGACGAGCTCTCCTTAGAAAGGGGCTGCCTACTCTGGGGGCAGCGGGTAATAATCCCCAAAGTTCTGAGGTCTTGGGTGCTCAAGATGCTGCATATCAGCCACCCAGGCATTGTGCGCTCCAAGGCGCTAGCTAGAAGTTACGTCTGGTGGCCCAAACTAGATGCAGACATAGAACACATGATTGGCATTTGCGAGAGCTGCCAGCCAGAGCACCCGGCCTGAGGAGTCCCAACTTCTGCACAGAGTATGGGACACAGCCCAGGGGCCGTGGTCGCGTCTGCACGTGGATTTCGCGGGTCCCTTCAGGGGCACCCTTTTCCTTATAGTAGTGGACTCTTACTCCAAATGGTTGAAGGTAATTCCGATGGCCAGTACATCGTCAGCTGCAACGATTAAGCAATTGCGCAAGGTATTCAGCTGTTTCGGTTTACCTGACGTACTTGTGAGCAATAACACTACAACTTTCACGTCAGCAGAGTTCCAGGGTTTCATGGAAATTAACAAAATTTGCCACATAACTGCGGCCCCCTTTCACCCCGCTACAAATGGTCAAGCGGCACGCCTGGTGCGAACAACGAAGGACGCACTGCGTAGGATGGGCCCTGGGGAATTGAACTTGCAACGCTGCCAATTCCTACTGAGGTATCGTGTAACCCCCTTAGCATCAGGTCTGTCACCTGCCGAGCTCCTCATGTGGAAGAAACCCGCCACAGTCCTCTTGAGGTTAGACCCGACCAGGGTGGAGGACACGGGTACAAACATGGAAACAGGGGGCACTAAGAGTTTCGAGATCGGCCAGGCAGTGCATTGCCGTAATTACGCAGCCGGTTGACCTACCTGGGTGCCTGGAATAGTGGTCTGGCAAACAGGGCCAGTCTCCTACAATGTCGAGACAAGCACAGGACTCCTCTGGAGGAGGCATGCTGACCAGCTCAGAGGTAGGGTAGTAGGAAGGCAAGATTCGAGTGACCAGGCAGAGCATTCAGTGTTAGGGTTCTCCCCCACCCGCTTATCCCAAGGGGGAGACATAGGCCACAGGGGGGAGGGAAATGAAACAAACCCACATCCTTTTGACCCCCCCCCCCGGGTAACAGGGATAACTTGGAAGAGAGGGAGTTCGAGGAGTTGTTAGACTTTGATTTAGGAGACCGGAGGGATTTTTCGGAGTGGTCCCCCACCCATCCAAGCGAAGAGCGCAGTTTTTCTTTAGTCCCTGGAGTCCCCGGTCTCACATCCCTGGAGTTTACTCCCACACCTAGACCTCCCCAATCCCCGGCTCGAGACTCGCAACCAGTCGCTAACAAGCCACCTTCTCTCACTGCAGGACGGGGACAGAGTAATCAGGAGCGTGCAGGAACTCCGGCCCGAAGTGCGGCCGCCACTCGCCCAAAGCAAACATGCGGGAAGCCTCAATGGCTAAAGGACTTTGTCCTCACTTAGGGGGGGAGGGATGTTATGTATTGAATGAAACTGCAAGTCCCCTTTAACAGAATGTATCCAGTCAATGTATCCACTTGTACTAATCAGGGACACATTGTAGCAAGCTGTATAAGGATGCAAGCTAAGTGGCTACAGGTGGCAGTAGCGAGCATCCGGCTCACATGGCAGAGATTCCCCGAATACCTGAAGAGCGGGAAACCTTCCCGCCATACCTCACCTGGAGAAGATGGGCGTGACGATCTATGACGTCACGCGGACAGTAGCCAATGAGCTACCACCCGGGATATTCAAATGTACAGTGTGCTATAAATAGAGCTGTTTTGTCTGCCATTACCTCATGTTCACCCTGACCATCATGCAATAAAGTTGTGTTTTAGCCCTTACTGCGGCTCCTTCTTTGTCTTCCGCGCAAGACACCAAACTTTCAAATGAACACATCTTTGGATGGAGGACTGTCTGCTTTAAAGCACAGCAGCCGGCCACCCTAACAGAGATCCAATGGGAGGAAATGTCCTCCTCATCTGTCACAGTTTTTTTCCTGCGATAGGAGATGAAGGGAGCAGGTGAATGATTTCCTCTCCATCTGGCTTGCTAAGGAAGTGTTAAGTGTTGGATGATGGAAGCAGCATTTACCTGCCCATCCACCGAGATGTCTTCATCCTTTATGAATGTGCCAAAACCTTCCCTTGACAAGAGAGCTGTTAATTTTTCATGGAGGTCTGAGCATTCGTTGCCCACAGCAGTTAAAACTTTCATGGCCTCCCTCCTCGCACATGTGTAGGCACTACTAGTCCAGCAGGGAGAGAATGTTGCACTAATGCAGGTCAGATAATTTGTCAAAGTGAAGAAAAGAAAGAGGACACAGAAGTGCCAGAGAGAAAACCGAGCAGTCTATCGTTTTAGATATCGACAATGGGATTCTTTGCAGACGGCAGTTGAGCACAAAGCAGAGGCCTGATGGAAACCAGCTTGTGCCCTGGCTCAATTTCATACCAGCAAACATCTCAAATATGTCTCTAGTCCTCACTGAGAAGCAGGACTTAAAAGGCTACACCCCATTCTGTTCCTTGGGAATGCATCTATTTTAGAAGAGCAGAAGCATCACTGAGAACTGAACGTTGCAGGTGGAAATCTGCATCTTGTTGCTAAAATTTCCTCCTCCTCCTCTTCTTCTTGTGCCGTATCTGATTCCAAATATTGGCTATCCTCATTGCGATCAGCCCTGAAGATTGTCCTGGGAACTAAATAACACGTCCATTTGCCTTCCGCATCTCAGCTTGACACCCATACCATTGATCCAGTTCTGCAAGTCAATTCCTGGTCCTGAGCCCTTTTGGCATACAAAGTCCTCCTCATTGATGAAGCTGCTGCCCTCCATTAAGATGGGTTCAAGTAGGACCATTTAATCCACTTGGGGGCCATTATCCTTCCCTGTGGATTTTACCACACTAGGCAGTTAGTCCTCAGGGTTGTCCGGTTAGTTAACCGTTGCCTGATGATGATGATGATGATGATGATGATGATGATGATGATGATGATGATGATGATGATAATAATAATAATAATAATAATAATAATAATAATTTTCACATCAGAGATTACTCTGGAGAAACTTCATTCAGGGGACACCCAAATTAATCTCCTTTCATGTCCCCATGTGCAGCTTTTGGGTTTCAAAACCTGACCTTCCAGCCTCCAGCTCAGCATCTTAACCACTAAGCCACTGGGGGAGCTGCACCCTGATGATTGGCATTGAGTCACTGGCAGTAAGGTCTACTCTATTACCATAGCAGGATAGCTTGGCCACTCTCTCTCTTTCTCTCTGTCTCTCATATACACAACAGGCCCAGCCTAGGATCAAGCTCTGCTTTCTGTCTGCTTAAGCAAATATTGTTGCAGCATTTATCCTGAATTAATATTCATTAGGAAGAAGAAAGCACATCTATTCACAGTTAATTGCAGCCTCTTGGGTAAACAATCAAGCACAATTAAAGAGACTTTTTCCCTTGCTCAAACAATCCACTTACTGGGGCAGTCAAAGCCATATTTATTCATTTCAGAAACATGAATTAACCCCAACAAATCACTGATGAGTTGTTGCAGTGGAATGAGGGACACTTGTAGACAAAGGCAAGCTTAAACTGCAAGTATTCAAAAAGAATGCCTCCCCCCACCCCAGTTTAGACCCTTCCTGAGCAGAGGCTGAAACTGGAGCCAAAACTGTCCCCAATTTTGGATCCAGCTTGCAATGAGCTCTTGACTCCTGCATATCCTCTCTGAACCTGCCTGCTTCCCAATCCCATTCAGATGACTGCCTCAGTAATTATTACAAGGATGTTCACATGGATGCAAACAACCCATCCGATGCTTCTGTGTTTACTAATCCACACAACAAGGCAAGAATTATCACAGGTTTATAGTTTGTCCATTTATACAAATGCACCAAAGCTATCTCAAAATGTACAATATCTCTTAGAGACCAGCCAAAGAGAATTCCTATCTTTTGGCTTGAAGAAGCTGCCTTATGTTGTCTTGTTTGTCACATGAGCACAAAATAAATCACAACCTCAAACAAATAAGTTCTCAAACAAATAAGAGAAAGTACTTTTTCACCCAGAGGATCCCTGGTCTATGGAACTCCCTGCCAGAAGAAGTGGTGGCAGCTATCAGTCTTGAAAGCTTCAAGAAAGGCTTAGACAAGTTCATGGAGGACAAGGGTATCAATAGCTATAATTATGGATACCTAAGGACAACCTCTGGGTTGGAGAGATAGGCAGGATCTCTCTCGATGCCATTTCCAGGGAATCCTAAGCAGGTGAAGGCATCTGCTTGGGAATAATACCCTGAAGCAAAGGGTGAGCCACTGTGTGAGACAGAAGGCTGGACTGGATCATGGGCTCCTGTGGCCTCTTCCAGCAAGGCTGGTCTTATGTTCTTAACCTGTGTCCCAACTGCTGCTGAAAGGTATGGGGACCCTAGAAACTGTAGGAAGCATAAGTGTGGCAGTTCAATTGCCCATTACATTCAAGGCATATGATTTGCTGACATGCTCAGTCATTAACAATGCAATACAAAAACAACTTTACCCAGTCCAACCAGAGGCCTCCTGTTGGTATTGCTCCACCTAAGGTCAGGAGAGAAATAGCAGTGGATGCCGAGAGACCTAAGCAAGAGAAGGACCCTCGACATCCTCTGAATGGATATGAGCCTCAGGTCTGCTGGCTCAGATCCAGGAAGAGCTTTATGGCAAGAACAAGCGCTATTGAGGATACTCAAGAAGAAAATCAAATTAGAAGATGAAGGAAGGAGCTCATTGGACAAGGAACAACATTAAAGGAGGAGATGGTTGAGGAACACAACCTCCCCTACATCACTTGGAGAACCCTGAATGGGCTGAGGGTTGGAGTCCCTAAATGCAAGACCAACATGCTCAGGTGGGGGCAGCTGGTGGATAACAACATGCTGTATGAATGTGGAGTGATACACAATCCATGGGCTCATTTATTGGTCTGCCAATTACTGCCATAAAAATCTACTGTACCAATAAGGACATAAGTGTGGCCAACGACAAAGTCAACAAGGTGGCTTCATTCTGGCAGTCCAGGGTTTGCTTGGGACATGAAAGAAGGAAAGACAGCAGGCCAGGGCCAGCCTTGTCATTATCTTCACTGAAGTGTTTTGCCTCAGGCAGCAAAGTAGGTGGGCCACTGTCTCTCCCTTCCATCACCGCTACCCAGAAACACTCTCTTGGCTTACATGACAGGATGGAATTCCACCTTGCTTGGCATCAGAAGCAACAGGAAGGTTCAGGCCTTGCCTCGAATATCCATCACCCTACTCAGTCCTTCATGAGATGAAAGGGAAGGGCTGAAGAGAACACTTTAAAAACATCCACTTGCCTTATCCAGGTTTCCAACCGCCAGAGCTGTCTAAGTCCAGCTGATCGTGTGACTTTGAAGCGACACAAAGTGTACACATCTTCAAAACCTCCCAGAGTGGAGAACCTTTGTTCTGCAATGAGAAGGGATGCAAATGCATTAAATAAATAAATAATGATAATAAGAAACCAAATGTCCGCTGACATGCCTGTCGCATGTAGACTTCTCCACCATTGCAGGAATAACAGATGAACAGAGCTAGATTTGCAAACATGCTTCCCTTCTCCAGACCCCAGAAGAAAGCAGCGTAAGCTCTTCATGGTGGGACAGGAAGTCGCAGCACTTTGAGACGTCCTGTTGAGGAACTGCCGACCCAAACATCTTCCTCGTTTTCTTACTTCCTACATTCTTTCTTTATTCGTGTCAGATGCACCACCGGCATAAAATAACATGCAAAGCTAAAATTACCATATCTAAAAACAAAACAGGATTAAAAAGGGCTAGATGACATCTGCCAAATATCAGGCCACATCAACAGCACTTCCTCTTGCCAACATAAGGTCCTCCCCAGTGCATGCAGGGGCTACAGTGGCTCAGTGGTTAAGAAACTTACCTTGTTAGCTGGAAGACTGGCAAAGTTGGCAGTTCGAGACCCAGGTACTGCATGACGGATTGAGTGCCAGTCTCTGTCCCAGTTCTTGGGAACATGAAAGGAGCCTCATTTGGGTGTTCTCTGAGTGGAGTTTCTTCCGCAAAAATCCTTTCAACCCAGAATAAATTCTGACACAAAATTATTATTAAAGCACGTTAGCTCCTCCTGTGGCTTAATGGTAAAGGTGCTGGGCTGGAGACTGGAAGGTTGGGTTTCAATACCTGAGAGCTGCACTTGGGGACATGAATGGAGCCTCATTCAGGTGTCCTCTAAAAATCCTTTCAATCCAGAGTAATGGGAAGCAGTTGCAGCTGCGCCGTTGCTTCCCTCTCGGCCCAGCCCAGCAGGAGGGTTAAAAGGACGCCCACCACAGCCATGGAGGACCCTCACCACTTCTCCCCATTGCCCACACCATCGGCAAAGGGATGGGAAGCAGTTGCAGCTGTGGATGCCCTTAACTCCCTCCTGGCCCTTCCCGGCTGGAGGGTTGAAAAAGACGTTGGGGCTACCGGGGTCCCTTTGTGTTTTGTATTCGGGGCCGGGTAACGGACAGAGAGCCTCCCTATTTTACTGTACTGTATTGTAATGTTGCATTTATATTTTTGTATTGTTGTATTTTCATTGTACTATATTGTTTGATTTGCTGTGAGCCGCCCTGAGTTGGCGTGTGCTAAGTGGGTGGCATACAAATCGAATAAATGAAATGAATGAAATATCTGACACGAAATTATTATTATTAGTGCACTTTGAGGGGGATTGTGTGCATTGTATCCCAGGGGAGATAGTTTGCACTTCTCCACATTCACACAAGCTGTCATCTACAGGAAAACCCTACTTTCTCATATTAGCCCTTGATCTTCCTACTCTGGCACACAGTCTGTTTAAAACTTTCCATGTAAGAATAAAACAGAGGGAATTCTTCTTTTTCTCACAGAGGAGGTTTCCTTACTTTGCATAAAATGTCTCCAGAAAATTACTATTTTTCTTTTCTTTTTGTGAAGCAAACCATCCATGGACAGGTGTGGAATGATGGGCTGATTAATCACAAAGACACAAGCAGCCCATTCAATGCTTCAGACTTAAAAAGAGCCCTGCAACAAGGAAAGCAACTTCTGTAGTTTCCCAGGAATTGTTGAAATTGTGCATAAATGCTTCTCTCATATATGAAACCTCCACTTAAGATGGCCAGAAGTAATTTCCCATTTTTCCAAAGTGAGGAGAAAAACTTTGGGATTTCACATTCTCATATGTGGAAAGAAGACAAGTAAAGTTTTACATCCTGTATGTGGACCAAAGTTATGGGCTGGCTTGTGATCGCCACACGCTCTGGTGGCGCCGGGTTTAAACTGCTGTCTTGCAACCAAAAGGTTGGGAGTTCAATCCTGACCAGGGCTCAAGGTTGACTCAGCCTTCCATCCTTCCGAGGTTGGTAAAATAAGTACCCAGCATGTTGAGGGCAAAATGGGAATTACTCTGCAAACTGCCCACTAAGCACTATGGGGTGGTATATAAATGTGATTGCTTTGCTTTTTGCTTTGATCATTCTTAGAGGAATGTGATTTAAGTTAATTAGACAAACATAAGAAATTCATTCACATGTTGTTAGTCAAGAGCTACAGAGAAGCCAATATCACTTTAATATGGGATTTTGGTATGGAGCGTAACAGAGTGCTTGTACACTTGTATGTGCAAATGCAAAAGTGAGGTAGGAGATTTTACTTTCCTTGCCTCTTTTGCATTTTTAGAACGTTTGCTTCATCATTTTTACAGAAAGAGCCTCCTGGAAGATTGTGGTATTTTTGAGCCACCATCGGGTGTACCCTGGTAACGGTAACCTTGTGTTGCCGGTTAATCTTTCTCATACTAGGTCAGGCAAAAGGAACTGTAGAATGAAGTCACTACAAGGTGTCTGGCCTAAACGTGGAGGAAGAATCAGTAAGGTGTACACACACACACACACACACACACACACACACACACACACACACACACACACACACACACACACACACACACACACACACACACACACACACACACACACACACACACACACACACACACACACTGGTTGTTTTGTTTTTATGGTGTGACAGGAGCTGTTTAAAGACCATCCAAATGGGGAGAACAGAGGACTCTCTGCCCTTTGACCCCTGGTCGACAGCTCAGAAAAACGTCAAGTTCTGGAATCTTCTAATTGCTGTTTGTTTGAGTCCTTGAGCATCCTACCACACCAACAGCAGATGCGAAAGCCTGGTTGTAAATATCACCCCCTGATCTCATTAGGATGGATCAGTTAAGTTACCTTTCCCCTCAATTGTTTTCTTCAGGTCCAGGTCTGGAAAAGGCCCTCATCCCAGGTATTGGTTCAGTCATCATTGTCACTCAGAGTTAGGGTTAGTCTGAAGAAAGCATGGTTCTCAGTTCTGGTGTGCAGAGTCTTCTTCTTCTTCCGTGTCTGGGTCAGACATGGAACTGTCAGAATGAAGGCACCTGTTGGTGAGTTTATTCTGCAGTGGACTCTCTGATGTATAATTTGCAAGAGAGGTTGGTTGACTATGTGTCCAGAATGCTGTAGGAGCAGCAGCAGCAGCAGCAGCAGCAGCAACAACAACAACAACAACGTACTGCCTTCTAGAGGCACTACAACTCCCATTCTCAGGGAAAGAGGACAAGCTCCTAAAGAACAACTTTTTCTATTTCTTCTTCTTCTTCTTCTTCTTCCATGTCTAAATCAGACGTCAAACTTCCAAAATGATGCCACCCCTGAGTAGGTAAGATGATGGTTCTGAATAGGCTGGGGGGTTCTCGGGCTGGACTCAAGGCCGTAATTACTTGCCGACACTTGCTCCAAGCCCCTATGATTTTAGGGGGGCTCAGGGTTCCCTTTGCAAGCACCTACTCTTTCCCATATTGCTGGATCCATCGTACCTGCCTCTGGGTAGAACAAGCACTGTTCTTCCATGTACGCCACTAAATCCGCTAACTCTCTCTTCCCTAACTCTGTCTTGTACTGCCTGGCCAGGCCTTTGAGCTCCCCAATGTGAGCTCGCTGCCTAATGGATGAATAAGCCCCCATACTGCCTGAAAGGGTCCCCGAAGTTGCCTTCGCAGATGGCACGCCGGAGGTAGTAAGGCAGGGCAGGCGCACAGGACGATGTCCCTCGGGTATCACAGCGGTGGTTCTTTGCCGTGGGTCGTCAGGTTTGCCTTTGCTGTTGAGGATCATGTCTGCCCTTGCTTCTGATCACATCGGGGTCACCAGATGTTGCAATGAAACGCAGGAGGCGGCCATGGAAGTCATAGGTCCAAACATCAAGAAGGGGAGAGGAATTACTGTTTTTGGACTTCAATCCCCCCCAGGATCCCTCAAGCAGTGACAATGTTGGACGCAGCATCCTGGAAGCTAGGGAACAAAAATCTAGCTTTCCCAGACAATGCACAGCTCAGTAGTAGAGCCACAGTTTAGAAATGCCATTCTTTGGATTACGTCTCCCAATATCCGCTAACCCATAATTGGTGTGTAGCTGTGTTGACTAAGGAATCTGGAAATTGCAGCCTGACCTTTATTTACTCTTCTCTGACCTCTGAGTTGAGAACACTGTTTGCAATCAGGGGGAAACACAAGAAGCGGTCAATTGACAGAGTTAGCCAGGGGAACCATCTAGGTCAGGCTTGTGCTCAGGGTCGGCTTTCCAGATGCTATACTCTGGTGTGGAACCCAGAGGCCTTTTCCATGGAGCAGAAAGGTGGCTCTTACCTTCCTAAGAACTCACCTTTCCCTGCCGGCATTTCCAACAAAAAGGATTTAGGGCTAGGTGGAGAGGGAAGGAGCCTAGGAGACCGACACTGGAAGAGAAGTCCAAAGCCATTGAGCCACCACAGAGGAGGCCCTGTTTCTAGTTAAAGACTTCCTGGCCTCCCAAACACATGCTTCTGTCAGGCGCTGTGGTCCTAAACCATGCAAATAAGACTGTAGAACCAGTAGCTCATAATTTATGCAATTTTCTTTTTTGCTAGCCGTACTCCTCTCTGAAAACCTACACAAGTCATTTGCAGTACATTGTCAAAGCTCTCTTGTAATTGTTTTTTCCCCCCATCTGGTTGTCTAGAGAAGACCTTTAGGTGACTGCCTGTTGTTAATTGCTTTCTAGAGACATGAAACTTTTCTTATTTCAAGGTGAAAATGGATTTCTAAATTCAGCTTTCTGTCCGCTCCAAACATTGGGCAAGAAATAATTGCTTTATTCCTTAACCTTTACTTTATCATTCAAAATGGCATCCTTTCCATTTAGAAACCATCCACAGGCCTCATCTATAGATTGTATAGTTTTGGGATCATTAGGGTACAGAATATTAATAATCATAGATCTTTAGAGCAGCGTAAATATTTTGTGTTTCTCTGCGATTATGCAAGATGTGGCCTTTTCATTCATCACACTGTCAAAAGCCTTTTCAACTACAAGCCCATCCCTAGGTCTCAAGTACTGCTTCTGAAATCTCAGGGAATGGCATGCTGATGAACTGGCAACCTTAACTACAGCTCCCAAGGTTGAGGATGATGGGGTTTTAGCTTGATGTTGAAGGATATGCGTATGCACAGGAAACCCATTTGTGCAGATTCACAGAGACTTGGGCTTCTGAGAATTGAAGTTCAAGAACAGCTGGAGTGCCAAGGTTTGCTATCATTGGGTTAGCCTGATGGACCTTCCAATGGCGCCTTCCTTTCATCAGGGCAAAAAAAAAGAGCTGTAGAGCCGAAATAAGGGACGTTTGGAATTAGAGTAGCTTATGTCCGCAAATCTCTTGAATTGGAGCTGCTGAGAAAGGATGCGTATGCCTGATGTTTAACACAACAGCAGGATCTCTACATATGGGAGCATTTTTTCTTAAAGCTTGGAGAAGTGGTGGAGTAACTGCATACTATACTGCCCTCTGCCGGACATATAGCTGTATTATAATACAGTAAAACACCTACTTACGAAAAATGTCCGTTCCGAAGACGTTTGCTTAAATCGAATTTTTTTGTAACTCGAAACAAACCCATAGGAAAAATTATTTTTTTAAATAACTCGAAGCAAACCCATAGGAAAAAAATGAAATTTTTATGTAAATCGAAGCAAACCCACAGGGAAATGAATTTTTTACTTAACTCGAAGCAAACCCAGAGGAAAAAGAATCTTTATGTAACACAAAGCAAACCCATAGGAAATCATGTAAATCGGGACATGGTTTTAGCATAAAATAATTATGTAAATTGAATGTTATGTAACTCGAGGCATTTGTAAGTCGGGGTTTTACTGTAATAATAATTGTTTACCATCAAGTAGATTCTGATTTGGGATTGTGGTTGCTTATTGGTTAAAACGCTGAACTAGATGACTGGAAGGACGGCAGGTCAGCAGTTCGAGACTAAAATGCTACGCGACAGAGTGAGCCCCTGTCTCTGTCCCAGCTTCTGCCAACCTAGCAGTTTGAAAGTAAGAAATTGAAAGTAGATTAACAGGTACCACTTTGCTGGAAAGGTAAACAGCATTCCTTGCACTCCGGTGTCTAGTCATGCCTGCCACATGACCACGGTAATGTCTGCAAACGCAGACAGTGCTGTCTCTTTGGCTTTGAAACAGAGATGAGCTTTGAACTCTAGAGTCAGACACGACTGGCTTTCTAAAGGTAAAGGAAGGGCTACCTTTACCTTTAGATTATGATGTACAGCAACCCTTTCCAGAGTTTTCTAGATAGAGAATATACAGAAGTGCTTTACCATTCGCTTCCTTGAGGGGGAGCTCTTGGGTCTGTGCAGATTGCCCAAGGCTACAAAGGTTTGATTTTCTCCCAGAAGGCCCAGAGTGGGAATCAAACTCCCAACCTCTGGCTCTGCAGCCAGATATTTCAATTGCTGAGATATCCAGTTTGCTGTGGCTGTGTAACCTCTGCAGAAAAATTACCCCCAGCTTTATCAATTACTTATGGTTGTATGAATCATTTTCCTCTAGAGATTTAGGGGAAAGTTCCTGTGCCTTTAAAAGCTTGATAATAACTTTCTGATGTTTTAATTGTGTTGGATAATGTTATGATGATCTTATTGTTGTGGGGTTTAGCTTTATCCCTAATATGGTTACCTTCCATTTATGCTTCCTTCTCCATCTTCCATCTGTCTGAAAATAATACAGTCAAATAGAAAGGTTTTTTCCCCTGAATGGGAAGGAAGCCATCAGAAAACTGGCCCTGCCCTTCATGAATTGGAAAAGGATTCTAAGAGTTCTTCTTCTTCTTTTGGGTCCCAATCAAACCCTGGACTGCCAAAAAGAAGTCACTTCCTTCGCTTTGTCGTTGTCCAAACCCATGTCCTCATCTGTGCATGTCTCTGGCAGCAATTGGCAGACCAGTATATGAGCTGGACTAAGTGCTTCTCACACTCACACTGTGTGTTGTCCACCCGCTGGCTCCACTTGAGCATTTTGGTTTTATATTTTGGGACTGCAACCCTCAGCCTATTCCGGGTCCTCCAAGTGACATATAGGGGAGGTTGAGTTCCTCAGCCATCTCCTCCTTTAAAGCTGTTCCTTGTCAGGTGAGCTCCTTCCTTCACCTTCTAATCTGGTTTTCCTCTTGCGTACCCTCCAGATTGTTTGTTATTTCCATAAATTTCTTCCTGGATCTGATCCGGTGGACTTGAGGCTCACATCCATTCAGAGGGTGTCGGGGATCCTTCTCTTGCTCAGTTCTCTCAGCATCCACTGCTACTTCTCTCCTGATCTTAGGTGAAGCGATACCAACAAGAGGTATAGAAGAGTGATATGGGTTGAGAAAATTACCTTTCTGTAGCAAAACAGTTTGTGGTTCTGATTTTTGTACTACGGCACCAAGATTCCTCCCCGCCTCCCCTCGGCAGAATGGGTCATAGGCTGTACTGGCTTGGAGATTATTGGAGTCGTAGCTCCAACATTTGCAAGTTGTGTTAGATCCGTGATGGTGAACCTTTGCACTCCAGATGTTCTTGGACTTCAGTTCCCAGAAGCCCAAGCCCCCATGAACCCACACGAATGGGTTTACTGTGATTCATTCAGCCTATGCCGCCCTTGTTGCTCCTGGAAGCGGACGTAAAACATGCCCATACGGAGGAAGGGTTAACCTGGAAGAGTCTTAACCATACGGGCGCGTTTTACTTCTGCTTCCAGGAGCGACAAGGGAGGCACGGGCCGGATGAATTGCAGTAAACCCATTTGTGTGGATTCAAGGGGCTTGGGCTTCGGGGAATTGAAGTCCAAGAACATCTGGAGTGCAAAGGTTCGCCATCATGGTGTTAGATCCTGCTCAAGTTTTTAATGACAGCTCAAAGTCTTTCAGACCCCCGAAAGTGTAGGCACCACTTTAATTCCACATGAGTTGTATTATTGCATAACAGGAGACCTGGATCTCATACAAGGCAGAAATCCAGGCCTCAAAAGTTACCCTGAAATGTAGTGGCAGGCCTGATGTGCAGAGGGATCAAAACTTACATTACACTGCCGTCTTGTGGCCATGGAAGCACCAAAAACTACCAGTGTTGCAATGGCCGCTCTCTGGGCTTCAAAATGATTTAAAAAACAAAAGAATCATTTGAAATATGGTCATGTCTGTCAAGTATCCCGGATTGGCTGGGATTTCCCGTATTTCCGCGCCACTTCCTCCACTTTCCTGCTGTCATCCCGTAATTTGACCGGCGGGGGAAGTAGTTACTGCACATAGCATACCTGTCAAGTTTCGGGAAATTTCTGTAAAACCCCATATATTACACTCTTTCCTGTCGTCATCCCATATTAGTTAGACTGGAGTTGGAGTGGAGTTAGACTGGAGGCCAGCACAGGATAAGCATATCTGTCCAGTTTCCTGTTTTGGCAGGGAAATTTCCCCTATTTGGCATAAATTTCCCGAAACTTGACAGGTATGACATAGGCGTATGCGCAGAACCCTTCTGCGCAGAAGGGTTCTGTGCAGGTCCTGTATTTTCTGGAGCCGTGCTTGACGGGTATGAATATGGTACTGGAGGAGAGCTTTGTGGATACCCTGGGATACAAGAAAGATGAACAAGTGGGTCGTAGAGCATATCAAGCTTGAACTGTCTCTGGAGGCAAAAATGACAAAGCTAAAATGGTCCTACTTTGGGCACATCAAGAGAAGGCAAGATTCACTGGAAAAGACTAATAATGCTGGGAAAGATAGAAGGCAGGAAGAAAAGAGGAAGACCCAATGTGAGATGGATTGACTTCCTGAAAGAATCCTCAGACTTTGAGTTTGCAAGAGCTCTGTAGGGCGATGGAAGAAATGGCATTATGGAGATTGCTCATTCGTATGGCTGTCCTAAGTTAGAACATAGAGGAAACCACTGCCTTTAGTCTGGAAGACTTGAGCAAGGTTGTTTATGATGTGTGTACCTTTTGGAGGTCCTGAATGTATAAATCAGGAGCTCTCTTGTGGCACATAGTGACAACGAATGCTTATTGCACAGGCCATGAAATATTGTCTGGTCACAGGGATGGCAGAGTTAAATGCCAAGTCAAGGGAAGCTCAACCTCATTATTGGCCTTCCTCATGGGCCATGTTGATTGAACTAACAGGAACTGACCTCCGTGAACATCTGGAAGGCCACCATTTCCCTGCTCAGCTTCTTTGGTGCGCACACACATGGTTTCGTAATATAGGAATGGTTGGGAAACAGAGTTTCAGCCACATAGCCGAGCCAGTGGTCATTCTAACTGACCACCTTCAGGGAGAAGGTCTTATTTTGCTCCTTGGCAGGTCTAGGGATGGTTGGAAATGGCTCTGTGGAATTTGGGAAAGACACAAGCTGAGGTGAATGGACCCAAAGTTATACACACTAGAAAATAGCTTCTTCAGCCCCTTAAAGCCCCTGTTTCTGACCTCCAAATCCAGAGAGCATTTTAGAGGCAAATTTTTCAGGAGTATTCCTAAGATCATGGAGAATTCAGTATCTTCAAGATCTGCCATGTCTCCCATCACCTTCAGCTGGGGAAAGGATGAGGTACTGGTAACAATTGAGAAGAAACTCAGAAGGCAGCACAAAGTCCTCAGCTTTGGCAACCCATAAATTAGTGTTTGAGCAAGATTTACAATAAACCTGTCAAAGCCAAAACCCACAGGTGGCTTGATTCGGATCAAAACCAAAAATTGCACAGAATTGTGCAAGCTTTTGAATTCCACAGCAATCTTCATCACCCTAGGGTGGTACATTACTACCAACTCATTTAATGTGAAATGCCTGCCTTGGGATGGGGGTATAACGAGAGACGTCTTGACCAATAACACAATCTCTCATCTCCCCCATTCCCACCTGCGTCCCTCACTTTCTTACTAGCATCTACTTCTGATGATGAATTCTGGGAGACTTGATTTGCAATGCCATTGGTGTGAATTTGTTTAAGGTGGCTCTTAGCATGCCATGAATGACCCACACACTATGGTCATGGAGCCATCTTCTGCCGCACGTATGAAATGAGGCATGCCAGATTTGATACCGGGATTGCAATGGACTGCCACAGCCTTGAGGATATTATCAAGATGCGCCTTTACAGACAGTCCATCTGGCATGGCCTCTTCCGTCTCCATGACTGTTGAGAATCAGAGTTCCTCCTCCACTCATTTTGCCATTGGGCCCCATAGGATGGTTTCCAATGGCATTTCCTCCACTGAGGAAGACCATCACCCTACCTGAAGGGGCTCATTTGCCCATAACCGTTGGCCCCAGGTTATTTACCGCCACTCAAAACTCGGCATTGTCTACTCTATTGCCGTTGGGCCCCATAGGATGGTTTCCAATGGCATTTCTTCCACTAAGGGAGACCACCACCCTACCTGAAGGGGCTCATCTGCCCATAACTGTTGGCCCCAGGTTAGTTACCGCCACTCAAAACTCTGCATTGTCTACTCTATTGCCGTTGGGCCCCATAGGATGGTTTCCAATGGCATTTCCTCCACTGAGGAAGACCATCACCCTACCTGAAGGGGCTCATCTGCCCATAACCGTTGGCCCCAGGTTATTTACCGCCACTCAAAACTCAGCAATGTCTACTCTATTGCCGTTGGGCCCCATAGGATGGTTTCCAATGGCATTTCCTCCACTGAGGAAGACCATCACCCTACCTGAAGGGGCTCATCTGCCCATAACCGTTGGCCCCAGGTTATTTACCGCCACTCAAAACTCGGCATTGTCTACTCTATTGCCGTTGGGCCCCATAGGATGGTTTCCAATGGCATTTCTTCCACTAAGGGAGACCACCACCCTACCTGAAGGGGCTCATCTGCCCATAACTGTTGGCCCCAGGTTAGTTACCGCCACTCAAAACTCGGCATTGTCTACTCTATTGCCGTTGGGCCCCATAGGATGGTTTCCAATGGCATTTCCTCCACTGAGGAAGACCATCACCCTACCTGAAGGGGCTCATCTGCCCATAACCGTTGGCCCCAGGTTATTTACCGCCACTCAAAACTCGGCATTGTCTACTCTATTGCCGTTGGGCCCCATAGGATGGTTTCCAATGGCATTTCCTTCACTGAGGAAGACCATCACCCTACCTGAAGGGGCTCATCTGCCCATAACCGTTGGCCCCAGGTTATTTACCGCCACTCAAAACTCGGCATTGTCTACTCTATTGCTGTTGGGCCCCATAGGATGGTTTCCAATGGCATTTCCTCCACTGAGGGAGACCATCACCCTACCTGAAGGGGCTCATCTGCCCATAACCGTTGGCCCCAGGTTATTTACCGCCACTCAAAACTCGGCATTGTCTACTCTATTACCAAAGCAGGATAACCTATCCAGATGACAAATCACACCCTGAAAGCACAAAAGAACTGGAGGGTTATTAATCCAAACACAAATGACCCATTCAGTGTTCCAGATTCTTAAATCGTAACTGGGGGAAAGCCGACAGGAGCTGGGCAGCATCCGGTTCGGGAAAGTGTGTACTTGAGTAGTGAGGAGGATGCAAAAATTACTGAGCAGAGCAAGGAGCTAGTCACTAGCATTCTAGCAGAAGGATGCAAGAGGCAGTCTAACAATGGAACTGGACACAAAAGACTGTGTCAGAAAAGCATATATAAATGCTTGTATACAAATGCCAGAAGCCTCCGGAACAAAATAGGGGAGCTGGAATACTTAGCAATAGATAAGAATATTGATATTATTGGTATCACTGAAACCTGGTGGATGGATGATAACCAATGGGATACAGTTATCCCAGGCTACAAACTGTACAGGAAGGATAGGAAGGGGCAAATGGGAGGTGGTGTGGCCTTATATGTCAAAGAAGTGATAAAATCTTATGAATTGGAATATCTAGGTGATTTAGAGTCACCATTAGAAGCTCTGTGGGTAAGAGTACCAGGCCACAAGGATGGTCTAACAGTAGGCATATACTATCGGCCTCCGACCCAAACTCTTGAGGGAGACTGGCAGTTGGAGAATGTTGTAAAGGAGGCATCCAGGAAGGGAAGCCTGGTTATAATGGGGGACTTCAATTACCCTCACATAGACTGGGTGAACTGTTGTTCAGCACATGATAAAGAGATAAAGTTCCTAGATATGCTCAATGATTGTTCCCTGGGACAGATGGTTGAAGACCCAACTAGAGGTACAAGAATCCTTGACTTGATCCTGAGTAATACTCAGGATCTGGTGCAAGATGTTAATGTGACTGATCCAATAGGGAACAGTGACCACAACTCAATTATGTTTAACTTGATCATAGACCGCAAGTCACTGATAAAATCTAACACAGAGACCTTAAATTTTCAAAAAGGAAATTTCCCAAAGTTGAGGAAACTAGTAAAAAAGAAACTGAAAGGGAAAATTGAGAGAGTCCAAACACTCCAAGTGGCATGGAGGCTGTTTACAAAAACAATAACAGAGGCCCAATTGGAATGCATACCCAAAAGGAAAAAGGGCACTGCCAGGTCCAAGAGGACTCCAATGTGGCTTACAAGAGCTGTTCGGGAAGTGATCAAGAGCAAGAAAAGCTCATTTAGAAGATGGAAGGCTTGTCCAAATGAAGACAGCAGGCAGAAACATAAATTCTGGCAGAACAAATGCAAGGCAACAATCAGGAAAGCAAAGCAAGACTTTGAGGAGCGTATAGCTAAAAATACTCAGAGGAATAACAAAGACTTCTTTAAGTACATTAGAAGTAAGAACCCAACTAGGAAGGCCATTGGACCATTAGATGACAATGGAAGGCAAGGGGTTATTAAAGAGGAAACAGAGATTGCAGAGAGACTCAATGAATTCTTTGCTTCAGTATTCACTGAAGAAGACAGAGACCACATGCCCAAAACAGAGCCTATCTTCGTAGGGAGGGAAACCGAAGAATTAAGCAAGATAAAAATAACCAGGGAGGAGGTCCTTGCATGTCTTGTTAAGCTAAACACTAACAAATCCCCAGGACCAGATGGCATCCATCCACGAGTTCTCAGGGAACTTAAAGATGAAATTGCTGATCTCCTAGCCAAAATATATAATCTTTCCCTCAAATCAGGCTTTGTGCCTGATGACTGGAAGGTAGCGAATGTAACACCAATTTTCAAAAAAGGATCCAGGGGTGATCCAGGAAATTACCGGCCTGTCAGTTTGACATGTGTCCCAGGTAAAGTGATGGAAACCATCCTAAAAGATAGAATTAATAGGTACATAGAAGAGGAGGCGCTGCTAAAGGAGAGCCAACATGGCTTTTGCAAGGGCAAATCATGCCTCACTAATCTGTTGGAATTTTTTGAGAGTGTCAACAAGCATGTGGATAAGGGGGATCCAGTTGACATTGTTTATCTGGACTTTCAGAAGGCTTTTGACAAGGTCCCACACCAAAGGCTCTTGAATAAACTTACCAGTCATGGAATAAAGGGACAGGTCTTGTCCTGGATCAGCAACTGGCTAAGGGACAGGAAACAGAGGGTAGCACTAAATGGACACTTCTCCAAGTGGAGGGAAGTAAAGAGTGGGGTCCCCCAAGGTTCAGTACTGGGACCCCTGCTTTTCAACCTCTTCATAAATGATCTAGAGGTAGGAGTAAAAAGCAAGGTAGCCAAATTTGCTGACGACACTAAATTATACAGGGTAGTGAAAACTGTGAGAGATTGTGAAGAGCTCCAGAGGGATCTCTTGACACTGGGGGAGTGGGCAAAACAGTGGCAAATGAGCTTCAACATCAGTAAGTGCAGAGTGATGCATGTTGGGGCAAAAACCCCCAATTACATTTATAAACTGATGGGGTCTGAACTCTCTGTGACAAACCAGGAAAGGGACCTTGGTGTCCTGGTGGACAGCTCAATGAAGGTGTCAACCCAGTGTGCCTCAGCAGTGAAAAAAGCAAACTCAATGTTAGGGATTATTAGGAAGGGTATAGAAAATAAGTCAGCAAGTGTCATTTTGCCTCTTTATAAATCTATGGTGAGGCCCCATCTGGAATACTGTGTACAGTTCTGGTCGCCATACCTCCAGAAGGATATTATGGAGTTGGAGAAAGTACAGAGGAGGGCAACCAGAATGATGAGGGGACTGGAACACCTTCCTTACCATCTGAGGCTGCAACGGTTGGGCCTTTTCACTCTTGAACGACGGCGTCTAAGAGGTGACCTGATTGAAGTTTATAAAATCATGCACGGTGTGGACAAAGTGGATAAGGAAAAACTGTTTTCCCTATCGCACAACACTAGAACTAGGGGACACTCCATGAAACTTTTGGGTACTAGTTCTCAAACAAATAAGAGAAAGTACTTTTTCACCCAGAGGATTACTGGTCTATGGAACTCCCTGCCAGAAGAAGTGGTGACAGCTGTCAGTCTTGACAGCTTTAAGAAAGGATTAGACAAGTTCATGGAGGACAAGGCTATCAATGGCTATAATTATGGCTACCTAAGGACAACCTCCGGGTTGGAGAGATAGGCAGGATCTCTCTCAATGCCATTTCCAGGGAATCCTAAGCAGGTGAAGGCATCTCCTTGGGAATACCCTGAAGGAAATGGTGAGCCACTGTGTGAGACAGAATGCTGGACTGGATGGGCTGTGGCCTGTTCCAGCAAGGCTGTTCTTATGTTCTTATGTTCTTATTTTTTGGAGTAGTAGCCGTGTTAGTCTGTTTTTCAAGCATATCCTAGAGTAAATAAAACAAAACAGAAACAAAAATGTTGTAGCACTTTAAAGACTAACTGCTGTATTTTGATGTTAGCTTCCGTGGTTCAAGTCCACTTCATCAGACATGGGAGTGAGATTTCATGGCATCAGTTTATACCCATCAGGTACAGGGTGGTAGGTTAACATAACAGAGAAGTATACAAATCAATATGCCCCTTTACAACTGGTAATAGCAGACGACCTCTACTTGTTATTCAGATTAGTTGTAAATTCTTAATTTTCCTCCCCTTAACTCTGGGCAGAAACGCTCTTTTAAAAATACATTTTAAATGCCCTCATGTTAACTTCTGTCTATTGATATATTTTAACTTCTGTTATTTTTGTTGTACTATGCTGGTTTCGGACTGTAATAAAGATTGGTTGAGGAATTCTTAAATTGGATGCCATGAAGTCTCACTCCTATGTCTGACGAAGTGGACTTGATCCACGAAAGCTAACATTAAAAAACAGCCGTTAGTCTTTAAAATGGTAAAACGTGGTTGTTTTGCTTTGCTTTGGTTATTTTCTAAATCATTACAGTTTGAGGTTTGCACTCCCTAGAAGTAAGATTAATTTCAAAAATTAAGTAAGTTTAAGTTGGACAAAGAAAAATGTTTAAGTTTTCGAGATAGGGGTTGCCATTGGAGTGGAAACTAGAGAACTCAGAAGGAAAGGCTTTGGGTGCAAAGGGCAGGCGCAATTGGGTGTGTGGGGTGTCCTAATGACCTTTCCCTTAAAGGCTCTGAAATCAGGTGTCCATGCATGCACAGAACCCACCAGTGTGAATTCACAGAAATCATGAAGAAGAACTGGGTGGCTATTTATCAAACACAAACAACCCATTCAGTGCTTCGAATTCTTAAACCATTACACTGCACAGCCATGCTTTTGCTACTGGGAATAAGACATGTGATTTACATGATATCAAGTGTGCTGATTCCAAATCTGAACTCAGAACGTGCCTATCACATACAGATTTTAAGTTATAGGTGTGCTATAGCTGTTCAAATGGTATTGGGTAGTGCATT
The DNA here is from genome assembly GCA_035047305.1 of Bradypodion pumilum. NCBI lineage: Eukaryota > Metazoa > Chordata > Lepidosauria > Squamata > Chamaeleonidae > Bradypodion > Bradypodion pumilum. The sequence goes on from JAWDJD010000003.1 coordinate 385,474,644, forward strand.
TTTACATGGGAACATTATAACAGTTGCAGCTGCCACTATGCTCAGCTGAATCACATCCCCTGGTGGCATGCATGTTCCAGCAGTGGCTGGGCATGTCTGGGCAAGTCAGTGAGCTGACATCAAAAATAGGTATATAAGGCGAGATGGACCAAGGGCTCGTCTCTAGTGCAAAACCATCTTATTGGATAGCACAGCTAGGCCATAGTGAGTCTGTTTCGAGCTAAAGGTGAGTAGGCACAGCTGTGTTAGTAAACTAGACAATTTTTGCTACGTTTGTGGCAAATATACGCCGCGTGATCAACCCAAGAACTGAACGAAGAGGGTGAGATTTGCCTACTTAAGGTTCTGACATCCTGGGCAGACTTCAGATTTGGATTCAGCGCACTTGATTCAGTATAGGACACATGGATTTGAGCAAGTAGCAGACAATATTTATTTTTTTGTGATGCAGTGACTATGGTTTGGGAGAACAAAGCATCAAGAACTGCCCTGCTTCCCAACGAAGAAAGAGGTAGTATTGCCGTTCCTTGAGAACAAGACAACTGAGGCTTTCCAGCCCCGCTTTGTGGGAAAGAAAGAAAGCACAGCGCACAAAGGTAACTCATGGTTGCTTTCTGCTGTTTTATTTTTCAGTTTTTGTACAGCTATATTTTACAGAACGCACTAATGCAGTTTGATGCAGCCCAAACCCTGTCTCCCGAGACTGACTGATTGTAACACAAGTGTATAAAATGAGACCAAATTATTTTCCTAACAAAGAAAACAACAATAAACAACCCAACATTCTCCAGTGAGGGCCTGCGATGGCCCTCCTTAGCAACATCAGACCGTACCGCAAACAGGGCTCTAATTGAGTCAAAAATAAAGGCACTGTGAGAAAAGAAAAACAAAAGCCCAAAAAAACATTGTGTGTGTGTGTGTGTGTGTGCATGTGCACGCAGACGCACTCACAGAGAGAATGGGGGGCGGGGGGGGAGAAAGAACAGGGGGACAATTACACTTTATATTATTTTAAATTCCTTCTGCAGCTTCGTTGGTTTTAATACACACTTTTTTTTTTGTAAATTGTAAACCTTCACTTTGCAAAAAAAATACAAATACACACTCAATGCTCTTAGACAAAATATTTTCTCACTAATACCAATGCAATACTTTTAAAATATCTTGTTAAGTGCTCTGTCACAATAAAGAATCTGTTTGGTCCTCCGCCTGCAGAGACCAAACATAAGACCGCAATGCATTTTATATTTATATATTTAATATATCTTTTTAAAGGTGTGTATATATATATATATATATATATATATATATATATATATATATATATATATATATATATATATATATATATATATATATATATATATATATATATATATATATATATATATATATATATATATATATATATATAAAAATTTTATATATATTATTTATATATATTCATCTATTTACAACTCTGCCATAGATTCCTTCACCTTTGGTTAAAAAGTTAAAGCCCTCTCCATTCTTAAGAGCATATACAATCGTCTTCTCTTTTTGCTAGAAACACACAATTTTGCATTAAAAAGAAATAAAATTTTGTTCCCGTAAAACGATATACATTCCTCATTTTCTGGCTGGTCGAAGCTTTTAGACACTCCAATCCACAGACTTTTAAAGAAATATCTTTTTCTTTTTGCAACCTCTCCCTTAGACACACACACAAAGGTCTTTTCTCAACTTCTCCCTTACACACAAGCAAACACGCCAACACAAACACGCCCCTGATTTATATATATAAATCATATATATATGAGAGAAAAATTCACATAATTGGGAAACAAAAAATAAAATAAAACCTGAACCCGTTTTTTAACAAATCTTATTCTCCCCACTCTCTTTCCCTCCTGCCTGCACTCTGGGCTTCTAGAGGCACTCCGTTGTGTGACCAAAAACACAACGAAACAAAAAATTGAAGGGTTTCCTAAAGTGTTGCGACCATCCTTTGGCCATTACCCTCATCTCTTCCCTGCCATCCAATCCACTTTGTCCTCCACACCAATAGGTACCGATGTCCATTTTAAATATATATATATATATAAAACTTCTTTTTTTCAGCAAGCCTTGGAGATTTCTGGCACAACCTCGACAGCCGAGACACGATATTGGAGCTTTGTGTTGGTGATAGCCCCGTGCTTCTGGCGCAGGTGAAGGCGAAGCTGGCTTTTGTGGCGAAAATGCAGATTGCACTTTTCACACTGGAAGGGGTGTTGGGGGTGGGGGGTGGGGGGTGGGAGGAGAAAAAGCCAAAGGAGAAGATTAATGAGGACCTTGAGTTTCCAAGACCCAGGCAAGACTCTTAATGGCAGGACCGTAGGGAGGTCATTCATTCATAGGGTGGCTGTAAGTTCCAAGCCGTTGGACAACACTTCACAACAGCGTGTAATGACCTGTTGGTGCTTTACACGCTCACAATTAAAATTGTGTAACTCGTCATAGCAAATCGCCACTAATTGACAAGGCATGGCATACGTGTTAGAAGCCGGTCTGTGGGGCGTCCAACAGGCTTGTACAGTATCTACTAATGCAACCAAGACCTCCCTAGTCCTGCAGAACTGATCAACTTAACTTTCTCACGTGTAAATCACTAAGAAGACCATTTCAGATTACCTTTTTAAAAAAAATATTTTGAAGAGACTAAAATAGTGCCCCTGAAACAGCAATGTTCAGTTGTATGTTTTACTTTGTATTTATACTTGTGAAAATCTTTTAATTTGTAGTAGAGTAGGAGAATGGGTAGGATATAAAGGAAGGAAGGAAGAAAAGGAAAGAAGGAAGAAAAGGAAAAAAGGAAGAAAAGGAAGGAAGGAAGGAAGAAAGAAAGAAAGAAAGAAAGAAAGAAAGGGAGGGAGGAAGGAAGGAAGGAAGGAAAGAAAGAAAGAAAGAAAGGAGGGAGGAAGGGAGGAAGGAAAGAAAGAAGGAAGGAAGGAAGGAAGGAAAGAAAGTCCCTTGACATCCGATGGGGTAAAGGAGGAAGCAAAGAACAGAAGAATAAGAATAAATAAATAAATAAAATTATTTGTAATACACAACATAAGTAAAATATATCATTTGTAATACACAAAGTTTCAAAAACTGCAAACAATGGATAGAGCATAGAAATGTTTCTTTTTAAAAAATAGTTCCCAGAATCCACCACCTCAGCCTGTAATCAGCTGAGACGGGTAAGGAATAATAATAATAATAATAATAATAATAATAATAATAATAATAATAATAATAATAATAATAATAATAATAATAATAATAATAATAATAATAATAATAATAATAATAATAATAATAATAATAATAATAATAGCCCAGGATTCTGTTGACCACATGATGCCCACGTAGCAGCAATGGTGCAAATTAGAGCAGCAATCTGCCACTGTCCCTTACACCACTACGCTTTTGAAGGGAGGACAATGGAAGTAACTGGATGATGAACGACTGGCTTTAAAAATGCTCCCACCCTGGAAAGGGATCCTGACCCATGCTCGGGTTTCTGTCGCTGGACTGGAGCAAGGCCCTTCCAGCTCAAGATTTGGCTCCCAAAAGCAGCCAGCCAAATGCCGTTGGGGGTGATTATTTCAAGCGCATTACTTACACATGCTAAGCTTTGCAAAGAGACAAGAGGTGTGGAAAGCGCCCCCAACTCCCCAGAAATAAGCAAGTTCAAAATGTGGGATGAATGAACCCGCACTTACGTGGTAGGGCTTCTCTCCGGTGTGGATGCGGAGGTGGCTCTTTAGCGTCTGCAGGTGCCTAAAGCGGGTACCACAGATTTCACACGGGTAGGGTTTCTCACCAGTGTGGATGAGTACATGAGCTCGGAGGTGCGCTACCTAAGGAAAGGGAAACAGAGGTCAGGAAAAGGGGATCCCAGACAGGTGATGCTGTGGCTAAACATTGGTAGGGAATAGCCTACCTACAAAGCCTAATTTAGGTAAAGATAAATTCCTCGAAGGCCAGTCGTATCTGACTAGGGGGCGGTGCTCATCTCCGTTGACAGCCAAAGAGCCAAAGGTGTCTACGTCTGCAGACTTTTCCGTGGTCATGTGGCAGGAATGACTAGACACCAGAGTGTATGGAACACTGTTACCTTCCCACCAAAGTGGTACCTATTTATCTACTTGCAATTTCTTGCTTTCAAACTACTAGGTGGGAAGGAGCTGGGACAGAGACAGGGGCTCACTCCATTGTGCAGCACTCAGGTCTCAAACTCCTGACCTGCCAACCTTCCAATCATCAAGTTCAATGTCTTAACCACTGAGCCACCGAAGTCCCTAAACATGAATGTTAATTAGGTATAGTTTGCCCTTGCTCAAAAGGCAGTTGTATCTGACTCTAGGGTTCAGTGCTCATCTCTGTTTACGGCCAAATAGCCAGTGCTGTCTGCATTTGTATACGTTTCCATGGACATGTGGCAGGCATGCCTCGACAACTGAGTGCACCGAACACTGTTTACCTTCCCACCAAAGTGATACCTGTTTATCTACTTGCAATTTCTTGCTTTCGAACTGCTAGGTTGGCAGGAGATGGGACAGACAACGGGAGCTCACTCCATTGTGCAGCACTCGGATCTCAAACTGCTGACCTTCCAGCCATCAAATTCAGCATCTTAACCACTAAGGCACTGAAGCCCCTTTTGACTGCTCGGTGGATTGGATTTAGGAACAGAAGATTTGTCAATACAGCTTGATAACCCAGCATTGTTGACTCGGTCTATGGGCCATTGCTCTCCAGGTATTGAGACCAGATTTCCTCCTGGAGACGGCATGGCATGAATAGACCTGTTACTTACCTGTAAATGTAGTTCTTCAAGTGGTCACCTGTGCATACACACTAATGGGTATTCTGCGCATGCATAGTGTGTATGCACAGGGACCACAAAGAAGAACTGGGACCTCCTAAATGCAAACCTAATGGGTCTCATGTGGAGCAAAGTGTATTTCCTGGTACCTCTCATCTAGCCCCAACCGTGCTTAGCTTCCAGAATCAACCAAGATGGGAGACCTGCTCAGGGTAATGAGGTGGGAGTGATCCCCAGAGAGGGTCCAGGAAATTTGGCCATCACCACCAGCCCAGCTGGTGAAGTCCTCTCCTTATCTTATGTACCAACCTGGACAAATCTCGCCCCGCAGGTCTCGCACTTGTAGGGCTTCTCCCCCGAATGGATCCGTGTGTGGGTTTTCAGGTTGGCCGGCCGGTTGAACTGGGCTCCACAAATACTGCAGCGGTAAGGTTTCTCACCTGCCTCGGCACAAAGGACGGAGCCTGATTAGAGCCACGATTAAAGCCAAATGGGAGACAGAAACGGTTCTGCGGACAAGCAGCCGGAAGCTCCCCACCTCCATGAGAGTGGTCGCATGCTCTTGAGATGTTTCCAACCCTTGACCCATCCTGAAGCGCCACAAAACCATAGCCCTCATACAGACAGAATGAAAGAAACATTGGTGAAAGTCCATCTGTCAGAAGCCATATAAACAAAGGTAGGGGGAGGGCATCTGTCAGAGATGCTTCCAGTTTTATTCCAATTCTCTAGTCTTCAGTTTGGGACTTTCTGAAGACTCTGAACAATGCTAATCATGCTCTTCCTGCCATCCAGCCTCGCTCCCAAACTTTGCTATCACTTCTGCATGCAAAGAGAAGTCTAAAGTTGCTTTTGGAGGCTGCAATTCCCAGAATCCCCCAACTGCTAGAGGATTCTGGGATCACATAACCCAGAGATTCTCAATCTATTGCCTGTGGGCCAGATGTGGCCCACAGCACCATTTCATGTGGGCGCCCACTGCCTCCACCACACCAGGAAGGGCCATGTGGTGAAAGAAAGGCAAAATGACCATCTGGCCCCTGAAGCTGCCTGAGGGAGCGTGAACCGGCCCCCGGCTTTAAAAGGTTGAGATCTTCTGACATAACCTAAAAAAGCAAAGTTTTTAGAAGCCTTTAGAAGGTTATGTCAGCAGTTCTCAACCTTTTAAAGCCAGGGGCCAGTTCACACTCCCTCAGGCAGCTTCGGAGGCCGGACAGCAGCAAGTCAAGGCATAAGGAGGATTTGAAACCAGACCTAGGACTTTGGGCCTTGAAGCTTCTCAAGTCCACTGCCCTTCCGGAAGAGAAACGGCACCCTATAATTGCTCGGTGCCCTTTGGGAGGCTGTACCTGTATGCACGGTTTTATGGCTGGCCAGGTTCCCCTTGTAGCGGAAGGAGGCCTGACAACGGTCGCACTTGTAGGGCTTGTCGCTGTGCATTTGGAGCGAGTGCCTCTTGAGCGCCGGCTCTTCCGAAAACCGGCAGTGGCACTCATTGCAGAAGAAGGTCCCATTCTCTGTGGGGAGAAGGAGGTCGGGAATGAGATGGGGAATCCCAAGGACACACGGACACACATACTGTCATGGTCCCCCTCTTGGACGCGGAAAGTTACAGTGAGGAAGTACAGAACGAGAACTACTCAGAACTTACATAAGAACATAAGAACAGCCTTGCTGGAACAGGCCACAGGTGCCCATCCAGTCCAGCATTCTGTCTCACACAGTGGCTCACCATGTGCTTCAGGCTATTATTCCCAAGCAGATGCCTTCACCTGCTTAGGATTCCCTGGAAATGGCATTGAGAGATATCCTGCCTATCTCTCCAACCCGGAGGTTGTCCTTAAGTATCCATAATTATAGCCATTGATACTCTTGTCCTCCATGAACTTGTCTAATCCTTTCTTAAAGCTGTCAAGACTGACAGCTGTCACCACTTCTTCAGGCAGGGAGCTCCATAGACCAGTAATCCTCTGGGTGAAAAAGTACTTTCTCCTATTTGTTTGAGAACTAGCACCCAAAAGTTTCATGGAGTGTCCCCTAGTTCTAGTGTTATGCGATAGGGAAAACAGTTTTTCCTTATCCACTTTGTCCACACCGTGCATGATTTTATAAACTTCACTCAGGTCACCTCTTAGACGCTGTCGTTCAAGAGTGAAGAGGCGCAACCGTTGCAGCCTCAGATGGTAAGGAAGGTGTTCCAGTCCCCTAATCATCCTTCTGGTTGCCCTTCTCTGCACTTTCTCCAACTCCATAATATCCTTCTGGAGGTACGGCGACCAGAACTGTACACAGTAGTCTAGATGGGGCCTCACCATCGATTTATAAAGAGGCAAAAATGACACTTGCTGACTTATTTTCTATACCCTTCCTAATGATCCCTAGCATTGAGTTTGCTTTTTTCACTGCTGAGGCACACTGGGTTGACACCTTCATTGAGTTGTCCACCAGGACACCAAGGTCCCTTTCCTGGTTTGTCGCAGAGAGTTCAGACCCCATCAGTTTATAAATGTAATTGGGGTTCTTTGCCCCAACATGCATCACTCTGCACTTACTAATGTTGAAACTCATTTGCCACTGTTTTGCCCACTCCCCCAGTGTCGAGAGATCCCTCTGGAGCTCCTCACAATCTCTCACAGTTTTCACTACCCTGTATAATTTAGTGTTGTCAGCAAATTTGGCTACCTTGCTTTTTACTCCTACCTCTAGATCATTTATGAAGAGGTTGAAAAGCAGGGGTCCCAGTACTGAACCTTGGGGGACCCCACTCTTTACTTCCCTCCACTTGGAGAAGTGTCCATTTAGTGCTACCCTCTGTTTCCTGTCCCTTAGCCAGTTGCTGATCCAGGACAAGACCTGTCCCTTTATTCCATGACTGGTAAGTTTATTCAAGAGCCTTTGGTGTGGGACCTTGTCAAAAGCCTTCTGAAAGTCCAGATAAACAATGTCAACTGGATCCCCCTTATCCACATGCTTGTTGACACTCTCAAAAAATCCCAACAGATTAGTGAGGCATGATTTGCAAGGTAGCAAATTCTTACTTCTAATGTAGTTAAAGAAGTCTTTGTTATTCCTCTGAGTATTTTTAGCTATACGCTCCTCAAAGTCTTGCTTTGCTTTCCTGATTGTTGCCTTGCATTTGTTCTGCCAGAATTTATGTTTCTGCCTGCTGTCCTCATTCGGACAAGCCTTCCATCTTCTAAATGAGCTTTTCTTGCTCTTGATCACTTCCCGAACAGCTCCTGTAAGCCACATTGGAGTCCTCTTGGACCTGGCAGTGCCCTTTTTCCTTTTGGGTATGCATTCCAATTGAGCCTCTGTTATTGTTTTTGTAAACAGCCTCCATGCCTCTTGGAGTGTTTGGACTCTCTCAATTTTCCCTTTCAGCTTCTTTTTTACTAGTTTCCTCATCTTTGGGAAATTTCCTTTTTGAAAATTTAAGGTCTCTGTGTTAGATTTTATCAGTGACTTGCAGTCTATGATCAAGTTAAACATAATTGAGTTGTGGTCACTGTTCCCTATTGGATCAGTCACATTAACATCTTGCACCAGATCCTGAGTATTACTCAGGATCAAGTCAAGGATTCTTGTACCTCTAGTTGGGTCTTCAACCATCTGTCCCAGGGAACAATCATTTAGCATATCTAGGAACTTTATCTCTTTATCATGTGCTGAACATAGACAGTTCACCCAGTCTATGTGAGGGTAATTGAAGTCCCCCATTATAACCAGGCTTCCCTTCTTGGATGCCTCCTTTACAACATTCTCCAACTGCCAGTCTCCCTCAAGAGTTTGGGTCGGAGGCCGATAGTATATGCCTACTGTTAGACCATCCTTGTGGCCTGGTACTCTTACCCACAGAGCTTCTAATGATGACTCCAAATCACCTAGATATTCCAATTCATACGATTTTATCACTTCTTTGACATACAAGGCTACACCACCTCCTGTTTGCCCCTTCCTATCCTTCCTGTACAGTTTGTAGCCTGGGATAACTGTATCCCATTGGTTATCATCCGTCCACCAGGTTTCAGTGATACCAATAATATCAATATTCTTATCTATTGCTAAGTATTCCAGCTCCCCTATTTTGTTCCGGAGGCTTCTGGCATTTGTATACAAGCATTTATATATGCTTTTCTGACACAGTCTTTTGAGTCCAGTTGCATTGTTAGACTGCCTCTTGCATCCTTCTGCTAGAGTGCTGGTGACTTGCTCCTTGCTCTGCTCAGTAATTTTTGCATCCTCCTCACTACTCAAGTACACACTTTCCCGAACCGGATGCTGCCCAGCTCCTGTCGGCTTTCCCCCAGTTATCAGCTTAAAAGCTGCTCTGCAGCCTTGACCTGCCTGCTTCAGACATTGAGCTGTCAGAAACGACAGCTCCCGAACCAACAATCTCGTGAATCCGCAGTCTGACTTTTCATCAGAATTTGAACCTTCGACCTCCCGGGAACACCTGTGTAAGGAGGTGCATCTGTGCCAGAGGTCAGCACACGGGCAACCTCAAAGGAAGCTATCAGCTGCGGCTTCTTAATCTAAAGCAGGGATGCCCAAACTTTTTGCACCAGGGGCCTGACCATGCCCCCAGAACAGATGAGTGTGCCTGACCACACCCCCAGAAGCTGGCATGTTTGTGCATGCATGTCTGGAACCACTTCCTGGAGTGGCAGTGGTGTGTTTGCGTTTGCACAGAGGCATCTGGAACCACTTCTGGGAGTGGTTCCAGATGCGCATGTGCATTGGCAGGCTCATCCCCCCCCCCAATCCACTTCTGGGAGCGGCAAGGGCACCACGGGCCTGATGAATTGGCATCGCGGGCTGGATCTGGCCCGTGGGCCGTAGTTTGGGCACCCCTGGTCTAAAGTGTTTGCTGCCTACTTAACCAGCATGCTGAAGCAGTTCCAGTCATCAGAACAACACATGTGTTGGCGATCCTCTGGCAGACTTTTGCTGGACCCTTGCTTGAATCTGTCGGGACCTCCCTGCGGAACTTTTGGACCTCATTTCCGGATGTGACTTTTCTTTCAGACTTTCCCTTTGGCTTGTAAGTCTTTTGGGAACTTGAAATCTGGCTTTTCGGACCACACTTCTCTGGACTCTCCTTTGAAGAACTTTAGCTTGAACTCTATCTCCTTCTACCAGTGTAGTGTTGCAAAGCAGAGCTCCCCCCCAACTGGGGTGGGCTACACACATACCAGCTGTGACTAACACAGGGTTCTGATCCCCCCCCCCGCCAAAAAAGTCTATGCAGTACTATAGGGCACCTGACCCCACTTCAGGGTAGTATTCACCCAACTAAGCTCTCTTATGACCCAAGCAACCTCACGTAGCAGCCCTGAAGCTGTTCCTGAACTCACCACAGCTGGAATCAGAGTACTCTGACTGCGTTTCGCCCATCTCTTCGCCAAAGTTTGAGCCAGGGGTGTGAAGGCACATCTCAGAATGCTGGGGGGATTGTGAGCCACAGGAACTGCATTTGGAGGAAAGGAGATACAAAGGAGACTGTCCCTCACTGCTCCGAGGAGACCCATCGAGGGACCTGGCAGAAGAAGAAGAAGAAAGGCAAGAGTTGTGCTGTCAGAATCCAGAGGTACTTTATGTTGCCGTTTGATGTCAGACAGAGTGTGGGCAAAGAGGAATGTCTTTTGGCATTGGGGAAGTTGTGGCAGCAATTGAAGGGGAAAATGTGACAGAAGAATATCTTAATTCCAGTATTATAACCTAAACCCGTGATGATAAACTTTGGCACTCCAGGTGTTCTTGGACTTCAATTCCCAGAAGCCCAAGTCTCTGGGAATCCACACACATGGGTTTCTGTGAATTGAAGTCCAAGAATATCTAGAATGCTAGTAAACCCATTCATGTGGATTCCCAGAGACTTGGGCTTCTGGGAATTAAAGTCCAAGAACACCTGGAGTGCCAAGGTTAGCCATCACTGACATAAACCAACAATGGTGTATCTTGGCATATTAATAGAGGAGAAGAGAGTCACCGTCTCCCAATCCTGGTCCCAAACTGGAAGGGTAAAATTTAGGAGTCTTTTGGAAGAGATGAGCTATGTGGTATCTTTCAATATCTGCCACAAGGTTAGTTTCACAGTTAGACCTAGCTGGACACAATTAAACTGACCACAACAAGCTCCTAACTTTAGACACTCCATGGATTTAGGAAAGCCTGTGGAAGCTCTTTCTTTGTCTGGTATGTACTGCAACTGCAGAACCCAGACCTGTCCACAAATCCCCAAAGAACTAAACCCTACATCTCAGGTTGTCCCATTGTGGGCCCATCATGAGAAGGTAAGATTATCTGGAAGATACAATAATGCTGGGGAATGGAGAAGCCAGAAGGAAAAGAGAAGAGAAAGACCAAACATGAGCTAGATTGACCACTTAAAGGAAGCCACAGGCTCAATTTATAGGAGCTGAGCAGGGCTGTTGAGAAGAGGACATTTTGAAGACCTGTCATTGATAGGATTGTCAGAAGCCAGAGTTGACTTGATGACATGTAACAACAACAACAGCAAACACCATGTGGCCAAAATGGTTAGCTATGGCCATAAGGGATTGTTGGATGGCTGGATGAAAGAGGGAGAGAAAGAGCTGGACCAATCAATGGATGGATGGATGGATTTTATTTATTTTTTGCATTTCTATACCACCCATTTGGGTGGTATCCCACTCGGCGTGGATGCATGGATGGATGGACAGATGAACATGGATGGATAGATGGATGGATGGATGGGCAGGTGGGTGGGTGGATGGACAAACTGAAGCTCTCCATTCCTTCCACCTCAACATCTGGACAAACTTGATGGGTCTTTAAATTACCTATTAATGTACTCCAACAACCTGTGGCATACCTCACCTATTCACAAGGCTGTTCAACCTGCTTGCTTGAGGGATCGTTGAGTCTTCCCCATTGATGTTCATTTTGGTGGGCGACTGCACGTCCAACGTCTCGGGCTCCATGGACTGCTGACAGGTCAGGGAGGGCACGTAGGACTGTGGCGAAAGAGTCCCCGGTTCGTTCTGCTCTGGCCCATCTTGCTTGGCACTCTGGTTGAGTGAGTTGAGGACAATGAACTTATACTTCTTCCAGTTGCAAGCTTTCGGATCGCTGGGGCTTTTGGCCAACATAGAGGCAGAGCCTGGGCTGATACGGGCAGCGTTCTTGCTGCTGCTGGACTCCGTTGGCGAGTTGGGTTGGCAGTCAGATTTCTGGGGACTCTGCGGGCTGACAAGAACCTTGCGGTTCACCGGCGTGTTGCTGGCCTCAAAGCGCTGGCCCATTTCCTCTTCAGTTGGCGGCAGGTCTTCTTCCTTGGGTGACTTGTCCAAAGGGAAGTAGCCATTGTTGCGGGTCAAGGGGGTGGCAGGCTTGGGCCCAGCAGGGGCGCTATAGTGCACATCACTTTTGACCTCTTCAGCCCCAACTTCCTTTGGAGAGGAGACTGCTGTGTGGCAGATGCCGGGAGAGATGTCGGCCATGGCTCTGGTGTACTCGGTGGTGCTCGTCCGTGACCCGCCGCACGGCAGCATGCGCTCTCTGGGGAAGGGGTTGCCTCTCGAAAGGTCCGATAGGGGCATCCTTGGTTCCCGTAGCTCCTCGTCTGAGAAGAGGTAGCCACCGACAGGCATGGTGTTGTACCCATTGTAGGAGAGGGGGGATCCGGACAGACCACTGTACAAACTGGGGGCATAGGCCCTTCCGTCGCAGATGGGCCCGTTCCGAACAGGCATGCCATTGTCCGATATTTCCCGAGGCCTGTAGGCCATCATCTCAGGGTGGCTCAACATCCGGCTGGCCAGGAATTCTTCCCGGGGAGCTTTGACTGCAGAGACCACCTCTGTTTCACTGAACGAAGCAAGAGGTCAACACAGAGAGGGGGGGGGAGAAGAGAGTTAACAATCGAAAGCCAGCCGTATCCAACTCTAGAGTTCAGTGTTCATCTCTGTTTATAGCCAAAGAGCCAGTGCTGTCTGCGTCTACAGACATTTCCGTGGACATATGGCAGACATGACTAGACACTGGAGTGCAAAGAACACTGTTACCTTTTCAACCAAAGTGGTACCCATTTATCTACTTGCAATGACCTGCTTTCTAACTACTAGGTTGGCAGGCACTGGGACAGAGATGGGCGCTCACTCCGTCGTGCAGCGCTTGGGTCTCAAACTGCTGACCTGCCGACCTTCCAGTCATCAAGTTCAGTGTCTTAACCACTAAGCCACCGGAGTAGATTGCAAGAGAAATCCTTGGCCAGCGAGAAGCTGGAGGCTAGTTTTTCACACTCTGAGCCTAGTCAACCGTGGGTGGCTGCTCACCTTAAGTTGAGAAGCTTTCGGCAAGTGTCTACAACGTGTTCCATCTGCAGGTAAAGGGCAGTGGTCATGACAGCCATGATGCTGCCTTCCCGCAAGTTGAGGCGGGAGGTGTACATGAAGTCAAGGAGGATTCCAAATCCTTCAGGGTTGATCTCAGGATCCAAAGTGATGACGTTCAAATTGCACTTCAGCTGATCTGTGAAAATGCTGTAGAAAAGGCCACTGGACGAGAAGAAGGAGAGAAGCCAAGAAAGGATCAGACAGGGTATTATTAACGGGGAATTCATACTCTCTGCCATGTGATTTTTCCAGGGAGGAAAAAAATATGCCTGTACCCTCAGATTGGCAAACTAAGCCCTTGTCTCTATCTCACACGCAATGCATCCTAGCTTCGGGACAGTCTGGTCAGGAGAGTCACATGCCTTCTCAAAGATCCCTGAGGCGGCAGCCCTTCTGATGAGACTCTGCGATTGCCTAGCTTGACCCTCAGATTGAGAAGGATTTAGCATTAGATAGACAGCGGCAGCAGGCTCCATAAGAGTCTTCACCAGCATTTGTATGGCACGACCTCCTGACTGTGGTCGAGTGAGTGGAAGGTTCTGCAATTGCTCACCACACCATCTCATATTAACCCCCTGGGAAGGAAGCCCCATTGAACTTGGTCAGACTTAAACTGGAGCAAGGAGTGTGCATTCAAAAAGCTAATTTCTTGTCGTAAAGGTAAAGTTCTCCCTTGCTTGAAAGCTAGTCGTGTACGACTCTAGGGGGTTGGTGCTCCATTCCATTGACAGCCAAAGAGCCAGTGCTGTCTGCGTCTGCAGACATTTCCATGGATATGTGGCAGGCATGATGAGATGCCAGAGTACATGGAATGCTGTTCCCTTTCCTGCCTAAGCAGAACCTATTTATCTACTTGCAATTTCTTTCTTTCGAACTGCTCAGTTGGCAGGAACTGGGACAGAGACGTGAGCTCACTCCATCGTGCAGTTCTCAGGTCTCAAACTGCTGACCTTCCAACCTTGCGGCCATCAAGTTCAGCATCTTAACCACCACAGTAATCTAAAAGGTACCCAACCATTAAAATCTCAACAAGGTTCCCAACCGTCAGGGCTAACATCTGAATGGGGTGAGGCTGGGGGTGTGAATCTGACCTGTCTCTCCCATCCAGATTGGGGGACCACCTGGTATCCTCACCTGCAGGCCATCAAAACTGTTTTGTGGGCTCGGAACTGTTCCCGGTTGACAATGATTACGACGTCCGTCAGGATATCCCTGCTTCTAAGGCGGTTGAGATTGAGGAGGACATCGCTGGCATGCCGAGTGAACTGGATGCAACTGTCTGCCGGAGAGGCCATCTTGGGTCTACTTGCTGGCATGCAGAAAGAAGGAAAGGGAGAAGCCATGAGCATCTCAAAAACCCTCAACGCCAGACGGTTCTGGCAAGGAAGTAACAATGGGTTGGTGGAACACATTTAGGGCCTCACTCCCTGCCTTTGAAGCTGAACCCCACAGGTTCAATCATGCCTGCTTGGAAACCGTTTAGTCCAGGGGTGCTCAAACTACGGCCCATGGGCTGGATCCAGCCCCCGATGCCAATTCATCTGGCCCACACTACCCTCGTTGCTCCCAGAAGCATTTTACTTCCACCCATATTGGCCATAGTTTAGGCACCCCGGGTTTAAACAGAGAAAATGGCAGCCTTAAATCTATCTCATCCTGTTGCAAAACAAATTACAAGGAGCGTTTTACTTCCACTTCTGGTGAGAGGAACCATGTGACTGGCCTGCTGAACCACACGACCGGTCCAAGGTCCGAAAAGTTTGGGCACCCCAGTTTTAGTCAATGGGAAAATCTAGAAGCAAATACAGAGGGGAAATGCTTCTCGTGAACT
Source organism: Bradypodion pumilum (assembly GCA_035047305.1). Lineage (NCBI taxonomy): Eukaryota > Metazoa > Chordata > Lepidosauria > Squamata > Chamaeleonidae > Bradypodion > Bradypodion pumilum. Next base: position 385,489,693 of record JAWDJD010000003.1, read on the forward strand.
TGGTAATGCCAAAGTCCTGGTGGCGCAGTGGTTAAACTGCTGTACTGCAACCAAAAGTTTGTGAGTTCAATCCTGACCAGGGATGAAGGTTAACTCAGCCTTCCATCCTTCCAAGGTCGGTAAAATGAGTAACCAGCATGTTTGAGGCAAAATGCAAATTAATTTGTGAACCGCCCAGAGAGTGCACTTAGCACTATGGGGCGGTATATAAGTGTGATTGCTTTGCTTTGCTTTGAACTGGGACCTACACAAAGGCCACACAGCAGCTTATGACATGGTGCCTATAATCACAAAGTTGGTGATCATTCATGTGGTTCAACTACATGGTTAAGCCTCGTGTTACTGCTTCACCAAAGAACCTGTCTTAAACTTCATGGGGGTCTTAGTCTACCTTGACCATTATTATCTCTTGCTGGCATCAAATGAAAACAAAGGGTTCTTGCCTCATACGACCATGATGTTCTTGGTTTTCCTTTGGGTCTCACATCCAAATCCTTGCCAGGCCTACCCCTGGCTGGTATTTTTAGCCACAAGGCTCCTTGTTGAGGAACGGCATTCTTAAGTAAGTCTGAAGTAGGCGGGGTGGACCTACAACTTCTAAACTTCCCTAGCCAGCACAGATGTTTAACACCTCCAGATGAAGGAAGGACCACTCTGCCAGCTTTGAAGAGGCACGACGATGACAAGATTCAGTGCCTTGCCTTGGTTGAGCCAGCTATCATTATCTGTTCTGAAGACTGCATGTGTTTTCTTTTTATAAAAGGTGTTCTGGAAATGTATTATAAGCTAAAACAATAAGAAAAACTGCCATGTGCATGCCTTCGAGCACATATGGGAAAATTTGCAAAGTGGCAGCCATATCAGACAAACAAAACAAAAGTTAAAGTTATCCATATTGTGATCCCTTAATGTTTGACAGCTATGTTTTAATGTGAGCTTCTGTGGATCAATCTACTTCCTCAGACAATGATTTGATCGACAAAACTTGATCCACATTAAAACATAGCTGCTAGTCTTTAAAGGGCCACAATGTTTTTGTCTAAATTTTTAATTTCTTTGTTTTCATTTCTTGTCTGCCTTTCGAAAGATAGATGCCTTTGACACCAAACTGTGTAACTGGAGCATCCGTTCCGCCCACCCACTTAGCTCCTATCTTGTCAGAGATGAATATGTCAAATTTCCTGCCCAACAGTTTCCCTCCTGAATATAGTCTCCAGCTGAGCCTAACCTACCACTCCATTTCATGCCCTTGTGAAAGAAGCCAGTTGTGAAATTACCATGGACGCACCTTGGGTTTCGACTCACAGTCCAAGAGTTTGTTTCAGACCTAGGCAGGGGGAAAAAAGGATAATTTTAAAAAATCAGGATAAGAAGAGAGCAAACAATAGCCATGCAACATCTTAGATTCAGTTTTGCAGAAATTGATGCTGAATGACTGCAGGTATAAAAATCCACAGCTGTCTTGACCACTGCCAGATGTTGCAGGATTATGACCATTGCAGCCAACTCTTTATTTCCAGGAGAACATGGGTGTGTGTGTGTGTGGCAGCGGCGGATGGGACGGACTAAGAGCTGTTTTGCACACAAACAGTAATTATTACTGGTTATTTGTTGCAGTTTTATTTACTTATAATTATTTCTTCTTCAGTCTCTGCTCCAAAGCACAAGACAAAAACAGCTGGAACAAGCAAGAGAATCACCCTTCACTCATTCCTCTACTTTTATGCAGGCCTTTGTGTCCCAATTTCACCTGGAACAACACAAAACCACACCATCTGCATAAGATGTTTCATTCACAGGACACGGGGGATTTTGATTTTAGAAGGGAAGATTTTGCCTTAATATTCGGAAGTCCTACAGCTTTGCTTATGAATGTGGCTGTACTTTGTTGGGGCAGAGAAGGAGGAGCCATTAAGAGTACCAAACCATGTTTGATGATGATGATGATGATACCGTTAGATTCACAGTTGAAGACTGGCATAAAATCTAACCTAAGAAATGTTAAGGTAACAATTAATTAAATAATTAAGTAAACTATTAAGTAGTAATAATTGTTGTTGTTGTTAAGAAATACTACCACTAGATTCAAAGTCAAAGACTGGTATAAAATTAACAGTTCAAGGACCTAAGATCTGTTAAGGCAATGTCTAAGTATATAGATAGTTCCTAATGAAATTGCTTTTTGTCAAGTTAAGGTACTCAAGTCCAATAAATGCCAAATCCCCAAACACAGATTTATCATCATCACCATCATCATCGTTGTTGTTGTTCTCGTCATCATTTTGAATAAATGCCAGAACTCAGCATGGGATTTTCAAACCCGCCTTCAGGGCAGATTCTTTTTCTAGTGTTGACTTGGAAATCTCAATAAAACACCTCGTAAAACCTCTGCAGTGTAGCTCTTGTGAACTGAGCCATAAAACCAGTGCCACACACCCACAGGGGAACGCAAGGGGATCACATGATAATGTGATCTTTTTTAATTGTCATAAGAAAAATGCATGAGATTAAAGAAGCTTTTGCTTAGACAAGAACGGCAGCATGCCAAGCTCTGAGATCCTGGTTAATTGGTTAAATTTTCAAACCTCTCTGATGCATGCCAACTGTTTCTCCTCCTCTCCTCACATGCCTTATCAACAACAGCACCTGTAGCATGTGGCTAAAGGGGATGGGGGTGGGACCACACAAAGGGAAAGGGGTCCTCCGTGAGTCCTGGGCAGATCATCTCCTCCAGGGAAGTGCAGAAATTCCCTTCCACCCCATCCCATGCACACTTCTGGGTTCCAAACACCTGTCTTGATGTCTCCAGCTGAATCATCACCAGACCAAGGAGAATCATAGAACAAAAGAGTCAGAAGGGATTCCATGGCCCGTGCGGTTCAGCCATGACATAAAATCCACAGCCAAAGTACTCTGGAAACATCAAAGAAATATGTCAAGAACACCGAACAACGCCAGTGGAGGCCGCTAGAAGTGCCAGAGCAAGAACCTTGTATCTCCCTTGACATCCAAAGGTCTAGAACAGTGATGGCGAACCTTGGCGCTCTGGCTGTTCTTGAACTTCAATGCCCATAAGCCCTGATCAGAAGGAGTGCTGATTTGGGCTTCTGGGAACTGAAGTCCAAGAACACCTGGAGGCCTATGGTTCACCATCACTGGTGTAGAAGAAGAACAAGAAGAACAAAACCAAGTAGGAGGAAGAGGAGGAGGAGAGCAAAACCAAGGAGGCCAAGAAGAACAAGTAGTAGTAGTAGTAGTAGTAGTAGTAGTAGTAGTAGTAGTAGTAGTAGTAGTAGTGTAGGAGCTTGTCATCTTTCCCTGACCCCCAGGAGGGATTTTACTGCAACTTCCATTAAGAAGGATCAACTGAGGGGAGAATGAGAATTGTAATGCCTCTAGAAGGCAGTATGTTAGGGAAGTAGTAGTAGCAGCAGCAATATTAGTAGTAGTTCCTACAGTATTCTGGACACATAGCCAGCCAACCACTCTTGAAAAACATACACCAGTCTATTCCTCAGGCACACCTCACCAGAACTGAGAACAATGCCTTCTTCAGACTAACTTTAACTCAAAGTGCCCTGAAAGCAAAGATCCCAGACATTTAGAAGGAAGGAACTCTTTGTGAACTGCGACTTACTCACTTCCAATAAAAAGGAGGATGTTCTCCTTTGCATCCCAACATGATCCCTAGCTCCAACAGACTCTGGAGAAGTTGGCCTGGATGGTGGCCAGAAGATTATGGAGGCTGGGAAGAGCTTGAGTTGTAATTCCAAACATATATTCTGATCTGAGAGACACATGAGTTAAAGATGGGTGATTTCCCCCCCTCCCAAAGCCCTTTATGTCTTTTCGACCAGGTAGAGACAGGAGAAGTATTTTATTATTTTTATTCTTAGAAAGAAAAAGAAAGAAAGAAGAGTTCCAAGCTAATTGGTATTCTAGACTGTCTCCCAGGCAAAGCGCAACTGGAGACCCAGGTACTGGATGATGGATTGAGCTCCCATCTCTGCCCCAGCTCCTGCCAACCTAGAAGTTTGAAAGCAAGAAATTAAAAGTAAATAAATAGGGACCACTTCAGTGGGGAAAAGATCTTGGGGACATGAAAGGAGCCTCATTCGGGCATCCCCTGATTGGAGTTTCTCCAGCAAAAATCCTTCCAACCCAGAATAATTTCTGACACAAAATTATTATCACTATGCAAATATCACTTGTATTTTTAACCACATCAGCTGCGTTTTTGCAAGTAATTCCAGGCAACCCGCCACACTCACTTGTCTTGCATGCCAAAGTATGCTTGATCTTGAAATGTCATCCATTCCCACAAGAGGGAGCTTCTGTACCAAGCAAAAGGCCTCCCCCCCCCTTGTTGGTTTGTTTTGATTCATGGATTTTTCCCCACATTCCATCCTTGTGATCAACTAATTACTTTGATTGGTGCAACAGGACTTGGGCTTTCTGGTTACACCTACTTGGGCTGGAGTGGAAAGCTACCCAATTGCATGCAGGCAATGTGTTCTGACACCCACCAGAGCAGAGAAAGATCTTTCAGCGATTGTTGGACACTTAGGGCTAGAACCATGATGGGGAACCTTGGCACCTCAGCTGTTCTTGAACTTCAATTCCCAGAAGCCCAAGTCCCTGTGAATCCACACAAATGGGTTTACTGCACATCCACAGTATTGAAGTCCAAGAACAGCTGGAGTGCCAAGGTTTGCCATCACTGGCCAAGAACAACTCCAATGCAGTTTCTCATCACAGTGTGAGGTCAAAGAGATTTTGGGAATATTTTGGGTCTTGAAACCAAGATTAACTCAGCAGCAACCAAGATCCCAAGTAGCCTCTGGTGAATTGCTGTCAGCTGTAAAACTCCCTCCCTGGACTCAGTTCTGAGCTGATGCCTCCGGCCAGATTCTTCGTAGAAGCCCAGCAGAAAGAGTGCAAACACTGTCAGCCCCTTGTGCCAAACCTACACCAGTTTACTAGTGTTTCTTATTATTACTGTACTGCTATATCTTTTGTTTATATTTATGATTATTGTATTTTTGCTATTGTATTTTTGATGTTTATTGCTTGCCTGTATTTTTATGTACCCTGTTGTAAACCACTTTGAGTTATCGTAAGATAAGGAAAGTGGTATATAAATGCAAAAGTAAAGTAAAGTTGAGAAAATATATGCCCTTGTTGGTATTGCTCCAGATAAGGAAAGAAGCAGCAGTGGACACTGAGAGAACTAAGCAAGAGAAAGACCCTCAACATCCTCTGAATGGATACATGAGCCTCAAGCCCACCAACTCAGATCCAGGAAGAGCTTTATGGCAAGAACAAACACTCTTAAGGTAAAGGTAAAGGTAAAGGTCACCCTTGCTTGAAAGCCAGTCATATCAAACTCTAGGGTTCAGTGCCCATCTCTGTTTATAGCCAAAGAGCCAGCACTGTCTGCATCTGCAGACATTTCCATGGACACGTCATAGGCATGACTAGACACCAGAGTGCACAGAATGCCGTTTATCTTCCCACCGAAGTGGTCCCTATTTATCTACTTGCAATTTCTTGCTTTCAAACTGCTAGGCTGGCAGGAGCTGGGACTGACGACATGAGCTCACTCCGTCATGCAGCACTCGGGTCTTGAACTGCTGACCTGCCAACCTTCCAGTCGTTAAGTTCAGCATATTAACCACTGAGCCACCACAGTCTCCCTCTTAAGGGCACACAAGAGCAAAACCACATTAGAAATTGGAGGATGTTGCTCACTGGGTAAAGAATAACATTGAAGGAAGAGATGGCTGAGCAACTCAACCTCCCCTACGTCACTTGGAGGACTCTAAATTGGCTGAGGGTTGGAGTCCCTAAATGGAAGACCAACAGGCTCAAGTGGAGGCTGGTGACATACAACAGCAACCGTATGGGTGCATTTTACATCCACTTCCGGGAGCGACGAGGGTGGCGCAGGCCAGATGAATTGGCATTGGGGGCTGGATCCAGCCCACAGGCCATAGTTTGGGCATCCCTGGTTTAAGATGTGTGATTCTGGGAAACCTGTGACCAATTTAGTCCTTCCCATGGAAGGCTCATGGCCATAGGACTCTGCAGGCAATACTCCCAGGTCTTCCACTGACAACACTCCCAGAAGGTCCAAGGATCAGGCCACCTCATAAGCCACCTCTGATAACCATTTATGGCCTCCTGTGGAATGCTGAGAAGTCCATTCTTGGCCATGCTCCCTCTTTCCATGCCATGATGCCCAGCTGTCACCTCTTGGATCTATCATGTGAGGCCAGGCTAACTGGAATTCCCCGAAAGCAAAAAATTGCAAGTAGATAGAGACCACTTCGGTGGGAAGGTAAACAACATTCCGTGTGCTCTGGTGTCTAGTCATGCCTGCCACATGACCACGGAAACGTCTGCAGAAGCAGACAGCACTGGCTCTTCAGCTTTGAAACAGAGATGAGCACTGAACCCTAGAGTCAGATACGAGACACTTTCAAGCAAGTGAAACCTTTACCTTTACCAGAGAGAAGTTCTTTCCTTGAAAGGCTTCATTCCCTCTTTGCCCACCGAGACAAATTAATTGAGACTCCTGACGAAGTGGACTAGATCCATGAAAGCTCACATTTAAAATACAAGAGGTAGTCTTTAAGGTGCCATGACATTTTTATTGTTTTGTTTACAGTATGGCGATAGATGAAGGAGGGATGGAGGTGCTCAGTGCTAAAATCAATTCATCCCTATTGTCAATTGAGCAACCTTCAAATCTTACCCGCTTCTGTCTCAACCCCAGGTTGTGACTAATTGGGTTTTTGTTTTATTTTAAAGGAAAGACAGAAGTGCAGAGGCGAAAGGTAATGGTCGGCAGCCCCTAAGGTTGGTTTTCTCCCAAAATAGATGGAAAGGTGGGTGCTGGTAGGCGGGGAAGGAAGCATCCCTTGGCCACCGTAGCAGGAAAACTGGAGGCAACTGGGATTTCTCCTCTAATTCTCCCAGTGCCATCTGGACCCCCTGCCGTCTTCACAGCCCAGCTCAGCGTCAAACCCCAGTCAGCAAATTAAGACCCAGCCTTTTCAGTCTGGCTGCTCAAACGCCCGTTGACAAATGGAACAGAGAGACTGACCGATCCACCCTGGTGAGCTTCATTCATCCTGGGAGCTGTAGGAAAAAATCCGCTCCACCCAGACGGCCCCAGTTCAATCCCTGGCACTGGCCTTAAGCAGATCTAAAAACGGATGGTGGGGGAGGTCTCTTCACTGAAACCCTGGAACATACCGTGGCACTCAATCGAAAATACTGACTTTGGTGACCCCCTAACCACCTGGAGTTTATAGGTCTGTGATGGCGAACCTTGGCACTCCAGATGTTCTTGGACTTCAGTTCCCAGAAGCCCAAGCCCCCGTGAATCCACACGAAGGGGTTTACTGCGATTCATCTTGCCCGTGCCACCCTCATCGCTCCCGGAAGCAGAAGTAAAACGTGCCCATATGGTTAAGGCTCATCTGGGTTAACCCTTCCTCCGTACGGGTGCATTTTACTTCCACTTCCAGGAGTGATGAGGGTGGTGTGGGCCGGATGAATTGCAATAAACCCCTTCGTGTGGATTTACGGGGGCTTGGGCTTCTGGGAATTGAAGTCCAAGAACATCTGGAGTGCCACAGTTCGCCATCATGGTTACAGGCCATACTTTCTCCAAGTTGCTGCTCTCTAAATGTGCTAAACTACAACTCCTATGATCCACAGTGGCCAATAGAAGCTATCACTCAACACATCTGAGGGCTGGAGGTAAACAGGATGCTGTTACACAAACACATATTCTGAATTCTTACATATATGGAAGACGAAGATGTTTCAAATACTGCTTCCCTAGGAAACTCCCCACCCCACTCCACCCCCGTTCATATGAAATGTTGGAGGAGATGCTGATCTTGGAGACGTTAGTACAGAAAGGTACAAGCAGAAATTTGAACATTACTTTCTAAAAGTAATTTATTTTGATTACTTGCAAGGGTGAGTACAACTAACCATCTCCCACCAACGCAATGATAAAAATGTAGCATATTATGGATCTTAAAGATCATTACTTTTGTCGTTAGTTCTTGTGGTGGTGGTGGTGAGGAAGCCTTAGGACTAATAGGAAACCCAAATAAAACTTTGAGATTTTTGAAGTGTACACAAAGCAAAACAAAAAAGTTGTGGCACCTTAAAGACTAACTGCTGTATTTAAATGTGAACTTTCGTGGATCAAACTCACTTCATGCTTCCTGTGAAAACGTCTTTAAAGGCTCTTAAACATAACTTCTTAAAGTTAACTAGAACCAGTTCCTTAGTATACCAATACAAAGTAGCCAGAAAACATTACTCTTTGTATCAGTAAAAGTTCCTATTTATTTTGCTACTTTGAAAATATAATTTCATCAGTCCTGGTTAACCCACTCCCAATAAACCAGTAGAGATACCTAAAGGTTGCTTGTAACCCACTATTTCCATGCTTCCAGAGGCTGCATTCCTTGGGGGATTCTGTAATTTGTAATCTAAACAAGGACATCTCCCAAATTCTGGGAATTTCCAGAGAAATTTTTTCCTGATAAGCAATTCTATGGACACATAAACTCAAATGCTAAATTGCAGGAAAGAACCAAAGAAAATAGTCCTGGTGCCCTTTCTCAGCAAAGCATCTCCTCCATGCAAGCAAAACAAAATATTCTGTAGTAAGGATGGTGGAAATGTATTTTTGTTGGCTTTTAGCACACAGCCTCTCAAGAATCTAATGCCTTCTGGTGAGGGGCAATTTTGGCATGAGAGGGTGCCAGGCAGGTTTTGCAGATAAATACTACAAACTAATAGGAACTTGGAATTGTAGATCACAAGCTGAATATCAGCCAACAGTGTGACGTGAGTGCAAAAAAAAAAAAAGGGGGGGAGCCCAATGTAATTTTAGGGTGGCATTAACCAAAGAATGGTCTCCAAAAGGAACTAGGTACTCCTAGTCCCCCTCTTTTCTACTCCAGTTAGGCCTCATCTGGCACTTTTTAAGAAGGATGCCAACAAACTGGAACAGGTACAGAGATGATCAGGGGACTGGAAACCAAGCCCAAGGACAGTGATGATGAACCTTTTAGAGACCAAGTGCTCAAACTGCAACCCAAAATCCATTTATTTGTCACAAAGTGCCAACACAGCAACAGGGAAGGAAGGAAACACTTCCATTGGGCTGCTGGGCAGAAGGGCGGGGTGAACTCTGTCCTGGGGGGAGGGAGGTAGCACTCCCATTGGGTCATTGAGCAGAGGGGCGGGGCGAACTCCATGCTGGGGTGACTGTATGGGTGCCAACAGAGAGGGCTCTGAGTGCCACCTCTGGCATGCATGCCATAGGTTCGCTACCACTGCCCTAGGAGGGAAAGACTGAAGGAACTGGGCATGTTTAGCCTTGAGAAAAGGTGACTGATAGCTCTCTTCAAATACCTGAATGATGGTCATAAAGAGGAAGGGTAGGATCTGTTCTCCATCACCTCAGAGTTCAGGACAGGTAACAATGGGGCCAAACTCAAGGAAGCCAGGTATAAACTGAATATCAGGGAAACCTTCTGAACCGTTAGAGCAGCACGACAAGGGAAGAAATCACCCTGGGAGGTGGTGAGTGCACCAACACTCGAAGCATTCAAGAGAGAATTGGAAAACCACCCTCTGACTCAGGGGTGCCCAAACTATGGCCCATGGCAGCCTAAAATCTCTCTCTTCCTGTTGCAAAACAGATTGCAAGTTGTGTTTCACTTTCACTTCCGGTGGGAGGAACCATGTGACTGGCCCATGGCCTGAAAAGTTTGGGCACCCCTGCTGCCAGATCTGCTTTGACTGGGATCCCTTACTTCAGCAAGCCTTGATAGCCTCAAAGGTCCCTTCCAACCCCCTTATTCTATGATTCCACAAGACCCATTTCTTTGAAAAGTGTAAACTTCTTGAATGGTTAGCAAAAAAAGCTTTGGAATAACATTTACCAAACAAGTGCCTTGACAGGGAATGTGCAAATCTACCTCTTTGGTCAAGCTCCTTCCCTTTTAAGCTTTGCTGAAACCAGCCAGCCTGATCCACAACAGGAGCAAAAGGCTCACGATTAGTAAGGTGACCAGGGACATCCTGGTGTCCCTGCCGGAGAGATGCAGCTCCGTCTCCTTCATGGTGGAACAAGTGCCCAACTGGTTTGCTGGAATGTTTTACAATCATATCAGGATTTGTGCAATGCGACAAACCTCGCCTCCTCGGAGACACAGGTACACCAACGCACATGACAACTTCACCGAGGCATGCGTTCTTGGCTGCAAAAAGAGCCATCATAACAATGGCACATGGCATGGGGAATCCATGAGAGTTGAAGTGCTTGGAAGTGATGGAAAAGGGAGAGAAAGGACCCAAATGAGAAACAGCAGAAATAATGGTAACTGAGAGGAGAACCAGAGCTTGGTAATGTCCCGTTTCCACACTCCACGTTCCAGAATGAAGTCTAACCAAGTTATCCTGCTACAGTAATGGAGTAGACCCTGCTGCCAGCAACTCAGTGCTGATTGTCAGGCAGTGGTTAACTATCCCTGACAACCGGAAGGACTAATGGCCTTGGCAAAGTCCACAGTGAAGGGTGATAATCCCCAAGTGGATTAAAGCCCACTTGAATCCATCTTGATGGAGGGCAGCAGCTTCATCCATCCTGGCCTGGGGATGATGATGAGGACTTTGTGTGCCAAAAGGGCTCAGGGCCAGAAAGTGATTCATGGAACTGGATCAGTTGTATGGGTATCACACCTGGAGTGCAAAGGTTCACCATCATGGCCTTAAAGGCATTGGATCTGGGACACTGAACAGAACTGCTCCTATGCTGGGAAAACAGAATGGGATATTTTGACAGAAGCTATGGAGGGTTAGACAAATCTTCTCCCTTTAGGCAAAGCTTGGCTTTCTTGACAGAAGATTCAAGTGGGTTTCAAACCCAATTCCCAGGTAATGCCCATCTCAAATTCCCAAATCTTGCTGACACTTTAATGGGTGAAAAGGCTCATGTGACCTTAATTAGCTTAACTGGAAAACTAACTAACCCTTCCATCCAACAGAAGCGGTTTCTATGGCTCCCAGAGAAGAACCACTTCTTCCAGTTTACTGAAAAGAATTAAAGTACGTACCTAAAAAACTAAAAACTACTGCCTTCACTGGATTTGCTAGTATGGTGTCATGAGCTTGACTGTCAGGTTCTCACCAATCATCATCATCATCACCCTTTATTAACTGATTGGTCATCTGACCAGATCAGGTTGCCTCACCAATCCTTATCAAAAATTCCAGACACACACACAATGACAGCAACAAAAAGTCCACTTTCCCCAAGAAAGACATTGATACAAGTATTTTGCTATGGTATTTCTCATTTATAATTCAAGACAAAGGCGGCTGTGGATGAAGAGAAACACTGGATGTCTGAAGATACTACCGTCATGCCATTGAGGTCATAGATAGGTAATCCACAGTAGGTAGGGTTGGTGGGAGTCAACACATCCCACTTGCTGTCTTTTCTGGTCTTCTGAGCCTTTAGTTCAGTTTTCTGACCTCTCCGTCACTCTGGATTCTCCCAAGACAACTACTTCACACACACACACCTCAAAGTTCAGCCCACCCCTTCTTGCTGAAGAACATGGAGATAGAAGGAGTGTGATTTTTTTTTCATTGTCATGGAAATCCCTCTGTTCCAACTATAGTGTCGCCATCCTTGGTTGAGAATCAACAGGCTAAATGAGGGTTAGGACCTGGGACAGATGATGGGAGCTCACTCCGTCGTGCAGCACTCAGGTCTCAAACTGCTGATCTGCTGACCTTCCAGTCATGAACTTCAGTGTCTTAACCACTAAGTCATTGCAGTCCCTTCCACTATTTTACTGACCCATATTGTCCAAAAATGCATGCAAAACTGTAGGGAGCTGTGTTGGTCCCTAGAAACGAAACCAAGTCAAAAACTGAAAAGGGCGCAAAGCTTTTAAAAATCAAGCTAACACTCTGAATGGGCAAGCTTTTGAGTTCTACAGCTTAGCCAGGTAGCATAAAAAATGGAAAACTCAGGGTTTTTTAGCCAGGGCTAATAAAAGCACTGTCCCTCCATGGGATCTGAGGTTTATGTTATTCTAGGAATAAGTTCTACTCCAACCGACTGCCCCACTTGACATCTGGTTGGCATAGGGAAGCTTTTGAAGGTATGGTTGTGCAACGCAGTGATATTCAGCTCCACCCCCACTTCCAGGTGGCCCATGTGCCTCACCATAGTTGCACACTGAACAGTGGGCATCCATGCAGGCTTCTGGATTTGCTACCCACTTTGATTGAAAAATCAGTGCACAGATGTGCTGTTGCTCTTTGGCAAAGAAAACTCACTGGCTAACAGGGACAGCAAGGGATCTATAACTGACAAGCCAACTCATAAAGTCAAACCATAGCCTGGAAAAGTAATTTACATGTTTGTTACATTACTGTCTTCCATGGAACTCATGCCTACTCTTCACTCCCACATTTCCTCCTCACAGGAAGCCTACAGGGAGGGCAGGTCCAGCTCGATCAGCCAAGGCCAAGATAGCAATAGCAAGTATAACACCGCATCATAGTACTTATGAGCATTCTCTGGGTGGTTCAAAAAGTAATTAGCATTTTGCCCCCAAACCACAGACTACTCATTTAACCACCTCAGAAGGACGGAAGGCTGCATCAACCTGGAGCCCATTGGGATCAAACTCAGATCATTGAGTTTTGGCCGCAATGCAAGACCACTTGATAACTCTCATAGCCAAGTGGGGATTAGAACCCTAGTTCTTCTGAGCCTTCTATTCAGCGCTCTATCCTCTCCATCACTCTGGCTTCTCCCCAGAGAACTACTTCACCCCCAAAGTTTTGGCCCACTCCATCTTCTGGAACATGTTCCCCTGAGACTTGGAGGCCATTCACAGCAACACAAAGATATCACACAAAACCTCTGAATACTTATCTCTGGTCCTGCACATGAACCATTCAGGCAAGCAAAATTAGAAATGTGAGAAATTCTCACATTTACCCGTGACTCTCTGGGCAGAGGGAATTTCTTCCAAAGCTTGAGGATCATTTGATAAGCCGATCTGTTAAGGAACCATACAAAACAAAACAAAAACACCCTAAATATCAAGAGATGCTGTGTTGATATAAATCTCCATAAGACACTCAATGGTGGGAAGGTAAGGCAAAGATGAAACCGGAATTGTGCTTTCACAGGCAACGACAGGAAAGCAAAGAGTGAAAAGTCTATCCGAGAAGCTTTACGAAACCTGGCACTGGGGCAAGATGAAGTTCACATGTAAAAACAGGAATCTGTGGCCAGAACCACTTCCTGAAAGCCACCTCCTGGTCCTCCACCCACCCCAAGTATCACTGACCCCAAAAAAAGAAAAGTGAAAGTTTGTGGGAGATAAAATGCAGAAGAAAGGGGGGGGAGTAACACTACTCACACACTAGCTATTCTGCACATGCTATTACCGTATCTGAGCTGCTCACACCAGACCGGGAGTGGCCAAAAGGGTTTTGTTTCGGTGTCAACCCGATTTGCAATTGACTGTCTACCTACAACACACACGCCGCCGCCAAATGAGCACCATGGGGTGGGGGTCTGCTAATTTCCCAAATGTTCTTCAGCATTGGACTACACCTGGTGGCAGGCATGATCTGTCACATTCTACCTTGAGAAGGCCGATGGATTTAAACGGGAAAAGTATGCACATACTATGGGATTTCTGCTGGGCTTACAACAGGGTGATCAGATTGCTTTCTGAAAAATGGGTTTCAAAACCAGTTCCTAAATTGCCCTTGAAAACTTACTTTCTCAATGATGTTTCACAGCACAAAGACACACCGGCAGGAATAACTCTGCAAGCTTCCAGAACGGGACAGTTTCTTAGAATGAAGGCAGGTAGTGACACCCTTCCGCTGCTTTACCCCCACCCCTGGCCTGCATCCATAGCAATGTGTTCTTGCGCAAGCCCCACAGAAACAAGATTGGGGTGTCCCTGCCCAGATCCTGCTGATATCCATGGGCTCCATACAAAATGTCATCTGGGTGGGTGGTTTCTTTCTTTCGGCGCTCAGACTGGAAGGATGCAATCCTGCTTCTGACATTTTGTCTTTTTCTTCATTTCATTTCTTCTTCTTCTCCTCCTTCGTTGGCTTGGTCATTCATTCCCACCTTGGTACCCTCTGGATGGGCTTCGCTTCTCCTCCTCTTCCTCCTAAAAATTGATCGGTCTTGTCACAGCAAAACCCTTAAATTATAAACAGCAGAACTTTCTCCATTAGCCACCATCAAGAAAAAAATGAGGTGTTAAAAAGAGGTATTTCCCTCTGTGGACTTGGGAGATTACTCAGATTGAAGCATTAACTTCTGGTTTAAGATTGAAGATAATCCCAGCAACTGGCAAATTAAGCTCTCTGCCTACCTATAACCCCACCTTCTTTTGAGTTGGGTAGGGTGGAATAAAGAGTTACAAAAATGGGAGCAATTGCCTACACCTTCAAAAAGTTCCTTTGGGAGTGACACATCCAAGATTTTTGAAAGAGAGAGAGAGAGGGGGGGAGGGAGAAAGAAAGAAAGAAAGAAAGAAAGAAAGAAAGAAAGAAAGAAAGAAAGAAAGAAAGAAAGAAAGAAAACTTTTCTAAGTGCTGCGACTACCTAACCACCCACCTGGAGAACAATTCAGTGTTTTTACTGACTTTCTAAAAGAGACAATAATGCCCTATACTGTACATATTATATATACTGTATATATAAAATCCACCTTTTAAAGACAGGAGCTAAGCAAATCCCCAGACACATGGCCTGCAGTGAGATGAAAAGCACACACACCCCCACCCCCGCTAAAGGATGGAGAAAAGCTACCCGCTTCCAGAATCTCCTGTCTTTTGGTATTACTACAATCTTCTGGAAGATATTTAAAGTGTAAACCATGGGAAAAGGGAATTTTCCACGGATCCCTCTCCAGTCCATGAGAGATGCAAAGCAGGTTGGCTTTATTTTGAATTGTTGTTGGTGGAGTAGGAGGAGAAAAAGCATGTCTTTTGCATTTAAGCAGGAACACCCCCCCCCCCAATACTCCCTCACATTGTGTGGCAAACCCCGGTGGAGCCTAGATCTTATTTTAGAACTTGCAGCATTCCCTTCTCTAACCTATATATCTAGCAATAAACAAGTCCATTCATAGAACACCCTTCTACGGCCTCCATGAGCAGACCAAGGATCTGTTCAAAAACATTCTTCTTTTCTCCCCAGGAAAGGTGGTCTTTCTTCCTAGGACTCCCCCACCATGCCTCCATTGGCTTGCTTGTTCATTCCCACCTTGGTACCTTCTGGATGGGCTGGATTACCACTCCCATCTCCAGCAGCGGACGGCTGAGGACCTATGGGACCAGTAATCCAACTACTCAAGAAGGCAAAAATGTCGCCAGCGGGCAAACAGGACCAAACAAAAATGTCAAAGTGGGCAAACAAATGCCAACACAAGAGATCATCGGGGCTCTCGCGGAGTACAGTGTTAGTGGACTCTATCCCAAAACAACGGTCCAGCAAACTTCATGGAAAGTAACATTGGTTGTGGTTGTTGCTGGTGTGTGTTTTCTCTAGTTCTTTTTTTTTTTAAATTGCCTCCACAGCCCACAACAGTCTTTGGCATGTCAAGGTTGTTCCATAACATTGCAAAACAAACAAACAAGCATCACAGCTTGGCGAACCAAAGGAAAGCGCAACCCAGGCGGAAAAGGGCCAGGAGGTGACAGAAGAAAATAGTCTGGGTATTTATACAATATAGAGCCCTGGGGGTGTAGGGGTTAAACTCCTGTACTGCAGCCCAAACAATGTGAGTTCCATCCTGATGGAGTTCAAGGTTGACTCAGTCTCTTCCACCCTTCTGAGGTCAGCAAAATGAGTACCCAGCATGTTGGGGGAATAATGATGATGATGATGATGATGATGATGATGATGATGATGATGATGATGATGATAATAATAATAATAATAATAATAATAATAATAATAATAATAATAATAATAATAATAATAATAATAATAATAATAATAATAATAATAATAATAATAATAATAATAGTTGTTGTTGTTATTTTGTACCAGAAATTATTCTGGGTTGAAAGGATTTTTGCTGGAACTCCGGTCTGGGGATGCCCAAATGAAGCTCCTTTCATGTCCCCAAGATCTTTCCCCACCGAAGTGGTCCCTATAGATCTACTTGCAATTTCTTACTTTCAAACTGCTAGTTTGGCAGGAGCTGGGACAGAGACAGGCGCTCAATCCATCAATCAATACCTGGGTCTCAAACTGCTGACTTGCCAGCCTTCCAGCTAACAAGCCAAGCTTCTTAACTGCTGAACCACCGCAGTCCTAAAATGCTAATTAACTTGTGACCCTCCCAGAGAGTGTACTAAGTGCTATGGGGTGGTACATAAGTTTAATTGCTATTGTATCCACCAGTCCTAACAAGCACAGGCAATGGGGAAAATTTAAAGAGCTGCATTCCAGTAAGGTCCCTAAGGAGACCCATTAAAGGTCAAGTTCTCCCTTGCTTGAAAAGCCAGTCATGTCTGACTCTAGGGTTCGGTGCTCATCTCTGCTTACAGCCAAAGAGCCAGCGCTGTCAGGCGTTTCCGTGGTCAAGTGGCAGGCATGACTAGAGGCTGGAGTGCACAGAACGCTGTTACCTTTCCCACCAAAATGGTACCTATTGACCTTCTTGCAATTTCTTGCTTGAGGACTGCTAGGTTGGTAGCAGCTGGGGCAGAGTATAGAAGTGTTAGAAGTGTCGTGGCTAGTTGCTATTCCACGTCAGGCCACCAGAGGCCAGGATCGACCCACAAATAAGAGCTAAGTTTTTCAAAACAAAGTCTCCCCCCCCCTCCATAATTCAAGGGGGGGAGGAGGAGGAGGATCTTCGCACCCGCTGATGGTTGCTCTCTCCTCCAGGACCATATTCAACCTTGGGAGAGGAAAAAGAGCCCAGAGATTCGGAACAGTTTCGCCTCCCACTCGAAGGATTCTGTGTCCCCCCCCCCCAAAAAAAAGAAGGTTTTGGCTATTTCGCTCTTCCCTCCCATCTTGTTAAAGCAGCTCTTTAAAGACATTTAAAAAACCCGATCCCTGAGTGGGAACCTAGGGAGTTTTTGGAAACGCGGCGCTCCGCCTCGACTTCGCTTCGAATAAACAAACACTATCCTCTCCGCTATCTTATAAAACGGGAGGGGGGAGGGGATCCCAAACGAGACGACAAGGGGGTTTGTTTTGGCTTGTTTTGGGGGGCTTGACCAGGTCTCTCCACCCCCCACTCACCCCACCCCCGTTCCTTCCGCCTCGGATCCTAATCCGGTGCAAAGCGAAAGGAAGTCAGTTTCCAGATCCCGAGCGCTTCTCGCTTCCTCGGCTAGTTTAATTCCTCTTTCTGTCCCCTTCCAGGAGCAGAACTCGGCTCGCCCAATTCCCCGCGGCCTCTTTCTTCCTTTTGTTTCTTCCTTTTTCTCTTTCGTCTGAAGTGCCAGAATAGAGTCCGGTTTCTTTTTGTTTAAACGGCGCCGCCGGGGAAGGGGAATTCGGTTTCGCTCAATACGGAGCCCCCCCGCCCCCCCTACCAAATCTCTCAAACCACCACCACCACCACCCCTTTCCAAACAGCCCTGCTCAACCGAGGAGCGGAGAGGGCGATCCAAGGCGGAGCCACGCGGGATTCCTTTACTCCGGATCAGTTCACTCACTCCGAATTACGGGATGAGAACCTCGTCGGTCGATGCGGAGCCCCGGCTGGCTCTGCCTGGCCCCTCGCGGGTCCCCTTCCTTCCCACCACCGAACAACCCTAGAGCGAGCAAGAGCCGCCGCCGCCGCCGCCGGGCCGCCCGTCTCTTTGCTCCGCCCGAGGCCGCTTCCCTAACACGAGGGTCTGTCCCGCTCTCCGCGTACATATCGGGAGGGGCTCCTGGGGAAGAAGAAGGGCTCCATTTTAACCCCGAAAACCCAGACACGCGTTTAAGTTTCCGCGCAGGACAAAGTCCTACCCCTGGAAGATGGGGCAGCCCTGTGGAGGATCTGTGCGCCCGATCCGGCCTACTACCCCTGACAGGTCTCCCTCCTCCCCCCTTCCCCCCTTCCCTCCTTCCCCTCTCCGTCTCCAGAGCCTCCTCCTCCTCCCTTTCTAAGATCTATTGCAAACGCCTCGGGGCAGAGACCCCCCCTCTCTCTGTCTACCTCCTTCTGGGTTAGGGACCCTTAACTTAGGGACCTCGTGGCCAACTGACTTGCTCCTTAATTCTGTCCTGGCCTTCCAATCCTCTCGCAAACTCCTCGCACAAGATACGCGACTTTCTCTCTCCCTCCGCACCCCCCCCCCCGCTTTGGACCCAAAACTCCGAAGGGTCCGCATTTCCCCTAGGCTGGCCAAAGGTTCGAGTCGCGACGCTTCCCCCTCCCGAGGGGTTATTTGTCTCCGCCTTTCCGCAAAGAAAGAGACCAAAGGACTTGGGCTTGTTGTCTCCAAAAGAATGTTATTGTTATTGTTTTGTTTTTTTAAAAGGGGGGAGAGAAGAAACCCCCTCTTTGCACCTTCAAAACATTTTATACGCTACTTCCTCACGGATATTGCTTTCAAATTCCTTCCCTCCTCAAAGCTTGGGAATATCACAACTGGCGGGGGATTCTGGTTTTTGTAGTCGTCCTCCCACCCACCCCCCAAAAAGGATTCTGGTTTTTGTAATCCCAAAGAAATGGGATTCTGGCTTTTGTAGTCCCCACCAAAAAAGAAAGAAAAGAAAAGCATTTTGTAGTCCCACCCCAAATGGTATTTTGACTTTTGCAGTCCCCCCCCCAAAAGGGAACGTCCCCCTCCCCCCCCGGGCCTCCCTGTGACACCTTTCTCCGCACCTGGCGCGGGGGCGTCGGGCCGCCTCCCTTTTGACTACGCGCGGGCGCACCTTGCGCGCCCAGCCCCGGCCGGCTCTCGGCATCGGCTCAGGCTCGCGCAAGCGGGCGCTCCCGGCCCGGGACTCCTTCCTTCCTGCTCTCGGGCTGGGCGATCCGGGTCTGGACGGCTCCCCCCAGCCACGGCGAGTCCGGCCATTGCCCGGACGCTTGGAGTCACGCACCGGCTGGATCTCGTCACCCCACCTCCCACCTCCGTCCTTCCCCGGGCCGACCGCGAGCTGCCCCGGCGCGGCAGGTGCCCCAGCCGCCCTGCGCTCCCTCGACGGCACAGGGCATCTCTCCCCTTCCCCCGGGCCTACGTCTGAAGGGACCCTCCCGCCGCCGCGCCAAGGGGACCCGATTCCCGACGGGCCCGGGAGCCTCCCGGCGTCGCGCGGCTCGGAGAGGAGGGACGCGGTCGGGGCGATCGGCCGGGGAGGGGAGCCAGGCCGGCGGAACTCCGCGAGACTTGGCCGGAGTCGTTGCCTTCCCTCGAGGCCACTCCAGGGACGCTCCCGGGGTGGTTGGCGGGGCCGCCCGCCTCGTCCCCAGCCCGGCTGGCGGAGGGAACCCGAGCCCGGGCGCGATCCGGGAAGGAAGGAAGGAAGGAAGGCAGGACGGCAGGACGGAGCCGCCAGCCGCGCCTCGCGGGGCCGTCCAGGCCGGGCAGCGGTAGAGAGAGAGGGGGAAGGAAGGGAAGGAAGGAAAGGGCCGATTTCGGAGGAAGGGCAGCTATGGGGGCTGTGGGGTGGGGTGGGGACCCTCGTTTGCAAAGAAAGCTCTCCGGCCAGGGGAACCCCCTCACCCCCCCACCCCACATACGGAGGAGCCCTTTGCCCGCCCCCTCTCCCCTCCGCCCTGCTCTGCTCCCTTCCAGAAAGACCCTCCACGCACACACGTTCCACGCGCGCTCCTTCCCCCCGCGGCGCCCCGAGAGCAGAATCGGCCCCGATCCCTCCCTCCCACCCTCCCTCCCACCCCGCGCGTCGCCTCTCCTTCCCTGCCTCTCGCTATCTCCCTTTCTCGGATGGGGGAGACCCAATCCCACGCCGACCGGGGCCAGCCCAGAAGCGTTTGACTCACCGCCCCCCCAAAAAAACCCACCCCTCCCCATATTGCCCCTCTTCCTCCTCCTCCTCCTCCTCTCCAAACCAAACCGCGATCGCCTGCCTTTCCACCTGTCAGGCCGGGCGAGAGGGAAAGGGGGGGGGGAGTGGGGAGAGAGACGGGGAAGGGTACGCAATTCCCACCCAGACCCCGACCCAGCCCGAAGGGAACCCCCTCCCCGTCCCCGGGCGAGAGCAACAGCCCCAAGGGCAACCCCGGAAGGCGACCCTCTCGGGGGATCCTCGGAAACCATCCTCATCATCCTCACAATCGCTGCGAAATAAATGTACACCCCCCCACCCCCACCCGCAATCTGTCAACCGCCGCCTCTCGACCCTCCTAGTCTTGTTGTGATGCTTGCTATCATCATCATCATCATCATCAATAATAACAATCATCCTCCGGAGCAGCCTGGAGGATTTTGTTATGGTTCCGATTATTTTGCTGTTGGGGGGACCCAAGAGCAGTCCAAAAAAAAAAAAATAAGGATAAAAAAAAAGAGAGAAGCCTTTGCAAAATCCGCGCTGGGAAAAAGGAAAGAGGCACAAAACACACACAAGCACACACACACACACAGAGAGAGAGAGAGAGAGAGACAAGCACACAAACACACGCACACGCGCGCACACGCATGCACACGCGCGCCGCCGCCGCCGAGCGAAAGAGAGGCACACTGCGCGAGAGAGGGAGCGAGAGGGAGCGAGAGGGAGCGAAAGGGATCACCTGGTCTCGGCGCTTTCCTAGAAACTCCTCGCATCCCCACTTCTAAGAAGCCCAGTTCTAAGAATCAACGCCGCTCAATTCTCGGAATTTGAGCGCCGGGCCATACCACCGCCCAGAGCCCGGGGAGGGACCCGGGAGGGCGAATCGCCCCAGGAGGCCCCTTGCGCCCCACCAAAGGGCCACAGAGCCCCCGCGGACGCCCATGCCTTACCTCAGAAGGGGATCCCCGGCATTTCCACCCCCCAAAAACCCCACCCTGGGCCGAGCCGGGCCGGGGTCGGGGGACGCATCCCCCCCCGGCCGCCGGTGGTACGTCCCGTCACGTGGGGCCTCGCCTTCCGTGACGTCAGACCGCGGCCTGAATACAATGTTGCAGCGTTCGGAGCGGCGCTTCCCCCGCCCTCCCTGCTCGCTCTTCTCCTCTGCCCCCCTCCCTTCCCGTCACCTACTCCCCCCCCCTTTGCTTTTCGGTGACATAAGAAGAAACCCGGGGATCATTGCGAGGCTGGGGGGGGGGAGGGGGAGACCCTCTAACACCCCTCCCTCAAAATACCCCCCCCCTCTTCAAGCACTGCCCTCTCCCCATCCTTTTTTAAAAAGACCTCACCCCCTCCAAGGCCCCATGGAAAGGGATTTTCTGTTTTATCTTATTATTGTTTTTGCAAAACACTGCGGGACTGGAACGATCTGCAGATTTGCACGGAGCTTCCCTTCTTCTTCTTCTTTTTAAAAATTAATTAATTCCCCTCCCCCCTCTATTTTATTTACTTATTTATATTATTATTGCAAAGGGGGTTGATTTGATTTAACAGAAGCAGAGACCTGGAGCCACCCTAGGAGAAGAGGCCCCGGTGGAAAGTTTCGGGGTGGGTGGGGGGAGAGAGAGAGGGGGGGGGAGAGACTCTTTGCACCGACCGACCGCACGAACGACGGCGACGGAAGGAAGGAAGGAAGGAAGAGGCGACCCTGGGAGAGGCAAGCGAAGAGCCTCCCAAATATATATATGATAAGAAAATCTATATATATATATATATATATATATTTCTCAGAGGACGGAAGGAAGGAAGGAAGGAAGGAAGGAAGGAAAGGCGAGGCTGGATTATTTCACAGAGGCAGAAGGAAGACGCCGGGGCAGGAATAGACCTTTTGCTCTCACATTTTCCCCTCCCTTGGCGTGGGAATTTATCGATGCGGTCTGGGATTTTCCCTTTCCTTGCTTCGCAGGGACACGGCTTTCTAACAAGGGATCTCCCCCCACCCCACCCCACCCCACCCCACCCCTCAAACTCCGCATCCCCCGGTTGGCATCCAGTGATTTCCCTGAAAAGAAGGATTTGGGTCTCGACGAAACAAGGTCGTACTTTTTCCGTTTTGCTGCTCTCCTCTACTCCTGGGGTGTTTTTCTCCTCTCCCTCCCCCTTCCCTGGATCTATTTTTAACCCGTGCGGAATGGGTTGCGGGCCCCCCTTTTCTAAGCCCGCAATTCGTCCTCCCCCCCCCTCTGGACTTTGGAAGCCTCTAGTTTCCCTTTGACGGATTCTGACGAGCGGTGGGTCGAGTCGGGGTCGCGTTGCCACTTTCTTTCTCGTGTCTTTTTCAAAGCAGGACTGGGGGAGAGAGATAGAGACCCTTAGGACTCCTAAATTAGGACAGCTTATTTCGTGGATGTGAGTGGGTATTGGGGGGGGGAAGGGGGCAGCCTCGCCTTTATGGAGACCCCACTTTTCACTTGAGGAGGGGCTCCTTTTGGGAAATCAGGAGCAGAGACCCCAAATGCAAAGCAGGGCCAAGGGATTGGAGGGTTGTACTGCAGGGAAGGGGACCAGGTTGAAGCTGTCCCAAACCCCAAACAAATGCAAACTGAGAAGTCACATTTGGGACCCCTGAAATGTCCAAATAATAATAATCACAAAATATCGTGATTTTACAAATTGAAGTGAAGCGTTTATGGAGGAAGAAATCTGTTTGTGTACCCATACTGATCAGAGCCCTTGGAGCAATACTTAAAGGACTCCCTGGATATTTGGAAATTTTGGATTTTTTGGACTTGAACACCCTAAATTTACACAAAATAATAAATACATAAAAAGAACTGCCTGTATACTAAGTCTTAGACTGTACCTTAACAGTTCTTAGGTCCTGGGTTAGGTCTTGAACCGTTAATTTTATACCAGTCTTCGACTGGGCATCTAATGATAGATTTTAATAACAACAACAATAAGAAATCTTATTATAATAATAGGAAGCAATCTGTTGTTGTGCCTGTAGTGATCAGATTCCTTGGAGCAATACATAAAGGACTCCCTAGATATTTGGAAATTTGGATTTATTGGACTTGAATATCGTACTTTACTAGGAACTGTCTCTATACTTAGACGGTAGATTAACAGTTCTTAGGTCCTCGGTTAGGTCTTGTGCTGTTAATTTTATACCAGTCTTCAACTCTGAATCTAATAGTAGATTTTTATTTTATTATAATAAATAATAATAATAAACCCATCCAAAATCCACCACCCTCAAGTTTCCATGCAGCCTCTCTGGGGTCCTAGGGCCTGGAGGGTGTCAGTGATATGTGAAGATTAGGATGGCTTTGTGGTATTAAAGTTTGCTTGAAAGCAGAGTGCCACATTTTTTTGTTTTGTTTTGTTTTGTTTACTCTCTGGTATGCTTGAAAGCAGAGAGCACCCTTTTCTGCTGCAGAGTGGCTTTCGAAGGCCTCTCCTTTATGGATGGGGAGGAGGGAGCGGAGGATCTGTGGTTCTACCCATACAGCTCCCAAATAGTTGGGTAATATTTTGTAAACAGATCCCTTTATTTTCTTGGGGGGAGGGGGGCTAGAAAAGAGGAGAAAGGGATGTGACCAAAGAATGAGCATCAAAGGGTGCTGTGTTTTTGTTTATATAAGTTTATAAACATGAAAGGGTGTTGAGTCATCTTCCCAGCCGTCCGAGTAGACAGGCCTTTCCTATGAGCTTTCATAGCTGGTAGATTTATCTATTATTTGTTTGTTTAATGATAATGAGCCCCTGATGGGTGTAAGGTTCTAGGAGGGTCTAAAAATAGCTCTGTGACTTTCTTGCCCCCTCCCCCACTGCCTGACAGCAGGAGGAGGAGGAGGGGGGGGGAGCAAGGGAAGATGACATCTCTTGCTAAACTACCAGTGGAAATTTGTTTACGATCCTTGTCCCAGGCTGAATCAACAGCAGAGTCACTCCAGCTAATCAAATTGCTTAGGGAAATTGATTAAATGACATGCAAATTGTTTGACATCCTGGAAGGGGTGTGTGTGTGTGAGAATAACTTCCCAGGACTTGGGAGGCTATAAGCTGTTTTAACGGGCTGTGTAGATCTTGCAGGGATCTTGCTGAGCTATTTTGGAATGGAAGGAGCAGGGATAGTTTGAGGGCTGCTTTCCTCCCAGCCACGAAATGTGAAACCAGGCTCCCGACACAGTTTGAAAGGATCTGCAGTTCAGGAAGGCAGATTTCTATAGATTTTTTTTTAAAGGGCTGCATGGAAAGTTTGGCAATAAATCCCAAAACAGCAGGACAAGCACTTGAGAAATGCCTTTGACGCAATTTTACCTCTCTGTCTCTCTGTCACCATTCCTGCCCCCCCCTGCAAATAAAAAATGTTTCATTTTCTAGAAGGCTAAATAAGCAGTGTTTTGATGCTCTTGATACAGTTATTCGGAAGCTAGAAGAATGCGGGTAAATATGCTGATTGCCCTTGTTTCATTTGCAACCCGCTTCCGAAAGAATATCACATTAAACTCTTTATTATGTAGCAACCATTCCAACCTTTTTAGATTGCAGGAAATGTATGATCTAGGTTACGTTTGGAAGTCCAAAGGAGGGTGTGTGTGTGTTGTGTAAATGTGGATTTGGATTGTCAGGGAAATCCATTTCCCCCCATAGATTCTTATTTTTATCCCTGCTGCCACCACCAATTCCTGCAGATCCACACGTGGTGGTATTTCTCTCCTTTTTGCTCCTGACTTTCTGCCACCCTCTGCCAGGTGCAAGGTTCCCTTCTCTTGAAGAAGGCCTGCCTGGGAACCTGCCTAAAGTGTCCGGAAGGGGCAGTGCAGAGTGACAGAACGCGTCCCCTCCACAAAGGTCCTCTTGCCTTGTTTTGGAAAGCCCAGCTAGTTTCCCTAAATTCCACCCCCACAACCTCTCAAAACTGGCTATAATGTAATATCTAGCCACCAGCTGCACATATAGATATAAGGTATGGCCATTGCTATCGTTATTCTGGTCATGCCTGCTTCCATTTTTCAAGACATGAAAAAGAGGCCTCTGGAAAGCTGATTTAATTTTGTTTCTTTTATAAAGTAAACATCTCCACCCTGGTGCAAGAAAGGGAAAAGCCCGCCTGCAAACGGATGATTTTGCCACGTGTTGACACAGGGTTCCTGAAGCTGGGATGCTAGCAAATATCAGCGTAAGGTGTCTTCTTTGTAAGGTTCTGCCTTTCCTGCTCACATATACACACCTTGGGAGATTTTTTGTCACCAGACAGCTCATCTGATGCATTGTTTTTCTGTAAGCCGCCCAGAGTTGCTCTGCGAGTGGGGCGGCACATAAGTTGGAAATAATAATAATAGTAATAATAATTATCTCCATCAGCTGAGAAGACTGAAAAGATGTTGTAGCAAAATGCAAAGTGCTGTGTATTGGATGAAATTAGCCAGGTGTTTTGGTGGTGTCTCAATGAAAGGAGCAGATCTCACAAACTGTGGCCCAGAGTGGTGATAGAAAGCCTCTATGACCCATCTTAAGCCAGGGTGGGTGGATAGGAAAAGACAATCCCATATTTGTTATTTTATACCATCTGCTTTTTCCCCCCACCCAGAAAATAAGTTTCAATAATGCCATCCAGTAGATGATATAGAATTTTTTTTCTTTTATGTCTGCAGAAGCAAAACAATTCTTCTTTAGGGGTTATTAAAGGGATGCTTGCTTGCTTGCTTATTTATTTATAACATTTATACCCCGCCTTCCTCATCCCTAGATGGCCTACAACAAAATTTAAAACATACAGAATCTTAAAAGCTTGCAGCTAAGGATGGGTTGTGCATTTTGCTTCATTTCCTCTTTCAAAGTCCTGGATGGAGCTCATCTCTCCTTTTCCATCCAAGTAAATGGCCCACGTTGCTTGTCCATGCCTTCGGTTTCGTATTGTGAAATGAAGGAGACGGTGGAGAAATATCTGGGGTGTGCATCTTGGGGTAAATGTGCAAGCATCTTTCCCAGGGGAGTCTCACAGTTAGCCTGGGACCACTCTCTTTGCTCTGCCCCCCCCCCCCCCCCCTGGGCAAATTAGTGACTTGTGCATCTTCTTGCCCTGACTGGTGGTTGATTTGCAGGGCAGAGGAGAACAAGGAGGCTGTGCTCTTTCCTGTAAACAAAACAAGAACATGAACAACAATCAGTCTGGCATCTGTTTCCCATTTGCTGGGACCCGGGCTAATATTTCTGATCTCATTGAATTGAAACACAGGGGTACCTCAGCCTTTTGGCTCCCAGACACTGGCGTGTCTCATATTTGCCTGGGCCTGACTTCGGAGGAGTTGGCTGGCTGCTTTTTCCTACTTGGAAAAGTCCTGTGCAGATCTCCATGCAGAGCAAAACTGGGCTAATATGTGTCTTTTTAAAAAAATTCCGCAACTTTGTTGCCCTGCTTTTCAGTGGTGGTTCAACTCGCACTACGATGGTGAACCTTGGCACTCCAGATGTTCTTGGACTTCAATTCCCAGAAGCCCCCGTGAATCTGCACGAATGGGTTTACTGCGATTCATCCGGCCCACGCCGCCCTCGTCGCTCCTGGAAGCAGAAGTAAAACGCGCCCGGAGGGGCGCGTTTTACTTCTGCTTCCAGGAGTGACGAGGGCGGCGTGGGCCGGATGAATCGCAGTAAACCCATTTGTGCAGATTCACGGGGGCTTCTTGGAATTGAAGTCCACGAACACCTGGAGTGCCAAGGTCCGCCATCATGGGCCTAGAAATACAGCTGCTTTCCCCAATCTTTTCTTGGAGGTGGGATGGGCAGCCTTGTGCAGAAAATGACTTAAGGCTGGAGTGAGTCTTCTTGGAAGCAAAGTCTTTTCATTTCAGTAAATCTCAGAACTGCTTAGCAAGGATCGCTGACTACTCCAAACCTGACCTCCGATTTGTCCTGTTCAACCGGGCCGGCATCCTTTCCGAATGTTTTTGGGGAGTTTTGAACTGGTTGTGACGGGTGAATGCCTTCTAAACGGCAAGTCCCCAAATCTCCAGAATTCTCCAAGGAATCTGTAGAAAGTTCGGGGGTTTGTTTTCTTGTAGTGGAAAATAAATTAAAGCATATGTTTAAAACCCACAGTTGAAAAGTACAAACGAAGCACTGGTTTTTACCAAACAATCCTGCTGTCCTTTAAAACCTGGGAAATCTTTTCTGTTTTGTTACATTGATTTGCCAAGCTCACGGTGTGGGGGAAACAACGTCTTTTCTTGGTTTCTCTCCCTTAATTTTTTAAAAATAGAACCATACAATATGGAAAGGCCCAAATGTAGGTTATTAAGCTTCCAGCTTTATTCCCAAAATAGGCTCCATGCCTGCACCAAAAGCTGAAGGCAGACTTCATAATAAATCATGCCAAAATTTAGAAATCAGACTTTTCACAAATGTCCCAAATCCTCGGACGTTGACATGTTCTGAATGAAGATCTCTGGCACACAGGATGTTAAATGTGAAACTTTAAGTTCAAAACTTAGACCTGTGGGCGTCTAGTGATTGCTTTGGCTGGTATGTAAAATGAAATAGCCTCCGCTGACAGCTGTCAAGGGCTAAATGCTGCCTCATGTCACATCAGCAGACAAATGCCATTGCTTGTCAGCTATCAAACCCTCTCAGAAAAACAACAACAGTCACATATCAAACCTGTGCAGGCCAAGAGTGGAAGGGAGCTTGGCTATTACTCAGATAGATCAGTTAGTTGACGATCACCATTTGCCAAATGTTTGTCTTTTCCCATGGCTACACGGCACCAGGCTTCCAGGAGAGAGAAAACCAGGGAATGTGTTCCTCGAAATGATCTAAGCAGCTACGATTGTAGAATGAAACTAGGAAATGGTTCAGTGGTCTTTCAATCTGAGTTGGATGGGATCTTTCTTCTTAGACGCAAGTACCCTCTTTTAACACGACCCTCTGATAGTGGCGGAGAAATGCGGTTGGATCCATGCTGACTTTGGCTGTGCTGATTTCCTGATGCTTCTCACACCGTGTGTCTCCGGGTGGATGGTTGATTTGCAGAGTACAAAACCTCCTGGAAATTTTTGGGTTGGACGATTTGTGTCCACTGATCTAGCAGCTAGCTCAGGTGGTTTGAAAGTAAAATTTCCTTAGACGCTGTGAAGTTTCCACTCCCAGGATATAGCATAATTTAACTTATGGAAAATACATTTTAAAATAATTTTATTTAATTAAAATACAAAAAAAAAAAGCCCACACAAAAAAAATCACAATTACCAGAGAAACCCACACAAAATTTAAAACATTACATATAGAATATAAACACTATGTGTACTCGCCACTAGTGGGACTTATAAACCTTGATTAAATGTTCTCAATATCGTTATTTTTTATATACATATTTGTCTCCTTGCTCCAAAAAGATAATACATCTTGCTTTGGCTTTACTCGTTTCCCTTTCACTGATATGTAATCACATCTTGCTTTGGCTTTTTACTCATTTCCCTTTCACTGATATGTAATCTATGAAAAATACATATTCTAATAATTTAATTGCTTTGTCAGTTACAATGGTTTTACAGAGGAAAACTTTAACCCATTAAGGGAACAGTTTAGAAAGCCATTTCCTTTAATGCTGATTTTTATCTCTCTTAACCTGTTTTCTCAAACCACAAATTTGATGATGGCACATATAAAATGAGAACTATTTTTTCTCAAGATATATGCACAAGCATATCTTTCAAGCTTTGCTAAAAATGTCTCTGGAAAATTCTCCACAAAGATCGTGATTGCAAGTAACAATAATAATAAATAGTAATATTATTATTTTTAAAAATTTGCCTGGTGAAATGAGCTTCAGTTAACAAAAGCTTAAGGCCTTGTTCAACTTTAACGTGCCATAAGTGGTCTCTGAAGTTTTTGCTCTAACACACAAACATATCTCACCATTTCCTCCCCCAATTATTCCAGATTAATTATTCCATACAGGGTGTGATTCTGTGCCTATCTTTACTGTGGCCATAAAATCCATCAACCTCTAGCCTTGCATGCAAGAATATTATGGGCTGTATTTTGAAGGTTTTATAAAATCTGGTTGTGCACATCGCTGGAAAATACAAACATCGCCACAGACTTGTTAACCCCTTCATCTACACATGGAGAATTCCAACCTAGTTTGGTGATATATATTTTCTACTCTTCATAACCTAAATGGGCAATGGATTGCAGTTCTTTTCTCCACAGAGTTTTACACAAGCAAGGCAGGGTGTCAAGATATGCTTGGAGCGAACGTCTTAAGCCTTAGCTTGCTTTTGGTCTAGCTTACATTTTTCAGCATGGTGGAGAAATAGTTTTGGCAACACATGACTGCTTTTCACCAATATCTCTGCTGTTTTTCTATCTGAAATGAAATAATTCGAACATGTAACACTTTTTATTTTTATGCAATTTCCCCCAAGTACTGAAGTACTGTGGTCTTTGTAACCACAGCAAATTGCAAGAAGTGTCGAAAGATCATATCTCATTGACATTCAACTTTTGTTTAGTATGCATAAACTTTACAGGGTCCCAACGATTTTGTTCTTCTTAATTAGGTGTGTTTTGTTTTGTATCTTCATCAAGACATCTATCCCTCAAACTGCCCAGTCCTGTTGCTTGCATGACCTGAGGGTGCTGTTGGATCTCTAAGGCCAAGTCATCAATCAAATCAACCAATCAACCAATTTTCCAAACAGCAGAACATGGAAAAGTTACTTTTGTGCGAAAGAGAGGACACTGGGACCTCTTGTTGAAAGAGGTAACTTTTCCATGCTATATGCAACAGCATTCTACAAGGTCAGAAAGGGTACGAGGGACTTTGTTTAATTAATTACATTTTTATACCATCCATCTGGGATGCTTTCCACTCTGGGTGGTGTACAAACAATGAAATAAACAAACAACAATGCCGCACCATACAACAGACAAAACAGTGAATTAAATTAAATTAAATTAAATTTAAGTTGGCATTCTGAGAAGTAAAACAGTTTGTCTTGTCCTACGATTGATCGACGGAAGCTACTAAAGTTTTGGAGATGTTACAGAGTGGTTGAAATGCAGCAGTAAGACACAACAAGAGGAGACCTATTGAATCAATGTGGATCTGACCAGTCAACTCCTCTGTTTGTTTCATTGATTAAATGGTCCTGCACTAACTGCAAACTTCTACTGGGTTTCAGCCAGTGGCTATTATTTGTCCATGTTATATTCTTATTCTTTCATATCCGGATCAAACTTTGCACTGCCAAAATGAAGCTTTGCTGCTGGCCAAATTTAAATCCTCAGAATGTTATATTGGACTAATTTAACTCTTCCTACATTCCAGTGGATATTCCATCTCTGGGTTCTTAGAAGATGCTTTTTCTTCTGCTTTGCTTTATGGGCTTTCGGCAGAAGAAAATTATGCCATGATTTTGGGACTCAGTCAGAATTTCAATGCTGAAGCTTCGAGCCTCATATTGTGGCAATGATATGATATAACGTTTTCCCAGCAGTTACCCAACTTGTTTCCTTGAAAACAGATCTGACAATTCAGAGATTTATCCCAACATTTCATGGGAACACTTTACAAACAGGCCGAAGCTGAGAGATGAGTCAGGCAGCGTTTCAAGCACAACAACAAATAGAGGCCTTAAGCAGAAATGGCTGCACTTAATTTAAAGGTGTGTCCCTGTGATTGCATGTAATTGTTCATTGAAATGAAATATATAATGTTCTAAATATTTTTGGGTGGTGTTCTGTTACCGTAACACACACAAGACAGTTAAATACTGAGACTCTAAGAGAAGTATTAAATACAGTGATAGAGAATAAAACAATAATTTTGTAGGCTTTTAAAACCATTACATCCTGAGGTTCTGGGTTTCGTTTATTATGTGTAGAAAACATTTCATAACCATTCATCGGGCAACATCCTCTCCTTGCAAGGCTGACTGTTCTTTTAAACATACAGCAGAGCAAAGACACAAAAGCTTCACAAAGTCATTTCTGAAAGAGGGAACACCTCTCTTTGAGGCTTTAGGCTTGAGAAGCTCTTTTTATCCCAACAGTTCAGAAGGTAACATTGGTTACACCAGGGTGCCCAAACCTTTTGGGCCATGGGCCGGCATGTGGTTCAGTGGGCTGGTCACGTGGTTGCTCCCACCAGAAGTGGAAGTAAAATGCGTCTTGCAATCTGTTTTGCAACAGGATGAGATAGATTTTTGGGCTGCCATTTTCTCTCCTTAAAGCAGAGGTGCCCATACTATGGCCTGTGGGCCGGCTCTGGCTCCTGATGCCAATTCATCCGGCCTGCACTGCCCTCGTCACACCCAGAAGCGGAAGTAAAACACACCCATATGGACTTAGTTTGGGCACCCCTGGGTTACAGTGTGGTAATGGGTAATTCATTAATGCAAAACAACAACAACAACAACTAAAACTGTTATCTGGAGCTGCCCATGTCTGATGAGAAGGGGGATCCAAGGAGCACAATCCGAATTTTCAAGCTTCACTCGGCTTTCCGTCCCTCTGAGGTTAGTAAAATTAGTCCCCGGTGTGTTGGGGACAAAATGGTAAATACTTTGTGAAGAGCCCAGAAAGTACACTAAGCACTATATAAATATAAATGTTATAATTTCATTCCTCTATCACCCAAACTTTCTTTCTTTCTTGGAAAATGGTTGGCACACAAAAGGAAACTGTTCAACTCAGTTTCAAAACCAACAGAAGACAACAATTGTAAACATTTAGAAAGCTCCTGCAATTATCTTTCTTGGATTGCGTTCAACAAATGAGCCAAATTATACTGACCAAATTATCCTTCTTTGTCTTCTGCCTCCATGTCTCTAGACTAAAGTATAGGATTTTATGAACAACGGGCCACATTTTAACTGATGGGATTTTTTAAAAAGGGGAATTCTTGTCTTCTCTGGTTACAATCTTCTTAGCAGCCATCGCGGGTTGAGAAAATCAGTCGGAGGATGCCGCAGACTTTACTGCTCATTCCAATAAAGCTAATTATGTAACGGATGGATCGAATGGGACATCCAGAAATATCCCTGGGTTTATTCCCTTTAATGTCTTAATTTAATGAGGCCACATTGGTGGGCAGATCTACCATGCATTTAAGAAATCCACGAACAATCTGTCACATAGCATTTATTAGTGGTGTCTGCGCATACTTTAATCCAATTTGCGGGAGGTGGAGTCACTTCATAAAGTAGCCTTTAATGGGCTCTTTTCATAGCAATTCAAATTGGGTGTACAAAATCTTTCACAAAGATCCTTTCAGATTGCATAATGTTCCCCCACGCCTTTGCTCAATGTTTCTCCCCATTTTTCCCAAGACAGATGATACATGCATCATTAATAATAATAATAATACATCTGTGATCATCCATCCCATTTGGCATTGCTCATTACTGATCAGGGCTGCTCAGAGATAAAGAGAAAAAGATAGACCCATTTCCTAATTTATCAATTAAGATGACTCTCATGGTTCAAGGAGCTGAAACCACTGGGGTTTCCCCTTCTTCTTCATCATCAGCATCATCTTTTTAAGTGTTCAATCAATCAAATGTTATGCAATGGCCTTTGGAAACACAGCCTTGATTCACCCCATTCCATATTTATTATCCAGCTTGTGATACAATTTTCTGTTGAGTTAGTTATGCACAGAAGGTTTATGAAACCCCTTCTTCATAGGAAGGAACCTCTGAGTCTTTTAAACGTGTCTCAAAGCTGGAAAAGAGGCCAATATTTGACCAAAGAGAAAACAGAACAGCCACATCAGATTGTGGGGGGAGGGAAGGGGGAAAGCAACATCCTCTCCTGTTGTATTTAAGAAAGCCTGTGGCAGGTCAGGGACTAAGAGCATCATTTGGGCTTCTCTTGTGTATAGTTATGTGCAAGCTTCTCATTAGCCATAAGGCCGAAATGTCACCATGTTCTGGCACAGCTCTGAATGCTGGTTATGGCCTCTACAGCACTATATGGTGTGGGTCTAGACTAGACTCTTTGAAGGACCATATCTCTATACAGACACTCCCCACTTCCCACCCTGGGTGTCAGAGATCTTTGGGGGAAGGCCTTCACTCTCCATCCCACCAGCCCTCACAGCATGTCTGATAAAGACATAGAGAGGACATTTTTCAGTGCCTACTCCCAGTCTACGGACTTCCCTGCTTCGTGACTCTTGGTTGCCCCCCCTCCCCATCTTACTATCCTTCTGCAACTGAAAACCTTCCCTTCAACCCCATAGTTCAAAACATGGGGCATACAGTCCAC
Source organism: Bradypodion pumilum (assembly GCA_035047305.1). Classification (NCBI taxonomy): domain Eukaryota; kingdom Metazoa; phylum Chordata; class Lepidosauria; order Squamata; family Chamaeleonidae; genus Bradypodion; species Bradypodion pumilum. Next base: position 385,523,045 of record JAWDJD010000003.1, read on the forward strand.
AGGGGAGGGGATTTGATTTTTAAGGGGGGCAATTCAAGAATGTTTAGACCAAGTTAATGGCCTTTTAGGCTTCCTCCACATGAATAGCCAAATAAATGAATAAACAAACAAATAAATAGGAGTTCACTTTTTGAATAATAAAAATTATATGTCACCTGGGGGGGGGGGAAATCAGGATTTTAGAGATGCTTAGGTGGGGCATGGCCCAAAAAAGGTTGCGGACCACTGCTTTAACCTCTCAGTGCCTCAGCGCAGGATTGTATTTTTTAAAGAAGGGGGTCAGCATATTTTTATCAGTATTGTTTTTAAACAGGTATTTTGAATGTGTATTCATTTTTAAAATTAAATATTTTTCTTTTGGTTTGATCCTATATTAATGACAATGTCTTAATTTATTAGGATTTTATACATGTAGTTGTTTTTTTAACACATATATGCTACCTTGTGTTCATCTATTGGAAGAAAAATAGGATATAAATAAAATATGCAAAAATGGAAGGGATAGATTTATTTATTTATTGCCATTGATATCCTGCCAGTCTGGGTTATTCTCCCACTCTGGGTGGTTTACAACAAATTAAAAAATCTTTAAAATAAGTATAAGAGATTAAATATAGAAGAATAAAGAAACCGAATAATATTTTAGAAAGAAAGAAAGAAAGAAAAAGAAAAAGAAAGAAAGAAAAAGAAAGAAAGAAGAGTAGTACTAATGAGGACTATTACTAGATTTTCTATAAAACTCTGATATCTGATTCTCTAACAAAATGCTGTCAGGATTAGATGCTTTGCTTTCCATATGTTTTGGAAAGTGTCATTTCCTGGCCCTGAAGTTCTGGAATTCCAGCATTCTCAAGCTACAATTTAAACTGCATCTATTTTAGAGAGAGAGAAACTCTTGTTGAAGTCGGTTAATAGCTACCATTCTGTCTATTCATGAAGCCTTCAACTTGGACCTAAGAATGCACAAGAACTTAGTTTCCAATTCATTTTCAATGGCACTCTATCAAACTGAATGCATTTCATCATATCTGGCCTGGAATTTATTTATTTTTTAAAGAAGAAGAAATATATAAGTGGCAGAAACAGAAACTGATAGAAATGTCCATACAGACTCAATGAACTCCACATTTAACTCCCAATGTTTTGGGTTCAAATTCATGTCTGTTCCACCATACAGGTGCCAAGTTCAGATTGAATCCTCATGTCTCCTGATAGGCTGCTAGGTAAAGGTAAAGGTTTCCCTTGCTCGAAAGCCAGTCGTATCCGACTCTAGGGTGCAGTGCTCATCTCTGTTTCTAAGCCGAAGAGCCAGCGCTGTCTGCTTCTGCAGACATTTCCGTGGTCATGTGGCAGGCATGACTAGACACCGGAGCGCACGGAGCGCTGTTACCTTCCCACTGAAGTGGTCCCTATTTATCTACTTGCAATTTCTTGCTTTCGAACTGCTAGGTTGGAAGGAGCTAGGATGAAGACGGGAGCTCATTTCCATCCTGCAGTACTCGAGAATCGAACTGCTGACCTTCCGCTTCCCAGTCAGCGTCTTAGCGACTTGAGCCACTTGCAGTGGTACCTCGCTTAAAGAGCATAATGCGTTCCATGGGATTGCTCTTTAAGCGAGCTTGCTCTTTAAGCGAAACACCATTGTACGTGATCAATTGTGACTTCTGGTGGTGGTGGTGGTGGTGGGGGGATTACGAACCCCGATTTAGTTGTTAAGTGAGTTTTGGGTTGGTTTTAGTTGTTAAGCGAGGTGACCATTCAGAGAAAATTCTGCTCTTTAAGCGAGTCTCTAAGCGAGGCGCTCTTTATGTGAGGTTTTGCTGTATATTGCAGGAAAACAGACAGGCATGCATGTACAATATGGTTCCTACTGTTGTTGAAAAGACCAGTTTCTAATTTGGTCTGCTCAGAAAAAAATTGCATCAATTTGATTTTGAGGAACTGACCCTAATTGACAGATCTCTCTGCATTTGGGATTGCAAAACCGTCAAGGGGGGGGGGGGGAATCTTACGAGGAAGAAAGTGAAAGTGACACAATTTCCCAGAACTTGAACCTGTTCCCAAGCTTTAAAATTCCCTGCATTTCAATCAAGTACATATTGTAGGTCTTTAAGTGATACTTCAGGGGAGTTATTTTGAGGAACAGCCTTCCAGCGAATTGCCAGATAAAACCCAAATTCCTTAATGGCTCTGAAAACTACATTCCCATTATATTATGTCATAACAGCACTTTTAAACCTCCATGATTTACATTAGGTCTAGTGGCTGTGTTATTCTTATGACAACCTGAAATTTATTAGTTCTGTTCATTCATGCTAATAAAGTTATTCAGGAACTGTTCTCCCTGCTCCTTTAAAAAGGTTAAATTCTCATTAGTTTCAAATGGTAAACTAATTTATACCATTAGTAGTAACAACAACAATAACAACAACATGCCATCAAGTCAATTCTGATTTATTGAACAAGTCAATTCCAGGGTTTTCTAGGTGGAGAGACCCTCCCCCCCAAGTTGTTTATTATTCCCTTCATCTCGGGGTGTGCGTGTGTGCGTGTGTGCGTGCGCGCATGCGCGCGTGGGGAGATTGTGCAGAAGGCTATATAGGACGGCTCTTTTCCCAGGAGGCACGGTGGAGATTCAAACTCCCTACCTCAGAATCTGCAGTCAGATAGCTGAACCTATGCAGCCAGCTTAGTAATTATAACAGGTATAAATATGGCCCTCATAGGAATCACTATCCATAACATGAGGAGAATTCCCATAGTTTGCAAATGGATCTTGGGTTCTTTTCAAATGTTGCTAAAAGGAAATCAAATTCACCAAGATCTCCCTTTTTCAGTCATCAGAAGTTTATGACCAAAGTGCAGTGCAATTTCCAATTTTTGCCCTAATAATTTTTGCCACGGTAACTGTGACGCCATGGAGATCTCCACAGGCAGAAATAATTCTCCTACTAACCATTTGCAATTCAACAGGGCTAAACTTCACAACTAATCCAAATAACAACCAGGGATCCTCTGCTATTACCAGTTGTAAAAAGCCATATCAAAAGCAGGCGGCCCAGACGGCAACCGACGTGCCCACCCGCCCGCCCACCCGGTGGGAAGTTGTTTGCACGTTGGGTGGTCATTTTTGTTTAACGCATGCGACACTTGCCCTGCCTCCTACATGCTGCACCCTTCAGCCTGATTGGCTGAGGGGTGGCGTGGCATGGCGTGGAGGATGCTGGGCCTTGTAGTTTTTTTTGTTCGTGTTTGTGGGGCGGTTGCCCCACTCTCTGCGTCGGGACCCTTGCAACGTTGTGAGTTCGGTTTCAAGGTAAGTGTGGGCGGCTCAGTACAGGATGGTTGGGCCTGGCATAGGCACTAATGCCAGACACTCACTACCCTTCCTACATCTTATAGGTATAGATTACATTCAATGGGACTTAATCTTAGGTAAATGATACAGATTAGTCAACTGACAAGGCAGAAACCAAGAAATGCATAATGAGAGCTAAACTTTATTAAACGGAGTGAAGCTTAATCCCAGGAAATTACACATGATTTCAGATTTTAAATGTAGTGGATTTATGGGTGCTGACAATAGGAAATTGTATATCCAGTTCTGGAGAAACCACTTGCTAAAAGTAATTAGTTTCAAATAAATTTAAAAACCCTTTGTAAATAATATGATGCATACTTTAAAAAACTATTTACTTTGTTGTTATTCAAAAGTAAATAAAAAAACCCATCAACTGAAATCCTGTTGCTTAGTCTAGTAAATTGTAATAAAGTAAGCCCATTGATTTGTTTGGGATTTGGTGAGTCAACTCCTTCGTAAACTCCATTGATTCAAATGGGCCTACTCTAGTTGCAAGTTACTTTAGTGTACAAGTCACAACCAGAGTAGGCTCTTATGAATCAACAGAATTTATGGAGTTGACTCACCAAATTCCCATTGATTCAATGGGTCTACTCTAGTGTGACATACTAGGCTACGGAACAGAGTTTCAGCCACTGTTTTTAAATAAGTAAAAAACAAGGATATACATGTCTATGGTGCAAAATATACCGAAGTATAATTAGTCACTACAAAAAGTAACTAAAACATAGTTACATTGAAAAAGGAACAAAGTTCTTTTCATGATGTTACAATTACAACAAAGGTTTGATTTTTAATTAGTAATTTCCAAGCTCTGGGTGGGCAGAGACTCCTCTCCAGGTTCTAAAAATTGCTCACAAAATGTAAATGCAATTTTAAAAATGTAAGTAGCAAAAGAATATTCCCAACATATCAAAAATAACTATCGGCTCAATCCAGCTAAGTTTAGCTACAGCTCCAATTATTCCATTTGATTTGAATTGTTTTTCAGTTTCTTTTTTGATTTAGTTGGTTTAAACTTATTCTCGTACCAAGGAGTCTACAGAAAAACAAGACAGCATCTTCTTTTAACCTTCTTTTGTCTATCATTTTCCAGGTTCGCTCACACTTGAGAGCCAAACATGTTCCTTTTTAGAATGTGCATTCTTTTCAAAATAACAGATCTATGATTTCACCAATTGTTTCAACGACAGATAACAAACGAAGCACCAATTTTCCATTTCATTCGGTGAAGAGATGTCTGTGTTCCCCCAACCCATAATTTCTTTTTGTCTTTACTTTACTTTTTGTCTTAAAGAGAAAGAAGCCCAATTTATGCTTCACAGATGTAATTTGATTTCCCTCTTAGTTTATTTGTTTGTACTTATGTTGGTTTGTGCTTGTTCATGTACCAATGAATAAAAAAAGAAAATGAAACTATATTCTTCTATCCAGATATTATGCATAACATTGTCAACTCAGTTGCAAGGTTTTGTTAACACACTCTCAGTTATTTCAATGGAACAGATTGAGTCAATGACACAGATTGATTTATTTGATCTGTTGATTTAATAGCAAATGATTACCGGTAATCACTTGTCGATCTTGTGTTTAGTAGGCTTGCAGATCTCCCCCCCACTCCCCAACACAATTAAGCAAACTGGATGAATTCACGTTTCCTGGAATACTTTGTGAATTAGATCAGATTTATTCTTCTGAAAGCCTACAATTATTTGAATCTTACAGTTTTGGGTTAGACAATTGTGTGCAAAAAGGTGAATATTAGGGAAAGTGCATACAAAACAAGGCACTCATTTATTTATTTTTTAAAAAGATATCGACGACATGGGATTTGTTTGCCATATGGAAAAGTAGAAAAAGAAATGCATGCATTAATAAAAGATGTTGCAAAATGCATTTATTAGGAAAAGATGTACATACTGTATCTGCAATGCTTATATTACACAAAGTTATGTTGACTAGTGTGTGTGTGTGCTTCTAAAAAAAAAAAAAAAAGAAAGGCCTAAATGCAGTTGTTCAATCAGACTGCAGTAGACCCTCTGTCTCTGTGAGGCTATGTATGGCACATACATGTATAAGTTCCGTTGATTCAATAGCATAGCTGTCAAGTATCCCGTATTGGCCGGGAAACTCCCGTATTTTACCCTCTTTCCTGCCATCCTCCCGTATAAGTTAGACTGCAATGTCCTAATGCCGCCACTGTAGGACTACACAGGATAAGCATAGCTGTCAAGTATCCCATTTTGGCCAGGAAATTTCCCTTATTTTCAAATCCAAAACTTGACAGGTATGTTCAATAGGCCTACTTCACCTCTGGTTCCTGAACTGACAAATAACTGTTGATGGGGAGGGAATGGATTTAATGCTTTGTACCTGTGAATCAGGATACTGAATGTTGTAGAGTGGTTATAGAGTGACCGACTAGGACACAAGAGGCCAGAATTCAAATCCATGATCAGCTATGGAAGCTCACTGGAGGAGCACTGGACCCTTGCTCTAAAGTCGGTCATATCCAACTCTAGGGTTCAATGCTCATCTTTGTTTATAACAAAAGAGCCAGCGCTGTCTGCATTTGCAAACATTTCCATGGAGATGTGGCAGGCATGACTAAACACCAGAGTGCATGCAACGCTGTTACCGTTCCCATCTAAGTGTTACCTATTTATCTACTTGCAATTACTTTCAAACTGCTAGGTTGGCTGGAGCTGGGACAGAGATGGAAGCTCATCCCATCCTGCAGCACTTGCATTCTCAAACTGCTGACCTGCCAACCTTCCAGTTTATCATCTTAACCACTAAGCCACTGCAGTCCCTAAGAGCTAGTAAAACCACTCGTTAAATATCTCGCTTACCTTGAAAGCCATATTATGGTCTCTATAAGTCCGTTCTAAATTGAGTATACATATCAACAAACAAATCACATCAACAAACAAATCAAAAGTTGGAATTAAAATCACTGGGAGAAACATCAACAATTTGAGATATGCAGATGATGCCACCCTAATGGCAAAAAGTGAGGAAGACCTAAAGAAGCTCCTAATTAGGTTGATAGAAGAGAGTGCAAAAGCTGGCCTGAGACTCAACATCAAGAAAACCAAAATAATGGCAACCAGTCCTATCAGTACATGGAAAGTAGATGGGGAAGAAGTAGAAGCAGTGACAGATTTTACTTTCTTAGGATCCAAAATCTCTCCAGATGGAGATTGCAGCCATGAAATAAAAAGGCGACTGATGCTTGGGAGACAAGCTATGAGAAATTTGGGGAACATAGTGAAAAGTAGAGACATCACCTTGCAAACAAAAATTTGCATAGTCAAAGCAATGGTATTTCCAGTAGTGATGTATGGTTGTGAGAGCTGGACCATAAGGAAAGCTGAACGCAGAAGAATAGATGCCTTTGAGATGTGGTGTTGGAGGAGAGTTTTGAGAGTCCCCTGGACAGCGAGGAGAACAAATAGGTCGATCTTAGAAGAAATCAACCCTGACTGCTCCTTGGAAGGTCAAATAGTAAAGATGGAACTAAAGTACTTTGGACATCAAATGAGAAGAGAGGATTGACTTGAGAAAGCCTTGACGCTGGGAAAGGTGGAGGGCAAAAGAAGAAGGGGACGGCCAAAGATGAGATGGCTAGATGGCATTGTTGATGCAATGGGCACAAAGCTGGGCGGGCTTTGTGCCCATTGAGTAGACCCAATGAGTTAATGGGACTTGCAGAGTTCCTATTGATTCAATAAATGAACTCTGTCACATTCTGAGTCTTGCAACTGAGCATGAAGCACTTAAGGCCCACAAGAGGTTTCTTGAATCACAGCGATTCATATCTAAATATTACACCAGTTGCATAACTGCACAAGAAGATCTCGGTCACTGTCTAAACAAGGTGTGTGTGTGAACCCCAAAAGAAGAGTGGCTAGGGCCTAGGGTGCTTGGGGATAATGGGTGTTGTAATCCCAGTTAGGTAAAGGTAAAGGTCACCCTTGCTCGAAAGCCAGTCATATCTGACTGTAGGGTCCAGTGCTCATCTCCATTATAGCCAAAGAACCAGCGCTGTCTGCATTTGCAGATGTTTCTTTGGTCATGTGGCAGGCATGACCAGACATGGAACACTGTTTACCTTCCCAACAAAGTGCTACCTATTTATCTACTTGCAATTTCTTGCTTTCAAACTGCTAAGTTGACATGAGCTGGGACAGAGATGGGAGCTCACTCTGTCATGCAGCACTCGGGTCTCAAACTGCTGACTTGCCGACCTTCCGCTTGTGAGATTCAGGGTCTTAACCACTAAGCCACCGCAGTCCCTTCATCACAATTAGGAAGACTTAAATCTCACCCGTCTGCACACGTAGACTCTGATCGGAGCTCCTTCTCAGATTCTATGAATGGCGTCAGGTGGTCACGCAGTAAAAAGCCTTTCCTGCAAACCTCAGGTAGATAAACTGAACATCAGAGCATGAGCCTGAATGCCACAGTCTCTTCCAAGCACATTGGTCATGCTTCCAGGCAGGCCTTGAAGATTTTCACAGGCTGTCATTCTGACACTGTTGTTTCTCTTGTTGTTTTTGGGAGGTGTGTATGTGTGCGTGTGTGCATGTGCGCGCGTGTGAGGCGCAACTCACCAAGTGGTAAAGTTTGGCTCTCTTAGCAGCTGCTCACAGCTGTGTCCCCTGGAGAAACTGCCAGCCAGCCAGCCAGCCAGCCTCTCACATTGAATTTTATTTGACTCTTTGAGAGGTCGGCGCCTGCATTATTCAGTCCTGAAGAAGTTATCTGAGGCCAGGAAGAGCCAGGGCAGCTGGGGAAGGAGAGAGGAACTCATGCTCCTCATGGAAAGCTGTAGATGTTCTTGGGGCCGTGTGGGGTGAGAGTGGCAACCGATGCTGTTTGCCACACACCACAACAGTCGTGCTGCACATCTTTGGCCGATTTCTCCGTCACCCAACCGGGCCGCGCAGTGGCGGGCTCTTGACAAGCCAGAGGGAACTGCCAGACTTCCTTGCAAATAATTTGGTAATGGATGAAAACAGGAAACTGAAGTGGTTTTTGCATGCACATGAGTTTTTAAAAATTCTTATATGTTTCACTAAGATGTTTGGACCGTGCATCTGAGTCCCCCCCCCCCCCCAGGGCCTAAAGAAAAACAGAGCAAAGTAGAAAAACCTGAGCAGCCCGCTCTTGCCAGGATCTTGTTTTTTAACACACCCTGCACCACACCACACACACACACCTGGCTGCACAAAGATCAGGCTTCCACCCGGCTCTCAGAGGCCCACGACCTGGGGGGGGGGGGGAGCTGGTATTTTTCCACCGCTCAGCGCACACTGCAGTGAGGAGTTCCCTGTTTATTTCCAGAGGGAACCTTTAGACAGAGTGAGCTCTCGCCACATCCGTGTCGTGTTCCCTGCTCTACATTTACCCAGAGTCAAAGCAAGATAAGAGGGCAGGCGGGACAGAGAGAGGCCAGGGAGGAGAGGAGATGGGTGGCAGTGAACCACATCTCCTCTTTTAGGGAACACAGGCCTCCGTTGGAAGGTGTCATGTAGAGCCATCCCTTCTCTGGAGGGATCCTTGCCCCCAACAGCTCTCTGGTCCTGTTTAGATCAGGGGTGCCCAAACTCTGGCCTGTGGGCCAGATCCGGCCCCTGATGCCAATTCATATGGCCCATGCCGCCCTAGTCACTCCTGGAAGTGGAAGTAAAACACACCCATACTTCTGCAGTTAGGAGTGATGTGGGTGGCATGAGCTGGATAAATTGGCATCAGGGGCCAGATCTGGCCCCCAGGCCATAGCTTGGGCACCCCTGGTTTAAGCAGAGAAAATGGCAGCCTAAAAACCTATCTCATCCTGTTGCAAAACAGATTGCATGACGAGTTTTACTTCTACTTCCGGTGGGAGGAACCACATGACCGGCCTACTGAACCATGTGACCGGCCCACAGCCCAAAAAATTTGGGCACCCCTGGTTTAGATGTAAGGATCAAGAGCCCTAAAGGAGGTTTTTCCAGTCTGGCCTTGTTATCCTACTATGATCCTAGAGCAGACCAACATGCTCAAGTTGGGACTGCTGGCGGATAACCACACACAGTGTGAATGTGGAGAGACACAGAATCCGGCCCACTTACTGGTCTGCTGATTGCTGCCAGAGACATGCACCAATGAGGACTTGGGTTTGGGCAATGACAAAGCGAAGGACGTGGCTTCGTTTTGGCAGTCCAGGGTTTGATCGGGACAAGAAGGAATAATAATAGAGTAGACCAGAGCTCCTCAACCTTTTAAATCTGGGGGTCGGTTCATGCCCCCTCGGACTATTCAGGGGCCAGACTGGTGGTCCTGCCATTGCCTTTGGTGGCGTTGGTTATGTCAGGGGGGGAGGGGGGACCTGGGCTGGTCTCGCCACTGCTGACAAAGGCGGTACCACCCTGAGCCCCTCCCCCACTGATGCCGGCAGCAGCGGGACCACTCCGAGACCCCCACTCCACCCCCACCACTGGTGATTACTCCTAGACACCAGTCACTCCACCCATGCCGCTTCCCTGCTTTGAGGAGCTGCATAGCACCAAATCATCTGGCCCACACCCTTGCTGCAGCCACCACTTCTGCCTCCTCCTCCTCAATCCTTGTCCCCTCTGCTTTGCTTGGAGTATCCTTAATGGCGCTCCAAATCAGGGTGGATGTTATAAGCCTTACAATATCCGCCCTACTACGGAGGACCACCAGGGACATGCCAAGCCAAGCGGAAGGATTGAGGCATCGGTGTCGGCAGAAGCGGCAGCTGGAGTGAGGGCATGGGCTGGATGAGTTGGTGCTACAGGCCGGATCATACCTGTCAAGTTTTGGATTTGGAAATAAGGGAAATTTCCTGGCAAATACGGGATACTTGACAGCTATGCTTATCCTGTGCTGCCCTCCAATGGCGGCAATAAGGCATTGCAGTCTAATTAATACGGGATGGCGGCAGGGAAGAGGGTAAAAAAAGCGGTTTTCCCGGCCAATATGGGATACTTGACAGCTATGGGCCCGATCCAGCCCACAGGCCGTAGGTTGAGATTCCCTGGAGTAGACCCTACTGCCAGCAACTCAACACAAATTGTTAGGTCAACTAACCTGACAATCTGGAGGAATAATAGCCTTGGTTGGTGAAATCCACAGGGAAGGGTGATGGTCTCCAAGTAGATTAAATCTCACTTGGATCCATCTTGATTAAAGGCAGCAGCTTCATCAAAGTCGGTGGGATATGGGTCTTTTAAAGTGTTTTTATGTGTTTTTAGAACTTGTTGTAATGCCGCCCTGAGTCGGGTTCTGCCTGAGTGGGCGGCATATATAAATATGACTATTAAATTAAATTAAATTAAATTAAAATCCCAGCCTGGGTCCGAGGAGGACTTTGCATGTAAAAGGGCTCAGGAGCAGAAAGTGACTCGCAGAATTGGATCATTGGTACTGGGTGTCATACTGTGATGCAGAACGCAGATGAAAAACTACTGCATTATATTCTCAGGGCAGTCTTCATGGCTGATTACCATGATGACAACCAATATTTGGAATCTGATAGGGCACTCAAAAAAGAAGAAAGGAGGAGGACCTGAGAGCTGTCTATCATCATCCACACTTGGCAGCGTCTGGATAACAGATTCATTAGCAAGTCTTCTGTGAACTCAGGTGAGATGCGTTAGGATTCTGTTTAAAACATCAGAATCGACTTCTAGTTTTGTAATTTTTCATGTGGATCAGGAGGTGAACATGATGAAGTTGAGGATGTCCCACTTTGGGCACATCATGAGAATAAGGCAAGGCTGTCTGGAAAAGACCTCAATGCTGGGAAAGGTGGAAGGCAGCAGGGAAAGAGGAAGACCAAATGTGAGATGAATTGACTCTCTAAAGTAAACCACCCTCTTGAGATCCCACAAGCTGAGCAGGGAGGTTGAGAATTGGACATTTTGGTGAGCACTGATTCATAGGCTTGCCATAAACTGGAGGGGACTTCAGTGCACGTAACAACAACAATCTGCACATATAAATTAGCATCTGGAGTTTTAAAGCAAATTGGGGCCTCCGATGCCCTCTTTTCATTGACTTACACTCTCCTTTTTGGGCACCCACCTTGTGTAAGGATGAGGAAGGCCTTTCTTGATCCCATCGTATGACAGATTTTTCTCCTACTTCTGGAATAGGAACCCCATGAGTAGCAATGCGTGGGTATAACGAGACGTTAAAAAACAACAACAACAACCATGAGGAGATGATTAAACAGTGTCATTTGGAAACAGAAAACACAGAACAGCCTGTCGGAAGTCAAAGAGATTGTCACAAGTGATGCGGAACAAAGAGAAGGCCGGGATTAAAATGAAATTGCCCCCACAGTAGCAGGCTAACAACAGGGTGGGGGGAAAGACGTGGTGGGGAAAGCAGGGGAAGGAAGAGAAAAGGTTTTGCAAAGGGAGGACAGATGGTTCAGAGTGGAGAGCAAGATACTGAGAATAAGGGTTGCCTATGCACAGAGTTCCAGATGTGGCTGGATTGCAAATCCCATCAGTCCCATGGCCAACATAGAGGGATGCTGTGCATCATCACTTAAAAATCTCTGGAAGGCTTCCTTGGGCCCAACTTTCAGTTAGAGACTTTGCTTCTGAGAAATGGGCCAGAATTGCATTGGAGGTCTGGTTGAATCCATAACTTATTCTTCTTCTTTCATGTCCTGATCAAACCCTGGACTGCCAAAATGAAGCCACTATCTTGGCTTTGGTGTTGGCCAAACTTAAGTCCTTGTTGGTGCATGTTTCTGGCAGCAACTGGCAGGCCAGGAAATGAGCCGGATTATGTATCTCTCCACATTCACACAGCATGTTGTTGTCCAACACCAGCCCCCACATGAGCATGTTGGTCTTGACTTTAGACACTCCGACCCTTGGCCTATTCAGGGTCCTCTGTTTACAGCCAAAGAGCCAGCACTGTCTGCATCTGCAGACATAGTAAAGGTAAAGGTCATCCTTGCTTGAAAGCCAGTTGTATCCAACACTAGGGTTCAGTGCTCTGCTCAGCTCAGGGGAGGTTGAGTTAACCCATCATCATGGCGGACTGAGCAATGAAATACCTGTTGCTTCATGAGACGAGAAGTGGCCAATTGTCCAATTGGTTGGCAGCAATTTGCCAGGGCAAATTATGCACTTGAACTTGCACAGAAACACATACATTTCACCCACAAGATTTCAGCTACTGTGTATAGGATGGGGCGGTCAGCTGCCAGCCTATGCGTGCTTTCTTGGGCGTAAATCCCAGTGACCTAAACAGAATCCACATATCAAGCAATTGTTCGTACAATCTGGGCTTAATTTCCATTTATTCTCTACAGTGTCCAAGCAGCGAATTGGAAACACGCACACAAGCACACTTGAAAAAATATCCAAAATGGGCAAAATCCCAGTTTTTGAAAGAGTTTGAATGTGAGGGATACAAAATAGGGGAGCTGGAATACTTAGCAATAGATAAGAAAGCCTCCGGAACAAAATAGGGGAGCTGGAATACTTAGCAATTTTAGTGTAAGGGACCAAAGACAATGAAACAGCCGAAGGGTTGGCTTAACACAGGTTTATTGCATGATGATCCGGAGGAACATGTGGTAATGGCGGATGAGTAGCTCAATATATACAGCTGGCTATACATTTGAATGTGGCTCGTCGACAGGCTATTGGTTGCTGCCTGCGTGACGTCGTCGGAGGTCACGCCCTTCTTGACCAGGCGAGGAGGTCGCGGGGAATCTTCCCGCGCTGCTGAACCAGGTGGCTGATGATCCATGAGAGCTGGACGCTCGCTACTGCCCTCTGGTGGTCACTAGCTCGCGTCTCCTTATTAGGTTTACATTGATACAGCTGATGGTTATAATGTTGCACACAGAAAGGTTACATTGGTAACACATGGCAAAGGTACATTGTTAAAGGCACAGCTTTACAGAACACAACATCCCTCCCCCCTAGGATGAGACGAAGTCTCTCAGCCAAGAAGGCTTGTTGCATGTGCGTTTGGGCCGTGAAGAGGGCTGCCCCCCCCGGGGGGCATTATTGCTTCTTTGTTCCCTGGTCCCTTGTCCTGGAATGGGAGAGGGAGACTTGTTAGTGGCTTGCCGCTGTCTGGCGGCCTTAGGGGAAGGGAAAAACTCCATTGTGGGCAGACCGGGGGCCGTCGGGGCTAACGAAAAACCCCTCTTCTCGCTTGGACGGGTGGGGGACCACTCCGAAAAACCCCCCCGGTTCTGAAAATCAAAATCTAAGTTGGTAGGGGTATCCGCATTTGTGGGGACTTTCCGCGAGATATGTATGGGGTCGGGTTCCTCCTCCTCGGAAAGATCCCCTAGGATATCTACGAGAACATCCTCCTCCCCCCTTGGTGGGGGCCCATGGTCCTCTTTTCCTCCCCCTTGGGCTGAACGGGTGGGGGAGAACCCTAACGCTGACTTATTTCCTGCTTGATCCGTGCCCTGCTCATCGGAGCTGGTCCGCGTGCCGCCTCCATAGGAGCCCTGTGCTGGTTTCCACGCGGTACGACACGGGGCCGGTTTGCTCCACGACTACGCCCGGTACCCAGGCTGGGCCTGTGCTGGCGTAATTCCTGCAATGCACGGGGGCGCCTATACTGAAACTCTTTGTAGCCTCTAGCCCGATGTTCCTTCCTTTGTCTTCTACCCTCGTGGGGTCTAGCCTGGTAAGGATGGTGGTCAGCTTCCTGCGCATTAAGAGCTCTGCGTGGGAGTATCCTGACGCCAATGGGGTCACCCTGTACCCTAGCAGGAACTGACACACCTGCAGGTTCAGATCCCATGGGCCCATGCGCCGCAACGCGTCCTTCGTGGTGCGGACGAGGCGCTCTACTTGGCCGTTGGTGGCCGGGTGAAAAGGGGCGGAGGTGATATGCTGAACGGCGTTGATCTCCATGAATGCCCTAAACTCGGAGGACGTGAAGCAACTAGCGTTGTCGCTAATTAACGTGTCGGGTATGCCGAACGTGGAAAAGAGCCTCCGCAACTGCCTAATGGTCTGGGCCGAGGAGGTGCTCGTGACTGGGATAACCTCCAACCATTTGGAGAAAGCGTCCACTACAAGGAGGAACAGGGTGCCTCTGAATGGGCCCGCGAAATCTACGTGCACCCGGGACCACAGCCCCTTAGCCGCGTCCCATTCCCTGTGGGGAAGGCGGGCCTCCTCTGGTCTGGAGCATTGGCAACTTTCACAAGTGCCGACCATGTGCTCGATGTCGGCGTCCAGCTGGGGCCACCAGAAGTAACTCCGGGCCAGCGCCTTAGATCGCACGATGCCGGGGTGGCTGACGTGCAGCAGTTTGAGCACCCGCGGCCGAAGGGAAGTGGGAATCACCACCCGCTGCCCCCACAGGAGACACCCCCTCTCTAGGGACAGTTCTAGCTTTTTTCTGAAAAATGGAGCGAACTCCTCCGCTGGGGAGGACGCGGGCCACCCTTTCTGCAGCCAGGAGCTGACTGTCGCTAACGTTTTGTCCTTCTCTGTCGCCTTGGCAATGTCGGCGGGCACTACGGGGGGCGAATCCAGCACCTCTATCATGAGAACCTGATGGTCCCGCTCCCCCATGCTCACCTGGCTGGGCGTTAGGGGGAGGGGAGACCTAGATAGGGCGTCCGCATGGCTGATCTCTTTCCCGGGCCGGTAGATCAACGCGTGCTGATACGCGTTGAGAAAAATGGCCCACCTGAGCATCCTCGGAGACAGGATCTGTGGGGTGGGCTTATCAGCGGTAAAAATGCCTAGCAAGGGCTTGTGGTCTGTTACAATGGTGAAGGGGCGGCCGTACAGAAAATCGTGAAATTTTTTCGTCCCCGCGACTATTGCTAGTGCCTCCCTGTCCGTCTGTGCGTAGTTCCTCTCTGCTTGGGACAGGGACCTGGAGTAAAATGCTAACGGGGCCTCCCTTCCGTTTTCCAACATGTGGCACAGCACCGCCCCCACCCCCACTGGAGATGCATCACAGATCAGAACTACTGGGCGCTTGGGGTTGAAATGGGTCAGTATAGCGTCGGACGCCAGGAGGCTTTTCAGCTCGTCAAATGCCCTTTCTTGGTCACCGCCCCACTTCCATGCCTGGTCTTTCTTTAGCAGTTTGTGTAGCGGCTCAGCCACCGCTGCCTTTCGGGGAAGGAAGGAGTGGTAGAAGTTGAGCAGCCCTAGGAACGACTGCAACTCGGGCTTGGAGGTGGGGCGGGGGGCTTTCTTAATGGCTGCCACTTTGGACATGGATGGTTTTATTCCCTCAGGAGTCACACAAAACCCTAGGAACTCAACCTCGGTTGCGAAGAAGACGCATTTGTCCTTTCGCAACCTCAGCCCCGCCTTTTCGAATATCGTCAGGACCTTCCCCAACCTTTTGGCCAATTCAGCCCGACCGCCGCCGCGTTGCCTGCCCCGGGACCCACTTCATCGGCCCGGGGATGCGGGGCAGCTGCGTCGCCCACGCCCCTCCCGTGCTTGAGCCAGGAGGGGTTGAAAAGGAGCAGACGCCGGACTTGCCACTACCGCCGCCGCGTTGCCTGCCCCGGGACCCACTTCATCGGCCCGGGGATGCGGGGCAGCTGCGTCGCCCACGCCCCTCCCGTGCTTGAGCCAGGAGGGGTTGAAAAGGAGCAGACGCCGGACTTGCCGCTACCGCCGCCGCGTTGCCTGCCCCGGGACCCACTTCATCGGCCCGGGGATGCGGGGCAGCTGCGTCGCCCACGCCCCTCCCGTGCTTGAGCCAGGAGGGGTTGAAAAGGAGCAGACGCCGGACTTGCCGCTACCGCCGCCGCGTTGCCTGCCCCGGGACCCACTTCATCGGCCCGGGGATGCGGGGCAGCTGCGTCGCCCATGCCCCTCCCGTGCTTGAGCCAGAAGGGGTTGAAAAGGAGCAGACGCCGGACTTGCCGCTACCGCCGCCGCATTGCCTGCCCCGGGACCCATTTCATTGGCCCGGGGAAGTGGGGCAGCTGCGTATGAACTTTGTTTAAGTGTATGCTGTATTTTTTCTTTTCTTTTTAGAATTGTATTTTGTAATTTTGAAACTGTGTAATTTTCTATGATATGTTGTGAAGCCGCCCTGAGTCGGCTTAGTGCTGAGTTGGGCGGGGTACAAATTAAATTGATTGATTGATTGATTGATTGACTCCCCCCCGTTATTAACACGTCATCAAAATAAGGCAACACCCCCTCCAATCCCTTCAGGAGGCATTCCACGAGTGACTGGAAAATCCCAGGCGCCGAATTCACGCCGAACTGGAGGCGCGTCACCTGGAACGCCCCCTTATGGGTGACTATGGTCTGCGCAGCAGCTGCGGCAGGGGACACCGTGAGCTGCTGGTAGGCCTGAGCTAAGTCGAGCTTAGCGAAACACTTTCCCCGTGTAACCTGGCCAGCAGATGGCTGACTACCGGCACCGGATATGCATTCGGGCGGATCGCCTTGTTGATGGTGCACTTGTAGTCGGCGCATATGCGGACCTCCCCATTGGCCTTTAGAGCGGTTACAATTGGAGTTTCCCACTCCGCAGAATCTACAGGCACAAGGATCCCCTGGCCCACCAACTTGTCCAGTTCCGCCTCTATCTTGTCCTTGAGTGCAAACGGCACCCGGCGTGGTTTTAGGCGAATTGGGCGGACCTCCGGGTCCAGGTCGAAAGTTACTGGGGGCCCCTTGAATTTCCCCGGTCCCTTTTTGAAGACTTCGGGGTGCGCCTCGCACACCTCCTGAATTGGATCAGTCCCAACGGCGTGCATCCCAACGGCGTGCACCCCCCAATAAACAACCCCAGGGGCTGGAACCATTGAGTCCCGAGGAGGCTGCAATTTCCTCCTTTGAGCACGACTAGGGGAAGGGACGCGGCGTGCTCCTTGAATTTGACCTGAAATTCTCCAACCCCCAACACTGGAATACTGTTCCCTTGCACGTCCCGTAGTGTGGACCTCAATGCTTTGAGCTTGGGTCGCTTGTGGGGGGCAATTCCCAAAAACTCCCTCTGGGAAATGTTTGAATATGAGGACCCCGAGTCAATTTCCATCCTAATGGGGACCCCTTGGACTAGTACCTCAACAAAGTAGCGGGGGTGTCTAGTAGACACGCTGAACACTGGGGCGTCGTCCTCGCTGCCGTCGGCGATGCGGCCCACGCCGTCCTGCTTCCGCGTGGCCTGGGCGCCATCCTTGGGTTTCGTTGGGCGGTCTTGTCCCATGGAACGTTCTGCGGAGCTCCTCCGGGTCTCGCGCTTCTTCCTGCACACCTTGGCAATGTGCCCGCTGCGGCCGCAGTTGTGGCACTCGGCCTTCCGGAAGGGGCATTTCACACGGTCGTGGGCCGCTCCACAGCCGTCGCATCGCCGGGTCTCCTTACGGACCCTCTGGACGTCCTCGTCGTCGCTGCTCTCTGTGGACGACCTCGAAGTTCGCCGGGCCGCCTGTACCGGAGCCTCTGCTTTGCTCGCCAGTCCTGAAGTTCTTGGACCCCGGCCTTCATAGCTTCTGCAACGTGGGAGGCGGCTCTTGGTTCATTAACGTGCGCTGGGTTTCGGCGTCGTTCAGGCCGCACAGCACACAGTCTCGGAGGGTGATTTCGGCATTCTCCCATTTGCACGGGCCGGCCGCCAGCCGCAGGGCCGCCACGAACGCGGCGACTGTCTCCCCGGGCGCTTGGACTCGCCTCCAAAACGCACTCCGAGCGGGAAACATCGCCGTGGCGGGCCGGACGTGCTCACGCAGCATCTGCATGAGTTCCTTGGCCTTGAATTCGCTCACCCTCCTCGGTGCAATCAGGTCCACCAAGGTCCTTTTTGTCTCTTGTCCGAGCATTCTGGTGAGGATGGCTCTTTTCTTCGCCTCTTCCGTGACTTCGGACTCGATCAGTGCGGCCTGGAAGTCCATCTCGAAGATCTCCCAGTCGCCCGGTTTCCTGATTTCGAAACCGGCACATGTCTTGGTCCCGTGGGCTGCCATCCCATCCTCGTCGCCAATTTAGTGTAAGGGACGAAAGACAATGAAACAGCCGAAGGGTTGGCTTAACACAGGTTTATTGCATGATGATCCGGGGGAACATGTGGTAATGGCGGATGAGTAGCTCAATATATACAGCTGGCTATACATTTGAATGTGGCTCGTCGACAGGCTATTGGTTGCTGCCTGCGTGACGTCGTCGGAGGTCACGCCCTTCTTGACCAGGTGAGGAGGTCGCGGGGAATCTTCCCGCGCTGCTGAACCAGGTGACTATGATCCATGAGAGCTGGACGCTCGCTACTGCCCTCTGGTGGTCACTAGCTCGCGTCCCCTTATTAGGTTTACATTGATACAGCTGATGGTTATAATGTTGCACACAGAAAGGTTACATTGGTAACACATGGCAAAGGTACATTGTTAAAGGCACAGCTTTACAGAACACAACAGCAATAGATAAGAATATTGATATTATTGGTATCACTGAAACCTGGTGGACGGATGATAACCAGTGGGATACAGTTATCCCAGGCTACAAACTGTACAGGAAGGATAGGAAGGGGCAAATGGGAGGTGGTGTGGCCTTGTATGTCAAAGAAGTGATAAAATCGTATGAATTGGAATATCTAGGTGATTTGGAGTCACCATTAGAAGCTCTGTGGGTAAGAGTACGAGGCCACAAGGATGGTCTAACAGTAGGCATATACTATCGGCCTCCGACCCAAACTCTTGAGGGAGACTGGCAGTTGGAGAATGTTGTAAAGGAGGCATCCAAGAAGGGAAGCCTGGTTATAATGGGGGACTTCAATTACCCTCACATAGACTGGGTGAACTGTTGTTCAGCACATGATAAAGAGATAAAGTTCCTAGATATGCTAAATGATTGTTCCCTGGGACAGATGGTTGAAGACCCAACTAGAGGTACAAGAATCCTTGACTTGATCCTGAGTAATACTCAGGATCTGGTGCAAGATGTTAATGTGACTGATCCAATAGGGAACAGTGACCACAACTCAATTATGTTTAACTTGAACATAGACCGCAAGTCACTGATAAAATCTAACACAGAGACCTTAAATTTTCAAAAAGGAAATTTCCCAAAGTTGAGGAAACTAGTAAAAAAGAAGCTGAAAGGGAAAATTGAGAGAGTCCAAACACTCCAAGAGGCATGGAGGCTGTTTACAAAAACAATAACAGAGGCTCAATTGGAATGCATACCCAAAAGGAAAAAGGGCACTGCCAGGTCCAAGAGGACTCCGATGTGGCTTACAGGAGCTGTTCGGGAAGTGATCAAGAGCAAGAAAAGCTCATTTAGAAGATGGAAGGCTTGTCCGAATGAGGACAGCAGGCAGAAACATAAATTCTGGCAGAACAAATGCAAGGCAACAATCAGGAAAGCAAAGCAAGACTTTGAGGAGCGTATAGCTAAAAATACTCAGAGAAATAACAAAGACTTCTTTAAGTACATTAGAAGTAAGAACCCAACTAGGAAGGCCATTGGACCATTAGATGACAATGGAAGGCAAGGGGTTATTAAAGAGGAAACAGAGATTGCAGAGAGACTCAATGAATTCTTTGCTTCAGTATTCACTGAAGAAGACAGAGGCCACATGCCCAAAACAGAGCCTATCTTCGTAGGGAGGGAAACCGAAGAATTAAGCCAGATAGAAATAACCAGGGAGGAGGTCCTTGCATGTCTTGTTAAACTAAACACTAACAAATCACCAGGACCAGATGGCATCCATCCACGAGTTCTCAGGGAACTTAAAGATGAAATTGCTGATCTCCTAGCCAAAATATATAATCTTTCCCTCAAATCAGGCTTTGTGCCTGATGACTGGAAGGTAGCGAATGTAACACCAATTTTCAAAAAAGGATCCAGGGGTGATCCAGGAAATTACCGACCTGTCAGTTTGACATGTGTCCCAGGTAAAGTGATGGAAACCATCCTAAAAGATAGACTTAATAGGCACATAGAAGAGAAGGCGCTGCTAAAGGAGAGCCAACATGGCTTTTGCAAGGGCAAATCATGCCTCACTAATCTGTTGGAATTTTTTGAGAGTGTCAACAAGCATGTGGATAAGGGGGATCCAGTTGACATTGTTTATCTGGACTTTCAGAAGGCTTTTGACAAGGTCCCACACCAAAGGCTCTTGAATAAACTTACCAGTCATGGAATAAAGGGACAGGTCTTGTCCTGGATCAGCAACTGGCTAAGGGACAGGAAACAGAGG
Organism: Bradypodion pumilum; assembly: GCA_035047305.1. NCBI lineage: Eukaryota > Metazoa > Chordata > Lepidosauria > Squamata > Chamaeleonidae > Bradypodion > Bradypodion pumilum. The sequence continues at coordinate 385,543,605 of JAWDJD010000003.1, forward strand.
GTAGCACTAAATGGACACTTCTCCAAGTGGAGGGAAGTAAAGAGTGGGGTCCCCCAAGGTTCAGTACTGGGACCCCTGCTTTTCAACCTCTTCATAAATGATCTAGAGGTAGGAGTAAAAAGCAAGGTAGCCAAATTTGCTGACGACACTAAATTATACAGGGTAGTGAAAACTTTGAGAGATTGTGAAGAGCTCCAGAGGGATCTCTTGACACTGGGGGAGTGGGCAAAACAGTGGCAAATGAGTTTCAACATTAGTAAGTGCAGAGTGATGCATGTTGGGGCAAAGAACCCCAATTACATTTATAAACTGATGGGGTCTGAACTCTCTGCGACAAACCAGGAGAGGGACCTTGGTGTCCTGGTGGACAGCTCAATGAAGGTGTCAACCCAGTGTGCCTCAGCAGTGAAAAAAGCAAACTCAATGCTAGGGATCATTAGGAAGGGTATAGAAAATAAGTCAGCAAGTGTCATTTTGCCTCTTTATAAATCTATGGTGAGGCCCCACCTGGAATACTGTGTACAGTTCTGGTCGCCATACCTCCAGAAGGATATTATGGAGCTGGAAAAAGTACAGAGGAGGGCAACCAGAATGATTCGGGGACTGGAACACCTTCCTTACCATCTGAGGCTGCAACGGTTGGGCCTTTTCACTCTTGAACGACGGCGTCTAAGAGGTGACCTGATTGAAGTTTATAAAATCATGCACGGTGTGGACAAAGTAGATAAGGAAAAACTATTTTCCCTATCGCATAACACTAGAACTAGGGGACACTCCATGAAACTTTTGGGTACTAGTTCTCAAACAAATAAGAGAAAGTACTTTTTCACCCAGAGGATTACTGGTCTATGGAACTCCCTGCCAGAAGACGTGGTGACAGCTGTCAGTCTTGACAGCTTTAAGAAAGGATTAGACATGTTCATGGAGGACAAGGGTATCAATGGCTATAATTATGGCTACCTAAGGACAACCTCCGGGTTGGAGAGATAGGCAGGATATCTCTCAATGCCATTTCCAGGGAATCCTAAGCAGGTGAAGGCATCTGCTTGGGAATACCCTGAAGGAAATGGTGAGCCACTGTGTGAGACAGAATGCTGGACTGGATGGGCTGTGGCCTGTTCCAGCAAGGCTGTTCTTATGTTCTTATGTTCTTATGAGGGGCTCTTGTTTCCATCGCTCACAAAGGAATCAAAGGCCGGAGGCAAATCTTGTAAATGTTAACTTTTTTGTACTACAGTTCCCTGCATAGGGAAATTTGGAAGTTTGTGGTCCAGATCAGTCACATGTCCAGACTCTGTTACTAAGGGGATAATAGTGATTGCTTTCAGAGGAGGCTCATAGCCAGTCCTCAGCTTTCAGAGTTGCCAGTTCACATTAGCTCTGGAAACAGCTGGATTGCAATATACTGTGTATATTGTGAATTGTATATTGTGTATATTGTTTATTTACCACGTGAGCCGTCCTGAGTCAGGTTCCCTGATTGGGCGGCATACAAGTGTGAAAATTAAATTAAACTTAAATTTTAAAATGAGCACGTTTACTGGAAGAGAAATTTTCAAAGTTGTAGCTGTGTTTGTCTGTGCAAGCATATCAGGCAATAAATAAAGGAGGAGGAGAAGAAGAAGAAATAGAAGGAGGAGGAGGAGGAGGTCTACTCTAGAGGAAGAGTGGCAGGTCTTAAATGTTGGGAGCCAGGAAGCATAGGCTTACAGCAGTGGGAGTTCCCATCCAGTCATCTCTGGAAAAAGCCACCACCATTCTAGTTATACCTTTGATGCACCGGTTTTCAACCAAGCAAAGGTTCTTTCACCCAAAAGGACTTGCAACTTCTTCAATCAACATGTTTCCCCTTTTTCCTGTAGAAATTATTTCCCCAAGTATTCTTTTCCCCTTGACTTACCAGCTGTTACAATTTGCAACCTTTCTTTCCTGTCAGTGACTGAAGCATTCTAAGTCATCTGCACCTGATGTATCATATTTTAGTTTATTGCTCTTCATTAGTTCACTTTAGCCCTTCTTGTTTCAAGGCCTTCTCAGTCCAATAAATTCTTTGCAACCTGCAATCAAGTCCAAATCAGGCGTGCCCAAACTTTTTGGGCCGTGGGCTGGTCACATGGTTATGGGGGCTGGCCCCCGATACCAATTCATCCGGCTTGCAACACCCTCATCGCTCCCCCGGGTCATAGTTTGGGCACCCCTGGTCCAAATGCTTCTCTCTCTCTTTTTTATTATTGCCTATACCAGAGCCCATGATTTCATGACGCCTAGGAGAACACACCATTTTAAGGATTTTATATTACTTTCTTCATACTCTTATATACATTTTCCAGTTATTATATCTGCTTCCTCTGGGCTTTTCACCAGCCACTATGGTGAGAACAGTAACCTGAATTAGGCGGGTCTTCGGCCACATCGAGGCAGGCTTTTATTGAGTTTTAACATTATTATGTGCACATTTTCTGTCTCTTTAAGTTGATGTCAATAATTGCACTTTTTCAAATCCAGTTCACATTCACAGTTGAGGTCAGTTTCCCTCCCCAAAGTGCTTCTCTTGTGGGCAACCTTTTCTTTCCAAGCACTGTGGAACTGAACTTCCCTTTTCAATCTAACTTGGAAGCTCACCCTGAAAAAATACCCAAATTAACCTTTATTAAAAGGTTATTGATTTAAGTTGCATACTGTACTTCAATTGCTTAATGTATTTATTCATTTATTAAATTTTCTTCAAGAATTTCAGCACGTTGAACATCGGAGATTGTCTCCTCTACACACTCAGTTGTATTTTGGTGCAATTAATTGATTCATGGAGTCATTTCTATAACTTGGTACCACCTGGAGGCAATGAAACTTAAATGGTGTAGCTTCTGAAATGTTTGAGAATCTGGGATTGGAGGCATTGCAATGCTTTCCAAAGTGGAAGGTTCATGTTTTGTTACTGCAGATTTAAAGAATAGAGATTTAAAAAGTCCAACTGTACTCAAGACCTAGGAAAGTTGCTGTTAATCTCAGTAGGCTAACCCAGATGAAGGCAATTGCAAGGAGATAAATAGGTACTGCATTGGCATGAAAGGTAACAGCGTTCCATGCACTCTGGTGTCTAATTGCCCACGGATCACTCAATCACTGGAAGGTTGGAGGTCGATTTCTGAGTACTGCATGATGGAGTGAGCTCCCGTCTTTGTTCCAGCTCCTGCCAACCTAGCAATTTGAGAGCAAGAAATTGCAAGTAGATAAATAGGGACCACTTCGGTGGGAAGGTAAACAGCATTCTGTGCACTCTGGTGTCTAGTCATTTCTGCCAAATGTCCATGGAAACATCTGCAGATGCAGACAGCACTGGCTCTTTGGCAATAAACAGAGCTGAGCACTGAACCCTAGTGTTGGATACAACTGGCTTTCAAGCAAGGGTGACCTTTACCTTTACTATGTCTGCAGATGCAGACAGTGCTGGCTCTTTGGCTGTAAACAGAGATGAGCATCATACCTTAGAGTCAGATATGACTGGTTTTTGAGTAAGTGAGATCTTGACCTTATTGTACAGTTACAAATAAATTTAGGAGGACAGGGGAGAATGTTGATCCCAATTTTGCAGTGGCAGTCCTGTACTTGATTTTAAAACCTGAACTTTAAAGGAACTGGTTCAGGATGTTGGGCTTTGCCTCCTATAAAGATCCAGGACCTTGGATAGCTCCTTTAAAGTTCATACCAGTACCTGGAATGGTCACCCCCACCCCAAAGTCAAACCAGAGGACACAGTGACACCCAAACCCTGTGCAGAAACGGATTGGAATGGCAGATGAATATTGTGTACAGGACATTGTCTGCTGTCACAGGGATGTCAGAGTAGTTTAGGAGGTTGGAACAGCTTGTGCAACACATATAGCTCTGGAAACAGCTGGGAAGCCCTGTAAGAACAGCTGGAGGCAGGGCTGTGGTTGCTGCCCCACACAACAGCTGCCTGAAGAGGTCATCTCATTTTGCTTCATTGGAAAGCCAACCTGGTACGTGGGGAAGTTTATTAGTTCTCTTTCTGCCTTTCCCTCCTTCCCTTCCCTTTGTGCACTTAACAAATTTGGACCTATTCTTCTGAACCCATCAGGCAAAATGCTCTCTAGAATTGGCTTTTCCTAATTCTGCACCTCTGTTTGCAAAATCTCAGCTTGCACCCTGAAATATGTGTGGCAAAGAAATATGCACTGAAAGATGTTTTGTGCTAGGGGGAAGTTTGCAGAGAAACGAGTACTGTGGTACATTGAACAGATGTCAGAACAAGACAGCTGGGTTTGAACCCCTGCTCTACAATAGAAGAGCATAGGAGGTACTGGGATAGGAGGTACTGGGGGAAAAAAATCCTTTAATGCCTAGCAGTTCAAAAGCAAGAAATTGCAAGTAGATAAATAGGGACCACTTCCGTGGGAAGGTAAACAGCATTCCGTGCGCTCCAGTCTCTAGTCATGCCTGCCACATGACGACAGAAACGTCTGCAGAAGCAGACAGCGCTGGCTCTTCGGCTTGGAATCAGAGATGAGCATTGCACCCTAGAGTCGGACACGACTGGCTTTTGAGCAAGGGAAACCTTTACCTTTACCTTACCTTCAAAACCATAGCCTGAGCCACCATAGCTTGGAAGCAATTGTGACAGCAGACAACATCATTATGAAAAAATGCTTTGGAAGAATTTCCCAGACTAGGAAAAATGCATTGATCTCTTTTAAACTCATTGCAAAGCAATGTGCATACAGGTAGAAAGGAACTGGCAAAACAGAAATGCATAAAACTAAAATCCTTGCACACTGTGTTGCCACCAGAATTTAGGGAAAAATGTAACTTTTTGAACTATGTCTTCCATTTGTTCTGCCGGCTCTGGAGATTCTGGGAGCTCAAACCCACAAACGTGAGCCTGTCATGGGACAAATTGCTATTTGCAGAACATCCCAAGTAACAGAATTTCAGGGCCTGAGGACAAAGAGAACTCCATCCATTTATCTTCTGTCTACTCAATCCCAGTGTTTACAACCACTTGCAGGCCTTTGAAAGAACACGTAGCAAGCAGAGAAATATTGCAGTGCTACCCAGTCTATAGTGCAAGGATTCTCAACCTGTGGCCCATGGACCGGATGCAGCCCACTGCGCCATTTCAAGTGCCCCCAACTGTCTCCTGGAAGTGCCATGTGGTGGAGGAAGGGCAAAATGCCCATCCGGCCCCCAAAGCTGCCTGAGGGAGTGTAATGTCCAAGTGTTACCTCACTTCAAAGGGACACATCGCATGAAGAGAATCCGCCAGAATCTGCCAGAGGGGCGCCCTCTTCAAAAGGAGGGGCGCATTTCAAAGCAGCGCAGGACCAAATGGTTGGAGTAAACTGTGATTGTCCGCTGGTATGTTCCTTTGTTGTTGAATGGGAAAACTTCTGTATATAAGATACCATCTCCCCCCACATAATGCCCAGTCTCGTCTCCCGATCTGAATAAAGAATCACTATGTTTAACCCACATTCTGCTACCTAGCCTACTTCTTGCGAGAATCTAACATTGGCGACGAAGGTGGGATATGGCTGCTACTGCATCTTCTATCGGACCGTTGGACATTGCGAAGCCGGAGGCATGGCCCATGTACGAGATCCAGTTCGAGAACTTTGTAATCGCTGGGGAGATCGAGGACGAAGGGCGACAGAAGGCGTTGTTCCTGGCCCATTGTGGTTTGCCCACGATTGAGCTGGCCGGGCATCTACTGCTGCCATAGGCACTGAGGGAAGCCCCATTGGCCGACATCCTGGCGGTGCTCCGAGAACACTTCAAGCCCGTCGTTTCCATCTTCCCAGCCAGGGTTGCCTTTTACCGGTGAGACCAGAAGGAGGGGGAGTCAGTCACCGAATACGTTGCGGCTCTTCGACATGCTGCCGTGCCGTGCCAATGGCATGACCTGGAGGAGGCCCTAAGAGACCGGCTTCTCGTGGGCCTCAGGGACGAAGCTACTCAGCAGTGGCTGATGAAGAGAAATACGTTGACTTTTGCCCAGGTCCTGGAAGAGGCTCTGGCGTCCGAGGCTGCACATGCTGGGGTGAAAATCTTCCATGTCAAACCTGCTTCTCCTGCCTGAGGAGAATCGGCCGTCCAACTGCATCAGTGTGCTAATCCAGTGGATACAGACAATGCGGAAGAGGAGGGTACTGTCGGGATGGTTTGCCAGCAAACCCCCCAAGCGTCAAGGAGCAACATCGCGCCGTGCCAAGGCTGTGGGGGAAGGCACCTCCGCTCACAGTGCCCATTCAAGACTGCCGAATGCCACAAATGTGGGCCGAAGGGGCACATTGCATGGGTGTGCCACCAGCAATCCGAGGGTCACCCGGGGGACAGAGGTCATCGCCGGATGGAACACCCAATTTCCAAGGTCCGCATCGGAAGGAAGGCATCATCTGGTGTACAGGCAGTGTCCGGGAGGTTCTTCATCGATGTTCGCCTCCAAGGGTGCCCCGTCCACATGGAGATCGACTCAGGGTCAGCATACTCAATCATCTCACAGAGGGAATTCTTTCAACTTCCTCCAGCGGACCGGCCGAAACTGCAGGCTCTGCAGGTCAACCTGACCGATGTGCAAGGTCGACACATTCCGGTGTTGGGAATCGGCAATTTTGATGTGCAGTTCAAAGCCATCTCAGCAAAGCTTCCCCTAGTCGTGGTGAAGACCGGTAGGAAACCTTTTGGGTGTGCAGTGGTTTGGGCCCCTGGGTATTGGGCTCTCGGGAATTAATGCGGTTAAGGCCGACCCCATTCAGGCTGTGTGTGTACGCTACCCAGATGTTTTCCGTCCCGGGCTGGGTACGTTCAAGGGGGCCCCTGTTAATTTTGAGCTGGACCCAACTGTCCAGGCCATTTGCATGAAGCCACGGAGGGTGCCTTTCGCGCTGAAAGACCGCATTGAAGCGGAACTGGACAAGCTGGTGGCACAGGGCATTCTGGAGCCAGTGGACTCTGCTCCACGGGAGACACCAATAGTAACAGCTATCAAGGCAAATGGGGACATCCGCATCTGCGCGGACTACAAATGCACAATTAATAAGGCTATCCGAGCTAATTCTTATCCTGTTCCAGTGGTTAGCCACTTGCTGGCCACCCTCCATGGGGGAAAGTGTTTTGCTAAACTGGACTTAGCCCAAGCATATCAGCAAGTGCCTGTTAGCCCTGAATCTGTGTTGTGTCAGACTATTACTACTCATAAGGGTGCATTCCGAGTGAAACGTCAACAGTTTGGGGTTAATGCAGCGCCGGGTCTTTTTCAGGCTCTTGTGGAAAGGTTATTGAAGGGTCTCCCTGGGGTGCTGCCTTATTTTGACGACGTGTTGATATCTGGGACAGACAAGGGGGACCTGGCCACTAAACTGGGGAAGGTGCTGGAGCGTTTCCAAAATGCGGGATTGCGGGTAAAAAGGGAGAAGTGTTGTTTTTTTGCTCATGAGGTTGAGTTCTTGGGGTTCAAAATCACCCCTGCGGGCATCAAGCCCTCCGACTCCAATGTTCAGGCAGTCTGGGAAGCCCCACATCCCACTTCAAAGACTGAGCTCCAGGCATTTTTGGGTCTTTTAAACTTCTATCACATCTTTCTACCCCAAAAGGCGACTCTAGCTGAGCCCCTGCATCGTTTGCTGAAGAAACAGGCGGTGTGGCAGTGGGGGCCTCCCCAGGAAAAGGCATTCCAGGAAGTCAAGGAGCTGTTGACTTCGGATGCTGTCCTTACACATTACGATCTGGAGAAGCCCCTTTTTCTTGTATGTGATGCCTCGCCGGTGGGGGTTGGGGCTGTACTGTGCCATGACATGGGGGGAGGGAAAGATGTGCCTATCGCATATTACTCCAGGTCTTTAATGGCGGCTGAGAAAAACTATGCTCAGATTGATAGAGAGGCGCTGGCCATAATCGCTGGAACTAAGAAATTTCATGACTTCATTTATGGAAGGGCTGTCACGATTATCACCGACCACAAACCGCTGCTCGGTATATTTGTGCCAGACAAGCCCACCCCCCAGATCCTGTCTCTGCGGATGTTACGCTGGGCAATGTTCCTTCAGGCATACCAGTACACGCTCCAACATCGTCCTGGTATCAGCATTAGAGACGCAGATGCTCTGTCCAGATCCCCTGTTGAGTATGTGGGTCGAATTGAGGTGGAAGAACAGGTCCTCATGTTGGATGTTTCAGACTCTCCCCCAATCTCCGCTGCTGACATAGCAGCCCAAACTAAAAAAGACCCACTCCTATCAAAGGTTGTCATGTGGGTTCAGAAGGGGTGGCCATCGCCTCCAACCCCTGAGGATTCAGGGTGTTCTACTCCAAGAGAAACGAGCTGTCACTGGAGCGGGGTTGCTTGGTTTGGGGGGACAGAGTGGTCATCCCATCTGCACTTCGGAAGAAAGTGCTCCACGTGCTCCACGTTAGCCACCCGGATATTGTCAGGTCAAAAGCACTAGCGCGAAGCTACTTCTGGTGGCCCCGATTAGACCTGGACATTGAGGCTTGGGTGGGGAAATGCAGGGAATGTCAGGCTTCACGGCCCGAGGAACCACGTCTCTCCTGCAGGGAATGGGACACAGCCAGAGGCCCCTGGTCTCGGATTCATATAGATTTTTCTGGACCTTTCAGGGGAACAACACTTCTGATTATTGTAGATTCCTTTTCCAACGGGGTAGATGTCATCCCAGTGTCAGGAACTTCCTCTGCCACCACAATCCACAAATTAAGGCGGGTCTTTAGTACTCTAGGCCTGCCTGACATCGTGGTGACCGACAACACGTCTAGTTTCATGTCAGCAGAATTCCAGGATTTCCTAAGTCGTAATGGGATTAGACACATCACGGCCGCTCCTTTTCACCCTGCCACAAACGGTCAGGCCGAGAGGCAGGTACGGACAGTCAAAGACGTGCTCTCACGCATGGGACCTGGGGATTTGGAACTGCAGTTGTGTCAGTTTTTGCTGTCCTACAGGGTCACCCCATTGGCCTCAGGGCTGTCGCCAGCCGAACTTTTAATGAAAAGGAAACTGCCGACTGTTTTCGACCGTTTAGATCCTCAGCACCAAGAGGATCGGGGCCTTAATATAGACATTCCAAATTTAAAAGGTTTTGAGGTTGGGCAACCAGTCCACTGCAGGAATTATGCCAACGGGCCTCCATGGTTGGGCGGAGAAGTGTTGGAACAGACTGGCCCAGTGTCTTACAGAGTGCAAATGGAGAATGGCGCAATTTGGAGGAGACACACTGATCAAATGCAGCTCCGGGTCCTGGGGCAGAACTCTAACTCTGGCCCAGAGAGGGAGCCACAAGGGGAAACGAGTGGAGATATGGAGAGAGATGTTGAGTGGGAACTAATCAGTGACCCCCTGATCACATCTTCCCTAGAGCCCGAAGAGGGAGGGGAGGCTATCATGAGCTCAGAGGCCAGAACGGAAGGGGGGCACTATGAGCTCTCCCCCCACTTCTGAACCAGTCGGGGTGTCCGTTGAGCCTACCCCGGTGCCAGAGACGCACGGGTGGCCCAGACGAGTTTGCGGGCCACCCATCCGTTGGGGAAAGGTTGTTTCTCACTGAGGGGGGAGGGATGTAATGTCCAAGTGTTACCTCACTTCAAAGGGACACATCGCGTGAAGAGAATCTGCCAGAATCCGCCAGAGGGGCGCCCTCTTCAAAAGGAGGGGCTCATTTCAAAGCAGCACAGGACCAAATGGTTGTAGTAAACTGTGATTGTCCGCTGGTATGTTCCTTTGTTGTTGAATGGGAAAACCTCTGTATATAAGATACCATCTCCCCCCACATAATGCCCAGTCTCGTCTCCCGATCTGAATAAAGAATCACTATGTTTAACCCACACTCTGCTACCTAGCCTACTTCTTGCAAGAATCTAACAGGGAGTGTGACCCGGCCCCGGCTTTAAAATGTTAAGAACTCCTGTTATAGTGGCTTAGTGGTTAAGATGCTGAACTTGATGACTGGAAGGTCGGCAGGTCAGCAGTTCGAGACCTAAGAGCCGCATGATGGAGTAATCCCCTGTCATCTGTCCTAGCTCCTGCCAACCTAGCAGTTCAAAAAGCAAGAAATTGTAAGTAGATAAATAAGTTCTGCTTTGACAGGAAAGGTAGCAGCATTCCGTGTGCTCCAGGGTCTAATCATGCCTACCACATGACTAGGGAAATGCTTGTAGATGCAGACAGCCCTGACTCTTCGGCTTTAAATGGAGATGAGCACTGAACCCTAGAGTCAGATACGACTAGCTTTCAAGCAAGGGAGACCATGGCCTTTGACCCAGTCTTTGCATTGCTCTGCTATTGCTCTGACTTAATAAATAGGCAGCTGACAGTCTTTTAGCAGGTCCTCAAACAATAGAAGAAAATTAAATGGCTTTTGCTGAGCCCTCCCACCCCCACCCCTGTCTATCCAATCAATTTTTAACTAATTGGAGAGCAAAGTCTCGGGTTTTATGCTGAATAAGCTGGGGCAGGAGGACAAAATGAAAAGTTCCCTCGGACTGCATCCGTAGAGGCGGGTGGAACTTTGCTCCATGGAGACCAAGCAACAATTAAAAACTTGACATAAATGGGATCAGGATGGACGATACGTTTATAAAATCATGCATGGTGTGGACAAAGTAGATAAGGAAAAACTGTTTTCCCTATCGCACAACACGAGAACTAGGGGACACTCCATGAAACTTTTGGGTGCTAGTTCTCAAACAAATAAGAGAAAGTACTTTTTCACCCAGAGGATCCCTGGTCTATGGAACTCCCTGCCAGAAGAAGTGGTGAAAACTATCAGTCTTGACAGCTTTAAGAAAGGATTAGAGAAGTTCATGGAGGACAAGGGTATCAGTGGTTATAATTATGGATACCTAAGGACAACCTCCGGGTTGGAGAGAGAGGCAGGATATATCTCAATAAATGCCATTTCCAGGCAGGAATCCTAAGCAGGTGAAGGCATCTCCTTGGGAATAAATACCCTGAAGCCAATGGTGAGCCACTGTGTGAGACAGAATGCTGGACTGGATCATGGGCTCCTGTGGCCTGTTCCAGCAAGGATGCTCTTATGATAGCAAAGCATGGAAAATTTGCATTTCTGCGGGATATAAATACCAAACTTGCAAAAGTGCATTGGCAATGTAATACGTGAAGAAACAGGGACCCCAAAATGTGTATGGAATTTTTTCTTGATTTTTTATTTTATTTTAGGAGAGGGAGCTGAATGATTTCCAAAACTGCTAAAAGAAACTCTGATAAATTAGTGGCAAAGGACAATCACTTTAGGTATAAAGCCTCCTCCCACTGACACCCAGTATTAGAGCATGCAACACTGCTATTATTCCAACATTCCTTGGAGTCCCTAAATGCAAGACCAACATGCTCAAGTGGTGGCTGCTGGCAGACAATGACATGCGGTATGAATGTGGAGAGACACAGACTCCAGCTCATTTGCTGGTCTACTGATTACTCCCAGAAACATGTGCCAATGAGGACTTAAGTTTGGCCAATGACAAAGCCAAGAAAGTGGCTTCCTTTTGGCAGTCCAGAGTTTGACCAGGACACAAAAGAAGGAGAAGAATGGTTCTGGCTTGACAACAGGAGCCAAGGTTTCATCAAAGCCTTCTTCAGGAACCCTTTGGCAACCAGCCTTGCCTTGAAGTGTTTCACTTCACCTTCTCCTTCAGCATCCTGCTTCACTTTAAAGACCCTCTTGCACCCTAATGACTTTCTTGCCTGGTGAGAGTTTGGTCAGGCCCCTTGTCTCATTCTTGTGTAGTGCTTCTGCCTCTTCTCTTGTGGTGGCTTCAGACTCTGACATCTGTTCAATTTCCTTCCAAGTCTCTGGCTCATTCGTCGCCAATGACCTTGTGAGTTAGGTGAGGACAGGAGGTGGTGCAACTTTCTTGGGTCATAATGAGCAGCTGGTGGCTGAGCATCTGGAGCAAGTTGTGGCATCGATGCCTCTTCCAGTTCAGCAGCTTCATCATCTCTGTCAGGACTACTTCCGTCTCTGTCTGCATCTCTTGGTGCAAATGCTCATCTCATGTGTCATCCTCTTCCTCCTCTCTATGTGACTCAGGCTGCAAAGGCAATGGTACTGGTGTGCCTAGGAAAGCAAGACATTGCAAGCAAATAAATAGGCACCGCTTCGGCAGAAAAAGTAACAGTGTTCCGTGTGCTCCAGTGTAATCAACATAGTAATCTTGTCCTTCAGAGGTATCCAACACAGTCCCTCTTTTGGCAGCTCTTCCTTGTTCATCAAAAAGAATCACAGATCTTCGCCTGTTCTTAAATTCATTACGTTAAATATCCTCAACAAAGCAGTTATCTGCCTTTTCCAACCCTTCTCACAATTTAAGACTCAACCTCATAAATTCCCAGATCCAGACAGCTTGTGATTCTGAAACTGATACAGCTATAGGATGAATTCCCACACAGACATGATGACGTTGCAGGCTTCTGGTTAATTCTGCTGCTAACTGGACTTACTAAGGATAGCATTTCTGGTTATTTCTTGTATGAAAATCTGGAGACTAAATTTAGGATCTTGTCATTCCTCTAGATGCCACAGGGAGTCTGTCCTTAAGATGGGAAGAGGCTATCTCATGGGCAGGGAAGACAACATGGGAAAGGTTTAGAGCCCTGATGGTGCACTGGTTAAATCACTGTGTTAAAGCCAAAACGGCTGACATTGTAAGTTTGATCCTTATGGGCGTCCAGGTTGACTCAGCCTTCCATCCTTCTGAGGTCAGTAAAATGAGTGCCCAGCATGTTGAGGGGAAAATGCTAATTGCCATGTGAATCGCCCAGAGAGTGCACCAGTGTAAAAAGGTACAAGTCGTCCTTGCTTGAAAGCCAGTCATATCCCACTCTAGGGTTCAGTGCTCATCTTTGCCAAAGAGCCAGCCCTACTTCACTCGTCTGCTTCTTCATTCCCTGAACACGAAAACCACTAAGCTACCCCAGTCCCTTCATGGTGCAGCATATGTAAGTGTAATTGCTATCGCTAAAAGTTTAGTGTCTATGGACTCCACCTCCTCCTCCTCCTCCTTCAGGTGACGTATCCGTTCCAGATATTGCCTATCCTCATGATGATAGTCTCCCTGTTCTTAACTCTTCGGAACAGGTCTTCCGAGGACATGCCACGCCAGTCTCTCAGGTTTTTCAGTCATGAAGCCCTTCTACATCCAGGGCTTCCTCACTTCCCAGGGATCTTTCCTCGCAGAGCCAGTTGGAGTACATATTCTATATTTTATGTCATTCCTCATGATATGGCCAAGGTATTGGAGCTCTCTTTGCTTAATGGTCTTAAAGAGTTCTTGTTTTTTTATCCATTTGGCACAATACTTCTATGTTTGTCTCATGCTCATCCCATGATATCCTTAGCAGTCGCATGTAGATGCACACTTCAAAAGCTTCAATCCCCTTTTCAGATGTTATGGACTTCAGCGCCCCCAAAATTTCCCCAAAACCTGACTAGAGCTTCCCCACAGAGATGCAAAATCATGTTCTCCTCTCCTGAAAAGGATTTGAAGGGGGATCTTTCAGGCAGGGGTTGCCTCTGTCCATAAAGGAACAAGCGGGAGGATTGGAGGAAGAAGATTCTGTCCCACCATATAAAATCCAACCGGCGCCAGTTTAAGACGCACTCTTCCACAGAGGTCTTTTGTTCATCTAGACCATGACTGCTAACTTTGACTGGCAGCAACAGCTCTCAAGGGCTTCAGGCAGGATTGTTTCCACACATTATCTAGAGATCTTTGATATCATGGTCTGCTATCCAAAGATTAATGAGGCCTAGTTTCTAAAAGCAGAGAAGATTGGAAACATGGAACTGAACGCAGACCTTTCTTGCATTCTAGAGCGGGGGTGCTCAAACATTTTAGGCCGGGGGGCCTGACTTCGCCTCCAGAACAGCTGAGCGGACCAGACCATGACCTCGGAATGTGGCATGTTTGCGCACGCATGGCGTGGATGCTTCTGTGCATGCGTGAAAGTGGCCATTTTGTATATTGGTTTGGTGCAGATGCTTCTGCGCATGCATGAAAGTGGCCATTTTGTTTCCTGCACCAAACCAGGAGACAAAACGGCTGTTTTCACACATGCGCAGAAGCATCCATATTTACTTCCTGGTTTGGCAAGGTGGTCATGGGCTGAATGAAATGGCTTACTACTACTACTACTACTACTACTACTACTACTACTACTACTACTACTACTACTACTACTACTACTACTACTACTACTACTACTAATAATAATAATAATAATAATAATTTGATTTATATGGATGATCTAAAATTGTTTGGAAAGACAAGAGCTGAATTAAAAGCACTGCTGGAAACTACAAATAAATTTAGTAAAGACATTGGAATGCAAATACTACTACTACTACTACTACTACTACTACTACTACTACTACTACTACTACTACTACTACTACTAATAATAATAATAATAATAATAATAATAATAATAATAATAATAATAATAATAATAATAATAATAATAATAATAATAATAATAATAATTTCCCACTCTCTTTCTTCTGGGGACACCCTGGGACTGTGCTCTTCTTCCTGTAGCATAATTCGACAGTACTACCTGCGGTTCTCTATGGGAACAAAACATGGTCATTAACGAAGGCCGAGGAAGAAGAATGGTGAAGAGCTGTAAGAGTCATGGAAAGATCAATGCTCAAGGTATCCCTTCACGACCGTATCCCCAATTCCCAGATAAGAGAACAATGCAGAATCAATGAAGCTATTGCCGAATATCATAAATGGAAATTGCATTGGGCTGGATACGTTTCTTGAATAACAGAGGGGTTGGGGTTGGACAGCAGCCATCACCGAGTGGTATCCTAGATAAGTAAGAAGACCCCTTGGCAGCTCCCACCCCCCAAAAGATGGGAAGACCCAATTGGGAAATGTTTTTGGTCGAACCTGGAGAAGAAGAGCGTGGCAGCGAAAGGAATGGAAAGTGAGTTGCAACCAGCAGGAACTCACCGTAACAGTCTAGTCAATCGAGGAACCAAACTGGCTGCCATCAAGTCAGTTCTGACTTATGGTAACCCTTCCCAGGGATTTCTAGGTAAAAAGTACTCAGAAGTGGGTTCCCATTTTCTTTCTTCTGGGGACACCCTGGTGCTGTGCAGCGTGGCCAAGCCAACACAGGATGGTCATTCTCCCTGCAGGGTAATCGAATCAAACTGTTCATTAGCAACATGACTCTCACCCTTGAGTGACATAACATGTAAAAAGCTGGTATCACTTGAGTCTTCATGAGAAGAACGCATGGCTTGCAAAAGGAACCTTGTTTTAAGAAGCAGACTTCATTTGTGACTCTGCAGAGTGTCTAAGAAAATACAATAGGCTGCAAAAACAGCCAGAATAGCAGTCCTTAAAAAAAAGAAAGCAATATTTAGGGCAGGGTTCTCAACCTTTTAAAGCTGGGGGCCGTGTCATGCTCCCTCAGATAGCTTCAGGGGCTGGATGGCCATTTTTGCCCTTCCTCCACCACATGGCACGTCTGGGTGTGGTGGTGGTGGTAGTGGTGGGCCACATAAAATGGTGCCACTGGCCACAAGTTAAGTATCCCTGATTTAGGAGGTATAGTAGAATATTACCCAAAATCTCTACCCCTTATTCTCATCATTTGTGGACTGTTAAATTTGGAAACATGAGTGCAGTTTCATAGCCATTCCAGTCTGTAAAGAGAATTCCAAAATGCAGGCAGCGGAATATATATTATGTCAGAAGCGCACAAAGGTGCTTTCTGGGTCGAAAGGATTTTTGCTGGAGGAACTCCACTCAGGGGACACCTGAATGAGGGTCCTTTCAGCTCCCTAAGATCTTTTCCCACTGAAGTGGTCCCTATTTATCTACTTGCAATTTATTGCTTTCAAACTGCTAGGTTAGCAGGAGCTGGGACAGAGACGGGTGCTCATTCCATCGTGCAGTACTCAGGTCTTGAACTGCCAACTTGCCAACCTTCCAGCTAATAAGGCTAGCTTCTTAACCACTGAGCCACCGCAGCTGGATATATGAAGACCAGCCACTGAGGAGCAGGTCTTTTGCAAAGTTTAGGGACCTTAACTGACTATTTAAGAACATACAATTGCTCCTCCACACCTGAGTGATAAGATGGACATCTTTATTTTGGTTTAAGACAATGGGCCACTTTATTAATAACAAGTTAGCTTTGTCAAAATCTGCTAGGCAATGAGGGCTAGCGTAGCACGGGTAAGGTGATGCTCCAGTTATTTAATTTACCCCAATTTGCTCTGTGTTTAATTTTTATTACTATGTCCAATACAGAAGTGCCGTAACATTTCCGTCTTAAAATCAGGTGAACGCAACAGTGACTACCAAGTTGACAAACTTCGGTAGTCCCTTGTTCACGGTCCGCATTTGGCAACAGCCCCGATTGATTACCTTGTCTCACTGTCAGGCTGTTAAACCAAATGTGTCCCCTACCTGATAAATTTGGGGCCCATAAATAACCTTACCCATGCTACCTGCCAAGTGACCGAGAACAATAACTTTTCCTTTCCAACAAAATACTATATCTCTGACCGTCCACAAATGTGTGGGATGGGCGAAAACACCGAAAATCCCAAGGCCAATCAGGGATTTAAGCAAGAATTCCCATCTGGCCTTTGTAACAAGCGACCAAGAAATTCACACTATTGCTTAGGGAGGGAGGGTGGGCAAGACGGCCTTCCAAAAAGCAAAATTGATAGGGCACGGAGAGGAGAAGCACATTCCTTAAATAGGGCACAAAATCCTCCCCACCACACCATGCACCTTGAGCATGCACACTGCTGTCTCCCCGGGTGGGGGGAGCAAAGCGCGCACCCGAAGCAGTTGCTCCTAACATGCAATCATTATCCAGTACTTTGCATTACAACAGGGATAGTTTGGGTGGAAATTCATTTCTCACCCAGCTATTGAAAAAGCTAGAACGAAGCCCAGAGGGAGCATGGAAGGCAAGGGTGAGAGACTTTAGTGTATGGGACCAAAGACAACCGGACAACCGAAAGGTTGGTTTAACACAGGTTTATTGCATTGCATGAGGTTCCAGTGAAGCATGAGGTAATGGCGGTGATACATCTCAATATATACAGTAGCTCTCTACATTTGAATCTTGTAGCACGGTAGCTCATTGGCTGCTACCGGCGTGGCCTCGCCCAGGCACGCCTCTTTCTTCAGCTGCTGAATGCGGGGAAGGTTTTCCCGCGGCTGTCCGTGATTGAGCAACGTGAACCATGTGAGGCTGAACGCTCGCAGCTGCCCTCTATGGGCTGTCTGCTCGCGTTCCTTTACAGCTGGTATCGTTTGTATCTGGAGTGGTTACATTCTTGCCTTTACAGTATAATGAACATGCATACATACATACATAACATCCCTCCCCCCTAGGATGGGACGAAGTCCCGCAACCATTGTGGCTTGCCGCACGTGCGCTTGGGACGCGCTTGCGTCTGACCTAGTACTGGAGAGCCTGTGATCCCTGACTCCGCGGGTGCTTGTCCTGCAACGGGAAACGGGGATTCGTTAGTGGCTCCGTGGGGCGTCCGTGCCTGCCTCGCGCCCGGGGATGGGAAAGGAATGAATAGTTGGGAGGTGAACCCCTGCCTGTTGCTCTCTGACCCCGGGGATCCACCTATTGTGAACCGCGGAACCGATGAGGTCGCCCTTGCGGTTCGGCTACCTTCTGATCCCTGCTCGGGGGACCTTGAGACTGTGGTGGTCGGACTCGCTGATGCCTCCCGTCTTGGGGGTGTCGGTCTCCGGAAAAGTGGCGCTATATCGCATTCTAACTCACAGGGGCTACTGGGACTGAAGGTACCAGGGGCTGAACTGAAACCCCTCTTTTCGCTAGGACGGGTGGGGGACCACTCCGCTAACTCCCCCTGGTACTGCAAATCAACGTCTAAACTTCTATGGGCATCTGTGTTTCGGGGAAACTCCCGCGGGGTATGTGTGTGGTCGGGGCTCTTCCATTTCTTCGGGGACCCCCGCAAAAGATTTCTGTGGATCGATTCCCTTTCCTCCCCCCTTGGTGGGGACCCATGCTCCCCTTTTCCTCCCCCTTGGGTTAAGCGGGTGGGGGAGTACCCTAACGCTGATTCGATGCTATTCTCGTCTCCGTCCTGCTCTCCGGGGACCCTGCGCCTGAGTTGGTCCACATGTCGCCTCCACAGGAAGCCTGTACTGGTTTCTACGCGGTATGAGACGGGGCCGGTTTGTTCTACTACGGTGCCCGGCACCCAGGCTGGCCCCGCGCTGGCGTAGTTCCTGCAATGCACCGGGGCGCCTACGCTGAAACTCTTTGTGGGTTCCACGCCTATGTTCCGCCCCTTGTCCTCTACTCTCGTGGGGTCTAGCTTGGAGATTCCCGTGGCCAGCTTCCTGCGCATCAACAGCTCTGCGGGGGAGTACCCCGACGCTAGTGGGGTGACCCTGTATCTTAGCAGGAATTGGCACAATTTCAGGTCGAGGTCTCCGGGCCCCATGCGCAGTAGCGCGTCTTTCGTGGTGCGCACGAGGCGCTCTACTTGGCCGTTGGTGGCCGGGTGAAAGGGGGCAGAGGTGACGTGCCGAATGGCGTTGCGCTCCAAGAATGCCCCGAACTCGGCGGACGTGAAACAGCTGGCGTTATCGCTGACGAGGGTGTCGGGTAAACCGAACGTGGAAAAGACCCTCCTTAACTGTTTAATTGTGGTGGCCGAGGAGGTGCTCGAGACTGGAATGACCTCCAACCACTTGGAGAACGCGTCCACCACGAGGAGGAAAAGCGTTCCCCTGAACGGGCCAGCAAAGTCTACATGTATCCGGGACCAGGGCCCCCTAGCCGTGTCCCACTCCCTAGGTGGCGAGCGAGCCTCTTCTGGCCTTGAGCTTTGGCACGCTTCGCAAGTGCCGACCATGTGTTCAATGTCGGCGTCTAGCTGGGGCCACCAAAAGTAACTTCGGGCCAGCGCCTTTGAGCGGACGATCCCCGGGTGGCTGACGTGCAGCAGTTTAAGCACCCTCGGCCGGAGAGGCGTGGGGATCACTACCCGCTGTCCCCACAAAAGGCAACCCCTCTCTAGGGACAACTCTAGTTTCTTTTTGAAAAATGTGTCGAATTCCGCTGCTGGGGAAGACACGGGCCACCCTTTCTGTACCCAGGAGCAAACTGTGGCCAGCGTTTTGTCCTTGCCTGTCGCTTTGGCGATGTCGGCCGGTACTACTGGAGGGGAGTCTAGGACCTCTATCATTAAGACCTGATGGTCCCTCTCTACTTTGTCCACGTGGCAGCAATCCCGGGGAATGGGGGACCTCGACAGGGCGTCGGCATGGCTGATCTCCCTCCCGGGCCGGTACACCAACGCGTGCTGATACGCGTTGAGAAAAATGGCCCACCTGAGCATTCTCGGGGACAGGATTTGGGGTGTGGGCTTATCTGCGGTGAAAATGCCTAACAAAGGCTTATGGTCCGTCACTATGGTGAAGGGGCGGCCGTACACAAAATCATGAAATTTCTTGGTCCCCGCAATTATTGCTAGTGCTTCTCTGTCTGTCTGAGCATAGTTCCTCTCTGCTTGGGACAAGGACCTAGAGTAGAACGCTATCGGGGCCTCCCTACCGTTGTCCAGCACGTGGCATAACACCGCCCCCACCCCCACCGGGGATGCATCGCATATCAGGACCACCGGGCGTTTGGGATTGAAGTGGGTCAGTACGGCATCTGATGCCAGGAGTCGCTTCAGGTCATTGAAAGCCTTTTCCTGGTCGTCGCCCCACTTCCATGCCTCGTCCTTTTTTAACAATTTGTGTAGCGGTTCTGCCACGGCTGCCTTCCGCGGGAGGAAGGAGTGGTAGAAGTTGAGCAGTCCGAGGAACGACTGCAACTCGGGCTTGGATGTGGGGCGAGGGGCCTTCTTGATGGCGGCTACCTTGGATTGGGTTGGTCTTATTCCCTCGGGAGTGACACGGAACCCTAGGAACTCAACCTCTGTAGCGAAGAAGACGCATTTGTCTTTCCGCAACCGCAACCCCGCCTTTTCGAATATTGTCAGGACCTTTCCCAACCTAGTTGCTAATTCGGCCCGGCTCCCCCCTGTAATCAATACGTCATCAAAGTAGGGTAACACCCCCTCTAACCCCTTCAGGAGGCGTTCCACAAGTGACTGGAAGATCCCGGGCGCCGAATTCACGCCGAATTGTAGGCGCGATACCTGGAACGCCCCTTTGTGGGTGACTATGGTCTGCGCAGCAGCTGCGGCGGGGGTCACCGGGAGTTGCTGGTAGGCTTGGGCCAGGTCGAGTTTAGCGAAGCACCTCCCCCCGTGTAACCTGGCCAACAAGTGGCTGACTACCGGCACCGGATACGCATTAGGGCGGATCGCCTTATTGATGGTGCACTTGTAATCAGCGCATATGCGGACCTCCCCGTTGGCCTTGAGAGCCGTTACAATTGGAGTTTCCCACTCCGCAGAATCAACAGGAACAAGAATCCCCTGGCCCACCAATTTGTCCAACTCCGCCTCTATTTTGTCCTTTAGTGCGAAGGGCACTCTGCGCGGTTTAAGTCTGATTGGACGTACTCCAGGGTCCAGGTCGAAAGTCACTGGGGGGCCCTTGAATTTCCCGAGCCCCTTTTTAAAAACCTCGGGGTGTGCGTCGCACACGCTCTGTATTGGATCAGTCCCGGCGGGGTGTGCTTCCACGGCGTGCACCCCCCCCGATGAACAACCCCAGGGGCTGGAACCATTGAGTCCCGAGGAGGCTGCATTTACCTCCCTTGAGGACGACTAGGGGAAGCGTTGCGGTGTGCTTTTTAAACTGGACCCGGAACTTCCCAACCCCCAACACTGGGATGCGGTTCCCTTGCACGTCCTTCAGTGTGGCCCTCAACGCCTTGAGCTTGGGCCGCACGCGGGGGGCGATTTTCATGAACTCCCCCTGGGAAATAATGGAGTATGAAGAACCCGAGTCCACCTCCATTCTAACAGGGGCCCCTTGTATTACTACCTCAACGAAGTAACGGGGGTGCTCCGTGGAAACGCTGCAGACCGGCGCGTCGTCCTCGCTGTCGTCGGAGATGCGCCCTACTCCGTCCCGCGTCCTCGTGGTCCGGGTGCCGTCCTTTGGCCTCGTGGTGCGGTCCTGCCTCGTGGTGCGGTCCTGCCTCGCCGAGCGGTCTGGAGAACTCCTGGTGGCCTCGCGCCGTTTCCGGCAGACCTTGGCGATGTGCCCGCGCCGGCCGCAGTTGTGGCACTCGGCCTTGCGGAACGGGCATTTGGCGCGGGCGTGGGCGGCGCCGCAGCCGTTGCAGCGCCGGCCCTCTCTCTGGACCCTCCGGACGTCCTCGTCGTCGCCGCTCTCCGCAGACGAGTCCGAAGCTCGCCGGGCCGTTCGCACCGAGCTCTCTGCCTTTGCGGGCTTCGGGCGCCAGTCCTGAAGCTCGTGCACCCCGGCAGTAGTGGCCTCCGCGGCCTGTGCCGTGTCGAGGACTTGTTGCCACGAGGGAGGCGGCTCCCTCTTCATCAGCGCACGCTGAGTCTCTGTGTCCCTCAGACCGCAGAGCAGGCAGTCCCGGAGGGTGATGTCGGGGAGCTCCCACTTGCATGGGCCGGCGGCCAACCGCAGGGCCGCGGCGAACTCCTCGACCGATTCCCCGGGTGCCTGGACTCGCCTCCAGAACGCGCTCCGAGCGGGGAACATCGCTATTGCTGGCCGGAGATGGGCGCGCAACGCCGCCAGGAGCTCTGTAGCTTTGAAGTCGCCCACCTTCCTCGGGGCGATCAGGTCCACCAAGGTCCTCTTGGTCTCGTGTCCGAGCATGCGGACGAAAATGGCCCTCTTTTTGGCCTCATCGGAGACTTCGAGCTCCACCAGCGCTGCGTTGAAGTCTATCTCGAACAGCTCCAAGTCTCCCGGCTTCTTGATCTCGTAGCCGGCGCATGTCTTGGTCCCGTGGGCAGCCATATCCCACCTTCGTCGCCAATTTAGTGTATGGGACCAAAGACAACCGGACAACCGAAAGGTTGGTTTAACACAGGTTTATTGCATTGCATGAGGTTCCAGTGAAGCATGAGGTAATGGCGGTGATACATCTCAATATATACAGTAGCTCTCTACATTTGAATCTTGTAGCACGGTAGCTCATTGGCTGCTACTGGCGTGGCCTCGCCCAGGCACGCCTCTTTCTTCAGCTGCTGAATGCGGGGAAGGTTTTCCCGCGGCTGTCCGTGATTGAGCAACGTGAACCATGTGAGGCTGAACGCTCGCAGCTGCCCTCTATGGGCTGTCTGCTCGCGTTCCTTTACACCTGGTATCGTTTGTATCTGGAGTGGTTACATTCTTGCCTTTACAGTATAATGAACATGCATACATACATACATAACAGAGACAAGAAGAGTGGCAGAGGATGGTGTGGTCACTCCTACCCTGAAACTTCTGGGGCTTTGAGTTTGCAACCCATGGCTTCACCACTAAGCAAGGGAATGACCCTTGAGATCCTTTCAATGGAGATGAGCCTCAGGCCCACTGGCTCAGATCCAGGAAGACCTTTATGGCAAGAACAAACAATCTTGAGAGTAGGCAAGAGCAAATGATGGAAGAAGGAGCTCACTGGACAAGGAAACACATTGAAGGAGGAGATGGATGAGGAACGCAACCTCCCCTACGTCACTTGGAGGACCCTGAATAGCTGAGGGTCGGGGTCCCTAAATGCAAGACCAACATGCTCAAGTGGGGCTGCTGGCAGACAACAACACACTCTGTGAATATGGAGAGATGCAGAATCCGGATCATTTACTGGTCTGCAGAAAACTGCCAGAAACATGTACCAATGTGGTCTTAATTTTGGCCAATGCCAAAGCCAAGAAATTGGCTTCATTTTGGCAGTCCAGAGTTTGATCGGGACACGAAAGAAGAAGAAAAAACACTAAATGCCACAATATTTTCCTGCGATGCTAAGAAAATGGCACCTTCAAGGAAATCTCTGTCTAGTAAAATAAGCCAGTCTCAGCCTGCTGACCGGCACCCAAACTGCGGCAGCCAGGGGCATTTGTACGTTGTACCAGGAAACAACTTGTGCCTCCATTCTTGACATCAAAGCAGAACAAATTGAAAACACTCAATTGGCATTTGGCAATGGATTATGGCAGCTGACTTGATGCCTGTCTTTCTGCCAGAGTCATTTTGCCCTTCTGGGTTTTGGAGGGACGCAGGAATGATTAATTTACTTTCTGCTTGGCAAGGAGGGTTGAGCTCAAGTCCTAAATGCTCAGTCCACCCAACTCTATGCTGTGTCACCTTCTGCTAAGCTTTGCCTCTGCTCAGTAAGCCATTGATTGGGTAAGGACTGGGATTTGGCTACTCAGAGTCCAACCGTCTAAAGATAGGTAAAGTTGAGCGTCTCCTTTGCTTGAAAGCCAGTCTTATCTGACTCTAGGGTGTGATGCTCACCTCCATTTATAGCCAAAGAGCCAGAATTGCCTGTGTCTGCAGATGTTTCCATGGTCACAGGGCAGGCATGATTAGATGTTGAAGCACACAAAACACTATTACCTTTCCCATCAAAGTGGTACCTATTTATCTACTTGCAATTTATTGCTTTTGAGCGGTTAGCTGGGACAGAGATGGAAGCTCACTCCATCGTGCACCACTTGGGTCTTGAACTGCTGACCTGCCAACCATCTGTTTGTCAAGCTCAGCATCTTAACCACTAAGCCACCATGGCACTTGTCTAAAGATAGGGCGGTCCTGATACATCTCTTCCAGCCAAGAGGACCTGGGTCTACTACAGGATCCATTTCGTAGAACTGAGCGTCACTTTGGTCATTCCGCTGCTACCCTGGACCATTTTTTGTTGACCATAGAAGCTGGAGGATCATGGGAACTGACATCCAAAACATCTGGAGCTTGAAAGGCCATGAACCATTTCTCGGATGTGGACAATTAACTTGATCTCATTAATTTGTTGCCTATTTAAATTGGCCTCACTCACACCAGAGGAAGAAAAATAGGGTCAGCAGCCTGCAGATGAAGAGAACTTTGCTGGATTTGATCATCACAAAATGCAAAGAATTAAAATCTCTAGAATCCAAAAGAAACACATGCAGGCACACTCCAGTCAAGGTGGAAGCTGGGCCTCTTTCTTAAAAGAGGTAAAATGATGAACAAGTGGGAGAACAATTTCACTAAAAAAGTGTACATATTTCAGTGTGGGTGCAGTGCGCTAAGATGCCTACTAGAAGGTAGCAGGTCTGTAGTTCGATACCTGAATACTGTAGGATGGAGTGAGGTCCCATCTTTGTCCCTGCTCCTGCCAACATAGCAGTTTGAAAGCAAGAAATTGCAAATAGATAAATAGGGACCACTTTGGTGAGAAGGGAAACAGTGTTCCGTCTAGTCATGCCTGCCATATGACCATGGAAATGTCTGCAGAAGCAGAGAGCGCTGGCTCTTCAGCTATGAAACAGAGATGAGCACTGAACCCTAGGGTCACATATGACTGGCTTTTGAGCGAGTGTGACCTTTACCTTTACTAATAAAAACAAAGTTTTTCTATTTTCCAATATATTGCATTTGCCAAAGCAGATTATGTGCAAATACAATTTCTGTTTTATGTGCCAAATATATTTTTCCAAAAGCAGATGACATAAAGCAAACATAGTAAGATACAACAATAAAATATTAAGCCTTCAAACATACGGCAGCATGAAATAAACCCAGCTTTTCTTTTCTTTCCTTTTAAAAGGAAAGGGCAGAATATTATAAAAATAGCAAATTTTGTCAACAAAATACCTTCCGGAATGAAAACACTGTCGAAATGCAGTCTAAAATGTGAAGAGATGAGGATTTCATATGAGGATACTTTCCCAATAGAATCATTACCTATGAGCAGTACTGCCATATAGGGCCCGGAGCTGACAGGGGCCCTGCCGCCACCGGCCATAACTATGACATTACTGTGTGTGTGTGTGTGTGTGTGTGTGTGTGTGTGTGTGTGTGTGTGTGTGTGTGTGTGTGTGTGTGTGTCCCAATAGGATTGCTCAGTATGGGGCCCAGAAATTTCTGATGGCAGCCCTGCCCATGAGCACCACTTTCCAGGCTATGGTGAACTCTTCACCCATGGCAACTGGTTTGCCAGACTCCACCACTGACCCCAGACTGGTTGTTATGGCTTTACAATCTTTATTCCCACCAGTTGACTCCTTTCCCCCCTCTTTCTCTAAAGCTGGCCCCATTACCAGTCTTATACAGAGTTAGGTGAAGTGAGACGATGCTGTCACCTTGCATGGTAGCATTCAGGTGCCGTGTGATTTTTGGTTGTCATCCCTCACAACTCCAAGCCCAAAAAGATGGGTACTGTATTCTAATTCTGGACAGACATTGGGAAGTAGAGTCTCCAATCTCATAGCTGGGAGGAAAAGTCCCTGCTCTTGGTTTTTCCCCCATGAAAGAAAAATTCTCCTTCTGCTTTCATGTCCCGATCAAACCCTGGACTGCCAAAATGAGAAATTTTTGAGTGTTCTTCTCAGCCCATTCACCACAGGTATGTTTTAGTAGAAGAAACCTTAGACATAGTGATCCTGGAGCTGGCCGTGGTGAACAAGACAACTACCCCCCACCCTTGAAGCCACCGGCCTCTATTGCCTTTGAGATGGGTTGGCTTGCTAAAGGAAGCCATGGGGCTGAGTTTGTAAATGCTGAGCAGGGCTGTTAAAGTCAGGACAACATTTTAGAGATCACTGATTCGTAGCATTGCCGTAAGTCGGAAACAATCTGACGGAGTGTCACAACAACATCTCTTCTAGTTTCATTCTGAATGTTTTTATGTTCAGTAAGAGTAAGCCGGCCATAAGATCAGTGGAAGCCATACAGACGCAGAACCTCATGTTCATCCACATTGAAAGGAAATAACAAATGGCTTCTTTGTTCACCTTTGGAATAAGATGGGAAACCCAGAATGAGCCAGCGAGGCAGATGTCAAACATAGCAGACAGACTCTCTTCGTCAGAGTCAAGACTTCTCGATAGTTGCTGAAAGAGTTCAATTTGAAATGTCTCCTCACTGCTAATGAGACAATTCCGGTGTCCCTAATGGGGCTGACGCTTTTTTGAGGCTGATAGGAAGATTACTTTCACTACTCCAGAAAAAAAGGAATGAATGAAGGAAAGAAGGTAGCCAGGTAGGTGGGAGGGAGGGAGGGAGGGAAGGAAGGAAGGAAGGAAGGAAGGAAGGAAGGAAGGAAGGAAAAGGCTCATGAACTTTTTTTTTGAAGACTGTAGGATGGCACCTTTCCTGGTATACTCACATCTCCTTGCTGATTTCTCCCTGGAGATGAGATCCTGGCAAGCTGGCAGAAGGAAGCCTGGCACTAAACCATGCCATGCCATGCCACACCGCTGCTGCCTGTTGTGAATTTCCTATGGAGACCTTTGTTCTTCCAGAGTTGCCAGTGTGCATCTTCCCTACCTTCTGGTACCTGGCCAAAATTAGATGCCTACAGAACTAGAGGTTTCGATGAGTACCCAGGGAGCTGCTTCAAGTGGGAACAAGGATGATATGGAATCACTCCATTTGGGGCACAGCATTAGGAGACATGGAGGGAGGAATGTTCCACAAAGTCACCCATCATCACTCTCCATAGTTGCCAAATGACAACCCATGGAAGAATGTTCGAGGACGGCACCCTGTCTAGTGTATCAAAAGTTCAACCTTGACATTCAGAGCAAACTTTTGTCTTTTTGATAAGAGAGGAAAACAACAGTTGAGGCCTAGGATCCTCTTTTGATGTAGTAAACACATGTTTGTAATCTTGGCAAGAGGCTCCTTGAATTTCTGGAGAGACAAGTGGCTATCAATGGAAAAAAATGGTCCAACGTGGAAGGAGTCAGTTCTGATTCTCTGGTTGAAGTTCACTCCCTGCTTTGGAGATAAAAACAACCCTTGGGAAATATTTAGTGGCCAGATCTCTGCTTTACTTTCCACGCATACATTATTTAGTTTCTTTTAAATGCCCGTGTCCTGCCGTTCCAGTAAAATTTCCAAGGTGACTTACAGTAAATGCAGTGCAAATTCTTCAGAAGGCTTCAAGAACAATCAATAGAACATCAATAAAAGAAGAGGATTTTTTTTTTTAAAAAAAGGCACCACAGACGTCCAGCAGAAATGGAAAAGGAAGAGCAGCTACACCCCAACCAGGAAAAAAAATCAAAGCTTAAATAAACACCTAAGGACAATGACTGAGTACATGTCCTAAAGCCTCATAGCAAACTCATTCTGAAAATTATCCTCGTTTTATGAAAATGCTATCATTCACTTTCACACACATTTGCCAGGTCTCTTTTTGGACTTGGAAAGCAATTCTCCAAATCCCAGTCCTAGAAGTTATAATCCATTTTTTTCAAACTCTGTTCCTTTATATATGGCATAATTTGGACCTGGTACCATGGTGGCTTAGTGGTTAAGATGCTGAACTTGATGACTGGAAGGTTGGCAGGTCAGCAGTTCAAGACCCAAGTACTGCACAACAGAGTGTGCTTCCGTCTCTGTCCTAGCTCCTGCCAACCTTGCAGTTCGAAAGCAAGAAATTGCAAGTAGGGACCACTTCATGCCTGCCACGTGTCTATGGAAACGTCTGCAGATACAGACAGTGCTGCCTGTAAACAGAGATGAGCACTGAACCCTAGAGTCGGATGCGACTGGCTTTCGAGCAAAAGAGACCTGGACCTTTACCCTACCTAAAATTCAACAGGACAGAATTGGATAAGCTGGGTCAAGACAAACGGAATAACAAGCCTAAATAGGTAGCAAGCTCTCTGAGCCATTGGAAGGAAGAATAAATAAATAAAATAAATGAGAACAATCAGATGAACTTCACTGTGTCTTCCACACCCTTGTTTTCTTTATACAGTATCTTCATTTACCCAATTTCTTCATCTTTGGCTACAGAAAGTGTGTGAGGACGAGGAAATGTACAATGTTCTCTTCACCCGTACAAAAGATTGAGCTGCTTTGTATCCTTCTTAACAAGAAAAGGAGATCTCATTGAATCAGATCCAATGAGATGAGGACAAAGAATGTAGTATTTCTAACACACCAAGCAGGCAGCGCTCTTAGCAGAACTTCCAAACAAGGAAGCTAGCGCTAGGGGTTTCTGTAAATATGTTGAGTCATCATCTCTGCCTCCACCATCCCTACATCAGTGGTTCCCAACATGGAGCATTGCTTTGGCTGATCAGTGCTTTAGGGAATTGACTTAGACTTCTGGAAATTGAAGTCCAAAAACCAAAGGTTGGGGAACACTGCTCAAAATAGATTTTGCATGTGACCATGAAAAACTGCCCTGCAATTATATATATTGATATATATGATTGAAATCCTGATGAGTAAATCACTCTTGGAAACACAAGGAGGACATCTTGTTGGCATGAGACAAAACAGATGCAAATACTTCTGGGGGTACAGTACACCATAGTGTACACCATAGTGTATTTTGCACTAATCAGGACTCCAAATACCCCCAGATGTATTTGCGTGTTTCGCCTCTTGCCAACAAGCTGTCCTCCTTGTGTTTCCAAGAGTGATTTACTCATCAGGATATCAATCGTGCTAATGAGTGTATTATCTAGAGACATTTTAAATATTAATGAAAGGATAACAAGCCTGCCAGTTCTACCGTGGGGACCATGGAGAGCAAAACAGAGAAGGAGATGCTGGTGTTTCTGCGCAACTTAATCAGGACCAGCCAAATTGGGAATTGTGTTAGCAGCTCGGGAAAAGAGGGACCTGAACCAAGACCGGAGGGTTGGCAATGTTGACTTGCAGAATTACAACACCCAGAATTCCTCACTTGGCAGGGTCCCAGAGTGCACTTCATAAAGCTTCAAAAACCCCACAAATCTCAATATCAATCAGGGATTGTTGATCATTATCACTTGTGAAAAGCTACACAGATTTGTATTGTATCTAATATACTAACCAATCCTTGTCCTTCTGGTCATTTACTTCTATCTATCTATCTATCTATCTATCTATCTATCTATCTATCTATCTATCTATCTATCTAATCTATCTAATCTATCTAATCTATCTATCTATCTATCTATCTATCTATCTAATTTCCCACCTCTCAGGGATATTGTTCCTACTTTGGGTGGCATACAACAGTTAAAAGCTTTTTATGAATAATCATAAATTAAAAACCCTATACAAGACCTGGCACTCTTCATCTAGAGTAGACTCTCCTCCTCCTTCTCTTTACTGTCTGATATGATTGCACAACTAACACAGCTATAACTTTGAAAATTTATATTCCGGTAAATGTGTTCATTTTTAAGTTCCAGATCCAAGGAAGGTGGAATGGAAGTGAAAGGCACCAAAGACCTCTTTCTTTACTGTCCAGCTTTTCCACCCACCCACAATGATCTAGAATACCAAAGTGTGGATGATTTTGGTTTGATCTCCAGTAACACATCATTAACACTTCCCATTTCCCAGTCTCAGTCTTCTTCTGCTTTCTTGGCTGCATTCCCCATGTGGGTTGATGATTGAGCCCAGGTATACAAAACCTTTCACTATCTCAGTTTCTTCATTGTCAACATTAAAGTTGTGTAGTTCTTCTGCAGCCACAAATTTTTGTTTGCTCAATGTTCATCTGCAGTGCAGCCCTGCTCTGGAACTTCCTTCTTTCACTTTTACTAAAAGTCATTTCAAGTCATTGCTGTGTTCTACCAGTAAGATGGCAACACCCTAAAATATTGTATATTATTGCTGTTTCTTCCACTAGTTTCCACTCCTTCATCTGATTTTTTTTGTATGATAACGTGTCAGAAAATGTACATCACTAAGAGTATGTGTGCAGCTGAAGAATGGACACAAATACTTTTCTGTCAGCTGTAACCTGAGATTTCATGGCTCTAAATAAACATGCATCACCTCACTAACTTTTAAATGAAGAAACAAGTACAGAAAACTTTGCCACCCTTCTTCAAAATGCTAAGCCCTCCACTCTGTTTTACTTTTTCACCAATACAGTAATGCCATTATCTTTTGATGCATGCTCTGCTCTTTTGATCTAAGGCAAAACCAACCAACCAACCAAATAAAAAACAAAAACCTCTTGGTCAAATAATTTAACCCAAGCCTAATCTCTACAGTATGTTGTGTAATGATTCAACATGACACAACCTTGCTCATAATGTTCTCACTTAAATAAACAGAGAGATAGGGAAGGAGTAAAACCACGCTTAAGAAAGCAAACAGAGGGAAAGAAAATGAAATATAGCAGGGTCCCTCCTTGGGTTAAGAGGTTCCCCCCTCCCCTCCAAGCCAGCATCCATGGTAGCTAACCACCTTCTTGATTTCCCCCTTCTGGTCTGGTCTATTTCTATTTCTTTCTATTTTTGCACATTTATATCCCACCCTCCTGGTGGGTACACCACTCAGGGCGGCTAACAACATAATAAAAATTACAATAAAAACAACTCAGCAACAATAGCTAAAACAAACCTAACAACCCTAATTAAAAACACAAACTTCCAGCCCTATTTGGACTTCTAGAGAAAAGGGGCAGCCAAAAATTTTGATAGAACATATTAATTTGGCCAGGCAGTTGGATCAGATACCTTCTTTATGGGAAGCATATGTTGTGCTGCTGGGCTATGACCCATGATGAGTGTAAACTGATTGGGTTCATCTGAGTCTGTGTTAATCATGCAACAGTGGGCTTAAAGGATATCTAACAGCGTAGATCCTACCCAAAGCCTTTTACCAGTTGGCTCCTTTGAATAAAATTCATTTAAATGGTCCAGTATAGTAAATTGTGGGAAAGCAGATAATCACTAATAGTTTCCTTTAGGGATTTTTGGTTTTTTGTTCTAAGTTATGACCGCAGTCACCAGCCTCCATTCTGGAGGGAGAGGGGAAATCTGTTGCCGCTGTGATCGCCACCACTGCCTCCATCTTTGCTGCAGGAGCATTTGGGCACAAATCCCCGTTGCCACTTCTTCATGCCTGACTCATGTTGTTGTTCAGTCGCACAGTCGGTTCCGACCCTTTGCGACCCTATGGACCATTGTTCTCCAGGCACCTCTGTCCTCCACCATCCCCCTCAGCACTCCCAGTTCTGTGCCCATTGTGTCTACAATACCATCTAGCCATCTCATCTTTGGCCTCCCCCTTCTTCTTTTGCCCTCCACCTTTCCCAACATCAGGGCCTTCTCAAGTGAATCCTCCCTTCTCATTTGATGTCCAAAATACTTTAGCTTCGTCTTTACTATTAGCCCTTCCAATGAGCAGTCAGTGTTGATTTCTTCTAAGATTGACCTATTTGTTCTCCTCGCTGTCCAGGGTACTCTCAAAACTCTCCTCCAACACCACATTTCAAAGGCATCTATTCTTCTGCGTTCAGCTTTCCTAATTGTCCAGCTCTCACATCCGTACATTACCACTGGGAATACCATTGCTTTGACTATTCTAATTTTTGTTTGCAATGTGATGTCTCTGCTTTTCGCTATGTTCCCCAGGTTTCTCATGGCTTGTCTCCCAAGAATCAGTCGCCTTTTTATTTCATGGCTGCAATCCCCATCTGCCGTGATCTTTGATCCCAGGAAAGTAAAATCTGTCACTGCTTCTACTTCTTCCCCATCTATTTTCCAGGAACTGATTGGGCCTGTTGCCATTACCTTGGTTTTCTTGATATTGAGTCTCAAACCAGCTTTTGCACTCTCCTCCTTCAGCCCAATCAAGAGGTTCTTTAGGTCTTCCTCACTTTCTGCCATTAGGGTGGTATCGTCTGCATATCTCAGATTGTTTATGTTTCTCCCAGCAATTTTAATCCCATATTGTGATTCCTCCATCCCTGCATTTCGCATTATGTGCTCTGTGTATAGATTGAATAAGCAGGGTGATAAAATGCAGCCTTGTCTTACTCCTTTTCCTATTCCAAACCACTCTGTCATTCCGTGTTCTGTCCTAACTGTTGCTTCTTGGTTCATGTACAGATTTCTCAGGAGGCATATGATGTGCTCTGGTACTCCCATCTCTTTAATTACTTGCCACATCTTGTTGTGGTCCACACAGTCAAATGCCTTAGTGTAATCAATGAAACAAAAGTAAACTTGTTTCTGGTATTCCTTTGTTTTCTCCATGATCCAACGTATGTTGGCAATGTGGTCTCTAGTCCCCCTGCCTCTTCTGAAACCGGCCTGCACCTCTGGTAGTTCTCTCTCCACATGTTGCTGAAGTCTGTCCTGTATTATCTTGAGCATCACCTTGCTGGCGTGTGGGATGAGTGCAATTGTTCGGTAATTTGAGCATTCTTTGGCGTTGCCCTTTTTTGGGATTGGGACGTATACTGATCTTTTCCAATCCTGTGGCCACTGTTTTGTTTTCCAGATTTGCTGGCATATTGAGTGCAGTAATTTGACGCCATCATCTTTTAGCGCTTTGAAAAATTCGACTGGGATACCATCATATCCACTAGCTTTGTTGTTTGCAGTGCTCTTTAGGGCCTTTATAACTTCGCTCTCCAGGATGTCTGGCTCGAGTTCAGTTTTTTCATCATTGTGGTTATCAGGAGTGTTGAGGTCCTTTTTGTAGAGTTCCTCTGTGTACTCTTTCCATCTTTTCTTTATCTCTTCTGCATCAGCTAGCTCTTTTCCGTCTTTGTCCCTTATCATGGTCATTTTTGCTTTAAATGTTCCCTTTATTTCCCCGATTTTTCTGAAGAGATCTCTAGTCCTGCCTCTTTTGTTGTTTTCCTCCATTTCTTTGCACTGTTCTTTTAGGTAGTTTTCCTTATCTCTCCTTGCTTTTCTTTGAAATTCTGTGTTCAAAAGGTTGTATTTTTTCCTTTCTCTTTTGACTTTTGCCTTCCTTCTTTCCTCTGCTATTTTAAGAGCCTCATCAGACAACCATTTTGCTTTCATACGCTTCTTTTCTTTTGGTATGGTTTTCTTTGCTGCTTCCTGCATGATGTCCTTTATCTCTGTCCATAATTCTTCTGGCACTCTGTCTATTGCGTCCAGGCCATTATATCTGTTCATCACCTCCACCGTGTATTCTTTAGGGATGCTGTCTAGGTGATATCTGTCTGGTCTTCTTGTTTTCCCTATTTTCTTTAGTCTTAACCTGAATTTTGCGATCAGTAGGTTGTGATCTGAGCCACAGTCTGCTCCAGGTCTTGTTTTTGCTGACTGTATGGAGGTTCTCCATCTTTGGCTGCAGAGTATGTAGTCAATCTGGTTTCGGTGTTGGCCATCTGGTGATGTCCATGTGTAGAGTCGCCTCTTGTGTTGCTGGAAGAGAGTGTTTGCTATGACCAGTGCGTTCTCTTGGCAGA
The DNA here is from genome assembly GCA_035047305.1 of Bradypodion pumilum. NCBI lineage: Eukaryota > Metazoa > Chordata > Lepidosauria > Squamata > Chamaeleonidae > Bradypodion > Bradypodion pumilum. The sequence goes on from JAWDJD010000003.1 coordinate 385,576,954, forward strand.
ACTCTATCAATCTTTGCCCTGCTTCGTTCTGTACTCCAAGACCAAACTTGCCTGTTATTCCCTCCACTTTTTGATTTCCTACTTTGGCATTCCAGTCTCCTAATATAATTTGGACATCATTTCTTGGTGTCTGTTCTATGAGGTGTTCTAGGTCCTCATAGAACTGGTCCACTGTGGCTTCATCTGCACTAGTGGTTGGTGCATAGACTTGGATTACGGTGATATTGAAAGGTTTGCCTTGAATTCTGACTGACATCATTCTGTCATTTTTGAGGTTATATCCCATTACTGCTTTTCTTACTCTCTTATTGACAATTATGGCTACTCCATGCCTTCTAAGGTTTTCTTGTCCACAATAGTAGATATGATGGTTTCCAGAGCTGAATTCACCCATCCCTGTCCATTTTAGCTCACTGATGCCCAAGATGTCAATGCTTATTCTTTCCATCTCATTTTTTACCACTTCCAGTTTACCTTGGTTCATTGATCTCACATTCCATGTCCCTATGCAGTATTGCTCCTTACAACATTGCATTCCTCCTCCCTCCTTTCTGTCCCTCCCCTTTCTCCCCTCTGAGGTGTTAAGCATCCTGTATCACCTAGCCTGCCCTTTTGTTTTGCCTTTTGTTTTGGTCCATAGGGTTCTCTTGGCAAGATTTATGGCGTGGTTGCCGGTGTCTGCGCCATTTTTCTCTCCTCATACATTTTATCACAGTTTTTAAAAGTTTAAAAACATTTAAGACAACATATTATCATGCATATTATCACACTTTAAAGCACAGTCTCTATGTCAGTTGCTATATTAAGTCATTTTAAAGTCTTTATGTGAGTTACTATATTAAGTCATCAACATTTCTGCATATTTAACTACTTATCCTTTGTATGGGGCTCTGAGTCTCACCCCCTGGTTTAACTCCTTTGCCTTCTTCCCTTCTGCCAATTGGACCTTTCCTTCGGCGCTTGGTTGTTTTCAGGGCTTGGAAAAGGCTCTCGTCGGGGCGACTGGCTGGCCTCTCCCCGCCCGGCTGGTCTTCCTCCTCCCTTGCCTGCCCGGCTGGAGATGGTGGGGACCGGCTCGGAAGGGCTCGCGTTGGGGCGGCTGGCTTGCCTCTCCCCGCCCGGCTGGTCTTCCTCCTCCCTCACCGGCCCGGCTGGAGATGGTGGGGACCGGCTCGGAAGGGCTCGCGTTGGGGCGGCTGGCTGGCCTCTCCCCGCCCGGCTGGTCTTCCTCCTCCCTTGCCGGCCTGGCTGGAGATGGTGGGGACCGGCTCGGAAGGGCTCGCGTTGGGGCGGCTGGCTGGCCTCTCCCCGCCCGGCTGGTCTTCCTCCTCCCTCACCGGCCCGGCTGTTACTCATGGTAACAGTCAAATATATATTTTAATTGTACTGATATAGAGTTACAGTTGATGCTGGATCAAGTTAGAGCTTCAAGGGCAGAATATGGTTTGGATCTCAACACCAAGAAGACAAAATGTCTGGTTATAAACAGAACACCAACTCACGGGAAGCTAAGGGCAGGCGCACAAGAAATTGAAAAAGTGGGTACAATGGTCTATTTGGAGGAGTGCGCTAAATGAAAAGTGGAATCCTGAGGTAAAGATTAAAATATGAATGGAAAAAGCAAGATACACCTTCATAAAAATGCAACATTTGTTATGCAGTCAAGATCTGACTCTTGCTACGAAGATTTGTATAGTAAGATGTTATGTACTCCCAGTGTTGCTATATGGAGTCAAAGCTTGAACATTGACTTTAGCATCTGAAAAGAAAATCAAAGCTTTCGAAATGTGGATCTCCCGGGGGCTGCTAAGGATATCATGGGTTGACCATGTGACTGATGCAGGAGTGTTGCGCCCAATGGATAAAGAATAAGAACTGTTGAAGACCATTAAGCAAAGGAAGCTCCAATACCTTGGGTATATCATGAGGAACAGCATAAAGTATAGCATACTCCAACTCACTATACAAGGGAAGATCCCTGGGAAGAAAGGGGCCATGGACAGAGATGGATTTTGTGGCTGAAGGACCCGAGACTGGTCTGGAAGGTCCTTGGAAGAACTGTTCCCAGGAGTTAAGAACAAGAAGACTTTCACCATGATGATAGCCAATATCCAGAATGAGTAAAGCATCTGAAGAAGAAGAAATAATTACAACAGTTCTTTGCCATGATAGCCGACCGCTGAACTGTTGGATTGCTATAATAGTAATGATCGGAGGGGGAGATATTTTCAGACCGCAGGGAATTCTGCAAACTGTACAGGACAAGAGGCAAAATGCACAATATGCGCCAACACACAGATGCGCACAAAAAAATACAAAGGTTTAGGAATCAGTACAAAATAAATGACCTTTACTGGATAAGAAAGCTGTAGAGATTGCGCAAGATAGTACGCACCCTGGAAATTATCTCTTTCAGCTTTTGCCTTCTAGAAGAAAGTATAGGGTCATAAAGACCAGGACCAGCCGCTTGAGAAATAGTTTCTACCCAAAAGCGATTCTGGCTTTGAATGCAGTGCAATGCAGTCTATGAGGGAGCTTCTGTATAGAGTTTTAGAGATTTTTAGGGTGTTAGAGTTTTTAGAGTTTTAGAGTTTTAGAGCTTTTAGGGGTTAAATGTGTATATGTGGGGTGGGAGTATGTTGATAATTTTGTATAGTTGTATTTTGTTTAGGTTTTGTTTAGTGTTTTCCCCCCCAATCTCGTGTTCTGTGCAGGACAATGACAATAAAGACTTATCTATCTAATTGAAAATCAACTGTGTTTCAGCAAAAAAACGTCCACCCAGCTGTGTGTCGTGTATTTGTTGGTGTTTGAGTTGATTCCAAACCTGCAGGAAGTTGTAGGATGTTTTGTAAATCAAGATGCACCCTTTGTTTGTTTCTTTGCTTGCTTGCCTCTTTGTTTTTAACGTTGATCTGGAAACATACAGATGGCAACACATGCCTGAGAGCAAATCAGTTCAGCCTGTCTCCAAAGCAGCCTGGAGTGGGTTGTTTCTGATATGCATATCAGATATTTGGATGCAGATCAGGTTGGGAGGTACATCCATCACTCGTAGAAAACGCTTTGTTGGAACCTAATTCTGAGAATTCCCCCAAATCCCAGAAAATGATTTTCCCCCCCAGGCACATCAAGACAGTAAAATAATGTTGTTGTTGTTTTCACCATGTCAGCATTCTTGCGAACATTTGGGAGCTCAATTTTCTGCTGGTGCCAAGCAAAAGCCCCACATTACATTCCAGGCCAACCTCACCCACCATCTCCAGTCTCCAACTGGCTCCATGAATTATGCAGATGCCATGGGTTTAGCTGGCACTTGGCATCAGGCATTGGTCTCATGATGCCAGCTGCACCCATTTGGAGCCCCAGCTCAACAGGCCGGGTGGAGGGAAAGCAAACAGGAGCAGTGGCAGAAGTAGGTGAGAGACTTATGAAACTTTTATTCTGATTGGCAAGCAGCTGTGCCCGTCAAGGGCAAAATCCACAAGAGGGGCAGTGGAAGGGAAAGAGAAGGATGTGGTAATAGCTAGAGCTGGAAATCAGTTTCGGATTGCTGTTCACCAGACCCCTCCAGTGATTCTGGCCAGGTTATCCTGCTATGGTAATAGAGTAGACTCTACTGCCAATGACTCAATGCCAATTGTCAGGTAGTGGTAAACTAAGCTGACAACCCTGAGTACTAATGGCCTTTATTGCCCAAGTCCACAGGGAAGTAAGGATGATGGTCCCCAAGTGGAATTCATCTTGATGGTGGGCAGCAGCTTCATCCATCCTGGCCTGGGGCCGAGGAGGACTTTGCATGCCAAAAGGGCTCAGGACCAGAAAGTGACATGTGGAATTGGATCAGTGGTATGGGGGTCGTGCTGCAATGCAGAAAGCAGATAAAAGCCCACTGCATTATATTCTCAGGACAGTCGTCATGGCTGATAGCCATGAGGATAGCCTATACAGTATTTGGATATTGAAGAAGAAGAAGAAGAAAGACCCCTCTGGCTACATGTCTTTGAACAGAATTTGTGTTCAACTGCTCTTCAAATGAAGGCGTTCTTCAAACCAAGGACTGGAAGCCATGAACATAAAGGGCTGTTCTTCTAAAGCACCATGAGATGATCTCTCTTTCCAGGAAGTGTTCCAGATGGGAATGAGAAAGACAACGATGATTAATTGGCTGTTGGACCAAGTCTTATGGAAGTTGCTTGGTGGTTTTGCTTTTTTGCTGATGTCAGAGGCCATCAGCCAGTATGGCCACTGGTTGAGGTAGATTTTCAAGCTCTAGAAATAAAACTGAAAATGGCTTGAAGAAATTGTTCTATTAGCAACCACTTCCTCAATCACTCATTTACTCAATAGTCAATGCCAATGTTTGTCCAGGCAGCCACAGTGGATGACAGGCTGGTGCCTAACCCTGCTGTAAATGGTGGCACACTGCTTTTGAGATACTAGGCCCACCCAAAAGGCTAAAAGGCACTTCACATAACATCTGGAAGTGTGACGTGGTGGAACATCAGTCTGTCCTCACATCCAGGAGAGCCAGTTCCTACCGGTGTTCTCCAGATGCTTTGGATGAGTACAGCTCTCACTTTCATTGAATGATGGGTCATAAATAACTAAGTTGGAAGGGGCCTACAAGGCCATCAAGATTATTATTATTATTATTATTATTATTATTATTATTATTATTATTATTATTATTATTATTATTATTATTATTATTATTATTATTATTATTATTATTATTATTATTATTATTATTATTATTATTATTATTATTATTATTATTATTATTATTATTATTGATTTCTACCCCACCCTCCTAGTGCAACACACCACTCAGGGTGGCAAAAATGAAGGAAAAAAAACACAATACAAGAAAGAGAAAACCATTACCAATAAAACATTACATAAAAACCCCAGCTAAAAGCAGAATTAAAACACATTAAAAACTACCCTAACCCTCCCTCCACCCACAATAAAACAGAGTTATCAAAGAATGGGAGGGGGGGCTCATTCCCACAACAGGCAGGCTAAACAAGCCAACAGGCTTGAGATGTGGAGCCTAATGTGCCCCACACCCGTTGGCAAAGCCAGGTTTTCAGCATCTTCCTGAAGGGGAGTAGCTCCAACTGGAGATGCAATTCTAATGGAAGGAGGTTCCAGAGGACTGGGGCAGACACAGAGAAGGCTCTCCTTCTGGTCCCCATAAGAGAGGCTTCTTTTATTGATGGGACCACCAATGCGCCCCTCCTGTCTGCCCTTGTAGGATGGGCTGAAAACCTTGGGGCGATGCAGTCTCTTAAATACCCAGGTCCAATTCCACGAAGGGCTTTAAAGGTCAAGACCAGCACCTTGAATTTTTTGAGAGTGTCAACAAGCATGTGGATAAGGGGGATCCAGTTGACATTGTTTATCTGGACTTTCAGAAGGCTTTTGACAAGGTCCCACACCAAAGGCTCTTGAATAAACTTACCAGTCATGGAATAAAGGGGCAGGTCTTGTCCTGGATCAGCAACTGGCTAAGGGACAGGAAACAGAGGGTAGCACTAAATGGACACTTCTCCAAGTGGAGGGAAGTCAAGAGTGGGGTCCCCCAAGGTTCAGTACTGGGACCCCTGCTTTTCAACCTCTTCATAAATGATCTAGAGGTAGGAGTAAAAAGCAAAGTAGCCAAATTTGCTGACGACACTAAATTAGACAGGGTAGTGAAAACTGTGAGAGATTGTGAGGAGCTCCAGAGGGATCTCTTGACACTGGGGTAAAACAGTGGCAAATGAGCTTCAACATTAGTAAGTGCAGAGTGATGCATGTTGGGGCAAAAAAAACCAATTACATTTATAAACTGATGGGGTCTGAACTCTCTGCGACAAACCAGGAAAGGGACCTTGGTGTCCTTGTGGACGAGAGCTCAATGAAGGTGTCAACCCAGTGTGCCTCAGCAGTGAAAAAAGCAAACTCAATGTTAGGGATCATTAGGAAGGGTATAGAAAATAAGTCAGCAAGTGTCATTTTGCCTCTTTATAAATCTATGGTGAGGCCCCATCTGGAATACTGTGTACAGTTCTGGTCGCCATACCTCCAGAAGGATATTATGGAGTTGGAGAAAGTGCAGAGGAGGGCAACCAGAATGATTCGGGGACTGGAACACCTTCCTTACCATCTGAGGCTGCAACGGTTGGGCCTCTTCACTCTTGAACGACGACGTCTAAGAGGTGACCTGATTGAAGTTTATAAAATCATGCACGGTGTGGACAAAGTAGATAAGGAAAAACTGTTTTCCCTATCGCATAACACTAGAACTAGGGGACACTCCATGAAACTTTTGGGTACTAGTTCTCAAACAAATAAGAGAAAGTACTTTTTCACCCAGAGGATTACTGGTCTATGGAACTCCCTGCCAGAAGAAGTGGTGACAGCTGTCAGTCTTGACAGCTTTAAGAAAGGATTAGACAAGTTCATGGAGGACAAGAGTATCAATGGTTATAATTATGGATACTTAAGGACAACCTCCAGGTTGGAGAGATAGGCAGGATATCTCTCAATATCATTTCCAGGGAATCCTAAGCAGGTGAAGGCATCTGCTTGGGAATACCCTGAAGGAAATGGTGAGCCACTGTGTGAGACAGAATGCTTGACTGGATGGGCTGTGGCCTGTTCCAGCAAGGCTGTTCTTATGTTCTTATGAATTGCACCCGGAGGCACACCGGTAACCAGTGCAGCTCCCGTAGCAGAGGTGAGGCACGGAAATACTGTCCGCAACCCATCACTGCCCAGGCAGCCGCATTCTGGACCAGCTGAAGCCTCCGAACGGTCTCCAAGGGCAGCCCCATGTAGAGCGCATTGCAATAATCCAATCTGGAGGTAACCAGAGCATGAGTGACCATGAGTAAGGCATCCCGATCCAGGAGCGTGTACAATTGGTGAATGACTCAAAGCTGTGCAAAGGCCCTCCTGGCCATGGCTGCCACCTGTTCTTAACCACCTGCTCAATGCAGAGATCCAGATCAAGGCAGATCTGATAGATATGGAGGTCCAATTCTCTCTTGAATGCTTCCAGAGTTGGAACACTCAACACCTCTCAAGGTATTTGGTTCCACTGCTCTAACAGTTCAGAAGCTTTTCCTGGTATCCAGCCAATATCTGGTTTCCTTTAGTTTAAACTTATTATGTGCCCTACACTCTGGGATGATGAAAAACTGATCCTGCCCTTCCTCTTTATGACTACCTTCCAGGTATTTGAAGAGTGCTATCCTCATATCTCCTCACAGTGCTAAAGGCTAAAGGCTAAACTTTGCTCAAGGCTAAACTTGCCCAGTTCCTTCAGTCTTTCCTCTTAGGGTTTGGTTTCCAGTCCTCTGATCATCTTTGTTGCCCTTCTCTGTACCTGCTCTAGTTTGTTTGTGTCTTTCTTAAGGTGCCTTCAACAGCCATGCTAGTTGGGGATCATGGGGGATCAAGTTTATAAAATCATGCACGGTGTGGACAAAGTAGATAAGGAAAAACTGTTTTCCCTATCACATAACTAGAGGACACTCCATGAAACTTTTGGGTACTAGTTCTCAAACAAATAAGAGAAAGTACTTTTTCACCCAGAGGATCCCTGGTCTATGGAACTCCCTGCCAGAAGAAATAGTGACAGCTGTCAGTCTTGACAGCTTTAAGAAAGGATTAGACAAGTTCATGGAGACAAGGGTATCAATGGCTATAATTATGGATGTACCTAAGGACAACCTCTGGGTTGGAGAGATAGGCAGGATATCTCTCAATGCCATTTCCAGGGAATCCTAAGCAGGTGAAGGCATCTGCTTGGGAATACCCTGAAGGAAATGGTGAGCCACTGTGTGAGACAGAATGCTGGACTGAATCATGGGCTCCTGTGGCCTGTAATCCAGCGAGGCTGTTCTTATGTTCTTATGAGATGAGATCCAAGGGACCTGGAGGACATAGGCTTGGCAAAGCTGTCCTTGCAAATTTAGAGCATGTATGCAGAAAATGTGGTTGATGGAGAACTTTGTAGTAAGAGTCAGCTCCACCAAATGACAACCAGCAAGGTTTTACCAGCAACTGTATGGTGACTCCTAGATTTTGTAGATCCCACTGAGGATCTTTGCAGCCCCTTTCTTAGCCTGCAGAAGCTCAGCTTGGAAAAGGTTTCTGTTTTGGACTACATCTCCCAGGATCCTTAAAGCAAACTAGCCAGTTGGACGATGATACATCCAAGGAAGGTAGGATTATCCCTTTGCAGTTTGTAGTGTCCTTTCACTCTCCCTCAATCCCTGTGACCACTGGTGATCTTCTGGCATGCTACCATTTTAATAGTTACCATAGAAGTAAACCTAATATTCAACCATCTTATTACTATTTTCATCAAATAGTGTTGTTGTTTGCTTGTGACGAAGTCCAACAATATCCCTGTAATTTTCTTGCCCTAAATAACAAAAACACATCTGACCAGGTTATCCTGCTATGGTAATAGAGTAGAACATACTGCCAGTGACTCAATGCTGAATGTCAGGCAGTGGTTAACTAACCTGATGATTGATTGATTGATTTGATTTGTATGCTGCCCACTCAGCATACGCCGACTCCGGGCGGCTCACAACCATCACAACATAAATCAATAATACAAAATAAATACACCATAATACAATATACAGTGTACAGAAATTCAATGTACAAAAGAGACACAGTACAATTTATACAATAAAACACACATGAGCACTAAAATATCAATGGAAAATAGATAACAGAAAGTCTTTAATATAGCCCAGCATCCCTGACGGAGCCTGGGGCTCAACGTCCTCAACAGCATCTTCAGTCGCCTCAGGACTCTGACGGCACTTTATCCTCCTTTGGCGTTGGAGTGGCCGACAGAGAGGAGATGCGTCCCTCTGCCCCCCGGTGGGATGGAGGTCCAGAGGTGGGGCGGAAGAACATCCACAGCTGCAGCCGTGGAACTGTCTTCTGCCGCTCAAGCTGGTGCGGCTTTTCTACCCTCGGTGAGATGGAGGTCCAGAGGTGGGGCAATAGAACATCCACAGCTGCAGCCGTGGAACCATTCCATGTGCCCCCCACTGCCTCTACCACACTAGGAAGTGCCAAATGGCCTCCCAGCCCTCAAAGCTGTCTGAGGACTAATGGTCTTGGGTGACCCTGAGGACTAACAGTCTTGGGTGACAAAGTCCACAGGGAAGGGTGATGGTCCCCAAGTGGATTAAATCCTACTCAAATCCATCTTGATGGAGGGCAGCAACTTCACCCTGTCCTGTGGCTGATGAGGACTTTGCATGCCGAAAGGGCTCAGGACCAGAAAGTGACTTGTGGAACTGGAACAGTTGTATGGGGGTCATGCTGCAATGCGGAAGGCAGATGAAAGGCCACTACATTATATTCTCAGGACAGTCTTCATGGCTGATCACCATAAGGATTGCCAATATTCGAATTTGGATTCGGCGGCAGCAAAAGAAGAAATAACAAAAAGAATCTGCAGGTATTTGTTGAGTCAACTTCTCCGTTAAGTCCCATTGATTCAACGGACCAACTCTAGTTGCTACTTAATATGCTAAGAGATTTCAGCCATTGTCAATGATTAAATATAAGATTCCTGCAAGCATATGAATACACTTCTTGGGCTATTCTTTTCTATGGTGATTCTCCTTTATGTCCAGGCCTATGGGACCTGTTAATGCCCTTGTACCTCTGAAAGACCTGGGGGCACATGCTCATGTTAAAAAAAATCCCCAGTCCTTGTCTGTCTAATAATAAGTGTCCAAACACAGACACAAGTTTCATAATGTTTTTCACAGAAGAAGGGAAGGGTAAACCACTTCTGAGTTCTCTCTACCTAGGAATGGTCAACATAAGTCAGAACTGACTAGACAGCACATCATTATTAATTATATTGTAATACTCTCTGTCTGGTGAGACAGTAAGGAAAATGTTTTGTACAACATAAATGAAGAGTGCACTCACATTTCAGCAGATATATTCTTTATCAAAGGAAATGAAAGAGAAGAAATAGTACCTTTAAGCCAGACAATAACATAACATCCAACTCAGCCCTTGCCTCTTGGTTTTGAAGGTGGGAAGCACATACTTGAGTCTTGCTTGTATTAGACTTCAAATGGTTAATGTCCTAATTCTTCAAGTGCCCCAGAACTAGCATAGATTAGTATTTGGCCCTCTTGTCCAGGCACCTTCTTTAGCCATCCCAGCCCTTATAGTTCACAACATGATGCTTCTAAAAATATTTTTAAAAAATTATTAAACAACAAAGAAATATCAAAAAGCAATAAAGTATCAGAACAATAATTGCAAAATAAAATAAAATAATTCATCATTTCCCATTTCCCTGTACAAATTTTTAAAAAAATCTTACTAATTCTCTTCAGGTTATAATTAACTCGGAAAAAAAATCCATATGTCCTAACTTAAACTCTTCAGCTTCTAATTTATATTCTCCCCGGGTGCTAACTTAAACTGACTTTTCTTTTCACTCTTTCTCCCTCTCATACTAACATTAACCAACCAGGCAATAATGCCTCACATCAATCACTTTCCTACTTCTGGAAACTTCATTCCAGGTGTTAACCCTTCACACAAACAGTCCTGCAGCCATTTTAAACTGAGGTTAGGTTTCAACCCTTTACAGCCATCAAATTTAGTGTCTTCATCGCTAACCCATCATGGCCCTACTGCAAGGAATCACTGACACCTAAAAGGACTATTTTTTTGTTGGCTAAAATCATGAGGTGTCTGACTGGGGTAATTCCTACAGACTTCTGGGAGCTGAATAGTCCATGAATTCTAAATATCTCCTGCCTAAGGCCAGGTTTTGGAGATGAGCAGGGAACAATCATCACCTTCGTTGGCGATGCCCCATTGGGGCTTCTCAAATCACACACTCGTCAGTTCTGGTCCTCGTTTTGTTTCCCGAGGGAACCGGACCAAGTGGAGAGAGTTGATGACCGACAGCAGGGTCTGGTGAAGGGTTGGCATGCTCAGCCATGCCTAGGGCTCTTGGTGGCATACAAGGCTTTGCTTTGTTGCTGTTCCCCAACTGAATGGAAACTGACAGCCCAACTCTTCTTCCAAGAGGGCAGGCGTTACAATAACCGGTTCCAGAGGAACTCTGCTTTACCACATAGATGGATTTGGCTAGTGCTGCAACCTCTACCGAGGAAGGTTTGTGTTGGGGATATAAATCTTGGGTGTATGTGTGTGTCTCTTTTCTCCCCACAGCAAGATTTCTATGTGTAAGGTTTTCCCCAGGGAACCCTGTGGCATTTCTTAGAAGTTTTGTGGCCACTTTTCCCCCGGAAGAGACACTAGCTCTGACGACTCTTACGTAAAGTTGCCCCATTTCCTGCCCAAGGTTCTCTGATGTGGTTCGTTTCGAGCAAAGCACCCTTTCTGTATCTTCTTCCTCCTAGTGCGGTCTGGGGAAGACCAGGCGGTCTGCTCCCCTGGACATTTCCCAGATGGGATGTCCATGAAGGAGGATGAGGAAGGAGGCACAGCAAATGATAATGGGCAGGACAGGGAAAGAAGTTGGGGAGGGACATTGGTGAAGACAAGTCCACTGTCATACACAGACAGAGGTAGATAGGCAAGGATTCACACATCCATGTGTGATGGTCAGCACTATGACGTGTGATGGTTTTTGGGGTGGTCAGCACTACTTAGACCACATACTTGAGTCTTGCTTGTATTAGACTTCAAATGGTTAATTCCCTAATTCTTCAAGTGCCCCAGAACTAACATAGATTAGCATTTGGCCCTCTTGTCCAGGCACCGTCTTTAGCCATCCCAGCCATTATAATTCACATCTAGAGTCCTGTGTCCAATTCTGGGCACTTTAAGAAAGATGCAAACAAACTAGAGCAGGTCCAAAGAAAGGCAACAAGGATGATCAGAGGAATGGAAACCAAACCCTAGGAGGAAAGACTGAAGGAATTGGGAAGGTTTAGCTTTGAGAAAAGGAGGCTGAGAGGGAAGATGATGATAGCACTCTTTAAATACCTGAAAGAGAATCATAAAGAGAATCACAAAAAGAAAACCCCCCGCAACCCCACAAAAAAATCATTCTGACACTTTAAAGACTAACTATTTATTTATCGTATGATGATTATTTACATTGATGTTGACAGAACAGCAAGCACAAATTGACCATTTCAAGTTCCTAGCTAGAGTTCCACATGCAAGTTTGAAAGCCATTGAAAGGCTTCATCTGTGACACTACGCAAGTCCTCCAGTGTGCCTCCAAACCCTGGGCAACGTGACACAGTCACGGCAAAATAGTATACACATTAGAATAAGATGAGACTGAACTGCCGTGTGCGGTCTCCTGGTCAAAAGCTACGTAGAAGAAGATATACTCCCCCCCGCAAAAAAAAATTAACAAAGAAAGAAAAGACTAATTGCTGTATTTTAATGTTAGCTTTCGCGGATCAGGTCCACTTCATCAGACATTGACCTCGTCCATGAAAGCTAACATTAAAATATAGCAGTTAGTCTTTAAAGTGCCACAATGTTTTTTTTAAAATTTTGTTTGTTTGTTTGTTTACCCTCTGATATGCTTAAGAGCCCTGGTGGCACAATGGGTAAACTGCTGTCCTGAAACCAATAGGTTGGAAGTTTGATTCTAACCAGGGCTCAAGGTTGACTCAGCTTCTTCCATCCTTCTTCAGTAAAATGAGTACCCAGCATGTTGGGGCCAAAATGCTAATTAACTTGGGAACCCCCCAGAGAGTACACTGAGTACTATGGGGCAGTATATAAGTGTGATTGCTGTTGTGTTCTAATGGTTTTACCTTCCACAATGTATCTGAACCAATGTAACCTTGCCTATAGCAACAATGTAACCTTCAGCTGCATCATATGAACCCTGTAAGAGGACGCGAGCTAATGGCCACCAGCTGGCAGCAGCGAGCGTCCAAGCTCCCTTGGTCCAAACTCATCAAAGGCAACAGCGCGGGAAGTTTTCCCGCCATCACCTACACCTGGACAAGAAGGGCGTGACCCGCAATGACGTCACGCAGACAGTAGCCAATGGGCTACCATGGAACCACGTTCAAATGTATTACTACTGTATATAAAGAGCTATCGATCCGCCATTACCTCATGTTCCCTCTGTCCACGATGCAATAAACCTGAGTTAACCCAGCCCGAGGCTGTGTCCTGTGTCTTGGTTTGCATACACCAAATTGGCGACGAAGGTGGGATAATGGATCCCCACGGAACAGCCAGGGCACAGAGCGGGTTCAACATCACCAAACCGCAAGACTGGGAGCTGCTTGAGATGGACTTCCAGGCGGCACTGGTGGAACTCAAAGTCAAAGGAGACGACGAGGAGAGGAAGAGGGCCATCCTCACCAGAATGCTCGGGATGGAAACCAAGCGGACGCTGGTGGGCATCATCGCTCCGAAGAAGGTGAGCGAATTCAAGGCGGACGACATCATGAAGCTGCTGCGAGAGCGCTTCAGTCCCTCGAGGGCAATGTTTCCCGCTCGGAGCGCGTTTTGGAGGCGAGTCCAAGCGCCGGACGAGTCGGTTGAGACATTCGTGGCCGCCATGAGGATAGCCGCCGCCCCCTGCAAATGGGACAACATCCTAGAGATGGCCCTCAGGGACGGCGTGCTGTGTGGCCTGAAAGACAAGGAGGTGCAGCGCAGCTTGATGAACAAGGAGCCGCCACCCACGCTGGCAGAGGTCGTAGAGGCCGCGGAAGCCGCAGAGTCCACGAATGCTGGAGTGGACGAGATGCACCAGTGGCGTGAGTGGCGTCCTAGAGCCGGCAAGGCGGCAAATTCGGTGCACGGGAAGTCCGGACAGGCGGTGCACGCAACTCGACGGGCCTCAAAGTCGTCTACGGAAGGCAGCGACGGCGAGGAGGTCCAGAAGGTCCGAAAGGGTGGTCGACGCTGCGATGGTTGTGGAGCGGCCCATGAGCGCGCGAGATGCCCATTCAGGAAGGCCGAGTGTTACACCTGCGGCCGTCGGGGGCACATCGCCAAGGCATGCAGAAAACGGAAGGAGGGCCGGAGGCAGTCACAAGACCGTTCGGCCAGACCGGACCGTCCAGCGAGGCCCAAAGATGGCGCCCAGACCACGAGGAAGCAGGATGGCGTGGGCCGCGTCTCGGACGACAGCGAGGACGACGCCCCAGTGTTCAGCGTGTCCGCGGGACAGTCCCATTACTTCGTTGAGGTACTAGTACAAGGGGCCCCTATTAGGATGGAAATTGACTCGGGGTCCTCCTATTCTATAATTCCCCAGAAAGAGTACTTGAGGATCGACCCCCACGTGCGGCCCAAACTTAAAACGTTGAGGTCCACGCTACGAGACGTACAGGGAAACAGCATTCCGGTGTTGGGGGTCGGGAAATTTCGGGTCAATTTTAAGAGACATTCTGCGGAACTGCCCCTAGTTGTCCTTAAGGGGGGAAGTTGTAGCCTCCTAGGGACGCAGTGGTTTCAGCCTTTAGGTTTGTTCATAGGGGGAGTGCATACAGTGGGGGTGGACCCAATACAAGCGGTTTGCGATGCGCATCCCGCCTTTTTTAAGAAAGGACTCGGAAAGTTCAAGGGACCCCCTGTAGCCTTCGACCTAGACCCGGAGGTCCGCCCGATAAGACTCAAACCGCGCAGGGTGCCGTTCGCACTCAAGGACAAGATAGAGGCGGAACTGGACAAACTGGTGGGCCAGGGGATTCTTATTCCTGTTGATTCCGCGGAGTGGGAAACTCCAATTGTAACGGCTCTAAAGGCTAACGGGGAGGTGCGCATTTGCGCTGATTATAAGTGTACAATTAACAAGGCGATCCGCCCTAATGCATACCCGGTGCCGGTGATCAGCCACCTTTTGGCCAGGCTGAATGGGGGAAAGTGTTTCGCTAAACTCGATTTGGCACAAGCCTATCAGCAACTCCCAGTGACCCCCGCCACGGCCGCGGCACAAACGATAGTTACACATAAAGGGGCGTTCCAGGTGTCGCGTTTACAGTTCGGCGTGAACTCGGCACCCGGCCTTTTTCAGTCGCTTGTGGAACGCCTCCTGAAGGGACTGGAGGGGGTGTTGCCTTATTTTGATGACGTGTTGATAACAGGGGGGAGTGAGGCTGAACTGGCAAAGAGATTGGACAAAGTACTAACCGTGTTCGAGAAAGCGGGGCTGAGACTAAGGAAGGACAAATGTGTTTTTTTTGAAACTGAGGTCGAGTTTTTAGGGTTCCGGATCACACCCGAGGGGATTAAGCCGTCTAAATCCAAAGTAGCAGCCATAAAGAAGGCCCCTCGCCCCACATCCAAAACCGAGCTACAGTCTTTCCTGGGGCTCCTCAATTTTTACCATACATTCCTCCCGCGGAAGGCGTCCGTGGCCGAACCGCTCCATCGGTTACTTAAAAAGGAGGAGACATGGATGTGGGGTGACGAGCACGAGAGGGCGTTCAAAGAACTAAAGCAACTCTTAACATCTGAGGCAATCCTGACGCATTTCGACCCCAAACGGCCGGTGGTCTTAGTCTGTGATGCATCCCCGGTGGGGGTGGGGGCGGTGCTTTGCCACGTGTTGGATGACGGAAGGGAGGCCCCGGTAGCGTTTTATTCAAGGTCCCTGTCCCAAGCGGAGCGCAATTACGCACAAACCGACAGGGAGGCATTAGCAATAGTAGCGGGAACCAAAAAATTTCACGATTTTTTGTATGGCCGCCCGTTCAAAATCGTGACTGATCACAAGCCACTGTTAGGGATTTTCACGGAAAGCAAGCCCACGCCGCAGATCCTGTCCCCGAGAATGCTGCGATGGGCTATTTTTCTCAACGCATACCAACATGAGTTGGAGTACCGGCCCGGAAAGGAGATCAGCCATGCCGATGCACTTTCGAGATCTCCTTTGCCCTTGTCGGACGACCAAAAGGCGAGAGTAGAAAGAGACCGCCAGGTGTTGCTAATTGAGGTCTTAGACGCACCCCCAATAGTACCAGCCGACATTGCTAGGGCGACAGGCAAGGACAGAACGCTAGAGAAAGTTAGTTCATGGGTACAGAAGGGGTGGCCGGCATCGTCCCCAAGCACAGAATTCGACCCATTTTTTCGGAAAAAGCTAGAGTTGTCCCTAGAGAGGGGGTGCCTGTTGTGGGGCCAACGGGTGGTGGTCCCTACGTCCCTGCGGCCGAGGGTGCTCGAACTGCTGCACGTCAGCCACCCGGGCATAGTTCGTTCAAAGGCGCTGGCCCGGAGTTACTTCTGGTGGCCACAGCTGGACGCGGACATTGAGCACATGGTCGGCACTTGTGAGGCATGCCAGGGATCCCGACCAGAGGCGGCCCGTCTTCCGCATAGGGAATGGGACACAGCAAGGGGGCCATGGTCCAGAGTGCACGTAGATTTCGCTGGCCCTTTCCGAGGAACCATGTTTCTCCTGGTGGTGGATGCATTCTCCAAGTGGCTGGAGGTTATCCCAGTAAAGAGCACGTCCTCCGCCACGACTATTAGCCAGCTAAGGAGAGTCTTTTCCACGTTCGGTTTACCCGATACTTTAGTCAGCGATAACGCTAGTTGTTTCACCTCCGCTGAGTTCGGGGCATTCATGGAGGCAAACGCCATTCGGCATGTCACATCCGCGCCGTTTCACCCGGCCACGAATGGCCAAGTGGAACGGCTGGTGCGTACAACAAAGGATGCGCTGCGGCGCATGGGCCCGGGGGACCTGAATCACCAAGTATGCCAATTCCTCTTAGCGTATAGGGTGACCCCCTTAGCGTCAGGCTACTCGCCGGCAGAGCTCTTGATGCGGCGAAAACTGACCACGATCCTGTCCAGGCTAGACCCGACGAGAGTCGAGGATAAAGGGAAAAACATAGGGTTGGCAGTCTCGAAAAGTTTCGCCGCCGGCGACCCTGTTCACTGCAGGAACTATTCCAGCGCAGGGCCAGCCTGGGTACCAGGGACGGTTGTAGAACAGACGGGGCCAGTGTCGTACCGAGTCGAGACTAACACCGGCCTCCTCTGGAGGAGGCACGCAGACCAACTGAGGCACCGAGTGAGTAGGCCAGTCAGTGGGGCTCAGCAACAGGATTCAGCGCTAGGGTTCTCCCCCACCCGCTTAACCCAAGGGGGAGACAGCAGCGGACAACAGTCCCAAGCAAGGGGGGAAGGCAGAAGCAGCGGCCCCGACTCATACCCTTTTGATACACCAGTCCTATCAGAGGCCGGGGAAGGGGGAGAGGAGTTCGCGACCGCTGCCCCCGAATGTAATTTTGATTTTGATTTTGCGAGCCGGGGGGGTTTTCAGGAGTGTTCCCCCACCCACCCAAGCGAGAAGAGGGGTTTTTCGTTAGCCCCCAGTGCCCCCGGTTCCTCCCTAAGAAAGAGCACACCTTCCAACAACACCGCGGAGCCGCGGCAAGTCACTAACGAGTCTCCCTCTCCAATTACAGGACAGGAAACCAGGGGACAAAGAGAAGGTAGCAAACCCGGGGAAAGGCAGCCTGCATCGAGACCCCAGCGTGTTCGAAATAAGCCATCTTGGCTGAGAGACTTTGTCTCCTAGGGGGGGGGAGTGGTTAAGTGTGGGCTCGAGACTTTGTCTCGTCCTAGGGGGGAGGGGTGTTGTGTTCTAATGGTTTTACCTTCCACAATGTATCTGAACCAATGTAACCTTGCCTATAGCAACAATGTAACCTTCAGCTGCATCATATGAACCCTGTAAGAGGACGCGAGCTAATGGCCACCAGCTGGCAGCAGCGAGCGTCCAAGCTCCCTTGGTCCAAACTCATCAAAGGCAACAGCGCGGGAAGTTTTCCCGCCATCACCTACACCTGGACAAGAAGGGCGTGACCCGCAATGACGTCACGCAGACAGTAGCCAATGGGCTACCATGGAACCACGTTCAAATGTATTACTACTGTATATAAAGAGCTATCGATCCGCCATTACCTCATGTTCCCTCTGTCCACGATGCAATAAACCTGAGTTAACCCAGCCCGAGGCTGTGTCCTGTGTCTTGGTTTGCATACACCAAAATTGCTTTGCTTTGAAACACAGAATAACACCACTATGTTTCCGACTCTAGGGTTCAGTGCTCATCTCTGTTTCAAAGCCGAAGAGCCAGCGCTGTCTGCTTCTGCAGATGTTTCCGTCGTCATGTGGCAGGCATGACTAGACACTGGAGCGCATGGAATCCTGTTACCTTCCCACCGAAGTGGTCCCTATTTATCTACTTGCAATTTCTTGCTTTCGAACTGCTAGGTTGGCAGGAGCTGGGACAAAGATGGGAGCTCATTCCGTCCTGCAGTACTCAGGAATCGAACTGCTGACCTTCCATCTCCCAGTCAGTGTCTTAGCCACCTGAGCCACTGCAGTCGTACTATTCCAAGAAATTCATCCATAAAGAGGAAGGGAAGGATCTGCCCTACATCATACCAGAGTGTAGGACACATAATGGATTGAAATTACAGGAAGCCGGGTACAGGCTGAATATCAGGAAAAACCTTCTTAAGGGTTGGAGTAGTACAACAGTGGAACCAACTGCCTCAGAGGTGGTGAGAGCTCCAGCACTGGAGGCATTCAAGAAGGAAGGGGCTGTCGTGGCTCTGTGGTTAAGAAGCTCACCTTGTTAGCTGGAAGGCTGGCAAGTCAGCAGTTTGAAACCCGGGTACTGCATGACAGATTGAGTGCCCGTCTCTGTCCCAACTCTTGGGGACATGAAAGGAGCATCCTTTGGGTGTTCCCTGAACAGAGTTTCTCCCACAAAAATCCTTTCAACCCAAAGTAATTTCTGACATGAAATTATTTATTGTAGCATTCAAGAGAAAATTGGACCACCATCTGCTTTGATTTGTATTCCTGCCTTAAGCAGGGGGTTGGACTCAATGGCTTAAAAGGCCCCCTTCCAACTCAGTTATTTTATTCTTTTATGTTTACACATTTGCACACATAAGGAGGCAGGCAGAAGGGAGGAGGGGTTGAGCTGGGTTATTAATGATAGGACTTTTGGAGGTGGGGATGATGGTCAATGATTCATGAGGTCCATCAGAGCAACTTGATGGCATGGAACAACAGAGTAAGTAGGATGGCTAGGATCATGCTGATGTGGAACAGTGCTCCACTCCCCTTGCCCTGACAGAAAAGCCACCCTGGCAAGTTGGCACAATCCCAGGTCCCTATCACTCCACCGGATCTTACTCCTTCCTCTTCCTCCCTCCGCTAGTTAAACATCATCAAGGCTGGTATGACCCTGGATGTGCCAACTCTACCCAAGGACTTAGGGTTCCATCCAAACCAGTCCCACTAAGTCCTCCAGCTAGTATGTTCTTCTCCATACTGTGCTTGTTCCTCCATTTGCTTCACCTTGAGTGAGCCAATAAGTGGAAATGCCAGCTCTGGCTGCTGCAAGAAAATCACTGCCAAGGGGGGGGGGAACCCTCCAGAGATGGAATGAGAAAAGTGGAGTTCAACTCCCAACTCTGAACGACTCCAGTGGCCATTGGTGACCATAGAATGAGAGTCCCTTGGCTTGGGTGCTCTGACCATGTTTCTGCCTTTTGATCTTATCTGGCCTCCAGAGAGGTGCAAAATCTCTCTCCCTCCCAAATTATCCTTGTTGCCTGTACCTCATCTCTTTATTTATTTTCATTTCTAACATTTACTCTACCGTGCCAAACATTTAACCTTTTAATCTTCCTACTGGCTTTCTAATCCTCATACCTGGGCCACCTTCTCCTTGCACCCCCCCAAAAAAAAATTGAAGGCCACACCCATTGATTTAAGGTACATGGGCTGGTGGCACATGGGAGCATACGTGCCTGGACGAGGAGCTGAATCTGAATGAAGGGGTACAGAGGCTCCTAGAAGATTGTGGTATTTTTGAGGAAGAAGAAGATACACAAAATTGAGAGACATAAGGGGCTTCTGAGGCCATCAACTCCAACCCCCTGCTCAGTGCAGAAATCCATATCAAAGCAGATATGAGGGATGGTTGTCCAATTATCTCTTGAATGCTTCCAGCATTGGAGTGCTCACCACCTTCTGAGCTCATCATTGTTCCATTGTTGTACTGCTCTAACCATTAAGAGGTTCCCCCTAATATTCTGTCTATATCTGACTTCTTGTAGTTTGGTCTGGTTATTACACATCCTGCACTCTGGGATGATCGAGAACAGATCCTACCCTTCCTTTTTATGACCATCTTTCAGGTATTTGAAGCATGCTATATCAGATCCCCTCTCTTTCTCCTTTTGTCAAGGCTAAACATGCCCAGTTCTTCCAGTCTTTCCTCCTAGGGTTTGGTTTCCAGTCCTTTGATGATCCTTGCTGCCCTTCTCTGTACCTGCTCTAGTTTGGTTGCATCTTTCTTAAAATGAAGCATCTAAAACTGGACACAGGACTCCATATGTGGTCTGACTATGCCAACCACATCTAGACCGTCATTGGTTACATATCACCTACATCTATTTTACTAGCACCAAGTCCAGGAAAAGCATTTCTCAGAGATCTAGTCAGCATATCGTAAGGTAACTGCCTTATTAATTATTGTGAGCCGTCAAGTCAATTCTGATGTATAGCAACCCTTTCCCAGGTTTTTCTTCTTGGTAGAGAGTACCAAGAAGTTGTTTCCAATTCCCTTCTTCTGGGGTCTTCTGGAATTGTGCAGGTTGCCCATAACTGCACATAAGAACATAAGATCATAAGAACATCCTTGCTGGATTACAGGCCACAGGAGCCGATGATCCAGTCCAGCATTCTGTCTCACACAGTGGCTCACCATTTCCTTCAGGGAATTCCCAAGGAGATGCCTTCACCTGCTTAGGATTCCCTGGAAATGGCATTGAGAGATATCCTGCCTATCTCTCCAACCCCGAGGTTGTCCTTAAGTATCCATAATTATAGCCATTGATACCCTTGTCCATGCTGTCTTCTTCTGACAGGCACCGTGAGAAATCGAACACCCAACCATCTTAACCCCTAAGCCATCTAGTCAGCTAATGTATACACTTTCTTCTTCTTCAGATGCTGTATCTGTGCCAGATATTGGCTATCATCATGGCGATAGTCTTCCTGTTCTTAACTCCTGGGGACAGTTCTTCCAAGGACCTTCCACGCCAGTCTCTCAGGTTCTTCAGCCATGAAGTCCATCTACATCCAGGGCTTCCTCTCTTCCCAGGGATCTTTCCTTGTAGAGCAAGTTGGACTATTCTATACTTTGTGTCATTCCTCATGGCCAAGGTATTGGAGCTTTCTTTGCTTAATGGTCTTGAAGAGTTTTTGTTTTTTATCTATTTGGTGCAATACTTCTAAGTTAGTCACATGGTCAACCCATGATATCCTTAGCAGCTGTCTGTAGATCCACATTTCAAAAGTTGTGATTCTCTTTTCAGATGCTTTAGTCAATGTCCAAGCTTAGACTCTATATAGCAATACTGGAAATATGTATATGCCTAGCCTGTGATGAAAATCTATACAGTTTCATCCATCACTGGTCTTTTTTTCCTCCCCCCTCCTCTTTATATATATATTTAAATTTACTACTTCCCCTGTATATTAAGAAATTAAATCCCCACAGTTGTTTTTATTTCTTTTTCAGAAATATTTTAAAAGGAAAACTCCAAAGTGGATTACAATCTAAATGAATACAACCATAAGAATAAGACAATAGAACTAGAAAGAACAGAACACACTAAGGAAAACACATGCAGGCAAATAAGAAGGGAAATAATTGGGGAAATGCATGGTAGCTCTTCAGTTGGCTGTAAAATCAAATGTATGAGCTTGGTGACACAACATGGCCATTTGACTCTCACATCCAAATGACATAAAGACCCTCAAGCGATCCTATTTGGTCTGGCCCAGCCTGCTGTCGCTTTGCCAATATTGTGAAGTTTTCTCAAGAAGAGGCCACTTGAAGATCTTGGCAAATTAAACTGTTCTTTGGCTTAGTGGAGGGGACAAAGAAAGGAATGTTTCTTTTAAAACATGTTTTAGCATTGTTGCGTATGTAACAGTATTACTTTAAGAATGTATGAATGTAACCTGACAATGATTACAATGTAACCCAGCAGTTAAAGGAACGCGAGCAGGCTGCCCATAGAGGGCAGCTGCGAGCATTCAGCTCACATGGTTCAAATTCCCCCAATCACTGGCAGCCGCGGGAACCTTCCTGTGCAAGGATCACCTGGAAGAAGATGGGCGTGACTCAGAATGATGTCACGCCGGTAGCAGCCAATGAGCTACCATGCAACCCTTTTCAAAATGTATTACTGCAGTATAAAATGAGCTATACCTCTGCCATTACCACATGTTCATCCTGACCATCATGAAATAAACCTGTGTTTTAGCCCTCACTGCGGCTCCTTCTTTGTCTTCTGTGCAAGACACTAAATTGGCGACGAGGATGGGATACATGGCGTGTCCCAAGATCAAACCTCACCAGTTTGATATCAGCGATCCAGAACAATGGGAGCTGTATGAGTGCCAGTTTCGGCACGCAATGGATGCTGCAGGCATCGACGATGAGGGGAAGATGCGCCCGCACTTCCTAGCCTAGGTGGGGCCGGCCACGCTGCTCATCCTGATGAACCTGGTGGCTCCCCAGAAGGTCGATGTGGTGCCCATCGACCGCATCCTTGCGCTACTGAGGGAGCATTTCCAGCCGCCCGTTTCCATTTTTCCGGCCCGGGTCACGTTCCACAGGCAGGACCAGTGCCCGTGAGAATCCGTATCCGCTTACGCAGCGGCCCTCAGGCTGGTGGCCATCAATTGCCAATGGGAGGACCTGGACATGGCCCTCCAAGACCGCATGCTGTGTGGCCTGAGGGACGAGGAGGTCCAGAGGAAGTTGATGACGCGTGACCATCGCCTCACCTTCAACGAGGTACTGTGGGAGGCCCAAGCAGCCAAGGCGGCAAGGAGCAGGGTCAGAGTTTTCAAGTCCCGAGGGGCCGCACTTGAGAGGGCCAAATCACCCGTGCAACCGGCCCAGCGGACTTCAGCGAAAATGGCCTGGCGGGCACCCCGGTCGCCCGCAGGCACCCCAGCAACCTCCAAGGAGTCTTCCACAACGGCGGACTCCTGTTCCAGCGACGACGACGACGTGCAGAGGGTAAAGAAGCACGGAGAGAGGCGCCAGACCGGCGAGTGAGGAAGCCACCACTGCGATGGCTGTGGGGCATCTCACGACCGGACGAGATGCCCATTCCGGAAGGCCGAGTGCCACAACTGCGGCTGGAAGGGCCACATCGCCAGAGTCTGCAGGTGCGGGCGAACTGAGGACAAGGGCACATCGAGACACCCTCAAGCACACCAACGAAAGGCAGCCGGCATCGGAAAGGTCTCAGCCAACGATGGCGCGGCAGGCGTGAACTGCGTGGGCCTGGAGCACCGGCGCTTCTATGTAGAGGTACTGTTACAAGGGGTTCCAGTGAGGATGGAAATAGACTCGGGGTCGTCCTACTCCATCCTGTCCCAGAAGGAGTTCATGCGCATTCCCACAAATGCGCAGCCCAAGTTGTGGGCTATGAAGTCATACTTACGGGATGTGCAGGGTTATGGGATCCCAGTGTTGGGGGTGGGGAACTTCACGGTGAAGTTCAAAAATTTCACAGAAAAAATGCCCTTAGTGGTTCGCAAGGGGGGAAGATGTTGCCTTTTGGGAACCCAGTGGTTTGCTCCCCTGGGAATTGAACTGTCCGGCATTAACGCCATAGAGACTGACCCAATGTGGGATGTGTGCGATGCACACCCGGACATTTTCAAGAAGGGGCTCGGGACTTACTAGGGGCCCCCAGTTTCTTTTGACTTGGACCCAGAAATCCGGCCCATACGTCTCAAGCCAAGAAGAGTTCCCTTCGCCCTCAAGGACAAGATTGAGGCGGAACTGGACAAATTGGTGGGGCAGGGGATTTTGGTTCCAGTTGATTCAGCGGAGTGGGAAACTCCAATTGTTACAGCCTTAAAATCCAACGGGGAGGTCAGGATTTGCGCTGATTACAAATGAACAATTAACAAGGCCATTCGGCCAAATGCATATCCAGTGCCAGTGGTCAGCCACTTACTGGCCACGTTGCATGGGGGGAGGTGTTTTGCCAAGCTAGACCTGGTGCAGGCATACCAGCAGCTCACAGTAACCCCAGCTGCCGCCGCTGCGCAAACTATCGTTACGCATAAGGGGGCATTCAAGGTAACGCGCCTACAATTCGGCGTTAATTCAGCCCCCGGGATTTTCCAGTCCCTTGTGGAACGCCTTATTTTGACGACATTTTGATAACAGTGGGGAGCGAATGAGAACTAGTGAGGAGGCTAGACAGGGTCCTATCTGTATTCGAGAGAGCGGGACTTAGGTTGCGAAGGGACAAATGTGTATTCTTTGCGAGGGAGGTTGAGTTTCTCGGGTTCAAGATAACCCCGGAGGGCATCAAGCCTTCCGAGTCCAAGGTTGCAGCTGTGCAAAACGCCCCTCGCCCCACCGCGAAACCGGAGCTGCAGTCATTCCTAGGGCTCCTGAATTTTTACCATTCCTTCTTACCAAGGAAGGCACCCGTCGCAGAGCCACTGCACGGGCTACTTAAGAAAGAAGCGGTTTGGTGGTGGGGAGATAGTCAGGAGAAAACATTCAAAGAGCTCAAGGCGCTCCTATCCTCGGATGCTGTTCTGACTCATTTCGACCCGAGGAAACCAGTAGTTTTGGTCTGTGATGCATCACCAGTGGGGGTGGGGGTGGTGCTGTGCCACGTGTTAGAGAGCGGACGGGAAGCCCCGGTTGCCTACTATTCCAGGTCACTTTCAAAGGTGGAGCACAACTACGCACAGACAGATAGGGAGGCCCTGGCCATAATCGCGGGAACAAAGAAGTTCCACGATTTCCTATACGGCCGCGAGTTCACGATTGTGACTGATCATAAGCCCCTTTTGGGAATCTTTGCTACAGGCAAGCCCACCCCACAAATTCTGTCCCCCAGAATGCTGCGTTGGGCGATTTTCCTTAACACCTACCAGTATGAGCTGGTCTATCACCCAGGGAAGGAGATCTCCCATGTGGACGCGCTGTCCCAGTCTCCTCTCCCTAGTTTAGGAGACCCCGAATGCAAGGTGGAGCAGGACCACCAAGTCCTGCTGATCGAGTCTCTCGACTCGCCCCGCATAGTTCCGGCAGACCTCACCAAAGCCACGGCGGCCGACCAAATCCTGTCCCAAGTCAGTTCCTGGGTAAGGAAAGGGTGGCCCACAACTCCCCACGAGGAGCATTTCAAATCATTTTTCAGGCGCAGAGTAGAGCTTTCCCTTGAAAGGGGCTGCCTGCTCTGGGGCCAGCGGGTAGCCATCCCAGAGAAGTTACGAGCTAAGGTGCTGAGGCTCCTGCATACCAGCCACCCAGGAATAGTGTGTTCCAAAGCACTGGCCAGAAGCTACTTCTGGTGGCCCCAAATAGACGCGGATATAGAGCATTTGGTGGGCACATGCGAGAGCTGCCAGAGCTCTTGGCCCGAGGAGTCCCGGCTGTCCCATAGGGAATGGGACACGGCCCGCGGGCCATGGTCCCGAGTACACGTCGACTTCGCTGGCCCTTTCCGCGGGTCCATGTTTCTGCTGATAGTCGACTCATACTCCAAGTGGTTGGAGGTCATTCCCATGTCGAACACCTCATCTGCCGCAACCGTTAAACAATTGCATAAGGTTTTCAGTTGCTTCGGCCTGCCGGGCGTCCTTGTTAGCGATAATGCCAGTACCTTCACTTCTGCGGAATTCAAGGCATTCATCGAGAGAAATTCCATCCGGCACATTACCTCTGCCCCGTTTCACCCCACTACAAACGGTCAGGTAGAGTGGCAAGTGTGCACTACGAAAGACGCACTGTGGCGCATGGGTCCCGGTGAGTTGAACCTCCAACTGTGTCAGTTCCTCATCTGTTATAGGGCAACTCCCCTAGCTTCAGGACTTTCGCCGGCTGAACTCCTCATGAGGAGGAGGCTGGTAACGCTTTTTGATCGGTTGGATCCGAACAGGGTGGAGGATGAGGGGAGAAATATAGAGATAGAGAGCTCCAAAAGTTTTGTGGTAGGGGAGTTTTTGTGCAGAAACTACGCGACCTCGGGACCAACGTGGGTCCCAGGAACAGTCATTGAGCAAACGGGGCCAGTATCTTATAGGGTTGAGACCAGCGCAGGTCTACTCTGGAGAAGGCACGCTGACCAACTCAGAAGGCGAGTTACCAATGAAAGGGAGTCAGCGTTAGGGTCCTCCCCCAACCGCGTAACCCAAGGGGGAGACATGGGGACATCCTCGGGTACAAATGCATACCCTGGATTCTCAGATGAGGAGGAGGATACTTTGAAAGAGTGGAATGAGTTTGATTTTATGTTACCGTACCAGGGGGGTGTCGCGGAGTGGTCTCCCACCCGTCCGAGCGAAAAGAGGAGTTTTAGTTCAGCCCGTGGTACCTCCAGTCCTCCCAGTCCTTTTGTTTTAGAGTATACCCCATCACCAAGACCCCCAAACCAGGCAGCAGGGGGAAGTTCAGTCTCTCCATCCCCAAGAACTCCGAGTCAGGCAGCATGGGGTAGTGCAAGTACGCTGGTTGCAGGCGCAAGAGCCCGGGGCGAGACAACAAGGGTCTCCTCGTCGGTTCCGAGATTCGTGCTGGGGGGGGGGGTCCCCAGGCGCCACGAGCAACAAGCAGGGGTTCACA
The DNA here is from genome assembly GCA_035047305.1 of Bradypodion pumilum. Taxonomy (NCBI): domain Eukaryota; kingdom Metazoa; phylum Chordata; class Lepidosauria; order Squamata; family Chamaeleonidae; genus Bradypodion; species Bradypodion pumilum. The sequence goes on from JAWDJD010000003.1 coordinate 385,603,631, forward strand.
TCTCAGCTGCATGTTCTGTTCCCTTCTCCCAGCGCAAGGTTGTCACAGAGTCCCCGTCCAACGACTAATGAGTCCCCCCTTTCCATTGCAAGATGAGAGTCTGCGGAACTCGGAGCCCCTAGTTCCCCTGAGCTCAGCCAAGCAGTCGTACACCCCAAGCACACATGCGGGAAGCCACAATGGTTGAGGGACTTTGTCCCATCCTAGGGGGGAGGAGTGTTGTGTATGTAACAGTATTACTTTAAGAATGTATGAATGTAACCTGACAATGATTACAATGTAACCCAGCTGTTAAAGGAACGCGAGCCAGCTACCCATAGAGGGCAGCTGCGAGCGTTCAGCTCACATGGTTCAAATTCCCCCAATCATTGGCAGCCGCGGGAACCTTCCCGCGCAAGGATCACCTGGAGAAGATGGGTGTGACTCAGAATGACGTCACGCAGGTAGCGGCCAATGAGCTACTGTGCAACCCTTTTCAAAATGTATTACTGCAGTATAAAATGAGCTGTACCTCCGCCATTACCACATGTTCATCCTGACCATCATGAAATAAACCTGTGTTTTAGCCCCCACTGCGGCTCCTTCTTTGTCTTCCGTCCAAGACACTAAAAGCATGTTACCTGAAAAACCACTATCCCCCTTTTCTGCCACAGACTGAGTTGGCTACACGAGCCAAGGTTTGGTAGAGCATAGCAAAGACTGCAGAGAGCTGGAGACACACTAACTTAATCAAAAAGGAACGTTCACTGGTGGAATGTCAGGAACCACAGAGACTTGATATTCGGGCTAAGAAGAGGTTTTATTAATTGCGTTTAATCAACATTTGGCTACCTGCTGGTCAAAGGACAATCAAAAACCCACCCGCTAGAAAAAATTGTTTGAGCATCCCTAACTAACTTTTCCAAAGAGAGCTGGAGTCCCAAAACCGCGAAGTCCTTTTATACAGTTCTACCAATGCAGACTAATCTTATCTTCTATCTACTTTAACAATAAGGTTTTTACAATAAAACAAAGAACCTACAGCAGGTGGTCATTTCATAAATGGATAGGTAAATTAAAGGTTACAAAGGAAAAATATATATGTAAAATAAAGTTAAATAGTAATAGATTACAATTCCCAGGAAAATAGAGGGAGGAGATTGGGGATAAGGGAAAACAGGTTTCAGCCAATGTGGGTGTTTGGTGTTTGTTCTTGTTGCTAATGGGCAAGCTGGACCTGTTGATGTGGTCCAATCAGGAAGGTAGAATGTCAGAAGTGGGAGATTTGAACATCATACCATCGGAGCGCTTCCTGGTCTACTGGGCATGATCAGCAACTTTAGCAAGTCAACAAATGCAACCTTCAAGCAGAAAAGTCCTTTTACACATATGCTAATTCCCTCACATCCCGCTCCTTAGAAAGAATAGATGCGAGAAAAAACACAAATGGAATTAGGCTTTAAGGCAAACAGACAAACAAAACATCTGGAGAGTTTTTGAGTAGCTTTGGTGATGCATAATCTTCAGGGCATGCAAGTACATCAGGAATTTACGTGCACGGAAAAGCTTCTTTGACTGAGCATCTGCTTGCCCAAATATGGTCTGAGTGTATGAAAAGGATGTTAAGAGAGTTCTGCTTGAATAGATAAGAATTGTATGATTTAAAATACATGGAGAACATTTTTATTAATTTATTTGATGTCCTAGGCAGAACCACAAATAAAATAAACACAAGCGGGAATGAAAGGGTTAAGTCTACCTGGTCTATAATCAGCTGCAGCTTGGCAGAGGAGAAAATGCATTTTAAACCAAACTTTGATAACTTTTAAAACTTCCAGAGCCCTGTAAAAGGTAAAATTTACTGTTTCTGCTTCAGCCGTGCTTGACTTTAGACAGGAGAAAAGGAGAGTGGAAAATTCATTTCAAAAACCCCATGTTTCCTAGCCCTAAGCCAACTGGGCATTTGCAAACTTTAGCAAAGTTTTACTATCTTACTCCTGAGTAGACCAACCATGGTCTGGTACGGCCAATGACTCTGGACCCAGCCAAACCAGCCCCGGGGTTTGGCTAAGCTTTACAAGTCAAGAACTGATTTTTCAATATTATTTTATAATTTATTTCAGCATTTAAAAGGTTAACTCTTATCCTTAGATCACCCCGGCTGTCCTCTCGTCAGTGCTGAATTTTTCTTATTATTTTACGATCGCGGTGCTGTCTAAGAAAACCTAGAAAGTGAACAGTCCTTTGAAGTCCTTTGAAGCCTTGATTGAATCAGACTAGAGGATACAATGTTCCAAGATTCCAGCCACTGAAGGTCCATAAATGGAACCCACTGGTAACAATGTTGTGCTGAGTTTCTTTGAACTACCATATTTGGAACTCTTCATGTAAGTCTATGGGTCATTTGAGGTACATAGATGTGGTCTACTTGCTATTCTCAAATGAACATGATCGTCCAGTGAAGCTACTTGATCTACCTCTCACTTATTTTTTTAAAAAAATCCCATTCACTGAATCAGTCTGGACTACTTCTCCTTCTTTTGATAAGGCCCGGTCTACCTATAATCCAATTGCATAGGCCCATTGAATGAACGGGGCCCATGCAATTGAATGGCCTGGTCTACCTCCTACTCAAGCGAATAGCTTTTGCAGAGCTTTAAGGATCGCAATTGCGATCCTTTGAAAATTGATCAAAAATTAATCTCTACAGTTATCTATTTGCAAAGTGGTGTTGAACAGATGCGTGTTCAGTAGGGTGCTTGTGGATATGTAAGCCTAACAGTTGGAGGGGGGGGGATAAACAGAAATAAAAGGGGGGATTTTCAGATTTGGGGTAGCAAGCACAGCACATACAGCCTGGTTCATTTTGTAAAAAATGAACACCAAATAGAGGAAACAGGAGTGGGCAATGAAGGGGGTTTTTTGTTAGCTTTTCTTGACCAACTTTTGATAGCGCCTGTACGAGAAAAACAAACAAACAAACAAAAACCCTCTTTGCTTCCTTCTGTTTTCTTCCACATCTGGGACATTCCCATTTCTCTTTTGTTTTCTAAAGTAATGCAGTATATAGGTTGCCTTTGCTCAAAAGCCAGTCATATCCAACTCTAGGGTTCAGTCCTCATCTCTGTTTACAGCCAAAGAGTCAGCGCTGCCTCTGCAGATGTTTCCGTGGTCATGTGGATGGCATGACTAGACACTGGGGTGCATGGAGTGATGGTACCTTTCCTGCCAAAGTGGTCCCTATTTATCTACAATTGCAATTTCTTGCTTTCAAACTGCTAGGTTGGCAGGAGCTGAGACAGAGACGGAACCTCACTCCGTCATGCAGCACTTGGGTCTTGAACTGCTGACCTTCCAGTTGTCAAGTTCAGCATCTTAACCACTAAGCCACCTCAGTCCCTTAGGCAGTGCATATGCATCACTTTAAATTTAAATGGCTTATTTTTAATAATAATAATAATAATAATTGTAGTTTTAAACTTTTCATTTCATTTTTTAAAAAGTGATTCAGAAAATGTCACTTTTTGCCCCAAATTGTGAGGGGCTAATTATAGTTTGCACCATGACCTTGTGAACCAGCAAAACAGCACTTAGCACGAAGAGATGGTATGTAAGTAGGAACAATGACAACATGTGCAGCTCTTAAACGCTTCAGAAAAAATAATAATTTCTTCGGCCCATCCATGGAGCTATGAAGGTGTTTAGTTTGCCAATATCCTGAAGTGGCTCTCTTCTTAAAACACTTCAAGATATCAGCAAATTGACAGGAGAAATGTTTGCTTGTTTCTTGTGGTTGCATGTGCTATAAATGTCTGGCCAGACATCCCGCTATAGTAATGGAGTAGACTGTACAGCCAGCGACTCAACACTGAATGTCAGGCAGCAGTTAACATACCTGACTCCCTAATAGGGCCAACAGCTACGGGCAGATGAGCCCCTTTAGGTGGGGTGATGTTCCCCCTCAGTGGAGGAAATGCCACTGGAAACCATCACATTGGGACCAATGGCAAAATGAGTGGAGGAGGAACTCTGATTCCCAATGGTCATGAAGGCAGAAGAGGCCATGCCAGATGGACTGGCTGTGAAAGTCCTGTTGTTAAATCCTGCATGTCTCATTTCATATGTGTCGCAGAAGATGGTTCCACACCCCCAGTGTGTCGGTCACTTTATGACAAGCTGGGATCCACCTTAAACAAATTCACGTCATTGACATTTTTTCTGTTTCAGGAAACTGCATTCGCGGATATGAGTAGCAATCTATGACATCCTATAAGCAGACCAAAATGAAGTGATCGTACATGTACCAAATAGTAGACTCTATCAGGGGCCAGAAAGGTGTGGATCAGACCTCTCTGGGGTTGGGTGTGGGGTTGCTCTGCTCCTGCAAAGGCATCACAGTAGACTAAAGAGTGTCACCCCTTGGTTTGGGATTGATCTCTCTCCTTCTCTTTCACCAGCGCCAAGCTGGGGATTTTGCTGCCTGAGAAAAAGAAGATGGTGTGTCATTCCACTGCAAAGGCTGGCTCCACTTGCATTTTGATCCTTCTTTAATCTGAGCAATCAGAGAGCATTGATTCCTCCCCCCACACCCTCCCTGATGAAGGCAGTTGCCTCCCTCTAACTCCTGGTCAAGCCAGACATGCTTGTCATTGCCTGTGCACCGAATCATGTTGCAGATAAGAAATTCCTGGATGACACCTTGTGAAAAAAAGCCTCCAAACCTTCTTTCTCATGAAAAACTTTCTGAGTAATCTCAAGAGTGTGGAACCTGGGCAGCATTTCTCATTGGCAAAGCCATAGAACATCCTTTAGTTGATGAAATGAGCTTCTTCTTCTTCTTCTTTTGTGTCCCATACAAACCTTGGACTGCCAAACTTTCTTGGCTTGTCATTGGCCAAACTTAAATCCTCTTTGGTACATGTTTCTGGCAGTCATTGGCAGACCAGCAAATGAGCCGGTGGATTCTGTCTCTCTCCACATTCACACAGTTTGATGTTCGAAGATTGATACATGGTAGGCAGCATTCAGGGGCCCAAACACATCTTTATTGCAAGGTATGCAATCTGAACATGAGGTAATGGCGGAGACGCAGCTCCTTATATATGCTTACAGTACATTTGAATTTTGTCCCATGGGCCAATGTTTTGTACCATTGGTTGTGGTATCAGTGATGTCATTGTGATGTACTGAATACCTTACAAGGTTTACCTGTGGTGGGAATGTTTCCCACGTTACTCCGTGATTGGGTGATCTGAACCATGTGGGCTGAGCTCTGCAGCTCCATGTACAACACACAGCGTGTTGTTGTCCGCCAGCAGCCCCCACTTGAGCATGTTGGTCTTACATTTAGGGACTCCAACCCTCAGCCTATTCTAGGTCCTCCAAGTGACATAGGGGAGGTCGAGTTCCTCAGCCATATCCTCCTCCTTTAATGTTGTTCCTTGTCCAGTGAGCTCCTTCCTCCACCTTCTAAATTTTTTTTTGCTCTTGTGTACCCTCAAGAATGTTTGCTCTTGCCATAAAGCTCTTCCTGGATCTGAGCTGGCGGACTTGAGGCTCATATCCATTCAGAGGATGTCATAGGTCATTCTTTTGCTTAATTCTCTTGATGTCCACTGCTACTTCTCTTGTGACCTTAGGTGGAGCTATACCAATAAGAGGGTATATCTTCACCATGAAGATTGTGAATACAATCGGGCATACCCAGGGTGGCAAGCTTGTCAGCTAATCTTTCTAACACCAGACCAAACCAAAGAAATGAGCTGATTTCTGACCTCAGTATTCTATATCCATGAAATGGGTGTAACTCTATTGAAGGGGAAGTTGGCCTTGAAATTAAACTTCTCTGACTCACCTCATTGCTTCTCTCTAGTAGTTTCCATTTCTCCAGTTGTAAAACAGGTCAAATGAAATCTAGGATGCCCTTGAAAGGTTTCACTTGCTGCTTATCTTGAAACGGCACCCATCCAGTTGAAAAGAGGATGGAACAGATATGACTCAAAAGTGTGGGAGGGTAGGTTGAGCCCACAGAGCTGAGACTGTGCCATAAAAGGTTATGTCACAATTTTGTGGATCAGGGAGGATCTCAAGGGATCCATGCCCTCCTTAATTGCTCATGTTTCTTGACAAAAAAATTACTTATGGTATCTAATGCTCCACCTTTCTCCTGTGAAAGACAACCAAGGTGGCTTACAAAGCATTTCATCTTGAAATCCACAAATAATAAAGCAGGTCAAAAACACAATGCATTTGTTATTTTTTTTAAATACAAACTAAAATGTAGGAATCGGGGCCGCTGAGGGCCGTAGGTCCCGGAGGAGACTGATCAAGGAACGATACGAGGCAGTATGGAGGAGGATATGATCAGTACTTTATTGAGAAAAGGCTGCAACATATATAGAAGGAAAAGCGCAACGGTGGCAAGACTGTCACCTGACAGAAATTACATCACCTGTGTACTCAAGTTAATTGGGAATCTCTTTGGGGAAGTTAATTAACTGGGGCAAACATGGACCTCGGAGTCTCCATTGTTCAGGGATCAGGCAGGGGTAAACATGGCATCTGTTTGTGCCTGAGATTACACTGAGACACGGAGATGAGTGATTACTCTAATGGGTAACTGGGTTAGGTATTTGCTCTTTCAGCAGAACCGCGGGTCAGGTCAGGAGTTGGGTGAATCAAACCCTATCATTTATCCACCCCCCTTAATTTCTCTGCCCGCAGATGCCACGAGCCAGGAGTTTTCTCTACCGTAGTGGCCTCTGCCAGGGCCGTTCCATGCCCAGCGGGCGTGGGAAATCCACATCTCCCCTTTAATTTTCATTTAAGGACCTGACTGGCGACTTTGCGTAGGAGCGGCATCAGCTGTTGAGCGGGAATGACGCTTCGGGGTTCCTTCTCGGGGCGGCACTTCGAGATCAGTGAGGGAATACATTGCGCAAAGCAGCATAACGCTATGCCTAGTATGATCACCCCCACTACCACCTTGAGTACCTCTGGAGCCACCCCCACGGAATCCACGACCACATCCAGCTCCACAATGAACTCCACCAGGTCTCCCATGCGGAACCTTCTCTAATACCCTTCACTATGGTGTGGAGATCTGTGAGCTGATTCTGTATTCTGCGGGAATTATCGGTAAGGTTGAAGCAACACATACCATGGAGGGATTCGCAACCCAAATGATGGAGCAATAAGAGGTAGTCGATAGCCGCTCGATTGTTGAGAATGGCGTGGCGAAGCTCTGCCTGCTCTCGGTTGAGCAGCGCTATCGCTGTGGAGGTATGGTTGATGGCTTTGGCTAATCCGCAAGCCAAACGACCGATCCTCCGAGTGTTGCCGACGGCTAAGGCCGGCACGCCAACTATGCTGACTGACAATGAGACATACTCAGCTGGACTTAGGACTCTAAAGCTGCTATCACATGAGCTGTCTAACTGGGTCGTGCGAGTGTGCCTTACGGGTGCGGGAACATCTAAAGCATTTGAAACATTGGGAACATTTGTGCTTGGGGTAACCATATCCTTAGTGGGGAGCAACAGTGTCAACCGACTAAGGCAACATGTGGAATCCGATACATTTGCGGGAATGTAGTTAAAGGTATACTGATTACATGTAAAAAACCAACCAGATGGTAATGTAACATGAGCATACATAGAACCAAGTGTCTCTGGTTTATCACAAGTCCAGTTGCTGCTGCCGGTATCGAAGCAGCGGCGCTGAGTTCGGCCGACCGCAGCGCAGCCGACCATTCGAGCGCAAGTAGAGTTCGGGCTGGCCGCCACTCACGGGGTGTGAAGAGTGGCTGCGTCAGCCGGCAAAGTCATGGTGAGCCGCAATCCCCCCCAGCGAGCGTAAGCTGCAAAACTCGCAGGGAGATGCGGTCCGAAGATCTTCTTCAGCAACCAGTCGCCATCCCTGGCGTGTGCATCTAGAGTGTGGCACACTGGGATGAGACAGGTGCTCAGAATTGAGGCAGAACCTGCGTCCTGCTTCAGGCAAAAATCGGACTGGTTGACGAGACCCGCCAACCTTTCCCACAAGTTGTAATGCATCCGGGCGGAAAGGTCTCCATCTGGTATCAAACCGCTGGCCCCAAACGGGGCGGCCTGAACGCCTCTCCCCACAAGCAGGGAAAGGATCAGGATGATGAGAACTGCCATGGAGTTGGCATTAATCTGGACAAAAACTGCAGCCAAGAAATTCTCCGGTGTCGGCTCCTTCTCCTCGCGTCGGAGGGCGTCCTGGGCCTCATTGCAAAGCGCCTTGATCATCCCCCAGGTGACCTTCGGCGCCGCCATCCGTGTCCGCCTCTTCCGACGGGTCCTCTCGGTCAGGGTGAGGCCCTCCATCTCCGGGATCGGACTCTGGTCGGTCTGGGTCCACGCCATGTGGTTCCAAGTGAGGCTTGACACACCGTGCTGGAATCCAAACGACACCTGTAGGAGACATAACTGCAGCATAACCTCTTCCCCAGGTTACGAGCGGCGCCGGGCCCCTCCAAGAAGGGTCCGGTGGCACTCGGTATCGGACCATCGGTCGCGGGAGAGCTTCCGAACGGCGGAAGTGCTTCTCCTGCGGCGTACAATCCGAAAAAACATTAAGGTGGTTGTAAGTGAACAATACCTTATTCAGACAATGCTGTGCCTGGCCCTGTGACTTGGGGAGGGCCGGCGGCTCCCCCCTTTCTGTTTGTTTGTCAATATAGGACTTGAGCGTCCGATTGACCCGTTCCACAATCGCTTGCCCCTGTAAGGAACGCCAAAAGTGTGCTGAATATCCCAAGTGGCCATGAAGGTGGCCAGCTGCCTGGAACTGTAGGACGGGGCGTTATCGGTTTTAACGTGCCGTGGTTTGCCCATGGCTGCAATGCAGGAAAGGAGGTGCTGCTCCACGTGGGAAGCAGTCTCCCCTTTCTGCGCCATGGCCCAAACGAACTGGGAAAAAGTATCTATGCAGACGTGCATGTACTGCCATCTGCCAAACTGCGAGACATGCGTGACGTCCATCTGCCACACCTGATTAGCCTCTGTCCCTCGTGGGTTGACCCCCCACGAGGGCCCCCCCGGTGCCCCTGCACAATGCTGGCAAGAGCAAACTATACCTTGGGCTTGAGAAAGTGGCAAATTAAATTGTCTGGCGAGTGCTTTGGCATTTTGGTGAAAGAAAGCATGACTCTGAATTGGTGTAGTAAAAACACCCAAAACTGAACGTTGCTGAATTTCCTTTGCCGCCGCATCCGCTCTGCTATTGCCCGCGGAAATCGGACCCGGTAGGTCTTGGTGACTTCGGATGTGGGCAATATAGAGCGGCTCCGTGCGGTTTCGCAAGTGAAATTGAGCAGTTAAAAACAGGCTAAGCAAATTCTTGTCTATCGCGGGAGTGATGTATGCTCCCGGTAGACTGTGAAGCAAGTTCCTGACATACATGCTGTCCGTAATGATGTTTAGGCGCTCTTTGGCGAAGGTGCGCAAGGCAAGGTTCACCGCCGCCAGCTCTGCCCGCTGTGCGGACTTCTGTGGAAGAGTTAGCAGCATGCGCCAGGCCTGGCCCTCCTGCCAAGTCAAGACACCGTATGTCCGACCACCATCAGTAAAGACTGTCCTGGCTCCCTGAAGTGGAACCAGCGAAAGCAATTCGAACAAGCTGGCTGTCTGCGTTTGGAGTGAGACTAGTCTGGGGTCCTTCAGCAAGTGGTATGCCAAGCATCCGGTGAATCCTTCCAACGCAATTGGAAGCGAGTCACCGAGCTGCATCAACTGCTGGATTTGTTCCTTGGTGAACGGGACTACGATCTTGGCTAAATCGTGCCCGGAAATGTCCCTAGCCCTCAGTCTTCCACGGTAAACCACCGCGGAGACCAGCTCTTGGGGAGGAACGATGTTTCGTGAGGAGGTGTTTGGAAGGTACACCCATTCCACGATACTCGCCCCTTTCTCGGCATCTACGTCGAGCGCTCCGGTGAACATGGATCCTGACCGTACGATGTACAAATTCAAGATCGGAGCATATGGCCCTGGGGTGATCCTATCTACCCACCTCTGGCTGAGAACTTGGTTCACTTTCTCGATAGCTAAGCGCGCTTCTCGAGAAACCTGTATCCGGTCTGCCGGCTGCTTACCTAAGGTTAGCAGCAAGAAGAGCGGTTTCAAAAGATCCGTATCCAAACGAAAATACGGTCTGGCCCAATTAATATTCCCTAAAACTTGCTGCAATTCTACCAAGGTGACTGAGTCCTGTAAATTGATCTGAGGCAAAACCGGTGCTGCGAAAGAGCGGAGAAGCCGATGACCCAAGTATGAGAAGGGCTCGGTTCTCTGCACTTTCTCTGGGGCAATGAGTAAGCCTTTGTCCCCCAGGCTGGCCTGGAGGTCAGAAAACATTTCGCTGCCGAGCTGCGGCATCGCGACCAAGATGTCGTCCATGAAATGGCAAACTATAGCTTTAGGGTAAAGGCTTCGGAACTTTGCCAGTGCGTTGTGAACATAAATTTGGCACAGGGTGGGCGAATTGAGCATGCCCTGTGGCAAAAATCTCCATGCGTAACGCTGCGTAGGCTCACTGTGGTTCACAACTGGCACCGTAAAGGCGAACCTTTCCCGGTCCCGGGGGTCTAAGGGAATTGTATAAAAACAATCCTTGAGATCTATGACTAGGATCTCCCACCCCTCGGGAATCATGTTCAGATTCGGGATGCCGCATTGGAGCGGACCCATTGGCTGTATGCATTTATTGATCTCTCTGAGATCGTGGAGGAGGCGCCACTTCCCCGACTTCTTCTTAATCACAAAAATTGGCGAATTCCATGGACTCGTGGACTGCTCTATGTGTCCTGCGTCTAGCTGTTCTCTCACTAGCTGTTTCAGGGCAACTAACTTCTCTCCTACTACCGGCCATTGTTCCACCCAGACCGGCTTATCGGTGAGCCACTTAAGTGGCAACGCCATTACCCGAAGGTAAGCGTAGCACCGTACTGCTGCACAATGTCTTGCCCCCAAAGGTTGATGTGCACGTCAAGAATGTGCGGCCGAATTACCGCCGTGCCGTCAGCCTTTGGGATCGTGACTGTTACCCACTCTCGGCTTCTAAACGCTTCCTGAATGCCGCCTACCCCCCACACATCGGAGACCGGCTCAATGGCCCATTCCCTTGGCCACTGGCCCCTGCTTATCACGCTGACATCTGCTCCGGTATCTAACAGGCCTGAGAATATTCTATTATTCAGAAATACCTCGATAACCGGGCGTTGTTTCCACTCAATGTTGGTCTCCACTGTCGCTAAGACCTGGTATCCTTGTACTGCCTCCCTGGCGCTCGAGCGGTCCTCTGACCGGGACTCTGAGCTGTCCCTGAGCCTTCCCTGGCTATCTGCTGGCGAGTGACAAGGAACCATGATCAGTTGCGCTAAGGTGTCTCCCTTGTGAATTGTTTGGGGCAGGTGAGTCCAAAGCTGAACTTGGAGAACGCCTGAAAAATTGGAGTCGACGACTCCTGGAATTATGAAAATTCCGCGTGCTCCAGCTACACTACGGGGCAAAACTAAACCTATAAAGCCCTTGGGCAGTGGACCCATGTACTGGGAGTCCACCAGATAGACCGTGCCTGGCAGGTCGCATGTAACGTCCGCCTGACAAGTCAAGTCTAACCCTGTACTACCCTTGGGGCTGGCCTGTGCCCTCGCAATGCCTGGAATGGGGCTGGGATCTAGTCTAGCTCGGGTGAGCTCTGAATGAGGGAAGTCTCTGTTTGGACCGGGGCCAGAGACATGCCCGTATTCCAGTTTCCCGAATTCGGACAGTCTCGGGCCCAATGGTAGCCTCTTTGACATTTCGGACACTGGGTTTTCGGAGCCTTGGGACGGCCGGACTTTTGCCCGCCTCCCTTGGATCGGCACTCCCTAGCGAAGTGACCAATCTTGCCACAACTGTGACATGCTCCTTGGGTCTTTCCTTTTGGTCTCTTGCCCCCTTGCACCGCTGCTGCTAGCAATCCCATCTTGTAGGATTCAGTGCCAACGTCGGCACAAGCTCTAATCATGTCCGTAAGTGTCAAGTCAGGACGATTGCCTAGTGACTGCAGGATTTTACGGCAGTCTAGATTGGCATTGTCCTTGGCTAACTTCATCATGAGCTCTTGCTGGGCTTGCTCATTATCAATCTGCCTGCTAATTGCTTCCTCCAGGCGATTGATGAAGTCCATATAGGGCTCTTGGGCTCCCTGCTTGATGGCGGTGTAATTTTTCGCCGCTTTGCCAGTTGCTGGGACTTTGAAGAACGCCCTGAAGGCGGCCTCGGCCGACATCTGGAGAGTGGCAAGAGGCAAGTTGATTTGGGCATCGATGGGCTCGAAGGCACCTGAACCATATAACTGGTCAGGAAGTACTGCGCCTCCCATCCTGGCAGCCCTCGTCTGCGCCTCTAGGCGAAACTTGCTATCCCAAATTAAGTACTGGCTAGGGTTGAGCATCATCCGCATGACGGCTTTCCAGTCATGAGGAATCCACATGGTGTTCTCGCACACTTGCTGAAGCGTGCCCCTTGTAAAACGACTTTGGAGCCCTGCTTCTGAGATGGCTTTCCGTATGGCCATGAGAAGCTTATACGGAACTGGGGAATGAATTATCTGCTGTGCGCCTGTGAGCGCGTCTATTTCCATGCGGATGGGACATATCTGACTAAGCTCAGCTAGTTCTTCTGCTGGCAATTCCCCCTTCCTAATCTCCTCTTCAATGGTACGCTGAAGTGGACTCTTGGTAACTCGGGAACCTGGAACTGTCAGAGAAGCGCCTGCGCTCCTCATTCCCTGCATTCCACCGGTGACGTCTGCAGCTGTCACCGGGGGAAAGCTCCCTACGCTACCCTGCCTAAATTGGAGTGACGGATAGAGCGCCGTAGGCGCCATTGGATTGGCTGGCGCTTCTGGCAGACTTGGGGGTTCTTTGGCCTCTACCCGGACTGGCTCTATCTCCATTAAGAGCTTCCTACACTTTCTCCATGTGCGAATTACGCCTCCTGGAGCTTTCGGGGGTTGCTGAATGTAGTCTCCTATCTGATCCCAGAGCTCGAGGGTTAACGTACCTACTTCTGGGTAAAGCAGGCAGTGTTCCCCTAGGTACACCAAAAGTCTCGCTAGCTCCCCGCTGTGAAAACGCAAATTAAATACCCTGGCCAGGATGATGAACCCCTCCTCATGGGTTCTTTGGCTAGCGGATGGACGCTGTCGCTGAGGACAGGTCCCCATATTACCTGCGATTTGGTCCTCGGAAGATTCCTCCTCGGGACGAGTCGACGCTTCTTTGGCAGGCAACAGGTTCTGGCGACGTCGCTTTCTGGGTAGAGCTCGGAGCGTGGACTGCGGCCACGGGCCCTCGGTGGCCACTGCGCTGTCAGGGGCTCACAGCTGCCCTGAGCGGAACACGCGTTTCCCTTTGGCGCAAGCCGCCGCGAAAGCCGGGAGTAAGCTGTAGGAAAGCCTCTTTGGACTGCCTCACCGCAGGCCGTCCCTCCGATCGGCTGGCTGCCGGCCGGAGTGCCGCGCTGTCCTCCGGGATGATTCGGACACGGTTCAAGTGCAGAACCGGACCGTGTGATCGCTACTCTGAGGAAGACCGCTCTTACTCACGAGTAGATCACGTCTCGGGGTCACCAGATGTAGGAACCGGGGCCGCTGAGGGCCGTAGGTCCTGGAGGAGACTGATCAAGGAACGATACGAGGCAGTATGGAGGAGGATATGATCAGTACTTTATTGAGAAAAGGCTGCAACATATATAGAAGGAAAAGCGCAATGGTGGCAAGACTGTCACCTGACAGAAATTACATCACCTGTGTACTCAAGTTAATTGGGAATCTCTTTGGGGAAGTTAATTAACTGGGGCAAACATGGACCTCGGAGTCTCCATTGTTCAGGGATCAGGCAGGGGTAAACATGGCATCTGTTTGTGCCTGAGATTACACTGAGACACGGAGATGAGTGATTACTCTAATGGGTAACTGGGTTAGGTATTTGCTCTTTCAGCAGAACCGCGGGTCAGGTCAGGAGTTGGGTGAATCAAACCCTATCATTTATCCACCCCCCTTAATTTCTCTGCCCGCAGATGCCACGAGCCAGGAGTTTTCTCTACTGTAGAGGCCTCTGCCAGAGCCGTTCCATGCCCAACGGGCGTGGGAAATCCACACTAAAACATGCTACAAATGAATAAAACGAGAATCAAAACCATGTAAAGCAGGGGTGCCCAAACTTTTCAGGCCATGGGCTGGTCACATGGTTCAGGGGTGCCCAAACTATGGCCTGGGGCCCGGATCCAGCCCCTGATGCCGATTCATCTGGCTCGCACCACCTTTGTCACTCCCAGAAGTGGAAGTAAAACATGCCCATACGGGTGCATTTTACTTCCATTTCTTGCAGTGACGAGGGTGGCGTGGGCCAGATGAATCAATGTCAGGGGCTGGATCTGGCCCCTGGCCATAGTTTGGCACCCCTGATGTAAAGCAATTGAAAAGGATGTGAAAAGAGATTTTAAAATGCAGCTGCAGTTCCCAAAATCCACCATCGTAATAAATTGCTGAATTCTACAAGAGACCAACCAATATTCACCATTGCTTTTGTTGTGCCACATGTTTGGAAAGGTATCCTATCTTCTTCTGGATGTTACGTGCCGAACTGCCATGTTGGTTAGTGGATTCTGGGAACTGTAGTCACCCAAAAAAGGAGAGCCTGTCTTCCAAGATTTGCGCTGAAGCAGGTTGTCTCAGAGCTTGGAAGCCCTGCTTTCTGAAGCTACAGGATAAAGATTTGGGGTGTTCTTCTTTTTTGATGCAATTAAAATACAAATTATAAACAAACACACAAATCATACAACTAACAACTAATAATAATAATTCTGTGTCAGAAATTATTCTGGGCTGAAAGGATTTTTGCAGAAGAAACTCTGCTCAGGGAATGCCCAAATGAGGCTCCTTTCATGTCCCCAAGAGCTGGGATAGAGATGGCTGCTCACTCCATCAGGCAGTACCCAGGTCTCGAACTGCTGACTTGCCAGCCTTCTAGCTAACAAGGCAAGCTGCTTAACCACTGAGCCACTGCAGCGCCAACTAACAACTACAACAAATATATAAAAAAACAATTTAAACATCACACACTGTTATGTATCAAATGCAATGCCATGAAACTCTGTAATACACCTTTAACGGAATGTAACCAATTGTATCCAATTGTATCTCATCAAGAACTCATTGTAACAGGCTACATGAGGATGTGAGCTAAGTGACCACAGGTGGCAGTAGCGAGCATCCAGCTCACATGGTACAGATTCCCCAAATACCTGAAGGGCGGGAAACCTTCCCGCCACACCAGCACCTGGAGAAGATGGGTGTAGGAATCGGGGCCGCTAGGACGGCCGTTGGGTCCCGGAGGAGACTGATCAAGAAACGATACGAGGCAGTATGGAGCGAGATCAGATCAGTGGTTTATTGAGAGAAAAGTATCTACATTTATAGATCAGAAGGCAAGGCAGAAAAAACCGTCATCTGACAGAGAAATCACATCACCTATTAACTCAGGTTAATGGGGAATCTTTCTTGGGGAAGTTAATTAACGGGGGCAAACATTGACAGGGGAAACACCATTGTTTAGGGCTTAGACTGGGGTAAATATGGCTTCTATTTGCACCAAAGATTAGGCTGATCTGTGAGTCAGTAATCGCTTAATGGGTAACGGAGGTTAGCGATCTGCCCTCTCAGCAGAACCGCCGGTCAGGTCGGGTGTGGGTGAATAAACCCTTATGATTTATACTATTAGTCCGCTCCCCCAATTTCCGTACTGGCAAGGGCCAGTGGCCAGGAGTCTGCTCAACTGGTTTAACCTCTGCCAAGGTTCCGTGCCAATTGGGCATGGGGAAACCGCAGATGGGCATGACAGGCAATGATGTCACGCGGGTGGTAGCCAATGAGCTACGATACCTGTATGTTCAAATGTATAGTGCAATATAAAGAGAGCTGTTTGTCCGCCATTACCACATGTTCAGCCTGACTACCATGCAATAAAGTTGTGTTTAGCCTTGCTGCAGCTCTTTCCGTTGTCTCCATTGCAAGACACTAAACACACACACACACACACACACACACACACACACACACACACACACACACACACACACACACACACACACACACACACAAATTCTGGGAAATTTTATTGTTCCAGCAAGGGGACAATAACAATAAAGATTTATTTTATCTTATCTTATCTTATCTTATCTTATCTTATCTTATCTTATCTTATCTTATCTTATCTTATCTCATCTCATCTCATCTCATCTCATCTCATCTCATCTCATCTCATCTCATCTCATCTCATCTCATCTCATCTCATCTCATCTTACCTTATCTTATCTTACCTTATCTTTATACCAGTCATCTAAGTCAAATTCATAAGGTATTTTCCAAACTTTGTTGTTGTTGTTCAGTCGCACAGTCGACTCCGACCCTTTGCGACCCCATGGACCATTTTCCTCCAGGCGCCTCTGTCCTCCACCATCCCCCTCAGCCCTCCCAGCTCTGTGCCCATTGTGTCTACAATACCATCTAGCCATCTCATCCTTGGCCTCCCCCTTCTTCTTTTGCCCTCCACCTTTCCCAACATCAATGCCTTCTCAAGTGAATCCTCCCTTCTCATTTGATGTCCAAAGTACTTTAGCTTCATCTTTACTATTTGACCTTCCAATGAGCAGTCAGGGTTAATTTCTTCTAAGATTGACCTATTTGTTCTCCTCGCTGTCCAGTGGACTCTCAAAACTCTCCTCCAACACCACATCTCAAAGGCATCTATTCTTCTATGCTCAGCCTTCCTAATTGTCCAGCTCTCACATCCATACATTACTACTGGGAAAACCATTGCTTTGACTATTCTAATTTTTGTTTGCAATGTAATGTCTCTGCTTTTCACTATGTTCCCCAGGTTTCTCATCGCTTGTCTCCCAAGAATCAGTCGCCTTTTTATTTCATGGCTGCAATCCCCATCTGCAGTGATCTTTGATCCTAAGAAAGTAAAATCTGTCACTGCTTCTACTTCTTCCCCATCTATTTTCCAGGAACTGATGGGGCCTGTTGCCACTATCTTGGTTTTCTTGATATTGAGTCTCAAGCCAGCTTTTGCACTCTCCTCCTTCAATCCAATCAAGAGGTTCTTTAGGTCTTCCTCACTCTCTGCCATTAGGATGGTATCGTCTGCATATCTCAAATTGTGGATGTTTCTCCCAGCAATTTTGATCCCATTTTGTGATTCCTCCATCCATGCACTGCGCATTATGTGCTCTGTGTATAGGTTGAATAAGCATGGTGACAAAATGCAGCCTTGTCTTACTCCTTTTCCTATTCCAAACCACTCTGTTATTCCATGTTCTGTCCTAACTGTTGCTTCTTGGTTCATGTAAAGATTTCTCAGGAGGCATATGAGGTGCTCTGGTATTCCCATCTCTTTAATTACTTGCCACATCTTGTTGTGGTCCACACAGTCAAATGCCTTGGTGTAGTCAATAAAACAAAAGTAAACTTGTTTCTGGTATTCCTTTGTTTTCTCCATGATCCAGCGTATGTTGGCGATGTGGTCTCTAGTCCCCCTGCCTCTTCTGAAACCAGCCTGCACCTCTGGTAATTCTCTCTCCACATGCTGCTGAAGTCTGTTCTGTATTATCTTGAGCATTACTTTGCTGGCATGTGGGATGAGTGCAATTGTTCGATAATTTGAACATTCTTTGGCATTGCCCTTTTTTGGGACTGGGACGTATACTGATCTTTTCCAATCCTGTGGCCACTGTTTTGTTTTCCAAATCTGCTGTCATATTGAATGCAGTAATTTGACGCCATCATCTTTTAATGCTTTGAAAAGTTCAACTGGGATACCATCATCTCCACTAGCTTTGTTGTTTGCAGTGCTCTTTAGGGCCTTTATGACTTCGCTCTCCAGGATGTCTGGCTCAAGTTCTACTTCTTCCTCATTGTGATTGTCAGGAGTGTTGAGGTCCTTTTTGTAAAGTTCCTCTGTGTACTCTTTCCATCTTTTCTTAATTTCTTCTGCATCAGCTAGCTCCTTTCCATCTTTGTCCCTTATCATGGTCATTTTTGCTTTAAATGTTCCCTTGATTTCACCGATTTTTTTGAAAAGATCTCTGGTTCTGCCTCTTGTGTTGTTTTCCTCCATTTCTCTGCACTGTTCTTTTAGGTAGTTTTCGTTATCTCTCCTTGCTTTTCTTTGAAATTCTGTGTTCAAATGGTTGTAGTTTTTCCTTTCTCCTTTGACTTTTGCGTTCCTTCTTTCCTCTGCTATTTTAAGAGCCTCATCAGACAACCACTTTGCTTTCTTACACTTCTTTTCTTTTGGTATGATTTTCTTTGCTGCTTCCTGCATGATGTCCCTCATCTCCGTCCATAATTCTTCCGGTACTCTGTCTACCGAATCTAGGCCATTAAATCTGTTCATCACCTCCACCGTGTATTCTTTAGGGATGCTGTCTAGGTGATATCTTTCTGGTCTCTGTGTTTTCCCTATTTTCTTTAGTCTAAGCCTGAATTTTGCGATCAGTAGGTTGTGATCTGAGCCACAGTCTGCTCCAGGTCTTGTTTTTGCTGACTGTATGGAGGTTCTCCATCTTTGGCTGCAGAGTATGTAGTCAATCTGGTTTCAGTGTTGGCCATCTGGTGATGTCCATGTGTAAAGTCACCTCTTGTGTTGCTGGAAGAGCGTGTTTGCTATGACCAGTGCGTTCTCTTGGCAGAACTCTATCAATCTTTGCCCTGCTTCTTTTTGTGTTCCAAGACCAAATTTGCCTGTTATTCCCTCCACTTTTTGATTTCCTACTTTGGCATTCCAGTCTCCTAATATAATTTGGACATCATTTCTTGGTGTCTGTTCTATGAGGTGTTGTAAGTCCTCATAGAACTGGTCCATTGTGGCTTCATCTGCACCAGTGGTTGGTGCGTATATTTGGATCACAGTGACATTGAAAGGTTTGCCTTGAAATCTGACTGACATCATTCTGTCATTTTTGAGATTGTATCCCATTACTGCTTTCCTCACTCTTTTATTGACAATTATGGCTACTCCATTTCTTCTAAGGTTTTCTTGCCCGCAGTAGTAGATATGATGGTTTCCAGAGCTGAATTCACCCATCCCTGTCCATTTGAGCTCACTGATGCCCAGGATGACAATGCTTATTCTTTCCATCTCATTTTTAACCACTTCCAGTTTTCCTTGATTCATAGACCTCACATTCCATGTCCCTATGCAGCATTGTTCCCTGCAACACTGTATTTCTCCTCCCCCTTTCGTATCCCTCCCCCTTTTCAGATCTGCTGTGCTGAGCATCCCCTTGTTTTGCCTTTTGTTTTGGTCCATAGGGTTCTCTTGGCAAACTTTGTGGCGTGCCTTGCCGGTCTCTACGCCAGTCTTCCAAATTTTAACAGCAAGCAATAAGCTTCAACAATAAGCAACCTCATAGCTATTCCAGTCATCAGAGTGGGGGGGGGGGGGGCAGGGAGGGAGACAGAGGGACTGAGGCTGATGTTTGCCGGCTGGGGAAGTTGGGCTGGGCACAATATGGGATGTGAGCTGTGCTTCATCCCTTGGGGATTTTGTTAATATGGTTTACTTTTGATGCTGTGTACTTATGTATTATGTGTTGCATTGATATTGTGCTTTTCCCCTGAATTTATTTGATGTAATTGAATTGTATTATTACGTGCCATTGTATTATTATATTGTATTTATTGTCCGCCATGTAAACCGCCCTGAGTTGGGTTGCACCCGAGTGGGCGGTATATAAGCGCGAAAATTAAATTAAATTAAATTAAATTAAAATTACCATTCCAATAATCAACTCTTTCTTGTTTCTTTCTATTATTCTATTTCTGAAATCCATTAATAATGCCATTCTAGGGCATATCTCTAATTTTAAAAAGAGTATTTGATTAACCACTTCAAAAATTTTCTTCCGGGTTCTCTTTGCAAACCTACAATCCCACCATAAGTAACAATATGTCCCAATTTCTTTTCTTTTTACATCTTCAACTATCATTCTTGTACTGTATCTAGGATCATAATTACTGTTTGGCCAGGTTATCCTGTTATGGTAATAGAGTAAATCACTGATGGTGAACCTTGGCACTCCAGATATTCTTGAACATCAATTCCCTGGAGTGCTGACTTGGACTTCTGGGAATTGAAGTCCAAGAACATCTGGAGTGCCTAGGTTCACCATCATGGGAGTAGCCCCTACTGCCAGAGACTCAACGCCAAGTGTCAGGTGGCATTTAACTATCTTGTCGACCCTGAGGCCTAACAACCTTGGGTGCCAAAATCCACAGGGAAGGGTGATGTTCTCCAAGTGGATTAAATTCCACTTGAATCCATCTTGATGGAGGGCAGCAGCTTCATCCATTGTGGCCTGGGGCTGAGGAGGACTTTGCCTGCCAAAAGGGCTCAGGACCAGAATGTGACTTGCAGAACTGGACCAGTGGTACAGGTCATGCTGCAATGTGCAAGGCAAATGGAAGGCCACTGCATTATATTTGCAGCACAGTCTTCATTGCAGAAGAAGAAGGATCATAATAGCCCTGCTTTCTAAAACTGCAGACTACATATTTTGGTAGTTCTAAAGGGACTGCAGTGGCTCAGTGGTTAAGACACTGAGCATGATGACTGGAAGGTCGGCAGGTCAGTAGTTCGAGACCCAAGTGCTGCACGAGAGAGTGAACTCCCGTCTCTGTGCCAGTTTCTGCCAACCTAGATGTTTGAAAGCAAGACATTGCAAGTAGATAAATCTACTTCCCACTTTGGTGGGAAAGGTAAGAGTGTCCCATGTGCTCCAGAATCTACTCATGCCTGCCACATTACCATGGAAACGTCTGCAAATGCAGACAGTGCTGGCTCTTTAGCTGTAAACAGAGATAAGCACTGTGGGTTTCAAGTAAAGGTGACTTTTACCATTACCTAGTCAAGAAGAAGAGGAGGAAGAAGAAGAAGAGGAAGAAGAAGAGGAAGAGGAAGAAGAAGAAGAAGAAGCAGCTCATTGCTAACATTCCCAAGCTCTGATCTGCCCAAACACGCTTAAATGTCAGGATTTGCATTCTCCCTGTAAGGTTGCCCTTGCTTGAAAGCCAGTTGTATCTGACTCTAAGGTTCAGTGCTCATCTCTGTGTCAAAGCTGAAGAGCCAGCACTGCCCGCTTCTGCACACGTTTCCGTGGTCATGTGGCAGGCATGACTAGACACCGGAGCACACGGAATGCTGTTTACCCTCCCACCAAAGTGGTCCCTATTTATCTACTTGCAATTTCTTGCTTTCGAACCACTAGTTGGCAGGAGCTGGGACAGAGACGGAAGCTCACTCCATCCTGCAGCACTCGGGTCTCGAACTGCTGACTTGCTGACCTTCCAGTCATCAAGTTCAGCATCTTAACCGTTAAGCTACAGCTGTGCAGAGATTTAAAATGCAGCCTCCAATGCAGTGAATCCTCCAGGGCAAGGCTGGGTGAGTGTCTTGGACTGTCAGTTGGAAGGCATGAAGAACGCAGCTAGAAGGAGAGAAACTCGCTTTCTAGAGTTCTCCAGCCATTCCCAGGAGCCTCAGTTTTCCGAGAGAACAGCTGCACACCCGCACAGCTCCCGGACGTGGCAATTCAACTTGATCCTCTCGCCTCCCAGGTTTCCAGAAGGAATCCAGGCCAGGCTCAAAAGTGTAGGATGGCCCCGGAGTAAACACATTCCAGGTCATTGTACCAAGATCGGCCTTTTCATAATCACTTTTTGCACCTGAAAGAGAAGAGGACCGGTTTGCTACCTCGGTAAACAGACGTTCGATTCCAGGCAAAGTACAAACTTTGCCCCAGGCTGTTCTGACAGCTCACCTTCTATTTGCAAAGTGAACTCAGTAACTCGGAGAATGGGAAATGCGTGAAATGCCAGAGTGCTCTCTTCTTCCTTCAGCTGATTTCTCAGGGTTTAAAAGTTCACTTTGAATTCTTGTTCTTTTTAAGGTTGCTAAGAGGTTTGTTATGCCGCCGCTGCCGTGGTGCCTTTCAAAAGCTTCCAGGAACTGTTGGCTTTTCATGGAGAGCCAAAGAAGGCGAGCTGAACCTCATGGTCATACTCTGCATTATTTTAAAGGAAAGAATGGAGTTTGGGCAGACAATTGCATCCCCTGCCCCCATGCCTTACTGTCATTGCTATTGAGCTTTAAAAGAACACAAGATGCCTTGCAAAATTATTTGATTTCTTTATATCAAACTAGTGCATGCATCATTATCAAAGCTATGCGTTGGTGTTACCTGAAAATCGCTATCGTCTTTCCCTTTGTCACAGGAAGACCTTCAGTGGAGATGTGTTTTTGAATTTTAAAAGTTCTTCCACTGGTGGAGCCCCCCCCCAAAGAACCACTGAGACTTTGAATTCAGGCAAAATTAAAAATGGTTTATTGAATATGCATTTAATCAACAGTGGCCTGCTGCTGGTCAAAGACAGTTCTCAACCTTTTGCCTGCTACAAAAATCTAAACGTGAACTTCCCTAACTCATATGTTCAGAGAGAGAGAGCTGGAGTCTCGACGTCGTGATGTCCTTATATACAGTTTTACAAAGACTAATCTTAATATATAAACCAAAGGTGTCATGGGGTGAAACACAAATGCGCCATGACACCTGGCCGCCAAACCCCCTGGAACAGCACCCATTACTTACCTTGCCCCTTAAGCTGTGTCGGTGTGGGGAACCAGCAGCCCACCACGGGTTCCTTCACCCTGAAAAGGGGCCGCGAAGGGGATGCTCCTAGCTGCCAGTGAGTCCAGCGTCGAAGCGTGGGACTGTGCAGGCATACCAGGCAAACACCACCCTCCTTGCTGCGTGTACAGCAAGGGACAGCCAGCACTTCAGGGCAGCAGGCATAGATCGGCGGCCTCCATGCCACCAGCGCGCGCAGCCCAGAAGCACTAGAAGTTGTGGAAGCCTCCATGCCGGCGGTGGAACTTTGGGCTGAAGGCCCACCTGAAGCAGCAGTGGGAGAAACAGTGGCGGGGGAAACTCAGGTGGCAGCCCCGAAAAAGGAGTGGTGGAACAGAGGAGGGCGACCGCAGGTACATCCATCGCTGGGGAGGAGTGAGTGGAATGGGGTGTTCCAGGCATCTGGCACCCAGGGGGGAAGCAGGAGGGGTGGGCCAGGTAGCGGGGGATGATGTGGAGGGACCCTATGCATCCAGCACCACAGAGGGGAGCGCGGGGTGGGGGGAGGCCTCTGGGGGAAAGCTTGGCATCCAGGGGGAATGGTGAGGGGGAATCCGGCGCTTCAGGGGGCGAGGGGCAGGCAAGGTGGCCCTGCCTGGGCCTGCCAGCCCTGGCAGCATGAGGGGGGCAGGGACGGGGAAAAGGGACTGCCCCCACGGGGCAAGGGGCGGGCGAGGGGCCAGCAGTGCATGGGGAGCCGCTAGGGGATGCCTGGGGAATGCTAGCACCAGGGGGGGGCAATCCAGGAGAGAAGGGCACACTCCTGGCCTGGCAGCATTTTCCACGTTGCCAGGCGACGGCTGCGGCAATTCCGGGTTGTGCACGCTGACCGGCTCTTGGGGAACAGCCACCCTGCACATGCAACCTGGAAGAGCTGCAGGCATCACCTGGCAATGCGGGAGATGCTGCCAGATGGGGCCGCACCCTTCTCTCCCAGACCCAGGCCCCACCCCATCCTACTGATGCTACATGGGTGGAAAACCCAATCAGGGTGCTTGGGGTGGGGGTAGCGGGGGTCTCCTCCTGGGGTGGGGTGGCCCATGGCCCCCCACCAACATCCACCAGCCCCATGCTCCCGGGATTGCCTGTGGCATCGCTGACTTGGATTCGGAAGGCCAGCAGTTCGATTCCCAAGTACTGCAGCATGGAATGAGCTCCTGTCTTTGTCCCAACTCCTGCCAACCTAGCAGTTCAAAAGCAAGACAACGCAAGTAGGGAAATGGGGACCACTTGGGTGGGAAGGGAAACAGCATTCCATGCACTCTGGTGTGTAGTCATGCCTGCCACATGACCACAGAAACATCTGCAGAAGCGAGAGGTTCATTTGACCAGTCAGCATCGATGGACTTCTTTTTGATGAATTTCGATGAACTTCACTTGATGAATTTCTTGCATTTCCCACTCAAATAATCCCATCCTATCCTATCTCCAGGCAGAAACTAACATATGGTAATAACAGACCCCAGAAACAAAAGACGCAAGAGAAACACGCAAAAGAGTAATCATTAAAGCAAACAAAATTGTAGTTTGTGTTGCTGAATTTCAGGAAATTTAGAGATGGGTGTGCGGCCCTCTGGGCTTCAGATATTAATTGGATCTTTTCTGTGGAACGTGATAAGCCTTTTGGGTGTACCGAGGCAAGACCAAGTATTTTTTTAAAAATTGTGGAAGTTTCCTGCTTTTGGAAATACAAAATAGTGCATATTAGTACTATTTTACAATATTTCTAATGGTTTTTGGAACATTTAACTGCAACCACTAATTAAAGATCAATCAGGTATCAAAGGGTAAAGTTCGCCATGCCTTTGGTCAAGCATGGATTCAAAGACGGGAAAACTGCAATTTAATTCAAACCGCGATTACTTTAAAGTCATTTTAAAGCCTTTTTTTACTTTGTCGCCTTTGACTCAGCCAGGCTCCGGGAGTGAAGACATGATTTTTAACAATTGTTTTATACTTTACTAGCAGAGGTACCCGGCGTTGCCTGGGTGGGGCCCAACCCAGGCCGAGGAGAGACCCGGGCCCATTCTCCCCCAGCCTGCACCCATGCTGCCTTACCTGTTTGTCTGCTGTCATCACTCTCGTGATGGTGCCAGTGCCGGCGGCCTAGGCCTCGCCGGGTGCCACATTGCCACAGCCAGCCCTGATGCCAGACAGGCCTGGAGGCTGCGGCAACGTGGCACCTGTTCCGTTCCGGGGGCTGCTCCATATGGTGCCGGGCTGCATAGACATCATGTCCTGGTGCCCGGGCAAGCCAGACTGAGGGCCAGTGGCTTCTGGAGGCCTTTCCAGCAACCAGAGTCAGCAGGTAGCCTGGTCCCGTCCTCTGCCCACCCTCCAGTTGTGGGTTCTCCCTTCCCCCCGAGGAACACTTCAGGAGTGCGGAGGAGCCAGGCCGCATTGGCCACCCACTGACAGTAGCCGCTGGGGCAGCGACACCTGTAATGGCTGCCTGGAATGCCGGGTGACTTTGATGCATGCACAGAATTTTGCACATGTGCCACAGCCAGGAACGTCAGGGAGGGTTAGGCGCATGTGTGATTTTCGTGCATGTTCAGTCACCTCCCCTGGTTATTTCTGGTGGCTGGTGGGGTCCTTTGCAGCCTGTTTTTGGCAACCCAGTCAATAATAATAATAATAATAATAATAATAATAATAATAATAATAATAATAATAATAATAATAATAATAATAATAATAATAATAATAATAATAATAATAATAATGACGATGACGCCGCCGCCGGCGATGACGACGAAAACGACGACGACGACAATGTTGTCATGGAGCCGCAGACCTGGTCAGCCGGGGATTGGTTGATCTCTGGCAATGACATCACAATCACCCCTGGTTGGTTTTTCCCCTTGCTTTTTCTTCTGTCAGTGGTGGCATCCCCTTTGGCCAAGGGGAGGAGCCCTGTGATGTCACGGGGCCCCAGACCTGGTCAGCCGGGGATTTGTTGAGCTCTGGCGATGACATCACAATCACCCCTGGTTGGTTTTTCCCCTTGCATTTTCTCCTGTTGGTGGGGGTGTCACCTTTGCAGATCAATTTCAGGGGCGTACCCCTCCCCATGGCGCTTGTGACTCCCATAGTGACCATCTCTCCAGCCCAAGGTATGTATGTTGGGTTTCAGTGCGATTGGTGCAGGGGTGTGGATTTGTATAAGCAGCTCACGCCAGGACACCTTGGTTTTATATATAGAGATTTAAGCATTTAAAGTGTTAACTTTTGACTTGAATGTCCTCCGCTGTCTTCCTCTAGCATTTTGAATTTTTTCTATTTTTTTTTCATACTTGGTGCTATCGTAGAATCGTTAAAAAGTACCTATTTCTTTGAAGCCCTTTGAAGCCTGATTGAATCAGCTGGGCTGGATACATTGTTACAACCATTCAGCCTTTGATCTCTTTTTTGTTGTTCAGTTGCACAGTCGATTCTGACCCTTTGCGACCCTATGGACCATTGCCCTTCAGGCACCTTTGTCCTCCACCATCCTCCTCAACCTGCCCAGCTCTGTGCCCATTGCGTCTACAATACCATCTCGCCATCTCATCTTTGGTCGCTCTCTTTTTCTTTTTCCCTCCAGCTTTCCCAACACCAAGGCTTTCTCAAGTGAATTCTCTCTTCTCATTTGATGTCCAAAGTACTTCAGCTTCATTTTTTTGACCTTCTAAGGAGCAGTCATAGTCGATTTCTTCTAAGACCGACCAATTTGTTCTTCTTGCTGCCCAGGGGACCCTCAAAACTCTCCTCCAACACCACATTTCAAAGGCATCTATTCTTCTGCGCTCAGCTTTCCTAATGGTCCAGCTCTCCCAGCCATACATTACCATCGGGAATACCATTGATTTGACTATACGAATTTTTGTTTGCAAGATGATGTCTCTACTTTTCAGTATGTTCCCCAGGTTTCTCATAGCTTCTCTCCCCAGAATCAGTTGCCTTTTTATTTCAAGGCTGCAGTCCCCTTCTGCAGTGATCTTGGATCCTAAGAAAGTAAAATCTGTCACTGCTTCTACTTCTTCCCCATCTATAAGATGTGGAGGCCAATTTATGACTCTGGAATGTATCCCCATTGGTCTGGAGAGACCCATGTGCCCCAGCCCATTGGGTTCCTACCATGAATCTGAGCAAATTTGTCAGCCACCCTTGTTCCTTGCATTTGAAAACCAAAAAAGCAATGTCAACTTCCTTGTGTTTTGCAAGAAAATACCCGACATTTGAAGGCACAATAGACATTACCTAGCAAAAGAAACCTGCCAAGTTTCAGACAGTAATATTCAGAGGTTTCCATACTATTTACCTCTCAAGTTTGTTTGCTTGTTTGGCTGGCTGGCTGGCTGGCTGGCTGGCTGGTAAGAAGGAAGGGTTGCTATCTAGTTTGGGCTCCTGACAACTTAGCAGTTTGAAAGCAAGAAATTGCAAGTAGATAAATAGGGCCCACTTCAGTGGGAAGGCAAACAGCATTCTGTGTGCTCCAGTGTCTAGTCATGCCTGCCACATGACCATGGGAATGTCTGCAGAAGCAGACAGTGCTGGCTCTTCTGCTTTGAAACAGAGATTAGCACTGAACCCTAGAGTCAGATACAACTGGCTTTCAAGCAAGGGAAACCTTTACCTTCTCTTTGTTCCCTTGGTATCAGAAGCATCCAGTACACAAACAAGTACTGGCCCTCTGCCAGTCATACAGAATTCAGGACAATTTAAAAGCAATATTCACATTAACAGACATCATGGTTGTTGAAGATAATAACTGCACCCAATATGATTCTCCCTCCACCAGAGATATTAGGTGACAACTCCTTTAACTTCATCCCTGGTGGCCATTAGGCTCTCGTTACTGTAGTTTCAAGGCATATAATTTTTCTAGACTAGTAGGGCTAGATTTCAAGTGTTACTTAACACAACTCCTTGACAGGCTGGAAGGAAATGCCAAAGGGTTGTCTAAATCAACTCCTTGACAGTGTTGGAAGCCCCAGCTACAACATGGTGGACAGAAGGCCATCCAACCTCCTTCCTAACTACCCAATGAAGAAGTTCAACACCTCTTGAGTAGCCCATTTTACTGTGGCCCATTCCTTCCAGGAGGCTCTGATCATTAGGAAGGGTATAGAAAATAATTCAGCAAGTGTCATTTTGCCTCTTTATAAATAACTAGCAGAGTTTACCCGGCGTTGCCGGGCTGTTTTAAATTATGTTGGAAGGTTACATTGTGTTAATGCTTGTTAAAAATTGCTTAGTCTGTAATTTTTAAAATGTTTATTTATACAATTTTTTTTGGCTCGGCTGGCTGTTTTATGTAACTGAATAATGTTTTAGTTTTTGGCTTTTTTAAAAATAGTTGTACTGTAGGTAATAATTTTAATAATGTGAAAGTAAATGTTTTTTACATTCAATGTTTTTAAATGTGTAGTTGTTTTGGGTTTTTATTTGAGTTAGAACTCAGCACAGGATTTTAATAATTTTTATATTTTATTTTATTGACATATGTTTGTGATTTGTGTTAAATTGTGTTTTCGTGTAAATTTTTTGACTTGTTATTATTGTGACCTTTTGTGTAAAATTGTGATTTAGTGTTATTGTTTTGATTTGTTTTTACTGTTGTGGCCTTTTGTTTGGGGCTGTTGTGTGTTTTTGAATTGTTTTTACTATTGTGGCCAGCAGGTGGTGCTGGTAGGGGTTTTCTTGTATTTTGACTGTTTTTTCTCTCCTGGCCTCTGGGTGGAGCTTCTTCCGTTAAGTAGTCTCTTTCTTTATTCATTTCATTTCCGGTCATCGTGCAGGTAGGACATGTGTTGGTGAGTTGGCTTGTTTTATTTATTTTGTGTTTTTTTTTGGGGGGGGGCTTTGTATTTTTTTGACTGTTTGTTTTGTTTTTGATTGTGTTTTTGTTTACTTTGTATTGTTTTTTTGTGTTGTTTTTGTTTGTTTTTGTGTATTTTTGGATGTTTTTGATTGCGTTTTAAGGTATTTTTTGTAAATTATTTATTTATTTATTTATTTTGTTGTTGTTGTGGCTTTGGGTGGTGGTGGTTTATTTCCGTCGGCCGGCCTGGCTGGCTGGACCGTAGGAATTCCAATGCCGCTTTATGCGGCATTGGGGGGGGGGTTATTTCCACGGGCCGGCTTCGCTGGCCAGACCGCGGGTGTTGGTTAGGGGGGCTTTATTGTCTTATGGTTCTTTGATTGTGTGGAGTCATGAAAGTAGATCGGGGTTTCCCCTTTAATATCAGTGGGTGGGGGGTTGCGATCCCCCTCTCCGCTGGTTCCCCGGGGGCTGGGAGATTTGTGGGGACAAAAGGGGTATGTCCCCCCAACCCTTCTGGACCCAGGAGACCAGGGAGAGTGGATTGATTCCCCCTCCTAAAAAAACCCTCCACTTTTAAAGAGAAGAAACCGCTTGGTTTCTTCTTTTTAAAGACGGGGTTTTTTTGGGGTGGTGGTGGATTCAATCCCCTCTCCCTGGTCTACTGGGTCCAGAAGGGTTGTGGGGACAGACCCCTTTTGTCCCCACAAACCTCCCAACCCTAGGGGAGCCAGCAGAGAGGGGGGTCGCAACCCCCCACCTACTGATATTAATGGGGAAACTCCAATCGGGACCTTCAGGCGCCGTTGGTGAGGGAAAGAAGGGTGGTTGGTGTTTGCGTGGCTGTGAGGTGGTGAGTTTTTTAAAAAAAATTTTGGGCGCCAGCTTCCTCAGCGTTCTGCGCGCTGATGTCGCACAGGACTCTGGGGCTCGTAGTTATGGGTTTGTGATTTGTGGTTGTGGTGCGTTTTTTCCCCGTGGCTCAATTTTGATTGGCCTCGGCGCGTTTCTCAATGTTCTTTGTGGCCGCGCCTCTCAGCCTGATTGGCTGTGGTGCAGCGCGGCGCAAAGAACATTGGGAAATGAATTTGTTTCCCTTTTTCATGTTTGTGGGGCTGTTGCCCCACTGCCGGTTTTCTCAATCCTTCATTGACCTGCGGACCCAGTTCGTCCGTGTGCATGAAGGGTGGGCGCGGGTTAGTAGGGCCAGGCTTAGGAACCTATACGAACTTCCAACGGTTAACCCTTGGTTTTATAGGTTAAGATCTATGGTGAGGCCCCATCTGGAATACTGTGTACAGTTCTGGTCACCATCCCTCCAGAAGGATATTATGGAGCTGGAAAGAGTGCAGAGGAGGGCAACCAGAATCATGAGGGGACTGGAACACCTTCCTTACCATCTGAGGCTGCAACGGTTGGGCCTCTTCACTCTTGAACGACGACGTCTAAGAGGTGACCTGATTGAAGTTTATAAAATCATGCACGGTGTGGACAAAGTAGATAAGGAAAAACTGTTTTCCCTGTCACACAACACTAGAATTTGGGGACACTCCATGAAACTTTTGGGTGCTAGTTCTCAAACAAATAAATAAGAGAAAGTACTTTTTCACCCAGAGGATCCCTGGTCTATGAAACTCCCTGCCAGAAGAAGTGGTGACAGCTGTCAGTCTTGACAGCTTTAAGAAAGGATTAGACAAGTTCATGGAGGACAAGGGGATCCATGGCTATAATTATGGATACCTAAGGACAACCTCCGGGTTGGAGAGAGAGGCAGGATATCTCTCAATATGGCATTTCCAGGAATCCTAAGCAGGTGAAGGCATCTCCTTGGGAATAGCCTGAAGCAAATGGTGAGCCACTGTGTGAGACAGAAGGCTGGAGTGGATCATGGGCTCCTGTGGCCTCTTTCAGCAAGGCTGTTCTTATGTTGTGGTTCAGTCAGAATCTCCTTCTTTCCCATTCAAATGCACTAGTTCAGGCCTTCCATCTGAACCATCAGAAGATGAGCCTGACCCATCTTCCATATTTGAAGATGGCTAATATATCATCTCTCCACCTCCTCCGGGCTAACTATAACCAAGTCCTCCAACCATTCCTGAAAGGGAGTTTGGTTTCCTCATAATGTCACTTTTTCAATTATTTCTTACATTCTGGTGCTTAGAACTGGATCCAGTACTCCAAATAATTTCTGAGCAGGACAAAAAGGATACCTTACTTCTCCAGGTTTTGACACTATACTTTTCTTGATGCAGCTTAAAATCGCATTTGCCATTTTTGGTGTCTCAAGTGTTTGAGATGCTGAACTCGATGGCTGGAAGGTCAGAGTTCGATTCCTGAAAAACTGCACAATGGAGTGAGATGCCATCTGTGTCCCAGCTCCTGCCAACCTAGCAGTTCGAAAGCAAGAAATTACAAGTAGATAAATAGGTACCACTTTAGTGGGAAGGTAAACAGCATTTCATGCACTCCAGTACCTAATCACGCCTGCCACATGTCCACGGAAACGTCTGCAAACGCAGACAGCACTGGCTCTTTGGCTATAAACAGAGATGAGTCTACCTGGGTCTACAAGTATTTTTTGTTATTATTTAATGCTACCAATCCAGGTGATACATATTCTATACATGCTCATCTGACTTCTCCTGCCTTAGCGTAGAACTTCATATTCATCCCTGTTGGAATTCAAGTTGACTGATTCAGGCAAATTTGTCTATATATCAAGGTCTCTTGGGGTCTTGTTTTCTCCTCTGAAGTATGCGCTCCCATGTTCGGCTTGCTGAAGCCAACCAATGTGATGGCCTTTCATTTCATAAAACAGAGTTGAGCTGTTGGCCTGAGATTAACCTTGCTTGCCTTCAAGTCATCACTTCTCTCTAAGATAACAAAGAACCATTCTGATGAAGAATCACTCCTTTTAGGATTGTCCGTTATCCATCTGAGTAACATTAGGCACCAAGACTATCACGGGGCAGCTGGATGAGAGTTTTGCCTTCTAGCGTGTCTGGTCAGAACTAGCTGAGAGAAGACTGCACTGAGGCCCCATTGTCAATGTGCTTCCTGTGTAGGAAGCATGCCCACACCTCTTGAGCGGAAGGGGATAAAAACAGCCCTACAGAGTATGTGGGGGAAATAAGGATACAACTTGCCTGATTGTGTCAGCCGTACTCTTCGCAGGGTGGCATTGAGAGTTCATCCAAAGCTTGGGCAACACCTAAGTCCAATGCTACCACTCACCGCATCAGCTGATAGCTGGGTTGCCAAGCTAGTGGTAATAATACCTTGGTGACCCCATCAGTACAATGTGGACTTCTGTCACTTGAGGCCGAGGACAGGACTCTGGCACCCAAGCTCCGCTTAACTTTCAGCATCCACACCATCCCGCTACTTCAAAGATCCAGTTCAATGCCACACAATCATCACCGCTTAAAGTTGCAACATGAGCACAAAGACCTATTTCACAGCAACCGACAATAATAACATGGATCTAAGGAAAGTAAATAATAGCTGTGCGCTGTCAAGCTGGTTTTGACTTATGGTGACGCTTCCCAGAGCTTTCTAGGTATACTCAGAAGTGGATGATCTTTCTGTTCTTCCTGTTCGGTATTTCTCACAGCCTGCTGCTGTCCACCACCTTTCCCAGCATTATGGTCTTTTCCAGAGGGATTTTCCACCAGCTCAGATCCAGGAGGAGTTTTATGGCAAGAACAAACACTCTTGAGGGGAGTAAAGGTAAAGGTTGGTCTTAGAACACCAGTTGGATCTGACTCTAGGTTTTATAGCCAAAAAAACAAGCGCTGTCTGTGTGCAGGTGTTTTCATGGACATGTGGCAAGCATGACTAGACACCGGAGTGCAATGAACACCGTTTACCTTCGCATTGAAGTGATACCTATTTATCTACTTGCAATTTCTTGTTTTCGAACAGCTAGGTTGGCTGGAGCTGGGACAGATATGGGAGCTGATGCCGTCGTGTAGTACTCAGGTCTCGAAATGCTGAGCTGCCGACCTTCCAGCCTTCAAGTTCAGCATCTTAACCACTAAGGCACCACAGTCCCCTACGCAAAACCAAAACCAAATTAGAAGATGGAGGAAGGAGCTCACTGGACAAGGAACAACATGAAAGGAGGATCAGTTTGAGGATCACAACCTCCCCTACATCATTTGGAGGACCCTGAATAGGTTGAGGGTCAGAGTGCCTAAACGGAAGGCCAACAGGCTCAAGTGGGAGTTGTTGGCGGACAACAACATGCTGTGTGAATGTGGAGAGATACAGAATCCATGGGCTCATTTACTGGTCTGCCAATTACTGCCAGAAACATGCTCTGATGAGGACTTAAGTTTGGCCCACGACAAAGCCAAGAAAGTGGCTTCATTTTGGCAGTCCAAAGTTTGATCGGGACACGAAAGAAAGAAAAAAAGATGTGGCCAAAGCAGGAGAGACTCAAGTTTCATCATTTTTTTGCCTCCAAGGTCAGTTCAGGCTTGATTTTGATCCAGGACCCACTTGCTCATCTTTCTGGCAGCCCAGGATATTCACCAAGCTCTAGCGCCAGACTCCAAACAAATCAAGTCACCCCCTCACCACCACCACCCCGGTCTGCTTTCTTTACTGTCCAGCTGTCACATCCATTCATGCTGACTGGGAATCAAAGAGTGTCGATGACCTTGGCCATGGTCTCCTGTGACACCTCCTTGGGTTTTAGCAAGATCTCTCCATGTCTTTATGAACTGCCCCTGATTTTAACCCCATTGCAAGCTGCATCAAGACCAACGTATAGGAGAAAGATGGGACATAAATTGTATCAATCCATGAATGTTCATTTTAATGGGATTTTTTTTTGACAAACATACAGTGGTTGATGCATCTGAGTGAAACATTGCTATTCCTGGAGCAAATTGCTTTTCAGCCAACTCTGGATCAGAAGACCCAAAGTGGAAAGATTTGGCAGGATTCCCTCTTCCAAGCACATAAGAACACCAGGTCCTTTGACTCTCAGCTGCCCTTCCTTGGGTGAAAGGCATGACTTGATTCTTGAGCTTTCAGAGTGACGTAGAATTCATTATACTTATTAAAGGCAAAGTAAATGACCTGTAAATAAGCAAATGGGTACTTTAACACTACAAGGGGGAAAGAGTGTCACTAGAACAGGGGTGCTCAAACATTTCAGGCTGCGGTCTGGTCATGTGGTTCAGGGAGCCAGTCACTGTGGCCTGTGGGCCAGATTCGGCTCCCGACACCAATTCATCCAGCCCGCAAAGCCCTCATTGCTCCTGGAAGTGGAAGTAAAACACGCCCATATGTGTGCGTTTTACTTCCGCTTCCAGGAGTGATGAGGGCTTTGCAGGCTGGATGAATTGGCGTCGGGTGCCAAATCCGGCCCCTGGGCCATAGTTTGGGCACCTGTTGGATTGGGGCCGTGAAGCGGCCCTTGAGGTCCCGGAGGAGACTGGTCGAGGAACGACACGAGACAAGATGGAGCGAAGACCAGTGGTTTATTGAGGGAAAATCATCATCATATATAGGAATTCAAGGCAGCGTGTGATAGAATCGGCATCTGACAGAAAATCACATCACCCATTTACCCAGGTTAATTGGGAACTTCTCTTGCGGAAGTTAATTAACTAAGGCAAATACTGACAGGGGAAGTCCATTGTTCATGGCTTACACAAGAGTAAATATGGCCACTATTTGCACTCGGGCT
This sequence comes from Bradypodion pumilum, assembly GCA_035047305.1. Lineage (NCBI taxonomy): Eukaryota > Metazoa > Chordata > Lepidosauria > Squamata > Chamaeleonidae > Bradypodion > Bradypodion pumilum. Next base: position 385,637,883 of record JAWDJD010000003.1, read on the forward strand.
TGGGCTAATCTGCAAGTGTGTAATTGCCTAATGTCTAACGGGAGTTAGCGATTCAGCTTCCTTCAGCAGAACTGCCGGTCAGGTCAGATATGGGTGAATCAATCTTATGACTATTAATCCGCTCCCCAATTTCTGTCCCTTCAGAGCCCAGTGACCAGGAGCCTTCTCGACCGGTGTGGCCTTTGTCGGGGACCGTTATGCCAATTGTGCTCGCGGATCCCGCACTCCCCCTTTTTCTGTTATTTTTGGACCTGACAGACGGCCCTGCGTAGGAGTGGCATCAGCTGGTGTGGGGGGATGACGTTTCGGGGTTCCCTCCATGGGGGACATCTCGATAGCAGTGAGGGAATACATTGCACGAAACAACACACTGATGTGCCCAGTATTACCACCCCCACAATCACCTTGAGTGTCGTCTGAAGCCACCCCCATGGGAACCACGACCACAATGAATCCCACCACCCCCACGAAGCATCCTCCTTGATGTTTTTGACTAGGGTGTGGAGGTCCGTGAGCTGGCTCTGTACCTTGCGTGTGTTGTCTGTGAGATTAAAGCAACACATGTCGTGGACAGACTCGCAGCCCAAATGATGTAACAACAGAAGGTAATCGATGGCTGCTCGATTGTCAAGTATGGCATGGCGTTCTGCCTGCTCCTGGTTGAGCAGCGCTATTGCTGAGGAGGTATGGTTGATGGCTTTTGCTAGACCGCAAGCCAATTGACCAATCCTCCGAGCGTTGCCGACGGCTAAGCCTGGCACGCCAAGGATGCTGACTGCCAACGAGACGTATTCGGCTTGGCTCCGGACCCTAATGTTGCTATCACAAGAGCTGTCTAACTGGGTGGCGCGAGTGCGCCGTATGGGTGAGGAAACATTTGTGCTTGGAACAATCATATCCCTAGTGGGGAGTAACAATGTCAAGCGGCTGATACAACATATGGAATCGGATACATTTGCGGGAATGTAATTCCAAGTGCACTGATTGCATGTAAAGAACCAACCTGAAGGCAAGGTAACATGAGCATACATTGAACCAAGTGTCTCTGGGTTATCACAAGTCCAATTGCTGCTGCCAGTGTCGAGGCAGCGACGCTGGGTCCGGCCGACTGCAGAGCAGCCGGTCATTCGAGCACAAGTAGAGTTCGGGCTGACGGCCACTCATGGGGTGTAGAGAGGGGCTGCATCAGCCGGCAAGGTCATGGTCAGCTGCAGTCCCCAGCGAGCGTATGCTGAGAAACTCGTTGGGAGAAACGGACCGAAAATCCACTTCACCAGCCAGTCGCCGTTCCTGGTGCACGCGTCCGGAGCGTGGCACACCGGGATGAGGCAGGTGCTCAAGATTGAGGCAGAACCGGCGTTCTGCTTCAGGCAAAAATCGGACTGGTTGACAAGACTTGCCAACCTTTCCCATAGGTTGTAGTGCATCCGGGCAGAGAGGTCTCCGCCTGGCATCAGGTCGCTGGCCTTCAGTGAGGCTGCCTGAACGCCTCCCCCCGCAAGTAGGGAGAGGGTCAGGATGATGGTGACTGCCATGGTGTTGGCGGTGATCAGGGCAAAGACTGCAGATACGATGTTCTCCGGTGTCGGTTCCCCGCCTCGCGTTGGACAACGTCCTTGGCCTCATGGCAGAGGGCCTTGACCATCCCCCAGGTGACCTTCGGTGCTGTCATCTGCGGTCGCCGCTTCTTCCGCCGGGTCCCCTCGGTCAGGGTGAGGTCCTCCATCTCCGGGATCGGACTCGGGTTGGTCTGGGTCCACGCCATGTGGCTCCAAGTGGGGCTTGACGCACCGGGCTGGAATCCAGATGACACCTGTAGGAGACATAATTGCAGCATACCCTCTTCCCCAGGTTACGAGTGGCGCCGGGCCCCTCCAGGAAGGATCCGGTGGCACTCAGTAATGGACCAGCGGCCACGGGAGAGCTTCCGAGCGGCGGAAGTGTTTCTCCTGCGGCGTGCAATCCGAAAAAACATTAAGGTGATTGCACGTGAACAACACCTTGTTCAGACAATGCTGTGCCTGACCCTGAGACTTGGGGAGGGCTGGTGGCTCCCCCCTTTCTGTTTGCTTGTCAATGTAGGACTTGAGTGTCCGATTGACTCGTTCCACAATCGCTTGCCCCTGCGGATTGTATGGAACACCAAAGGTATGCTTGATATCCCAGGTGGCCATGAAGTCGGCCAGCGGCCTAGAGCTGTAGGCCGGGGCGTTATCGGTCTTCACGTGCCGAGGTTTGCTCATCGCCGTGAAGCAGGCAAGGAGATGCTGCTCCACGTGGGAAGCCGTCTCCCCTTTCTGTGCCGTTGCCCAAACGAATTGTGAAAAAGTATCAATGCAAACGTGCATGTACTGCCATCTGCCAAATTGCGGGACATGTGTGACGTCCATTTGCCACACCTGGTTGGCCTCTGTCCCTCGTGGGTTGACCCTCCACGAGGGCCCCCCCCGGTGCCCCTGCACAATGCTGGCAAGAGCGAACTATGCTTTGGGCTTGAGAAAGTGGCAAGTTAAACTGTCTGGCGAGCGCTTTGGCATTCTGATGGAAGAATGCATGACTCTGAATTGGAGTTGTGAATACACACAAAACTGGCCGCTGCTGAATTTCCTTTGCGGCCGCGTCCGCTCTGCTATTGCCCGCGGAGATCGGACCGGGTAGGTCCTGGTGACTTCGGATGTGGGCGATATAGAGCGCTTCCGTGCAGTTCCGCAAGTGAAATTGAGCTGTGAGGAACAAACTCAGCAAATTTTTGTCTATCACGGGAGTGATGTACGCTCCCGGTAGACTGTGAAGCAAATTCCTAACGTACTGGCTGTCAGTAATAATGTTGAGGCGTTCTTTGGCGAAGGTGCGCAAGGCAAGGTTCACCACCGCCAACTCTGCCTGCTGCGCGGACTTCTGTGGAAGAGTTAGAAGTGTGCGCCAAGCCTGGCCCTCCTGCCAAGTTAAGACACCATATGTGCGACCCCCATCAGTGAAAACTGTTCTGGCTCCCTGAAGTGGAACCAGCGAAAGCAATTCGTACAAGCTGACTGTCTGCGTTTGAAGCGAGACAAGTCTGGGGTCCTTTGGCAAGTGGTATGCCAAGCATCCGGTGAACCCCTCCAAGGCAATTGGAAGCGAGTCACCGAGCTGCATCAGCTGCTGAACTTGCTCCTTGGTGAATGGGACCACGATCTTTGCTAAGTCGTGCCCTGAGATGTCCCTAGCCCTCAGCCTTCCGCGGTAGACCACCGCGGAGACCAACTCTTGGGGGGGGGAACGATGTTTCGGGAAGAGGTGTTCGGTAAATACACCCATTCCATGATACTCGCTCCTTTCTCGGAGTCAGTGAAGACTGTTCTGGCCCCCTGAAGTGGAACCAGCGAGATCAATTTGTACAAGCTGACTGTCTGCGTTTGAAGCGAGACGAGTCTGGGGTCCTTTGGCAAATGGTATGCCAAGCATCCGGTGAATCCCTCCAAGGCAATTGGAAGCGAGTCACCGAGCTGCAGCAGCTGCTGAACTTGTTCTTTGGTGAATGGGATCACGATTTTGGGACTACAATTTTGGCTAAGTCGTGCCCTGAAATGTCCCTTGCTCTCAGCCTTCCGCGGTAGACCACCGCGGAGACCAACTCTTGGGGGGGAACGATATTTCGGGAAGAGGTATTCGGTAAATACACCCATTCCACGATACTCGCTCCTTTCTCGGAGTCCACTCCTAGGGCTCCGGTGAACATGGATACGGCCCAAATGATGTACAAGTTCAGGATCGGGGCATATGGCCCCTGAGCAATCCTGTCCACCCACCTCTGACTGAGAATTTGGTTGACTTTCTTGAGGGCCAAGCGTGCTTCTCGAGGAATTTGTATCCAGTCTGCCGGCTGCTTACCTAGCGTTAGCAGCGAGAAGAGCGGTTTTAAAAGGTCCGTATCCAATCTGAAATACGGTCTGGCCCAATTAATGTTGCCTAAAACCTGCTGCAATTCTACCAAGGTGACTGAGTCTTTCAAATTGATCTGAGGCAAAACTGGTGCTGCGAAGGAATGGAGAAGCCGATGACCCAAGTATGAGAAGGGCTCGGTTCTCTGCACTTTCTCTGGGGCAATGAGTAAACCTTTCTCCCCCAGGCTGGCCTGGAGGTCTGTAAATATTTCGCTGCCGAGTTGCGGCGCTGCGACCAAGATATCGTCCATGAAATGGCACACTAAAGCTGTGGGATGAAGGTTTCGAAACTTTGCCAGTGCGTTGTGAACATAAATTTGGCACAGGGTGGGCGAATTGAGCATCCCCTGTGGCAAAAATTTCCACGCGTAACGCTGCGTGGGCTCGCTGTGGTTCACAACCGGCACCGTAAAGGCGAACCTTTCCCGGTCCCTGGGGTCTAAGGGAATGGTGTAAAAGCAATCCTTGAGGTCTACAACCAGGATCTCCCAACCCTCAGGAATCATATTAGGATTTGGGATGCCGCACTGAAGCGGACCCATTGGCTGTATACATTTATTGATCTCCCTGAGATCGTGGAGGAGTCGCCACTTCCCCGACTTCTTCTTAATGACAAAAATGGGCGAATTCCAAGGACTGGTGGACTGCTCTATATGTCCTGCGTCTAGCTGTTCTTTAACCAGTTGCTTTAGGGCGACTAATTTCTCCCCCACTACCGGCCATTGTTCCACCCAGACTGGCGTGTTGGTGAGCCATTTAAGTGGCAATGCCATTACCCGAAGGTGAGAGTGGCACCGTATTGCTGTAAAATGTCTCACCCCCAAAGGTTGATGTGCACGTCCAGAATGTGCGGCAGAATGACCGCTGTGCCGTCAGCCTTAGGGATCGTGACTTCCACCCACTCCCGGCTTCTAAACGCTTCTTGGATGCCGCCTACCCCCCACACATCGGAGACCGGCTCAATGGCCCATTCTCATGGCCACTGGCTTCGGCTGACCACGCTGACGTCAGCTCCCGTATCTAGCAACCCTGAGAATGATTTTTTATTCAAAAATACCTCAATAACTGGTCGCTGTTTCCACTCAATGTTGGTCTCCACTGTCGCTAAGACCTGGTATCCTTGCAGTGCCTCACTTGCGTCGAGCGGTCTTCTGACCCGGACCCTGCGCTGTCCCTGAGCCTTCCCTGGCTATCTGCTGGCGAGTTACAAGGAACCATAATCAGTTGCGCTAATGTGTCTCCCTTGTGAATGGTTTGGGGTAGGTGCGTCCAGAGTTGAACTTGGAGAACGCCTGAAAAATTGGAGTCAATGACTCCCGGAATTACAAGAATTCCGCGTGCTCCTGCTACACTGCGAGGCAAAACTAAACCTATGAAGCCTCTGTTTGGACCGGGGCCAGAGACGTGCCCGCGTTCCGGTTTCCCGAATTCGGACAATTCCTGGCCCAGTGGAGGCCCTTTTTGCACTTTGGACACGGGGTGGTTGGAGCCTTGGGACGGCCAGTGCGCTGGCCGCCGCCTCCGGATCGGCACTCTTTAGCGAAGTGACCGATCTTGCCACAATTGTGGCATGCTCCTTTGGTCTGGGGTCTCCTGCCTCCTTGCACCGCTGCTGCCAACAGGCCCATTTTGTAGGAATCTGTGCCAACCTCGGCGCATGCCCTAATCATATCTGTGAGTGTCAGGTCGGGACGATTCCCCAGGGACTGCAAGATCTTATGGCAGTCGAGGTTGGCGTTGTCTTTGGCCAATTTCATCATGAGCTCTTGTTGGGCTTGCTCATTATCGATCTGTCTACTAATCGCTTCCTCTAATCGATTGATAAAGTCCATGTAGGACTCCTGGGACCCCTGTTTGACCGCTGTGTAATTTTTGGCTGCTTTGCCAGCTGCCGGGACTTTGAGATAAGCCTTGAAGGCTGTCTCCGATGCGATGTGGAGCGTGGCGAGCGGCAGGGCAACTTGCGCGTCAATGGATTCGAACGGACCTGAACCATATAGCTGGTCAGGAATTACCGCTCCGCCCATCCTGGCGGCACTAGCCTGCGCTTCGAGGCGATACTCGCTGTCCCATAGCAGATACTGGCTGGGGTTGAGCATCATTCGCATGACGGCTTTCCAGTCGTACGGAATGAGCATCATGGTTTCGCACACTTGCTGAAGCGTGCCCCTAGTAAATCAGCTCTGGAGTCCTGTCTCTGTAATGGCTTTCCGTATGGCCATGAGCAGCTTATACGGAACTGGCAAGTGGACTGCCTGTTGCTGGCCCGTGAGGGCATCTACCTCTATGCGAACTGGGCATAGCTGCCTAAGCTCAGCTAGATCTTCTGCTGGCAATTCCCCCTTGCTGATTTCTGCCTCAGCCATGCGCTGAACCGCGCTCTTGGTAGCTAGGGAACCCGAAACTGTCAGTGAAGCACCAGCACTTCCCATCTCATGCATTCCGTCGGTGACGTCTGCAGCTGTCACCGAGGGAAAGCTCCCTACCCTACCCTGCTTGAGCTGGAGTGATGGATAGAGAGCCGTTGGGGCTGATGGCTCTGCCTGCGCTGGGGGTTCTTGGGCCTCTATCCGGACTGGGTCGTCCTTTGCTAAGAGCTTCCTACATTTGCTCCATGTGCCAATTATGCTGTCTGGAGCTTTTGGTGCTTGCCGAATGCAGGCTCCTATCCGATCCCAAAGTGTGAGGTCAAGCACGGCCGCTTTTGGATAAAGCGGACAATTGGCCTCCAGGTATGCTAAGAGTTCTGCTAACTTCCCGCTGTGAAGGCGTAATTTATATACCCTGGCCAGGGCCTTGAATTCCATTATATGAATTCTCTGGTTAGCGGATGGACATTGCCGCTGAGGACAAGTCCCCATATTATCTGCCGGGTCCTTCGAAGGGCTTCTTCTTGGGACGATTTCGACACGTCCTTTTAGGCAATAGGTCTCAGCGTGACGAATCTCTGGGATGGAGCTCGGAGCGTGGTCTCCTGCCACGGGCCCTCGGTGGCCTCTGCGCTGGAATCAGGGTTTCACAGCCTGCCCCTGAGCGGAACGCGTTTCCGCGATGCAAGCCATAGGATGGCTTCCTGGAATGCCTTGCCGCGTAGCTGTCACTCAGGCCGGATGGCTTTCCGACCAGAGCTGCCGCGCTGTCCTCTGGGATGAATCGGACGCGGTTCTAGCGTAGAACCGGACCGCGTAGATCGCTTACTCTCGAGTAGGATCACGACAGGGTCACCAGATGTTGGATTGGGGCCATGAAGCAGCCCTTGAGGTCCCGGAGGAGACTGGTCGAGGAACGACACGAGACAAGATGGAGCGAAGACCAGTGGTTTATTGAGGGAAAATCATCATCATATATAGGAATTCAAGGCAGCGTGTGATAGAATCGGCATCTGACAGAAAATCACATCACCCATTTACCCGGGTTAATTGGGAACTTCTCTTGCGGAAGTTAATTAACTAAGGCAAATACTGACAGGGGAAATCCATTGTTCATGGCTTGCACAAGAGTAAACATGGCCACTATTTGCACACGGGCTTGGGCTAATCTGCAAGTGTGTAATTGCCTAATGTCTAACGGGAGTTAGCGATTCAGCTTCCTTCAGCAGAACTGCCGGTCAGGTCAGATATGGGTGAATCAATCTTATGACTATTAATCCGCTCCCCAATTTCTGTCCCTTCAGAGCCCAGTGACCAGGAGCCTTCTCGACCGGTGTGGCCTTTGTCGGGGACCGTTATGCCAATTGTGCTCGCGGATCCCGCAGGCACCCCTGCCCTAGAGGGTGAATTAACTGAGAGAGAGAGAGAGGGGGAAAGAGAGAGAACATTTCGTCAAGGGACGGTGGAGGCATGAACTTGATGTCATCCTCAGGAATGCCAAGTCAGCTTTCTGAGTAAAGCTTCTGTTGACCCAGTGACTTTGCTGAATTGCCAGAGACAGGGCCCCATCCACCACAGCACATGCACCAAGCTCCCATTTGAGTCAGCGGGGATGGTTGAACAGAATAGCTTCTTCGCCAATTATGCCTCTAATAATCCGCAACTCTCCTAAGTGGAGCAATGTGCACTTGTTTCTGGGGGTTAGGTCTCTATTTGTATTCCAGAAAGCACTCCCATGCTCTCCAGGAGTAGGGGTAGGGGAACATGTTTTCATAGAAGCCAGGGACTTAGAGAAAGTTAAAGGTCACCCTTGTTCGAAAGCCAGTCGTATCCGACTCTAAGGTTCAGTGCTCATCTCTGTTTATAGCCAAAGAGCCAGCGCTGTTTGTGTCTGCAAATGTTTTCATGGACATGTGGCAGGCATGGAACGCTATTTACCTTCCCACTGAAGTGGTGCCTAGTTATCTATGTGCTTTTGAACTGCTAGATTGGCAGGAGCTGGGACAGACAATGGGAGTTCACTCCATCACGCAGCCCACGGGTCTCGACCTGCCAACCTTCTGGCCATGAAATTCAGCATCTTGACCACTAAGCCACTGCAGTCCCTATAGAAAAAGGGCAGGTCAATTTTCATCATTTGGGGCAAAGTTGAATTTGGGGATTTGGATGCCAAAGGGTCTCCATGTTGAACACCCCTGAAGAGAACTTGGAAATGTTACTTCATATATAGGAACAGAGATCAAGTAAGCTGTTGTTGTGGACTAGAAGTTGCAGAATCCCTTAGCCAGGTTACTAGGGGATTCTGGGAACTATGGCCAGGTAAATGTCTCCCTTGCTCATAAGCCAGTCGTATCTGACTCTAGGGAATTTGTAGCCCTTAACAACAGCTTACCCGAGCTCCATTCATTCCTCTGTTACACAAGCCCATCTTACCAATGATTTCCTTCATAAACTACAATCCTTTTAAGATGGGTATTTATAGTTTTCTGGGACTGCAGTGGCTTAGTGGTGAAGACACTGACCTTGATGACTGGAAGGTAGGCAGGTCAGCAGTTCAAGACCCAAGTGCCGTGTGATGGAGTGAGCTCTCATGGTCTGTCCCAGCTCCTGCCAACCTAGCAGTTTGAAAGCAAGAAATTGCAAGTAGATAAGTAGGTACTGCTTTGACGAGAAAGATAACAGCACTCTGTGTGCTCCAGTGTCTAGTCATGCCTGCCACATGACTGTGGAAATGTCTGCAGATACACAAAGTACTGACTCTCTGGCTGCAAATGGAGATGAACACCCTAGAGTCGGATCATACTTGTCAAGTATCCTGTATTGGCTGGGATTTCCCATATTTTGGTGCTTGTTCCTCCCCTTTCCCGCCACTGTCCCGTATTTTGAACAGCAGGGAAAGGGGTTACTGCACACACACAAGCACGCAGAACCCATTTGTGCATGCACAAATATGTTCTGCGCCTGCACACACATGTTCTGCGCATGTGCAAACATGTTCTGTGCATGTGCAAATGGGTTCTGCGTGTGCATACCCACGCATGCACATAAATTTCCCATATTTTTGGGAGCCACGCTTGATGGGTATGAGTCGGATACTCATATATGTATATTTGCACACTTTTCTGTAATATATGCATTTCTACTGGCATGTTTTTCAGGGGAGCATTCTAGAATATATATATTTTTGAGAAATATAAATGTCAAATTTAGTACGTTTGTTGATAGGAAATAATATTAATGATTGCATGTTTTTAAGTTAATTTTGACTTATGTCAAGATTTTTAGGGACTTTTTTAAAGGTCAAGAGTACTTGGAAATGGTTTACATAAGAACATAAGAACATAAGAACAGCCTTGCTGGAACAGGCCACAGCCCATCCAGTCCAGCATTCTGTCTCACACAGTGGCTCACCATTTCCTTCAGGGTATTCCCAAGCAGATGCCTTCACCTGCTTAGGATTCCCTGGAAATGATATTGAGAGATATCCTGCCTATCTCTCCAACCCGGAGGTTGTCCTTAAGTATCCATAATTATAGCCATTGATACTCTTCTCCTCCATGAACTTGTCTAATCCTTTCTTAAAGCTGTCAAGACTGACAGCTGTCACCACTTCTTCTGGCAGGGAGTTCCATAGACCAGTGATTCTCTGGGTGAAAAAGTACTTTCTCTTATTTGTTTGAGAACTAGTACCCAAAAGTTTCATGGAGTGTCCCCTAGTTCTAGTGTTATGCGATAGGGAAAACAGTTTTTCCTTATCTACTTTGTCCACACCGTGCAGGATTTTATAAACTTCAATCAGGTCACCTCTTAGACGTTGTCGTTCAAGAGTGAAGAGGCCCAACACTTGCTGACTTATTTTCTATACCCTTCCTAATGATCCCTAGCATTGAGTTTGCTTTTTTCACTGCTGAGGCACACTGGGTTGACACCTTCATTGAGTTGTCCACCAGGACACCAAGGTCTCTTTCCTGGTTTGTCTCAGAGAGTTCAGACCCCATCAGTTTATAAATGTAATTGGGGTTCTTTGCCCCAACATGCATCACTCTGCACTTACTATGTTGAAACTCATTTGCCACTGTTTTGCCCACTCCCCCAGTGTCGAGAGATCCCTCTGGAGCTCCTCACAATCTCTCACAGTTTTCACTACCCTGTATAATTTAGTGTCATCAGCAAATTTGGCTACCTTGCTTTTTACTCCTACCTCTAGATCATTTATGAAGAGGTTGAAAAGCAGGGGTCCCAGTACTGAACCTTGGGGGACCCCACTCTTTACTTCCTTCCACTTGGAGAAGTGTCCATTTAGTGCTACCCTCTGTTTCCTGTCCCTTAGCCAGTTGCTGATCCAGGACAAGACCTGTCCCTTTATTCCATGACTGGTAAGTTTATTCAAGAGCCTTTGGTGTGGGACCTTGTCAAAAGCCTTCTGAAAGTCCAGATAAACAATGTCAACTGGATCCCCCTTATCCACATGCTTGTTGACACTCTCAAAAAATTCCAACAGATTAGTGAGGCATGATTTGCCCTTGCAAAAGCCATGTTGGCTCTCCTTTAGCAGCGCCTTCTCTTCTATGTGCCTATTAATTCTATCTTTTAGGATGGTTTCCATCACTTTACCTGGGACACATGTCAAACTGACAGGTCGGTAATTTCCTGGATCACCCCTGGATCCTTTTTTGAAAATTGGTGTTACATTCGCTACCTTCCAGTCATCAGGCACAAAGCCTGATTTGAGGGAAAGATTATATATTTTGGCTAGGATATCAGCAATTTCCTCTTTAAGTTCCCTGAGAACTCGTGGATGGATGCCATCTGGTCCTGGTGATTTGTTAGTGTTTAGTTTAACAAGACATGCAAGGACCTCCTCCCTGGTTATTTCTATCTGGCTTAATTCTTCGCTTTCCCTCCCTACGAAGATAGGCTCTGTTTTGGGCATGTGGCCTCTGTCTTCTTCAGTGAATACTGAAGCAAAGAATTCATTGAGTCTCTCTGCAATCTTTTACAATTCCCTTTTTGTTGTTCCATCCTGGGACTGTGTTGCTGGTCCAAAGTTTCATAAACTGGCTCTTTCTCCCAGGAGGCACGGCACGGAATTAAACTTCAGAATTTGAATGGTGGAGTTAGGCTTTGTGTAACATACTCAAAAACTGACGCATCAGAATAGCATTGCCCCGGGGGGCGTGTCAAGATGGAGGGCTGAGAGGGGTGAACTTTTTTCCGCTCGGAAAGGAGAGAAATGAAAGTGATTTTTAAAACTGGAAATAGTTCCTGAAACCGGCAAAAAAATGGACTAGAAAAAATAGAAGGAAAAACAGTTGCGGAAAATATTTTGGATGCTTTAAAGCAGCGCCGAGAAAAGGAAATAAAACAGAGTTTCGATTTCGGAGAGAGCGGGGGGATGGGCGACCTATAATGGCGACGAGTCCCCGGAGCTCTTAACTGAAGAACGGACGGGTCGGAAACAGGAGGAGATCGGCGCTCCGGTAAAATTGGTTAAAAGTTGTAGGCAAAGCCGATCAGCGGACGACCAGATCGAAAAGGGAAAGCTCGGCGGGGGGTTGAAAGAGGTAAGCTGAAGTGGGCTTTGCTCGGTCTCGCCGCTCCCTTGTCCGGAGACGTACGGAGCTTTGCGGCGCTGGAAAAGAGTAAAGGGGAGAAGCGGAGAAATTAAGACGGTGAGCAAACTTGCAAAGATCTGTAACGATAAATGGGGAAATAGAAAGGAGAAGAAAAGAGACTGAGTTTTCAGTACTGTTTTATGCCGGTGGGAGCTGATAAGTCAGGTGCTAAGTAAAGGGGACAATATAGTATCTCCTGCTTCTTTTTCTTTCTTGTTTTTTTTCCTTTTTGCTCGCTTCCCCTTGTCGCTGTTTAAACTGTTTAAGCTGTGAATTTGGAGAATTGACTTTTAAAGAAAAAGGAGAGTTGGTTTAAGTCTGCCCCTGCATACTTTCTTGGAAATACAAAGAGAAGCAAGACGGTGTTGCGGCCCAGGGTCGTGAGAAATAAATTGCTGTTAGGCTGGAACTTTGGAGAGCAGGAGCTTGAACTCGTCAGTGTTTTTTACTTTTTAAAGAAGAGCTGGATATTATTTGTAAGCCACAATGGAAAGATAAAGTTGGTTCCCCTACCATTTGTTTTTCAAGATAAAGTTTGAGGGTATTTTTAACTGCTTTTATTTCTACACCCCCCCCCTTTTTTTTGTTTTGGTGGGAATTTTATAATTTTTACTATTATCTTTTTCAATTTTTAAACACGATTTTTCTTTTTGTTTTGTTTTTTTGTTTTTTCATTCTTTTTTCTTTTTATCCTTTCTGTTCAATTGGGGGAAAAATATATTAAAATATTTAAAATTTAAGAGGGAAATTAATCAGGCTTGAATTGGAACTATTGATTTTTTTCTCTTCATCACCCTCACATAGGGTGAGATCCGGGTGATTACCTGTGTATACATGTGTGTGTATATGTGTGTGTAAATACACACACATATATACGACAGAGAGGGAGGGGGAGGAGAGGATAAGGGATAAGCATTGTATTTGGAAACAAAGATATTAAAATTGGATAGAGTTAAAATATATGGTGAATCCTGAATGATAAATTGTTTATGTAAATTGATAAAAATAAGCAGTTAGAAATATATTTGGATGAAACGGCAGGGGAGAGGGAAAGAGAAGGAGAAGAAATTGGCTTGGACAAGAGTGCAAAGACCAACGTCCTCGGATAGGAGCTTTAGAAGGCTCACAAGGTTGGACGAAGAGGAAGAAGAGATGAAGAAAACAATGCAGCAAGAGATAAAGGACTTGGAGGAACAGGAGACAGTGAAGAAGATGGCACAACAATTACAACAACAACAGAAGACAATAATATCGCCAACTACTGTTGCCCCATCTGCGGTAAAATCAATCGTGATAACAACAGCGAAAGTAACAACAACAACAATTGCCACAACAACCGTAACAACTACAGCGGCGATAGCAGGGACAGCACCAACAACGATTGTAACCACAGCTACACCAACAACACCAACTGCATCGGCAATGGGGGGGGCAAGGATCTAAATCTGAATTTGAAAGCCTTAATGAGAAATTTGATAGCCTGGGGAATAATATTGGAAATATGATTGCTCAAATTAAACAAGAATGGAAACAAGATCTGCAAGATATGTTAGCAAACATTATGAAGGGAATCCAAGGCGTGAAAGAGGAAACAAATAACCTCAAAAAAGAACAAGAAGATATTAAAAAAGAACAGGCAACGATCAAAGTAGAGGTTATGGATTTGAGGAAGAGAGAAAAGGAGAGAGAAAATAAGGTGGGAGACCATGAAAAGAGATTGGAAAACGTGGAAGAACAATTAAGACGAGCAAACATCATAATTCGAAAATTTCCAGAGAACACTCCAGACAAATTAAAAGAAAGAATAGTGAAATGGCTTGATGAAATTATGGAAGATGGTTTCACGCCGCAGGAGGTTGTAAATGTATTCAGGTTGGGTTCAAGAAGGGGTAAAACTGGGTCAAGGAATGTCATGTTAAAATTTGCTAATGTGTCAGACAAATTGCGTTTAATGGCGCTTATACGGGAAAAAGGAGTAGAGGTTTTAAAAGTGGAAGGCCATGATATCAAAGTGTATAATGACATTCCAATTGAGGATCGTTTTTGGAGACAATCGATGAAGCCAATCACAAAACGATTTCAGGAAAAGGGAATAAGATATAATTGGAAATTTCCACGACAATTAAGTTTTTTTAATTTGGAAAGACGTTATTTAATTAGTGAGGGCCCTAATGTCTTGGATGTAATGACAGATGCTAAGTTATTGGAAGCAGGAACCAAAGAGTGGTTTGATTTGAAGGAAGAATTGATTATATCTGGTGGTTACAGAAGACGGGATAGCAATGGAAATGAGAACATGCCCAAAGGGGCAGAAGGAGGAAGTGTTCCGGGCGAGGAGTAGGTTCGGGTCTCTCTCAAGCTCCTATGACTGATCGCACCCCCCCTCCCCTCTCTGAAATTCAGAGGCCATTTGTTAAAAAGAAAATGGGGAGGGATAGTAGTGGATTGTTGAGTGTAGTTTTTTTAGTTGTTTTCTTTTTTCTTTTTTTACTTTCTTGTATAAGGTGAAGGAAATGTTATATGTTAATCACATGTCCGTAGGAGGAAGTGGGAAATGCAAAAAATGGTGGGAGAAATACAATAGATGAGGAATGTAAAAGTAATAACATGGAATGTGAAAGGTACTGGTTGTCAAGTGAAGAGAAGGAGGTTGGAAGCGGCACTTAGAAAAGACAGACCGGATATAATCTTTCTTCAGGAGACCCACCAGAACTCGGAAAAAACTAATAAGTTATTTTTAGGATGGACTCAAATCTATGAAAAAGCATATGGTTCCTCGAAGGCTAGGGGGGTCGCAACTTTGATCTCAAACAGATTGGGATTCGAGATGATAAAAAGTATATCAGACCCAGAAGGTAGGTACTTGATATTAAAGGGGAAAATAGAAGAAGAGGAAATAACGTTGGTGAATTTGCACGTACCAAACGAACATCAAAATAGGTTTTTAATTAAGGTATATCGAATATTAGGGAAGGAAAAAACAATAAAAATGATTGTAGCGGGAGATTTCAATCTAATAGGATCAAACATAGATAGTACAAATGTAATGAGATGTGTGGGAGGGAACAAAATGTATGTGTTAAATAATTGGTTGAAATCCTTGGGGTTGAAAGATACATGGAGGGCGCTTAAAGGACTGGAAAGGGCTTACACATATTTTTCACAAGTGTATAATACATATTCCAGAATAGATTATATATTTGTTACGGATAATTTGATAAGTAATTTAGAAGGCATAGAAATAGGAATTTTTAAAGAGTCGGACCATGCAAAAGTTTTGTTGGAAATGAAAATAGACGCCATAAAGAGTACGAAAAATTGGAGATATAATGCCAGATTTTTTAGAGATAAAAAGTGTAAAGATCAAATGGTAGAAAAATGGGAAGAAAATTGGAAGTGGAATGACACAGGGGAAGTAGGAATAGGTATTGTATGGGACACAATGAAAGCAATATTTAGGGGTGAAAGTATTAGATTGGCAAGTATTAGAAATAAACAGTTAAAAAGTAAACAAGAAGAAATTGAAAAAGAGATCAAAAGGTTACAGGAGAAACACGTAATAACTAAAGATAGAAAGGTTTATGAAAGGATGCAGGGATTAAGGAAGGAACTAATAGGAAATGATATGGAAAGGGTGAAAAGAGACTTAGTATATTTAAAAAGAGAATACTTCGAATATAGTAACAAAAACTCAAAATTGTTGGCAAGAGCGGCTAAAGAAAAAAGAAGTAGAAGGGAAATAGGGATTTTAGTGGATAAGGAAGGCACAAGATATAATAAGATTAAAGATAAATGTAAGGTGGTTAGAGAATTTTACCAAGAGTTATATACTAAAAAGAAGATAAATATAGACAAATTAAAAGATAGACTGGAATCGCAAATTAAAAATAAAATAAGTCAGGAGCATAAACAAAGAATGGAAGAATTAATAACCGAAAAAGAGATAAAAAAAGTAATAAATAAACTGAAAGTAGATAAATCTCCCGGAGAAGATGGATTACCCGCTGAATTTTATAAAGAGTTTAAGGATATAGTAATTCCGAAATTGTTAAAACTCTATAACGGTATACTTAATGGGGAACAGATACCTGTATCATGGTACAGAACAATAATTGTCTTATTACCAAAACCGGGAAAGGATTTAGAAAAAGTAGAATCATACAGACCTATCTCCCTGATAAATCAAGATGCTAAGATTTTTACGGCAATATTGGCAAATAGACTGAATAGTTTTATGGATAAATATATAAATAAAGATCAGGCCGGATTCGTGAAAGGGAGACATATGGCAGACCTAGTAAGGCGAGTATTAGATTTAATAGATGTGGCAGGACAAAATAAAGAGAAAGTAGGCCTATTATCGTTAGATATTTTCAAAGCATTTGACTCTTTACAATGGGCAACAATTAGTGAGATAATTAAAAGTTATGGATTTGGTAATAGGTTTATAAAAACAATAGAACAATTATATCAACAAGGGTACGCTAAAATTAGGGTTAATGATGGCTTTACAGAGGACAACCTCCGGGTTGGAGAGATAGGCAGGATATCTCTCAATGCCATTTCCAGGGAATCCTAAGCAGGTGAGGGCATCTCCTTGGGAATACCCTGAAGGAAATGGTGAGCCACTGTGTGAGACAGAATGCTGGACTGGATGGGCTGTGGCCTGTTCCAGCAAGGCTGTTCTTATGTTCTTATGTTAACTGAGATTAGAGGCAGGAACAAGGCAAGGGTGTCCCCTATCTCCAATACTATTCATCATGGCGATGGAAATATTAGCTAACATAATAAGGGAAGATAAAAGTATAGAAGGAATAATGGAAAATAAAATTAGTTTATATGCAGATGACACTTTGTTAATTATGAAACACCCTAGAAGAACTATTGAAAGGATCCAAAAACATTTAAAGGATTTTGAACAAATTACAGGTTTGAAGGTAAATTGGGAAAAATCTGAACTGATCTTAAGCAATATTGAAAAGGAAGAACAAAGGAAAATTAGGGATGAATTTAAATTGCAGATTAAAGTGAGTCTGAAATATTTAGGGATAAATATTTCCAATAAATTAGAGGATCTGAAAAGATTAAACTACGATAATCAAAAGAAGGAACTCAAGGCTAAAATTCTGCAATATCAAAAGTTGAGGTTGTCTTGGTTTGGCAGAATAGCATTATCTAAAATGATGTTATTACCAAAATTAAATTTTTTATTTGATGCCTTACCAATTCAACTGACAGATAAAGATATTGAGGAATTTCAAAAATTATTTGATAATTATTGTAATGGGGGTCGCAAACCCAGAATCTTAAAGAAAATGTGGTACTTATCTCAAAAAGATGGTGGTCTAGGAATACCTAATTTAAAGAACTATTACAAAGCATTTCAGATAAAGAATGTAGTTAAGATTTTGATGAAGGAGCCGGTTATCTGGGAGGAAATTGAAATGAAGGAGGTAAAGGAAGTGGGTAAGAGCTTCTTTTTAGATAAGGAAATAGGGAAAACAACGGTTAAAAATAGAATGATGAGATCAATGTTGGGAGTATGGAAGAAAGTTAAAATGAAATTGGCCCCAAACATTTCACCGATAATTGAAATAGAAGACTTGAAAAAGTTCCCAATAAGAATGGATAATGAGATGAAAGAAATTTTGTTGACAAATAGGGTCTTCCTGTTGAAAGATTGGATACGAGTTTGTAAAGATGATGGGATGAAAAGAGAATTATATACTCAGATGAAGTTGAATTGGTTTCAGATAGTAATGGTGAATAAGTGGAATAATAAATATTGGAGGGAATGGAGCTTGGAAAGAGACAGGACGGAATTTGAGGAATTAGTATGGAAAATAAGGAAGGAGGAAATTGGAATTAAAGGGTTGGTTAGTAAAATCTACAAAATAATAAATACAGAAGGTAACCCACAAGAAATATTACAAAACACATGGGAACAGGAGTTGAATCTGAAGATAACGGAAAAGGAATGGCAAAATAAATGGAGAAAAAGAATTATGAGATCCCTATCGGTCAGGATAAAGGAACACAATTTCAAAATGTTATGGAGGTGGTATCTGACCCCTATGAGACTGCATCAGATAGATAAGAAGAACAATAAAATGTGTTGGAGGTGTAAAAATACTTTGGGTACATATGTTCATATGTGGTATGAATGTAAAGTGGTAGAAAATTTCTGGACAAAAATTGAGACAGAGATAGGAAAAATTATGGGATTGCGTCTTAAATTGGGGCCAGGCACCACCTTATTGACCGATGTAGATAATGTTAATATAGATAATGATAAGAAAGAGTTGTTGTCCATGATGCTTGTAACGGCAAGAATGTGTATTGCAAAAAATTGGAAAAGTGATGTAATGTTAAAGGTGGAGGACTGGTATAGGCAGATGTGGGATCTCGCATTGAATGAAAAATTAACATGGGAGTTAAATCTTAAGAAAGGTATAACAAAAGAAAGTAGATTTTGGAATATATGGCAAAAATTTGTTGAATATTCATTGATGAGAGATGGAACAAATAAACTGACACCAGACCAAAAGAAATTTTGGGAATAATAGAAATGAATGAGAGACCCCACAAACTCCTAGGACAATGTACATAGCACAGGGTGATGAAGTATGTAATTGTATGTAATGTATTTTTCTGTTTTTTTTATTCTTGTATATATAGTTTTTTGTATTTTTTTATTGTGTTTAGATGGTTGTTTTTTCTTGTTTTGGATGTTGTCATTATGTCTTAAATGTTTGTCATATATTTTGAAAAATTAATAAAAATTTATATATAAAAAAAAGAATAGCATTGCCCCATGTGTGAACGGTGGGCGGGCTGGTTGCTTCTTCTCATAGTTTGTACAAGATGAAATCCAGGACTTTCTCATAGAAATGCAAACCACGTTTGAAAAGCCAGGCAAATCCAGTGTCTTCTTTACAACAGCAAGGTGGAAATTATAATATTTTCTCTTCCCCCTTTTAAAATAATTTTAAAAATTACATTATACAGAAAGGACAAATAAAGAGAAAGAGAAAAAAAATACACAGAGACTTAATAAAAACAAGATCTCAACACAATTATAACTATAATTTTGCAATTGAGATTACAAAATCTCAACACAATTAGAAGTCCACCAACCTGCAGGACAATATCCAAATTTTTGCGTATTTTGTATAATCTTACAGGTGTACCATTATAAGAATCATTTATTTCTTATTCCTTTCAATTTGATTGCTTCCAAATCCATAAAATCATAATATCTAGCCATGCACTGAAGGGGCAAAAATGAAGCTGAAATGAAGGAGATATCACGAATGTAAACTCTGAATTTGCAACTGGGAAGCAAAGTTTTTTTGCTGCTGCCTGTGAAGCCAAGAGCGCATGAGATTGATGCGGCATCTGTTCTGACCTGAGCAGACTGCAGATATGAAACTTTCAGTGCTCAGCTTGCGATTACTTCCCAGTGTGTTTAACGCTTAGATGTAAACGATAAGGGGAAACTACCAGTGCTTGCCAGCTACCAAATATTGTCAAACTGTTGAGAGATAACCATCAAACACAGTCAAGTCTGACATGCCAGCATTTTTCAAAGTTCCTCCTGAGGAATTTAGACTTCTTTGGAGGTTTACGAGCAGTTTCTCATTGTTGATTTCTTTTAATCTTGCACTTTCTTAATGTTGTACACTGCCCAGAGTGGGTAGACCACCCAGCTGGGCAGTATATAAATGTAATGAACAAACAAAGAAGGAACAAGATAAACGTAAAGGTTTCCCTTGCTCAAAAGCCATTCGTGCCATGCCATTTGCTCAAAAGCCATGATTCAAGGGTTCAGTGCTCATCTCTGTTTCAAAGCCAAAGAGCCAGTGCTGTCTGCTTCTGCAGACGTTTCTGTGGTCATGTGGCAGGCATGACTAGACACCGGAGCAAAGGGAACTCTGTTACCTTCCCATCGAAGTAGTCCCTATTTATCTACTTGCGATTTCTTGCTTTCGAACTGCTAGGTTGGCAGGAACTGGAACAAAGACGGGAACTCATTCCCTCTCGCAATACTCGGGAATCAAACTGCTGACCTTCCGCCTCCCAGTCAGCATCTTAGCCACTTGAGCCACTGCAGTCCCAAGAATGAAGAAATGAATGAATAAATACATAAATCTTCTTCTTTAAGCGCCATATCTGATTCTGAATATTGGCAATCCTCATGGCAATCAGCCATAAAGATTGCCCTGGAAACAATATAATGCAGTGGCCTTCCATTTGCCTTCTGCATCACGCGTCACACCCATAGTACCACTGATTCAGTTCCACAAGTCACTTTCTGGCCCTGAGCCCTTTTGCAATACAAAGTCCTCCTCCTCAGCCCCAGGCCAGGATGGATGAAGCTGCTGAACCCATCAAGAGGGTTCCAAGTGGGATTTAACACATTTGGGGGCCATCACCCTTCCCTGTGGACTTCGGCTGTTCGTCCTCAGGATTGTCAGGTTAAGTAACTACTGCCTGACAATCTGCGTTGTCGCTAGAAGTAGGGTCTACTCTATTACCATAGCAGGATAACCTGGCCAGACTTGTTTCAACCTTTATTGCCTTGTTATAGCTCAACGGAATGGAGCACCTGGCTACACTGCTTGGATTTTGGGAGTTTGATTTCCCACCATGCTTTCTGGGAGAGGAGCCAGCTTGGGCATCTTTGAGTAAACTTCACACTGAACTCAGTATAATCTTCAGAAGAGCAGATTTACCATAGGAGGATAACCTGGCCAGGCTGTAAGTAAGTAAGTAAGTAAGTGAGTGAGTGAGTGAGTGAGTGAGTGAATGAATGAATGAATGAATGAATGAATGTGGTTTTTTTAATAGTAATTTATCCACTGGTAACTGCAGACCAGCATTTTTGAAGGATTACTTACCCATGATTGTTGATTACTCTCTCCAACATGCCCACAGCCTTGTTTGTGAGTGTTTGTGTGCGTGTATGTTTGTTGTTTGAGTGAGAATGTGTATTTTCCAGAATTTGCAATTCACACCAGTGAGGCCTAGGTGAGTGAACAGTCAACTGAAAGAAGAGATAATGGTAGAAGATGAGCCGCTCAATCAGCTTCTGAGAAAGAGCAAAGGAAAAGGAAGGATCATGCTGTGGCTAATGAAGCAACCAGATTAAGACCAAAGGGATGTCTAGTGGCCAAGGCCCACAGTCACAAAGGGGAAGTCTCATGCGGCACAACATGTACAATTGGAAGTGGGAATGCAAGAAGCATGAATCAAGGTAAATAGGACACACTAAAAGCAAGAAAGCGAATGGTTCAACAAGCTCATGCTTGGTGCCAGGAAACTAAAGTAGACTGAAACAGACATTTCCATTTGAACCCAGGTGTGCTAAGTTTCTCACTTGGTTCAATACTTCACATGGGGTCTCTTGAGCATACTTGGGGAATATTGAACAGGCATTGTTTGGAAAGCCGACAGGAGCTGGGCAGCATCCGGTTCGGGAAAGTGTGTACTTGAGTAGTGAGGAGGATGCAAAAATTACTGAGCAGAGCAAGGAGCTAGTCAATGGCATTCTAGCAGAAGGATGCAAGAGGCAGTCTAACAATGCAACTGGACACAAAAGACTGTGTCAGAAATGCATATATAAATGCTTGTATACAAATGCCAGAAGCCTCCGGAACAAAATAGGGGAGCTGGAATACTTAGCAATAGATAAAAATATTGATATTATTGGTATCACTGAAACCTGGTGGACGGATGATAACCAATGGGATACAGTTATCCCAGGCTACAAATTGTACAGGAAGGATAGGAAGGGGCAAACAGGAGGTGGTGTAGCCTTGTATGTCAAAGAAGTGATAAAATCTTATGAATTGGAATATCTAGGTGATTTAGAGTCGCCATTAGAAGCTCTGTGGGTAAGAGTACCAGGCCACAAGGATGGTCTAACAGTAGGCATATACTATCGGCCTCCGACCCAAACTCTTGAGGGAGACTGGCAGTTGGAGAATGTTGTAAAGGAGGCATCCAGGAAGGGAAGCCTGGTTATAATGGGGGACTTCAATTACCCTCACATAGACTGGGTGAACTGTTGTTCAGCACATGATAAAGAGATAAAGTTCCTAGATATGCTAAATGATTGTTCCCTGGGACAGATGGTTGAAGACCCAACTAGAGGTACAAGAATCCTTGACTTGATCCTGAGTAATACTCAGGATCTGGTGCAAGATGTTAATGTGACTGATCCAATAGGGAACAGTGACCACAACTCAATTATGTTTAACTTGATCATAGACCGCAAGTCACTGATAAAATCTAACACAGAGACCTTAAATTTTCAAAAAGGAAATTTCCCAAAGATGAGGAAACTAGTAAAAAAGAAACTGAAAGGGAAAATTGAGAGAGTCCAAACACTCCAAGTGGCATGGAGGCTGTTTACAAAAACAATAACAGAGGCCCAATTGGAATGCATACCCAAAAGGAAAAAGGGCACTGCCAGGTCCAAGAGGACTCCAATGTGGCTTACAGGAGCTGTTCGGGAAGTGATCAAGAGCAAGAAAAGCTCATTTAGAAGATGGAAGGCTTGTCCGAATGAGGACAGCAGGCAGAAACATAAATTCTGGCAGAACAAAAGCAAGGCAACAATCAGGAAAGCAAAGCAAGACTTTGAGGAGCGTATAGCTAAAAATACTCAGAGGAATAACAAAGACTTCTTTAAGTACATTAGAAGTAAGAACCCAACTAGGAAGGCCATTGGACCATTAGATGACAATGGAAGGCAAGGGGTTATTAAAGAGGAAACAGAGATTGCAGAGAGACTCAATGAATTCTTTGCTTCAGTATTCACTGAAGAAGACAGAGACCACATGCCCAAAACAGAGCCTATCTTCGTAGGGAGGGAAACCGAAGAATTAAGCCAGATAGAAATAACCAGGGAGGAGGTCCTTGCATGTCTTGTTAAGCTAAACACTAACAAATCCCCAGGACCAGATGGCATCCATCCACGAGTTCTCAGGGAACTTAAAGATGAAATTGCTGATATCCTAGCCAAAATATATAATCTTTCCCTCAAATCAGGCTTTGTGCCTGATGACTGGAAGGTAGCGAATGTAACACCAATTTTCAAAAAAGGATCCAGGGGTGATCCAGGAAATTACCGGCCTGTCAGTTTGACATGTGTCCCAGGTAAAGTGATGGAAACCATCCTAAAAGATAGAATTAATAGGTACATAGAAGAGGAGGCGCTGCTAAAGGAGAGCCAACATGGCTTTTGCAAGGGCAAATCATGCCTCACTAATCTGTTGGAATTTTTTGAGAGTGTCAACAAGCATGTGGATAAGGGGGATCCAGTTGACATTGTTTATCTGGACTTTCAGAAGGCTTTTGACAAGGTCCCACACCAAAGGCTCTTGAATAAACTTACCAGTCATGGAATAAAGGGACAGGTCTTGTCCTGGATCAGCAACTGGCTAAGGGACAGGAAACAGAGGGTAGCACTAAATGGACACTTCTCCAAGTGGAGGGAAGTAAAGAGTGGGGTCCCCCAAGGTTCAGTACTGGGACCCCTGCTTTTCAACCTCTTCATAAATGATCTAGAGGTAGGAGTAAAAAGCAAGGTAGCCAAATTTGCTGACGACACTAAATTATACAGGGTAGTGAAAACTGTGAGAGATTGTGAAGAGCTCCAGAGGGATCTCTTGACACTGGGGGAGTGGGCAAAACAGTGGCAAATGAGCTTCAACATCAGTAAGTGCAGAGTGATGCATGTTGGGGCAAAAAACCCCAATTACATTTATAAACTGATGGGGTCTGAACTCTCTGCGACAAACCAGGAAAGGGACCTTGGTGTCCTGGTGGACAGCTCAATGAAGGTGTCAACCCAGTGTGCCTCAGCAGTGAAAAAAGCAAACTCAATGTTAGGGATCATTAGGAAGGGTATAGAAAATAAGTCAGCAAGTGTCATTTTGCCTCTTTATAAATCTATGGTGAGGCCCCATCTGGAATACTGTGTACAGTTCTGGTCGCCATACCTCCAGAAGGATATTATGGAGTTGGAGAAAGTACAGAGGAGGGCAACCAGAATGATTAGGGGACTGGAACACCTTCCTTACCATCTGAGGCTGCAACGGTTGGGCCTTTTCACTCTTGAACGACGGCGTCTAAGAGGTGACCTGATTGAAGTTTATAAAATCATGCACGGTGTGGACAAAGTGGATAAGGAAAAACTGTTTTCCCTATCGCACAACACTAGAACTAGGGGACACTCCATGAAACTTTTGGGTACTAGTTCTCAAACAAATAAGAGAAAGTACTTTTTCACCCAGAGGATTACTGGTCTATGGAACTCCCTGCCAGAAGAAGTGGTGACAGCTGTCAGTCTTGACAGCTTTAAGAAAGGATTAGACAAGTTCATGGAGGACAAGGCTATCAATGGCTATAATTATGGCTACCTAAGGATAACCTCCGGGTTGGAGAGATAGGCAGGATATCTCTCAATGCCATTTCCAGGGAATCCTAAGCAGGTGAAGGCATCTCCTTGGGAATACCCTGAAGGAAATGGTGAGCCACTGTGTGAGACAGAATGCTGGACTGGATGGCCTGTGGCCTGTTCCAGCAAGGCTGTTCTTATGTTCTTATGTTCTTATGTTTTGGGGGACTGTTTCTTTTAGAGGACCTTGATGCTTTCCAACCCACCCATCCACCAAACCAAGCAAGCAAGCAAGCAAGCAAACAAGCAAACTTATTGCATTGTGGAAAGACCATAGCAGAACAAATACTGTATCCTTGTATGCAAGATAAATTCCAGTTGTTTAGTGTAAGGGACCAAAGACAATGAAACAGCCGAAGGGTTGGCTTAACACAGGTTTATTGCATGATGATCCGGGGGAACATGTGGTAATGGCGGATGAGTAGCTCAATATATACAGCTGGCTATACATTTGAATGTGGCTCGTTGACAGACTATTGGTTGCTGCCTGCGTGACGTCGTAGGAGGTCACGCCCTTCTTGACCAGGTGAGGAGGTCGCGGGGAATCTTCCTGCGGTGCTGAACCAGGTGACTATGATCCATGAGAGCTGGACGCTCGCTACTGCCCCCTGGTGGTCACTAGCTCGCGTCCCCTTATTAGGTTACATTGATACAGCTGATGGTTATGATGTTGCACACAGAAAGGTTACATTGGTAACACATGGCAAAGGTACATTGTTAAAGGCACAGCTTTACAGAACACAACAAGTTGTCACCCTATAGGACCACGGGCCCTGTGACCTAAGCAGTTTGGGGAGGCATCTCATGTTGGCCTTCTGGGGCAAGGTTCTCCCCTTCCTTTGCTTGGAATATGGGGCTGCTTGTGCATAAATGAGCAAGTTTGAATGCGCCAGGCAAGTGGAGAGCAATGCTCACCCATCTACTCATGACACAACAACAACAAACTGCAGAGATAGGAGTGGATACAAAATGTGTCACTTTTACTTCACTGAAGGCCTCTTGGCTGATTAATAATTGGAAAAGTGTAAGTAACCTCATTGTACCGAGTTTGATCAGCAAGGGGGAACGAGTTAGTTTCAGATTTGATCAAATTTACTTTCCGGTTCTCACAGATCAGCTAGAACTTTTCGTACACTCCTAAGTCTGCTTTCTGGGGGGTGGAGGTGGGGGATGACGGTAGAAGGAGATGGGGGTGTGCTGTCTCCTTTACCAAATCAGGCTTTTCTAAATGTCCAAGACGAATTGTGTGCAATCCAGGGTGGGTGTGTTGTAAAATAACACCGTGTGTCTCTTTTTCAAATGCAATGCAGCAGATCCTCTCGGTGCAAAAAATGAGAGAGAGAGAGAGAGAGAGAGAGAGAGAGAGAGAGAGAGAGAGAGAGAGAGAGAGAGAGAGAGAGAGAGAGAGAGAGATTTTCATTCATTCATTTGTTTGTTTAATTTGTATTGCCACCCAACTCCGAAGACTCTGGACAGCTCACAGAAATAAAACCAATGGCAGTTTAAAAAAACCCAATAAAAACCCATTAAAAAACTACCGACAAAATTTTAGAAAAGATAAAAAACTTAAGGGAGGGAGGGAGGGAGAGAGAGAGAGAGAGAGAGAGAGCTCTACTAAATTAGCCAGTAGGTCGGGGTTACCACATCACTGGTGCCCATTCCTGTCAATTGCGGCTCCGACAAATCCGGGACCTGTGCAGATTGGTTCTGCGCAAGTCACGTTCTATGCATGTGTAGAAGGGTTTTACGCTTGTGTAGCCCCCTTCTATGCAAGCGTAGCCTTCTACGCATGCGTAGAAGAGTTCTACGCAAGCGTAAAACCCTTCTATGCATGCGTAGAACGCGACCTGCGCAGAAGGGCTTTGCAGTACCTCCTCGCCCCCACTGCCAAATTCCGGGGTTTTGGCAGCGCGGGGCAGGAAATGGCGAAAATTGGCACCGAAAATTGGGAAATCCTAGCCAATGCAGGAAGGTTGATAGGTATGCTGGTGCCCCACACCTGCCCTGCCAGCCAGGTTTTTTACCCTTTCCTGAAGAGGTGGGGCAGCAACTCTTTTGGGAGATGCAGCTCAATTGGCAGGAGAGCAGACACTGAGAAGGCCCTCTTTCTGGTGCTAGAGAGGCAAACCTCTCCAGCAGATCAATGGCACAATTTGAGAGCCTCTCCGGTCTGCTGTGGTGGGACAGACAGAAGTTCTTGGGGTGACGCGGTCTTTTAAGTATCCTGGCCCACTACCATGTAGGGCTTTAAAGGTAATCACCCGTTCAGTTCAGTTCAGTTCAGTTTTAATTTATACCCCGCCTTTCTCGGCCAAGGCTGACTCAAGGCGGCAACAACATGCATAATAATACAATACAGAAATCAATATAAACACACAATAGCATAATAATACAAGCAGAACACTATACAATATAAAAATGCAGTATTATAAATGTAAAACATATAAATTATCCAGGAATCCCCAGGTGTGCTCGACTTCCCCACGGCCAATGCTGGACCAGGGAAGGAGCAAAGCGAGGTGCAGCAGCAGCAGATCTTGAGTCCTCATGCCAGGAGTCCCAGGTGTGCTCAACTTCCCTGCAGCCA
Organism: Bradypodion pumilum; assembly: GCA_035047305.1. Lineage (NCBI taxonomy): Eukaryota > Metazoa > Chordata > Lepidosauria > Squamata > Chamaeleonidae > Bradypodion > Bradypodion pumilum. The sequence continues at coordinate 385,664,846 of JAWDJD010000003.1, forward strand.
ACGCCGGACCGGGAAGGAGCAAAGTGAGGTGCGCGTCAGCGACATATCTTAAGTGCTTGTGAAGGGAGTCCCAGGTGTGCTCAATTTCCCCGCAGCCAACGCCAGACCGGGAAGGAGCAAAGCAAGGCATGGCATGGCATGGCAGTGGCAGTGGCAGTGGCAATGGCAACAGCAGCAGCAGCGGCAGTTCTTAAGTCCTCACACCAGGAGTCCCAGGTGTGCTTAACTTCCCCGTGGCCAACGCTAGACCAGGGAAGGAGCAAAGTGAGGCGCGGCAGCAGCAATTCTTAAGGCCTTGCGGAGGGAGTCCCAGGTTTGCTCACCAGCACCTTGAATTGCACCCAGAGGCATACTGGTAACCAGTGCAGCTCCTGAAGCAGTGGCAAGGCACGGGCACAACGCCCGCACCCCATTGCCACATTAGCAGCCACATTATGGACCAGTTGCAGCCTCTGAATGGTCGTCAAGGGCAGCCCCATGTAGAGTGCATTGCAATAGTCAAGTCTGGAGGTGGCCAGAGCATGCATGACCATGAGCAAGGAGTTATGCTTGCTTGCCTCAATGAGAAGGAGCATCACTGGCCTTCCAGAAGCTGCAAAGGGCTTCCAGTTCTTGGCAGGATGAGGCCTTTTTCAGCAGCTTCTCTGTGGTCAACCCTTGTTCTCTTTCATTATGACTCTTTTAATAAGCTTAGCTACAGACTTGCTAGCCTCCCTGTGGGTAAGAGCGAGGGTGCTTCCTAGTAAGGTAAAGATAAAGGTTGGCTATGCTTGAAAGCAAGTCGTATCCGACTCTAGGGTTCAGTGCTCATCTCTGTTTCAAAGCTGAAGAGCCAGTTCTGTCTGCATCTGCAGACATTTCAGTTGCCATGTGGCAGGCATGTCTAAACACCGGAGTGCACGGAACACTGTTTACATTTCCCACTTGCAATTTCTTTCCTCCAAACTGTTAGGGTGGCAGGAGCTAGGACAGAGACAGGAGCTCACTCCATGCAGTACTTTGGTCTTGAACTGCCAACATGCTGCATAGTAGAGTGACACATCCAAGTACAAGCTCGCACCAGTCCAATTTCCAAAGGCTAGGATAATGCGGAGAAAGTAAAAAGCAACAATTGGGCTAGAAGGGGGTTGCTTTTCAAAGGCTGGCAATTGAGAGAAGAAAGACTGGATTGACTCCTTGATGGGCTCCAGTGTCAGAAGTCATGCGGGTACCTCCAGACCTATGAGCAAAACCCATTCACACCCAAAAGTGACGGGACTAATTTTAAAACATTGCTGATGCATTTGTTAAGTTCAGAGCTTGGCAAAAGTTCCTCCTCCCTGCTGGCTTGCTAGCTTTTTTGGAGTGCAACTCCCAAAGTCCAATGTCAGCTTGGTGTTTAACAAAGATCTGGGGAGCATCTGTGTTTCAAAGAGGGGTGCAGACTTGCTCCTTCATGGGCAAATAAGGAAACACAGATGGCTGTCTGGATCACTTGGCGACATTCTGACCTGATCCTTGCCAATATCCATGCATCTATTTGTACAGTTCTGGATCTCTATGGGAAGTCCTATTCCTATGAAAAAAGAAACACAAATAGTCATGATTTGGGATCCTGTTGTTGTTCAGTTGCATAGTTGAGTCAGACCCTTTGTGACCCCATAGACATCATGCCAGGCTCCTCTGTCATCAGCCATAGTCCGTAGTCCACTCACCACATCAATGATGCCACTAGCCATTTAATCCTCTGCCGCTCCCTTCTCCTTTTGCCTTTGATCTTTCTTAGCATCAGGGCCTTCTCCAGTGAGTCCTCTCTTCTCATTTGGTGGCCAAAGTACTTGAGCTTCAGCATCAGTATTTTTCCTTCCAAGAAGCAGTCAGGGTGGATTTCCTTCAGCATGGACTGATCTGATCTCCTTGCAGTCCAGGAAGAGGTCATTTTGTGTCATCGCCCTCAAGCTCTGGAAGTCCCTTCTTGAACCTGTGTGAAACATGCCATCTTTGCTAAAATTCAGGAGGTGACGACAGGTGGAACTGTGAGGCTTGGGTTTTAGGGGTTGCTAGCTTTAGTGATATTTCCACCACTTTCACATTGATTTTTTTTGTCTGCAATATGTTTTAATATGTTTTTGCTTTAAGTCCCATTGTACACTGTTCTGGCTGTCCAGAAGAAAGGCAGACATGTTTTATATGTCTAGTTTTAATTGTTGTACATGTACCAGAGTGGGAAAATATCTAGATGGGCAGTATATAAATGGAATGAAAGAATGAAAGAATGAAAGAATGAAAGAATATGTGAGAAAAGGCAAACTAATGTATTGGCTGAATGAAGAATGCCTAGACACGGAGAAGTTTGACACATTTTTCTCAATTGGAGAGTTACACAATAATTAATAACTAAACAATGGGATTACTCATGGGGTTTTGCATATTACACAGGTGAGAAAGTGCTCAAATGCTAGAATCAGCGGGATGATTGCATTTTGCTGCTGGATCACCTGTCACTCCAGGGCTGTCCATGCAAAACAGAGGCGCATCACATATTAATCATGCTTCACCAGAAAGGAGCCCATGGTGCGCCTTTGTCAGGCTGCCAGGGCTTGAAATAGAGCCTCCTGGTTCACCAAGGTGGGGCCCAAATACTAGGCTGCTTTGTTTATCGAATGTGCACATCGCGGTTGCGTGTGCTAACGCGTCTCGTGACTTCCAGCAGGGCTTTGTCTGCACATGATCCCAGGTGAGGACAAATCAAGCGAGTGCAAACCCAGTGGCGGCTGCCTCAGAAACACTGACGAAGACTGAGTTATTGCTCTGTGATAAGAAAGACAGCCACTCTGCCCGCAGAAGGAAAACGGTGACCCCCCCCCCCCCCAGGCTCACCAGTCACCATTTCCAGGGAAAGGAACTCAGGCATTTGGAAGAGAAGGGAGGTTCCTTCTCCTTCGGACCTTGAAAAGTTCCTTCTCTTAGACCTGCTCATACTTGGCTAGCAGGACCAATGTTTTGACACAACAGATGGCATCTGTCAACTCAGTTGATGTGTTCGCTGAGTGCTGCATGACGGAGTGAGTTCCCATCTCTGTCCCAGCTCCTGCCAGCCTAGCAGTTCGAAAGCTAGAAATTGCAAGTAGATAAATAGGGACCACTTTGGTGGGAAGGTAAACAGCATTCCGAGCACTCTGGTGTGTAGGCATGCCTGCCACATGTCTGCGGAAACATCTGCAGATACAGACAGCACTGGCTCTTTGGCTATAAACAGAGATGAGCACTGAACCCTAGAGTTAGATATGACAGGCTTTCGAGCAAGGGCAACTTTTACTTTACTTTATTTTAACACCGTCCCATTTCTGCAAGTGGCTGGTTTACAAGTTAAAACCTAGAACCTCAGAAGATACCAAATTGCAAACTGTACCATGTGTGTACACAACATAAACAATGTAGAAGGGAGTCTAGAAGATTATACAGATGTTGATCACTCCATCTATGGATGATGGGACCACTGGCTGTCCAGATGTTGCAGGACTATAACTCACATCTCCCATTTGAAATGGGCCCTCCAGGTCTGGTGTTCTTGTGAGACTATAGTTTCCATGTGCCTCAGACAGCATCACTGGAGGTAAAGGACGAAGGAAATTGCTGAAGTGCTTTTGCAACCTCAGTCCGGGATACTTTCTTTTAAAACCAATTTCCAGTGAGAAAGAAATATGAAGATTTACATGCAAGCCATTATAAAGTTTGCACCAAGTCATGCAAAATGCAATGTTTTCGATGCAAAATGAAAGCTTTTCATGCAGAACACTCACAGGTTTTCCTGTCAATGCTGTTGCTGCCAGCTGCAAAAGTCATGGTCTTTTCAATATTCTGTAGGAGGATGAAAACAACAACCTCACAGCACATTTTCTGAGGCAATTTCTCAATATGTTGTGACACACTTTTGGGGCAGGTGTGGGGAGGAATGAAACAAAAATTTGAGACCGCTTGAGACCGCTTGATGCATCTTCAGTTGTTCTGAATTCCATAGGTCATGTGCTTCCTCCCGCTGTAAGTGGAAGTAAAACCTGCATTGCCATCTGTTTTGCAACAGGATGAGATAGATTTTTAGGCTGCCATTTTTCTCTGCTTAAACCAAAGGTGCACAAACTATGACCTGTGGGTTGGATCCGGCCCCCAATGCCAATTCATCCGGCCAGCACCGCCCTTACCGCTCCCGAAAGCTGATGTTTTACAGGAGCGGCAACGGCGGCGTGGGCTGGGTGAATTGGCATCAGGGGCCGGATCCAGCCCACAAGCCGTAGTTTGGATACCCCTGCCATAGGTGTTTTCCACCCTACCTTTTGGGAGCTGCTGCATCCATGAAGATACTTTTCTGCACCATATTGAGAGAGGGCTGAGGACGGTCACAACTGATTCAAGAAGAAGAAAAAATGTAGAAAACAAGAAGCAAAACAGTACAAATTATAGAAGACCAAAACATCATGGTACTTTAAAGACTAACTTGTATTTTAATGTAAGCTTTTGTGGATCCAGTCTACTTCCTCAGATAGAGTTTGCACAGATGTTGTGTATGGAATAATATGGAATGTAACTGCTATGCTGTGCCTTTAAGTTAAATGTAACTGGTTCTACAGGAAATGTATACTTAAGCCATTTGTATAGAAACATTGTATCCAGCTGCTATTAGAATGCGAGCTTACTACCAGAGATGGGAGTAGCGAGCATTCAACTCACATGGTACAAATTCCCCAATCATGCACAGCCACGGGAAACCTTTCCGCCATGGACACACCTGGACAAGAAGGGCGGGATTCCAGATGACATCACGCCAGCAGTAGCCAATAGGCTTCCGTGCAACCAGATTCAAATGTATAGTGACTGTATAAAAATGTATAGTGACTGTATTGCCACCATTACCTTGTGTTCGAACTATACTTCTTGCAATAAAGATGTGTTAGCCAGAATACGGCTGCTTCTATCGTCTTGCTTCCCTGAACACCAAATTGATGATGAAGGTGGGATATGGCTTCCCATGGGAACAAGACGCAACCAATCTTCGACATAACCCAGCCGGAGCAATGGGAATGGTTCGAGATGCATTTCCGCAGCACGCTGGCAATAGCTGGAATCACTGATGAGGGGGGAAAGCGCGCCCAGCTCATCACGATGTTGGGATACCACACCGTGAAGCTCCTAGTCAACCTGGTAGCACCGAGGAAGGTAGAAGAGGTCCCGGTCAAGCAGTTCCTAGCAGCGCTGCAGGAGCACTTCCAGCCGACCGTGTCCATCTTCATGGCCAGAGCTGCCTTCGGGAGACAGGGCCAGTGCCCGGGTGAGACTGTGGCTGACTTTGCAGTGGCCCTCCACATGGCGGCAACCCCATGTGAGTGGGCAGACCTGGAAACCACCCTCAGGGACCGTTTACTCTGCGGTCTGTGGGACGAGGAGAAAGCTGATGACCCGTGGCCATGACCTGACATTCCAAGAGGTCCTAAAGGAAGCACAGGCGTCCGAAGCCATGAGGGCCGGAGTCAAGCTGTTCAAGGCAAGGGCCCCACCAACCGATGGGGCATCAACTCCAGTACAGGCGACCTGGCGGGACCATCAATTCCCAGCATCATACTCCTCCTCCTCCTCCTCGGAAGTCAGCGTGGCAGGGAGAGCCGCCGTTGCAATGGCTGTGGGGCATCCCACGACCGACGTAAGTGCCCGTTCCAGAAGGCCAAGTGCCACAACTGCGGATGGAGGGGGGAGGGATGTTGTGTATGGAATAATATGGAATGTAACTGCTACGCTGTGCCTTTAAGTTAAATGTAACTGGTTCTACAGGAAATGTATACTTAAGCCATTTGTATAGAAACATTGTATCCAGCTGCTATTGGAATGTGAGCTTACTACCAGAGATGGGAGTAGCGAGCATTCAACTCACATGGTACAAATTCCCCAATCATGCACAGCCACGGGAAACCTTCCCGCCATGGACACACCTGGACAAGAAGGGTGGGATTCCGGATGACATCACGCCGGCAGTAGCCAATAGGCTACCGTGCAACCAGATTCAAATGTATAGTGACTGTATAAAAAGAGTTGTATTGCCACCATTACCTTGTGTTCGAACAATACTTCTTGCAATAAAGATGTGTTAGCCAGAATACGGCTGCTTCTATCGTCTTGCTTCCCTGAACACCAAAACAGACAAACATGGTGACCACCTTAAAAATTGTTGTAGGTAAGGATATAAACTGCTGTTCATGGATGTAAAGAAAGAATCTCCACAGACCATTGCAGTGAAACAGTTAGAATGTCAAAGCCCCAGGTTCAAATCATCTGTGAGCCATTGAGTCCCTTGAAAGAATACTGGGACACTTTAGTGTATGAGAACCAAGACAATGCAAGCGCGGCGCCAAAATGGCCGCCGCGCCCTTTGCGGGCCCCCCCCACAGGACAGAGAATCCGGGTAGTTAGGGGCGTGGCCAGCTCCCTGATAAAAGGGGTGGCCACGAGGCAGCCAAGCTGCCATTTTAGCTCAGCGACGGAGCGGAGAAGTTTTTTCCTGCGGCTCCGTCGCTCTTTAGCTTACCGGGAAGCCTTTTGGTAGCGGCTCTGCCTTCCCGGCTTCCCCTTTTTGCTCCTGGTGGAGATGCCTTCGAAGAAGAAGGCAGCTTCGAGCTCAGCTCGTGGGGTTAGGAGGCGAAACCCAGGTCGGAGGACCGCGGTTCCGCCTCCTCAGCAGCCACCTTTGCCGGCCCCGGCCGGGGCCGGCGGAATGGGGTCTATTGCCCCTTGGCCCGGGGTGGGTGATCAGAGCGCGGGCGCGGAAGGGGTTCCGGCCCGCGGCCCACGAGCGGTAGGCACCGCTCCTGCTCCTGCCCACTCTGTCGGGCCTACTCCTCTTGGACTGCAGCCTCTCCCGGGGCCCTCTAGCCTTGGGGGGTGGTGCGGCCCCCTGCCTTGGCAGGTTTCTCCACCAACCCTGCCGGGATTAGGTGCTGGCCAATGGCCATATGTGGCGCCCGGGGTACAGGGACCTGTACCCATGCCTGGGCCAGGCGGGCCGGCCGGCCCTTTGCCCATGGTCAACGTGGACACCTTGCTGGCCCGCATTGCGGCCCTGGAGGCGTCGTTGGCGCGGGCCAGTCAGGCGGGTGCCCCTTTTGGGGTGCCTTTTGAGACGCTGTCGGCTGGAGGACAACAGCCGGCGGGGAGGGTCGAGCTGCTGCAGGCGTGTGGCGCGGTTTCGGCCACTGCCTCGCAGCTCCCCAGTCAGCAACCAGGTGCGAGTCAAGCCCCGGTGATGAGCTCTACGTCGGTCGTGAGCTCCGACGCCCCCAGTGGGCCGGAACCCCCGGTGGGGGCGGCCCACGGGGGTGCAGCGTGTGAGTATACGGTGCAAGCGAGTACATCCACACACATTCCCAATTCGGGGGGGGGGGCCTTTCAATGGCCTTGGCCTCGCGCGGGTGGTGCGGGGGCCACGCTGTCAGCGACCCACCCGGCGACGACGACTGCCACCTTGGGCACTGGGGTGGGCATGGGTCCTTACACTACAGGGAATGTCCTGGGGGTAGCTGGATTAGTTCAGGCCCCTTTTACCAGGCCGGCTGTCCCTTTTTCGGCCTTGCCGACGGCGGGGTATTCCTTGCCTTTGGGTGACCACCTGGCACAGGCTACCAGGGAAAAGATATGGCGAGGGGAGTACGTAGATATCTTCTCACTCCTGAACAGAGAGCCCACCAAGGAAGAAAGGGAGGGTCAGGATGAGAAGGACAAGGAGCAGGCACGCCGCCGTAAGCCGCCGCGTACCTGGGCCAACTGGCTCCCCGCTTATTTGATATACATGGCGGTATATCTGAGGGCGCGGCCGGATTTAGCTATCCCCATGGTCCAATATTTGGACAACATATACAGGGCGATGGTCGATTTCCCGGGCCCCTCATGGCTGGCATATGATGAGGAATTCCGTATGAGGATTCCCCTTCACCCTGAGATGAGATGGGATGAGCCATGCCAGAGGCTTTGGCTTCTGTATATGACACCTACACGCCCTGCCCCGGGGGATAGATACCATTGCGGACATGCGGTCCAGCGAGCGGCTCCAGCGCAGGTTACCCGCCAGGCGGCGGGGCAGGGGGTTCCAGCCCGCCTGCTGTGCTGGACTTTCTCGTCAATTGGTTCCTGCAATCGAAAGAACTGCAGGTATAAGCATGAGTGTCCCACATGCTCTGGCCCCCACGCAGCCTCTGCTTGCCCCAAGCCTGGAATGCCGCGAGGCAGAGGGAAGGGTGGACAGTGGGCTGGAAAGGCTGCCACGGATGGAGCTAGTCCTCCAAAAGGCCCCCTCCCCAATTAAGGTGTACATGCTGGAGCGCTGGCTCGCATCGTACCCGAAGGGGGAGGACAGGGAGTATATTCTACAAGGTTTTAAGCAGGGATTTCGTATCCCTTTTGTGGGTGATAGGTCCCCCCAGGATGCCCCCAACCTTTTATCCCTCAGAGGAAGGGAGGAGGTGGCCGCGGCCAGCATTCAAAAGGAGTTAGTTGCGGGCAGGGTCGCTGGACCTTTCCCCGTACCCCCGTTTCCCAATCTTAAGGTCTCGCCACTGGGTTTGGTCCCCAAGAAGTCACTGGGTGAGTTTCGCCTTATTCATCATTTGTCCTACCCAGCCGGCCGATCGGTCAATGATGCTATTCCTGATGACCTTTGTTCAGTCAGGTATACATCGTTTGACCATGCGTTGCGCATGGTCCGCTCGTGTGGCCCGGGTGCCCTGCTGGCCAAGTGCGACATTAAGTCGGCTTTTCGCCTCTTGCCAGTGCACCCGGGCGACTTTGAGTTGCTGGGTTTTAAATTTAAGGGGGAATATTATTTTGATAAGGCCATGCCTTTTGGCTGCTCCATTTCATGCTCGGCCTTCGAGCGTTTTAGTACCTTCCTAGAGTGGGCTTTCGTCCGCAGGTCAGGGTCCCGGTCTGTAGCCCATTACCTGGATGACTTTTTATTCGGGGGTAAACGGGGCTGGGACACGTGCGCACGTCTCCTCAACACATTTCAGACGCTAATGGAGGAACTTGGTGTCCCTTTAGCGCCCGAAAAGACCGAGGGCCCATCGACCAAGCTAGTATTCCTGGGGGTTGAGATTGACACAGTAGTGCAGGCTTCTAGGTTGCCGGGTGATAAGGTGTCCAGGATCGTGACCCTTATCTCGGAATTGCTGGCCAAGCGTAAGGCATCACTGAGAGAACTTCAGGTGCTACATGGGCAACTTAATTTTGCTTGCAGGGTGGTCGCACCGGGCAGGGCTTTTGCTCGGCGATTATGCGACGCCATGGCAGGGTTATCCAGGCCACACCACAGAGTCAGGCTCACCCGGGGTATCAGGGCAGACATGTTCGTCTGGTTGCAATTCCTGAGGGAGTTTAATGGGGTCTCATTTTGGAGGTCTGACCTCCTGGAGTCCCCCAATTTCCAGATCCAGTCTGATGCCTCAGGATCCCTGGGCTATGGGATGTACTTCAATGGGAAGTGGGCCTATGGTGGGTGGCCACCGGCATGGGCAGGCACAGGTCGCCTGCGGGATCTCACATACCTGGAATTTTTTCCCATTCTGGGGGCTTTGATGCTATGGGGCGAACTGTGGGCTAATTCGGTGGTGCATTTCTGGTGCGACAATGCTGCTGTTGTCCACATTGTCAATGCACAGACTTCCAAATCGCCCAGGGTCATGGACCTAGTGCGCCATTTTGTGCTGCGCTGCCTGCGCCTCAACGTTTTGTTCAGAGCCAGGCATGTCCCAGGGATTAATAATGATATTGCTGATGCTTTGTCCCGCCTGCAGATCTCCCGGTTCCGCGCCTTGGCCCCGGATGCGGAGGAATTTCCCTCGCCACTCCCGGACGAGATGTGGACTATTGGCAAGGAGAGGTGAACCAGGCGATTGGCCTGTCACTAGCGCTACGCACGCGTAAGGCGTATCAACAAGCATTCAATTCTTATAGGGCATTTGCTACTCAATTTCTCTTGCCAGAGACCTGGCCCATCCCGGTGGACCATGTTCTGCGGTTCATGGTTCACCTGCACGCACAGGGCCTTGCACCTCGCACCATAGCATCCAAGCTCTTGGCGTTGGCTTTTATGGCCAAAGTGGGAGGTCATGTGGATACCACCTCTGACTTCCGTGTGCGACACGTTTTGGAGGGGTGGGTGCGCGAGCGCGGGCGTTGCCCGGATGATCGGCACCCTATTTCCCCAGGGGTTCTTACCCAGTTGGCCCGGGGCTGGCCTGGCCTCTGTTTTGATCATTATGAGGCAGCCCTTTTTCACGCAGCCACAACGGTGGCATTTTTTGGAGCGCTCCGCGTCAGCGAACTCGTGATGCTGTCTAAGGCGGATGCAAGTGGTAGGGCACTGGAACTCGAAGATGTCTATGTAGCCAAAGACTGGGCCCAGTTGAGGATACGCTCCTCTAAAACAGATCAGCATGGTGTAGGCAGTGGTGTAAGACTGCTACGTTGTTCTTTGGCAGACATCTGTCCGGTTGGTGCCCTACAGGAATTCCTGGCACTGCGTGGCATGCACCATGGCCCGTTTTTCTGTCACCAAGATGGGTCTCCCCTTACTAAATTTCAGTTTTGGAAGGTGACAGCCAGAGCCCTCACCAGGGTGGGCCTCCCAGGTGCCCGTTATGGCACACATTCGTTCCGGATTGGTGCAGCCTCTACAGCAGCTGCTTTTGGGTACTCTGGGGCTGACATACGCAGCATGGGAAGGTGGGGCTCGCAATGTTTTCAGTTTTATGTGCGCCCACTCCCGCCATGAGTACCAATCCAGTCACCTTACCGCCTTTTTTCTCAATTTTCTTACAGACCCTGGGTGTCGTATTACACCGGTGACAGTATGGCTGGTGGGCCACAGCTATGTGCACAGGGCAGCGCGTTACGCTGCGGCGACAGGATGGGGACCCCGACTGGGACTGGGTGACCACGCCAGTCTCACATGGCATGGTAAGCCAGGGATGTTATGGCGGGAGCTGCGGCCTTTCCTTTTTTCTGGCCTGGGTGCTGACCCGCCTGACATTCTAATCATCCACCTGGGGGGCAATGATTTGGGCCAGGTCACCGGCTTATCGCTTAAGCATGCGATTCGCGAGGACCTCGCCTACTTGCATTATGTCTGGCCTGCCACAACCCTGGTTTGGTCGGACATTGTCCCGCGCCATTCTTACAGAGGGGGCGTTAACCTCCTGGCCCTTGACCGCGCTAGGCGCGCGGTCAATAAGGCAATGGCGCGGTTTCTTGCCAACAGGGCTTGGGGGCGGGTTAGTCATCACCCCGATATTAGTCTACAAAATTACGACTTGTATGCAGGGGATGGGGTCCATCTGTCGCGAGGAGGTATGGACCTCCTGTTGGGTGATTGGCGAGCAGGCCTGTTGACCGAGCTGACGGTCTGGGGGGGGCGTCAGGTCTTTGAAGCCCCTCCGTGTGGCGGGTAGCACTGGTAAGGTAAACAGTATGACCCACAAGTATCCGGCAGGTTCGCAATTGACTGGACAACACTAGACAGGAATAAATTAGTTAAACGTTGTCCGGTCAACGACGAACCAGGCGATGGGGTGATGATGATTGCTAACCAGCATGCATCACCCCTGTGATTTCACGGATACGCGTCAGAGGGTGGGGTCATAAGTTAGTTAATGACTACGGTCAACAATTTGTTTGTTGTCAACAAACAAATTGATACAAATTGATACATTGTAACCAATTGCCGTTGGCAATTTTGGGTGGTACCTTACCAGTGTTACTTCGGCCTGCTTGCCTTAGGAATTATGATTGGTCGTTTTACCAATGCAAATTTATAATTCGGACTAGGGCATTGAATCAATAAATGTGGCCCTATGCTGTTATCCACTTTCAATGTTGTCTGTGTCCGTTATTGGGGGGGTGCGCCTGCAATAGAAACAGCCGAAAGGTTGGCTTAACACATCTTTATTGCATGATGGTCCGGGGGAACATGTGGTAATGGCGGATGAACAGCTCCATATATACTGTGGCTATACATTTGAATGTGGCTCCTCGATAGCCCATTGGCTACTGTCTGCATGACGTCACTCCCCGTCACGCCCTTCGTGTCCAGGTGAGGTGGTGGCGGGAATCTTCCCGCGCTGTAGGTATTTGGAGAATTGGAACCATGTGAGCTAGGCGCTCGCTATTGCCCCTAGTGGTCATTAGCTCACGTCCTAATATGGAGGGTTACATAGTTACAGCTGGTGATTGTTACATTCACTCATTCGAGTGTTACATTACTTAAAGGCACACTATTCCAAACACAACAGACACCTTGACCCTATAACTGAAAAACAAAATACATGCATTCCATGGGTTTTAAAAAGCTTTAGAGCATGCCAAAACTTAAATCCTCTTCGGTACATGTTTCTAGTAGTAATTGGGAGACTGGTAAATGAGCCGGACTCTGTGTCTCTCCACATTCACACAGCATGTTGTTGTCCACCATTAGCCCCCACTTAAGCCTGTTGGGACTCCAACCCTCAGCCTTTTCAGGCTCTTCCAAGTGACGTAGGGGAGGTTGAGTTCCTGCTTGGAATGAAAACCACCCATGCATAATGGCTCACTGGCTAAGGTACCCAGGGAGAAAATGGTTTCTCGCAAACAGCCCAAATGGATTTACAAGCCCCTTGCATCTCTGCTCTGGTTGCAATGCAATACCATGTATTGTCGCATGCCACAGCATTGTGTTATAAAAACTAAATGCCCCACTCGTTATTCACATTGAATAATCCTATGTGAGAAAAAAACAAAAGTGGCATCTCAACAGACAGCAGGAAAGTGTTTCCACCAATGTTGTTTTAGGCCAGGGGTGCCCAAACCTTTCAGGCCATGGGCTGGTCATGTGGTTCAGTGGGCCGGTCAGGTGGTTCCTCCTACCAGAAGCAGAAGTAAAACGTGCCTTGCTATTTGTTTTGCAACAGGATGAGATTGATTTTAAGTTGCCATTTCCCCTACTTGAACCAGGGGTGCCCAAACTATGGCTTGTGGGCTGGATCCAGCCCCTAACACCAATTCACCTGGTCCACACTGTCCTTGTATGGGTGCATTTTACTTCGGCTTCCGGGAGTGACGAGGGCAGCGTGGGCTGGTTGATTTGGCATCTGGGGCCGGATCCAGCCTGTGGCCCATAGTTTGGGGCTCCCCACTGGTTTAGGCACTTGCAATTCTCAAAAAGACTTGGTGCTCTTTGGAATGGTATTTGGCTATTCAGGTGCAAACACACGTGTTGGGAATGAGGCGCTATGTCCAGCAGCCCACAAGTGAGGTCATGATGGAGGATGTGTGCTGGGGGGCCCTTGGCCATCTTTGGATCACCTCTCCCGGATGACATCTGAAATCTGTTTTGATTAAGAAGAGCCAACCTCGGGCTTTCATTCCCTTTCTTTAAAATAATTAATTAAATAAAACCCTGCTTGGTTTGACACTTCCTTCGGGGAGGATATGAAACTCTTAACCTTTAAAATTTTCTTATTAGCCAAATGAAAACATTGGCACACAGGGATTACATCAATCTTCAGAAAGAGCCTGTTTGACCTTGGGGAAGAATCGTGCAGCTGGTTCTTGGCTCCTCTTCAGTTCTGGAAGGCACGGAGCTGTCCTGAGCCCTTGACTTTGTCTCCAGGCAAGATCTGAAAACAGATGGGTGCTGGGCTGGGCCTCTAAGACAAAAAGCAGGGAGAAAACGGTCACCTCTGTGCCCCTTTTACAAGTTTCCTGGAGCCCCTCTGGTGAAAACAGAAGAGTCAGTGGGGTGGTCTCTGATCTAATTCATAAAGACAATGTCTTTTGTTTCAGTGGAAACCTGACCAGCTCCTCTTCCACTGATTCTTTAGTTGTGTTTCTGACCCCAAACGATTCCATGCACGCTTCCTGATCATACCCATCAAGCGAGGCTCTGGAAAATACAGGAAATTACTGCGCATGCACAGTCGCACATGCTTAGTAACCCATTTGCGCATGCGCAGAACCCAATTGCGCATGCACAGAACCCCTTTGCACATGCACAGAACCCCTTTGTGATGGGTGTGCATATGCAGTAACCCCTTTCCCCACTGTTCAAAATATGGGACGGTGGCGGGAAAGGGGAGGAATGAGTGCTAAAATACGGGAAACCCGAGCCAATACAGGATACTTGACAGGTATGTTCCTGATTTTAAGAAAGACCCGCTCCTCGACATTTCCCCAAGGATTTCAGAGGATACTAACAAGACATTGATCAGTTTCCATTGGCTTTTCCCAAGTGAGTTTAGACAGGAACATTTTTTCAACCACATATTTCTGTTCCCAAAGGGTTCACAGTCCATGGAATGCTATTACTTAAAGGTCGTAGGTTCCCCCCCCCCAATTAAATTTTTATTGTTTTATTATAAGTCACGTAACAAAAGAAAACATAACAAAACAAACATACAAGTATATTAACCCAACCCTTGATCCCATCCTCGTGCTGAAAAAGATGAAATTTGCTTATACTGTCTTGTTAATATGCAATTTTCTGTTATTTCTTTTCCCAGAATTTATATGCTTCCTGAGATGGCTTAACTCCGTCCTTATTTGTCAAACCGAATATAACAAAGGGCTTCTATATTTCCCAAAACATGTTTTTTGTAGTCATTCCTTTCTTTATCTTTAATTTAATTTATTGTTTAGCACCAAGCGCCAAACATTTCTATACCATCTGTCTTTGCTTATTGCGAACTTTTTCTTCCATTCTACAGCAATCAATTGCCTTGCCACCGATAGCAATATAACTAGCAACTCTTTATTATTATTATTATTATCAATCTTAATCTCCTCCGCCTCCCATAACAATGTGATTTTTGGACTTAGCCCTTAGCCTAACCGTAGCCTCTACAAGTTTCCCCAATTCCCCTTCTATCAATTTCCAGAATTTATACACGAATTCACATCCCCACCACATATGTAGGTATGTACCAACCTCTTTTTCACATCTCCAGCACATATTTGTCCCTCCCCTGCTCATTTGGTACAACCGTGCTGGGGTCATGTAAAAGATCTTAGTTTTTAAATCAAAGTAATGACACTTATCTACCGCGCCACATAAGCACTTAGTGCACTCTCTGGGCAGTTCACAGAGTAATTAGCATTTTGCCCCAACATACTGGGTACTAATTTTACCAACTTTGGAAGGATGGAAGAGGCTGAGTCCACCTTGAGACCTGGTTAGGATTGAACTCACAATGTTCTGGCTGCAGTACAGCAGTTTAACCCCTGTGCCACCAGGGATTTGAAAGAGGTTGGGGATGCTTAGAAGTGAATTTTATAGAGTAACAAAAAATAATAATGAGAAGGATTCAAGAGAAAATGTGTTTCCCACCCTGGCATAAATGGATTGATCTGTATATAATGGAAAAAAAAAAGGGTCTTCCATTCCAAATTGTCTTCATTTGGGCTATATGACCTGTTAGATATATTGAACCCAGTAATGCAAGTCTGGCCAGGTTATCCTGTTATGGTAATAAAGTTGACCCTACTGCCAGTGACTCAACACTGAGTGTCAGGTGGCGGTTAACTAACCTGACAACCCTGAGGACTAGCAGCCTAGGTGAAGTCCACAGTGAAGGGTGATAGTCCCCAAATGGATTAAATCCCACTTGAATCAATATTGATGGGGGGTGGGGGGTGGGTGAGCAGTTTCATCCATCCTGGTCTGGAGCTGAGGACATTGTGTGCCAAAAGGGTTCAGGACCAGAAAATGACTTGCTGAACTGGATCAGTGGTATGAGGGTCATGCTACCATGTGGAAGGCAGATGAAAGACCACTGAATTATATTCTCAGCACAGTCTTCATGGCTGACCGCGGTCTTCATGGCTGATTGTCATGATGATCAGCAACAGTCAGAATCAGATATGGCACAAAAGGAAGAAGAAGAAGAAGAAGAAGAAGAAGAAGAAGAAGAAGAAGAAGAAGAAGAAGAAGAAGAAGAAGAAGAAGAAGAAGATTCACTGAATGCCCAGATCTCATCAGTTTTGAACGCCTTCATATGGCAAGGCACATCAATGAGGAATTCTGAAGCTCTTCAAGCCTCCATCTGAGAGCTCATTTCTTCCCATTGAGGCATGTTCGACAGCATGCTCAAAAGCGCCTCTGTGCACTCCTCGAGGAAGCCTTTGAAGTATTTTGGGCAACAGAACAGGCCACATGCCAGCCGAGTCCCGGGACCGTCCCTCTTGCCTAAGAACAAGCAAAGCCACTCCTTGTAGGAGATCGGCCAGATGGTACACCTGGCAAAGGTGATCCTATCTCTCTCTTTGAACCTTGGAGCCTCCACCCATGGACACCTCATTCTGTGCCTCAGAGACTGGAACTGCAGCCTTGACTAACCAGGTCTCCAATAGTACCAACCAGGTGGGCGTTTTCATACAGGACCACATTCCTGGTTTAAATGGGATTTCTTGTATCAATGACTCATTTGGCAATAAGCAACAACAAATTCACCCACAGCTCTCTGTTTGTCCTACTGTTTTGCATTTGTGGTCAATTCTCCTTTCCTGCCCAGATCAAACTTTGGACCGCCAAAATGAAGAAGCCACTTTCTTGGCTTTGTCGTTGGCCAAGCTTAAGTCCTCATCGGTGCATGTTTCTGGCAGCAATCGACAGACCAGTAAAAGATCTGGATTCTATATCTCTCCACATTCATATAGCTTGTTGTCTGCCAGCAGCCCTCATTTGAGCCTGTTGATCTTGGATTTAGGGATTCCGGCCCTCAGCTTATTCAGAGTCCTCCAAGTGACGTAGGGGGGTTGAGTTCCTCAGCCAGATCCTCCTTTAATGTTGCTCCTTGTCGGGTGAGCTCCTTCCGCCATCTTCTAATTTGGTTTTGCTCTTGCGTACCCTCAAGTATGTTTGTTCTTCTCATAAAGCTCTTCCTGGATCTGAGTCGGCAGACTTCAGACCGAGGATCTGTTATAGCCCAACTGGCCAGATGTGTCCTTCTCACAGGGTGCCTGCCCTTCTCTCTGTTATTTTCTCTGGCAAGGCTAGAAGTCAACTCTCTGCTTTCAGCACTGATGCTCATACATCATTTGGAAACTTTCCTTTTAAAAAAAGTTATATTAAAACACACACGCACACACACACAAAATAAAGACATCATAACAGATACAGACAGAAAAACAAACAGAAATCATCATTACATACATTACATACATACATAGCTGTCAAGTATCCCGTATTAGCTGGGAAACTCCCATATTTGACCCTCTTTCCCACCGGCCTCTTGTATTAGTTAGACTGCAATGCACTAATGCCACCACTGGAGGGAAGCATAGTTGTCAAGTATCCCATTTTGGCCGGGAAATTTCCCTTTTTTCAAATCCAAAACTTGACAGGTATGATTGCATATAATTACTATGTGCACCTACCACCAGTGCAACATTATAAACCTTCTGATTTAACTATTCTCAGTATCATTACATATTTTAATATAGTCATCCCCATATTCAAAAAAGATAATACACCTTGCTCTGGTTTTACTCCTTTTCCCTTTCACTAATTGTTGTTGTTCAGTTGCACAGTCGATTCCGACCCTTTGCGACCCCATGGACCATTGCCCGCCAGGCGCCTCTGTCCTCCACCATCTTCCTCAGCCCACCAAGCTCTGTGCCCATTGCGCCCACAATACCATCTAGCCATCTCATCTTTGGCCGTCCCCTTCTTCTTTTGCCCTCCACATTCCCCAGCATCAAGGCTTTCTCAAGTGAATCCTCTCTTCTCATTTGATGTCCAAAATACTTCAACTTCATCTTTGTTATTTGTCCTTCTAAGGAGCGCTCAGGGCTAATCTCTTCTAATATTGACCTATTTGTTCTCCTCGCTGTCCAGGGGACTCTCAAAACTCTCCTCCAGCACCACATCTCAAAGGCATCTATTCTTCTGCGTTCAGCTTTCCTAATGGTCCAGCTCTCACAACTATACATTACACCTGGGAATACCATTGCTTTGACTATGCAACCTTTTGTTTGCAATGTCATGTCTCTACTTTTCACTATGTTCCCTGGGTTTCTCATAGCTTGTCTCCCCAGAATCAGTCGCCTTTTTATTTCATGGCTGCAGTCACCACCTGCTAAGAAAGTAAAATCTGTCACTGCTTCTACTTCTTCCCCATCTATTTTTCAGGAATTGAAAGGGCCTATTGCCATTATCTTGGTTTTATTGATATTTACCCTTTATAGCTATATTCATCTCTTTATACCAAACAATTCAATTCAAATTCCCAATCTATTTTTCATTTTTAAAACAATATTCAATCTCAAAGCTGTTACAAATATACTAACCATTGCTTTCTTTTTCCATTCTATCTGTGTGTTTTCAACATCCATTAATAATTTTATTTTAGGACAGATTTCCAATTTTATAGACAATATTTGATTGATTTCTAAAAAAGGAAACACCATTTCCCACATTACACTCCCTCCATAAATCAAACTATTTCCTAACTTCTCCCCTTCCCATCGCTAGGTAAAGGTAAAGGTTTCCCTTGCTCGAAAGCCAGTCGTATCCAACTCTAGGGTGCAGTGCTCATCTCTGTTTCTAAGCCGAAGAGCCAGCGCTGTCTGCTTCTGCAGATGTTTCCGTAGTCATGTGGCAGGCATGACTAGACACCGGAGCGCACGGAACACTGTTACCTTCCCACCAAAGCGGTCCCTATTTATCTACTTGCAATTTCTTGCTTTCGAACTGCTAGGTTGGCAGGAGCTGGGATGAAGACGGGAGCTCATTTCCGTCCTGCAGTACTCAGGAATCGAACTGCTGACCTTCCGCTTCCCAGTCAGCGTCTTAGCGACTTGAGCCACTGCAGGCAAAAAGAACTGCAGAATGAACTGACCAAAAGGAGCCTTCATTTCAGTAGTTTCATGTCTGGCCTAGACAGAAGTAGTATTCCAATGTACCAGTATTATATGCTACCACAAGGCTAGACCTTTTTATATGCAAAGATGGTGGCGGCCCTATCCCAGTGATGGTGAACCTTTTAAAGACCAAGTGCCCAAATCGCAACCCAAGACCCACTTATTTGTCGCAAAGTGCCAACATGGCAACAGGGGAGGGAGGATATGATCCCATTGGGCTCCTGGGCAGAGGGCCAGGGCAAAATCTATGCTGGGGGAGGGAGGAAGTGCTCCCATTGGGCTGCTGGACAGAGGGGTGGGGTGAACTCTGTGCTGAGGCAACTGCACAGGTGCCCACAGAGAGGGCTCTGAGTGCCACCTCTGACATGCGTGCCTTAGGTTCGCCACCACTGCCCTATCCTGAGGACCAATGACGTAGAGACCAGTGGTTTCCAAACTTTTTTTAAGCTGTGCCCCCCCCACTAAACATCTCTAAAATCCTGATGCTACCCCTCATGATATATAATTCTTATTATTCAAAAAATGCACTCCTATTCACATGGAGGAAGCCTAAAAGGCCATTAACTTGGTCTAAACAAAGCTTTGAATTGCCCCCACCCCTTAAAATCAAACTGCCCTCCTATGGGGTATGTGCCCCATGTTGGGAACCACAGAGGTAGAGCAACAAATGAGCAATTTTCTCCTCCCCCACAAAGGTCTTCTCCAAACTATCTGTAAGAGAGGATGACCTTCGAAATCTTAGTGGTTGTGCCATTGTTACAAATCACATCTGTTACTGCTGCCCATTCTGAGGTACATCTTAACAAAAGCAAAAATGTTCAACATATAGTTGTATAGACTGAATAGAGAACTTCAGAGCACAGAAGGTACAACACTCCACCTCTGTCAGTGACCCCTCTATCCATCTCACCTCCCTCTAAGTAGAAAGGAGACTGGAACTGATCACTGCAAAAGAATAACACACCATAATCCACATTGCCTCAATAACACACATGTAAAACCTATGTGAAGTTTGGCACCCAGGCATTAGATCCGCGTTTCTCAACGATTTCAAGTTGTGGGCCGGTCACGTGGTTCCTCACACTCAGAAGCAGAAGAAAAACGCACACCACGCATGCGCAGAACACTGCTAAATGTGTTCTGCGCATGCATGGTGCGCGTTTTACTTCTGCTTCCAGGAGCGGCGAGGACATCAGGGGGCAGGTCTGGCCCACAGGCCACAGGTTGTGAATGTCTACATTATAGATCAATAAGTTGCCCTCACCAAGCCACTGTTTTCTCAATGTCAACCCATCATCTGCAATGTGAGATTAGTAAGTACAATAATAATAATTCCCATCGCTAGCAATCTTTTAAATATTTTGAAGCATAATAACCTAACTGCACCAGAGTCATATAACTTTCCTTTTAGGCACTAGAACTCCTGGAGTTTCCTAGCCAACATGGCCAGAAGCTGGGGTACTCTAGAAGCTGTAATCCTGTAAAGTAAATTTTCTAAACTCTCGAGAAGACACAAGGCGTCTAGCCTTGATGGTGAGGCTTGGCAATCCAGGTGTGTTCTTGGACTTCAGTTCCCAGAAGCCCAAGTCAAGCACTCCTGCTGATCAGGGCTTCTGGGAATTGAAGCTCAAGAACATCTGGAGTGCCAAGGTTTGCCACCAAGGCACTAGAGCTACATAGAGCAAGTAGGCAGCTTTCCTTTCAGTAATCAGGTAAGACAATTTGATCTGCTGGCAACCAGGTACAGAATGCTACTATTCTAGATCACACATGAAATGTAAAGATAAAGGTTTCCCTTGCTCAAAAGCCTGTCGTATCCGACTCTAGGGTGCAGTGCTCATCTCTGTTTCAAAGCCGAAGAGCCAGCGCTGTCTGCTTCTGCAGACCTTTCCGTGGTCATGTGGCAGGCACGGAATGCTGTTACCTTCCCACCAACGTGGTCCCTATTTATTTACTTGCAATGTCTTGCTTTCAAACTGCTAGGTTGACTTGAAATGGGCAGTATATAATTCACACAAATAAATAAATAAATAAATAACTGTACATATACAACACATATTACAGTATGTTCTTTGAAATGACTGTTGATGAAAGTGAAAGAAAAAAGGGCCAAAACAAGACTGCAACTGAACATTAAGAAGATACAAATTTTCACTACAGAAGAGCGACACCACTTTAAAGATGACAATCTTCTTCTTCCATGTCTAGGCCAGACATGAAACTGCCAAAATAGAGGCGCCGTTTGGTGAGTTCATTCCTCAGTTCCTTTCACCTGACCTAGGGAATGATCTTATTTGATCCCTTCTTAAAAAACCAATGGAGGGACCCTGCTCTTCTAACATATCAGAGAGTAAACAAAAGAAAAAGACAAAAAATAAAAATAAAATGTTGTGGCACCTTAAAGACTAACTGCTGTACAGTAATTAATCCGTTCCATGGGGTTTTCCTTATAGCATTTTTTCCTTAAAGTGAAGCGCCCGTAGGAATGCATTGCGTAGTTTCCCATAGGAATGCATTGAAAACAAAAATTCTGTAAAGCGAAGCATGATTTCTTATAGGAATGCATTGAGAACAACAAAAAAACCATTCTGAAAAAATTCCGTAAGCCGAGGCATTATTTCCAATGGATTTCTTTCCATAAGTTGAGTTTTCCATTACCCGAAGCATCCTTAACCCGGGGTGCCACATTGCATGTAGATAAATAGGGACCACTTCAGTGAGAAGGTAAGAGCGTTCCGTGCGCTCCGGTGTCTATTCATGCCTGCCACATGACCATGGAAACGTTTGCAGAAGCAGACAGCACTGGCTCTTCGGCTTTGAAACAGAGATGAGCACTGAACCCTAGAGTCAGATAGGACAGGCTTTCAAGCAAGGGAAACCTTTACCTTTACTTCATGTATCAAGTCCACTTTGTCAGACATAAGAGTGAGACTTTTGGCATCAGTTTAAATACTCAGGTACAGAGGCACACAATGGTTCGCATAACACCATGATGGCAAACCTTGGCATTCCAGATGTTACTGGACTTCAATTCCCAGAAGCCCAAGTCAGCACTCCTGCTAATCAGGGCTTCTGGGAATTGAAGTCCAAGAACAGCTGGAGAGCCAAGGTCCGCCATCACTGGCATAACAGATAAGTCTACAAATCATTGTGCCCTTTTACAACTGGTAATAGCAGAAGATCTCTGGTTGTTATTCAGATGAGTTGTTCTTCTAACACTCTCTTTGCTCCTCTTTCTCCTTCCTGTTCCCTGGATCAGAAATTAGTAATGCTACTTCCACAAGACTTTCACGATTTAACCCTTTGCGACAAGGAAGTCAACGAGGGTTTATCTCTCTAAGTTAAAGAGCATGTTCTCCTTTGTTTTCCACAGGTTTCTCTCCCTCTCTCTCTCCCCCCAAGTTCTCATTGTAAAGTGATACTTGTGAGACTTAACACAACAGATCTGTAGAAGTGTTGCTCTACCAGTATAGGTGCTCAGTAGTTCTTTGCCAGAAATCACAAACACCTGAAATATGATTTGCTCCTGCACATTTTTTATGCATGCCTAGAAATGTGCCGTCAAATTGTCCTCCTCTGCTCTTTCTTGGAACCAGGCAGAGGGTCACATGAGGTGTCGTTCTTCATCAATGCCTGTGATGGTTTTTTTTTAAATGTCAGCTCATTCAACAGGGTAATATTGTGAAATTGTTACTGTCTTTAAAGGGTAGAATAGCTGGGAAGGGTAATCCTTGTCTAATCCTTTGCTAAATTTAGCATGGGATTTTAGTGTTTGCCAAACATTCTCACAGAGAAAATTGAAATCTTGTATTTCAAAGTTCTGGGGTGTTCTGTATAAAGTGCTTCCCATCTATTCCTATAAATCTGTGTGTTAACCGTTGGAATGTGACAAAGGATGTTGCCTCCGTGCACTCGCCCGACCAGGGTTCGCAGGTAACTGTCGGGTTGAATTTTGCACCAGTGGGGCAGGAGCCCCCCGATCGCAAACAAAAAGAAAGGACTCAATTTCCCAACGTTCCTTGGGCCACGCCACAGCCAATCAGGTTGAGAGGCGTGAGCAAAAGGAAAGTTCGGAAACGTGCCGCAGCCAATCAAAATGAAGCCGCAGGAAAAAAAACGCTGCACAAACGGTAAAAACAAACCCAAAACTACAAGCCCCAGTGTCCTGCGCACCATGAGTGTGCAGAACACTGAGGAAGCCGGCGTGCAAAAAATAAAAATAAAAAACACATCGGGAGTGCAAGTCCGCCGCAGGCGGATGCAGCGCCTCAAAGCCACACAAACACCTGCTGGCCTTCTTGCAGGGACCAACGGGGAGGAGAGGGACTCCCTCTCCTCCATGCTACCCCGCTGAAGACATGGCGAGACCACCACCGGCCTCAACAAAAGTTGAGCCGGGGTGGAAAAAAACCACAACAGAGGCAGTTCAATGGGGGGGGAGGTACTGATGCCTTCGCCCCCCCCCCCTTGAAAGCAAAACAATTCCTCTGGAAAGCAAAGGAACCGGATGGCACTCTGCCCAGTGCCTTTACTTTCCAAGTAAGTGTTTCACTTTCAAGGGAGGGTGAAGGCATCATTGCCTTCACCAACCCTTGAAAGTGAACCCATTCGCAGGTAAGCAAAGCCAGCGGATGGCGCTCCGCCCGCTAACTTTACTTACCCCAAATGTTTTTCGCTTTCAAGCGGGGACAAAGACAATCGTGCCCTGCCCCCCCCTTGAATGTGAACCCATTCCCAGATAAGCAAAGCCAGCGGACGGCGCTATGCTCGCTGACTTTACTTACCCCAAAAATACACAAAAATCACAAACAAAACCATCCAAAATCAAACCCAAAAATAACATCAAGAAGAAACACACAGAACCCCTCCCCCATAATAATAATAATAATAATAATAATAATAATAATAATAATAATAATAATAATAATAATAATAATAATAATAATAATAATAATAATAATAATAATAATAATAATAATAATAATAATAATAATAATAATAATAATAATAATAACAACAACACTACAAACCCCCAAAAGAAATTAAAGCAGAGAACTCACCCAAACGACCTTCCTCCATGACGTCCGGAACTGAAATGAGGAAAGAAAGAGACTACTTACCGGAAGAAGCAACACCCAGAGGCCAGTAGAGAAAAACAGTCAAAGTAAAAGAAAACCTCAACAGCACCACCCAGAGGCCACAGAAGAAAAAACAGTCAAAAATATTCACAAAAAAACCCTAAAATTTCTAAAACATTTCTTAAATCCTGTGTACAGTTTTCACTCAAACCCCCCATCTAAACACAGTTTAAAAACATTGAATTTAAAAAACACATACTTACACATTTTAAAAATTATTATCCAAGGTACAACTATTTAAAAAAAATCACATAGTAAAACATTATTTGGTTACAAAAAATAATTGCAAACAATTATATCATCCTTTCCTCCTTTTGTTAATCAAAAAAAACAAACCAAAAAAAGCTGATCACAGTTTATAACAGCCCATGCGTATAAATAAACATTTTAAAAATCACAAAACCTTTCAACACCATTTAAAACAGCCCGGCACCATTTGTTCAAGGAAAAAACCAAACCCTTTACTATCCAACACAATTTAACGTCTTTTTATATAACAATACACGTTAAAAAAAACTTCCAAAACAATTTAAAACAGCCCGGCACCGCCGGGCAAAATCTGCTAGTATATATATAAAGAAAAGTTTGGTGCTTTTGTTAAGTGAAGAGAAAGTGATTTCTTGTTTGGCCTTATGATTTTGGGTCTTCCTAGTTTTGCTATGACCACTTTCCCTGAAATCCAGACTCAGGAGATCAATTGGGTTTTTTGAACCAATTTGTGTTATGTATAGTTTTAACAATGTGAGGTTCTGAGTAATCCTTTTAGGAAAGGTGGTTGGCATGAGGGCAGAAAAAGAGGCAAACGTTTGCTCTGAAGAAAAGTCTGGGCTCCTTTGTCTTTGCAGCTTTCTGGGAATTGTTTCCTTTTTAAAATTACGATGCTCAGTACAAGGCAAGACAAAAGATCAGGAACATTGTAGGACATGTTGTGGTACCTAGCTGTGAAGAACCTCTGAAACCCCACTCCCCCACCCTCTGTAGCCTACAACTCTTCACAACTTCACTGAAGATGATTGGTGGTAAAGATAATGGGAAGATTAAGCTGGAAGGCTTAATCTTCTCCTACCCGACTGCAATCCAAGCCCCTGTTCAGTCATTCTATATACAGTGGTACCTCGGATAAAGTCCGATTCGGATAAAGTCGTGGTTTTCATGCACATGTGATGCATTGCATAAAGTCCAAAACTGCTTAAAAAATGGATGTTATCTGAGGTATTTGGTATAGGAACCTTGGATAAAGTCCATTTTTGGATGTTATCCGATGCATTGCCCATTTGATTTGGATAAAGTCCAAAATTGGATAAAGTCCAAACTTGTGGAACAAAGTTTGGACTTTATCCGAGGTTCTACTGTACAGTGGTACAGTAGTACCTCGCTTAAAGAGCATAATGTGTTCCATGGTCAGACCACTTCACAGAACAAAGTAAATAATTGGCCTCTGGCTAGGTCACGCACACCATCCTCAATTAACTCATTAGCAAATATGTTATGTCTCAATGTTTATTTTGCATTCTTCTACTAACAACTCAGCAGAACAAAACTTCACAGTAATAAATCAGGGATCATCATCATCATCATCATCATCTTCTTCTTCTTCTTCTTCTATTACTACTACAAATCAACCATTTGGTTCACAGTCGAGGACTGGAATAAAATTAACAGTTCAAGCCCTAACCAAGGACCTAAGAGCTGTTAGGGTAATGTCTGAGTATATATGCAGTCCCCAGTAGAGTAGTTTTTTGGAGAGTTATGATGTTTAAACCAGATAAGTCCAAAATTTCCAAATATCTAGGGAGTCCTTTAGGTACTGCTCCAAGGGCTCTGATCACTATGGGAACAATAACAGATTTGTTCTGCCATAATGCTCAACTTCAATTTGCACGTCACAATATTTTGTTCTTTTCTCCAGTTGTTTGTCTTCAATTCGTGCATTTCCTGGTATAGCAATGTCAATAAACCAGACTTTCTTCTTCTCCACAACAGTTATATTAGGTGTGTTGTGAGGCAGATGTCTATCTGTTTGAATTTTAAAGTCCCACAGGATCTTGACTCATTCTCTAAAACTTTCTCTACTTGATGTTCCCAATGATTTTTACAGCATTCAAATCCAAACTTGTGGCAAAGTTTCCATTGGATAATTTTTACAACCATGCTATGGCATTGCAAATGATCAGTCGGTGAAATTTTGCTGCATCAACTGATCAGATGATCTACTGCTTCATCCTTTTCATTACAAAGCCGGCATTTGCTATTGTTGGACCTGTATTTTTGTCTTCATGAAATTTGTTGGCAAAACTTGTTCCTGAGCTACCAAAATAAATCCTTCCATTCCCTTCTTTAGAACTCCTGCTCGTAACCATCCCCATGCCAGTTTTGGGTCAGCCTTGTCTTCCACATTTTTCTATTATTATTATTATTATTATTATTATTATTATTATTATTATTATTATTATTATTATTATTATTATTATTATTATTATTATTATTATTATTATTATTATTATTATTATTATTATTATTATTATTATTATTATTATTATTGGCTATCATCATGGTGACCAGCCTAATGTCTGTACGCCTCTGTGTCTGGATATCAGAGAGTAAGCAAACAAACAAACAAAAGATAAAAAAAAATGTTGTGGCACATTAAAGACTAAATGCTATATTTTAATGTTTGCTTTCGTGGATCAAGTCCACCATGTCTGACGTAAGAGTGAGATTTCATTGCATCATTCCTGGAAACAGGATGCTGGGCCAAACCATTTTGGTTTGGTCCAGCCTGGTCCTTCTGGTGTTCTCCTGTTCACCAATGTTCCTCTAAGCACATCATGTTGGTTGTCTCCACATTTCTGGGACTGTCTGCTTTTTCCTCCTTCCTTGTGGCAATTTTGCATGAGATTTGTCTGAGCTCTGTGGTGTCTCTCAAAATGGAATTTTAAATCAAATTTGATTGTTTATTTCAGGCAAAACGTTCAACATCATCCACAAATTGTCTCAGATGTTCCTCCCACTTCCTCCAGACATGGCAAACTTTATGGGTAAAGAAGGATCATCTGTTTGCTTTTATTGGATTTTTTACTGAAACACATTGAGCTCACTAGGAGTCAATTAAAGTATTTTCTCCAGTGCCGGATTAACCATATAGTAAGAGTAGCAAATGCTACAGGCCTCGTGCCTCTTGGGGGGCCCCCGCCCCCTGAGTTTGGTTAGAATGAAAATGCCTCCCAGTCCAACATGAAATTCAGTGAAAGATTGAAGGCTTTGATTAGGTGTCGCTTCTGAACTTGCTTAATCAAGCGGTGGGAGAGACAACTTCCAGGCGGTGGCAAAAGTGAGTTGGAGTCATAGAAGACTGCAAGCCAAGTGTTTGGGTAATATTTCCTGAAGTTTCTTTTGCCTAAGCCCCAAAGATCACAGAGGAGTTGGTGAGGCATTCACAGAAATGCAAAGTGTTTAAGCAAGGGCCCCTTGACATGATTTGCTACGGGCCCGGCGCTGGCTTAATCCGACACTGATTTTCTCCTAACCTTTTCATCTCAGCTTCAAGTATTCTGAAGTTGAATTTAAAGCAGAACCCAACTGAACTTCAGATGGCATTCTTGGGGGTGGGGAGAGAAACATCTGTAAAGATTCAGAGGCAAGATAAAAAGATTTTAGAAAAATATGGTCATATTTCCCAAAGAGAGGCTTCTGTTCTCGCCAGCTGCATCTTATGTTAAGCCTGCACAAAAGTAACTTTGGACAAGTTACTCTTCAGGATTACAGCATTCTGAATTTCCCAGCCAGTGGGTCTCGTGATAGTCCACAAACAAAACTTTTTTCCACACTGTGCTTTGTGGTCAAGACAAGTGCAGGCCAAGAAGTCCAATGAATCATATTAACTTTGACCTCCTGAAATTGCAAAAGCAGTAAGTGAGGCTCAGAAATCTATCTCAGGATAAGGCTGTTGGCCATAGTTGGGTGACTCGTTTTAATTAGGGAAAGTGTTTCTGCAGAGAAATGGCATCTTTGCAATTCCAAATCCATGAAGGTCAATGAAGCCAAGGAATATATATATGTCTCTGTGTCTTATACACACATACATATACAGTACAGTACAGTATATGACTTGGCTGCATTGACCAGTAGCAATAAAACAAAACCTTAAATCAGACGCGCGAGATCATTAAAAATGCAGAGTGGCGGGAATGGAAATCAACCAAATGGACTAAAGAGATTGGTATAAATCATGAAGCTCCCTTTTCCCTTTCCCAATTTCTTCCCGTTTCATTCATTCATTCACTTTATCTATCACCCATCTTGTATAAAACTACTCTAGCATTTTGCAGCATAATAATATAAAAAACATTAACCAAACATGACAGATTATGTCACCATTGTCATCATCATATTCAAAAGACATAGACATAATATTAAATAAATTATTTAAGAAGTTGTCGTCATTGGCTGCTACTCACGTCCAAGTATACATTTTTTTCCTGAAGATCATTTACAAACAGGAAAAAGTGCCACTGGTGTAATTTTGTTTAAGATGGATCCCAGCTTGCCATGAGGTAACCCATAGAGTATGATCACGGAGTCACCTCCTATGGCATGTATGAAATGAGATGTGCAGGATTTAACACTGGAGCTGCAATGGGCTGCCGCAGCCTTGAGGATATGGACAAGGTGCACCTTCACAGCCAGTTCATCTGGCATGGCCTCTTCTGCCTCCATGACCATTGGGAATCAGAGGTCCTCCTCCATTCATTTTGCCGCTGGGCCTAATATGATGGTTTCTAGTCACACTGAGGGGGACCATCACCCCACCTAAAGTGCCTCATCCACCCATAGCCGTTGGCCCCTTTAGGGAGTCAGGTTATTTACCATCGCCCAACACTTGGCATTGAGTTGCTGGCTGTATGGTCTTCTGCTCCATTACCGTAGCGGGATGTCCAGCCAGACTGTATTTAAACAGCAAAGACAGTAATAAAGAAAAATGGATCTTGAATGGTAACACTAACAGGCAGCATCACCAGCAGGAGTGATGAGCATCATTCCAGGGAATACCTAGTTAAGCATCTCCCCAAACAATTTCCTAATGAGGCTTCTCCCCCAAAAGCATCTTAAAGGACTGAAGGGAAAAGGCCAAATGTATCTCATGGGGCATTGTATTTCTGTAGGAGGGTTGCCATCCTGTTTGGTTAAGAGTCGATGCCTGCATACTGTATGAATTCGTGATTAAGCCTATGGAAAACATTGCCCACCCTCAGGTTGAGCAATGTGGTTTAATCCACTGGAGTAATCCATCATTGCTTTATCTTTTCAAGAAGCCGGTGTAAGTGCCTCAAGCCAATCTGATAGAGCAAGTAGGATTTTTTTATTAAAAAAAACATACATTAGATGGAGTGCCGTTCATGTTGTTGCTTGACTTTGTTACTCTGCATAAAGATTTTTGCCTGAAGAAACCAGTTCCTGAGCTCCAAACAATGAACTCCGGGACGGGTCTGGTCCTATTGCAGCATCCTCAAGAAAAGGAAAACAAAAGGGCTGTATTTCTAGCTGAGAAAACAACCCCAAAATTTTTTTTTTGCCCTGCAAAGATTTCCTCCCAAGATTCCTGGGTACCTGGAGGAAAGGACCAGAGGTTTCCAACAGGTGTAGCCTCTCCGTTCCCACCCTTTTGACCCACCTACCACGATTCTATCATCCCTCACTCTGCAGTATCCCACAGAACCAGCCATACTCCTTGGGGATGAGAACCACAAGGTTTCCCATTCCAAACACCACCAATTGTGGCTTTCTAATTAAGTAAGGTAGAAGCCCAAATTTAATTGGTCTGAGGGAAGAGGTGGAACACGATGAAAACTGAGGAGGAGAAAGGGCAAGTTCCTTGAAAGAAAGATCTCTTTGTTTCTCCAGTGGTTTTCTTTTTTTAAATCTAAGGTAGAGATGCACAGCTGGCATATTGTGCAAACAGCTAGCCATGAGGTCTGAAATGAATTTCTCCTTCCAGAGGTACTCTTGGTCATGCAGGCTGAGACAGGAATATCAGGGACCAACAAGGACACTGACCCATCTATGCTTACTGTTGGTGAAGCATGAGAAGATGGCAAGACTCTCTGGAAAAGGCCATGATGCTGGGGATGGGGGAACTGTTGGTGAATTTTCCATGCATCCATGCATCAATCTGGCCCTTCTAGTGCTCTGGCCCTTCTAGTGGCCTCCACTGGTGTTATTTGGGGTTCTTAGAATGTTTCTTTGATGTTATCTTCTCTACCACCCTATGGGTCTGCCTCATAGTCCTTGTCCTTCTCCTCTTTCCACATATGCCATGCATGGGATGGACTTCCAAGATATTCCCTCCAAATGGGTAAACCACTTTATTTGCTGTCTTGGTATGTAGTGCAAAATTGCTTCTATTCCAATTATTTCCCTTATTACCTCATTCCTGATTTTATCCCTTCTAGTCACTCAAGCAGACCCACTTTCGTTTATCTTTTGCTGTAAGTCTCCATCTTTGGCACTGGTAATATAAGGTGGGAATGAATATGCTTTATATGAGTTGTTCCTTTGTGCTGGTCAGTGGCACAAGTGGCTAAGATGCTAACTGGAAGGTGGCAAATCAGCAGTTCGAGACCTGGATGCTCCATATTTGCCCTCTTATCTGAGGGGGTTCATAAACCAATATTTCAGCCCTTTGCCTTCTTACAGGCCTTCCAGGATATCTGAGGGTCCGTCCCGTGTCCAAAGCACACATTGATGACTGGCTTGTTTCTGGGATTGGAAAGTGACCTTGTCCCCCTGGATTTTACAGGCAGCCACACCCTATCCTACAAATTTCCTTTAAAATAAAGCAGGTAAGAAACTCCTATCTGAGGTTTAATTTGAGAAGTACTTCTGGGAAAGCTGCAATTTGATTTGAAAGCAAAATGTGCCCTCCTTGGTAGCCAATTTTAAAGCGAAATCAAGGGATTTTTTAAAAAATCACTGCAGCAATGACAAAGTTGCTCTTTATGGGGAAAGCTGTGTCTGCCACAATAAATGAAAAGATGAATAAGTAAAGGTAAAAGTTGCCCTTGCTTGAAAGCTAGTCGTATCCAACTCTAGGGTTCAGTCCTCTTCTCTATTTACAGCTAAAGAGTTAATACTGTCTGCATCCGGCCCTCCTGGCTGTCTCCGGCCCTCCTGGCTGGGTGGAGGGACCCCGGCAGCGCCGAACGCCGAGACCACCGCCGGCGTTCCTGGGACCCGCCACGCCTCCAGCTGCCTCCGGCCAGGACTTGAAAGGCCGTTGAGGCAGCGAGACTTTGCCGCCGCCTCCGGCCCTCCTGGCTGGGTGGAGGGACCCCGGCAGCGCCGAACGCCGAGACCACCGCCGGCGTTCCTGGGACCCGCCACGCCTCCAGCTGCCTCCGGCCAGGACTTGAAAGGCCGTTGAGGCAGCGAGACTTTGCCGCCGCCTCCGGCCCTCCTGGCTGGGTGGAGGGACCCCGGCAGCGCCGAACGCCGAGACCACCGCCGGCGTTCCTGGGACCCGCCACGCCTCCAGCTGCCTCCGGCCAGGACTTGAAAGGCCGTTGAGGCAGCGAGACTTTGCCGCCGCCTCCGGCCCTCCTGGCTGGGTGGAGGGACCCCGGCAGCGCCGAACGCCGAGACCACCGCCGGCGTTCCTGGGACCCGCCACGCCTCCAGCTGCCTCCGGCCAGGACTTGAAAGGCCGTTGAGGCAGCGAGACTTTGCCGCCGCCTCCGGCCCTCCTGGCTGGGTGGAGGGACCCCGGCAGCGCCGAACGCCGAGACCACCGCCGGCGTTCCTGGGACCCGCCACGCCTCCAGCTGCCTCCGGCCAGGACTTGAAAGGCCGTTGAGGCAGCGAGACTTTGCCGCCACCTCCGGCCCTCCTGGCTGGGTGGAGGGACCCCGGCAGCGCCGAACGCCGAGACCACCGCCGGCGTTCCTGGGACCCGCCACGCCTCCAGCTGCCTCCGGCCAGGACTTGAAAGGCCGTTGAGGCAGCGAGACTTTGCCGCCGCCTCCGGCCCTCCTGGCTGGGTGGAGGGACCCCAGCAGCGCCGAACGCCGAGACCACCGCCGGCGTTCCTGGGACCCGCCACGCCTCCAGCTGCCTCCGGCCAGGACTTGAAAGGCCGTTGAGGCAGCGAGACTTTGCCGCCGCCTCCGGCCCTCCTGGCTGGGTGGAGGGACCCCGGCAGCGCCGAACGCCGAGACCACCGCCGGCGTTCCTGGGACCTGCCACGCCTCCAGCTGCCCCCGGCCAGGACTTGGAAGGCCGTTGAGGCAGCGAGACTCTGCTGCCATTTCTTCTTTCTTTTGTATTTCTTTTGTATTGTATTATTGAGTTATTATTTGCTATTGTATTTTTGCTATATTGTATTTGTATTGTATTTTGTTTGATGTGTTGTGAGCCGCCCTGAGTCGGCATGTGCTGAGAAGGGCAGCATATAAATCAAATAAATCAAATCAAATCAAATCAAATCTGCAGGCAGTTCTGTGGACATGTGGCAGGCATGCCTAGACACTGGAGTGCACATAATAATAATAATAATAATAATAATAATAATAATAATAATAATAATAATAATAATAATAATAATAATAATAATAATAATAATAATAATAATAATAATAATAATAATAATAATAATAATAATAATAATAATAATAAACAACTTTAATTTATATACAGTTTACCTTCCTGCCGAAGTGGTCCCTATTTATCTAGTTGAAATTTCTTGCTTTCGAACTGCTAGGCTGGCAGGAGCTGGGACAGACAACAGGCGCTCACTCCATCATGCAGCACTCGGGTCTCGAACTACTGACATGCTGACCTTCCAATTGTCAAGTTCAGCATCTTAACCACTACGCCACTGCAGTCCTTTCTGAAAAGAGGACTACAACACATCAATACAACACATTCTAATTTCCCCCCACCTCTAATGTACATTCTTGTTTAGATGATGTTACGTCATGGCTGCAGCTGGGTGCCAGAAAGAGGCCAACTACTATTCTGCTGTCTCAGTTACCTGAGCATGGAAGGCACAACTTCCTAAACTGGCTCCTGTGAGATACCATTTCTGCCTGCCCAGACTTCTCACAACTCCTTGTAAAATTGGTTGACTGGCAAGTGTACTCCCTCATTAACTAGATAAAAGGTTTCTTGGGCTGAACTTTTGGCTTGATCTGTAGACCTTTGAAGCTCAGCCAGAACCTATGAGTGCTGAGATGCTTGTGAAAATGCCTTTGTTCTTTATGGTGAACCTTTACACTGAACTTTGCTTAGGTCTTAGAATGGAGGTGTTCTCATAACATAGTAGTCGGAGATACAGCTTTTCTCCACAGCGTTAACATTTCACAAGTATTTCTTAGTTGTTGCAACTCTTGATTTTGCTGGAAAGGCTACCTTAGGAATACTCAAAATACTACTCCTTGTTGAAATTGTTGGAGTTCCTGGCAACTCAGTGGGATCCTACCCTCTATTTGGCAATAGTTAGACCACCTCTAGAGTAACATGTCCAGTTCTGGGCAATGGACTTTAAGAAAGAGGCAAACAAACTAGAGCAGGTCCAGAGAAGGGCATGAAGGATGATGAGAGGACTGGAAACCAAATCCTAGAAGGGAAGAATGAAGGAAATGGGCATGTTTAGCCTTGAGAAAAGGAAACTGAGAGGGGAGATGATGATAGATGTTCTCCATCATCCCAGAGTGCAGGATGCATAAATTATAGGCTCAAACAAAAGGAAGCCAGATATAGGCTGAAGATAAGGAAAAGCATCTTAATGGTTACTGGCTCCTTCCATCTCAGTCATTCCATGATTCTATGGTTCTGTGACCATCATACATGTCCCAGGGCATGCACACCCACAGATGTGTGTTCACAGTGCACATTTCCCCCCTAGCCCTATGAGTCTAAAAGATCAGGATTTTGTGCCTGGTTTCCATTAAGGTTCTGTTTGTCTCTATTTTAAATGACTTCTCTTACATTGACATTTGGTACCTGGAAAAGTAATCTTCAATTATCCCATATACCTTGACTGCCTTTAAAAATATCTATGTATTCTTGCCTAATCTGCTCAGAATGTTGTCAGGGCTTCAAATCAGCCACTTTATAACTCTAGAGCATGCTCCGTAGAAGCTTGTCTGAAAGAACAATGGTTCAAATCAGAAGCATTTGTTTGCCTTATTTTCTGTACAGTCCCTCACCAATTGAATAAAGAGACCTGAGTTTGGGTGACTTTTTGCTCTTAAAGGGCCAGGGACTGCAGTACAGCAGTTTAACCATTGCACCACAAATAATGACACAGTAAATAATGAAATAATGTCAGCTATTTCCCCAGCCTCTTCCATCCTTCTTTCATACCAGAGTTTTTTGAATCATCTCCTTGTGTTTGACACATGGACAACATTTCGGCATCAAAAACGAGAGCAGCAGCAAGTTCAGCAGGTACCATGCTTCGTCAAAAAGGAAGGTCCTTGAGGCAAATGGGAAGAATGCGATGATAAGATCTCCATCCTCTGAATCTGCAAAATCCGGGATCTGAAATGTGAAGTCAAATGACCGCTCTCCATACACAGTGACAATTAGTTTAAAGGCCAGATCACATACAAGTATGATTGATTACATGTCTCAATATGCCCCTGTCAAGTGGTTCTCCACAAGCAGAGGTTTCACCACAACTATTGGTGTTAATCCATATTTTGGGTGAGAAGTTGTTAACTGCTGGAAAAAACGAATCAGCTTTTTGGAAGTTTCCCTTGTTTGGTTTCTCCTTGTGCATCATAGTGAGCACAAGAGAGTATCCGATAGACCATCTTGAATGCTGCCATTGGTATTGCCAACTTTCAGGATGGTTTTTGCTATGCAAATGTTGACATTCTTTTTTTTTCTGCTGGCAACAAGGGCAGTGGTGGGATTTAGCAGGTTCACCCCGTTTGTCTGAACCGGTAGCAGAAATTCTGGCTGGCCCCTCTGCCCATCCACGTTTTGAAATAAAGTAGTCCTAATTCAGGTGCAATGCAGGGCTTCCCCCCTGGCCACACCCACTGTACCACACCCACAGAGTAGGTAGTAAAAAAATTGAATCCCACCACTGAGCAAGGGCACATTGTTGCATGGCAATTGGGGTCTGTTTCCTGGCATTTTAAATCGTGGAAGCAGAGTATCCCACATTCAAGAACCGGATGTTTTTTGAATTCATTGCTAACTCAACAGATCAGTCAGACCATTAATGTCTGTCTGATCACTCAAGTTATTGCCTTAATTTTAAGGCAGGGGAGGGAAGTTAACACCCTAGGAGCAGGAGTCAAATGAATAAAAATAGCAATAATATTTATTAATATGAGTAATCAAGTGTGGCACCCCGGTAAAATAGACTGAAAGGAGAAAACAGTAGGGATAAGGATCATAATGTCATGGCACATAAACTAATCATAAGTCACATACATCCAATGAATCATACAATATCCCTAAAGTGAATCCCGAGTACCCATGGATCCCTCTCCTTAATTTTAAGGCAGGCACAGTTCATAGAACAGTGATGGTCAGTCTTGGCCCTCCAGCTGTTCTTGAACTTCAATTCCCAGAAGCCCAAATAGGACTCCTGCTCATCAGGGCCTCTGGGAATTGAAGTTCAAGAACAGCTGGAGGGCCAAGACTGCCCATCACTGTCATAGAATCATAGAATAACTGAGTTGGAGGGGGATTGTTATGCCACTGGGTTCACTCCCCAATGCTCAATGCAGGCATCCAAATCAAAGCAAATCTGATAGAGGGTTGATTTCCAATTAAATCTTGAATGCTTCCAGTGTTGGAGGAGGGCTCACCACCTCTCGAAACAGTGAGTTCCACTGCCGTACTGCGATTTGAAGATAGTTTTGAGATTCTTCCTCAAGCAAAACATCTGAGCAGTGGGAGAGGAAGGAAAAGCAGTTACAGATGATGGATTGGGTGAGTCTACCTAGAAGCTAAAACAAAACTTTAGAAAGAGGCTCTTCCATTTCACAAGTGTCTATTGAGGACATCCTTATTAATGATATTGTTGACATCCCCCCTCCCACAGTAGGGAGATAAGACACTGATACTGGCTGGTCTTGAGAAACAGTAGTCTAATTGCTCCAGAGGGAACAGGTTGGGATGGACTCACTCTGAATCAAATCTGATGCAGCTGTTGGCAGCTGCTTTTATCATTCTCAGGCTTGGATTGTTCTCATCAACACCTCGTGGGTGTGGAGAATGTTGCAACAGGAAGAGTCACTGGATACTGCCAGAGTGTGCTGCACTTCTTGGGAGCAACCAGGCATAAGAGAAGAGTAACACCCACATCCTTGAAGGTGAGCAAAGGTACTCCATAGACTAGGAAAGCCCTTGCTCAATGCTGGAACAACCAGGAGTACTGAGCTCTTGAAAGAGGAACAGGTATGAACCAACATAAGCATTTGCAGGCCATAGGCCACTTTGTCAAATCCATGTTTGATGCCATAAGCCAGTGATGACCAACCTTGGCATTCCAGACGTTCTTGAACTTTGATTCCCAGATTCTCAGCAGGTGTACTGACTTGGGCTTCTGGGAATCGAAATCCAAGAACACCTGGAGTGCCAAGGTACCCCATCACTGCTTTAAGCTGCAGGTGGCTCCTAATCATGGCAGTGACCACCCCCTTGAAATTTTGGGTTAAACTTCACCTTCTTCATCAATGAATCACAACTGTCGCAAGCATCTCTATTTTCTTGAAACCTGGTGACATTGGTGACAGAAACCAGGAAGGAAAGCAAACTGCAGCAAAAGAAAGCTTTGCTTCGGTCAAACATCTCACATAGAGAGCCATGCTTGAAGCTGTATAAACTTTTGTAGACTCCAGCTTGCTTCATTATGTGTTAATTTGACATCAAAAGCAATCTCCTCTTCCCACAATATGGTCGATCTCTGATTGAAGCCTAGACACCAGAGAGAGTGAGGTGGTAGTGTGTGGATCCAGAATGGGTTCGCCTGGCCTTTGGCCACCTTGTCTAGGTAAGATCACAGAAAGGTGACCCAGACTTGATGCTGTAAGCCAAGGGTTCCCAACCTTTTCAAGCCGGGGGCCGAGTCACGCTCTCTCAGTCAGCTTTGAGGGCCAGATGGCCATTTTACTTTGCCTGCATGATGACGGTGGCCATTTTGTCCCAACAGCTTCAAAGGGGCAGCCGTTTTGTTTCTTAAATGCCCTTGAAGGGGTGGGGGTGGGCACATGAAATGGCACTACTGGCCAGCATAGGTTGGGAACCCAACTTGAGGTGTGTGTGATACATCACTGAGGATCTGTATTATGATTTCAGGAGTAGTCTGTAATTTTGAAGAAAACCATTAATTGTTATGTTTTTCATTTACCTGGAAAATAGGAGGAAGGAATCACATGTATTGCTTTCTCGGTAGGCAGCTTATTCCATCATGCCGCAAGGTCGTCTGGTACTTTAGAAAGTAGCAACTTGCTTTCATCACATTTCAAATTCCAAATAAAATTAGTGGGGGAGGCTAGGTTTCCTGGAGAATGGGGTTTTTATGTTTCTCCAAAGGGATCAAGGGTGGAAATTAAAAAGAATTTTTAAAAACTCCACACCTTTGAGAGATGCTTTCTTGAAACCTGGAGGCTACAATGGTGATTAATTTGTAGACATCTGGCCAAGAGTGACAACCTCTGATTGGCGGGAGGGTGGAGAGGCTCCAGCTGGGGTGGTCGGCATAGCGCCTATATGAAGAACTTGCTCGCCAGCACTATGGACCCAGGATGCTCGCCCTCCCCTCCTTTGGGCCAGTTTGGCCAGGGACTTTGCCACCAGGACTTGGAGAAAGTTGGAGAAAGTACAGAGGAGGGCAACCAGAATGATTAGGGGACTGGAACACCTTCCTTACCATCTGAGGCTGCAACGGTTGGGCCTCTTCACTCTTGAACGACGACGTCTAAGAGGTGACCTGATTGAAGTTTATAAAATCATGCACGGTGTGGACAAAGTAGATAAGGAAAAACTGTTTTCCCTATCGCATAATACTAGAACTAGGGGACACTCCATGAAACTTTTGGGTACTAGTTCTCAAACAAATAAGAGAAAGTCCTTTTTCACCCAGAGGATTTCTGGTCTATGGAACTCCCTGCCAGAAGAAGTGGTGACAGCTGTCAGTCTTGACAGCTTCAAGAAAGGATTAGACAAGTTCATGGAGGACAAGGGGATCCATGACTATAATTATATGGATACCTAAGGACAACCTCTGGGTTGGAGAGGTAGGCAGCATCTCTCTCAATGCCATTTCCAGGGAATCCTAAGCAGGTGAAGGCATCTGCTTGGGAATAATACCCGGAAGGAAATGGTGAGCCACTGTGTGAGACAGAATGCTGGACTGGATCATGCGCTCCTGTGGCCTGTAATCCAGCAAGGCTGTTCTTATGTTCTTATGACTTTGCCACCTCCACCCCGCCCTGTCCTTCTTCATCGGCTAGGGATGGGAGAGGCACAGCTGTTGAGTCCGTTCTGTTCTTCCGCCCTAGTTGGGCTGGAGGCTTGGAAGTCGTCCGCATACATTTATTTGGTATTAATGTTTTTGTGATGTATTATTGAATTGTTTACATATGAAATGTATTGAATTGTGCTCGAGTTGTTACTGTATTATTGCGTAAATTTTCGTCTTATTTTTTGTACCTATGCATATCCTGTATATCATATTTCCTATCTTGTAAACCGCTTTGAGTTCCCTTAGGGGAAGAAAAGCGGTATATAATAATAA
The DNA here is from genome assembly GCA_035047305.1 of Bradypodion pumilum. Taxonomy (NCBI): domain Eukaryota; kingdom Metazoa; phylum Chordata; class Lepidosauria; order Squamata; family Chamaeleonidae; genus Bradypodion; species Bradypodion pumilum. The sequence goes on from JAWDJD010000003.1 coordinate 385,703,645, forward strand.
TAATAATAATAATAATAATAATAATAATAATAATAATAATAATAATAATAATAATAATAATAATAATAATAATAATAATAATAATAATAATAATAATAATAATAATAATAATAATAATAATAATAATAAAACAGAGAATCTGAAGCCACCATTGGTATTAAACCCAAACTCGCGAAGAAGAATTTGGCCATTGCGAGGCTAGTGAAAGAAAAGGTTGTGAAAATAAAGCTGTTTTCTTATGTTTTATGGAAGATTCAGGGATGATAGAGAGATCCCTGAAATATGACACAAGGGCAGTTCATAGCAATAGCAGTTATACTTATATCCTGCCCCATAGAAGTGCTTAGTGTACTCTCTGGGCAGTTGCCAATGTAAGTAGCATTTGGCCCAAAACATGCCATGTACTAATTTTACTGACCTCGAAAGGATGGAAGGCTGCTCCTTCAGGATCGAACTCACAACAGGAGCAGTTTGGGCCACAGTATAGCAGTTTAACAGCTGCACCATCAGGGGTCTTTTTCAGTCAGGGGTGTGTGTGTGCGTGAAATGGGAGTGCAAAATTGTTAAGACAAAGAGAATTCAATATTAATTAGAAAAGAAGTATTAGCATACTATTCAATTAGATTTGTTTAGATTAGTCTAGACTTCTGTACTACCCAACTGACTGAATTGTCACTCAAGGTGATGCATCTAGTGGTGGTGGTGGTGGTAATAATGATGATTGCTCAGAATTGTCAGTGCTTGGAGCTAGACTGAAATCTTGTCCTTAAAAATCTGTTTTTAAATCAGATTTAAACACTGGCATTAAAATTAATAGGGAATGCCTGAAAAACATCCGATATGCTGATGACACAGAGCCTTAAGCACAGAATATGGTTTGGATCTCAATGCCAAGAAGACTAAATATCTGGTTATAAACCAAACACCAACTCACGGCAAACTAATGGCAGGAACACAAGAAATCGAAAGAGTAGATAAAATTGTCTATTTGGGGAATATGTTAAATGAAAATTGGGATCCCGAAGTAGACATTAAAATACAAATAGAAAAAGGAAACTCCACCTTCATAAAGATGTGACATTTGTAATGCAGTAGACATCTAACTCTCACAACCAAGATCTGAATAGTGAGAAGTTATGTATTCCCAGTGTTGCTATATGGAGTCGAAGTTTGGACACTGACTTTAGAAAACTGAAGCTTTTGAAATGTGGATCTACAGATGGTTGCTAAGGATATCATGAGTTGATTAATGGAGAAGTGTTGCGCTCAATGAATAAAGAACAAGAACTGTTGAAGACCATTAAGGAAAGGAAGCTCTAATCCCTTGGGCATAACGTGAGGAACGACAAAAAGTATAGAATACTTCAGCTCGCTCTGCAAGTAAAAATTCCTGGGAAGAGATCCTGGACGTAGGCGAACATCATGTCTAAGGAACCTGAGAGCCTGGTGTGGAAAGTCCTCAGAAGAACTGTTCTGAGGACTGAAGAACAGGAAGACTATCGCCATGATGATAACCAATATCCAGAACTGATACGGCACCTGAAGAAAACTAAAAATCTGTGGGTGAAGACAATAATACAATTGTAGCTGAATAATTTTATTGTTATTATTATCAAAGATGTACATCGGGGTGCCCAAACCTTTTGGGTCATGGATCACTTTGGCCCACAGGCTGGATCCAGCCCCCAAAGCCAATTCATCCGGCCCATGAAGCCCTCGTCACTCCTGGAAGCAGAAGTAAAATGTTCCCATACGGGTGTGTTTTACTTCCGCTTCCAGGAGCGGCGAGGGATTCATGGGCTGGATGAATTTGCATTGGGGGATGGATTTGGTCCACAGGCCATAGTTTGGGCACCCCTGATGTACATAAGAACATAAGAACAGCCTTGCTGGAAGAGACCACAGGAGCCCATCCAGTCCAGCCTTCTGTCTCACACAGTGGCTCCCCATTTGCTTCAGGGGATTCTTCCCAAGCAGATGCCTTCACCTGCTTAGGATTCCCTGGAAATGGCATTGAGAGAGATCCTGCCTATCTCTCCAACATGGTCCACCACATATTCAAACCAGAGCTTTGGAACTCCACTGCTCAGGTTGTAGCCCAGGAACTAAGAGTCAATGAGGCATCGTCTGATAACATGGCTGGTAGCTAGTAGGGATACTCTCTGTAACTACACAGTTGTGATCTTATCAAGGCCAATCACACTCAGGTGTTTTTTCAACCATTTGGGATTGCTTCCAGTGCTCCTAACAACAGAGAAGCTGTACTTCAGTTCCCAAATCCTGATATCTCATGATCTTTACAATCTTTTTTCCTTCCACCCAACTGTCGCCTGGAATCACCACATCAATCAGATTAACCAAATTTTTCTTAACCGCAGTAACGTCTAGAGTCTTGTGTTTCAGCTTCTTAGTTTGGCTCCTAAAGTCCCACAATATCTTAACCATCTTATCCTCATTTGTTTCAGATTTGTATTCCCATCAGTACTTTGTAGGTGGTATTTCATAAATCTTGCACAGATTCCAGTATGACTTTGCTTTTGATTTGGTTATGGCGTACTTTGTAGTGAAACTGTGCAATCTTACTGCATCTACTGATAATGTGGTCAATTATTTCATCCATTTCTTTACAAAGCCTACTCTAAGTGTGAGCACCATCTCCCCCCCCCCCTATTTTTGTAATTCTTCTTTACTTGTCTTGTACCCCTTTGAGTGTTGGGGGAGATACAAGGCTTTTGCTGTGGCACTTCTAACAGCCTCCACCCACATTGGTTGGTGTCCCCCCAACCAATATATATCAGATGTCAAGGAAGATGCAAGTATCTTGTTCTGACCCTTCCACCTTCCTCTGGGTCTGCCTCATGCTCTTTGTCCTTCTCCTCTTTTCTCATATGCCTTGTATGGTATGGAATTCCAAGACATTCTCTCTAAATGGGCAAACCACTTTATTTGTTGTCTCTGTACATAGTTTAAGATTGGCACATATAATTTGTTGTTTTTCAGTCACACAGTCAATTCCGACCCTTTGCGACCCAATGGACCACTGTCCTCCAGGCACCTCCTCAACCCGCCCAGCTCTGTGCCCATTGCATCTACAATACCATCTAGCCATCTCATCTTTGGCCACCTCCTTCTTCTCTTGCCCTCCACCTTTCCCAGCATCATGGCCTTCTCAAGTGAATCCTCTCTTCTCATTTGATGTCCAAAATACTTCATCTTCATCTTTGTTATTTGACCTTCTAAGGAGCAGTCAGGGTTGTTTTCTTCCAAGATTGACCTATTTGTTCTCTTCACTGTCCAGGGGACTCTCAAAACTCTCCTCCAACACCACATCTCAAAGGCATCTATTCTTCTGCGTTCAGCTTTCCTAATGGTCCAGCTCTCGCAACCATACATCACTACTGGAAATACCATTGCTTTTATACGAATTTTTGTTTGCAAGGTGATGTCTCTACTTTTCACTATGCTCCCCGGGTTTCTCATAGCTTGTCTCCCCAGAATCAGTCGCCTTTTTATTTCATGGCTGCAATCCCCTTCTGCATTGATCTTTGATCCTAAGAAAGTAAAGTCTGTCACTGCTTCTACTTCTTCCCCATCTATTTTCCAGGGACTGATGGGGCCTGTTGCCATTATCTTGGTTTTCTTGATGTTGATTCTCAAGCCAGCTTTTGCACTCTTTTCTTTCAACCCAATCAGGAGCTTCTTTAGGTCTTCCCAGTGGTGGGCCTCAGAAGGTTCGCACCAATTTGCCAGAACCAGTAGCAGAAATTCTGGCTTGCTCTGCCTATCCAGGTTTTGAAATAAAGTAGTCTTAATCCAGGTGCAATGCAGGGCTTTCCCCCTGGCCATGCCCACCATACCATGCCCACAGAGTAGGTAGTAATTTTTTTTTTAAATCCCACCACTGGGCAGGCATGACTAGATCACCCACCTTGTCACATGGCCACACCCACAGAGTAGGCCATGCCCATGAAGTAGGCTACACCCACAAAGTAGGCCACACCCACAGTGAGGTAGTAATTTTTTTGGAGCCCACCACTGGGTCTTCCTCACTTTCTGCCATTAGGGTGGTATCATCTGCGTATCTCAAATTGTTGGTGTTTCTCCTATGTTATGCCCATGCCTTGCCACTGCTTCGGGAGTTGCACTGGCTACCAGTTTGCCTCCGAGTGCAATTCAAGGTGCTGGTTATGACCTTTAAAGCCATACATGGTAGTGGGCCAGGATACCTAAGAGACCACCCTGCCCCAAGAATGTCTGTCCGCCCAACCAAAGCGGACCGGAGGGGCTCTCTGATTGTACCATCAGTTAGAAGGGCCCGTCTCTCTAGCACAAGAAGGAGGGCCTTCTCCATGTCCGCACCAGCCCTATGGAACCTCCTGCCAGTGGAATTGCAGCTGCAGATGGAATTACTGCCCTTCAGAAAAGAACTCAAAACCTGGCTGGTGGGCCAAGCATGGGGTGCTGGTGGAAGGGTGACCCCGTTGGTTGGTTGGTATATAGTAGAGTGCCTCCTTCCTTCAGTTTCCAGCACTCTTTTTATGGGGTGGGTAGTTTTAACTGGTTTTTATAATGATAGTGCATGTTTTATCTGGTGTTTTACTTTTTTTTATTGTAACCCGCCCTGAGTCAGCCTCAGCCGAGTGGGCAGTGTAGAAATTGAACAAATAAATAAATAAACAAATAAATAAATTTTGATCCCAACTTGTGATTCCTCCATCCCTGCATTGCACAATATGTGCTCTGTGTATAAGTTGAATAAGCAGGGTGATAAAATGCAGCCTTGTCTTACTCCTTTTTCTATTCCAACCCTCTCCATCATTCCATATCCTGTCCTAACTGTTGCTTCTTGACTCATGTACAGATTTCTCATGAGGTATATAAGGTGTTCTGGTATTCCCATCTTACATCCCATGTCCCTATACAGTATTGTCCCTTGCAACACTGTATTTCTCCTCCTCCTGTCCTGTCCATCCCCTTCTTACGATCTGATGTGCTAAGCATCTTGTTTCATCTAGACTGTCCCCTTGTTTTGCCTTTAGTTTTGGTCAATAGGGTTCTCTTGGCAAACTTCCTGACGTGGTTTACCGGTTTCTACGCCAGTATCTTCCCATCATACATGTTATCACAGTTTAAAATAAAGTATTACCATACATATTATCACAGTTTAAAACACAGTATGAGACTAGAAGTTGAGTTAATTAGTGCTAGATATATGAAGTTAGAAGTTATATGTGAAGTAAGAAGTTATATATGTAGTCTGGAGTTACCAAGTATCTCATTTGTCATCATCTTTGGTATGAAAGCTAAAACCTTGGTATGAAAGGGAAAGTTCACTATATCAAGTCTCTACTGTAAGTTCACTATATCAAGTCACTATGTAAATCAGTTATTTGTAAAGCCACTATATCAGTTACTATATCAAATCAACTACAGTACTGTAAATTAGTTACTTTTCAGGTGCATGCAGCTACTATTAAAACTTCTTCTCATCTCCTTCTCCTTTTTCTCTTCCACCTCGTTGTTGTTGTTGTTGTTGTTGTTGTTGTTGTTGTTGTTGTTGTTGTTGTTGCTGCTGCTCTTCTTCTTCTTCTTCTTCTTCTTCTTCTTCTTCTTCTTCTTCTTCTTCTTCTTTGCAATCACAGTACTAATAATTCTTTGGAAGTGCAATGATCTTGGTAATTTAAATAGCAGAACCCAAGTAATACAGCCAAAATATTGGTGCCAATATCCAAAGGCATGCATTTGCCATGGAGCATGGGCAGGTATGGACCTGTCAACCTCAGAAACTTCTCTGTACAGTTCAATTAATCTAACTTTTAAATTACTTTCATGAGTTCACAGTCCCACTTCATCAGGTGGTAGTAGGAAATGATAATGGATTAATAATATCATGATTTGCACATGAGAACCAACCTTGTTAATGAAAGAACCACAACATTGGGATGCATGACTCAGGTTCCCCCATTACCTCCTAGATGATTTTTGAAATGGTAGGCATCTTAGTCTATGCAAGCATCCCCACCCCCCACCCCCGGTCAACTGGCTCATATCCGACTGCATTTCCCCCCTGTAGCAGGAAAAATGTCACTGGTGTGAATTTGTTTAAGGTGTATCCCATCTTGCTATGAAGTGACCCATACACTGTGATCTCAGAGCCATCTCCCATGGCACACTTGAAGCGTGACATGCAAGATTTAACACCAGGACTGCAATGGACTGCCGCAGTCTTGAGGATATGGACAAGGTGCGCCTTCACAGCCAGTCCATCTGGCATGGCCTCTTCTGCCTTCATGACCATTGGGAATCAGAGTTCCTCCTTCACTCATTTTGCCATTGGGCCCAAGTGATGGTTTCCAGTGGCATTTCCTCCACTGAGGGCGACCATCACCCCACCTAAAGGGGCTCATCCGCCCACAGCCATTGGTCCCTTTAAGGAGTCAGGTTAGTTAACTGCCGCCTGGCACTCAGTGTTGAGTCGCTGGTTCTATGGTCTATTCCATTGCCATAGCAGAATGTCCAGCCAGATAATCTATAAGTAGTAAAAGTTTCCCTTGCTCGAAAGCCAGTCGTATCCGACTCTAGGGTTCAGTGTTCATCTCTGTTTCAAAGCCGAAGAGCCAGCGCTGTCTGCTTCTGCAGACGTTTCTGTGGTCATGTGGCAGGCATGACTATACACCGGAGCACACGGAATGCTGTTACCATCCCACTGAAGTGGCCCCTATTTATCTACTTGCAATTTCTTGCTTTCAAACTGCTAGGTTGGCAGGAGCTGGGACAAAGGCCCCGTCCTGCAGTACTGAGGAATCGAGCTGTTGACCTTCCGCCTCCTAGTCAGCATCTTAGCCACTTGAGCCACTGCAGTCCCAATCTATGCAATCTATGCAAGCATATAAAAGGGTTTGACAACTAAGGATGGAGTTAAACCACGTCAGGAAGAGTATGAATTATGGGGAAAGAAATAGTAGTATAATGGCATATTATCAGAACAGTAAAAGCAAATTTCACTTTGTACAGCACGTGGATGGGAAAGGGTTGGGTTGAGGGGACGGTATGTTTGTTATGTTTTGCTGTTCTCTTGTTATGTGTTTTGTAATAAATAATTAAAAAATTACATTTTAAAAAGAGTAAACAAAAACAAAAAGACAAAAAAAGTTGTGGCATCTTAAAGACAAACTGCTGTATTTTAATGTTAGCTTTAATGGATCAAGTCTGATGAAGTGGACTTGATCCACGAAAGCTAACATCAAAACACAGCAGTTAGTTTTTAAGGTGCCACAACATATTTTTTTGTCTATTTGTTTTGTTTACTCTCTGATATACTCCTTGGTGATAATATCCACAAGCAACAATCAAACCTGAGGCTTAAATTAGCCCAAGACCAAATTATATGCACGAGATATTATCACAAAATAGTTATGAAGCAAGGTGTAAGTGATAATTGTACAGCCTATCACAAATCCAAAGTAACAATTAATCATGTAATGGCTGGATGTTGTAAGATAGTATCAACAGTTTATATTGCAAGCATTAGCGCATTGCAAAGATCTTTTCTCAGTCATCGGCTTGATCTTCTGGATTGCTCAATCCTTTCATCCATATTTTAAATTCCAACCAGCTGTAGTTTCAGAAAACAAAACCATCATATCTTACTGGTAAGATATGTTTTATCAATAAAACAGTTGTTTTTAATAAGCTGCATATTAAAGAATTCAGAGTTCCATCAAGAAGCAACCTCAAAAGTACAGAAGGTACAAATTTTTTTTTTTTACAAAGTCTCAAACATTCATGGAAGAAATTATAGAAATATGGAAGCAAGATCAGATCCTTCGCCTCCTCCCCATTCTAATTTCAGTGCGCAGCGGTGTTCCAAAATCTTTGGTTACCAATGTAAAGCAATTGGCAGGAGCTGCTAATCTGCTTGCTGAAACTCATAAAGCATTGCAAACATGGCGTTTCTCTAGCAAATTTTAAGGAAATGATTTGTAACGTTTATGCTTGAGCCTTCAGTCTGTCCCAGTACACCAGTACTGCTGAGGGACAATAACAACAGTGTGACAGTGATCTTATAAAACATGCCTGCTATGAACACACACTTGAACTAGTGTGAAACTGTTCTGGTTACAATGGATGGAACTGGGGATTGTAGAGTTTGAGATGGTGCAGGAGAAGGAAACCCAAACTATAAAGGGGTAGAGCCATTCCCCATGTGGAGAAGCCACAATGGTTAGTATTCTCTTGCCTAAACATAGAATGGAAGGGGCGTCATTGAAGTGTCTCCGCCATAAATCTCCCACCAGACTCTCTGTTTTGAGACCAGTGGCACAATTCATCTCAGAACCAGTGTGAGAATGGGTGCTTGGTGTGGAGCTTGGAGAACACTTACGCAATTTCTTTTCTGCTCCACACTTAAACCATAGCTAATGTTTGGGAACTGTTTAGCTTACCTGAGATGCAAGGTGTGGGTGGTGTGGCATGTGTAAGGATAAGGCCCCACACTTATTCCACAATCATAAGACTTATTCCACCTTCCAGAGACCTGTACTCCTTCCAGAAACCCACATCAACCTTTGTGCTGCTTCAGAGACCTGTAGGGGCTGCGGTGGCTCAGTGGTTAAGAAGCTCATTTTGTTAGCTGGAAGGCCGGCAAGTCGAGACCCGGGTACTGCATGACAGGTTAAGCACCCATCTGTGTCCCAGCTTTTGGGGACATGAAAGGAACCTCATTTGGGTGTCCCCTGAGCAGAGTTTCTCCCGCAAAACTCCTTTCAACCCAGAATAATTTCTGACACGAAATTATTATTGTATAGTACCTGTGGTCCTGCTCCAGGCTCCAAGCTAGAGAAATTTATGATAGGTTTCAATCAATAATAATAATAATAATAATAATAATAATAATAATAATAATAATAATAATAATAATAATAATAATAATAATAATAATAATAATAATAATAATAATAATAATAATAATAATAATAATAATAATAATAATAATAATAAAGCATGGATTGGCAGATTATGTAAAAGATAGTGTAGAACCATCTTTAATGAAGGTCAAGAACAAGAACTTGTTTAAAGTACAGCAAACAAAGAGCCAATATAGGAAAATAACGATTCAAGCACGGACTGACAGCTGGTATAATAAAGCATTGCATGGACAGTTCCTTGAAAAGATCGAAGGAAAAGTAGATGAGGAAAAGGCCTGGTTCTGGCTTAATAATGCGACACTGAAAAAAGAGATAGAAGGCCTGATTCTAGCAGCTCAAGAACAAGCCATTAGAACAAATGCAATTAAGGCTAGAATAGAAAAATCAGCTGATGACCCCAAATGCAGACTTTGCAAAGAAGTGGATGAAACCATTGATCATATACTGAGCTGTTGCAAGAAAATAGCCCAGACAGATTATAAACAGCACCATAACACAGTTGCCCAAATAATCCACTGGAATTTGTGTCACAACTACCATCTGCCCGTAGGAAAGAACTGGTGGGAACATAAGCCTGAAAAAGTGATTTGAAAATGAACATGTAAAATTACTGTGGGATTTTCAAAAACAAACTGACAGGGTTTTCGAGCACAATATCCCGGATATCACCATTGTGGAAAAGAAAAAAAAGTATGGACCATTGACATTGCCATACCTGGTGACAGCAGAATTAATGAGAAACTACTTGAAAAAACCATCTGATATCAGGATCTAAAAATTGAACTGCAGAGACTCTGGTGTAAACCGGTACAGGTGGTCCCAGTGGTAATCAGCACATTGGGCGCTGTGCCTAAAGATCTAGGCAAACATTTAGAAACGATTGGAGTTGACAAAATCGCCATCAGTCAGCTGCAGAAGGCCACCTTACTGGGATCTGCTCGCATAATACGCCGATACATCATGTAGTCCTAGATGCTTGGGAAGTGTTCGACTAGTGATTTATTATACAAAATCCAGCATTGTTATCTTGTTTGCTGTGGCTTATATACCGTATTTATTCGTGTATAACGCGCAAAATTTTATACCAAAAAAAGAAATCAAAGTTGGGGTGCGCGTTATACACGAGGACTGGGTGCGCGTTATAAACGAGCCTCTTTTACTTCCTTTTTAGAATTGGGTCGGCTGTCTATTGCTGCGGTGGGTGAAGGGGAGGCGGGGGGGTGGCTTTGAAGAAATTGACGGGATCTGATTGGGTGGCGCGGGAGACGAGGCGTGGCCCGGAGGTAGCTCGCAGTTCGAGCGAGGCTCCTGGAGGTCGGAAGTGCTCGTTTCGGATTGCATTTTCTGCAACAGGTGGGTCTGATTATCCCCCCCTCCCTCAATATTTTAAGGCGTGCTCTTTTTCACCGATATAACTGGTTCCCCTTTAGATGGCATCTCAGGGTATCAAGCGTAAACGTTGTGCATATGACGCTTCGTTCAAGCTCAAAGTTGTTGATCATACTGAAATGCATGGAAACCGAGCAGCTAGCCGAGAAAATTTTATACCGAGATTTCATGGAAAATTAGGGGTGCGCGTTATACACGAGTGCGCGTTATACTCGAATAAATACGGTATAATATGCCTTTCATATCCTTCTTGTGTATTTCACCTGGGACAAGACAGGTCTTCAGTTCTAAACCAACCTCAGGGCTCTTCTTATGTCCTCACGACCCAGAAGGTCTGAACTCAGTCCCCGCAAGAGTAAGAACTATTTGTGACATGCCAAGGCCTCAACTTGTCAATGAATTTGGAGATTTCATGAGATGGCCAACTACTTAGCCATGTTTTGCAAACAGCCCTTGGAAGACAGGCAGGTGCTCAGACAATCGACACATGGAAATAACCCTGCAAGAACTCACAGAGAGCCGCATGGAGATGCTTCCCAAAGCATAAAGGCGGCGATTGCAACAGTTCCATTGTGAAGAATTGCAGCTCAAAAGAGCTGTTGATGTGTGAGGGATCAGAAAGAGATCTAAGGACTCCGATGTTGTTAGGGAGAGCAAACAGAACCTCGCCAGGAACAAAACAAAGGCTACGTCCAAATTTAAAAGTAACTCAACACAGTACATTCTGAAGAGGGGGAAATTCCATCCATTTATTTATTCACTTCGCCGCATAACGAATGTTGCTCGGCCCATGTACAAAACATTAAAATACAACACAAAATATAAAACAGTCACTGAGGTGGCATGCCACAAAACTGTAAAGAAAACCCCCACCAGGAAACAATAAAAACATTATTTTAACAAGAGTTAAAAACCAATGTCAAAGTAGAGCCAGGAGCAAAACAGAGGTGTGCTCTTTAAAGCAAGGCTGAGCAAAGTTCAGCTCTCCCAAGACTGTTTCCTCATCCCTAAACCTTGGCTGGATATCTTATCAAGTGGGAGCACTGGATCTTCTTCTTCTTCATGTGCCATATCTGAATCTGAATCTTGCGATTCTCATGGTGATCAGCCATGTAGACTGTCCTAAGGATATGATTCAGTGGCCTTTCATCTGTCTTCCACATCCCAGCGTGACACCCTTACCACTGATCCAGTTGTGCATGTCACTTTCTGGTCCTGAGCCCTTTTGGCACACAAATTCCTCCTTGCCCCCAGGCTGATGAAGCTGCTGCCCTCCATCAAGATGGATTCAAGTGGGATTAAATCCACTTGGGGACCATCATCCTTCCCTTGTGGACTTTGGCACCCAAGGCTGTTAGTCCCCAGGATTGTCAGGTTAGTCAACCACCGCCTGATACTCAGTGTTGAGTCACTGACAGTATGGTCTACTCTATTAACATAGCAGGATATCCTGGCCAGACACCCTAACATTAGGAGATTAACTCCCCATTGTGTTTTCTAGGAGAACAGCCAACTCGTGTAGCCCACCACCAGAAGAAAGGAATAAAAAACCACTTGTCGGTATTCTTTACCTAGGAAGCTCTGCCAAGAAAGATTGCCCTCAGTTAGAATTGAATTGGGGGGCATGCATTATTTATTATTAAACCTTTGCCAGGCTCCCCTTGTCTGGTAGGCAACACCTGCAACCTGAAGAAGGAGCAACGTGCCTTTCCAGTAGGTCACAGCGTCCTTTGCAAAAAGTCCAGTTGTCAAAACAGAATGGGACTTCCTGACAGTTTCATTAAAGAACAAAATGTGTGGCCCGGGGAGATCCTGAGGGAAAAACACTGACCTCTGGGTGTGCTGAAGTTGACCAAACTGCTCTGAAAGAACAACAAAACATTCTTAAAAAGTCCAGCTGGCTTCTTCTCTTGTGTCCAGATCAGACTTTGGACTTCCAACATGAAGCCACTTTCTTGGCTTTGTCGTTGGCCAATATTCACACCATGTGTTGTTGTCTGCCAGCACCCCCCACTCAAGCATGTTGGTCTTACATTAAGGGACTCCGACCCTCAGCCTATTCAGGGTCCTCCAAGTGACGTAGGAGAGGTTGAGTTCCTCAGCCATATCCTCCATTAATGTTGCTCCTTGTCGGGTGAGCTCCTTCCTCCATCTTCTCATTTGGTTTTGCTCTTGCGTAACCTCAAGAATGTTTGTTCTTTCCATAAAGCCCTTCCTGGATCTGAACCGGTGGACTTGAGGCTCATATCCATTCAGAGGATGTCAGGGGTCCTTCTCTTGCTTAGTTCTCTCAGTGTCCACTCCTACTTCTTTCCTTATCTTAGGTGGAGCAATACCAACAAGAGGATACGTTTGCTCAACTGGTGTAGGTGTCTAGATCACTAAAAAAAGATCTTAACATGGTGTTCACAGGACTATAATGTGGGGACCTTGTGAAACTTCCAGGGAGGGCTTTGCGCAGCAAGGGCTACTACTACCCCCTTTCCCTCAATTCGTGGCACCCAGGATGATTTCATTTGCTAAGGACACGTGGCAGAAGGCTGTGATAATAGCCTTAGGACCCACAATAGTAGACAGAACTGGGGCCCCAGAGCACATCCAAAGTGTCATAAAGATACAGAAAATATGTAGAAGAAAATCTTGCACCACCTTTATTTTTACAATCCTAAACCCTAAATTCCATGGTTTGTCCCAACTAAAGGAGACCCTCTGGATAAATGGGATTTACGCAAGTGTTGGTGTTCCAAAATCCAGTTGATCTAAAAGAGAGACTCTGTTGTCACAGTAAACAATGTAAGCCCTTGTTATTTATGTAGATCATGAGAAAGAAGGGAGTGGAAAAATTCTCACTACTGGGCAGTGATTTCTGCAGGAGGGTGTTGTTCTCTGTGAGTAAAATATGTACATTTTGTGGGTTGTGTTCCATGCATTTATTAAAAGGAGCAGTATTAGAAAAGGCAATAACGTTTGCGTTGTGAACTGGATAGCTCTGAAATGTTTGCATATGGGAAGGGAGGCTTCTGGACTCTGCTGTGGAAAGTCACGGCTTAACCTTCTAAGAAAGTAATCCGTTCCTACTGTTTTAAACAATTTGTAATTTGCACAAATTGCTGGGGGGGGGAGGAATACCCATTTGACATGCTGGTCTTGTATAGGAACAGAAATCTCCCAGAGGCAGGGAGAATGCCTGCAATCCTAGAATCATATAGTAGCCTATCACACTGAATGAAACATGGCATACTTAGACTCTATGAATCCAGAGTCTGTCTTTCTTTCTTTCTTGCAAGAATAGAGTGATAATATTGAATAAATTGATGAAAGAAGATAACTTTAAAGATGTTTGGAGAGAATTGAAAGGGAAAGAGAGAGATTATACACATGCCTACGTTGCACTCACCTGCAACATGGCCGGTCTTGCAGGTTGCCTCAGGTCTACTTCCTATTCAAAAAGGAAACTACCCTGGGCGTCCTGAAAGGCCTCGGTCTTTGTGGAAGGTGTAGTCTTGCTGTCCATTCTATAACACACGCCCAGAACTGTACATTTCATGAAAATTTAGACTTCCAAAGAAACATGGAGGCATTTTCTTTTTCTACAGGAAATAAGCACAAGACAGCGTGAAAAATGGGCCCTGTTCCAGATGAGTGAATTGGAGGGTTGTGTAAGAGCATGCCTGGCGAATTCCTGAAGAGTTCTGAGAGTTAAAATCAAGAGCACGCATGCACCTACTTTTAAGTGATTGTATAGTAATCCTACCCCGACCCCGAGATTAGCTAGGAGGTCCGTGACTAGGAGGAGGGCCTTCTCAGTGGTGGCACCAATGCTGTGGAATTCCCTCCCAGGGGAGCTGCGCCTGGTACCATCTCTCCAGATGTTTAAAAAGCAATTGAAAACTTCCATTTTTAAATAGGCCTTTGGCAATACTTTACCAATGGTCATTTTTTAGGAATGTTATTCTTCCCTACTGTTTCCAAAATAGGGTTTCTTATTAGGGTGTTTGGGTTTTGAGGGGTTTATATGAAAATTTTAATATTTGTGTCAATTTGGATTTTTGAATTTTATGTTGTAAGCCACCCTGAATAGGAAGGTTTTTCCTAGAAGGGCGGGATATAAGTTAGATAAATAATAATTCTGTAACATGTTTGCACACTGATTCACTCTTGTGGCTAAATAGAACTGCTGCTATAAGAAAAAGGATTAATAAAAAAAACATTAATTTAAACTACTGTTTAAAAAAGTTAAATTAGCCAAGCTAACTGAAATAAATGACAGAATAGTGTTCATGTTGTTGCTTGACTTTGTTACTCTGCATGTTTTTTGCCTGAAGAAACCAGTTCCTGAGCTCAAAACAACAAACTCCAGAACGGGTCTGGTCCTATTGTGACATCCTGAAGAAAAGGAAAACAAAAGACCATATTTTGAGCTGAGAAAACAACCCAATTTTTTTTTTGCCCTGCAAAGATTTCCTCCCAAGATTCCTGGGTACCTGGAGGAAAAGACCAGAGGTTTCCAACAGGTGTAGCCTCTCCGTTCCCACCCTTTTGACCCGCCTACCACAATTCTCTCTTGCGCTCTCTCTCATGCAATATCCTACAGCACCAAACACGCTGCTCTGGGGATGAGGAGAGAGCTATCTCATCTTCCAAACACACCAATTGTGGCTTTTTAATTAAATTCAGAAGGCAGCCTTTAGTCAAACTGAGGCAAGCACACAGGAGAAAGGAGCAAAGCACACAGCAGGGAAAACCTTGAAGGACGCGTGAGAAAGATTCTTTGGTGTTCGACAAGTTTCATCCAGTCATCTTTCCACGCAAGGAAGGGTGGATGATGTCTCACAAGATAAGAAATGTAAGATGAACAAAATGGAGTAGATAGGAACATATCCCTGGAAATAGATTGGGAGAAATCCACACCTTCATTTCCCCCCTTGCTCCAGCACAAAGGATGATCCCCTTCTGCTTATGGAAATTGGCTGTTAAATATGCTGGTGGTCGTCCTTTGGATCTTGGCACCAATGGAGGTGCGATCGATGGTGACCCAGCCTGGACCTGATCCATGGCAGATGCCCCTACCTGCCCACACTGGAGAATTCTCTTTCTCTGCAGGCTCATCTGACCTCTGAGTTGTCAGCCTTTGTCTCTTCTTCTTCTTCTTCCTCCTCTTCTTCCTCCCCCTCCCCCTTCTTGTTCTGGCACTTCTAGCAGCCGCCTCTGGTGTTATTTGGCGCTCTCATAATGTTTCTTTCATGTTATCCCTCTACCTTCCACTGAATCTGCCTCATGCTCTTTGTCCTTCTCCTCTTTCTACGCATGATGTCTTGTATGGTATGGAATTCCAAGACATAAGAACATAAGAACAGCCTTGCTGGAACAGGCCGCAGGAGCCCATCCAGTCCAGCATTCTGTCTCACACGGTGGCTCACCATGTGCTTCAAGGTATTATTCCCATGCAGATGCCTTCACCTGCTTAGGATTCCCTGGAAATGGCATTGAGAGATATCCTGCCTATCTCTCCAACCCCGAGGTTGTCCTTAAGTATCCATAATTATAGCCATTGATACCCTTGTCCTCCATGAACTTGTCTAATCCTTTCTTAAAGCTGTCAAGACTGACAGCTGTCACCACTTCTTCTGGCATTCTCTCCAAATGTGCAAACCACCTTATTAATGCCTGCAGACACAGACAGCACTGGATTTAGCTCATCTAAATGGAGATCAACACCATCCCCAGAGTTGGATATGACTGGCTTTTGAGCCAGAGAGACCTTGACCTTGACCTACCATACTACTTCGCGCACACTCTGGCCCAGTGATGGTGAACCTTGCCACTGCAAGTGTTCTTGAACCTCTGTTCCCAGAAGCCCTGATCAGCAGGAGTACAGACTTGGGCTTCTGGGAATTAAAGTCCAAGAACACCTGGAGTGCCAAAGCTCACCATCACCGCTCTGGGCGATTCACAAGGTAATTGTCATTTTGCCCCAAACATTTTGGGGACTCGTTTTCCTGACCTTGGAAGGATGGAAGGCTGAGCCAACCTTGAAACCCAACAGGATCAAATTCAGATTGTGAGCAGAGAGCTTTCACTGTAGCACCGTGGCTTAACCATTGGTCCACGGTGTTGTCAAAATAGTTGCTTGCCTCTGGCAGGACCTTTTCCAATATGTTTGAAAGGGGAGATTTAGCCAGGCAGAGCAGCTGGGGCTCTTGAGCATCCAAGAGATTGGGGACTGCTTACAACAGTTGGGACTGACAGACCATCCCTCATTGCTCCCTAGAAGCACAACACACACCGCCAACGTCCTGTGTCTTTTTCATCATGTTGTAATAGTCTCACACCTATGATGTGCTAATGACATCCAGGCCTGATGCTGATGAAAGAATCTGCCAACAGTCATGTCAGGTTTGATTCAGAAGAAATCCATCCCAGCCTGTTTCCCTCTGCAGCAATTAGGCTACTGTTTCCCAAGCCCAGCCAGTATCAATGCCTTATCTCCCCACTGTGGGAGGGGGAATGGTAACAATATCATTAGTAAGAAAGACATCAATCAACACTTCTGGATATTTTGCTTTGGTTTCCTTCATGCAGAACATTTTTTGCATCCTTCCCAATTTTCTCAGATGTTTTGTGGGAAGCAAGAAGTTTAAAACTGCAGGGAAATTAGGTTGACAGCCTAGTTATCAAAGAGCCATATACTCTTGAGCCAGCCCCTCAAGAAGAAAGAAGGTTGCACAGAGAAAAATGGTGAAGTCAAACCACAGATCAGTCCTGATGTTGAACCCCAGTGAGCTATTTGGCTTAACTCAGTTGGGGAAGGATATCTTAGGAAGGGGCTGTGGTTCTCAATTCTTCCTTAGCAAAGACAATCTGGAGTGAGGTAGAGCCGATATTCCCCTAGTTACCGGGATGGAGAACCTTGGCACTCCAGATGTTCTTGAACTTCAATTCCCAGAAGCCCTGATCAGCAGGAGTGCTGACTTGGGCTTCTGGGAATTGGAGTCAAAGAACACCTGGAGTGCCAATGCTCGTCATCACTGTAGCTAGAAGGTGATATAGGACTTTATCACCTTGTTTTAGGGCCTTAAAGAATGTCCCCTGGAGCTGTTTTTCTTGTGTCGGGGGATCTTCTGTCTTGGGCAATAAAGTTACCTGGGACTTTGTTCCTGCCTCATTTTGCTTTAAAGAGAACTTCCCACTACTTTGTTATTTTTGCAAGCAAATTCTGCTCTGGCGCTGTGTTGGAGGAGGAAATTCAAGGGCTCACTTTTTGTGGAGTCTGGTTTGGACAATCTACTACACTCTTGTGTTCCTGATTAATATATATCTATGTGAAAGGTGGATAGTAAAGAAAGCTGATAGAGAAAAAATTGATGCCTTTGAAATACGGTGCTGGGGATGCCCTGGACTGCAAGAAAGGCAGAAACAAGGGGGTTCCAGAACAAACCAAGTCCAAACTGTCGCTGGAGGCAGAAATGATGAAACCAAGGCTGGGTATATCCTGAGAAGTCAACATTTTCTGGAAAAGACCATAATGCTGGGGAAAATGGAACACAGCAGGAAAAGAAGAAGAAGACCGAATATGCAATCTGTTTTGCAACAGGACGAGATAGATTTTGAACTGCCATTTTCTATGCTTAAACCAGGAGTGCCCAAACTATGGCCCATGGACTGGATCCACATCCAATGCCAATTCATCCAGGCCAGGCTGCCCTCATCATTCCTGGAAGCGGAAGTAAAATGCATCCATATTTGGCCCACGGGCCATAGTTTGGGCACCCCTAATGTATAGGGTCACAATAAGTCAGAGAAGAAACAAAACAAAAGCAAAACAGAACAAAAATGAAGAAGGCAAAAATGTTATATCACCTTGAAGACTAACTACTGCATTTGAATGTCAGCTCTTAAGGACTAAGACCACTTCCTCAGAAGTAAGAGTGAGACTAGTACAGAGTGATCATTCAATACGTGGCCCCAAGATAAAGAGACATGGGTGGGTTTGTGGACACAAGTTGCAAATTGTTTGAGTGAATGTGACATTACACACCTAGTAATAACTGAAGTCCCCTGGACAGCGAGGAGAACAAATAGGTCAATCTTAGAAGAAATCAACACTGACTGCTCATTGGAAGGTCAAATAGTAAAGATGAAGCTAAAATACTTTGGACATCAAATGAGAAGAGAGGATTCACTTGAGAAAGCCTTGATGCTGGGAAGGGTCAAGGGCAAAAGAAGAAGGGGGAGGCCAAGGATGAGATGGCTAGATGGCATTGTAGACACAATGGGCACAGAGCTGGGAGGGCTGAGAGGGATGGTGGAGGACAGAGGCGCCTGGAGAACAATGGTCCATAGGGTCGCAAAGGGTCGGAATCAACTGTGCGACTGAACAAATAACTGAAGATCCCTGACTGATATTCAGGTCTTTGAAGCTTTGATAGAACTCATCAACATCAACATCAACATCAACATCAACATCAACATCAACATCAACATCAACATCAACATCAACATCAACATCAACATCAACATCAACATCAACATCAACATCAGCATCAGCAGCAGCATCAGCAGCAGCAGCAGCAGCAGCAGCATCAGCAGCAGCAGCAGCAGCTGCAGCAGCAGCAGCAGTTTGGTCTGTATTTCTGTTATTGATGTTGTTACTCTGTTTTTTCTACAAAAATATATTCATAGGTATGTAAAGTATATTGGGCTTACAAAACACTTGTAAATACTGTAGCCTCATAGAACCCAGGGAGTGGTACAAAATCACAGGACAGTCATAGGTAAACCACTTCCAATTCACTTTGTCCCACACTGCACGGTGAATTTAAGAATACTGGTCTGCACTACACGGTTGCTGGGCAACTGCTGCATTAGCGCTATGAAAAATATTAATGTTAGAGTTCTTCTCTAACTTAGCAGCTAAACCAAACTGGAATGAATCATTTTGGCAATCTGGAAAAAACTAATCAAACAAATTTAAAAATCAATTATAGGTTTAGATAAACTGGTTTGATTTAGAGGGAACTTTAATAAGATAATTAGGCAGTACAAACTCCTTTCAAAGCTATTTCAAAGCAGTAGGAGAAATCACATTGGGGTGGAAGTGATATTCCCAAAGGTTTTCCACACTCATGCTGTGCAATAGTGGTGCTAGAAATCGCGCAATCGATCGTACAATCAAATTGTACTACTTGGACTCTTTGGGCACAGCCCATTGCACACCACCATAAGGTTAGCTATCACTATGGATACTACCACTGGGACACACACACATCCTCCTGTCAAGTATACTTCCCTTTGCAGATCAATTTAGGAGCATACACACACACCCCAATGGGGCTCGTGACCCCCGCAGTGACCATCCAGCACACCCAAGGTACGTGTGTGCCATGTTACAATGCGATCGGTGCAGGGGTGTAGATTTGTGTTCTTCACATACAAGAGGACACCTCTGCTTTATAGATAGTTGAGTTTTATTAGTCAGTGACTTTATTTGTGTTTAATTTAATTTAATTTAATTTAATAGTCATATTTATATATGCTGCCCACTCAGGTAGAACCCAACTCAGGGCAGCAAGATTCAACACCAGCAGAGAATAACATACAAAGCTAAAATTAACCATATAAAAACAGCAACAAAATGTGGCAAGTAATTAAAGAGATGGGAATACCAGAACACGTCAAATGCCTCATGAGAAATCTGTACACAAACCAAGAAGCAACAGTTAGGACAGAACACGGAAAGACGGAGTAGTTTAGAATAGGAAAAGGAGTAAGACAAGGCTGCATTTTGTCACCCTGCTGATTCAACTTATACACAGAGCACATAATGCGCAATGCAGGGATGGAGGAATCACAATATGGGATTAAAATTGCAGGGAGAAACATCAACAATTTGAGATATGCAGATGATACCACCCTAATGGCAGAAAGTGAGGAAGACCTCAAGAAGCTCCTGATTAGGTTGAAAGAAGAGAGCGCAAAAGGTGGCCTGAGACTAAATATCAAGAAAACCAAGATTATGGCAACAGGTCCCATCAGACCCTGGAAAATAGATGGGGAATAAGTAGGAGCAGTGACAGATTTTACTTTCTTAGGATCTAAGATCACTGCAGATGGAGACTGTAACCATGAAATAAAAAGGTGACTGATTCTTGGGAGGCAAGCTATGAGAAACCGGGGGAACATAGTGAAAAGTAGAGACATCGCCTTGAAAACAAAAATTCGCATAGTCAAAGCAATGGTATTCCCAATGGTAATGTATGGGTGTGAAAGCTGGACCATTAGGAAAGCTGAGCGCAGAAGAATAGACGCCTTTGAGATGTGGTGTTGGAGGAGAGTTTTGAGAGTCCCCTGGACAGCGAGGAGAACAAACAGGTCAATCTTAGAAGAAATCAACCCTGACTGCTCATTGGAAGGTCAAATAGTAAAGATGAAGCTGAAGTACTTTGGACATCAAATGAGAAGGGAGGATTCACTTGAGAAGGCCTTGATGCTAGGAAAGGTGGAGGGCAAAATAAGAAGGGGGCAGCCAAAGATGAGATGGCTAGATGGTATTGTAGACACAATGGGCACAGAGCTGGGCGGTTGAGGAGGATGGTGGAGGACAGAGGTACCTAGAGGAAAATGGTCCATGGGGTCACAAAGGGTCGGAATTGCCTGTGCAACTGAACAACAACAAAAAACAAGATAGAATTATAAAGGGCTAGATGACATCTGCCTAATATTGGGCCACTTCAACAGAATTTCCTCCTTGCCAACATAAGGTCCTCCTCAGTGCACGTTGAGGGGCATCGTGTATATTGTATCCTATGGTAAGTAGTTTGTACTTCTCCGCATTCACACAGGCTGTCATCTATAAGGGAACCCCACTTTCTCAGATTAGCCCTTGATTTTCCTACCCTTTTCCTTCTTGGTGTACTAACATTAAGAAAGATCAATATATGCATACAAAGGCCCTTTGCACTAAGCTGGTGAGCTAGCTACCAGTTGAGAATGGCTAAGAAGGTACAGCTTCATCTCACACAATAAAAATCAAATTTTCTGCCTTCTCCAGTGCCACTTGTTTTGAGAGTTACCTTCCTGCCTGGAGATCTGAGAAGCTCAACTGTTTCCTAAGACTTTAGTTGGCACCCTGAGACTTAGCAGCCTGAATTTGGACAGGGAGGTGTCTGTCTGCCAATGGAGGGAAAGAGAGAGGTTGGAAATGGTATTGGTTCCACCAGAGCAAATCTCCTTTTGTTCCCCCAAAGGGCTGGATGAAGAGGATCAAAACTTGGAGGCAAAGAGGAGATGCTAGAGAGGAAGAAAGGTAGCCCCGCCTCACCATCACCACAAAGCAACCTGGCTTTGGATAATCCCACCATCATTGTTTTGCTCTGTACACCAATTGGACCCATGATGGAATGTTCTGCCAGCATCGCAGCATTGACCTGAATGCCAACATGGGTCTGCCGAGACCAGAGTTTCTCAGCCTTGAGCTCCTCCAGTTGTTCTTGAACTACCAGAAGCCCAAATCAGCACACCTGCTGACCAGGGCTACTGGGAATTGATGTCACAAGAACATAAGAACCGCCTTGCTGGAAGAGGCCACAGGAGCCCATCCAGTCCAACATTCTGTCTCACACAGTGGCTCACCATTGGCTTCAGGGTACTATTCCCAAGCAGATGCTTTCACCTGCTTAGGATTCCTATCTGGAAATGGCATTGAGAGATATCCTGCCTATCTCTCCAACCCGGAGGTTGTCCTTAGGTACATCCATAATTATAGCCATTGATACCCTTCTTGTCCTCCATGAACTTGTCTAATCCTTTCTTAAAGCTGTCAACATAAGAACATAAGAACATAAGAACAGCCTTGCTGGAACAGGCCACAGCCCATCCAGTCCAGCATTCTGTCTCACACAGTGGCTCACCATTTCCTTCAGGGTATTCCCAAGGAGATGCCTTCACCTGCTTAGGATTCCCTGGAAATGGCATTGAGAGATATCCTGCCTATCTCTCCAACCCGGAGGTTGTCCTTAGGTAGCCATAATTATAGCCATTGATAGCCTTGTCCTCCATGAACTTGTCTAATCCTTTCTTAAAGCTGTCAAGACTGACAGCTGTCACCACTTCTTCTGGCAGGGAGTTCCATAGACCAGTAATCCTCTGGGTGAAAAAGTACTTTCTCTTATTTGTTTGAGAACTAGTACCCAAAAGTTTCATGGAGTGTCCCCTAGTTCTAGTGTTGTGCGATAGGGAAAACAGTTTTTCCTTATCCACTTTGTCCACACCGTGCATGATTTTATAAACTTCAATCAGGTCACCTCTTAGACGCCGTCGTTCAAGAGTGAAAAGGCCCAACCGTTGCAGCCTCAGATGGTAAGGAAGGTGTTCCAGTCCCCTAATCATTCTGGTTGCCCTCCTCTGTACTTTCTCCAACTCCATAATATCCTTCTGGAGGTATGGCGACCAGAACTGTACACAGTATTCCAGATGGGGCCTCACCATAGATTTATAAAGAGGCAAAATGACACTTGCTGACTTATTTTCTATACCCTTCCTAATGATCCCTAACATTGAGTTTGCTTTTTTCACTGCTGAGGCACACTGGGTTGACACCTTCATTGAGCTGTCCACCAGGACACCAAGGTCCCTTTCCTGGTTTGTCGCAGAGAGTTCAGACCCCATCAGTTTATAAATGTAATTGGGGTTTTTTGCCCCAACATGCATCACTCTGCACTTACTGATGTTGAAGCTCATTTGCCACTGTTTTGCCCACTCCCCCAGTGTCAAGAGATCCCTCTGGAGCTTTTCACAATCTCTCACAGTTTTCACTACCCTGTATAATTTAGTGTCGTCAGCAAATTTGGCTACCTTGCTTTTTACTCCTACCTCTAGATCATTTATGAAGAGGTTGAAAAGCAGGGGTCCCAGTACTGAACCTTGGGGGACCCCACTCTTTACTTCCCTCCACTTGGAGAAGTGTCCATTTAGTGCTACCCTCTGTTTCCTGTCCCTTAGCCAGTTGCTGATCCAGGACAAGACCTGTCCCTTTATTCCATGACTGGTAAGTTTATTCAAGAGCCTTTGGTGTGGGACCTTGTCAAAAGCCTTCTGAAAGTCCAGATAAACAATGTCAACTGGATCCCCCTTATCCACATGCTTGTTGACACTCTCAAAAAATTCCAACAGATTAGTGAGGCATGATTTGCCCTTGCAAAAGCCATGTTGGCTCTCCTTTAGCAGCACCTTCTCTTCTATGTGCCTATTAATTCTATCTTTTAGGATGGTTTCCATCACTTTAGCTGGGACACATGTCAAACTGACAGGCCGGTAATTTCCTGGATCACCCCTGGATCCTTTTTTGAAAATTGGTGTTACATTCGCTACCTTCCAGTCATCAGGCACAAAGCCTGATTTGAGGGAAAGATTATATATTTTGGCTAGGATATCAGCAATTTCATCTTTAAGTTCCCTGAGAACTCGTGGATGGATGCCATCTGGTCCTGGGGATTTGTTAGTGTTTAGTTTAACAAGACATGCAAGGACCTCCTCCCTGGTTATTTCTATCTTGCTTAATTCTTCGGTTTCCCTCCCTACGAAGATAGGTTCTGTTTTGGGCATGTGGTCTCTATCTTCTTCAGTGAATACTGAAGCAAAGAATTCATTGAGTCTCTCTGCAATCTCTGTTTCCTCTTTAATAACCCCTTGCCTTCCATTGTCATCTAATGGTCCAATGGCCTTCCTAGTTGGGTTCTTACTTCTAATGTACTTAAAGAAGTCTTTGTTATTCCTCTGAGTATTTTTAGCTATACGCTCCTCAAAGTCTTGCTTTGCTTTCCTGATTGTTGCCTTGCATTTGTTCTGCCAGAATTTATGTTTCTGCCTGCTGTCCTCATTTGGACAAGCCTTCCATCTTCTAAATGAGCTTTTCTTGCTCTTGATCACTTCCCGAACAGCTCCTGTAAGCCACATTGGAGTCCTCTTGGACCTGGCAGTGCCCTTTTTCCTTTTGGGTATGCATTCCAATTGGGCCTCTGTTATTGTTTTTGTAAACAGCCTCCATGCCACTTGGAGTGTTTGGACTCTCTCAATTTTCCCTTTCAGTTTCTTTTTTACTAGTTTCCTCATCTTTGGGAAATTTCCTTTTTGAAAATTTAAGGTCTCTGTGTTAGATTTTATCAGTGACTTGCGGTCTATGATCAAGTTAAACATAATTGAGTTGTGGTCACTGTTCCCTATCAAGACTGACAGCTGTCACCACGTCTTCTGGCAGGGAGTTCCATAGACCAGTGATCCTCTGGGTGGAAAAAGTACTTTCTCTTATTTGTTTGGGAACTAGAGGTTGTCCTTAGGTATCCATAATTATAGCCATTGATCCCCTTGTCCTCCATGAACTTGTCTAATCCTTTCTTAAAGCTGTCAAGACTGACAGCTGTCACCACTTCATCTGGCAAGGAGTTCCACAGACCCGTGATCCTCTGGGTGAAAAAGTACTTTCTCTTATTTGTTTGAGAATTAGGGCCCCTAGTTCTAGTGTTGTGTGATAGGGAAAACAGTTTTTTCCTTATGTACTTTGTCCACACTGTGCATAATTTTATAAACTTCAATCAGGTCACCTCTTAGATGCCATTGTTCAAGAGTTGAAGAGGCCCAACCTGTCTAAGAACATATGGGGGCTCAAGGATGAGAAAACCTGGCCTAGACAGTTTAGAATATTCATTTGGTTCAAATCAGAGCTAGTTCTTCAGTCTAGCCTTCTAGATCAAGAAGGGCTTGTTGTCTCACTGAGGGTTATTGTCTAACTCCCCTTGACCTCTAAGTCATTGCTGAAAGTTTTAAATAACCTATTGTCAAAAGAGAGTTCAAAGGTCTTTCTTCTAGGATGACTGGCCAGGTAAATAGGCCCAAGGCCTTCACCTCACCTGAATGTTGTAAGCCAACTGATGACATTCCTAGAGTCCATCTCTTCAAACATTTCCCTCCCCGGTTTGTTTTCTACTCTTCTTTGAGAAGCTTGTTTGTTCTACCCCTAAAAAAAGCTACCGTATTTCATTTTGAATCCAAAAGGGCCTCCAGGAAAATGGCAATTTAGTCACCAGTTTATCTTACAGAAATTCTTGGGCTCTCCATGCTCCATTTCCATGCAAAATTTATGCTGTACGCCGCCTCGAGACATACTTTGTGTTGAGGGAGGCAGGATAGAAATCTAACAAATAAATAAATAAATAAATAATTAAATCAGACACAAGGATTTGCAAGACCAGAAATTTCATTGCAACTTGTCTGGATCTCCACAAAACTCCTTGAACCATTTATTAGAGCAGGAATCTCCATGTTTGATGCACGGCTCCAATTAGAAGATAGTTGGTCACAACTGGCAAAGTAAGAAAACAGTGGGTGTTTATCTGGAAAATGGCACAAGGATTATCAACAGCCGTGACTTCCTCCAAAATTCTTGAGAAGTTCCAACCTTCCTGTTTCAGTTTAGCAAAGATCTAGTGGCAACTCTTTCATCTAATGCTAGAAAAGAAGCTCTCAGTTTTCAGCACATTCTCTAGTACACTTGAAACCTGTTTTTAATCCCCTGAGATTAAAATTACAGCAACAAAAATTAAGTCAAAATGTTTGTAAATTTAGGAAGTGGTACGTGCTACTACATAGCAGAGGATGATGCAATACGTTGTGTGCTAAGAAAGCAACAAGTAATTTGTACCTATTTCATAACAACAATCACATTGCACATGGCCCCTCCACACATGCACAACCACACACATCTCCTCTCAATCTTGCTATTCTCCTAATGGCATAATAACGACAATGGAAGTTGTGGTCTGACTCAGCATGGCGTCAGTTTTCCATAGCCAGTACTATGATGCACAATCAATACTCATGCAAAACAATGGTTATTGGCAAAAAAGGGGGTCTGTCCTTTGTTTAAAAAGGCATGCGGCTATCCAACCTCAGCTACTATCCTGCCTCCCCCCCAAACAATAGGGAGGACCCAGTCAAACTAAAACAGGGATTCAATGCATAGGCCCCGAATATTTAATTAATGATCCTCCCACCTTTCTCTGCATAATCTGAATGTTGTATCAAGCACAAATTTGGATTTCCCCATCTTTCCCCCCTCAACACAGAATATAATTTGCATTTTAATAAAACTTATTACCACTGTGATTGTCCTTCCTCAGGCCATGGTTTTGGTTTATACACTAACCTCTTTTTTTATTTTATATATATATATATATATATATATATATATATATATATATATATATATATATATATATATATATATATATATATATATATATATATATATATATATATATATATATATATATATATATATATATATATATATATACATATACATATACATATACATATACATATACATATACATATATATATATATATATATATATATATATATATATATATATATATATATATATATATATATATATATATATATATATATATATATATATATATATATATATATATATATATATATATATATATATATATATATATATATATATATATATATATATCTGAGTGCTGATTCACACATCCACATTCATCATTCCTCATCTCCTCACTTCATGACTCACAGCCAAACATGTGAACAACCTGAAGGGGAAGGATCTGGCCTGTGTTCAGAGTATATGGAAGCTCGCTCTGCTGGTTTCCGCTTGTGGTTAGAAAGAGAGAGGAAGGACGAAATGCTCCAGAGAGCAGGCAGGAACAAATGGCTCGGAGACTGAGCTTTGAATCAGTACCTTGTACACCACTGTGGTCAACAACCTGACTTTTTTTTTTACCCTACTTTCTTCAGCTTTCCAAGAATTCCCTTGCTTGGGGTCATGAGTCCACACATAACAAGCCAGCCCTGGATAAATCAGTCAGCTGAATGGAAGTACATCTACAAACTCCATCTTTCTTGGCAGAAATTACTTATCCAAATCCAAAACAGAGCTGGGCAGATTTGTAGGTTTTGGCCAACAGCTCCCAGAATTCATGTAGACCAAAACCCAGAAATCTGCACACTTCTCATCAGGGTGACAACAATGCTCAAACTGGCTGGAGTTACTCTCTTAATTTGTTGGCATGGATTTTCCTTTTCCCCTTCTGGAGCGCTGACAGTGATGGCATGATAAACAGCTTGTGCCACTCGTTGGCTTGCATCAGGGGTGCCTAAACTTTTTGGACCACAGACCAGTCATGTGGTTCAGTGGGCCGGTTACATGGTTCCTCCCACTGGAAGTGGGAGTAAAATGTGCCTTGCTGTTGTGTTCTCAATTCTATGCCTTTAAACAACCACCAACTGTATCAGTGTAATCCGTTGTAATTAGGACGCAAGCTAATGACCACCTGGTGGCAATAGCGAGCGCCCAGCTCACAAGGTTCCAATTCCCAAAGAACTGCAGCGCGGGAAGATTCCCGCCACTACCTCACCTGGACAAGAAGGGCGTGACCTGAAGTGACGTCATGCCGGCAGTAGCCAATGGGCTATCGTGGAGCCACATTCAAATGTATAGCCACATTCAAATGTATAGCCACCGTATATATTGAGCTGTTCGTCCGCCATTACCACATGTTCCCCCAGACCACCATGCAATAAAGTTGTGTTAAGCCAATCCTTCGGCTATTCCTGTGTCTTGGTTCTCATACACTAAATTGGCGACGAGGATGGGATATGGCTTCCCACGAGATCAAGACACATGCCGGTTTCATCATCAACAAGCCGGAAGACTGGGAGCTCTTTGAAATGGACTTCCAAGATTCGCTGGTGGTGTCCGACATTACGGACGAGGGAAAGAAGAGGGCCATCCTCACTCGGATGCTAGGGAATTCCGCCAAAAGAGTATTGGTGGACCTAGTGTCGCCGAAGAAAGTGAGCGAATTGACGGCCAAACAGCTTCTCAAAGTGATGCGCGACCATTTCCAGCCCTCGGTTTCGATGTTTTTGGCTCGAGACGCGTTCTGGAAGAGAGTTCAGGCACCTGGTGAGTCCATCGCCGCCTTTGCAGCGGCCCTGCAGTTGGCCGCCGGCCCATGCAAGTGGGAAAATCTGGAGATCGCCCTCAGGGACCGCATGTTGTGCGGCCTGTGGGACGAGGAGGTTCAGCGGAAGTTGATGAACCAGGAGCCTCCCCCGACACTGCGAGAAGTCGTGAAGGCGGCGCAGGCCACGGAAGCCACGAGGGCCGGGGTCAAGGGATTCCGGGAAAGGCCGCCACAGCCCGACAAGGCAACGGGCTCGGTGCAGGCGGCCAGGTGCACGCCGAAATCTTCCACCGAGAGCAGCGACGACGAGGACGTCCGGAGGGTTCGGAAGGAAGGCTGACGCTGCGACGGATGTGGAGCGGCCCACGACCTCATCAAATGCCCGTTCCGGAAGGCCGAGTGCCACAACTGCGGACGCCAGGGGCACATCGCCAAGGTCTGCAGACGGCGGCGCAAGGACCGGAAAAGCTCGTCAGACCGCTCGCCGAGGGCCAAGGAGGGCGCCCGACACGCGGGGAAG
Source organism: Bradypodion pumilum (assembly GCA_035047305.1). Taxonomy (NCBI): domain Eukaryota; kingdom Metazoa; phylum Chordata; class Lepidosauria; order Squamata; family Chamaeleonidae; genus Bradypodion; species Bradypodion pumilum. The sequence continues at coordinate 385,732,478 of JAWDJD010000003.1, forward strand.
CAGGACGGCGTAGGCCGCATCTCCGACGACAGCAGCGACGACGCTCCGGTTTACAGCGTGTCCTTGGGACACCCCCGTTACTTTGTTGAGGTACTGGTGCAAGGGCCCCCTGTTAGAATGGAGATAGACTCGGGTTCCTCCTATTCAATCATGTCCCAGCAGGAGTTCTTGGGAATTTCCCCCCACGTGCGCCCTAAGCTCAAAGCATTGAGGTCCACGCTGCGGGACGTACAGGGAAATAGCATTCCGGTGTTGGGGGTTGGGAAATTCAAGGTCCAATACAAGCGACACGCCGCGGAACTTCCCCTGGTTGTTCTCAAGGGGGAAGTTGCAGCCTCCTCGGGACACAATGGTTTAAGCCCCTGGGTTTGTTCATTGGGGGGGTGCATGCCGTCGGGACTGACCCAATACAGGAGGTGTGTGACGCGCACCCCGAAGTTTTCAAGAAAGGACTCGGAAAATTCAAGGGACCCCCAGTAGCGTTCGACCTGGACCCGGAGGTCCGCCCAATAAGACTCAAGCCGCGCAGAGTGCCTTTCGCACTAAAGGACAAGATAGAGGCGGAACTGGACAAATTGGTGGGCCAGGGGATTCTTGTTCCTGTTGATTCCGCGGAGTGGGAAACTCCGATTGTAACTGCGCTTAAGGCCAACGGGGAGGTTCGCATATGCGCTGATTATAAGTGCACCATTAACAAGGCGATCCGCCCAAATGCGTATCCGGTGCCGGTAGTCAGCCACCTGTTGGCCAGGTTACATGGGGGAAAATGTTTCGCAAAACTTGACCTGGCGCAAGCCTACCAGCAACTCTCAGTAACCCCAGCTGCGGCTGCTGCGCAAACAATAGTCACTCATAAGGGGGCATTCCAGGTGACGCGCCTACAGTTTGGCGTGAACTCGGCGCCGGGCATTTTCCAGTTGCTCGTGGAACGCCTCTTAAAGGGGCTAGATGGGGTCTTGCCATACTTTGATGACATATTGATAACGGGGGGGAGCGAGGAGGAGTTGGCTGAAAGGCTAGACAAAGTACTGGGGGTGTTTGAAAAGGCGGGGTTGAGGTTGCGAAAGGACAAATGCGTCTTCTTCGCGAAAGAGGTTGAATTCTTGGGTTTCCGGGTAACCCCTGCGGGAATCAAACCCTCCAAATCAAAGGTAGCCGCAATTCAAAATGCCCCTCGCCCCACCTCCAAGCCCGAATTGCAGTCGTTTCTGGGGCTCTTAAACTTCTACCACTCCTTCCTGCCTCGGAAGGCATCGGTAGCAGAGCCGCTTCATAAGCTGCTAAAGAAGGACGAGGCGTGGAAGTGGGGCGAGAGCCAGGAGAGGGCATTCATTGAACTGAAACAGCTCCTAGCGTCTGATGCCATTCTCACCCACTTTGACCCCAAGAGACCAGTGGTTCTCATATGTGATGCATCCCCAGTGGAGGTGGGGGCGGTGCTGTGCCACGTGCTGGAAAACGGGAGAGAGGCCCCGGTAGCATTCTACTCCAGATCCCTGCCCCAGGCAGAGCGAAACTACGCCCAGACAGACAGGGAGGCACTAGCAATAATCGCGGGGACTAAGAAGTTCCACGATTTTCTCTACGGCCACCCCTTCACCATAGTGACCGACCACAAGCCCCTGCTAGGCATTTTCACTGCGGACAAGCCCACTCCGCAGATCCTGTCCCCTAGGATGTTAAGGTGGGCCATTTTCTTAAACGCGTATCAGCACGCGTTGGTGTACCGCCCAGGGAAGGAAATAAGCCACGCGGACGCCCTGTCGAGGTCTCCCCTGCCCCACGTTAGCGGCCTCATGGGCAAAGAGGAACAGGACCGCCAAGTGCTCCTGATAGAGGTCTTAGATTCGCCCCCCATTGTACCCACAGACATCGCCAAGGCGACCGGCAAGGACAAAACGCTAGCTCTAGTCAGCTCCTAGGTGCAGAAAGGGTGGCCGGCGTCCTCCCCGGCAGCAGAGTTCGCCCCGTTTTTCAGGAAGAGGCTAGAGTTGTCCATAGAGAGGGGGTGCCTTCTGTGGGGCCAGCGGGTGGTAGTCCCCGAGTCCCTGAGATCTAGGGTGCTCAAACTGCTGCACGTCAGCCACCCTGGTATTGTGCTTTCCAAGGCCTTGGCCAGGAGCTATTTCTGGTGGCCCCAACTAGATGCCGATATCGAGCACATGGTGGGCACTTGCGAGAATTGCCAATGCTCTCGACCCGAGGAAGCGCGTCTGCCGCACAGGGAATGGGACGCAGCAAAGGGGCCGTGGTCCCGTGTGCACATTGATTTTGCGGGCCCGTTTAGAGGGACACTCTTTCTCCTCGTGGTGGATGCTTACTCCAAGTGGTTGGAGGTCATCCCCATTACGAGCACCTCCTCGGCAACGACAGTGAAGCATTTGCGTAGGGTTTTTAGCACGTTCGGTATACCCGACACCCTAATTAGCGATAACGCTAGTTGTTTCATGTCCGCAGAGTTCAGGGCATTCACTGAGATTAACGCCATTCGGCATATCACCTCCGCCCCTTTCCACCCGGCGACGAACGGCCAGGTCGAGCGCCTCGTGCGCACCACCAAAGACGCACTGAGGCGCATGGGTCCCGGGGATCTCAACCTACAAGTGTGCCAGTTCCTGCTGGGCTACAGGGTGACCCCCCTAGCTTCTGGGTATTCGCCCGCAGAGCTCTTAATGCGTAGGAAGCTGACCACAATTCTGACCAGGCTAGACCCCACAAGGGTGGAGGACTCAGGGGGGAATGTCGGGTTGGCAGACACAAAGAGTTTCGAAGTTGGTGCCCCGGTGCACTGCAGGAATTATGCCAACGCGGGGCCAGCCTGGGTCCCGGGCATCATCATTGAACGGACGGGTCCCGTGTCGTACTGCGTGGAGACCGGCACGGGTCTACTCTGGAGACGACATGCAGACCAACTCCGTAGCAGGGTTCCGGGACACCAGAGCGCGGACGGCGCGGAAAAGGATTCAGCGTTAGGGTTCTCCCCCACCCGTTCAGCCCAAGGGGGAGGAGAGGGGGGCCAGTGGTCCCCACCTAGGGGGGAGGGGAAGGAATCTGTCCTCATAGATATCCTGAGGGATCCCTCTAATGACGCCCCAGGTGACAATTCTGATTTTCATTTACAAAACCGGGGGGGTTTTCCGGAGTGGTCCCCCACCCATCCAAGCGAGAAGCGGGGTTTTTCGTTAGTCCCTAGTGCCCCCGGTTTTTCCGTCCCTTCCCAAAAAGCCGCAGAGCCGCGGTAAATCACTAACGAGTCTCCCTCTCCCGTTGCAGGACAAGGAACCAGGGGACAGAGAAGCAGTAGCGCTCCCGGGACAAGCCAGCCAGCATCACGCCCAAATCGCGTTTGCAATAAGCCATCTTGGATGAGAGACTTCGTCTCATCCTAGGGGGGAGGGATGTTGTGTTCTCAATTCTATGCCTTTAAACAACCACCAACTGTATCAATGTAATCCGTTGTAATTAGGACGCGAGCTAATGACCACCTGGTGGCAATAGCGAGCACCCAGCTCACAAGGTTCCAATTCCCAAAGAACTGCAGCGCGGGAAGATTCCCGCCACTACCTCACCTGGACAAGAAGGGCGTGACCTGAAGTGACGTCACGCTGGCAGTAGCCAATGGGCTATCGTGGAGCCACATTCAAATGTATAGCCACCGTATATATTGAGCTGTTCGCCATTACCACATGTTCCCCCAGACCACCATGCAATAAAGTTGTGTTAAGCCAATCCTTCGGCTGTTCCTGTGTCTTGGTTCTCATACACTAAACTTGCAATCTGTTTTGCAACAGGATGAGATAGATTTTAAGATGCCATGTTCTCTGCTTAAACCAGGGGTGCCCAAACTATGGCCCATGGGCTGGATCTGGCCCCCGATGCCAATTCATCTGGCCCATGCCACTCTTATCACTCCTGGCAGACAGGTGCATTTTATTTCCGCTTCCGGGAGTGATGAGGGCAGCATGGACTGGATGAATTGGCATCGGGGCTCAGATCTGGCCCATGAGCCATAGTTTGGGCACGCCTGGCTTACATGATATTATTTTCAATGTTGTGTGTCTCTGTGTGTGTTCATGTTAATGGCTTGAGCAGATTTACCTTTTTTCAAATGGAATGCCTCTTCTAATTTAGCTGTGTTCTCTGTGTTTAGGCTCATGGTTGAAAAATAATGGGAAAGGTGCAAGAGAGGAGTAAGGGGACAGGCTGTTCTCACTCCCACTATCCATGAAAAGAGTTGCAAATTGCAGAGACTATACTTCCATTAAAATGTAATAAAAAGTAGAGACATCACCCTGCTAACTAAAGCCCGCATACTTAAAATAATGTCCTTCCCAGTAGTAATGTATGGCTGTTTATTTATTTATCGTATGACGAATTTCAGTTGTCTACATTAATGTTAATATATACAGTAAGCACAAATTGTCCATCTCAAATTTCTAGCTAGAGTTCCACGTCCAGGTTTGAAAGCCATTGAAAGGCTTAATCTGTGGCACTATGTAAGTCCTCCATTGTGCCTTCAAATGCACGTAACATAGTTTGGTCTTCTTCACAGTCACATTAGGGAGAGGACTTCCATTCCCCATGTGAACAGAGTGCTTTTACACCTACTACAGCCAGTCTGGATTATAAGGAAGGCTGAGCACAGAAGAATAGACACATTTGAACTCTGTGGTGCTGGAGAAGACTCTTGAGAATCCCCTGGAGTGCATGGAGATCAAACCAGTCCATTGTAAAGGAAATCAACCCTTGGAAGCACAAATACTGAAGATGAAGCTCAAGTACTTTGGCCACCAAATAAGAAGAGAGGACTCACTTGAGAAGGTCCTGATGAAAGAGAGGAGAAGGGGCAGCAGAGGATGAGATGGCTAGACAGTATCATTGATGCAGTGGGCATAGATCTGGGCTGGCTATGGAGGGTGGAGGATGACAAAGGAGCCTGGCGTGTGGTGGCCCATGGGGTCATAGAGGGTTGGACTCAACTGTATGACTGTTGTACTTCCATTATTGCAACCTAAGATGCAGGCATGCTTTTTGAAGGAACGTATGACGTTGGAGATTGCAAGCACATGGGTTCCCCAGGCAGGCAGAGTGGAAACAGAAAGAGTATCAGTGCAAACTTTGAGGCCTCAAGTTGAACCTAGAAAATAACTTATCAGTGGTTCCTTCTGCAATTGGGGAGAGGCAACAAGAGTGGGTGGGAGAGCTAATACTTTGGAAGACTTGAACAGAAATTCAAAAAGATCTTGTTAGGTTTGAGAACTGGGCTAAATAGAACAGAATGAAATTTGACTGGGATTAAGTGCAAAGTTCTACATCTGGGAGAAACAACCCAAATGCATCTTTACAAGAAGGGGGATACTTGGCTCATTAACACTACAAGCTAGAAGGATTTCGGAATTGTTCTAGATCACAAACTGAATATGAGTCAACAGTGCAGTGTTGTTACAAAAAAAAAGGCCAATGAAATTTTAGGTTGCATTTACAGAAGTGTAGTCTCCAAAGCCCATGAGGTACTAGACTCCTCTATTCAGCACTAGTCAGACAATATATGGAGTACTAAGTGTAGGAATCGGGGCCGCTAGGGCGGCCGTTGGGTCCCGGAGGAGACTGATCAAGTAACGATACGAGGCAGTATGGAGCGAGATCAGATCAGTGGTTTATTGAAGGAAAAGTATCTACATTTATAGATCAGAAGGCAAGGCAGAAAAAACCGTCATCAGACAGAAAATCACATCACCTATTAACTCAGGTAAATGGGGAATCCTTCTTGGGGAAGTTAATTACCGGGGGCAAACATTGACAGGGGAAAGACCATTGTTTAGGGCTTAGACTGGGGTAAATATGGCTTCTATTTGCACCAAGGATTAGGCTGATCTGTGAGTCAGTAATTGCTTAATGGGTAACGGAGGTTAGCGATCTGCCCTCTCAGCAGAACCGCCGGTCAGGTCGGGTGTGGGTGAATAAACCCTTATGATTTATGCTATTAGTCCGCTCCCCCAATTTCCGTACTGGCAAGGGCCAGTGGCCAGGAGTCTGCTTAACTGGTTTAACCTCTGCCAAGGTTCCGTGCCAATTGGGCATGGGGAAACCGCAACTAAGTCCATTTCTGGACACCTCACATTAAGTAATATATAAATTTGAATAATAAAATAAATAAGTAGGGTGGCATCAAATTGGAGCTGGTTTGGAAAGGGCAACAAGGATGATCAGGGGACTGGAAACCAAGCCATCTGAAAAATAACTGAAGGCACTGGGCATGTTAAGACTAGAGAAAAGGAGATTGTGAGGGGATAGGATGATAGCAGTTTTCAAATACTTGAAAGATAGTCATAAAGAGGAGGGGCAAGATCTGATCTTGTTTATTCTAGAGTGCAGGACATGGTAATAATGGGCTCAAGTTACTGGAAGCCGGGTATAGGCTGAATATCAGAAAAAACTTCATAACTGTTGTAGCAATACAACAATGGAACTTATGATGACCTCAGGAGGCGACGAGTGCTCCAACACTGGAGACATTCAAGAGAAAGTTGGAAAGCAACCCTCTTTCACATTTGCTTTGATTTGGATTCCTGCCTGGAGCAGAGGGTTGAACTCAACGGCCTCGGAGTCTCCTTCCAACTCAATGATTCCATGATTCTCAGATGAAGGAATGGAAGGTCAGGTTGAAGCCATCCATAACTGAGCAGAGATAAAATTGATGCTATGAGCCCAGATAATCATGATACAACATCAGTAGTTGATAGTTTAAGCATGGAATTTCATTCATTCTTCTGGAAAAAGTTTGAAGAAGTAGCTTTTCTAGGCCACAAGTCTCAGCCAGATTCCGGTAATGGTTTTCCAAAATTTAAGAATGCCATCTTCTGCTTCCTTAACTTTCTGTGGTCTGCCGGGGGCTGGGTCACACTCCCTCAGACAGCTTCGGGGGCCAGACGGCCATTTTGTCCTTCCTCCACCACATAGCACTTCCTGGTGTGGTGGAGGTGGTGAAATGGTGCTGTAGGCCACATCCAGCCCACAGGTTGCAGGTTGAGAATCCCTGCATTAGAAGGTACCTGAACTTTCAAAGACCTGATGCTCCAGTCACAACACAAGTAGTACTGTATTCCACTGGCCGCAGCATAAAACCATTCAAGTTTTCAATGCAAGGCAGTGGTACAACGAACTCCTAATTCCAGCTTCAGTCTGTGCCATGCAACAAACATCTCCAACAGCTTTAACCTAAGAAGCCCTGGGGAGGTCACCACTCCATCTCTCTCAAGATCTGTGTTGGATAATAAGCGTTCCCCTTTGTTTGCTGGGACTCTCTCTGGTTGGTCACAGCAGCCTGCACTTCATTCCAATCCTACTTACAAAGGGAAGTGCCCGAAGCAAAGCTAGTTCTCAGGTGTCTGAACAACACCCAGCTTTCTTACATTCCTGTAAATTTCCAGGTACGAGCCTAGCTTGTTTTGGTTTGCTGTCAAGCCAACAGGGTACTACCAGGTTAACCCATGTTGGCATTCTTGCTTTGATATTGGTTATGGGAGGGGAGGGCAGTCACTTTCAGGGATGGGCAAAGGAAAATATTGGTTCAGAAAGCCAAGATCTTACCTGTCCTCCAACTAAAATTATCAGAAATGTAATAGACCCTGGTCTCCGTCTTTGATGTTTGCAGATTGATACGCAATAGCCAGCAGTCAGGGGGCCAAACACATCTTTATTGGAATGTAGTCAATCTGAACATGAGGTCAATGGCAGAGCAATGCTCCTTCTATACAATAGGTAATGATTCAAACCTGGTGCGGATTAGATTAGATTAGATTTTTAATTTGTACCCCGCCCTACTCAGTTTGTAGGCCGGCTCAGGGCGGCTTCCAACATAATTAAATATACAATATAACAAAACCAAAATATAAAAAGCATATCAGCAGACAGCAGCTAAACAATACAATATCAATATAAATACAATACTACAATAAGCAGAATATACATATACAGCATAACAGGTGCAATAAAAATATACAATACAATACAAAACAATTCACATGCAAATCAGAGAAAAAGTACAATGAAATTATACATAATACATAATAAATACACCAAAATACAATAAGCAAAGTATCAAAACATCAAATACAATAAAATTATACATAATAAAAGCACCATAATAAAATAAGTACAATTAGGCCACAGAACAGAACAAAACACCCTCGCCAGTCCATAGGGCCCAGGGAGCGGAACCCAGGGCTCGACGTCCATGAACGGAGCCCAAGGCTCAATGTACCTGATGGAGCCCATGTTCTATGCTCCACAGAGCCCGAGGATCAGTGTCCCTGACAAGAGGAGGGGCAGCCCCAGCCCGGGAGCAGCTGTGGCGGCGGTGGCGGCAGGTCTTCGGCCATCTGCAAACCATTGGCTTCTTCTTCCCTCCCAGACTGAGTGGGGGAGGCGGCCCTGGGAACAGCTGTCAATGTCTATAGCAGGGCCCAAGGCTCAATGTCATCAGCTGTATCCCTCCCCGCAAGGGGAAAGGAAGGCGGGGAGCCCCAGCAGCTGCGGCGGTCTTCAGCGGAGCCACATGATTGGTCAGTACAGGTAAACAGCCAGGTGACAACACTTGATTGGGTAATGAGTAAACAACAACTACAGCTATGGTGGGAACCAAGTCCCGCGATATTTACACAAGAGGAGTATTTACACAAGAGGAAAGGGAGGGGGAAATGTAGGATCGTTAGATCCGATTTCAATCACATTTCACTTGAGTTACATATACAACACCGTCCTACCACCCTAAGTTTACCGATCTCATCTGATTTTGGGAGCTAAGCTGGGCCAGACCTCATAAAATACTAGGAAGCCACCCTAGAATATTTAGCACTGTACTGGGGAGCAGCTGTTGCATAGTTCTGCATGCAGAAGATGCCAGGTGCAAAACTCTTGGGACATCTGTAGGCCAGAAGCTCATACACATCTAGGCTTCTTCTTCTTTCATGTCTAGGTCAGATGCTCTTATTTGGATTTGGATAAGTAATTTTTGCCCAGGGAACAGGGAGGGTCTTTTTGTGTATCCCACATCTAGGTGGGGTGAAGAGAACTGTAAAATGAAGTCACCAAAAGGTGCCTTCATTTTGACAGTTTCACGTATAGCCTACACATAGAAGAAGAAGAAGAAGAAGATGATGATGATGATGGAGGCCAGTGATGGCGAACCTTTTAGAGACCGAGTGCCCAAACCTCAACCCAAAAACCACTTATTTATCACAAAATGCCAACACAGCAACAAGGCAGGACGGAAATGCTCCCATTGAGCTGTTGAGCAGAGGGGTGGGGCAAACTCTGTGCAGGGGGGGGGAGGAGAAGCACTCCCATTGGGCTGCTGGACAGGAGGCAGGGCAAACCCTGTGCTGGGTTGACTGCATGGGTGCCCACAGAGAGGGCTCCGAGTGCCACCTCTGGCATGCGTGCCATAGGTTTGCCACCACTAATCTAGGATGAAGTGTTAAAAACCAGTGTTAGCAATACTGAAATAGGCAAGACTTGGGTTTGACTTTTCAAGAATGTTTGCAATGTTCCTGCGTACCATTTCTCTGCTTTACCTCTGGGGTTGGCAGCTGAGTGTAGTGGTGAGGATAATGTGGCTCTCCAGTTGACGCATTTTGTGTTACGGAGCCCACTGATCTCTCTTCAGCAATGAGCAAAACCAAACTAGAAGATGGTAAAGAAAGAGCTCACTGGACAAGGAACAACATTAAAGGAGGAGATGGCTGAGGAATGCAACCTCCCCTTCATCACTTGGAGGACCCTGAACAGGCTGAAGGTTGGAGTCCATAAATGCAAGACTGACATGCTCAAGTGGGGGCTGATGGCAGACAACAACACACTGCATGAATGTGGAGAGATATAGAATCCAGATCTTTTTCTGGTCTACCAATAACTGCCAGAAACATGCACCGATGAGGACTTACATTTGGTCAACGACAAAACCAAGAAAGTGGCTTCATTTTGGCGGTCCAGGGTTTGATCGGGACACAAAAGTAGAAGAACCAGAAACATGCACCTACGAGGACTTGAGTTTGGCTGACGACAAAGCCAAGAAGGGGGCTTCATTTTGGCAGTTCAAAATGATCTGGACATGAAAGAAGAAGAATGGGCCAATGGAAGGCTGTGCATGTCTGCTCTCCAGGTATGAAGGCTTTGGCAGCCGCATAATTCGGTGCAGCTCTCATGCTTCCTGCCTGCTCTCTCTCCCCGCATCACCCTGGGGGCCTGAGAGAAGTCTAATTTCACAAAGATCTGAGACACTCTGACTGGTGAGTCACTTTCCACCCTCGGTTTCAGCCCTGTGGTTTCCTGAAGGCAAAGCGGGCGCTCGGATTACAAAGGACCCGGCGACCGGCCCACCAGATCCGGAACTGAAACCCTCCTGTTCATATATATATATATTTTCACAGAGAGATCTTGTGCTCTGAGAAGCATTATCGGCAGCTGTGCCTCCTGGAGAGAAATCAGATGCCCCGGAGCATCCTCCGTGGAGAGTCACACATTCGCCTGACATTTATTCCTGATTAATAGAGCATTTATAAGCATCTGTTTGGGAGCCCCAAGAGTAGACACTGAGGGGGGTTTACTCAGCAAAAAACAATGTGAGATTTCCTAATGGTTTATCACAGGGGTGCCCAAACCTTTTGGGCTGTGGGCCGGTCATGTGGTTCATCCCACCGGAAGCAGAAGTAAAATGCAATCTATTTTGCAAGAGGATGAGATAGATTTTTGAGCTGACATTTTCTCTGCTTAAACCAGAGGTGTCCAAACTACATCCCATGGGCCAGATCCATCTGTCGACGCCAATTCATCCAGCCCATGCCACCCTTGTCACTCCCGGAAGCGGAAGTAAAACGCGCCCATACGGGCGCGTTTTACTTCCGCTTCCGGGAGTGACAAGGGTGGCATGGGCTGGATGAATTGACGTCGACAGACGGATCTGCCCCACAGGATGTAGTTTGGGCACCCCTGGTTTATCATATCCTCAATTCCCTTGTCAGATTTCGGATGCTGTTATTTCTTTTCCTATTCCGGCAGGGAAACATACCTGTAACCACAGCCTGATAACTGATATTTGGGGATGCTGTGTCAGAAAGTGCCAGAGCCAGAGGGAGGGAGAGAATGAAAAGGTCATTGAAAAGCTTGGCTTTGCAGAGCTGTTGGTTGATGTACAGAAGCAAGATTTTTCCAGCCCATGGCAAGATATATCTGGGCAAAACACAGAAGAGAACACAGAGCGGCTGAAAGCAAAACAGGAAAAATATAAATAGACGAATGTGTTTCAATCAAACGTTGCTAATGCATTAAAGCCATCCTAGTGAAATGGAAATGCAACAAAATGTTAGCACGCAGGTTTCTCAAGCCCGCCAATGCACTTGTAATTCATTGGAAAGAATGCCAGGCAACAAGACCAGGTTGACTTCATTTTGTGGCTATCATGGAAAATTAAATCTATGCAGTGGCTCAAGTGGCTAAGACGCTGACTGGAAGGCAGGAGGTCAGCAGTTCGATTCCTGAGTACTGCAGGACAGGATGAGCTCCCATCTCTGCCCCGGCTCCTGCCAACCTAGCAGTTCGAAAGCAAGAAATTGCAAGTAGATAAATAGGGACCACTTCAGTGGGAAGGTAAACAGCATTATGTGCGCTCTGGTGTCTAGTCATGCTTGCCACATAACCATGGAAACATCTGCTGAAGCAGAGAGCGCTGGCTCTTCGGCTATGAAACAGAGCACTGAACCCTAGAGTTAGATATGACTGGCATTCGAGCAAGGGTGAACTTTATCTTTACCTTGCCACCTTAAGATTCATTTAGCAAAGTCTGATGATCTGGGTATCTCTCTGATGTCATCAGATTAATCTGGGGCACCCAAACATTTTGGGCAGTGGGCCGGTCACATGGATTAGGGGTGCCCAAACTATGGCCCCCGATGCCATGGTCACGCATGCTCTGGTCACCTTCAGACTTGACTATTGCAATGCACTCTACATGGGGCTGCCCTTGATGATCATTCAGAGGCTGCAACTGGTCCAGAATGCGGCTGCTTGGGTAGTGATGGGGTGCGGGCGATATGCCTATGCCTCGCCACTGCTTCGGAAGCTGCACTGATTACCAGTGTGCCTCCGGGTGCAATTCAAGGTGCTGGTGATGACCTTTAAAGCCCTACATGGTAGTGGACCAGGGTACTTAAGAGACCGCATCACCCCAAGAACATCTGCCCGTTCCACTAGAGTGGACCAGAGGGGCTCTCTGATAGTCCCATTGGCGAGAGAGGCTCTAGCACAAGAAGGAGGACCTTCTCTGTGTCTGCTGCAGCCCTGTGGAACCTCCTGCCAAAGGAACATTGTCTCCAGGTGGAGCTTTTATCCTTTCGAAAGATAGATAAATCTTTATTGTCATTGTCCTGCACAGAACAACGAGATTGAAAAACCACTTATCGACCCAACAAAACCTAAACAAAATCCAACTATACAAAATTATCAACATACTCCCAGCCCACATATACATATTTAACCCCTAAAAAGCTCTAAAACTCTACGACTCTAAAACTCTAAAAACTATATACAGAAGCTCCCTCATAGACTGAGTTGCCATAGGGCAAGAGGGCGGGATACAAATCCAAATAAATAAATAAATAAATAAATAAATAAATAAATAAATAAATAAATAAATAAATAAATAAATAATTTCACTGCATTCAAAGCCAGAACCGCTTTTGGGTAGAAACTATTTCTCAAGCGGCTGGTCCTGGTCTTTATGACCCTATACCTTCTCCTAGAAGGCAGAAGCTGAAAGAAATCATTTCCGGGGTGCGCACTATCTTGCGCAATCTCTACAGCTTTCTTATAACACCTGGCGGCATAGATTTGATCTAGAGTAGGAAGAGTACGCCCGATTATCCCCTCCGCAGTCTTTATGACCCTGGACAGCATTGAGCACTAAGTCCTGGCTTGCACAGCGGGTGTGAGTGTGTGTGTGTGTGTGTGGGGGGGGAGATAGCCACCCTGGGCTGGCTTGTTTAAGTATTTCCCAGGCTGTCAGTTTTAGTAAACCTTGTAATGCGGCATTTGGAGGGCATTTGAAATTTTTTAAAATTTAAACAAATTTAATTTTTAATTCTATTTTTAAAATGTTTTGTAAAAATTTTATTTCTCATGATTTATGTGTAAGTTATGTGTAAGGATCTTGCCCCTCCCTCCCCATCCAAAGACCTGGGGCCAGAGAGAAGGACACTTCCGGAGACCCCCGACCACCCCCAGTAGATACCATCCACAACCACCATCACAGCGAGGCCCGAGCTGGCGCCTTTGACCGACTCCATGCAGCCGAAGAGAGGCAAGAGCTGCTGTGTGCATGCAAAGGATAAGTAATCGAACTGAAATAATATAGTTGACTAAACATAGATGGCCTTTTGGCAACTGACATAGTGACTGTACAAGAAACTGACTTACATAGAGACTTGATATAGTGGACTTTTTCTTTCTTTCTTTCTTTCCCTTTCATTAATTAGTTCAACTTTTACTTTGATACTATGTGATAAACTGTGATAGTGTGCATGATAATACTTTGTTTTAAAACTGTTTAAACTGTGATAACATGTGTGATGGGAAAAGACTGGCGTAGAGACTGGCAAGGCACGCCACAAAGTTTGCCAAGAGAACCCTATGGACCAAAACAAAAGGCAAAACAAGGGGATGCTCAGCACAGCAGATCTGAAAAGGGGGAGGGATACGAAAGGGGGAGGAGAAATACAGTGTTGCAGGGAACAATACTGCATAGGGACATGGAATGTGAGGTCTATGAATCAAGGAAAAGTGGAAGTGGTAAAAAATGAGATGGAAAGAATAAGCATTGACATCTTGGGCATCAGTGAGCTCAAATGGACAGGGATGGGTGAATGCAGCTCTGGAAACCATCATATCTACTACTGCGGGCAAGAAAACCTTAGAAGAAATGGAGTAGCCATAATTGTCAATAAAAGAGTGAGAAAATCAGTAATGGGATACAATCTCAAAAATGACAGAATGATGTCAGTCAGATTTCAAGGCAAACCTTTCAATGTCACTGTGATCCAAATATACGCACCAACCACTGGTGCAGATGAAGCCACAATGGACCAGTTCTATGAGGACTTACAACACCTCATAGAACAGACACCAAGAAATGATGTCCAAATTATATTAGGAGACTGGAATGCCAAAGTAGGAAATCAAAAAGTGGAGGGAATAACAGGCAAATTTGGTCTTGGAACACAAAAAGAAGCAGGGCAAAGATTGATAGAGTTCTGCCAAGAGAACGCACTGGTCATAGCAAACACGCTCTTCCCGCAACACAAGAGGCGACTTTACACATGGACATCACCAGATGGCCAACACCGAAACCAGATTGACTACATACTCTGCAGCCAAAGATGGAGAACCTCCATACAGTCAGCAAAAAAAAGACCTGGAGCAGACTGTGGCTCAGATCACAACCTACTGATCGCAAAATTCAGGCTTAGACTAAAGAAAATAGGGGAAACACGGAGACCAGAAAGATATCACCTAGACAGCATCCCTAAAGAATACACGGTGGAGGTGATGAACAGATTTAATGGCTTAGACTCAGTAGACAGAGTACCGGAAGAATTATGGACGGAGATGAGGGACATCATGCAGGAAGCAGCAAAGAAAACCATACCAAAAGAAAAGAAGAGTAAGAAAGCAAAGTGGTTGTCTGATGAGGCTCTTAAAATAGCAGAGGAAAGAAGGAACGCAAAAGTCAAAGGAGAAAGGAAAAACTACAACCATTTCAACACAGAATTTCAAAGAAAAGCAAGGAGAGATAAGGAAAACTACCTAAAAGAACAGTGCAGAGAAGTGGAGGAAAACAACAAAAGAGGCAGAACCAGAGATCTTTTCAAAAAAATTGGGGAAATCAAGGGAACATTTAAAGCAAAAATGACCATGATAAGGGACAAAGACGGAAAGGAGCTAGCTGATGCAGAAGAAATTAAGAAAAGATGGAAAGAGTACACAGAGGAACGTTACAAAAAGGACCTCAACACTCCTGATAATCACAATGATGAAGAAATTGAACTTGAGCCAGACATCCTGGAGAGCGAAGTCATAAAGGCCCTAAAGAGCACTGCAAACAACAAAGCTAGTGGAGATGATGGTATCCCAGTTGAATTTTTCAAAGCGCTAAAAGATGATGGTGTCAAATTACTGCATTCATTATGCCAGCAGATTTGGAAAACAAAACAGTGGCCACAGGATTGGAAAAGATCAGTATACGTCCCAATCCCAAAAAAGAGCAATGCCAAAGAATGTTCAAATTATCGAACAATCGCGCTCATCCCACATGCCAGCAAGGTGATGCTCAAGATAATACAGGACAGACTTCAGCAACATGTGGAGAGAGAATTACCAGAGGTGCAGGCTGGTTTCAGAAGAGGCAGGGGGACTAGAGACCACATCGCCAACATACGCTGGATCATGGAGAAAACAAAGGAATACCAGAAACAAGTTTACTTTTGTTTTATTGACTACACTAAGGCATTTGACTGTGTGGACCACAACAAGATGTGGCAAGTAATTAAAGAGATGGGAATACCAGAGCACCTCATATGCCTCCTGAGAAATCTGTACATGAACCAAGAAGCAACAGTTAGGACAGAACAGGGAATGACAGAGTGGTTTGGAATAGGAAAAGGAGTAAGACAAGGCTGCATTTTGTCACCATGCTTATTCAACTTATACACAGAGCACATAATGCGCAATGCAGGGATGGAGGAATCACAATATGGGATCAAAATTGCTGGGAGAAACATCAACAATCTGAGATATGCAGACGATACCACCCTAATGGCAGAAAGTGAGGAAGACCTAAAGAACCTCTTGATTGGGCTGAAGGAGGAGAGTGCAAAAGCTGGCTTGAGACTCAATATCAAGAAAACCAAGATAATGGCAACAGGCCCGATCAGTTCCTGGAAAATAGACGGGGAAGAAGTAGAAGCAGTGACAGATTTTACATTCTTAGGATCTAAGATCACTGCAGATGGGGATTGCAGCCATGAAATAAAAATGCGACTGATTCTTGTGAGACAAGCAATGAGAAACCTGGGGAACATAGTGAAAAGCAGAGACATCACACTGAAAACAAAAATTAGAAAAGTCAAAGCAATGGTTTTCCCAGTAGTAATGTACGGATGTGAGAGCTGGACAATTAGGAAGGCTGAACGCAGAAGAATAGATGCCTTTGAAATGTGGTGTTGGAGGAGAGTTTTGAGAGTCCCCTGGACAGCGAGGAGAACAAATAGGTCAATCTTAGAAGAAATTAACCCTGACTGCTCATTGGAAGGTCAAATAGTAAAGATGAAGCTAAAGTACTTTGGACATCAAATGAGAAGGGAGGATTCTCTTGAGAAGGCATTGATGTTGGGAAAGGTGGAGGGCAAAAGAAGAAGGGGGAGGCCAAGGATGAGATGGATAGATGGTATTATAGACACAATGGGCACAGAGCTGGGAGGGCTGAGGGGGATGGTGGAGGACAGAGGCACCTGGAGGAAAATGGTCCATGGGGTCGCAAAGGGTCGGAGTCGACTGTGCAACTGAACAACAACAACATGTGTAAGTTGCCCGCAGTTGCCTCGGCAAGAGGGCGGCAGTAGAAATGTGAGTACTAAATAAATAAATAAATAAATAAATTCAGCCAACGCCACCCTTGTTGCTCCCAGAAGCGGAAGTAAAATGTGCTTGTATGGGTGTGTTTTACTTCCGCTTTTGGGAGCGACAATGGTGGCGCAGGCTGGATGAATTGGTGTTGGGGGCCAGATCCAGCCCCCGGGTCATAGTTTGGGCACCTCTGGATTAATCATTGTGATTTCAAAAGATCTTTTGAGGCGAGCAACAGTGATTCTCCACCTGTTTCTGGATTGCAACGTCGATAAATCCCTCACTATTGGCCATGCTTCCTAGGTCAAAGGGTCCCTTGCATGAAATCCAGTCATGTCTGACTCTAGGGGATGGAGCTCATCTCTGTTTACAGCCAAACAGCCAGCACTCTTTGCATTTCCATGGTCATGTGGCAAGCATGACTAGATGCCGGAGTACACAGTTTACCTTTCCCACTGAAGCAGTACCTATTTCTTTTTGTTGTTTATTGTTGGGGATTTTATGTACGCCGCCTGGAGTCATATGTCGATTGGGGTGGTTATAAAAATAAAATAAAATAAAATAAAATAAAATAAAATAAAATAAAATAAAATAAAATAAAATAAAATAAAATAAAATAAATATCTCCTTGCAATTTCTTGCTTTTGAACTACTAGGTTGGCAGGAGCTGGAAAAATGATGGGAGCTCACTCTGTCATGCAGCACTCGGGTCTTGAACTGCTGACCTGCTGACAGGGCCATAGCAAGGGGGGCGGGGGGGAACCCTTCTGAGCTAACAGCCCATCTCCCCAACCCACCCTGCGGTGCCAATGTTGTATAGGTGAGTGTGACATTGTTGCCCCCCGAAAATTTTTTTGCCCCTCCTGAAACATCCCCCCATCTAGAATCCTGACTGCGGCCCTGCCTGCTGACCTTCCAGTTATCACCTGGCTCTGGGAAATCTTCCCTCTTGAAATGCTGACTTACAGTGCACTGTGACAGAGCAAGCCTGTGAACATTGATCTGGAGACAGATTTATATGCTTACAGTATTCGTACCCACCTTTCCACACACCAGTATAAAAACAAACAAACAGAGTATTAGAAACTACAGTAAAACTGAAGCCTTCATATTAAAACCATAAGAACAGCAATAAAACTATAGAGCTAAACATGGAAAATTTCAGGAAGGATCAAACTGTCCATGGCTGCTACAGAGTGTGGCAACCAGATGTCAGGGGCACTTGGTACTAGTTTCTGGAGCACAAACACGGATATCTGGTCAGGTTATCCTGCTATGGTGATAGAGTAGAACAGGGATCCTCAGACTATGGCCTGGGGGCTGGATCCGGCCCATGGCACCAAATCATTCAGCCTGCACCCTTGCTCCAGCCACCGCTTCTGCCTAAATCCTTGTCTCCTCTGCTTGGCTTGGCATGTCCCTAATGGCGCTCTGTAGCACCATTACAATGTCTGCCCTGCTACAGAGCACTGTTAGGGTCACGCCAAGCCAAGTGGAGGAGACAAGGATTGAGGTAGAAGTGGTGGCGCCAGCAGAAGTGACTACAGGTGCATTTCTGTTGGTGGCCAGTGCGTTTCCTTCACCCATGTGATGCAGCTCCTCCAGGCCGGTAAAGAGGGGAGCTTTTGGGGGAGGGGGTTTTGTTGTGTGTGTGATGGCCTCAGTGTGTTTGCTGCTGCTGCCAAAGGTAGGCAGACCACCACTGGTCTGAGGGAGCGCGACCCTAGCTTAGAAAGGTTGAGGACCCCACTGTCAGTGACTCAGTGCTGATTGTCAGGTGGTGGTTAACTAATCTGACAGTCTTCATCACCTGACTTTGGGTACCAAAGTCCACAGGGAAGGGTGATGGTCCCCAAGTGGATTAAATCCCATTTGAATCCATCTTGATGGAGGGCAGCAGCTTCATCCATCCTGGCCTGGGGCTGATGAGAAATTTATGTGTCAAAAGGGCTCAGGACCAGAAAGTGATGATAGCCAATATTCGGAATCAGATATAGCACTTGAAGGAGGAGGAGGAGAAGAACAAGGAGAACAAGAACAAGAAGAACAAAAAACACTCAAATGGAGTGCTCCGGTGTTATGTATGCATATCAATGTACTGTAAAGCTATCAAGATATAAATGTTCCAATCAGACTTAAACCGAGTACGTCCAATCAGACTTAAACCGCGCAGAGTGCCTTTCGCACTAAAGGACAAAATAGAGGCGGAGTTGGACAAATTGGTGGGCCAGGGGATTCTAGTTCCTGTTGATTCTGCGGAGTGGGAAACTCCAATTGTAACAGCGCTCAAGGCCAACGGGGAGGTCCGCATATGCGCTGATTACAAGTGCACCATCAATAAGGCGATCCGCCCTAATGCGTATCCGGTGCCGGTAGTCAGCCACTTGTTGGCCAGGTTACACGGGGGGAGGTGTTTCGCTAAACTCGACCTGGCCCAAGCCTACCAGCAACTCCCGGTGACCCCCGCCGCAGCTGCTGCACAGACCATAGTCACCCACAAAGGGGCGTTCCAGGTATCGCGCCTCCAATTCGGCGTGAATTCGGCGCCCGGGATTTTCCAGTCACTCGTGGAACGCCTCCTGAAGGGGTTAGAGGGGGTGTTACCCTACTTTGATGACGTATTGATTACAGGCGGGAGCCGGGCCGAATTAGCAACAAGGTTGGGAAAGGTCCTGGCGATATTCGAAAAGGCGGGGTTGCGGTTGCGAAAAGACAAATGCGTTTTCTTCGCAACTGAGGTTGAGTTCCTAGGGTTCCGTGTTACTCCCGAGGGAATCAGGCCATCCCAATCCAAGGTGGCCGCCATCAAGAAGGCCCCTCGCCCCACCTCCAAGCCCGAGTTGCAGTCGTTCCTGGGACTGCTCAACTTTTACCACTCCTTCCTTCCGCGGAAGGCAGCAGTAGCGGAACCGCTACACAAATTGTTAAAAAAGGACGAGGCATGGAAGTGGGGCGACGACCAGGAGAAGGCTTTCAATGACCTGAAGCGACTCCTGGCATCAGATGCGGTACTGACCCACTTCAATCCCAAACGCCCAGTGGTCCTGATATGCGATGCATCCCCGGTGGGGGTGGGGGCGGTGTTATGCCACGTACTGGAGAACGGGAGGGAGGCCCCGATAGCGTTCTACTCTAGGTCCTTGTCCCAAGCGGAGAGAAACTATGCCCAGACAGACAGGGAAGCACTAGCGATAATTGCGGGGACTAAGAAATTTCATGATTTTGTGTACGGCCGCCCCTTCACCATAGTGACTGACCATAAGCCCTTGCTAGGCATTTTCACCGCAGATAAGCCCACACCCCAAATCCTGTCCCCGAGAATGCTCAGGTGGGCCATTTTTCTCAACGCGTATCAGCACGCGTTGGTATACCGGCCCGGGAAGGAGATCAGCCATGCGGATGCCCTGTCGAGGTCCCCCATTCCCCGGGATTGCTGCCACGTGGGCGAGGTAGAGAGGGACCACCAGGTCTTAATGATAGAGGTCCTAGACTCCCCTCCAGTAGTACCGGCCGACATCGCTAAAGCGACCGGCAAGGACAAAACGCTGGCCACAGTTTGCTCCTGGGTACAGAAAGGGTGGCCCGTGTCTTCCCCAGCAGCGGAATTCGACACATTTTTCAAAAAGAAACTAGAGTTGTCCCTAGAGAGGGGTTGCCTTTTGTGGGGACAGCGGGTAGTGATCCCCACGTCTCTCCGGCCGAGGGTGCTTAAACTGCTGCACGTCAGCCACCCGGGGATCGTCCGCTCTAAGGCACTGGCCCGCAGTTACTTTTGGTGGCCCCAGCTAGACGCCGACATCGAACACATGGTCGGCACTTGCGAAGCGTGCCAAAGCTCCAGGCCAGAAGAGGCCCGCTTGCCACATAGGGAGTGGGACGCAGCAAGGGGGCCCTGGTCCCGGGTACACGTAGATTTTGCTGGCCCGTTCAGGGGAACGCTTTTCCTCCTTGTAGTGGACGCGTTCTCCAAGTGGTTGGAGGTCATTCCAGTCTCGAGCACCTCCTCGGCCACAACAATTAAACAGTTACGGAGGGTCTTTTCCACATTCGGTTTACCCGACACCCTCGTCAGCGATAACGCTAGCTGTTTCACGTCCGCCGAGTTTGGGGCGTTCATGGAGCGCAACGCCATTCGGCACATCACCTCCGCCCCCTTTCACCCGGCCACCAACGGCCAAGTAGAGCGCCTCATGCGCACCACGAAAGATGCGCTGCTGCGCATGGGCCCCGGAGACCTCGACTTGAAATTGTGCCAATTCCTGCTAAGGTACAGGGTCACCCCATTGGCATCAGGGTACTCCCCCGCAGAGCTGTTGATGCGCAGGAAGCTGGCCACGGGAATCTCAAAGCTAGACCCCACGAGAGTAGAGGACAAAGGGTGGAACATAGGGGTGGAACCCACAAAGAGTTTCAGCGTAGGCGCCCCGGTGCACTGCAGGAACTACGCCAACGCGGGGCCAGCCTGGGTGCCGGGCACCGTAATAGCACAAACCGGCCCCGTCTCATACCGCGTGGAGACCAGTACAGGCTTCCTGTGGAGGCGACACGTGGACCAACTCAGGCGCAGGGTCCCCGGAGAGCAGGACGGAGACGAAAATAGCATCGAATCAGCGTTAGGGTACTCCCCCACCCGTTTAGCCCAAGGGGGAGGAAAAGGGGAACATGGGCCCCCACCAAGGGGGGAGGAAAGGGAATCGATCCACAGAGATCTTTTGCGGGAGTCCGCGGCAGAAAGGAAGAGCCCCGACCACACACATACCCCTCAGAATTTTCCCCGAAACACAGATGCCCATAGAAGATTAGACGTTGATTTACAGTACCAGGGGGAGTTAGCGGAGCGGTCCCCCACCCGTCCTAGAGAAAAGAGGGGTTTCAGTTCAGCCCCTGGTACTTCCAGTCCCAGTAGCCCCTGTGAGTTAGAATGCAATATAGCGCCAATTTCCCGGAGACCGACACCCCCAAGACGGGAGGTAACAGCGAGTCCGCCCACCACAGTCTCAAGGTCCCCCGAGCAAGGATCAGAAGGTAGCAGGACCACAAGGGCGACCTCATCGGTTCCGCGGTTCACAATAGGCGGGTCCCCGGGGTCCGAGAGCAACAGGCAGGGGTTCACCTCCCAACTATTCATTCCATTCCCATCCCCGGGCGCAAGGCAGGCACGGACGCCCCACAGAGCCACTAACGAATCCCCATTTCCCGTAGCAGGACAAGCTCCCACGGAGTCAGGGATCACAGGCTCTCCGGTACTAGGTCAGGCGCAAGCACGCCCCAAGCGCACGTGCGGCAAGCCACAATGGTTGCGGGACTTCGTCCCATCCTAGGGGGGAGGGGTGTTATGTATGCATATCAATGTACTGTAAAGCTATCAAGATATAAATGTTCCATCACAATTACAATGTATCTCAGCTGAAAGGAACGCGAGCAAGCAACCCCTTGGGGCAGCTGCGAGCATTCAGCCTCACATGGTTCACATTGCTCAATCACGGACAGCCGCGGGAAATGCCTCCGCATTCAGCAGAATGAAGATACTCGCATTCAGCAGAATGAAGATACTCGCATTCAGCAGGAAGAAGATACAACTGCGAGAGTAAGGCGTGCCTGGGCGAGGCCACGCCGACAGTAGCCAATGAGCTACCATGCTGCAAGATTCAAATGTATAGTCCTCAGTATATAATGAGATGTACCACCACCATTACCCTCATGCTTCACCGGAACACCATGCAATAAACCTGTGTTAAACCAACCCTTCGGTTGTTCTGTTGTCTTTGGTCCCATACACTAAATCCGTTCAGGTCCTACTTTTAAGTATCTTCTAAACATTGGGCCAGTGATGGGAGTTTGGGGGTAAATCCCATCATCTCCCAGTCAGAATGGTCATTCCTGAGGTTGGTGGGAACAGAATACTGGAATGGACAGGCCTTGGTGTGACCCATCTTGGCTCTTCCAATGATGCTTATGGTTGTCAGTATCCCTCAAGCTAATGAAACCCTGTATGGACATTACACATTTCAGCAAGCATACTTAATGCACCCCTTCTGATATCTACTTCCTTTGCAAGAGTCATGGCAAGTCTGGGCAGAAGAGGTTCCTCCTGGGAGATAGTCATAACTGTCAAGTTTCGGGAAATTTCTGTCAAACCCCCGTATTTTACACTCTTTCCCGCTGTCATCCCGTATTAGTTAGACTGGAGGCCAGCACAGGATAAGCATAGCTGTCCAGTTTCCCGTTTGGGCCGGGAAATTTCCCTTATTTGACAGAAATTTCCCAAAACTTGACAGGTATGGAGATAGTCTCTGCACATAAACAAGAACCCTGGTTTTCTAGAGTTCTTTCTTACAGTATCACTACTGAGTCAGACACAGCATTGCTTGTGTGGAGGAAACAACGAAGGAGAGGGCAGGACTGGTTGCTGCCTTGCGAACATGCTCAAGACACAGACCTCCGTCACAGCCCAACAGGGCAAATAAATAAAAAAATATCTTCTTACACCTTCAAGATTTACAAGCTTTATCAGCATACAGAAGTGAAGCCCACTTCTTCAGAAGCAAAGGGCATAGCAGCAGAAGACAGGTGCTTATCTGAGCATCAGGGAGGAGGAGAATGTGAAATACAATGAAGATGCAGAAGATCTCCGAGCAATTGTTGAGGGCCTCAACAGTCTCGCAGGGTGACTGAGAGAGACCGAGTTTAATGGCAGTGTTTAAGAGTTCTGACAACCGTGCCGGTGGGTGGAAAGTCCTCCCAGGTGTAGATAAGCAGATTAACAACTGCACAGTACAGGCAGAAATTTGTCTCAGCTGGGTATTTTCAAGACTTTAGGGTGGAAAAATTACCAGTAGATAAAAGTATCCAGGAGAAATTTAAAAGCAAGGGCTCTACACAGAAAACTCCAATGGACAGGCTGACCAATGTATATAATGAGACAGAAGTCCCTGTTCCCATTCAGACCAACATAGGTTGGGTTGAAGCTCTTGATGTGGTCCTGGGATCTCCCTAAATTAATCTTAATTTGTCCCCCCCCCCCCCCTGAAATCTAGTTAGTGACGGAGCTGTGTGTGATCTTCCTTTGAAAGCACAGGAACTGCCACTAAAAAGGCCCTGCTTATTGTACATCCGATATTTCGAGAGTGGTACAATGTACAGAGTGGAGCCTCTTAAGATGACCTGAGGGAATGAGTCAGTTCATTCGAAGGAGAGCAGTTCACAGATATACAGGCGAGTCTTGGTCGGTTAACATCTGTTCTGCTAAACCAAGATGGAAAGGTGGGGTGGGTGGGTGATGTGGCAGCTGTGTTGTGGTCGCTCAATTTCTGAGCTTCTGGCTGGTTGCATATTGTTGTTGGTGGTGGTGGTGGTGAAAGGTACACACTTACCACCATGCCCCTGTTCCGTCTATATCTAGAGACAAGTGAGAGCTGAATTTCTTAATACTTTCCTGTCACTGTAGAGAGGGCACCCAGAGAGAGACGGGTGTTTTGCGAAACCTGAGGTTTATGCAAAGCATCTGATTCATACTCCGATCCTCTCAAGAGCCCGGCTGGTGATGAAATAGCAAGATGCATTCAAAACAAGTCTTGGTGTTCAGTAAACGTGAAACCCGAGCAAAACTGCACATCCTCTTGATATCTAGTGCACTGTGAGGTTTCTTTATGTGTGTCTGCAATGCATGTGTGTGTGGTGGTGTCTTTTTGATTGCCAAGATTCACAGGTTCTTAAGTTCTCTCCATATGTAGACATAGGTCTGAGACTAAGTGTGCATTGCTATTGCTTTTCAATCTGCTTCCCCACTGCTATTTCCGAATGAGGGGATGTTGAAAAGATGGCTTCCCACCGGACAATGCAGTCTCGTGAGATTGGCCGGAAAGCTTGACAAAGAGCCCTGCAAACAAAAATTGCACTTCTGGGGAAATCTGCAGAAGTGTTTGTTTTGGATATATTCTGAGTGTGTGGCCAAGTATCCAAGATCTCCTTCCCATGGGAGGACAGGACAATGTCCAAGGTGGCTCCTGGATGTAAATGATGGGAGTCCACCAGCCTCTGTTTTCTTAGCTTTCGTTTCGATTTAAAATACCCTTAGAAATCAACTTCATTATTTTTGCTTTCAGAGACAATTCAGGCTTCATTTGCTCCAGGACCCACTTGTTTGTCTCTCTGGCAGTCCAAGGTACACAACAAATCTCTTCTCTAGCACCTTATGGCAAACAAATCAATTTTTCCTATCAGCTCTCTTTACTGTCACCTTCCTCACCCGTACATGCATGTTGGGGCAAAAAACCCCAATTACATTTATAAACTGATGGGGTCTGAACTCTCTGCGACAAACCAGGAAAGGGACCTTGGTGTCCTGGTGGACGAGAGCTCAATGAAGGTGTCAACCCAGTGTGCCTCAGCAGTGAAAAAAGCAAACTCAATGCTAGGGATCATTAGGAAGGGTATAGAAAATAAGTCAGCAAGTGTCATTTTGCCTCTTTATAAATCTATGGTGAGGCCCCATCTGGAATACTGTGTACAGTTCTGGTCGCCATACCTCCAGAAGGATATTATGGAGTTGGAGAAAGTACAGAGGAGGGCAACCAGAATGATTAGGGGACTGGAACACCTTCCTTACCATCTGAGGCTGCAACGGTTGGGCCTCTTCACTCTTGAACGACGGCGTCTAAGAGGTGACCTGATTGAAGTTTATAAAATCATGCACGGTGTGGAAAAAGTACATAAGGAAAAACTGTTTTCCCTATCGCATAACACTAGAACTAGGGGACACTCCATGAAATTTTTGGGTACTAGTTCTCAAACAAATAAGAGAAAGTACTTTTTCACCCAGAGGATTACTGGTCTATGGAACTCCCTGCCAGAAGAAGTGGTGACAGCTGTCAGTCTTGACAGCTTCAAGAAAGGATTAGACAAGTTCATGGAGGGCAAGAGTATCAATGGCTATAATTATGGATACTGAAGGACAACCTCCAGGTTGGAGAGATAGGCAGGATATCTCTCAATAAATGCTATTTCCAGGGAATCCTAAGCAGGTGAAGGCATCTCCTTGGGAATACCCTGAAGGAAATGGTGAGCAACTGTGTGAGACAGAATGCTGGACTGGATGGGCTGTGGCCTGTTCCAGCAAGGCTGTTCTTATGTTCTTATGTACACAGTGACTGGGAATACAGTTGTGTGGATGATCTTGGGACAAAAATTATTATTATACAAAATTTTAAGGTTGACAATGAAGAAACTGAGATAGTGGAAGATTTTATACACCTCGGTTCAGTCGTCAACCCAAAGGTGAACTCCAGCCCGACTGAGAAGAGCAGCAACAAAGATATCAGAAAATATAATCAAGCATAAGGATGCATTGCTAGGGTCTGGGACCAAGGTTCTCCACACGTGTGTATTCCTGATCACTATGTACTGGTGTGAAAGTAAGAAAAGCTGATAGGGGGAAAATGGGTTTTTTTGAAATATGGTGCTGAAAGTATCAGTCTGGCTGGACATTCTGCTATGGTAATGGAGTAGACCCGTGATGGCCAACCTTGGCACTCCAGATGTTCTTGGACTTCAATTCTCAGAAGCCCCCATGAATCTACATGAATGGGTTTACTGCGATTCATCTGGCCTGCGCCACCCTCGTCACTCCATACGAGCACATTTTACTTCTGCTTCCAGGAGTGACGAGGGCGGCATGGGCCGGATAAATAACAGTAAACCCATTCGTGTGGATTCATGGGGGCTTCTGGGAATTGAAGTCCAAGAACATCTGGAGTGCCAAGGTTTGCCATCACGGGAGTAGACTGTACAGCCAGTGACTCAATGCTGAGTGTTGGGCAGCAGTAAATAACCTGACTCCCAAAAGGGGCCAACAGCTACGGGTGGATGAGCCCCGTCATATTGGGCCCAATGGCAAAATGAGTGGAGGAGGAACCTCTTCACTATTCTGATTCCCAATGGTCATGGAGGCAGAGGAGGCCATGCCAGATGGACTGGCTGTGAAGGCGCACCTTGTCAGTATCCTCAAAGCTGCCTGCAGTCCAATGCAGTCCAGGTGTTAAATCCTGCATGTCTCATTTCATATGAGATCATAGTGTGTGGGACACTTCATGGCAAGCTGGGATCCACCTTAAACAAATTCATGCCGACAGCATTTTTCCTGCTTCAGGGGAAAATGCATTCTTGGAGTTGCAGCCAACAGTGCTGAAGGAGAGCTCTGTGGATAGCTTTCTGAACTGCCAGAAAGATGAACAAGTGGCTCCTACAGCAAATCAAGCCTGTGACTGTCTCTGGAGGCAAGGATGATGACGCTGAGGATTTCCTCCTTTGGGTACATCATGAGAAGAAGGCAATGCTCTCTGGAAAAGAGAATCATGCTTGGATGTGAGCAGGAACAGAGGCAGGCCAAACATAAGTTGAACCCTTGAGTTTGCAAGAGATTAGAAGGGCTGTTGAGAACAGCAGTGGCTCAAGTGGCTAAGACACTGACTGGAAGGCGGGAGGTAAGCTGTTCAATACCTGAATGCTGCAAGACGGAATGAGCTCCCCTCTTGTCCCAGGTCCTCCCAACATAGCAGTTCGAAAGCAAGAAATTGCAAGTTGATAAATAGAGACCACTGTGGTGGGAAGGTAAACAGCGTTCTGTGCGCTCCAGTGTCTAGTCATGCCTGCCATATGACCACAGAAATGTCTGCAGAAGCAGACAACACTGGCTCTTTGGATGTGAAACAGAGATGAGCACTGAACCCTAGAGTCAGATATCACTGGCTTATAAGCAAGGGTGACCTTTACCTTTACATTTACTGAGGACAGAATATTTTGTAGATCTCCCATTCATTGGGTTACCCTGAGTTGGAGATAACTTGACAACACAAAAGTACAATGATTCATTGTTTTTAGTTTCTGGTTATGTGTTTCAATGTCGTAAGCTGATGCCATCATGGAACAGATGGGCATTTCATACACAATGCCCTGTAGCATCCCTGACTGTGCATTTGTTCCACCCTACCACTTCTGGTTCCTTGGTGCTGAAAGAGCAAAAGGATTTACTGAGGTGGTGTCCAAATGTCTCATTTAAGATCAATTTCTTCTCTGTTTGAGAAAGAGATGACTCTTTAAGAAATATTGAAGGCAGGGGTGCCCACACTTTTTGGGCCATGGGCCAGTCACGAGGTTCAGTGGGCTGGTCATGTGGTTCAGCGGGCCCGTCACGTGGTTCCTGCCACCGGAAGTGGAAGTAAAATGCGCCTTGCAGTCTGTTTTGCAACATGATGAGATAGATTTTAAGCTGCCACTTTCTCTGCTTAAACCAGGGGTGCCCAAACTACGCCCCGCGGGCTGGATACAGCCACCGATGCCAATTCATCCAGCCCACGCTGCCCTTGTCACTCCCGTATGGGCGCATTTTACTTCCACTTCCAGGAGCAACAAAGGCAGCATGGGCCAGATGAATTGACGTCGGGGCCCAGATCCAGCCCGCGGGGCTATTTGAAGTTTAAAAAATCATGCACAGTGTGGACAAAGTAAAGGAAAAACTGTTTTCCCTATCGCACAACACTAGAACTAGGGGACACTCGATGAAACTTTTGGGTACTAGTTCTCAAACAAATAAGAGAAAGTACTTTTTCACCCTTTAGTGTAAGGGACCAAAGACAATGAAACAGCCGAAGGGTTGGCTTAACACAGGTTTATTGCATGATGATCCGGAGGAACATGTGGTAATGGCGGATGGGTAGCTCAATATATACAGCTGGCTATACATTTGAAAGTGGCTCGTCGACAGACTATTGGTTGCTGCCCGCGTGACGTCGTAGCAAGGTCACGCCCTTCTTGTCCAGGTGAAGAGGTGGCGGGAATCTTCCCGCGCTGCTGAACCAGGTGAATCTGAGCCATGAGAGCTGGACGCTCGCTATTGCCATCTAGTGGTCACTAGCTCGCGTCCCCTTATCAGGTTTACATTGATACAGCTGAAGGTTATAATGTTGCACACAGAAAGGTTACATTGTTAACACATGGCAATGGTACATTGTTAAAGGCACAGCTTTACAGAACACAACACACCCAGAGGATCAGTGGTCTATGGAACTCCCTGCCAGAAGAAGTGGTGACAGCTGTCAGTCTTGACAGCTTTAAGAAAGGATTAGACAAGTCCATGGAGGACAAGGGTATCAATGGCTATAATTATAATGGATACCTAAGGTCAACCTCTGGGTTGGAGAGATAGGCAGGATATCTCTCAATGCCATTTCCAGGGGATCCTAAGTAGGTGAAGGCATCTGCTTGGGAATAATACCCTGAATCACATGGTGAGCCACTATGTGAGACAGAAGGCTGGACTGGATCATGGGCTCCTGTGGCCTCTTCCAGCATGGCTGTTCTTATGTTCTTATGTTTCTTCTGTTCTTATGTAAGGACTCCACTTCCCCGAGGAAGTTTTTTCTTTCCTTTGAGTGTACAGTGTGAGCTGAATGCTTCTGACTGAGAGGGAAGGCTCTTGCTGCAGACATCAGTTGTAGGCGAGGGAGCGGTGTAGCACTAAACTCCATCCCCTGATACACAGTGGGACTAAAAATAAACCATGCTTCTCAGAGGAATGAAAAGTAAAACAGTCATGGCAGAAAAAGCCCTGTACTCAGCCCTGTGTGCAGGTGATGGGAACAAATATCTACAGCACAGAAGCAGTTGCATTAAGAGAACCGGCCCTCACCTAAGGACAGATGTTTTGAAAACCTATCTGAAATCAGCAAAAGTCTATCAAAGTTTTCATTCGAAGGCACAGCAAAAGAGAATTGAGAGGAAAATCCCCAAGTGGTTTCAGTAACAAACAACAAGCTGAGAGCCAAATTCTTCAAACCTCAGTAGCCTCTTGAAGCTTGGGAGTTTCTAAACCAATACCAAAGGCTGGAAGAGCTCAGCTCCACTGATCTCTTTTCATTTTTTTAAAAAATTC
This sequence comes from Bradypodion pumilum, assembly GCA_035047305.1. Taxonomy (NCBI): domain Eukaryota; kingdom Metazoa; phylum Chordata; class Lepidosauria; order Squamata; family Chamaeleonidae; genus Bradypodion; species Bradypodion pumilum. The sequence goes on from JAWDJD010000003.1 coordinate 385,762,080, forward strand.
TCACTGATGCCATGATTCAGTAATTAACATTTCTATATGGCTCTGTTATGTATGTATGTATGCATGTTCATTATACTGTAAAGGCAAGAATGTAACCACTCCAGATACAAACGATACCAGCTGTAAAGGAACGCGAGCAGACAGCCCATAGAGGGCAGCTGCGAGCGTTCAGCCTCACATGGTTCACATTGCTCAATCACGGACAGCCGCGGGAAAACCTTCCCCGCATTCAGCAGCTGAAGAAAGAGGCGTGCCTGGGCGAGGCCACGCCGGTAGCAGCCAATGAGCTACCGTGCTACAAGATTCAAATGTAGAGAGCTACTGTATATATTGAGATGTATCACCGCCATTACCTCATGCTTCACTGGAACCTCATGCAATGCAATAAACCTGTGTTAAACCAACCTTTCGGTTGTCCGGTTGTCTTTGGTCCCATACACTAAATTGGCGACGAAGGTGGGATTATGGCTGCCCACGGGACCAAGACATGCGCCGGCTACGAGATCAAGAAGCCGGGAGACTTGGAGCTGTTTGAGATAGACTTCAACGCAGCGCTGGTGGAGCTCGAAGTCTCCGATGAGGCCAAAAAGAGGGCCATTTTCGTCCGCATGCTCGGACACGAGACCAAGAGGACCTTGGTGGACCTGATCGCGCCGAGGAAGGTGGGCGACTTCAAAGCTACAGAGCTCCTGGCGGCGTTGCGCACCCATCTCCGGCCAGCAATAGCGATGTTCCCCGCTCGGAGCGCGTTCTGGAGGCGAGTCCAGGCACCCGGGGAATCGGTCGAGGAGTTCGCCGCGGCCCTGCGGTTGGCCGCCGGCCCGTGCAAGTGGGAGCTCCCCGACATCACCCTCCGGGACTGCCTGCTCTGCGGTCTGAGGGACACAGAGACTCAGCGCGCGCTGATGAAGAGGGAGCCGCCTCCCTCGTGGCAACAAGTCCTCGACACGGCACAGGCCGCGGAGGCCACTACTGCCGGGGTGCACGAGCTTCAGGACTGGCGCCCGAAGCCCGCAAAGGCAGAGAGCTCGGTGCGAGCGGCCCGGCGAGTTTCGGACTCGTCTGCGGAGAGCGGCGATGACGAGGACGTCCGGAGGGTCCAGAGAGAGGGCCGGCGCTGCGACGGCTGCGGCGCCGCCCACGCCCGCGCCAAATGCCCGTTCCGCAAGGCCGAGTGCCACAACTGCGGCCGGCGCGGGCACATCGCCAAGGTCTGCCGGAAACGGCGCGAGGCCACCAGGAGTTCTCCAGACCGCTCGGCGAGGCAGGACCACACCACGAGGCAGGACCGCACCACGAGGCCAAAGGACGGCACCCGGACCACGAGGACGCGGGACGGAGTAGGGCGCATCTCCGACGACAGCGGGGACGACGCGCCGGTCTGCAGCGTTTCCACGGAGCACCCCCGTTACTTCGTTGAGGTAGTAATACAAGGGGCCCCTGTTAGAATGGAGGTGGACTCGGGTTCTTCATACTCCATTATTTCCCAGGGGGAGTTCATGAAAATCGCCCCCCGCATGCGGCCCAAGCTCAAGGCGTTGAGGGCCACACTGAAGGACGTGCAAGGGAACCGCATCCCAGTGTTGGGGGTTGGGAAGTTCCGGGTCCAGTTTAAAAAGCACACCGCAACGCTTCCCCTAGTCGTCCTCAAGGGAGGTAAATGCAGCCTCCTCGGGACTCAATGGTTCCAGCCCCTGGGGTTGTTCATCGGGGGGGTGCACGCCGTGGAAGCACACCCCGCCGGGACTGATCCAATACAGAGCGTGTGCGACGCGCACCCCGAGGTTTTTAAAAAGGGGCTCGGGAAATTCAAGGGCCCCCCAGTGACTTTCGACCTGGACCCTGGAGTACGTCCAATCAGACTTAAACCGCGCAGAGTGCCCTTCGCACTAAAGGACAAAATAGAGGCGGAGTTGGACAAATTGGTGGGCCAGGGGATTCTTGTTCCTGTTGATTCTGCGGAGTGGGAAACTCCAATTGTAACGGCTCTCAAGGCCAACGGGGAGGTCCGCATATGCGCTGATTACAAGTGCACCATCAATAAGGCGATCCGCCCTAATGCGTATCCGGTGCCGGTAGTCAGCCACTTGTTGGCCAGGTTACACGGGGGGAGGTGCTTCGCTAAACTCGACCTGGCCCAAGCCTACCCGCAACTCCCGGTGACCCCCGCTGCAGCTGCTGCGCAGACCATAGTCACCCACAAAGGGGCGTTCCAGGTATCGCGCCTACAATTCGGCGTGAATTCGGCGCCCGGCATCTTCCAGTCACTTGTGGAACGCCTCCTGAAGGGGTTAGAGGAGGTGTTACCCTACTTTGATGACGTATTGATTACAGGGGGGAGCCGGGCTGAATTAGCAACTAGGTTGGGAAAGGTCCTGACAATATTCGAAAAGGCGGGGTTGCGGTTGCGGAAAGACAAATGCGTCTTCTTCGCTACAGAGGTTGAGTTCCTAGGGTTCCGTGTCACTCCCGAGGGAATAAGACCAGCCCAATCCAAGGTAGCCGCCATCAAGAAGGCCCCTCGCCCCACATCCAAGCCCGAGTTGCAGTCGTTCCTCGGACTGCTCAACTTCTACCACTCCTTCCTCCCGCGGAAGGCGGCCGTGGCAGAACCGCTACACAAATTGTTAAAAAAGGACGAGGCATGGAAGTGGGGCGACGACCAGGAAAAGGCTTTCAATGACCTGAAGCGACTCCTGGCATCAGATGCCATACTGACCCACTTCAATCCCAAACGCCCGGTGGTCCTGATATGCGATGCATCCCCGGTGGGGGTGGAGGCGGTGTTATGCCACGTGCTGGACAACGGTAGGGAGGCCCCGATAGCGTTCTACTCTAGGTCCTTGTCCCAAGCAGAGAGGAACTATGCTCAGACAGACAGAGAAGCACTAGCAATAATTGCGGGGACCAAGAAATTTCATGATTTTGTGTACGGCCGCCCCTTCACCATAGTGACGGACCATAAGCCCTTGTTAGGCATTTTCACCGCAGATAAGCCCACACCCCAAATCCTGTCCCCGAGAATGCTCAGGTGGGCCATTTTTCTCAACACGTATCAGCACGCGTTGGTGTACCGGCCCGGGAGGGAGATCAGCCATGCCGACGCCCTGTCGAGGTCCCCCATTCCCCGGGATTGCTGCCACGTGGACAAAGTAGAGAGGGACCATCAGGTCTTAATGATAGAGGTTCTAGACTCCCCTCCAGTAGTACCGGCCGACATCGCCAAAGCGACAGGCAAGGACAAAACGCTGGCCACAGTTTGCTCCTGGGTACAGAAAGGGTGGCCCGTGTCTTCCCCAGCAGCGGAATTCGACACATTTTTCAAAAAGAAACTAGAGTTGTCCCTAGAGAGGGGTTGCCTTTTGTGGGGACAGCGGGTAGTGATCCCCACGCCTCTCCGGCCGAGGGTGCTTAAACTGCTGCACGTCAGCCACCCGGGGATCGTCCGCTCAAAGGCGCTGGCCCGCAGTTACTTTTGGTGGCCCCAGCTAGACGCCGACATTGAGCACATGGTCGGCACTTGCGAAGCGTGTCAAAGCTCAAGGCCAGAAGAGGCTCGCTCGCCACCTAGGGAGTGGGACACGGCTAGGGGGCCCTGGTCCCGGATACATGTAGACTTTGCTGGCCCGTTCAGGGGAACGCTTTTCCTCCTCGTGGTGGACGCGTTCTCCAAGTGGTTGGAGGTCATTCCAGTCTCGAGCACCTCCTTGGCCACAACAATTAAACAGTTAAGGAGGGTCTTTTCCACGTTCGGTTTACCCGACACCCTCGTCAGCGATAACACCAGCTGTTTCACGTCCGCCGAGTTCGGGGCATTCTTGGAGCGAAACGCCATTCGGCACGTCACCTCTGCCCCCTTTCACCCGGCCACCAACGGCCAAGTAGAGCGCCTCGTGCGCACCACGAAAGACGCGCTAGTGCGCATGGGGCCCGGAGACCTCGACCTGAAATTGTGCCAATTCCTGCTAAGATACAGGGTCACCCCACTAGCGTCGGGGTACTCCCCCGCAGAGCTGTTGATGCGCAGGAAGCTGGCCACGGGAATCTCCAAGCTAGACCCCACGAGAGTAGAGGACAAGGGGCGGAACATAGGGGTGGAACCCACAAAGAGTTTCAGCGTAGGCGCCCCGGTGCATTGCAGGAACTACGCCAGCGCGGGGCCAGCCTGGGTGCCGGGCACCGTAGTAGAACAAACCGGCCCCGTCTCATACCGCGTAGAAACCAGTACAGGCTTCCTGTGGAGGCGACACGTGGACCAACTCAGGCACAGGGTCCCCGGAGAGCAGGACGGAGACGAGAATAGCATCGAATCAGCGTTAGGGTACTCCCCCACCCGCTTAACCCAAGGGGGAGGAAAAGGGGAGCATGGGTCCCCACCAAGGGGGGAGGAAAGGGAATCGATCCACAGAAATCTTTTGCGGGGGTCCCCGAAGAAATGGAAGAGCCCCGACCACACACATACCCCGCGGGAGTCTCCCCGAAACACAGATGCCCATAGAAGTTTAGACGTTGATTTGCAGTACCAGGGGGAGTTAGCGGAGTGGTCCCCCACCCGTCCTAGCGAAAAGAGGGGTTTCAGTTCAGCCCCTGGTACCTTCAGTCCCAGTAGCCCCTGTGAGTTAGAATGCAATATAGCGCCACTTTCCCGGAGACCGACACCCCCAAGACGGGAGGCATCAGCGAGTCCGACCACCACAGTCTCAAGGTCCCCCGAGCAGGGATCAGAAGGTAGGCGACCTCATCAGTTCCGCGGTTCACAATAGGTGGATCCCCGGGGTCAGAGAGCAACAGGCAGGGGTTCACCTCCCAACTATTCATTCCTTTCCCATCCCCGGGCGCGAGGCAGGCACGGACGCCCCACGGAGCCACTAACGAATCCCCGTTTCCCGTTGCAGGACAAGCACCCGCGGAGTCAGGGATCACAGGCTCTCCAGTACTAGGTCAGACGCAAGCGCGTCCCAAGCGCACGTGCGGCAAGCCACAATGGTTGCGGGACTTCGTCCCATCCTAGGGGGGAGGGATGTTATGTATGTATGTATGCATGTTCATTATACTGTAAAGGCAAGAATGTAACCACTCCAGATACAAACGATACCAGCTGTAAAGGAACGCGAGCAGACAGCCCATAGAGGGCAGCTGCGAGCGTTCAGCCTCACATGGTTCACATTGCTCAATCACGGACAGCCGCGGGAAAACCTTCCCCGCATTCAGCAGCTGAAGAAAGAGGCGTGCCTGGGCGAGGCCACGCCGGTAGCAGCCAATGAGCTACCGTGCTACAAGATTCAAATGTAGAGAGCTACTGTATATATTGAGATGTATCACCGCCATTACCTCATGCTTCACTGGAACCTCATGCAATGCAATAAACCTGTGTTAAACCAACCTTTCGGTTGTCCGGTTGTCTTTGGTCCCATACACTAAAGGCTCTTAGTGCACTCTCTGGGCAGTTCACAGAGGAATTAGCATTTTGCCCCCAACATGCTGGGTACTCATTTTACCAACCTTGGGAGGCTGAGTCAACCTTGTGCTCTGTCAGCCTCGTGTAATGCAAGATGTCTTTGGTGTGCACAAAAGACCATTCTCCAATAACCTCTCCCCCCCCCCTTCCTTCACTCAGAGCATGTTAAACATTGCTTTCAAAATCCATTCTGTGTGATTTTCGAGAAAGCTTAAAAAGGGCTTGAGATTTCAATAGAGATGTCTTACTTTCGTTTCTGAAAGGAGCTCTCTTCTTTCCTCCCACATTGATGCTTTCAATAAAAAAGAGGGAAAAACCAGGTTCAGTTGACCTATATCTTTATCTCCTCCTGTCTATATTTAGTTTGTGGTTGAGAATGTTTTTTCCTATGTAAAGGTCAGGCCTCACACATATCTATGGAGGGGACCAGAAAAACAAAACAGCTTGTTCAAAAGCAAGCAGGTGGGTTGGCTGGTTGCAAGCAGAGGTGTGTGGAAGGATACATAGGAGAATTTCATCTCTAAGAGCAAAAGTCATATCGCTTGTCTGGTTGAGTCAAAACGCACCCTGCCTCTTTCTCGTTTCGTCGCCACCGGTTGCATTTGCACTGAATAAGATGTACAGAGATGGAAAGAATCCCTGGAAAGAAACTCTGAAATAAATAAAAGCATAAATCAGCAAGTCCAGATTTTGCTCATCACATCTGAATTTCCAGGCGTCCTCTATGGGTGACTGGTTTGCCTCCGTTCCCCAAGCCTGGATGCTTTTATGCCCAAAAATCGAAATTCCCACACCTCTCACTGATGCTGCATTGTAGGGTGTGATCACTCTACAATTTTGCACAGTATCACGCTGCCTCATAGATTTTATAGTCCTCAACAAGCTACATCAGCAATACATCTGCAGGCCTGGTATTGGAGAAATCCAAAGACAGGGTGGACTTAAAGTTAACTTTCCATGTGTATATGCTGGATTAACATTTTGCGACATTTTTTGAAGTAGTAGCCGTGTTTTCCTTCTTCTGTGTCTAGGCCAGATGTGAAACTGCCAAAATGAAGACACCTTTTGGTGAGTTCATTCTGCAGTTCCTTTGGCCTGACCAAGTATGAGAAAGATTAGCTGGCAACACGAGGTTGCCATCACCAGGGTATACTTATCTGTTATGCTAGCCGACTCTTGTGTGCCTCTGTACATGAGGTGTATAAATTGATGCCATGAAGTCTCACTCCTAAGTCTGATGAAGTGGACTTGATCCATAAAAACTAATATTAAAATACAAACAGTAACTCTTTAAGGCACCACAATGTTGTTTGATTTTTTTTGTTTCATTTACTCTCTGATTTTGCAGCAAGTGTTTGTATCCCATTGTTATTCCTAATGGCAGCAACACTGATTCCTATACATCCCTGAACCTTGGCACTCCAGGTGTTCTTGAACTTCAATCCCCAGAAGTCCTGATCAGCAAGAGTGTTGACTTGGGCTTCTGGGAATGGAAGTCCAAAAACACCTGGAGTGCTAAGGCTCACCATCACTGCTATACATCTACCGGAATATTTTGGCACACAATTCTAACCCCCTATCAGGATTTAAGGCAGCTCCAGTGTTTGCAGGATGAGTTCTCCATGCTAGCTTTTATGCTTGCAGTATTAGACACCTCACCCAGCTGTGGAGGTATCTCTAGTACTTGCAGGGTTAGACCCTCACTCTGGTGCAGCTGCTAGGCCACACTTAAGAACCTTGGGGAAGGTTCTGGAGCACCATAAGCTCCACCTGGATGCCCTGGGCTAGATAAGAATGGGCTCTTTGCCCTAGAAACTGCCATAGCAAAGAAAAGTCAGTGGACCTGTGGTTGCTTTGTTTTTGAATTGTAGTTGATTCCAAAAGTTTCTTGCCTCTGAAGACTTCCCAGTTCCTATAGACTGTTGTTATGCCTTGTCCAAATCCTCATTCCTTAAACCCCATCCTTGCTCTCCTCTGGCCCTGAAGGTACTCTATCTCACCTGTTCTCTGGGTCACTGGACTTCTGGCTTGATTGGACTGTACCCTGTTATATGGACCAACTCTGTATCCCTGTCTAACTCAGGTTTGGTTTTGGACTTGGACTCTGAGATGGTTACTGTTTAGCTTGTTGCCTGGTTGTCCTGGTGCTTGAGTTCCTTGCCACTTCCCCATGTCCTGGACTCTTGTTGTTGTTGTTGTTCAGTCGCACAGTCGGTTCCGACCCTTTGCGACCCTATGGACCATTGTTCTCCAGGCACCTCTGTCCTCCACCATCCCCCTCAGCACTCCCAGTTCTGTGCCCATTGTGTCTACAATACCATCTAGCCATCTCATCTTTGGCCTCCCCCTTCTTCTTTTGCCCTCCACCTTTCCCAACATCAGGGCCTTCTCAAGTGAATCCTCCCTTCTCATTTGATGTCCAAAATACTTTAGCTTCATCTTTACTATTAGCCCTTCCAATGAGCAGTCAGTGTTGATTTCTTCTAAGATTGACCTATTTGTTCTCCTCGCTGTCCAGGGTACTCTCAAAACTCTCCTCCAACACCACATTTCAAAGGCATCTATTCTTCTGCGTTCAGCTTTCCTAATTGTCCAGCTCTCACATCCGTACATTACCACTGGGAATACCATTGCTTTGACTATTCTAATTTTTGTTTTCAAGGTGATGTCTCTGCTTTTCACTATGTTCCCCAGGTTTCTCATCGCTTGTCTCCCAAGAATCAGTCGCCTTTTTATTTCATGGCTGCAATCCCCATCTGCCGTGATCTTTGATCCCAGGAAAGTAAAATCTGTCACTGCTTCTACTTCTTCCCCGTCTATTTTCCAGGAACTGATTGGGCCTGTTGCTATTATCTTGGTTTTCTTGATATTGAGTCTCAAGCCAGCTTTTGCACTCTCCTCCTTCAGCCCAATCAAGAGGTTCTTTAGGTCTTCCTCACTTTCTGCCATTAGGGTGGTATCGTCTGCATATCTCAGATTGTTTATGTTTCTCCCAGCAATTTTAATCCCATATTGTGATTCCTCCATCCCTGCATTTCGCATTATGTGCTCTGTGTATAGATTGAATAAGCAGGGTGATAAAATGCAGCCTTGTCTTACTCCTTTTCCTATTCCAAACCACTCTGTCATTCCGTGTTCTGTCCTAACTGTTGCTTCTTGGTTCATGTACAGATTTCTCAGGAGGCATATGATGTGCTCTGGTATTCCCATCTCTTTAATTACTTGCCACATCTTGTTGTGGTCCACACAGTCAAATGCCTTAGTGTAATCAATGAAACAAAAGTAAACTTGTTTCTGGTATTCCTTTGTTTTCTCCATGATCCAGCGTATGTTGGCAATGTGGTCTCTAGTCCCCCTGCCTCTTCTGAAACCGGCCTGCACCTCTGGTAGTTCTCTCTCCACATGTTGCTGAAGTCTGTCCTGTATTATCTTGAGCATCACCTTGCTGGCGTGTGGGATGAGTGCAATTGTTCGGTAATTTGAGCATTCTTTGGCGTTGCCCTTTTTTGGGATTGGGACGTATACTGATCTTTTCCAATCCTGTGGCCACTGTTTTGTTTTCCAGATTTGCTGGCATATTGAGTGCAGTAATTTGACGCCATCATCTTTTAGCGCTTTGAAAAATTCGACTGGGATACCATCATATCCACTAGCTTTGTTGTTTGCAGTGCTCTTTAGGGCCTTTATAACTTCGCTCTCCAGGATGTCTGGCTCGAGTTCAGTTTTTTCATCATTGTGGTTATCAGGAGTGTTGAGGTCCTTTTTGTAGAGTTCCTCTGTGTACTCTTTCCATCTTTTCTTTATCTCTTCTGCATCAGCTAGCTCTTTTCCGTCTTTGTCCCTTATCATGGTCATTTTTGCTTTAAATGTTCCCTTTATTTCCCCGATTTTTCTGAAGAAATCTCTAGTCCTGCCTCTTTTGTTGTTTTCCTCCATTTCTTTGCACTGTTCTTTTAGGTAGTTTTCCTTATCTCTCCTTGCTTTTCTTTGAAATTCTGTGTTCAGAAGGTTGTATTTTTTCCTTTCTCTTTTGACTTTTGCCTTCCTTCTTTCCTCTGCTATTTTAAGAGCCTCATCAGACAACCATTTTGCTTTCATACGCTTCTTTTCTTTTGGTATGGTTTTCTTTGCTGCTTCCTGCATGATGTCCTTTATCTCTGTCCATAATTCTTCTGGCACTCTGTCTATTGCGTCCAGGCCATTATATCTGTTCATCACCTCCACCGTGTATTCTTTAGGGATGCTGTCTAGGTGATATCTGTCTGGTCTTCTTGTTTTCCCTATTTTCTTTAGTCTTAACCTGAATTTTGCGATCAGTAGGTTGTGATCTGAGCCACAGTCTGCTCCAGGTCTTGTTTTTGCTGATTGTATGGAGGTTCTCCATCTTTGGCTGCAGAGTATGTAGTCAATTTGGTTTCGGTGTTGGCCATCTGGTGATGTCCATGTGTAAAGTCGCCTCTTGTGTTGCTGGAAGAGAGTGTTTGCTATGACCAGTGCGTTCTCTTGGCAGAACTCTATCAATCTTTGCCCTGCTTCGTTCTGTACTCCAAGACCAAACTTGCCTGTTATTCCCTCCACTTTTTGATTTCCTACTTTGGCATTCCAGTCTCCTAATATAATTTGGACATCATTTCTTGGTGTCTGTTCTATGAGGTGTTCTAGGTCCTCATAGAACTGGTCCACTGTGGCTTCATCTGCACTAGTGGTTGGTGCATAGACTTGGATTACGGTGATATTGAAAGGTTTGCCTTGAATTCTGACTGACATCATTCTGTCATTTTTGAGGTTATATCCCATTACTGCTTTTCTTACTCTCTTATTGACAATTATGGCTACTCCATGCCTTCTAAGGTTTTCTTGTCCACAATAGTAGATATGATGGTTTCCAGAGCTGAATTCACCCATCCCTGTCCATTTTAGCTCACTGATGCCCAAGATGTCAATGCTTATTCTTTCCATCTCATTTTTTACCACTTCCAGTTTACCTTGGTTCATTGATCTCACATTCCATGTCCCTATGCAGTATTGCTCCTTACAACATTGCATTTCCCCTCCCCCCTTCCTGTCCCTCCCCTTTCTCCCCTCTGTGGTGTTAAGCATCTTGTATCACCTAGCCTGCCCTTTTGTTTTGCCTTTTGTTTTGGTCCATAGGGTTCTCTTGGCAAGATTTATGGCGTGGTTGCCGGTGTCTGCGCCATTTTTCTCTCCTCATACATTTTATCACAGTTTTTAAAAGTTTAAAAACATTTAAGACAACATATTATCATGCATATTATCACACTTTAAAGCACAGTCTCTATGTCAGTTGCTATATTAAGTCATTTTAAAGTCTTTATGTGAGTTACTATATTAAGTCATCAACATTTCTGCATATTTAACTACTTATCCGTTGTATGGGGCTCTGAGTCTCACCCCCTGGTTTAACTCCTTTGCCTTCTTCCCTTCTGCCAATTGGACCTCTCCTTCGGCGCTTGGTTGTTTTCAGGGCTTGGAAAAGGCTCTCGTCGGGGCGACTGGCTGGCCTCTCCCCGCCCGGCTGGTCTTCCTCCTCCCTCGCCGGCCCGGCTGGAGATGGTGGGGACCGGCTCGGAAGGGCTCGCGTTTGGGGCGACTGGCTGGCCTCTCCCCGCCCGGCTGGTCTTCCTCCTCCCTTGCCGGCCCGGCTGGAGATGGTGGGGACCGGCTCGGAAGGGCTCGCGTTTGGGGCCTTTAAAAGAATTTAAAAGGGCTAGACGTCATCTAGCCCTTTTAAATTCTATTTTGTTTTTAGATGTGTTAATTTTAGCTTTGTATGTTATTTATTTATTACATTTCTATACCGCCCATTTCGGTGGTATCCCACTCTAGGGGGGTGGGGGGAAAAGCAGATACCAAATAACACGACAGAACAACACAATATGATGGTAGTGCACCTGACACAAATAAAGAAATTGTGGTATTTTTTAAACCACAATCGGGTGTACTCGCCGGCTAATCTTTCTCACACTGGGTAAGGCAAAACAGACTCCAGAATGAACTCACCAAAAGGTGCCTTCATTTTGGAAGTTTCACGTCTGACCTAGACACGGAAGAAGTTCTGCAGTTTTAAGATTATTATTTTTATACATAAATCTTTATAGTAAAGTATAGGGAAACTGATAGAACATGAAATGGTTCTTATTACAGGTTCACTGATCTGACTACAGGAAACTGACTTACTGGAAACGAGTTTGAAGCTCCTGTGCTAGCAATGTGCTTATGATGAGTTCTCATGCAGGAGGTCATATTAATAGTGCAATGACTACAGTAGTGGTTCTTAACCTTGTTGGAGGTACTGAACCCCACAAGTTTCATACCTGCAATCACCGAACCCTTTGTAGAATTTGCTATAAATACCCTGGTGAACAGAACACACATACACACACACACCTCCGCCGAACCCCTGAGACTGATGCACTGAACCCCTGGGGTTCAATCGAATCCAGGTTAAGAACCACTGGACTAGTTTCTCTCTTTCTGTCGTTCACACAACAGTCTTATCCATCCAAACGTACACTATATAATTCAGTGCAGTCTACAGTGCAGTAAACCCATTCGTGTGGATTCACAGGGTGCTTGCTTGGGCTTCTGGGAACTGTAGTCCAAGAACATCTGGAGTGCCAAGGTTCGCCATCACGGGAGTAGTTAGTGGATTCACTTTCTGGTGATCCCTGTGTAAGTTTAGCCAGTTCTGCCATTGATTGTGCAGTTTTGAAACGGCATTGGATTCCCTTCTTGTGCATACGCTCGCTGGAAGCTAATTCCTGTGCATGTGTGCAAGCATAGCCGCGGGTTGGCACCCTCTTATTCTGCCTGAATTTCCATTTTAGGTAGAATCAACTGTAACTCAAAACAGGAGTGGTGATGACTTTAAAAAGCACTTAGATGGGCCACTGGTTTAAGCCTGCTGGCAATTTCTTATGGTTTTATGAGGTCCACAGGTCGTCTCTCTCTCTCTCTCTCTCTCTCTCTCTCTCTCTCTCTCTCTCTCTCTCTCTCTCTCACAAACACACACAGTGGCGGCTGCTAATAAAATCATATGACAATACATGATTGTGTATGTGACAGAGATTCCATTTTTCTAGCAAGTTATATAGGGAGTGTAACTAGATCAGATCTTAACACCTTTCTTCTTTGAACTACAATTTCAAAATAACTGAAAGGATGGACAGATAGATGTAGTTTGGTGAAGGATTTAGCATCCTCCGCTGTAGTTTGAAGAAAGCCACTGGAACTCTCTAGGAGAGATCTCAAAGTACTGTAACATCGAGGCACATTTCATTGGGCAGAATCCTGTTGAGGATGTGCCAAGCATAACGCCCCATGGGCATAGCACACTGTGTGACTTCTGGCTCCCCATCGCATGGTCAAGCGATTGCCCTGTTCAGAGCAAAACTCTCCTGGGCAAAGACCAGAGAGACACCAAGGACAGGTACGACAGTCTATTGCTTATGCAATATAAGTCAACAGGACTCTGCCCACTGGCCTGAACAGGCATGTCATCGGAGAACATTCTCTGACTACACAACAGCATGAGAGATGGTTGCCTTTCCTTTTCACTTATGTGCCAGATTGTGTTTTGAGGCACAGAAGTTCTTTTAAATTTGTCCTGTGAGTCTCGGAAATGTTTCAGGCAAAGTGTGGGGTCAAATAACACACTATGAATGCAAACCTGCATACAACCGGGCTAAGGAAAGGTAAAGGCTGTCCTTGTTTCAAAGCCAGATGTATCTGACTTTATGGTCCCGTGCTCATTTCCAATTACATGACAGCTATAAAACACTTTCACATTAAATATATCAATACATAAATGAATTTATTTACAACGGTTAATTAATTCTTACTGTAAGATGATCTATTGTACTTCTGAGAAGTGGCGCCGCAGTCAACTCTTAACGCCTTCAGTTCCAGAAAACACACTGGTCACATTTATCTGGTGGTGATGTGAGGCGAGGATGTTAAGATTTGTCTCCAGGTATACTCCAACTCCAATGTGGCAGGAAGTCACTCATTTGATGGCAAGAGTTCAAATTTATTTTAATGGTGTGTTATAATGCACAATCAGTAAGTTTTAAAAATCCAGGACTTTTACATTTTTATTGAATTGGCCAGGACAATTTTTCTGACCTCGAATCTGGGACAACCCTGATTTTCCGTGACATATGGCAACCCTACGTATGGTAGGCATGACTAAGTACCAGAGTGCACAGAATGCTGTTTAGCTTTCAACCAAAATGGTACCTATTTATCTACTTGTAGTTTCTTGCTTTTGAACTGCTAGGTTTGCAGGAACTAGAACAGAGATGGGAGCTCACTCCTTTGTGCAGCATTTAGGTCTCAAACTGCTGACTTGCCAACCTTCCAGTCATCTGATTCAGTGTCTTAACCTCTAAGCCATCACAGTGTCTTAAAACTGGATAAACTGTGCTTTAAATCTCTCCATGAGTATCTAAGCAAAAGTTGGTTCTCTTTTTTCCCTACAGCAGTGATGGCAAACATTTGCACTCCAGCTCTTCTTGAGCTTCAATTCCCAGAAGCCCAAGTCCCTGTGAATCCACATGAATGGGTTTACTTTGCATACTCACAGTAAACCCATTTGTGTGGATTCACCGGGACTTGGGCTTCTGGAAATTGAAATTAAAAAACAGCTGGAGAGCCAAGGTTTGCCATCAAGGTCCTACAGATAAGTCATTTTTGCTGCAGCTGCAAACTTTAATTAACTAATTGGCTAATCAAGTAAAACCTTTCAACTGACAGAAACAATACTCTGGTTAATAGAACAGCACCAGGACGTTTCTAGAAGGAAGCCTCAAGGGCCAATGACACTTTGGAGGCCAGGGCCTGATCCCCACATGACCAAGAGCATTCCTCATACGCTCAGGGGCACGGCATCCTTTCCAAATGCCACAATAACATTTCCCTTCCTGTAGCTTTTTCAACACCTGTTAAAACATTTCAGATTCTTTTAAAAGCATCCTCCCTGGAAACAGGGTGGAAAGATGAACCATAAGGAGAGCCACATGGAGTGTGCTTGGTTTTCATCCCAGGATGGTGATACGCGAGTGCACTTGTGGGTCCTGCAACTCATGCCAAAGCATCTCTCATGGTGTGTGCACAGGGGTGTGGGTGTGGGTGGCGCGGATGTGATGCTTTAAGGGACTGCGGTGGCTTAGTGGTAAAGATACTGAACTTGATGCCTGGAAGGAAGGCAGGTCAGCAGTTCAAGACCTATGTGCTGCATGACGGAGTGAGCTCCCGTCTCTGTCACAGTTCCTGCTAACCTACCAGTTTGAAAGCAAGAAATTGCAAATAGGTATGAAAGGGAACAGTGTTCTGTGCACTCCTGCCACATTACCATAGAAATGTCTGCAAACGCAGACAGCGATGGCACTTTGGCTGTAAATGGAGATGAGCACTGCACCGTTGAGTCAGATACTACTGGCTGTTGAGCAAGAGAGACCTTGAACTGAGAAAGGAACTGAAGTGCCGCCTGCTATGTGCATAGAAATGTGTGAGGGAAACACATGAGTTTTCAGATGCTGGAGTGGGAGAAGCTGTGTGTGTGTGTGCATGCGGGGGGAGAGAGAGAGAGATATTCTGCAGCAGAATCCATTAATGGTTGAGTAAGGCGAAAGTGCATGGGAGGGATGAGAGGCAGAGAACAAACAGAAGTCCCCCCACCCCATAATATGTGGGCCCTGCCTGGTCTTTCTGGCTGACCTGCCTTGCCTCCTGCCATCCTGGCTGCAGCAGCTGGACAGGCGACTGAAAAGAGAAAGAGAGACTCACCCCGGAGTGACCTTGCTAGAGGTCACTCGGTCTGCCCTGCCCCCCCCCCTGCTTCCTGCCCACCCTCCTGGCGAGTAGACTCTGCAAGTCAGAGAGGAAAGCAATGCCCAGATAGGAGCTTTGGAGAGACTTGTCTGGTAAGGATGAAATTTTTGAGATTCCCTGAACTTTTGTTGTTGTTCAGCTGCAGGGTCAAGTCCGATCATTTACGACCCCCATGCACCAGGCTCCTCTGCCTGATATTGTGAATTTGGGGTTTTCACCACCCACACTGTACCCCATAATCATCACTATTATGACGAAGTAAGGCTTGACATATCTCGCTTTGCATGCAATGAGTTTATCTCATATATTTGTTTCACCTTTAAAGATGCATTACTGAAATGAATGAACATTTGCACAATATTCTAATTTTCCGAGTTTCACCTGTATACTCATGCGGGGTGTCATCTAGATCATACCTGGGTGTCCTAATGGTTTTCCCTACTTTTTTCATTCTAAGCCTGAATTTGGCAATCAGTAGTTCACGATCTGAGCCTCAGTCGGCGCCAGGCCTCGTCTTTGCTGGCTGTATAGAGCTTTCCTTTCCGTATATTGCAAAGTAATTTATTACACAAACACGGGCTTTCACGTTCTTCTTGTCTACTATGGCCCCTGGAGATGAAAATCGGAAAGCCATAACATGGTCTTCAAAGCCAGTGATCAACATGCCACGTACAAGGATTTTCCTCCCCAAAGTGTGTTCTTCTCTTGCTTAGCTGCTACAATTTAGGGATGGAAATGCCCCCACGCCAGTGTGCACAGGAAGCCAAGCCAAGGTCTTTTTGAGTGATGGGGAAGACTCTGTCTAGGAGCAGAGCAGCATCCACTGTACCTTCTGTGGTGCACCTGGCTAGCCATCCGTGGTGATGTTGACCTCCCAGCTGGTGGGTGCCTTGGAAGAGGCCCAAGAAGGAACTGCGGAGAAAGAGGTTCTGCCCCAGTAAACCTGCCCACTTGCACGGCCCACCTGCCAGAGGGCTGCACAGTTTGAACCCATGGGGGAGGGAGGTTGTGGGTTGCTGGCACCAACTCTGCAAGAATGTTTTCAGACTCATACCAAGAACAAAACAAGCATCGCTTGGCCGAGTTGAGTCAAACTGAGACTTCTTGTGCGACAACCACGACTTGAGGCAGGAAGAGAAACCGAGGGCTTAGTCATGCTTCGCTTGGCTTCAAGGCTCAACCTTGTTGTGTTCTAACAGTGTACCCTTCTACATGTGATAACAATGTATCTGAACCAATGTAACCTTGCCGACGAGTAACAATGTAACCTTCAGCTGATCACTATAAACCCTGTAATGGGACGCGAGCTAATGACCACCAGCTGGCAGCAGCGAGCGTCCAAGCTCTCTTGGTTCAAACCCATCAAAGGCCACAGCGCGGGAAGTTTCCCGCCGCTACCTACACCTGGACAAGAAGGGCGTGACCAGCCATGACGTCACGCGGGCAGTAGCCAATGGGCTATCGTGGAGCCACATTCAAATACGTTACTACCATATATATAGAGCTGTTCGTCCGCCATTACCTCATGTTCCCTCTGTCCACCATGCAATAAACCTGAGTTAACCCAGCCCTTGGCTGTTTCCTGTGTCTTGACTCTCATACACTAAACTGGCGACGAAGGTGGGATCATGGATCCCCAAGGAGCCAGGGCACAGAGCGGGTTCAACATTACCAAACCGCAAGACTGGGAGCTTTTTGAGATGGACTTCCAGGCGGCACTGGTGGAACTCAAAGTCAAAGAAGACGACGAGGAAAGGAAGAGGGCCATCCTCACCCGCATGCTTGGGATGGAGACCAAGCGAACGCTGGTGGGCATTATTGCGCCGAAGAAGATGGGTGAGTTCAAAGCCGATGACATCATGAAACTGCTGCGTGAGCGTTTCCGACCCTCGAGGGCAATGTTTCCCGCTCGGAGCGCGTTTTGGAGGCGAGTTCAAGCGCCGGACGAGTCGGTAGAAGCCTTCGTAACAGCTATGAGAGTAGCCGCCACCCCCTGCAGATGGGACCACTTTCTAGAGATGCCCCTCAGGGACGGAGTTCTGTGTGGCCTGAAGGACAAGGAAGTGCAGCGCAGCCTGATGAACAAGGAGCCACCACCCACACTGACAGAGGTTGTAGAGGCCGCGGAAGCCGCGGAATCCACGAATGCTGGAGTAGATGAGATGCACAAGTGGCGTGAGTGGCGTCCGAGGGCCGGCAAAGCGGAAAACTCGTTGCACGGAAAGTCCGGACAGTCGGTGCACGCAACCCGACGGACCTCGAAGTCGTCTTCGGAAAGCAGCGACGGCGAGGAGGTCCAGAAGGTCCGAAGGGGAGGGCGCCGTTGCGATGGGTGCGGAGCGGCCCATGAGCGCGTGAGGTGCCCATTCAGAAAAACCGAGTGCTACAACTGCGGCCGTCGGGGGCACATCGCCAAGGCGTGCAGGAAAGGGAAAGAGGGCCGGAGACAGTCACAAGACCGTTCGGCCAGACCGGACCGTCCAGCGAGGTCCAAAGATGGCGCCCGGACCACGAGGAAGCAGGACGGCGTGGGCCGCATCTCGGACGACAGCGAGGGCGACGCTCCTGTGTTCAGCGTGTCTGCGGGACAGCCCCATTACTTCGTTGAGGTACTAGTACAAGGGACCCCTATTAGGATGGAAATTGACTCGGGGTCCTCCTATTCTATAATTCCCCAGAGAGAGTTCTTGAAAATCGACCCCCACGTGCGGCCCAAACTTAAAGCGTTGAGGGCCACACTACGGGACGTACAGGGGAACAGCATTCCAGTGTTGGGGGTCGGGACATTCCGGGTTCGTTTTAAGAGACATTCTGCGGAACTTCCCCTAGTGGTGCTAAAAGGGGGGAGTTGTAGCCTCCTCGGGACGCAATGGTTTCAGCCCTTAGGTTTGTTCATAGGGGGGGTGCATGCCGTAGGCGTGGACCCAATACAAGCGGTGTGCGACGCACACCCCGCCGTTTTTAAAAGTGGACTGGGAAAGTTCAAGGGACCCCCTGTAGCCTTCGACCTAGACCCGGAGGTCCGCCTGATAAGACTCAAACCGCGCAGGGTGCCGTTCGCACTAAAGGACAAAATAGAGGCGGAACTGGACAAACTGGTGGGTCAGGGGATTCTTGTTCCTGTGGATTCCGCGGAGTGGGAGACTCCAATTGTAACAGCACTGAAGGCTAACGGGGAGGTGCGCATTTGCGCTGATTATAAGTGTACAATTAACAAGGCGATCCGCCCTAATGCATACCCGGTGCCAGTGGTCAGCCACCTCCTGGCCAGGCTGAATGGGGGAAAGTGTTTCGCTAAGCTCGATTTAGCACAGGCCTACCAGCAACTCCCTGTAACCCCCGCCACAGCGGCGGCACAAACAATAGTTACACATAAGGGGGCGTTCCAGGTGTCGCGTTTACAGTTCGGCGTGAACTCGGCACCTGGCCTTTTTCAGTCGCTCGTGGAACGCCTCCTGAAGGGGCTGGAGGGGGTGTTGCCATATTTTGATGACGTGTTGATAACGGGGGGGAGTAAGGCCGAGCTGGCACATAGATTGGATAAAGTTCTGACCGTGTTCGAGAAAGCGGGGCTGCGACTGAGAAAAGACAAATGTGTATTTTTCGAAACAGAGGTTGAGTTTTTAGGGTTCCGTGTCACGCCCGAGGGAATTAGGCCGTCCAAATCTAAGGTAGCCGCTATCAAGAAAGCTCCTCGCCCCACATCCAAAACCGAACTACAGTCATTTCTGGGGCTTCTCAATTTCTACCATACCTTCCTTCCACGGAAGGCGTCTGTTGCCGAGCCGCTCCATCAGTTACTTAAAAAAGAGGAAAAATGGCTGTGGGGTGACGAGCAAGAGAGGGCGTTCACAGAGTTAAAGCAACTCCTAACATCCGAGGCAATCCTGACTCATTACGATCCCAAACGGCCAGTAGTTTTAGTCTGCGACGCATCCCCGGTGGGGGTGGGGGCGGTGCTTTGCCACGTGTTGAACGACGGAAGGGAGGCCCCGATAGCGTTTTATTCAAGGTCCCTGTCCCAAGCAGAGCGGAATTACGCACAGACCGACAGGGAGGCATTAGCGATAGTAGCGGGAACCAAAAAATTTCACGATTTTCTGTATGGTCGCCCGTTCAAGATCGTGACTGATCACAAGCCCCTGTTAGGAATCTTCACTGCAAATAAGCCCACGCCACAGATCCTGTCCCCGAGGATGCTGCGGTGGGCTATTTTTCTTAACGCATACCAACATGAGTTGGAATACCGGCCCGGGAAGGAGATCAGCCATGCAGACGCGCTCTCACGGTCTCCGTTGCCCTTGTCGGACGATCAGAAGGCAGGGGTAGGAAGAGACCGCCAGGTATTGCTAATAGAGGTCTTAGATTCACCCCCAATAGTACCGGCCGACATTGCCAAGGCGACGGGAAAGGATAGAACACTGGAGAAAGTATGCTCGTGGGTACAGAAGGGGTGGCCGGCGTCATCCCCAAGCATGGAATTCGACCCATTTTTTCGAAAACGAATAGAATTGTCATTAGAGAGGGGGTGCCTCTTGTGGGGCCAACGGGTGGTGGTTCCTACGTCCCTGCGACCGAAGGTGCTAAAGCTGCTGCACGTCAGCCACCCGGGAATCGTCCGTTCCAAGGCACTGGCCCGGAGTTATTTCTGGTGGCCCCAGCTGGACGCCGACATAGAGCATATGATTGGCACTTGTGAGGCATGTCAGGGCTCCCGACCGGAGGTAGCCCGTCTCCCGCATAGGGAATGGGACGCAGCAAGGGGACCGTGGTCCAGGGTGCACGTAGATTTTGCTGGCCCGTTCCGAGGAACCATTTTTCTCCTGGTAGTGGATGCGTACTCGAAGTGGCTGGAGGTCATTCCGGTAAAGAGCACATCCTCCGCCACTACCATTGGCCAGCTAAGGAGGGTCTTTTCCACGTTCGGTTTACCCGACACTCTGGTCAGCGATAACGCTAGCTGTTTCACGTCCGCTGAGTTCGCGGCATTCATGGAGGCAAATGCAATTCGGCACGTCACATCCGCGCCGTTTCACCCGGCCACGAATGGCCAAGTGGAACGGTTGGTGCGCACAACAAAAGATGCGCTGCGGCGCATGGGCTCGGGGGATCTAAATCACCAAGTCTGTCAATTTCTATTAGCGTACAGAGTGACCCCCTTAGCGTCCGGATACTCGCCGGCTGAGCTGCTGATGCGGAGGAAACTGACCACGATCTTGTCCAGGTTAGACCCGACGAGGGTCGAGGACAAAGGGAAGAACATAGGTTTAGCGGTCTCGAAAGGTTTCGGCGTAGGCGATCCTGTACACTGTAGGAACTATGCCAACGCAGGCCCAGTCTGGGTGCCAGGGACGATAGTAGAACAGACGGGACCAGTGTCGTACCGGGTGGAAACGAACACCGGTCTCCTCTGGAGGAGGCACGCTGACCAACTGCGGCGCCGAGTGAGTGAGGGACCGATCAGTGGGGCTCAGCAACCGGATTCAGCGATAGGGTTCTCCCCCACCCGTTTAGCCCAAGGGGGAGACAGAGAAGGACACCAGTCCGAAGCCAGGGGGGAAAGCAGTGATCCCGACTCATATCCTTTTGACACGCCAGCTCTATCCGAGCCCGGGGAGGGGGAAAAGGAGCTTGCGGCCGCCGCTGCCGCTTCCCCCGAATTCGATTACGATTTTAATTTTGCTAGCCGGGGGGGTTTTTTGGAGTGTTCCCCCACCCATCCAAGCGAGAAGAGGGGGTTTTCGTTAGCCCCCAGTGCCCCCGGTTCTTCCCAAACAAAGCACACACCGCCCAACAAAGCCGCAGAGCCGCGGCAAGCTACTAACAAGTCATCCTCTCCGATTACAGGGCAGGAAGCCAGGGAGCAAGGAGGAGGGAGCGAAGCCGGGGCAGGGCAGCCCGCGCCGAGACCCCAGCGTGTTCGAAATAAGCCATCTTGGCTGAGAGACTTCGTCTCATCCTAGGGGGGAGGAGTGTTGTGTTCTAACAGTGTACCCTTCTACATGTGATAACAATGTATCTGAACCAATGTAACCTTGCCGACGAGTAACAATGTAACCTTCAGCTGATCACTATAAACCCTGTAATGGGACGCGAGCTAATGACCACCAGCTGGCAGCAGCGAGCGTCCAAGCTCTCTTGGTTCAAACCCATCAAAGGCCACAGCGCGGGAAGTTTCCCGCCGCTACCTACACCTGGACAAGAAGGGCGTGACCAGCCATGACGTCACGCGGGCAGTAGCCAATGGGCTATCGTGGAGCCACATTCAAATACGTTACTACCATATATATAGAGCTGTTCGTCCGCCATTACCTCATGTTCCCTCTGTCCACCATGCAATAAACCTGAGTTAACCCAGCCCTTGGCTGTTTCCTGTGTCTTGACTCTCATACACTAAAAACCTGCAGGGTCGGTCCATGACCGGGCAGTTGGGACTTGGGTCCTCCTGGGTTTGAAGCCCCACTGGTTCTCTTTGCCCTGTTGGTTTCAAGGCCTTGGCGTGTTTACATTTCTCCAGTCCTGTCCCTCCCATGAGAGGGAATCCACGCCAAGGGAGAGTTTAGGAAAGCAGCCTTCTATATCATTTTAATACAGTGGTACCTCGCTTAAAGAGCATAATGTGTTCCACGGGATTGCTCTTTAAGTGAGTTTGGTCTTTTAGTGAAACACCATTGTAAGTGAGCCATTGTGACTTCTGGTGTGTGTGTGTGGGGGGGATTGTGAACCCTGATTTAGTTGTTAAGCGAGTTTTTGGTTGGTTTTAGTTGTTAAGCGAGGCGACCATTCAGAGAAAATTTTGCTCTTTAAGCGAGTTAGTCTCTAAGCGAGGCGCTCTTTATGTGAGGTTTTACTGTATATCCATTTATATAGGGACACATTGAAATTGAGAGAGTGGGGCAACACAACAGCAAGATATCTGGACGTAGATCCAGGTTGTCTTGGAGGAAAAATGGGATATGTTGATTATAGTCTGAAACACATGCCATGAAAACAGGAGTGAGAAAAATTGTTGTTGTTGTTTTTTGAACTACCGCTCCCAGGAGGTAGGTATGCTGGCTGGGGGATGATGTGACTTGTAGTCTAAAACAGTAATATGGCCAAGCTGTGTTTATGAAGCAGTGTTTATGCACTACATCATTCTTGCAGTCTGATACTCCTTTAGGTATTTGTGTAAGGTTACATGTAAGCTATTCTGACCTTTCTGTGGATGGATATGGATATGGATAGATAGATGGGTGAAGAGATAGATAGGTGGAGATATACATGCATGTAGGCATGCATTCCATTATGTCAATTCTGATATGCAGCAAGTAGACCCTACTGTCAGTGTCTCAACACCAATCATCAGTTGACTTACCTGACAACCTTAAGGACTAATGACCTTGAGTGGCGAAGTTGGCAGGGAAGGGTGATGGTCACCAAGTGGATTGAATCCCACTGAAATCCATCTTGACGGAGGGCAGCAGCTTCATCAATTCTGGCCTGCGGCTGAGAATGACTTTGTGTGCCAAAAGGGCACAAAACCAGAAAATGACTCGTGGAACTGGATCAGTGGTACGGGTGTCACACTGCGATGCAGAAGACAAATGGAAGGCCCCTGCATTATATGGTTTCCAGGACAATCTTCATGCCTGATTGCCACAAGAATAGCCAATATTTGGAATCAGATACGGCACTTAAAGAAGAAGAAGTAAAAATAAAAGCCATTGTTTCAATTTTACTGCCAGACTTCCCCATCAAAAAATGACAACCTCTCTCTACCCTTAAACATGGAAGTGTTTCTATAGAAGAAAGAGAAGGAAAGGAGTTCCAGGAGACTCTGAGACAAGAGAACAGTCAAGAAAGGAGCAGAACATGTTGAAGACGTGGCTTCTTTCTTTCATGTCTCCTGCAAATTGTTATGGGGAAACCTTCTCTATGCCATTGTGGTAGAGCAGGGTCTGCGGTTTCCCTTCTCTAGTTTCTTGGATCAAGTCTGAAAATGGAACCTCAAGAAGGCTTTGGAGAAAGTAAACCAACTTTGAATGTGGATTCTGAGAGCTCTATGCCCGTGATGGTGAACCTTGGCACTCCAGATGTTCTTGGACTTCTGGGAATTGAAGTCCAAGAATTGAAGTCCAAGAACATCTGGAGTGCCAAGGTCCGCCATTACGACTCTATGCTGTTACTTCATTGGTCCTCCCTGCAGGTTAGGTCACATTGTTGGCTGACTAACCAAGTGTTTGATTGATATGTAGCTTGGTGGTCACACTTTTAGAATACTGTGGTAGGTCATGGTAGCCTTGACCTCAGAGAATGGTCACATTTCAGACATCGGCCATGCCCCAAATAGCCAAACGTTAAGGTCAAAGATACGGTTCCAAACTCCAGCACATGAATATGAGACCTGCCCAGGAGAGAGACTTGAACTTAAAGGACAGCATGGAAAGTCAAAAGGGAAAACAGAGCTGATACGGGCCGCAATCTAAGTGAATATTTTACATCTGCAAAGATGCACGGGCATTACTCAGAGTGATAAACAGACAGCAATGAATGAGTTCCTGATTGAATTCCTAGTCGTGTGCTGAGTCACCCAACCAGCATGCTACAAGAATTCAACTGGGGGCTTATTCATTAGAGTTGTGTGTCATCAGCTGATTGCTGATATCATAATCCAAATCTCAATGCTTTAGATTTGCCTACTGCTAAGTGTACTGCGGTGTCTTAGTGGTTAAGACACTGAGCTTGATGACTGGAAGGTCGACAGGTCAGCAGTTTGAGACCCGAGTGTTGCACAGCAGAGTGAGCATCCGTCTCTGTCCTAACTTCTGCTAACCTAGCAATTTCGAAAGCAAGAAATTGCAACTAGATAAATAGGAACCGCTTTGGCAGGAAAAGTAATAGCGTTCCATGCACTCCGGTGTCTAGGCATGTCTGCCACATAACCACAGAAATGTCTGCAGGAACAGACAGCACTGGCTCTTTGGCTGTAAACAGAGATGAGCACCAACCCCTAGAGTCAGATACAACTGGCTTTTGAGCAAGGGAGACCTTTATACTTACTAATATTTCTGCATTTTCTACCTCCTGGGCTATGTACGCTGCACCTTTAAACAGTACCCTAACAGTCTAGTCCCATGATGGCAAACCTTGGCACTCCAGATGTGCTTGGACTTCAATTCCCAGCAGCCCCCATGAATCCACATGAATGGGTTTACTGTGATTCATCTGGGTTTACTGCAATTCATCTGGCCCGCACCGCCCTCGTCACTTCTGGAAGCGGAAGTAAAACGCACCCAGCCGGGCGCGTTTTACGTCTGCTTCCAGGAGCGACGAGGTTGGTGCGGGCCAGATGAATCGCAGTAAACCCATTCATGTGGATTCATGGGGGCTGCTGGAAATTGAAGTCCAAGAACATCTGGAGTGCCAAGGTTCGCCATCACGGGTCTAGTCTTATCCCCGAAAGAGCTGATGACACTGGCTACAATTTCTATATCCCACTTTTTCCATAGGAGAGCTGCATAATGTATAGCCTGACAGAAGGACTGTTAGGACTGAATCCAGATTCCCAAACCATCCTGTGGAATGCATTTTATTGGACTTGTTGGAATGATGAGATGTTGATCCCACTATATCACATTTAAAAAACCACCACCACCCCCTAAGATCCCGACTCTAGCATTTTTATTGCAATCCAACAGAGCAATACTGGCAGTGTCAGACTCATGGCCAGAGGTGGAGTATGATAAGCCAGTTGGGTGAACTTGGCCAAGTTGATTCCAGGCCCTGAGATAGGACAGGGGTAAATAGCTGGCAACAGGTCCCATCAGTCCCTGGGAAATAGATGGGGAAGAAGTAGAAGCAGTGACAGATTTTACTTTCCTGGGATCTAAGATCACTGCAGATGGAGATTGCAGCCATGAAATAAAAAGGCGACTGATTCTTGGGAGACAAGCTATGAGAAACCTGGGGAACATAGTGAAAAGCAGAGACATCACCTTGAAAACAAAAATTCGCATAGTCAAAGCAATGGTATTCCCAGTGGTAATGTATGGCTGTGAGAGCTGGACCATTAGGAAGGCTGAGCGCAGAAGAATAGATGCCTTTGAGATGTGGTGTTGGAGGAGAGTCCTGAGAGTCCCTTGGACAGCAAAGAGAACAAATAGGTCAATACTGGAAGAAATCAATCCTGACTGTTCATTGGAGGGACAAATAGTGAAGATGAAGCTAAAGTACTTTGGACATCAAATGAGAAGGGAGGACTCACTTGAGAAGGCCTTGATGCTGGGAAAGGTGGAGGGAAAGAGAAGAAGGGGGCATCCAAAGATGAGTGCTATTTTTTAGAAAACTAAAAAATGTTGAAGACAGTAGGGAAAGAGGAAGAACTAATGTGTAGTGGGTTGACTTATTAAAATACCCCATGGTTTTGAGTGTGCAAGGTCTGAGTAGGGCTATTCATGTAGAAAGGACTGCGTAGGCTTAGTGGTTAAGATGGTGAACTTGATGACTGGAAGGTCAGCAGGTCAGCAGTTCGAGACCTGAGTACTGCACGACAGAGTGAGCTCCCATCTCTGTCCCAGGTCATGCCAACCTAGCAGTTCAAATGCAAGAAATTGCAGGTAGATAAATAGGTACCACTTTGGTAGGAAGGTAAGAGTGTTCCATGCCCACCAGTGTGTAGTCATGCCTGCCACATGGCCATGGAAATGTCTGCAGACATGTCTGCAATCGGATACGACTGGCTTTCGAGCAAGGGGAAGCCTTTACCTATTCATGCACAACCTTTCAGAAATCACTAACTTACAGTGTTGTGATAAGTCAGGAGCAACCGGAATGGGCATAACAACAAATTTGAAATATGGATTTATCTCAGGGCACTAAGCATTTCTCAGATTGAGAGCATGGCTGATGAAGAAGTGCTAAGGTAAATGAATAAGACACAAGAAATCACAAAACATATAAAATACAGAAAAGCAGAAGATCTCAGATGAAAAATGAAAAGTATGAATTGTTACAGCTAATCATTCAAGGTAAAATAGACCAAGGGTAGAGAGAGGATGGAGTATAAGAAGAATCTAGAAAACTGCTTTGATACGAGCAAAACATCTTTTTTTTAACAGCTGTTTAGTCTCAAAAGAGCCATGATGATATTCAGCCTCTGGTACAGTAGTTCCCAATGTGGGGCCCAGGCCCCACAGGGGACTTTAATTCCCAGAAGCCTAAGTCACGACATTGGCTGATTAGTACTTTGGGGAATTGACTTAGGCTTCTGGGAATTGAAGTCCAAAAATAAACAAAGGTTATGAAACACTGCTCTATGAATCCACATGAATGGGTTTACTGCATGTACGCACAATAAACCCATTTGTGTGATTCATATAGCAGTGTTTCTCAACCTTTGTTTATTCTTGGACTTCAATTCCCAGAAGCTTAAGTCCGGACATTGGCTGATTAGTGCTTTAGGGGATTTACTGAGGCTTCTGGGAATTGAAGTCCAAAAAAACAACGGTTAGGAGAGAAATGGGCAACCACAGCAGATCCTGCCACTGCCAATGTTTGAGTCTGATTAAACATGGAGTGTCCTTTCCGGCCCAATTCCACCTCTCCACGGCTTTGTGTTCAGTAAATACAGGCGCATGTTTATGGGTTCCAGTGCCAAAGTGAACGAGGCCGAAAGCAGAATTTGCCAGGAGGGAAAAGAGTTGATGAGAAGAAGGTCAGAGGAGAAGTTGAGGCAGACCAGGTGAGGCCAGCCTGGGGTGAACAAGGTGAGCAATCTTTGCAGAAGGCCATGGATGATCCAGCGCTCTTGCTGCAGGGTTAAAAACAGGAGAAACAATGGGATTGTTACCCAAGATCTGAAATTACCCGTTTTATTATATTTTTATACTTTTATTTCTAATAAAGATACTTCTCTCTTTATTTTGTATTTGCCATCCACTTTAAGGTTAGGCTTCTGTTCGCACCATGCACCACACTAATACGCACTCATTCACAACACTTTGCAGGTAAATAACTGCAAAAATCAGTTTTTAACCATTTTCCAAAGGGTCGCAATTGCAATCTTTGGAGCTCCGCAAATACCATTCACTTGAATAGGAGTAGACCGGGGCTCTGCTCTGGAAACTGAGCTTCAGTTGAAGAGTATATGCAATTGCATTGGTGGTAGACATAGCCTCGCTCAAGAAATGAGGCTGGGGACGAAGCGCCTAGGCCGGCTTAAGGGAAGTAGACGGCCCCGGTTAAAAGAAGCCACGGTAATCTGGGCCCCAATAGCAAATGGGATTTTTAAAAAAAACAACAACCCCAAAGCTGAGTAGACTGGGGCTGTTTAGAGAACAAAGGCTGGTATTTCAAAGGCAGGTAGACCACCTCGACTTCGAGAACGGATTTTTTTAAAATATAAGGAACAAGCAGAGTAGACCACCCCAGAATCGAGAATGTAATTTTTTAAAAAAGTAAAGGATGGTAGACCAGGAAATTCTCTCAGACGATCGTGCCTAATTGAGAATGGATGGTAGACAAGCACAATGTCCTCAAATGACCTACGAGCTTACATGAATGGGAATCCAAATATGGCACTTCAAATATATCAAAGGCTGGATGTTTGCAACAATGTATCCACTCTGACTGATTCAATCAGGGCTTCAAAGAACTTCAAAGAAATAGATGCTTTCTAAGGATTCTTTGACAGCACCGCGAACGAAAAATAGTAGCAAAAATTCAGAGAGATAGGAGAAGACAGCGGAGGAGATTTCAGGTCGAAAGTTAACACTTTAAATGCTGAATTAAATTATTAAAAATCATGTCTTCACTCCCAGAGCCTGGCTGATCCCCAGGATCAGTTTGACTGGTCAAGGGCCAGTGGTAGAATGTAACAGGGAAAGGTCTTTTTGGGAGTAAGAGAGTAAAAGTTTATTTCCGATTGGCTCCAACTTAGAAAGTGTGGGCTTTTTGAAAGTGGACTTCTCCCTGCCTCTTTTCCTGCCTAAAAGTCAAGCGCAGCCGCAATGGCAGAGTAAAAATAAGGTTTTAAAATAATTTTAAAGTAACTGTGGTTTGAATTAAAATGCAGTTTTCCCATCTTTGGAGCCATGCTTGAGCATAGGCATGGTGAACTTGACCCTTTGATTCCTGATTGATCCCTAATTAGCAGTTGCAATTAAATGTTCCAAAAATCATTAGAAATATTGTAAAATAATTATAACATGTTCTATTTCATATTTTCAAAGCAGGAAACTTCCACAATGTTTTCTTTAAACTTGAGCCTGCCTCAGTAGACCCATTAGGTTTACCACATTCCACAGGAAACATTCAATTAACACCTGATGCCCAGAGGGCCACACACCCTTTTCTAAATTTCCTGAAAGTCTGCAGCAAAAACTACAGTCTTGATTGCTTTAAGGATTATTCTTTTGCATGTGTTTCTTGCATCTTTGTTTCTGGGGTCTGTAATTACCATATGTACATAATGCTGGTTAGTTTCTGCCTAGAGACAGGATGGGATTATTTGGGTGGAAACTACCAAGAAATTCATCAAGTGAAGTTCCATCGATGCTGACTGGTCAGTCAGCCTCCCGCTTTGTACGTGCAGCATTTCTGATTGGTTCCTGTCTTCAAGCCAAGTGTGTTCATTGGGGGCATGCTCAACAACTTCACTCTTTTATTGGTTACTGTACTGACTTGTCTCCACCTAATTCCCCAACCTCCTCCCTCTATTCTTTCTTGGAATTTGTAATCTTTTACCAAATACCACCATTTACATAAAAACTTTCTATTGTGACTCAAATTGACTTATTTACCTATGAAATAACAGCCTGCTGCTAGGTTATTGTTTTGTTTGTAAAAGCTTTATTGTAACTTTTGATAGGATAGGATTAGTAGAACTGTATAAAAGGACATCACGATGTTGGGACTCCAGCTCTCTAGCTCATTCTCAAAATGAATATAGGGAAGCTCACATTTAGATTTTTTTTTAGCAGGCAAAGGTTGCGAACTGTCTTTGAACAGCAGCAGGCCACTGTTGATTAAATGCATATTCAATAAACCTTTTTATTTTTACCTGAAATTAAAGTCTCTGTGGTTTGGGGGTGGGTGGGGTCTGCCAGTAGAAGAACTTTTTAATTTCAGGAACGCATCTCCGGTGCTCGCAGGTCTTCCTGTGACAGATCCAATGGGGCTAAATGGTAATAACGAACAAGATTGCAAAAACACCATTTGAGGCAATGAAAATTCTTAAGTCTATAATAGTTCCAAACAAATTAATATAGATTAATTCACTAGTTAGATCCAAAATTGTTAAACTCAAAAATTGTCTTCCAAAAGTACGGTACATATGACTTCTTATAGTTCCAAAATTCAATGATTTCAAATAAACGTAGTCACAATTCTTATTAATGATTTTGTAGTCACAATCCTTATTAATGATTTCACAGGTCTTCCTGTGACAGAGAAAAAGGGGAGAGCAATTTTCAGGTAACAGGATTTTGAGCCTGAGAGCAGGAGAAAGAGTCCAGAACATGGAAATCTGAGCCACTGTGAAATGGAGCTACATACACAGACCACAAATACAGTGGCTTGCCCATTTGGAGAGAATGTCTTGGAATTCCGTAACATACATGGCATATGTGGAAAGAGGGGAAGGACTGAGAGCATGAGGCAGACCTAGTGGAAGGTGGATAGGTAGTGGCAACGGCAACAACAACAACAACAACAACAACAACAACAACAACAGATAATGTTAGTAGAGGCTGCTAGAAGTGCCAGAGGATGAACCTTGCATCTCCCTTGACACCCAAAGGGATGAAAGAGGCAGTGAAGAGGAAAGAATAAGTTGTTTTGTTTTACTTTATTTTATAGGCATATCTAAGCCTGCCCAACAAAGAGAAGCTGTTCTTTTAACAAATGACTTTTGGGGGCACAGACATGTCTCAGCAGAGAAGCAGGAAGTGGAAATGGGCAAAGAGGCTTTTTAAGGCAAATAAAAGACAGGAAAAAAATCTACATATGACACAGATTTCTGGAGACAATGAAATTGAAGAATGGGAATCTTACACCACTGGGATGTGTGCAATTTCTGAAACACATAAAAGAAATGTTGTGGGATGAGACGGGATCACTGAAACTACATTTTTGCAGTACAACTCCCTGAATACTCTTGCCAAGTAGAGAATTGTGGAAGTTCTACTCCAAAGCAAAAGTAAGGCATGGCACTAGCACTGGTCTGGTAAGGAGGAAAGAGTCTGAATCAGTCCTTTGATCTGGAGACTCCTGATTTTTCAGGAATGAGGCATGAGATTATAAGGGAAAGAATTGGAATAGAACCAATCTTACACTACATACAGAGACAATAAATAAAGGACTTGTCCGCTTGGAGAAATTGTCTTGGAATTCCATGCCCTACAAGGCATCATATGTGGAAAGAGGAGAAGGACAAAAACCACGAGGCAGACCCAGAGGAAGGTGGCATCAAAGAAACATTACAAGGACACCAAATAACACCATTGAAGGGTATAGAAAATAAGTCAGCAAGTGTCATTTTGCCTCTTTATAAATCTATGGTGAGGCCACATCTGGAATACTGTGTACAGTTCTGGTCGCCATACCTCCAGAAGGAGATTATGGAGCTGGAAAAAGTGCAGAGGAGGGCAACCAGAAGGATGATGAGGGGACTGGAACACCTTCCTTACCATCTGAGGCTGCAACGGTTGGGCCTCTTCACTCTTGAACGACGGCGTCTAAGAGGTGACCTGATTGAAGTTTATAAAATCATGCACGGTGTGGACAAAGTAGATATAAGGAAAAACTGTTTTCCCTATTGCATAACACTAGAACTAGGAGACACTCCATGAAACTTTTGGGTACTAGTTCTCAAACAAATAAGAGAAAGTACTTTTTCACCCAGAGGATTACTGGTCTATGGAACTCCCTGCCAGAAGAAGTGGTGACAGCTGTCAGTCTTGAAAGCTTTAAGAAAGGATTAGACAAGTTCATGGAGGACAAGGGGATCAATGGCTATAATTATGGATACTTAAGGACAACCTCTGGGTTGGAGAGATAGGCAGGATATCTCCCAATGCCATTTCCAGGGAATCCTAAACAGGGGAAGAAAGGCATCTGCTTGGGAATAATACCCTGAAGCAAATGGTGAGCCACTGTGTGAGACAGAATGCTGGACTGGATCATGGGCTCCTGTGGCCTGTCCCAGCAAGGCTGTTCTTATGTTCTATGTTCTAACAACCCTATACTGGAGGTGGCATTGTGCCATCAACGTTCATTAAATTTATTGTTCATTTCATATATTCCTATCCTGCCTTTCTCCCTTGCAGAACCCAGGATGGCTCTTACTAACCATAACAATTACCAGCTATTGATATCCTCATTAACTGAGAGTAGAGGACAATTTGTCCTGCTTGGTGGGTTTTTGTTTTTTTTTTTTTGGTAAAGGTAAAGGTCACTCTTGCTCAAAAGCCAGTCGTATCCGACTCTAGGGTTCAGTGCTCATCTCTGTTTCAATGCCGAAGAGCCAGCGCTGTCTGCTTCTGCAGATGTTTCCATGACCATGTGGCAGGCATGACTAGACACTGGAGTGCACGGAACGCTGTTCACTTTCCCACTGAAGTGGTCCCTATTTATCTACTTGCAATTTCTTGCTTTCGAACTGCTAGGTTGGCAAGAGCTGGGAAACAAAGACAGAAGCTCATTCCCTCCTGCAGTACTCGGGAATTGAACTGCTGACCTGCCGCCTTCCAGTCAGCATCTTAGCCACTTGAGCCACTGCAGTCTGGTAGGTACTTACAAAAATTAGCCAATTTTTTCATAAATTTGACAGAAAGGACTTGAGATCTGAGCACTGACAATCGAAATGGTCCTGCAGGATTTTTAATGGAAGGTGCAGTTTTCATGTATTTCTTGTGTTTTCAAGGTAAAGTTATTTTTAGGTTCTTAACTCAGATGTTTTAAATTGTTTTAACCTTAAGTCAATTTTAATTGCATAATGGATCTATTCTACTTAAATATACTGAACTTTAGTGTTACTGTTTTTTAACTCTGTTGTAAGCAACTCTTAGAGAAGGATGATATATAGGTGATAAAACAAAATAAAATATAATACATCGAATATAAATTTGCAAGTCGCTAAGACGCTGACTGGGAAGCGGAAGGTCAGCAGTTCGATTCCCGAGTACTGCAGGACGGAAATGAGCTCCCGTCTTCATCCCAGCTCCTGCCAACCTAGCAGTTCGAAAGCAAGAAATTGCAAGTAGATAAATAGGGACCATTTCGGTGGGAAGGTAACAGCGTTCCGTGCGCTCCGGTGTCTAGTCATGCCTGCCACATGACCACGGAAACGTCTGCAGGAGCAGACAGCGCTGGCTCTTCGGCTTAGAAACAGAGATGAGCACTGCACCCTAGAGTCGGACACGACTGGCTTTCGAGCAAGGGAAACCTTTACCTTTACTAGAGTGAAGAGAGAGCTGATAATATATGATATGAATTTCCTTGTTTTGTAGCAGGGTGTAGGTTTAACCATACTTTTTTTTGCAATAAAAGTGTTCCTCTTTAAATAAAAGAAATATAAAGGTAAATGTCTCCCTTTCTTGAAAGCCAGTCATGTCTGACTCTAGGGTTCAGTGTACTTCTCCATTTACAGCCAAACAGCCAGCGTTGTCTGCATTTACCGACATTTTCATGGCCACATGGCAGGCATGACTAGAAGTCCGAGTGCACAGAGTGCTATTACCTTTTCCACCAAAGTGGCACCTTTTTATCTACATGCAAATTCTTGCTTTCAAACTGCTAGGTTGACAAGAGCTGGGACAGACAACAGGGGCTTGCTCTGTTGTGCAGGACTCTGGTCTCAAACTGCTGACCTGCTGGCCTTCCACTCATCAAATTCAGCATCTTAACCATTAAGCTACTGCAGTACCTTAAAAGAAATATACTTCAGTGCTAATTTAATATTTAAAAGGTGATTTAGATCAGTGGATAGCTTTAAAAAAACAATTAGAAACTTTTTTTAATTCAAGGAAGCCTTCCAGTGCATGGTCCCTCTAGCAATAAATTAGCCAGATAGTTGATCCTCTGTGCCCTCAGATGCCAGCAATTTTAAAAAACTTATTAAACTTATTTTATTTTACTCTGGTATTTATATACATGCATTTTTAAATGTGTGCCTGTGTTGTTAGCTGCCCAGAGTAGGGAAATCCACTAGATGGGCGGGGTATAAATATAATAAATAAATAAATAAATCTTCCTCTGTGAACCTTTGCAACATGGATTTTCATACTGAGTGCATATAGATTTTCTGGTTCATAAAGATTACTCTGTACATTTATAAATCCTTCTTTAATATCTTTTTGGAAGGCCTCTCCTATAGAACTGGTGTAGGTTTAAAATGGGATGCCTCAAACCTACACCAGTTGCAAAAATAGATCCTCTTGTTGTTATCACTCCATGTAAGATAAGGAGAGAAGCAGCAGTGGACGTCAAGAGAACTAAGTAAGAGAATGACGCTCAACATCCTCCGAACAGATATGAGCCTCAAATCCACAGGCTCAGATCCAGGAAGAGCTTTATGGCAAAAACAAACATTCATGAAGAGCAAAACCAAATGAGAAGATGGAGGAAGGAGCTCATTGGACAAAGAACAACATTAGAGGAGGAGATGGCTGAGGAACTCAACCTCCCCTACATCACTTGGAGGGCCCTGAATAGGCTGAGGGTCAGAGTCCCTAAATGCAAGACCAACATACTCAAGTGGGGGCTGCTGGTGGACAACAACACACTGTGTGAATGTGGAGAGATACAGAATCCAGCTCATTTGCTGGTCTCGTAATTACTGCCAGAAACGTGAACTAATGTGGACTTATGCTAACACCAAATGTAACACCAATTTTCAAAAAAGGATCCAGGGGTGATCCAGGAAATTACCGACCTGTCAGTTTGACATGTGTCCCAGGTAAAGTGATGGAAACCATCCTAAAAGATAGAATTAATAGGCACATAGAAGAGAAGGCGCTGCTAAAGGAGAGCCAACATGGCTTTTGCAAGGGCAAATCATGCCTCACTAATCTGTTGGAATTTTTTGAGAGTGTCAACAAGCATGTGGATAAGGGGGATCCAGTTGACATTGTTTATCTGGACTTTCAGAAGGCTTTTGACAAGGTCCCACACCAAAGGCTCTTGAATAAACTTACCAGTCATGGAATAAAGGGACAGGTCTTGTCCTGGATCAGCAACTGGCTAAGGGACAGGAAACAGAGGGTAGCACTCAATGGAAACTTCTCCAAGTGGAGGGAAGTCAAGAGTGGGGTCCCCCAAGGTTCAGTACTGGGACCCCTGCTTTTCAACCTCTTCATAAATGATCTAGAGGTAGGAATAAAAAGCAAGGTAGCCAAATTTGCTGATGACACTAAATTATACAGGGTAGTGAAAACTGTGAGAGATTGTGAGGAGCTCCAGAGGGATCTCTCAACACTGGGGGAGTGGGCAAAACGGTGGCAAATGAGTTTCAACATTAGTAAGTGCAGAGTGATGCATGTTGGGGCAAAGAACCCCAATTACATTTATAAACTGATGGGGTCTGAACTCTCTGCGACAAACCAGGAAAGGGACCTTGGTGTCCTGGTGGACGAGAGCTCAATGAAGGTGTCAACCCAGTGTGCCTCAGCAGTGAAAAAAGCAAACTCAATGTTAGGGATTATTAGGAAGGGTATAGAAAATAAGTCAGCAAGTGTCATTTTGCCTCTTTATAAATCTATGGTGAGGCCCCATCTGGAATACTGTGTACAGTTCTGGTCGCCATACCTCCAGAAAAATATTATGGAGTTGGAGAAAGTGCAGAGGAGGGCAATCAGAATGATTAGGGGACTGGAACACCTTCCTTACCATCTGAGGCTGCAACGGTTGGGCCTCTTCACTCTTGAACGACGACGTCTAAGAGGTGACCTGATTGAAGTTTATAAAATCATGTACGGTGTGGACAAAGTAGATAAGGAAAAACTGTTTTCCCTATCGCACAACACTAGAACTAGGGGACACTCGATGAAACTTTTGGGTGCTAGTTCTCAAACAAATAAGAGAAAGTACTTTTTCACCCAGAGAGAGGATTACTGGTCTATGGAACTCCCTGCCAGAAGAAGTGGTGACAGCTGTCAGTCTTGACAGCTTTAAGAAAGGATTAGACAAGTTCATGGAGGACAAGGGTATCAATGGCTATAATTATGGATACTTAAGGACAACCTCGGGGTTGGAGAGAGAGGCAGGATATCTCTCAATGCCATTTCCAGGGAATCCTAAGCAGGTGAAGGCATCTGCTTGGGAATACCCTGAAGGAAATGGTGAGCCACTGTGTGAGACAGAATGCTGGACTGGATGGGCTGTGGCCTGTTCCAGCAAGGCTGTTCTTATGTTCTTATGCTTGGCCAACAACAAAGCCAAGAAAGTGGCTACATTTTGGCAATCCAGGGTTTGATCGGGATACAAAAGAAGAACAACTACTCATCCTACGCTCTCTTCTCAGTCTGCAATGTTAAGAATTGAGGAACCGAAGGAGGCCAGAAGAGAAAGCACAAGGGATCATGCCTTCTTGGTTGTGGCTCCATCTCTTTAGAACAGTGACGGCAAATCTTTTAGAGACCAAGTGCCCAAACTGCAACCCTAAACCAAATTATTTACTTCAAAGTGCCAAAGTGGCAACGAGAGAGTGAGGAAGTGCTCCCATTGGGCTGAGGGGCGGGATAAAATTTGTTCTGGGGGGAGGGAGGAAGTGTTCACATTGGGCTGCTGGGCAGAGGGGAGGGGGCCAACTCTGTGCTTGGGCAACCGCATGAGTGCCCAAAGAGAGGGCTTTGAGTGCCACCTCTGGCACACGTGCCATAGGTTCACCACCACTTCTTTAGAACAAGCTTTCAACAGAGATGGCATGAATTATTTAGATGATGATGATGATGATGATGATGATGATGATGATGATGATGATGATGATGATGATGTGTACACCACCCAGACAATCCTATGCACTGTCAGGTGGTGTACAAGTTTGGATGGATGGATCAAAGGAAGGTAGGTAGGAAGGAAGGAAGGAAGATACCAGTGTGCTCCCCTTTGGAGGGATGGCCTCAAGTTACTCATTTGTTTCTTCCATAATGTACATGCCAGCAAAGTTTCTGATTGCTTTCGTTTACCAAAGAACTTGTTTGAGAAAACATTGGGATTTTTCAGTTTGTGTACAGTTCAACAAATCCTGTTGCTCCTTGTTCTTCTCAGCCTTTGATAAGCCTCCGTGAGCAAGTGTTTTCATGTCATTTGGCCTTGTCCCTCTCATGCTTGTAAAGATAAGAAGCTTTGGGCACCAGACTGCCTCTTATCACGACTGTTTATATTTCTTGAATTGTAACCCACAGTAATTCAGGAGAATCATTACAGTGAAAAATAAAATAATCAAGGCTGATGTTACCTCCAGAATTACAGCCCCATTCTGCACAATATCTAAATGCCACTGTTTCAGGTTGGTTTAAATTACTTTTGGCTACTTCTCATCCTTTTATGCTTGTAAAAGGAATAGGATTAACACCCATACATTGATTTTTCTAATATATTCCTAATATTTCAAGTTAGGATGGGAAAAGTGAAATAATAGCAAAGAACATGACAAGGGTAAGGATGCTTGGAAATGGAAAGGGATGCATAATGCTTTACTCATTGGCTGAAATCCTGTTGCGTAGCCATCCATGCATCATGCAAAGCTGCAGAAACGGTAGAAATAATTGTGGCTGGGCAGCGGTAATAACACTTTAAGTACTTCGGCAGGTTGTTGTTGATGTAAATGGTTAGCAGAGTGGTATGCAGTGGCCAGCAAGAGGTGCGCACCTGGCAAGGTGGTCTCTTGTGAGAAGAACAGGCAGACAGATCTTGGTGCAGAAGAAAAACTCAACATAGATTTACGCAGGAAGTAAAAAGGTGCAAGCATATACAGTGCAACAACTGTAACACAAAACGGATATATTCTCTTGGGCTGCTCAGTTGACCTCACTGAGACAGTTCAGTTGTGATCTATACAAGTCCATGCAGTTCATTAGCAGTTCAGTCCAGCAGCGTCAATGCAAGCTGTAATGACAGACCAAGCCAAAGAGTAATACAGCTTCTGTCCTCCTGGTGAAGGCTTACTCCAAAGTAGTCCTTCTTTAAGGTCCAGCAAGCACAGATGGCATATCAGGCAAAATCCACCCACAGGATCAGTGCAAAGATTCAGTCCTCATAGCAGGTTCTGGAAGACGCAGGAATCTTCATCCAGACTATCAGGAGAGGAAGTTGAGCATTGTAGCTCAGGCAAGTTGAGCATTGTAGCTAGAAGTCTACAATCCTGCTCTGACCTAAATCCACTGGCCCATGGAGCACATCAGGGAAAAGACTCAGCACATGTGTGTGCTCCTACAGTAGGGTCTTAAAAGCATCACAGACACCATATGCCTTGCTGAAGACTTACATCCCCTAACATACGCCTCCTTGGAAGGCCATATTGACATATCCATTAACAAGTACAGGTAATATATAAAGATACATATATTTACATACATTTTTACACCTTAATACCATACTGTTTGCAGCAATATTTGTGTTTAACAGAACCCTGGGCCTTTGTAAAGTTGTCAGCAATATTCTTCTCTGTTGGGCAATATACAAGTTTTATAAGGCTTTCCCGAACACTGTGTCTCACATTTAGATATCTAATAAGGGGGGGGGGCAGCCACCTTGGGCTGGCTTGTCTAAGGTACTGTAGTATTGTCAGGTGGTTGGAAGGCACTTTTAAAATAACATTTAAGTAAGTTAGATAATTTTATAATTTTTAACTTTAAAAAGCTTATTTTTAATGTTTTTAATTGTTCTCTGTGATGTTTTGTTGTTAATGTGTAAGCCTCCTGGAGTTGCCTCAGTGAGGGGGCGGTGGTAGAAACATACCTGTCAAGTTTTGGATTTGGAAATAAGGGAAATTTCCCAGAAAATATGGGATACTTGACAGCTATGCTTATCCTTTGCTGCCCTCCAATGGCAGCAATAGAGCATTGCAGTCTAATTAATATGGGATGATGGCAGGGAACAGGTTAAAATAAGGGGTTTTCTTGGCCAATATGGGATACTTGACAGCTATGGGTAGAAATGTGATTAAATAAATAAATAAATAATATCGGTATGCTTAGACCTTGTTTTGACACCAATGCAATAGCAGATTGATTGCCTTCTAACACTTCTACAGGGTTTTTCGGGGTTAAACCTAGGTCTTTCAAAACTATGAACACAAGTGAGGGGCAAGAGAATTCTGCCTCAATAGTTGAAAGGCTTATGTGCTTCTGTCTTTGAGATTTACAGTCAATAAGGGATCCAGCAAGGAACACAGCAGTGCCAGATGTTGACTTTCTGTTTTCAGTATCTCGGGCAAAGCTGGCATCTTCATAGACATGCAACTGTAATTCTCCTCTTGGTTCTAGGTGTAGTGAATGGCTAAGTGTATGTTTTAGGTATCGGAGTACCCTTTTGGCAGCCTGCCAGTGTCTTTGTGTTGGCTGCTCACAATACCTAGCCAACTGGTTGATGCTGAAAGAGATGTCTGGTCTGGTCCAGTTTGATATATATGTGAGACTTCCTATCAGGGAATGATAGATTTCTCTGTCAAACAATGGACTACTGACATCACCATGATTAAAGTCAAGTGCCATTGGTGTTTTGCATGATTTGGTTTGTTCCATATTGTACCTTTTTAGGAGCTGACTAATTTTGGATGTCTGAGATATTTTATACCCAGTGTTGGTCTTCAATATGTTGATCCCCAGATAACATATAATTTCTCCAAGGTCTCTTTGTTTGAACCTTTCTCTTATCTTGGAGATTATGCTATCAGCATCATTGAAAGTAGGGGCTAGTATGGCTATATCATCAGTGAACACAAGAAGTAATGATGTTACTCCATTTTGATCCTTTCTAAAAAGGCAAGGATCTGTGACCCCTGGCGTGAAGCTGATGGCTTTTTAATGGTCTACAAGACATCTGTTCCATTCATGCCCCGACTGTCTGAGCCCATAGAGGCTCTGTAAGAGCTTCCAGCATTTAGAGTTGTCTCCTTGTTCATCAAGGGCTGGTGGCTTCTTAACGTAGATCTAAAACTTGGTTCCACAAGTCTTAGCATTATCCGATTTTTAGAGTTATCCGATGCATGCATCAGATAACATTAAAATCTTATGGAGATGACTCGGATAACATTGTAAACAGCACAGACTTCAAGGGAAAGTCAAGGAAACATGCTGGAACTTTAAAGTGCTTTAAGAAATATTTGTCTAAAGGGTAAATACATTACAAAAACATGCTAAACCACCCTGGCTTTAAGGGGGGGGGCATACATCATTTTTAAATTTTTGAAAACTTTATAAAGTGCTGTTTTAAAAGGTAGAAACACAACTCTGCATTACAAAAGCATGACAAACCACCATGACTTTAGGGGGGGGGAACCATACAGCATTTTTAAACCTTTGTGACCATTAGGAAAGCTTAGAACAGAAGAATAGATGCCTTTGAAATGTGGTGTTGGAGGAGAGTTTTGAGAGTCCCCTGGACAGCAAGGAGAACAAACAGGTCAATCTTAAAAGAAAATCAACCCTGACTGCTCCTTAGAACTTCAAATAGTAAAGATGAAGCTAAAGTACTTTGGATATCAAATGAGAAGAGAGGATTCACTTGAGAAAACCTTGATGCTGGGAAAGGTGGAGGGCAAAAGAAGAAGGGGCAGCCAAAGATGAGATGGCTAGATGGTATTGTAGATGCAATGGGCACAGAGCTGGGTGGTCTGAGGAGGATGGTGGAGGACAGAGATGCCTGGATGGCAACGGTCCATTGGGTCACTGTTGTGTTTTAATGGTTTTACCTTCCACAATGTATCTGAACCAATGTAACCTTGCCTATAGCAACAATGTAACCTTCAGCTGCATCATATGAACCCTGTAAGAGGACGCGAGCTAATGACCACCAGCTGGCAGCAGCGAGCGTCCAAGCTCCCTTGGTCCAAACTCATCAAAGGCAACAGCGCGGGAAGTTTTCCCGCCATCACCTACACCTGGACAAGAAGGGCGTGACCCGCAATGACGTCACGCAGACAGTAGCCAATGGGCTACCATGGAACCACGTTCAAATGTATTACTACTGTATATAAAGAGCTATCGATCCGCCATTACCTCATGTTCCCTCTGTCCACGATGCAATAAACCTGAGTTAACCCAGCCCGAGGCTGTGTCCTGTGTCTTGGTTTGCATACACCAAATTGGCGACGAGGATGGGATAATGGATCCCCACGGAACAGCCAGGGCACAGAGCGGGTTCAACATCACCAAACCGCAAGACTGGGAGCTGCTTGAGATGGACTTCCAGGCGGCACTGGTGGAACTCAAAGTCAAAGGAGACGACGAGGAGAGGAAGAGGGCCATCCTCACCAGAATGCTCGGGATGGAAACCAAGCGGACGCTGGTGGGCATCATCGCTCCGAAGAAGGTGAGCGAATTTAAGGCGGACGACATCATGAAGCTGCTGCGAGAGCGCTTCCGTCCCTCGAGGGCAATGTTTCCCGCTCGGAGCGCGTTTTGGAGGCGAGTCCAAGCGCCGGACGAGTCGGTTGAGGCATTCGTGGCCGCCATGAGGATAGCCGCCGCCCCCTGCAAATGGGACAACATCCTGGAGATGGCCCTCAGGGACGGCGTGCTGTGTGGCCTGAAAGACAAGGAGGTGCAGCGCAGCTTGATGAACAAGGAGCCGCCACCCACGCTGGCAGAGGTCGTAGAGGCCGCGGAAGCCGCAGAGTCCACGAATGCTGGAGTGGACGAGATGCACCAGTGGCGTGAGTGGCGTCCTAGAGCCGGCAAGGCGGAAAATTCGGTGCACGGGAAGTCCGGACAGGCGGTGCACGCAACTCGACGGGCCTCAAAGTCATCTACGGAAGGCAGAAGCAGCGGCCCCGACTCATACCCTTTTGATACACCAGTCCTATCAGAGGCCGGGGAAGGGGGAGAGGAGTTCGCGACCGCTGCCCCCGAATGTAATTTTGATTTTGATTTTGCGAGCCGGGGGGGTTTTCAGGAGTGTTCCCCCACCCATCCAAGCGAGAAGAGGGGTTTTTCGTTAGCCCCCAGTGCCCCCGGTTCCTCCCTAAGAAAGAGCACACCTTCCAACAACGCCGCGGAGCCGCGGCAAGTCACTAACGAGTCTCCCTCTCCAATTACAGGACAGGAAACCAGGGGACAAAGAGAAGGTAGCAAACCCGGGGGAAGGCAGCCCGCATCGAGACCCCAGCGTGTTCGAAATAAGCCATCTTGGCTGAGAGACTTTGTCTCCTAGGGGGGGGGGGAGTGTGTTTAAGTGTGGGCTCGAGACTTTGTCTCGTCTTAGGGGGGAGGGGTGTTGTGTTTTAATGGTTTTACCTTCCACAATGTATCTGAACCAATGTAACCTTGCCTATAGCAACAATGTAACCTTCAGCTGCATCATATGAACCCTGTAAGAGGACGCGAGCTAATGACCACCAGCTGGCAGCAGCGAGCGTCCAAGCTCCCTTGGTCCAAACTCATCAAAGGCAACAGCGCGGGAAGTTTTCCCGCCATCACCTACACCTGGACAAGAAGGGCGTGACCCGCAATGACGTCACACAGACAGTAGCCAATGGGCTACCATGGAACCACGTTCAAATGTATTACTACTGTATATAAAGAGCTATCGATCCGCCATTACCTCATGTTCCCTCTGTCCACGATGCAATAAACCTGAGTTAACCCAGCCCGAGGCTGTGTCCTGTGTCTTGGTTTGCATACACCAAAGTCACAAAGGGTCAGAAACAACTGTGCGACTGAATAACAACAACCATTTTAAAAGCTAACAGTTCTTGTATAGAAGCAGGCCCAAAATGGATGACAACATTTACCATCATGCAAAGTGGCCATCTGGAGCCCCATCTGGACCCCCCCCCATCAGATCCACAGAGGAAAAAAATGGACAATGGAATCTCTCTCTTTTTTAAAATCACCAGCAAGCCCCAAAATATCGCTGCTAAACCACCACCCCTCAGCAGTTTCCCCCAAAAACCAAATGGGCAAAGGAATATCCTTAAAAAACACATTGACCCCTAACCCACCCCCTCTATCCACCTCCCCACCCCAAGCCAATCGGAACCAAAAATCTCATCTGCCTACCTTTCCACTGTGCCAAAATAAATAAATAAATAAATAAATGCTCCAATAATCGGACGAATGCAGCAAAAATGCCAAGAATGCCTCCAAAAATGCTGATGAAAAAATCCAGAAAATTCAAATCTCAATCCAAATGGCTCCAAAAACTCCTCCTACACAGTCCTTGCCTCATGCAAACCCACAAGAGCAAGAAATGTGTGGGCTCAGCCTTTTAAACTGCCCAGGCACAAGGCAACCTGATAAAAACACGATGCATCGGATAACGCTAAAATAATATATGCAGCCAGGAGTTTGAGGGTGGACAAAGCTTCTGTGGTGGCTCAGTGGTTAAGAAGCTCACCTTGTTAGCTGGAAGGCTGGCAAGTCGAGACCCGTGTACTGCATGACAGATTGAGTGTCTGTGTCTGTCCCAGCTCCTGCCAACCTAGTAAGTCAAAAGCAAGAAATTGCCAGTAGATCAATAGGGACCCCATGGGTGGGAAAAGATCTTGGGGACATGAAAGGAGCCTCATTTGGGTGGCCCCTGAGTGGAGTTTCTCCAGCAAAAATCCTTTCAACCCAGAATAATTTCTGACACGAAATTATTATTATCTCCTTCACTGCATGGAAAGATCTAGGCTTGCTGGTAAACAAAGCATAGCCCCTCACAAATGCTCGCGGCCACTCTCAAGCAACGGCACTACCATAATTTGGTAGCGGTTCCTGTCCATGACCAAAACATAAAACCAAGTAACAAGAAAGGAACTCGCGAATAAAAGAGAGCGACTGATCTAGCAATTGAAGAGCCTAGAAAACAAAGATTCCCTGTAGGAAAATTAGTGCCCATTTAAACCTGATTATGATCAGGCAATAGAGGAGGAATTCATTTTCAACTCAGCGTCTGACTATGACTACACCGCCAAATACATTGTGATTTACCCTGCTTACAAAAAATGGGTGAATTTAATTTTTTTCCCTGCCCACCTGACACATAGCTTTAACCAAATTGATCTGTGGCTTCCAAAGTGGCTACCCCACCCCGGGGCCATTAGAAATCTTTTAAATTTTTCATGTCTTTATGATTTGAATGAATAATGAACCTGAGGCAGACTGATTCTGGGTACATCACAAGAAGGCAAGACTCTCCGGAGAAGGCAATAATGCTGGGAAAGATTGAAAGCAGCAGGAAAAGAGGCAGACCAATGTGAGATGGATTGGGTCCCAAAAGGAATCCACAGACTCAAGCTTCGAAGAATTGAGCCAGGCTCTTCAGGACAGGGCATTTTAAAGGTCTCAAATTCATAGGGTCGCCATGAATCCAAGATGATTCGACAGCACATTTGAAAAAATGAATGAAAAGGATTTTTTCCCCCATGGGGATGTGTTACGAAAGGGTGTGTGTGTGTGTTTACAGGCAGTAATTTGGCAACGTTGGGCTTGGTGTTCTCTAGTGTGGTAAGACAATCCTCTTTCGTTTCCATTGCCCTGATCAACCCCCTTTTAAAAAGATATTACTGATGAGATTAGCAATATATCATCTCATCACCTTATCACTAGGTCTTCATTCTGTCGTATTTATTTTGGATAGGTTCTTCAAACAACATCCATAAAAGAGGGTGGCAGAGAGTACTTGCCAAATTCCTAAAAGGAACAAGAGTGGTGTAAGATGAAATATA
This sequence comes from Bradypodion pumilum, assembly GCA_035047305.1. Taxonomy (NCBI): domain Eukaryota; kingdom Metazoa; phylum Chordata; class Lepidosauria; order Squamata; family Chamaeleonidae; genus Bradypodion; species Bradypodion pumilum. The sequence goes on from JAWDJD010000003.1 coordinate 385,806,242, forward strand.
AGACAAAATAGTAATTACATGATTGCTTAGCCCTGCCCTTAGGAGCAATGATTCAGTCCTCTGTTATTCTACTTTAGCGCTAGAGCGCCTCTGCAGGGAAAAAAAGGAAGAAATTGGGGTAGAAATGATAACAGAAAAGAGTGATTGAGATGAAATGAGAAGAGCCCTGGTGAAACTGCTGTACTGTAGCCAAAACATTGTGAGTTTGATCCTGAGAGAGGTCCAGGTAAACTCAGCCTTCCAAGGTCAGGAAAATGAGGACCCAGCGTGTTTGGGGGCAAAATGCTAGCTGACGTGTATACCACCCAGAGAGTGTACGGAGTGCTATGGGGAAGTAAATAAGTTTAATTGCTATTCCTATATCTTTGCAGTGGCTCTATCCTGCAGTGGCTCAAGTGGCTAAGACGCTGACTGGGAGGCAGAAGGTCAGCTGTTTGATTCCCGAGTACTGCAAGATGGAATGAGCTCCTGTCTTTGTCCTAGCTCCTGCCAACCTAGCAGTTTGAAAGCAAGAAATTGCAAGTAGATAAATAGGGACCACTTCGGTGGGAAAGTAATAACGTTATTTGCGCTCCGGTGTCTAGTCATGCCTGCCACATGACCACGGAAATGTCTGCAAAAGCAGATAGCGCTGGCTCTTCGGCTTTGAAACGGAGATGAGCACTGAACCCTAGAGTCGGATACGACTGGCTTTCGAGCAAGGGAAACCTTTACCTATATCCTTGTTAAATATAACAATGTTTTAATTATGGGCTGTCTACAATGTCTATTTCTGCCCCTCTGCTCTATCAAGCTCTTCTTTGTGGTCTCTGTGAATCCACATGAATGGGTTTACTGCGCATACGCACATGCAGCAAACCCATTTGTGTGGATTCACAGGGGACCATGAAGAAGAAGAACAGTTACAGGTAAGCCACCTGTCATTATAGAGCCCTGTTGGCAAAGGGAGATAAACTGCTGCCCTGCAGCCAAAATGTTATGAGTTCAATCCTGATGGGGATCCAGTTGACCCAGCCTTTCATCCCTCCAAGGTCAGTAAAACGAGTCCCCAGCGTGTTCGGGACAAAATGCTAATTGACCTGTGATCTGTCCAGAAAGTGCACTGAACGGTAAATAAGTGTAATTGGTTTAGCCACTGGTTTTGGAATGTTGCCAACTTTTCCAGAACATGGTGCGACCCTTCAAAACCAAAGGGCAATAGAGTGGATCATAAAAGGCTTTCCAAAGGTGGGTCACTCATGGAAAAAGTAGGTGGCAGAGGTGGGATTCCTTAGGAAGGAACGTGGGTGGGTTGGGTGGGTGGGGGTGTGAAGGTGGGATTTGAATACCAATGACATTCGCATCACATCAAAACACCAGTACAGACTGGGAAATGCCGATCAAACCCACAAACGCCAAGCCATAAAGTCCCAATCGATTTCAACTGTTATTAATGCTACAAAACAAACCCCAGCTGAGCTGAAATGCTGCAAATCAGCTTTTTCCCAGTGTAGTCACACCCACCTAGTTGCATAAACCAAGTCAAAGATTGGCCTGGATTCAACCATTATGAAATTATTTACAGTAAAACAAATTACACAGACAACTATCTGTGTCATCTAGTTTGCAAACCTGGATTACTCAGAAGTAAAAGCTGCAATTCTGTTTACCTGGAAGGAAGCCTCCCCCGGACTCCAGAGGATCTACTCCTAAAATAATTGTGCACAGGGTAATGGATAATTGCATTTGTTGTTGTTTTTGTTATTTGCTATATGTTGTTGTGTAGCTTTTGGGATCTTGTTGGGGAAATATGGAAGTAGAACGGAAGGAATGGTTTGGGTTCTTTAGTGTATGGGACCAAAGACGACCGGACAACCGAAGGGTTGGTTCAACACAGGTTTATTGCATGAGGTTCCAGTTAAGCATGAGGTAATGGCGGTGATACATCTCAATATATACAGTAGCTCTCTACATTTGAATCTTGTAGCACGGTAGCTGATTGGTTGCTACCGGCGTGGCCTCGCCCAGGCACGCCTCCATTCCTGCTGCTGAATGCAGGTCTTTCTTCAGCTGCTGAATGCAGGTCTTTCTTCAGCTGCTGAATGCGGGGAAGGTTTTCCCGCGGCTGTCCGTGATTGAGCAATGTGAACCATGTGAGAGTGAATGCTCGCAGCTGCCCTCTATAGGCTGTCTGCTCGCGTTCCTTTACAGCTGATATCGTTTGTATCTGGAGTGGTTACAATCTTGCCTTACAGTATAATGAACATGCATACATACATAACATCCCTCCCCCCTAGGATGGGACGAAGTCCCGCAACCATTGTGGCTTGCCGCACGTTCGCTTGGGGCGTGCTTGCGCCTGCCCTAATTCTGGAGAGCCTGTGATCCCTGACTCCGCGGGAGCTTGTCCTGCAATGGGAAACGGGGATTCGTTAGTGGCTCTGTGGGGCGTCCGTGCCTGCCTTGCGCTTGGGGAAGGGAATGGGATGAACAGTTGGGAGGTAAATCCCTGCCTATTGCCCTCGGACCCCGGGGACCCTCCTAGTGTGAACCGCGGCACCGATGAGGTCGCCCTTGGGGAATGGCTACCTTCTGATCCCTGCTCGGGGGACCTTAAGACTGTGGTGGTGGGCGGACTCGCTGATGCCTCCGGTCTTGGAGGTGTCGGTCTCCGGAACATGGGCGCTATGTTGCATTCTAACTCACAGGGGCTACTGGGACTGGAGGTACCAGGGGCTGAACTGAAACCCCTCTTTTCGCTAGGACGGGTGGGGGACCACTCCGCTAACTCCCCCTGGTACTGTAAATCAACGTCTAAACCTCTATGGGCCTCTGAGCCTCGGGGGGACTTCCGCGGCTTCCGCGGGGTATGAGTGTGGTTGGGGCTCCTCCTTTCTGACGGGGACTCCCGCAACCCGGGGCTCCTCCTCTCTGGCGGGGACTCCCGCAAAAGATTTCCGTGGATCGATTCCCTTTCCTCCCCCCTTGGTGGGGACCCATGCTCCCCTTTTCCTCCCCCTTGGGCTAAACGGGTGGGGGAGTACCCTAACGCTGAATCAATGCTGGTCTCATCCTCGTCTTGCTCTCCGGGGACCCTACGCCTGAGTTGGTCCACGTGTCGCCTCCACAGGAAACCTGTACTGGTCTCTACGCGGTATGAGACGGGGCCGGTTTGATCTACTACGGTGCCCGGCACCCAGGCTGGCCCCGCGCTGGCGTAATTCCTGCAGTGTACTGGGGCGCCTATGCTGAAACTCTTTGTGGGTTCCACCCCTATGTTCCGCCCCTTGTCCTCTACTCTCGTGGGGTCTAGCTTGGATATCCCCGTGGCCAGCTTCCTGCGCATCAACAGCTCTGCGGGGGAGTACCCTGACGCTAAGGGGGTGACCCTGTATCTCAGCAGGAATTGGCACAATTTCAGGTCGAGGTCTCCGGGACCCATGCGCAGTAGCGCGTCTTTCGTGGTGCGCACGAGGCGCTCTACTTGGCCATTGGTGGCCGGGTGAAAGGGGGCGGAGGTGACGTGCCGAATGGCGTTGCGTTCCATGAATGCCCTGAACTCGGCGGACGTGAAACAGCTAGCGTTATCGCTGACGAGGGTGTCGGGTAAACCGAACGTGGAAAAGACCCTCCTTAACTGTTTAATGGTTGTGGTCGAGGAGGTGCTCGAGACTGGAATGACCTCCAACCACTTAGAGAACGCGTCCACCACGAGGAGGAAAAGCGTTCCCCTGAATGGGCCAGCAAAGTCTACGTGAACTCGGGACCAGGGTCCCCTCGCAGCGTCCCATTCCCTAGGTGGCGAGCGAGCCTCTTCTGGCCTAGAGCTTTGGCACGCCTCGCAAGTGCCGACCATGTGTTCGATGTCGGCGTCTAACTGGGGCCACCAAAAATAACTGCGGGCTAGTGCCTTAGAGCGTACGATCCCCGGGTGGCTGACGTGCAGCAGTTTAAGCACCCTCGGCCTGAGAGACGTGGGGATCACTACCCGCTGTCCCCACAAGAGTCAACCCCTCTCCAGGGACAACTCCAATCTCTTTTTGAAAAATGTGTCGAATTCCGCTGCTGGGGAAGACACGGGCCACCCTTTCTGCACCCAGGAGCAAACTGTGGCCAGCGCTTTGTCCTTGCCTGTCGCTTTGGCGATTTCGGCCGGTACTACTGGAGGGGAGTCTAGGACCTCTATCATTAAGACCTGGTGGTCCCTCTCTACTCCGCCCACGTGGCAGCAATCCCGGGGAATGGGGGACCTCGACAGAGCGTCGGCATGGCTTATTTCCCTCCCGGGCCGGTATACCAACGCGTGCTGATACGCGTTGAGAAAAATGGCCCATCTGAGCATTCTCGGGGACAGGATCTGGGGTGTGGGCTTGTCTGCGGTGAAGATGCCCAGCAACGGCTTGTGGTCAGTCACTATGGTGAAGGGGCGGCCGTACACGAAATCATGAAATTTCTTGGTCCCCGCAATTATTGCTAGCGCCTTCCTGTCTGTCTGAGCATAATTCCTCTCCGCTTGGGACAGGGATCTAGAGTAGAACGCTATCGGGGCCTCCCTACCATTCTCCAGCACGTGGCAAAGCACCGCCCCCACCCCCACCGGGGATGCATCGCATATCAGGACCACCGGGCGTTTGGGATTGAAGTGGGTCAGTACGGCATCTGATGCCAGGAGTCGCTTCAGGTCATTGAAAGCCTTTTCCTGGTCGTCGCCCCACTTCCATGCCTCGTCCTTTTTTAACAATTTGTGTAGCGGTTCTGCCACGGCTGCCTTCCGCGGGAGGAAGGAGTGGTAGAAGTTGAGCAGTCCGAGGAACGACTGCAACTCGGGCTTGGAGGTGGGGCGAGGGGCCTTTTTGATGGCGGCTACCTTGGATTGGGCCGGCCTGATTCCCTCAGGAGTAACACGGAACCCTAGGAACTCAACCTCTGTAGCGAAGAAGACGCATTTGTCTTTCCGCAACCTCAACCCCGCCTTTTCGAATATTGTCAGGACCTTTCCCAACCTTGTTGCTAATTCGGCCTGGCTCCCCCCTGTAATTAATACGTCATCAAAATAGGGTAACACCCCCTCCAACCCCTTCAGGAGGCGTTCCACCAATGACTGGAAAATCCCGGGCGCCGAATTCACGCCGAATTGGAGGCGCGAAACCTGGAACGCCCCTTTGTGGGTGACTATTGTTTGTGCAGCAGCTGCGGCGGGGGTCACCGGGAGTTGCTGGTAGGCTTGGGCCAGGTCGAGTTTGGCGAAACACCTCCCCCCGTGTAACCTGGCCAACAAGTGGCTGACTACCGGCACCGGATACGCATTAGGGCGGATCGCCTTATTGATGGTGCACTTGTAATCAGCGCATATTCGGACTTCCCCGTTGGCCTTGAGCGCTGTTACAATTGGAGTTTCCCACTCCGCAGAATCAACAGGAACAAGAATCCCCTGGCCCACTAATTTGTCCAATTCCGCCTCTATTTTGTCCTTTAGTGCGAAAGGCACTCTGCGCGGTTTAAGTCTGATTGGACGCACTCCAGGGTCCAGGTCGAAAGTCACTGGGGGGCCCTTGAATTTTCCTAGCCCCTTTTTAAAAACCTCGGGGTGCGCGTCGCACACGCTCTGTATTGGATCAGTCCCGGCGGCGTGTGTTCCCACGGCGTGCACCCCCCCAATGAACAACCCCAGGGGCTGGAACCATTGAGTCCCGAGGAGGCTGCATTTACCCCCCTTGAGGACGACTAAGGGAAGCGTTGCGGTGTACTTTTTGAACTGGACCTGGAACTTCCCAACCCCCAACACTGGGATGCGGTTCCCTTGCACGTCCTTCAGCGTGGCCCTCAACGCCTTGAGCTTGGGCCGCACGCGGGGGGCGATTTTCATGAACTCCCCCTGGGAAATAATGGAGTATGAAGAACCCGAGTCCACCTCCATTCTAACAGGGGCCCCTTGTATTACTACCTCAACGAAGTAACGGGGGTGCTCCGTGGAAACGCTGCAAACCGGCGCGTCGTCCTCGCTGTCGTCGGAGACTCGCCCTACTCCGTCCCGCGTCCTCGTGGTCCGGGTGCCGTCCTTCGGCCTCGTGGTGCGGTCCTGCCTCGTGGTGCGGTCCTGCCTCGCCGAGCGGTCTGGAGAACTCCGGGTGGCCTCGCGTCGTTTCCGGCAGACCTTGGCGATGTGCCCGCGCCGGCCGCAGTTGTGGCACTCGGCCTTGCGGAATGGGCATTTGGTGCGGGCGTGGGCGGCGCCGCAGCCATCGCAGCGCCGGCCCTCTCTCTGGACCCTCCGGACGTCCTCGTCGTCGCTGCTCTCTGCAGACGAGTTCGAAGTCCGCTGGGCCGCGCGCACCGAACTCTCTGCCTTGGCGGTCTTCGGGCGCCAGTCCTGAAGTTCGTGCACCCCGGCCGACGTGGCCTCTGCGGCCTGTGCCGCGTCGAGGACTTGTTGCCACGTGGGAGGCGGCTCCCTTTTCATCAGCGCGCGCTGAGTCTCTGTGTCCCTCAGACCGCAGAGCAGGCAGTCCCGGAGGGTGACGTCGGGGAGTTCCCACTTGCATGGGCCGGCGGCCAACCGCAGGGCCGCGGCGAACTCATCGACCGATTCTCCGGGTGCCTGGACTCGCCTCCAGAACGCGCTCCGAGCGGGGAACATCGCTATTGCCGGCCGGAGATGGGCGCGCAGTGCCGCCAGGAGCTCTGTGGCCTTGAGGTCGCCCACCTTCCTCGGCGCGATCAGGTCCACCAAGGTCCTCTTGGTTTCTTGTCCGAGCATGCGGACGAAGATGGCCCTCTTTTTGGCCTCGTCTGAGACTTCGAGCTCCACCAGCGCAGCGTTGAAGTCTATCTCAAACAGCTCCAAGTCTCCCGGCTTCCTGATCTCGTAGCCGGCGCATGTCTTGGTCCCGTGGGCAGCCATATCCCACCTTCGTCGCCAATTTAGTGTATGGGACCAAAGACGACCGGACAACCGAAGGGTTGGTTCAACACAGGTTTATTGCATGAGGTTCCAGTTAAGCATGAGGTAATGGCGGTGATACATCTCAATATATACAGTAGCTCTCTACATTTGAATCTTGTAGCACGGTAGCTGATTGGTTGCTACCGGCGTGGCCTCGCCCAGGCACGCCTCCATTCCTGCTGCTGAATGCAGGTCTTTCTTCAGCTGCTGAATGCAGGTCTTTCTTCAGCTGCTGAATGCGGGGAAGGTTTTCCCGCGGCTGTCCGTGATTGAGCAATGTGAACCATGTGAGAGTGAACGCTCGCAGCTGCCCTCTATAGGCTGTCTGCTCGCGTTCCTTTACAGCTGATATCGTTTGTATCTGGTGTGGTTACAATCTTGCCTTACAGTATAATGAACATGCATACATACATAACAGGTTCACATAGCAGAGGGAGTGAAGAGAAATCTCTGGGGAAAATCAGATGACAGTTTGAAGGTCTGGTTATGCCTGGCTTTGAAAGATCTTTAATAGTTCAGCTTTACATAACTTTTCCTTTGTTGATGGATCTTAGGCTTCAATTATCAGAAATGAAATCAAAGGTCAATTGGAAGCCAGGGGTTATGTAATAGTTCTTCCATCTGCACCACTGAGGTCGGTTTCCTTTCTGTCTAGAGAAAGTTGACGCAATCGCCTGACACTACCAATGCGAAGCAGTGTTTGCTTGTTTGCAGAGGTTGGGACACAAAAGATGTTGCACAACAAGCCAAGAGTACAGTTATGTTTATGCCTGGAAGGAGATGTTATGACCATGCAGATTTTCCAGCCAGGAAATTCCGCAGTGCTCTGTGAAAATGGATTGAATATTGGACGGCAAACGAACAACACAGTACTAGGCAAATAATAATAATTTCAGTTCAGAAATTATTCTGGGTTGAAAGGGATTTTGCTAGAGAAACTCCGCTCAGGGAATGCTCAAATGAGGCTCCTTTCATGTCCTCAAGAGCTGGGACAGAGACCGGCACTCAATCAGTCATGCAGTACCCGGGTCTCAAACTGCCGACTTGCCAGCCTTCCAGCTAACAAGGTGAGCTTCTTAACCACTGAGCCTAGCACGGACTGAGCCACTGCAGTCTGTGCTAGGCAAATGGGAATGGACAAAACAACAACACTCCCGATGTTCCTGGAGGGCATTTCCCAGTAGCCTTAGACAAAATGGACAATGGTGTGGAATCCTAGAAACTGGACTCTCACAATAAACCATGTTATATCAGTGTTGACTAGGAAGTTACTGTGGTCTATTCTAGCTTATTTCTAGGAACATCTTCTTATAAGAACATAAGAACATCCTTGCTGGAAAAGGCCACAGGAGCCCATGATCCAGTCCAGCCTTCTGTCTCACACAGTGGCTCGCCATTGGCTTCAGGGTATTCCCAAGGAGATGCCTTCACCTGCTTAGGATTCCCCGGAAATGGCATTGAGAGATATCCTGCCTATCTCTCCAACCCGGAGGTTGTCCATAATTATAGCCATGGATACCCTTGTCCTCCATGAACTTGTCTAATCCTTTCTTAAAGCTGTCAAGACTGACAGCTGTCACCACTTCTTCTGGCAGGGAGTTCCATAGACCAGGGATCCTCTGGGTGAAAAAGTACTTTCTCTTATTTGTTTGAGAACTAGCACCCAAAAGTTTCATGGAGTGTCCCCAAATTCTAGTGTTATGCGATAGGGAAAACAGTTTTTCCTTATCTACTTTGTCCACACCGTGCATGATTTTATAAACTTCAATCAGGTCACCTCTTAGACGTCGTCATTAAAGAGTGAAGAGGCCCAACCGTTGCAGCCTCAGATGGTAAGGAAGGTGTTCCAGTCCCCTAATCATTCTGGTTGCCCTCCTCTGCACTTTTTCCAGCTCCATAATATCCTTCTGGAGGTATGGCGACCAGAACTGTACACAGTATTCCAGATGGGGCCTCACCATAGATTTATAAAGAGGCAAAATGACACTTGCTGACTTATTTTCTATACCCTTCCTAATGATCCCTAGCATTGAGTTTGCTTTTTTCACTGCTGAGGCACACTGGGTTGACACCTTCATTGAGCTGTCCACCAGGACACCAAGGTCCCTTTCCTGGATTGTCTCAGAGAGTTCAGACCCCATCAGTTTATAAATGTAATTGGGGTTCTTTGCCCCAACATGCATCACTCTGCACTTACTAATGTTGAAGCTCATTTGCCACTGTTTTGCCCACTCCCCCAGTGTCAAGATATCCCTTCTTCTACTTCTTCTTGTTCTGCCGTATCTGAATCTGAATACTGATGCTCAGCCATGAAGATGGTCCTGAGAATATGACCTTTCACCTGCCTTCCGCATCGCAGCATTACTCCTGTACCACTGATCCAGTTCAGGGAGTCACTTTCTGGTCCTGAGTCTTTTTGGGAACTTTAGTATATGAGAGTCAAGACACAAGGCACAGCCAAAGGCTGGGTTAACTCAGGTTTATTGCATGGTGGACAGAGGGAACATGAGGTAATGGCGGACGAACAGCTCTATATATATGGTAGTAACGTATTTGAATGTGGCTCCACGGTAGCCCGTTGGCTACTGGTCCGCGTGACGTCATGGCTGGTCACGCCCTTCTTGTCCAGGTGTAGGTAGCGGCGGGAAACTTCCCGCGCTGCGGTCTTTGATGGGTTTGAACCAAGAGAGCTTGGACGCTCGCTGCTGCCAGCTGGTGGTCATTAGCTCGCGTCCTATTACAGGGTTTATGTGATACAGCTGAAGGTTACATTGTTACTCATAGGCAAGGTTACATTGGTTCAGATACATTGATATCACATGTGGAAGGTTACATTATTAGAACACAACACTCCTCCCCCCTAGGATGAGACGAAGTCTCTCAGCCAAGATGGCTTATTTCGAACACGCTGGGGTCTCGGCGCGGGCTGCCCTGCCCCGGCTTCGCTCCCTCCTCCTTGCTCCCTGGCTTCCTGCCCTGCAATCGGAGAGGATGACTTGTTAGTGGTTTGCCGCGGCTCTGCGGCTTTGTTGGGAGGTGTGTGCTTTGTTTGGGAAGAACCGGGGGCACTGGGGGCTAACGAAAAACCCCTCTTCTCGCTTGGATGGGTGGGGGAACACTCCGAAAACCCCCCCCGGCTAGCAAAATCAAAATCAAAATCGGATTCGGGGGAAGCGGCAGCGGCAGCCGCACACTCCTTTTCCCTCCCCCCGGGCTCGGATAGAACTGGGGTATCAAAAGGATATGAGTCGGGCTCGCTGCTTTCCCTCCTAGCATCGGACTGGTGTCCCTCTCTGTCTCCCCCTTGGGCTAAACGGGTGGGGGAGAACCCTATCGCTGAATCCTGTCGCTGAGCCCCACTGATCGGCCCCTCACTCACTCGGTGCCTCAGTTGGTCAGCGTGCCTCCTCCAGAGGAGGCCGGTGCTAGTTTCCACCCGATAGGACACTGGCCCCGTCTGTTCTATTATCGTCCCTGGCACCCAGGCTGGGCCTGCGTTGGCATAGTTCCTGCAGTGTACAGGATCGCCTACGCCGAAACCTTTCGAGGCCGCTAAACCTATGTTCTTCCCTTTGTCCTCGACCCTCGATGGGTCTAACCTGGACAAAAGCGTGGTCAGTTTCCTCCGCATCAGCAGCTCAGCCGGCGAGTATCCAGACGCTAAGGGGGTCACTCTGTACGCTAATAGGAATTGGCAAATTTGGTGATTTAGATCTCCCGAGCCCATGCGCCGCAGCGCATCCTTTGTGGTGCGCACCAACCGTTCCACTTGGCCATTCGTGGCCGGGTGAAACGGCGCGGATGTGACATGCCGAATTGCATTTGCCTCCATGAATGCTGCGAACTCAGCGGACGTGAAACAACTGGCGTTATCGCTGACCAAAGTGTCGGGTAAACCGAACGTGGAAAAGACCCTCCTTAGCTGGCGAATGGTAGTGGCGGAGGATGTGCTCTTTACCGGAATGACCTCCAGCCACTTTGAGTATGCATCCACCACCAGGAGAAACATGGTTCCCCGGAACGGGCCAGCAAAATCTACGTGCACCCTGGACCACGGTCCCCTCGCTGCGTCCCATTCCCTATGCGGGAGGCGGGCCACCTCCGGTCGGGAGCACTGACATGCCTCACAAGTGCCAACCATATGCTCTATGTCGGCGTCCAGCTGGGGCCACCAGAAGTAACTCCGGGCCAACGCCTTGGAACGGACGATTCCCGGGTGGCTGACGTGCAGCAGCTTTAGCACCTTCGGCCGCAGGGACGTAGGAACCACCACCCGTTGGCCCCACAAAAGGCACCCCCTCTCTAAAGACAACTCTACTCTCTTTCGGAAAAATGGGTCAAACTCCGCGCCTGGGGATGACGCCGGCCACCCCTTCTGCACCCACGAGCATACTTTCTCTAGTGTTCTATCCCTTCCGGTCGCCCTGGCAATGTCGGCCGGTACTATCGGGGGTGACTCCAAGACCTCTATTAGCAATACCTGGCGGTCTCTTCTTACCCCTGCCTTCTGGTCGTCCGACAAGGGTAACGGCGACCGTGAGAGCGCGTCTGCATGGCTGATTTCCTTCCCTGGCCGGTATTCTAACTCATGTTGATATGCGTTAAGAAAAATAGCCCACCGCAGCATCCTCGGGGACAGGATCTGTGGCGTGGGCTTATTTGCAGTGAATATTCCTAACAGGGGCTTGTGATCAGTAACGACCTTGAACGGCCGACCGTACAGAAAATCGTGAAATTTCTTGGTTCCCGCTACTATCGCTAGTGCCTCCCTATCGGTCTGTGCGTAATTCCGCTCTGCTTGGGACAGGGACCTTGAATAAAACGCTATCGGGGCCTCCCTTCCGTCGTTTAACACGTGGCAAAGCACCGCTCCCACCCCCACCGGGGATGCATCGCAGACTAAAACTATGGGCCGTTTGGGGTCGAAGTGAGTCAGGATTGCCTCGGATGTGAGGAGTTGTTTTAACTCTGTGAACGCTCTTTCTTGCTCGTCACCCCACAGCCATTTTTCCTCTTTTTTAAGTAACCGATGGAGCGGCTCGGCAACAGACGCCTTCCGTGGAAGGAAGGTATGGTAGAAATTGAGGAGCCCCAGAAACGACTGTAGCTCGGTTTTGGAAGTGGGGCGAGGGGCTTTCTTAATGGCGGCTACCTTAGATTTGGACGGCCTAATTCCCTCGGGTGTGACACGGAACCCTAAAAACTCAACCTCTGTTTCGAAAAATACACATTTGTCTTTCCTCAGTCGCAGCCCCGCTTTTTCGAACACGGTCAGGACCTTATCCAATCTGTGAGCCAGCTCGGCCTTACTCCCCCCCGTTATCAACACGTCATCAAAATATGGCAACACCCCCTCCAGCCCCTTCAGGAGGCGTTCCACTAGCGACTGAAAAATGCCAGGTGCCGAGTTCACGCCGAACTGTAACCTCGACACCTGGAACGCCCCCTTATGTGTGACTATTGTTTGTGCCGCCGCTGTGGCGGGGGTTACCGGGAGTTGCTGGTAGGCCTGTGCTAAATCGAGTTTAGCGAAACACTTTCCCCCATTTAGCCTGGCCAGAAGGTGGCTGACCACTGGCACCGGGTATGCATTAGGGCGGATTGCCTTATTAATGGTACACTTATAATCAGCGCAAATGCGCACCTCCCCGTTAGCCTTCAGCGCTGTTACAATTGGAGTCTCCCACTCCGCGGAATCCACAGGAACAAGAATTCCTTGACCCACCAGTTTGTCCAGTTCCGCCTCTATTTTGTCCTTTAGCGCGAACGGTACCCTGCGCGGTTTAAGTCTTATCGGGCGGACCTCCGGGTCTAAGTCGAAGGCTACAGGGGGTCCCTTGAATTTTCCCAGTCCACTTTTAAAAACGGCGGGGTGTGCGTCACACACCGCTTGTATTGGGTCCTCGCCTACGGCATGCACCCCCCCTATGAACAGACCTAAGGGCTGAAACCACTGTGTTCCGAGAAGGCTACAACTCCCCCCTCTTAGCACCACTAGGGGAAGTTCCGCAGAATGTCTCTTAAAACGAACCCTGAATGTCCCGACCCCCAACACTGGAATGCTGTTCCCCTGGACGTCCCGTAGTGTGGCCCTCAACGCTTTAAGTTTGGGCCGCACGTGGGGGTCGATTTTCAAGAACTCTCTCTGGGGAATTATAGAATAGGAGGACCCCGAGTCAACTTCCATCCTAATGGGGGTCCCTTGTACTAGTACCTCAACAAAGTAATGGGGCTGTCCCGCAGACACGCTGAACACAGGAGCGTCGCCCTCGCTGTCGTCCGAGATGCGGCCCACGCCGTCCTGCTTCCTCGTGGCTCGGGCGCCATCTTTGGACCTCGCTGGACGGTCCGGTCTGGCTGAACGGTCTTGCGACTGTCTCCGGCCCTCTTTCCATTTCCTGCACGCCTTGGCGATGTGCCCCCGACGTCCACAGTTGAAACACTCGGCTTTCCTGAATGGGCACTTCACGCGCTCATGGGCCGCTCCGCAACCATCGCAGCGGCGGCCGCCTCTCCGGACCTTCTGGACCTCCTCGCCATCGCTGCTTTCTGAAGACGATTTCGAGGTCGGTCGGGTTGCATGCACCGACTGACCGGACTTCCCGTGCGACGAGTTTTCCGCTTTGCTGGCCCTCGGACGCCACTCACGCCACTTGTGCATCTCATCTACTCCAGCATTCGTGGATTCCGCGGCTTCCGCGGCCTCTACAACCTCTTCCAGTGTGGGTGGTGGCTCCTTGTTCATCAGGCTGCGCTGTACTTCCTTGTCCTTCAGGCCACACAGCACTCCGTCCCTGAGGGCCATCTCTAGGAAGTGGTCCCATTTGCAGGGGGCGGCGGCTACCCTCATAGCCGTTACGAAGGCTTCTACCGACTCGTCCGGCGCTTGAACTCGCCTCCAAAACGCGCTCCGTGCGGAAAACATTGCCCTCGAGGGTCGGAAACGCTCACGCAGCAGTTTCATGATGTCACCGGCTTTGAAATCGCTCATCTTCTTCGGTGCAAGAATGCCCACCAGCGTCCGCTTGGTTTCCATCCCAAGCATGCGGGTGAGGATGGCCCTCTTCCTTTCCTCGTCGTCTTCTTTGACTTTGAGTTCCACCAGTGCCGCCTGGAAGTCCATCTCAAAAAGCTCCCAGTCTTGCGGTTTGGTGATGTTGAACCCGCTCTGTGTCCTGGCTCCATGGGGATCCATCATCCCATCCTCGTCGCCAATTTAGTATATGAGAGTCAAGACACAAGGCACAGCCAAAGGCTGGGTTAACTCAGGTTTATTGCATGGTGGACAGAGGGAACATGAGGTAATGGTGGACGAACAGCTCTATATATATGGTAGTAACGTATTTGAATGTGGCTCCACGGTAGCCCGTTGGCTACTGGTCCGCGTGACGTCATGGCTGGTCACGCCCTTCTTGTCCAGGTGTAGGTAGCGGCGGGAAACTTCCCGCGCTGCGGTCTTTGATGGGTTTGAACCAAGAGAGCTTGGACGCTCGCTGCTGCCAGCTGGTGGTCATTAGCTCGCGTCCTATTACAGGGTTTATGTGATACAGCTGAAGGTTACATTGTTACTCATAGGCAAGGTTACATTGGTTCAGATACATTGATATCACATGTGGAAGGTTACATTATTAGAACACAACAGGAACACAAAGTCCTCCCCAGGCCAGGATGGATGAAGCTGCTGCCCTCCATCAAGATGAATTCAGGTGGGGCTATATTCTTAGCAATTCTGCGCACATCCTTTCGTAGGAGCAAGTTTCTTTGAACTTTCTGAGATCTTTTTCTCAGTAGACCTGCAAAGGTTTTGATAGAAGGTTTTAAAAATATGATAAAATCCTCGTCTGGGGATAAATTCAGCAGTCATAAAGTAAACAGAAGCTTAACCTGGTTATTATTATTATTTTTGTCAGAGTTGTGCAGCGTAAGTCTGTTATCTTTCAGAGCCATTGGAGTAGCCCGTTCTTCCGGTCAAAAATAATCAAATCATTTAAAACTTTGAATTTGTTTTGAATTTTACCTATATTTCATACATGTCCATGAAGTCTGTGCAAGGGTCCTTTCCAAGTGTTCTCTCAGTGGTATCTTTATGAGCCTTAACCTTGGGCCAATGCAAACGGACAGCAAGGAATCTTCTAAAACACTAATCCTCACTGTCTGGAAATCCCGTTCAATCCCCCTAAGTTTACATAGCTGGAGCAACTGGCCTTATCTTTCTCCTCCACCCCAACCGTACCTACTTTAAGGGGCCTTTCCACCTCCATAGAAGCAAAGGGGAACTTTTCCAAACTTTGAGGGACACCGCATATATCAGAGAGAGTTTACAAAGGCTGCAAAGAGTGTAACTCTCCCAAAAAAGGAAGAATTTGGTTGTTGAGAGTTCAGAATAAGTTTTTTCCCAACCTTAAGCACAGCAGAAACAATGGTGAGTATTAGACAGCTTCTTTTCAAAACCATAGGATTGCAGTGGTTCAGTGGTTAAGATGTTGAATGTGGTGACTTGAAGGTTGGCAGGTCAGCAGTTCGAACCTTGAGTACTTCACGATGGAGTGAGCACCTGTCCCAGCTCCTGCCAACCTAGCAGTCTGAAAGCAAGAAATGGCAAGTAGATAAATAGGTACCACTTTGGTGGGTTGGTAAACAGCATTCTATGCCCTCCGGTGTCTAGTCATGCCTGCCACATGTCCATGGCTCTTTGGCAATAAACAATTGCCACAAGGGTAGAAGGCAAGGCTTGGCTATAAACAGAGATGAGCACTGAACCCTAGAGTCGGATATGACTGGCTTTCGAGTAAGGGCAATCTTTACCTTTACTTTTACTTGCAAAACTAACCAACTTTTTTTGGGTTGTTTTTGTTCAGTCACACAGTCGATTGCAACCCCATAGACCATTGCCTGCCAGGCACCTATGTCTTCCACCATCTTCCTCAACCTGCCCACTCTGTGCCCATTGCATCTACAATAACATCTAGCCATGTCATTCTCTGTCACCCCATTCTTCTTTTGCCCTCCACCTTTCCCAGCATCAAGGCTTTCTCAAGTGAATCCTCTCTTCTCATTTGATGTCCAAAGGAACTCTCAAATCTCTCCTCCAACACCACATCTCAAAGGCATCTCATGGTCCAGCTCTCACAACCATACATTATCACTGGTAATACAATTGCTTTGACTATGCGAATTTTTGTCTGCAAGGTGATGTCTCTACTTTTGACTATATTCCCCAGGTTTCTCATAGCTTGTCTCCCCAGAATCAGTCGTCTTTTTATTTCATGGCTGCAATCTCCATCTGCAGTGATCTTGGATCCTAAGAATGTGAAGTCTGTCACTGCTTCTACTTCTTCCCCATCTATTTTCCAGGGACTGATAGGGCAGAAAAATTTATGGATTGCCCTGCCCAGAAATGTCTTGGAAACTGTGTTTATTGTTAACCAAGAAAGGACTTTCTGAAGCTCAGAGAGAAAGACAGGCCTGTTTTCTGGAGTTCTTGACAGATGCAAGGGTGCTTGTAAATCTCTCTTCCATGGTTTTTCCCCCTCCAGGGCTGGGGTGCTGTTTTTTTCTTGACTGTTCCATTCTTTCCTTTCTCTCCTTTTCTCCCTCTCTCCTTCTCTGGGCATATGAGCGACACGAGTGCATTTTCGTCACTCCAGAGATAAATGTTTGCTGCTGTTTTGTAACAATCGCCTCAAAGGTAGAAGGCAAGGCTTGGCTGGGTTGCAACAGAGGCTGGGCAGATTTCTGGAGAAGGGCAGCAGAGGCGTGTTTCCTCCCCTGTCTTCTTCCATCGGTAGTTTCAGGATGTGCCATGGGAACATCAACTTGCTGATTCATGAGATTTAGTGGCTTTGATGTAGGTAGATTGAATGCACACGAGACAGCAGGCGGGCTAAACACTACTTTATTGTAACATGGTCAATCTGTACATGAGGCAATGGTGGAGCCTTGCCCCCTTATATATGGTACACCGTACATTTGAATTTTGCCCGGAGGCTCACTATTAGTTACAGTATAGGTGACGTCCTTCTGACATAATGTATACCTTTAGTGTCTTGCACGGAAGACAAAGAAGGAGCCGCAGTGAGGGCTAAAACACAGCTTTATTGCATGATGGTCAGGAGGAACGTGTGGTAATGGCGGAGGCACAGCTCATTTTATACTGCAGCAATACATTTGAAAAGGGTTGCACGGTAGCTCATTGGCTGCTACCTGCGTGACGTCATTCTGAGTCATGCCCTTCTTCTCCAGGTGTTACTTGAGCGGGAAGGTTCCCGTGGCTGCTGGTGATTGGGGGAGTTTGAACCATGTGAGCTGAATGCTCGCAGCTGCCCTCTATGGGTAGCTGGCTCGCGTTCCTTTAACAGCTGGGTTACATGGTAATCATTGTCAGGTTACATTCATACATTCTTAAAGTAATACTGTTACATACACAACACTCCTCCCCCCTAGGATGGGACGAAGACCCTCAACCATTGTGGCTTCCCACATGTGCGCTTGGGGCGTACGACTGCTTGGCTGAGCTCAGGGGAACCAGGGGCTCCAAGTTTCGCAGACTCTCATCCTGCAACGGAAAGGGGGGACTCATTATTTATTTATTTATTTATTTATAACTCAAATTTCTATGCCGCCCAATCAGGCGAACCCAACTCAGGGCTCATCTGGTACATTAGTCATCTGACGGGGACTCTGTGACAACCTTGCGTTTGGAGAGGGGAACAGAACATGTAACTGGGATGTGAACCCCTGCCTGTCACATGTGGACCCCCCAGCACGAATCTCGGAACCGATAAGGAGACCCTTGTTGTCTCGCCCCGGTTTCTTGCGCCTGCAACTGGCGTACTTGCGCTACCCCCGGCTGCCTGACTCGGTGGTCTTAGGGATGGAGAGAACGAACTTCCCCCTGCTGCCTGGGTTGGGGGTCTTGGTGATGGGGTAAACTCTAAAACAAAAGGACTGGGATGACTGGAGGTACCAGGGGCTGAACTAAAAACCCTCTTCTCGCTCGGACGGGTGGGAGACCACTCCGCGACATCCCCCTGGTACGGCAACATAAAGTCAAACTCATTCCACTCTTTTAAAGTATACTCCTCCTCGTTTAAGAATCCAGGGTATGCATTTGTACCCGAGGACGTCCCCGCGTCTCCCCCTTGGGTTAAACGGGTGGGGGAGGACCCTAACGCTGATTCCCTTTCACTAGTGATTCGCCTTCTGAGTTGGTCAGTGTGCCTTCTCCACAGTAGACCTGTGCTAGTCTCAACCCTGTAAGACACTGGCCACATTTGCTCAATGACCGTTCCTGGAACCCACGTTGGTCCCGAGGTTGTGTAATTCCTGCAGTGAACGGAGTCCCCTACCACAAAACCTTTGGAGCTTCCTAACTCTATATTTCTCCCCTCATCCTCCACCCTGGTCGGATCCAACCAATCAAATAGCGTTACCGGTCTTCTCTGCATGAGGAGCTCCGCCGGCGTGAGTCCTGAAGCTAGGGGATTTGCCCTATAACAAATGAGGAACTGACACAGTTGGAGGTTCAATCCACCGGGACCCATGCGCTGCAGTGCGTCTTTCGTAGTGCGCACTTGGCGCTCTACCTGACCGTTTGTGGTGGGGTGAAATGGGGCAGAGGTGATGTGCTGGATGGCATTCCTCTCGATGAACGCCTTGAATTCCGCAGATGTGAAAGTACTGGCGTTATCGCTCACAAGGACGTCCAGCAGGCCAAAACAACTGAACACCTTGCGCAATTGTTTAACGGTTGTGGCAGATGAGGTGTTAGACATGGGAATGATTTCCAACCACTTGGAGTATGAGTCGACTTTCAGCAGAAACATGGGCCCGCGAAAGGGGCCAGCGAAGTCGACGTGTACTCGGGACCATGGCCTGCGGGCCGTATCCCATTCCCTATGGGGCAGCTGGGACTCCTCAGGCCGAGAGCTCTGGCATCTCTCGCACGTGCCCACCAAGTGCTCTATATCCGCATCTATCTGGGGCCACCAGAAGTAGCTCCTGGCCAGTGCTTTGGAACGCACTATTCCCGGGTGGCTGGTATGCAGTAGCCTCAGCACCTTTGCTCGTAACTTCTCTGGGATGACTACCCGCTGGCCCCAGAGAAGGCAGCCCCTTTCAAGGGAAAGCTCTACTCTGCACCTGAAAAACGATTTGAATTCCTCCTCGGGGGGAGTTGTGGGCCACCCCTTTCTCACCCAGGAACTGACTTGGGTCAGGATTTTGTCGGCCGCCGTGGCTTTGGCGAGGTCTGCGGGAACAATGGGGGGCGAGTTGAGAGACTCGATAAGCAGGACTTGGTGGTCCTGTTCTACCTCGCATTCGGGGTCCTCTAAGCTAGGGAGAGGGAACCAGGACAGCGCATCTGCATGGGAGATCTCCTTCCCTGGGCGATGTACCAGCTCGTACTGAGGAAAATCGCCCAACGCAGCATTCTGGGGGACAGGATTTGTGGGGTGGGCTTGCCTGTGGTGAAGATTCCCAAAAGGGGCTTGTGATCAGTCACAGTCGTGAACTCGCAGCCGTATAGGAAATCATGGAACTTCTTTGTTCCCGCGATTATGGCCAGGGTCTCTCTATCTGTTTGCGCGTAATTGCGCTCTGCCTTTGAAAGTGACCTGGAATAGAAGGCAACCGGGGCTTCCCGCCCGCTCTCTAACCCGTGGCACAGCACCACCCCCACCCCCACTGGTGATGCATCACAGACCAAAACTACTGGTTTCCTCGGGTCAAAATGGGTCAGGACGGCATCCGAGGACAAGAGCGCCTTGAGCTCTTTGAATGCTTTCTCCTGCCTATCTCCCCACTGCCAAACCGCGTCTTTCTTAAGTAGCACGTGCAGTGGCTCTGCAACGGATGCCTTCCTTGGCAAGAAGGAATGGTAAAAATTCAGGAGCCCTAGAAATGACTGCAGCTCCGGTTTCGCAGTGGGACAAGGGGCGTTTTGGACAGCCGCAACCTTGGTCTCGGATGGCTTGATGCCCTCCGGGGTTATCTTGAACCCGAGAAATTCAACCTCCCTCACGAAAAACACTTTGTCCCTTCTCAACCTCAGTCCCGCTCTCTCGAATACGGAGAGGACTTTGTCTAGCTTTCTCGCTAGTTCCGATTCACTCCCCGCTGTTATCAAAACATCGTCAAAATATGGGAGCACGCCTGGAAGCCCATTTAAAAGGCATTCCACGAGGGACTGGAAGATCCCGGGGACCGAATTGTAGGCGTGTTACCTTGAATGCCCCCTTGTGTGTGACGATGGTTTGCACAGCGGCAGCAGCTGGGGTAACCGTGAGCTGCTGGTATGCCTGCGCCAGGTCTAGCTTGGCAAAACACCTCCCCCCATGCAACATGGCCAGTAAGTGGCTAACTACCGGCACCGGATATGCATTCGGCCGAATGGCCTTGTTGATTGTACATTTGTAGTCAGCGCAAATCCTGACCTCCCCATTGGATTTTAAAGCTGTAACAATCGGAGTTTCCCACTCTGCAGAATCAACTGGAACTAAAATCCCCTGCCCCACCAATTTGTCCAGTTCCGCCTCAATCTTGTCCTTGAGGGCGAAGGGAACTCTTCGTAGCTTGAGACGTATGGGCCAGATTTCTGGGTCCAACTCAATAGAAACCGGGGGGCCCTTGTAAGTCCCGAGCCCCTTCTTGAAGATGTCCGGGTGCGCATCGCAGCAGGTTCATCAGGATGCACAGCGTGGCTGGCCCCACCGGGGCTAGGAAGTGCAAGCACACCTTCCCTTTGCTGTCAATGCCGGCAGCGTCCATCGCGTGCCAAAACTGGCACTCGTACAGCTCCCATTGCTCGGGATCGCTGATGTCGAACTGGTGAGGCTTGATCTTGGGATACGCCATGGATCCCATCCTCGTTGCCAATTTAGTGTCTTGCACGGAAAACAAAGAAGGAGCCGCAGTGAGGGCTAAAACACAGCTTTATTGCATGATGGTCAGGATGAACATGTGGTAATGGCGGAGGTACAGCTCATTTTATACTGCAGCAATACATTTCAAAAGGGTTGCACGGTAGCTCATTACCTGCTACCTGCGTGACATCATTCTGAGTCACGCCCTTCTTCTGCAGGTGATCCTTGAGCGGGAAGGTTCCCGTGACTGCCGGTGATTGGGGGAATGTGAACCATGTGAGCTGAACGCTCGCAGCTGCCCTCTATGGGCAGCTGGCTCACGTTCCTTTAACAGCTGGGTTACATTGTAATCATTGTCAGGTTACATTTATACATTCTTAAAGTAATACTGTTACATACACAACAATACCTGATATAGTTTCACCTGTGGTGGGAAGGTTTCCCTCGGTAGTCACCCATTGCAGGAATTGGAGTCACGTGAGCTCCGTCAGCTGCGCTACTGGCGAACAGCTGAACTGCATGTATACACAACAGTGGCACTGGGGGGTAGCCACATATTTTGGGAGATCTTGCAGACAGGAAGCTTTCAGATGGGACTGGATTCCAATTCCATCCCAGGATAAGTGTACTTTGGGTACACCCATGTGAACTATAGCTCAGCAACATCTGGAGAGGTGTGAGTTCCTCGCCAACCATCTAGAGCCATGATGCACAGTAAACCCATTTTGTGTGGATTCACAGAGACTTTGCGCTTCTGGGAATTGAAGTCTAAGAACAGCTGGAGTGCCAAGGTTTGCCATTGCGGCTCTAGAAAATGAGTCTCCATTGATTGGTCCAGCATTGGATGAGTGATGCAGTGTGGTGTAGTGGATAGATCCTGGCTAGGGCTCAGGAGATTTGGGCTTGAGTGTGTGCGCGCATGTATATGCATGTGTGTGGATCCAGAGGTGGAAGGTTCAGTTTCCTGTCCATGCTGTGAGAAGAGTGGTCAATCTAGCTTATTTCTGTGCAGTTCCAAGACGTCTCCTCAGAGGAAGGGAAGGGCAAAACCACTTCTGTGTCTTCTCTACTTAGAAAACCCTGAAAAGAGTAGCCAGAATTTTCTTGACAGCACACAGTTCTTATGATTATTGCAACTTGGTGGCACATACACACGCAAACAAGCACAGAGATTCATGCTCTGGCACTGTCACCAAACTTTTAGGTACTATTTTGAGAGAGGGACCAACCACTGAAAAAAAGCCAGAAACCTCCTACCCTGCTTGTGGTCTTCTAGGAAGCTTCTTCCAAACCACTGTCTGAAGGGATGCAGGACCAGGACACTTAGTGTAAATGTGGAGAGATCCAGAATCCGGCTCATTTACTGGTCTGTCAGTTACTACTAGAAACATGCACTGGTGAGGACGTAATTTCAGCCAGCAACAAAGGCAAGAAAGTGGCTTCATTTGCCAGTTCAAAGTTTGTTCTGGACATGAAAGAAGAAGGAGAGGACAACACATAAGGCAAAGGCCACCCTTCCTCGAAAGCTAGTTGTATCTGTGTTATATATGTTAACTGTGTTTTCAGACAGGAGCAGAATTCTTATGCAAATAAGTGGATCGAAAAATGCGCGCACACTGTTGGCAATGGGCTTGTTGTATTGTTGTTACTGTTACTGTTTATATGTATATAAGTCCGAGTTTTGCCCCATCCAAAGTGTGTTCAAACCCCACTAATAAAGAGCTGAATTTCACTACTTCACTCGTCTGCTTCTTCATTCCTTGAACACAAAAATCTGACCTAGGGTTCAGGGCTCATATCTGTTTATAGCCAAAGAGCCAGCAGCTGCAGACGTTTCCATGGACATGTGGCAGGCATGTCTAGATATTGTGGGGCACAGAATGCTGTTATTTTCCCCACCAAAGTGGTCCCTATTTATCTACTCACAATCTCTTGCTTTCAAGAGATTTCCGCCGCAGCGCTCCCGGCCCCGGTGGGGGCGAAGAGGCCTCCCGGCCACACCATCGGCCGGCGTTCCGGGCCCCGCCCCCCACCCCTCACCAGGACTTAAAAGGCGAGGGGGTCTGCCGGGCGAACCCACCGCCGCAGCGCTCCCGGCCCCGATGGGGGCGAAGAGGCCTCCCAGCCATGCCACCGGCTGGTGTTCCAGGGCCCTGTCCTCCCCTTCATAAGACTCTGGAGGCAGGGGTTTTTTGTGGGTGGTTTCGGTTGAATTGTTTTCTATTTTGATGTGGTGCTGATATTTTGCATTTTGTGGATTGTTTTGCTTAATATTGTAATTTGTATTATTGTATTTACTTGAAACATTGTATTTATTATTGTATTTTGAACATTGTATTTTGTATCATATATGTAAACCCCTTGAGTTGCCCTGGGGTCATTTATATGTTGTTAGCCGCCCTGAGTCAGCCATGTGTTGAGTAGGGCGGGATATAAATTGAATAAATTGAATTGAATTGAATTGAATTGAAGCTGCTAGGTTGGAGCTGGGGCAGAGACAGGAGCTCGCTCTGTCATGCAGTACTCGGGACTCGAACTGCTGACCTGCTGACCTCCCAGTCTTCAACTTCAGCATCTTAACCACTAAGCCACCACACTCCATATGGACAATATATTACAACACCATTTAAAGACAATACAGTCAAGAGTCTTTTCTGGGATGGCTCCTTGACTGTGGAAGCGCTTCCTCTGAGAGACCCAACTGTGTCCAACAATGGGAAATAGTTTGTTCTTTGGGCTTTAGCTCCTGGCATCTCCCTGTGAACCACCCATTGCCTTCCAACTCCCCCACCCACCCACCCTCCAAATGCACTTGTTGGGAGCAACCTGGGAAAGGAGGAGAGATCAAAGCATAGCCTAAAACTACCCACAACTTACCAGCCTTCCCGTGTGCCACCGCTGCCGTTCTCAAACTCCAGACCGGTTTGCCTGTCTAGGATTTTCCATTCCTGCTGTCTTATCTCTCTCATTTTCCTTCCAAAAGACCCTGAAGCCTCTTTGCCACTCCCAAAGCCCTTGATATTCCTGCCAATCCCTGCCAGACTGATGCCAGCTGCAGACACTGCAAGGGCGTAGTTCTTATTTTGCTTGGGTGGTGACAAGCCCCAGGCCAGTTTCCTTGACTCTCCTCCATTTCCTCTTCCAGCTCTTCTGAAGCACCTTTTCTAGTAACTATACAGTTAGCAGCTACTGTTTATAATTAGATGGGCAGGAGATCTCCATCACCATCATGAATAAAGACATGCCAAAACACACAGGCAACTGGAGCAATTCAAATCCATACATGAGGAACAGGTCTTTTGTAAGGTCAATGACTCTTAAGGGCACGTTCAAGATTAAACTGTCTTTAGAGCCCAGCAAGGAGAGTTTGAAACAGGACACGGTGGTTCTTGGGGATATTCCACTTCTGCCCCACCTACTCCGAGGAGTGCAGTGAATCTCAGAAGAAAAAAAGGAAAGGTAAGAGGGATGCTATAACCCAGTGGTGGTGAACCTATGGCATACGTGCCAGAGGTGGCACTTGGAGCCCTTTCTGTGGGCACCTGTGCAGTCACCCCAGCACAGAGTTAGCCCCACCCTTCTGCCCAGCAGCCCAATGGGAGCATTTCCATCCTCCCCTATTGTTGTGTTGGCACTTTGCGATAAATAAGTGGGTTTTGGGTTGCAAAAGCTTCGCCATCACTGCTCTAACCATTGGTATGTATAAATCCCCAGGTCTTTGAGCCTGCAAGCCCTGGCCTCACTACACCCTTGGATGGCTGCTAGGCAGCCTAATGGAAAGGCAAAAGGATCAGGGCAAGTGGTTTCCTCTTTCCAGAGCAGTGGTTCCCAAGGTGGAGGGCAGGTCCCAAAAGAGGATTTCAATTCCCAGAAGCCTCAGTCAGTACATTGGCTGACCAGTGCTTTGGGGGGTTGACTTCAGCTTCTGGGAATTGAAGTCCCAAAACTGAAGCTTGACCTGGTTTGCAGGTTGAGGAAAAGGGGCAGATCCCACCCCCCCACCCACCCACCCGTTTCTTGCATTCACCACTTGCTAGGTTTCCCCTATTAATGGGCTGCCATTTCATATGGGATGAATCACTAGCACAACCTGCACATGAAGAGGCAGGCTGTGACCCTCACACACACATGAAAGCTGTGCTCTCTGCTCACCTTTTGTACTGGGAGGTTCTCCAGGTGTCAAGCACATCACCTTTATTTTGCAACATGATGATTTTAAGCTGCCATTTTCTCTGTTTAAACCAGGGGTGCCCAAACTATGGCCCGGGGGCCAGATCCAGCCCCTGACACCAATTCATCTGGCCCACACTGCCCTCATCACTCCCAGGAATGATGAGGGAAGTTTAAGCTGAATGAATTGGCATCAGGGGCCAGATCTGCCCACAGGCCATAGTTTGGGCACCCCCGCTTTTATTATTGCCTCGGTTTTTTAAGCCTATCAAGGGTGGCCAACCTTGGCTCTCCAGGTGTTCCTGGACTTCAATTTCCAGAACCCCAAGTCAGGACACCTGCTGATCAGGGCTTCTGGGAATTGAAGTCCAAGAACATCTAGACAGCCAAGGTTGGCCACCCTGGTCTAGATGCTCTCAATGGGACAACCAAACCCATCCATCTATATTTCTTTGCAGAGATTTGTGTTTTTGAGAGAGATTGTGACTCCACCTTTTCTATCCTTTTCTATCCTTTAGCTGCTATATTACTGTCATGGGTGCCATCCCACCAAGTTTCAGTTATCCCTATAAATTTATATTTACCCCCTTGATGGAAGATGTCCAGTTCTTCATGTGTCTTTCCAATACTTCTAGCACTTGTACCAAGACACTGGGAGATTGTGAGATTGGTGGCCTGTTTTCCTCCCTACTTGTTTATGAAGATTACTATATTGGGGCCCATTAAGGGCTGCTTGCTCTGTTCAACTTATGGTATGTGTTATGTATGCATATCAATGTACTGTAAAGCTATCAAGATATAAATGTTCCATCACAATTACAATGTATCTCAGCTGAAAGGAACGCGAGCAAGCAACCCCTTGGGGCAGCTGCGAGCGTTCAGCCTCACATGGTTCACATTGCTCAATCACGGACAGCCGCGGGAAATGCCTCCGCATTCAGCAGAATGAAGATACTCGCATTCAGCAGAATGAAGATACTCGCATTCAGCAGGAAGAAGATACAACTGCGAGAGTAAGGCGTGCCTGGGCGAGGCCACGCCGACAGTAGCCAATGAGCTACCGTGCTGCAAGATTCAAATGTATAGTCCTCAGTATATAATGAGATGTACCACCACCATTACCCCCATGCTTCACCGGAACACCATGCAATAAACCTGTGTTAAACCAACCCTTCGGTTGTCCTGTTGTCTTTGGTCCCATACACTAAATTGGCGACGAAGGTGGGATATGGCTGCCCACGGGACCAAGACATGCGCCGGCTACGAGATCAGGAAGCCGGGAGACTTGGAGCTGTTTGAGATAGACTTCAACGCAGCGCTGGTGGAGCTCGAAGTCTCAGATGAGGCCAAGAAGAGGGCCATTTTCGTCCGCATGCTCGGACACGAGACCAAGAGGACCTTGGTGGACCTGATCGCGCCGAGGAAGGTGGGCGACCTCAAAGCCACAGAGCTCCTGGCGGCGCTGCGCGCCCATCTCCGGCCAGCAATAGCGATGTTCCCCGCTCGGAGCGCGTTCTGGAGGCGAGTCCAGGCGCCCGGGGAATCGGTCGCCGAGTTCGCCGCGGCCCTGCGGCTGGCCGCCGGCCCATGCAAGTGGGAGACTCCAGACGTCACCCTCCGGGACTGCCTGCTCTGCGGTCTGAGGGACACAGAGACTCAGCGCGCGCTGATGAAAAGGGAGCCGCCTCCCACGTGGCAACAAGTCCTCGACACGGCGCAGGCCGCGGAGGCCACGACTGCCGGGGTGCAAGAGCTTCAGGACTGGCGCCCGAAGCCCGCCAAGGCAGAGAGCTCGGTGCGCGCGGCCCGGCGAGCTTCGAACTCGTCTGCGGAGAGCGGCGACGACGAGGACGTCCGGAGGGTCCAGAGAGAGGGCTGGCGCTGCGACGGCTGCGGCGGCACCCACGCCCGCGCCAAATGCCCATTCCGCAAGGCTGAGTGCCACAACTGCGGCCGGCGCGGGCACATCGCCAAGGTCTGCCGGAAACGGCGCGAGGCCACAAGGAGTTCTCCAGACCGCTCGGCGAGGCAGGACCGCATCACGAGGCCAAAGGACGGCACCCGGACCACGAGGACGCGGGACGGCGTAGGGCGCATCTCCGACGACAGCGAGGACGACGCTCCGGTTTGCAGCGTTTCCACGGAGCACCCCCGTTACTTCGTTGAGGTAGTAATACAAGGGGCCCCTGTTAGAATGGAGGTGGACTCGGGTTCGTCATACTCTATTATTTCCCAGGGAGAGTTCATGAAAATCGCCCCCCGCGTGCGGCCCAAGCTCAAAGCGTTGAGGGCCACACTGAAGGACGTGCAAGGGAACCGCATCCCAGTGTTGGGGGTTGGGAAGTTCCAGGTCCAGTTTAAAAAGCACACCGCAACGCTTCCCCTAGTCGTCCTCAAGGGAGGAAAATGCAGCCTCCTCGGGACTCAATGGTTCCAGCCCCTGGGGTTGTTCATTGGGGGGGTGCACGCCGTGGGAGCACACGCCACCGGGACTGATCCAATACAGAGCGTGTGCGACGCGCACCCCGAGGTTTTCAAAAAGGGGCTCGGAAAATTCAAGGGCCCCCCAGTGACTTTCGACCTGGACCCTGGAGTACGTCCAATCAGACTTAAACCGCGCAGAGTGCCTTTCGCACTAAAGGACAAAATAGAGGCGGAGTTGGACAAATTGGTGGGCCAGGGGATTCTTGTTCCTGTTGATTCTGCGGAGTGGGAAACTCCAATTGTAACAGCGCTCAAGGCCAACGGGGAGGTCCGCATATGCGCTGATTACAAGTGCACCATCAATAAGGCGATCCGCCCTAATGCTTATCCGGTGCCGGTAGTCAGCCACTTGTTGGCCAGGTTACATGGGGGGAGGTGTTTCGCTAAACTCGACCTGGCCCAAGCCTACCAGCAACTCCCGGTGACCCCCGCCGCAGCTGCTGCACAGACCATAGTCACCCACAAAGGGGCGTTCCAGGTATCGCGCCTCCAATTCGGCGTGAATTCGGCGCCCGGGATTTTCCAGTCACTCGTGGAACGCCTCCTGAAGGGGTTAGAGGGGGTGTTACCCTACTTTGATGACGTATTGATTACAGGGGGGAGCCGGGCCGAATTAGCAAGGAGGTTGGGAAGGGTCCTGACAATATTCGAGAAAGCGGGGTTGCGGTTGCGGAAGGACAAATGCGTTTTCTTCGCAACTGAGGTTGAGTTCCTAGGGTTCCGTGTTACTCCCGAGGGAATCAGGCCATCCCAATCCAAGGTGGCCGCCATCAAGAAGGCCCCTCGCCCCACCTCCAAGCCCGAGTTGCAGTCGTTCCTTGGACTGCTCAACTTTTACCACTCCTTCCTTCCGCGGAAGGCAGCAGTAGCTGAACCGCTACACAAATTGTTAAAAAAGGACGAGGCATGGAAGTGGGGCGACGACCAGGAGAGGGCTTTCAATGACCTGAAGCGACTCCTGGCATCAGATGCGGTACTGACCCATTTCAATCCCAAACGCCCAGTGGTTCTGATATGCGATGCATCCCCGGTGGGGGTGGGGGCGGTGTTATGCCACGTACTGGAGAACGGGAGGGAGGCCCCGATAGCGTTCTACTCTAGGTCCTTGTCCCAAGCGGAGAGGAACTATGCCCAGACAGACAGGGAAGCACTAGCGATAATTGCGGGGACTAAGAAATTTCATGATTTTGTGTACGGCCGCCCCTTCACCATAGTGACTGACCATAAGCCCTTGCTAGGCATTTTCACCGCAGATAAGCCCACACCCCAAATCCTGTCCCCGAGAATGCTCAGGTGGGCCATTTTTCTCAACGCGTATCAGCACACGTTGGTATACCGGCCCGGGAAGGAGATCAGCCATGCGGATGCCCTGTCGAGGTCCCCCATTCCCCGGGATTGCTGCCACGTGGGCGAGGTAGAGAGGGACCACCAGGTCTTAATGATAGAGGTCCTAGACTCCCCTCCAGTAGTACCGGCCGACATCGCTAAAGCGACCGGCAAGGACAAAACGCTGGCCACAGTTTGCTCCTGGGTACAGAAAGGGTGGCCCGTGTCTTCCCCAGCAGCGGAATTCGACACATTTTTCAAAAAGAAACTAGAGTTGTCCCTAGAGAGGGGTTGCCTTTTGTGGGGACAGCGGGTAGTGATCCCCACGTCTCTCCGTCCGAGGGTGCTTAAACTGCTGCACGTCAGCCACCCGGGGATCGTGCGCTCTAAGGCACTGGCCCGCAGTTACTTTTGGTGGCCCCAGCTAGACGCCGACATCGAACACATGGTCGGCACTTGCGAAGCGTGCCAAAGCTCCAGGCCAGAAGAGGCCCGCTCGCCACATAGGGAGTGGGACGCAGCAAGGGGGCCCTGGTCCCGGGTACACGTAGACTTTGCTGGCCCGTTCAGGGGAACGCTTTTCCTCCTTGTGGTGGACGCGTTCTCCAAGTGGTTGGAGGTCATCCCAGTCTCGAGCACCTCCTCGGCCACAACAATTAAGCAGTTACGGAGGCTCTTTTCCACGTTCGGTTTACCCGACACCCTCGTCAGCGATAACGCTAGCTGTTTCACGTCCGCCGAGTTCGGGGCATTCATGGAGCGAAACGCCATTCGGCACATCACCTCCGCCCCCTTTCACCCGGCCACCAACGGCCAAGTAGAGCGCCTTGTGCGCACCACGAAAGACGCGCTGCTGCGCATGGGCCCCGGAGACCTCGACCTGAAATTGTGCCAATTCCTGCTAAGGTACAGGGTCACCCCATTGGCGTCAGGGTACTCCCCCGCAGAGCTGTTGATGCGCAGGAAGCTGGCCACGGGAATCTCCAAGCTAGACCCCACGAGAGTAGAGGACAAAGGGCAGAACATAGGGGTGGAACCCACAAAGAGTTTCAGCGTAGGCGCCCCGGTGCATTGCAGGAACTACGCCAACGCGGGGCCAGCCTGGGTGCCGGGCACCGTAATAGAACAAACCGGCCCCGTCTCATACCGCGTGGAGACCAGTACGGGTTTCCTGTGGAGGCGACACATGGACCAACTCAGGCGCAGGGTCCCCGGAGAGCAGGACGGAGACGAAAATAGCATCGAATCAGCGTTAGGGTACTCCCCCACCCGTTTAGCCCAAGGGGGAGGAAAAGGGGAACATGGGCCCCCACCAAGGGGGGAGGAAAGGGAATCGATCCACAGAGATCTTTTGCGGGAGTCCGCGGCAGAAAGGAAGAGCCCCAACCACACACAGACCCCTCGGAATTTTCCCCGAAACACAGATGCCCATAGAAGTTTAGACGTTGATTTACAGTACCAGGGGGAGTTAGCGGAGTGGTCCCCCACCCGTCCTAGCAAAAAGAGGGGTTTCAGTTCAGCCCCTGGTACTTCCAGTCCCAGTAGCCCCTGTGAGTTAGAATGCAATATAGCGCCAATTTCCCGGAGACCGACACCCCCAAGACGGGAGGCAACAGCGAGTCCGCCCACCACAGTCTCAAGGTCCCCCGAGCAAGGATCAGAAGGTAGCAGGACCACAAGGGCGACCTCATCGGTTCCGCGGTTCACAATAAGCGGGTCCCAGGGGTCCGAGAGCAACAGGCAGGGGTTCACCTCCCAACTATTCATTCCATTCCCATCCCCGGGCGCAAGGCAGGCACGGACGCCCCACAGAGCCACTAACGAATCCCCGTTTCCCGTAGCAGGACAAGCTCCCACGGAGTCAGGGATCACAGGCTCTCCGGTACTAGGTCAGGCGCAAGCACGCCCCAAGCGCACGTGCGGCAAGCCACAATGGTTGCGGGACTTCGTCCCATCCTAGGGGGGTGGGGTGTTATGTATGCATATCAATGTACTGTAAAGCTATCAAGATATAAATGTTCCATCACAATTACAATGTATCTCAGCTGAAAGGAACGCGAGCAAGCAACCCCTTGGGGCAGCTGCGAGCGTTCAGCCTCACATGGTTCACATTGCTCAATCACGGACAGCCGCGGGAAATGCCTCCGCATTCAGCAGAATGAAGATACTCGCATTCAGCAGAATGAAGATACTCGCATTCAGCAGGAAGAAGATACAACTGCGAGAGTAAGGCGTGCCTGGGCGAGGCCACGCCGACAGTAGCCAATGAGCTACCGTGCTGCAAGATTCAAATGTATAGTCCTCAGTATATAATGAGATGTACCACCACCATTACCCCCATGCTTCACCGGAACACCATGCAATAAACCTGTGTTAAACCAACCCTTCGGTTGTCCTGTTGTCTTTGGTCCCATACACTAAAGTACGTAAGCCTTGATCTTTCTTTACCCCAGATTTTGCCCCTATCTCAAGTCTTCCAATTCAGTTTCAAGCCATGCTGACAAAGTTCTTCATGCTGTGTCCAAACTCATTCGTCCCAGTTCTTGTAACCTACAACCCATCCATTGGCAACAGGGGGATCAATTCAGAGGGATCTCTTGACACTGGGGGAGTGGGCAAAACAGTGGCAAATGAGCTTCAACACTAGTCAGTGAAGGGTTATGCATGTTGGGGCAAAGAACCCCAATTACATTTATAAACTGATGGGGTGTGAACTCTCTGCGACAAACCAGGAAAGGGACCTTGGTGTCCTGGTGGACGAGAGCTCAATGAAGGTGTCAACCCAGTGTGCCTCAGCAGTGAAAAAAGCAAACTCAATGCTAGGGATCATTAGGAAGGGTATAGAAAATAAGTCAGCAAGTGTCATTTTGCCTCTTTATAAATCTATGGTGAGGCCCCATCTGGAATCCTGTGTACAGTTCTGGTCGCCATACCTCCAGATGGATATTATGGAGCTGGAAAAAGTGCAGAGGAGGGCAACCAGAATGATTAGGGGACTGGAACACCTTCCTTACCATCTGAGGCTGCAACGGTTGGGCCTTTTCACGCTTGAACGACGGCGTCTAAGAGGTGACCTGATTGAAGTTTATAAAATCATGCATGGTGTGGACAAAGTAGATAAGGAAAAACTGTTTTCCCTATCGCATAACACTAGAACTAGGGGACACTCGATGAAACTTTTGGGTACTAGTTCTCAAACAAATAAGAGAAAGTACTTTTTCACCCAGAGGATCCCTGGTCTATGGAACTCCCTGCCAGAAGAAGTGGTGACAGCTGTCAGTCTTGACAGCTTTAAGAAAGGATTAGACAAGTTCATGGAGGACAAGGCTATCAATGGCTATAATTATGGATGTACCTAAGGACAACCTCTGGGTTGGAGAGACAGGGAGCATGTCTCTCAATGCCATTTCCAGGGAATCCTAAGCAGGTGAAGGCATCTCCTTGGGAATAATACCCTGAAGCAAATGGTGAGCCACTGTGTGAGACAGAATGCTGGACTGGATCATGGGCTCCTGTGGCCTGTTCCAGCAAGGCTGCTCTTATGTTCTTATGTTCTTAACAGTCCATCTACCAGGAAACGCAGTCCAAATCCTTTATCTGGTATTATGGTAGTGCCATTGTAGCTAGTCTTTTTGGGTACACAGATAGAACCTCCTCGAAGGTTATGGTATTCTTGAACCACAATCGGGCGTCCCCTGGTAATGGCCACCTTGTGTTGCCAGCAAATCTTTCTCACACTAGGTCAGGTGAGAGGAACTGCAGAATGAACTTATCTGGACCCATTCCAGTCAGGATTCAGACCTGGATATGGTACTGAGACTGCTTTGGTTGCGCTGATGGATGATCTCTGGCGAGAGAGGGATGGCGGTCATCAGTCCGTCCTTGCTCTTCTTGACCTCTCAGAGGCCTTCGATACCGTTGACCACGGTATCCTTCTGGAATGGCTCCGAGGATTGGGGATCCAGGGCACGGTGTGGTCCTGGTTTTCCTCATTTCTGAGGGGCCGGACCCAGTCAGTGTGGTTAGAAAGTGAGAGGTCTAGGCCCCTAAAATATGGGGTGCCTCAGGGCTCGGTACTCTCTCCTCTCCTATTTAACATCTACATGAAGCCGCTGGGTGAGATCATCCGTTCCCACGGGGTGCGGTACCACCAGTACGCGGATGACACATAGTTGTACATCTCGGCCCGTGGGGACCCCAGTGATGCAGTCAAAGTCCTTTCCAGCTGTCTGGAGGCTGTTGGGGTCTGGATGGGGGCAAATGGGCTACAGCTGAATCCTAGCAAGACTGAGTGGCTATGGATAGGGGGTCCTGTGTTATCCCGGGAGCTACCATCTTTGGTTTTGGATGGGGCTGTTTTGCCCCAGACCGACCCGTTGCGCAACTTGGGGGTCCTCCTGGATTCGCGGCTGCTGCTAGAAGAACAGGTGGTGGCTGTGGCCAGGAGGGCCTTCGCCCAACTTCGGGATATTCGCCAGTTGCACACGCTCCTGGACCGGGACTCCTTGCTCATGGTCACTCATGCTCTGGTGACCTCCAGACTAGATTACTGTAACGTGCTCTACATGGGGCTGCCCTTGATGACCATTTGGAGGCTGCAGCTGGTCCAGAATGCCGCGGCCAGGGTGGTGATGGGGTGTGGGCGTTATGCCCGTGCTTTGCCACTGCTCCGGGAGCTGCACTGGTTACCAGTTTGTCTCTGGGTGCAATTCAAGGTGCTGGTTTTTGACCTTTAAAGCCCTACATGGTAGTGGGTCAGGATACCTTAGAGACCGCATCGCCCTAAGGACGTCCGTCCATCCAACCAGAGCGGACCGGAGGGGCTCTCTAATTGTGCCATCAGCCAGGGGGGCTCACCTCTCTGGCACAAGGAGGAGAGCCTTCTCTGTGTCCGCACTGGCCCTTTGGAACCTCCTGCCAGTAGAACTGCATCTCCAGATGGAGTTGTTGCCCTTTAGGAAGGAACTAAAGACCTGGCTGGCGGGCCAAGTTTGGGGTGCGGGTGGGGATGGGGGTACCATTGGGTGGTTGGTATAGAGAAGTGTGCCTTCCCCCAGGGTCCCTTTGGTTCTTGCGCACCTTTTAGGGGTGGGTTTTTTTTTAAACTTTTAACTTTAAACTTTGTTTTATCATGTGTCTTTTTATGTATTTACTGTCCGCTATGTAAACCGCCCTCAGTTGGGTTGTACCTGAGTGGGCGGTATATAAGCGTGAAAAATAAATAAATAAATAAACTCATCAAATGGTGCCTTCATTTTGGCAGTTTCACATCTGGCCTAGACATGGGAGGAGAAGAAGCCAAGGGTGCCCAAACTACAGACCGTGGGCCAGATCCAGCCCCCAACACCAATTTATCTGGCCCACACCACTCTTGTCACTCCCGGATGTGGAAGCAAAATGCACACGTCTGGGCGTATTTTGCTTTCGCTTCCAGGAGTGACGAGGGTGTCGCGGGCCTGATGAATTGGCGTTGGGGGCTGGATCTTGCCCACAGGCCATAGTTTGGGCATCCCTAGACTAGAAGTTCATCTGCTTTCTTTGTCATTCCTCTTGGCTATGCTATATGTTCTTGCATGGATAGGAAGAGATGGATAATACATCCGTGGATTTTATGAGCAATGACAATCCTTCCATCTCACCCTCCAGGGAAAGAGTGTACTTGGCAGCTCCAAGGATCTCCCCAGCCTATGTCAGTTTTAGTCCCACACAAGAAGAGAAAGCAACCATGAAGCAATCACATGTCTATCCCGCCCCGTTATGCTTCGTGCACTCTCTGGGAGGTTCACAAGTTAATTAGCATTTTGCCTCCAACATGCTGGGTTCTCATTTTACCAGCCTTGGAAGGATGGAAGAGGCTGAGTCAACCTTGATCCCTGGTCAGAATCAAACTCACAACCATTTGGTTTCAGGACACCACCAGGGCTCTATAAAGACAGGTAGCTTCCCTGCGCCAATTCATGCGGATTCACAGGGGACTACAAAGAACTTGCTAGAGTGACCTTGGAAGGACGGAAAGCTGAGTCAACCTTGAGTCCTGGTCAGGATCAAACTCACAACCATTTGGTTTCAGAACAGCAGTTTAACCACTGTGCTACCAGGGCTCCTTAAGGGAGTTTCCTATTGCAAGTACTCTTCCTCTTTTCTACTTCTTTCTCTAGGGTGTGGATTCAATGACTTTCCTTGGTTGAACTTCAGACTCTCTCCTGTCCTCCTCCGGTGGGTCTTTTGTATCTCTTCCTCTGGCAACTCCTCAACTCCTCCTTGAGGTTCCACAGGTGAAGTGTGGCTTCTCCTTCTTTTGACACCTTTCCATGGACGTTCCTCCACCCTATCTCTTCTCTCCTCCTCTGCTTGGCTTTGCTGTTCTTCCACCTCTAGTGCCTCCCTTGCCTCCTGTAGCTCAACAGCTGCGTCTATGTACTCTTCATCTTCTCTTATAGGGGCTGCGGGGGCTCAGTGGCTAAGAAGCTCGCCTTGTTAGCTGGGAAGTTGGCAGTTCGAGACCTAGGTACTACCTGATGGATTGAGCGCCCGTCTCTGTCCCAGCACATGAAAGGAGCCTCACTTGGGCGTTCCCTCAGCAGAGTTTCTTCCGCAAAAAAATCCTTTCAACCCAAAACAATTTCTGACATGAAATTATTATTATTATTATCTTCTCTTATAATCTTAAGTGTGGGAACTTGTTTCTCCAGTTCTTTTACTTTTTCTTCCATGAGTGCTACCAACTTTCACTTGCTATAAATGTATATGCTGTATTGCTCCCAGGCACAAAGACAAACATTGCAAACCCTTCCTCGAGTGACTCTTCCCTCCGTAATCTCTTCCTCCTCCACCTCCACCACCTCCAACACCTCCTCCTCCCCCTCGTCTTCTTCTTCTACTACTACTCCTACTTCTTCTTCTTCAATTGCCGTGTCTGATTATGAATATTGGCGATCCTCATAGTGATCAACCATGAAGATTGTCCTGGGAACAATATAATGCAGTGGCCTTCCATTAGCTTTCTGCAGCGCAATGTGACACCCATAGTAGCACTTATCCAGTCCCGCAAGTCACTTTCTGGTCCTGAGCCCTTTTGGCACACAGAGTCATCATCATCATCATCCCCAGGCTAGTATTGATGAAGCTGCTGCCCTCCATCAAGATGGATCCAAGTGAGATTTAATCCACTTGAGGATCATCACCCTTCCCTCCCTGTGGACTTTGCCACCCAAGACTTTTAGTCCTCAAGGTGGTCAATTTAGTTAACCACCACCATTGAGTCACTGGCAGCAGGGTCTACTCTATGCCCACAGCAGGACAACCTGGCCAGACTGGTTTCAATATCCCAGTTACCTTTTTAAATTTCTGTTTCTTTGTTAGTGCGAACCCTTTCCTTGGTTTTGTCTGCCTTGAAGGATGCAGGGAAAGTCCATTAATATATAGCGATATCCAGAAACCAAGGATTTTGTGAGGGGTCTTCCCGTTGACCACCCTGGTCTAAATTCTGTTTGCCCTCCCTGCTTGACTGGTTGGTCACTTTCTCCCTGAGGTAGACCTAAATGTTTATCTCAGTTGTATTCCTCTACTATGCGCTGTTATGAGTTAGCCAACAGAAAGGCCCTCCCGGTACCCACAGCTACTACTTATGGCTCTCAGCAGTGAGCAGGACAAACCTCCTAAGCTGAGCACATGGTGGATGCAAGTGGGGAATGCCATTCTGGGTTATTCCAGGTCATGTCCTGGTTTTAATCGAAATGACTCACTTCTCTGTCTTTGTCTCCTTTTCAACCGGCTTTCTCCTGGCTGAATTGTCTTACTACATCTCCCCTTGGCAAAGTCCATTTTGCTCTCCCTGGTGTGTGTGTGTGTGTGTTTTGCTCAAAAGCCAGTCATATCCGACTCTAGGGTTCGGTCCTCCCTGCTCAAAGTGGAGATCAACTCAATTGAAAGCAGGTAAGAATATGTCTTTAATATATGATTTCTGTGCATCTTCAACTTGACATAATTCAGCTTGTCTTCATCAGAGCATGAAAGACCCTTCGCTGCCCCAGGATGTCAGATGGGGAAGCATGACTGAACTTGTGGAAGACGTAGAATTGGCTGCTATAAATGTGACTTCTTCTGTATTTATCTTGGAAGGTAGAGAGTCGGGAAGAAGACTCAGAGGATGGAAGGTGGCCCATTAGGGCAGGGATTCTCCACCTGCAGCCCATGTGGGGCCCCTCCCTGCCCTAATTTTAGGGCCACCTGTGGTGGAGGAAGGGCAAAATGGCCATCCAGCCCCTGAAGGTGTCTGAGGGAGCGTGCCCAGGCCCCCGGTTTAAAAAGGTTGAGAACCCCTGCATGAGGGTAACATTTCAACTCCTTACAACACAGGTCTATTACACATCATGTCATTATAACTCTGCAGTAAAACTCTTCAGATGTACATCATATTCATTCACAAAGAGCTCCCTTAGGTCTTATTTTGAGTGTAGCATTTGCTTTTAAGGTTGTACCTCGATCTTACGAGACATTGCCCAGACCGCCAGATTAGTAATAATTGTATGCTGTCAAGGCAATTTTTGACTTACTGTGACCCTTTCCAGGGTTTCCTAGGTATACAGAGAAATGATGTCTCCATTTCCTCCCTGTGTTGCCCAGGGTGAGGAATTCAACTCCTAACCTCTGGATCTGCAGCCAGTTACCTAATCCACCGGTCTTACATTATGTTTGTCTTGTTCTGATAAATCACTTGGAGATCCTTGGGTTTCTTCCTTGGGTTTCTTAATCATTAAATCAGACATAGATTAGATCAGGGGTGTCCAAATTATGGCCCGTGGGCCAGATCTGGCCCCAGATGCCAATTTATCCAGCCCACAGCACCCTCGTCGCTCCTGGAAGCGGAAATAAAATGCACCCATATGGGCATGTTTTACTTCCACTTACAGGAACAACAAGGGTGATGTGGGTCAAATGAATTGGCATTGGGGGCCGGATCAGGCCCATGGGCTGTAGTTTAGGCACCTCTGGTTTAAGCAGAGAAAATGGCAGCCTAAAATCTATCTCATCCTGTTGCAAAACAGATTGCAAGGCATGTTTTACTTCTGCTTCTGGTGGGAGGAACCATGTGACTTGCCCGCTGAGCCACGTGACCGGCCCGTGGGCCAAAAAAATTGGGCACCCCTGGATTAGATCATCCTGCTAAAGGAAGACACACTGAAAAAGATAGAACATGAGGTGCAGAGAGTCTTCTCCAGTCAGTTGGAAAACCTGTTTCTTTCAAGGGTTTCTAATCACAGAGTGAATGCTCACTGCATGTACACTTAACCACAGAGTGCTTTCGAATGGAGTTCTAATGGCCATGCACCTTGCCTCCCCCCTCATGCATTCCTTAAGTTTAAGGTCAAGGCCAAGGTCTCCCTTGCTGATAGCCAGTCGTGTCCGACTCTAGGGGCCATTGATCATCTCCATTTACAGCCAAAGAGCCAGCGCTATCTTTGTGTCTGCAGAAGTTTTCATGGTCATGTAGGCATGCATGCAACACTGTTACTTTCCCCACCAAAGCAGTACCTATTTATCTACTTGCAATTTCTTGCTTTCAAACTGCTAGGTTGGCCGGAGCTGGGACATACAATGGGAACTGTTATGTATGTATGCATGTTCATTATACTGTAAGGCAAGATTGTAACCACTCCAGATACAAACGATATCAGCTATGAAGGAACGCGAGCAGACAGCCTATAGAGGGCAGCTGCGAGCGTTCACTCTCACATGGTTCACATTGCTCAATCACGGACAGCCGCGGGAAAACCTTCCCCGCATTCAGCAGCTGAAGAAAGACCTGCATTCAGCAGCTGAAGCAAGACCTGCATTCAGCAGCTGAAGAAAGACCTGCATTCAGCAGCTGAAGCAAGACCTGCATTCAGCAGCTGAAGAAAGAGGCGTGCCTGGGCGAGGCCACGCCGGTAGCAACCAATCAGCTACCGTGCTACAAGATTCAAATGTAGAGAGCTACTGTATATATTGAGATGTATCACCGCCATTCCTCATGCTTCACTGGAACCTCATGCAATGCAATAAACCTGTGTTAAACCAACCTTTCGGTTGTCCGGTTGTCTTTGGTCCCATACACTAAACTGGCGACGAAGGTGGGATAATGGCTGCCCACGGGACCAAGACATGCGCCGGCTACGAGATCAGGAAGCCGGGAGACTTGGAGCTGTTTGAGATAGACTTCAACGCTGCGCTGGTGGAGCTCGAAGTCTCAGACGAGGCCAAAAAGAGGGCCATCTTCGTCCGCATGCTCGGACAAGAAATCAAGAGGACCTTGGTGGACCTGATCGCGCCGAGGAAGGTGGGCGACCTCAAGGCCACAGAGCTCCTGGCGGCGCTGCGCGCCCATCTCCGGCCGGCAATAGCGATGTTCCCCGCTCGGAGCGCGTTCTGGAGGCGAGTCCAGGCACCCGGAGAATCGGTCGATGAGTTCGCCGCGGCCCTGCGGTTGGCCGCCGGCCCTTGCAAGTGGGAACTCCCCGACGTCACCCTCCGGGACTGCCTGCTCTGCGGTCTGAGGGACACAGAGACTCAGCGCGCGCTGATGAAAAGGGAGCCGCCTCCCACGTGGCAACAAGTCCTCGACGCGGCACAGGCCGCAGAGGCCACGTCGGCCGGGGTGCACGAACTTCAGGACTGGCGCCCGAAGACCGCCAAGGCAGAGAGTTCGGTGCGCGCGGCCCGGCGGACTTCGAACTCGTCTTCTGCAGAGAGCAGCGACGACGAGGACGTCCGGAGGGTCCAGAGAGAGGGCCGGCGCTGCGATGGCTGCGGCGCCGCCCACGCCCGCACCAAATGCCCATTCCGCAAGGCCGAGTGCCACAACTGCGGCCGGCGCGGGCACATCGCCAAGGTCTGCCGGAAACGACGCGAGGCCACCCGGAGTTCTCCAGACCGCTCGGCGAGGCAGGACCGCACCACGAGGCAGGACCGCACCACGAGGCCGAAGGACGGCACACGGACCACAAGGACGCGGGACGGAGTAGGACGAGTCTCCGACGACAGCGAGGACGACGCGCCGGTTTGCAGCGTTTCCACGGAGCACCCCCGTTACTTCGTTGAGGTAGTAATACAAGGGGCCCCTGTTAGGATGGAGGTGGATTCGGGTTCCTCATACTCCATTATTTCCCAGGGGGAGTTCATGAAAATCGCCCCCCGCGTGCGGCCCAAGCTCAAGGCGTTGAGGGCCACGCTGAAGGACGTGCAGGGGAACCGCATCCCAGTGTTGGGGGTTGGGAAGTTCCAGGTCCAGTTCAAAAAGTACACCGCAACGCTTCCCTTAGTCGTCCTCAAGGGGGGTAAATGCAGCCTCCTCGGGACTCAATGGTTCCAGCCCCTGGGGTTGTTCATTGGGGGGGTGCACGCCGTGGGAGCACACGCCGCCGGGACTGATCCAATACAGAGCGTGTGCGACGCGCACCCCGAGGTTTTTAAAAAGGGGCTAGGAAAATTCAAGGGCCCCCCAGTGACTTTCGACCTGGACCCTGGAGTGCGTCCAATCAGACTTAAACCGCGCAGAGTGCCTTTCGCACTAAAGGACAAAATTGAGGCGGAATTGGACAAATTAGTGGGCCAGGGGATTCTTGTTCCTGTTGATTCTGCGGAGTGGGAAACTCCAATTGTAACAGCGCTCAAGGCCAACGGGGAAGTCCGAATATGCGCTGATTACAAGTGCACCATCAATAAGGCGATCCGCCCTAATGCGTATCCGGTGCCGGTAGTCAGCCACTTATTGGCCAGGTTACACGGGGGGAGGTGTTTCGCCAAACTCGACCTGGCCCAAGCCTACCAGCAACTCCCGGTGACCCCCGCCGCAGCTGCTGCACAAACCATAGTCACCCACAAAGGGGCGTTCCAGGTTTCGCGCCTCCAATTCGGCGTGAATTCGGCGCCCGGGATGTTCCAGTCATTGGTGGAACGCCTCCTGAAGGGGTTGGAGGGGGTGTTACCCTATTTTGATGACGTATTAATTACAGGGGGGAGCCGGGCCGAATTAGCAACAAGGTTGGGAAAGGTCCTGACAATATTCGAAAAGGCGGGGTTGAGGTTGCGGAAAGACAAATGCGTCTTCTTCGCTACAGAGGTTGAGTTCCTAGGGTTCCGTGTTACTCCCGAGGGAATTAGGCCAGCCCAATCCAAGGTAGCCGCCATCAAAAAGGCCCCTCGCCCCACCTCCAAGCCCGAGTTGCAGTCGTTCCTCGGACTGCTCAACTTCTACCACTCCTTCCTCCCGCGGAAGGCAGCCGTGGCAGAACCGCTACACAAATTGTTAAAAAAGGACGAGGCATGGAAGTGGGGCGACGTCCAGGAAAAGGCTTTCAATGACCTGAAGCGACTCCTGGCATCAGATGCTGTACTGACCCACTTCAATCCCAAACGCCCGGTGGTCCTGATATGCGATGCATCCCCGGTGGGGGTGGGGGCGGTGCTTTGCCACGTGCTGGAGAACGGTAGGGAGGCCCCGATAGCTTTCTACTCTAGATCCCTGTCCCAAGCGGAGAGGAATTATGCTCAGACAGACAGAGAGGCGCTAGCAATAATTGCGGGGACCAAGAAATTTCATGATTTCGTGTACGGCCGCCCCTTCACCATAGTGACTGACCACAAGCCTTTGCTGGGCATCTTCACCGCAGACAAGCCCACACCCCAGATCCTGTCCCCGAGAATGCTCAGATGGGCCATTTTTCTCAACGCGTATCAGCACGCGTTGGTATACCGGCCCGGGAGGGAGATAAGCCATGCCGACGCTCTGTCGAGGTCCCCCATTCCCCGGGATTGCTGCCACGTGGGCGGAGTAGAGAGGGACCACCAGGTCTTAATGATAGAGGTCCTAGACTCCCCTCCAGTAGTACCGGCCGAAATCGCCAAAGCGACAGGCAAGGACAAAGCGCTGGCCACAGTTTGCTCCTGGGTGCAGAAAGGGTGGCCCGTGTCTTCCCCAGCAGCGGAATTCGACACATTCTTCAAAAAGAGATTAGAGTTGTCCCTGGAGAGGGGTTGCCTCTTGTGGGGACAGCGGGTAGTGATCCCCACGTCTCTCCGGCCGAGGGTGCTTAAACTGCTGCACGTCAGCCACCCGGGGATCGTACGCTCTAAGGCACTAGCCCGCAGTTACTTTTGGTGGCCCCAGTTAGACGCCGACATCGAACACATGGTCGGCACTTGTGAGGCGTGCCAAAGCTCAAGGCCAGAAGAGGCTCGCTCGCCACCTAGGGAATGGGACGCTGCGAGGGGACCCTGGTCCCGAGTTCACGTAGACTTTGCTGGCCCATTCAGGGGAACGCTTTTCCTCCTCGTGGTGGACGCGTTCTCTAAGTGGTTGGAGGTCATTCCAGTCTCGAGCACCTCCTCGACCACAACCATTAAACAGTTAAGGAGGGTCTTTTCCACGTTCGGTTTACCCGACACCCTCGTCAGCGATAACGCTAGCTGTTTCACGTCCGCCGAGTTCAGGGCATTCATGGAACGCAACGCCATTCGGCACGTCACCTCCGCCCCCTTTCACCCGGCCACCAATGGCCAAGTAGAGCGCCTCGTGCGCACCACGAAAGACGCGCTACTGCGCATGGGTCCCGGAGACCTCAACCTGAAATTGTGCCAATTCCTGCTGAGATACAGGGTCACCCCCTTAGCGTCAGGGTACTCCCCCGCAGAGCTGTTGATGCGCAGGAAGCTGGCCACGGGGATATCCAAGCTAGACCCCACGAGAGTAGAGGACAAGGGGCGGAACATAGGGGTGGAACCCACCAAGAGTTTCGGCATAGGCGCCCCAGTATACTGCAGGAATTACGCCAGCGCGGGGCCAGCCT
The DNA here is from genome assembly GCA_035047305.1 of Bradypodion pumilum. Classification (NCBI taxonomy): domain Eukaryota; kingdom Metazoa; phylum Chordata; class Lepidosauria; order Squamata; family Chamaeleonidae; genus Bradypodion; species Bradypodion pumilum. Next base: position 385,848,835 of record JAWDJD010000003.1, read on the forward strand.
GGGTGCCGGGCACCGTAGTAGACCAAACCGGCCCCGTCTCATACCGCGTAGAGACCAGTACAGGTTTCCTGTGGAGGCGACACGTGGACCAACTCAGGCGTAGGGTCCCCGGAGAGCAAGACGAGGATGAGGCCAGCATTGATTCAGCGTTAGGGTACTCCCCCACCCGTTTAGCCCAAGGGGGAGGAAAAGGGGAGCATGGGTCCCCACCAAGGGGGGAGGAAAGGGAATCGATCCACGGAAATCTTTTGCGGGAGTCCCTGCCAGAGAGGAGGAGCCCCGGGTTGCGGGAGTCCCCGTCAGAAAGGAGGAGCCCCAACCACACTCATACCCCGCGGAAGCCGCGGAAGTCCCCCCGAGGCTCAGAGGCCCATAGAGGTTTAGACGTTGATTTACAGTACCAGGGGGAGTTAGCGGAGTGGTCCCCCACCCGTCCTAGCGAAAAGAGGGGTTTCAGTTCAGCCCCTGGTACCTCCAGTCCCAGTAGCCCCTGTGAGTTAGAATGCAATATAGCGCCCATGTTCCGGAGACCGACACCTCCAAGACCAGAGGCATCAGCGAGTCCGCCCACCACCACAGTCTTAAGGTCCCCCGAGCAGGGATCAGAAGGTAGCCATTCCCCAAGGGCGACCTCATCGGTGCCGCGGTTCACACTAGGAGGGTCCCCGGGGTCCGAGGGCAATAGGCAGGGATTTACCTCCCAACTGTTCATCCCATTCCCTTCCCCAAGCGCAAGGCAGGCACGGACGCCCCACAGAGCCACTAACGAATCCCCGTTTCCCGTTGCAGGACAAGCGCCCGCGGAGTCAGGGATCACAGGCTCTCCAGAATTAGGGCAGGCGCAAGCACGCCCCAAGCGAACGTGCGGCAAGCCACAATGGTTGCGGGACTTCGTCCCATCCTAGGGGGGAGGGATGTTATGTATGTATGCATGTTCATTATACTGTAAGGCAAGATTGTAACCACTCCAGATACAAACGATATCAGCTATGAAGGAACGCGAGCAGACAGCCTATAGAGGGCAGCTGCGAGCGTTCACTCTCACATGGTTCACATTGCTCAATCACGGACAGCCGCGGGAAAACCTTCCCCGCATTCAGCAGCTGAAGAAAGACCTGCATTCAGCAGCTGAAGCAAGACCTGCATTCAGCAGCTGAAGAAAGACCTGCATTCAGCAGCTGAAGCAAGACCTGCATTCAGCAGCTGAAGAAAGAGGCGTGCCTGGGCGAGGCCACGCCGGTAGCAACCAATCAGCTACCGTGCTACAAGATTCAAATGTAGAGAGCTACTGTATATATTGAGATGTATCACCGCCATTCCTCATGCTTCACTGGAACCTCATGCAATGCAATAAACCTGTGTTAAACCAACCTTTCGGTTGTCCGGTTGTCTTTGGTCCCATACACTAAAGGAACCCACTCTGCAAAGCTGCACTAGGGTCTCAAACTGCTAACCTGGTGACCTTCTGGTCATCAAGTTCAGCATCTTAAGCACTAAGCCACCACATATCTCCAGGTTAAACTCTTCTGCCACTAAATTTCCGGAGCTATTTGAAAAGCGAATACCATGAGAAAGCTTGCACAAACCCCGGGCAAAGCACATGTCCCAATCAAACCCTGGGCTGCCAAAATGAAGCCACCTTCTTGGCTGAAGTCCTTCATTGGTGCACATTTCTGGTAGTAGTCGGCAGACCAGCAAATGAGCCAATGGATTCCACATCTCTCCAGAAGCAACAATGCTAAACAACAAGTGTAACAATTGTGAAGTCATGGTTGTTTCCTTCTTTCAGTTATTCAGACTGCTAGGCAGACCCTGTAAACGATGGGACAAGCCGATAGTAAAGCTTTTCGGCCAGAGATGGAAACAGAAGGTAAAGGATAGAACATTATGGAGTTCAGTTGAATTGCACTTAAATTGATAAGCAATGACAAATCAATATTGGATTGGATGTTGGTTGCTTCCTTGCTTCCTAATATCTGACCTGATCTTGAGGCAAAGGCTCTTTGGTGATGAGTAAACTGTGTAACACTGTGTGGAATGTCACTTATGTCAGGACCTCACAGTGCATGAACAGTGGACAGATAGACCAGATCAGATGAAAAGTGTGTGTGTGTGTGTGTGTGTGTGTGTGTGTGTGTGTGTGTGTGTGTGTGTGTGTGTGTGTGTGTGTGTGTGTGAGTGAACACATGAAGGGGTTTCCCTTCTGGAAGGGACACCCCCCCTTGCCAAATTCAACATGTACTGTATTTTGTTTTGTGGGGTTGTATTTTACTGTTTCTATGATTGTTACTGTAACTGTTGTTTCATTGATTGTAAGCCGCCCAGAGCAAGTGGGCAGCAATATAAATCTAAACAAACAAACAAACAAACAAACATGAAAGATAGCAGAAGCAGCTTCAAAAGGACACCAGCCTCGGCCCCTGGCACAGGCCGGCTGGCACTTCAGCATCGCCCACTTCTCCCTGCACAGGGCACAGTTAATCTTGGGCTTTTGTATGCGCATGGTTGTTTTCCTGGACATTTCTTCGCCAGCCAGGGAGAACGGATCAGCTTCCTTGATGTGGGGGTGGAGCGAGCGAGCGAGGGAACAGGAGAGTGAAGAAGAGCATCTGAGGCTCCCAGGGTGAGGCCAGGACAGCCAGCTCCGGTTGCGTTTCCAGAGGCATCACACTGACAGTGTGGAAGGGGGGGGGATCCCTCTGTTTTGCTCCCTCCACAGCCTGGACTAGATCGCTTTCCTTTCTCTCTCCTTCTGCATCCAAAGATTTTCCTTCTTCATTCATCTCTCCAGTTAGCCATAAAATATTCTGGACTCCTGAGCAAAAGGCCTTTGGTGCAAGCACCCTTGAGCAGGCAGCTTCCTCCTCCTTCTGTCAGCTGGGCTGAAGGATGTGGCAACAGCCAAGCCGGGCATTTATTTCCAGGCAGGGTTTATGTGCTACACTCAGGAGCACATGCATGCTCTCAAAACATGAGCCCGGCCGCCTCCACAAAACTGCAGGAACAGAATGCCAAAAAGGGCCAATGTGAGTCCCTTTGGATCAAGCCTCTCTCCTTTCTTCCTCTCCTAAGCAGATCGTGGGAAAGTAACTTTTGAGGGACTTTGCAGATAGGTGGGCATGTGAGAGGGACTGTTGTGGCTTAGTAGGTTAAGATGCTGAACTTGATGACTGGAAGGTTGACAGGTCAGCAGTTCGAGGCCTAAGTGCTGCACGATGAGGTGAGCTCCCGTCTCTGTCCTAGTTCCTGCCAACTTAATAGTTTGAAAGCAAGACATTGCAAGTAGATAAACAGGTACTGCTTCAGTGGGAAAAGTAACAGCATTCCATGTGTTAGATATGCCGTCCCCATGACCACAGGAACATCTGCCACCCAGACATCACTGGCTCTTTGGCTGTAAACGGAGGTGATCGCTACCCCCAAGAGTCAGACAAGACTGGCTTTCAAGCAATGGTGACATGCTTTTACTAAAGTGTCTGCTTTAATGTAGGGACTGTAGTGGCTCAAATGGTTAAGACACTGAACTCGGCGACTGGAAGGTCGGAGTTTGATACCCGAATACTGCACGACAGAATGAACACCCGTCTCTATCCCAGCTCCAGCCAACCTAGCAGTTCGAAAGCAAGAAACTGCAAATAGATAAATAGATACCACTTCGGTGGGAAGGTAAACAGCATTCCATGCACTCTGGTGCCGAGGCATGCCTGCCAAATGTCCATGGAAACATCTGCAGATGCAGACAGTGTTGGCTCTTGGGCTATAAATGGAGATGAGCACTGAACCCTAGAGTTGGATACGACATGCTTTCAAGCAAGGGCAACCTTTACCTTTTACCTGCTTTAATGTAGAATCCCCAGAGTGGAGAGTTTAGTGTTCAAGGAATGAAGAAGCAGACGAATGAAGTAGTGAGATTCAGCTCTTTGTTAAGTGGGGTTTGAACACAGTTTGGATGGGGCAAAACTCAGACTTATATACACTATAAACAGTAATAGTAACAACAATACAACAAGCCCATTGACTAACAGAGTGTGCACATTTTTCGATCCACTTATTTGCATAAGAATAGATACATGAGAAAAGATACATTCCACTCTTGTCAGAAAACACAGTTAACATGCATAACAGAGAGGTATGGAGTTTGTAGTCAAAAATAAATATATCCAAAATCCCATCTGTCTTTACCTTGACCTTCTACCAGGGTTAGCTCTTTCCCAATGTGAGCACATGACACACCTCAACACCCTGTTCCTTCCCGAGCTGTAGGACTTCTACTTTTGTAGAAGCTACTAAGTGCTATGTGCTATGGGGTGGTATATAAGTGTAATTGCTATTGCTGTCTGGATGGCCCCTTCCTGTGACTAATTGTGGCTGATTGATAGCTTGTTTCTTTTTAAATACCACTAGCAGATTGCCCAACCTCGGCCGGAGTGTGTTTGTTGTATGTGTAGCTTTTCACCCCAACACACAGACTCTCTCTGTCTCTGTCTTCTCTCTCTCATTCAGGCACACACATCCACACACACACCACTGACTGACCCAGGCTGGAAGCCACTGTCTCATGCATTTTCTTGCGCGTGCACACACACACACACACAGACACATACTCCCTGTCTCAATCTGTCTCTCAGTCACACAGCAGTGATGTACATTGAAAGTGTCTCGTTCCTGGGCTATAGAGGCTTACATGGAATGGGTTGTTCCATCTGCATCTTTTTTCAGGAATTCCAGGACCTTTCTGACTGACCCAGGCTGGAACCCACTGTCTCATGCATTTTCTTGTGCATGCGCACACAGACATATACTCCCTGTCTCAATCTGTCTCCCAGTCACACAACAGTGATGTACATTGAAAGTGTCTCGTTCCTGGGCTATAATTATCATTTTTTTAATGTGGGTTTATGTGGGTTTTAAGAGGAATGGGGTAGGTGGGTGGGTATGTTGGGTTTTAATTGGTTTTAATTGGCTGTACTGTTTTATGTGTGTTTTAACTTGTTGTGAGCCACCCAGAGTCGGGTTTACCTGATTGGGCGGCATATAAATTTGAATATAAATTAAATAAAATTAAATTAAAATAGAGGCTTACATGGAATGGGTTGTTCCATCTGCATATTTTCTCAGGAATTCCAGGACCTTTCCCTATCAGTCATTCACTCTCGACCAACACAGTCCAACATGCAAATCAGCTCTCTCCAACATTTTATTTCCAGGCCTTGCTATTAAACCAATCACAGTCCAACATGCAAATCAGTTCTTTCCAACATTCTATGCCCAGGCCTTGTTGTTAAACTGCCATTTTTTCTCCCAAACCACCTTGGGAGTTGTAGTTCCCATTCCTTTTCCCATTTTGTGGGGTGCAGGGCCCACCTCGGGCCCCGGGACCCACATCTTGACCATCTCTCCCGTACCACGTAAGTGTGTGCACAGTTTGGATGGGGACAGTTAAGGAGTGTGGAAGCCTTTCCAGGACTCATACGGTGACATTTCTCTTTTATAGGTACAGATAATAAGCCAATTTAAATCTCTCTTGGGAGAAAGGCAGGATGCAAATGTTTTAGAGAACACACAAATAAATAAATTATGGAGGTGTTTACTGTGTGCAACTTGGTGAGTGTGTCACCCCAATTCTGAAAATTCCTTTTTTTTATACTTTTATTTCCAATAAAGATACTTCTCTATTTATTTTTTTATTTGCCATCCACTTTAAGGTTAGGCTTCCATACACATCAAGCACTACACTAACACACACTCATTCACAACACTTTGCAGGTAAATAACTGCAAAGATTTATTTTTAACCATTTTCCAAAGGGTTGCAATTGCGATCCTTTGAGCTCCACAAATACCATTCACTTGAATATGAGTAGACCGGGGCTGTGCTCTGGAAGCGGAGCTTCAGTTGAAGAGCATATGCAATTGCATTGGCGGTAGACCTGGCCTCACTCAAGAAGTGAGGTCATGGGCAAAGCAACTTTTCCGGCCTGAGGGAAGTAGATGGCCCCAGTTAAAAGAAGCCAAGGTAGTCTGGGCCTTGGTAGTAAATGGGATTTTTTTAAAAAAACAAAGCTGAGTAGACTGGTTCTGTCCAGAGAACGAGGGGTCGTATTTCAAAGGCAGGTAGACCACACCGACTTTGAGAACGATTTATTTTTTAAATAGAAGGAACAAGCAGAGTAGACCACCCTGAATTCGAGAACATATATTTTTTAAAAAGTTAAGGATGATAGACCGGGGAAATTCTCTTGGGCAATTTTGTCTAAATTGAGAATAGCCGGTAGACCACTACAATGTCCTCAAATGACCTACGAGCTTACGTGAATGGGAATCAAAATATGGCACTTCAAAAACATCAAAGGCTGGATGTTTGCAACAATATATCTGTTTTGACTGATTCAATCAGGACTTCAAAGAACTTCAAAAAAATAGGTACTTTCTAAGGATTCTTCAATAGCACATCAAATGAAAAATATTAGTAAAAATTCAGAGCAATAGGAGAAGACAGCAGAGGAGATTTCAGGTCAAAAGTTAACCCTTTAAATGCTGAATTAACTCCTCAGAGCAGTTCTTAACTCCTCAGAGCAGTTTTCCTGTGGACCTTCTACACCAGTGATGGCGAACCTTTTAAAGACTGAGTGCCCAAACTGCAACCCACAACCCACTTATTTATCACAAAGTGCCAACACAGCAACACAGGAGGAAGTCCACACTCCCATTGGGCTGTTGGGCAGAGGGGTGGGGTGAACTCTGTGCTGGGGGAGGGAGTAAGTGCTCCCATTGGGCTGCTGGGTAGAGGGGTGGGGAAAACTATCCTGGGGTGACTGCATGGGTGCCCACAGACATGGCTTCGAGTGCCACATCTGGCACATGTACCATAGGTTCGCCACCACTGTTCTACACCAATCTCTCAGGTTCTTCAGCCATGAAGTCGGTCTGTGTCCATAGCCTCTTTCTTCTCAGGGTTCTTCCCTTGCAGAGGGAGTTGGAGTATTCTATACTCATGATATGGCCATGGTATTCTTAAATCTACATGCTCACAATCCACTCCTTACTTGTGGAGTGCTAACTTTCAAAAATTCAGCGTCAAACTAAAGTGTGGCTATTCACCAAAGCCTTTTGGAAGTTGGGATCCTGCTTTGAGCAGCCTTTGGATCTTTTTAATTTTTTCTTGCAGTATGCCTAGTTTCAATGATTTTACATTTTAAAAATTGTCTTGAATATCTTGAGTTCTTTTGAATTTTTTTTAAAAATAACTTCATGTGACAATTTGAATAATTCTTTACTGTTCTTATTTTACTTCCATCTCAAATCTCATGATACAGGGTAGGATATAAATATTCTAATTTTATTAAATAAATAAATAATGTTGGTCCTTAAAACGGACTTGCTTTGGCCCAAAATGATATGTTTGACCTGGAGTGAAACGACCAATAGTGGAGAAAGCAGCAAAAACTCTCCCCGCTCACCTCTTTATTTTGGAGATAGCTATTCTGACCCAGTCTGTCCAGGTTCTCCTGCTATGGCCATAGAGCAGACCCTACTGCCTCAACACCAAGTGACAGGCTGCGTTTAACTAACCTGACCACCCTGAGGATGAATGGCCTTGGGTGCCATAGTCCACAGGGACTATGGATTAAATCCTACCTGAATCCATCTTGTTAGAGGACAGCAGCTTCATCCATCCTGGCCTGGGGCTGATGAGGACTTTGCGTGCCAAAGGGGCTCAGGACCAGAAAGTGACTCGTGGAACTGGATCAGGGCCGTGATGCACTGTGGCCAGTTCTGAATGGTTCTTGCAAACCGGCAGGGGAAAGTCCAGGCCATGCCCACTTGGCCGGCCATGCCCACCTCTCGGCCTCCCCCTCCCAGCGCCACCAGAAATGTGTCCCATTCGCCTTACCCAGGGCCAAAGGCATGCTTTCACCTCCGCACTTCCCTCGCGCCTTTGACCCTGAGCGAGGTGAATGGGACATGTTTCCGGCGGTGCTGGGAAGGAGAGGCCAGCACCAGACCACCAAACTGCCCTTCTCACCTCCCAGCATCACCGCTGGCAATGCTTCCCAAGCACCTCGCCCAGGGCCAAAGGTGCTGCTTTCACCTCTGCACTTCCCACGCGCCTTCGGCCCTGGGCAAAGCGAATGGGATGCGTTTCCAGTGGCACTGGGAGGGGGCATACCAGCTCACCAACCTGCCCCGCTCACCTCCCAGTAGCACCACTGGTGAGGGTCTGACCCACCTGCAGTGCCTGGCTGCTCTGGGACTCATCATCATCATCATCATCTCTGCAAAGCAAGAGAGCAAGGTAGGTTTCTTTCCCCTTTTTTTTTCTTGGGGGGCCTGGGGGTTTGAGGCCACACACACAGGTAGCCATGCCCACAGTGGGTAGTAAAAACATTTACAGTGCATTACTGGATCAGTGGTACTATGGGTGTCATGCTGCGATGCAGAAGGCAAATGGAAGGCCACAGCATATTATATTCTCAGGACAGTCTTCATTGCTGATTGCTATGAGGATCACGAATATTTGGATTCAGAGAAGAAGAAGCTATTCTGTGCTCAATTTATGGGTCTGCTTTGCATGTCAGTTATGCTATTTCTGAAAGTATTTATTTTTATTGTCTTCCGGTGACCAGAACCCTTTTGAGGGCTTTCGGCTCACTCTCCCCCACTTCCTTTTCACTTTCTAGCCTCTTTTCTTTCCTTTGCCTGCAAGTGCATCAGCATCTCTGCAGAGGAGAGAGAAAAATAAAGAATTTTGTCCTGAATTTATTTGTCTAAAGCCGTGATGGTGAACCTTGGCACTCCAGATGTTCTTGGACTTCAATTCCCAGAAGCCCAAGCACCCTGTAAATCCACATGAATGGGTTTGCTGTGATTCATTCGTCCCGTGCAGCCCTTGTCACTCCTGGAAGTGGAAGTAAAACGCGCCTGGATGGTTAAGACTCTTCTGGGTTAACCCTTCCTCTGTATCGGTGTGTTTTACTTCCGCTTCCAGGAGCGACAAGGTCTGCGCGGGCCAGATGAATTGCAGCAAACCCATTCATGTGGATTCACAGGGTGCTTGGGCTTCTGGGAATTGTAGTCCAAGAACATCTGGAGTGCCAAGGTTCACCATCGTGGGTCTAAAGTCACCGGTGTTGGTGTTGGTGGTGGACAAGGGACACAGGGGGAACCAGAAGCCAGCTTTATGTGGTGAGATGGATGTGAAATTAAATTGCTAGCAAATAAATCCTGAAAATTAATATGCTTTTAAAAATCTGTGTCAAAGTTTTATAGTAGTTAATTTGCTGTGAGACCAGCTAGTTACAGAAAAACATGTCAATGTTGTCTGCACATCTCAGTTACACTCCTTCGGGGTGGAATTATGAGAAGACACGACCCTGGGCAGTTTTTTGTGCTTGAGAAATTATCTTTGCAAATTATCTTTATAGTCTCTAAAGTGCTGCAGTGTTTCTGTTTTTGTTTGTTTTTTGCTTCCTGATATGTTTGCAAATTATGTTCACCTTTACACAAGACTAATCATGAAACCATGCCAACTAAATTGTAAACTGTGGACTTGTGCAAATCTCTAACTCTGAGAATCAGGTGGTTTTTCTCCCCAGCAATTAGGGAATTCTCGCTTCTAAAGAAGCCCATGTTTACATGTTGGTGACCAGTCACAACACAAAACAAACTAGTCTGCTAATTAGTAAACGGTAAAGATTGTCCTTGCTCGAAAGCCAGTCGTATCCGACTCTAGGGTTCAGTGCTCATCTCTGTTTACAGCCAAAGAGCCAGTGCTGTCTGCGTTTGCAGACATTTCCATAGACATGTGGCAGGCATGCCTCAACACCGGAGTGCACGGAATGCTGTTTACCTTCCCATTGAAGTGGTGCCTATTTATCTACTTTCAATTTCTTGCCTACCAACTGCTAGGTTGGCAGGATCTGGCACAGAGACGGGTGCTCTCTCTGTCATGCAGTATTCAAGAATCAAACTCTGACCTTCCAGTCGTCGAGTTCAGTGTCTTAACTACTTGAGCCACTGCAGTCAATTACAAGAAGTCTAAAACAATCTCCTACTGTGAGATTAATGATCAGAGGATTCCCAGCAGGTGTGGAATTCAATTTTCCAATGACGGGTTGTCTGAAATGTTTATTTTGATCCACAGTTACAGTGTGGGAGCTTTTGAGCCTGGAAACAAAAGCGCTAGGTTGTGGCACCCTCCTTTATCACAGGTGGCACATTGTTCTTTGGCAAATAGAGCTTGATTATTTTATCTGATGCACTCAATATTTGCATCAGAGCCTGGATTTCTTGACAACCCAGGCACATAGGTTGCAAACTGCAGTGACCTTTCTGATGCAAACCACCTTGGCACTCAATGGTAAACAAAAAGATTAAGTGCACAGCTGCCGTGTGTCATCATGATGCTCCAAAATACCCAGAGCTGTGTGGAGGGATGTACCTTGAGGTATTGATAATAACTAGAAGGGGCTTAACCTGCATTCAGGGGTGGAGTGGTGGGGTGGGGGCAGTGGAAAGGATGCATATAATCTCCAGAATGCTTTAACTGCTGTTTTATGTTGTTATGTGGTGACACTGGACCAAAATGAACAGATTGAAATTTAACAGGGAGAAGTGCAAAGTTTTACACCTGTGGGTGGGGTGGGGGAACCAAATGCACAGTTACTCAGATGGAGGGGACTTGGTTCAGTAATACTACTAGGGAGAAGTATTTTGGAATTGTTGTAGATCACAGGCTAAATATGAGTCAACAGTGTGACGTAGCTGCAAAAAAGGCCAATGCTGTTTTAGGCTGCATTAACAGAAGAAGTAGAGTCTCCAAAACCCATGAGGTCCTACTAGTCCCCGTCTGTTCAGCACTAGTTAGACCCCATCGAGAGTCCTGGGTCCAATTCTGGGCAACACACTTTAAGAAAGATGCAAACAAATTGGAGCAGGTCCAGAGAAGGGCAAGAAGGACGAACAGAGGATGCTGGAAACTCATGATGGCAAACGTTGGTACTCCAGATGTTCTTGGACTTCAATTCCCAGAAGCCCAAGCACCCTGTAAATCTGCACGAATGGGTTTACTGCTATTCATCCAACCCACGCTGCCCTTGTCACTCCCAGGTAGAGAGGTGTGACGGCTGGGGTGTGTGAACAAGCAGGGAAAGGTAACACTCCCACGAAGAAATTGTAAAATTGTAAGTGCTTTAATAAAAGGAATAATTCACATATATGTCCTCATCATGGTGTGGTGATGGTGAGTTCAACACGCAATAAACTGAATCATAAGCGACAAAAATAACTATAGACCTGTGCGCGGAGCTCACTCATACTACAAAAACACACGTGAGTCGTACCCTAGAACATGTATGACAAACTGGGACCCTTGAAAGTGAAACTGTATCCTCACTGCGCCCGGTAAATACAGACAGGATTGCGAACGGTTGTACAAATGCAATGCAATGGGTTCACATGTATTCGCGGTGTACGATATTACCCATTATGGATAGCTTTTACATTGTGTATATTTATGCGATTGTAGAAACTTGAGGAAGAAATTCGAAATGTCCATATACCGGAAGGGCATCGTGACTTTGTCAACTTTATCATCTACCATCGCACATTGATGCTCGCCATCTGGGTACCCTTATCGAGAGAAGGATTCCACCCTCTATCACCAGCGCCAGGTTCTCTAGCTGTACAGATGATTATTTGACTATGGACTTTTGGATATTGCATTTCATTTGTACAACCGTTCGCAATCCTGTCTGTATTTACCGGGCGCAGTGAGGATACAGTTTCACTTTCAAGGGTCCCAGTTTGTCATACATGTTCTAGGGTACGACTCACGTGTGTTTTTGTAGTATGAGTGAGCTCCGCGCACAGGTCTATAGTTATTTTTGTCGCTTATGATTCAGTTTATTGCGTGTTGAACTCACCATCACCACACCATGACGAGGACATATATGTGAATTATTCCTTTTATTAAAGCACTTACAATTTTACAATTTCTTCGTGGGAGTGTTACCTTTCCCTGCTTGTCACTCCCAGGAGCAGAAGTAAAACACGCCCATACTAATTTAATTTCAATTCAATTCAATTTTAATTTAATTTAATATTCAAATTTCTATGCCGCCCACTCAGGCGAACCCGACTCAGGGTGGCTTACATCGGTTCTAAAAACATATAAAAACCCATTACCCCCCCCCCAATAATACCCCCCCCCAACCTTGTACATAAAAGAGAAAGAGAAAGGCTCCTGATTTCTCTCTTGGTGTGAGCCAACAGGCGGGGGCCATATTCCCATTAGGACCCCACACCTGCCCTGCCAGCCAAGTTTTCAAGCCTTTTCTAAAGGGCAGCAATTCTGTCTGTAACCTTAGCTCTGTTGGCAGGAGGTTCCATAGGGCTGGTGTGGACACGGAGAAGGCCCTCCTTGGGGTGCTAGAGAGATGGGCCCCTCTAGCTGAAGGCATAACTAGAGAGCCTCTCCAGTCTGCTCTGGTTGGACAGACAGACGTCCTTAGGGCGATGCGGTCTCTAAGGTAACCTGGCCCGCTACCATGTAGGGCTTTAAAGGTCAAAACCAGCACCTTGATTGCACCCAGAGGCAAACTGGTAGCCAGTGCAGGTCCCGGAGTAGCGGTGAGGCACGGGCATAGCGTTCACACCGCATCACCACCCGGGCAGCCACATTCTGGACCAGCTGCAGCCTCTGAATGGTCGTCAAGGGCAGCCCCATGCAGAGCGCATTACAGTAATACAGTCTTGAGGTGACCAGGGCGTGAATGACCATGATCAAGGAGCCCCCGTCCAGGAGTGGGTGAAACTGGTGAATGACCTGAAGTTGGTCTTCTAGTAGCAGTTGCAAGTCCCGGAGGACCCCCCCAAGTTGCGCACCGGGTCTGTCTGGGGCAGAATAGCCCCATTCAGCACCAAAGATGGTAGCTCCCGGGATAGCGCAGGGCCCTTATCCATAGCCACTCAGTCTTGCTGGGATTCAGTTGTAGCCTGTTGGCTCCCATCCAGACCCCAAAGGCCTCCAGGCACCTAGAGAGGACTTTGACAGCATCACTGGGGTGCCCACAAGCTGAGATGTACAACTAAGTGTCATCCCAGCGGCTTCATGTAGATGTTAAATAGGAGAGGAGAGAGCACCAAACCCTGAGGCACCCCATACTACTGTGGAGATTGATTTCAGGGTCTATCCATCACTTTTTCAAGGAAGGTTTGAGCCAAGTAATAATAATAATTTTGTGTCCGAAATTATTCTGGGTTGAAAGGATTTTTGAAGAAGAAACTCTGCTCAGGGGATGCCCAAATGAGGCTCCTTTTATGCCCACAAGAACTGGGACAGAGACAGATGCTCAAGCCATCATGCAGTACCTGGGTGTTCGAACTGCTGATTTGCCAGCTTTCAAGCCAACAAGGCAAGCTTCTTAACCACTGAGCCACCCTAGTCCCTTGAGCCAAGTTAGGGGTTAGTTCATTTTTTTGTATGAGCTGTCTTCTTCTCACAACTTGGAAGTAACCCATTAGAGCTAACATCTTGATACCCCAGACAACACCTTCCCAAGCTGAACCCACTGGACACGGCCATCAAGGGAAGATCTGAGCCAGTCAGAGCTGAGCCCTGAGCCCCAACCCCAGGAGGAAACCATGGTTGACCACCACTAAGAGATTCAGGAGGACCAACAAGGTAGGGCTTTTCCAGCTTAGAAGGTCTTAGAAGGCCAACTACCACTTTCTCCACCAGCTTGCCCATAAAAGGGACGTAAGCGACCAATCAATAGTTATTAAGATCTTGCGTCAATATGTTGCCCTTTTTAAGAATGGGTTGCACAACAGTCTCCTTCAAACATTTTATTGCTAAATGTCTATAATACTGTATGTTTTCTTGTGAAGGGGACACACACACATGCACACGCGCGCACACGCACACACACACACACACATGCAAGCCCGAACTTCAAATGAGAAGCTGATTGCTTGTAAAGATGGTAACAACCCATCTACTGTTTCTGCATTTTAATCGCAAAGGTGATAAGGTGTCAGTTGCTGGATTTGCAGAAAGATGTACGGTAAATACTTGTCTGAAAAATGTATAAATTCTCTCTGAGACCTCTATTTAAAAAGCACACTAATACACTAAACCAAGTTGTGATTTACATGTCTACTCAATATGAGACAGTGTTTAGATTTATACACCCTGTTCTGTGGCACTGTGCAAAAACCCCTCTTTCTTCAATATCTTGGACCCCCGTCAGTGAAAGAGGGAGGAAGTTTTCAGAACTCAGCTGAAATCGCTATTTGTGCAGCACTCATAAATATGAAATGGGATGATGCAGCAAGCATTAATATAAGTTATGCAGAATATATACAATTCTTCTAATTTTGCATAATTCATACCGACACCGGATTTGTTTTCAGTTGCTGTGGAATGCCTTCATTTTTGGGCAATATGTCCGCAGTTGTGTTTATAAATGGTTAATGATCATTCTCTCAAGAAAAGCCGTATTCTTTTGGAGCTCATTCTGCAGGGTGGGTTTTTGTTATGTCCATATTCTTATTCCCCAACTTGTTGTGTGGAAAGAAGCCACGATGCCTCAACTTCCACACTTTGAAAGTCATGTCGGAATGGATTTGAATGTTACTCATGTGATGGAACTTTGGGAAGGGGCGTGTGAGGCGCTGTTCTGCAATGGCCCTGGGCGAATCTCGACCTGATTTGGCCTCACACGGCGGTGACGCGGTGACGGGAGATGATCAGCTTGTTGAGGAGTGATGGGAGCAGATGGTTTCTCCTCCAGCCCAGACTGCAACAGCCAAAACAAATCTCCTTGCCCAGCTGAAGTGGGGAAGGAGAGAGGAGCAGAAAACAGGAGGGATGCGCGTGACTCAGCACCACCGACTCAGCTGGGAAAGAGTGAGGGTGGAGTGTTGAAGCAACAGCATTACCATTGATCATGGATCTCACACAGGGAACTGGAGTTGCAACCATCACCGTTCTTGCAATGCTTGGGAGCAACGTCCATTTTGCATTGTTTGGGGTGTAGTTACAAGGAGGAACACTTTTTAAGGACATCTAAGGTGTGTCTGATGATTACTTTTTTAAAAAACCCAACCCCAACTGTCTTTATGAATCTTCTTAAAGTGCCGTATCTGATTCCAACTCTTGGTTATCTTCATGGTGATCAGCACCATTGAGGAATTAAGTTTGGTCAATGACAAAGCCAAGAAAGTGGTTTCATTTTGGCAGTCCAGGGTTTGATTGGGACACAGAAGAAGAAGAAGAAGAAGGTCGATCGGCCATAAAGTTTGTCATGGGAACCATATAATGCAGTGGTCTTCCATTTGTCTTCTGCATCGCAGTGTGACATCTGTATCCCTGATCTGATCCTGAGCCCTTTTGGCACACAAAGTCCTCATCATCGTCCCCAGGCCAAGATGGATGAAACTACTACCCTCCATCAAGATGGATTCAAGTGGGGACCATCACTTGGGGACCATGACCCTTCCCTGTGGACTTGGGCATCCAAGGTCGTTCGTCCTCAGGGTGGTCAGGTTACTTAACTGCCACCTGAAAATTGGCATTGAGTTGCTGGCAGTAAGGTCTACTCTATTACCATAGCAGGACAACCTGGCCAGACTAGGACTCTGTCTGCTTACTGGTCCCCTTTTCCCTCATGTTGATGGCCGATCCTGGCATTCCAACTCTTGACTTTGGGATTTTAGTGGTGGACAAAGGCTTCTGTTCCTTTTTGCGTTCCACTCCACCCTTAACACCAGTTCCCATCTCTAATGGTTGCAAATAAACAAAGAGTCAGGATAAGGCCTGCTGAAACCTATAAAGCTGCATGGTAGTGGGTGCATGGTTCAAAAGCAAGAATTGCAGGTAGATAAATAGGAACTACTTTGATGGGAAGGTAAACAGCATTCCGTGTGCTCCGGTGTCTAGTCATGCCTGCCACATGACCACAGAAACATCTGCAGAAGCAGACAGCACTGGCTCTTCGGCTTTAAAGTAGAGATGAGCACTGAACCCTAGAGTCAGATAGGACTGGCTTTCAATCAAGGGAAACCTTTACCTAGTGGGTGCGTGCTTCACATCTTCGCACCCCTTCTTTCATTACCAACCAAAATGAACAAACAAGAAAATACATGAACAAGCAAAATAGCTGACTGGGTAACTAACTAGTCAGTAGACTGACATCAGCCCCCCACTATGGCCTGCTACAGCCTGTTGGAGACCACGGCCTGACACAGATGGATCTGGAAGTATGAAGGCCAATTGGGACCACTTGAATTGGAAGAGTCCAGAGACTCACCTTTGCTCTTGATCAAGTTGATT
This sequence comes from Bradypodion pumilum, assembly GCA_035047305.1. Taxonomy (NCBI): domain Eukaryota; kingdom Metazoa; phylum Chordata; class Lepidosauria; order Squamata; family Chamaeleonidae; genus Bradypodion; species Bradypodion pumilum. The sequence goes on from JAWDJD010000003.1 coordinate 385,865,170, forward strand.
TACAAGCCCTCTCTGAAAGGAGTATGGGTGTCTTGGCACTGTTTGGAAGCACCGACACCACACTTGGACTGAGAATCTGCCCACCCCAGTGAGAGGATCCAGGGATCAGGAAGAACCTGAGGTGTTAGAAAGGTTGGAATATGACCCAGGTAGACTTGGTGGCCCTCAATATTTTGCACGTGAACCCCTGTTCAAATATAGACAAGTTGAAGCAGTTGTGACAGCCTGGAGTTCATGAAACGTGTAAATGAGGATGGGTTGGCCAATGGCATCACCCTAGGTGGAGTTGGAGGCATTCACAGTGACATAAATCCCAAGGGGCTTTAGCTTTGTCTTGTCTTTTCCTACCCTTCTTTCTTAGGGTGAGCAAGGACCACATCACACCAGTCTCCTCTGTCATCCTCCAGAGGCTGCCCAGATCTACACCCACTGCGTCAACAATGCCATCTAGTCACCTCATCCTCTGCCGCCCCCTTCTCCTTTTGCCTCCGATCTTTTCCAGCATCAAGGCCTTCTCCAGTGAGTCCTCTCTTCTCATTTGCTGGCCAAAGTAGGGGTTGATTTCCTTCACGATTGACTGATTTGACCTCCTTGCTGTCCAGGAGACTCTCAAGAGTCTTCTCCAGCACCCAGAGTTCAAAGGCATCTATTCTCCTGGCAGACACTATTATGGTCTTAATTTTATGCATGGTGACAAGTAAAAAACACATGCCAAGCAGAAACAGCAATAGAGCTTAGTCTTACTGGTTGGGGGGTGGGTGGGTTTTACAATGAAGTGACAAAGGATGAGAGACTTCCCCTCTTGCCACCTCTCCGAAAAGTGATTTCTCAACAGGAATAATGTGGCAGGCATAAATCAGAGATGTGAGGAAATGCGACCAAGGTTGTGCGCTGAGTCACACAGAATGATGCAAGAGGGGGGGGACCTCCCACCTTCCTCAAAACTGGCACAGCAGGAGGACCAGTAACTATGAGCGTCATCAATAATGTAGGGGGGGGGGAGTTCAATGGGGCTTTTTATTGGTCTCCCACAACATGTCATGGGGTGGTGCTGCCTCTGCTGATGGTGCCTCTGACATGAAGAAAGAAGTAAATGAGTGGGTGGTTGGTTGGGTAGGTTGTCTGTCTGTCTGTCTGTCTGTCTGGTTTGTTTGTTTGTTTGTTGGTTGGTTGGTTGGTTTGTTGGTTGGTTGCTTCGTTCATTACACTGGTCCTTTCTCTTTGAGGTCTCTTGCATCTCCAGATTTCAAGAACATACTGTCCTTTTGGTTTTCCAGGACAAGCCAAGGGAAATTTCTAACTTAGTTCAGATCCAGGGCACAAACTGGTCCAGAAGGGCTCCCAAGGGGCTCCAGACCAAAATGTGAGACATTCAGAAGCCCCAGACTGGTCTCCGTGTGATGTGTTGGCCACCTTTGCATATGAAGAGGAAGCTGATTTTTCAGCCAACAGTGCTCTGACATTTTGGCCATAAGTGCTAGAGATACGACAGAGCTTGGCTAAAGCTACTCTTTGAGAAAGAGGGGTTTTCTTTTCTCTCTCTTCCCCTTCCCTGAAACTTAAGAGGAACTGGTGCAGCTGATTCCGCTGCCTCATGGATGATGTCAGCCATTGCACAAAAGCAGAAGAAAACCCACCAGTAAGCTTCCAGTTAACGTAAGCCAGAGAAAACCAAGGTGAATTTGTGAATAGCCCTGAGCTTGTAAATGACAGCTGGGTTGGGGAAGGAGGAGGAGGAGATTCTGGGATTTGTTGTCCATAAGGAACACAGTGTGAAGCTCTGAAATGACACCGAAAGAAGGTGAGCAGAGGCCATGACAGATGGCCAGTTTCACTTCGTAGTCCATCCATTTTCTCTTTCACATGCATGCTAAATTTTAGATGTTCGGAACAGCTGGAAATCTTTGTTTGCAGGTATTAAAATACTGGGTGTTCTAGGTCAGGTCAAAAGCCGCACAGGTGTCTTCTTCTGAAGGTCATTAGATGTTCCTCATCATGGGAAGCATAGGAACGTGAGAAGCTTCCCATCTTGTGCCAGATATGCAGCTCAAGACCAAGGTCTCAAAGGGTGTGTGTGTCACTTTTTCTTACTTTCCACAGCAGTGGAAGCTGTTGCTCATGGTAAAGCTAAGAAAGGTGAACAATGAAGGACAACCAAATTTCTTGTTATCTTTCTGCAACTGTCCTGACTGCTGACCTGTTGGATTCTTAACCGAATTTGGACTAATCTTTCTGTCTTCTTTCCTAAGATCACCTCCTTTTAGCAGGGAATATCAAATAGTGAACCTAAAAACTCTTACATGCTGAAATCCACACATTGTAGCTGAGACATAAAGGTAAAGGTTGCCCCTGCTTGAAAGCCAGTCATATCTGACTCTAGGGTTCAGTGCTCATCTCTGTTTATAGCCAAAGAGCCAGTGCTGTCTGGGTTTTGCAGACTTTCCATGGACATGTGGCAGACATGACAAGACACCAGAGTGCAGGTATAGCCTTTCCTCAAATGAGAAGAAAGCATGTGATGTGCTCCCATGGCAGAAAAGATATATATCTCACCATGTTAGTATGCTTTAATGGAACCATCTCCTTAAATAGGATCCTTCTGTCTGTTGGGGAATCACTCTGGCCTGTCCTTAAAGTTTAGCAGGCCAACAGCTGGTCAAAAAAGATCCAACTTGGGCATGGATCAATGTCAGACTGGAGCATGTTTTCTTAATGCATTGTGTGATCAACCGGAGGGCGGTCGGTCAAAAATTTGGACCTATTTCCCTGTGTGATTCTACTCACAGTAGAGCATGAAGACTGTTCTGTAGTTGCTCAGCCATTGCTCATTAGAAGATGACGCCTCTAGCTGATACCTTAAAATACCAAGAGCATCCCATCCCACATTGGGGGCTAGAGTAGCACCAAAGTGGGGGAGGGGAATCCCCAGAATCTCGGTCAGTTCTGGCAGCTGTAGCCTAATTCATCTTTTCCAGAATCTTACAGGTCACCCAGGAATGTACTTGGGCTCATCATCTGTCTTGTTTCTGCAGATGTAATCAGTTTGCTTCTACATCATTTTGATCCCATGTGAACATTTAATTTAATTTAATTTTTAAATTTATATGCCGCCCAATCAGGAGAACCCGACTCAGGGCGGCGTACAATAGTTAAAAATGTATAAAAAAAGATTTTAAAATCCCAAATCGCCCACTCACTTCCCCACCCTGCTACCCCCCACATGAGAAAAACCCTGTATTCTACTAACAGCTAAATAAGAGCACAGATGTCTCCAGTCCAACAGATTTTCCATGGACATGTGGCAGGCATGCCTAGAATCCAAAGTGTATGGAATGCTGTTTACCTTCCAACCAAAGTGGTACCTATTTATCAACTTGCTTTTGAACTGCTAGGTTGGCAGGAGCTGGGACAGAGACGGGCGCTCACCCTGTCATGCAGCACTTGGGTCTCGAACTGCTGACCTGCCGACCTTCAAGTTCAGTGTCTTAACCACTAAGCTAATACAAATCTACTTAAATAATAGAAGTAAACAGAAAGAAAAAACTAGTGTTCCCCACCTAGGGACCATTTGGAGATATAATCCATTTATCTCCCTTAATCAAGTCCCATTCTCTTTTCAAAAGTGCATCAATTTCTGTGAAGGTTTGCAACTTTTCCCTTTTATTAATTCATAATCTGTAAATTCTTCCCAAGCATCTATAAAAATATTCTTGTTTGTCAAGAATATTTCTTTACTTTAAGAAGATGACATGTTAACTAATCATTAACAGATATATTCCAAATTTATTTATACTAGTTTGTTTAACTGAAAATTCATGTTTTACTTTCCAATGCCTTGCTATTATTAATCTAGCGGCTGATTCAACCATCTGTCTCTCTCTGCCACCCACCCCCTTGAAACATGAAATGGCTTTGAATGTGCTCATCATCTCTAGTGCCTTTGATAAACCTGTGGTTTTTCATACATTGACCTGGTAATTCTGTTGCTTTGGCAATTGATTCTGTGTTTGTTCCACTCACCAAATATTGGTAGGAAGAAAGGATTTTATAAATGCATACCTCAAACACAACAACAACAACAAAACCCCAAGCAAATCAGATAATTAGGAGCATGGCGAAATCCCAGGTACTGTCATCATCTAGTTGGCAGCAGTGGGTTGAATTCTGTTCAGCTCCTTGAACTCTGGCTTTTAATCTCTGTGTATTCAGCCTGCTTTGCAATGTTGAAGTAGGATCGCTACCTCACTGTTGTGTATTAAGGCACATTTGCAAGTAGCGCGGGCAGCGCCTTGCAAGAAGAAAGTGGCGGTTTCCCGCCATCCATAGTAGGAGCCTAAAGAGGCGCGAAATCTCCCATTTCAGGGTGCGTTGATTATGCTAATCCAAGCCCTGTGATTGGTTACAGTTTTGGATCCTGCTTCCCATTGGTTAATTACATATATACCCCGTTATCATTGGTTAGTTATGTTTGTCCGGCAGGTCGCTACTTTGTATCACGGAGCCACTGCCGGGGAGACACTACATAAGCCCCATGGGTAAACAAGGGTGTGGCCAGACCGGATCTACACTTCCGTACAGGTAGTCAGCGATGTGCTAAGCATGGGTCTCCTCCATTATGCTATACTTCTATGGTAGATAGTTATTGACTCCTACATGGCAAGAGTCAGGAGGGACTGATTCCACTGGGATTGTGTAGCCATCTCTGTGTCTGGAGCATCTTGTAAGCTCATCTCTAAAAGACTGTTGAATAAAGACTTGTTGCTGTTTTGTTCATCGTTGTCTAGACTAGTGCTTGTAAGGGCCCGACATAACACTCACCTTTTTGGCAATGTCATGGGTATTTGAACTCCTCCCTGATAAGCAGGGTTTGATAACAAAACCAGTGATAGCAAAGAATGAAACATCAAAGGCTAATCTACACATCTCTTCACTTTGCTTGGCTTGGACATCACTGGTCATCAACAATAGTTTGGACAGTATTTATTTATTTAATTGTATTTCTATGCCGCCCCCTTGCCAAGGTGACTCAGGGCAGATTACAAGCAATAAAAAGACACCAAAACATTCAAATACATCAACAATACAGCTTAATTAAGTTAAAAATCTTCTAGCAGGCTATCCTGCTATAGCCATAGAGTAGACCCTACTGCTGGTGACTCAATGCCAAGTGTCAGGCGGTGGTGAACTAACCTGAGGACTAATGACCTTGGATGGCAAAGTCCACAGGGAAGGGTGATGGTCCCCAAGTGAGTTTAATCCCACTTGGATCCCACTTGATAGAGGACAGCAGCTTCATCCATCCTGGCCTGGAGCTGAGGAGGACATTGTGTGCCAAAAGGGCTCAGGGCCAGAAAGTGACTTGCGGAATTGGATCAGTGATACAAGTGTCACGCTGCGATGCAGAAGGCAAATGGATGGCCACTGCATGCATAGATAGATAGATAGATAGATAGATAGATAGATAGATAGATAGATAGATAGATAGATTAGATAGATTAGATAGATAGATAGATAGATAGATAGATAGATAGATAGATAGATAGATAGATAGATAGATAGATAGATAGATAGATAGATAGATAGATCTTTATTGTCATTGTCCTGCACAGAACGAGATTGGGGGGGAAAAACACTTAACAACCCAACAAAACCTAAACTAAATACAACTATACAAAATTATCAACATACTCCCACCCCACATATACACATTTAACCGCTAAAAGCTCTAAAACTCTAAAAACTCTAAAACTCTAAAAACTCTAAAACCCTAAAAAACCTAAAAACTCTAAAACTCTAAAAACTCTAAAAACTCTAAAACTCTAAAAACTCTAAAACCCTAAAAACTCTAAAAACTTTATACAGAAGCTCCCTCATAGACTGCATTGCACTGCATTCAAAGCCAGAACCGCTTTTGGGTAGAAACTATTTCTCAAGCAGCTGGTCCTGGTCTTTATGAGCCTATACCTTTTTCTAGAAGGCAGAAGCTGAAAGAGATCATTTCCAGGGTGCATACTATCTTGCACAATCTCTACAGCTTTCTTATAACACCTGGTGGCATTATATTGTTCCCAGCACAATCTTCATGGCTGATTGTCACGAGGAGAACCAATATTCGGAATCGGATACAGCACTCAAAGAAGAAGTAGCATGGCCTTGCTTCAGCGGAAAACATTGTAGAACAGGGCAGTCTGAAGAAGTGTCTGGCTTATGGTCCAGGCCAATATCTGAGTTCTTAGTTCATGGATGCAATCAGCAAACATAACCTCTGTGGATTCTTTGGTTCCTTTCAATGGGTGAGGAAATCCTAAGAAGGGGCTTATGATTTAGGATATGAGTTAGAAAGCATTAGAGAGGCTAGAGCTGCTCTTCCCATGGAGGAGAAGAGGATTCGGCCCTTCCCACCTTGGTTCAGGCAGCAGAATTTAAATATGTTTGTGCAGAATATGTTTGTGGGTGAATCCACTCAAGTGATTTGTGTTTATTTTTATTTTAGGATTTTAGAGTCTGTATACATAGAGCTGATTCCTCTATGTTGTGGAGGTCCTACTTTGGGTTGATAAATTCCTCTGGGACGTTTTTCTCAATTGGCTTCAAAGAGACCTTTGAATTCTTCTTTCATTCTTCAAGATACTTCCACTCTGGTGCTTCTGAGAAGAAGACCTCAGGGTGTCAACAGAAAGGTCCCACAGGAAGAAACCAGATGGTATGACTAACGCCATTTCTGAGAGGATTCGTGGTTTTGTTTTTCTCCCCCTTGTTTTTGACATCTCAGTGGCTCAAATGGCAGTGAAACTTGGTTAAATACAACAAAGAAGTAAACCCTTTGGCACCAACTCTGGTGCTCATGCCCTAAACTCCGTGTCTTTAGCAGTTCCACGACACCAGTGACTATTCATGACTGAGCAGGGATTCAAACTCAGGTTCCTGGATCCTAGTCTGTTACGCTATACAATATGCCATACTGGTAGTCGCGAGACTAATCAATTAATAAACTATTGATATTGGGCAATTTTGGGCATTACCTTAGTTAGCAGTGTATTAAAGCAAAAAGCAATCACACTTCTATAGTACTAAGTGCACTTTATGGGCAGGTCACAAGTTAATTAGCATTTTGCCCCCAGCATGCTGGGTATTCATTTTACTAATCTTGGGAGGATGGAAGGTTATGTCAACCTTTGTTCTTGGTCAGGATCAAACTCACAACCTTTTGGTTGCAGTACATCAGTTTAACAACTGCACCGCCAGGGCTTCAGGTAGGGCGAAAATCAACAGCACAGAAATATGGAGAGATCAGCCTCATCTCAAACCTTGCCCACCCCTTTGGTTTATTTCCTCCACAAAAACTAGCATCGTATTGATAAAATCACCCTAGAAACATTTAAAGTAGAAAAACAGTATCTTTACTTACAGTTACCATCTATATTACAACTAGATGAAATAAAATAGGGAAAGTGGACTCTCCAGCATGTGGAGAGCATCTCCTTGCTTGTTGTTTGGTCGATGGTTAGAGAAAGAAGAAGGGCTATCAACAAAAGCAATAGTGTCATCATAAAGGTTATTGTAAAGATCGCCCTTGCTCCTTTTCCTTTTTCCTTTTCCTTTTTCTGCAAAAGAGCCAGTGCTGTTTGCATCTGCAGATACTTCCATGGACATGTGGTAGGCATGATTAGACGACAGAGCGCCTGGAACACTATCACCTTTCCCACCAAAGTGGTGCCTGTTTATCTACTTGTAATTTCTTGCTTTTGAACGGCTAGGTTTTCAGGAGCTGCAAAGGGAGCTCACTCTATCATGCAGTACTCGGGTCTCAAACTACTGACCTACTGACCTTCCAGTCACCAAGTTCAGTGTCTTAGCCACTAAGCCACTGCAGCCGCAGCAGCAGCAAAGATATTGGCATCTGTACAGGAATTATGGAATACCATCTTCGAAATACTGGTGGGAACACAAATCTGAAAAGGTAGCTAAGAATGAGGATAAGACAGTTAATACCTTGTGGGACTGGTAAGAAGCTCAAACACAACCAGACATCACTGTGCTTAAGAAAAATCTGGTTAAGCTGACTGATGTGGTGATTCTAGCTGACAGTAGGGTGGAAGAAAAAGAGACTGAATAGATCATGAGATACCAGGCATTGAGAATTGAAGTACAGCATCTCCAGAACCAAAGGGCAACAGTGACACCAGTGGTGATATAGGAGCCCTGGGAGACATCCTAAAAGGGATGAAAAGGCAGGCACCTGAGTGTGGTTGGGCTTGATAAGATCTATCTATCTATCTATCTATCTATCTATCTATCTATCTATCTATCTATCTATCTATCTATCTATCTATCTATCTATATTATTATTATTATTATTATTATTATTATTATTATTATTATTATTATTATTATTATTATTATTATTATTATTATTATTATTATTATTACTACTACTACTACTACTACTACTACTACTACTACTACTACATTTATATCCTGGGGTCACCCCCTCTCTGGACAGCTAACAACAGCACATTAAAAACACATAATAAAATCACATAATAAATCACCTAATAAAATACAAATATCAAACCTAATTCACGGTGGAGGAATGAATAAGAAGCCTAACACTAGACCACTGACTACCTCTACTCAAATGCCTTCCTAAACAGAAGCACTTTAATATGTTTTCTAAATGCAAGCAAAGAAGTAATCTGGTGCAATTCCGCTGGAAGGGAGTTCCATAGGGTTGGTGCCGCCACTTAAAAAGCTTTTCTCTTCTCTTTCAGCATTGGCACCAAGAGCTGGCCCATCTGGGAAGATCAAGTGATGTGGGAAGATGTTCTATATAAATGTTCTATATGTCCATATCCAACTCTAGGGTTTGGTGATCATCTCCGTTTATAGCCAAAGAGCCAGCCCTGTCTGCATCTGCAGACATTTCCGTGGACATGTACCAGGCTCCTTCCCGCTGAAGGGCTACCTATTTATCTACTTGCAATTTCTTGCTTTCGAACTGCTAGGTTGGCAGGAGCTCAGTACTCAGGTCTTAAACTGCTGACCTGCCAACCTTCCAGTCATCAAGTTCAGCATCTTTACCACTAAGCCACCACAGTATAAAACCCAGAACTTATTTTTTAAATAGAGGTTCCACTGATCCGAATTCTCCTACAGACCCACATAATTCCTCAAGGGTCATGTTCACCTTGTCCACAGATGGAACTCATGCTCGCCTGGGATCTCATAGCTCCTAGTCAGTCCTATGAGCTAGCCATGAGATCCCTGGCCTCTGACTCTGGTGGAGAGGTGGGTCCATCTATGGCAGGGAAGCAAACCTGCCTGTGTGCATGCATTCCCACCGCACACCAGAGACATAAGATGTTGTGGAGCTGATTCTTGGCATGGTCTGGCTGTGTGAGGAGGATGGCAGATGCAGTCCATCATCTGAGGAAGGCATGTCTGGCCAGCAAACACTGAGACAGCAAGTTAACTGGGACTCAGTCAAACCAAAGCTTTGCCCAGGTTGTGCTTGGGTTGAGCCCTGTTTCTGTCCCACGAAGCAACCTGACCTGAATGTTCTTGAGGAGTTTCCTCTCTTTCTCACTTGGTGTCCAACTGCCAGGGTTTTCTGGATCACCAGCCTAGTGGAAAACTACCTGCTTCATGTTTACCACTGGGAGGGGAGGGAGGGGGGCATGTGCACCTTGCATACCCCAGGGCATTGGCTTCCGCCTTTGTTTAAGATCTTGCCCAGGTGTTCTCGAGCCACTAGGGTCATTTCTAGTTAATAGATGGCTAGGAATCAATAGCTGCAGAGTGATGGTTGGTGGTGATTAAAAATTAATAAAATTCAAAACAACTTTGCACAATCAGGTTGCTGCATGTTTTGACTCATAGATAGCTCCTAACATGTAACATGGCCACCTAACATGTAACACTGTGCAAATTCCTTTTTGACATGCTGCTTCTAGTCACCCAGAGGAACTATATAAATGTTCTATATGTCCATATCCAACTCTAGGGTTTGGTGATCATCTCTGTTTATAGCCAAAGAGCCATCCCTGTTTGCATCTGCAGACATTTCCATGGACATGTATCAGGCTCCTTCCCACTTCTTTAGTTTATGGCCAACTCTGGCCCCCACAAATGAAGCTTTCTGCTTGTGGTCACCTTTTTTCAAAGCTTTCCATGCAAAAGAAACCACAAGCTGTTTGTCTCAGGAGCTGACATGTACATCATAGATAGTCCATCATTAGAAGAGGGCATTCCTTAAGTGTTTATAGTATGTGACTGTGCCAAAAGGAGCTTCTGCCCCCTCCCATAATTGGAATGAAGGAAGGAAGAGCTTGCATGCTTTAGGGTAGGGGTGCTCAAACCTTTCAAGCTGCGGGCTGGTCATGTGGTTCAGGGGGCCCAAACTTCTGCTTCCTGGAGCGATGAGGGCTTTGTGAGCCAGATAAATTGGTGCTGGGAGCCAGATCTGGCCCCCAGATCTGTACCCTGCTTTAGGATAAAACCATGCTTTTCCATGCAGCTATGATTTCCTAAATGTGAACTCTGCTAATGTCATCACTCTGGAATACTAATGTGTCTTCATATCTGATAATGGTTTACTAGTTTGGCCTTTGTTCTCAAAGAATCTCTCTCTCGCTCTCTCTCTCATTTATTTGTTAAACAACCTTTTACTCCCATCGTTGGCTAAGTTCCCTCATGAACCAAAGAATGCAATCCTATCGCTCTTTTCTCTGTGCCCAACAGGCCTGTTGTAAACAGCTGTTGAAGTGTGCCAATTGCACAAGTTGGTCTTTGTCACCAATGACATAAGAACATAAGAACATAAGAACAGCCTTGCTGGAACAGGCCACAGCCCATCCAGTCCAGCATTCTGTCTCACACAGTGGCTCACCATTTCCTTCAGGGTATTCCCAAGGAGATGCCTTCCCCTGTTTAGGATTCCCTGGAAATGGCATTGAGAGATATCCTGCCTATCTCTCCAACCCAGCAGAGGTTGTCCTTAGGTATCCATATAATTATAGCCATGGATAGCCTTGTCCTCCATGAACTTGTCTAATCCTTTCTTAAAGCTGTCAAGACTGACAGCTGTCACCACTTCTTCTGGCAGGGAGTTCCATAGACCAGTAATCCTCTGGGTGAAAAAGTACTTTCTCTTATTTGTTTGAGAACTAGTACCCAAAAGTTTCATGGAGTGTCCCCTAGTTCTAGTGTTGTGCGATAGGGAAAACAGTTTTTCCTTATCTACTTTGTCCACACCGTGCATGATTTTATAAACTTCAATCAGGTCACCTCTTAGACGCCGTCGTTCAATTATGGCTACCTAAGGACAACCTCCGGGTTGGAGAGATAGGCAGGATCTCTCTCAATGCCATTTCCAGGGAATCCTAAGCAGGTGAAGGCATCTCCTTGGGAATACCCTGAAGGAAATGGTGAGCCACTGTGTGAGACAGAATGCTGGACTGGATGGGCTCCTGTGGCCTCTTCCAGCAAGGCTGTTCTTATGTTCTTAAGAGTGAAAAGGCCCAACCGTTGCAGCCTCAGATGGTAAGGAAGGTGTTCCAGTCCCCTAATCATTCTGGTTGCCCTCCTCTGTACTTTCTCCAACTCCATAATATCCTTCTGGAGGTATGGCGACCAGAACTGTACACAATATTCCAGATGGGGCCTCACCATAGATTTATAAAGAGGTAAAATGACACTTGCTGACTTATTTTCTATACCCTTCCTAATGATCCCTAGCATTGAGTTTGCTTTTTTCACTGCTGAGGCACACTGGGTTGACACCTTCATTGAGCTCTCGTCCACCAGGACACCAAGGTCCCTTTCCTGGTTTGTCGCAGAGAGTTCAGACCCCATCAGTTTATAAATGTAATTGGGTTTTTTTGCCCCAACATGCATCACTCTGCACTTACTAATGTTGAAACTCATTTGCCACTGTTTTGCCCACTCCCCCAGTGTTGAGAGATCCCTCTGGAGCTCCTCATAATCTCTCACAGTTTTCACTACCCTGTATAATTTAGTGTCGTCAGCAAATTTGGCTACCTTGCTTTTTACTCCTACCTCTAGATCATTTATGAAGAGGTTGAACAGCAGGGGTCCCAGTACTGAACCTTGGGGGACCCCACTCTTTACTTCCCTCCACTTGGAGAAGTGTCCATTTAGTGCTACCCTCTGTTTCCTGTCCCTTAGCCAGTTGCTGATCCAGGACAAGACCTGTCCCTTTATTCCATGACTGGTAAGTTTATTCAAGAGCCTTTGGTGTGGGACCTTGTCAAAAGCCTTCTGAAAGTCCAGATAAACAATGTCAACTGGATCCCCCTTATCCACATGCTTGTTGACACTCTCAAAAAATTCCAACAGGTTAGTGAGGCATGATTTGCCCTTGCAAAAGCCATGTTGGCTCTCCTTTAGCAGCGCCTTCTCTTCTATGTGCCTATTAATTCTATCTTTTAGGATGGTTTCCATCACTTTACCTGGGACACATGTCAAACTGACAGGCCGGTAATTTCCTGGATCACCCCTGGATCCTTTTTTGAAAATTGGTGTTACATTCGCTACCTTCCAGTCATCAGGCACAAAGCCTGATTTGAGGGAAAGATTATATATTTTGGCTAGGAGATCAGCAATTTCATCTTTAAGTTCCCTGAGAACTCGTGGATGGATGCCATCTGGTCCTGGGGATTTGTTAGTGTTTAGCTTAACAAGACATGCAAGGACCTCCTCCCTGGTTATTTCTATCTTGCTTAATTCTTCGGTTTCCCTCCCTACAAAGATAGGCTCTGTTTTGGGCATGTGGTCTCTGTCTTCTTCAGTGAATACTGAAGCAAAGAATTCATTGAGTCTCTCTGCAATCTCTGTTTCCTCTTTAATAACCCCTTGCCTTCCATTGTCATCTAATGGTCCAATGGCCTTCCTAGTTGGGTTCTTACTTCTAATGTACTTAAAGAAGTCTTTGTTATTTCTCTGAGTATTTTTAGCTATACGCTCCTCAAAGTCTTGCTTTGCTTTCCTGATTGTTGCCTTGCATTTGTTCTGCCAGAATTTATGTTTCTGCCTGCTGTCCTCATTTGGACAAGCCTTCCATCTTCTAAATGAGCTTTTCTTGCTCTTGATCACTTCCCGAACAGCTCCTGTAAGCCACATCGGAGTCCTCTTGGACCTGGCAGTGCCCTTTTTCCTTTTGGGTATGCATTCCAATTGAGCCTCTGTTATTGTTTTTGTAAACAGCCTCCATGCCTCTTGGAGTGTTTGGACTCTCTCAATTTTCCCTTTCAGTTTCTTTTTTACTAGTTTCCTCATCTTTGGGAAATTTCCTTTTTGAAAATTTAAGGTCTCTGTGTTAGATTTTATCAGTGACTTGCGGTCTATGATCAAGTTAAACATAATTGAGTTGTGGTCACTGTTCCCTATTGGATCAGTCACATTAACATCTTGCACCAGATCCTGAGTATTACTCAGGATTCTTGTACCTCTAGTTGGGTCTTCAACCATCTGTCCCAGGGAACAATCATTGAGCATATCTAGGAACTTTATCTCTTTATCGTGTGCTGAACAACAGTTCACCCAGTCTATGTGAGGGTAATTGAAGTCCCCCATTATAACCAGGCTTCCCTTCCTGGATGCCTCCTTTACAACATTCTCCAACTGCCAGTCTCCCTCAAGAGTTTGGGTCGGAGGCCGATAGTATATGCCTACTGTTAGACCATCCTTGTGGCCTGGTACTCTTACCCACAGAGCTTCTAATGGTGACTCCAAATCACCTAGATATTCCAATTCATACGATTTTATCACTTCTTTGACATACAAGGCTACACCACCTCCTGTTTGCCCCTTCCTATCCTTCCTGTACAGTTTGTAGCCTGGGATAACTGTATCCCATTGGTTCCATCTCTAAATGGATATGTGCCTAAAGTCCACTGGCTCAGGAAGAGCTTTATGGCAAGAACAAACACTCTTAAAGGTATGCAAGAGCAAAGCCAAATTAGAAGATGGAGGAAGGAGCTCACTGGAAAAAAGAATAACACTAAAGGATGATTGTTGTGTTTGGAGTACTGTGCCTTTAAGTAATGTAACACTCGAATGAGTGGATATAACAATCACCAGCTGTAACACTGTAACTTTCCGTATGAGGACGCGAGCTAGTGACCACTAGGGGCAATAGCGAGCGCCCAGCTCACATGGTTCCAATTCCCCAAATACCTACAGCCGCGGGAAGATTCCCGCCACTACCTCACCTGGACAAGAAGGGCGTGACGGACAGTGACGTCACGCAGACAGTAGCCAATGAGCTACCGAGGAGCCACATTCAAATGTATAGCCAGTGTATATATTGAGCTGTTCGTCCGCCATTACCACATGTTCCCCCTGACCATCATGCAATAAAGATGCGTTAAGCCAGACCTTCGGCTGTCTCCATTGTCTTGGTTCTCAAACACTAAATTGGCGACGAAGGTGGGATAATGGATCCCCACGGAATCAAGACAACACAGGCCGGTTTCAACATTAACAAACCGGAGGAATGGGAACTGTTTGAGATGGATTTCCAAAGCGCACTGATGGTGTCCGACATCTCGGACGAGGGGAAGAAAAGGGCCATCCTCATCAGGATGCTCGGGTTCCCGGCCATGAAGGTGTTGGTGGACCTGGTGTCTCCAAGGAAGGTGGGCAAGGTTCCGGTCAAGCAGCTCCTGAAAGCGATGTGGGACCATTTCCAGCCCTCGGTCTCAATGTTTTCGGCTCGGGACGCATTCTGGAAGAGAGTCCAGGCACCGGGTGAGTCCGTGGCTGCCTTTGCAGCAGCCCTCCATTTGGCTGCTGGCCCATGCAAGTGGGAGAACCTGGAAATCGCCCTCAGGGACCGCATGCTGTGCGGCCTGTGGGACGAGGAGGTCCAACGAAAGCTGATGAATAAAGAGCCGCCCCCCACGTTGCAAGAGGTCATGAAGGAGGCGCAGGCGGCAGAGGCCACGAGGGCCGGGGTTAAGGGGTTCAGAACGAGGCCCCCACAACCCGACAAGGCAGCGGGCTCAGTGCAAGCGGCCAGGCGGGCACCACACTCCTCCACGGAGAGCAGCGAGGACGAGGACATCCGGAAGGTGCGGAAGGAGGGCCGGCGTTGCGATGGCTGCGGGGCGTCCCATGACCTCAGTAAGTGTCCGTTCAGGAAGGCGGAGTGCCACAACTGCGGGCGCCGAGGCCACATAGCCAAGATTTGCAGACGACGGCGCAGAGACCGGAAAGGCTCAACAGACCGCTCACCGAAGAAGCAGGAGGGCGTCCAGCCCTCAACGAAACAGGACGGCATGGGCCGCATCTCCGACGACAGCGATGACGATACGGCAGTCCACAGCATGTCCTTAGGACACCCACGTTATTTTGTAGAGGTACTGGTGCAAGGGCCCCCCGTTAAGATGGAGATAGACTCGGGTTCCTCATATTCCATCATTTCCCAGAGGGAGTTTTTGGGAATTTCCCCCAACGTGCGGCCCAAGCTCAAAGCACTGAGGTCTACGCTGCGGGACGTACAGGGAAATAGCATTCTGGTGTTGGGGGTGGGAAAATTCAAGGTCCAATACAAGCAACATACCGCGGAACTTCCCCTGGTTGTTTTTAAAGGGGGGGACTGTTGCCTCCTCGGCACACAATGGTTTAAGCCCCTGGGTTTGTTCATTGGGGGGGGGTGCATACCATTGGGACTGACCCAATACAGGAGCTGTGTAATGCGCATCCCGAAGTGTTCAAGAAGGGACTCGGAAAATTCAAGGGGCCCCCAGTTACGTTCGACCTGGACCCGGAGGTCCGCCCAATAAGACTCAAACCGCGAAGGGTGCCTTTTGCACTTAAGGACAAAATAGAGGCGGAACTGGACAAATTGGTGGGCCAGGGGATCCTAGTTCCTGTTGATTCTGTGGAGTGGGAAACTCCGATTGTAACAGCGCTTAAGGCCAACGGGGAGGTTTGAATTTGCGCTGATTACAAATGTACCATTAATAAGGCGATACGCCCAAATGCGTATCCGGTGCCGGTAGTCAGCCACCTGTTGGCCAGGTTACATGGGGGAAAGTGTTTTGCAAAGCTCGACCTGGCACAGGCTTATCAGCAGCTCTCGGTAACCCCAGCTGCAGCTTCTGCGCAGACGATAGTCACCCATAAAGGGGCGTTTCAGGTGACACACCTACAGTTTGGCGTGAACTCGGCGCCAGGCATCTTCCAATCACTAGTGGAACGTCTCTTGAAGGGTCTGGAGGGGGTCTTGCCATATTTTGACGACATATTGAAAACAGGGGGGGAGTGAGTCAGAATTGGCTGAGAGGCTGGACAAAGTACTGACGGTATTTGAAAAGGCGGGGTTGAGGCTGTGGAAAGACAAATGCATTTTCTTCGCAAAAGAGGTTGAGTTCCTGGGTTTCCGGGTAACCCCTGTTGGTATAAAACCCTCCGAATCAAAGGTGGCCGCCATTCAGAATGCTCCTTGCCCCACCTCCAAGCCAGAATTGCAGTCGTTCCTGGGGCTCTTAAACTTCTACCATTCCTTCCTGCCTAGGAAGGCATCGGTAGCGGAGCCGCTTCATAAATTGCTAAAAAAGGACGAGGCGTGGCGATGGGGCGAGAGTCAGGAGAGGGCATTCAATGAGCTGAAACAACTCTTATCCTCAAACGCCATACTAACCCATTTTGACCCCAAGAAACCAGTGGTTCTGGTATGTGATGCGTCTCCAGTGGGGGTGGGGGCGGTCCTGTGCCACGTGTTGGAAAACGGGCGGGAAGCCCCGGTGGCGTTCTACTCCAGGTCCCCATCTAAGGCAGAACGTAACTATGCACAGACAGACAGGGAGGCATTAGCGATAGTTGCTGGGATGAAGAAGTTTCACGATTTCCTCTATGGCCGTCCCTTCACCATCGTGACTGACCACAAGCCCCTGCTAGGCATTTTCACCGCAGAGAAGCCCACACCACAGATTCTATCCCCTAGAATGCTCAGGTGGGCCATTTTTTTAAACGCGTACCAGAACACGCTGGTGTATCACCCTGGAAAGGACATAAGCCACGCGGACGCCCTGTCGAGGTCACCGCTGCTCCACATGGGCAGCCCCGTGTGCGAGGTGGAGCAAGACCACCAAGTGCTCATGATAGAGGTCCTGGATTCGCCCCCCCATAGTGCCCGCAGAGATTGCCAAGGCGATGGGCAGAGACAAGACGTTGGCCCTGGTTAGTTTGTGGGTGCAAAAAGGGTGGCCAACGTCCTCCCCAGCGGCGGAATTTGCTCCATTTTTTAGGAAAAGGTTAGAACTGTCCATGGAGAGGGGGTGCCTCCTGTGGGGCCAGCGGGTGGTTGTCCCTGAATCCCTGAGAGCAAGGGTGCTCAAGCTGCTGCACGTCAGTCACCCGGGGATTGTCCGCTCCAAGGCACTGGCCCGGAGCTATTTCTGGTGGCCCCAGTTGGACGCCGATATCGAGCACATGGTGGGCACTTGCGAGAGTTGCCAAAGCTCCCGGCCCGAGGAGGCCCGACTCCCGCACAGGGAAATGGGATGCGGCAAAGGGGCCGTGGCCCAGCGTGCACATTGATTTCGTGGGCCCTTTCAGAGGATCGCTTTTTCTCCTTATAGTAGATGCTTATTCCAAGTGGTTAGAGGTTATCCCAGTTGCAAACACCTCCTCAGCCGCAACCATTAAACAATTGCGCAAGGTGTTCAGTTCGTTCGGCATACCCGATACACTTGTGAGCGATAACGCAAGTTGTTTCACGTCCGCCGAATTCAGGGCATTTATTGACATTAACGCCATCCGGCACATCACTTCTGCGCCTTTTCACCCGGCGACGAACGGCCAGGTAGAACACCTCGTGCGTACCACCAAAGACGCGCTGAGGCGAATGGGCCCTGGGGATTTGAACCTTCAGTTATGCCAATTCTTGCTGGGGTATAGGGTGACCCCCCTAGCGTCAGACTATTCGCCCGCAGAGCTCCTGATGCACATAAAGCTGACTACGGTACTGACAAGGCTAGACCCTACGAGAGTAGAAGACACTGGGAGGAACATCGGGATAGCGGGCACGAAGAGTTTCGAAATAGGCGCCCCGGTCCATTGCAGAAATTACGCTAGCGCAGGGCCAGCTTGGGTTCCGGGAGTAGTCATTGGGCAAACGGGTCCCATTTCGTACTGCGTAGAGACCAGCACAGGTCTACTCTGGAGGTGGCTCGCGGATCAACTCCGACGCCGGGTTCCCGGCGACCAGAGCGCGGACAGGGCGAAACAGGATTCAGCGTTAGGGTTCTCCCCCACCCGTTCAGCCCAAGGGGGAGGAGAGGGGGGCCAGTGGTCCCACCAAGGGGGGAAGGGAATAAGTTTGTCCCCGCAGATATCCTGCAGGATGCCCCCACAGAGATCCCAGATGTGATTTTGACTTTGAGTTACAAAACCTGGGGGGGGGGGGTTTCGGAGTGGTCCCCCACCCGTCCAAGCGAGAAGCAAGGTTTTTTGTTAGCCCGCAATGCCCCCGGTTTTTCCACATTGGAGTTTACCCCTACCCCGAAAACCGCAGAACCTCGGCGAGTCGCTAACGAGTCTCCCTCTCCCATTACAGGACAAGAGACCAGGGAACACAGAAGTGATAGCGCCCCCGGGACAAGCCAGCCAGCCTTGCGCCCAAAACGTTCTTGCCATAAGCCATATTGGATGAGAGACTTCGTCTCATCCTAGGGGGGAGGGATGTTGTGTTTGGAGTATTGTGCCTTTAAGTAATGTAACAGTCGAATGAGTGGATATAACAATCACCAGCTGTAACACTGTAACCTTCCATATGAGGACGCGAGCTAGTGACCGCTAGGGGCAATAGTGAGCGCCCAGCTCACATGGTTCCAATTCCCCAAATATCTACAGCCGCGGGAAGATTCCCGCCACTACCTCACCTGGACAAGAAGGGCGTGACGGAGAGTGACGTCACGCAGACAGTAGCCAATGGGCTATCGAGGAGCCACATTCAAATGTATAGCCACCGTATATATTGAGTTGTTCGTCCGCCATTACCACATGTTCCCCCTGACCATCATGCAATAAAGATGCGTTAAGCCAGGCTTTCGGCTGTCTTCATTGTCTTGGTTCTCAAACACTAAAATGATACAGCTAAAGATCTCAACCTCCCTTACATCACTTGGAGGACCCCAAGAGGCTGAGGGTTGGAGTGCCTCAATGCAAGACCAACAGGCTCTTTCATTCATTCATTCTTTCATTCCACCCACCCAGCCACCCATTCTTTATTACTTGATTAGTCAGCTGGCCATATCAAGTCCTGCTCAATGGTTATGAGGTTTTTTGGTTGATGTTCACCAGCTTTGGAGTCCAAGGACCAAAAAGGAGGTATACAAATGTAACAAAGAAATAAGGAATAAATAATGCCCTGACTTCCTTCCTTCTTGTGCTCTTTTATCATCCAATGAGACAGAAGGAACGGCTGTTCAAATGGAGGACACCTCTGAAGAGAGGACTGTGCCCTGGAAGTCTTCCCAAAAGGAGGATAATATAGCCACACTATCATGGAGTGTGGTCTCTGCAGGAGTTTGTTGAAGGACTCCAGATGTGGTGCTCATAGGAGAGCTTCCCTCGTTTATCTCATCCATGAGATAATCAGTCAATCAGTCAAATATCACAGGTTGATAACTGACAAATATCTTCGTTGGAGTTTGACTGAATGACAGGCGACATGCATGAAAAGTCAGACTAGATGTGGTCTAAAACAATTTTCTTAAGATGAAGAATGAATTATGCAGCAAAACATATTAGGGAATGCTATTTGTATTGTATGTAATTATTTTCAGTTCTTTGTGTGGCAAAACCTTGCAGAGACATCAGTTGTACCAATAAAATCCCAAGTGATCACTTGCAAAACAAAAATAGGCTGAGTTGGCAAATGCAGTCTGAGCTTGGCTTGTGTTAGAATAAACAGATAGCCTTTGTCTCTTAAGGGAGCATTGCTCCTAATGATGTGTTACATATATCGTCTAGCTTGGCCCCCGGCTAAAGACAACTTTTCAGTTGTCTTGTGAGTTAGAGTCCTGTCTTCAAATGTCAGCAGCAAAGAACTCAAGATTCCACTGATATTCTATGCCACGGCCAACGGTGCGCGTGGTTCTTGTGATAAGCTTTTAGATTTTACCTTGGAAGAGAGGAGAAGAATTCAAAAATACGTTGATATGCTTGAACACTGGGCTGAGAGCAACAGAAAGAGATAAGTGCAAAGTTTTACACCTAGGGAGCAAAAACCAGAAGCACAGTTACAAGATGGGGGATACCTGGCTCAGGAATACTACAAGCAAGGAGGGTTGTGGAATTGTTGTAGGTCACAGGCTATGTGCGAGTCAACGGTGAGACATGGCTGCAAAAATGGTAAACACTGTTGTAGGCTGCATTAACAGTAGTCTAGTCTCCAAAACTCATGAGATACAACTAGTTCCCCTCTGTTCAGCACTAGTTAGACCACATCTAGAGTCCTTGGTCCCTTTTTGGGCAAACAAACTAGAGCAGTCACAGAGAAGGGCAACAAGGATGGTCAGAGGACTGGAAACCAAGCCTTCTGAGGAAAAACTAAAAGGACTGGGAATGTTTAGCCTTGAGAGGGGATAGAATGTGTCATGTTTCCATGACAAGATGACATTTTTTAATGCTTTAATCATAGTTTCATGTATGTTATCATGTAGCAATGCTATGTAGTTAGTTTCGTTTAATTCTGATTAAGTACTCTTAACCTAAGTGCACCCATTTTGCAAATATTTTCCACCATTTTCTAGAAGGTTTAGCATACCTGCTTAGTGGCTGGTTGCTCAAGGCCATCCCTAGGGAATCAGCCTTGAACATGTTCTTTCACACAGACTTAGATGAAGAACACTGATAAGATCACATCTGTGTCTTTGAAGTCCAGACAGTAGCTGTCAATTTTGACAAGTCAGTTAGCACTGGTTATCTACCTTTTCCCATCAGAAAAGGTATATAAACAGAAGCTTAATTCAGTCTAGAGAGATCTCTCTCCCTAAAGAGATAAGCACACTTCCATGCATTCGATATGCTTTCCTACCATCGAGGAAGCTATCGAACCCATCTTTCATGGGGCGCCTAGCAGCACCGCAGATTAGGGTAGCCTAGGTTAAGGAACTGCTGTGTTATGCTATTTACTTTGATTTCTGTATTATGTGCATTTATTGGAACTTTATTCCATTATTTCTGTTAGCTTTATAAACTCGTTAAATTGGCTTTCAAGCCAATCTCTGTTCTTCTTGCTCCTTAAACCAAACCGGAGCAAGAGATAGAGAGGGGAGACTTTTGAATTACAAAGGGCCATTCAAAGGGGAAATGAGCAACTTTCTCCTGAGAAGTTTGTGTGTGGGATTCTTCCAGCTGTCTGGAGGAGGATCTGCCTGCCTCGCCTTTCCTAACCAGAAGTGTCATTTCCACTCTACAAGAAGTAAACAGCTTTTCAGTAAATAACTCAGCCAGAGAGGTTTGAAATGGAAAAAGAGAATTTTATCAAAGTTTTTCTGTCAAAGTACAACTAAATACAATTACACATGATCATGGTATGTCATAATAATGCATATATGCATGGTCTTGGATCCATCAGATCCAAGGGCCCCCATCAAAGATACAGCCAGCTTTTTATACTTTTCACTAAGTCTGCACATGTGCTCTTCAGTCCAGATGGTCACTTAGGGAGTTGGGCATTTTCACCTTTATCTTGATGTTCATGTTTGTCACGTACATTCTAACATGTTCAGTGGTAAACATGGCTGCTTATTTCAGATAAGACCCTTTTGGGTGTGTTCCTCAGCAAGCTAACTGTAAACAACTTAACTAGAGGGTTTCAAATAATTCCAAGATGGCTTTGCTTATGCATACATTGTATACATTGCTTTGTGAAGGAATATGTTAACACATATAAAAATATGCTTATTTACAATCCCCACACGCACACTAATTTAATTTAATTTGTACTGAGTGGGACGCACAGGATCTAGTATGATCTGTTGGTCTACTTGAGGTGAGGGGGTTGAAGAGCAGCCCCTTTCTCCATCCTGAAATTGCAGAATCTTTTTCCCCCAATTTAGTCCGGGGTATTTTTCTGTATGGCTTTGCTTTGCACATCAGCCCAGAGACAACACACATACCGTGCTTTAAAAGATAACTGTGCGGGTGTAAGCAGGAAACTTACATGCATGCGGAGTCCTGGCCAAAGTGCTTTTCTGTGCAGCTTTGCATAACTGATCTCTTTTGGAAGAGACGGAAATGTTCTCCATGCCTTTGAGGTGTCTGTTAGGTATCCGTTGTGATGCTCCTGAAATGCCGTTAACAGATGCATACTGTATGTTTGTATCTTTCCATCGCTGGCTGCTTTTATTGCCCTTCTGGTGTGTAACCGTCTCTCATTTTCATCTTTCTTCTTCTATGCAGACTGAGAAGGAGGGGGAAAGAAAAACTGAGGAGTGGGGGGGAGAATAAAGGCTGAAGAACACAAAGGAAGAGTTCCATTATTTTAAGACATGAAAGATCAACAAGCATTTGTTAGAAAAACAGAACATGAGAAAGGAGGAATTCTTCACAGAAGAGTGGGTTTGGAAAACAGTGGAATCTCATACTCCAGGTTAAGAGCAACTGCTACAACTCACCCCAAAATGTTGGAGTGGGGCATAATGATTGTAAACCATTCCGATCTGATGGGGAGAGTCAGCTGAGATGATAACGATTAATGTGGGATTACAATCTGAACTCTTTAAGACAGGGGTGTCCAAACTACAGCCCATGGGCCGGATGTGGCCCTCAACACCAATTCACCCAACCTGCGCCGCCCTCGTCACTCCTGGAAGTGGAAGTAAAATGTGGCCGTACGGGCGCATTTTACTTCCACTTCCATGAGCAATGAGGGCAGTGCAGGCAGGGTGAATCGGTGAATCGGTGTTGGGGCGAGATCCTGCCCACAGGCCATAGTTTGGAAACCCCTGGTTTAAGCAGAGAAAATGGCAGCCTAAAATCTATCTCATCCTCTCGCAAAACATATCTGTTGCAAAACAAATTGCAAAGTGTGTTTTACTTCCACTTCCAGTGGGAGGAACTACGTGACTGGCCTGCTGAACCATATGACTGGCCCATGGATCAAAAAGTTTGGGCACCCCAGCTTTAACAGGTAGGTGTCTGTCCGTCCTTGCTCTTCTTGACCTCTCAGCAGCCTTCGATACCGTCGACCACGGTATCCTTCTGGAACGGCTCAAAGGTTTGGGGATCCAGGGCACTGTGCTGTCCTGGTTTTCCTCATTTCCTCAGTCAGTGTGGTTGGAGAGCGAGAGGTCCAGCCCTAGGCCTCTCCAATATGGGATGCCTCAGGGCTCGGTGCTCTCTCCTCTCCTATCCAACATCTACATGAAGCTGTTGGGTGACATCATCCGTTCCCATGGGGTGAGGTATTATCAATATGCTGATGGTACTCAGCTGTACTTCTCGGCCCATGGTGATCCAAGCGATGCTATCAAAGTCCTATCCAGGTGTCTAGAGGCTGTTGGGGTCAGGATGGGGGACAACAGGCTACAACTGTATCCTAGCAAGACTGAGTGGCCATGGGTTAGGAGCCCTGCTCCCGGGAGCTACCATCTTTGGAGCTGGATGGGGCTCTTTTGCCGCAGACAGACCCAGTGCATAATTTTGGGGGTCCTCCTGGACTCATGACTCCTGCTCGATGAGCAGGTGGCAGTCATGGCTAGAAGGGCTTTTGCACAACTTCGTGTGATTCACCAGTTACGCCCGCTCCTAGACCGGGACTCCTTGCTTATGGTCACACATGCTCTGGTCACCTCCAGACTGGATTATTGTAATGCGCTCTAAATGGGGCTGCCCTTGACGACCATACGGAGGCTGCAGCTGGTCCAGAATGCAGCTGCCCATGTAGTCATGGGGTGTGGGCATTAAGCCCATGCTTCACCCCTGCTATGGGAGCTGCACTGGTTGCCAGTGTGCCTCCAGATACAATTCAAGGTGCTGGTAATTACCTTTAAAGCCCTACATGGTAATGGGCCAGGATACTTAAGAGACCGCATCACCCCAAGGACATCTGCCCATCCCACTACAGCGGACCGGAGGGGCTCTTTAAAAATACCAACTGCTGGAGAACCTTGCCTCTGTAGCACTAGAATCAGAGCCTTTTCGGTATCCGCTCCTCCTGCCCTATGAAACCTCCTGCCAATTGAACTGCGTCTCTAGACAGAGTTGCTGCCCTTCAGGAAAGAGCTGAAAACCTGGCTGGCAAGGCAGGTGTGGGGAGGTGGAGAGGGAGCAACCCCCACTCTCTGGCTCATTTAGAACAGGATCGCACATGCTTTTAATAGTTTTTAACTAGATTTTTAATTGGTGTGGGTGGGAGGTAGTTTTTCAGTGTTTTTTTAGGAATTTTAAGGGTTTCTATAGTTTAAACGTTGGGGACTTTATGTACGCCGCCCAGAGTTGCATGTCGATTGGGGCAGCTATACAAATTGAATAAATAAATAAATTCCCTTAATAAGCCTTTCTCAGCAACAGACTCTCCAAAGGGGCCTACTTTGGTATTGTGATTGGTCATAGGAACATAAGCAAAGGCATCATTTGCAAGCTGGTTGCTCCAACATGGAGGTTTGGAGGAATTGTCTTTAGGGGCATGTTTTACTTCCACTTCCAAGAGTGACGAGGGCTTTGCGGGCTGGATGAATTGGCATCAGGGGCTGATTCGGCCCCCGGGCCATAGTTTGGGCACCCCTGCCCTAGACAACAGCTAAAACCAAGGAAAAGATTTCTGCAACCCTTTCAAGCTCTAAGTAGAAAATCCAGAAAAAGCTCTGCTAAACCTATGGAAAGGAAAAACAATGCAGCTTGCCAAACATATTGAATGCCAAAGATTGTCTCCCACCAGGACAAGATTTGGGCAGGATCATCTGGAAGTCACTTAATAGACTCTGAAACAAAGTAGGAATCTCAAAGAATAATCAAGTAAAATGGGGCTACTTGGATAGGGGACGAGATTCCTGTGAATGTGGAGAAATACAGTCAATGCTGCATTTATGCGCCCACAATTCATGCCCCACCAGGTGTACAAAAGAAGATCTAATCAGTGGCCGAGATAATGCCATTGTAGTAGCTTGCTTCTGGTCAAAAATAATCGAATTGTGAAACTCGCTGATATGAAGAAGGAAGGAAATAAAGCCACAAGGAAGCCATGGGTCATGCATGCAATTTGAAATGGGATTTTGGAACAAGGGAGATTTGCAGTGAGGAAAGCTTTGGGAAATGTGGTGCATTCTTGATAACTTGGAAAATCGTCTCCATTCTAAGGAGACTTAACCTAACTGTATTAGAGAAGTTAATGAAGAGGAAATATAGCAATAGCAATTATACTTACATACTGCCTCCGAGCATTTAGTGTGCTCTCTGGGTGGCTCACAAGGTAATTAGCATTTTGCCCCCAACTTACTGGGGTGGTGGTGGTGGTATCATATGACTGACCTTGCAAGGATGGAAGGCTGAGTCAACCTTGAGCCCTGGCCAGGACTGAACTTACAATGTCAGCAGTTTTGGCTGGCATACAGCAGTTTAACCACTGCACCACCAGGACTTAGATGCAGAAGGAAATGTCAAGTCTGCCCCACATCACCTCATTCCTTCCCCATACACACAGACACATGCAACTAAGATGGAGGGATGACTTGCTCTAAAAATGTATGGGTCTCTTCCCCCTGCTCCAACAATCAACCATATTTTCCATCCAAATGGAAAATGACATCAGGGCTGTGTTCACAGATGGCCTGTGATATCTGCATCTTGGCTTCCAGATGTTTTATGAAGCAACTGACAAGATACATGCCCTTCTCTTTGGTCCTTCCTTGTCTCTCTTTATATCTGATATGAAGCAGTGGAAGAGATCTGACATGAAATTGCAGACCGTTGGCTGACCTTCATCTCTTGGTGTCCGTGAAATAGGCAGGGGTGCCCGAACTACAGCCTGTGGGCCAGATCTGCTCTCAACACCAATTCATATGGCCCATGCCACCCTCATACTGACGCATTTTACTTCCACTTCGAGGAGCAACAAAGGTGGCATGGGCCGGATGAATTGGCATTGGGGGTGGATCTGGCCCACAGACCATAGTTTGAGCACCCCTGGTTTAAGCAGAGAAAATGACAGCGTAAAATCTATCTCATCCTCTCGCAAAACAGATTGCAAGGCGTATTTTACTTCCACTTCTGGTGGGAGGAACCACATGACCGGTGCGCTGAACCACATGAACAGCCCGCTAAACCATGTGACCAGCCCATGGCCTGAAAAGTTTGGGCACCATGGATTGTGGCATTGTTGCATTATGTTCTGATCAGGTCTCATTTGGAATACCCTGTCCAGTTCTGGGCCCCAAGGCTTAAGAAGAATATTGACAAACTGGATTGTGTCCAGAGGAAGGTGAACAGAAAGTGAGGTGGGTAGTCTAAGCCTGGAGAAGAAAAGTCTGAGAGGTTGTTGAACGTCTAAATGGCTCTGGTTTGGAAAACAAAGCTAGCTCAACCCAAATATTCATGTTAGGAGATTTTGACTAAACTGCAGGAAGGTAGGCATTTCTCAGCTGGATGTTTTGAAACAAAGTTGGTTGGTTGGCCAACCTTTGGGGATGGTTGAGCTGTGGATCCTCATAACGCTAGAAGGTTGGAAGAGACCATTATGGCTTCCCATTGTTGCACGAGCTCTGGTGATGCAGTGGTTTAACTGCTGTACTGAAGCCAAATTGTTGTGAGTTCCATCCTTGTGGGAATCCAGGTTGACTAAGCCTTCCATCCTTCTGAGGTTAGTAGAATTAGTACCCAGCATGTTAAGGGCAAAAATGCTAATTCACTTGTGAACCGCCCAGAGAGTGCGCTAAGTGATATGGGGCTGTATATAAACACAATTGCTATTGCTATTGTTATTCCCACCTAACACAACTCCTCCATGGCCAAAATCTTATTCCCTATGCCCAGTGCATAACACAATTGGCATTGTGTGAATTACTGCCTAATCAAAACATTAAGGTAGCCATTTGCTGTTGCATGCCAAGCTTACCGACTAAGCGACACCAGCAAACACTTGCGCTAACTTCTTAACTTAAAAATTTAAATTACTAAATTTTTATGCCCATTGCCCTACACTGGTGCAAACAGTCAATAGGATTTGGGCCTGTAATTCTATGAAACTATGTGCAAAGGCCAAGGACACAATTCCCACCATCCAACTTGGTCAACATGCTTGCTTCTGCTTTCCCACCACACCATCATCCTCTCCAGAGGCAAGAGAGAACTAGTTAAGCTTATGGTGATGAGCCTGGTGCAGAGGGGCAAGGTCCTGGGAGCCTTCGGGAAGGAAAAGAAGAGGTCACTCTGGGCAGGGGGGTGGGTGGGGGAAAGCAGCTGACAGCTGCAAATGAGAGATTACAAGACCCAGAATCCCCCACCTCACCCTGTGACAGATCCATCCTGCAGGTCACTAGCAAAAGCGAGCCATGGCTTGGCGTGACCCTCACTCTCCAGCTCAAGTTCCTGCAGTTGACCAGGGGCTTTGTTTTTGAGTATGTGAGAACAGACAGTTTCCTAATTAGCCCAGACAAGAGGGACATGAGCACCCACCCACCCCCAGGACCAGTCTTTTTAAAAGGGACACTGGTGTCAAAAAAAGAAGAAGGTCTTCTGTTTCCCCCAAACTTGCCCCTTGGGTTCTGCTGTTTCTTCACTTCAATCGTCCCTTTTGCTCCTGCTGCCCTCTCTGTCATTCTAATCCACTTTCCTCCAAGAGCCTTTCCTGTAAATCATGGTTATTATGCTATTCCCCCTCCAACATCTCTGCACCTGGCCGTGAACCGCCTACTTGTTCTTTCTACTGTTGAAGAGCTCTACCTTCCAACCTTTCGAGGTCAGCAAAATGAGTACCTGGCATGTTGGGGACAAAATGCTAAATCCCTGTAAACTACCCTGAGAGTGCACCAAGTAGTATATAAGTGTTATTGTTATTGCTATCTTTTCCCTTTTCTGAAGACTTCTGCCCAGTTCTCAGTTCTTGTGGACAGATGTTGTGCCTCCTCTGGATTCTTCCTCGTGGAATTCCTTTCTCGCCTTGTTCCAACCCCCTGAGGTTTCTCTGCCGTCTCTGTTTTCCTGGTCGCTTGACTTCTATCTCATTTTGACGATGCTTTCATGTCTGTAGAGTGGCTTACCGGGTGAGCGAGCGGAGGTCTGTCGTTTTCTCCCATCAGGGTCAGTAGTTGGGCAACAGGGATCATGCTCCCATTTGACCGGCCGATGATCCCGAGCAATGCGGACTTCTGGATGCTCACATCGCTGGTACCCTTTTCATTTTTTCTTTTGGGAATGGCTCCGACATCCGTCTTTTGTTGCCTTTCCACCTTTCCGCTTAGTTTTCCATCGGATCGTCTTCTTTGGCAGAACTGTTTTTTTAGTTTGCCTTCGATGCCACCGCACAGAGCATTTTTGTTCTGGGCATCCCTTTTTTTTTTTGGTTTTTTAAAACTTAGTTTTGAGTTAATTTCGAAACCATCTTCTCTGCTACCACTTTGTAGATAATTCTAATGGTCGGTTCAAATAACTCATTAACCAGAAGTTTATTTTAAAGTCTTTATATAATAAAGACTTTAGCTATTGTTGCTGAATTGTTTCATATTGTAATTTTTATTATATTGTTAGCCACCCTGAGTGGTGTACCCACAAGGAGGGCGGGATATAAATGTGCAAAAATAAATAAATATTATAGATAAATATAAATATAAAGGTATCCATGCTGGGATTCCGAGGGGTCTCGGAGGGAGGTTAAAGGTGAGATGAGGTCAAGGCAGGAAAACATTCCTTTATATACCTAGGATACCTCATGGGAGCAATGCATTGTGGTACATGTAGTTCGAGGCAGTTTGACTTTTCATTGCCTGGACTAATCCTGCATCATTTGGACTCTGGACTGACATTTCCGTCTTGTTTGGCCTGTTACCTGGTTGTCCTGGGTCCTGGTGTCCATGTTGCCTGCCAGCCCATGCTCCAAATTATGACAACTGCAGTCACCTTTAGGAAGCCAGTCATGCAGACATGGCCTCTTTGATGGGCAAATGTGTCCCTGGAAAAAATAATGTTTTCTCACCTTCTAATTGTGAATCTGGCCGGTTCCGATTTGATGGTAAGATTGTTTCTGTTTGCCCAGATTTTTTGCAATTCATGCTGGATTTCTTTGAATCACATTCCTTCTCCTGCCACATCAATGCTCGCTGGCTATGTCTTAAGGTGATATTTCTACTATTCTAGGCTGTGCTGGGAGGCGTAAAATCAAAGGGAAGGGTGCCAAATGTTCACAAATAAATAAACTGAGCAAACAAACAAATTGGCAAACTTGCCATTGGAAAAACAAACAAACAAACAGTCTTGCTCTCTGCCATTATTTTATGCTGCATTGGTTTTCTAATCCTCAGCTCAATTATCCTCGTGGAGATGATTAAATGGAGAAACAGTAGGAAAGGAATCTGTGAGTTTAGCAGTTGTGGGTGGATTTGAACTTGGGCCCAGCCATACAGGCTCTCCATCAGGGCAAAAAGATTCCTGTCACTAGGAACTATTATTATTATTATTATTATTATTATTATTATTATTATTATTATTATTATTATTATTATTATTATTATTATTATTATTATTATTATTATTATTATTATTATTATTATTATTATTATTATTATTATTATTATTATTATTATTATTATTATTATTATTATTATTATTATTATTATTATTATTATTATTATTATTTGCTTCATCTTTCTAGCCAGCAGTCTCAATAACCGTTCTTAAGCTTTTCTGTGGTCAAGAGTTTCCTCCAAAACTCTAAGATTCAAAGCCTGAGATGATGACAAAATGACATGGAGTGAGGCTGCCAGGTTTGGAAACAGAGGCGACAATCAAAGGTGTCACTAGGAGGACTGAGAAATCCTGCAGAAGGGTGGAATAGCAATAGCAATTCCACTTGTATTCCACCCCACAGTGCTTAGAGCACTCCACAGACAGTTCACAAAGTAATTCACATTTTAATTTAATTTAATTTAATTTAATTTAATTTAATTTAATTTAATTTAATTTAATTTAATTTAATTTAATTTAATTTAATTTAATTTAATAGATTTATATACCACCCTATCCAATGGACTCTGGGTGGTGTACACAAGGTAAAACCAATAGAAAACAATTAAAAAACCTTAAAAACATAGCAATATTACACACACACACACACACACACACACACACACACACACACACACACACAAACTGTGCCATTTGCTATCTAAAAACAAATATAAAATCTACAAAACCTTAACATTAAAAAACTTAATTACAGGAGGGGGGAGCCTCAGATGAGACAGAAAGGGGGCTTGTTGATAATCCTGACCCCCAAACCCATTTTGCCAACCACGTCTTCAGTTCTTTCCTTAATGGTAGCAACTGGGCCTGGAGGCATAGTTCTACTGGGAGGAGGTTCCATAGTGTGGGGGCTACGACCGAGAAGGCCCTTTTCCTCATGCTGGAGAGGTGAGCCTCCCCAACCGATGGTACATGGAGGGTGCCCTCTCGGTTTGCTCTCGTGCGATGGGTCAATGTCCTAGGGACGATGCGGTCCCTGAGGTATCCTGGTCCGCTACCATGAAGGGCTTTAAAGGTGACAACCAGCACCTTGAATTGCACCTGGAGTCATATAGGCAGCCAGTGCAGCTCCCTCAGCAGTGGTGAAGCGCGGGCAAAATGACCACAACCCACCACCGCACAGGCCACCGCATTCTAGACCAACTGCAGTCTCCAGATGGTCATCAAGGGCAGCCCCATATAGAGCACATTACAATAGTCCAAACGGGAGGTGACCAGGGCATGGGCGACCATAAGCAAGGCCTCCCGGTCCAGGAGTGGGCACAATTGGTTAATGACATGCACTTGTCCGAAGGCCCTCCTGGCCACAGCCATAACCTGCTCCTGGAGCAGAAGCTGTGAGTCCAGGAGGACCCCTAGGTTGCGCATTGGGTCGGATTGGGGCAACCCATTACGAACCAGCGGTGATAACTCCTTATGAGGACCGGGTCCCCTCACCCACAGCCACTCAGTCAACTGTAGTCCATTGTCCCTATGTGCTGGGGATTCATTTTACCAAATTTGGAAAGATGAAAGGCTGAATCCACCTTGATCCCCGTCAGGATGGAACTCAGATTGTGAGCAGAGTTTAAGCTGCATCTCAAACACTGTGACACAAGGGATCTTTTGGGAAACCAGCTGGTAAAATGTTGAGTTTCCTGAAGTTCCAGTGTCAAAATTGGGTATAAGCCCATGCAAAAACCAATTTGAACATAAAGGCAGGCATTAAAAAGGTACATAACCTGTAATTTTATTTTCCTTTTTATCTTTTCTAGATCTATGGGCAGACTGCTACTCTCAGTCACTCCCTAATTCTTTTCTTTCTCTCTGAGGTACCTTCCATCTCTTCCTTAGTTAGGCAAATGGATGCCAACAGAAATGCATGCAGGAAAACAGGCTTTTTATTATTATTTTTATTAAGTTTTAATTTTATACACAAATCAAAAAAATATTCAATTAAAATACATACAAAAATATCACCTTATAATCTCTATTGGTATGCAAACTTACATATACAATATTAAAAAAGTAAAAGACAAAAACCCTCTTACTTATTATAATAAAATTCCATCTTACCCCCTTACAGGCTTAGGGGGCCATTTCTGTAAGGTTAAACCACCAACACCCCTTTCTCCCTAAAAGGATTTCTACCTAGACAATCGTGGCCTGAGCCAAAACCCTTTTTGCTTAGGTAATCATCAAGATTGCCTCATCAACAACTGACCAAACATTACTTCTCGGAAGCCTCTCTTTCCCATGTCTGGTTGCACAACCAAGTCTGTCAAGGATAGCCTGGGAAAAGAGAGAAACTGGGTGTGATAGGTATGACATGCATGACTTTTGCCCATATCAGATTCTGGCCTAAGGTTGCTTTTATTTTACTAATCACCCAGAGATTATTCTCCTTCCTAACTTACACACTCAGTGCCCAACCTCTGAGTCCTTATAACACATGCGAAATCATCCTAGCAATCAATAGAAGGAATGTAGGACCTCTTTGGTCCAGGAGGGTCACCAGTCAACGAGGACTTGATTTCACCCATCGTCACCCATTTTTAAGTCAAGAGGAGAAGCCATGAATTAAGGATGGAAACAATCAGGGTTTTTAGGAGTGAGTTTTCCAGGATGGGATTTTTGGGGCAAAGGCTTTGATTCTTTGGAAAACAGATTTGGTTCTGGGGTTTTGCTCTGAGAAATATTGAAGATGAAAATTCGAAGAGATCGAGAAAGAGGGATACATGGACAGGGATTTCTCACTGTTCTAATACCCAGTAGATTTGTATTCTTCTTCTTGTTCTGCCTTATCTGAATCTGAATATTGGCTAGTTCATGGCAATCAGCAATTAAGATTGTCCTGAGAATATAATGCAGTAGGCTTCCGTTTGTATTCTGCATCGCAGTATGACAACCATACTACTGATTCAGTTCTGCAAGTAGTCACTTTCTGGTCCTGAACCCTTTTGGTATGCAAAGTTCCCATCATCATCCCCAGGCCAGGATGGATGAAGCTGCTTCCTTCCAACAAGAGGGATTCCAATGGGATTTAATCTACTTTGGGTCCCTCACCCTTCCCTGTGGACTTCGGCACCCAAGGCCTGTCTTCCTCAGGGTGGTCAGGTTAGTTAACTGCTGCCTGACACTCGCCATTAAGTCGCTGGTAGTATGGTCTACTATATTACCATAGCAGGTTAAAATGGCCAGACTGATTTGTATAAGATGTTGAAATATCAGTAGGGCTTCTTCTTTTTTTAAAATAAATAAATCATAACTTGAAGCATACGGTTCCATATGGTAGTCCAAACCTCACTGACTTCTTCTTCAAGTTCTCCATAGCAACCCTGAGATTCTTTGCTTAGTTCATTACGATCAGCTCAAATCTCATCAACATATATATGGTGTTTGGCCTCAAATGCAAACAGAAGCTGCTGCAGTGTTGACCAGAGAAGTTGACCAGTGTTGCATGCATTCCTGAAAATGAAGATAGAGAGGAAGATGTATTGTCTTCTCATGAACCTCACGTTGAGGCACCTGGTTGCCCACAGAGGTGTAGGCATGGAATAGGCATGTAGATTCTGACTTGTCTCTCCCTCACCCTACAAGAGCAAGATCTCAGGCAGATTTTCACAGAATTTCAAAAATTTAAAGCATTGGATGAGTACTCTGCATCTTTTAAAACAATTAGTTAGATACTCTGTGTGTATCTCCTCCTCCTCCTCCTCCTCCTCTTCCTCCTTGTTCAAGGAAAAGAGAGAAAAAATAAAAATAAGCCAGAATATTTATTGCCAACACCTGCCATGGCAAAGGCCAGCTTCTTCTTCTTCTTCCGTGTCTAGGCCAGACAATTTAATAAACGCTACCCTGTAGATGATGTCCACTCGCCAACTCTACGAGCTTCGAGGGAATTCTTAGAAAACAGTGTTTCTGAACCCTCGCCAAGATCATTTGTACTTCCAAGCTGATTCTAAGTCAAGTTGACAGGTATCCCCCCCCCTCCCTCCCATCCCTTAGACCCCCTGCTTGGATATTTCTTCTTGCTTCCTGCATGGGAACATAATAGGAAAATGTGAGCAAACAAGACAGAAAGTCAATATTTGGATATCTCACAGATAGAGTTATCCAATTTGTGAGAAAGTGGACTCAGGCTATGAGACGGGGGAGGTATCATGAACCTGATATTATAAGCAAATATGGCAGAATTGATAAGGGGACCAATGGAGTATATTAGAGCTTTGCTGGAAGATAATAGAGCAATGCATAGAGGGTGGTGAGAAGATAAGAATAGAGCAGAGTACAAATTTCCCAAGGCAGGGCTGTGCTACTCTTTTGCTACAAAAAAAAGCAAAATGTTTAGTAGCATTTAGAAACAAATCAAGGTTTTTGTTTATGTTTAGTATGAGCTTTTATGAACTGAAGTCCATTTACTTCTGACAAAGGGGTGCTAAAGAAAATGCAAAGCAAAGCAATCACACATTTACCTCTCCACAGCACTTAGCTGATCTTCCAGTCATCAGGTTCAGCCAGGGGTGTGCTGGCCCGCTGGGCACCATGGAAGGACACTGGACAGGGGCAAGGGGCAGCAACCAAGGGATGAGGGAGAAGGCTGCCCCCAGGAACCACTTGGTCACTGCCTCTCACTTGCTCTGCCTGGCACGTGGCACTTTAGAATAAACCATTACTCCTGTTGTGAGAATCTGAATGGTTTTACCATTTAAATCAGGTACACGAATGTGCCGATGTGATTTACTTAGTCTGTTGAGTTACGCTATGAAGAAAGAAAACTGTCTTGAGCTGTTATTGTTTAGAATTCCTGGAAAGGAGGCTTCATGCCAAGTTTAAACAGAGCCCGTAGCAGCTCACTTTATTATTAGCAGAAGAATTTACCCAGAAGCAACATGCACGAGTTCACACACTTTGACCCCAAGGGTTCACCTACCCATGAGTGAACCATGGGAAGACATATGCAAATCACCTTGTAGAGCCCTATAAAAAGGGCAGTCAAAGGAGAGTCGGAGAGGACTTTTGGAGTAGCTGCGGAAGCCTTTGAAGTTGAAGGGAGCACATTCCTGAGAAGCCGGAGGATGGACATCTGAAGCGAGATGCGGCCTTGAAAGGCCGTTCCTTCGGAGATTATCAGAGGAAAGGAGACAAGCCACTAGACTTAGAAGAAAATCTGCAACCTTGACACAGGTTATTTTCCATCTACCACACTTAAAAAGTTTTCCTAAGTTTGGGACTTAGAACTCCTCACTTACAGAATGAGAAATGACTCTAAGAAATATCATGTTTTTATTTTCCAGTTGGAAGTGCTAGGCAGGATATTGC
This sequence comes from Bradypodion pumilum, assembly GCA_035047305.1. Lineage (NCBI taxonomy): Eukaryota > Metazoa > Chordata > Lepidosauria > Squamata > Chamaeleonidae > Bradypodion > Bradypodion pumilum. Next base: position 385,900,180 of record JAWDJD010000003.1, read on the forward strand.
GCTTAGGAACAGGTTAGCGATAGAGAGAGATAGAAGCATAGTAGCTTAGAATTAACCCAGGAATGGGAAATTTCATTTTGGTTTTGCTGAATCAGATGTTGTTCTTAAGTTTTGCTATGCTTTGCTTATTGAAACATTATTTTGCCTTATTGACAATGCTTTGCCTTTTATTCAAATAAACGCTAAGACTGCCCTAGGTCTTATTTCCAAGGAATTTGGGGATTTGCTTACCAAATATTTTAACAAACTATTTTTCAATGCTACCACACACACAAACCTTCCAAGGCTCAACATTTTGGAGAAGTGTGAACTGGAGGGGAGACAGGCCAACCCAGGTGTAGTGCACAAGTTACAGGGCTGGAGTTTTGGACATATGGGAATCAAAATAGCCGTCATCCTGGGGAAAGGAATTTTGGCAGGTGCTGACACCATCTCACCGATCCCGTTCTCAAGGGCAAAATGCAGCCTGGCTCCAGGCCGAAGGAGAAATGGCAAAGAAAGATGCCAGGTCCCTCTGCCATTTTCTTTCTGGAGGCTATTCTTCTTCTTTTTCAAGTGCCATATCTATTCCAGAGCTATCATCATGGTGAAAGTCTTCCTCTTCTTAACTTCTGGGAACAGGTCTTCTGAAGACCTTCCACAACAGTCTCTCAGGTTCTTCAGCCATGAAGTCCATCTGTACATCCAGGGCCTCTTTCTTCCCAAGGATCTTCCCTCACATAGCGAGTTGGTGTTTTCTATACTTCATGTTGTTCTTCATGATATGCCCAAGGTATTGGAGCTTTCTTTGTTTAATGGCATTAAATCATTCTTGTTCTTTGTCCACCCACCCAAGTTGACACTTCTACATGAGTCACATGGTCAACCAATGATATCCTTAGCAGCTGTCTGTATATCCACATTTCACAAGTTTTGGTTCTCTTTTCAGATGTTTTAGTCAATATCCTCAACTCCATAGAGCAGTGATGGTGAACCTTTTAGAGACCGAGGGTCCAAACTCACGTTTGCCACAGACTCAATGGGGTGCTGTCTGCACTGCACCCTCACACCGCATGTGAGCAGCCCCCACCTTACCCCCGACAGGGGAAGAGGGGAAGCGTTCCCATTAGGCTGCTGGGCAGAGGAGCAGGGTGAACTCTGTGCTGGGGCAACAGTGTGTGTGCCCACAGAGATGGCTCTAAATGCCCTCTCTGGCACACGTGCCACAGGTTCACCACCACTGCCATAGAGCAACACTGGGAATAAATAACATCTCACTGTTCAGATCTTTGTAGCTAGAGTTAGATCTTTCCTGGACAAAAATGTTGCAATATAGTGGCAGCATCTGGGCTCTAGGTCGAATGTTCAGTCTATGGCAACATCTTGAGGTAGTGCTAGGAACAGATCCTGGAGAGACATTGACAGTTGGGACTGACGTTGCTGGGCTAAATAGATCCCAGTCCATCATTTAGATTGAGGCAGTTTCCAAAATAGCTGGAGAATCTGTTTTTGCAGGTTGAGAAACCTAGGTTCAGTCCCTGGCATCATCTCTTGGTAGAGCCAGCAAAGACTCCAGGATGAAGTTCTTTGAACCATGGCTGCCAGTTACCTGATCAACCAGTAAATGAATACCCCATGAGTCAGCTTCCAGAGCTCAGAGGAGGAGGAGGAGAACATACCGTCCTCTGCTACTAGCCAGAGGAATGAAGTCACTGAGGGCACCTTGACGTGGCTCTGGATTTATTTTTGAAATCTAGGTTTGATTGAAAGACAGGGGTTGGTGCTACACATCTTTTAAAGCAGTGGTGCCCGAACTACGGCCCATGGGTCAGATATGGGCACATTTTACTTCCACTTCCAGGAGTGATGAGGCTGGATAAATTGGTGTTGTGGGCCAAATCTGGCCCACGGGCCATAGTATGGGCACCCATGGTTTAAAAGATACATAGCACTGACCCTTGTCTTTCAATCAAACCTAGATTTCAAAAATAAATTCAGAGCCATGTCATGGTGCCCTCCAGCTATTTGGAAAATGGCAGCCTAAAATCTACCTCATCCTGTTGCAAAACATATCTGTTACAAAACAGATTGCAAAGCATGTTTTACTTCCATTTCTGGAGAGAAGAACCACGTGACCGGCCCACTGAACCACGTAGCTGGCCCCCAGCCTGAAACGTTTGGGCACCCCTGTTTTAAAGATAACCAGATCTCAGGAATCTGGCCTGGAAGAAATCCACTTTGGGCATGGAGTACTTTAGCAGATCTGCAATACACAGCAATGTAACCGAAGAGTGGGAACAGATGTATCTTCTCCAATGTTCTTATGTTCTTATGTTCTTGATGTGCTGGAAAGCAGTTTGAGCTCTCAGCCACTGCATCTCTAAGGTGTTTGTCTGCACACAGTCCCCTCCACCACCTCTTGAAGATTTGTCTGTTGTGCTTCTGCCTCTCTCCGCCTTCGGTCTTAGGCTGCAACTACTCTGCCAAGTTGAATCACTCCTATTTGACTCTGTTGTGATTTGATTTTCAGCCTGTATCCCCTTTCGTCTTGTACCGTATCCGATTCTGAATATTGGCAATCCTCATGGTGATCAGCCATGAAGATTGTCCTGAGAATATAATGCAGTGGCTCTTCACCTGCCTTCCACATTGCAGTGTGACACCCAGAGTACCACTGATCCAGCTCCATGAGTCACTTTCTGGTCCTGAGCCCTTTTGGCACACAAAGTCCTTCTCAGCCCCAGGCCAGGATGGATGAAGCTGCTGCCCTCCATCAAGATGGATTCAAGTGGGATTTAATCCCGTTGGGGACCATCACCCTTCCCTGTGGACTTCGGTACCCAAGGCTGTTCATCCTCAGGGTGGTTAGGTTAGTTGACCATTGCCTAATGATGGACACTGAGTCGCTGGGTCTGCTCTACATAGCAGGATAACCTGGCCAGACTGGTACAGCCTGTATTAGTGGTTGAATTCAGGGACAATGATCACAGAGGAACTGCAGATAGATTCGGGAGTTCACTGTTCACACTCAGTGTGATACTATTCACCTTCCAGCTAACAACCCTTCCTCCTTTCCTTCATTTCTCTGTTCAATTTCTCGAAATCCTTTTATAGTTCACTGTCAAACCACTTGGCTTTGAAAGAGTTGTGCAGTGTCTACCCCCAAAAGCAGAAGCATTTCAAATTTCTTGTTTTGTCTGGGTGGTTTCTGTTTTGTTTGCAATGTTTAACTTTTTTTCTCAGCTAGAGGTGAGAAATTTTTCAAAGCGCTAAAAGATGATGGCGTCAAATTACTGCACTCAATATGCCAGCAAATCTGGATAACAAAACAGTGGCCACAGGATTGGAAAAGATCAGTATACGTCCCAATCCCAAAAAAGGGCAACGCCAAAGAATGCTCAAATTACCGAACAATTGCACTCATCCCACACGCCAGCAAGGTGATGCTCAAGATAATACAGGACAGACTTCAGCAACATGTGGAGAGAGAACTACCAGAGGTGCAGGCCGGTTTCAGAAGAGGCAGGGGGACTAGAGACCACATTGCCAACATACGTTGGATCATGGAGAAAACAAAGGAATACCAGAAACAAGTTTACTTTTGTTTCATTGATTACACTAAGGCATTTGACTGTGTGGACCACAACAAGATGTGGCAAGTAATTAAAGAGATGGGAATACCAGAGCACATCATATGCCTCCTGAGAAATCTGTACATGAACCAAGAAGCAACAGTTAGGACAGAACATGGAATGACAGAGTGGTTTGGAATAGGAAAAGGAGTAAGACAAGGCTGCATTTTATCACCCTGCTTATTCAATCTATACACAGAGCACATAATGCGAAATGCAGGGATGGAGGAATCACAATATGGGATTAAAATTGCTGGGAGAAACATAAACAATCTGAGATATGCAGACGATACCACCCTAATGGCAGAAAGTGAGGAAGACCTAAAGAACCTCTTGATTGGGCTGAAGGAGGAGAGTGCAAAAGCTGGTTTGAGACTCAATATCAAGAAAACCAAGGTAATGGCAACAGGCCCAATCAGTTCCTGGAAAATAGACGGGGAAGAAGTAGAAGCAGTGACAGACTTTACTTTCTTAGGATCAAAGATCACGGCAGATGGGGATTGCAGCCATGAAATAAAAAGGAGACTGATTCTGGGGAGACAAGCAATGAGAAACCTGGGGAACATAGTGAAAAGCAGAGACATCACATTGCAAACAAAAATTAGAATAGTCAAAGCAATGGTATTCCCAGTAGTAATGTACGGATGTGAGAGCTGGACAATTAGGAAAGCTGAACGCAGAAGAATAGATGCCTTTGAAATGTGGTGTTGGAGGAGAGTTTTGAGAGTACCCTGGACAGCGAGGAGAACAAATAGGTCAATCTTAGAAGAAATCAACATTGACTGCTCATTGGAAGGGCTAATAGTAAAGACGAAGCTAAAGTATTTTGGACATCAAATGAGAAGGGAGGATTCACTTGAGAAGGCCCTGATGTTGGGAAAGGTGGAGGGCAAAAGAAGAAGGGGGAGGCCAAAGATGAGATGGCTAGATGGTATTGTAGACACAATGGGCACAGAACTGGGAGTGCTGAGGGGGATGGTGGAGGACAGAGATGCCTGGAGAACAATGGTCCATAGGGTCGCAAAGGGTCGGAACCGACTGTGCGACTGAACAACAACAGAGGTGAACTAGTGCTAAACTAGTATGTCAGTGCTGGTAATAAGGTGGTCTAACACTAATCTCATATATATAAATGAAAAAAAATAAAACTGAAGGATTATCAGGGGAAAGAACATAGTGATGGTCTATCCCCGTGATGGCAAACTTTGGCATTCCAGATGTTCTTGGACTTCACTTCTCAGAAGCCCAAGCCCCCATGAATCCACATGAATGGGTTTGCTGCAATTCATCCAGCCTGCGCCACCCGCATAGCTCCCGGAAGTGGAAGTAAAACACACTCATATGGAGGAAGGATTAACCCAGAAGAGTCTTAACCGTATGGGTGCATTTTATTTCCTCTTCCAGGAGTGACGAGGGTGGCGCAGGCTGGATGAATCGCAGCAAACCCATTCGTGTGGATTCACGGGGGCTTGGGCTTCTGGGAATTGAAGTCCAACAACATCTGGAGTGTCAAGGTTCATCATCACGGGTCTATCCCCTGATCATTTATGTGGCCTTGAACATTATTCCCCAACAGCCATGACTCTCCCCCTAGTCTTTACAAGAACAAACCAACTGCTCCCATGAGAGAAAGTCAGTTTGAATCATTGTGGCTTGAAATGAGAATAACTCCAGTGGTAGAGGGGGAAAAACTGCTTTGGGTGCAGAAAGGGCTGGACTAATTTGGTCTTTGCATTGTGGGGCCAGTCAAAAAGTGCTTCATACCAATGCATACTACAACCACAGCAAATCCCATGGTATCTGATTGTGGAGTCCCAGCCTTGCTTTGCAGAACAAACACTCCTAAGAAGATAAAAGAGAAGAGCTGACTATCATGACATGCTGTTGGAGCACTAGAGTTTTATCACTCCTTATTCTCTTGTAACTCTCAGCTCAAGGGCAAGAGGGAAATTCAGGACCAAAAACTTAACAGTGTCTTGAATTGCCAGGAAAGTATCTGTTAGGTAACTTGTTCTGCAGAGTTGTGGTGAAGGATAACTCGTCCCTTGGGAAGATGTTGCAACTTTGCTTGATGCTGCCTAGGGACGTAGTTGTAAAAATAAACAACACCCCATCCCAGAGCCCATGGCAGTGAAGAAGCTATTACTCAATATGCCATGTAATGCCAATGAAACCCTGACACCTTTCACCTTAGTTCCCATTGCTAATGCTGTGATCCTTCATGAGTTTCAGCTTAGAAACTGCATTGGGGGGAGATTCAGGATGCTGCGGGTTGTCTCCAGGTGCCTGAGAAGGCCAAGGGAGAGCCAGAAACTCCCAAAGAAAAACAAAACCCATCAGGTGAAATTGCAGTCAGAACGGTTCAAAGAGTGGAGGTGGAACCAAACATTTTGATCACCGTCTGATGGGTTTCAGGGGTAGTTGGATGAAAGGAAGAGCATAAGCAGAACCACAGTGAATTCAGACCAAAGGCCTATCTAGTCTTTTTTTTTTAAATAATTTTAATTAAGTTTTCAAAAATAATACAAACAATAAAAGAACATCAAAATTACAAATGTAAAGAAACTTACGTATATTAAATTAAAATTACATATATATGTAAAATTAAACATCAACAAATCGAAACCACATTGTTTATAATATATACTATTTCAAATCAAACCAATAAGGTATGGTTTCTATGCCTCATTTTCCAATAATGTTTTCTAATATAAAAACAAAACAAAGAACAACAACATGATAAACAGAAATAAAAATAAAATACTAATCACCCGGTGTTATTTACAATGGACTGGAGAGCTCGGAGATATTCATTGAGATTTCCCCCAAAAAGTCTTGTGATCAGGTACAGGTCTTTGCAAATCATTCCCCCTCAGTGAGTAATCCACGAAAGCTTGCCAAACCTTCCAGAATCTATTCTCTTTAACAAATCCCTTTCTAAAATTTATTTCCCATGTTAACTTATCATTCAGTGCTAAGCCCCACATTTCCTTGTACCACTCCTCAATATTATTTCCATTTTCTAGCGATACACTGTCTTCCCGTTGACATTATTTCCAATAACTCCTTTTTATTATTACTCAAGTTTATATTTTCCACTTCTGTCAACATAATCATGCTAAGACCCAATTTAATTTTCTCCCCCATAATTTCGGTTATGTCGTATTCAATTTTCTTCCAAAATTTTTTTACCACAGTACATCTCCACCACATGTGTTCATAAGTTCCCGTTTCCTTCTTACAACGCCAGCACATTTTATCTTTTTTCTTATCTATCTGATGTAACCTCATTGGAGTCAAATACCATTTCCACAGCATTTTATAATTATGTTCCTTAACTCTAACCGACATAGTTCTCATGATTCTTTTCCTCCATTTATTTTTCCAATTCTGTTCTTCTATTTTTATATTCAAATCTTGTTCCCAGCTTAATCTTAGTTCTTCTTGTGGTTTACCTACCTTATTTATCATTCTATATATTTTACCAACCAGTCCCTTTATACCACTTTGTCCCCTTCTTATTTTCCAAATCAGTTCTTCAAACTCAGTCCTGTCTCTTTCTAATCCACCTTCATTCAAATATTTACTATTCCAGCTATTAACCATCCCTGTCTGAAACCAATTCAGTTTCAACTGTCCATACAAATTTATTTTCCTCTCTCTGTCTTTACAGGCCCGTATCCAGTTTCTCAGCAGGAATACCTCATTCTTATCAAGTACATCTTTGACCCTTTTATCAATTTTTATTGGAAAATTTGCTGTATCCTCCAACTCTATAATAGGGGAAATGTCCGGTACCAAGTCCCTTTTTACTTTTTTCCATACCCCCAAAGTTGCATTCATCGTTCTATTTTTAGTGACCATTTTACTCATATTGCCTTCTAAAAAGACCACTTTTCCAATATGTTTAAAATCTTTCATTTCTACTTCTTCCCAGATTGCCTTTTCATTAGCCAGGATCCTTACAACATTTTTAATTTGGAAAGCTCGGTAATATGCCACCAGGTTTGGCATTCCTAATCCCCCTTCCTTCTGGGATAAATACCAAAAAAAATTAACCAATCGGGGCCTTTTCCCCACATTACAAAAATTGTTAATCAATTTTTGAAACTCCTTAATTTCTTTATCGTTCAATTGGATTGGAAGAGCATCAAATAAAAAATTAATTCTTGGTAACAACATCATTTTACATATTGCAATTCTTCCAAACCATGACAATTTCAATTTTTGCAATTGTTGTATTCTATTTTTAATTTCCTTTTTCAACTTTACGTAATTCAATTTCTTAAATTCATCAAATTTATTTGAGATATTAATCCCCAAATATTTCAAATCATCCTTAATACGTAAATTACATTTTTCCTTTATCCTTTTCTTTACCCATATTACACAGTATCATTTCAGATTCATCCCAGTTTATTCTCAAACCCGTTATATTCTCAAAAATTTTCAGCTGTAGTTGTATTCTATCCAATGCCTTTCCAGGGTGTTTAACTATAATTAAAGTATCATCGGCATATAAACTTATCTTGTTACCTAGAACCCCTTCTACCTCCTTGTCTTCCCTTACCTCCTTCGCCAACATCTCCATTGCCAAAATAAATAAGATTGGAGACAAAGGACAACCCTGCCTTGTACCTGCTTCTAGCTTTACCTCCTTTGTAACTACATCATTTGCCCTTACTACTGCCTTCCCTTGCTGGTATAATTGTCCAATTATCTTCTTAAATTTATCGCCAAATCCATAACATTTAATTATCTCATTAATTGTTACCCATTGTAAAGAATTAAATGCCTTAAAGATATCCAAAGATAATAGTCCGAGTTTCTCTTTTGTTTGTCCTACCTTATCAATTAAATTTAAAACTCTTCTTATCAAATCTGACATATGTCTACTCTTCATAAATCCCACCTGGTCCTCATTTATATAGGTGCCCATAAAGCTATTCAACCTATTAGCTAATATTGCTGAGAAGATCTTGGCATCTTGATTTATTAATGAAATTGGTCTGTATGATTCAATTTTTTCTAGATCTTTTCCTGGCTTTGGCAACAGAATAATTATCGTCCTATACCATGAAGTCGGGATTTGCCCTCCTTCTAATATATAATTATATAACTTATACAATTTTGGAACCACTATATCTTTAAACTCCTTGTAAAACTCGGCTGGTAATCCATTTATCCAAAATTTGTTTTTAACCCCTTTTCCACTTCTTAAAATATTTGTACAATCTAAATTTGACCTAATTAGATTAAAGTCCCCAGCTACTATCATTCTTGTTGTTTTTTTCTTTTACCAATATTTTATACATTTTCTCCAAAAAGTCCTCTTGATGATCATTTGGGGTGTATATATTCACAAAAGCCATTTCCTCATCGTCAATCTTCCCTTTTACTATCAAGAATCTTCCCTCAGGGTCGGAGATACTACATGTCATCTCAAAGCTCAACCTAGTCGAAATTAAAGTAGCCACACCCCTTGCCTTTGAGGTACCAAATAATTTCTCATAGTAATGCATCCCTTTCAAAAAGATCTTATTCACATCTTGAGATTTTTGGTGGGTCTCCTGCAAAAATACTACATCCGGCCTGTCCTTTCTTAAAGCTAATTCTATTCTTTTCCTCTTAACTTGAGATCCTGTACCTTTCACATTCCAAGATATTACTTTAATACTCCTCATAATTTACCAAAAAGCGATCTTCTGTCATCTCCGATCTCTCCAATGAATTCGCAACCTCTATTCCCATAGCTAAAACTAAAACTAACACAACAAACATTCTACTCTACCCTCCCCACCCTTTTTCTTTACAATATTAAAGAAAAATCTGCCTTTGCCAACCAAAGAGAGGAGGGGGGGGGACGTGGAAGATGTACCTGCAAGCCTCAAACTGCCCACGCACACTCTCATTAATACAATTCCTTTTTTAAACACTTTTATACATACAATCCCAAGACCTCCCTAACACCACACAGCCACTCCTCAAATTCCTCCATCCTTATACTTCAGCCTTCCTTTGCCACATTATCAGTTTTGGACCCCTCCTCCCTCCCCTTGTTGCCCCCTCCTGCTCCTGACCTCCATATTCACTTCTTATGCCTCCTGATTCCAACAAATCCTTTCTTATTGCCAATTCCTCTCTTGAAGACAAATCTATCATTTCAATTGTACTAAGATAATATAGTGCATCTGTGTCAACATCAATTGTATGCATTTTTTGTCGTAAAAAAATCTTAATTGCTGTGGGAACCTCCAATTGTATTTTATTCCACGTGTAATCAACAACTTGGTCACAGGCTTCATTTTATAATGCCACACATGTTCATCCACAGCAATATCGTTGTATACTTCCACATCATTTCAATCACTTTTTAAAGCGCCAGACCCAGCTTGTTTTTAAAAAGCCATCACCTTTAATTTATTGCCCCAATTTGCAAATTTAACCAAGACATTCCTTTGAACACTCCTCCCTCTTCTCGATCCCAGTCTATAAACACTTGCAATGTCTTCATTGACATAATCTTTCCCCATTTTCAAATTATTCAGCCAATCAATTATTCTGTCTTTCAAATGGTCTGGCGTTTTCTCCGGTAAATTGCATATCACAATATTCTGTTTCCTCATAATCTCTTCCACCATGTCTATCCTTTTCCCTTGTCCTTCTACCTTTATTTTGATTTCCTTATCTTCCTCTTGCAACCCCTTCACTTCAGCCTGCATCAATTTCACATCCTTTTGCATCAAATTAACACTTGTTTCCAACTTCTGAAAAGTAAAATCAACTTTGTAGGCAAAATCCTGAAACATTGTGTACATTTTATCTTGTTTCACCATAATTTCATTTTTGTCTTTCCCTCTTAGTTCCTTCATTTCCCGAAAACCCTTCACATTTGCATCCTCCATCTTATCTAATCTCTTAAACAATTTACCCATCTCAACCATTAATTGTGTTTGATCCAATAATACTGGTTCCGATGATATAGATGATGGGGGTGTATCCTCAGTTTCATTTTTCTCCTTCTCCTTCCTCTTAGGCTTCACCACCTCCTCTTCCTTTGTCGCCTTTCCCTTCATAAATTTATCCATTGTAATTTCAGCCAATTCTTTCAATATAATCAAACTTTTATTATCTTCCAATTCCAGCTCTTGGCCTTTCCCAATTCACTTATGTTCGGAGCCTTATTTGTGGGTTAATATCTTATAACCAAATTTTTAGTAACTTTGTAATCCAATCTGCATTGACGTCTTCAGCAAAAATTATGCCCAACCTCAAATCCTGTGTGCCAAATCTTCAAATCCAACTCAATTTGTAATCCAAATGTCCACTTACTTGGTTTCCACCAAATCCAGATTCTCAATCGGTTTTTAATGTCAATTAGTTCTGGCTTTCAGCCCCTATATTAGTCCCTTTACTTTATGCCCAGACAGAGCAGATCAGCTTCTGTATAACAAACCATTAATAAGATTGTAATCCAAGAAAAATTGCTCCTAAACTTCATTGCTGCTTTGCTGCTTTACTGTTATCCAATGAAAAAAAAGGGTTGATAATTTCAAAAGCCCAAAACTTGATTGAAGATTTTCATGTATTAACCAAAACAATAACAATGCATCAAAAAGCGGGAAAAAGACGGCCCAAAAACAATTGAAAAAACCAGTAACTGTATATCCAAAATCTTGATGGAGGAAGGCAAAACAAATTGAAACCCAAAAACTAAGAAGAACAAAGGTAACAGGGAAAGGAGGGTCAGGTACCCCAAATAAGCAAAAGAAAAAGAGAAAAAAAGTACATAAAGGGGCAAAAGAGTCCGAGGGGTCTATCTAGTCTTATGTCCCACCCCTAAAGTGGTCGAGAAGATGTTGCAAAGAAGCCCACCAAGCAGAGAGAGAAGATACTAACATTCTCCAGCAACCAGGATCCAGAGGTATATTATGGGTAACACGTAGACAGCAGCCATTCTTATTAGTTAACTCAGCCATAGTGCTTTCGTTTCATAAGGTCAGCACTCATCAGTTCTATTCCAGCAGCTGTCACATCCATGGCCTATTTGTGATGTACAAAACATAAAAGATCCCTTTCTAGCATCATTAACTCTGGTCTCTTAATAATGACCCCAGGTGTCGGATGAACGGAGAGGTTCTGTTATACCATCATGGCCATCATTGTTATCACAGTTGTCATTACTTGAGTTCCACTCATGGTGGAAATGGTGACTGAGCAGTGACCAAAAAGAGAACTCAGAAGTACCAGTGAGAGTCTGCAATCACAAATGTATATAACAGCGGTGCCCAAACTTTTTGGGCCGCGGGCTGGTCACGTGGTTTCTCCCACCGGAAGCGGAAGTAAAATTTAAAATTTAATTTAATTTTCACGCTTATATACCGCCCACTCAGGTACAACCCAACTCAGGGCGGTTTACATGGCGGACAATAAATACAATATAATAATACAATGACACATAATAATGCAGTTCAATTACATCAAGAGGAATTCAGGGGAAAAAACACACAATATCAATACATCACATAATACATAAGTACAAAGCATCAGAAATAATACATAATACATAAGTACAAAGCATCAAAAATAATCAATATCAATATTAACAAAATCCCCAAGGGGTGAAGCACAGCTCACATCCCATATGGTGCTCAGCCCAACTTCCCCAGCTGCGGCAAGCATCAGCCTCAGTCCCTCTGTCTCCCTCCCTGCCCCCCTCCCCTCACCACAGACCAGGGGAGAGAGCTGAGGTGGTGTCTCGGTGGCAGCAGCTTCCAAAGTCCCCGCCGAGAACAAGGCACAGCTGCACCAGTGCTCCCATCTCCCCTGACCGATGTCCGCAGGTGGCTCCCATCCTGGGCCAATGGCGGGGGCCCAGGAGAGCTACGTCGTGGCCGAACGTCCTTCGGAGCCCTCCGGGCCGTGGAGGCTCCCTTTTATCTCCCCGCCGATGGAAGGGGCGGGGAGAGCACGGCCACACCGGCGGCGGCGGCTTCGGAGCCCTCCGGGCCACGGAGGCTCCCTTTTATCTCCCCGCAGATGGAAAGGGCGGGGAGAGCACGGCCACACCGGCGGCGGCATCTTCGGAGCCCTCCGGGCCGCGGAGGCTCCCTTTTATCTTCCCGCCAATGGAAGGTGGGGAGAGCACGGCCACACCGGCGGCGGCGGCTTCGGAGCCCTCCGGGCCGCGGAGGCTCCCTTTTATCTCCCCGCCGATGGAAGGGGCGGGGAGAGAACGGCCACACCGGCGTCGTCGTCTTTGGAGCCCTCCGGGCCGCGGAGGCTCCCTTTTATCTCCCCGCCGATGGAAAGGGCGGGGAGAGCACGGCCACACCGGCGGCGTCTTCAGAGCCCTCCGGGCCGCGGAGGCTCCCTTTTATCTTCCCGCCGATGGAAGGGGCGGGGAGAGCACGGCCACACCGGCCTTGTAATGTGCCTTGTAATCTGTTTTGTAACAAGATGAGATAGACTTTAAGCTGCCATTCTCTCTGCTTAAACCAGGGGTGTCCAAGCTATGGCCTGTGGGCCAGATATGGCCCACAACACCAATTTATCTGGCCCACACCATCCTCGTCACTCCCGGAAGTGGAAGTAAAACATGTATGGGTGCATTTTACTTCCACTTCTGGGAGTGACGAGGGTGGCATGAGCAGGATGAATTGGCATGGGGGAGGGGGACAGATCTGGCCCATGGGTCATAGTTTGGGCACCCCTGCTATACAATAAAAGGCAGGAAATAGAAATAGACAGATGATGCCATGAAGTCTTATTCCCATGTCTGACAAAGTGGACTCCCCTGCTTTGGGGGGGGGGGGGAATCATCCATTTCCACAGGGTGAGGTATCATCAGTATGCTGATGATACTCAGCTGTACATCTCAACCCATGGTGATCCAAGCGATGCACTCGCAGTCCTTTCCAGGTGCCTGGAGGCTGTTGGGCCCTGGATGGGGGACAACGGGCTACAACTGAATCCTGGCAAGACTGAGTGGCTATGGGCTGGGGGGCCCGCATTATCTTGGGAGCTACCATCTTTGGTTCTGGATTGGGCTACTTTGCCCTAAAGAGACCCGGTGCATAATCTGGGGGTCCTACTGGACTCATGTCTACTGCTCAAAGAGCAGGTGGCAGCCATGGCCAGGAGAGCTTTTACACAACTTCATGTCATACGCCAGTTACACCCGCTCATAGATTGGGACTCCTTGCTTATGGTCACACATGCTCTAGTCACCTCCAGACTAGACTACTGCAATGTGCTCTACATGGGTCTGCCCTTGATGACTATTTGGAGGCTGCAACTGGTCCGTAATGTGGCTGCTAAGGTGGTGATGGGGTGTGGGGCGGTATGCCCATGCTTCACCACTGTTTCGGGAGCTGCACTGGTTGCCGGTATGCCTCTGGGTGCAATTCAAGGTGCTGGTTATTACCTTTAAAGCCCTACATGGTAGTGGGCCAGGATACTTAAGAGACCGCATCACCCCAAGAACATCTGTCCATCACACCAGAGCATACTGGAGAGGATCTCTAATCGTTCCATCTGCTAGAGAGGTGTGTCTCTCTAGCACTAGAAGGAGGGCCTTCTCAGTGTCTGCTCCGGCCCTAGGGAACCTCTTGCCACCGAGTTGCGTCTCCAAACGGAGTTGTTGCCCTTCCAGAAAGGTTTAAAAACCTGGCTAGTGGAGCAGGTGTGGGTCATCAGCAGTGAGTCCTGGCTGATTTAAGAACACTCTCTCCCTCTTTTTAAACTGGTGGGATGGTAGGGAATGTTTTGTGGTAGTTTTTAATGAGGTTTTAATTGTGACTTTAAAATTGTGATGGTTTTAATATCTGTGGGACTGCAGTGGCTCAAGTGGCTAAGACGCTGACTAGGAGGCAGAAGGTCAGCAGTTCGATTCCCGAGTACTGCAGGACGGAATGAGCTCCTGCCAACCTAGCAGTTCGAAAGCAAGAAATTGCAAGTCGATAAATAGGAACCACTTCGGTGGGAAGGTAATAGCGTTCCGTGCACTCTGGTGTCTAGTCATGCCTGCCACATGACCACGGAAATGTCTGCAGAAGCAGACAGTGCTGGCTCTTCGGCTTAGAAACAGAGGTGAGCACTGCACCATAGAGTCGGATACAACTGGCTTTTGAGCAAGGGAAACCTTTACCTTAATATCTGTACGCCGCCCAGAGTGTTTGGAATTGGTGGCAATACAAATCCTAAAAGTAAATGAATGCATGAATGAATGAATGAATGAATGAATGAATGAATGAATGAACCAAGGGCAGGCAAGGAACCAAAGTAGCTTTCTGGTGGTGATGCAAAGGAGATACCAATAGTCAGCCACAGGTTGCCTAAGGTGAGGAAAACCATTGCTACAAAAAAAAAGCCTTTACACCAACTTGTGGTTTTGGAATCAATTTTCTTCAAGACTTCTCAAAGCAGTTGCTGGTGATCTGCCAGGCTTTGCTGCTTTCTAATTCTGAATGCTCTGCTAGAATACATATTATAATGACTTCCTATTCATCTATGCCAAGGGTGCCCAAATTTTTCAGGCTGCGGGCCGGTTACGTGGTTCAGGGGTCTGGTCACTATGGCCAATGTGCCAGATCTGTCCCCTGATGCCAATTCAACTGGCCCACTACGCCTCATCACTCCTGGAAATGGAAGTAAAGTGCGTCCATACGGATTTGGCCCACAGGCCATAGTTTGGGTATCCCCGATCTAAGCCAAGAATGAGTAAATGTGGCCTTTGGTAATATGCATGCTCTCAAGACTTCTGTTGCAACCCTACAACCTGCTGTATCTTGACTTTCCAATTGTTTGATTTAAAGAAGCTCCTGACAATCTTTGAAGGTGTGGGCATGTTGTTGTTGTTTTGTTTCTTTTTTTAGGGGGAGGAAAAGCAATTTTCCATGTTTTGTAAACCCTCCACCAGGTTGCTTCCCAGCCAGGAGGTCTGCAATTCTATGCGCCTGGTTATCCTCACTTCCACCAGAAGGAACCACAACGGGTCTCCCTGTGCGGAGATGAAAGCCCTGTTCCCAGGAGAAGCACAATGCAACCTTACATTTCTAGTGAAAATCAAGATGTGCATACCTGCCCTTTTAAGAAAAGGATTTTTATGTAACAAGCCACACCGCTGAGGAAACCTTTTGTTCTCTAAACAGAAATGCCTGAATTACTGCTGAGGAAATTTCAGTGGATAATCTCTAAAGAAAACAAAAAGAAATAAGCGAAAGCCAACTGCTTTGTGTACCAGAAATGGGGTGTTGTTCCAACCCGAATACCCACCCTTGGTTTTATAAGCACAGTTAAGAAGAAATAAACAAATAGAGTCTTTGGTTATGCACGAGAATGTTCAGCATGGGGATTTGTTGAAGAACCTAGAGCTGGGTTTGTTGCATGATGAAATCTTGCCACTAACAACAGACAAAAGCAAGGTGTTGAGATTTTTTTAAATGCACGTTGAACAACCCTCCATCCAGAGATGCTTTACCTGTAGATTTCTTGTGGCAGAAGGCAGTGATGGATCTTGGTGAATCATCTTCAGCCTTCTGGGAAGGGCTTCCTAGAATCTCTAATCTTGACCCATGCCACATTTTCATTTCTGGTTGACCATCTGATTTCCTGGGGTACACAGAAAGAGCCTCATCAAAGCTGGTGGTATTTTTGATCCACAATCAGGTTTACCCTGGTAACCAGCTTTATAAGCTGACTTTTTAAGCTTAAATGGCAAGGAGTTAGCTGATGCAGAAGAGATTAAGAAAAGATGGCAAGAGTACACAGAGAAACTCTACAAAAAGGACCTCAACACCCCTGATAATCACAATGGCGAGAAGATTGAACTTGAGCCAGACATCCTAAAGAGTGAAGTCAGAAAGGCCCTAAAAAGCATTGTAAACAACAAAGCCATTGGAGATGATGGTATCCCAGCTGAATTTTTCAAAGCCCTAAAAGACGAAATAAAATCATTGCATTCTATATGCCAGCAGATTTGAAAAACAAAACAGTGGCCACAGGATTGGAAAAGATCAGTATACTTTCCAATCCCAAAAAAGGCTAATGCCAAAGAATGTTCAAATTATCAAACAATTGCGCTCATTCCACACGCTAGCAAGGTAATGCTCAAGATAATACAGGATAGACTTCAGCAGCATGTGGAGAGAGAATTACCAGAGATGCAGGCCAGGTTCAGAAGAGGCAGGGGGACCAGAGACCATATTGCCAACATACGTTGGATCATGGAGAAAACAAAGGAATACCAGAATCAAGTCTACTTCTGCTTCATTGACTACACCAAGGCCTTTGACTGTGTGGACCACAACAAAATGTGGCAAGTAATTAAAGATATGGGAATACCAGAACACCTCATAGGTCTCATGAGAAATCTGTACACGAACCAAGAAGCAACAGTTAGGACAGAACACGGAATGACAGAGTGGTTTGGAATAGGAAAAGGAGTAAGACAAGGCTGCATTTTGTCACCCTGCTTATTCAACTTATACACAGAGCACATAATGTGCAATGCAGGGATGGAGGAATCACAAATTGAAATCAAAATTGCTGGGAGAAACATCAACAATTTGAGATATGCAGATGATATCACCCTAATGGCAGAAAGTGAGGAAGACCTAAAGAAACTCTTGTTTGGGTTGAAAGAAGAGAGTGCAAAAGCTGGCTTGAGACTCAACATCAAGAAAACCAAGATAATGGCAACAGGTCCCATCAGTTCCTGGAAAATAGATGGGGAAGAAGTAAAAGCAGTGACAGACTTTACTTTCTTAGGATCCAAGATCTCTGCAGATGGAGATTGCAGCCATGAAATAAAAAGGAGACTGATGCTTGGGAGACAAGCTATGAGAAACCTGTTGAACATAGTGAAAAGCAGAGACATCACCTTGCAAACAAAAATTTGTATAGTCAAAGCAATGGTCTTCCCAGTAGTAATGTATGGTTTTGAGAACTGGACCATAAGGAAAGCTGAGCACAGAAGAATAGATGTCTTTGAGATGTGGTGCTGGAGGAGAGTTTTGAGAGTCCCCTGGACAGCGAGGAGAACAAATAGGTCAATATTAGAAGAAATTAACCCTGAGCGCTCCTTAGAAGGACAAATAGCAAAGATGAAGCAAAAGTATTTTGGACATCAAATGAGAAGAGAGGATTCACTTGAGAAAGCCTTGATGCTGGGAAAAGTGGAGGGCAAAAGAAGAAGGGGGCGGCCAAAGATGAGATGGCTAGGTGGTATTTTTAGACGCAATGGGCACAGAGCCGGGCGGTTGAGGAGGTTGGTGAAGGACAGGGGTGCCTGGAGGTCAATGGTCCATGGGGTCACAAAGGGTCAGAATCAACTGTGCAACTGAACAACAAACACAGAAAGAGCCACCTCGAAGATTGTGGTATTTTTAAAACCCCAATAGGTTGTACCCTGGTAATGTCAACCTTGTGTTGTTGGCTAATCTTTCTCACACTAGGTTGGGTGGAAGGAACTGCAGAATGGACTCATCAAAAGGTGTCTTCATGTTGGGAGTTTCACGTCTGGCCTAGACATGGAGGAAGAATTAAAAGAAGGTGGCCTTTAAAATGGCAGGTGTTCAGTGGTGGGCTCCAATTTTTTTTACTACCTATACTGTGGGTGTGGTACGGTGGGTGTGGCCAGGGGGAAAGCCCTGCATTGCACCCGAATTAGGACTACTTTATTTCAAAACTTGGATGGGCAGAGGGGCCAGCCGGAATTTCTGCTACCGGTTCTGGCGAACTGGTGCGAACCTGCTGATGCCCACCACTGCAGGTGTTGGCAATAAATATAAATATTTATTTATTATTTCTGGCTTATTTTTATCTTCTCTCTCTCTCTTCCTTCAATGAGGAGGAGGAGAAGGAAGAGGAGGACAGTAACCTGCCTGAAGCACAGCTCACCCATGCTCACTGCATGTTGGGTTGCTGATATTGGTCTGTGGTTTGCACAGGTCGTTTCTCTCAATGACGCTCCTGCATTTCTTTGTGCCATGGCAAGATGATGTTAGTTTATGTTATTAATCATGATTTTGAGTATGTTATCATGTAGAGATGCTATGTAGTTAATTCCCTTTAATTCTGATTAAGTACACTTAGCCTATGTGCACCCATTTTTGTGAGCAACTCTCCACCATTTTCTAGAAGATGATGGAAAGCTGCCTTGTGGCCAGTTCTCAAGGGTACTGAACTTGTCATTTTGACTTGTTCTCTACCTTTTCCCATCAGAAAAGGTATACAAACAGAGGGTTTAATTCAATCTAAGGAGATCTCTCTCTTTAGAGAGATAAGCACACTTCCACACATCGATAGGCTTCCCTACCATCGGGGGAAGCTATCGAACCCATCTCTGATGGGGCGCCTAGAAGCACCACAGATAGCTTAGCTTAGGTTAAGGTACTGCTATGCTAATTACTTTCTTTGATTTCTGTATTATGTGCATTTATTGGTACTTTATTCTATTAGTTTAATAAACTCGTTAAATTGGCTTCCGAATCAATCTTAGTTCTTCTTGCTCCTTAAGGCAACCAGGAGCGAGATAGAGAGGGGAGCCTTTAAAATACAAAGGGCCTTTATTAAAAGGAAGATAGCAACTTTCTCTTATGATGTTTATGGGGTTTTTTTCCAGCTGTCCGGAGGAGTCGAGCCCGACTCGCCTCTTCCAAGCCAGAAGCAGCGAAAGATCTTTGAAGAAGAAGGTAACGGGCAACCCCCACACGCACACTATATTTCCAAGGCCAGCAAGTTCTCCCCAAGTTGGAGATAAGGGTGTCGTTCTGTGGGAATGGGCATTTACTGTCCCAGAGGTCTTTGCAACCCAATTAGACATGTAACATTAATTTGCCTTATTGCAATTTCAAATGTATGTACTGCAGTACATACTGCCAGATTAGCTGGACCAGTCTTTCTCAGCTGCGCTAAACCAGGCTGGGAGAGCACACCCTTAGGCCGTGCTGCACCCTTAGGCCATGCTGACCAATGGCGTCTTCATGCTTGCGCTTGAGCTGTCGGACTCACAAAGTCTGAGCATCCTGCGGTCTTCCGGCAAGTAGAGAAGGGCATTACACTTGGCTTCCAGACAATGTCTACCAGCTGCTCTGCATTGCACATGGGCCCAGAAGGGTGGAGGTCTCGTGGCTCTCCCCATGGTTCTTTTGGAGCAGTTTTGGGCCCTGCAGTTCAGACTCTTCCAAGAGTAACTGATTGCCAACCACCTTCACTCAAGGAGGTGCCATGTTGACAAAATGGCTGCCACCAATTGCGCTACAAGAAAAATCAGTTGCGAAGGGAAACGAGTGACGATTTTCATAAGTGGGCCCCATTATTCTCCTTGCTGCATGTTCTTCTTCCATGCCTTGGCTAGGAGCGGAATTTGTTTCGTCTTGGCACTTCCAAGTAGGTGGTTTTTCTCCACTCGACAGCTTGTCCGACATTTCCCCGTGCCAAAGAAAAGAGAAGCTGGCCTCTTTCCTCCCAACGTTGCGTCTGTTCCAACAAGCTGCCACTTTTGCTCATCTCGCTGCCATGGGGAGAAGATGATTGGCAGATGCTTCCAGGATTTCCCTGCCTGGTTCCTTCCCCACCACATGCGACTGAGACAGATAAACAATATGCTCCCCTGCCTTCCGATACATGCCCACACAACAGGGCTACTTCATCCTAGACAGGGAAGTGGCAACAGCACTACGCAAGACGACACACTACACACGCCTGGTTGGACACAACCTTTGCTTTTTGGACTTCAATTCCCAGTAGCCTAAGTCAATTCCCCAAAGCACGGGTCGGCCAATGTCCTGACTTAGGCTACTGGGAATTGAAGTTCAAGAACCAAAGGTTGGGAAACATTGCTCTGTGTGCATGGCATGTCTCATTTCATATGTGCCGCAGGAGATGGCTCCATGATCACAGTGTGTGGGTCACTTCATGGCAAGCTGTGATCCACCTGAAACAAAGTCACACCAGTGGCATTTATCCTTTGGGGGGGGGAATGGATACTCAGATAAGGGGAGCAGCTAATGGTGACGTTTCCAAATTATTATTATTTTTTTAGACTTCAGTTCCCAGAAGCCCAAGTTAATTCCCCAAAGCACTGATCAGCCGATGTCCTGACTTAGGCTTTTGGGAATTGAAGTTGCCCTGTGGGGCCTGGGCCCCATGTTGGGAACCACTGCTTTACGTGATGTAAGCCCCTGGTGTTCTTATGTGCTGTCAAGTTGTCTCTGACTACTGGTGCCTTAGGAGTGGAAGAACTCTGCAGTCCCCTGTCTTTAGTAGCCCTACTCAGCTCCTGCAAGTTATAAGCTGTGGGCTCCATCACAAACTTGATCCATCTCACATTTGCTCTTCATCTGTTCCTGCTGCCTTCTACCGTTCTTGGCATTATGGTCTTTTTCCATAGCGTGTGGCCTTCCTGTTAATGTGTCAAAGTAGGACAGGCTCAACTTTAACTTCCTTGCCTACAGGGACTGTTCGGTCTTGATTTGCTCTGGAAGCTACTTGTTTCTGTCTTTCTAGCCACTCAGGGCATCTACAGAACTCTCCTCCAGAACCATAGTTTTCAAATGAATCATTTCCTCCTTCCCCCCCCCTGGTCAGCTTTTTTCTTACTGTCCAGCTTTTGCATACATTGGGGATGGCGGTGGCTTAGTGGTTAAGATGCTGAACTTGATGACTAGACGTTTGGTAGGTCAGCAATTTGAGACCTGAGTGTTGCATGATGGCGTGAGCTCCTGACAACATAGCAGTTCAAAAGCAAGAAATCGCAAGTAGATAAATAGGTACCGCTTCTGTGGGAAAAGTAACAGTTTTCCATTCCATGTCTAGTCATGCCTACCACATGTCCATGGAAATGTCTGCAGACACAGGCAATGCTGGCTCTTTGGCTATAAACAGAGATGAGCACTGAACCCTAGAGTTGGATACGAATGACTTTCGAGTAAGGAAGACCTTTACCTTCGTATCCATACATGGTGATTGGGGAAAGCAAGGCTGTAGATGATCCTGGGTTTGGTCTCCACTGACAGATCCTTACACTTGATGCTCTTTTCTCATTCCTTCATTGGTGCCCTTCCGGGACTCAGTCTTCTTCTGATTTCTTGGCTACAGTCCCTGTTGGGTTTGACGATGGAGCCGAGGTATACAAAATCTTCCACTCTCTTAATTCCTTCATTGTCAACTTTCAAGCTGTGCAGTTCTGTTCTATGACAAAAGCCCTCCCATGCTTTAAAACGGTGCTCAACGCACACTGCTTTAAGGGGTGGGGTGGGAGGGGCTCCCTTGTGGTGTGCTGGGTGGGACCACAATTTGTTCTTTATGGCAAGAACAGATATTCTTGTAGGTATGCAAGAGGAGAACCTAATTAGAAGACGAAGGAAGGAGCTCACTTGACAAGGAATAACATTGAAGGAGGAGATGGCTGAGGAACCACATCGCTTGGAAGACCTGAAGAGGCTGAGGGTTGGAGTCCCGAAATGCAAGACCAATATGCTCAAGCAGGGGGTGCTGGCAGACATCAACATATGGTGTGAATATGGATTGATACAGACTCCAGCTCACATGCTGGCCTTCTCACATGCTGCCATTCTTGGTGGCCTGTGCAGCCCCAAAGGTCTCAAGAGGCCAACACTTGACTCCCACAGCTAACTGAAGGGTCCAGTCCCACTTGAAATAGGAATATGAGATCTCAGTGTGGAGGACACTCCATAAACAGGTCTGTTGCAATGATGGGGAAGAAGTAGAAGCAGTGACAGACTTTACTTTCCTAGGATCAAAGATCACTGCAGATGGTGAATGCAGCCATGAAATAAAAAACTGACTGATTCTTGGGAGACAAGCTATGAGAAACCTGGGGAACATAGTGAAAAGTAGAGACATCACCTTGGAAATAAAAGTCTGCATAGTCAAAGCAATGGTATTTCTGGTAGTAATGTATGGTTGTGAGAGCTGGACCATATGGAAAGCTGTGTGCAGAAGAATGGATGCCTTTGAAATGTGGTGTTGGAGGAGAGTTTTGAGAGTCCCCTGCACAGCGAGGAGAACAAATCGGTCGATCTTAAAAGAAATCAACCCTGACTGCTCCTTAGAAGGTCAAATAGTAAAGATGAAGCTAAAGTACTTTGGACATCAACTAAGAAGAGAGGACTCACTTGAGAAGACCTTGATGCTGGGAAAGGTCGCGGGCAAAAGAAGAAGGGGGTGGCAGAGAATGAGATGGCTAGATGGTATTGTAGGTGCAATGGGCACAGAGCTGGGTGGGTTGAGGAGGATGGTGGAGGACAGAGGCGCCTAGTGTGTAATGGCCCATGGGGTCACAAAGGGTTAGAATCGACTGTGCAACTGAACAACAAATGCAATGACGCAAGACAAGAACAGCTTGTCTATTCTAAAAGCTTTTTTGTAGAATGTGTCACCATTTGCAGATACACAAAAGAATGCCTACACACCTACATGCAACTCCACCCATTCTCTACACAACTTTTTTTGTGTGTGTGGAGGGCCCACTGTAATGAAAATGAAATGGGGTCTTGGTTTGTGAGTTAAAATAAATGCTATTGTTCTCAACTTTCCAGAGGTTGGGAATTCGACCATGAGCCCTGGTGCAAATTCCTTTCCCGTGAACATGGCAGAGAAGAAACACCCTTGTTTAAGCAGGTTCAAGGCAAGAGGAGAAATGTCTACCTATGCGTGCTTGTGAATAGAAAGAAAAATGTAATCCTGATTGCATTAGCTGGCCTAGCCAGAAAATACAGATAGTTATTTCTTTCTTATTTTAACACAAAAAAGGGGAAATTATTATTATAAAGCTTTGTGTCCCTGATTTTTAGTTTTTCCTTCATATAATAAAGCTTTATTTTTTACAGAAGACCTTTTGGACTTTTTATTTAGAGCATAAGCTGGTGGGAGTATTTCAGTTCCTTTGGAAACTTTACTGGCAATTCGTTACCTATTCTACACATAGCTATGTCCTACCTGATCTGGTTAGTTTGTAAGCATAAACGCCCAGGGATTGGACTCTGTCACAGATTTTCCTGGCCTGGAGCGGAGCCTTTAATATTCTAAAGCAGCAAAAGATCTTATGTTAGTTTCCCAAATGGCTCGAGGTCTCTATCAGTGGGAACAGATTTGTGATAATGGGATAGTGGGCTATGTTAGCATTACACCCACATCTATCTGATTTGTTCTTTGACACTCCCACCTCCAGAAAATGATCTCCCTTGCAGTTCACATTTTCTGCCACATTCCCTTCTGTCCATACCTGTCAAATATCCCTTATTGGCCGGGATTTCCCGTTTTTCTGCGCTTGTTCCTTCCCTTTCCTGCCGCCGTCCTGTATTTGAACGGCAGGAAAAGGGCATACTGCGCATGCCGCCATCCCGTATTTGAATGGCAGGAAAAGGGCATACTGCGCATGTGCGGCCAAGGTGCCCATGCACAAATGGGTTAATGTGCATGCACGGCCACTGTGCGCATGCGCAAATTGATTACTGAGCATGCGTGTCTATGCATGTGCAGTTATTTCCCATATTTTGTGGAGCCATGTTTCACGGGTATGCTTCTGTCTGTGTTTCTAACCATAGAGAAACTAGTTTGACATTGGAGGTATTCTGAGAGGGGGAAAGTGTTGTGGTGTGTGTGTGTGTGTGTGTGTTTCTGTGCACTTTTTAAAATGTTATCAAGTCATCTTGTGTTTGTCAGGTGTTAACATGACACAGTCCTCATTAGGCAGGCTTCAGCAGCTGTACACATGTCTTCCTGATTGCCTAATGAAGATTTCTGTGTAACCTAGAAGCTGGGAATACACCCACAGGTGATGACCTAATGCAGGAATTCTCCACCTTTTTAAGCCAGGGACCAGGTCATGCTCCCTCAGACATTTTGCCCTTCCTCCACCACAAGGCACTTCCGGATGTGGTGGAGGCAGTGGGGGCCCACATGAAATGGTGCCGCAGGCTGCATCCAGCCTGTGGGCTGCAGGTTGAGAATCCCTGATCTAATGAAAGATATCCTGTCTTATTTCTTTCAGTTTGTGCCTTTGTCCAGGTTAACCTGCAGGAATCCATGCCTCACCTCCGTCCTCAGTTCCCAAATATCGAGCATGCCTCATTCCTTCTCCAGGACCTGTTCTTCCTTCGGTCCACACCTTTTCTCCTCTGGCCTTGTCTGTATATCAAGGACTCACTGTCTCCCAAACCAAAACAGCTCACTGGTGAAGTTCTCATCTGTCCTGTTTATGTTGCCATCCTGTCCTGTCTTCCTTTCCATTCATGCCTGATCGAAGGGCACCCCACAGCCTGAGTGGAAAAGGGGTGCCTTGGCCTGAAATTATGATCCTCCCCCAACCCCCTGCCCAATAAGATGACGAGCCCACTTCATGTCCTTGTGGGAAAACATACAATGCACTGAAGGGACATTACGCCTGCAAAAGAACTGCCTGGTGCTTCCAAACAGTGGCCAGATCTACATTTTCTCCTTGCACGTGAGCAGACTGTTGCCCTTGTAAACACGTATCCTTTGACCCAAATTTCTAGCAATGCCATGCATATATTCTGAAGGGACTGTGTGCGCATTGACATCCGCATGAGTCTATCCTACCTGCTGTAGGTCCCTCCCAAAGATTCCTGGGGCTTGTGGTTTGATGAGGGACTTAAGACTTCTCTACTCCCATTCAGGGTAGAAAGACAGACTCAATGGTCTCCTAAGTCCTTCCAAGTCAATTATTCTATGATTCGAAGGAAGGAAGGAAGGAACCCAAAAACAGTTTGCTGAGTGATATGCTCCAGAGGGAGGGAGGGAGGGAGAAGGACATTAGCTGTTTGTCTGATTTCAGGAGGAATTCCTGTCTCCAAATACGGTAATGAATCAGTGCCTGACCTAAAAAGCCAAAGAATTGGAACACCCCCCCCACCCCCTCCTAATTCAATGTTTCGAAACTTTTTGGAACCAGTGAACCAACTGCCTCCCACAGGCAAGGCAAGGAGGAACCAGTAGAAATCTTTATGCCAGGTCAAACAGTCACTCCACCTCTGGCTGGCAGCAGCTGTCCAAGCTCCCAAGAACCCACACCTTCCTGGTCCTGGCCTCTGAGCAGAAATGGGGATGACCGTGGCTGTTTTCAGCAACGACCATTCCCCGAGTCCTCCTGCTTTGACCATCCTTTGGGAAGGAATGCCAACTCTTCGCTTGTGCCATTGGAACTCTCTGGCTTTCTTCTCTCCTGCTGGAAATATTTCAACCAGGATGGATCCCATAAGATCCGATCGGACTTTCCCCAGTTCTGGTGAACCCCAACCCTGCAAAACATGCTGCTTCATCCTCCTCCATCCAGGAAAGCCCTTGGCTCCATGGGCTGAAGATGACAGGCCTTGTAGCCAGTGAGCTGTTGTGGTTGGAGGACTAAGAAGGCCTGGGTTCAAATCCTAACCTGGCCACTGAGTGTTCTTTGGACAGGACAGATGCTCTCTGAGCCTAAGCTACCTTACAGGGCTGTTGTGAAGAGAACCAGTCATGCTGGAGGAAAGATGGGATGTTAATATAATCAATAAATTCAGCAGGCTATGACATCTGGCCAGGTTATCTTGCTATCCTAGTCAACCATACTGCCAGTGACTCAACGCCAATAGTCAGGCTGTGGTTAACTAACCTGACTATCCTGAGGACTAACGGCCTTGGGTGCCAAAGTCCACAGGGAGGGAAGGATGATGGTCCCCAAGTGGATTAAATCCCATTGGAATCCATCATGATGGAGGGCAGCAGCTTCATCCATCCTGGCCTGGGGCTGAGGAGGACTTTGTGTGCCAAAAAGGGCTCAGGACCTGAAAGGAACTTGTGGAACTGGGTCAGTGGTACGGATGTCATTCTGCGATGCAAGAGGCAAATGGAAAAACAACTGCATGGTATGGTTCCCAGGACAATCATCATGGTTGATTGACATGATGATGTTACCCCAGATCTGAAATTACACCATTTTATTGTTTTTATTTAGATACATTTATTTCCAATAAAGATACTTCTCTCTTTATTTTTCACTAGCATTCTGTACCCGGCTGCACCCGGGCGGGTGGCGGGGGTGGGTGGGGTGTTGGAGGCCCCTCTAATGAAGCGGTCTGCCTGGCTAGACCTCCATCCCAGCCTGGCGGTCACTCAGCCGCCCAACCCTTAGCCCAGGGCTCTCTTTCAGGCAGCCCTTCTTCCCACCCTTCCCTCTGGCCAGCCTCTTCTGCCTTCCCTCCTGCCTTACATGGTCAAAAGTGCCTTTGGGAAAAGGCGAGGAATTTGGCATCTTGACGTCAGGCTTTGGGGAAAGTCCAGCCAGAGGAGGAAGAGAAGAGGAGGGTCTGGAGGGTGGGTGGGTGAGTGGTGGCTGGCTGAGGAAAGGGGTGGCTGCTGCAGGCAGGCAGGAGGTTAGCATAAGCCCCACTTTGCCTTGGGGGCCAGGTTGGAGAAGGATGCTTCTGGTGTGAAGGTACCGAGCCAGGTAAGGGGTGGCTTCAGGTAAAAGGATGGAGGAAAGACCAGGTGAGGGAAGGCAAAGCAAAGCAAAGCAAAGCAAGGGGGCTTTGGAGAAGGATTTGTGGAAAGAGAACTGCAAAGGACAAAGGGAAAGGAAGGAGTGGAGAAGCAGGGAGAGAAAGGAAGGAAAGGGAAATAGAGAGGATAAGTAAGAAAGAAAGAAAGAAAGAAAGAAAGAAAGAAAGAAAGAAAGAAAGAAAGAAAGAAAGAAAGGGGTGATGGACAGGATGAGAAGGAAAGAAATTGGGGAGGGGAAAGAACAGAGAAAGCGAAGCCAGAGAAGACCGATGAGTGGGGAGAGGTTTGAATATAGAAACAATAAATTTTAAAATGGGACTGAATTGCTGTCTGTTCTTGCTTGGGACTGCCTTAAAGTGATGCTAGACAGGTAGATTTTTAGCCAGCCAGGCTTTACAGGTCATGGTGATTCTGCTTCAGATACCAAACCAAAGTCAAAAGACAGGTCTCTGTCCACAAGGAGCTTACAGTCTAAAGAAAGTTCTGGAAGGCCAAAGGGAAGGGAGAGACCATAGAGGTGAAAGGGGAGGAGGCAAATAGGAATGAATTACCTGGACCGGGTTTTTTGTTTTGTTTTGTCGGCTTAGGGTTGATTTTAGGTTTTGTGTGTATGTGTGTGTGTGTGTGTGTGTGAGAGAGAGAGAGAGAGAGAGTGAGCCAAAGGAGGAAGAAAGCCTTTTGGGAATTAGGCATTAAGGGATGTTTACTCCTGGTGGGGGTGGAGGTGGAGCTTCACCTGTCAGATTTCTGTCCTTCCCCCAGCAGTGAGTGGGAAAGCAGGAGTTGCACCTGAAAATAAAATAAATGTGTGTTTTCGCATCAGAGATTGCCCTGGGTTGAAAGAGGTTTTGCAAGGGACACCCGAATGGGGCTCCTTTCCTGTCCCCGTCCTTTTAAAATAAATAAGAGCTGTTAAAATAAATAAGAGACATGGACAGGAAAAGTTTGACTAGTGGAGGTAGAGATCAAGTGAACAGTAGGAACCAGGAAAGGGACCTTGGTGTCCTGGTGGACGAGAGCTCAATGAAGGTGTCAACCCAGTGTGCCTCAGCAGTGAAAAAAGCAAACTCAATGCTAGGGATCCTTAGGAAGGGTATAGAAAATAAGTCAGCAAGTGTCATTTTGCCTCTTTATAAATCTATGGTGAGGCCCCATCTGGAATACTGTGTACAGTTCTGGTCGCCATACCTCCAGAAGGATATTATGGAGCTGGAAAAAGTGCAGAGGAGGGCAACCAGAATGATCAGGGGACTGGAACACCTTCCTTACCATCTGAGGCTGCAACGGTTGGGCCTCTTCACTCTTGAACGACGACGTCTAAGAGGTGACCTGATTGAAGTTTATAAAATCATGCACGGTGTGGAAAAAGTACATAAGGAAAAACTGTTTTCCCTATCGCATAACACTAGAACTAGGGGGCACTCCATGAAACTTTTGGGTACTAGTTCTCAAACAAATAAGAGAAAGTCCTTTTTCACCCAGAGGATCCCTGGTCTATGGAACTCCCTGCCAGAAGAAGTGGTGACAGCTGTCAGTCTTGACAGCTTTAAGAAAGGATTAGACAAGTTCATGGAGGACAAGAGTATCAATGGCTATAATTATGGATACTTAAGGACAACCTCCGGGTTGGAGAGATAGGCAGGATATCTCTCAATATCATTTCCAGTGAATCCTAAGCAGGTGAAGGCATCTGCTTGGGAATAATCCCCTGAAGCAAATGGTGAGCCACTGTGGGAGACAGAAGGCTGGACTGGATGATGGGCTCCTGTGGCCTGTTCCAGCAAGGCTGCTCTTATGTGCTTATGAGAAGGGAGGGAGGATTGAAAACTAAAGCAAGGAAGAGAGAAAGCGTTAGAGAGAAAGGCAGAAAACTGGCAAGTTAGGAAGAGGGGAGCAGAGAAAATGAAAGGTGTGGCGAGAAAGGGATGCAGAGATAGAAGAGGTTAAAGAGAACGTGCACAGGTAGCAAGAGGGCTACCTGTCTGGGCTCCCTTCGCCAATTGGGGGGGTGGGGGTGGCTGGTGGCAAAGCGGGAGGGAGGCCCCAGAGGGGTCAAGAGAGAAAAAGCCCCGAAGAAAGTAGTGGCTGGAAGCAGAGCAAATTAGGGAGCCAAAGGGGGAGAATGTCACCCAGGGAAGGAGTGAGGAAAGAAGCGGGGCCAGGATCGCACCCTGAAGAACAGGGGGGCTTGGAGAGAATGTGCTGACCCCAGATAGGTGGCGGGGCTGGCAGCCAGCCTGTGAGTCAGGAACGGCTGTGTGGAGCCTCCCTATCCAAGAGCAGAAGAGCAGGACTCGGGCGGACAGGGCTGAAGGGTGGGTTTTCGTGTGCCCCCCCCCACTGCTTTTCTCCCGACTGAGCATTTGCTCCATGTGATGGACATGTCCCGTTTGGGGACAGCAGTGCTGTTTGGAGTACACGGAACGCTGTTTACCTTCCCACCGAAGTGATCCCTATTTATCTAATTGCAATTTCTTGCTTTCGAACTGCTCGGTTGGCAGGAGCCTGGGAGAGAGACGGAAGCTCGCCCCGTTGTGCTGCACTCGGGTCTCGAGCTGCCGATCTTCTGGCCGTGAAGTCCAACGTCTTAACCCCTAAAGCCTCGGTCAGCAGTCCCTGACACAATGTGGCCATGTAATAATTCTGGGTTATATGTACAATGTCTATTTCTGCTGCCCCTCCCCCGTGTCATGTTCTTTGTGGCCTCTGTGCATCCACACGAATGGGTTTCCTGCGCGTCCTGTGTGGATATTCGCAGGTGGCCACAAGACAAAGAAGAACCAGAGTTGTAGGTAAAGCCACCTGTCAAGAGAGAGAGCCCTGGTGGCGCAGGGGTTACAATTGCCAAATCGTTGTGAGTTCAATCCTGATGGGGAGCAAGGTTGACTCAGCCTTTCCGAGGTGGGTCAAGGTCGGGTCCAGAAGGGGGAATCATTCCTCTCTGCGACGGAGGCGGAGGCGGCGGGAGAGCCGTGGGTCGAAGGGAGGAAGGCAGGACGGCCCGACGGCTCCGCTTATCCTGCCTGCCTAGTTAGTGCCTTGCCTTGCCTTGCCTTGCCTTGCCTGGCGGGCGGAGCGAAGGCGAAGCGGGGCGGAGGAGGCGGAGGCGGAGGCGGAGGCGTCCCGGACCGGCTGGCCGCCCCCTCGCCTCCCCTCCCCTCCCCTCCCCTCCCCCGGTCCCTCCCTCCTCGCCCGGGACGCCTCCTCCGCCTCCTCCGCGCTTGGGCCGCCGCGCTTCAAATCAGCCCCCGACGGTCCGGGGCGCAGCAGGTAGGGGAGAGCCTCAGCCTCAGCCTCAGCCTGCCTTCGCCTCCCTCCGACGCCCTCTCCCCCCCCTCCTCTAGCCCCAGCCCAGCCCGGGCAGGAGGAAGGCCGTCCGGCCATTCCTCCTCCTCCTCCTCCGGCAAGGCGCGGCTGAATCCGGGGAGGCCCAGCCCCAGCGCCGGGATCTGGCGGGATCGGTGCCCTGTCCCAGTCTCTCCCCAGTCCCCTCCCCTCCCCGGCAGCGGCCTCGGTTGCACCCGGGACGGGGGGGGGTGGGGGGGCGGCGCTGGAAGGGCTGGGCCGGCCGGGCCACCGAGGGTCGAGAGCCGCCGCCGGACACCTCGGGGAAAGTGGCCCTGAACGTGGGGAGGGGGGACGGGGGGTGGGGGGTGGAGAGACGGAACCCATGCCTGCCCCGCGAATCATTAAAAACATGGAGGGAGGAGGGCTCCATTGGTTGGCTGGTTGATCGAATTGCGTTGACCCCCCCACCCCACCCCCACCCCCACCCCCACCCCCGCCCGTCTGGTCAGTGTCCCACTCTGGGCAGTTTGCAAACCAAGACAGAAAGGGCCAGCCTGGTGAAAGCCAAAAAAAAAAAAAGAAGGGGGGGGGGATGGAGTTATTTATTTATTTATTTTATCACATTTCTATCTCGCCCGTCTTAGGTGGAACTCGGAAAATTAGAATATCGTGCAAATGTTCATTCAGTTCAGTAATGCAACTTAAAAGGTGAAACAAATATATGAGAGAGACTCGTTACATGCAAAGCGAGATAGTTCAAGCCTTACTTTGTTACAATATTGATGCTTATGCATACCTGTCAAGTATCCTGTATTGGCCGGGATTTACTGTAATTCAGCACCACTTTTTCTACTTTCCCACCCGGACCGGCCGCCATCCCGTAATTTGACAGCGGGGGAAAGTAGTTACTGTGCATCCCCACCTGCACATCCCCTTCTGCACATGCGCAGAAGAGTTCTGTGCAGAAGGCCCATATTGTCCAGAGCCGCACTTGACAGGTATGTGCTTATGGCTTACAGGTTATGAAAACCCCAACCACCCCAAATCCCATGTACCCCATAATCATCACATAATATAATGTACGCTGTATGCCATGATCATCACAATTATAATGAATTAAGGCATGACATCTCTCACTTTGCATGTAGTGAGTCTATCTCATATATTTGTTTCACCTTTTACATGAAATGAATGAACATTTGCACGATATTCTAATTTTCCGAGTTTCACCTTTACTAGATATTAGGGGAAAAAATCTTTACAATAGAAAATTAGACAGAACTGTTAAACACACTCTATAAATTATGTAACCCAAAAGAAAAAAAAAAGATGCTCCTCCCCCATTAAAAAAAGTCCAAGGATAGAGAAGTAACTCAAGGGGGACTTTTTCCTTTGTTAGCTATGCTGCAGTTACTGCCAGGGCTCTTTCCCCACTTTTCTGCCCCTTCTTCTCCCTCTCCACATGCATGAAAGGAGCCTCATTCAGGCATCCCCTGAGCAGAGTTTCTCCAGCAAAAATCCTTTCAACCCAGAGTAATTTCTGACATGAAATGCATTTACAGTATTTATTTAGTCCCGTGTGGAGCTTTCGGGGATCGAACCTGTGGAAAAGCCCCATCAGTTGCCCAGGCAGAGGATCTTGGCAGTGCTGAATGTGGACCTTGCCATCCCCAGGCTGGATTCTTGACCCAAAGGCAGCCCAAGGCCTGGGAACCTGTGGGGCTTTTGAAACCCTTCCCTTTCCCCCTTATCCTCCATGGTTTTCCGCTGCCCACCTGGGGCATGGCTGATGCGTCATCCAAAGCCCTTTCCCTTGGTCCTGGGTTCCAGGCCACAGGAGTTCTGGCAATGGGAAACCTGAGCTTGGAAAGACTCTGGAAAGGCCAAAGTCTTCCAAGGCAGAAGAGTTGATGCATTTTGCAGAACGGTCCCAGCAAAGAATCATGTGCTTTCTGTTTATACCTGGTTGAAGTAGAAAAAAAGACAACTGTTTCTAGTAGATCAAAAGAGGTTAGGACAGAGGCGTTATTACCTGTGGCATATCTCTCTCTCTCTGTATTATTTTTGTCTGTGTAGCTGTCATTGCCCTCTGGACCTGGCCAACTGGTTCTGTAGGTTTTCGCATTGCAAAACCTGCCAAACCTGTTTGATCAGGGAGAGATTTGCACATCATATTGCCATTATGGGCCTGCCATTCCTTTGTTCTCCCCAAAAGCTGCCTGTTTCTAGTTTTGTTTCTTGGGCTGCATGATCGATTTTTCTACTAGGTGCCTCCAGGAGTTTCCTCCATTTTCCAGCCCATTTGGCTGACCTGGTTCAGCTTGTCCCACGTCGTGGAAGCTGAAGCTCCTAGGTTTGGCAGGAGGAAATTGTGTTTGTTGCTGTGGCTCTGGTAGTGAGATACTACTGCAGACTTAGGGCAGATGTGCAGATGCGGAAAAAAGCAGGCCAATGAGGCATCAACTGGAAAAGGAAGCAGCAGGAGGGGGAGCAGGAAGCATCTGAGTTGACCTAGGGCAAGAGGGCAGTATACAAATCCAAATAAATAAATAAATAAATAAATAAATCTAGTTTGAAATACTGTTTTTTTTAAAAAAAAGTTTTTGGTATTGTGCCTTAAGGCCGCAGTGGCTTAGGGGTTATGGTGCTGAGCTTGGTGACCAAAAGTTCAGCAGGTCAACAGTTCAACACCCGAGTGCTCCATGATGGAGTTAGCTCGTCGTCTTTGTCCCAGCTCCTGCCAACCTAGCAGTTCGTAAGCAAGAAATTGCAAGTAGATAAATAGGTACCACTTTGGCAGCAAAAGTAACAACGTTGCGTAAACTATGGTGCCTAATCATGTCTGACACATGACCATGGAATCGTACGCAGACAGTGCTGGGTCTTTGTTTGGAAAAGGAGATCAACACCCCTCTGTAGAGTGGGACATGGCTGGCTTTCGCAAGTGAGACCTTGACCTTGACCTCTTGTGCCTTGGGCTTTTTTGGCTACTTGAGACCTACTGTATGATTCAAAATGTGTGAAATGGCATATAGGATGGCTGGATAGTTCAGTGGTTTGGGTCTCTGACTGTAGAGTCCAAGGTGGGGAGCCTGATCCTCTGCTGTGCTTCCCAGAAGAAAAGCCAGCCTCACCTTTGGCAAACTGCACAGTTCTAGATAAACCCCTTCTTGTATAATCTCTACCCAGAAAATCCTGGAAAGAGTTTCTATGAGTCAGAGTGGACTTGATGGCACGGAGTTATTATTGCAGGATGACAGAGCTGGGGGAAACCCACTTTTATTTTCCTTTGCTTTGTTTTGTTCCATTTGGAGTAAGACTTCCAAGAATCTCCCACCCAATGTGAGCTTTGATCAGGGATTC
The DNA here is from genome assembly GCA_035047305.1 of Bradypodion pumilum. NCBI lineage: Eukaryota > Metazoa > Chordata > Lepidosauria > Squamata > Chamaeleonidae > Bradypodion > Bradypodion pumilum. The sequence goes on from JAWDJD010000003.1 coordinate 385,933,965, forward strand.
TAGGAGCTGCAACTCAAAATGAATAAATGTTCAAAGCACTGGGGACTAGACAGGGGAGGGGGTTGAATCCCAGAGGATTTCTCTTTACAGGTGAAGTACAAGCGGAGTTTGAGACCCCAGAGATCTGGCCGTATTAGGCAGAAGAGGAGAAGAGCCATGCTGGATTGTCCTGGACTAAACAGTGACCAAGTTTGGTCAAGAACCTTGTTGAGTATTTTTTCTAAAAGTGATGTTTCCCTGAGGTCAGTTCCTTGGTTGAGCTTGCATTCACCCTCCGTGGAGGTAAACATGCAGAGCAGGAAAAAAAGGGCGTCAGGCCAGATTACCCTGCTATGGTAATAGAGAGTAGATCCTGCTGTCAGTGACTCAACGCCGACAGGTTAACTTACCTGACCACCCTGAGAACTAACAGCCTTGGGTGGTGAAGTCCACAGGGAAGGAAGGGCGATGGTCCCCAAGTGGATTAAATCCCACTTGAGTCCCTCTTGATGGAGGGACTCCATCCATTATGGCCTGGGGCTGAGGAAGATTTTGCATGCCAAAAGGGCTCAGGACGAGAAGGGGACCCGTGGAACTGGATCAGTGGTACAGGTGTCACGCTGTGATGCGGAAGGCCATTGGAAGGCCACTGCATTATATGGTTCCCAGGACAAGCTTGATGGCTGGTCGCCATGAGGAGAGCCACTATTTGGAATCACTTGAAGAAGATGAGAGGGCATCTCTAAACTTCAGCCAGTGATGGAGATTTTGTGCCCCCTCCCCGTTAGGGACGCAGACCTGGCTAACATTCATCATGTACTTATCGCTTTTTAGTTTTGTTTGGGCAGCTGCTGTTGTTACCAGCCATGGATCCAGAGTGGAGTGGCCATTCTGTACAGATCCATTGAAACACATCTGTAATGGGGGAAGCTGTGCAGTTTTGGGTACCTCCTTTTGTGATCCTGTGTATTTCACTGATTGGAGGGAACAAATCTAGCTGTTTGGCACAGTAGAAACATGGACCACCATGGGTAGAGAGGACCCCAGCCTTTGAACCAAGTTCGGAAAAACATCTGGTTGTCTCATGGTTCATGACTGTTTGCCCTCTCTCCAGATGTTTTGGACTTGAAACTCCCCAAAGGTCTCAACCAAAATGGCCACTAGCCAGATCTTAGGAGCTGATATTTAAAACAACTGGGCAACCAACGATTGAGGGACCCACAGTGATCGCCCACTCTGGGAAACTAACACATGGCAAGGCTTTCTAGGTCCAATCCAGCAAGGTTGCTTGGATACTTTTATCTTCTGGGTAAACCTGAATTTTAGATAAAGAGTTTGCTGGTCACGTCCTCTGAGGTTGGCTGGTGAAAGCTTAATGGCAGAGACGTCAGTTCACTGTTGACTTGGGAGGTTGTTCCTAAATGCCAGATGTTTGGCTCACTTTTGGAAGGAGTGGGGTGCAGTTCATGAAGTCTTTATGCCAGATGATAACCATTGGGGAGCCTTTAATGTGCAACAAGACCTCTGGTTGTTGAAATTTCTGGCTGGTGCAGTTGAGTTGAGGCCAGACGGCGCCTGCCTTGCCGTGGTAGAGATGGCTCAGCTGTTGAGATTGCCAGCATTTCATCCCAATGGATTCTGCTGACTTAACCCCATCTGGAAGGCCACGTCATGTCCAACACCCTCTGCAGTTGACAGTGGCTTATATCTGAGGCCTGAACTCTTGCGGCTGAATTTTTCTTTTGGGATGTTTTGACTTAGGTGACTTTTATTATTGTATGCTAATTTTATTCTGCTAATTGTATCTTGTTCTCTAGTGTACGCTAATTGTATCTTGTTTTATATTGTATTGGATGTGATATTGTTGTTAGCCGCCCTGAGTTGCATCTGTGAGTGGGCGGCATATAAATCCAAATTAATAATAATCTCAATCTTGTTGTTCTGTGCAGGACAATGACAATAAAGATTTATCTATCTATTTATCTATCTCTGATTGGGGCTTCTGGGAATTGAAGTCCAAGAACATCTGGGCACCAAGTTTGGCCACCCCTGGCTTAACCCATTAGGCCCCTAGAACTGAGTGTTCAACAAGATTATGGATCCCTCCAGTGAGCTGTCAGAGAGTTTGGGAAGTGTGATTTGAAAATGAAAAGGGGAGAGATCCCTCCCTCTGCCTTTCTGCCCTAAAGGGTGCCTTGGTTTGCTCTGTTTTCTTTGGAATGGGTACACAAAAGGAGGAAAAAACTTCTTTTGCAGGTGCATTTCTCTTGTGCCTGCTTTGCATGTGCAGAAGGGAGTGGCACACCTTTACCCCAGGTTCCCGTTGCCAGGTAGACGGTTGTCTGTTACAATGCTTTGCCAGGGAGTGGGTGGAGTTTATAGGGAGTGAGCCAGGATTTGCCCCAATTTTGCATGTGAATTTGGGCAGAGATAGGCATGATCATCTCTCCCACCCCCCATGGCAGCTCCCATACCTATGATGAGTGGGATGTTTTAAGTGGAGTTGTAGTCTGTTCCAACCCATGTCAAAAGCAAGAAATTGCAAGTAGATAAATAGGTACCACTCAGGGCCATAGCCAGGGGGTGGCCAGGGTCGCCCACCCTGAGTTAGTAGTTTGCTCACCTTCAAACTCCCGGCTGCTTATACTGCATATATATGACATATCTATCTGACATTGTTGCCCATCCTGAAAAAAATATTTGCCCACCCACATCTAGAATCCTGGTTATGGCCCTGGTAGCACTTCAGCCACTTCAGCATGAAAGGTAACAGCATTCCACATGCTAGTCATGCCTGCCACATGACCACAGAAAGGTCTGAAGACATTGAGAGTGCTGCCTTTTTGGTTGTAAATGGAGATGAGTACCAAACCTTAGAGTCAGATATGACTGGTTTTTGAGCAAGGGTGATTTTTGCCTTTAATGAGGTGCTTGTTTTAATGTAGAACTCTCCCAGAGTGGAGAGGTTTGGGGTTTGTAGTCTAAGAAATCCAAAAATCCCATCTGTCTTTGTTGCACACCCATGCCATGCGATGCTAAGATGTAGCCATTTATTTCCTGCATTACTTCCCCGTCCAATGGTCCGGTGGCCATTCCTTGTTGGGAATCCTTGGCAAAGAAATTGCCCAGATCCTAACGCAATTATGCAGCTCTCTGTGGCTTGGCCAACCTTGGCAGTCTGTGCAATGCTTCTGGCTGTCGGACTTCAGAAGGATGTCCCCAAGCTGGAGAACGGTTAAGGAGCTGGGACAAATCTCCCGCAAGGAAAGGTTACCACTTTGAGGCTTAGCATGTTGTTGTATGTGCTTCAGCTTATTGTGCACAGATTGAATTAGGGAAATAGGAAAGCAGAAGAAACGGGGGGGGGGGGGGAGACAAAGAAAGAAATTTTGGCAGAAAGATGGCAGTGTAAAATCTAAGCATAAATGGCAATAGGAAAATGGGCAAATGTGGAAGCAAATACTTACCAAAAGTTGTGGATTTAGAAAATAGCAGAGCAGGGGCTGGATATCTATCTATCTATCTATCTATCTATCTATCTATCTATCTATCTATCTATCTATCTATCTATCTATCTATCTATCTATCTATCTATCTATCTATCTATCTATCTATCTATCTATCTATCTATCTTGTCTGTCTGTCCATCCATCCATCTATCTATCTATCTATCTATCTATCTATCTATCTATCTATCTATCTATCTATCTATCTATCTATCTATCTATCTATCTATCTATCTATCTATCTATCTATCTATCTATCTATCTATCTATCTTGTCTGTGTCCATCCATCTATCTATCTATCTATCTATCTATCTATCTATCTATCTATCTATCTATCTATCTATCTATCTATCTAATAATAATAATAACAGAGATATTTTGCTTCCTGTCTCTCACATAATGTTGGGAATCAATGGGTTCGTCCTCTGACATTGCTTGGCATGAGATACATGAAAGGGCTTTGCTCGCAGTGAGAAAATCCAAGTATGGAATTGTTCGCCACAAGACACAGCCGTGGCTGTCAACTCAGACGGCTTTACAAGACGATGCGTCTTCTCCACAGAGAAGGAGGTTGTCCATGACGGCTCGTCTTGATGGCTGCAGTTCTCTTCTTTTATCTGGATCAGGGTGCCACTTGACTCTTTCTCTAGGGAAGAACAAAAGGATTTGAGACGGGATTTGCTCTCACACAGTGCTTAGGAATCTGTCTGTGGAGCCACAGGGTGGGAGTTCGATTCCCCATGGGGCCTCCTGGGAGAAGAGCCAACCTATGTAGCCTTGGGCAAGCTGCCCGCAGTCCCAAGAGGTCGCCCCAAAAGAAGGGAATGGGAAACCACTTCTGAATGTTCTCTACCTATGAAATCCTGGGGTCACCATAAACTAGGGTTGACTTTATGCCAGTGTAAAGCTAAATGTCAAGGTCTCTCTTGCTCAAAAGCCAGTCGTATCCAACTCTAGGAGGTAGTGCTCATCTCCATTTTCAGCCAAACAGCCAGTGCTGTCTGTGTCTGCAGATGTTTCCATGTCATGTGGCAGGCATGACTAGATAGATGCTGAAGCCCACTGAATGCTGCTACCTTTCCTGCCGAAAGCAGTATCTCTTTATCTACTTGCAATATCTTGTTTTCAAACTTGCAGGCTGGCAGGAGCTGGGGTAGACAATGGGCGCTCCCTCAGGTGTGCAGCACTCAGGTCTCAACCTGCTGACCCGCTGATCTCCCAGTGGTTAAGTTCAGCATCTTAACCACTAAGCCGCCACACTCAGGATGTCAGTGTACATACATACTTCCTAGCTGGCGGATTGGAAAATGTATTTATTTATTTTTGCAGTCCCCAAAAGGTTGCTTGATTCATTTCTGAGATGGATCTTGGGTTGTCCTACTTTGTTGACGCGTTGGGTCCTGTGGCTTGTTCTCTCCTCCTGAAGCCACTTAAGTGAAGCAGTGTCATGGGAAGCACATGATCAAGGGGTGCCACTCCAAACTGTTCTCACCCTTCAGATCTCTCTAAGCTCCTTATATCGCTTTTCCCATTTACCCTGTCTGTCAGCTCAGCTCTGCAAACCTCTTTAACTTAACGTCTTCCGTAAGTGTTCTCTCGTCCGCCTTCAGCACCTTCCCATTTAATTTGCTATTGATTTATGGCTTTAATGGGTTGTTTTCCATGGCCGGCAGGAGAACAACCTCTTTGCTCTTCTAGTCCTTCCTAGAGGAACTTTCCCCACCACTTCCCAGCTCGGTTCCTTCCTTCTGAATTCTTTCATTAACCTGCTTGGTGCCTAAATTTACTAATCTTTGACCCAGAAAGAGGCTTCCAAACCTGTCGTCCCATTGCAATAGAGAAACCCTTCGCAGTTGGTTGACAGTAGTTTGATTTGACCTGAGGTTCTGTTTCCAAAAGTGTCCTGTGAGGTTCAGCTCCCACCTAGGCTATCCCTGGAGGAAACATTATTTCTGCAGTAAGAAAGCTAGCTGGTCACTGCACACACCCCGGCCAGCTAGCTTTCTGTCTGCAAGGATTTTTGTTTTGTTTTTCCGAGGATCACTGGCTTGTCTCTTGTGTGAGGACCAAGTTGTTATTAACTACTGATGGAAGTTGATCCAGTTTAATACTTCAGTCCTCTGTTAACTGTGTATGAATGGGGAAAGGGTCAGCATTCGCAAAGGAAACCTCCGCAGTCACGCACAGAGGATCAGCGACATGCAGAATTCCCCAGATGTGGACAGGATAGGAAAATCCCTTAGATGGGCAGAGTATAAATATAATAAATATGAAGTAGGGGGGAAAACAAGTATTTGTGGATATCTCATTCCCACCCACCCCTCCCTCCTGGAGAACTTTAAGTTTTGCAAATTAGAAATAATGCCAGAAGAAAAATAAGTAGAAGAAGATAAAAATCATACTGAAAGCTACAAACTTCCCCAACTCCTCAAATAAATAAACACATCCTCCCATATTTTCAGCAGAGTCCGTTTCTGCCTGAGAAACTAGGTTAGATGGGTGTGAGGTCTGTCTAGTTTTCTTTGCTGCGGAGGAGGGTGGGTTTGAGTGCGCTTAGGTTACTAATCCTGATACAAAGAATGCTGCCTGATTGTTAAGATTAGAGAGCATTTAAGAGGAGAGTTGAAGACACTTGAGTTGCAAGTCTGCCTTAATCCTAAAGAGATTAAGCTCAGCAGTCACATCACATGTTGTGATGAGCATAAAGTCCCAGGTTCCTTCGCTTGCATCTCCCACTAAAAGATTTGTACATCCTTTGTGCGCAATGACAGAGATACATCAATTTATGCATGGTGTAGCAGGGGGAGTAGGGGCTGTGGTGGCTTAGTGTTTAAGGTGCTGAACTTGACAACTTGGCAGATCAGCACTTCGAGCCCCGAGTACTGCACAATGGAGTGAGCTCCCGTCTCTGCCCCAGCTCCTGCCAACCTAGCAGTTCGAAAGCAAGACATTGCAAGTAAATAAATAGGGACCACTTTGGTGGGAAGGTAAACAGCATTCCATGCACTCCAGTGTTGAGGCATGCCTGCCACATGACCACGGAAATGTCTTCAGATGCAGACAGCGCTGGCTCTTTGGCTATGAACAGAGATGAGCACTGAACCCTAGAGTCGGATATGACTGGCTTTCAAGCAAGGCTGAACTTTACCTTTACCTAAATAGGTACCATGTTGGTGTGTTACCTAAATTTCAGACTCCATGCCCCAGAGCTACAAGCAGCCAAGCCAAGGAGCGGGAAACTATTTTGTTTTAATATATAAAGAACCATTTCACAGGCAGAAGCTTTGAAATGAGCCACAGCTAAATGGTTTGATACAAATTAAAGAAGTTTACTTAGAAAACAAATAGGAAAATAAGAAAACAATAGCAATACAGTACAGACATCCCCCCCCCCCAAAAAAAAGGCAAAAGGTCCATGGCCAATCTGGTTGTTGGTACATCATAGATGTGGTGGGGGCCCAGTTCTCCCATGAAAACTGGCCTCTTGACTTCTTGTAAACACATTTCTATGTAAACTGGCATTTCCTCTCTGCCAGCTTTATTTCCACAACAATAGGTGTTGACTTCCACATCTGGCTGATGGACTCTGGCTGGAAAAGCTAGTTTGAATCTGGTGATAAGAATTTCCTGAGGGCAAAGGGTGTTTTTCCTCCACGTATCTGCATTGTTTTAATTATCAGAGCTATCCTTTATTTATAATTTTCCATTTAACTGTTCCTTGGAATGTTGTTTGTTGTTGTTCAGTCGCACAGTCGATTCCAACCCTTTGCGACTCCATGGACCATTGGCCTCCAGGCACCTCTGGCCTCCACCATCCTTGGAATGAGAAGACATAAAATCCAATATTAGTACTGTATCATAATCAGACACAAATAAAAACAATTCCATAGAAGTTACCTATATACATCCCTATCTTAAAGGGAATCACCTTCAATGTTGACCAAGAGCTGAGCTTCAACTGAAACAATGGCTTTGGGCATCAGGAGAGAGAGAAGCATTTAGTTTCCTGAGGTGAGATTAACAATTAACATATATCAAGATCAGCCACCTGGTCTAATTCCTGGATGTATTCCATTAACTTGCATCTTATTGTGCAATGCTTAAGTTTACAAATGTAGACCATTGAAGAAGACCCAATGGTCAATGAAGAGGTACAAAAGGAATCTTCATTGACTAAAATATGGCCAGCAAATGGGTGTTAGGTGATGCAGGCATCATCTGCCACCGCTTTAGGGGCAAAGGTCTGTGCTCTGGGGAACATGGAACGTGTAATGTTTAGTACAAATAGGTATCTGACTGATTAGAAAGGTTCAAATAACTTTATTTAAAAATAAAAGAAATTAACTTAAACTAAAGGGTGAATTTCAAAATATTAGGTAACTGGTGGGAAGGTAAACATCGTTCCGTGCTCTCCAGTGTTTAGTCATGCCTGTTGCATGTCTATGGAAAACGTCTGCAGACACAGACATCACTGGCTTTTTGGCAATAAACGGAGATGAACACCGAACCCTAAAGTTGGATATGACTGGCTTATAGTGACCCTGATAGGTCTTTAAATGTAAATGAGATATTTGAGGAGCAGTTTTACCAGTAACATCCACACAGTTTTCTTCTGTCACTGTGCAAGAATTCGAACTCGAGTCTCCTGAACCCTATTTGGTCCCTCTGTTCACTACACCACACTGGACGGTGTATGCGGCAGAGTATGCAGTGCATCTACACACACGAAACAAGTTGACTTTGCTGTTAATGAAGCCATGTGCGTAGTGACAGGATTTCTCAAACCTACAGCAGATGAGAAAATACATCCTCTTGTTGGTATCGCTCTACTAAGATCAGGACAGAAGTAGCAGCGGACGCTGAGAGAACTAAGCAAGAGAAGGACCCATGACATCCTCTGAATGGAGATGAGCCTCAAGTTCACCGGCTCAGATCCAGGAAGAGCTTTATGGCAAGAACAAACATTCTTGAGGGTACACAAGAGCAAAACCAAATTAAAAGATGGAAGAAGGAGCTCACTGGACAAGGAACATCATTAAAAAAAGGATATGGCTGAAGAACTCAACCTCCCTTTCATCACTTGAAGGACCCTCAATAGACTGAAGGTGGAGTCCCTAAATGAAAGGCTAACATGCTCAAGTGGGGGCTGATGGTGGACAACGACACACTGTATGAATGTGGAGAGATGCAGAATCCATTGGCTCATTGACTGGTCTGCCGATTACTGCCAGAAACATGCACTGATAAGGACCAGGATGGTCAACAACGAAATTGAGAAATTCCGTTGTTCCCGCAAGGGGACAATGACAATAAAGATTTATCTATCTATCTTATGTTTGACCAACAACAAAACCAAGAAAGTGGCTTCATTTTGGCAGTCCAGAGTTTGATCTGGACATGAAAGAAGAAAAAACTGAAGAAAAACCACACTGAATTCCATAGAAAAAGAGATTATCACCCATAAATAATAATTACATCCTATTTTAAAGGGCTGCGGTGGCTTAGTGGTTAAGACCCTGAGCTTAATGACAGGATGGTCAGCAGGTCCTCAGATTGAGATCTGAATTCTCCTGTCATCTGCCCCATCTCCTGCCAACCCAGCAGTACGAAAGCAAGAAATTGCAATTAGATAAACAGGTACTGCTACAGCGGGAAAGGTAACATCGTTTTGTATGCTATACATTTGACTTTTGAGCATGGGAGACCTTTACAGGTAAAGGTAAAGGTTTCCCTTCGTGGAAAGCCAGTCATATCCGACTCTAGGGTTCAGTGCTCATCTCTGTTTCAAAGCTGAAGAGCCAGTGCTGTCTGCTTCTGCAGACGTTTCCGTGGTCATGTGGCAGGCATGACTAGACACCGGAGTACACGGAACGCTGTTTAGCTTCCCAATGTCTTGCTTTCGAACTGCTAGGTTGGCAGGAGCAGGGACAAGGACGGGAACTCATTCCGTCCTGCAGTACTCTGGAATCGAACTGCTGATCTCCCACTTTCCAGTCAGCATCTTAGCCACTGGAGCCACTGCAGTCGTTTACCCTTACATTTAAGTTGAGTTTGACTCATGGCAACTCTTTCCAGGTTTTCTTAGGTAAACCTACTTAGAGCAGATTTCCCAGTCCTTCCTTTGTGTAGCGGCCCGGGGCCAAAGTGCCAGTTGCCCAAGGCTACGCAGGCTGCCTCTTCTACAAGGCACAACAGGAACTGAACTTCTAACCTCCAGATAGCCAACTCACTGAGCTACCCAGCCAGTGCATTAGTCTTCAAAGTGACACGAGAGTCTTTTGTCATTTAAATGTTTCAGAAAGAGTCTCAGCTCTGTGGCGGAGGAGCATCTGCTTTGAGCGCAGAAGGCATCGGGTGAGCTCACCGGCGAGGGCTGCCGGTCACTTGGGTGTACATCATGGCCAATGGATTTTTCTCTCCAACCGTTCTTTCCTCCTCTCTTGTTTTTAAATAGCAGATGTGGCATTTGTGGTAGTTAGCCTTGGGATCTCAAAGGAGGTTCTGCTCCTCCTAAATGGATGTTGGTTCCAGGAGGGAAACCATGGTGTAATAGTTACAATAGCAATGCACCCGCCTTGGAGAAAAGTAGCTAGGAGTAGGCGGCAATGATTGGAATTCCTCTAGTGTTGTGGCCTAAACGGATCAGACTCAACCTTCCCCCTTGGATCCCACAAATCTGTTTTCTCTAAAGTGCAAAAATGAATAATTCAGGCTGACCGTATCACTTTGGTGTAGCCCCTGCCTTGTCTCAGAAATATTCCCTAGCACAGTGATGGAAAAACTCGGCACTCACGGTGTTCTTGGACTTCAGTTCTCAGAAGCCCAAGTCTATGTGACTCTACATGAATGGGTTTACTGTGGGTATGTGCACTAAACCCATTTGTGTGGATACACAGGGACTTGGGCTTCTGGGGATTGAAGTCCAAGAACCATACCTGTCAACAGCGGCTCCGGAAAATCCGGGACCTGCGCAGAACGGTTCTGCGCAGGTCGCTTTTTACGCATGTGTAAAAGCCTTCTACGCATGCGTAAAAGCGACTTGTGCAGAACCGTTCTGCGCAGCTCGCTTCTACACATGCGTAGAAGGCTTTTACTTGTACGTAGAAGGCTTCTACCTTCCCATTCTGCACAGAAGCCTTCTACGCAAACGTAGAAGGGTTCTACGCATGCATAAAAGCCTTCTACACATGCGTAGAAGTGAGCTGCGCAGAAGGGATGCGCAGTAACGCCTTTCCCCCTGCTGCCAAATTTCAGGGTTTCGGCAGCTCCGGGCGGGAAATGGCGAAAATCGGCGCTGAAAAATGGGAAATCCCGGCCAATCCGGGAAGGTTGACAGGTATGCCAAGAACATCTGGAGGGCCAGTAAACCACAGCAAGAGCTTTCTATGCTGTAGCTCCCACCCTCTGGAACAAAGCACCAATGAAGATTAGAACTACTCTTACAGTATTAGCATTCCGTAACATTTAGTTGTTTTGGCAAGCCTTGCAAGGCCTATAAGATCATTAAACCTGTGTAATGTTGGCCCTGGACATTCTTTGATGGTTGTTATTTCCTCCTCTTACTGCTGCTGAGAGTGTTTTATTCATACCTGTCAAGTTTTGGATTTGAAAATAAGGGACATCCAGTGGCGTTGCACATGCGCAGTATGGGTTTTGCCTTTTCCTTCCGCACAAGGAACCATGGGGGCTGTAGTTCCTGGCCCATTTTGCACTGGTGTGCATGCGCAGTTTGGGTTTTACCTTTTCCTTCTGCACAAGGCACCATGGGGGCTGTAGTTCCCGGCCTATTTTGCGCTGGTGCGCATTCACAGTTCGGGTTTTGCCTTTTCCTTCTGCGCAAGTGTTGGATTCTCGCAAGAAGTAGACTAGCACGCAGCGTGTGGGTTAAGCATAGTAATCCTTTATTCAGATCGGGAGGCGAGACTAAGAATGTGGGGGAAAGATGGTATCATATATACAGCGGTTTACCCTTTCAACAACAAGGAAACATACCAACGGACAATCACAGTTTATTACCCCCATTTGGTCACCAGCGCCCCTTTGATATGGGGCGCCCCTCTGGCGGATCGCTTCACTCGCTGTGTCCCTTTGAAGTGAGTAACACTTAGACATAACATCCCTCCCCCCTCAGTGAGAAACAACCTTTCCCCAACGGATGGGTGGCCCACAAACTCGTCTGGGCCGCCCGTGCGTCCCTGGCACCAAGGTAGGCTCAACGGACACCCCAACTGGTTCTGAAGTGGGGGAAGAGCTCAGAGTGGCCCCCCTGCCATTCCTGCCTCTGAACTAGGGGTAGCCACCCCTCCTGCCTCGGGCTCTGGGGACGACGTGGGCAGGGGGTCACTGATTAATTCCCACTCCATATCACTCTCCGTATCTCCCCCTGTTTTCCCTTGTGGCTCCCTCCCTGGGCCAGAGTTAGAGTTCTGACCCAGGACTCGGCGCCGCATTTGATCGGTGTGTCTCCTCCAAATCGCACCATTCTCCATTTGCACTCTGTAAGACACCGGGCCAGTCTGTTCCAACACTTCCCCCCCCCCAACCACGGGGGCCCGTTGGCATAGTTCCGGCAGTGGACTGGTTGCCCAACCTCAAAACCTTTTAAAGTCGGAATGTCTATATTTAGGCCCCGATCCTCTTGGCACTGGGGATCTAAACGGTCAAAAACAGTCGGCAGCTTCCTTTTCATTAACAGTTCGGCTGGCGACAAACCAGAGGCCAATGGGGTGACTCTGTAGGACAGCAAAAATTGGCACAACTGCAACTCCAAATCCCCTGGTCCCATGCGTGAGAGCGCGTCTTTGACCGTCCGCACCTGCCTCTCGGCTTGACCGTTAGTGGCAGGGTGAAAGGGAGCGGCCGTGATGTGCCTAATCCCATTACGATTTAGGAAATCCTGAAATTCTGCCGACATGAAGCTCGACGCGTTGTCGGTCACCACGATGTCGGGCAGGCCTAGCCCACAAAAGACCCGCCTTAATTTGCGGATTGTGGTGGCAGAGGAAGTTCCTGACACTGGGATGACATCTACCCACTTGGAAAAGGAATCTACAATAATCAGAAGTGTTGTTCCCCTGAAAGGGCCAGCAAAATCTATATGAATCCGAGACCAGGGGCCTCTGGCCGTTTCCCATTCCCTACGGGGAAGACGTGGTTCCTCGGGCCTTGATGCCTGACACTCCCTGCATTTCCCCACCCAAGCCTCAATGTCCAGGTCCAATCGGGGCCACCAGAAGTAGCTTCGCGCTAGCGCTTTTGACCTGACAATACCTGGGTGGCTAACATGGAGTGTGCGGAGCACCTTGTTCTGAAGTGCAGATGGGACGACTACTCTGTCCCCCCAAACCAAGCAACCCCGCTCCAGTGACAGTTCGTTTCTCTTGGAGTAGAACACCCTGAACTCCTCAGGGGTCGGTGACGATGGCCACCCCTTCAGAACCCACATGACAACTTTAGACAGGAGGGGGTCTTTTCTTGTTTGGGCCGCTATGTCAGCAGCGGAGATCGGGGGAGAGTCTAACACATCCAACATAAGGACCTGTCCTTCCGCCTCAATTCGACCCACATACTCAACAGGGGATCTGGACAGAGCATCCGCGTGGCTAATGCTGATACCTGGGCGATGTTGGAGCGTGTACTGATACGCCTGAAGGAACATTGCCCAGCGTAACATACGCGGAGACAGGATTTGGGGGGTGGGCTTGTCTGGCACAAAAATACCTAGGAGCGGTTTGTGGTCTGTGATAATCGTGACAGCCCTCCCGTAAATGAAATCATGAAATTTCTTCGTTCCAGCGATTATGGCCAGCGCCTCTCTATCAATCTGAGCATAGTTTTTTTCAGCCACCGTCAACGACCTGGAGTAATATGCGATAGGCGCTTCTTTCCCTCCCCCCATGTCATGGCACAGAACAGCCCCGACCCCCACTGGCGAGGCATCACATACAAGCAAAAGGGGCTTCTTCGGATCGTAATGTGTAAGGACAGCATCCGAAGTCAACAGCTCCTTGACTTCCCGGAATGCCTTTTCCTGAGGAGGCCCCCACTTCCACACCGCCTGTTTCCTCAGCAACTGATGCAGGGGCTCAGCTACAGTCGCCTTCCGGGGTAGAAAGGAGTGATAGAAGTTTAAGAGACCCAAAAATGCCTGGAGCTCCGTCTTCGAAGTGGGACGTGGGGCTTCCCAGACTGCCTGAACTTTGGATTCAGAGGGCTTGATGCCGGCAGGCGTGATTTTGAACCCTAAGAATTCAACCTCGTGAGCAAAAAAACAACACTTCTCCCTTTTTACCCGCAACCCCGCATTTTGGAAACGCTCCAGCACCTTTCCCAGTTTAACGGCCAGGTCCCCCTTGTCTGTCCCAGATATCAACACGTCGTCAAAAAAAGTCAGCACCCCAGGGAGACCCTTCAATAACTTTTCCACAAGAGCCTGAAACAACCCCGGAGCCGTACTAACCCCGAACTGAAGACGGTTCACATGGAATGCACCCTTATGAGTAGTAATAGTCTGACACAACGCAGATTCCGGACTAACCGGCACTTGCTGATATGCTTGGGCCAAGTCCAGTTTAGCAAAACACTTTCCCCCATGGAGGGTGGCCAGCAAATGGCTAACCACTGGAACAGGATAAGAATTAGCTCGGATAGCCTTATTAATCGTGCATTTATAGTCCGCGCAGATGCGGATGTCCCCGTTCGCCTTGATAGCAGTGACTATAGGTGTCTCCCATGGAGCAGAGTCCACGGGCTCCAGGATGCCCTGTGCCACCAGCTTGTCCAACTCCGCTTCAATTCGGTCTTTCAGGGCAAAAGGCACCCTCCGTGGCTTCATGCGAATGGGCTGGACAGTTGGGTCCAGCTCAAAATTAACAGGGGCCCCCTTGAACCTACCCAGCCCGGGACGGAAAACATCTGGATAGCGTTCACACACAGCCTGAATGGGGTCGGCCGTAACCGCGTTAATTCCCGAAAACCCAATACCCAGGGGCCCAAACCACTGCACGCCCAAAAGGTTATTCCTACCGGTCTTCACCACGACTAGGGGAAGCTTTGCTGAGATGGCCTTGAACCGCACATCAAAATTTCCGATTCCCAACACTGGAATGCGTCGACCCTGCACATCGGTCAGGTCTACCTGCAGAGCCCGCAGTTTCGGCCGGTCTGCTGGAGGAAGTTGAAAAAATTCCCTCTGTGAGATGATTGAGTAGGCAGATCCTGAGTCGATCTCCATGCGGACGGGACACCCTTGGAGGCGGACATCAACGAAGAACCTCCCGGACACTGACTGTACACCCGATGATGTCTTCCTTCCGACGCGGACTGTGGAAATTGGGTGTTCTGTCCTGCGCTGACCTCTGTTCCCGGGGTGACCTTCGGATCGCTGGCGGCACACCCGTGCAATGTGCCCCTTCCGCCCACACTTGTGGCATTCGGCCGTCTTGAACGGGCACCGTGAGCGGAGGTGCCTTCCCCCACAGCCTTGGCATGGCGCAATGTTGCTCCTTGAAGCTTGGGGGGTATGCTGGCGAACCCTCCCGACAGTACCCTCCTCTGACGCATCGTCAGTATCCACTGGAGTAGCGCACTGCTGCAGCTGGACGGCCGACTCACCACGGGCAGGAGCAGCAGTTTCGGCATGGAGGATCTTTACCCCGGCGTGTGCAGCCTCGGACGCCAAAGCTTCTTCCAGGACCTGGGCAAAAGTCAACCTATTTCTCTTTATCAGCCGCCGCTGAGTAGCTTCGTCCCTGAGGCCCACGAGAAGCCGGTCTCTTAAGGCCTCCTCCAGGTCACGCCATTGGCACGGCACGGCAGCCTGTCGGAGAGCCGCAACGTACTCAGCTACCGTCTCCCCCACCTTCTGATCTCGCCGGTAAAAGGCAACCCTGGCTGGGAAGATGGAAACGACAGGCTTGAAGTGTTCTCGGAGCACCGCCAGGATGTCGGTCAATGGGGCTTCCCTCAGTGCCTGTGGCAGCAGCAGATGCCCGGCCAGCTCAATCGTGGGCAAACCACAATGGGCCAGGAACAACGCCTTCTGTCGCCCTTCATCCTCGATCTCTCCAGCGATTACAAAGTTCTCGAACTGGATCTCGTACATGGGCCATGTCTCCGGCTTTGCAATGTCAAAAGGTCCGATGGAAGATGCAGTAGCAGCCATATCCCATCCTCGTCGCCAATGTTGGATTCTCGCAAGAAGTAGACTAGCACGCAGCGTGTGGGTTAAGCATAGTAATCCTTTATTCAGATCGGGAGGCGAGACTAAGAATGTGGGGGAAAGATGGTATCATATATACAGCGGTTTACCCTTTCAACAACAAGGAAACATACCAACGGACAATCACAGTTTATTACCCCCATTTGGTCACCAGCGCCCCTTTGATATGGGGCGCCCCTCTGGCGGATCGCTTCACTCGCTGTGTCCCTTTGAAGTGAGTAACACTTAGACATAACAGCAAGACACCATGGGGATTTTTTTAAAAAAATTATAGAATACGGGAAATTTACAGGAAAATACAAATACGGGATGATGGCAGGAAAGAAGGGTAAATAACAGGAATTTCCTGGCCAATACGGGAGACTTGACAGCTATGGTTTTATTATGAATATTATGGTTATCTGCCACTGTTTGGTTTTGCTATGTGATATTGGTTCTGTGGGTAATCCCCCCCCCCCCATTGTGATTATTCTTGTGGTTTTATTGTACATATTTTCCACGATACTGGCTATTGCAATTTATTTCTTTTTATTGAATGTTTTGTGTTATGGTAAGCTGCCCTGAGTGGTGCTTGTTGTACCAGAAGGGTAGTGAATACATGTAAACAAATAACCAAACAGGAGAACCCAAGGTTTGTCTGCTCTAACACTTCCTTATGTTAAATCTGGGTTTATGGAGTCAACGCCTGGTGTGTGATGGCACTGTATGAATATTCAATACCAGGGATAGATGTGGCTTAATCCTTGCTGCACCAGGTGGAGGTGTGTTTTGCAATGCTGCATGTTGGCCCCCACCCCCTGAGCTTGGCTTGTTCAACTGGTTTGCCCAAGTTCTCTTGAATGGGATGCACTTTGTTTTGTAATGCCCAGGAGAGCCGTGTGTGTGTGTGTGTGTGTGTGTGTGTGTGTGTGTGTGTGTGTGTGTGTGTATGTGTGTGTGTGTGTTGTGTTGTGTTGACAACAATAAGACGGAACTTTGGATAATTCCAGATCTGTCAGGATGGATCTTATAAAATGCTCTGATTAACTAAGAAGCAAAAGCGTTGTGCTGGACTTGGAGGTCTTGAGTTTAGTCTGTTGATCAAACAAGGAATTGCAAAGCAAGAACAAATCCTGGTTTGTAGCTTTGGTTTGTTATGGGCTGATGGCAGAGAAACCTGCTGAAAGAAGAGAGTGGCGGATGAATGGGAGAAAAAGGCAAGATGTACATCAAATTAGTGTCTACGTGGGCATAACTTCTTTTCAAAGAGCTGGAGCAATACACAGCCCGTTAATTAATTAATTAATTGAGTAGTTAATTAATTAATTAATTAATTAATTAACGGGCTGTGCATTGCTCAGCTTTTCGAAAATAAGTTGTGCCCATGTAGACACTATCTGATGCTTCTGGCTAGAGATCTGTCTCCCTCTCCCCTCCCCCCTGGTTGTTTTGATGTTGACAAAGTCATTGATGGATCTCCAGGCCTCAGATTGGGACTGCATGTCACACATTAATGTCACACACTGCATGTCACACACACACAGAAGTGTGACTGCATGTCACACATTAACAATGAAGCAGATTGGAAGGCTGGCTCGGCCATGGGGAGAACATCATGTTCTCTTTGGCAAGGGAGGTTCAACAGAGCCAGAAGTGGAGCGAGATTAGGGTTGCCATAACTCACAGTTTTCCAGGATTTTCCCAGGTTCAAGCTGTCCTGTCCGCTTCAAGGAAAAACATGTAAAAGTCCCAGGAGGGAGGATTTCTTCTTCACATGACCGCAAAGGGTTAAATGCATAGTCAGCATTCCTAGAGAGGAAGGGAATACTGTGGATAGGAAGTGAAGAGTTGTCTCTCACTTCCTATCCACAGTGCTCCCTTTCTCTCTAGGAATGCTGACTCTATGCATTTAACAAAGGACCTCTCCCAAAATAAGTCCCTTCCTTTTCTCCTTCTGGAGGGAAACGGGGACTCCAAGGGCTGCATTCCTGTTCCAGACCTCTTTTTAGAGCTTTATTCCAAGGGATCCTCATATGTGTGTGAAGGGTAGGGTAGGGTAGGGTAGGGTAGGGTAGGGTAGGGTAGGGTAGGGTAGGGTAGGGTAGGGTAGGGTAGGGTAGGGTAGGGTAGGGTAGGGGTGACCACAGGGAGAGGAAGGGCAATCTCAAGAGTGGCCCAAGAAATGTTTATTCTAAAATAAAGGAACAGCTTCTTGACTACAGCTTATTTTAAACTGACGGAGGCTGCCTGTCCTGGTCGGGGATTCTGCAAGGTTTTAGGGTTTGAAGAATGCAATGACATCATATGGCAGTCCTGGTTTGGCAGGATAGAATTATGGCAGCCATAAGCGAGATGGACTGTCCGTTCTGAAGGCTCCTTGTGGGCATTTCTGGTGTGTGGGAAGATCAACCATGTTGCTGAGTCCCACCAGGAAAGGCAACATGGTGCCATTGGGTGGAAAGTTCCAAGACTGCAGTAGGATTTGTGTGAAATAATAGGAATAAGGGTCAAGGTCTCTCTTGCTCAAATGCCAGTTGTACCTGACCCTAGGGTTTGGTGCTCATCTCCATGTACAGCCAAAGAGCCAGTGCTGTTTGTGTCTGCAGACATTTCCAAGGTCATGGTCATGTGGCGGGCATGACTAGACAGCTGAACTCTTCCTATGCGATACTTAGGAAGAGCAGGAATTGAACCTGGGACCTTCTGCATACCATCCCTGAGTTCTTCTGCTGATTTTCTTTGTCCTTCCCCACCCATCATCCTTCCTGGTGGTTTGTGCTTGGAAGGCTGCTAGTAGGTGAAACCTGTTGAGAGTCAGAGGCTGTGGGAGTCCCAGGAGAGGTGACAACTCAATGTCAAACAGCTTGAAGACGTTAGGAAAGGATGAAAGTAGGCGACCTGTTAGTAGGTGAAGGTTCAAGCCTACAAGGAAGGGCCATGAGTCAAATGTGCAGTCAGGAGGCACCTTAACCAAGAGGTTGTTCTGTGATGACACCCAGGTTTTCATACCAGCATTTTCAGGAGGCAACAGGTGTTGAGGTTGTGATGGTACTTGGTGGGAAAGAGGCCTTGCCCTGAGGAAGGTTGACTACCTGGTCCCTCTTCACCTACAGCTCTTGGAAGATTTCCCTTGCAGTAGATGAGACTTCTTCTAAGGGGTTTCTCTTGTTTGGTTTGCGTATTAATGGATCTCCTTTCAATCTGGCCAGGTTACCCTGCTATGGTAATAGAGAAGACCCTACTGCCAATGACTCAACGTCAATCATCAGGTGGTGATTAACTAACCTGACCACCCTGAGGACGAACAGCCTTGGGTGGCAAAGTCCACAGAGAAGGGTGGTGGTTCCCAAGTGGATTAAATCCCACTTGAGTCCATCTTGATGGAGGGCAGCAGTTTCATCCATCCTGGCCTGTGTCTGAGGAGGACTTTGCGTGCCAAAAGGGCTCAGGGCCAGAAAGTGACTCACGGAACTGGATCCAAGGTATGGGTGTTATGCTGTGATATGGAAGGCAAATAGAAGACCCCACTCCATTATATGGTTCCAGGACAATCTTCATGGCTGGTCGCCATGATGAGAGCCAATGTTCTGCATGGGATATGTCACTGGGGGAGGAAGAAAGGTCTCCTTGGCTCTTTCATTCCAGATGCCTGATCCATCTTCTCCAGTGGCCGCCTCATTCTCTCACCACCACCAACTGCTAAGGGTGGAGAAGGTGGTCCCTGGCCAGGGCGGTTGAAATTTTGCACAATAAACCAGATGAAAGAGGCTGGGGCATAACCGAAGCACACTTGCAATGTTTGTGTGAGGGCAGGCTTACCTGTACACACCACACTAGAATTTTCTTCCAAGGCATTCCCCCAGTATGTACAGAGATCAAAAGTTAATTTTCCTTCCTCTTGCAGCATATGCACATTCATGTACTTGCTTACAGAAAGTGTCACGTCAATGGCGGGAGGTAGGCCAGTGGTGTGATGCCCATATTGCAGACAGATGGCTGGCATAATTGAAGTTCAAGGAATGAAGGCACACCATACAGAGCAATGGCTGTGAGCTTCTATGGTATTTAGTCCCTTTCCTGGGTTGTGGCAAATAGGTTGTGGCCCTCGAAGGTGCACCCTGGGATAAATCCATTCATCTCTAACCTGCCACAGCAATTCTTTCATTTTGGTTGTGCATACTGAGACTGGCTAATGTGGGTACCTCTTTGAGCACTGAATAATTCTGGTGCCCTAGTCTCTAGAGCTGGAGAAAACGAGCCTCTAGCTATAGTGTCACTGTGGTGGCTTAGTGGTTAAGACAATGAACTTAATGACTGGAAGATGGGCAGGTCAGCAGTTCAAGACCCGAGTGCTGCATGATAGAGTGATCTTCAATCTCTGTCCCAGCTCCTGCCAACCTAGCAGTTCAAAAGCAAGAAACTGCAAGTAGATAAATAGGTACCATTTCAGCGGTTGAAATTTTGCCCACTCAGGAAAAAACCCTGGAAGATTTAAGCAAGATACTGTACAGTATTTACAACTTTATGGCTGAAAACCTAGCCCTCAAGGTATCTGCCTGGCAAAGAGGGCTTGAACAGAGTTGTAGCAGTATCTTCTCTCCACTTGGGCGAAGATTCAGTAGGAGTGGAACGGCGAGTCGTGTGTGTTTAAGACAATCACCTGGAACATACATTTGAACCAGGGATTAGGTAAGGGGTGCGATAGCCAAGCTAAGCTTTGAAAGGGGAGTTTGAACAGTTGCAACAAGCTCCTTGCTGCTTTGAAGAGTGACATGCAATAGCAAATATCACTTACTGGCCCAATGTGGTGTAGCTGCGGTTTGGAAAACAGGGAAAATTTGCCCATCTTTGCACATACGTACATGTGAGCCAGCCATTGCCGGTAACAGTCCTGGTGTTGAAGCCTATGGAGTCGTGCAGTTACTCTGCTTTGGAATCTGCTTCCTTGCAACTTCCACCTGTAATCTCTAATCCTGCTCTTTGGAGCAACAGGGAACAGCTCCCTCCTGCCTTCCTGGTGGCATCCCTTCAGAGGTTTGAAGCCAGGTCTTGTGTTCATCTTCTACTCTGAGCTCACTCATTTCCTTCAAGGCTTCATCCTATGACTTAAGGCATTCATGTTCATGAGTGGACTGTTAAAACAAGTCTTTGTGCCTCTGTGGCTCCCATCCGCAGCTGTTTCGGGTGGAGAAATGCAGCCATTGAATTAAAACAGAAGATGAAATAGAGGGACGCCCTTCTTGCAGGGTCTACTGCTTTGAAGGAATACCCAAGGTCTTCCAGCTGTGTTTGCAAGCACCATAGGCAGGCACTCAACAGGTCTCTGCTGGCCTAGACTCACCTCTTTGTTAATCCATTCATTTGTACAAAATTACATGGTTGAAATGAAGAGGGAGGAGTGAGTAGGGCAAGATGAAACTTTGTGACTGAGTTGAAGACACCTCTAGGGCTTCCTGACTAATCCATATCTGGGATCAGGATCTCCACAGAGACTCCTGGTGTGTGTGTGGTGTGTGTATGTATGTGTCTTTGATGTGTTGCTTGTAGCGTGCAACCTGTGGGGCAGAGAACATGCTCTTGTCTTCTCAGGGGTATGTGGGAGGACTGGTAAGGGTGTTAACAGCAGACCTGTGGCTCCACAGAATGGGCTCAATGGAGCTAGGTGATAGCAGCCCGGCAAGGAAAGCAGATCAATGTGTATCTCTGTGGGCTTGATGGGCGAAAACAGCAACCGCCAGCCTTGCTGATGGCAAAATAGAGATGCCATTGGTCATAACTGTTGCACAGATGTGTGCACTCAAGGGCTTCCTGTTTAAAAAGATTCAATCTGCTGCTTATTTCTCCATGCAACATCTAAGAATGGAGCCTGGCATGGACAGCATGCCGTGAGAGTGCCTGATGAAGAAACCTTGAGTTACGAAAGCTTGCAAAGTTTTGAATTTTTAAAGTGACCAGTAAAAGGTATCACTTTCGCCTGCATTTGTTTAATTTTATGCATGGTCACATGGCTTATTTTTGCTTACTAAAGTCAAGGGGTTTCCCTGAGTGAAGCAAACAGAACTACTTGTATCTGCCTGTGGTGGCAATCTGAAAGTTTGCTTCTCTTTAGATTGTGTGGAAACAAGCCATGTGGAGCTTGGGCAGAAGTGAACCATGCGCAATCTCCTCTCGTGCACTCAACAATAAAAGGTTTTATGAGGAATTTAGTCTTAGTGTGTGTGTGTGATGTGTTTGCGTGTACACTCAGTTTTTTAAAATCATCGTTTCTGTTCTTCACTCGTTTGTTTTGAGAAGTCTATTATCTTTACTATAGTGACACATTAGAAAAGGACGTACTGTGGCAAGCTAAAAGGGAATGTCTGTGAGGTAGGGAACCCGTGTATTATAAAGAAACAAAACATTTTGTTCTGCTATGTTTTGATGGGTTTTTGTGTTTCACAATCAAAGAAAGATGGACAACTAAAGTTATCCCAGCAATGCTACTTACAAATACAAAGTCTGGTTTGTATCCTTCTTGCAAAGTACCTGGCTTTGCGGGGAAAATCATGGTCAACTGCATGTCCCAGGCAATGGACTCTGAGAGAACTAAGCAAGAGAAGGACCCTGGACATCCTTTGCATGGATATGAGCCTCAGGTCCGCCGGCTCAGACCCAGGAAGAGCTTTATGGCAAGAACAAACACATTTGAAGGTACAACAAGAGCAAAACCAAATTAGAAGATGGCGGAAGGAGCCCACTGGACAAGGAACAACATTAAAGGAGGGTATAGCTGAAGAACTCAACCTCCCCTAAGTCACTTGGAGGACCCTGAAGAGGTTGAGGGTCAGAGTCCCGAAATGTAAGACCAACAGGTTCAAATGGGGGCTGCTGGCGGACAACAACATGCTGTGTGAATGTGGAGAGATACAGAATCCAAATCATCTGCTGGTCTGTTAATTACTGCTAGAAACATGTACCGATGAAGATTTAATTATGACCAACAACAAAGCCAAGAAGGTGGCTTCTTTTTGGCAGTCCAGAGTTAGATCTGGACATGAAAGGAGAAGTCATAGAGGCAAATTTTAGCTCATTAGTGAACTGCCAGTCTTGTGCTATCACATGGATGAGCACTTAATCCACCAAGCGACTGGGACCTCTCTAATTAGTCCCTGTTCAGCATTGCGACATAAGCAGCTTCACTTATTCTGGTGATAACCCGCAGTAGGGCTCTAGCCAGGTCTTACAGAGTGGTGAATCATCACTCCTTCTCTCCCTTTTCCACCTCCATATCACCACGACCACCACCATCATTAGAAAGGGCATTGAGAGGTTTGTTAGGTTGAAAAAGAAGTAGGACAAGATCTGGTCCTGTGTACCATTTGGTTTCTTGGCACTTAACTGCAGGGAGTGTTGACTTAAGTTAATCTCTCATTTTGTTTTGACCTTTGGATTATTATTTTTTACATTTTATTACTTTAACCTGACTGGACAACAACAACATGATTGGGTGGTTTGATATGAAAATAGTAAGTTCGCCAAGAACTGCTATTTTCCCCCATTGCACGGTTGGCATTCCAGATGGTGGAGTTTGAGTTCGTTGCCATCCAACGACCTTCTAAGGCTGTTTCTTCCAGTCTCATTTCTGTTTATTTTGTTTAAAATAAATTCTGCACATCTTTCAAGGGGATTGTTGAGGTATCACAGATGGCAAGAATCCATGCAGGTTCATTGCAGATAGAGGGCAAGGGACCATCTAGTCCTGCAGTTTTGTTGCTCACCTCTTTTTGGAAAGTGATGAGTCTGGCCCAGAGAGACCTCCATGGATGTTCTCCAATTGATGGCTCCTGGCTCCTATGGAGAACATTCACTGATAGTTAACTCTTCCTCTTCCAGAAGTTGTGGTTCTCTGGTCATGCTGGTGGTCTTCCTGGTGGAGCATTTGCTTGACGGCTGGACAGGTGAGACATTTGGTCTCATCCTGTACAGCCCTTCTCTGCTTGCATGCCATGTTTTACATAGAGATGTCATCTCTACAAGCATGGGGAGAATTTTGGACATGGTTGTGAGGTTAGGGTTAGGGCAGGGGTGGCCAACTTTGGCGCTCCAGGTGTACTTGGACTTCAATTCCCAGAAGCCCAAGACAGCACACCAGCTGATCAGGGCTTCTGGGAACTGAAGTTCAAGAACACCTGGAGTGCCAAGGTTGACCACCCCTGGGTTAGGGTTAGGAAGGGGTCCTTGAAGTATCCTTGCTTTGAAGGATTGGCAGTTGGGACAACCTGACAGCCATAAAGCAGCGGAAACTGAGCACTCAAGCACACAGCTGTGGATGGAACAAACAGCCTCTCTGAATTTCTTGCAAGCCTTCCCTCCTTTCCTTCACTTGTTGATGTTTTTGACAGCCAGTACTCACAGGTGGAGCAAAGGGTAGGTGCAAATTTGTTTTCCTCCTTCCTCTCGTACAGCCTCTGGCAGCTCAAGCTAATAAGAGAGTGGCACTGATTGGGTTATTTCAGCTAATTGCAAGGCGCAAGGAGAGACGTGCTTCTCCGCGGCAATTATCTCGGACAGAAAGGAGAAAATTGCCCCTATTACCAATTTACTTCCTAACTCCTACCGGGTCTTGATCTGCAAAGCCCAAGAGACTAATGTGGCTGCCAGCGGCTCTCATAATGAATCGTGCTGATTTAAAGAAACCGTTAGAGCCAACTTCATCTCTCCTTCCCTCCAGACCGCCGGCAGAAACATTTTGGCACGCTAGGCCACAGAGACTCCAGCTTTGCCTTGCAAGGGCCATTGAGTTAAAGCATGCTGCTGGAAGAGATTGAGGGGTGGGATTGGTGTGTAGCCCCCTCCCAAATAGATGCTGCAGCCTCTTCAGCATCTTCTAAGGAGAAAAGACAAAACTCTTCAAAGCAAAAGCAAATCAAGCACACTTCTATACTGACCCATATAAGTGCTTAGTGCCGTCTCTGGGTGGTTCACAAATCAATTAGCATTTTGCCCCCAACATGCTCAGTACTCATTTTACCAACTTGGGTTGGATGGAAGGTTGAGTCAACTTTGAGCCCTGGTCAGGATCATACGTACAACCTTTGATTTCAGTACAGGAGTTTAACCCCTGCATCACTAGGCTTTAGGGCAGAGTGCTCAAACCTTTTGGGCCGTGGGCTGGTCAGGTGGTTCAGGGGCCCGGTCATTATAGCATGGGGCTGGATCCAGCCCCCAACATCAATTCAGCCAGCCCAAATAGCCCTCATCGCTCCCAGAAGTGGAAGTAAAATGCGCCCGGGTGGGCATGCTTTACTTGCACTTCTGAGAGCGATGGGGGCTTCGTGGGCTGGATGAATTGGCTTTGGGGACAGGATCCAGCCCCCAGGCCGTAGTTTGGGCACCCCTGCTTTAGAGAAAGGATGATGTGTGGGCTTGCCCCCTTTTTCTGGTATGCTTTGAAATTATTTAAAATTTGTTTTAAATCACCAGTTGCTTTAATATGACACTAAGTTTAGCTGAGTTTTGTAGCTTGTTGTGTTTTTAAGCTCAAGTTGCTGTTTAACCATTTGATAAGTTGTCTTGTTGTTGCGCTTATGTGCCATCATGTTAAATCAATAATTTAATATGATCCGAATAGGGTTTCCAAGATGGGAAAGATATTTAAGGAGGGTTTTTTTACCATTGCTAAGGGACTGCAGTGGCTTAGTAGTTAAGATGCTGTGCTTGACGACTGGAAGGTTGGCATGTCAGCAGTTCGAGACCCGAGTGCTGTATGACAGAGTGAGCTCCTGTCATCTATCCCAGCTCCTGCCAACCTAGCAGTTTGAAAGCAAGAAAATTGCAACTAGATAAATAGGTACCACTTTTTGGCAGTAAAAGTAACAGTGTTCCATGTGCCCCGGCGTCTAGTCATGTCTGCCACTTGACCAGGAAACCGTCTGCAGATGCAGACAGCGCTGGCTCTTTGGTTGTAAAGGGAGATAAGCATCACTCCCTAAAGTCAGATATGACTGGGTCTTGAGTAAGGGCACCCTTACCATTGTTGTTTCCCCTCAATGAATTTCCTAGGCCTCCTCTAATCTAAGTCAGTCCCCCATGATACCATAGTGACTTCAAAGTTGCCTTGGGTCTCTCTCTTGAGAGACAGAAGGAATATAAATATCAGACAAAGCTGGTATATAATTTAAATATTTGGGCACTGGTTATTATTTAATGTACATTCAAAGATTTATACTGGGGATTTCTATTGCTTTCACTGGGATGACGAAATGGCAGTACTGTAAAGTACAGGTGAGGCAAATAGTCAACACGGCAGATAAGAGCTCTTGTTTTGATCTTGCTTGAATTCATCTGCCAGGGAGGGATGGAGGCTGCATTGGGTGTAAGTTGCTTGGATCTTAATTTCCTGGCTGGGCAGAATGCTACAGACTTAGATGGATGGCGGTCTACTCAGTCAGGTAACAATTTACTCTATCTGCCCTTGAGGACTCTAGGAACCTTTTGTCTCAATTGTTTACTCTCAGTCATAAAACAGGATCTTTTGCGAAGCAGGCTGATTGTACAGTGACAGTGCTTCCCGATTTAGTTGGAGCTAGCTGTCTGTTTGCAGTGACTTTTAGTAAATTGCTGTTCAAGCCTCATTTTTGAATGCATATGATCATAGCCGTGTTCTCTGTACAGCTTCCTTCATTGCTGTCCTTCCGAATCTCAGTCTTCTTCTGATTTCTTGTCTTCAGTCTCCATTTTGCATTGCTTTATGCAATGCAGGAGTGTTTCAGCTGCGACTGATAAAGTTGTGGCCGTTTCTTGCACACAGCAAAGCGTTATCTGTGTTTAACTTTAATTTAAAATAAAATAAATTCTTGGCATCTGATGTAGTTTGTCAGTGGAATGAATCATTTGACTTCTTGTTCAGAACTGATCCAAAAGAAGATGAGAAGTCTTATATTAGTAGGTAGCCACCTCCTCTGGGGCCAAAATAGTAGGAAGATGCCAGGTTCATGCTGCAAATGTGCAATCGTGGATTAAAACAAACAAACAAACCCACATTCAAATTGGTTTGTTTGAGTTTTTTTAAAAATAAAATAAAAAAACAATTGCAGGCTTTAAGTAAAAAATCTGTATGTTTATAAAGCATGCACTGGAGGTTTTCAGAGGAAGGGAACAGTTATCAGATCATTGTGTACTTAGCCAAAACCTATGTACGGCTGAAAAATATGCACAAAAAGTGTGTTACCCAGTGAGGCAAATGTATGCAGAAATGCATTCTAGGAAAATCGTAGGAGCTCAGCATTGCAAGAGCTCCTAAGGGTTGATGGAGCCTGCAGGAAATACCAGACAGCTATCCAACCTCTAGTTAAAAACTTCTTCTTCAGCTGCTGTATCCGTTCCAGATATTGGCTGTCATCATGGCGATAGTCTTCCTGTTCTTAACTCCTTCTTCTGAGGACATGCCATACCAGTCTCTCAGGTTCTTCAGTTATGAAGTCCGTCTACGTCTAGGGCAGTGATGGCGAACCTTTTAGAGACCGAGTGCCCAAGCTGCAACCCAAAATCTACTTATTTATCACAAAGTGCCAACACAACAACAGGGGAGGATGGAAATGCTCCCGTTGGGCTGCTGGGCAGAGGGGCGGGGCAAACTGTGCTGGGGTAACTGCATGGATGCCCACAGAGAGGGCTCCGAGTGCCACCTATGGCACACATGCCATAGGTTCGCCACCACTGATCTAAGGCCTCTCTCCCTAGGGATCTTTCCTTACAGAGCGAGTTGGAGTATTCTATACTTTATGTTGTTTCTCATGATATGGCCGCGGTATTGGAGCTTTCTTTGCTTAATGGTCTTAAAGAGTTCTTTTTGCGCCACCTGGTGCACTACTTCTACATTAGTCACATGATCAACCCATAATATCATTAGCAGTTGTCTGTAGATAGATCCACATTTCAAAAGCTTCGACTCCATATAGCAGCACTGGGAATATGTAACATCTCACTATTTAGATCTTTGTAAAAACTAATGTTGGAGAAAGCAGACCTCCCTCCTTGGACAGTCTAGGCCAATGTCAACCAGTCCTTCGTGTTATATATCTTCTTCTTCAAGTTAGTATTGGCTCTCCTCATGCTGATCAGCTGTGAAGATTGTCCTGGGAACCATATAATGTAGTGGCTTTCCATTGACCTTCTGCATCGCAGTTCCGTGCATCACTTTCTGGTGCTGAGCCCTTTTGGCATGCAAAGTCCTCATCATCAGCCCCAGGCCAGGACGGATGAAGCTGCTGCCCTCCATCCAGATGGATTCCAGTGGGATTTAATCCAACTGGGGACCATCACCCTTCCCTGTGGACTTTGGTATCCAAGTCCGTGAGTACACAGGGTGGCCAGGTTAGTTAGCTGCCACCTGATGATTAGCAATGGGGGTACACAGAAAGTGCCTCCTCGAAGATTGTTGTATTTTTGAACCACAATTGGGCGTACTCTGGTAACAGCAACCTTATGTTGCCAGCTAATCTTTCTCACATGAGGTCAGGCGAAAGAAACTGCAGAACGAACTCACCAAAAGGTAGCTTCATTCTGGCAGTTTTACGTTTGGCCTAGACACAGAAGAAGGGGGGGGGGAATCAGCACTGAGTAGCTCTGGTAGTAAGGTCTACTCCATTGTCATAGCAGGAAAACCTGACCAGACTGGACTGACGTGTCATGCATACATGAGGCAAAATACCAATGTATGGATAAAATAACAAGGCTGAGCTGAAAATACAGGTGGGGTTTGAAGAAAGGCAGCCGATCCAAGGCTGGATCATTTTCCACTCCGTGCATGCGATGCAGACAGCATGAGTTACATGTCCTGGGCTTCCCTGCTCTTTGGGGCACAATTGGAACCTGTTTGCTAGTGTCTGGAATACCAGTGCATTTTTAACTTAGCTGGGACTCTTTTGGAGCAATGAAACCATCTTTGGATAAAAACAGATCTAGGGGGGTATTTTAGTCAAGCGCACATCGCCTGCTTTATCTGTGAGGAGGACATCTTGAGCCTTTGCTGCTCGGCGCAGAACAATTTCTCCGTGCTCGGTTTCTTGATCTTTGGCGTGGAAACCTGCGGTGAGGGCAAAGTTCACATATTAGTCATGCGGCTGCCAGGGAAAGTGTTTGCTTTCACCCACAGACTCCCTGACCTGGACATCTTCTGAGCTGCGTTCTTCACACTTCATCACTTGACTTCGTTTTTTAAGCCTTCCTGAGCTGACTCAGCTGATCGGCCCGCCGTCCTCTCTTTTAACACGAGGGATGTCCTATGGCAGTGATGGTGAATCTTGGCACTCCAGCTGTTCTTGAACTTCAATTCCAAGAAGCCCAAGTCCTTGTTAACCCACATGATTGTTAATCCACATGATTACTGCATGTACACATTCATGTGAATTCACAGGAACTTGGGCTTCTGGGAATTGAAGTTGAAGAACAGTTGGAGTACGTGCAGTAAACCCATTTGTGTGGATTCACAGGGACTTGGGCTTCTGGGAACTGAAGTTGAAGAACAGTTGGAGTACGTGCAGTAAACCCATTTGTGTGGATTCATAGGGACTTGGGCTTCTGGGAGTTGAAGTTGAAGAACAGCTGGAGTACGTGCAGTAAACTCATTTGTGTGGATTCACAGGAACTTGGGCTTCTGGGAATTGAAGTCCAAGAACAGCTGAAGTGCCAAGGTTTGCCATCATGGTCCTATGGGCATCTGGAAGAGTACACAAAGTCCTATGTGGGACACTGACCCAGCCAGAATGCTAGGGAGAGAATGGGGTAATTTGATGATACCACATTTGAGTGTGGCTGGCTCTGTTTGACCCAGTTAGAATGCATGTGTCGAATCATCCATGGGGAATTCAGAATAAATATGCAGCTACTTGGATGATTGTCTGTATATTATGATTAAAGAGGGCTTGTCAAAGATTGACACCACTACCCCTGGCATCCTTTGAGAGTTGCCTGGTTCCCTCTTGCAACTGAGGTCACCTTTGCTCGAAAGCCAGTCGTATCCGACTGTAGGGTTCACTGCTCATCTCTCTTTATAGCCAAAGAGCCAGCGCTGTCTGCATCTGCAGATGTTTCCATGGATATGTGGCAGGCATGACTAAACACCAGAGTGCTCGGAACAAGCTTGTGTGAAAACGTCACTAACTGGAGATGGAAATTATTTGCAGAGTGTTAGGTAGCACCAAGGATCTGTTGTTGTAAAGTATTTTGTTGTTGCTAAAGGTTTTCCAAGGTTTGGGTGGGAGCATCTATGCTAGAATTGCTAGATGGGGTAAGGTACTCTCTTAGGTAGGATTGTGAGTCTCTAGATCAGGGGTTCCCAACCTTTTCAAGTCAGGGGCCAGGTCACGCTCTCTCAGTCAGCTTCAAGGGTTGGATGGCCATTTTGCCCTGCCTGCACAATCGATTGGGGGGGGGGCATTTTGTCCCAACAGCTTCAAAGGGAGGTGGTGAGCACTCCAATACTGGAAGAATCTAAGAGAGAATAGCATATCAGAGAGAAAAGCAAACATCAACAAAAAACACCTCAATTGGACGCCCATCTGTCAGATCTGCTTTGACTTGGATTCCTGCATTGAGCAGATGGGATTGGACTCGTTGGCCTAAAAGGACCCCCCCCCCTTCCAACCCAGTGATTCTGTGATGTCCCCCCATTGCCCTATTGCTCAGGGAAGTCTCACCGTCTCTGTGGGTGATCTGGAGATATTCCCTGCCAGGGCTAAGGGCGAAGGATCGCTGGGATCGAAAAGGTTTACCATGACACGTTACATCTTTACTGTCACGTGACCTGGTCCCAAGCTGTTGGGGACTTCCAAGGCTAACACGAGCACTCTAAATTTGGTCTAGAAACAGCCTGGGAAACAGTGAAGACAACAAAGGCAAAAGCATTGTGAAAAGGCCAAGTCCCAGTCAATAAACTTGTGGTCTTCTTCTGGCCCAGGTGGCCTTCCCATGTGGTTTTTCAATGCAACGCTGCCTGGAGCGCTGTGGAATTGATGGGAGTTTGCCATTGCATTGTCAGTTGTGGTTAAATACCTCCAGCTGACGGAAGCCACAACTGGTCTTCCAGCTGACTCTGATGAAAGGTTCTTGGAGACATAGAGGTCACTTAGTTCTCCAGATGTTCTGGGCATCAAGTTTCAGAAGCCCCAGTGGTCGCAAGAACTGTCGGCTTCCTGCTGATATTCCCAGTAGCAAACATGGGGCTGCAGCTGTGTAACATAAACAGAAGTTCATCAAAGTCTGCTTAAAAGATGGATGAGCAACAGTGGGGGGTAGGGAATTGGGAAACAGAACATTAGTGGTTAAAATGCACTGATGTTTAGGGCTAGTTTGTGATAAGAAGAGCCTTGCTGGAAGAGGCCACAGGAGCCCATCATCCAGTCCAGCCTTCTGTCTCACACAGTGGCTCACCATGTGCTTCAGGGTATTATTCCCAAGCAGATGCCTTCACCTGCTTAGGATTCCCTGGAAATGGCATTGAGAGATATCCTGCCTATCTCTCCAACCCGGAGGTTGTCCTTAGGTAATTATAGCCATGGATCCCCTTGTCCTCCATGAACTTGTCTAATCCTTTCTTAAAGCTGTCAAGACTGACAGCTGTCACCACTTCTTCTGGCAGGGAGTTCCATAGATCAGGGATCCTCTGGGTGCAAAAGTACTTTCTCTTATTTGTTTGAGAACTAGCACCCAAAGGTTTCATGGAGTTTCATGGAGTGTCCCCTAGTTCTACTGTTATGCGATAGGGAAAACAGTTTTTCCTTCTCTACTTTGTCCACACCGTGCATGATTTTATAAACTTCAACCAGGTCACCTCTTAGACGCCGTCGTTCAAGAGTGAAAAGGCCCAACCGTTGCAGCCTCAGATGGTAAGGAAGGTGTTCCAGTCCCCGAATCATTCTGGTTGCCCTCCTCTGCACTTTTTCCAACTCCATAATATCCTTCTGGAGGTATGGCGACCAGAACTGTACACAGTATTCCAGATGGGGCCTCACCATAGATTTATAAAGAGGCAAAATGACACTTGCTGACTTATTTTCTATACCCTTCCTAATAATCCCTAGCATTGAGTTTGCTAGGTACCCCTTGGTGAGTGATGGTGAGTAATACCATGAAGAGTTCCACACTAACAACCTGTTCTGCCCAGAAGGAGCATAGCTTTCCAGTCTCCGGTTCCCACATCCCTCTTCTCCTTCTGTGACATCTCAGGGGTATAGTCCCAGCCCTCATAGACAGAGACCATGGACCAGGAGGAGCTGCCAGACTCCCTGGGCTGAATTCAGTCTAATCCCCCAATTTTTGGCGTAGCGGGTCAAACATCTCCTCTGATTCTGAGCTCAAGATCAGGCCAATGGAAGGATAGGAGGTAAAGGTTTTGACCATTTCTTCTGGCACGGCGACGTGGCCAAAGTTGTTCTCTGTGAAATTATACTTGAAACTTGTCAATGTTTTCACACACACACACACACCCCTTTATTTATTTTTCTGGAGTTGTTTGCTTCGGGGCTCCGTGGTTCCACATCTTTGCGGACATTCCCCACCAGATCCATATGTAATGTCTGCTTTCATCCCATCCTCACTCACTTTTTTCTACATGTTGTCCATCAACTATTTCAACTTTGTATGCTCTGAAAAGAAGAGAGAAAGGGGGCAAATGAATAATACAAATAAATAAATTGAGACAAAGTGTGTGGTCCACCATTTGTGGCCTCCGTTTGCGTCCACTGTAAGATATCATAATTTTCTGATGTGCATAATCTCACTATTGAATCATATTCCGGCATCTTTATATATGTATATCTCCCCCCTTTTTTTCTTTTTGCAAGGCTGGGAAAGAGATCTCAGTTCAAGGGCCCTAAGAAGGAAATCGTGCATCTCACCCCGTGTCCGAACTGTCCTTCCATTGAAGCCTTGCTTGGTGGCCTATTCTCAATCCAGCAAAGACAAGACTTGGTATGTAGACTGTCTTGTTAACAAGCAATTGACACTATTTTATTACTTATTTAATATTTCCTTCGCTTTCAGAATCAGTGCAACTCTGAATTGTCTGAAATGCATAATGACAATAGTGTGGTGCCAAGTCCATTCCAATGTACGGCATGAAATAAAAAGGTGACTGATTCTTGGGAGACAAGCTATGAGAAACCTGGGGAACATAATTAAAAGTAGAGACATCACATTGCAAACAAAAATTCGTATAGTTAAAGCAATGGTATTCCTGGTAGTAATGTATGGTTGTGAGAGCTGGACCATAAGGAAAGCTGAGTGCAGAAGAATAGACGCCTTTGAAATGTGGTGTTGGAGAGTTTTGAGATTTCCCCTGGACAGCAAGGAGAACAAATAGGTCAATCCTAGAAGAAATCAACCCTGACTGCTCCTTAGAAAGTCAAATATTAAAGATGAAGTTGAAGTACTTTGGACATCAAATGAGAAGGGAGGACTCACTTGAGAAGGCCTTGATGTTGGGGAAGGTGGTGGGCAAAAGAAGAAGGGGGAGGCCAAAGATGAGATGGATAGATGGTATTGTAGACACAATGGGCACAGAGCTGGGCGGGTTGAGGAGGAAGGTGGAGGACAGAGGTGACTGGAGGACAATGGTCCATGGGGTCACAAAGGGTTGGAATCGACTGTGCGAATGAACAACAACAGGTAGGGAAAACATGGGAGTGGTTTACTTTCTGGGGGGGTGTGGGAGGCGGAGGCTTGTCCTCTTCTCTTGAGAGCCACAGTGGGGAAACGAACTCTTAACCTCTGGCTCTGTCCCTTCTACTCACTCCAGCATCCTTCCATAGACATCTCATTTCCGCGGTGAGCAACTTTTGTTGTAAGTGTCCATGTTTGGCACTGGTAACATAAGATGGGAATGAATATGCTTTGTCTGAGGTGTTTCTCGGTGCTGGTTGGCATTGCCTTGTGTTGTAAGAGCAGAGGCAACTGCCCCAATATTTGTATTGCCTTACTACACCGTATGTGATTTCTACACATCCTAGTATGTGGAATGAAGGGGTTGTCCTCCTTTGTAGGAAGGTTGGTGAGAGACCAGAGACGACGAAAAGAGTGTTCTGAGGAGCTCTGGAAAGTCCTTTAAAAACAAAATAAAACTTGAAAGCATGAGCTGCAATAGCCATCATGGTGAGGTTGTGAGATTTGAGCCTGGCAGATGAGAAGACCCAGGCAGGAAACTAAGAAAGGCTGCTTATCAGCAGCACCCGGGGGTGGGGATGGGATTGGGATTAATGTCCTCTCATGGTGGTTTCCCACAATAGCAGCTCTGTCAACTTTCCATACTGTTTGTTTGTTAAATGCCCGGAGCATCACCATGCTTGGCTCTCCTCTTCCCCTAGCAACCCTGTGAAGGAGGAAAGTCTGAGAATGGCAGGCCTGCCATTGCCCAGTAAGTTTCATGGCTCGTTGGGGATGGGAAACCAGTTCTCCCAGTTCCCAGCCCAAGACTCTACCCGGTGCACCCCGTTAACCTTTCCTTCAATCTGGACCATTAGATTTGGGGGTTTCAAGCATTCTTGAAGGCTACCAGGGAAGCAATGACTGAAGTAAACTCCAGCAATGGAGCATTAAAATACCTCTTGTATTGATGAGAGGACCTTTAACCATTGCAATGGGTTTTGTGGGAGGCACATTTAAGGTTCCAGTGATATGTTTTGTGACTGCAAGAGATTCATAAACAGAAGCCGGAAAGGAAAGGAAGTTATGACTGTCTGTCCGAGACTACTGGAGGCCGAAGTGTTGGAGACTCTTGTGTCCCTCACTCCTGTGTCACCTCCATGTATGGGGTCCCCATTGTTTTCAGAAGCTAAGCAGGGTCAGGGTTGGTCAGCTTTTGGATGGGAAGCCACCCGGGATCTCTGGGGTGGTGGTGGTGTTGGGGGCAAGGAAAGCACAAAATAGTTGCTAGTCAGATTTGACAATATAAGGGTGGATTTTTTCTTTCTTTCATGTCCAGATCAAACTTTGAACTGACAAAATGAAGCCACTTTGTTGGCTTTGTTGTTGGATAAACTTAAGTCCTCAGTAGTACATGATTCCGGTTGTAATCAACATACCAGTAAACGAGCTGGATTCTGTATCGCTCCACATTCACACAGTGTGTTGTTGTCTGCCAACAATCCCCACTTAAACATGAAGGTCTTACATTTAGCCACTCTGAACCTCAGCCCATTCAGAGTCCTCCAAGTGACTTAAAGGAGGTTGAGATCTTCAGCCATATCCTCCTTTAATGTTGTTCCTTCTCCAGTGAGCTCCTTCCTCCTCCATCTTCTAATTTGGTTTTTCTTTTGCATACCCTCAAGAGTATTATTTTCTTGCCATAAAGCTCTTCCTGGATCTGAGTTGGTGGACTTGAGGCTCATTTCCATTTAGCGGATGTCAAGGGTCCTTCTCTTGCTTAGTTCTCTTGGTGTCCGCTACTACAATACTTCTCTCCTGATCTTAGGTGGAGCGATACCAACAAGATAGAAGGGTGGCCAGGTCCAAGGGACTGGCTGAGAGGAAGGTTGCTTCACAGCCTTTTTTGGAAAAAGAGGAACCTTTGGTCCGATTGAGGGAGGCAAGTGAGTTCATGCAGGGTGACAAAGAGAGCTCTTGAAGAACTTTTGGAAGTATTGGGACTTGGTTGTTGGCCACTTTTCCAGTGTATGTGTGTGTGTGTTTGTACGTGCGTGCGCCCTCTTCTATAGGATGTGATCGCTTGTTCCCGCTGATCACATCTCAGATATGCAAAATGCACAACTTGGGTTTCCAATCTCCTCTTCTCCTGTGAAATATGAACAAGGTGGCTTTCCCCCTCCTTCTCATCCATGTCATCACAGATGTAACTGCCTCCCGCCCCCGGATTCCCTCCACTGTTGGCCTAAGCCCCAAAAGCCCTGCAATACATTGTAAGCTCAGTTTCTGAACAGTGCTTGGCCATATATGGCCAAAGCCAGCATCTCCTGCCCATTGCCTGCTGAACCAATAAGTTTTCTTGTTGGATACAAACAGCGATCTGCCCTCACCATCTTGGCTTCTGCAGAAAATCCCTCC
Organism: Bradypodion pumilum; assembly: GCA_035047305.1. NCBI lineage: Eukaryota > Metazoa > Chordata > Lepidosauria > Squamata > Chamaeleonidae > Bradypodion > Bradypodion pumilum. The sequence continues at coordinate 385,969,687 of JAWDJD010000003.1, forward strand.
CGGGAATGGCTGGATGTTGCGTTTCTCCACCCTTCAAAGCTCACTCCAATCTCACTTTGATCAGAGAGTTATCTGTCTCCCGTCTTTTCGTCCCTCCAGCCAAAGAATGAGGAGTTGTGGGGAAGGCAAGGTTGGCTGAAGTGTATTACCCAAGAGCCATGGGGAACGGGAAATATGAAGAGGCTGCATCAACAGAGAAGCATGTTTGCAAAAGTCAGGGCCAAGAATCCCTTTTATGGGGATGGCGGGAGAGGTGTCATGTGCTTTTCAACCATTTTGGACCAGGGAAATATTTTATGGGAAATATTGGACCAGGGAAATATTTTATGGAGGGATGTCATAAGAGTGAGGGCAGGGAATGCTTTCATACCTTGGAGACCACATTCTTTTGTGGGTAACGTTTTTGGGGTTGCAGGCCAGAAATGTGTAGGTTTGCACACAAAATAGTGCAGAGGGCAAAGTCTGGAACAGGGTTCCTCAAATGTGGCTCTCCAGGTGTTTTGGACTTCAGTCACCAGACACCCAAGTCAGAACACCTGCTGATCAGGACTTCTGGGAATTGAAGTCTAAGAACATCTGGAGAGCCATGTTTAAGAACATAAGAACATAACATAAGAACAGCCTTGCTGGAACAGGCCACAGCCCATCCAGTCCAGCATTCTGTCTCACACAGTGGCTCACCATTTCCTTCAGGGTATTCCCAAGCAGATGCCTTCACCTGCTTAGGATTCCCTGGAATGGCATTGAGAGATATCCTGCCTATCTCTCCAACCCGGAGGTTGTCCTTAAGTATCCATAATTATAGCCATTGATACTCTTGTCCTCCATGAACTTGTCTAATCCTTTCTTGAAACTGTCAAGACTGACAGCTGTCACCACTTCTTCTGGCAGGGAGTTCCATAGACCAGTAATCCTCTGGGTGAAAAAGTACTTTCTCTTATTTGTTTGAGAACTAGTACCCAAAAGTTTCATCGAGTGTCCCCTAGTTCTAGTGTTATGCGATAGGGAAAACAGTTTTTCTTTATCTACTTTGTCCACACCGTGCATGATTTTATAAACTTCAATCAGGTCACCTCTTAGACGTCGTCGTTCAAGAGTGAAAAGGCCCAACCGTTGCAGCCTCAGATTGTAAGGAAGGTGTTCCAGTCCCCTAATCATTCTGGTTGCCCTCCTCTGCACTTTTTCCAGCTCCAGAATATCCTTCTGGAGGTATGGCGACCAGAACTATACACAGTATTCCAGATGGGGCCTCACCATAGATTTATAAAGAGGCAAAATGACACTTGCTGACTTATTTTCTATACCCTTCCTAATGATCCCTAACATTGAGTTTGCTTTTTTCACTGCTGAGGCACACTGGGTTGACACCTTCATTGAGTTGTCCACCAGGACACCAAGGTCCCTTTCCTGGTTTGTCGCAGAGAGTTCAGACCCCATCAGTTTATAAGTGTAATTGGGGTTCTTTGCCCCAACATGCATCACTCTGCACTTACTAATGTTGAAACTCATTTGCCACTGTTTTGCCCACTCCCCCAGTGTCGAGAGATCCCTCTGGAGCTCCTCACAATCTCTCACAGTTTTCACTACCCTGTATAATTTAGTGTCGTCAGCAAATTTGGCTACCTTGCTTTTTACTCCTACTTCTAGATCATTTATGAAGAGGTTGAAAAGCAGGGGTCCCAGTACTGAACCTTGGGGGACCCCACTCTTTACTTCCCTCCACTTGGAGAAGTGTCCATTTAGTGCTACCCTCTGTTTCCTGTCCCTTAGCCAGTTGCTGATCCAGGACAAGACCTGTCCCTTTATTCCATGACTGGTAAGTTTATTCAAGAGCCTTTGGTGTGGGACCTTGTCAAAAGCCTTCTGAAAGTCCAGATAAACAATGTCAACTGGATCCCCCTTATCCACATGCTTGTTGACACTCAAAAAATTCCAACAGATTAGTGAGGCATGATTTGCCCTTGCAAAAGCCATGTTGGCTCTCCTTTAGCAGCGCCTTCTCTTCTATGTGCCTATGTTTGAGGAACTCTGGTCTGGAGGATAAGATGGCCCCAGTCCTGGGAGGGGGACTTTGGAAGGCATGATAGCAGAGAGGACTAAAAGTTGAAAGTCAGGTCCTAGTCCTTGTTCAGCCCTTTGGCTTGTTCTAACTTTTGTCCATCCCATATTTGAGTGCCATAGTCGGAATGTGGGAAAATAAACGCTACTCCAACACCACAGATCCCAATCTAGTTTGGGGGGCCTTGTGTGCATCTTGACCAGTTTATGTTGACATCAAACTGCCATTGACTGGGGAGTTTGTATAAAGAAATGTCAATAATTATTTTTAGCCCTGATGGTTACAAAGGAATGAGTCTTATAGCTCTGGTTTGAAATGTTCCAGGACATTTGCCACCAGACAGAATACGCACAAAATCCCGGAGACGCAGATCTAAAAGATGGCTTCACATCTATCAGGAAATTTAATGGAGACAGTTGTTTGCCGCCTGTTGTTACATAACAAATGTGCATGGGTCCAGATGTTTGTTATGCAACTTGTGCCTGGCTTACAGCATGAGAACACTGGGCCTGTCTGGTGGAGGGAGGATGGCTTTGTGGAAGAATAACCACAGGTTTGCTGCTTCAGTCCCTGGCAGCATCTCTGGGATAGCCAGATGGTGGGTAAAATGCTGTTCCCCCACAAACTTGCATTTGATCAGGGTCCACCAGTCTGCTAAACTTAGCTGGAGGGATTGTTGACTCAAGGGTCATAAGCATGTGCTGGGTTTTCAATGCAGCATTGGGGGTAAACAGAAAGATGGGCTAGAAAAACCTGAGATCTTTTGTTTGCAGATGAGGGGCTCAGTGGCGCATGGAGGCAACCAACCCAGCACCTTCCAGACTGCTTAGATTACCTGTGATCTCAGCCCCACCCAGCAGGGCCAAAGGCAAAGGGTTGTGAGAGTCCTATGGACGAAGGTTGGGTGCACTCTAAATTTGGTCTAGAAACAGCCTGGGAAACAATGAAGACAACAAAGTCAAAAGCATTGTGAAAAGGCCAAGTCCCAGTCAATAAACATGTGGTCTTCTTCTGGGCCACGTGGCCTTCCCATGTGGTTTTTCAATACAACGCTGCCTGGAGCACTGTGGAATTGATGGGAGTTTGCCATTGCATTGTCAGTTGTGGTTAAATACCTCCAGCTGACGGAAGTCACAACTGGTCTTCCAGCTGACTCTGATGAAAGGTTCTTGGAGACATAGAGGTCACTTAGTTCTCCAGATGTTCTGGGCATCAAGTTTCAGAAGCCCCAGTGGTCGCAAGAACTGTCGGATGGATGAAGCTACTGCCCTCCATCAAGGGATTTAATCCACTTGGGAACCATTATCCTTCCTTCCCTGTGGACCTCAGCACCCAAGGTCATTAGTCCTCTGGGTTGTCAGGTTAGCCACCGCCTGACGATTGGTGTTGAGTCACTGGCAGTAAGTCTACTCTATGACCATAGGAGGATAACCTGGCCAGCCTGAAAGAGCAACATCTAGGTATTTTTTTAAAAAAAAATCCAGCTTCATTTCATCCATCCAATAGCTCACTTTCTGGTTTTCTTGGCCGGAAGGAGGGTGTGGCAGCCTTTGACCTTCAGGGCCGTGGGGCGAATAGCTCCTGAATGATTCACTAGCCACTCTCAAGAAGGTGAGGCTCATCTTTGGCCAATCTCCTCCCGTGGCCTCCTGGCTCTGCTCTTTGTGTGCCTTGGCTTTCTGAGGCTCTCCTAGAAAGAGTGTCTGAAGAAAGCTTCACCGAGGCTTGTTTGCTTTTGGTTTGCAGGAAGTTGGCTTTCCCAGCTCTGCCCTACCAGTCCAGCGTGAAGCTGAGACGGGCAGCGTGTAGAGCCGGGAGTTAATCATTGACCCCGAACAGGGAAACTCTGTCTGCAGAACGGCACAGAAGGATGGAGTTTCCACACACACACACACACGCACATGCACATGCACACTTTTGTAGTGGTGATGTCCATATTTGGACATTTTTAGCCATCCACTAATCTATTGGAAGGAGAGGGGAGGTGACTCAGGCCCTGGTGGAAGCAAGCCTTGAATTCCTGCCGTCGGTGGCTTTGTGTGTGTGTGTGTGTGTGTGTGTGTGTTGCCTTTTGCTCCCTCTTCCTTTCCGACTATCTCTCTCTTTCTCGCCTCCTTTGCTTCCTCTTTGCTTATCCTCAGCACTGGAGTCCTTCTGGCTCCTGGAACTGCTTCCAAATTTGTTCCCCTCGAGGACGACGGAGCCTCTTGGGAGGGAGACGAGCCAGACCCAGTGTAAGTAACTTGCCTATGGGTGTAGCGAATGGGGTGGTGACAGCTGTGGCGGAGATCTGTTGGGCCCCGAGGCTTATATATTAAGCCAGACACAAAGCGCGGCCTTCTTGGAGGCGGAAGTCCAGACATGACGGTCCTCCTCCCTCTTGGGACCCTGGACCTTTCATGGAACCCAGATGTCCCAAGCCTAGCCTGAATTAAGATGTTTGGCAGCCTGACTTTACAGATTTGGATAGATCCCATTTTTTTTTTATTTAGGATGACCACCTCTGGGATCCTCTTGACTACCTACTGGCTGGAGGGCTCTGGGTATTTATAGTTAAAAGAACCAAACACATTTCTGGGTGGGGTGGGGTGGGGTCAGGCTGAGCCAGACAAGCAACCTCCTTTAAGGGTTTCCTAAACACTTTTCCTTTGAAAGAGCTGCCTTCCCATTTATGGGTCTCTTAGGGAACTGTGTTGGCTCAAGTGGTTATGACGGTGAAGTTTCCAGTCGTCAGGTCAGACCCAAGTACGTAGAGTGAGCTCCCATCTCTGCCCCAACTCCTGCCCACCTAGCAGTTCAAAAGCAAGAAATTGCAAGTAGATAAAGAGGTAACACTGTGGTGGGAAGGTAACCGTGGTCTGTGCACTCTGGTGGAAAATTCAGGAAGCTGTGATTTACCCCTTGTAACTGACCTTTGTTTTCTTCCATCTTTTCCCCCTTCCCCTTTGGGCTCCCATGTGAAGACCCTGTTGGGAGTCTGAAACTGGCCAAACCTTCATCTTCCCTATTTATTTATTTATTTTATTTATTTCAAGGCCAACTCAGGGCGGTTCACAGCATAATATATATATATATTTTTTCCTGAAAGGAGGGGGCTTTTCAGCCAGTAAATTTTGGTATGAAAGATCGGAAATGACTTTGCACCCTTGGCTCATGTTAGCAAACAGGCACATCTGTGCCCTTCCTTGCTTTATTTTGTACTTTTGAAAGATAGCTGGGTCTTTAATAGTAGATTAAGGCCGTAATCTGGAAAGTTACTTTGGAAAAGTAATTCATTTCTGTTGCTTTTTACAGTGTGGCGAATTGCCTCTTGTTGTGGCTAGTGACCGTGTTGGGTCCTGCTTCTGTGGTCCTGCTCCTTCCTTAGTTGTTCTTTTTTCCTGCTTCTGTGTTGCTCCTCCTTATTTAAAAATGTTTTTCAAAGACTTTTAAAAGTAACGATCAAAAGTAAATAGGAAAAAAAATTGCTCGTTATGCCGGTGAAAGAATTTTGCCTTTGTGTCATTATATTATTTTAGAGAAGTAACTACAACACCTTTACTATCAGTAAAATAACTAGTTACTTGCAATTACCCAAGTTGGGATACATAAATATATATGAGTCAGTTCATGGCAGGCCATAATTCCTTTTATGGACTTTATCGGCATGGAGGTTCATGATGGCCTCTCAGATGGAAAAGTAGCGATGTTGGTGAAATTATATAGAACCGTTAGGATGCCAAACTTAATGACTGGAAGGTAAGCGAGCCAGCAGTTTGAGACCCAAGTGCTTCACGATGGAGTGAGCTCCTGTCGTCTGTCCCAGCTCCTGCCAACCTAGCAGTTGGAAAGTAAGAAATTGTAAGTAGATAAATAGGTACTGCTTCAACAGGAAAGGGAACAGCATTCTATGTGCTCCGCCATCTAGTCATGCCTGCCACGTGACCACGGAAACATCTGCAGACAGAGACAGCGCCAGCAATTTGGCTGTAAATGGAAATGTGTACCGAACCATTGGACAATCATTACAATTGTACTAGAGTGTCTAGTCATGCCTGCCACATGACTATGGAAAGGTCTGCAGACGTAGACACCACTGACTCTTTGGCTGTCAGTGGAGATGAGCACCGTGCCCTAGAGTCAGATACAACTGGCTTTTGAGCAAGGGAACCTTTTATCTTTACCTGGAAAGTGATATTCTTGTGTACCTGTATATGAATTTTACTATATCGATGTTGGAGGAGAACTGTAGTGCCCCCCCCCCCCCGCTGCCCTCCCCAAGTTGTCATGGGCTTTTTGTGATCTTGCTAGCCTGGTTGCCAGGAACGTGCTGCATCCTTTGAACTTCAGCCTAGCAGAAAGAGACATTCAGGAAGAGAGGAGAGGATCCCGTGGGCTGTAAGATTTCTCCTCTCTGTCGGTTTTCCTTTCCTTCAGGTAAGAGTCCCTCTTCTTCTTCTTCTTCTTCTTCTTCTTCTTCCGTGTCTAGACCAGACGTGAAACTGCCAAAACGAAGCCACAATTGGGTGTGTTCCTTCTGCAGCTCCTTTTGCCTGGCCCAGTGTGAGAAAGATTAGCCAGCAACACAAGGTGGCCAATACCAGGGTTCACCCGATTGCCGTTGAAAAATACCACAATCTTTGAGGAGTCTCTTTCTGTGTAACCTTGGGTAAGAGCGTTTCCCACTAAAGGGATATGGACCAGTTGGTCTGTCTTATTTTTACTCCTTCCGGGTCCGTCACTGTCCACACCCTAAGGCTCCCTTGGGGTTATGGGTCTGTCTTCTAGGGCTGTGGTGGCGAACCTTGGCACTCCAGCTGTTCCTGGACTTCAATTCCCAGAAGCCCAAGTCTCTGTGTGCACTCAGTAAACCCATTCGTGTGGGTTCACAAAGACGTGGACTTCTGGGAATTGAGGTTCAAGAACAGCTGCAGTGTCAAGGTTCGCCATCACTTGTCTAGGGCTTTGGCACCCAGTGGGGTGTAGCAGATAGAATAGTGGAGTAGGGCTCTGGAGGCTTGGGTTCGAATCCTTGCTCAGCTGTGAAAATTCCCTGGGCGAATAGAACTGGCGACACCCCTCCTTAAATAGCTTGTATGCCTGGAAAACCCATTCAGGGTTGCTGCAAATCGGTTCCAAATTGATGGCACAGAAAAACAAACCATTGGGCTTTGGGGATCTCTTAGTACAGGGGTGCCCAAACCTTTTGGACCATGGGCCAGTCATGTGGTTCAGTGGGCCGGTCATGTGGTTCCTCCCACCAGAAGTGGAAGTACTGTACAGTAAAACCCAGACTTACATATGCCTCGAGTTACATAAAATTCGACTTACATAGTGATTTTGTACTACAACCATGTCCCGATTTACACAATTTCCTGTGGGTTTGCTTCGATTTACATAAAAATTTCATTTTTCCTATAGGTTTGCTTTGAGTTATGTAAAAAAATAATTTTTCCAATGGGTGGGTTTGCTTCGAGTTACATAAAACCCTGATTTAAACAAAAGCCTTCGGAACGGACTTTCCCCCCGTAAGTAGGAGTTTTATTGTAAAACATGTGTTGCAATCTGTTTTGCAACAGGATGAGATAGATTTTTAGGCTGCCATTTTCTCTGCTTAGACCAGGGGTACCCAAACTACGGCCCATGGGCTGGATCTGGCCCCCGGCACCAATTCATCTGCCACACGCTGTCCTTGCTGCTCCTGGAGGCGGAAGTAAAACATGCCCGTCCAAGGAGCGGCAAGGGTGGTGCGGGCCGGATGAATTAGTGACGGGGGCCGGATCCAGCCCATGGGCCATAGTTTGGGCATCCCTGTCTTAGCAGATCAGTGCGACATGCTTACAAAACCAAACTTCTAAAGATTTCCTGGAGGAGAGAGAAGGAGAACTGCTCGCACCGTTTAAGGTTTTGTTCATTGCAGTTCTGTTGAGTCTCTGGGTGTAAGTCCTGAGCAGGTCTCGGATTCATTGGATTCCCATCCAGCTTAATGGGACCTCGCCACTCAACACCCTATCCAGCCAGTCTGCGCTCAGGACTCTCACTGCTCAGTGGAGTGCCACCTTGGCGAGAGGACGGGCACAGCCAAGAGAGAAAGTGGGCAGAGTTTGTGCCATTTCTTTCCACACCCTGCTTCTTATGGCTGAACTATGCCTGCCTGCCCACCTGCTAATCACGCATGGATCCGAAGGGTGCTTCCCACATTTGAATAGGCCGTGTGGTCCTTCATAGGGTTCTTCTGTAGGGAATATTTGTTCAGCTTCTCTTGCGTCCATTTGGAGTGTGTCTTAAAACTGAATGATGTTGCACCATAAAATGATGATTAATAGGATACTAAGGTTTCTAGCACATAATGATGGTGTTCACAGTGTTAATTGAGCCAGAGATGTAGGATTGCTATTAAAAGTCATCAAAATTATGCAGATTATAGGGGATGATAAATGTAGATTGTATAAATGTCATGCTGTCTGGGAATGAGCGGAGAGGGGGAGGAGGATGGCCTCTCCCCCGTTCCGTTTTCCTGGAAGGATCATTTCTCATTCATTGCTCCAGTGAGTTAGTCTCTAGATTGGCACCAGGTTCAAAGTGGTGGGTTTCTTATTTATAAAAATGATTCTGCCATATCAAGCCGCCTGCAGCGTGACATGAAGGGAAGGTCGGAAACAGTGATGCACTGCAGCAGGTTCTGCAGAACCGGTAGCGGAAATCCCCCCAGGCCATGCCCACTTGGTTGGCCACGCCCACCTCCATAGCCCATAATGCAGGATGTTTGGCCCCGCCCACAGATTTGGCCCCGCCCACAGATTTGGCCAGCTCACAGAGTAGGCAGCACATTTTTTTTGCAGTGCATCACTGGTTGGAAAGCTAGATTGGGACCAAGGAGGGACAGATATTTGCCCCGATATTTCACACTCTGTTGAGTTTGGCCAAGAACTAGGCAAGGTTAAGGGTACTGGTTTCACTGCGGAACAGGCAAGTGGACACTTGAACCCAAGCAGGTTCTTTTCTGGCCCAAACCATGCAGGTGGTTAGGCCTAGCACAAGGGCTATGACACAACAAGTTGTAAGTAAGAAAGAAAGAAAGAAAGAAAGAAGGATGAACTGAACAAACAAATGAACGAATGAAAGAAAGAAAACTCAATGGTCTCATAAGTCCTTCCAATTCAGTTGTTCTATGATTCTAAATAAGGAAGGAAAGAAGAAAGGAAGAAAGAGAGAGAGAGAGCGCAAAAGAAAGAAAGAAAGAAAGAAAACTCATTGGTCTCATAAGTCCCTCCAACTCAGTTATTCTATGATTCTAAGGAAGGAAGGAAGGGAGGAAGGGAGGAAGGAAGGAAGGAAAAGCAAGCAAGTAAGAAACCCCAAACATTTCCAAGCTTTCCAGACAGTGACCCTTGAGATTCCTCTTGTCCCAAGAAGTCCTTGTCTATACATATGATTTTTAGTATTTTCTGGGCAATTGATCTTCCCTACAAGTGGCAGAGAGCAGCTTTTAGTGGTGCGCTGATCAGCAGTGCCTGCAATGACCTCCTCTTCAAATTGTGGGCACAATGTCTGCAATTTGTATGCCTCTCACAGGTCCTGATCATTAAACCCCTTGGTACAATGCAGCCCAAGTGGCTCCCTGAGACCGGGACCCTAACAAGGCAAGGGGTATGTTATTATTGCTTCTCTCTCAGAAGATCAGAGGCAGGTATTTTTTTTTGGGGGGGGTACCCCTCACAGTCCTGTCTGCCAAATGGCTCAGGGAGCAACGATTTCCAGCAACTCTTTTGGGAGTCATGAAAAAAAATTGGCATGGAGCCTGGTATGAGTCTTCAGCTTCTAACTCAAGCAGGTTGCCAGACACGGGATTTTGATAACTATTCAGTTCCTCAAAGGCAGTATAAATCTCCCCTGCCAAATGATTTTCTTGTCTGTCTGTTCCCCTATTTGTCGAAGCAACTCATGCTTTCTGTTGGTGTCAGTGAGAGTTTTGCAGGGAGAATGATGTCAGCATGTAGTGTTTAAATTGCACAGAAATTGCATAGTTGAATTGTGATAGGAGCTTTGTAAAAAAACAAGATGCATTGAATGGGGTGTTTCTCTCTTTTCTGTCAATCAACCAGTTCCTCCGAGTTTGCTCTGGGTGGGTGGGTGGCTTTTCAAAGGGAAAGAGCTTTAGTTCTGCACAGTGACATTTTGCACAAATTGCAGAACTCTCAGTCAAGGAAATGCCCATCTCATTTTCATGCCAGAGGAGAGAAATTCCAGGAGAGTTAATACATTCCCAACAAGCTGCCTTAATATGTCAAAAGAGCCTGTCCCCTTGATCCACAGTAGTTTAGGGGAATTTCTTGGTATCTGTATTGTTGAGCGAAGCAAAATCTTTCCTAGTGATATCATAGAATCAAAGAGTGACTGGGTTGGAACCCTATGCTCAAGGCAGTTTGAAAGCAAGTAATTGCAAGTAGATAAATAGGGACATCTGGAGTGCCAAGGTGCAAAGCTTGGTGGGCCACTTTGGTGGGAAGGTAACAGCATTCCGTGCACTCCGGTGTCTAGTCCTGCCTGCCACATGACCACGGAAATGTCTGCAGAAGCAGACAGCGCTGGCTCTTCGGTTTTGAAACAGATCAGCACTGAACCCTAGAATCAGATACGACTGGCTTTCGAGCAAGGGAAACCTTTACCTTTACTATGCTCAAGGCAGGAATCCCAGTCAAAACACATGGGGCGGGGGTGTGTGTGTCCAATTTTCTCCTGAATGCTTCCAATGATGGAGTGCTCACCACCTCCTAGCTTTGCACCTTGGCACTCCAGATGTTCTTGGACTTCAATTCCCAGAAGCCCCCCATGTGAATCCACATGAATGGGTTTACTGTGATTCATCTGGCCCACGCTGCCCTTATCGCTCCCAGAAGCAGAAGTAAAATGCTCCTGGATGGGCACGTTTTACTTCCGCTTCTGGGAGCGACGAGGGCGCCGTGGGCTGGATGAATCATAGTAAACCTATTCATGTGGATTCACAGGGTGCTTGGGCTTCTGGGAATTGAAGTCAAAGAACCTCTGGAGTGCCAAGGTTCACCATCATGGTCATAGGTCATTATTGGCTCTGCTCTCTAACAGTTAAGATATTTTTTCCCCTGGTATTCTGGGAGAAATTCATGTGGTTAGATCTGTTAACGCACTTGAGTCGTGATAGCCAAGTGAAATTTCTGTACTGAGACGCGTCCAGATTGCTCTCCCAGTGCAACCTCTTTATGAGCAAAGGAAGAGAAAGAGTGGCTCTAGCAGCATTTCTTGCTCAAGGATTGTTCTGGTAGTACGCATTTATCCCTCTATTGACTAGAGAACCATAAAAGTCTATGGGAGTTTGCAAACAAAAGGAGACCAAACAAACTAGCCTCCTGCTAAATTTATAGCTGCCGAGTAGACAAGAGGCATACCAGCCTGGGAGAAGAAAGCTTTAGTATTGCCAAAGCATCTGAAGGCAGAGTAGGAGGGATTCCTGGAAGAGGATAAGGTAGCAGATGATAAGAAGGACTGGCCGTAGAGCAGCCCAAGGGCAAGCATGAGGCCGCCCTTCCCCTGTGCTGCTTTGGAGGCTGATCTGGTGCTTTGACGTGTATCTTGATTCAGTCCAGGCTAAATGTACCCCCTGCCTCTTCTTTTTCAAGAGCCGTGTCCTATTCCGAATATTGGCTCACCTCATGGTGATCAGCCATGAAGATTGGCCCCGGGAACAATGTAATGCAGTGGCCTTCCATTTGCCTTCCGCATCGCAGTGTGACCCCCATAGTACCACTGATCCGGTTCCACAAGTCACTTTCTGGTCCTGAGCTCTTTTGGGATGCAATGTCCTCATCAGCCCCAGGCCAGGATGGATGAAGCTTGCCGTGTCTCTCCTGGGGCCCACACCATCGGTCCCAGGATGGGAGACAGCTGCAGCCGTCAGCATCACTCTCCCTGGCCCCACCCGGCCAGAGGGTAGAAGAGCCGGCGGAGCTGCCGTACGGAGGACCTCGCCGTGTCTCTCCTGGGGCCGACACCATTGGTCCTGGGATGGGAGACAGCTGCAGCCACCGGTGTTACTCTCCCTTGCCCCGCCCGGCCAGAGGGTAGAAGAGCCGCCGGAGCCGCCAGATGGAGGACCTCGACTTATCTCTCCTGGGGCCCTCACCATCGGTCCCGGGATGGGAAACCACTGCAGCCACTGATGTCACTCCCACTGGCCCCACCCGGTTAGAGGGTAGAAGAGCCACTGAAGCCGCTGGAGCTGCCGGACAGAGGACCTCGCCATGTCTTTTCTGGGGCCCATGCCATTGGTCCTGGGATGGGAGACAGCTGCAGCCACCGGCATCACTCTCCCTTGCCCCGCCCGGCCAGAGGGTAGAAGAGCCGCCGGAGCCGCCAGATGGAGGACCTCGACTTATCTCTCCTGGGGCCCTCACCATCGGTCCCGGGATGGGAAACCACTGCAGCCACTGATGTCACTCCCACTGGCCCCACCCGGTTAGAGGGTAGAAGAGCCACTGAAGCCGCTGGAGCTGCCGGACAGAGGACCTCGCCATGTCTTTTCTGGGGCCCATGCCATTGGTCCTGGGATGGGAGACAGCTGCAGCCACCGGCATCACTCTCCCTGGACCCGCCCGGCCAGAGGGTAGAAGAGCCAGCGGAGCCCGTGGACAGAGGACCTCGCCGTGTCTCTCCTGGGGCCATCAGTCCCAGGATAGGAGACAGCTGCAGCTGTCTACCCAGAGGGTAGAAGAGCCGCCGGAGCCACCGGTCGTGGACATTGAGCCCCGGGCTCTCTTGGAAACGCTGAGCAGGAAGGACCTTGTGATTGACTTTTATTATTAACTGTGTTTATTGTATGTTATCATGTGATATTTTGTACTTTATTGTTTTACTGTATTGTATCTTTGTTTGATATGCTGTGAGCCGCCCTGAGTCAGCATATGCTGAGTGGGCGGCATGCAAATCAAATAAATGAAATGAAATGAAATGAAATGAAATGGAGCTGCTGCCCTCCATCAAGATGGATTCAAGATGGATTTAATCCACTTGGGGACCATCACCCTTCCCTGTGGACCTCACCACCCAAGGCTGCTAGTCCTCAGGGTGGCCAAGTTAGTTAACCACTGCTTGATGATCAGCATTGAGTCACTGGCCGTATGGTCTACTCTAGTTCCATAGCAGGATATCCAGGGCTCCCCATCCAATTTCAATTTGTGCCCCCTATTCTAGGTTCTTCTTCTTCTCCAGATGTGAAACTGCCACAATAAAGGCATGCGATTTGTGCAGTCAATGCCATGGAAAGTCAAAGTGGCTCTAACTTTTTTGTTTTTGCACAGGTGTGCCTGATGCTTTGTGACTTCAAAGGCCCTAAAAAGAGGAATAGAACCACAAAATTTCAGTTGTCTAGCTGCAAGGGATTGTGCATTTTTAAGAGTTTCTTTTTTAAAAAGCCCATGTGGGACTAAAGTGATTCATGTGCCAGCTGATGTGATTGGTGCTCTGAGTTTGAGGTGGCTTGCAAATTTGGTTGATGATGCTCTGGAACTGTATTCGTGGCCATTTGGCACCTGTTTGGACTGCATGCAAATCGGTTCAAATCAGGCTGATTCAGTTGGAATTTAGGATTTGGTGGCTAAAATATCAGAGGCCATGCTTTCCAGGAGGTGTTCAGTAAGCAAGAGGAGCCTGTGTGTTCCTGGAAATAAGGATGCAAAACCTCACTTGGTTTACTTTCAAGTTCTGGGGAAGGAAACTTCAAATATTTCCCTGTCTTGTGTTGTTGCTAGTGGTTTATTTTTTTATTTTTATTTATTTATTTTTTTTTTTTTGGGGGGGAGAGAATGATTCTTGTTTTTGCAAGCGGTCTTTTTTTTAAATCATATTTTTTTCTTGCACATTTCCCTAAAATTACTGAAAATGCCAATAACTGAATAAAGTCCCAGAAATAATATAATATATGAAATGCAAAAAAAGCTATAGTGTTGCTGTTGTGGAATGAGGAATGAACATTACAGGCGGTTGTTGCTTATCCACCAGGGAATGGTGCATCTGAGAATATTGTGCAGGCAGGAGGAGAATCCACTGGCGGAAGAATTTGGGAAACTGCTTTAGATACAGAAAAATTCCCCCCCCCCCCTTTTTTTTTGGCAGTACTACGATGAAGGCCAGTTTGGCCATGGCGCCTGATCTTGGCAGGGAAGGAAAAGAAAAAAAATGCGGAAACAAATAAAAATAAAATTTAAATTTAAATAAATAAATAATAAGAGTTCAGAATGGGCAGCAGGCTCAACATTATAAAACAAGCAGGCTGTTGTAAAATCTCAAGCAGAGGCATACCTGTCAGGTTTTGGATTTGGAAATAAGGGAAATTTCCGGGCAAATAAGGGATACTTGACAGCGATGCTTATCCTGTGCTGCCCTCCAATGGCGGCAATAGGGCATTGCAGTCTAATTAATAAGGGATGACGGCGGGAAAGAGGGTAAAATAAGGGGTTTTCCCGGCTAATAAGGGGTACTTGACAGCTATGAGCAGAGGGAGAATTTTATCCCTGTCTTTTGGCCCTCCGGATGGATGGATGGATTTTGATTTGTCACTTCCTTTTTTGTTTAGGCCATAGTGACTTAGTGGTTAAGATGCTGAACTTGACAACTGGAAGGTTAGCAGGTCGAGACCCGAGTGCTGCATGATGATAAATAGGTACTGCTTCAACAGGAAAGATAACAGCATTCCGTGTGCTCTGGCACCTAGTCATGCCTGCTAGGTGACCACGGAAACATTGGCACATGCAGGCAGTGCTGGCTTTTTGGCTGTAATTGGAGATGAGCACTGAACCCTAGCATTGGATACGACTGGCTCTCGAGCAAGGGAGACCTTAACCTGGGTGTTAAATCAGGCAACAGGGCTTTGGCTGAAGATTTTTGGAGGGAGGCCCTGGTCCTTCAGATGGCCTGGTGGCCAGTGTTGAAGGCTTCGTAGGTCCAAACCAACACCTTGAGTCAAACGTGGAAACAAGTCGGACATTGGTACAGTTGGCTCAAGGCTGGCCAGAAGGAAAAGGTCAAGTCGCCCTTGCTTGGAAGCCAGTCGTATCTGACTTTAGGGTTAGCTCAGGAGGGGTTTTGCCCCCCCCTTCCCCCCGCCCCCGCCCCCCTGGCTACAGCCCTGTGTTGGAAATGACTGGCTTTCAAGCCAGGGTGACCTTTACCTTTACCTAAGAACCCAGAAACTTTTTGGACTGTGAAGGTTCTTTTTCAACATCTGTCTTGGAATGTGTTTTTAATATATTTATTTATTCAGTTTGTATAGCTGTTCCAATCGACATGCGACTCTGGGCGGCGCACATAAGATCCCCAACGTTTAAACTATAGAAACCCTTAAAACTCCTAAAAACACTGAAAAACTACCTCCCACCCGCACCAATTAAATAGCTAATTAAAAACTTTCAAAAACATGAGTGATCCTGCTCTAAATGAGCCAGTGGGTGGAGGTGGTATAATTATTCTTCCAAATTCTCCTTGGGATCTGTTGGATCCAAAGCAGGTTGTAACGTTCTCAGGTTTTACCGACCTCTGTATCCTACCTGGAGGTTTTCATGGAAGGAAGGCGGGATTCCACGTGCCTTCGATAAAGAAAGAATAAATGCACAAACAAAACCGCAACATGTTTCCAAAGCAAAATATGACTTCTGAGACTGCTTTGCTGGTACAGTTTTGGAGCGGAGAAAAGACCTTTGTGTAATTCCCTCCGTCCTTTAGACAGAGAAGTGCTTTAATTCCCCCTAGTGTCTATTTTTCTTTTGGAACATTGCCCTTTCTAATGGCTGCTCATGGGTTTCATGTTGTAATGGTGTTAAATCCATTTTTTTGCTGCTTCACCTGTTTTGTAAGTAGAAGGAAAGGTGCACAAGACAAGCAGGAAATATTTTTATAGGCCAGAGAGAAAGGCACTTAGATTTCCTTACCCCCAATGGTGGAATATGAATGCATGAAACAATAAGCGAATAAGAAGAGAGTGGTGGCCCTCCTGAACATCTGGATATGCATCATTCATGCAAAGTAAATTGGAAAAGACATGTTCGGTTTCCAAAGAAGTCTGTCTCAGCGTGTTAAAAAAAGGAGAGAGAATTCTTGATATTGGGGTTTAGTGCCGAGACCCTGTCATTTCTCCTATGCAAAATGCAGAAGTTTACATAGTAAAGGTAAAGGTTTCCCTTGCTCGAAAGCCAGTCATATCCGACTCTAGGGTCAGTGCTCATCTCTGTTTCAAAGCCAAACAGCCAGCGCTGTCTGCTTCTGCAGACGTTTCCGTGGTCATGTGGCAGGCATGATTAGACACCGGAGTGCTCAGAATGCTGTTACCTTCCCACCGACGTGGTCCCTATTTAACTACTTGCAATTTCTTGCTTTCAAGCTACTAGGTTGGCAGGAGCTGGGACAAAGACGGGAGCTCATTCCGTCCTGCAGTACTCGGGAATCGAACTGCTGACCTTCTGCCTCCCAGTCAGCGTCTTAGAAAGGTCGTGGCCCTGGTTGCCCTTTCATGCATCCAAAATCAAAAGTACAAGTGATTTGATTTTCCCTTCCTTTCTTCCTTTGGAAGGAGTTCCTTTTCAGGCCCGTCCCTATCCACAGTGGGGCACAGGGCCAGAAACCGGTCCCTTGGTCTCCCTTGTACATTCAGCCCCAAGGGATTGAAATCAGAAAGCAAAAGAGCCATTTGAATAGCTGACAGAAGCCAAATGACTGGTTTCTAAAGTTGTCATCAGTCCTGAACACAGATATGAACAGCTTGATTTCCATAAAGTTTATAGATGCTCATTTTCACCTATAGACCTTTTATCCTGCTTAAGAGTATTAGTCAGATCAGAACATGGGGAGTTTCTTTCTTTTTTTAAAAGGCAGTATTGTTCTTTCCATCCACTGAAGTGTTTCCAAAGTCAATTTGTTACTCTTTGCAAAAAAAATTACATGTGCAAATCGTGGAATCTTGGAGACCTGAATATAAGACTTTGGGGAGTTATCTTATAAAGTAATTTGTTTCCCCTACTTCTTCTTCTTTCGTGTCCTGATCAAACCCTCGACAGCCAAAATGGTTTTGTCATTGGTCAAAATGAAATCTTCATGGGTACATGTTTCTTGAAGTCATTGGCAGACCAGAAAATGAGCCACATTCAGTACCCCTCCACATTCACGCAGTGCGTTGTTGTCCACCATCATCCCCCACTTGAGCCTGTTGGTCTTGCATTGAGGGACTCCAACCCTCACCCTATTCAGGGTCCTCCAAGTAGGAGAGGTTGAGCTCCTCAGGTATATCTTCCTCCTTTAATGGTGTTCCTTGTCCAGTGAGATCCTTCCTCCATATTTTGATCTGCTTTTGCTCTTGTGTACCCTCAAGGATGTTTGTTCTTGCCATAAAGCTCTTCCCAGATCTGAGCTGGCGGACTTGAGGCTCATATCCATACAGAGGAATTCAGGGGTCGTTCTCTTGCTTAATTCTCTCGGCATCTGCTGCTACTTCTCTCCTGATCCTAGGTGGAGCGATACCAAGAAGAAGGCATGTTTTCTCAACTTGTGTAAATTTGAGGCTTCCTGTGACTCTACGCATGGCTTCATTCACAGTGATGTGAACTTGTTTTGCATGTGTGGATGCATTCCATACTGGAGCAGCATACTCTGTTGCCAAGACGCTCAGGGCCAAAGCTGATGTACGCAGCATGGAAGGTTGAGTTCCCCATTTGTTGTTTGTGAGTTTCCTGATGATGTTGTTCCTTGTGGCTTTGGTATTCAGGCAGTACTGCTTAAAAGAGAGTATTTCCTGTCAAGAAAACTTGAGCATATCTCCCTAACCTTGGCAGGCCTGCACTGGCTACCCATCCCTTTCCATATCAGGCACAAGGTATTAGTGCCAACTTTAAAAGCCCAAAATGGTTTGGGACCCTCTTACCTTGTGGAACATCTTCCCCTCAAGACAGTAGCCCACATCCCTCGCTCCTCAATGTCAGCCCAGCTCCAGGTGCCAACCCCGAGACTGGCTAGAAAGGCTGCGATGAGGAGAAGGGCCTTCTCGGTGGTGGCACCAATGCAGTGGAAAGCCATTCCTGCTGAGCTACACCAGGCTCCATCCCTGCAGTCTTTTAAACAACAACTAAAAACAGTGCTCTGTGAGGAGGCCTTTGGGCATGTGCTGCCTATTTCTGGTCGTTAGATATCCTGCCTGGCTCCTTTTCATCCTAAATAGGCTGCCTTTTAAGGGTCCTGGATTGTGGTACTTTCTGGCTATTGTAATGTGTGGTGATGATTTTATTGGGAATTTTATTGTGTGCAATTTTTAACTGGTTTTATGATGCTAGCCGCCCTGAGTAGGGATTACCCCCCCCCCTTTAGAGGAGTGGGATATGAGTGTAAATATTTATTTATTTATTGAGCTGCAGTGGCTCAAGTGGCTAAGACGCTGACTGGGAGGCGGAAGGTCAGCAGTTCGATTCCCGAGTACTGCAGGGTGGAATGAGCTCCCGTCTTTGTCCCAGCTCCTGCCAACCTAGCAGTTCGAAAGCAAGAAATTGCAAGTAGATAAATAGGGACCACTTCTGTGGGAAGGTAACAGCATTCCGTGTGCTCCGGTGTCTAGTCATGCCTGCCACGTGACCACGGAAATGTTTGCAGAAGTAGACAGCGCTGGCTCTTCGGCTTTGAAACAGAGATGAGCACTGAACCCTAGAGTCGGATACGACTGGCTTTCGAGCAAGGGAAATCTTTACTTTTACCTTTAATCACACCGAGGTACAGTATTTTGATACTGTACAATGCTGTAATCTGGTTGGTATTATAATACTAAAAAATTCCTAAAATGGGGTAGCAAGGAGAACTACGCATCAATTTCTTTAGGTAAAGGTAAAGATCACCCTTGCCTGAAAGCCAGTCGGATCCGACTCTAGGGTTCAGTGCTCATTTCTGTTTATAGCCGAAGAGCCAGTGCTGTCTGTGTTTGCAGATGTTTCTGTGGACATGTGGCAGGCATGCCTAGCTATCTTCTAATTTGTTGTATTTATATGTTACTCCAATTTCTATATGTCTCTTTAAATGCAGAAATGAACCAAAAATGTGAGAGGGCAAAAAACCAGTGTAGCCAAGTGTTTTGAGCAAGAACAGTCACCGTGTCTAGAATGCAATGATGGGGTTATTTAAAACCCAGAGGCGCACATATTTGCCTGCCTCCCCTGGCAGGGAACATTTTATTTCCGCAGAAAACCACCTGGACACCTTTGTTTCCACCCTGAGAGCTCTTTAAGTTTCCTCGAATGAACATTTCCCTGTCTGACTACATAAGACAGTTAATCCATCACGGGACCAAGATTACGTTTGGGTTTGGAAACTGGCGAGGAAAGAGAGAGAGAGAGAGAGAGAGAAGGAGAGAGAAAGAGACAGACATACAGTATATATAAAATGTCTCTCGTAAGGGGGTGGCAGAGAAATATAGCAGTTCGAGACTCGAGTACTGCACAATGGAGTGAGCTCCCATCTCTGTCTCAGCTCCTGCCAGCCTAGCAGTTTGAAAGCAAGAAATTGCAAGTAGATAAATAGTCTTGGATGTTGTGCAAGGGAGAAGGAGAAACATGTCTCTCAGCAGCCACCCTGGGAGAGAGGCCATTGGCGCCCGGGAATTCGGGTGGCCAACATTTGGTTTTCCATCAGCTTTCATGCTTTCAGAATGAATGAGCAACTAGAGAGAGGAACTCCACTGAATTGTCCATTGTCACGATACGGGCAGGGGCAGCCTGGTCCCAGGCTTTGAGGTACAAAGCTGAGGATAGTGGAATGGGTTACCAAACTTTCATGGAAAGGCTGTGGTGGCTTAGTGCATAAGATGCTGAGCTTGATGACCTCCTCCTCCTCCTCCTCCTCCTGTCCATCTCTCACAGTGACCCTCTGGCTTCTTTGGCAGTTGGAGAAGGCCATACCAAGCTGGGCTTAGAAACAGCCAGAGTGAAACTTAGTCTGTTGCGTGGACTTAGCTGTTCCACACCCAAGGGCATGGAGCTATGTTGCCTCCCTGCCCACTGTGAACAGGGTGTACTCTATGCGGGACCTTCCAGCCCTGCTGTAGAGCTGCCCACCTGGGCTGGCCCAGTGCTTTCTGTGCTGTTTGGTTGGTGGCTTCTTAGGTTGTTATGCCTCGGATTCTCTCGCATTGGCTACACGATCGTAAATCTTGCCTTGTGCTTCCTGGCCATGCTCGGTTCTATATATAGCTCCTTTCAGTGGGAGGTATTTTGGCTGATGCTCTCGCAGTTATGAGCTCGGCGAGAGGTTTAAAAATATCTCGCTGAGGGCACATAGTGACAGAAGTTGTGGAAAGAGAGGAGGCGTGGTGGAGATCACGGAAGAGGCGCATGAAGCAAGAATGGAAGAGGGGAAAAAAGGGGTGGTGGTGACTGGGTTCCACAGGAAGAGAGCATGTGTCTGTTGCTCTTATTCCCAGGAGCATCTCTCTTGAATTGTTTGGTGCTTCTGTCTCCTGGCAAGATGCATGAAGGACATGATTCCCTCCTGCCAGAAAGGCTTTTGTGCTTCCAGGTCGGAAGCAGCTGCTTGTCTTTTCTTCCCTCTTTATTCCCACTTAACTGGCTTTGATCTCCCTGAATGCCATCCAGCCTTTGGGGAGCCAAGGAGATGCAGACCTCCAGAGGAGGAGGAGGAGGAGGAGGAGGAGGCTGGCCATGGGGATGATTCTGGCATAGAGGATCATTTCCTGGACAAGGACCAGTTCTGGGGAGAGGGCAGAGATAGCCCCATCAGATCTGGGAGCCAGTCTGGACTCTGGGATCCATCCCGTTCTCACTTTCAACCTGTTTCTGGACAACCCTCTGCTTTGATTCAGATTCTTGCCTTGAGCATGGGTTGGACTCCATGGGCTCACAGGCCTCTTCCTCTTCCAACTCAGTTATTCATTCAATTATTAATTCATAAGAGTTTCTTCTTGGGCAACAAATATATGTCCTTGTTGTGTCACCTTTTTGTCATATCTTCCTCCTCCTCCTCCTCCAGGATTGCACCTTATTCCGTGCCAGGTTTTCCTCTTCTAAGGGGCTGCAGTGGCTTAGTGGGTAAAACACTGAACTTCATGATGAGAAGATCAGCAGCTCAGCAGTTCGATTCCCAAGTACTGCAGGACAGAATGAGCTCCCGTCGTCTGTCCCGGCTCCTGCCAAGCTTGCAGTTGGAAAGCAAGAAATTGCAAGTAGATAAAAAGGGACCACTTCAGTGGGAAAAGTAAACAGCATTCTGTGCACTCGAGTCGTGCCTGCCACATGGCCACGGAAACGTCTGCAGATGCAGACAGCGCTGGCTCTTTGGCTATAAACAGAGATGAACACTGGACCGTAGAGTCGAATACGACTGGCTTTCAAGCATGGGTGATCTTTATCTTTACCTTTCCTCTTCTAAAATAAGAATTCATAGAATAATGAAGTTGGAAGGGGCCCATAAGGCCATTGAGTCCACCCCCTCTCCTGCTCAAAGCAGGAACTCAAATCAAAACAGATATAACGGAGGGTTGTCCATTAATGTGCTGAAACTACATGGCACTGCAGGAAGCTGGAAGTGCCCTAAGCACTATGGAGCAGCCTATGAGTGTAATTGCTATTGCTCTATAGGTGGCACCTTCCTCTGTCTCTAGGCCAGATGTGAAACTGCCAAAATGAAGCCACCTTTGGGTGAGTTCATTCTGCAGTGATTTGGGTTTCTACCTTGAGCAGAGGCTGGAGTCAGTGGCTTCCTAGTCCCTCTTCCGACTCAGTTGTCCAATGATTCTGTGATCTTAATTTCCTCTTGAAGGCCTCCAGCCCTGGAGAGCTTACTACCTCCACAGGTCATCATCATTGGCTCCATTGGCATCCTGCTCTTTAACAGCTAAGAAGTTTCCCCTGATATTCAGCCTATTTCTGGCTTCCTGTAGTTTCACCCACTTATTCCAAGGCTGCTTTTTGCTTTATGGGAAAGAGGGTCCCCAAGTGGATTAAACCATCTCCATGGAGGGCAGCAGCTTCATCCATCCTGGCCTGGGGCCGAGGAGGACTTTGTGTGCCAAAAGGGCTCAGGACCCGAAAGTGATTCGCGGGACTGGATCAGTGGTACTGTGGGTGTCACACTGCGATGCAGAAGGCTGGTGAAAGGCCACTGCATTATATTCTCAGGATAGACTTCATGGCTGGTCACTATGAGGATCGCCAGTATTTGGATTCAGATATGGCCAAAGAAGAAGAAGGCAAAGAAGAAGAATGAGGCGGAGGATGAAGAAGAGGAAGAAGAAGAGGAGGAGGAGGAAGAGAACTAGTGTGACTGTCATCCTCGCACCCCAGACATCTTGTGGCGTTTGACTTGGAGACTTACCGAAGACATCTTTGTGGCTTTAATTGTGGCTTTGTGGATTTAATCCCGGCATGGATGGGAGGGTCCGGAGGGGATCAGAGCTCAGTCTGGCAGTGTTATCTGGGATCGGTTCGATCCAGTTGTCCCTGAGGAAGTGGACAGGCTTCTTGCAGCTGTTCGCACCACCTCCTGCCCTTTGGATCCCTGTCACACTTGGTTGGTGAAAGCCTCCAAGGGGGTGACGGGGGGCTGGGTCGGGGCTATAATAAATGCTTCACTGTGGGAGGGGGTGTTTCCTGCACCTTTAAAACATGCTCTGGTGCGCCCCCTCCTGAAGAAACAATCTCTCGACCCAGCGGTTCCAGCTAATTATAGGCCAGTCTCCAACCTCCCTTTCTTAGGGAAGGTACTGGAGAAGGTGGTGATGCGGCAGTTGCAGGGGGTCCTGGATGAAGCGGATTATCTGGACCCCTATCAATCGGGTTTCAGGCCTGGATATGGTACTGAGACTGCATTGGTCACACTGGTTGATGACTTCTTGCGGGAGCGGGACGGGGGTCATCCATCCGTCCTGGCTCTTCTGGATCTCTCAGCGGCCTTCAATACCGTTGACCACGGTATCCTTCTGGAACGGCTCAAAGGTTTGGGGATCCAGGGCACTGTGTTGTCCTGGTTTTCCTCATTTCTGGAGGGTCGTACCCAGTCGGTGTGGTTGGAGAGTGAGAGGTCCAGCACTAGGCCCCTTCAGTATGGGGTGCCTCAGGGCTCGGTGCTCTCTCCTCTCCTATTTAACATATACATGAAGCCGTTGGGTGAGGTTATCCGTTCCCATGGGGTAAGGTATCATCAGTATGCTGATGATACCCAGTTATATATCTTGGCCCATGGGGACCCCAGTGATGCAGTCAATGTCCTATCCAGATGTCTGGTGGCGGTTGGGGTCTGGATGGGAGACAACGGGCTACAATTGAATCCCTCCAAGACTGAGTGGCTTTGGATAGGGGGTCCCGCGTTATCCAGGGAGCTGGCAACTTTGGTCTTGGATGGGGCTGCTTTGCCCCAGACAGACCTGGTACGCAACTTAGGGGTCCTCCTGGATTCGGGGCTGCTACTAGCATATCAGGTGGCAGCTGTGGCCAGGAGGGCTTTCTCACAGCTTCGCATCATCCGTCAGTTGCATTCGCTCCTGGACCGGGACTCCCTCCTCATGGTCACACATGCTCTGGTCACCTCCAGGCTAGATTATTGCAATGCGCTCTACATGGGGCTGCCCTTGTCAACCATTCGGAGGCTGCAGTTGGTCCAGAATGCGGCAGCCCGGGTGGTGATGGGGCGCAGGCGTTATGCTCGTGTCTCACCGTTACTTCAGGAGCTGCACTGGCTACCAGTTTGCCTCCGGGTGCAGTTCAAGGTGCTGGTTTTGACCTTTAAAGCCCTTCATGGCAGTGGGCCAGGATACCTTAGAGACCGCATCGTCCCAAGAGTGTCCGCCCGTCCAACCAGAGCGGATCGGAGGGGCTCCCTAATTGTTCCATCTGCCAGAGGGGCTCGTCTCTCTGGCACACGAAGGAGGGCCTTTTCCGTGTCCGCACCGGCCTTGTGGAACCTCCTGCCTGTAGAGTTGCGGGAGCAGATGGAGCTGCTACCTTTCAGAAAAGACCTAAAAACCTGGTTGGCGGGGCAGGTGTGGGGCCCAGATGGAAGAGTGGCCCCTGCCTGTTGGCTTATAATTAAGCCCGCATTTCATTTAATTGTCTTTTTTTAAAAAAAATTAATGTGGCTTTATGTGGGTTTTAAGAGGAATGGGGTAGGTGGGTGGGTATGTTGGGTTTTAATTGGTTTTAATTGGACCTCAGTTCAACTCAAAGTTTGGGGTCATTCCAGGACAACTCTTGCAAGGGGAGGCTTTGGATCTCACCCATCCAACCCCTTCAGATGCTGGCTTGCCATAGAGGTCATCAGGAGATGGCAGAACAAAATCAGACAATAACTCAAGGGAAGAGCCAGAGCACTGGAAGCTTTTGAACAAACATGTGGAAGACGAGACAGGACAGAAGCAGGGCTGCCTCCCGCTTGGGGGGCCAGCGGCAGCTGCACCAACCGAGGGAGGCATATTGTACATTCTTCTGGCTTTTCGGAGGCGGTGATATAAGTCACCCAGCCTCATAGATAGATCACAGGGCGGCGGCGTGGGTCAGCCTGGGATGGCTGCTTGATGTTCCTGTCTTAGTCCTCTAATGTAACAGGCGCGCTCGCTCATGATGACCCCTGTCTCCCCTTGCTAGCTCGGCCCCCGACTCCTCCGGGCGAGAGGCACAGCCTGTAAACAGGATGGGGCTCCAGGGTTTCCACTTAGCTTTGTCAACGTAACCCTAGACCTCACTTCCCAGAGAGAGCTGACACATGAACATGATCTTCCCCTACGTGTGTCTTGCTTGAGATCATCTCCAGCCCGGCTTCTGACCTTGCTCACATCAGCATGCGGCTCCTTCCCCAGAACGTGTCAGTCCCAGAACCTCTCCTTCAACTGGTTATTTAAATCTGCCCGGCTGAAAATTATATATTAAAAGGCTGGGTTTGGCCTCTGTGATTCTGCTGTAATAATAAATAAATAAATAAATAAATAAATAAATAAATAATAATAATAATAATAATAATAATAATAATAATAATAATAATAATAATAATAATAATAATAATAATAATAATAATAATAATAATAATTTCATATCAGAGATTACTCTGGGTTGAAAGGATTTTTTGCTGGAGAAACTCTGGTTAAGGGATGCCCGAATGAGGCTCCCTCCATGTCCCCAAGTGCAGCTCTTGGGTATCGAGAACCCGACCTTCCAGTCACCAGCTCAGCATCTTAGCTGCTAAGCCACCGAGGGAGCTGCTTGTGATGGAATTAAACAAAATCTACAGCATACAGATAATCATTCATTTGGTTGTTTGTATTATTTAGATGCTAGTTGACCTGAGGCAGCTTGACAAGAATTAAAACTAGATAAATACTGAACAGTTATAATAGAATATGTATTAAAATAGTTCTTATTGATATAAATTTAAATTTTTAAAAATACTTCATAAAACATATAACATGTTCCTGAGACACATATTGCTTGAAAATGAAAGCCTTTGTCTGAGGATGGAAAGACAATAGCCAGGGGGAAAAGCTTTCTCTTCAGGGCAGTGTATTCCAAAGCCTAGCCAGTTTATCCTGCTATGGTACTAGAGTAGACCAGTGATGGCAAACCTTGGCACTCCAGGTGTTCTTGGACTTCAATTCCCAGAAGCCCAGGTCAGCACTCCCACTGATCAGGGCTTCTGGGAATTGAAGTTCAAGAACACCTGTTGTGCCAAGGTTAGCCATCACTGGAGTAGGCTCTACTGCCAGTGACTCAATGCCAATCGTCAGGTGGCAGTTAACTAACCTGGCATCCGTGAGAACTTATGGCCTTGGGTGGCAAAGTCCACAGGGAAAAAAGGGTGAGCATCTCCAAGTGGAGTAAATACCACTTGAATGCATCTTGATGGATTTTGTTTTTAAATGTGGGTTTTAAGAGGAATGGGGTGGGTGGGTGGGTATGTTGGGTTTTAATTGGTTTTAATTGGTTTTACGTGTTTTAACTTGTTGTGAGCCGCCCAGAGTCGGGTTTACCTGATTGGGCGGCATATAAATTTGAATAAATAAATAATAAATAAAGCAGCTTCATCAACCCTGGGCTGGGGCTGAGGAGGACTTTGTGTGCCCAAAGGGCTCAAGACCCGAAAGTGACTTGCAGAACTGGATCAGTGGAACGGGTGTCATGATGCAATGCAGAAGGCAAATGGAAGGCCACTGCATTATATGGTTCACTGGGCAATCTTTATGGCTGAGCACCATGAGGGTAGACAATATTTGGAACTGGATACGACACTTGAAGAAGCAGGGAAGAGCCAGGGAGAAAGCTCTCTCTCTCTCTCTCTCTTCACGTTCTTACCAAATAAGCTTGGGAAGGTGACAGAAATGAGACAAGGGCCTCCTCAGAAGATCTTAAGATCTAGACCTTAATGAGTAGGCTCATGCGGGGTGTTTCTTCATGGTGGTTATACATTGTTCCATCTCCTCCTTAGATAGCTTATACTCAAACCTCTTTTGTTTGTGCTGAGGGTCACAACTCTTCCCCATCCTTCTGAAGACTTAGCCCAGGGGTGCCCAAACTATGGCCTGGGAGATGGATCTGGCCCCTGACACCAATCTATCCGGCCCGTGAAGCCCTTGTTGCTTCACGGGAGCGACGAGGGCTTTGTGGGCCAGATGAATTGGCATCAGGGGCCAGATCTGGCCCCTGGGCCATAGTGACTGGCCCCCTGAACCATGTGACCAGCCCACGGCCCAAAAAGTTTGGGCACCCCTGCCATAGCCCCACGTTTCTTGACAAGTTCCTTTGAAGGCTGAGCACTCATGTGCTGGAAAGGCTATTCTCAGAATAGGTTGTAAGCTCAACAACAGTCAGGCCAGCTTAATAGTTCTTTGCTGCCATAAGGATGAAACAAACACTTGCTAAATTCCTTGTCCTCGTTCGTTTCAGCTGTCTTGATAGAAGTGACACAAACTAGAATGTTTTCTAAAAGGATCTAAAGCATGGGATGGGTTGTTCCAGGAAGTGCCATTGATCCACTTAGCATGACCTAGCGGTTGGAAATGAGGTGTGTTGAGAGATGAATGGGCTTTCTCATACTACGTGATGGAGCTGCATAATGCTGATTTATGGAATGTTGCCGATATTTTCATTTGTCTCATCCTCACTTAAAGGTGAGCAAAGTAGCATTATTTTTCCATGCTGGAAAGAATGGGGAAGAATATTTTTGGCATTACTTTCAGAGTTCTTGCATTGGTGAGAACAATGCTTTACGCAAAGTTGCATTGTTTGTATGAATTATTTCTGATTTGAATTACAGTTGCACTGGCTGAAATCTAGTAGTAAGGTGCAAATAAAATAGGCCAATTGACTCCATGGAAGCTATGAGGAATGGGCTCAACAGATCCCCACAGATTCAGTGGGCCTACTCTAGTTGAGACTTACTAGAACGTCAAGCACTGGATAGGGGATTTGCATCTTTCATAACAAGCAATCTTTCTGTGCTTGCTGTGTGAATATCATTTGTTTTTCAAAGGGGAAAGATACTAGAGATTTTTGTATAACCAAGAATTTCAGAGAAAGGAAGGATCTCTTTATCCTTTTCTTGGCTGGCAATGTGCAATCTTGTGGGGCGTGAAAATAAATACCTCATTAATTAGTATCTTCGGTCAACCTGAATCAAAAGGCAAAGGACTTTGGAATATAGACTTTCTGTCCCTAGATCGGAGTTGTTGAGTCAAAATGAAGTGATCTTTATATAGATAAAAGAACATCAATTTCTTTATATGGCATGTGTGGACTTGAATTAGCAGTTTGTTTTGGCAGGGGAGGAAGCAGCCGCTCCATCTTGAAAAATAATCTTTAGACAAGTCATGTATTATTTTAAATTTCAACTCTCCATTCATCTTTTGCCATAACATGCTGGTGTGGACTTTCCTGAAAGCAAGCAAAATCCATTTCTCTAACTAGGATCTGAACCATGCACAGCCCTGAGTCGCCACATCATGGTGAGTAGGCAGCTATATAAATTTAAATAATAAATAATAAATTAAAGGGAGACAGATTTAGAGAGCAACGTTTCCAGAGCCTGAGAAGAAAATGAAAACAAATTGTCTAGAGAACTGGTCCCTGTAGGGCAGGGGTGCCCAAACCAATTCATCTGGCCCACAACACCAATTCATCTGGCCCATGCTGCTCTTGCTGCTCCTGGAAGAGGGAGTAAAATGTGCCTGATGGGCACATTTTACTTCTGTTTCCAGGAGTAGCAAGGACTGTGGGGGCTGGATAAATTGGTATCAGGGGCTGGATGCGGCCCACGGGCCATAGTTTGGCCACCCCTGCCTTAAACAGAGATGATTGCAAGGCACATTTTACTTCCATTTCCGGTGGGAGGAACCACGTGACTGGCCCGCTGAACCATATGACTGGCCTGCGCCCAAAAAAGTTTGGGCATCCCTGCTGTAGGGGAAAGCTAGATTTCATTCTCTTGAGTCCCGTACAGCTGATTTCCCCCCCATGTGCTGGACTAGACCGTAGAGACAGATGCAATCCATTCCACTGTGAATGTCTCCTCTGCAAGTCTTCTGAAATTACAGGGTGGATTGGGCCCTTGCCATGTGCAATTTTGGTTTCAGCCTAACCTATGGCTTAAACAGGAGGCATGAAAGAGCTAGAAACTGGATCCCTAACTTTGCTGATCTTTCTCCTAATATTCATCTGAAGTGACAACATGGTTCCGGGATGTTTTTCTCCTGAGCGTCTTTGGGCTGACCGGGAAGGCATGGCCAAGGGGTCTGTTGTGTGAAAAGAGCAGGCTAAGAGTCGCCCACTGGACGGCCAGCCGGGTGTTTCTGTCTGCCCTGGTGCGGATGCCTCTGAAATGCAAACATCCTCCGATTGCAAAGGCATTTCTTGGCGTGCTTGCCATCAAAGCTGTGATGAGATGATGACCGTGTGGGTACACTCTGAGCTTGGCTGTTCTGTTCATGGAAAACAGGCTCAGGTTTCGGCATGCCTGCCTCTCTCGTAAACACATTGCTGGCCTCTTTGGATGATGGCCTGATCCAGGAGAAGGGAGAGGCATGGGTTCGTTTAATTTGAGAGAGAGAGAGAGAGAGTGTGTCTTTCTCCTTGAGTAGGCACTTGCATCAAACCCCATCCCCTCTCTTTGAATTGATCCAGGAGGAAGGGCTGGTTAGGGCTGCCTGCTTGGGAATGCAGTGAGCTACTGACAGCCAGAGCTGACAGCAGCAGAGCCCATGGACAAAAATGGTGCAGCTTTCACACTTCATCCACCAACCTGTTTTACTGAATGCCATTTGTTTTGGGATTATTATTTTTTGGTAAGGTAGAGAGGATGAGTTTGTATTATTATTTTTTGGTGGGGGGAGAGAATGATAGATAGATACAGTAGATAGGTAGATAGATAGATAGATAGATAGATAGATAGATAGATAGATAGATAGATAGATAGATAGATAGATAGATAGATAGATAGATAGATACCGTAGATAGATACCGTAGATAGATAGATACAGTAGATTTATTTATTTATTTATTTTTATTTATATTCAAATTTATATGCCGCCCAATCAGGTAAACCCGACTCTGGGCAGCTCACAACAAGTTAAAAGACACGTAAAACCAATTAAAACCAATTAAAACCCAACATACCCACCCACCTACCCCATTCCTCTTAAAACCCACATAAACCCACATTAAAAAAAGATAGATAGAGTAG
Source organism: Bradypodion pumilum (assembly GCA_035047305.1). Classification (NCBI taxonomy): domain Eukaryota; kingdom Metazoa; phylum Chordata; class Lepidosauria; order Squamata; family Chamaeleonidae; genus Bradypodion; species Bradypodion pumilum. Next base: position 385,999,454 of record JAWDJD010000003.1, read on the forward strand.
ATAGATAGATAGAGTAGATAGATAAATAGATAGATAGATACAGTAGATAGATAGATAGAGTAGATAGAGTAGATAGATAAATAAATAGATAGATAGATACAGTAGATAGATAGATAGATAAATAGATAGATAGATACAGTAGATAGATAGAGTAGATAGAGTAGATAGATAGATAGATACAGTATAGATAGATAGATAGATAGATAGATAGATAGATAGATAGATAGATAGATACAGTAGATAGATAAATAGATAGATAGAGTAGATAGATAGAGTAGATAGAGTAGATACAGTACATAGATAGATAGATAGACAGATACAGTAGATACAGTAGTTAGATAGATGATAGATAGATTTAGACTTCTCTTTTTGCCAAAGTTTTTTAGACTGTTTTGCAAACATTTTTTCCAAACCCCTCCCCAATTTGTCTCCCCCCCCAATTTGAATTGTATTGTTAGTAGTTTCAGTTGTCACTTCTTCGGCAGAATGATGGACTATGCATTTAATGATGAGTTAAATAGTTTGTGGTGCCTTTCAGATCTGCCACTGTGTTTGTAACAAATCCCATTGTTGCACACGATATTTCCATAATTGATACAGCATGGTTTGTACAAAAATAAATAAATAAATAATTCAGAGTTGGGTTCAGTTGTGGGAGATCAACAACCCATTCAAGTGTGGAAGAAAAAAGATAAAGAGCCGCACAGACTTTAGATACAACCCAGAAGTGAGGACGGGCAAGAATGGTAGTTTTATGAGGTCACTGAAAATTCATGTCAAAATGTTATGCTGGACACCATTGCTTTGTGTGTAGGGTGCAGACGAATACATTACAGTTTTATAAATTGTGGGCTCTTTGTTGCTTTAAAGACATTTCAAAATGAGACTTCCATGCTCAAGATGGGTGGGTTTTAAATTCAGCTCCTGGGTGTTGTGGGGTCTCCTGCTGTTTAAGCTTCCTAATCCAAAGGTGTGAGTTAGAACCACAGGTTTGCTATTTTGAGTAATTTTCAAAGAGGTCGTCTCTTTCAAAACGAAACATTTAAAAATATTGGGGCTCTTTTTAAAATTTAAAAGCCATGCTCAGCCACGGAAACTCACTAGATCTGTGGAACAGGTAAAACCCTACCTTAAATATCTCACTCACCTTAACACCCCTATTAGGTTCCTGTAGCTTCCGACCTGATGGCGCAAAAGTAATTGAAAGATTGAAAGAGTTATTCTGGCTATTGTGCATTCTAATAAAAGCTGCTTATTCAGACTCTGGTCAGAACTGTTCACATTCATTGTGTCCATGAGGTTTTGACATCTATCGTTCAAGTTTTGTTTTTTGAAAATGTGACAATTTCAGGGTTCTGGGGGAAAGCAGCAACAGCCGTTGTCCTTTCAGTGGGAAAAATATGAACGCTAGGACTTACTTAGAGCTGTTTCTGGCATAATGAGGGCCCTTTGTGAGGCCATGAGCAGAAATAAAGGGGGTTGTGGGGAAATGCGGCCATCATTGTGTTAGCAAAGTTGGAGATCAATTTAACACTCCCCAGGGCATAATGTGCTTTTACAATAATGGGCTCATTTTGAAAACATGGTTTCCATTCTTTCAATTTTACCCCCTTGCAATAGTCTGTTCCTGTGAGGATATGAGAGATGAAGAAGGTGAGGCAGGCTTGAGAGAACTCTTGATTCGGCTGCTTTGCAGAACGTCCCTACCCAAGATCTACTGCTTGCATTGCCGGGGCCTCTCAAAACATGCAGCTCTATGGCGAGGAAGGCCACAACTAGGAAGAAAGTACCTACTCTATGGCAGTGATGGCAATCCTTGCACTCCGGGTGTTCTGGGATTTCAATTACCAGAAGCCCTATAGAAGCCCAGTCCTGACCATACCTGTCAAGTATCTTTCCCATCTGTTTTGGCCGGGATTTGGACCTCCGTCACGCCCCTTCACACCGTCATCCTGTATTTGAATGGCCAGGAAAAGGGTTACTGAGCATGCGTGCTGCTGCATGTGCAGTAACCCCTTTCCTGGCTGAAGGGGTTTCTGCACATGCACACAGGGATTACTGCACATGCACGTCACTGGCAGCGGTGTGCATGCACCAACACCGGTGCCCGGAAACCTTCCTGTATTTGGACACTGGCAACTTTACAGGTATGGTCCTGACCACCCTGAGGACTAGCGGCCTTGGGTGGTGAAGTCCACAGGGAAGGGTGAGGGTCCCCAAGTGGATTAAATCCCATTTGAATCTATCTTGATGGAGGGCAGCAGCTTAATTCATCCTGGCCAGCGGCTGAGGAGGACTTTGTGTGCCAAAAGGGCTCAGGACCAGAAAGTGACTTGTCATTCTGGCTCACTGCATTATATTCACAGGACCGTCTTTATGGCTGATCCCAAATATTTGGAATCAGGTATGGCACAAGAAGAAAAAGAGCTGTATCTGGCTCCCTTTCTTGATTTATGTTTTTAAAAAAGGCAAACTCTGAAAACCTTTTTAAAAAGAGTCATTGAAAGATACAGATCAGCCCTGAGTTCTAGTTTCCCCTGGAGTCAGTATTCCGTGGTCGGAAAGTTTCAGATATATTTTAATGTGTAGCATGTTGCCACCTCTTGTTGGGTAGCATGAAATTTTAATGCCATTTAATTTTCCTTTGTCTACTTGTGTGACGGTTGTAAACTGCCCAGAGTGAGAATTATCCCTAGATGGGCTATATATAAATGTAATATTTAATTATAAATAAATTATACAGGTTGGTCATGCAAGTGGGCTAAATTTGGCCTACCCAAGGCTGTTCAATGATACGTTTTGTGATGCTCAAGCCATGCCTTCAAGCTTAAATCCAGGCCTTGTATAGATTTTGCATTTGAATCTGTTATTTCTGTTTGTTTTCCAGGCCTGACCTAATCTACACGACTCTTTCCCCAACCATCAGCATTCATTTCTGGACCGGGATTCCCATTGAACACAACAGACACACTCCAGGTAAACTCTTACCTGTATTGCAAGCAGGAAAGCTCTGTTATCTTAGCCTCCATGACAATACAGTGGTACCTTATACAATGATTTTAATCCATTCCATGGGGCTCGTTGTTGTACAATACAATTGCTATACGGTACATGCATCGTATAGCGATTTTCCCTATAGGATGCATCGTACAATGATTTTTTTTGCTAAGTGGTTTTTCCCATTGAAAAATTGTTGTACGATTTTTTTCCCATAGGGAAAATTGTTATGCGGGACACCATTTCCCCCCAAAACCTAATTGTTATACGATTTTGTTGCTATATGGGGCGATTGTTGTATGAGGTTCCACTGTATATCTGAAAGATAAGAGAAGAAGCCCTTGTGGTGCATAGAGAACAAATAAATAAATAAATAAATAAATAAATAAATAAATAAATAAATACATACATACATACATACATACATACATACATACATACATACATACAAGGAGCTTAATTCTGTGCTAGTTTCCGTCTTCCAACTTTGACTGCCACACAGGATTTTAGTGAACATAAACTGAATGGAGGGAGGTGCATTTGCTAATGAATTTGGGACCTGATCCTTGCCATCTCGCAGGATGCGACCTCATGCTCATTTCATTCTGGAAGCTGAATGGGTGATCATCTCTTTCAATGGTGGTGGTGGTGGGGAATCTTGTGTTTTCTCTATGCCCCTCTCTCTCTCTCTGGAATCAGATGGGAAAGAGAGACAGCATTGGGTGTCATCAACATAAGGATGTCACCAAACCCCAGAACTCTGGGCAGCCTCTCCCAGTGGTTTAATGTAGATTTGAATCGCACAAGGGTCAGAACTCTGGGATCTGTGGGATGCGAAAAGCATCTGTATTTGGCTAAGTGGTGCCTTACATGTCGGTGCTGTTGTTCAGGGCGAAGGCTGCCTTCTTTGTGCATGTCTTCAAACCTCCTTTGTGTCCCTTCCTTCCCACCCTTAGAAGCTCACCAAAAGATGCTGTGTAGCGGAAAAACAAAATATTTAAACACCACAAGGCGATCCAATTATCTGTGAGGTCTGAATAGCAGCATCAAATTTAGCAACGGCAACAAAGGAATACGGATTTTTCTTCTAATAATAATGATGTAGGAACAAGGTCTTCAGAGAATGGTATTTCCAGTAAATCAAATAAAAGCTTAAGGAAACCACCACTCTCAAAGTTGCATAGAAAGGTTGCCTTGAGTGTCTCCTTTGCCTCTTGTTCCAAGCACAGTTTCCATAATCCCATTATGTGTTGGGGTTTGTTTGTTTCTCTTATCCTACTGTTGACACTGAGGCTAGGTGCTTTGTCGCGACGTTGAGCCATGTGTCTGTGGTGTTTGTTGAGCACTGAATTCGGGTCTATGCTGTATTATTGTATTATTGGTTTATTGTATTGTTTATTATTATCTTGCTGAATCTCTGTATATTGTATTCGAGAAGCTGTATATTATGCATCTGTACTGTATACTGGTTTGATTTGTATCGAGATATGATGATGTTTTGGGGTTATTACTGACATGTTGTTAAGGCCGCCTTGAGTCGGCGTAAACTGAGAAAGGCGGGATATAAATTAAAATTGGATTGGAATTGGATTATACATGTGAATTGGGATTCACAAGGCTTGAGTGCAACGGAGTTGGCACAACCGAATGGTTTTGGGAATTTTGTGGAGAAAACTCCATGAAATCCCTAGGATCTCATGATGCCAATGGGACTCTAGGGCCAAAGTCCAAATGGTCACCTTTTCCAGGGTCTCCAGCCATCTGGGAAGCTATCCAGGCGGATAGGAGGCTTAGGGAAAGCCAGTTTCCGGGGGGAAATCCTCAACAGCAAGAGAGAAGAGCTTGAACATTGACCCAGCTGGCTAGAGCGCATGGGACAAGTAGTCATCAATGCCTGAATGGCACCTGTGGCAGAAGGGTCGCCTCCCCTTAAACCTTGGGACCACATTATTTCTTTAGTTGGATCAGAATGTTGTACGGGTTTAAATTGTGGACATTTATGAAATAGAGGTAAGTTTTCATTAAAACATTAAAATTATTAGACTAAATTTGACTAGAAACAGGCTACATCAGTGGCATTACCTTGGTGGCCATTTGCTAGCTCCTCTTTTGTAAACATGGTGGGGCATAAATTAAAGGTCAAAGTCAAGGTCACCCTTGATTGAGAGCCAGTTTTGTCTGACTTTAGGGTTCGTTGCTCAGCTCACTTTACAGCCCAAGTGTCTACAGAGGTCTCCATGATCACATGGCAGGCATGACTAGATGCCGGAGCACACGGGGTGCTGTTACCTTTCCTGTTGAAGCAGTACCTGTTTATCCACTTGTAATTTCTTTCTATCAAATGGTTAGGTTTGCAGGAGCTGGGGCAGACGATGGGAGCTCACTCCGTCATGGAGCACTCGGGTCTCGAACTGCTGACCTGCTGATCTTCTAGTCATCAATTTCAATGTCTTTAACCACTAAGCCACTGCAGTCCTTAAACTGAACAAATTGCGTGCCCACAAATGGTGCAATGGTTGGGTTTCTCTGCACCCACAGGGAATTTGCCCTGTATCCTCGCTGCCTCCATTTTCCTTGATTGTTCCTTGATCTTCCTTGTCTGTTTCAAAGTCCATCATGAGACTTCCATCTTCCGGCGGTTGAGACTTATCCTGGCAGGAGACGTTCTTCCCATCCCACGTCATTGTGCATGCGGAGTTCCCCCACGGTGTTCCCTTATTTTGTGCAATCAAATTAAAGGATATCACCTTCCTGGCAGAGGAGGGGAATGGAGGGGAAAGTGGAAAAAAGGGGGGCAACTGACCCCTCCGCTCCCCCCTGCTTCCCTCCCAACACTGAGAGCTAAAGAGATAGGAAGGGGTGAGGGGGGAGAAATGAACATCGCATGAGCCAATCCTGGCCGTCTTTCCCCTTGCAGGCGTCATGGGAGGCGGGAGACATCTTCTGCATTTTGGCTCTCTTGCTGCACGCAGTGTCCTCTGTGGTTGAGGTCGGCTGAGGTCACCCCTGGGTAATTGTGTACATGCACGCAGGAACGCTCATCCTTTATTCTCCTCCTCCTCCGAGAGCACTCAGGAAACGATTGCTCTCCCTCTTCCAGAATGGCAAGTAGCATAATTCACACTGAAAGCCACCGTATGGCGCAGCGGGACACTGAGGACAGAGCAGGGAAACCGAGGGCCCCGGTTCAAGCCGCACCTCTGTTGAGTACCCCACGGATGCCACTGTTTCCCTTCAGCCCTCCCCATCTGCAGTATCCGAGCAGTGGCACTCTCCTACCATGCCAGGGTGTCGTATTCCTAAACGTGCAGGTCTTTCCCTAAGGCTTCCTCTTAATGTCCTGCTTTGGATACCATAGCCAAAGTTAGTACTAGGAACAACATCGTCAGGAAACTCACAAACTATACATGGCGAACTCAACCCTCCATGCTGCGTACATCAGCTTTGGCCCTGAGCATCTCCGCAGCAGAGGATGCTGCTCCAGTATGGAGCGCACCCACACACGCAAAACAAGTTGACATCACTGTGAATGGCCATGTGTTCCTTGAGGAAGATCTTTCCGGGGGGGGGAAGGGGGGGGAGAATCTGGCTCTTCCCAGGGCTACTTAGTGACCCCCACATACATGGGGAAGAACAAAGATGGGGGGGGGGATAGGTTGAGGTGGGGAACACTCTGTGTGAATACCAGACATACATTGAATTCTTCTGCCTTCCCATTAATTCAGATCATGAGCTGAGCATTGTGTGCAGAGCAAATCCAATGTTCCCAGTGTCACCTCCTGGGAACCCTTATTCGTCCCTGTGTGATAACATTGTGCTGGAAAAAATGGCAATATGCCCCCCCCGCCCCCCCCCCCCAACACAACTGTGTTCCCTTCATCTGCAGGCTGGACTCTTCCCAGATCTGTAGAAGCTTCTTGGCAAAACATCTGGGCAAGTTGTAGCTTTGGGGAAGATTTGTGTGCCCATCTTCTCTGACTTCAGGCACCTGCCTAGCTCAGTATTTTTGATTCTCACTCTCCTCTCTTAGATCTCCTCGGCTCATTGGCAGCTGTTGCTGTGATTCAGAGACCCTTGCAGCCATGAAGGAAGTCAGGCTGTTTTGATATTTTTCTTGTTATTGTTCAGTCACGCAGTCGAGTCTGACCCTTTGCAATGCATACCTGTCAAGTATCCCATATTGGCCAGGAAATCCTGTATTTTACTTCTCTTCCCCGGTCCTTCCCACGGCCATCCTGTATTTGAACGGCCAGAAAAGGGGTTACTGCGTATGCACACCCACCCGAGGAAGCAGTGCACATGTGCATAGGGGTTACTGCAGCGGTGCACATGCACAAAGGGTCATTGTGCATGCACAGTAACCCCTTCACACATGCGCACCCATCAGATGCAGTGGTGCGTCCCGTTTTTCCACCACCACAACTTGACAGGTATGTTTGCAATGACCTCAGGGGTCACCACGTGCCAGGCTCCTCTCTCATCTGCCATCCTGCGGTGTCTCCCCAGATCTACGCCCACTGTGTCGACGATGCCATTCAGCCATCTCATCCTCTGCCACCCCCTTCTCCTTTTGCCTTCGATCTGTCCCAGCATCAGGGCCTTCTACAGTGAGTCCTCTCCTCTCATTTGGTGGCCAAAGTACTTCAGCTTCATCTTCAGGATTTGTCCTTCCAAGGAGCAGCCAGGGTTGGTTTCCTTCAGGATGGACTAATCTGATCTCCTCACAGTCCAGGGGACTCTCAAGAATCTCCTCCAGCACCACAGAGTCCAAAGGCCTCTATCCGTCTACCTCTCACAACCATACATTACTACTGGGAAGACCATTGCTTTGACTATGCAGACTTTTGTTGGCAGGGTGATGTCTCTACTTTTTGTTATGCTGCCTAGGTTTCTCATAGCTTGCCTCCCAAGGAGTAAGTGTCTTTTTATTTCATGGCTGCTGTCACCCTTTGCAGTGATCTTTGATCCCAAGAAGGTAAAGTCTGTCACTGCTTTCATTTCCTTCCCTTCTATTTGCCAGGGAGTGATGGCGCCAGAGGCCATGACCTTGGCTTTTCTGATGTTGAGTTTCAAGCCAGCTATTGCACGCTCCTCTTTCACTCTCATAAAAAGGCTCTTCCAGCCATCCTTAGGCTAAAGCAGGGCTTCCCAAACTACAACCAGCAGGCTGGCTCCAGCCCATACCTGTCAACCATCCCGATTTGGCCGGGATTACCCCGTAGTTTGACGTCGATTGACGTCATAACCCGCCCCGCGCTGCCAAAACCCCGTAATTTGGCAGCGGGGGAAAACGCTTTCCATGCATGCAAGTGTAAAACCCTTCCACAAGTGTAAAACCCTTCCACACATGCGCAGAAGTGCTATGCCACCTGCATAGAGGCTGCGCAAGTGGCATAGCGCTTCCATGCATGCGTGGAAAGCGACCTGCGCACAAGTGATCTGCGCAGGTCCCGTTTTTTCCGCAGCCGCGGGTTGGCAGGTATGATCCAGCTCCCAACACCAATTCATCTAGCCCACACTGCCTACGTTACTCCTGGAAGCAGAAGTAAAACGTGCCCGTATGGTGTGGGTGGTGTGGGCTTTATTAATTGGCATCAGGGGCTGGATCTGGCCTGCGGGTCATAGTTTGGGCACCCCTGGTTTTAAGCAAAGAAAATGGCAGCCTAAAATCTCATCCTGTTGCAAAACAGATTGCAAGGTGCATTTTACTTTTGCTTCTGGTGGGAGGAACCACGTGTCCGACCCACTGAACCACATGACTGGCCCATGGCCCGAAAGGTTTGGGCACCCCTAGGCTAAAGTGTCAAAGGAACCATCCCAGTTTGAGGAAAGTGTTGATTGCCCTGGGTAGGCAAACCCTTTGGCTCAAGGTAAGGCAGCTCAGAGTTTGGGAAAGTTCAGTTCCCCAGAATCTTGCATCCAACGTGGGTGGAACGCTATGGGTCCCTGTCGTCCAACCCTCCCTCCCCTCCCAGGCTGACAGACAGCATCCTGGTTTTCTAAGACCGAGTCCATTGTTTGGTAGTAGGTGTACAATTCCTAAATCACAGGCTTTGCTTACCAAGTGCAGAGTGGTATGCATGAAAAAATATGATTGACCATTCTCAGCATTGCTTCAGGAGTCTGATACAGAGCCTTCCCTGCTCACCTCAAGCTAAATAAGGTTGGGAGCAGCCGAACTACAAAAAAAGCCCTGAGTTCAATCCCTTCCAACCAAGAGCTTCTGTAGATGGGCAGAACATCTAACAGGGACCTCCAGCGAGGACCCATCTGTTGCGTAGCAGATCAGGGCAGCACATGGGTTGAGCAAACAGGGCAGTTACTCCCAAAATTTCTAGTTTTTAGCTGTCTGTGGAATACCCAAGCTTGGCATAAAAGGTCTCAGGCTAAATCTTTGGCCTTCCAGGGGATGGTGTAGCTTTCTCACAAATCTCTGTTTTCATGCAACCTTGGCTGCAAGATCTGTCCTGTCTGTGTCTGCAGACATTTCTGTGGTCTTGTGATAAGCATGACTAGAACAGAGAGAATACTGTTACATTTTCACCTATTTATCTGCTTGCAATTTCTTGCTTTTGAACTGCAAAGTTGGTAGGAGATGGGAGAGATGACGTGAGCAGCACTCGGGTCTTGAACAGCTAACCTGCCGAACTTCCGATCATCAAGCTAGGTGCCTTCACCACCACTAAGCCACTACAGCCATCAAGTCTATTCTGATCTATAGTGATTTTTTCTCTCGCTAGAATATTCAGAGGTGGTTTACCCTTTCTTATGGGAGCATTGTGTAACTTGCCCAGGGCTATATAACCACCACTACTCTCACGAGGCATGGCATGGAATTGAACATGCACCTCTCAGACGTACATCAATAAAAAAGAGGATACAAAAGAATATTGATTTGCAAAGGAGAGCTTACACTATTTTACACAAAGAGATGCACAGTTAGAAACATGATTTTTAAAAATAATTTGAGAATAGCAATAACAAGTATGCTTATATACTGCCCTGTAGACCTTAGTGCACTCTCTGGATGGCTCGCAAGGTAGAAGCACAATGCATCTTATTTAAGCGGTGAAGAATGGTGAGCACAGTGGCTAACTCTGTCTCTAGATCAGTGGTTCCCAATGTGGGGCACATGCCCCACAAGGGGGGGGGAACTTCAATTCCCAGAAGCCCAAATCAGCCCATTGTCTGATCAGTGCATTGGAGAATTGACTTAGGCTTCTGGGAATTGAAGTCCAAAAAACAAAGGTTGGGGGACGCTGGTCTAGATGTTGCAGACAGTGAATGATGGATGCCTTTGAGTCACCAGGGGTGGTTCACCAGGGGTGGTGAACCTACGGCACGCGTGCCAGAGGTGGCACTCAGAGCCCTCTCTGTGGGCACCAGTGCAGTCATCTCAACACAGAGTTTGCCCCGCCCCTCTGCCCAGCAGCCCAATGGGAGCACTCCCTCCCTCCCCCAGCACAGAGTTTGCCCCGCCCCTCCACCCAGCAGCCCAATAGGAGTGTTTCCTTCCTCCCCTGTTGCTGTGTTGGCACTTTGAGAAAAATAAGTGGGTTTTGGGTTGCATTTTGGGCACTCGGTCTCTAAGAGGTTCGGCATCACGGCCTTATACATTCTTATACTTCCAAATCTTTAACTTAGACACTGTTGAACAGGTCTTGAAATAAGCTCTGACAGCAATTCCAATGGAGGACTGCATTCCCTAGAAGGAGACACGCTGCCACCCTAACCCTAGAGGCACTGGTCTGGGGGCTTGGAAAGGTGCTGTTGCCCTTGAGGCCCAGTTGGTTGAGAAACCGAGCGTGGCCCAACTCTGTGGCTGAACCCTGGGTGAGTGGATGAGCAAGGGAGCGATCAGCCCCCACTGAGGAAGCCGCCTGTAACCATTCATCACTGCCGCCTCCTGCCTGCAGCCACCCTAGGAGGTGTAATTGGGAGAGGAAATTAATCACTGAGCCAAGCTTTATGGCCCCTCTGCTTTTACCAGAAATTAGCAGGTGTGACGGGTGTGACGATCCCCCTGGGCTCAAGAAGTCGAGATCAGTTGTGTGACGTAGACCTCTCTTTGCATGTTGTGTGCCTTCTTGCAGGGGCAAATTTGACAGAACCAGCCAGGAGAGTCAACAGCGCCTTTCCCCCCTGATCTCACCTGGCAGGGAGGAGAGGACAAAATCCATTTCACCAGCCCCAAATTGAATTCCACGCTTTTCACCTTTGCTTGGCGAAACCTTATTTCCTTGTGAATCATTCCTTCTTAATTTAATCCAGGGCCCTTGCAGGAGAGACAAGAAATGAGAAAATAGCTTTGAAAAAAAATAACAGCAAGCCCTGGACCGAAAGGTTCTTGGAGAAAAGATGTGGCCTCTTGGACACATGCATAAAAGTTGGATTATCTGTCGTCACATTTTCACTGCCTCCAGAACCCTGGGGGGCTTTTATCAGTGGCAGAGGCAGGTGGCACATGGTCTGTTGGCATTGAGTTTCTCTTTTGCAAAAAGGTTTTGGAGAGAGTGGGTGTTCCAAGCATTGAAACACTGTGTTAAGTTAGGCAGAGTTAGATGAAACTAAGGGCGCACATGGGGGGGGGGGGGAATGGCCATCAGGACCAGGCGTCAGACAGCCTTAGCATTTGTGCTACTGCAGAGTTGGTTTGGTTCAGCAAAAGCAAGACATGAGGCTCAGAAGAACGATTCTTGTTGGGCAGAGCTGAAAAATTGTGCCTCCCTTTTGGTGTGCGTGTGCATGTCCGGCTCTCTCTTGTTGTACTTATACTTTCTCCGCCAACAGTTTTAAACCCCACTATCACCACCTCTCCTTTTTCTTTCATGTCCTGGTCAGGCTTTGGACTGCCCAAATGAAACCACATTCTTGGCTTTGTCATTGGTCCAAATTAAATCTTCATTGGTACATGTTTCTGGTCATAATCAACAGACCAGCAGATGATCTGGATTCTGTAACTCTCCACATTCACACCACATTTTGTTATCTGCTAGCAGACCCCACTTGAGCATGTTGGTCTTACATTTGGGCACTATTCACGGTCCTCCAAGTGACATAGAGGAGGTTGAGTTCCTCAGCCATATCTTCCTCCTTCAATGTTGTTCCTTGACCAGTGAGCTTCTTCCTCCATCTTCTAATTTGATTTTGCTCTTGTGTACACTTGAGAATGTTTGTTGATGCCATAAAGCTCTTTCTGGATCTGATCCGGTCTACTTGAGGCTCATATCCGTTCAGAGGATGTTGAGGGTCATTCTCTGGCTTACCTATCTTGGCCTCCACTGCTGCTTCTCTCCTTATCTTAGATGGAGTGATGCCAATGAGAAGATATATCTTCTCAACTGGTGCAGGTTTGAGGCCTCCTGTCACTCTACGCATGGCTTTATTCACAGCCATGTCAACTTATTTTGCGTGTTTGGATGCGCTCCATAGTGGAGCATCCTATTCTGCTGCAGAGATGCTCAGGGCCAAAGCTGATGTGCACAGCGTGAATGGCAGAGTTCACCATTTATAGTTTGTGAGTTTCCTGACGATGTTGTTCCTTGTACTAACTTTAGCCTTGGTATTGAGGCAATGCTGCTTAAAAGAGAGTGTCCTGTCACCACCACTCTGAAACTCAGCCACTCAATTCATTGGAAGAACTGTGCTTGGGCACACAAAGGCTTATCAAAAATAAAAACTAATTTGTCTTAAAAGTGCTGCAAGGCTCCCAAAATTTTTTTAAAGTCCAGCATTCCCCATCCATTTTGGCTATGAGATATACTGCCCAAGTTATTCTGAGCATGTAAATCTCCAGTTTTTCTATAGCCTCTAAGTTCTTTTTTTTCTCTGTATCTAGTAGGCCAGATGTGAAAGTGCCAAAGAGGAAGCCACCTTTTTGGTAAGTTCATTCTGCAGTTCCTTTCGCTTGACCTAGTGTGAGAAAGATTAGCTGGCAACGTAAGGTTGCCATTGCCCAGAGTATGCCCAATTGTGGTTTAAAAAAATACCACAACCTTCGAGGAGGCTCTTTCTGTGCTCACATTTCTTAGCCTTGGACAGAGGCGGAGGGAGGGAGCATGGTCCCATTTCAACAGTTGCCAAAAGTTGGGGAAGAGATTTCTTAAAAATTACTGACGGATAACATAAAGTGTTTCAGAGAACATCAAGAGTCACCTTGAGTTAAATGAAGGCATTTATTTTTAAAAAGACATACTGTATTGATTTTGTAAAAATATAATTAAGTGGTACACTTAAAATGCCACATCCATAAATACGAATAAGTTTCTTTGATTCCAATTTTCAGGTAAGATTAGCTTATTATTGAGTGCTCCATCTGTTATGTGTTACATTTCACATTCCCATTCCTCTGAGGGATATTAGCATAATTGGGCTTCTTAAGAAAAATGTATATATGTTCAGTTGTCAAGCAGCCACTTTTGCTGGCAATTTGTCATTCCAGCCCTTTACTTAATATCCCACAAGGCTTATTTATTATCTTACTAAATCTGGGACTATAAATGATTAGTTCTGGGGAGTGAAAGTTGGCACGGAAGGAAACACATTTACCAAAGCTAAGACAACCTTGTTAAGCAAGTGCCGCATTTTGAAACAGCCAGATTATTATTATTATTATTATTATTATTATTGTTATTATTATTATTATTATTATTATTATTATTATTATTATTATTATTATTATTATTATTATTATTATTATTATTATTATTATTATTATTATTATTATTATTATTATTATTATTATTATTATTATTATTATTATTATTATTATTATTATTATTATTATTGTGTAAGAACAACTGTCGTGTGGGAACGGGCTGCTTCCTTTTACTGCTTTAAATTCTTTTTGCAGATGCAGTGCACCTTCTTTTTAAGTTAGAAAGAAAAGGGAACCATCTTTATAGGGCTTCAGGTTGGTCTGAAAAAAATAGCCAGATATTTCACTCCCCCCCCCCCTAGTTATGGTGTCCTGTTTTATGGAGGGCAGTCCTCCTTTTAAAGATGTCATCCACTGCAAGCACTTTCTAGTCCGGGTCTGCTTCCAAAGGCAGAGAGCTGTACGAAGAAGATTGGATTCGACCCGATCCGGGGACTTGGAGTATCTTAGTCACCAGGTAGCAGCTGACTTAGGAACGGATCTGTAGGACACCCCACTGTACTCCTTCCTTTCTCAAGGGAATTGCCTTGTAATTCTATTTTATTCATTCATTCATTCATTCATTCATTTATTTATTTATTTATTTATTTATTTGCAACATTTATACCCTGCCTTCCTCATCCATGGATGACCCAAGGCAGCCTACAACAGGATTTAAAAGCATACACAATTTTAAAAAACATTTAAAACCCTCCAATACCCTCCCTAACCCCTTAGGAAGATAAAAGAGATAAAAAAGAGAGGGGTGGAGGAAGATAAAAACAGACAAGTAAATTGTAACCAAACCCTGAAGCAAGCTAAGCCCACTATACAAGCCGGCGGGGCGGGGCTGTCAGACCTATCGGCCCCCACACCCACTGCCATAGCCAGGTCTTCAGTGCCTTCCTAAAGGGGAGCAGCTCTGTTTGGAGGTGCAGTTCAAGTGGTAAGGGGTTCCACAGGGTCGGGATAGACACCGAGAAGGCTCTTCTTCTGGTCCCGGTCAGGTGTGCTTCTCTTGTACATGGGACCACCACGGAGCCTCTCTGGTCTGCCCTCGTAGGATGGGTAGACTACCTTGGGGTGATGTGGTCCCTTAAGTATCCTGGTCCACTGCCATGAAAGGCTTTAAAGGTCAAAACCAGCACCTTGAATTGCACCCAGAAACACACCGGCAACCAGTGCAGCTCCCGGAGCAGCGGAGAGGCATGAGCATAACACCCTCGCCCCATCACTATACGTATAGCCACATTCTGGACCAGCTGCAGCCTCCGAATGGTCATCAAGGGCAGCCCCATGTAGAGAGAGATAAACAGCATTGGGTGGACCACAAGTCTCCATCACAGACATTAGATGTAACGTGCATGCAACACGTTGGGTGTGTCGGACGTTGTAGTAATTACATTAGCAGAGTGCAGGAGGCCAGTGGAGAGAGCTTATGAGCATGAATATGAACAGTCACTTGGGATGCTTAGGGTAAGGTCAAAGGGAAAATGTATAGTCATTATTATTTTTTAAAAAGTCATGTAGTTGTCAAAACTAGATTTGAGTGCAAAAGCCCATTGAATTGCCTTTTGGCAAATACACTGGCTGCCATCATGGAGGCAACCTCATGTTCAGCTAGCCAGCAGGAATGAGGTTGAGCAACTTTGTGAAGAAGTGGAGGCTAGATGGAAGTGAGGGCAAACCTTGGCTCCCCAGATGTTCTTGAACTTCAGTTCCCAGAAGCCCTGATCAGCAGGTGTGCTGGCTTGGGCTTCTGGGGATTGAAGTCCAAGAACACCTGGAGTGCCAAGGTTGGCCATCACTGCTATATGGGCTGTGTTTTCATGGAGCAGTCAGTCTCTGGATTTACATTGAACTGATCAGGAACTCTCCAGGGTGCTGAATTGTTACCATCCCCCAGATATATTCAGCACCTTGGAGATCACCTGTAAATTTCAGATTGAATCCCAAAGTGGATTCTCACCCTCCATGGAATCGGAATTAACATCTCCCACTTCATGCAAAAAGAAGAAGAAGAAGAAACGGGGGGGGGGGGGAGGAATTTGATGGAAAGAGGAAAGGATTTTGCAAAGTTTAAGCGTAAACGAGAAATGCTGCAAAAACAGACAGACTCTTGGGCTGTAAAGAGACATGAGCACTCAAGTGTAGAGTCAGATACAACTGGTTTTCAAGCAAGGGCAACATTTATCTTTACCTAATTGCATGATGATGCATTTCTTCCTCTGCCAGCCAATCTGGTTTTCAGGGAAGCTCCCACACATGCAGCAATATAGATCCCCAGTAACTTATCTTCTGAAATATACAACCGTTGGCCCAAAATTTAGAAATGATCATTCTTTTTTTGGACTGTGCTTATATGGCATCAAGCCTTGTCTGATTTAGGCGATCCTCCAAAAGATCTATCCTTAGCAGCTTTCTGTGGGTTTTGTAAGCCTGTGGAGGGTTCCTCTATTGAGTCAATCCATCTCATGGTTGGTCTTCCTCTTTTCCTGCTGCCTCCCACTTTTCCTAACACAGGTGTGGGGCACCAGTGATGGGGTGACCACTACCTGCCTGCCTGCTGGCTGGCTTAGTAAGAACACTCTCTCCCTCTTTTAATCTCTTTTAATCTGTAGGGGTTGGGCTAATTTTTAGTAGCAGTTTTAATGGCTTTTTTAAAATTGGTTTTAAAATGTGATATTGGTTTTATTTTCTGTGAGCCGCCCAGAATCTTGGGAGTTGGGCAGCAATATAAATCAGAAAAATAAATAAATAAATAAATAAACATTATTGTCTTTTCTGACAAGTTTTTTTACCTTCTCATCATAGGCCTAATGTTTGATAGCCTGAATTAAGCCATTTTGGCGGTGTGCTAGTGCGGTGGCTAGTGGCTAAGAAGCTGAGCTTGATGTCTGGAAGGTCAGCAGTTTGAGACCTGAGTGCTGCGTGATGGACTGAGCTGCCATCACTTCCCAGCTCCTACCAACCTAGCAGTTCAAAAGCAAGAAAATTGCAAATAGATAAATAGGTACCACCTTGGCAGGAAAGGTACCAGTGTTCCATGCACTTCAGCATCTAGTTATGCCTGCCATATGACCATGGAAATGCCTGCAGACACAGACAGCACTGGCTCTTTGGCTATAAACAGAGATGAGCACTGAACCCTAGAGTCAGATACAACTGGCTTTTGAGTAAGGTCGGCCTTTACCTTTGCCTAGGAATTCAGGCTTGATCTGATGAACAATGAACAGATTCCAAGATTTCACAAATGGTACTTCTTGGGACGTTCTGGAGTTGCAGCCCTATAGTAAGCGATAACCTTCTCCTTTATTAACTCAGTCCTGTGTAAATCACCTATAGACATGATGGCGAACCTTGGCACTCCAGATGTTCTTGGACTTCAATTCCCAGAAGCCCAAGCCCCCGTGAATCCACACGAATGGGTTTACTGCGATTCATCCAGCCTGCATTGCCCTCGTCGCTCCCGGAAGTGGAAGTAAAACACGCCCGTACAAGAGTGACAAGGGCGGTGCGGGCCGGATGAATCGCAGTAAACCCATTCGTGTGAATTCATGGGGGCCTGGGATTCTGGGAATTGAAGTCCAAGAACATCTGGAGAGCCAAGGTTCGCCACCACGGACCTATAGCTTTCACCACCTGCCGGTTCAGCGGAGAGTGTTCTCCATCATTTGGCATAGTGGACCATTGTCCAGGGTGGCCGTGGATAATGGAAACTGTAGTCCAGCCACTTCAGCATGTACCCAAGGTTGGGAATGTGTAGCTTCAACTTCTCAGTGCCACGCTGGCAAGAGGTCTTTGTGGAATACCATAAGGTCGCTACACACACATGAATGCACCCATGTGCACAATCTTCCCTTTAGCAAACTGTTCAGCTGCTGTCAGAGACAGTAAAAGCTTTAAAAGGGGAAGAAAAAAAAAAGAAACATCTCTTTGAAAACATCCAAAGAATGTGGAGCCATGTCGTACCAGAAAGAAAACAAATTCCAGTGAAAATCAAGTTTTACTTTCCGGAATTCCTCTGTCTGGGAAGGAAGACTTCAAGCATGTCTCTCTCTCTCTCACACACACAGACACGCACACCCAGATATGAGAACATCAGGGACTGCAAAATGCTTCCCATCTTACTCACTCACGCACCCTAGTTCTTTGCACACCGAGGACTTTTCAGAGGGTCTGTATTTTGGGCTGGATAGTTTTCAGCTGAGGGATTGATGTGGGATTGTTTTTTTCTACTCGCTTGGCATTTGCAAGCCTTCAAGAAACTTCTTTTCCTCTGGTTTAGGAGTGGGGGATCTTGCCCACATCTGCAAACATGTCCCAACATAGGACACTGTATGTTTGGGAAAGGGGGTTCAGAAGATGCCAGTGTTGTCTCCTAGATGTTCCTTGCTGGTCTTTTTGGTGTTTCCCCTTTTAGCTGCAGTCTGCTGTGGATAAACAGCTTTTACAAAACCTATTATCTCGTCCTGAGAAGGGTTGCGGGGGGGGGGGGGGAGGGGTCAGGTAGTCATTGAGCAGATGCTGGGATGACTCAGCTGGCATTTTATGGCCCTGGCCTATTTCTGTACCGTTTTTTAAAGCATGCATGCGGTCGTTTTTCTCCTTTTAGTATTAGATCATTGCCGTCTAATAAGTGGTTCTCGGCCCTGCAGATCAACAACTAGCTTTATCCCTTTTTGGGACGTGGTTTCAGGGTACTGCAGTGGCTCAAGTCGCTAAGACGCTGACTGGGAAGCGGAAGGTCAGCAGTTCAATTCCCGAGTACTGCAGGACGGAAATGAGCTCCCGTCTTCGTCCCAGCTCCTGCCAACCTAGCAGTTTGAAAGCAAGAAATTGCAAGTAGATAAATAGGGACCACTTTGGTGGGAAGGTAACAGCGTTCCGTGTGCTCCGGTGTCTAGTCATGCCTGCCACATGACCACGGAAACGTCTGCAGAAGCAGACAGCCCTGGCTCTTCGGCTTAGAAACAGAGATGAGTACTGCACCCTAGAGTCGGATACGACTGGCTTTCGAGCAAGGGAAACCTTTACCTTTACCTTTACTTCTGGCTTGATGGAGAGCAATAACCCCACACCACAGGCTCCCCTTGCTTTAGGGGAGTTGTCAACCTCTGGGGAGTTTGACAACTGGAAGGTTGGCAGGTCAGCAGTTCGAGACCCGAGTGCTGCAACTCCGTCATCTGTCCCAGCTCCTGCCAACCAAGCAGTTTGAAAGCAAAAAACCAAGTAGATGAATAGGTACCGCTTCAGTGGGAAAGGTAACAATGTTCTGGCATCTAGTCACGCCTGCCACCTGACCATGGAAAGGGCTGCAGATGCAAACAGTGCTGACTCTTTGGCTGTAAACAGGGATGAGCACTGACCCCTAGAGTCAGACACCACCAGCTTTCCAGCAAAGCTGACCTTTCCCCTGACCTTACATCTTGATTCAGAAGCAGTTGATCTTCGGTCCATCACCAGTTGAACTGGCAGGAGGCTCTTTTCTCAGCTTGCCAAGCCCAACAGCTTTTTTTTAGCTTCACAACAGCCCTGTGGAGTAGGACGCTCTTCTTTCCATGCCGGACACGGGGATCAGAAGCGTAAGGTTGTAGACACATAATGGCACACTTCCAGGGACTGGGGCGAGAGGTCAGTCCTCCAGGCCAACTGGACTTTCTTTCTGTCACCCAAGAGCACCCTTTGCTGTTTCAAGGGTGCCGCCCTGAGTCGGGTTCTGCCTGAGTGGGCGGCATATATAAATATGACTATTAAATTATAATTAACAATTAACAATCCCTGCCATTGTTTGGGTGCTGATAGGAAATCGGCCGTCGTTGTGCCGGAGCTGAAGTTTTTTATTTACATTTTTTTCCAAAAATAAACCCGCAATACAAAAATACAACATAGAAACATCAACAACAAATTAAGAAAAAAACAACCCCCTACATTAAACAAAACCCACCCAAAAAAATAATCCTCCACCCCCACAACCTACATATAACATATAAGACATAAATCACAAAATTGCTGTTTCAAGGGTAACAATTCCAGCCATTGTTTGAGTGCTGATAGAAAATCCGTCGGCGTCGTGCCGGAGCTGACATGTTGCCTGTGCTTTCTCCTCGACCTTTCCTGTTTGTTCGGCTAAGCCTGGCCTGTCTTTAGTGCTGCAAACAAAGGGAACCGAATGATGCAAAAGAGAGAAGCAATTTGCCTGCACTTTCCAGAATCACATGTGACGGTTTTGTCCCACAAATTCTGCTGTTCTTGTCGGCTGAGAATATGCCATCGTATGCTCTAGTTACACGATAATGAGACAGTAGCCGCGAGTTCTCTCTCTGATTGTATTGCGTGTGTGCGTGTGTGCTTGTGTGTGTGTGTGTGTGTGTGTGTGTGTGTGTGTGTGTGGTTCTGTTAGCTGAGTAGCTGTGAAGGAGCAGATGATGCCTTCAGCCAAAAAAGAAATTGCACAAAAAGGCAAAAGCCAAAAACAGACACTATGAAAGAAGCCTTTGGCAATGTAGGTTTCTGCTGTTAGAAAGTTAGGTGGCTTTCAGGGTTGGAGACATGGAGCCGGCCTCAGTGCAGAAATCCAGGAAAGGCTGTAAGGGAAAATGTGGGGTTTTGTCATCATCACGTCCAACATCAGACAGGCTGTGCAGCTACTGAGAGAGTCCCACCCTGGGATCTGTCCATAGAGGGCAGCCTGGGAATAGTTTAGCAAAGGAGTTTCTCTATGTGTGTGAATTTACATACATGCACTGGGGTCGTGGTGGCTTAGTGGTTAAGACGCTGAGCTTGATAACCATAAGTTCAAGAGACCAGCAGTTCGAGACCTGAGTAACTGCACAACTGAGTGAGCGCCCGTCATCTGACCCAGCTCCTTCCAACTTAGCAGTTTGAAAGCAAGAAATTGCAAGTACATAAATAGGTGCTACTTCTGTGGGAAAGGTAACAGCCTTCTGTGCGCTTCGTTGTCTAGTCATGCCTGCCACATGTCCATGGAAACATCTGCAGACACAGACTGTAAATGGAGATAAGCACCACATTGTAGAGCAGGCTTCCTCAACCTTGGCCCTCCAGCTGTTCCTGATCAGCAGGAGTGCTGACTTGGGCTTCTGGGAATTGAAGTCCAAAAACAGCTGGAGTGCCAAGGTTGAGGAAGCCTGCTCCAGAGTCAGACATTACTAATTTTTAAGCAAGACCTTTACTTTGCAGTCAAGTCACTGCTGACTTATGGCAACTCTTTTCATGGGCATCTAGGAAGAGAATACTCAGAAGTGGCTTGCCGGTCCCTCTCCTTGGTGAGAGCTCTCAGGATGCAGCTACTCAAAGGATACAAAGGCTGGCTCTTCTTCCAGAAGGTTCAGTGGGGAATCAAACTCCCAACCGCTGGCTTCACACCCAGATGCCTACATCGCTGAGCGATCCCGCCAGCTAGGAAAAGACTAAGTGGACTATTTATTTATTTATTTATTTACTTTGCAATATTTATCTACCACCAGTCAAGTGCACAACCACAACTCCACTACAAAAGGTCATAAAACACGTAATTCAACCATGAAAAAAGACAATTTTAAAAGTGCAACTGCAAACAATGCAATTGGTAAAATAAGGACACCCAATCCTTTCCCCCCTTTTGGCGGCTGCATAACAAAGATTTGTGAAGGAAGACCGGGCCATGCAGGTGCACAATGGGATCCAATGGCTGTTGTTGGGACTCTATATCTGGAATGGGTGTGTAGGTCCCCGTTTGTCTCGTCCACTCATCTGTGGGTGAGAAACGAGGGAATTATTCTCCCCACCTCTTGAGGAGACCAGAGGAGGGGTCTCTGGGACAGAGGAGGAGGAGGAAGAAGAAGGTAAAGTCTCTTCCCAAAGGGAAAGGACCTGAAGTTGTTTGCCCCAAATTACCGAGTGCTTGGTGAGAAAAAAGAAAGGACACACTTTATTTTGTTCTTTTCTGGAGGTGAAGATTTTTGCAGTGCTTGGAAATTCTTCACTGTAGTCAAGTGCATTGTCAAGTTGGCACTGCCTACCCAGAGGAGAATTGAGAATTTAGGAATTGTTCTTTACTAGCTGATTACCCAGCTTCACTCGGGATTGTTTCTTTTAATACTAGACTTGCTGTTAATTAGATTTTTAGTTGCTTACATGGCCTTGCCCGGGTTTTTTTTTTGGTTTTTCCTGGCCAGGGAGGCTCTCCCTCCTCCACCTCCCCCACTACCCGGGCTCGGCCCGGAGTCTGGGCTGCTGCTCCCATTGCCCCCCCCCCCCATACACACACACACACACTTTGCTCATGTTTTTGTTTGTTATGTAAGACGTTCTGATAAATTTTCTTTTTAGCTACTTACCCATCCTTCGGGTGAGGGAAGCGGGGTACGAATAAAGCTTATGTTATGTTATGTTATGTTATGTTATGTTATGTTATGTTATGTTATGTTATGTTATGTTATGTTATGTTATGTTATGTTATGTTATGTTATGTTATGTTATGTTATGTTATGTTATGTTATGTTATCCTGGGCTGTACTTCCTGTACCACTGCAGTTGGCAGGAGTACCTCTGGTGAGTCCTGATGCTGGCCTTCGTCCTCCTACCCTTAGTGCTGGGAAAGATCCTCCTCCTCCGCTGGGCCGTCCAGGAGTAACCAGGTGGAGGCCTGGGTGACGTGCAAGGTCTCAGCTCCGGCAGCCCACCGATGATGGGCTCCATCGGGTGGCGGGCATGGGCGACCGATGCCTCTCCTGCTCCGACGATGCTCACCTCATCCTTTTTGCCACCGCTCCAGGGGGCCGGTGGGTCCATGATGCCTCCCGGGCCTCTGCCCGCCGGCCAGCCCAGCAGGTTCCCCGGAGGCCCAGTGCCCCTGCCGCCTCTCTGTCTGGACTGGTCTGTAGATTCAGGTCAGCTGGGTGTTGGGCGCATGCACCCTCTGTCGCATGCCCACACCCGTGCGGCTGTTTCTCTCGGGCCAGGAGTTGGTGGGGAGGGTGTTGAAACGTTTGTGCTGCACATGCACAGTACAGTTTTGCTGTTGGTTTGTCTCCTGCCGGGGTGGTGGTGTTGTCCTTCGCTCCCTAATGTTGGGGGAGGGCACCCCAAAATTTTGTTCTGGACCCCCGCTGTGCTGATCTCGCCAGTCCAAACTACCTTTGTGACAAGTTTCACCGGGATCAGTTCACGGGTGTGGGAGCCTTTGTGGGACTTACATAACCACATTTCTGTTTTATATACAGTAATATAGATAGAATATAGATTCCCCTTACTTGACAATGACATTAAACTGGTAATGCTGGGAACTCTAAGGGGGAGCTTCTATTTGATGGAAGTTCTCTTTTGTGGACTCTGGAGAGACTCTGGTCACTTTGGACCTTTGGTTGGCCACAGGAACCTGCTATACCTGATTCAGGGAATGCAAGACCTTCCTAGGAATTGAAAGCCACATATAAGCACAGCTGTGAAGAATGCTGACCAAACCCCACTCCATTCTCAAGGAGACAATGTAAAG
The DNA here is from genome assembly GCA_035047305.1 of Bradypodion pumilum. Lineage (NCBI taxonomy): Eukaryota > Metazoa > Chordata > Lepidosauria > Squamata > Chamaeleonidae > Bradypodion > Bradypodion pumilum. The sequence goes on from JAWDJD010000003.1 coordinate 386,022,586, forward strand.
GAGACTGCGGAGAAAGCATCGATTCCTGTGAGATTTCTTCCCTCCAGCGTGAGAGTGAGACAACAAGCAATTTTATCTTTCGTTGAGATTTCTAACACATGGACAAAATATGGTGCAGAAACATTTTGAGAAGCAAAGTTCATGCATAAAGTGAGAAAGAAAGAGGGAGAGGATTCACACGAGAACCGACTGATCAGCCCGTAGAAAAGTAAAAAACCCCAGCCCCTGGGGCTGTGTTTTTCAAAGCTGTTATAATTTTGCACAATTTGTGTAATTTTGCAGTTTCTCAGTGGCTTTGGCCAATAGAGTGGTATAGTAATAAGGACGGATGGGCAGGTGGACAGACAAATAGACAAATAGACAGACGGACAGATAGATGGATGGACGAACGGATGGGACAGTTGGACGGTTGGTCAGGAGATAGTACAGTGTTGGGAAAATGCAAGAACTTATTGATATAAGCAGAAACATCTGTATCATACTAGCAAGAGAAAAAGGTCTGCATTTTTTTGTGTTCTCATTTATAAGAAACTAGCATAGTTTGCCCGGCGTTGCCGGGCTTTTTAAATATGTTTTGTATAGTTATGGGGTGTTTTCCTTTGTGGGGCAATTGTTGGTTGGCTGTTATGTTTTTTTGTTTGGTTGTGTTCTTTTTCCTTTCAAAAATGATATTGACTCATTTTAATTTTTACAAAAAAATTTTTTTTATTCTTTACAAAATGTTGGTTTGTTTTTTAACATTTATCAAATTTAACTTTGCTCCTTTTCCTATTTACTAACAATAACTGGTTTTTTTTACAAAGGATTACTTTTTAACTTTAACTGTAGTTTGTATATTGTTTTGTTTTGTGTTGTTTGTCCCATCCGTTGTTTTTTTTTGAATCTGCAATATAAGGAAATGTAGTGTTAGTTACAGTTTTTTGTTTGTTTTCTAATTTTGTTTTTCTTTTGTGTTTTAAATTTGTCATTTTTTGGGGGGGATCTTTAAATGGATATTTATTGTGTTAGATTGTTAGGTTTACCTTCATTCATCTTGTGTTGTCCTTTTTCCTTGGCCGTCATCTTGGTTGTCATCTTTTGGGTCAACTGTGGAAAGAGATTACTTGGTTAATTTTTTTTAATGATAATTTGTGAATTCATTTATGTGTAAATATCTTTTCTTACCTTTTGGTCTTCTAAATACATCTCATGGTGATGTAGTTGTCTAGGATTTCCAATGGTGTTTGTAATCTGTGTCTGTTTGTTGGACTCATTAGCCACTGTAGTTGGATTTTTATTATTTTGTCTACTGTTAGAGTTTTTGGGTTGCTGTATTGTCCATAGGTGTCATTTGCGTGGTTATGTTCTGCCTTGGTAGTTGGTCTTTTATTGTCCTGTCAGGTTTTTTTGTTAATCTTATCTATTATGTTCTGCAATTTTTCATTTTCCTCGATTGTACTGGTTTTGATGTCTGTTTCTGTTTGTGTAGATTTGTCTATGTTCCATTTTTGGTCTGTTTGGGATGCTTTGTCTTTTTGCTGCCCATTTTCAATTTCCTGGTTTCTTGGTTGTTGATTTTGTGGTCATTGTGGTAATTGTGTTAGTTTTCCATGGCAATATTTCATGACGTTTCTGATTTGTTCTGGGTGTCCAGGTCCATGCATTTCTGGCTGATTCACTTTTGGTTTTTATATCCTGTATTTGTGATTTCGGTTGTGGTGGCTTTTCCTTTCTTCTCACTACTTGCATTTCTTTTGTTTGTGCTGCTTTCTCTGTTTCAATTTGTTTGGGTATTTCTGCACTTGTTGGTTCGTTTACCTCTGTTGTTGTTTCTGTCTTTGTTTGCCCATCAAGTATCTTATTAGGTGGGCCATATGTTTTTTCAATGTCTATTTTTTCCTGTTTGTTATTTTCCATAGGTTTTCCATTTTGATTTGGTTCTTTTAATTGTGTAATGGTTTCTTGCCTTTGTACTTTTTCAGTATTTTTGTTATTCCAAGTTTTGCAATTTTGGAGGGTCATTTGCTTTTGGTTCTGTTTGGATTCTCCATCCCCCATTTGTATTTCAGTTTCTATTTTGTTTTGCAAAGATTCCTTGCCTGTCATTTCTGTAGTTTGTTGCATTATTTTCTCCCCTCCTTCGTTGTTTATAGATTAGTCTTTTGATTTATTTTCCTGCTTTCAGGTTTGCCAATGCAGTCCCTGTTCTGTACTTTTCTGCGCTTGCTCTCCTTTGCGCTTTGGCTCTTTGCACAGACGTTCTGGATTGCTCGTCCTTTGTCTTTAATATGTGTGTTTTTTATGTTTTATTTATCGCGTTGTTTTGAATGGGATTTTGCGTTGCTTTCTGCTTTTGGTGTACACATGCTTTACTTTTTTTTTAGATCTTGGGATTTTGCCTCGTGCCCCTTTGGATAGGTCTGTAACTTCATTGTTTGATGCCACCCTTTTTTTGGCTTTCGCAACCTTGGATTATTTTGAATCCTCAGTGCTGGATGCTTTCGGTGTTTTTAGGTACGTTCGTTTCATTTTGGCGTTTTATTTTGCTGGGGTGGCTTATTTAAATAAATTAACGGAGGCTAGGATGTGCTTGGATGAACTGTGGCTTTGCCATTTGCCGGTGTGCTTGTGGCTTTGCCATTGCGGGTGGGGGGGGGATTTCTAAATAAGTTCACGGAGGCTAGGACGGGGTGCTTGTGGCTTTGCAATTGCGGTGGGGGGGCTTTCTCAAATAGGTTCACGGTGGCTATTACGGGGCGCTTGTTGTTTTGCAATTGTGGGTGGGGGGGGCTGGGTTGCTTTTTTTCCCCCTCCGGGTCATGCTGGCTTTGCCTTTTGGATTTTTTTTTTAGTTTGTTTTCGGCGGCAGTCATGGGGAAGACGGGCCCCGGTGGTGTGAGGTTTTTGTCCCCCCCCCCCCGCAGGCAATGCTGGCTTGTCCGTGGGGAAGACGATCCTTTGGTGTTGGCTTTTTTTTAAAACCTTTTTTTGTTTTCGCGCCATCCGGCTCAGCATTTTGTGCGCTAATGGCGCGCAGGACGCTGGGGTTTGTAGTTATGGGTTGGTGTTTTCTGTTTGTGCTGCGTTTTTTTAAAATAGTTTCCTTTTGATTGGCTGCGGCGTGTATCCGAACGCTGCACCGTGCGAGAGCCTCTCAGCCTGATTGGCTCTGGCGCGGCGCGGCGCAAGGAATGTTGGGAAGTGAAGTTCTTTCCCTTTCTTTGCGTTTGTGGGGCTGTTGCCCCACTGCCGGTTTTCTTAATCATTTGTTGACCTGCGTACCCAGATCGGCCGTGTGCACGAAGGGTGAGTGCAGGCAAGTAGGGCGAGGCATAGCAACCTATAGCCAGTTCCAACGGTTAACCCTTGGATTTATAAGTTAAGAAGGAGTGATATTTACATTTGGAAAGATTGAAATCCCAATAGGAGAGGGAGAAAGAGCAAGAAGAGCATTTTCTGACTTTCATTTATCTTTGCTTAACTCTTCGTTGCAATTGTTTTCATGCAACACCCCCCCCCCCCCAATTTTCTGATATGCCCTTCCCCAATCTATTTCCAATTTCTCTCTCTTCTTTTTATAGAAGATTGAGAGTTGACTGGCGGAGACCTCATCGGGTAGCTAAATGCCATCTCACTTGTTTCTGAGGGTGGGGGTTGGAATGAAAGGCTGATGTTTTAATAGAGAGAAGCTCATGTGGCAATTGAACAACTGCGCAAGTTTCATGTAGAGCTTCTCACAAATACACATCCATCCATTTCCCAACTGAGGCGGGATTTCTTTAGCTGCAGGGCCAACCCATCCTTGTTGTTTCATAGCAACCTGCCCTGGGCCTGTATTATTGTGGCTAATCTGAGTGGCTTGTAATCACTATGATCTGTATATTACTGTAATTAATTGATCTCTAGACCTGTACTCTCAAGAGTTCACAGTGGGCAATGGGAGAAAAGAATTTGTAATTTGTACCTTCTAAAAAGTGTGTTTATCGTAGATTCAAGAATTTTGTTTTTATACAACAGGTTACACAACCCTGCTTTCATGTTTGCAGCCAACCCTGTCTTTTCAGCTACAAAGATCCATCAAAACAGCACACACACACACACACACACACACACACACACACACACACACACACACACACACACACACACACACACACACACACACACACACACACACATCACATGGTTCTGGTTTGGTATTTCCTTTCTTGTGATCCTGAAATGCTCTATTGGATTATGCATGTTTGTTGTGGTCCCCTGCATGCCATGGAAGGAAGGAAGGAGAGAGGGAGGGAGTGAAGGAAGGAAGGACGAAAAGAAAGAAGGGAAGGAAGGAAGGAACGAACAAACCCAACCCACACAGACAGCACTATTTGTTCCAGAGTTATTTATTTCAGGACAGATGTGTATTCATTAGATATGGGCCTAACGTAAAGATCACAGATGGTGCAGTGGTTCAATGCTGCACTGCAACAAAAATGTTGTGAGTTTCATCTTCACCAGGAGTCTTCCTCTTTCATCCATCCCAGGTTGGTAAAATGACTACCCAGCATGTTGGGGGCAAAATGTGAATTTATTTATTTATTATTCAAATTTATATATTGCCGCCCAAATCGAACGAGCGACTCTGGGTGCCATAACAACAGTGAAAACATTACAATCATAAACATTAAAAACACTTAATAGATCTTAAAGATTACCCTCCCCCTCCCCATCAATTAATGGTCCGCTCTGCCTGGTCCGCTCTGGTGGGACGGAGAGATGTTCTTGGGGCGATGCGGTCTCTTAGGTATCCTGGCCCACTACCATGTAAGACTTTAAAAGTCATCACCAGCACCTTGAATTGCACCCGGAGGCACACTGGAATTAACTTGCGAACGGCCCAGAGAGTGCACCAAGTGCTATAGGGAGGTAGATGTAAGTGTGATGGCTTTGCTTTAATCTGCTTGTACAGAAGACTGGTGCAAAGTTCAAGGCAACCAATGGCTCTTTTGCCGGTTCCCCAGAGAGCCACTGGGTGCATCAAAAAGAAACCGCTTTGCCTGAAAGCTCTTGGAGTAGTTCATGCCCTTTGGGCTCTATCCTTTGGCAGACCTCTCTGGATAGCCCTATGCCCAACCCTATGCCATGGGCTCCCTTGGCAATAGAGACTCAGGAGTGGCTTTGGCTGGCTCTGTCCGATCTTCATCAGCTGTCTGTCGCCAATGTGCGATTCATGTGTGTTTGTGTCTTTTACTTCCCTCCCTCTTCTCTCCCAGGTGACTCTAAACAGCTAACAAGTTGGTGTCAAGGACATTGAGAGATTAAGAGGATGTGTAATGGGATAGGGAAGCTTTTGACCTATGCTTCTCCAGTTCACATCCAGCCTAGATTAGCAAGAATCTGTCTGGCCAGGTTATCCTGCAATGGTACTAGAGTAGACCCTACTACCAGTGACAACGGCGAGTGTCAGGCAGAGGTTAGCTAACCTGGCAACCCTGAGGACTAATGGCCTTGGGTGGTGAAGTCCACAGGGAAGGGTGAGGGTCAACCAAGTGAATTAAATCCCACTGGAATCATCTGGATGGAGGGCAGCATTTTCATCCATCCTGGCCTGGGGCTGAGGAGGGCTTTGCATGTCATAAGGGCTCAGGACCAGAAATGGACTCTCAGAACTGGATCAGTGGTACTATGGGTGTCACACTGCGATGCAGAAGGCAAATGGAAAGCCACACTGCATAATTGTTTTCCCAGTAAAATCTTCATGGATGATCACCATGATGATAGCCAATATTTGGAATCGTATACGGCACTTAAAGAAGATGAGCAAGAAATGGAGTCTGAGACCCATCAGCCTTTGTGGTGATTGAGGCACAAGTTGGAGCAGAAGTTGATCCTGAATCCTCTAAGAATTAGTGGCCATTCTAAATACAAGGAACTTTTCCCAGCCATGATTTGTGGATACCTCCAAGGTAGAGAATTTCCCGGCTGACTTTTTCAGTGCAAAAGGGACTGCGGTGGTTAAGATGCTGAACTGAATGAGTGGAAGGTCAGAGTTTGATTCCTGAGTACTGCATGACTGAGTGACCTCCTGTCTCTGCCCCAGCTTCTGCCAACCTAGCAGTTTGAAAGCAAGAAACTGCAAGTAGATAAATAGGGACCACTTTGGTGGGAAGGTAAACAGAGTTTTGTGCATGCCTGCCACATGTCCATGGAAATATCTGCAAATGCAGATAGCGCTGGCTCTTTGGTTGTACACAGAGATGAGCACTGAACCCTAGAGTCAGATATGACTGGCTTTTGAGCCAGAGTGATCTTTACCTTTACCTAATGACATCAAAAGTGCCACGTCAAAGAATTTGGATGGCAGCATCTTGTGAAGTTACAGCCTGCAACATTATGATAGTTTGCTTCTAATTTGTCAGCAACCCTGTAGTTAAAGATTTTTATGTTCCCAGTTGTTTAGCAAATATTGACAAATATATATATTTAAAAGCGAAAGGTGAGTAAATACTTGTTCTAGGGGGCAGGTTCCTAAAAATGAAGGGGAAGGAGGAAAATAATTAATCCGGGAAAACTCTGTTAGGAAAACACATCTAGAGAGAAACAGAAGAAAAATATGAAGCAGATACTGTATTTAAATCAAGATGGAGAGATGTGGGAGTCTCAATTTTTTTAATCTTAAAAAGGTCTGAAGTGCCCCAAAACAAGAGGCAAAGATTGATCAGTTGTGCAGGAGTTTGTGGAAAACTCCAAGTGCTGAAAAACATAATTCATTGTCAAAATTGTACCAGATAATGTGATCTTAGGATCTTTTGGGGAAACACTCTGTTTATAAAAGACAATGGCAGGACTGCCTTTTGACCGCTGAACTGAAGGGTTGCTGAAGATGTCAAAACTTTTTCTCTTCCTATGACAGTTCCAGAGACTTTTACCCCCCTGCCTTTGCACCTAATCCTTAAGCATGGAGAAATCCCCTGCTCTCTTTCCCAGTAGGAAGCAATCCTTGGAGCTGCATATGGTTGCAAGGGGGGCATTTTCTCCATCCCATCCTTTTGGCCAGTAGTCCTTTCCCTTCCATTGGCCTCTAGGTTGTCTCTTCAGTACGTATCTCAAGCTCCCCAAAATAGATCTTGAGTTGCCAGTTCCTCTTTCTTCAGACTCTGCCTTGTGGGTCAGGAACACTGGCTTGTCTGCCAGATGCTTCTCAGCAACACCCCATGCAATGTTCCAAGGGAATCGACAATGTACTAGATTAAGCATGAGAGACCAACCCCTGCCCTAAACACTGGAAAGCAGTTGGTAGACCTGCTGCACAGTATTGTACCCCTACCTCAATTGTCTACCTTCGTGATGGTGAACCTTGGCACTCCAGGTGTTCTAGGATTTCAGTTACCAGAAGGCCAAGTCAGCACTCCTGAGTTGCTTCTGAGAATTGAAGTTCAAGAACATCTGGAGCACCAAGGTTGACCATCACTAGTCTACCTTCTGGTCTTTTTGGTCAGGAAGGGTTTATGATGAGGGCTCTGGGGGCTCCTCAAAACCATTTTGCCCTTTGTTGGTTGAGAATGGAATTGGAGCTCCCGGAGACCTATTTAGTTGGTGACTGGGGACGTCTGGGAATTATAGAATGAAAGCTGGGCTAGAAAAGGAAGACACAAAGACATGGAGAGATTGAGAATCTTGGAAACATTTCCTTGCATAGGACAGATGTTGTTGGAGAATTTCGTGATTATCCAGACTTTCCAAGCTTTGGATTTTGTGCCTGGGTTCTGGTCTCCTTTTCAGACACCTGTTTTCCAACCCAGGGTGCAGAATCTGCTCCCCATCATTCTTGACAATTGTTGCTATCTGTAGGAATATACTTTTCACAAACCTTCTGTGCAAAGTTTCACTTCTGAAAGCCTAAAACACGGTAACATACAGCAAGTGGCCACAAATGTTTGCCTTCTGTTGAGTTGTCATGGAGGGCACCCAAGATGTCCCTCAACACCTTTCTTTACTGTTCTTGCTTTCTTTCTATTCTCTTGCTCCGTTGCTCTGCTAAATGTTTCGCTGACATATTGGATGGTGGTCATCATCATGGGGTATTGGGGGAAACAGTGAGTCTATTGCTTCTACCCTTTGGTTTCACTTGCAGAGAATTATTTTTCCCCTGGCTGTATCTATCCAACTCTCTCACCTGCAGTTTTGCAACAGGCCCTCGGCTTCTGCCCCTTAATAATAACAGTAGTAAAAGAGCTGAAACCAAAAACCTCAGGTCTGCTTTCATTTTGAGACCAAGCAAAGAGAATGAGAAAGTGAATGCCTTTACCGTAAGTCTTGGTTTCTCTGCGGTGAGTTATTAGAAGTCGCCGGGTATTGCAGAAATTGCCTGCTTTCACATCTCTAAACTACAAGCTGAGGTTGCAGCCTCTCCCTCTCCAAAACCACAGAAAGGAAGACAGAGCTGCTCTTTTTTTGTTTTGGGACTTGGATAGACTCACAGTTGATATGGTGGCCAAGCATTTCTCCTGAAGTGGAATGTGCAGGTGATTCTCTGTTCTGCCTTTGGATCAATGCACCCTCGATGTGTCCAGAAGGACAGCTCTGGCGATTCAGGGGACATTTCTTTTGAAGGGTGAGGGATTTCAGTAGCAACCCTAGCTGCCTGTCTCCTCAGACATACTGACCTTATTGATCCAAAGGCTCTGATTGCTCCTTCAGGATATCCTCCTCTTCCTTCTTCCTTCTTCTTTTTCTCCTCCTTCCTTCCTTCCTTTCTTCTTCATCTTCCTCTTCTTCTTCTTCTTCATGCAATAAGGGCTGTGAAATTAAAGAGTTTATAAAAATGCAAACGGATGGAATAATGGTTGTCATGTAATGGGAAATGAGAAGCATCAATTGCTACAGATGGTTCAAGGTAAAATAAATGCCAAAGCTACAAAAGAAAGTGGAAGAACTGACTGGCTCAAGAGTCTCTAGGTCCGTGATGGCAAACTTTGGCACTCCAGATATTCTTGGACTTAAATTCCCAGAAGCCCCAGCACCCTGTGAATCCACACGCATGGGTTTTCTGCGATTCATCCGGCCCATGCTGCCATCGTTGCTCCCGGAAGCAGAAGTAAAATGTGCCCGTACAGTTAAGACTCTTCCGGGTTAACCCTTCCTCTGTACGGGCGCGTTTTACTTCTGCTTCCGGGAGTGACGAGGGCAGTGTGGGCCGGATGACTCTCAGTAAACCCATATATGTAGATTTACAGGGTACTTGGGCTTCTGGGAATTGAAGTCCAAGAACATCTGGAGTGCCAAAGTTTGCCATCACGGTCCTAGAGACTCTTGAGCCAGTCAGTACTTCCACTTTCTTCTGTAGCTCTGGCATTTATTTTACCTTGAACCATCTGTAGCAATTGATGCTTCTCATTTCTCATTACATGACACCATTATTCCATCCTTTTGCATTTTTATGAGCTCTTTAATTTCATAGTCTTCTTTCTTATTCTTTGTGGCACTTCCTGGCTGGTGGCCTTCTCAGTTCATGAAGTTGTTGTGTGCTATCTGCTTTCAAGTTGCAAATGCCTTATAGCTCCCCAAGGTACATGACCATCAAGGAGTAATTTTACCACTTCCTAAACCCTGGTGGGGATTCAAACCCAGGTTCCATGAGTCCTCGTCTGTCATTCTATCCATTATATCATACTACAACCTAGCAGTTCAAAAGGAAGAAATTGCAAGTAGGTAAATAGGCACCATTTTGGTGGGAAGGTAAACAGTGTTATGTGCACTCTGGTGTTTGGTCACGCCTGCCACTTGTCTACAGAAACCTTTGCACACACAGACAGCACTAGCCCTTTGGCTTAAAAAAGAGATGAGTACTGAACTCTAGAGTTGGATACGGAAGGCTTTCGAGCAAAGGCAACCTTTACCTTTTCCTAGGAATCTGATGAACAACCTACAGTTTCCTAGATTTTACAGGTGGTGCCTCTTGGGAAATTCTTGGGTCCTAGCCCTGCAATTACTTTCTCAAGCCCTATAGCAAGCGATGGCCTGTGTTAAAGGCCATAATTCTAAGCCATGCAGTAAAGCCAAGAATATATGGCACTTACATTTCATTTTTAGATCATATCCATTATTTACTTCATTGACTCGATAATAGAGTAACCTTTGCAAACCACCAATAATGCATCATTTGTAAATGTTTCATAATAAATAATATAACATCTTAGAATTGCAGAGCTGGAAGGGATCCTTTCGATAGAACATGGAGTCCAACCCCCACTCTTTTTAAATAATGGTAATAGCAGGTTTGAATATTTCTATTCTTTCTCCATCTCTTTTGGCAGTTTAGAGATATCCATGTGCAGTATTATTGTCTACAGAATTTGCCATCAGATGGGTAAAGGTTGCCTGGGACAGCTCAGAAGTTCTGGTGGCTTAGGAGGCAATGTTTCATGCCTTTTCTTCCCTCTTTTCCTGTGCAACCCTGAGCTGCACTCTTTGCATTCTTGGCCAAGAGAGTAACATGTAGTCCGCCCTCCCTAGGCCTTGTGGAAGTCTGTTGAAGGCCCCTGAGAAGATCCATGTTGGGCATGCGACCTTTTGGAAAGCCATATTTAAAACCTTTTCATTTCCCCCTTTGAGTTCTTCTGCCTGTTGTCTAATGGTGGAAAGAGCTGCAAAAAGCCTAGAGATTTTCACGAAAAGGTCATCAGAGGAAGAGAGAAAGTTAGCAAGGCTGGGGAGAGGCAGACAACAACAACTATTTATTAAGGTTGTAGATTTCCCCCCAGTATGCTTTAAAAAAATACACATCATCTTCTTTCATGAGCCTATGGAGAGTCATAATCTCTCCGAATCATCCTCTGTTAATCACAGCTTGTCTTCTCTTATTCAGTTCAGTCACTTGAAATGATTTAAGTGGCTTTTCCTTGAACTGGGATGTCAGGAAGGTTGAAACGGGCCGAAATCTACCACCTGGGTTGAGGTGAAGATGGCATTTCCAGAGAGGAGTGGTAGGCTGTCTAGAGCAGGGGTGCTCAAACTATGGCTTGTGGGGTGGATCCAGCCCACGGGCCGTAGTTTGGGCACCCCTGATTTAAGCAGAGAAAATCTATCCCATCCTGTTGCAAAACAGATTGCAAGGTGTGTTTTACTTCCACTTCCAGTGGGAGGAACCACGTGACCAGCCCACTGAACCACGTGACTGGCCCGTTGACCAAAAAGTTTGGGCACCCCTGGTCTAGAGGGTTAGATGGACCAGATGGGTGATTTTTCTCCTTCTCCACCTTCTAACATCGCCACATACTCACAGCGCACTGGAAGTGTTTTGTAGAATTTCATTGGCCTAGACCTCATCTGGCAGGCTGGATAGCTCAGTGGTTTAGGTGTCTCATTGTAGAGCTAGAGGCTGGGTGTTCAATTCCCCACTGTGCCTCCTGGATGAAAAAAATAAATCCTGTGTTGCCTGGGCAAACTGCACGGCCTCAGGGTAAACCCCCCTCCCAAGAAGGGAATGGTAAACTACTTCTGTGTAAAGCCCTGCAAAGAGTCACCATAAGTCAGAAATAACTTGATGGGGTCTAGAGGTCTTGCCTTCAAAATTGCCTGGAGGTCTGTTGAGATGGATGTTCTTGAGTGTCTGCCACCAGGAAGGCAGTTGGATTTCCTAGAGTTGAACACTGGATCAAAATAACAGAAAAGGCAATGTGTTCTTAGCTCTAGGAAATGTTTGGCGATCCACCTTCTCTGGCAAGCAAGATTGAGCAGGTATCAGATGGAGATTAAAGATGTGAATTTTTTTTTTATAGAAAAAGATACTCATTTTGTTCTCCTCGTTTAGATGGCTAGATGCCAAATGGACAAATCTGTGGAGATTTTCCAGTATTATTTTAGTATTTTGGCATTTCTGTTGCAATCCCCCCCCAAAAAAATTAAATAATAATAATTATGAACATCATCTCCTATTTTTAACAAAACACTGTATTTTTTTTAGAAAATAGAAGTTTTTGTTTTGATTATTTCTTTTGTTTTTGCGAGATGCACACAAAGTCTTTGTATGTAATCCACAGCTTTTTCTTCATTCTTTTGCCAAGGGAAGAGTTTCTGACCTCTCGGGTCTTTTGCAAGAGCAAATTAATCCCACTGAGACTGACACATACAATAGTAAGCAATAGTCTGGACCAGTGTTTCCCAAACTTTGGTTCTTGGACTCCATTTCCCAGAAGCCTAAGTCAATTCCTCAAAGCACTGATCAGCCAATATACTGACTTAGGCTTCTGGGAATTGAAGTCCTCTGTGGGGCGTGGGGACCACTTTGGGAACCACTGGTCTGGACTCTCCCAGAGTTCTCGCATAAGCCAGAATGATTCTTTGTTTAAAATGGCCATTCACACACGCATGCATGCACGCACGCACGCACGCACGCATGCACGCACGCACGCACGCACGCACTTGTCCAAATGAACTGGCAGCTCCTACCATGACTACTGTTTTGCTTAAGCATTTGAAGCATTGGAGTTTGTTGGTTTGTTTTTAACATTCCTCCAGTCCTTCTTTGTTTGGTGTTTGTGTGTGTTGTTGTGCACTGCTTCTCAAGCAGAAAAGACACAAGAGACACGTTGCAGAAGTAACAGAGATTCCAAGAAGAAAGTATAGCCTAGAGGCAGAGAAATTACAGAGTTTTAAAATGCCTTGTTGAGGTGTCTTGTTGCATTGAGATACCCAAAATGGATAAGGACAATTCAGGCGTTCTTATTTATTTATTTATTTTCTAATTTAGATTGCTGCCCAACTCCGAAGACTCTGGGCTGCTCACAGAAAACAAAACCCCATTGAAACTGCCACCGAGAATTACTCTGACCCCTACAGATTAAAAGAGATTAAAAGAGGGGGAGAGTGTTCTTACTAAACCAGCCAGCAGGCAGGGCTCACCCCATCGCTGGTGCCGTGCCCCCACACCTGCTTTGCCAGCCAGGTTTCCAGATCTTTCCTGAAGGGCAGCAATTCCGTCTGCAGCCTTAGATGGTACAAGCAGAGAGCCCCTCCGGTCTGCTCTGGTGGGACGGACAGATGTTATCAGGGTGACACGGTCTCTTAAGTACCCTGGCCCACTACCAAATAGGGCTTTAAAGGTCAACACCAGCACCTTGAATTGCACCCAGAGGCACACTGGCAACCAGTGCATCTCCCGAAGCAGTGGCGAGGCACGGGCACACCCTGCACCCCATCACCACTTGGGCAGCTGCATTCTGGACCAATTGCAGCCTCCAAATGGTCAACAAGGGCAGCCCCATGAAGAGTGCATTGCAATAGTCAAGTCTGGAGGTGACCAGAGTGTGCGTGACCATAAGCAAGGAGTCCTGATCTAGGAGTGGGCATAACTGGAGTATAACACGAAGTTGTGTGGAAGCCCTCCTGGCCACAAATGGCACCTGCTCATCGAGATTACACACCAGGTCTGTTTGGGGCAAAATAGTCCCATCCAGAACCAAAGATGGTAGCTTCCGATATGGGCCTGACCTATAGCCACTCAGTCCTGCTGGGATTCAGTTGTAGCCCATTGTCCACCATCCAGACCCCAACAGCCTCCAGACACCTGGATAGGACTCCAACTGCATCATTTGGATCACCATGGGCCGAGATGTATAGCTGAGTATCATCATTCAATCCCTAATGTATATTATATTTTGTAACACCCCCACCCCCGGTGCTCTGGTTAGTTCAGGGAGTATTAATTTCGGAACCTTCTTGGTTTCCAGAGAGGAGTGGTAGGCCGCCCAGAGGGTTAGATGGACCCGATGGGTGATTTTCTGCTTCTCCTCCTTTTTTCTAGCATTGCTATGTACTCACAGTAGTGTAGGAATTTCATTGTAGTGGGCCAGGATACCTTAGAGACCGCATCGTCCCAAGAGTGTCCGCCCGTCCAACCAGAGCGGATCGGAGGGGCTCCCTGATTGTCCCATCTGCCAGAGGGGCTCATCTCTCTGGCACACGAAGGAGGGCCTTTTCCGTGTCCGCACCGGCCTTGTGGAACCTCCTGCCTGTAGAGTTGCGGGAGCAGATGGAGCTGCTACCTTAAAAACCTGGTTGGCGGGGCAGGTGTGGGGCCCAGATGGAAGAGTGGCCCCCGCCTGTTGTCTTATAAATTAAGCCCCCATTTCTTTTAATTGTCAATGAAGGCAGTTTTTTTAATGTGGGTTTTTAAGAGGAATGGGATAGGTGGGTGGGTATGTTGGGTTTTAATTGGTTGTATTGTTTTATGTGTGTTTTAACTTGTTGTGAGCCGCCCAGAGTCGGGTTTACCTGATTGGGCGGCATAGAAATTTGAATAAAAATTAAAATAAATAAATAAATTGGCCTAGAAGCAGTGATGGCCAAACCTGGCACTCCAGGAGTTCTTGGACTCCAATTCCCAGAAGCCCAAGTCAACACTCCTGCTGATCGGGGCTTCTGTGATTTGAAGTCTAAGAACACCTGCAGTGCCAAGGTTGGTCATCCCTGGCCTAGAACTTCTTCTTTCATGTCCCAATCAAACCCTAGACTGCCAAAATGAAGCCACTTTCTTGGCTTTGGCGTTGAACAAACTTTAGTCCTCATAGGAGCATGTTTCTGGCTGTAATTGGCAGACAAGTAAGTGAGCCGTATTCTGTATCTGTCCACATTAATAGTGTGTGTTGATGTCTGCCTTCAGCCCCCACTTGAGCCTGTTGGTCTTGCATTTAGGGACTCCCACCCTCAGCCCATTCAGGGTCCTCCAAGTGATGTAGAGAAGGTTGAGATCCTCAGCTATATCCTCCTTTAATGTTGCTCCTTTTCCAGTTAGCTCCTTCCTCCATCTTCTAGTTTGGTTTCTGCTCTGGCGCCTCCTCAAGAGTGTTTGTTCTTGCCATAGAGCTCTTCCTGGATCTGAGCTGGCTGATGTGAGGCTCATATCCATTCAGGGAGCGTTGAGGGTCCTTCTCTTGCTTAGCAATAGTAAGGAATAGTCTGGAGTCTTCCAGAGTTCTCACATAAGCAAGAATGAGTCTTTGTTAAAAATGCTCAATTTCTCCCCAAATTGTCCTTTTGCTCCCACGTCCAATTTGCAGACGAAGTGAATTGACAGGCCTTCCCATGTCTACTTTTTTCCTTAATAATTTGAAGCATCAGAGTTTGTTGGTTTGCTTTTAACATTTATCCAGTCCTTCTTTGCTTGCACACTGCTATTCAGGCAGAAAAGACACGGGAGACATTTTGCAGAAGTAGCAGAGACTCCCAGAAGAAAGAATAGCCTCGAGGCTATTGTTGAGTTGTCTCATTGCATTGAGATATCCAAAATGGTTGAGAACAACTTAGACATTTTCCTCTCCATTCCTAATGTATACTATATTTTGTACCCCCCACCCCCGTTAGTTCAGGGAGTATTAATTTCTGAATGTTCTTGGTTTTCTATTGGAACAGGTTTTAGAGAGTCTTCAGAAGCATTTCGCCATATTTCTTCAAGCCTTGATCAGTTTCCTTTTCATGATGGTGAAGATGTGTCAGGTTTTCCCTGCTTGTATTTAGCAAGTAAAAATGAGCAATGCCTGTCGAAATATTGGCGAAACTCATTGCTGTTACATTTGTCTTCTTCGTGGCCCTCAGAAGC
Organism: Bradypodion pumilum; assembly: GCA_035047305.1. Classification (NCBI taxonomy): domain Eukaryota; kingdom Metazoa; phylum Chordata; class Lepidosauria; order Squamata; family Chamaeleonidae; genus Bradypodion; species Bradypodion pumilum. The sequence continues at coordinate 386,038,148 of JAWDJD010000003.1, forward strand.
CATTCCAGATTTCCACTGGAAGGGCCCTTGATGGTCAGACCTCCCGAATAGGCAATAGAATTGAGAAATGATTCCAGATCTTTCATTACAGGTGAGGAATCTCCAACCTTTCGTAGCACTTTCTACAAAGAAGCAGGTAAAGGCTGCTCTCTCTCTCTCTCTCTCTCTCTCATAAGAACATCCTTGCTGGAAGAGGCGACAGCAGCCCATGATCCAGTCCAGCATTCTGTCTCACACAGCGGCTCACCATTGGCTTCAGGGTATTATTCCCAAGGAGATGCCTTCACCTGCTTAGGATTCCTGCCTGGAAATGGCATTTATTGAGAGATATCCTGCCTATCTCTCCAACCCGGAGGTTGTCCTTAGGTATCCATCATTATAGCCATGGATACCCTTGTCCTCCATGAACTTGCCACATCCTTTCTTGAAGCTGTCAAGACTGACAGCTGCCACCACTTCTTCTGGCAGGGAGTTCCATAGACCAGTGATCCTCTGGGTGAAAAAGTACTTTCTCTTATTTGTTTGAGAACTAGTACCCAAAAGTTTCATGGAGTGTCCCCTAGTTCTAGTGTTGTGCGATAGGGAAAACAGTTTTTCCTTATCCACTTTGTCCACACCGTGCATGATTTTATAAACTTCAATCAGGTCACCTCTTAGACGCCGTCGTTCAAGAGTGAAAAGGCCCAACCGTTGCAGCCTCAGATGGTAAGGAAGGTGTTCCAGTCCCCTAATCATTCTGGTTGCCCTCCTCTGCACTTTCTCCAACTCCATAATATCCTTCTGGAGGTATGGCGACCAGAACTGTACAGAACTTGTCTCTCTCTCTCTGAGTGTGTTTTATATGCAAACAAAAGCAGGACTGCAGTTGAATATTAAAATATTAAAAACAGAAAAGTCAAGTCTACAAAAGAATTGCATAACTTTAATGATGACAGTGAATACATGGAAACTGTTAAAGGTTTCTGTACCTTAGTTAAGTCAACAAATCGAAATGGAGTCTGCAGTTACGAAGCAGTTATGAAGAAGATATCAAGTGTAAGGAGGGGTCATGAAAGACCAAGACCAAGACTTTCCATATTGTTGAAATCTTGATTACTATGTACAGGTGTGAAATCTGGACTGTCAAGAACACCAACAGGAAGAAGGATGACTAATTTGAAATGCAGTGTTGGAAGAGAGCTTTGCAAATATCTTGGGATCTAGACTAGACTGAGCCGTGGCTTTTATGCTTCAGGTACATCATGAGAATACATGACTTTCTGGAAAAGATGAATATCCTGAGAAGATTTGAAAGCAACAGGAAATGTGGAAGAACAGATATGGGCTGGATTGATTCAAGAAAGGCACCATAAGCTTGATCTTGCAGGGGATCAGAAGATCTCTTAATGAGAAGACTTTGGGAGGTCACTAAGTCATAGAGTTGCTGTTAAACAGGAAATGAATTGATGGCATGGAACAACATGAGTGAACAAACAAAAACCAAATTACTTCCTCTAGGGTTTTATACAGGGTTTTAACCAGACTACATCTCTTATTTTGTTCATGCCCTAGGGCTGTGATGGCAAACATTGGCACTCCAGCTGTTCTTGGACTTCAATTCCCAGAAGCCCAAGTTTCCGTGAATCCACATGAATGGGTTTGTGGCTACATAGAGACTTGGGCTTCTGGGAATTGAAGTCCAAGAACAGCTGGAATGCTGGGAGGGACGGGAGTCTACTCATGCAGCTCTTGGGTCTCAAATTGCTGACCTTCCAGTCGTTAAGTTCAGCATCTTAACCACTAATACTGCATGGCACTGTCTTAAAAGACAGCCTCTCCCTGCCAGACTATGGGCCTCTTTCCATGGATGTCTGTCAATTCCATGAATGCATTGTGAGACAATATATTTACACATCAAGGACATCTTTGATTTATTTGCTGAACAAAGGCAAATAGCCGCCTTGCTCTCTTCTGCCTTTCTTTGGGGGGTTGTGCTTCAAAGCCAGATGTGAGGATGGCAGAAGCAGTCTAGGCTCCCCTCACCCGGTTTCTTTCTTTCTTTCTTTTGCAAAAAAGGCTTCATGTTGTCATTCACACCCATTGCTTTCTGTTACTTTAAGAGCCATCAAAGCCTCGGCATCAAGGAACTTTTGGCAAAGTGATTACTTGTTGTCCGTAGGCCTGTGGAAGGAAAATTAATAATAATGACATCCGGCAAAAATACTTGCCGTTGCAACTGCCGTTCATCTCTGCAAAGTTCATTGAATTGAATTTAGTACCTCAAAGTGAAATTACCTTCATTAAAAAAAAAAAAAAAACAGCGGCCGCCTTTGATGACAGATTTTCCCAGTTCTAAATTTGATCACTTAACGAATGATAAAATCTGATTTGTGTCTTAGTCATTATCACATGTTGTCTTAAAGGGCTTAGATCTCCTGGCCAGTTTCAGCTGGATTAGGCCTGCTGGGTTGCTTTGCCGACTGGCAAGGCAACACGTACGTAAATCCCATCACTTCAGTAGGTCTCCAGTAGCTGGACATGTGCCTCTGGGTTTAGAGCCCAGTCCCTCCACGTCTCACAGAGAGCCAACGGTTGTGTGGCGAAGAATTTTTCTGGCAGGGTGAGTGCTTTTTGTGGTATTCATAAGTACCCATGGCACAGAAGGGAAAGAGATTTTGAAGCCATTTTGGGGGGGGGGGCAGGAGAAAGATGGTTAAAAAAGGGAGCACAAACTTCCTTGGAATGCCCTACCTCACGCCATCCCTGTGAGGTGTCTTTTCCTCCCAGTTTTCCTTCGTAGTTTTTTCCCCAGGCCTTCACATCTCTGACAGGGGCCACAGTGGCTCAGTGGTTAAGAAGCAACCAGAATGATGATGAGGGGACTGGAACACCTTCCTCACCATCTGTGGCTGCAACGGTTGCGCCTCTTCACTCTTGAACGATGGACGGCGTCTAAGAGGTGACCTGATGGAAGTTTATAATATCATGCACGGTGTGGACAAAGGAGATAAGGAAAAACTGTTTTCCCTATCGCACAACACTAGAACTAGGAGGCACTCCATGAAACTTTTGGGTGCTAGTTCTCAAACAAATAAGAGAAAGTACTTTTTTGCACCCAGAGGATCCCTGGTCTATGGAACTCCCTGCCAGAAGAAGTGGTGACAGCTGTCAGTCTTGACAGCTTTAAGAAAGGATTAGACAAGTTCATGAAGGACAAGAGTATCAATGGCTATAATTATGGATACTTAAGGACAACCTCCGGGTTGGAGAGATAGGCAGGATATATCTCTCAATGCCATTTCCAGGGAATCCTAAGCAGGTGAAGGCATCTCCTTGGGAATAATACCCTGAAGGAAATGGTGAGCCACTGTGTGAGACAGAAGGATGGACTGGATCATGGGCTCCTGTGGTATCTTCCAGCAAGGCTGCTCTTATGGTCATATGTAAGCTCACCTTCTTAGCTGGAAGGCTTGCAAGTCGACAGTTCAAAACCCAGGTACTACATGACGGATTGAGTGCCCGTCCCTCTGTCCCAGCTCTTGGGGAGATGAAAGGAGCCCCATTTGGGCATTCCCTGAGCGGAGTTTCTCCCACAAAAATCCTTTCAACCCCGAACAACAACAACAACAACATCTGCCCAAGATCGGAGACAGTTGATCAGGAGCCAATGATGCAATTATACTTATATACCACACTATAGCGTTTAGTGTACTCTTGGAGTAGTTCACAAGGTATTTAGCATTTTGTCCCAAACATGCTGGGTACTCATTTTACCAACCTCCAAAGGATGGAAGGCTGAGAGTCAACCTAGAACCCTGTCAGGATCAAACTCACAGTGTTTTGGCTGCAGTACAGCAGTTTTAACCACTGCACCACCAGAGTTCATACCAAGGTGGGTTGTTGTTCTTCTCTACTGGTCATGTCTTCCCGTTTAAGCAACCTGTTGTCCCTTTAGCCAACAGGTAGGAAAGGCCCACCATCAAGAGTTTGGTCTTCAGAGCTCATTTTTCTCAGGACGTAGTGTGGGTTTACTTCGGTGGTTACTTGCATGAATTGTGCTTCCTTTGTGATGGTTACGTGCTCAGGAGTACCCAAATGAGAAATGAGAGGGAGCCACGGATGAATGCCCCGTGGGTTATTGGCTTTTGAGCAAAACTCGATCAAGAGCATTGGTTGTTGGGGATGATGGGATTTGTTGTACCGCGTGTCTGGGAAAGGTGCCATTTTGAGAAAGGCTGGAGTTGACAGAAGCCATTTGGGTACCATCTGTGCAAAGACGGTCCCTTTTCTCTCCCCCCCCCATCTTCTGTCTCTCACTTTCGCCTACACACACAGACACGCATGTCCTTGTGTGCACACGCAGCAATGCTGCCATGCGGCAGGGCACAGACGGTCCATCTGTCAGCCCTCTTTCCTGCTCCTCCACCGCTTCCTGCTTCCAGGCTCCAGAGTACCTGTAGCATCGGTAACCATGGCAACCAGAGATCTCAAGCAGCCTTTTCCTCCCGCGTCAGTCTCAAAACATTGACAATTAAACAGATAGAGGCCCGTGTGCGAGAGCCGTCCGTCTCCCCTTTGTTGTCTTGACAACCGGGGTATATTTAGAAATATAACAAGGGGCTCGGTGGCACATTTGCTTGAGCGGCATTTCGGGGTCTCGGAAATTGGCTTTGATGCATCGAGAGGGAGGGAGGCAAGGGGGTGGGAAGCTCTTTGGGGAAATATTGCCTGTCACTCCACCTCCAGTCGGTTTCTGCAACAGTATTGTCCATAATTTGGTGTCCCGTCTGTCTAGCCCTTTTCATTCTGCCGGTCAGCTCTGCTGTTGATTTTTTAATTTATTGAGCACACCTATGCTCTATGTCACAGGACTGCAGTGACTTGGTGGCTCAGATGCCAAACGTGATGACTGGAAGGTCGTCAGGTCAGCAGTTCGAGGCCTGAGTGCTGCGCGACAGAGTGAGCTTCCGTTGTCTGTCCCTGCTCCTGCCAAATACGGTAGTTTGAAAGCAAGAAATTGCAAGTAGATAAATAGGTACCATGTTGGTGGGAACGGTAACAGCATTCCGTGCACTCTGTAGTCATGCCTGCCACATGACCACAGAAACGTCAGCAGACTCAGACAGCACTGGCTCTTGGAATGTAAACGGAGAAGAGCACTGACCTCTAAAGTTGGACACGACTGGCTTTTGAGCAAGGGAAACCTTAAGCTTTATGCCCTACCTCAGTGATGGCGAACCTTGGCACACCAGATGTTCTTGGACTTCAATTCCCAGAAGTCCCCGTGAACCTGCACGAATGGGTTTTCTGCGATTCATCTGGCCCACACCGCCCTCGTCCATACCTGTCAAGTTTTGGATTTGGAAATAAGGGAAATTTCCCTGCAAATAAGGGATACTTGACAGCTATGCTTATCCTTTGCTTCCTCCAATGGTGGCAATAGGGCATTGCAGTCTAATTAATAAGGGATGACGGCAGGAAAGAGGGTAAAATAAGGGGTTTTCCCGGCCAATAAGGGATACTTGACAGCTATGCTTATCCTGTGCTGCCCTCCACTGGTGGGAGTAGGGCATTGCAGCCTAATTAATAAGGGATGACAGCGGGAAAGAGGGTAAAATAAGGGGTTTTCCTGGCCAATAAGGGATACTTGACAGCTATGCTTGTTGCTCCTGGAAGCCGAAGTCAAACGTGCCTGGCCCGATGGTGTAAATTTATGGTAGTGGAAGATGCTGACCTCCAAAAGATCCTATTGTTAACAGCCTTGTTTCAGGACTAGTGGACTAAAGATTGTGGTTTCCTTTACTGAGTTAATCTCTTTCTGATTTAGGCCTCCCTAACTTTTACTGTTGCCTTCAACTTTCCCCAGCAGTCTTGATTATTTTTGCTTCTAGAAAAAGTTCATTTCCCACCATCTTGCTTGTCTTTGCAATAATCGATGGTAACTGTCAGTGGTGGGCTCCAAAAATGTTTACTACCACACTGTGGGCGTGGCCTGGTGGGCGTGGCCAGGGGAAAGCCCTGCGTTGCACCTGAATTAGGACTACTTTATTTCAAAACTTGGATGGGCAGGGGGGGGGCAGCCAGAATGTCTGCTACCGGTTCTGGCAAAGTGGGGCGAACCTGCTGATGCCCACCACTGGTAACTGTAATACATCTCTTCCAGCACCACAGTTTGAACCAGTTGCCTTCTTCTGACTTTACTCTCCAGGTTTCAGGTCTGTGCATAGACATTGGGAATAACGTAGCAGGCTGAAGTTCAGGAAAAATTTAAATTTTTTGATTCTGGGCATTTCCTGCCATCCTATGCATTTCACATGGGTGTGCAAAATCTTACACTTTTTGCACAAGCTGTCATTCTCTCCAGTGGAAGAGCTCTGTGGAGAACACGAGGAAATTCCTTGTGATTTTTTGCTGTCACGAAGAATGCTGCAGTACCTTTTACGCAAATCCTTTGTTGTGCCCTTGCACACAAAGGATTAGACAAGGGTGGGTTTTGCATCACTATCCCGTAATGTTATGTGGACAAGCTGCCACCTAATGTGCTTCTTGCATTCTTTTCATACTCCTGCTTCAAATCAAGGCCTCTAATCCTGGCTTTTTAATTTTTATTTTATTTTTAAAAAAAAACAGATTAAAAAGCATGCCAAGGTCTGGCAACAGCAAAACATGGGTAGTTGGAGATGGAACTAAAATCTTTCTTTTGAGTTGCAGACACATCCCGGGGGATGAGAAGATGGCTCATGAGCCCAACATGCTCCTGTTGCTACTGAACCCTTGCTGAAGCCATGTCTAGACAGCTATTAGTATACTAGACCTCAGTTTAGCTTTGCTCCAAGTCTAGTCCGTGCATGTGCAGTGCTGTGGCGATTCAAAAGTGTTGTGGCAGTGCGGGTGTATCAATCATCCGTGCATAAAAGGTCTATCCTTGTGACAATCAGGAGCATTAATATGCTAGCCTGAAACTTCCCTCTCCTGGTAGGTTCCACACAGCTACTTTTGCTGTGGCTGGGCCTTCTTCCACCCTGGAGAAGAGTCATGGCCGGAATGAAGCCTAAGCCAAGAAGGGCAAACTTGGGAGCAAATGTTGACAGTTGAGGGTCTGCATTTGCTGGCATCAGCCTTCAGAACAGGAAGGTTTCTTTCTCTATACTGTGGGCACATCCGGGCATCTCTTGGGCAGTGGCAGTGCCCTGTGGCTCGATGCTTCCTCTCGCAAAACAACACAGGTTTACTTCCCAAACCAATGAAGCCAAAAAAGGCCCAAGCAGTTGCAAAGAGCTGCATGGGACCATGGGAAATCACCATAATTTGGGGAAGATGCTGACTGGGATGTCAGCAGTTCGATTCCCGAGTATGACAGGACAGAATGAGCTCCCGTCTTTGTCCCAGCTTTTGCCAACCTAGCAGTTCGAAAGCAAGAAATTGCAAGTAGATAAATAGGGACCACTTTGGTGGGAAGGTAACAGCGTTCTGTGCACCCCGGTGTCTAGTCATGCCTGCCACATGACCACAGAAACATCTGAAGAAGCAGACTGCGCTGGCTCTTCAGCTTTGAAACAGATGAGCTCTGAACCCTAGAGTTGGATACAACTGGCTTTCAAGCAAGGGAAACCTTTACCATTGGACTTAGGGCATTAGCAGCAAGGGTGTGTGTGTGTGTGTGTGTGTGTGTGTGTGTGTGTGTGTGTGTGTGTGTGTGTGTGTGTGTGTGTGATTTGCACTTTTTCCACAAAATTGCAAAATTTGCACACTTGCATTGAATTGTCAAGAATTTGTCTCTGTGTTGACTGACTGTGGTGGCTTAGTGTTTAAGATTTAATTTAATTTAATTTTCAATCAGGAAACCTGACTCAGGGTGGCTAACATAATACAATATAGTTATACAATATATCCAATGATACAATATAGAAAAATAATTATGCAATAACACATGATAACATAATATATAACAATACAATAGAATGCTGCACTACAGCAGCCTCTCTGCCCCGGCCGCAGACAAAGTCCGAGGATGGCGGCGGCCAAGTCCTGCCACCCGCTGCCATAGCAGCGTTTTCAAGTCCGGGCAATAGCAATTAGCAATCACACTTATATACCGCCCCATAGCACTTATTGCACTCTGGGTGGTTCACAAGGTAATTAACATTTTGCCCCAACATGCTGGGTCCTCCTTTTACTGACCTCAGAAGGCTGAGTCACCCTTGAACCCTGGTCAGAATTGAACTCACAACATTCTGGCTGCAGTACAGCAGTTTAACCCCTGCACCACCAGAGCTGTATAAGGACAGGTGTCTTACCTATAAGTTGTTCTTCTTCGTGGTCCCCTGCGAGTCCACACGAATGGGTTTACTGCATGTACATGCAGTAAACCCATTCGTGTGGATTCACAGAGACCCCGAAGAATAACATGATAGAGTGGAGGGGCAGAAATAGACATTGTAGGTAGCCCATAACAACAAGCGGTGGCTCAATCCGGGCTTGAAAAAGATACTTCAGTTTGCCTGTGTTGCAAAGTGTTTTGAAACAGAGATCCCATTCCATATTGGGAATGTTCAACCTACTCTTGCCTTTGGCACATGGATCTGGCAGGTTCTTGTGTTGGTGGTGTATCCGAAGCCATGTGAAAGCACTGGCAACTCCCTTAAAAGCTGTGGTCTCTTTCCCACTGTTTGTGAGTCTCTCTCTCAATTCTTTTTGAGTAACATATTTGAGAGAGAGAGAGATGTGTTAACAACATCTGGTGGATCCTTAATGTTACAGCACATGGGGGGGGGGGATCACTCTGTTCTTTGTCACAATATTGAACATAAGTTTCTATTTACAGTAATGAATCAAAATGTCAGTTATAAAAATACAGAGTGTCAGAATGTTCCCACTCTGCTGAAAAAGTTTGATATGACAGTTTGTTAACCATATGACTATTAAATTAAATACATTTCAAAGCACTGGCTGCTTCAAAGTGCCTAGTAGGTTTCCTTCCTTCCTTCCTTCCTCCCTTCCTTCCTGTACAATTTCTTAAATGTATTTCCCAGAATCTCAGCATGAATACTTGTTGTGACTGTGTAAATGCTGGACACATGGCAGCAGAACAAACTCTGGCACTTTCTAATGCCTGTCCTCCCCTTCCCCTGTTTTGCACTCAGCATCTTTTCTCCAATGGAGCCATAGGTTTCCCCATTACTTGAAAGCTGCCCAGAGGCTCTCCCTTTGCAAAGGATTCCAGACAACGCTAGTGGCAAATGTTTGGAAATTGTTTTAAAAAGAGGAGTCGATCTCTGAGAGAGATGCTCCAGCAGTCACAAGGCACCAAACCATTTAAGACTTTTGCATGTGAAACCCGTTGTGCCTGATGGAGTGCTCAATGGGGAGCCTGTGTAGCCAGGCCGGGGTTGAAGTCACTGGAACAAATTTCTTAGCTCCCAATATCAGTCTGGCTGCAGCAATTCGGACTGGATGCCATTTCCATAACAGGGACAAGGGCTGTAGAGGGCATTGCAGACTGCCATAATGTCTCAATGGCTTGAGGCTATGGTTTCTTTGATGCTTATGATTTTAGAGTCCTCCTCTCCTCCTTTTCTCCTCCTCCTCCTCCTCCTCTTCTTCTTCTTGTGTCATATCAGATTCTGAATATTGCCTATCTATCATCATGTGAATCAGCCATGAAGATTGTCCTGGGAACACTATAGTTTAGTGGCTTTCCATCTCCCTTCTGCATCACAACGTGACACCCAATAAATACAGCATAGATTATACAATAATAAAAAACAAAGCAGTACAAACTACAAAATAATGCAAACAGTCAAATATAAATCAATTCAGAGAGACTATATCAACATCATAATCATCATCATCATAATCACAGAAAATAACAAACAAAGAATAACAGAGCTTGGGAGCAGGGCGGCATAATGTCTCCAACTGAAGCAGTCGGAGTCCTCTGTCGCCATTCGAACCCATTGCTCGGAGTACAACGAAAAATTATACATAGTTCCAGTAACTCATACAATAGATACACTATTCAAAAACCAGAACAGTCCAAAACAATTCCCCCAACTCCGGTGGTTGCCGAGCTATCAACTAGCATAGCGACGCCGACAATGGTTTTTACTATCCCTTGCCATGGCGTTGGCCACTACGTATACCCTCCAAGCATGTGGTAGCGCGAAAGGTCTGGCCAGGGCTCTCACCCTTTGTAGCTCTCACCCCACCGCAGGTGGAAGTCTTAGGCGGCGGAGACGGAGCGGCAGCATTTTCCCCCTCCAAGCCAGGAGTGATGCCAGGAGTGCTGCCCTCCATCAGGATGGATTCAAGTGGGATTTAATCCACTTGGGGACCATCTCCCTTTCCTGTGGACTTCTTCAACCAAGGCCAATAGTCCTCAGGACTGTCAGTTTAGTTAACGACTGCCTGACAATCGGTGTTGAGTCGCTGGCAGTAGGGTCTACTCTATGACTGTAGCAGGATAATCTAGCCAGACTGAAGTTGCCTTTTACAAGATATTTTACTTCTCCCTATAAAGCTTGGGACTGCAGTGGCTCAAGTGGCTAAGAAGCTGACTGGAAGGCGGGAAGTCAGCAGTTCGATTCCTGAGTCCTGCAGGATGGAATGAGCTCCTGTCTTTGTCCCAGCTCCTGCCAACCTAGCGGTTTTTAAGCAAGAAATTGCAAGTAGATAAATAGGGATCACTTCGGTGGGAAGGTAAACAGCATTCCGTGCACTCCAGTGTCTAGTCATGCCTGCTACATGACCATGGAAATGTCTGCAGAAGCAGACAACGCTGGCTCTTCAGCTTTGAAACAGAGATGAACACTGAACCCTAGAGCTGGATACGACTAGATTTTGAGCAAGGGAAATCTTTACTATAAAGCTTGTGTGTAATCAATTTTTAACTGCTTTAATTTGTGTCTGAGCACAAATGGGCAGAAAAAACAATGAACAATTTTTTAAATAAATAACACACATGTAGAAGTCAATTTTGAACTTCTAGGATAGGTTCTTGGGCTGCACCTTCCAAGAGCTGTTTAGCATTGGCTGTGCCATCTAGGGCAGGGGTGCCCAAACATTTCAGGCTGCTCTGGTCACATGGTTCAATGGGCCGTTCATGTGGGTCCACTGTATGTGGGTCCACACCTTGCAATTTATTTTGCAACAGGATGAGATAGATTTTAAGTTTCCATTTTCTCTGGACAGCAATTATCCAAAGCCCTAGATCAGGTGTGCCTAAACTATGGGCCACAGGCCAGATCTGCCCCCCCCCCGAAATACCAATTCATCCAGCCCATGCTGCCTTCCTTGCTCCCAAAAGTAGAAGCAAAACATGCCACCAGGAGTGACGAGGGCAGCATTGGCCAGATGAATTGGCGTGGGGGGCCAGATCTGTCCCATGGGCCGTAGTTTGGTCACCCTGATCTAGGGCTTTGGAGAATTGCTGTCCAGAGAATGTTTTGGATACTAACCTGGGTGAACATGGACTTCAGCAGCTTTGGTCAATCTGTTTTCCTTCCAGTGAGCAGAAGCACTATGCTCTCATTGTCTACTTGCTCATTGTTCACTTGGGAGGATGGCATACAAGATGGGCAAGGTTGTTCAAGACTGAATAACCTGACAGCAAGAATTCCCAGGGAATTTTGTCTTTTATAGGATGGGGAGTAGCGTGACAGGTTGTGAGCGTGACGTGCATGTTTAGCACACAGCACTGAAATGCTCCTACATCCTTAGAGGTGTGATACTGCATAGATGATTCAGTGCATCAACAGAGGACTCAGTTTAGACACCTTGAGCTTCAGCTGTTGAAGCTCCGTATTTGTTAAAGGTGATTGGGAGGACGGAGAAACACTTGTAGGCAGGTGTGCAGTTAGCAAGGCGTGAAATTCAGAGTTGTCAGAGCATCAGCGCAGGAGCCGCGTAACTGCCAAACTCCATATTTGATAATTAAGGCATATGGGAAGAAACTTCAATGTTCTCATTCCCTACCACCCACCTTGCACTAACCCAAGGTTTTAAGCCCTCCTGCCCGTCCCGCCCCCCTGAATCCTACATGTTATATGGAGTGCTAAGTTTCTTTCATTGTCCAGATGTATTCTGCATGTAGGAGATTGCGGTGGCTTAGTCATTAAGGCGCTGGGCTTGACAACCAGAAGGTCAGCAGAATATACTATTCTGCATGTATGTTTTGGCTGAGCATTCAATTTATTATTTTGAGGGTGATCAAGAGTTAACGGTTCATCTGGTTGTCTGGCCTGGAAAAGTATGTGCCCGTGTAAGAGCCCAGGTGGTTTAAGAGAAGCTGACAATTGTTCATACGGGATGGGTACAAAACAATGAAGCAATGAATGAGAAGAGCAAGAGCAAAACACAATTTCAGGGGCAACAACCCCTCATGGCATGTGTTATTAAGAAGTCCAGCGTTTGTAGCAAACGGACCTTCAAGTCTGTCCCAGTCAGATAACCTCTTCTATTGAGAGCTGTAAGTCTTAAAATGATCACACGCCCATCACCTTTGCCGGCGGAGAAGGGCCCGTGGGCTGGTCTTGTCGAACGGTAAGAAAGAATGGCTTGTTGCCTCTTCTGTATTTGCACATCCGAAGCTCCCACATCAAAAGCTGCCACAAAGTATCTGATGAGGTGCTTGGCCGCGCATGTCTAGGCATGCATCTGTACAAGAACAAGAATGGACCATGGGCACATTGTTGGTGCTTCTGCAAGTGATCAGAAGAGGAAAAGTGGGGAGAAATGGGGCCGTCCAAGGCCGCCTTGGTCCGGACCTCTATCAGGGCAGCGCTGGTGGATTATTGTTGCAGATGTTTCTAACTATGAGGTGAAAGGCTGTGCAGTGTGTTGGTGAGTGCTCAGGTAGACCTGGAAAGACCCTGGCTGGAATCCTTAGTCAAGGGGAGGCTTATTGGGTAACTTGTTGGGCTTCTCCTCTGCCTTTTAGGCTGCCCTGCCTCACAAGATTGCCGTAACTGGAGATACAAATGGAGAAAGAGGGACCTGAGTGGCCCATGGGATATATGGGTGGGATGGAAGTGTCCCATGTTGAGTTAAGGCAGATTCTCATTAGCCAGGGTTTACCTTGCACATTAGCAGCATCGGGAGTGGGGAAAGGGAGGGTTGATGCCTTCTTCTTGCTCTTGCCACGAATTAGGAGGCTTCTTTAGGCAAGCCTTGCTGATGTCACTGCAGTGCAAAATCTCACAGTTATATTCTCCTTGATCTAACTCCAAGCCACAATCTTTGCAAGCATGAAATATTGGATTAAAGCAGAACAGAGTTTCATAAGCCTCAGGATTCCCAGCTGGGACACAGAAAGGCATTCAGCTTATACACATAATGTCTCCTTATACAAGGCATGGATCCTCACTCTCCAACGCCCCTGTCCAGTGGTTGTCCTTAGCATGCCAACTCTATCATTGTGTTCTCTCCTCTTTGGTCTTCATCATCACCTCCTCCTCTTTTTTTCCTTCTATCTTACTCCCTCCTTTCTCATTACCTGCTTCATCACCTTCGTCTCCTCATTCTTCTCCAACATTTCTATTTCTAGGGCATTTTGCCCCAAAATATGACACTTGTGGCCATGGCCACCAGTGTAGATAGCCTTGAAGAGGCTTGGATACATTCCTGGTGTGAGAGGACTGTTTTCATGATTTCTAGAGGAGATGATTTCAGAGTGGCCGTGGTGCAAATCTGAGCAAGCGTATCAGGCAAGAGACGACAAAACCGTCAAGTCTGGGGAAAGCTAGGGTGGTGGTTTCTCACCTATTGACTCAGGTGTGTCTGTTGACTGTGGGTGTCCCAACCCTTCTTTTTGGCTGGATGAACTCCTCAGCTGATAGCATTCGGGTGATGGATACCATCTCTGGAAAATGCCATCCTGTCAAGATACCCACAGGTCTTTCTTTCTGCCTCTCTGTGTCTATGGCTACCTGCCCTGCCTCTATTTAGAGCAGGGGTGCCCAAAGTATGGCCTATGGGTCTGACATGGCCCCCAACACCAATTCATCTGGCCCACGCTGCCCTTGCCGCTCCTGGGGCAGCAAGGGCAGCGTGGGCCAGATGAATTGGTGTTGGGGGGCCAGATCCAGCCCACAGGCCACAGTTTGGGCACCCCTGGGTTAAGCAGAAAAAATGACAGCCTAAAAATCTTCTCATCAACAGATTGCAAAGCAATCCTCTGGGACCTCTGGGACCACCTGCTGAACCCCGTGACCAACCCGCGGCCCGAAAAGTTTGGGCACCCCTGTTTTAGAGAGTGGGATTTGCGTGTTGGCTTTCGGAGGTGGAATAATGACATTCTCTGCTCCGAAGGCGATAGCAGATGGCAGAAATAAGCCCCCAAAGCACGTCCCCCTCTTCCGCCATGTGGAGCTTCGGATGCCGTTCTGCCAGGCTGCGGCTACAGGCTGCTTTTTGTGTATCCGTATTAGGCTGTGCAGCTTTTCTGTTTGTGTTTGCTTTCTTCTCAAACAATTTACGGAGGCTGGAAAGCAACAGAGAGAGTCCCTGCTGCGCAGCTTTGCGGTGGGAAAAAAAAGAGATGAAACTCTTTTCAACTTTAAGCCAGGTTGATCTGAGCTGTTGTTTGGTAATAAGTCTGGCATGCTATCTTGGCTTTGCAACTTGCGTCTACTGCCATTGTCTTTGTGGCTTCTCATGTTGTCGTAGATATTCCCCAATGGATTGACACCCCATCTTCTTTCTTCTTCTTTCGTGCCCAGATCACAATTTGGACTGCCAAAATCAAGCCGCTTTCTTGGCTTTGTTGTTGGCCACACAAGTCCTCATCGGTCCGGGGCTCTGAAGTCTTAGTCCAGCATGTACTACAGACACACATTGTTTCTGTTGTTGAAGAAAACACCTTTTGCTCCCAGGGTTTGAATGTGCTGCTTCTCTTGTGGCTGGGTTTGTTGCTATCATGGCCAAAGGTGGAATGATAGAACATGGTCGGCAACAGCAGTCTCCCAGGTATCTTTGGCCTATTGGCCCAATTCAGCATTGCCAGCATCATGGGGTTATAAAATCATAGAATCATAGAATAACTGAGTTGGAAGGGACCTTTGGGACCACTGAAAGCAACCCCATATGCTCAAGGCAAGAATCCAAACCATAGCAGTTATGACAGATGGGCATCCAATTCTCTCTTGAATGCCTCCAGTGTTGGGAGCGTCCACCACCTCTCGAGGCAATTGGTTCCACTGTCGTACTGTTCTAACCATTAAGATGTTTTTTTCCTGATAATTAACCTTCCTTTAGTTTCAGTTCATTGTTACAATTCCTGCAGACTGGGGTGATGGAGAACAGGCCCTGCTCCTGCCCTTTATGACCATCTTTCAGGTATCATCATCTTCCTTCTCAGTCACCTTTTTGCTAAACATGCCCAGTTCCTTCAGCCTTTCCTCCTAGGACTTGGTCTCCAGTCCTCTGATCATTCTTGTTGCCTTTCTCTGTATCTGCATTATTTATTTGCATTATTCTTAAAGTGTGCTGCCCAGAACTGAACATAATACTCTAGATGTGGTCTAACTAGTGTTGAATAGAGGGGGAGTAGTAATACCTGACAACCCTAAGGACTAACGGCCTTGGGTGGTGAAGTCCACAGGGAAGGGTGATGGTACCCAAGTGGATTAAATCCCACTGGAATCCATCTCGATGGAGGGCAGGAGCTTCATCCATGGGCAGGAGCTTCATCCATGGGCAGGAGCTTCATCCATCCTGGCCTGGAGCTGAGGAGGATTTTGCGTGCCAAGTGACTCGTGGAACTAGATCAGTGGTGCGGGTGTCATGCTGTGATGCAGAAGACAGATGAAAAGCCACTATATTATATTCTCAGGACAGTCATCATGGCTGATCGCCATGAGTATCACCAATAGTGTATGACCAGAAGACTGGCAGGTCAGCAGTTCAAGACCTGAGTGCTGCATGACAGAGTGAGTTCCCATCATATTTATTTATTTATTTACTCGCATTTCTACCACCACCCCCACACTGAGGCGACTCCGGATGGCTTACACATAAAGCATGACGGATAAAAAGTCTACGAAAACATTAAAATAAAAACATTAAAATATTAAATGTGTCCCAGCTACTGCCAACCTAGCAGTTTGAAAGCAAAAAAATTCAAGTTGATAAATGGGTACCATTTGGGTGGAAAAGGTAACAGAGTTCCGCATCTAGTCAAACCTGCCACATGACCACAGAAACATTTGCTTTTGGGCTGCAAACGGAGATTAGCACCACACCCTAGAGCCGGACATGACCGGCTTTCAAGCAAGTGCAACCTTTAGCCTTAACGTTACTATAACCACTAGACCACACTGGGTCTCTCATTTAGTCTCTAAAAGGTTGCCCACATGTTCCTTGTCAACACTGTTTAAGGTTTCATAGTCAGGTTTGTTAACACATCGGAAATAGCTCCTTTTGCTGGTGGCTGAACAACTGTGGGGTTGCCTTTTCGTGTGTCTGTAGTATTTGATCTACAGTATCTCATTCACACATGGCAGATAGCCACTCGATTGTAAAGAACATGTGTATGTGTGTGTGCATATGAACCAGATTGCAGGAATTTGATCAGGAGTTCTCAGCCTTTTTAAGCTGGGGGCCGGGTCATGCTCCTTCAGACAGCTTCGGGGGCCGGACAGCCATTTTGCCCTGCTTCCACGACATTGGCACTTCCAGGTGTGGTGGAGGTGCTGGGGGGGCACATGAAATGGCGCCATGGGCTGCATCTGGCCCACAAGCTGCAGGTTGAGAATCCCTGAATTAGATCCAACGATTGCATGACCTGCAACTCAAAGACCCACCCATGTTCTCAGAGGATGGATCCATTGTGGCTACAACATCCTTGCTGGTGTTAGCTTGCTGGGAAGCTGGACCACACCTGTTGTCTTGCAAAGCTAACCTGAGCTACAAATACTGTCATGGTCCAGACAGACCGGTGTCTCATTCCTTGCAAAGTTTTCCTGTGAATGAGTTCATCCTGGAGGGATCGGCGTGCATTACAAGATGTTGAACATTACAAAATACCTTTGTAATGTTTTGAAACAGCGTTCAGTGCACTCTGGTGTTTAATCATGCCTGCCACATGTCCACGGAAACATCTGCAGACACAGACAGCACTGGCTCTTTGGCTCTAAACAGAGATGAGCACTGAACCCCAGAGTTGGATATAACTGGCTTTCAAGCAAGGGAGATTTTTGCCTAATGTTTTGGATGAATCTAGCTGGGAACAAAGCTTTCCTCTGAGCACCTGTGGTTAGGGAGGTGTGCCATTCTAGCGCCTTATATATTACCCTTTTTGCACGTGGGGTCATCAAGGCAGCCTTTCCCCTCCTTTGGGCCCTCGATATGCGCGTTGCTTATTTAGACAAGAAAAGAACGGCCATCTGCTTAAACAAGAGACGGAATAACAAGATGGATCTGAAACTAAATAAGTTCACATCTGTTTAGCAGAACCGCTGAAAGACGACTGAAGGCTCTAATGAGAAGCACACGCTGGTTTTAAAGGAAGAAAACCCCAAAGAAATGTTGCGGGAGGTTGTCTGCCAAGGATTTTAATGTGGGTCTCTCTACCCCCCCCCCCCGCCGCCGGGCCAAACCAGGAGCTCGGTTGTTCATCTTTTTGTTTATTTTCTGTCTTCCTTGAGAAGGGCTTTTCTTTTACCCATTGCACAGATCCAAATAAGATAAAGGGGAGGGTGGGTGGGTAGTAATGGGATTGTAGCAAAGACGTGGCACAAGGATGAAGGCATCTGAGAAGGAGTGGATTTGAACTCTCAGCCTGAAGATCATGCACGGTGTGGAGAAAGTAGAGAAGGGAAAACTGTTTTCCCTATCACACAACACTAGAACTTGGAGACACTCCATGAAACTTTTGGGTGCTAGTTCTCAAACAAATAAGAGAAAGTACTTTTCCACCCAGAGGATCCCTGGTCTATGGAACTCCCTGCCAGAAGAAGTGGTGACAGCGGTCAGTCTTGACAGGTTCAAGAAAGGATTAGACAAGTTCATGGAGGACAAGGGTATCCATGGCTATAATTATGGATGCTTAAGGACAACCTCTGGGTTGGAGAGATAGGCAGGATCTCTCTCAATGCCATTTCCAGGGAATCCTAAGCAGTTGAAGGCATCTGCTTGGGAATACCCTGAAGGAAATGGTGAGCCACTGTGTGAGACAGAAGGCTGGACTGGATCATGGGCTCCTGTGGCCTGTTCCAGCAAGGATGCTCTTATGTTCTTATGTACGTCAGGCCATGATGTTCTTACATCCTCTGACTCCAGGACAGGTTAAAGCCAATGTTTGGGAGAAAGGGCAGGGACCAGGCTGGCTTGTGCTTTCAGACCAAGAAATGTAATTTTTTCCCACAGGCTCTGAGGAACTTCAGTTACATGTGAACTCTTGGTCCAGCTAACTTAGACTCCTCATGCTGCCGGGTCACATCTGACCTTCTGGGGTTTCCCAGATGTTACCTCATCTCTGTGACCCTCGGTTGTTGTTTTGTACGTCTTCCTCCTACCGCAAATCTGAAAGGTTAAACATGTTGAGTATTCTAGTGCAACCCGAAGATGTAGTAACCAGAGAGACAGGAAAGACTCACCAGACCTAAAGGAAGTTGTTCTGCATTGTTTTCCTCTAATTACAATTAGAAAGGTTGTTTTCTGCCTGAGAGATCACCTGACCCTATTTGCATGTCTGAAGGCCTTTGTTTGCTCTGGCCTTCTCCCTCCTGCTTTCTGCCTTTATGAAGAGGAAAGATTCTCTGGCACATCATTGAACTGCTGACCTTCTGGTCATTAAGCTTAGTATCTTAACCACTAGGCCACTGCGGCCCCTTCAGGCCAATTCCACCCTACACATTGCATGCATGAATTTCTCTCTTTGCTCTGGCGGTGGTTAGACCTGCTAGATCAGTAGCATCCACTCTGCTGAAATTTCAGGGGAATAATTTGAGACCTGGGTTAACTCCTCCTGGAGGCTCTGAGCCAAGGCAGGCGAGTGCATTGCATGTGCAGATTGCACACTTTTGCACTGAGCCAGGGTGCAAAAGTGGTGCCTCCCAGGAAAGAATGGGAATTACCCCCCATCTTTCAGATCACACAGGAAAGATTCAACCTGGAAAGGGATAGACCCGTGATGGTGAACCTTGGCACTCCAGATGTTCTTGGACTTTAATTCCCAGAATCCCAAGCCCCTGTGAATCCACACGAATGGGTTTGCTGCGATTCATCCAGTCCATGCCGCGCTGCCCTCGTCGCTCCCGGAAGTGGAAGTAAAACATGCCTGTACAGTTAAGGCTCTTCCGGGTTAACCCTTCCTCTGTTCGGGTGGGTTTTACTTCTGCTTCCAGGAGCGATGAGGGTGGCGTGGGCCGGATGATTCACAGCAAACCCATTCGTGTGGATTCACGGGGTTTGGGCTGCTGGGAATTGAAGTCCAATAACATCTGGAGTGCCAAGGTTCGCTATCATGGGCATAGACAGTCTCTGAGATGTCAGGCAGTGCGCCCTGGGGATCCATCATCCCTTTTAGTACTTGATAATTCTTCACCCCCATTTTGCCTCTCCTTGTACAGTGAGTTGCCCCACACTGGGGTTTCTGGAGTGTTAAGATCAGCTGACAGGTGCCCCCAAATCTTAACTTTGGGGTAGCCCCAATCGTGTCCGCTGTTTCCATGTGCTTTTGATGTTGTTCATTATTTAAGAAGCTAAACTAGATGACTGGCAGGTCGAGACTGAGCGCTGCACAACTGAGTGAAATCCCATCTCTGTCCTAGCTCCTGCCAACCTAGCAGTTTGAAAGCAAGGACTGTGGTGGCACAAGTGGTTAAGATGCTGAACTTGATGACTGGAAGATTGGAGCTCAATTCCCGGCTACTGCATGATGGAGCGAGCTCCCGTCTATGTCCCAACTCCTGCCAGCCTAGCAGTTGGAAAGCAAGAAATTGCAGGTTTATAAATAGGTACCACTTCAGTGGGAAGGTAATCAGTATTCCATGTTGAGGCATGCTTGCCACATAGTCAGAGACACGTCTGCAGATGCAGACAGCGCTGGCTCTTTGGCTGTAAACAGAAATGAGCACTGAACCCTAGTGTCGGATACAACTGGCTTTTGAGCAAGGGAGAACTTAACCCTTGACCTTACAAAAGTTGGAGATCATCTCTGCCATGGAAGAGCTACAGTCGCTGTGCTGAAGTTAATTAATACAGTGGGTCTTTGGTCACATTTGCCAGTTTCTTGCTGTTGGATTTTAGACAGGTCAATTTAAAATCTACCCTTGAAATTTATGGATCGATTGTTTTTACTGCTCTTGGGAAGAGCCTCAGGGGCCATTTCTGGACTGAAAGCTGATGTTACATCACTGGCCTCATAAATACAAGAATGTTGGCGGAACTAAAGCATACAGGCTGTTTTCTGTGTTGCAATTTCCAGTTTCCATCCAGTAAATCTGATTTTGCATGTTCTCCGCCCGCCTCCACCCTAAGCCTTTATATCCAGAAAGCAGTTAATTTGTTTTAAAAAAAAATACTGGAAAAGTTCGTAAAAGCTGCCTTTTGCTCTAGTCCCACTACAAATGCCCAAACTTGCTTGTATGTAAACAGGAGCCCTGGTGGTGCAGGGGTTAAACTGCTGTACTGTAGCCAAAATGTTGTGAGCTTGATCCTGGTGGGGACTCGAGGCTGACTCAGCCTCTTCCATCCTTCCAAGGCTGGTAAAATGAGTACCCAGCATGTTGGGGGCAAAATGCTAATTAACTTGCAAACTGCCCAGAGAGTGCAATAAGCACTATGGGGTGGTATATAAGTGTGATTGCTAATTGCTATTGCTAGGTAAAGTAAAGGTAAAAGGTTTCCCTTGCTTGAAAGCCAGTTGTATCTGACTCTAGGGTTCAGTGCTCATCTCTGTTTCAAAGCAGAAGAGGTAGCGCTGTCTGCTTCTGCAGACGTTTCCGTGGTCATGTGGCAGGCATGACTAGACACCGGAGTGCACGGAATGCTGTTTACCTTTCCAATGAACTGCTCCCTATTTATCTACTTGTAATTTCTTGCTTTCGAACTGCTAGGTTGGCAGGAGCTGGTACAGAGACGGGAGCTCATTCCTTCCTGCTGTACTTGGGAATCAAACTGCTGACCCCTTTGCTAGACCCCTTTGCAAAATGTTTCTCTGGTGCTGCTATCCTCCTTTAGAAGACAGGAGGTGTCACAACTCCTAGGTTTTTTAAGTTTGGGAAGGATATCACCTGGATCAGAATAGTCCATCTGGTAAGGGGAAATAGTCCAAAAACCCTGCACATCTCTTCAAAGCTGTAGAGTGGAACTAAGGTTTAAAGGTTGACACTCTGAGACTGTCTTGTGTGGTCTTCCTCTGACGTCTCATTTCTATGGTGGCCACCGTTTGCTTATGCTTGGTTGTAAGTGTCCATGTTTGGCACTGGATCCATAAGGTGGGAATGAATATGTGATGTCTGAGGTCTTTCTTTGTGCTGGTCAGTATTGCCTTGGGCTGGAAGAGTGGAGCTCACTGTCCCAATATTTGGTTTGTCTTGCTGCACCATATGTTAATCATTTCATCCATTTGCCATCTTCATTGAGTGTTTTTCCTAGGTATTTCAACTCTGCCACTTGGTTTATACTGGTTCCCTCTCTCTCGATATCAGAGTACGCTGTTTCCTTCCAGTTGCCATTACAGTGGAACTCCACATAACGTTCCGGATTTTGACGCTATGCGGTCCCTGTGGGAGATGCTCCAGATAACAACCAAAAAGTGTTCGTTATCCGGAGCATCGATACCAAATGCCCCGCATAACTACCATTTGTAGCATTTTTGGCATTATGTGGTGCATAACGAACACGTCATTATGTGGATTTGGCGTTATCTGGTACAGTAATTATCTGGAGTTCCACTATACTTCATTCTTTGCTTGGTCGGTATTCTCTCAATCTCCTGGGGCATAGTCCCAGCCAAGACTGAGTGGTTCAGGCTTGGCTTTTCAGATGCAAACATTTATTTACAGTGGAACATCGTATAACGAGAACATTTGTTCCACAAGGCTGTTTGCTATGCGATTGTTTCATTATGCAATTTTTTTGTGTAGTGAAAATGTCTATGGAAAAACTCATATACAGCAATGGAAATTTCTGAAATTTCTATGGAAAAACTTGTATAATGAAAAAAAAATCACTGAGTGAATTTTCCCATAGAAGTTTTCATTATGTGAGTTTTCCCCACAGTGACGCCAATTCGCATAGCACAAATTTTCATTATATGAAGTTTCCACATAGGGAACACTACTTTCTCATAGCTGAAATTTTCGTTATGTGAGGCACCATGCTTTTTCAAGTTCTTTTCATTATGCATTTTTTTCACTATAAGAGCCATTTGCTATACGAGGTTCCACTGTATTTTTTTTAAAATGGTCTTCTTTGGAAATAACTGGTAGCTCAGTTCCTTTCTTCTTCTTCTTCTTCTTCCTCTCCTTCTTCTTCTTCTTCACACCCTCCCCCCACAGCGCCTACTGATTTCTCAGTCATGGACCCGTCCTCCAGTGGAGTTGACCTGGCATCTGTTCCCTTGGCTTTTTGTCTGAGATAAAATCATTTCAATACTCTCTTTCCCCATATGTTGGTCTTATTTGCTGATATTTAAATATTATTTAACTGTAGGTTGGTTTGCCTCACTTGCTTACAAACGGTGCTGAGATTTGTTTGTGCCAAAGATTTATTTGTGCTGAGATTTGTTTGGTCCCATCAGAGAATGAAGAGCCTCGTGCCACTTTGGAGACCAAGACATTGGGTTGGGCACTGGCTCTTGAGAACTTCTGCCTGCTTATTCCGAGACACATCGTGGACAGACATTGATTCAGGATGGGAATATGTAGACATAGGAAGTGCAAAAAGCCCAACATGGCGATTTCTTCTTCTCCTTTCTTGTCTAGACCAGACTTTTAAGCTGCCAAAATGAAGCCACCTTTGGTGAATTCATTCCAGGGTTCCTTTCCGTCTGACCTAGTGTGAGAAAGATTAGCCGGCACAACAAGTTGGTCATTGCCCAGGTTATGTCCAGTTGTGGTTCAAAAATGCCACCATCTTCAAGGAGGCACTCTCTGTGTAGCCCAGCATGGCCATGATGTTAATAGTGCTTGTTAGAGATCCTTAAAGGACTTTGGAGAGTGACCAGTGCAGATCTTAATGAGGATCAATGCCTGTCTGCATTATTTAAACCAGTGGCAAGTGACCCAGAAAATGGTGATGTCAAATTTACCTTGTTAGTTACAGAGATACTAAAGGTAAAAATCCTGTTAATGAAACTTGCCTGCATAATGCCAACCATGTTAATCACAGCAGGGAATGGCCACACATTGGTGTTGGCATTTGGTGCCAGTCCCAATGCAGAGCAACAAATCCCATGTGCCGAAGTCTTCACTTCTGGAAATTTCTTGCTGAGATTTATGTGGACTGTGTTGGGCCAGCACAAAAACATGACCAGTTTTGGGCCAAAGCCCCTTTGCATGTTTCTGCTGTGCTTGGATTATTGGCTGACACGCCTGGCTCTCTGGAGGTTGAAGTAAATGTATCTCTCGCCCTCTTTCCTACAGGATCTCAGCGATGGCTCATCCATCGTGGCTACCGCCGAAGAACTCGAGTGAACCCATTGGTCACGTGACTGCAAGGATGGAGACCACTCATGCGTTCGGCACCCCGAGCATTTCCGTGTCCACACAGCAGACCCCAAAGAAGTTTGCTCCTGTTGTAGCTCCCAAACCAAAGTACAATCCCTACAGACAGGCAGAAGGAGAAGGTAAGAAACAGGTGTCTGTGTGTATATATATACTCTTCTTCTTCTGGTACCGTATCCGATTCTGAATATTGGCTATCCTCATGGTGATCAGCCATGAAGATTGTCCTGGGAACCTTATAATGCCGTGGCCTTCCATTTGCCTTCCACATCGCAGTGCGGCACCCATAGTACCACTGATCCATTTTCGCATGTCACTTTCTGGTCATAAGCGCTTTTGGAAAGCAAAGTCCTCATCATCATCCCCAGGCCAGGATGGATGAAGCTGCTGCCCTTCCTCCAGATGGATTCAAGGGGGATTTAATCCACTTGGGGACCATCACCCTTCCTTCCCTGTGGACTTCTCCACCCAGAATGGTTTGGTTAGTGAACTGGTGCCTGACGATCGCAGTTGCGTCGCTGGCCATAGCTGGGTTTTATTGGTTTTTAAAATGTGATTGGTTTTATTTTCTGTGAGTCGCCCAGAGTCTTCGGAGTTGGGCAGGAATATAATATGAAAAATGAATAATAAAAAAGATAAATAAATAGGATCTACTCTATTACCATAGCAGGTACCTCGAGGTATCAGAGGTCATAACAGTGAGAAAATCAGTTGGCTCAGGCCAAAATCTTGTGTCCTTTTGAGGAAGGATGAAGCCGAAAGATGGGTTACAGAAGCTGCTCATGCCATTCTGAAGGCTGCACAAGTCTTGTGCTTTCTCTGGGTGTGTGCAAGTGAGAGCCGAAGCAAATCGGCCAGAGGATTTTGCCGTGGGCTTGTGCGATCGTACAGCTGTTGCACAATGGCTTGTGCAACACTACAGTGCGGCGCAACTTCAAAAGTGGAGATTTGGGGCTATGAGAATACTTAAGGAGATCCTGACCTTGAGTAGCAGCCTGGTGTGTCCATGTGTGTGTGAGAGAAAAAGGAGATAGAGTATTGTGGAAGGTAATTGTCTTATTACCACCCAAGTGTCATGGCCTAAGAAAAATTGGCTCCTTTTATATGGCTCTAAATTATTGCGATAATTTTGTATAAATGCTGTTTGCTTTAAATGCATTTTATGGTAATTCTTCAATCATTCATGAACCTTCAAGGAAACCTGTTGATGGACCAGAAATAAAATATGCTCATATGTGTGTAAAATAGCCAGAGAACTCTGGGTTCTGAGTATAGTACAAGTGAAATAACTACATTTTTGGCCAGTATCTTCCCAGTGATTTCTGGTGGGATTTTTCTACTGCTTCCGGCAAATATCTTAGCCTCAGTGTTGGTGTTAGATTCAGCATATTAGCTAATAATGTTTTGGAGGCGGGGGAAACCCATCCATCTGATGGTTGGTGAAGTCAGTAGAAGCCATTGGGCATCTCCTAACCTTCCTCTTGAAACGTTGCCATTCAGTTGCTGATGCCTTCTAGAATTAGACCCATTGAATCAGTTGCTGAATGGAGAGTCAACATTTCTATGAACTGCATTGATTCATTGGGTCAACCCTAGTTCGACCTGCTAGCTGGATTCAAACTGCTGGCTTTTCTTTTTTTCTCTGTGCTGTAAGATAATTTTCCTCAGGCTTCTTTGACTACGGCAGTCCTTGTTTGTAGAGCTCATGGGTGGGGTGCACCATTCTTATGCAAGACCAGTAAGGTAGACCATTGTAGGCGAAGGAAGCGCTAAGAGTGGTATGGCTTTCAACATCCTGGTCTCTGCGGTTGGCCCTCCACACTGATGCCCAAGTACAAACATTATCTTCAGTAGATTTGTACAAAACTTTAACAAAAGCCCTGGTGGCACTGTCGTCAAAACTGCTATATTGCAGCCTAAACATGGTGAACTCGATCCTGACTGGAATCCTGGTCGACTCATCCTTCCGAGGCTGGTAAAATAAGCACCTAGCATGTTGGGGGCAAAATGCCAATTAACTTGTGAACCGCCCAGAAAGAGCATTAAGCGCTAAGGGACAGTATAGAAGTGGAATTACTGATGCTATTTTTGAAAGAGTGTGTATTGGAGAATATATCCAAGGAGATGGTGAGTATTTTTTTTTCCTTCTCAGCTGCCTTGACCATGCACAAAGGCTTTGGTGGTCTTTAACACTGCTTGTGCTGCGCATCTACATGGATGGGGGAAATGTGCTCAGTCCAGACAGAGGCAATTGCTTGAAAGTGATTCCTCTCTTGCCCAGTGTTACAAGCTCTGACTTGCAGCTGCGGGTCTCCAAGGTTTCTTTCCTAATGCTCTGTGGAGTTGCGTGACATTCCCAAGACCTGACCCTGCTTAGTTTCCCCCAAAACCAGATGAAATGAAGTGGAACCTGAACCCTATTTCTATACCTCTTATCCTCTTTATTTGCCTTGCTGACTTCAGAGTCCAGATTGAGGTTGTTTCTGCCAGACCTTCCAGAAAAAGCCTCATTTGGCTCCCCCAGCATGGCCAAAATGTCCCAATGGCAGGCTGTGTTCTTCTGTTGTGTGTAAAGAAAGGAGAAGAAAATGGATTGGGAATCTTCATAATGCAGACTTATAAAATCTGCTGCTTTGTTGTCTTTGAAAAGAGCAAAATTCCAAATGTCTGCCAGTGTGTCTTGAACCCACAAGCATAAAAACTTGTGATCTCAGTGTAGCTCAAGCGTAGCTAACCTGTTTTGGGCAATTTGGATCATGCAGCTTCATTTTAAGAGCATGAGAACTGCCAAGCGGAATCATCCCATCGAATGTGCTATTCATTGCACAGGGCTTGCATTTAAGGGCCCCGCTGGATAATCTTGGGTCCAGGATTTGTTGGTGGAATGGTTTGCCACCCCCGCCCTGCCCAGCTGATGTAGAGGAGTGGGTGCAGATTTGAGAAACATCACCTGACAAACCTCTGGAGAGCTCATCTGCTCCTCATAAACTTCCATCTGGCAGCATGTGTGGCAGAGCTGAGCTTCACCCACACGACAACTGTTTGCAGCTCAAAATTGCAGGCAAGGGAAAGCAACTGAAAAATCACTCTGGATCAGTGTGGATCCTGGAAACGGCAGTGGCAAATGGGGGGGGGGGACACATCTTTACACATACTGTAGCTCCTGCCAACCTAACAGTTTGAAAGCAAGAAATTGCAAGTAGATAAATAGGTACCACGTTGGCAGGAAAGATAATAGCATTCTGTGCAATGTGGCATCTAGTCATGCCTTCCACATGACCATGGGAACGTCTGCAGATACAGATAGCACTGGCTGTAAATGGAGATGAACAGCGAACCCTAGAGTCAGACACGTCTGGCTTTCGATTAAGGGAGACCTTGACTTTTAAAGTAAATGAAACCTAGTGCTGGGAAGTGGGTCTTTAAAGCTGCCCAGTCCACCTCCTGCTTGTTGCAGGAAGATCAAGACCTGAAGCATCCTTGGGATTTTAAGACAACGTGGTAGAATGTATCAGAGGCATTGTAGGTTCATAAACCCCGTGAAACTCAGGGCTTGAACTTGGGACATCTCTCTCTCTCTCTCTCTCGTTTTGTCTTCTTCCCCAGGTCTGGAATGTCTGTTTACATCAACATCCAGAGCCTGGGAACACCAGACGTTTGTTATGGGAACCAGTGGTTGTTTATACAAACCCTGGGCTCTAATGGGCTGTATGCTAATTAGGAGGGCCAAGCTCATGTCTTTCCTATAAGCACATGGGTTTGGGAGATAGTTCCAGTTCGAGTTCTAGTGGAGTTTGAGTTTGGGATTTCTGGGTGCTACACCAGAGTCCCTAGTCCAACCCAACATGATTACTTAGAGCTTAGTCAGATTTTCCTTTTGTTTCTGGGGGAAGGCCCAAGTGCGGATTTCCCTAACTGTCCTTTTTGATTAGTAATTTTGTATGCTGTAATTCTGTATCCTGAACCAACGAGTGAACTGTTATTCCTTCAAAATGCTTCAAGAACAATAAACATCTTTACTTCATCAACAACACCTGTTCTTTGGAAGAGGGGGTAAGACAAGCGTTAAGCCATAAGCCACACGCTACCACATTGAATGCAATACTCTCCACAATACTTGCTGGGCTCTGTTAATACAGATAAGACCAGGGTTACTGCAGGATCTGCAGGATGGCATGTGGGCCTCCTGGGCCCCGGGAGACTTTGGGGAAGTTCCATAGGGCAAGCTGGTAAAAGTCGCTCGGCAGAAACGGGAGAGCCCCAAGGGCAAGGGCCAGGTCAAAGCCTATCTGTCACAAAAGGTACCAAATCACCCCATGGGTAGCTGCGAACAGTAATGTGTAGTATCTCACCCCTCCTTTTCAAAGGAGACAGTCTCCATCAGATCCAGATCCACTATTTAGGGAAAAGAAGGTGAGTGATCCAGATTCAGCAGTGATTTGCTGATGGACACACAAGGAACTAACGAACCCAGTACGAGCACAGACGGTACAGAAGCGGTTGAGAGAGGATCCTGGGCTTGTTGGATGGTCAAGATCTTGCATTGGTGTTTTCTCACTTCACTCTTCCTTTGAGCATCCTTGATTTCAAATGGTTTAGCTCCTGGTTTTACCCTGTTCACCTGGCTCTTCAGTTTGGGGCTTGCCAGTGCCCATTTGGAGAGGATTGGCTAGAGTTGCCCAGACTAGGAGGCTTCTGTGAATCTTGGAGAAGCAGAATGGATGGCTCAAAATACAGAAAGCCAACCCAATAGCAGCGCTAGGAAATTTTTTTTGTCTTCATTGGGATCGAGGGGGGGGGGGGTTGTATTAAGCAAGTGAGATCATCCCTTGAATCCAAATGATGAGAGATTCAAGTCAGGAGAAGGATACTTTGCACCGTTAAACTGTGGGAATCACTATCACAGGTTATAATATTAGCTGCCCACCTGGATGGCCTTAAAAAGGGATGGGATCACTGTATTTGCCGGTGTATAAGATGCACTTTTCCGTCTTAAAATACACCAGAAAAATAGAGTGCATCTTATACTCTGACGTGTCTTATATGCTGGCAGATATCGTATTTGCTGGTGTATAGATGCACTCCCCCCTAAAATACACCAGAAAATGGAGTGCATCCAGTGGTGGGCTCCAATTTTTTTTACTACCACACTGTGGGTGTGATATTTCTATTCTATTCTATTATTTAAATTTATATCCCGCTCCACTCAACCCACGGCCGACTCAGAGCGGCTAACAACATATTAAGATACATATTAAGTGATATGGTAGGCATGGCCAGGGGGAAAACCTTGTGTTGCAACCAAATTAGGACTACTTTATTTCAAAACTTGGATGAGCGGGGCCAGCCAGAATTTCTGCTACCGGTTCTGGCAAACTGCTGATGCCCACCACGAAGTGCATCTTATACTCCGATGCATCATATACACTGGCAAAAACAGTAATTTGTAGAAGCAAGGGTCATCCATGTGGCTGTAATGATTCTGTACTCTCTCTAAAATGCAGGGGAACAGGATGGTGGGACTGCTAGTCCTTGTGCCCTGCTTGTTGGCATTTTGGACTCAGCTCTGAGCAGAGTTGCATGTGGTAGTTGGATCATTGGGTGAACTTTGGACTAGGATATGGATCTCTTAAGTCCTTATGTTCCTCCATACCCCCCCCTTTAAAAGAAATCAAATCAAAATTTTCTAAAATGGAGAAAACTAAACATTCCTGGGGTCAGTGTGGCCCCTGAGGAAGGAATGGGAGCAGTAATGGGAGCCCCTTAGCTTGACCGTTCATGCTAAGTGCTGGGCTATGGGGTCCTTTTGGGTCTCCTGTGCTAGCCAGGTGTTGGGAAACAGCAGGGAGGTTTTTGTAGGTTTTTGGGTGACTGGAAAAGTCTTTTTCTCCATCTCTCTCTGATCCAGGAGGACTTTCCATATGGAGAGAAATTAGAGCTCACCACACCAGGGATTCTCAGATTTGCTTCCAGGCACTTGGTATTTCGGGACAGGGAATTAATATTGGGGTTTCTCTCTCGGTGGCACTCATAAAGCAGGCAAAGAGTGTGCGTCAGAGAGCACTGACTCATGCCCCGCTTGCCACTGTTGCAAAATAAAAGCCCACACAAGTTTAATAACGCATGAAACCCTATTTCCCGTCCTGGCAGCTTTGGTAGCAGCTGACTTGAGACTATTTCAAAGGGAAGACAAACCAAGTAGGAAAGGGCAACAGTTTCTCACTGGATCAAGCAGTCTTTTAGACTTTGAGACCGGTTTAATTTAATTTAATATAATTTAATTTTCCCACTTGTAATTTTCCCACCCAATCAGGAACCCGACTCAGGGCAGCTCACACAATAGTTATACAATATACACAATAATACAATATACAAAATAATTATGCAATATTCAGCTTACAAGAGCAATACATAATAATATATAACAATACAGTACAATACTGCACTGCCGTGGCCTCTCCGCCCCAGCCACAGACAAAGTCTGAGGGCGGTGGTGGTGAAGTCCTGCCACCCACCTCCATAGTGGCATTTTCAAGTCCCAGACAGGGGCAGGGCCCAGGGGTGCCAGTGGTGGAAGGGCCTGGCGCCCGCTGCTGCCATGGCCTCTCCGCCCCAGCTGCAGGCAAAGTCTGCGGGCGGCGATGGCAAAGTCACCTGGCTGGTGGAAAGGGCCAGGAGGGCGTGGTGGCGCCTTCAGACTCCCGTGGCCACGGGGACTCTCCCCCCCTCCAGGCCAGGGCCAGCCAAGGGGGTATCTGTTGCTGGCAGTGGCGGTTTAAAGGCCAGCCAGCCACACAGCTGCTGTTCCTCTCTTCTCCCTCCAGGCCGGGGCCGGCCGAGGGGGTGTCCGGCGGCGCCGGCGGCGGTTTTAAGGACAGCCTGCCACACAGCTGCGCCTCCTCTCTTCTCCCTCCAGGCCAGTTCCCAGCAACCCTTTGAATGCCTGGCCTGGTGCCCATATGGCATCTCTTTCCCTACTGATAGAACAGAAGAAGAAGATGCCTGCCGATTGGAAGCTAGCCTTACTGGGGCCAAAATAGCAGGATACTGGTTAGACTCAGGGTTGAACCCAAAAGTCAGGCTAATATGAAGAGCCTGGATAGAAGCTGACTCTCCAGAAGGACAACAACAGTGTTGAGAATGGTGTGATCACCTGCATTTGTGCAACTGTGCTACACAGTTGTATCTGCTTGCATTGACCTAACTGCAGTGTATGATACTGTCAATCATAGGATGATGCTCCATAAAATAAAATAAAAAACTTACAAGTGATAACAAGCTAACTAACAGCAAATGGAGGTTGCAGGAGAGACAGAGAGAGAGATACTGTTCTTTCCATTCATTAGCACATAGAATCTCTGTTCTGGAGGAAGCTGCCAATAACTCTCTATATATGAATGATCCTCTAGTTCATGACAATCCAAAATTGATCTTCTATGCGGATGACACAGCAATGGCCATTCAAGGATCAAACTTTGATGAGGTGGCTGGAAAACTTACTGGGGCACTTGAAGAATTAGGACAGCATTACAACATCAACCATTTGAAGCCTAACCTGAGCAAGACTCAAGTGTGTGCTTTCCACATTCAAATCCGAGAGGCAAGGTTTGAGTTGAACGTTACGTTGCAGAGGAATTGATTACACCTTTGTTCAGTACCAAAATACCTCAATGTGAGACTTGGCAGGACACTTTATTTTAAGCAGGACTGCCTGGATATAAAGGCTAAAGTTAGTATGAGGAACAATATCATCAGGAAGTTCACAAACTATACATGGGGAGCTCAACCATCCACAATACGTCCACAATTGCCCCTGAGTATCTCTGCAGCAGTGTATGCTGCTCCAGTATGGAGCACATCCACACATGTGGAACAAGGTGAAATTGCTGTTAATGAAGCCATGCGTAGAGAGACAGGATGTCTCAAACCTACACCAGTTTAGAAAATACCTCTTGTTGATATCACTCCATCCAAGATAAGGAGAGAAGTACCAGCAGACCCTGAGAAAACTAAGCAAGAGAAGGACCCTCAACACCCTCTGAATGGAGGTGAGCCTCAAGTCCACCAGCTCAGATCCAGGAAGAGCTTTATGACCAGAACAAACATTCTTGAGGGTATGCAAGAACAAAACCAAATTATAAGGTGGAGCAAGGAGCTCACTGGACAAGGAACACCATGAAAGGAGGATATAGCTAAGGAACTCAACCTCCCCTACGTCACTTGGAGAACCCTGAATAGTCTCAGTGTTGGAGTCCCTAAGTTCAAGACCAACAGGCTCAAGTGGGGGCTGCTGGTGGACAACAACATGTGGTGTGAATGTGGAGAGATACAGAATCCACTTCTGGAGTTCCCTAGATTGATGGTTCTGGGGGACTTCAATTTGCCTTCGCTGGGGACTGGCTCCGGGGTGGCTCAGGAGTTCATGGCTTCCATAGCAGATATGGACCTGATTCAGGTAATTCAGGGCCCGACCAGGGGCAGTGGCCACACACCAGATTTAATCTTTTTGTCGGAGCGGTGGCAGAGTGATCTGAGACTACGGAAATTAGACATAACACCTGTGCCATGGTCAGATCACTATTTGGTGGCTCTAGACTTCCTGGGTGCGACGCTTCATCGTAGGGAGGCAGGGCCTATTAGAATGGCCCGCCCCCGGCAACTGATGGATCCTGATGGATTCCAGAGGGAACTGGGGGATTTCCCTCTGGATCGGCAACACGATTCGCCCGAGGCGCTGGTTGACCTGTGGAACAGGATGACAACAGCGGCCTTGGATGAAATCGCACCACTACGGCCTCTCAGAGCTCATGGAGCTAGGTCATCTCCGTGGTTCACAGATGAACTGTGGGAGCTCAAACGGGCAAAGAGACGCCTAGAGCGCCGCTGGGTGAAGACCCAGAGAGACTCCGATTGGACACTAGCTAGAGCCGCTATTAGGGCCTATCTAGTGGCGATGGAGGTGGTGAGGCGGCAATACTTCACCACCCTTATTGCCTCCGTTGACAATCGCCCGGCCACCCTGTTCCGGGTTACCAGGTCTCTCCTTGGTAGGGGGACCCCGGTGCCTGGTTGGCAGGGGTCGGCTGAGGACTTTGCTGACCATCTAGTGGAGAAAATCGATCGGATTCGCTCTGGGTTTAATCCTGGCGTGGATGGGGAGAGTCCGGAGGGAGCTGGAGTACAGTCTTGCCATACCATCTGGGACCGGTTTGATCCAGTTGCCCCTGATGAAGTGGACAGGCTCCTTGCAGCTGTGCGCGCCACTACCTGCCCATTGGACCCCTGTCCCACCTGGTTGGTGAAAGCCTCCAAGGCGGTGACAGGTGACTGGGTTGGGGCTGTGATCAATGCATCATTGCGGGAGGGGGTGTTTCCTGCACCTTTAAAACATGCTTTGGCGCGCCCCCTCCTGAAGAAACCTTCCCTCGACCCAGCTGTCCTAACCAACTATAGGCCTGTCTCTAACCTCCCCTTTTTAGGGAAGGTGTTGGAGAAGGCAGTGGCGTGTCGGCTGCAGGGGGTGCTGGATGAAGCGGATTATCTGGACCCCTTTCAGTCAGGATTCAGGCCGGGATATGGTACCGAGACGGCATTGGTCGCACTGATGGATGATCTCTGGCGGGAGCGGGACGGTGGTCACCCATCCGTCCTTGCTCTTCTTGACCTCTCAGCGGCTTTCGATACCGTTGACCACGGTATCCTTCTGGGACGGCTCCGAGGATTGGGAATCCAGGGTAATGTGTGGTCCTGGTTTTCCTCATTTCTGAGGGGTCGTACCCAGTCGGTGTGGTTGGAGAGTGAGAGGTCCAGTCCTAGGCCCCTCAAATGGGGGGTGCCTCAGGGCTCGGTGCTCTCTCCTCTCCTATTTAACATCTACATGAAGCCGCTGGGTGAGATCATTCGTTCCCATGGGGTGCGGTACCATCAGTACGCGGATGACACTCAGTTGTACATCTCGGCCCATGGGGACCCCAGTGATGCCGTCAAAGTCCTTTCCAGATGCCTGGAAGCTGTGGGGGTCTGGATGGGGGCTAACGGGCTACAACTGAATCCCAGCAAGACTGAGTGGCTATGGATAGGGGGTTCTGCATTAACCCGGGAACTACCATCGTTGGTTCTGGATGGGGCTATTTTGCCCCAGACAGACCCAGTGCGCAACTTGGGGGTCCTCCTGGATTCACGGCTACTGCTAGAGGAACAGGTGGCGGCTGTGACCAGGAGGGCTTTCGCCCAACTTCGGGTGATCCGCCAGTTGCGCCCACTCCTGGACCGGGACTCCTTGCTCATGGTCACTCATGCTCTGGTTACCTCCAGACTAGATTATTGCAATGCGCTCTACATGGGGCTGCCCTTGACGACCATTCGGAGGCTACAGCTGGTCCAAAATGCGGCAGCCCGGGTGGTGATGGGGTGTGGGCGTTATGCCCGTGCTTTGCCACTGCTCCGGGAGCTGCACTGGTTGCCAGTTTGTCTCCGGGTGCAATTCAAGGTGCTGGTTTTGACCTTTAAAGCCCTATATGGTAGTGGGCCGGGTTACCTAAGAGACCGCATCGCCCTGAGGACGTCTGTCCGTCCAACCAGAGCGGACCGGAGGGGCTCTCTAATTGTTCCATCAGCCAGAGGGGCTCGCCTCTCTGGCACAAGGAGGAGAGCCTTCTCCGTGTCTGCACCGGCCCTCTGGAACCTCCTGCCAACAGAGCTACGTCTCCGGACGGAATTGCTGCCTTTCAGAAAAGATCTTAAAACCTGGCTGGCGGGTCAAGTGTGGGGTGCAGGTGGAAGGGTAACCGCCATTGGGTGGTTGGTGTAGAAGAACTCTTCCCCATGGTGCCTTTGGATCCTGCAGCCCTTGTTTTTAGGGGGTGGGTAGTTTTAACTGTTTTAACTGTTTTAACTTGTGTTTTTAATTTTTATTGTGAACCGCCCTGAGTTGGCTTTGGCCGAGTGAGCGGTATATAAATGTGATAATTAAATTAAATTAAATTAAAAATTAAAATTAAATTTACTGGTCTGCCGATTACTGCCAAAACCATGCACCGATGAGGGCTTAAGTTTGGACAACCACAAAATGAAGAAAGTGGCTTCATTTTGGCAGTCCAGAGTTTGATCAGGACTCGAAAGAAGAAGACGCCTATATCACTCTGTTGTGCAGCACTCGGGTCTCGAACTGCTAACCTGCCAACCTTCCAGTTGTCAAGTTCAGTGTCTTAACCACTTACTCAGTAATATATCATGGTTTTGGTTTAAGCTGTTATAATAGCGTGAGCTCCTCGGGTCCCTTCCCTGGGAGAAAGGTGGCTTTCCTGAGCATCACTTACTTGCAGGTTCTTCAGTTCGAGGGATGGTGATGGTTTCCTTGTCATCTTGAAAGCTCAGTGCGGAGGACATAGGCAGGCGCAGTGTGGCATATAGGAGCAGGCGTTTGATCTCTTCTTAAAGCCCTCTCTTCTCATTGGCATAGCCACATTAAGAGACTATATTTACTACCAGCCTCTTCCATCTTATTCATCTGTTCAGGTGGTCATGGGCGAGCACCACAAGACAGCAATCTGAGCAAAATTTAAAAGAAACTATTTTGAAAAGGGGAGCAGGAACGGAATTTTAAAATCCCAATTTGCTCGATGATGAAAGCAAGTCATGCTTTTGAGAATAGCCGTTGCCGGCACATTTCTTGTCGGCTATATTAAACCTATTTTGAAAAAGATGAAGGTTACTCTGTCTATATTTACCCATAGTGTTTGCGCTTAATTAAAAGGTGCAATATTCTAGCCAAAAACATAATGTTAATGTCATAAAGCAGCAGCTGAGTGTAAGCCTTTTGGAGGTGCAAAAATAGCCAGTGTTTGGTTTCGTGTGATTTCTTTTTCTCGTGACTGCTCTTTCCAACTTTTAAAGGGGTATTTGGCCCATACCCGTCAAGCGCGGCACCTGGAAATACAGGAACTGCTCTGGCTCAGGTGCGCATGCAGCGCAAGAACTCATCTGCATATGCACAGTAACCTTCTGCCCAAGCAACAACTCATCTGTGCATGCGCAGAACCCCTCTGCGCATGTGCAGAACCCCTCTGTGCATGCGCAGAGCCCATTTGCGATGGGTGTGCATGCACAGTAACCCCTTTCCCCACAGTTCAAATATGGGACGGCGGCGGGACAGGGGAGAAACGAGCGGAGAAATACAGGAAATCCTGGGCAATCTGGGATACTTGACAGGTATGATTTGGCCTCCCAAACCATGGAGATCCACAGGGGCTGTTCCAGGAAGATAGCCAAAAAAATGCACATGGCTGATACCATATAAAGTAGCAGCCCAGTGATTGTCATGAGCCGGATCAGACCAGTACGCACATACTAGTAATAAAAATAGGCTTCAGAGGGGGGTAGCGCAATTCCCCCCTTCATCAAAGGCTTTTCTTGGGCTCTGTTTCACCCCAAAGCACATCCCCAGCCACTCCAGGGTGGCTGGGGATGCGCTTCGGGCTGAAACAGAGCCTTGGAAAAGCCTTGTACGAAGAGGAAATGGCTTCAGAGGTTTGCTATAGAGTGATGAAAATAGAAGAGGCTTCTATTTTCATAGCTCTATAGCGAAGAGCAGTCACATGGCCAACAGGCCATGTCCACCCAGTCACATAGCCATGCCAACAGTGTGGTGGGAATTTTCTTTTATGCCCACCACTGTAGCAGCCTAGGAATTGTTTTGCAGCAACACAGAAGAGGGTTACATCCAAGCATTAACAAGAAGCAAGACAGCAACACTCTGTCTGAATGCAATGGGAAATGGGATGCGGGTGAGCAAATTGAGATTTTGTCCAGTCAAGACAGACATCCTGTTGACCATCTGAGAAGCCCAAGAAGAGCTGGAGAAGACGTCTCTTCTGAACATGGTTGCCTTCCCTCTAAAGCAGTTCTCAACCTTTTTAATCTGGGGGCCAGAGGCCGGGTCACACTCCCTCAGACAGCTTTGGGGGCCGGATGTCCATTTTGCCCTTCCTCCACCACATAGCACTTCCTGGTGTGGTGGAACGTGATGTTGGGGCCACATGAAATGGTGCCACAAGCTGCGTTCGGCCTGCAGGCCACAGGTTGAGAATCCCTGCTCTAAAGGACCTGTTCCACAATTTGGAGGCCCTCTTGGAGTCAGCACTGTCTTTGGGGAAACCTAGCAGGCACACCCAGGGAGAGGAGAGAGATGGACCTGGTGATGTGGGAGACATCCACAGAGTTTTGCTCCTTCTTGCTGGCCAGGACCACAGTGGGTTTCATGTCGATCATCCCTCCCTGACCAGGCTGGTGTACCCGCAAGAGCCCTGGTGCAGGACTGCCTTTGCTGGGCACAGGAATGGGGTCAAAAGAGAAAGCAAAGTAATTGTGGGTTCCTTAGCAACCAGCCCCAGGAGAAGGGGTCGGAAATGAGTGCACAAAGAGGGAAAATAGCTGGAGAAGTTGAGAAGTAGGCCGAAATCTGTCCTAGCAGAGAGCACTCATGTATCCACCTACCTACCTACCTACCCACCTGCCTGCCTACCTGTTCTTTCTGCGGAACAAAACCATGCCAAAGGCCAGTGCCCTCAAAACGCCAGTGAGCAGCAGAAATGGGGCAGCGGTTTGAAAGGAAGCCATTTTGGGGATTTCCAGAGAGATCACTCTGTCAATCTTTTCCTTCTTCAAGTACCGCATCTGATTCCATATAGCGGCTCTCATGGCAATCAGCCATGAAGATTGTCCTGGGGACCATAGAATGCAGTGGCCTTCCATTTGGCTTCCGCATCGCAGCATGACCCCTGTACCACTAATCCAGTTCCATGAGTCATTTTCTGGTCCTGAACCCTTTTGACACACAAAGTCCTCATCATCACCCCCACGCCAGTATGGATGAAGTTGCTGCGCTCCATCAATAGGGATCCAAGTGTGGCAGTTTGGGGACCATTACTCTTCCCTGTGACCTTTGCCACATGAGGCCATTAGTTAGTCCTCAGGGTTGTCAGGTTAGTTAACCACCACCTGACAATCAGCATTGAGCCATTGGCAGTAGGGTCTACTCTATGACCGTAGCAGGATAGCCTGGCCAGACTGGGGCAGCTAAAACAAGAGAGAGGGGGTTTCTTTGGTTACAGGTTTAACAAATGTTGTTTGGCTTCCAATTTCCATGGACTTCAGCCCAAACCCTTCAGAAGGAGGTCTTTGAAATACTGTATTACGTGCCATCAGGTTAATTCTGATTTATGGCATCTTTTCCAGCATTTTCTAGGCATCCAGAACTCACCAGTGGCTTCCAAGTCTCTCATTCTAGTGGTGTTCTTGCCACACAAATGGCAGGGCATGTGAACCTATCAGCCACAGAGGATCTTGGCTGGCCCTTCTCCTGGGAGACTCCATGAAGTATCAGTCCTGATTCTGCAACCAGGGATTCCAACCCACTGAGCTGTAACCAACAAAGCTTATGCCAAATTAATTGGAGGGTCATTTGTGTGACTTTTGTCGCTCTGTGTCATGGGTGTTGGGCTTCTTCTCTTCTTCCATGTCCCGATCAAACCCTGGACTGCCAAAACGAAGCCACCTTCTTGGCTTTGTCATTGGTCAAACTTAAGTCTTCGTTGGTGCATGACTCTGGCAGTCATCGGCAGACAAGTAAATGAGTCGGATTCTGTATCTCAGTGTTGGGGATAGATTTTGAAATAGTCATAAGAATATCTCTGGGATAACATCCCCCTTGACAACACCGTTGTTGAGAACTTGGGGCAGTTTTGGAGACCTCTGCATATGAGATTCACCAGTGCTTTGTGTATTATGATCAGCTGTTCATTTAACTCATTAAAACAAGGCTTGGGCAACAATGGCCCTCCAGATGTTTTTAGCATTCCAGCTGTGTCTGCTTAGCCAGCACAGCCAGTGGTGAAGTTCTAATGGGAGTTCCTGCCAAAACATCTGCACAACCCTTGAATGCGAAGACACTGTTCCCAACTGAAGATGTCTGGAGGTCGTCTGAACAAAAGGAAAACGGTTTAAGCAATATAATTCCCAGAAATGTTGTGCTCCAGTCAGAACGGGTGTGGAGAGATTGTTGTTTCTTGCCCCATGGACAGCAGTGGCCTTAAAGGAAATATGGGCTCGCACTCCATCACCCATGATCCCCGACTAGCTGCAGTGCAACATGTCGGGATGTCACCATTTAGTACTTCTGCGCTCTGGAGTCTTAGTGCTTAAGACACTGAACTTGACGACTGGAAGGTCAGCAGGTCAGCAGTTCGAGACCTGAGTACTGTGTGACAGAGTGAGCTCCCGTCATCTGTCCCAGCTTCTGCCTACCTAGCAGTGCAAAAGCAAATATTTGCAAATAGATAAATAGGTACCACTCAGATGGGAAAGATAACAGTGTTCTGTGCACTCTGGTGTCCAGCCATACCTAGTTCATGATCATAGAAATGTCTGCAGATGTAGACAGCGCTGGTTCCTTGGCTGCAAATAAAGATGAGCACTACACCCTAGAGTCGGATATGACTGGCTTTCGAGCAAGGGAGACCTTTTCTTTTAGCATTCTTTTACTAATGTTCCAAAGAATGTGGGGACTTTGACATTTCTTTGGGTGTTGATGAGATTGTCAGTGACATCTTTGCAGAGACACAGAACATTTAAAAACCCCAATTAAGCATCTCTTGTTAATTCAGCCCCAGGAACCAGGTGTTTGATCTGATCTTTTCCGCTCTAATTCTGCTGTGCAACCTTTCTGGCAGCTGTGTGGCATGGCCAGGAATGAGAGCTGAGGCGACCAATTAAAAGGGCAAACTGGCACAATTAGTCCTACAATGAGATGCTGGCCTCTGATTAAGGCTGCAGGGCTGCCGTAGACATTACGCTCCAATCTGGCATTTCCAGGATTCTTGTTTGATCCATGAGAGACTCAGAGAAATGGTTACGAAAGAGTGAGGTCACATATTTAACTCGATCCCTGGTGGCGCAAGTGGTTAAACTGCTGTCCTGCAACCCAAAGGTTGAGAGTTCAATCCTGACCAGGGATCAAGGTGGACTCATCCTTCCATCCTTCCGAGGTTGCTCTATCAAGTTCTGCTTCGTGGTGTCTGTGAATCCACATGGGACGGCAAAGAAGGAGAAGAGCAGTTAAAGGAAAGCTACCTGTCATTATGGAGCTCTGGTGGTGCATGGGTTAAAACCGTTGTCCTGCAACCCAAAAGTTGTGAGTTTGCTCCTGACTAGGGCTCAAAGTTGACTCAGCCTTCCATTCCTTCCAAGGTCGGTAAAATGAGTACCCAGCATGTTGAGGGCAAAATGCTAATTAACTTGTGAACTGTCCAGAAAGTGCACTATGCACTCCTATGGGGCGGTATATGTAAGTGTGACTGCTCTGCCTGGCTTTGTTTTGCAGATGGGAAGGGAGCCAGGGGCAAATGAACGGCTCCCTGTCTCGGCTCTTAACACGTTAGGCTCTTATCAGAGGATAATTGCTGTAGTTCTTCCTCTAAGCAAATCTTTCTGAAATAGTTTTCTGGGAAGAGGATGTCAGACGGAGCAGTTTGAAGTGTCTTTTCCCCCCTCCTCCAAAATTGTACATTTTAAGATGTGAACGATGTCTGAAGCCTCGTGTGTGAGTCACACACAAATGCATGGATCTATCTCCTTTCCATCTTCCTGGTGCTTTGTCCTCACTTCTGCTCATTATCTCATCCTGTTTGCCTCTCTTTCATTTGGAGAATTTGGAATATTGGCTCTGGAATTCATTCACATACATCTTTCCACCCTTTTCAGTGAGCATCTCCCCTGGGCTGTTCCATGCTGCCATGTTACCTCTGACTTATGGCAATCCTGTGTTGACAGTTCCAAAATGTCCTCTCCTCAACAGCTCTGCTCAGCTCTTGCAAGTCATTGCATGTGGCTTCTCCTTAGGAAGTCAGTTCATCTCACATTTTGCTGTCCTCTTTCCCTGCTGCCTTTCACAATTCCCAGCATTCCTGTTTTTCCCCAGAGAGTCTTGCCTTCTCATGATGTGCCAAGATCTTGGCCTCTAATGAGACATCTTTCCACTTGATGATCTCTTTTAATTTCTTCATTGCTGTCCTTCTGAGTCCCACATTTCTTCTGGTTTCTCGACTGCAGTCTCCATTTAGATTCATGGTTGAACCAAAGTAAGCAAAATCTTTCACTATTTTGGTCCCCTTTTTGTCAACATAGCAATGTGCATACATGTTTTACTTCCACTTCTGGGTGGGAGGAACCACATTACTGGTATGCTTAACCATGTGACTGACCCACAGCCTGAATAGATGGCTTGGCGAGCTAGTTATTTTGGACTGTGACCCCCATCTTCCTTGACCATTATCCATGTAGTCCAGAATATACAGAGGACATGACATTGAAAGTGGCAGGTCTGAATAGATACCTATAACCTTGCAACATCGGTCCGATTGTTCGGAATAGCACCTCTTGGCATCTTGAAATGAGCTTGGGAAAACATCAATTCTGTTTCGATGTGATGGGAGCAATTGTAAAGCCACCAGTTAAAATTATCTTCCTTAGCCATTTTGCTATTCTCACCTGGTCTGGTATGTTGTTCCGCAAAATAATTTCCACCTTTGTGCAAAACCCAAATCCCAGCACAAAATCCTGTAGACACCCAGCCCCATTCTCTCACCTGTTCTGCACGTCTTCTGCATAGGAAATTTATTCAGTTCTCTCCAAATCCTGTTTCCAGCAAAACCTCCTCAGGATGGAGGCCATTCTGGCTAGGAAACCTAACAAACCTTTGTAGCTTGGAGAGCAAAACCAAATTAGAAGATGGAGGAAGGATCTCACTGGACAAGGAACAGCATTAAATGTGGATATGGCTGAGGAACTCAACAACCCCTACGTCACTTAGAAGACCTTGCATAGGCTGAGAGTCAGAGTCTCTAAATGCAAGACCAACATGCTCAAGTGGGCAGACAACAATACATTATGTGACTGTGGAGAGATACAGAATCCAACTCATTTACTGGTCTGTCAATGACTGCCAGAAACATACACTGATGAGGACTTAAGTTTGGCCAACGGCAAAGCCAAGCAAGTGGCTTCATTTTGGCAGTCCAGGGTTTGATTGGAACTTAGGAGGAGGAGGAGGAGGAGGCTAGAGTTTCTTTTGGGGGAAAAGTGATCACAAAATCTCCAAGAAATCCTGCAATATTTCCTGTGAGATTTTATGGGAGTGGGTGGTGGGGTGTGTGTGTGTGTTAAGATAGGGTCTCAAGCGTAAAATCTTACTGTGATGAGGACAGAGTGATTTTTCTCTGCTAGTACAGTATTCATTCTGAGAGTTAAAAGCTGTGAGCTTCACATCTATGCCACTGTCTTGTCAGGAAATGCCAAGAAAGACACTCAAAACTGAGATCTCTGCCTTGTTCTCATTTCATAGCAAAGTAAACCTGTGTTTTATGTGTGTGAGTGAGAGCCAGAGAGAGATTTTGACATTCATGCAAAATGCACCAATTGTTTATTTAATCGCCCTCTCTGTTATGCATGCTGTTCAAAACCTATTCTGCATTATCAGCTAAGAAAAGGATGGAAGGTTAAAATAATCCTGGTTTTAGATGGTACGGAAGTGTTAACAGTGTTTTAATCATGACCCCCTCCCTCCTTGGCTTTTCATATATAGATATAGTTATATATTTGTGTCCCCATGACAACTGCAATTCAGCTCTGTCTGGTGCTAATATATTACTAATTTGCCATGAGAGAGATGGGTTGCATTTTCTCATTCTTAAACTGAGCTTTCCTGCCTCACTTGGGAGGCAAAATTGCTGCCAACTGGTTTATCTTTTCCTTTTTCTTTTAACATCAGCAGCTACAACCACTAATGTATCTCCAGAGGAACTTTTTAGCGGTTCAACATCTGCCTTGTTATTCATCTCCTCTTGCTTGCATGACAAAAGGTTGCAGCTGCAAAAGCCCCACCTTATCATTCGCCAAGTGGGCTGGGAGATTTGTGGAGTCACAAAAGGATAGACTTGTCAAAGCTGGAATGGACCCCAATGGTCATCAAACTCATCCCTTGGTCAATGCAGGAAATATTCAGTTCAAGACTACCCATCTCACTTCTTTCCTTGGGCCAAACAGGTCTTGCTCGCAAGAGGTTCTTCCTTCCATTGCTTCTAATTTGGGCCCTAACCTGGTCCATGCATTGGTAGTCTCAAGAATTGACTACTGTAATGCTCTCTACACGGGACTTTGACAGGGAGATTGCAAAGGGTCCTGATTACTGTAGCTAGGTTGATTTCAGGAGAAAAATAAATAAATCATATCACCACAACCCTGGCCCAGCTAAACTGGCTCCCAGTGCTCTACTGTATCAGGCACAAGGTATTAACTTTAGCATATGAAGCCCTAAATGGTTTGGGATATTGTTACCTGCTGAAGCATCTCTCCCAAAGATCTACGTCCTGCATCTGCTGGTCCTTTCAAAATCCACGGCTCCATGTGCCGAAACCCATACCTGTCAAGTATCCTGGATTGGCCGGGATTTCCCATATTTCCGCGTCGCTTCAGCCACTCGCCCGCCGCCGGCTACCGCCATCCTGTAATTTAACCGGTAGTTACTGCGCATACCCTTCTGCACAGAACCCTTCTGTGCATGCGTAGAACCCTTCTGTGCATGTGTAGAACCCTTCTGTGCATGCGTAGAACCCTTCTGCGCAGAACGGTTCTATGCGGAAGGCTTTTGCACAGGTCTTGTATTTTCTGGAGCCGCGCTTGACAGGTGTGGCCGACACCGAGAATGGCAAAGAAGGTCATAATTAGGAAGAGAGCCTTCTTGGTGGTGGCATCTACAGAACAAAACAATCTAACAATCTGTGGCAAGTTCTCTCTTTGGATATTTTTAAAAAGTCTTGGGAAACTAGTCTAACTAGGGAGGCATTTTAGGTTATGTTTCCCTAAGATACTCATTGTCTTGTTTTTTGGACTCAAGCTCTCTATTACTTTATTATAGTCATTGTCTTCATAAGGGCCATTGTTTTTAATATTTTATTCTATTTTAATGTTGTGAACCACCCAGTGTGGGGAACTTTGGTTTTTCAGAATGTTAGTATATCATCATCATCATGGTCGTCGTCGTCATCATCATCTTCTGCTGCTTCTGCTGCCCTCCCCCTCCCCCACATATGCCTTTCGTGAGATGGACTTCCATGACATTCCCTCCAAATTAGAGAAAAAAACCACTTTATTTGTTGTCAGTGTGTGTCATTTAAGATGGGTTCTATTCCAGTTCTTTCCCTTATAATTTCATTCCTGACTTTATCCCTTCTAGTCACTGTAGCAGCTTTCCTCACACATCTCATTTCCATAGTGCCCAACTTTCCTTTGTGTTTTGTTGCAAGTCTCCATGTTTGGCACTGGTAACATAAAGTGGGAATGAATATGCTTTGTAGGAGGTGTCTCTTTGTGCTGCCTTGTGTTGTAAGAGTGAAGCTGACTGTACCAATATTTGATTTGGCCCTACTGCATTGTATGTTAATCTCATTGTCCATTTTGCCATCTTTGGTAAATGTTGTTCTTAGGTATTTGAACTCTGCCACTTGCTTTATATCTGATCCCTCTAGTTCGTTATCGGTATTTAAATCAGTCCACTAGCCAACCTCTGGAGCAGCAGAAAGTGTCCTCCATATTTGAGGATGGCTGTCATGTTGGGATGTAGAAGCTGCAGTAGAAGAAAGCAGCCTTTTCAAATTCCGGTTCCAACAAGGTCTGGTGTCTGACCAGGAGAGG
Organism: Bradypodion pumilum; assembly: GCA_035047305.1. Taxonomy (NCBI): domain Eukaryota; kingdom Metazoa; phylum Chordata; class Lepidosauria; order Squamata; family Chamaeleonidae; genus Bradypodion; species Bradypodion pumilum. The sequence goes on from JAWDJD010000003.1 coordinate 386,082,541, forward strand.
TGGGAAGCGAGTGAAAGGAAAACCCACAACTCAAACTCCAACCCAAACCCCCAACTTATGTGTGCTGGGAGTTCTGGTGAGGGTTCTTTGGACTCCTTTCCAACCCAGAACTTCTTCATTTCTTTGGACGTTTCTTTGGTATCTTCAGAACCCAAAGCTGCTAAAGATGTCCTTGATGTAGCCCACCTGAGCAGCCCCTGAAATGCAGAGATGGTTTTCTATAATTGAAATAGACCTTTGGGGTTGGTTGGGTTTTTTAAATAGCATTTTAAGCAAACACAACTAGAAATGACCTTTCTGGGGCTGGAGACAGGGGGGGGGGGTTTCTGGGCACATTTCCCCCACCCCCTCTGGCATTTCTAATGATAGACATTCCATCTGGCTGTTTGCTTCTTCTTCTTCTTTTTTATTTAAAAAAAAGCAAAACTACAGCTTCAGTTAAATCACATCATAATTATGCACCCTGCAAAAATTGCTTCTCCTGCAGGGATGTAACGAATGCTCACTTGATTCTTCGTTGTGGTCCAGAAACTAACATCTTGGGTTTTATCTGTCTTGAGTTGATGAGATATCCTGATGTGGAATTTTCCACCTCAGTGAAAGTGAGACATCTCATGCTCATTTCTCTCTCTCTCACCAGGGTCTCTGTAATCTGGGAGGGTAATATTGTTATGTTTTTATGGGTTTTTTTTATAATTGTTTTACCCGTATATTGGTCTTAGTGTACACTGCCCAGAGTCCTTGGATAGGGCGGTATATAAATCTATTAAATTAAATTAAATTAAAAACTGTTTGTGCAAACCAGGACTGCAGTGGCTTAATGGTTAAGATGCTGAACTTGATGACTGGAAGGTCGGTAGGTCAGCAGTTCGAGACCCGAATGCTGCACGATGGAGTGAGCTCATGGAGTGACTCTGTCCCAGCTCCTGCCAACCTAGCAGTTTTAAAGCAAGAATTGTAAGCAGATAAATAGGTACCACTTTGGTGGGAAGGTAAACAGTGTTCTTTGCACTCTGGTGTTTAGTCATTCCTGCCACATGTCCATGGAGATGTCTGCAGATGCAGACAGTCCTGGCTCTTTGTCTACAAACAGAGATGAGCACTGAACCATAGAGTTGGATACATCTGGTTTTTGAGCAAGAGAGACCTTTACCTTTATGAAACTGGGTGACCTCACCCTTGGAGAAAAAAAATCTAAGTGCTCAACAACTGGGAATTTGTGTAAAATACATGAAACTACCAATTTCGGTGTTTTTTATTTTTTCAAAAAGATGATATAGCAGAGATGCGGTTATTGAACTTTTGCACAAGGGTTTAATTTCCTTTAGAAGTCTCTGCAGCTTGCATAAAAGGTATCTGCTACCTTTTTCTTTCTGGAGCAGATTCTGCACAAGTTCCAGCCCACAATCACAAACGGGGTTGTCTGATGGTTAGGATAGATGCCAGCAACTCATCTAGTAGCTCAGATGCTTAAATGAAGCATGAGTTAGGAGTGCCTAGAGCCGTGATGGCGAACCTTGGAACTCTAGATGTTCTTGGACTTCAATTCCCAGAAGCCCAAGCCCCCGTGAATCTACATGAATGGGTTTACTATGATTATTCCAGCCCGCGCCACGTCACCCTTATTGCTCCTGGAAGCAGAAGTAAAAGGTACCTGGATGGAGGAAGGGTTAACCTGGAAGAGCCTTAACCGTACGGGTGCGTTTTACTTCCACTTCCAGGAGCGACGAGCGTGGCGCGGCATGGGCCAGATGAATCGCAGCAAACCCATTCGTGTAGATTCACGGGGGCTTGGGCCTCTGGGAATTGAAGTCCAAGAACATCTGGAGTGCCAAGGTTCACCATAACGGGCCTAGAGTGAGCTAAGCATGTAAACTGTTTCCCTAATCTTCATCAGTAGGTTCACCTCTAAGTTTTAGTGCCTTCTAAAATTTTGGTTGCTTAAGGGGGAAACTGTGGTAGGTCTACTCTAGTCAGAGCCCTTCTTCAATATCATCTGTTGGATCATATTAAAAGTTCAGCCAGTTTAACATTCTGCCTCGAGAAGATATCTGAAAGCTAATTGGAAGTTGGGAGACGCAGGAACTAGGGTTTCCCTGCAATGGCCATGGGGAAGCAAAGAAAAAACTCGCAAAGCAAGCAAAGGTCTGGCCGATTGCTAAGAAAGATGAGAACAATCCATTTGGAGCTCCAAGTTATTATTATTATTTTAAAAAAGTATGACTCATCCTATTTTGGAGGAATTTGCACAATTTCACTAATTGCTCAATTTTGTGCAAGATAAGAACAATCCATTTGGTGCTCTAACTTATTTTTTTTTTTAGGTTTGACTCATCCTATTTTGGAAGCATTTGCACAAGTTCACGAATTGCTCAATTTTGTGCAAAGATGAGAACAATCCATTTGATGCTCCAAGTTGTTATTTTTTAGTTATGACTCATCCTATTTTGGAGGGATTTGCACAATTTCACTAATTGCTCAATTTTGTGCAAGATAATAACAATCCATTTGGTGCTCTAACTTATTTTTTTTTTAGGTTTGACTCATCCTATTTTGGAAGCATTTGCACAAGTTCATGAATTGCTCAATTTTGTGCAAAGATGAGAACAATCCATTTGATGCTCCAAGTTGTTATTATTTTTTAGTTATGACTCATTCTATTTTGGAGGAATTTGCACAATTTCACAAATTGCTCGATTTTGTGCAAGACAAGAACAATCCATTTGGTGCTCTAAGTTATATATATTTTTAGATTTGACTCATCCTATTTTGGAGGAATTTGCACAAGTTCACAAATTGCTCAATTTTGTGCAAGATGAGAACAATCCATTTGATGCTCCAAGTTATTATTTTTTAGTTACGACTCATCCTATTTTGGAGGAATTTGCACAATTTCACTAATTGCTCAATTTTGTGCAAGATGAGAACAATCCATTTGATGCTCTAAGCTATTTTTTTTTTTAGGTTTGACTCATCCTATTTTGGAGGCATTTGCACAAGTTCATGAATTGCTCAGTTTTGTGGGGAAATAGTTGGTTTTTCCCAATAAAATACTGCCAGGAACATCTTCGCCATCCTTGCTACCAACAAGAGTAATATTGTAGAGCAAGTCCAAGCCAAACTAAGATTTACATTCTTTCTGCCTGGAAGGGGAAACCTTGGAGTTGCTAGAAAAAACATGTTTCCCGTAAAAGTTGTTCCTGAGAATCGGTTATGTTTATAGGGTTATGGTTTGCTTGTGTTTGGGAACGGGTGCATTAAACTGAGAGGCAGTGCTGTTTTGTGTATACAGGAGGAGATGGGGGTTGGGAGATAGGCCTTCATCCTTCACGTCTTGAGATCTCTCCCTGTTCTTGTCACAAAGTCTGACTCCAACTTACTAAAATCTTTGGAGAGCTTTGAGGAGCTCTGGTTGAGCCAACTTTCTTCAGGAAAAGAGCCCCCCTCCTGTGATGCTAAGGAAGAAAAAGCCTTTCTGCTGGAGTTGTTGAGGAGGTCCTTGAATCTCCAAAGTCAGGGATGGAGATGGATACCATCCAAAGCCCCGGAAGCAGACGAAGAGAACTTTTCCCTTCTTTTGCTTCCCTGCCTCCATTTCATCGCCATTCCAAAATGCAAAGGAAGAGAAGCAGAGAGGCATCCGCTTGAGAAGTCTATCCATGAAAACCACCATTGTGGTGGCAGCTAAAACTCTGCCCACACTCTGAGTTCAATCCTGATGGGGATCCAGGTTGACTCAGGCTTCCATCCTTCCGAGGTCGGTAAAATTTGCTCCCAGTATGGGGGAGGGAGGGGGGAGAAATGGCAATTGACTTATCAACCACTGAGAGAGTACCGTAAGTGCTGTGGGATGGTATCAATCAATCAGTCCTATCCCACCTATGTCAGAAGAGCACTGGTGGTGCAGGGGTTCAACTGCTGTGCTGCAGCCAAAACATTGTGAGTTCGATTCTGACGGGGATCAAGGTCTGTAAAAGGAGTCCCCAGCATGTTGGGGGCCAAAATGCTAATTACCTTGTGAACAGTCCAGAGAGTGCACTAAGTGTTAAGGGGCAGGTACAGAAGTGTCATTGCTATCGCCTAACCAGCGGCTTAGCTCCATGCTCTGTTCTGCTTAATGTATATCCGACAGAACCGGAACCCTTTGGGTTCAATTTCATTTGGACTTTCGTTGAGAAGATGGGTGGCCTTTCTCCTCGTTCCTAATCCGTCCGGAGTTCCTCAGCATTACGAATACAATGAGCACGTGTGCGTCTCTTCAACCGAGAGCAAATTATCGACTCCCAGAGCCGAAAATAGCAGAGGGCTGTTTATCCAACAGTTGGCTTCTGAGCATGGCGGTGTCATGAGGGACTTTCTTCAACAAATTGCCTTATTATTACGCTCCTGCTGTGTGAAAGAATTAGGCAGGGTTGGAGAAAGCAGAAGAGAGAGAACATTGTTTCTTTTACTCCGTTTATAAAAAGCTCAGCACTATTAATTGATACCAAGATCGTATCCTTTTCATGTCAGAACAGCTTGACCGACTTCTTACAGTTTAGTATTTATTTATAGTGGTCATGCTTGGTTACATTCAGACACATGTCATGTGCTGATTTCTGGGTAAAACTAGCATCTCTGTGTTTCATGTTTATCCGTTGTCTTCACATACAAGGTTACAAAATAAATTGAGGCTGAATGGTTGAGTTATCAGTTCCCAAGTACAGTATTTAGGGTCAGAGTTAAGCTGAAGGGTTAGGTTTTCTTTCTTTTATTACCCGACAGTAATGAGAATTCGAGAAGTCAACCCCAACCCATCCCCGAAATGGTGCCAAACTACTGGTAACTCGATGGGTCTGCAGTGGCTTTGTGGTTAAGAAGCTGGACTTGACGACTGGAAAGTGAGCAGGTCTGCAGTGCTCAACTCGAGCACTTCATGAGGGAGAGAGCTCCCATCGTTTGTCCCAGCTTCTGCCAACCTAGCAGTCCAAAAGCAAGAAATTGCAAGTAGATAAATAGGGACCACTTCGGCAGGAAAAGTAACAGTATTCTATGCACTCCAGCGTCTGTTCATGCCTGCCGCGTGACCATGGAAATGTCTGCAGATGCAGACAGCGCTGACTCTTTGGCTGTAAATTAAGATGAGCACAGAACTCCAGTGTCAGACATGACTGGCTTTCGACCAAGGACGGCCTTTACCTTTACCTTACCGGTAACCAGACTTCACCGTTTCTTTTTAGATTAAAAAAAATAAGGTAAAGGTTTATCTACTTGCAATTTCTTGCTGTTGAACTGCTAGGTTGGCAGGAGCTGGGACAGAGGATGGGTGCTCCCTCCACTGTGCAGCATTTGGGTCTCGAACTGCTGATCTGCCGACCTTCCAGTCACCAATTTCAGCATTTTAACCACTAAGCCATCGCAGTCCTCATTACTTGTTCGAGTGGGGCAGCATATAATAATAATAATAATAATAATAATAATAATAATAATAATAATAATAATAATAATAATAATAATAATAATAATAATAATAATAATAATAATAATAATAATAATAAAGGTAAAGGTTTCCCTTGCTCAAAAGCCAGTCGTATCCGATTCTAGGGTGCAGTGCTCATCTCTGTTTCAAAGCCGAAGAGCCAGTGCTGTCTGCCTCTGCAGATGTTTCCGTGGTCATGTGGCAGGCATGACTACACACCGGAGCACACGGAACGCTGTTATCTTCCCACCAAAGTGGTCTCTACTTGCAATTTCTTGCTTTCGAACTGGTAGGGTTGGCAGGAGCTGGGACAAAGACGGGAGCTCATTCTGTCCTGCAGTACTCGGGAATCAAACTGCTGAACTTCCGCCTCCCAGTCAGCATCTTAGCCAATTGAGCCACTGCAGTCCCTAATAATAATAATAATAATAATAATAATAATAATAATAATAATAATAATAATAATAATAATAATAATAATAATAATAATAATAATAATAATAATAATAATAATAATAATAATAATAATAATAATAATAATAATAATAATTTGGGGGCCTTATTTACAACTGCCCTTGGAGCTTACATTCTCAGGGTAATGAAGATTTGTGCCATTCTGTGTGGAGTAGCAACGCAATGATCCATTTGCTCCTAGGGGAATCCAAAATGACATCAGAGTTACTCCTATCAACAAATGAAGAACAGGTCTAAGTTGCAACAGAAGACTGAGGCAATGGCAATTGGAAGGAAACAGCATACTCTAGATATAAAAACAGAGGGAACAGGTATAAAACCAGTGGCAGAGTACAAATACCTAGGAACAACATCCAATGAAGATGTCAAAATGGACAAAAAGATTAAAATACAGTGCAGTAAAGCAAACCAAATATCATGACAGTTAACTCCGCTCTAACAACATGAGGCCATGCCTCATAAAAAGCACATTTATCCCCACCTTATGCTACCAGTGCCAAACATGGACACTTACAATAAAACATAAACAAAAGTTGATCACCAGGGAAATGAGATGTCTGAGGAAGGCTGCTGGAGTGACGAGAAGGGATACGATCAGAACCACTTTTAAACTATATATATATATGAATCAAGTGGTTTGCCCATTTGGAGGGAATGTCTTGGAAGTCCATACTTTACAAGGCATCACATGTGGAAAGAGGAGAAGGACTAAGAGCACGAGGCGGACCCAGAGGAAGGTAGAGAGGGAACACCAGGTAAATATTACAAGGACACCAAATAATGATGGTGGGGGCCGCTAGACGTGCCAGAGCAAGAGCTTTACATCTCCCTCAACATTCATTCATTCATAGTTTTATTTGTATCCTGCTTCCCTCAGCCCAAAGGCGACTCGAAGTGGCAAAAAACAATACAATAGGTACCAATATACAAAAATAAATAAATACACAATAGTACAAAATACTGCAACACAATATAATCAATACAATATCAATAACAGAAGCACAGACAAGACAAAAATACAATATAATATAACAAAATTCAATGACCCCTCCATGAACTGACAACAAGACCCATGGTCCCAACATCTTCATACAACAGCTGCCTCCCATCCAGGGGACGATGGCGTGGGACCCGGGAGAGGCTCGCAACAACCTTGGGGTCAAACGGCGAAGGTGGCAGTTTTTAAAGTCTGCAGCGGCAGCGCTTGGCCCCAGTTGATCCGACTTCCCTGTGGCCAATGCTGGACCAGGGAAGGAGCTCTTCAGCCGCCTCAAGGCTCCAAAGTACCGGCGGCCCTTTTACCCCCCTCTGGCAATGGTGTGGCCAGAGGTGGGGAGGAGACGCGATGCTCGGCGGGGGTTGCGGTGCTTGGCGTCTTTCTTCTCTTCAGCCGCCTCCACCCGATGGGGCAAAAGAGGAAGCAAAGAAGAAGATGATCATGGTTTGCATTTAACTTGGTTTGATTTCTACTGTTATAAATTAATCATTTATTCTGTTGTGAAATGTCCAGTGTCATGGCTTTCACTAGAGAGGTGACAGATAAATATATATATATATATAAAACAAATCAATAAATATCCCTCCAGTGTTTTCCAAACTTTGCACAGGGGAGCCCAGTGGAGAAAGTGCCATTCTTTTTCCTGAACGGGAAGGGTCCAGGGCAACTCCATGCATCCATAAGTGTTCACAGCACCAGCCTGTGGCTCATTTATATCCCCCAATTGAAGGGAATTATGTTGTTGTTTAAGCAGCATCTTCTGTAAAGTAAGAACCCTTGGCATCCCCCTCTGAATCAAGCAGGGCTTCCTATCTCCCCTCCCCAGATAAATGTGCCTAATTTGGCATCCCAACTAAAGAATGAGATCTCTCGATGGGTCTGAAGTCACCAAGACAACTCATTGTCCTTCCTGGAACAGCCTGGAGGAATGATTTCCGCCAAATCAAATGTAGATAATGTGGCATCTGTCATAAGATGGTCCTGAAATGCCTAAATTCCATTCCCTAACATCCCCTTCCCCCGATTTTATCTTGCTTATGAGAAAGATTTGAAGATGTTTCCCACAAAAGTCCAGTTAGCTAATAGCATAACATAAAAGCCATTGTTCTGTCCGCCAGTGGAACTAAATTTAAAATAGCAGGAATCTTATGATAACAATGCAGGGCTTGTTGCTTCCATGCCTTTCACAGTACAGTGCAAAGTAAAAAGGATACGTTTACTACGAGTGTATAGAAATACAACCAGTGCAGCACGAACGAGTACAAAAGAAGATCTAATCAGTGGCCGAGAAAACACCACCGGAGTAGCCCACATCTGGTCAAACATAATCTAATTATGCAATGCTCTGAGGTGATCAAAAGAAGAATAGATGCCCATAATTTTAAATTGGGCAGGACGCTGGGATAGATAGAAAGGAAGAAAAAGAAAGACTGTGTATCATGAACATGACGAAAGCTTCATTAGACCCAAGAATCTCAGAACTTCTCCAAGCTACAAATCAAAGAGGCTGGTAGATTCTGGAAGTCACAGGCCTGTGATGGCAAACCTTGGCACTCCATGTGTTCTTGGACTTCAATTCCCAAAAGCCCAGGCCTCTGTGAATCCACACAAATGGGTTTACACACAGTAAACCTATTCATGTGGATTCACAGAGACCTGGGCTTCTGGGAATTGATGTCCAAGAACACATGGAGTGCCAAGGTTCACCATCACTATGGTAGGCCAAGCCACTCTGGATCTTTGATGGTTCACCTGGTCAAGTCTCATCTCCCCACTTGTGCCTATTTTCAAGTTTGTGAGGGCCCCTCTTGACTTCCCTGGTGTCTCCCCGTCATTCCCTCATCAGAGGTTGCCTTCTCCTCCATTGCTTCTTCTGACTATAATCCAGACACATTTTACTGATTAAATTCAGCATTTTCTCCCTTTCACACACACCTACACATATCCCAAAGCCTGCAGCTACTCAGAATTGACTTTGTGCTGATATAATAAAGCCTCTTTAGAGAATTACCATGAGCATGAGCCTGAATGAGGTTTGGGAGGAAAGCATCTTAGTCTGTGGTTGACTTCTGGTCACTGTATGAATGAGTGACCTCCAAGATGGATGACCCTTAACAGCCCAGCCCAGCCTGTGGCTTTTTTTCGACCAGCCATTTTTAAATGCTTCCTTCCACCTTTCCCAACATCATGGTCCTTTCAAGAGGGTCTTGCCTTCTCATGTAGTGCCCAACGTAGGACAGCTTCGCTTCATCATCCTTGCCTACGAGGACTGTTCAGCCTAGATTTGCTCTAGGACCCACTTGATTTTCTTTGAGCATCCACAAAGTTCTCCTCCATCACCCTACTTCAATCAACTCATTGTTTTCCTGTCAACTTTCTTCATTGTCCAACTTTCACGCCCTATACATGGTAATCAGGACTATAACAATGTGGATGATTTGGGTCTTGGTTTCAAGCTACACATTTTTCACTTTATTATTTATTTATAATTCCTTCATTACTGCCCTTCCCTTCTGAGTAACAGTCTTCTGATCCACTTGTACTGATGATTGAACCCAGGTATACAAAATCTTTATCCATTCCAATTTCTTCTTCATCCACATTAAAGTTTTGTACTGTATTTCTTCTGTGGCTCTGGTTTATTCTCTTCATTTTCTCCAGATCAGGTAGTGTGCTTCTCTGTTGACCTTTCAGCATTCCATAAATTTCCCTTTTGATTTCTTAGATCTTCTGGAGCAGGTCTTTTGTTTTTCATCTTTTGCCATTCAACTTATGTTTCATAATTCAAACAATGGCTGAAATCCGGTTTCTTAGAGTAATAAAATGCACTGGAGTAGGCCCTTTTGAAACAATGGAACCTATGGAGGAATGGACACACCAAATCCCCATTGGTCAATGGGTCCACTCAAGTTGACATCACTGCTAATGAACCAGTAGTGGGCATCAGCAGGTTCGCACCAGTTCGCCAGAACTGGTAGCAGAAATTCTGGCTGGCCCCTCCTATCCAGGTTTTGAAATAAAGTAGTCCTAATTCAGGTGCAACACAGGGCTTTTCTCCATGGCCATGCCCACCATATGATGCCCACAGTGTGGTAGTAAAAGGTTTTGGAGCCCACCACTGTAATGAACCCATGTGTTGAGTGACAGGATGCCTCAAGCCTACCCCATTTGAGAAACTATATCCTCTTGTTCTTATTGCTCCACCTAGGATCAGGAGAGAAGTAGCTGCTGACACTGAGGGAACAAAGCAAGAGAAGGACCCTCGACAACTTCTGAATAGATATGAGCCTCAAGTCTGCTGGCTCAGATCCAGGAAGAGCATTATGGCAAGAAGAAACATTCTTCATGGTACACAAGAGCAAGACCAGATTAGAAGATGGAGGGAGGAGCTCACTAGACAAGGAAGAACATTAAAGGAGGTGATGGCTGAGGAACTCAACCTCCTTTAAGTCACTTGGAGGACTCTGAATAGGCTGAGGGTCGGAGTCCCTAAATGCAAGACCAACAGCCTCAAGTGGGGGCTGCTGGCGTACATCAACATGTACAGTAGAACCTCGCACAACAACGTTACTTGGTTCCCCAAGTAGCATTGCTAAGCGAATTTTGTTGTTATGCGGGTTTTTATGGAGTTTCCCACATAATGACGTTTTTAGCATCGTTGTCCGGTTATTTTATCATTGTTGTCCGGACAATGACACTAAAAACGTTGTTATGCGGGGGAACACTTGGGGCATAATGACGCGTTGTTAAGTGAAAATGATGCTATATGAATGTGTTGTTATGAGAGGGTTGATTGTATTGTGAATGTGGAGAGAAACAGAATCCATTTACTGGCCTGCCAATTACTGCCAGATACTGTACATGCAGCAATGAGGACTTAATTCTGACCAATGACAAAGCCAAGAAAGTGGCTTCATTTAGTCAGTCCAGTGTTTGATCTGGACATGAAAGAAGAAGACTGTGTCATCTACTTACTTACTATAGTAAAAAAGAGGATATCTGCCAAAGATTGTGAAACATGAACACGTACACACAGAAATGTCTTAACTCTATCCATTTCTTTTGCTTTCTTCTCCTTCTTTCCCGATTCCCGTATTTGGTTTCCTCCTCTGTGTGGCACGGGCCACATTTCTTTGGTCTGGCCATCTGCACCATGTTGATTGGAGCTGCTAAGGAGACTCCTTCCTTGCCTCCGATCCCTGCTAATCCCTCTCCCAGTTGCTTGGCTTTCCAGGGACTCTTCCACCTAGAAGACACAAACCAGAGCCAACAAGCCTGCGGCAAACAGAAGTGGGAAGTGGTCCTCTGGAGAGGCTGTTTCCACTCATGCCAAATCGCTGACCATCTGGTAGCAGTGCGGTTTCCTAAATCGTTACTTGGTTTGTTTATTTCAGGCGTCAACATTATTTATGTGTATAATCACATCTCTATAAACAGCTCCGAGAGTGTGTGTTCAGGAGCCTGCCGGAATGGTTCTCCGCGTGCGAGAGAAAATGCAGGAGTCCAGGATTGTATAGGGTGGAATAAAAACCTCCCCCAAGCTATAGCGATTAGAATAAAACTATCCACACATCATAGGACTGTTCAACGTTCACACAGCGTGTTGTTATCCGCTGGCAATCTCCACTTAAACATGATGGTCTTGGATTTAGGGACTCCAACCCTCAGCCTCTTCAGGGTCTTCTAAGTGATGTAGGGGAGGTTGAGGTCCTCAGCCATATCTTCATGTAATGCTATTCCTTGTCCAGTGAGCTCCTTCATCCACCTTCTAATTGGGTTTTGTTCTTGTGTACCCACAAGAGTGTGTGTTCTTGCCACAAAGCTCTTCCTGGTTGTGAGCTGGCAGAGTTGAGGCTCATCATATCCATTCAGAGGATGTCAAAGGTCCTTCTCTTGCTTAGTTCTCTCAGCATCCGCTGCTATTTCTCTCCTGATCTTAGGTGGAGCGATACCAACAAGAGGGTATATTTTCCTCAACTGGTGTAGGTTTGAGGCATCCTGTCACTATATGCATGGCTTCATTCACAGTGATCTGAACTTGTTTTGTGTGTCGATGTGCTCCATACTGGAGCAGCATATTCTGCTGCAGAGGCACTCAGGGCGAAAGCTGATGTACACAGCTTTGGATGGTTGAGTTTCCCATGTATAGTGTGTCAATTTCCTAATGATATTGATATTAGGAGTCCATTAATTCATATAGTAATATTCATGTGCCATCATTGTTCACTGATGGCACAGTGGTTAAACTGCTGCCGTGCAACCAAAAGGTTGTGAGTTTGATCCTGACCAGAGGTTAAGGTTGACTCAGCCTTCCATCCTTCCAAGGTTGGTACCAGCATGTTGGGGGCAAAATACTAATTAGCTTGTGAACTGCCCAGAGAGTGCAATAAATGCTATGGGGTGGTATTTAAGTGTGAATGCTTTGCTTTCATTCTGATTTATGGCAACCCTTTCTGACTTACGGCGATCCTGAGTGTTCCAGGTAGAGAATTCACAGAAGTGGTTGAACTTTCCTGTGTGGGGAGTTGAGAGAGGAACAACCGTCCCCCAGTTGGCTGATATGAACACGCTAATCGTCAACTGGGTTTTTAGTCTATTTGTTTAGTTTATTTGTTATGAAGATTTTAACAATGTAAGGTTTTTAATGATATGTTGGGTCTTTTATACAGGGTCATGTGCAATTGGATATGAGTCGCTTTGGTGATTGGGCAACTATACAAATCTAAATAAATACATAAATAATAATAAATAGCATCCTGTGGACTCCATTGTCTAGTCCTGCCTGCCACATGTCCATGGAAACGCCTGCAGACACAGACAGCACTGGCTCTTTAGCTATAAACGGAGAAGAGCACTGAACCCTAGAGTCAGATACGACTAGCTTTTAAGCAAGACCGACCTTTACCTTTACTTTATATACATCCTATATGTAAAGTAAATTGAATATCTATACCTATAAATCAAGCGTTAACCATTGGAACTTCACATAGGATCCTAAGCCAGGCCCTACTAGCCTGCATTGACCATTCGTGCACACGCCCGAACTGGGTCCACAGGTCATCAAAGGATTGAGAAATGCACCAGTGGGGCAAGAGCCCCACAAACGCGAAAAAAGAGAAACAACTTCATTTCCCAACATTCCTTGTGCCGTGCTGCGCCATGCCAGAGCCAATCAGGCTGAGAGGCACGAGCAAAAGAAACATTCGGAAATGCACCGCGGCCAATCAAAAAGAAACCGCAGGGAAAAAAAGACGCACAAGCCGAAAATGCAAACGCCAAACTACAAGCCCCAGCGTACTGCGCGCCATGAGTGCGCAGAACACTGAGGAAGCTGGCAAGCGAAAAATAAAAATAAAAAACACACCAGGAGCGTAGGTCTGTTGCTGCCGGGCACAGCGCCTCACAGAAAACAAAAACAGGGGTTCAAGGGGGGAAAAGCCACTGGGCCTCCCTTGAAAGTGAACCCATTCCCAGGTTACCAAAGCCATCGGATGCTGCTCCGTCCACTGACTTTACTTACCACAAAAGGGTTTTGCTTTCAGCAAGGCTATGCCACAGGAACAAAGCCCCCTCCCCAATGGCGCCTGAAGCTCCCAATCAGAGTTTCCCCTTTAATATCACTGGGTGGGGGGGGGGGTTGTGCTCCCCCTCTCTACTGGCTCCCCTGGGGTTGGGAGGGTTAGGGGGACAAAAGGGGTCTGTCTCCACAACCCTCCTGACCCCAGGGGACCCGGCAGAGAGGGGATTCCCCTACACACACACACACACACACACACACACACACACACACACACACACACACACACACACACACACACACACACACACACACACACACACACACACACCATATTAAAGAGAAGAAACCAAGCGGTTACTTCTCTTTAAAAACGGAGATTTTTTTGGGGGGGAATCCCCCTCTACGATGGCTCTCCTGGGTCCGGAAGGGTTGGGGAGACAGACTCCCTTTTGTCCCCCCCAACCCTTCCAAACCCAAGGAAGCCAGCAGAGAGGGGGATCACAACCCCCCCCCACTGATATTAAAGTGGAAACCCCAATTGAGATTTCCCCTCTCCTGGGTCCCATGAGTCTGGAAGGTTTGGGGGACAAAAGGGGTCTGTCCCCCCAACCCTTCCAGAGCCAGGGGACATGGCAGAGAGGGGATTCCCCCATAGGACACCCCATTATTAAAGAGAAGAAACCAAGCGGTTACTTCTCTTTAAAAACTGAGTGTTTTTTTTTGGGGGGGAAACCCCTCTCCAATGGCTCTCCAAGGCAGGCCCACGGAAAGGACCCCCCCCCCCCAACACTGCCTGAAGTGGCATGGGGATTCCCGCGGTCCAGCCAGCAAGGCCGGCCCGCAGAAAGGAACACCCCCCCAAAGCCACAACAACAAACAAAACACACTCCAACAACCCATACATATAGATAAAACATCATAAAGGTAAAGGTTTCCCTTGCTCGAAAGCCAGTCATATCTGACTCTACGGTTCAGTGCTCATCTCTGTTTCAAAGCCGAAGAGCCAACATCTTCTGCAGACGTTTCCGTGGTCAAGTGGCTGGCATGACTAGACACCGGAGCACATGGAACACTGTTTACCTTCCCACTGAAGTGGTCCCTATTTCTCTACTTGCAATGTCTTGCTTTCGGACTGCTAAATTGGCAGGAGCAGGGACAAAGGCGGTAGCTCATTCTGTCCTGCAGTACTCGGGAATCGAACTGCTGACCTTCCAGTCAGCATCTGAGCCACTTGAGCCACTGCAGTCCCTAAAACATCATAAAAACTCTGAAATCTCTGAAATCTTAAAATCACAAAATCTCGAATCTAAAAATCTAAAATCCCCATAACAAAATTGTCATATGGTCATATGGTCATATTGCCCTTCCTCCACCACACGGCACTTCCGGGTGTGGTGGAGGTGGTGGTGGTGGTGGTGGCACATGAAACGGTGCTGCAGGCCACAGGTTGAGAATCCCTGTTATAGGCAGTCTGTCATTAGAAAGAGGGAATTCCTGAACAATTGAACGCATCTGAATCTGCAGCATTAACTTTACTCACCTCACAAAGTTTGCATATTACCTTGTTGTGTGTTGGTGCTTAGTCTCAAGGACAGTGTTCCTCTGGAGTCTGATTTTAGGAACTTAGAGAGAATGCCAGCATCACGTCTCTCCAACACTGACTTGTTTTCAAGTTCACTGTCTGTGGCATTGGTTCCTGCCTTGTGCACCAAAGATGTTGCTGAGATGAAAAACTCAACCGATAGCTTGGGCTTCACTCCTTTAGGATCTTGTGTCTGTTTTTTCCAACCTGCTGTTTTTTCCTCTCCCTTCATTTGCAGGGGATTTCCCTCCACCGCCTCCACCACCTCCGCCGCCCCCTTCATCAGAGGACCCTGGGACTTTCCCCCCATCTGCCGGCACCTTCCTGCCTCCTCCGCCTCCACCAGATCAAGCCCTCTTTGGTGTACAGGTAATAGGTGCATCCTTCTGGCAAGGGGACAGATGTTCAGTCTCAGGTTGAGGCTTGGGTGGGAGTTGGAAACAGAATGCCACAGGTGTTTCCTCCAGCCTAAGTCCCGCTCCAGAGAGTGCTTTCTCATCCTCCTAAATTGGAGTGCCTAGGATAAGGCATTTACACAGGAGTAGCAAGGGCCGCAGTGACATAGTGGTTAAGATGCTGAGCTTGGCCATCGTAAGATTGGCAGGTAAGCAGTTCAAGATCCGAGTGATGCATAACAGAGTGGACTCCTGTCGTCTGTCCCAGCTCCTGTCAACCTAGCAGTCCGAAAGAAAGGAATTGCAAGTAGATAAATAGGTTCCGCTTCTCTGGGAAAGGTAACAGCATTCTGTGCACTCCGGCATCCATTCATGCCTGCCACATAACCACAGAAATGTCTGCAGATGCAGACTGCGCTGTCTGTCTGCATCTGCACTGAACCCTAGAGTCAGATGTGTTTTAGGCTCACCTTTCTGCCTGGGAAGGGATACCTGTGGAAGCCACCTGTGTTGAGCTCCGAAAGACCAGATAGAGAATGAAGCAAGCTATTTGCAGATTATGGGGATTTTTTTTGGGGGGGAGGATGAGGTGGTGGTGGGGAAACCACTTTTTACAACCATCGGACTCTTCTGGCATTTATGCTTCAGTTTAACTTAGTGGTTTCTTGGTTGGGCTGAAATCTTATCCAGGGGAACTCCCTGCCACTTTACAGACCCATCTCCTGTCTCTTTGACATTTCAAAGGAAGCCTTTTGGGGAAATCTCCATTGGATATGGTATTTAATGTGGTTTCCAAGCATCTGTGAAAGACAGGATAGCAGAAAGCATGTTGTGAAACCATAGAAAGATACACACACACCCTCCCCTGGGATCAATTTTTCTGTGCACACTGAAGGCGACCCTGACTATGAGGAAACTGGGGTCACCCAAAATCTAGTGGAGTTAGAGTGACGTAAAGAACATGCCTAGTATGCACTTCAAACACCCCATCTCTGCCTTTTATTTCTTGAGGGGACCCATGTGGTACTTTTCAATGTACAGTACCATTCCGGGGAGATGTATGAATAAAATAATAAAACTTAAAAGTGACGAATTCAGAAGTAAAGCAACACTACAGTTCTCTCTCTCTCTCAGCCCCAATTTGAGGATTATTCAGGTAGCATCTTAAAAACACTCTGAACACTTCCAGAGCCCTGCTTATTGATTTATTGCACATTGTTTTGTTGCCTTTTTTGACCATGGTCTGGATGTGGAAAGGTTCTCCGAATGGTCAACATACCTGCCTCTCTTCCACAAGACATGGGTAGAACGGCTGCTGAGCAGCTGACATCATGTGCAAGATTGGTGCACTAGGCAAAAGGGGCTTAATTCACAGTAGTAATAGAGCATTAACTCTGGTGAGATGCTGAGTCCGGCTCATTTGCTGGTCTGCTGTTGATTATCGGAAACTTGTACTGATGACGATGTGAGTTTGGTCAATGACAAAGCCCAAAAAATGGCTTCATTTTGGCGGTTTAAAGTCTGACCTGGAGGAGGAGGAGGAGGAGAACAAGAACAACAACAAGAAGAAGAAGAACAAGAAGAAGAACAAGACCAAGACCAAGAAGAACAAGAACTACTACTACTACTGCAACTGCAACTGCTACTACTCAGTGTTGGGATGTATTAGACCTCCATACCAGCTGTGCATGTATTCCACCATTGGTACTTGGTTGACTGCTTGCTTGATTTCAAAGAGCCACACGTGGTAGTTTCAGCCCGTGCCAAGCCTTCCTCCTCCTCCTCTTCCTCCTCTGATTGTTCCATGAGCCCTGTTGCCATCAGAGACTGTTAATTCCATTTAATGGCTAATTAAATGTTAATTCATGCTGCATTTGGCACAGGATTAAGGCCGGCAGGGTTGGGAGGCAGCCGAGGGACGGGAAGCTCTAGCCATGGCCATAATTATCGATAATGAGCTCTGAGCTGTAATTTTATGAATTAAAAGGGGAGAGAAAAAGGCAAGAGGCCTGGCTCTTCTCTGCCACTGCTGCAGTTTGGAAAAGAGGCAGGCGTGACCTTTTTTTTGGGGGGGGAGATCTCAATCTTTAGGGCTTTCGTTGTTTTCCACCACCACCGCCACCACCCATGTGTTGCTTCAGTTGACTCAGGGAAATGGGGCAGCGGAAAGATCAACTCCCCGCCTACTGCATCATGTGCTAAAAACAAACCCAAAAGTACACATACACACATGTGTGTAATGCTTTCTCAATGCCCAGAGGCAAAGAGTTGTAATTTTAGCCCAGCCATAATGAGCTGTCTTTGCTCGTTATCAGACTCAAACTCTGTGGGGTTTCTTTATACCCCTCCCTCTTTTTATTTATTTCCACCCACGGCATCCTCTAAAGACGGCTCCATTTCTCAGCTAATCCCTCTTTCCAGAGTCACCTTTGTAGAAGTAAAAGCAATGCAAGAGAAGCCATGATGGGCCTTGCCCTGGCATCTTATATTGTTGTTATAAGGACAGACTCCAGTGGCTTCGTAGCTAAGACACTGAGCTTTACGACTGGAAGGTTGGCAGTTAGACCCGAGTGCTGCACGACGGGGCGAGCTCCCATCATCTGTCCTAGCTCCTGACAACATAGCAGTTTGAAAGGAAGAGATTGCAAGTAAATAAACAGGTACCGCTTCAGCGGGGAAGGTAACAGCATTCCAGAAACAGACAGCGCTGGTCTTTGGCTGAAAATGGAGATGAGGTCAGGAGTTCAAGACCCGAGTGCTGCATGACAGAGTGAGCTCCCATCGTCTGTCCCTGTTCCTTTCAACCTCGCAGTGCAGAAGCAAGGAAAAGCATGTAGGGCAACCTTGGGTCCTGTTGGCAGACCGGGTCCTCCCTGGGATGCCAGGAGAGCCTTGCAGGGTTCCCTTCCCTTAGGTTTGCCATCCCTGCTGTCACTGTGAGATGGACTGAGGGTCCGTCACTCCACCCCGTCTCCATAGATCCACCTGCTGCACATGAGATAACAATATATTTTGCTGAAGAAGATGTGGGGCAGTGGGAGAGAAGGGGGCTGGGCTTGAACTTTGAAATGGGGCACATGGGCATTACTCAAATGCAGACAGAGAAACAGGGGCCGGTCTGATGCAACGGCCAAAACCAGAGCTTAGCGTCAGGGGGTTGGAAAAGGTCAGCGATCTTCTACTGCTAGGCTAGGCTCAAACCAGGCTTGAAATGCCTTTGGATGAGAGAACCGAAAGGAGCCAGAAGCTTTTGGTTTATATCCACTCTGTCAAACACATGTAAAATTTATGGGCTCAGGGATTATATAACCCCTCGCTTTCTCCACTGTCATGAATATGGTTGGAAATAAATGTTCCCTTGCCCTAATGATGTGTGCCAGGATCAGAGGGACTCTCTGGGAATAGTCACACAAAAGAGAGAGAGAAATTTGCCCTTTTTGCACAAAATTGCAAAATTTGCACACATGCATGAACTGCCAACCTAGCAGTTTGAAAGCAAGAAATTGCAAGTAGATAAATAGTGACCATTTCGGTGGGAAGGTAACAGCGTTCCATGCACTCCGGTGTCTAGTCATGCCAGCCACATGACAACGGAAACGTCTGCGGAAGCAGACAGTGCTGGCTCTTTGGCTTTGAAACAGAGATGAGCACTGCACCCTAGAGTCGGATACAACTGGCTTTCAAACAAGGGAAATCTTTACCTTTATCTTATGAATTCTCTCTCTTAACTTGTGAATGACCCAGAGAGTACACTAAGCGCTTTGGGGCAAGACAGAGGTGTCCTTGCTATTGTTATATCCTTGTTAAACGGAATGACATTCTGAATATGGGCTATCTACAACATCTATTTCCACCTGTATGTTCTCTTTGAGTTCTTCTTTGTGGTCTCTGTAAATCCCCACTAATGGGTTTACTCCGCATGTAGATCCATTCATGTAGATGCACAAGGGACCAGGAAGAAAAATTACAATTCCTGGCTTCCTGCCTTTGGAATGTAAAAAGATATATAGCCTGCTGTCTATTTTCCCATATAACATCTAAGAATAAAACCTGGCCATGAGGAAGCCTGATGAAGTAACCTTGAGTTATGAAAGTTTGCAAAGTTTTGAATTTCTGAAGAGACTTATACAAGGTATTGCCTCCCTCCTGCAATTATTTGAGTTACAGGTAAGCAACCTGTCCTTATAGAGCCCTGGTAGTGCAGGGGTTAAACTGCTGTCATGCATCCAAAACATTGCGAGTTCGATCCCTACCAAGGATCAAGGTTGACTCAGCCATCCATCCATTCAAGGTCGGTAAAATGAGTACCCAGCATGTTAGGGGCAAAATGCTAATTACCTCACGAACCGACCAGATAGTGCACTAGGCGCTATGGGGTGGTATAGAAGTCTCATTGCTATTCCTTTTTCATGCCACCAAGCAAGAAGGTATCAATTGGGACCTTAAACCCAAGGCAGGTACAAACAGGTAGAGACATTTTTCCAGATAATGCTGGCCCTATGGCATTTAAAGACTTGGTAGTAATCATCTTTAATTTATCTTAATTTTGGCTTAATGTTCTTACAAGGAGGGGGTCTTGCAGCATATGTCCCTGCCTTTTACTCGCTGTTTTCAAGAGGATGGCATTTGTTTTGCGGCAGTTTCCAATATTTTTTAATGCCATCCGATAACTAATGGCTGCTGCCAAGCGGATGTGGCTTCCTAGGCATATGGAATTTGTGTTTTGGGCACACAAGCATAAGGGAGGGCAAAGGTGACATGGGTTTCCAATGATGAACAGCCCACGTGATTGTGTAAAAGAGTTTATGTTGTGCTTGTTGTACTTCCCTTGTTCTTACCTTCATCATCCTGGTCAACAATTGCCATCTCCATACCCAAACCCAACTCTCCCCCAAAGAAGGGACTCCTGTCAGTGCTTGAAGGAAACATCTCCCTGTGATTGAAATAGAGTTTTGAGTTGGATTGGACTTTCTGAAGGGGTTTTCCCTTCCTTTTTCTTTTAATATAATTTTTATTAATTTTTCAAAATTAAAGAAAGAAAAATCACAAAGCAAAAGAAATAATAAAACAGAAAAAAATCAAAACACAATACAATTCATACAATACAAAATACAAAAGTAGAACACAATACATAAATGAAAATAAAACTTGCATTGCTCATCATTTTGAACTGATATCATATTTAACCCATACCTCATTCATCAAATACAAACCTTGTGTATATATCTCTTATAGTATATAATCACTTGAATATTTAAGTATATATTTCCATAAGTTTGTTACATATGATCCCCAACATTCTAATAATATATAAAATGAGCACAAAAGCAGAACAATATCACCTGTGATATTTATAAAGCCTGCAGGTTGTGTTTTTCCATCCTTTTTCTGAGGGATATCTTGTTCTTTTCTTCCTTTAGGGCAACCCTGGTGGCAAGACGTTGGAAGAAAGGCGATCCAGTTTGGATGCAGAAATTGATTCCCTGACCAGCATCTTAGCTGACCTCGAAAGCAGCTCACCCTATAAGCCCCGGACTCAACAGGTTAGTTGGGATGGAGTTGACCAGTCCCTGATCCACAGTGATTTCTTTGTTCTTGCTTAGCCTCTTGCGTTGGGATTTTTGCTGTATTTTTTTTAGATAAAAAATTAGCATTTTAAGAGCACATTCAGACAATTCATACTGCACGCTTGTTTGAGCTCTCAATGGTCACTCCCACATACAGCATCTAGAGGTTTTGGATACTGGAGCACACCATCCACGTCTGCCGGAAATAAACCAAAAAAAGAGTGATTGATTACAGTGGCTTAGTTGTTAAGATGCTGAACTTGATGACTGGAAGGTCGGCAGTCCTAGCAAGACTGAGTGGCTATGGATAGGGGGTTCTGCGTTATCCCGGGAGCTACCATCTTTGGTTTTGGATGGGGCTGTTTTGCCCCAGACCAACCCGGTGCGCAACTTGGGGGTCCTCCTGGATTCGCGGCTGCTGCTAGAAGAACAGGTGGTGGCTGTGGCCAGGAGGGCCTTTGCCCAACTTCGGATGATTTGCCAGTTGCGCCCGCTCCTGGACCGGGACTCTTTGCTCATGGTCACTCACGCTCTGGTGACCTCCAGACTAGATTATTGTAATGCGCTTTACATGGGGCTGCCCTTGACGACCATTCGGAGGCTGCAGCTGGTCCAGAATGCGGCAGCTCGGGTGGTGATGGGATGCGGACGATATGCCCGTGCCTCACCGCTACTTTGGGAGCTGCACTAGTTACCAGTTTGTCTCCAGGTGCAATTCAAGGTGCTGGTTTTGACCTTTAAAGCCCTACATGGCAGTGGGCCAGCATACCTTAGAGACCGCATCATCCCAAGAGTGTCTGCCCGTCCAACTAGAGCGGACCGGAGGGGCTCTCTAATGGTGCCATCAGCTAGGGGTGCACATCTGTCCAGCACCCGAAAGAGGGCCTTCTCCGTGTCCGCACCAACTCTCTGGAACCTCCTGCCAACAGATCTAAGACTTCAAAGAGAATTGCTGCCCTTCAGGAAAGGATTGAAGACCTGGCTGGCAGGGCAGGTGTGGGGCCCGAATGGGAACACGGTCCCCTCCTGCTGGCTTATGGAAACCATTAAGAACTCTCTCTTCTTTTTTATAGTGGGTGGGATGGGTGGGTGGGATATGGGTCTTTTAAAGTGGGTGGCATATGGGTCTTTTAAAGTGTTTTATGTGTTTTTAGAACTTGTTGTAATGCCGCCCTGAGTCGGGTTCTGCCTGAGTGGGCGGCATATATAAATATGACTATTAAATTAAATTAAATTAAAATACAGGTTCCAGCATAAAAATATCACAATAAATATCACAAAAATACAGTATATCACAGTACAATACAGTAAATTCAATAAGATACAAAATACAAAATATCAAATAAGAACATACATATACAAAATATATAATAAGTATGCAATAATACAATATAAGCCGGCACAGGCAATCCGACTCCCCCCAACAAACAAATAATGGGGGAAGGAGCTTAGATTATTTTGATCAGAAGTAGGCTGCTTCAGTGGTGTTGTCTCAACTATTTTCTATCTTCTTTTCTGCACATGGTGGTGTAGAGATCGTATACATAGAAGCTTCATTGGTTGCATTTTTCCACATTCACAGAAAAAATGTCCTATATCCAAATAGTCCCATTTTAGCTAATAACTCTTTGATCTTCGTACCTCTCTTCGAAGCCTAGATGGTCCACCCAAAATCTTGACCTAGTGGGAAGTACTCAGGCAGTTATCCATTAGGCAAGATGTGTTGTTTTTGCTTTCCATATGTTTACTCCTGGCATCACCTGGTTTCATATTTATTGCTAGAGAGATGAGCTGAAAACATTTCCTCACTTTTAGACACTGTTTGTGGCAACATTTCCTAACCTTTCGTTTTTGGACCTCAATTCTCAGAAGCCTAAATCAATGCCCCAAAGCATTGATCAGCCAATGTACTGACTGAGGCTTCTGGGAATTGAAGTCCACCAGTTTTCCATGAAACATAGTTTGGGAAACGCTGGTCTCAGGGGTTGATGCCCATGAATGGGTGGGTTTTGTCTCACATCACCTTATTTCATTCATTATTTGCTAGCACTTCTCAACATACTTCTGGGGGAGCAATGCCAGCCAAATAACTTACTTTTTCCGTGGGTGAGTTAGGTTTCACACAGCCAGTAATAATACTGCACGACTCATTAAAAGCTACATCCACTTGTTTGGCATGTGCTGGTTTCTAGAGTAAGACACAGGCAAGGCTGTTGGTCTTATTGTTTGTGGGTGTGCACCCCAGACTGAGTTAGCCAGTTTCCTAAGTATGCTATTTCTGCCTTTCTGTTTGGTAATGTGTTTGGTAAATTGGATTTCAATCCAGAGTGATACCAAAATGCTTAGGGCAGTATTCCCACATCTTGCCTAAGCTTCCCCTAAGCTTCAAATGAAAGGCACAGATCCGTGTTTTCAAGGGGTTTGGTTTCAGCTGGTTTTTCTGTTAATATAAAGTAATACCTTGCAATGTAGAGATTAACTGGTACTCAATGGATTCAAAGGTTTCCCTTTGGACTGTTAAGGCAAGATCATCAGCATAGTTGAAACACCTGACATATGGAAACAAATTGCTGGCACCCAATAGGGTGTATGAACAGGGTGGGCTAGTATTATCTTGAAGACGGCACAGATCCATGATTTGTTTATTGTGAGTAGTCCTTCCATGGACACAGATTATAGAAATGCTCTGTGGTCTTTTTACTCATAGTCACTGGGGTTAATTCTGCCGCCTGGTGGCCCACCTTCTTACCTACCTAGGCTGGTCATTAGATGTCAATGGAGAAATCTGACCCTGGGACTGTGCTTGAGACTTGGACACCCTGGCAGAAACTGCTGGATCTTGCCACTGAGTCGGCAAAGCCTTCAGAGGAGAGGGAGGGCACCCATTCTTCTTTCATGTCCAGATCAAACTTTGGATTGCCAAAACGAAGCCACTTTCTTGGCTTGGTCATTGGCTAAAATTAAGTCTTCATTACACTGTGATGAGGCCACAGAATAGGATTTTTGAAAGGTCCATTGAGTAGGTAAATGACTAGCCAAAAATGGATTCCCTGCATGGATACCTATGTGCTACATGCTGTCAAGTCGATTCTGACTCATGGCGACCCTTTTCCAGGGTTTTCTAGGTAGAGAAGACACAGAAGTGGTTATACCAGTCCCTTCCTCTGGGGGAGCTCTTGGGGCTATGCATCTTGCCAAGGGCTACACAGGTTGGCTCTTCTCCTGGGAGCCACAATGAGGAGTTGAACTCCCAATCTCTAGTTCTGCAGCCAGATAAATAATTTATTGAGCTATACAGCCAGCTCCTTGCTTGGCTAAGGTAAAAATCAGGTAAGTTCCTCTCATGTCTTTCTCACCCTCTTCATAGGTGTGGGTGGAGAGGGTGTTTTCTGCAAATGATGAATGTCTCTACTTTAATAAGTGTTTCAAGGTTGGTACACATAAAATATGTGGAACAGGAACTACGCAATAAAACAGTGTGAACCATCAACAGAGCAGATGTTTTAAAAGTAGCATTGAGGTTAACAACCTGAGAAAATCAAAAGGTCTTTAAGGAAAAGATAGATTGCATGATAATTAACGCTTCTAGAGAGTTTTCAACAGCATTTTAAGAGCACATTCAGACAATTCATACTGCACGTTTGTTTGAGCTCTCAATGGTCACTCCCACATACAGCATCCAGAGGTTTTGGATCCTGGAGCACACCATCCACGTCTGCCGGAAATAAACCAAAAAAGAATGATTGATTAAAGTGGCTTAGTGGTTAAGATGCTGAACTTGATGACTGGAAGGTCGGCAGTTCAGCAGTTCGAGACCTGGGTACTGCATGACAGATTGAGCACCCGTCTCTGTCCCAGCTTCTGCCAACCTAGCAGTTCGAAAGCAAGAAATTGCAAGTAGATCAATAAGGACCACTTTGGTGGGGAAAACGATCTT
The DNA here is from genome assembly GCA_035047305.1 of Bradypodion pumilum. Classification (NCBI taxonomy): domain Eukaryota; kingdom Metazoa; phylum Chordata; class Lepidosauria; order Squamata; family Chamaeleonidae; genus Bradypodion; species Bradypodion pumilum. Next base: position 386,107,471 of record JAWDJD010000003.1, read on the forward strand.
GTGGACATGAAAGAGCCACATTTGGGCGTCCCCCATCTGCCATTCGTTGGGGGGCTCCATTAGCATCTCTGGGTGGAACAGGGTCAAGGTGGCTTCCAGGTGATGATTAGACTCAGAAGGAACCTTGAAAAGAAGGCAGGTGTCCAAGAAGTTGCTTACAAATTGTAAGTGGCCATTTGGGGGGGGGGGCTGCTCTCTTGTTTTTTTGTCATGGGAGGGGGTCTTATACGGGTTTACCTCTAGCATCTGTCACTCTAAGTGCTCGGAAGCAAAGCATTAGGCTTTAGTGCTTTAGCACCGTACCCATAGTTTCTGCACTACCAAAAGGACTAAGCCATTGATGCATCTACAGAAGAACGGTTTGAAAGCAGAATTTTTAACATTTCGACATTGCAGTCAAAGCGTTCTTTTCAAAAGATGAGGTACATTTCCCTTTGTATGGCGATATTGGCATTGATAAATCAAAAGCGTTAATTCCAAGTTCCTCCTTCCAGAGTCCAAGCGAGAAACGCTCATCAGATGGAATAAGAGAAGGATGATGACCCTGGAGAGCGGGTGGGTGGGGAGAATTCGTGGGATGCATTTGAGCATGCTGAGAACTGAAAGAGAGAGCAACTTGAAGGTCTGCAAAGCAGGCTGTTTTCCCGGGCATTTCTACTTTCCTTCCTCGTTGAGGACACTCGGCTGATGGCTTCAGTTCCTTGGTGCATTTCCCCAGTCATGGCTGACTGTCATGTGCTGCTCTGGGTCATGTTTCCTTAAACGCCCCACTGAATCCATAGCCAAAATCTTGCAGCTTACTGGAGTGAATTGCCATAGGGTCAGTCACCTCCCCCATAAGTTCTGTAGATTCAAATAAGCCTCTTCTAATTGGGATGTGCTTTAACATAGGAGGCCAGAGCTGAACCAAGTTACTTTACTGATCGACAACCCCTTGAAACACCCAGACATTCGCTTTGTCCAGATTCTTCTTCTGTATCTAGGCCAGACATGAAACTGCCAAAAATGAAGGCACCTTTTGGTGAGTCCATTCTGCTGTTCCTTTGGCCTGACCTAGTGTGAGAAAGATTAGATGGCAACACAAGGTTGCTGTTACCAGTGTAATGCTCGATTGTGGTTCAAAAACACCACAGTCTTCAAGGAGGCTCTTTCTGAGTACCCCCAAGCTTTCTGATAAGCAGATGTGTCATTCCCCTCTTTCTCATAAAGGTAGTTCAGTTAAAAAGATCTTGAGGTAAATCAATTGAGGCAACACATAATGACTGATGTCTAGCCAGGTTATCCTGCCATGGTCATAGAGGAGACCCTACTGCCTGTGACTCCACACCGATCGTCAGGCAATGGTTAACTAGTGTGACCACCCTGAGGACTAATGGGCCTTTGGGGTGCAAAGTCCACAGGGAAGGGTGATGACCCCCTCAGGTGGATTAAATCCCATTTGAATCCATCTTGATGGAGGGCATCCTGGTTTGGGGCTGAGGAGGACTTTGTGTGCCTCGTGGAACTGGATCAGTAGTACTATGGGGGTCATGCTGCGATGCGGAAGGCAGATTAAAGGCCACTGAATTAATTCCTCAGGACAGTCTTCATGGCTGATTGCCATGAGGATCACCAATATTCAGATATGGCCCTTGAAGAAGAAGAAGACACATGCTGACACCCCTAGCATTCCTTCCTGCCCATCCCCAACGCACACATTGCTGACAACCAGTTAAATTTTCAAAAAGGAAATTTCCCAAAGTTGAGGAAACTAGTAAAAAAGAAGCTGAAAGGGAAAATTGAGAGAGTCCAAACACTCCAAGAGGCATGGAGGCTGTTTACAAAAACAATAACAGAGGCCCCATTGGAATGCATACCCAAAAGGAAAAAGGGCACTGCCAGGTCCAAGAGGACTCCAATGTGGCTTACAGGAGCTGTTCGGGAAGTGATCAAGAGCAAGAAAAGCTCATTTAGAAGATGGAAGGCTTGTCCGAATGAGGACAGCAGGCAGAAACATAAATTCTGGCAGAACAAATGCAAGGCAACAATCAGGAAAGCAAAGCAAGACTTTGAGGAGCGTACAGCTAAAAATACTCAGAGAAATAACAAAGACTTCTTTAAGTACATTAGAAGTAAGAACCCAACTAGGAAGGCCATTGGACCATTAGATGACAATGGAAGGCAAGGGGTTATTAAAGAGGAAACAGAGATTGCAGAGAGACTCAATGAATTCTTTGCTTCAGTATTCACTGAAGAAGACAGAGACCACATGCCCAAAACAGAGCCTATCTTCGTAGGGAGGGAAACCGAAGAATTAAGCCAGATAGAAATAACCAGGGAGGAGGTCCTTGCATGTCTTGTTAAGCTAAACACTAACAAATCACCAGGACCAGATGGCATCCATCCACGAGTTCTCAGGGAACTTAAAGATAAAATTGCTGATCTCCTAGCCAAAATATATAATCTTTCCCTCAAATCAGGCTTTGTGCCTGATGACTGGAAGGTAGCGAATGTAACACCAATTTTCAAAAAAGGATCCAGGGGTGATCCAGGAAATTACCGACCTGTCAGTTTGACATGTGTCCCAGGTAAAGTGATGGAAACCATCCTAAAAGATAGAATTAATAGGCACATAGAAGAGAAGGCGCTGCTAAAGGAGAGCCAACATGGCTTTTGCAAGGGCAGATCATGCCTCACTAATCTGTTGGAATTTTTTGAGAGTGTCAACAAGCATGTGGATAAGGGGGATCCAGTTGACATTGTTTATCTGGACTTTCAGAAGGCTTTTGACAAGGTCCCACACCAAAGGCTCTTGAATAAACTTACCAGTCATGGAATAAAGGGACAGGTCTTGTCCTGGATCAGCAACTGGCTAAGGGACAGGAAACAGAGGGTAGCACTAAATGGACACTTCTCCAAGTGGAGGGAAGTAAAGAGTGGGGTTCCCCAAGGTTCAGTACTGGGACCCCTGCTGTTCAACCTCTTCATAAATGATCTAGAGGTAGGAGTAAAAAGCAAGGTAGCCAAATTTGCTGACAACACTAAATTATACAGGGTAGTGAAAACTGTGAGAGATTGTGAGGAGCTCCAGAGGGATCTCTTGACACTGGGGGAGTGGGCAAAACAGTAGCAAATGAGCTTCAACATTAGTAAGTGCAGAGTGATGCATGTTGGGGCAAAGAACCCCAATTACATTTATAAACTGATGGGGTCTGAACTCTCTGCGACAAACCAGGAAAGGGACCTTGGTGTCCTGGTGGATGAGAGCTCAATGAAGGTGTCAACCAGTGTGCCTCAGCAGTGAAAAAAGCAAACTCAATGCTAGGGATCATTAGGAAGGGTATAGAAAATAAGTCAGCAAGTGTCATTTTGCCTCTTTATAAATCTATGGTGAGGCCCCATCTGGAATACTGTGTACAGTTCTGGTCGCCATACCTCCAGAAGGATATTATGGAGTTGGAGAAAGTGCAGAGGAGGGCAACCAGAATGATTAGGGGACTGGAATACCTTCCTTATCATCTGAGGCTGCAACGGTTGGGCCTCTTCACTCTTGAACGACGACGTCTAAGAGGTGACCTGATTGAAGTTTATAAAATCATGCACGGTGTGGACAAAGTAGATAAGGAAAAACTGTTTTCCCTATCGCACAACACTAGAACTAGGGGACACTCCATGAAACTTTTGGGTGCTAGTTCTCAAACAAATAAGAGAAAGTACTTTTTCACCCAGAGGATTACTGGTCTATGGAACTCCCTGCCAGAAGAAGTGGTGACAGCTGTCAGTCTTGACAGCTTTAAGAAAGGATTAGACAAGTTCATGGAGGACAAGGGCATCAATGGCTATAATTATGGATACCGAAGGACAACCTCCGGGTTGGAGAGATGGGCAGGATATCTCTCAATGCCATTTCCTGGGAATCCTAAGCAGGTGAAGGCATCTGCTTGGGAATAATACCCTGAAGCAAATGGTGAGCCACTGTGGGAGACAGAATGCTGGACTGGATCATGGGCTCCTGTGGCCTCTTCCAGCAAGGCTGTTCTTATGTTCTTATGTTATGTATGGTTTCCCACAGAATCCAGGGGTGATCCAGGGAATATTGCCATGGTTTCATCTTCTTCTATCCACTGCGAAATGATGGATTACTGCAATCGCCAGAGATAACTGTGTAATTATTTATTAAAAAGACTGCAAAATATTAAGCACCAATTTGGGTTAAATTATTCAAGTCCCTGCAAAATGCTAAAACACAACCCCCACCCCCCACCACATACACATCTACTTTATGTAGGCTTAAAGTGGGAAAGTTCATAACTTGGTGGTACAGGGACTTGAAAATCATTTGCACATTTTTTCCAAAGGACCTCAAAGGTTCTTCCCAGTAGCACTGGGTAGGTTAATCACATCCCCTGGAGCAAAGTGTGAGGACACGAGGATGACAGCCTTACACAAACCAAGAGCGGTTAATAGCAATAGCCATTAAATTTCTATACTGCCCCCCATAGTGCTTGGTGCCGTCTCTGCGGGGAGGGGGGGGTGTCACAAATTAATTAGCATTTTGTCCTCAATATGCTGGGGACTCATTTTACTGATCTTGTAGGTTGGAAGGCTGAGTCAAGCTGGATCCCCATCAGGATCAAACTCACAATGTAAGCGGGTTTGTTTTTTTGCAATACAGCAGTATAACCAATGTAGCCAATGTTTTCCCTGAGTCTACTGTTGTAGGTAGTTGGTAAGGTAAAGGTCAACCCTTGCTTGAAAGCTAGTTGTACCTGACTCTAAGGTATGGTGCTCATCTCTGTTTATAGCCAAAGAGCCAGAGCTGTCTGCGTCTGCAGACGTTTCCATGGCCCTGTAGCAGGCATGACTAGACACCAGAGTGCACGGAACGCTGTTTACCTTCCCACCAAAGGGGTCCCTATTTATCTACTTGTAATCACTTGCTTTCGAATGCCTTAACCCAGAGCTGGTTGAATTTAGTATTTATAGGATTCCTCTATACCGCTTCTGAATACTAAAGTAAAGATGCAGGTTATAAAATTGAAATGGTAGTTAATATTAAGAACTCTCAGTGAGAGATGAAACATGATGACGGTTAACTGTTACTACCAGAAAAATGTACTGATGAGGATTGAAGGTTGGCCAATGACAAAGCCAAGAAGGTGGCTTCGACGATTAGGCAGGTTAAAGTCTGGCCTAAACACGAAAGAAGAAGAAAACTTCCTCCCTCCCCACTGTAGTCCAACCACCCATTTGGGCTTTTGAGAAAGCCCTGAGGAGGGTCGGCAGATGGCCCTGAGCCAAACTAAAGCCTAGGGGCCGGATCCAGCCCCTGACACCAATTCATCTGGTCCACGCCACGCTAGCCACTCCGGGAAGCAGAAGTAAAATGTGCCCGTACGGGCACGTATTATTTCTGCTTCCAGGAGTAGCAAAGGTGATGTGGGCCAGATGAATTGGTGTTGGCAGCCAGATCTGGCCTACGGGCCTTAGTTTGGGCACCCCTGGTTTAAGCAGAGAAAATGGCAGCCTCAAAATCTATCTCATTTTGGTGTATGCAAACCAAGACACAGGACACAGCCTCGGGCTGGGTTAACTCAGGTTTATTGCATCGTGGACAGAGGGAACATGAGGTAATGGCGGATCGATAGCTCTTTATATACAGTAATAATACATTTGAACGTGGTGCCATGGTAGCCCATTGGCTACTGTCTGCGTGACGTCATTGCGGGTCACGCCCTTCTTGTCCAGGTGTAGGTGGTGGCGGGAAAACTTCCCGCGCTGTTGCCTTTGATGAGTTCGGACCAAGAGAGCTTGGACGCTCGCTGCTGCCAGCTGGTGGTCATTAGCTCGCGTCCTATTACAGGGTTTATATGATACAGCTGAAGGTTACATTGTTGCTATAGGCAAGGTTACATTGGCTCAGATACATTGTAATCCATGTGTAAGGTAAGACCATCAGAACACAACACCCCTCCCCCCTAGGACGAGACAAAGTCTCGAGCCCACACTTAAACACACTCCCCCCCCCTTAGGAGACAAAGTCTCTCAGCCAAGATGGCTTATTTCGAACACGCTGGGGTCTCGATGCGGGCTGCCTCTCCCCGGGTTTGCTACCTTCTCTTTGTCCCCTGGTTTCCTGTCCTGTAATTGGAGAGGGAGACTCGTTAGTGACTTGCCGCGGCTCCGCGGCGTTGTTGGGTGGTGTGCTCTTTCTTAGGGAGGAACCGGGGGCACTGGGGGCTAACGAAAAACCCCTCTTCTCGCTTGGATGGGTGGGGGAACACTCCTGAAAACCCCCCCGGCTCGCAAAATCAAAATCAAAATTACAATCGGGGGCAGCGGTCGCGAACTCCTCTCCCCCTTCCCGGGCCCCTGATAGGACTGGCGTATCAAAAGGATATGAGTCGGGGCCGCTGCTTCTGCCTTCCCCCCTTGCTTGGGACTGTTGTCCACTGCTGTCTCCCCCTTGGGTTAAGCGGGTGGGGGAGAACCCTAACGCTGAATCCTGTTGCTGAGCTCCACTGACTGGCCCACTCACTCGGTGCCTCAGTTGGTCTGCGTGCCTCCTCCAGAGGAGGCCGGTGGTAGTCTCGACCCGGTACGACACTGGCCCCGTCTGTTCTACAACCGTCCCTGGTACCCAGGCTGGCCCCGCGCTGGAATAGTTCCTGCAGTGAACAGGGTCACCGGCGGCGAAACCTTTCGAGACTGCCAACCCTATGTTTTTCCCTTTATCCTCGACTCTCGTCGGGTCTAGCCTGGACAGGATCGTGGTCAGTTTTCGCCGCATCAAGAGCTCCGCTGGCGAGTAGCCTGACGCTAAGGGGGTTACCCTATATGCTAAGAGGAACTGGCATACTTGGTGATTCAGGTCCCCCGGGCCCATGCGCCGCAGCGCCTCCTTTGTTGTACGCACCAGCCGTTCCACTTGGCCATTCGTGGCCGGGTGAAACGGTGCGGATGTGACATGCCGAATGGCGTTTGCCTCCATGAATGCTCCGAACTCAGCGGAGGTGAAGCAACTAGCGTTATCGCTGACTAAAGTGTCGGGTAAACCGAATGTGGAAAAGACTCTCCTTAGCTGGCTAATTGTTGTGGCGGAGGACGTGCTCTTTACTGGGATAACCTCCAGCCACTTGGAGAACGCATCCACCACCAGGAGAAACATGGTTCCTCGGAATGGGCCAGCGAAATCCACGTGCACTCTGGACCATGGCCCCCTTGCCGTGTCCCACTCCCTATGCGGGAGACGGGCCGCCTCAGGTCGGGATCCCTGGCATGCCTCGCAAGTGCCGACCATGTGCTCAATGTCCGTGTCCAGCTGTGGCCACCAGAAGTAACTCCGGGCCAGCGCCTTTGAACGAACTATGCCCGGGTGGCTGACGTGCAGCAGTTCGAGCACCCTCGTCCGCAGGGGCGTAGGGACCACCACCCGTTGGCCCCACAAAAGGCACCCCCTCTCTAGGGACAACTCTAGCTTTTTCCTAAAGAATGGGTCGAACTCTGTACTCGGGGACGATGCCGGCCACCCCTTCTGTACCCATGAACTAACTTTCTCCAGCGTTCTGTCCTTGCCTGTCGCCCTAGCAATGTCGGTTGGTACTATTGGGGGTGCGTCTAAAACCTCAATTAGCAACACCTGGCGGTCTCTTTCTGCTCTCGCCTTTTGGTCGTCCGACAAGGGCAAAGGGGATCTCGAAAGTGCATCAGCATGGCTGATCTCCTTTCCGGGCCGGTACTCCAACTCATGTTGGTACGCGTTGAGGAAAATAGCCCATCGCAGCATTCTCGGGGACAGGATCTGCGGCGTGGGCTTGCTTGCCATGAAAATCCCTAACAGTGGCTTGTGATCGGTCACGATTTTGAACGGGCGGCCATACAAAAAATCGTGAAATTTTTTGGTTCCCGCTACTATTGCTAACGCCTCCCTGTCGGTTTGTGCGTAATTTCGCTCCGCTTGGGACAGGGACCTTGAGTAAAACGCCACCGGGGCCTCCCTTCCGTCCTCCAACACGTGGCAAAGCACCGCCCCCACCCCCACCGGGGATGCATCACAAACTAGGACCACTGGCCGTTTGGGGTCGAAGTGCGTCAGGATTGCCTCAGATGTTAGGAGTTGCTTTAGCTCTTTGAACGCCCTCTCGTGCTCGTCACCCCACATCCATGTCTCCTCCTTTTTAAGTAACCGATGGAGCGGTTCGGCCACGGACGCCTTCCGCGGGAGGAATGTATGGTAAAAATTGAGGAGCCCCAGGAAGGACTGTAGCTCGGTTTTGGATGTGGGGCGAGGGGCCTTTTTAATGGCTGCTACTTTGGATTTAGACGGTTTAATCCCCTCGGGTGTGATCCGGAACCCTAAAAACTCGACCTCGGTTTCGAAAAAGACACATTTGTCCTTCCTCAATCTCAGCCCCGCTTTCTCGAACACGGTCAGTACTTTGTCCAACCTCTTTGCCAGTTCAGCCTCACTCCCCCCTGTTATCAACACGTCATCAAAATAAGGCAACACCCCCTCCAGTCCCTTCAGGAGGCGTTCCACAAGCGACTGAAAAAGGCCGGGTGCCGAGTTCACGCCAAACTGTAACCGCGACACCTGGAACGCTCCTTTATGCGTAACTATCGTTTGTGCCGCGGCCGTGGCGGGGGTCACAGGAAGTTGCTGATAGGCTTGTGCCAAATCGAGTTTGGCGAAACACTTTCCCCCATTCAGCCTGGCCAAAAGGTGGCTGATCACTGGCACCGGGTATGCATTAGGGCGGATCGCCTTGTTAATTGTACACTTATAATCAGCGCAAATGCGCACCTCCCCGTTAGCCTTTAGAGCCGTTACAATTGGAGTTTCCCACTCCGCGGAATCAACAGGAATAAGAATCCCCTGGCCCACCAGTTTGTCCAGTTCCGCCTCTATCTTGTCCTTGAGTGCGAACGGCACCCTGCGCGGTTTGAGTCTTATCGGGCGGACCTCCGGGTCTATGTCGAAAGCTACAGGGGGTCCCTTGAACTTTCCGAGTCCTTTCTTAAAAACGGCGGGATGCGCGTCGCAAACCGCTTGTATTGGGTCCCCCCCCACGGTATGCACTCCCCCTATGAACAAACCTAAGGGCTGAAACCACTGTGTCCCTAGGAGGCTACAGCTTCCCCCCTTGAGGACAACTAGGGGCAGTTCCGCAGAATGTCTCTTAAAATTGACCCGAAATTTCCCGACCCCCAACACCGGAATGCTGTTTCCCTGTACGTCTCGTAGCGTGGACCTCAACGCTTTAAGTTTGGGCCGCACGTGGGGGTTGATTTTCAAAAACTCTTTCTGGGGAATTATAGAATAGGAGGACCCCGAGTCAATTTCCATCTTAATAGGGGCCCCTTGTACTAATACCTCAACGAAGTAATGGGACTGTCCCGCGGACACGCTGAACACTGGGGTGTCGTCCTCGCTGTCGTCCGAGACGCGGCCCACGCCATCCTGCTTCCTCGTGGTCTGGGCGCCATCTTTGGGCCTCGCTGGACGGTCCGGTCTGGCCGCACGGTCTTGTGACTGCCTCCGGCCCTCCTTCCGTTTTCTGCATGCCTTGGCGATGTGCCCCCGACGGCCGCAGGTGTAACACTCGGCCTTCCTGAATGGGCATCTCGCGCGCTCATGGGCCGCTCCGCAACCCTCGCAGCGTCGACCACCCTTTCGGACCTTCTGGACCTCCTCGCCGTCGCTGCCTTCCGTAGACGACTTTGAGGCCCGTCGAGTTACGTGCACCGACTGTCCGGACTTCCCGTGCACCGAATTTTCCGCCTTGCCGGCTCTAGGACGCCACTCACGCCACTGGTGCATCTCGTCCACTCCAGCATTCGTGGACTCTGCGGCTTCCGCGGCCTCTACGACCTCTGCCAGCGTGGGTGGCGGTTCCTTATTCATCAAGCTGCGCTGTACCTCCTTGTCTTTCAGGCCACACAACACGCCGTCCCTGAGGGCCATCTCCAGGATGTCGCCCCATTTACAGGGGGCGGCGGCTATCCTCATGGCGGCCACGAATGCCTCAACCGACTCATCCGGCGCTTGGACTCGCCTCCAAAACGCGCTCCGAGCGGGAAACATTGCCCTCGAGGGGCAGAACCGCTCTCGCAGCAGCTTCATGATGTCGCCCGCCTTAAATTCGCTCACCTTCTTCGGAGCGATTATGCCCACCAGTGTCCGCTTGGTTTCCATCCCGAGCATTCTGGTGAGGATGGCCCTCTTCCTCTCCTTTGACTCTGAGTTCCACCAGTGCCGCCTGGAAGTCCATCTCAAGCAGCTCCCAGTCTTGCGGTTTGGTGATGTTGAACCCGCTCTGTGCCCTGGCTGTTCCGTGGGGATCCATCATCCCATCCTCGTCGCCAATTTGGTGTATGCAAACCAAGACACAGGACACAGCCTCGGGCTGGGTTAACTCAGGTTTATTGCATCGTGGACAGAGGGAACATGAGGTAATGGCGGATCGATAGCTCTTTATATACAGTAGTAATACATTTGAACGTGGTGCCATGGTAGCCCATTGGCTACTGTCTGCGTGACGTCATTGCGGGTCACGCCCTTCTTGTCCAGGTGTAGGTGGTGGCGGGAAAACTTCCCGCGCTGTTGCCTTTGATGAGTTCGGACCAAGAGAGCTTGGACGCTCGCTGCTGCCAGCTGGTGGTCATTAGCTCGCGTCCTATTACAGGGTTTATATGATACAGCTGAAGGTTACATTGTTGCTATAGGCAAGGTTACATTGGCTCAGATACATTGTAATCCATGTGTAAGGTAAGACCATCAGAACACAACACTCATTCTGTTGCAAAAAAAGATTGCAAGGCAATTTTTTTTACTTCTTCTTTCCGGTGGGAGGAACCATGTGACCGGCCTGCTGAACCATGTGGCCGGCCCACTGAACCACATGACCGGTCTGTGGCCCAAAAAGTTTGGGCACCCTTGACCTGAGCAAAGCAAAGCAAAATGTTTTGGCTGCAGGACAGCAGTTTTAACCCCTGCACCACCAGGGCACTATAAGGGCAGGTTGCTTACCTGTAACTGTTAAACCCATTCAAATGGGTTCACAGAGCCCATGAAGAAGAACTTGATAGAAGGTAGGGGCAGAAATAGGCATTGTTGTTGTTGTTGTTGTTGTTGTTGTTGTTGTTGTTGTTGTTGTTGTTGTTGTTGTTCAGTCACACAGTTGATTCCAACCCTTTGTGGCCCCATGGACCATTGCCCTCCAGGCACCTCTTGTTGTCCTTCACCATCCTCCTCAACCCACCCAGCTCTGTGCCCATTGTGTCTACAATACCATCTGCCCATCTCAATTTTTGGCCTTCTTCTTTTGCCCTCTATCTTCCACCTTTCCCAGCATCAAGGCTTTCTCAAGAGAATCCTCTCTTCTCATTTGATGTCCAAAGTACTTCAGCTTCATCTTTGTTATTTGACCTTCTAAGGAGCAGTCAGGGTTGTTTTCTTCCAAGATTGACCTATTTGTTCTCCTCATGTCCAGGGGACTCTCAAAACTCTCCTCCAACACCACATTTCAAAGGCATCTATTCTTCTGTGCTCAGCTTTCTTAATGGTCCAGCTCTTACACCACCACTGGGAATACCATTGCTTTGACTATGCGAATTTTTGTTTGCATGGTGATGTCTCTACTTTTCACTATGTTCTCCAGGTTTCTCATTGCTTGTCTCCCCATAATCAGTTGCCTTTTTATTTCATGGCTGAAATCCCCATCTGCAGTGATCTTGGATCCTAAGAAAGTAAAGACTGTCACTGCTTCTACTTCTTCCCCATCTTTTTTCCACTGCATTGTAGATAGCCCATAATTAGAACATTATTACATTTAACAAGGATATAGCAATAGCAATTCCACTTCTATTCCTGTCCCTTAGTGCACTCTCTGGGCGGTTCACAGAGTAATTAGCATTTGGCCCCCAACATGCTGGCGACTCATTTGGTCAACTGGGGAAGGATGGAAGGCAGAGTCAACCTTGATCCCTGGTCAGGATCGAACTCACAATCTATGGGTTGCAGGACAGCCGTTTAACCCAGGGGTGCCCAAACCTTTCAGGCCATGGGCCAGTCACGTGGTTCAGCGGGCTGGACACATGGTTCCTCTCACCGGAAGAGGAAGTAAAACGTGGCTTGAACTCTGCTTTGCAACAGGATGAGATAGATTTTTAAGCTGGCATTTTCCCTACTTAAACCAGGAGTGCCCAAACTATGGGCCACAGGCTGGATCCGGCCCCCGACACCAATTCATCTGGCCCACGCTGCCCTTGCCGCTTCTGGATGCAGAAGTAAAACATGTCCATAGGGCATGGCAAGGGCAGCATGGGCCATATGAATTAGTGTTGGGGGGCCGCATCTGGCCCATGGGCCATAGTTTGAGCACCCCTGGTTTAACCCCTGTGCCACTAGCAAGGCAATGACTGAACGGAGCTGCTCATTTGCCAACCTTGCCTCCCTCCTGGCAGAAATAATATAGACGATGTGCTTCCACAGCTCGAAGTGGCAGGAGGTTCTGGGTGAAGAGCAGGTGAGCCGTGGGTGGAGGAACGACACTCTCAGGCAGCTTGCAAGCAGCCCATCTGCAGCCAATCCCTCTGTCTTCATTGATTGCCTTTTGCTTTCCTGGCCAGTGAGAACATATTGAGTCACAACTGTGGGGGCCGGCGCATATGCCTCTACTTCCCACAGATTTAGCCAAAAACCCTATTTTGCCCCTTGCAATTAGACTGAAGGCAAGCAGCCCTTCAAAAGTTACTTTTGCACTGCTAGAGTTTCATTGAGAAGGGGGAACATTTGCTAGTCTGCCACATTGCAACTTTCTCTGTTCCCTTCCTGAAATCCTTGGATTGGTAGCCGTTGCTCCAAAGCCAGTCGTTTCTGACTCTAGAGTTCGGTGCTCACCTCTGTTTACAGCCAAAGAGCCAGCACTATTTGTGTCTGCAGATGTTTCTGTGGACATGTGGCAGGCATGCTCACAGACACTGCAGTGCATGGAACGCTGTTTACCTTTCCACCGAAGTGGCACCTATTTATCTGTTTGCAGTTTCTTTCTTTTGAACTGCTAGTTTGGCAGGAGCTAGGACAGAGATGGGAGTTCACTCCACCGTGCAGTGCTCTGGTCTCAAACTGCTCACCTGCCAACCAGCCAGTTCTCAGGTTCAGTGTCTTAACCACTAAGCCACTGCAGTCCCTTGTGCAAGCCTATCACGGAGGAATAAAACAAAAAAATGTTGTGGCACTGTATTTTAGTAGTCATGTATGGCTGTGAGAGCTGGACCCCAAGGAAGGCTGAGTGCAGAAGAATAGATGCCTTTGAACTCTGTGGTGCTGGAGGAGACTTTGAGAGTCCCCTGGACTGCAAGAAGATCAAATCAGTCCATCCCGAAGGAAATCAACCCTAACTGCTCCTTGGAAGGACAAACACTGAAGCTGAAGCTCAAGTACTTTGGTCACCAAATGAGAAGAGAGGACTCACTGGAGAAGGCCTTGATGCTGGGAGAGATCGAAGGCAAAAGAAGGAGGAGGCAGTGGAGGATGAGATGGCTAGACAGCATCGTTGTTGCAGTGGGTGTAGATCTGTGCGAGCTAAGGAAGAAGGTAGATGTCAGAGGAGCCTGGCATGCAGTGGTCCAGGGAGATGCAAAGGGGTTTGGACTCAACTGTGCGCCTGTACAACAAAACTGTATTTTAAGCGGAAGGTCAGCAGTTCGATTCCCAAGTACTGCAGCATGGAATGAGCTCCTGTCTTTGTCCCAGCTTCTGCCAACCTAGCAGTTCGAAAGCAAGAAATTGCAAGTAGATAAATAGGGACCACTTTGGTGGGAAGGTAAACAGCGTTCTGTGCGCTCCAGTGTCTAGTCATGCCTGCCACAGGACCACGGAAACGTCTGCTTTCGAGCAAGGGAAAACCTTCATGCATCAAGTCCACTTTGTTATATTATATTATATAACAGAGTCAGGTTTTCAGCAAAAACCTAAGGATCAGTTAAGTAGCTGTGTAATACCTATGCTATTCCCAATATTACCGTCTCCTGCAGCTTTGTTGTCGTTGTCATTGAGGTTAATGAGTTGCTGCTTACAACCAGACATGTTATTAATACAAAGCAATCTGAAACCAAGTCTCCCACAAGTGAAAATAAGCTATAGGATTCATGCCATTATGTTTTTGGTAATACGAATGGCGGAAGAAACATGAAATGAAAATGCTTCTTATGGTTGCGTTTTTTCTCACTCCTCATACCTGCACATATGCATTGAGAAATATATATATCTTGTGCCATGCAACGTCCTCTGAGGAAATAAAAGCTTTTGCAATTTTTTACATTTGAAACCATGTTTCTAGTCCTATGTAAGGTTTGCCTAGTCACGGAGAACAGTAAGAGATGCCCCTTGTATGTATTTCCTACCCATTCTTCTTCTTTCATTTCCTGATCAAACTTTGACCTGCCAAAGTGAAGCCACTTTCTTGGCTTTGTCATTGGCCAAGCTTATGTCCTCATTAGTGCATGTTTATACGCACCTAATAGAATGAGCGGAGGCGAGGACGCGACGTTAAGAGACCTTTTTACACATTGATTTCCTGAAGAAGAAAAAGCTATTCGAAAAGTCGAAATAACTGGTATCGACTTTGAAAATTATAGCTGTATCAGTGAATCATTTATACTTACCCGTAGAGGAACTATTTTTGTTATCAAGAATTATGAAAAATCACCCATAGAGGAATCCCTTTTCGTTATTATTTTTGTATATATACAGCCTTTCGTTTGTGAAGAAGAATAAACTATATCAACTCTTTACCAAGTCGGATACATTTCATTCCATGTTATCTTTAGAGACAAAACAGTCACCATTTCAAACGTTTTTTGCTTTGCAGGCGCACCCCCCAATAAAGGACTCAGACACTGGTAAAAGTGAATAACGGCATTGGGCCACATTTATTGATTCATGCCCTAGTCCGAATTATAAATTTCTATTGGTAATTGACCAATCATAATTCTTTAAGGCAAGCAGGCCGAAGTAACACTGGTAAGGTACCACCCAAAATTGCCAACGGCAATTGTTACAATGTATCTATTTGTATCAATTTGTTTGTTGACCACAAACAAATTGTTGACCGTAGTCAATATCTAACTAATGACCCCACCCTCTGACGCGTATCCGTAAAATATCGGGGTGATGCCTGCTGCCTAGCTCGTGCCATCACCCCATTGCCTGGTTCATCGTTGACCGGACAACGTTAACCAACTTGTGCCTGTCTAGTGTTGTCCAGTCAATTGCGAACCTGCCGGATACCTGTGGGTCATAAATGTTTACCTTACTAGTGCTACCCGCCACACGGGGAGGCTTCAATAAAGGCTCACCGCCCCCCCCCCAGACCGTCAGCTCGGTCGCCAGGCCTGCTTGCATCACACCCAGAACGAGGTACATACCTCCAGCCGACAGGTGGACCCCTTCTCCTGCCTATCAGCAAAAGTTTTGTGTAAACCTATCATCCGGTCTCCAATGGCCGTTACACGGCCATGCTCTGAACGGGACGGAGCCACAGCTCCGTCCACTGACTGCCGGAACAGTCCTAACTAGGGAGATCCGCATCTCCCCTAAATTGGTGTCTCGGCACGATGTTAGACCATAGCGACCGTATGTAAGCCATACGTGATACAAGATGCTAGGTCACAGCCCCTCGACCGTTTAACAACAGCAGCGAGCCGTATGAGATCGCTGCCGCCGAGGCGCCTGTAAAACATTGGGCGGTCCAGCATCCCTATCAGACAGCAGGAATGGCCACAGTTCCCACCCCATGTGCCGCACATACCATACCATAGCATACATGCGGATGCACACAGCCCAGCCGGGGTCCACTCTCTGTCGCTGCAGCATAACCTGCTGCCCAGTGTACATAGCTGCGGCCCACCAGCCCCCTGCCACCGGTATGCTGAGACCCCTAGGATCTGTAAAAGAGGAGAAAAAAGGTGAAGGACATAACTAGGTACTCGTACAGTGAGGGGATGTACATATCTGAAATTGTGCGTAGACGCATATCCTCCGTCGAGTACCCCAAACGTAGTCGCGATCAACGCGACGCCTATCTTAAGTAAATGGTGCCAAAACGGGCCCCACACCGCAAAACGCGGCACCGGTCACCCTCAGGGACTGCACTATGGCAAGGGTAGACCCGTCCTGGTGGCAGAAAACAGGCTGGGGCGCGCAGCAGGCACTGTCGAAATTCAGGTAGGGCACCAACCGGACAGATGTCTGAAAAACTTCGTAGCAGTATACACCACTGCCTACACCGTGCTGAATAACCCGTGAGGACCGCATCCCCACTTGAGCCCACTCATGTATGACAGGGACATCTTCGAGTTCCAGTGCCCTACGATTCACATCCGCCTTACACAGGTGGCACCAACTCTGGCACCCATTCACTGATGCGGAGCGGTCCAACAAGGCTACCGTGGTAGCTGCGTGGCCAAGAGCCACCTCACACCTATCTGAACATAAGCAATGCCAGCCTTGTGCAAGGTGGGTAGAAATTCTGAACAGGGGTGATGCGCGTAATGGCGGCGGACACGTTCCCGTGTCCACCCAAACACGACGCCTGAATGCAGAGTGATACGCCTTACGCGTGCGAGGTGCCAATGACATGTCCGGTTCCCCTCTCCTCACCAAACGTCCAACCATCAGCCAAAAAGGCGAGTGGAGTCCCTCTGCATCCAGAGTACAGCACGGAACCAGGTGATCTGCAGTGGTGGAGAGCAGCAGTAATGTCATTACAAACACCCATCACATGTCTGGCATAGAACGGCACCTTTAGGCGTAAGCTTCTAAATATAATAGACGGACTGATGTCATGACCCTGGGGGATTTGCATGTCTGGGTGTGGACAAAGAGCACCACTGCCGCATTGCCACACCGAACTTGGGCCACTGAGTATGCCCACCCTTTTCACCATAGCATCAGTGCTCTCCAAACGGGAAAACGCAAGGCAGGTAAGATCGCAGGGCGATCCGTGCGCCCACCTCCGGAGTACACCCCATAAGTCCGGGAGTCGGAGGTGTCCGGCCGTACTAGAATCTAGGGCAGACCACTAGGTCTGATCTCCCATAAGAGACCCCTCTAAACCCAGGAGTAATTTGAGCCAGAGCAAACAAATTAAGGGGGCAATGAATTAACTACAAGTCCCAAGGGCATACTCTATGTTTAGCAATCAATGCCAAAATCGCTATGGGCATCCAAGCCACCGTATCAATGGTTAACCCAGATGCCCACGCGACAGCATCGAGGCGTAGATGCGATGCCAGAAAATGGGACCCCGGTCTATTCAGGCGCCAAGGGGACACCCAGTTCCCACCTGAGTGTCTGAATCATGATGAGGAGACGTGCACACGTGTCCAAGCCCCGTTTAACCCCAGACCAAAAGTCGTCGAGGTAATGGGCTGGAGACCGAGGCCCCAACCTGTGAGCGAATGCCCACTGAATGAAAGTCCCCATCGGTCGGGTGCTGAACCTGAATTAACGCGATCATAAAGGGGTTTGGCCTTATCTAATTAAAATTCCCCTCAAAACCTAAAAACCCGACGGGCCTAAATCCTGAAGTGCACTGGCAAAAGGCTGGAAGCCGAGTGCATAGCCCACTGTGCCAAAACAGCAACAGAATTGCGTGAGCGCACCACCCACAGTAGCCATGGTAACTACGAGTACCTGACTGGACAAGGTAATCAGGAAGGGCATCCCTGAACGGAGCACCCACAGGGTAAGCCGAATGTAGGAGTATATTACATCCACCCTTTTTCTAGGTCGGTATGAGCTTCCAGGGGATACATTTGACTAAGGAAAGGTGGTTCGAAGAAGGGTCCCCCGTTACTCACATAGCCCCCAACTTCCTAACCGTGGACAGTGGGGCCCCTTCTCCGTTACCCAGGAAGGGAACCAGATTAGTAGCATCCTGGGGCCCCCAGCACCCCCGAACGGATACAAAAGCCACATTGGAAAACCCTACGGCAGGTCTCCCGCCCCATCCCTTCTCGGATGAACTGAGTGACATCCCTCCAGGCCGACTGTACTTGGGGCGGGGAGGGGCTTATGACTAAGTTAGCTGCTCCAGACGGAGCTCTGATCGCCCCTGTGCACCCCCACCTCTGCCTCGTAGCCCACCAACCCGCAGGCCGGCGGAGGCGGCGAGAGGGCCGGCGCAAAAAGGGGGCACTGAGTCGGTAACGACCGTGGTGCTTAGTACAGACATCGTCAGCTGAGCCGGCCGAACAACAGTAGGTGGGCTGGAACCCCCCGCCCGACCAGTTTGCATGGAGCCAGTGTCTAAACAGGCCGCTGCTCAGCATGCCCACCATGGTACCCCATCACCCGGCACCGGTTCCGTGGGAATGATGTACACGAGCACCCTTGCTGACAGGACTCATCCCAACTCCCCTCGGGATAGCGAGCCACCCTCGTCCACATTCCTCACCATGAGCCAACTGTCATGGGCCCATCCGCTCGACATCAGGATGGCCCAAACAGGTCAAGCTCTGCGGCGTACCGCAATACGTACAAGGTATGCCGACAACCAGTTGACCCCAAGGTGCACGGTGGCTAACGACTATGGGACATATCTTTGTCTCAGCCGTCCTGTCCTCCTTTCTCCACCCAGTGGGCTCACAGTGCAATAGGGAGAATATCCACATGTCCCCCTCCAGCCCTTGCCCTTCATGGCCTGCGGCCAATAATCAACCGGGGCCAGTAATAGCCATCCATTGGGAAAGCCCTCGATGGCACGTTCTGTATAAAGGTGCCTACGCAGCAGGATCCAAACAGCCCCTGCGATGCTCGACACTGTTCCAGAGGCGGACACCCAAGTGCGTGGTGGCTTACTACAGCGAGACCACACCATGTCTCTGTCCTCATGTCCGTACCTCCTATCCTTGTTGGGGTCTCAGTTCATAGGGAGAATATATCCACGTACTCCCCCCCCCACCAAATCTTTTCCCTCATGAGCTGGGGCAAATAATCACTGGGGGGGGCATGAATAACCAGTCATCGGCAATGCCATTGCCGGTACATGATGTACCCCGGACGTACACAGCGGGACCCGAACAGCCCCTGTGACGCCACGTACCACCCCAGGGGCGTAAACCCCCACCCCCAACGTCGTGCCAGAATGCAAGTAAGGGGCACCGGGATAGGATGGCGAGTGAAGCCCCCCAGCCTCAAATTGGCGAGGCAAAGAGCACTGAACCCCCACTGGTGGGAACGGACTGTGATGTGTGTGCATTCAACTTGAACCTCATACTTACAAGTTGCACCCCCGTGAGCCGCCCCCACTGGGGGTTCCGGCCCACAGTGGGCATCAGAGCTCGCGACCGAAATCGAGCTCTGGGGCGACCTCCAACGCACTCCTGCCGCAGTTCCAGACAAACGGGGAGCTGCGAGACAGTGGCGGGCACAGGCCGGACTGTCACGAGAAGCTCGACCCAGCTGGCCGCCTGTTGCATAGTGGCAGCAGTCGAAGTAGCCGGCAGACACAAAGGTGGCCCACAAGGTATTGGGCCAGAGGCCCTAATTTGAGAGCCTGGGCCAGAATAGGGCCATGCCCAAAACTCCGGCCCCTAATTGGTAAAACGTGCTGTGATCCAGCACCAGGCCCTCCCCCCAATCGTTCCGGCCCGTGGCCGGCAGCCATGGGCCGAGGGCCAGATCCTCTGAAGGGCCAATCCCTAGGGATGCCTCTAGGGCCGCTACGCGGGCCAGTAAAGCACCACCGCCGCCGAGCCCCCTACATGAGAGGTGCCAGGTGGGCTGTACGGCCCACCGGGCAATAGTCCAGGGGCCCCTACTTGAGATCCAGGCCCCAAAAAAGGGCCATGCCCAAAAACTCCGGCCCCTGAGGGGCTGGGTTAAGCCCTGCTGTGCATCCGCACCAGGCCCTCCCCGCTGCTCAAAACTCATGGCCGGCAGGTGCGGGCCGGGGGCCGAAGCCCCCGTAAGGCCAGCCGGACGCTGTAGGTCCGCGGGGGAAGCCTCTGGTAAGAGGTCCTGTTGAGGGGGTGCAGTCGCGGTCCGCCCACCCGACTGCTGCCCCCTGAGCCTTCTCTTTAGGAGGCACAACGAAGAGCGATCCCTTTCCAGGGATCAGCCAACGCTGCCTCCTGTCGCTGGCTGGGAAGCCGAAAATTAAGCAGCCCAGATCCCGCTAAGGGGCTGCAGCCCCGAAAAGGCTTCCCTGAGAAATGAAGAGCGACGGAGAAAAACTTCTCCTCTCCGTCGCTTCGCAAAATGGCAGCGCGGCTGCCTCGTGGCCACCCCTTTTAAAGGGTGCTGGCCATGCCCCCGGATGTCCAAGTCCGGGGGGGGGCCGCTAAGAGCGCGGCGACCATTTTGGCGCCACGCTTGCAATCTGTTGAGTACTACACCGTTTGCGCCCATTACTCCTTGTTTAGACCAGTAAATGAGCCAATGGATTCTGTCTCTCTCCACATTCGCACAGCATGTTGTTGTCCACCACCAGCCCCCGCTTGAGCATGTTGGTCTTGGATTTAGAGACTCCGACCCTCCTCCTATCCAGGGTCCTCCAAGAGATGTAGGAGAGGTCGGGTTCTTCGGCCATATCCTCCTTGAATGATGTCCCTTGTCCAGTGAGCTCCTTCCTACATCTTTTAATTTGGTTTTGCCCTTGTGTACCCTCAAGAATGCTTGTTCTCGCTGTAAAGCTCTTCTTGCCTACCTGTGTATCAAGACTTCAGCGTCTCTGAAAGTAGCTCCTTTGATTTTGCCCACTTGCTTGTTGGCCAACGCATGGCTAGGAGGCAGCGGTTGCCCAAGGGGCCCCAGACAGAGGTGATCCTGCAGCCCTGGTGGGATTTGAACCCCTGTCCATCCCTGACTCCACATATGAGCCCTCCTCCCTCCACTGGTAGCCCCCTCCCTCTTTCTTTGGCTTGTTGGTTATCTTGTCAGAGATTACTCTGGGTTGAAAGGGTTCTTGCAAGGGATGCCCGGATGAGGCTGCTTTCATGCCCCCCATCATGCAGCTCTCAGGAATCGAACCCGTCTTTCCAATCTCCAAGCCTAGCATCTTAACCACTAAGCCACCGGGGAAGCTGCCTCTCTTTGGCTTACCTGGCCATTGGGCTTCCCTCCTGCCTCTCCACCTTCTGTCTGTCTGATTTATTTCCTACCCCCCCCCGCCCCCTTTGCAACCACTCCATGCACGCCCAGAGTACAAGGAGTTTTACATCTCCAGTGCAAAGCGGCAATGAAGCGACTGACAGGCCATAATATTACGCCTGACCTGACAATTAGGCAGACTTATTACTGTGTCAGCTTGCCAGATGGATCTTCTGCTTGGCAGGCAGAGCCCAGGGTTTATGAGACCAATGGTACGTTCCCTCCTTTTCCTTTGACGGAGGCTGGGGAGAAAGAAAGAAAGGAAGAAAAGAAGGTAGGCTGGAGCAGTTTTCTTTGAACCCATTCCCACACACTTTTAAAGCATATCCAATGACATCCATGGGTGGCAGATCAAAGTGGCATTCCCAATTCCTAGACAGTGTGGATTACACTCTCAACAGTGGTGGTGGTGCTAACACATATACACAAAGGTCGAAGTCAAGTTCACCCTTCCTCAAAAGCCAATCGTATCAGACTCTAGAGTTCGGTGGTCATCTTTGTTTACAGCCAAAGAGTCAGTGCTGTCTATGTCTGCAGACGTTCCCAAGGACATGTGGCGGATGTGACTAGATTTTGGAGCGCATGTAATACTGTTACCTTTCTCACCGATGTGGTATCTATTTATCTACTTGCAATTTCTTGCTTTCAAACTGCTAGGTTGGCAGGAACTGGGACAGAGACAGGAGCTGACTCTGTCACACAGCATCCGGGTCTCGAATTGCTGAGCCTTCTACTCGTCAAGTTCAGTGTCTTAACCACTAAGCCACCACTGCAGTCCCCATGTATACAGAACTCACACACACACAACACATATAAAACCCAACTCACACAACCCAACCTTGTTTTTATCCCATGTCACATTGTAGTCTACCGGTTACTGCCAGAAACATGTACCGGTGAGGACTTAAATTTGCCCAATGACAAAGCTAAGAAAGTATATATATATATATATTGGATCTAGCTCAAAGTCTCAGATTCTGGTTCATGCTTAGGGAGCAAGAACCCCAAAAGGGACACTCCTGCCCTCATAACTTGGACAAGATTTGGGTCTCTCTGCCGTCTGTCCTTCCCTGCAGGATTGTCTTCTCCAGTACTTCTTTGTCTTGTGATGTGATCACAGGCTCAACCTTTAGCTCCACAGGTCTTCTGGATGATTCCCAGGAATCCAGACAAACAAGACCAGCAGTCAGGATGCTTGGAAATGATGTGTAGCAATGTCAGGAGGGTCAAAAATTGAGAATTACTAGGCTACGTGATCCGTCCTTGTCTTGGGTCACTTGAGTTGTTGTTGTTGTTCAGCAGCACAGTCAATTCCGACTCTTTGCGACCCCATGGACCATCACTCTCCAGGCACCTCTGTCCTCCACCATCCTCCTTAGTCCGCACAGCCCCATGCCCATTGTATCTACAATACCATCTAGCCATCTCATCTTTGGCTGTCCCCTTCTTCTTTTGCCCTCCACCTTCCCCAGCATCAAGGCCTTCTCAAGTGAATCCTCTCTTCTCATTTGATGTCCAAAATACTTCATCTTCATCTTTGCTATTTGTCCTTCTAAGGAGCACTCAGGGCTAATCTAATATTGACCTATTTGTTCTCCTCGCTGTCCAGGGGACTCTCAAAACTCTCCTCCAGCACCACATCTCAAAGGCATCTATTTTTCTTTGCTCAGCCTTTCTAATAGTCCAGCTCTCACAGCCATACATTACCACCGGAAATACCATTGCTTTGACCATACCTCCAGAAGGATATTATGGAGCTGGGAAAAGTGCAGAGGAGGGCAACCAGAATGATTAGGGGACTGGAACACCTTCCTTACCATCTGAGGCTGCAACGGTTGGGCCTCTTCACTCTTGAACGACGGCGTCTAAGAGGTGACCTGATGGAAGTTCATAAAATCATGCACGGTGTAGACAAAGTAGATAAGGAAAAACTGTTTTCCCTAGTATCGCACAACACTAGAACTAGGGGACACTCCATGAAACTTTTGGGTACTAGTTCACAAACAAATAAGAGAAAGTACTTTTGCACCCAGAGGATCCCTGGTCTATGGAACTCCCTGCCAGAAGAAGTGGTGACAGCTGTCAGTCTTGACAGCTTCAAGAAAGGATTGGACAAGTTCATGGAGGACAACAAGGGTACCCATGGCTATAATTATGGATACTTAAGGACAACCTCGGGGTTGGAGAGATAGGCAGGATCTCTCTCAATGCCATTTCCAGGGAATCCTAAGCAGGTGAAGGCATCTCCTTGGGAATAATACCCTGAAGGAAATGGTGAGCCACTGTGTGAGACAGAATGCTGGACTGGAGCATGGGCTCCTGTGGCCTCTTCCAGCAAGGCTGCTCTTATATGTTCTTATGTTCTTATGACTATGTGGACCTTTGTTTGCAGTGAGATGTCTCTACTTTTCACTATGTTCCCCAGGTCTTTCGTAGCTTGTCTCCCAAGAATCAGTCTCCATCTGCAATCTCCATCTGCAGTGATCTCAGATCCTAAGAAAGTAAAGTCTGTCACTACTTCTACTTCTTCCCCATCTATTTTCCAGGGACTGATATGGCCTGTTGCCATTATCTTGGTTTTCTTGATGTTGAGTCTCAAGCCAACTTTTGCACTCTCTTCTTTCAACCTAATCAGGAGCTTCTTTAGGTCTTCCTCACTTTCTGCCATTACTTTCTGTCACTTTCTGTCACTTGAGTTTGTGGTGCAGAAAGAAAGGTCAAGATTCAAAGAGGCTTTCTGTGGCTTAACAGGTGGTTGTATGGTGGTGGGAGCTTTTTAAATATCAAGGTTTTAGGGAAAGAAGAAAAATGAAGCAACAGACAAGGAATGCAGTACAGCAAGGATTATATTCCCTGCTGTCGAGGATATGCAAATTCAGAAAGAAAGAAAGAAAGAAAGAACCCAGGCACCAGGTAGGGGAAGGTAGGACAATTCAAGTGGTTAACAAACTGCATCCAAGGCTTCTCCCTCTTTGTTGACTCCGGAGCGAATTAACCTGGGGAAATTGAACGTCCCAAATGCAACTTCACAGCCAATGCATTTGTATTTTTCTGCTGTGTATCTATCCTAACTCTTGGGAATAAATATAAGGGGCATGTATTTAGTCTCTTATGCCTAAATAAGTGGATTATGAGTTACAAAAGCTCACACAGAAATAAACCTGTTAGCCTTTAAATTGCAGCAATATTTACCTTACCCTTTCATCTCTCTTCTTTAGCCAATGCACCATTGTGTATACAGAATAATAAGGAATGTTAGTTATCTTACCTTTTTATGGCCCTTCCTTCCTTCCTTCTTTCCTTCCTTCCCTCCCTCTTTCCTTCTCTGTTTTTCCCTTCTACGAAACAGACGTTAATGTTGCATCTATTATTACTCAATATTGTGACAGCGTGGGGTGGGAAACTCAGGGGGGGAAATGAAAAGCCCAAACACAAGCCACATTTGTGGTAAACGATGGAGCCCAACGAAGTTAATAATAGAGATGGCTCTTTTCCCCAGTCCTGGCAAGGAAAGGAGCCACACATTCTGTTCTTAAGCTAATTAGCCAGCCATGCGCCTTCAATGCAAGGATCTTAGGCAGGGAAATGAAATCGCTGTAATCACAGGGGAAGGAGAAGACAAAATCACTGTATTTACTCATTTGGCGAGGCACAATGTACCAACTGGAGGGCTCTTTGGAAATCTGGTTAGCAATTGCTCAGAAGTACTGTGGAAACAGGGCAGGAGGGAAGGGAGCTTTAAATAGAAGTATAGTTGTCGCATGGAAATGCTGTGCAACCCTGCATTTGGCTTCATCTCTAAGATGGTATAATTGGATACATCTTTCAATATGAAGGCATCACTATGCATAGGTGCACATATCGGTTGGCCAAGATGCTATTGTGCTTCTACATCTGGGTGAATTTCAGCAGGGAATTGTAGAAGTCAAAAAGTCAGCTGTAAGCATTTCCTGTTGTGTGCCAGGATACCTTGTTTCATTGCACAATGGGAAATACTTATGCTAACGTCTTAATTTGCAGTAATTTGCTTTCAATAATTTGACTCAGTCTCAAGCAGTTACTCAGCAGAGGAAGGCACTCAGCACAGTGGTGGAGGTCACCCGGGGAGGAGCACATCCACACACATGAAACAAGTTGACTTTGCTGTTAATGAAGCCTTGCGTAGAGTGACAGGATGCCTCAAACCTACACCAGTGGAGAAAATATATCCTCTTGTTGGTATCACTCCACCTAAGATCAGGAGAGAAGTAGCAGTGGACGCCGAGAGAACTAAGCAAGAGAAAAACCCTCAACATCCTCTGGATGGAGGTGAACTTCAAGTCCACTGGCTCAGATCCAATAAGATGTTTATGGCAAGAACAAACATTCTTGAGGGTATGCAAGAGCAAAACCAAATTGGAAGATGGAGGAAGGAGCTCAATAGACAAGGAGCAACATTAAAGAAGGATGGGGTTGAGGAACTCAACCTCCACTACATCACTTGGAGGACCCTGAATAGGCTGAGGGTCGGAGGCCATAAATGCAAGACTAAAAGGCTCAAGTGGGGGCTGCTGGTGGACAACAACACCCTGTGTGAATGTGGAGAGATGGAGAATGTGGCTCATTTACTTGAGTCAGTTACTACCAGAAACATGTATGAATGAAGATTTAATTTTAGCCAATGACAAAGCCAAGAAGGTGGCCTTGTCATTTTGGCAGTTTGTCCTGTAAGAAGACCTGGGGAGGAAGTGCTTTCTCCAAAATAGACCACTTGTGACCTGAGGACCATTGTTCCCCTGAGGAGTCCTCATTCCTGAGCTCACACCTTCAAGCTAGGCTTCATCTAGGCTCCAACTTCCTTCTCCGAATTCAGAAACCGGCATCTGCCGCAGCCTTGGGCTCTTCCCCTCATTCAGGGGGTTCCTAGTTGGCCCTCATTGAAATACTTCTTTGGTGGGGCCATGACGTCGCTATGATGGCTGTTTCGTTCATGTCGTAATTTAGCCAAATGCCTCTACCCCATTAGTCTGGCTTGGTGATCCTGCTATAGTAATAGAGTAGACCCTACTGCCAGAGGCTCAACACCGACTGCCAGGCAATGGTCAACCTGACCACCCTGAGGACTAACGGCCTTGGGTGCCAAAATCTACAGGGTAAGGTGATGGTCCCCAAGTAGATGAAATCCCACAGGAATCCATCTTGAATGAAGAACAGCAGCTTCATCAATCCCGGCCTGGGGCTGAGGAGAACTTTGTGTGCCAAAAGAGTTCAGGACCAGAAAGTGATTTGTGGAACTGGATCAGTGATATAGGTGTTGTGCTGCAATGCAGAAGGCAAATGGAAGACATTATATGGTTTCCAGGACAATCTTTCATGGCTGATCGCCATGAGGAGAGCCAATATTCAGAATTGGATATGGCCTGCCGCCGCCGACGCCGGACAACCACCCCAGCCGGGGGTGAGAAGGAGGAGGAGGAGGAGGAGAGCCGGGGCGAGCGGCAAAGGGGCCTGCCGCCGCCGCCGCCGGACAACCACCCCAGCCGGGGGTGAAGAGGAGGAGGAGAGCCGGGGCGAGCGGCAAAGGGGCCTGCCGCCGCCGCCGCCGGGCAACCACCCCAGCCGGGGGTGAAGAGGAGGAGGAGAGCCGGGGCGAGCGGCAAAGGGGCCTGCCGCCGCCGCCGCCGGACAACCACCCCAGCCGGGGGTGGAGAGGAGGAGGAGAGCCGGGGCGAGCGGCAAAGGGGCCTGCCGCCGCCGCCGCCGGACAACCACCCCAGCCGGGGGTGAAGAGGAGGAGGAGAGCCGGGGCGAGCGGCAAAGGGGCCTGCCGCCGACGCCGCCGGACAACCACCCCAGCCGGGGTTGAGAAGGAGGAGGAGAGCCAGAGCTCCAGGCAAAGGATAAGTAGCAGATATGTAAATGTAGAAGACCTAATATAGCAAATGACATAGAGACTTTATACTGACTAAACATAGAAACTGACATAGAGACTGTGTTTTAAAGTGTGATAAGATGCATGATAATATGTTGTCCTAAATGTTTTTAAACTTTTAAAACTGTGATAAAATGTATGAGGAGAGAAAAATGGCGCAGACACCGGCAACCACGCCAAAAATCTTGCCAAGAGAACCCTATTGACCAAAACAAAAGGCAAAACAAAAGGGCAGGCTAGGTGATACAGGATGCTTAACACCTCAGAGTGGAGGAAGGGGAGGGACAGGAAGGGGGGAGGGGAAATGCAATGTTGTAAGGAGCAATACTGCATAGGGACATGGAATGTGAGATCAATGAACCAAGGAAAACTGGAAGTGGTAAAAAGTGAGATGGAAAGAATAAGCATTGACATCTTGGGCATCAGTGAGCTCAAATGGACAGGGATGGGTGAATTCAGCTCTGGAAACCATCATATCTACTACTGTGGACAAGAAAACCTTAGAAGACATGGAGTAGCCATAATTGTCAATAAAAGAGTGAGAAAAGCAGTAATGGGATACAATCTCAAAAATGACAGAATGATGTCAGTTAGATTTCAAGGAAAACCTTTCAATGTCACTGTGATCCAAATATACGCACCAACCACGGGCGCAGATGAAGCCACAATGGACCAGTTCTATGAGGACTTACAACACCTCATAGAACAGACGCCAAGAAATGATGTCCAAATTATATTAGGAGACTGGAATGCCAAAGTAGGAAATCAAAAAGTGGAGGGAATAACAGGCAAATTTGGTCTGGGAGTACAGAATGAAGCAGGGCAAAGATTGATAGAGTTCTGCCAAGAGAACGCACTGGTCATAGCAAACACTCTCTTCCAGCAACACAAGAGGCGACTCTACACATGGACATCACCAGATGGCCAACACCGAAACCAGATTGACTACATACTCTGCAGCCAAAGATGGAGAACCTCCATACAGTCAGCAAAAACAAGACCTGGAGCAGACTGTGGCTCAGATCACAACCTATTGATCGCAAAATTCAGGCTTAGACTAAAGAAAATAAGGAAAACACGGAGACCAGAAAGATATCACCTAGACAGCATCCCTAAAGAATACGCGGTGGAGGTGATGAACAGATTCAATGGCTTAGACTCAATAGATAGAGTGCCAGAAGAATTATGGACAGAGATGAGGGACATCATGCAGGAAGCAGCAAAGAAAACCATACCAAAAGAAAAGAAGAGTAAGAAAGCAAAGTGGTTGTCTGATGAGGCTCTTAAAATAGCACAGGAAAGAAGGAACGCAAAAGTCAAAGGAGAAAGGAAAAACTACAATCATTTGAACACAGAATTTCAAAGAAAAGCAAGGAGAGATAAGGAAAACTACCTAAAAGAACAGTGCAGAGAAATGGAGGAAAACAACAAAAGAGGCAGAACCAGAGATCTTTTCCAAAAAATCGGGGAAATTAAGGGAACATTTAAAGCAAAAATGACCATGATAAGGGACAAAGAAGGAAAGGAGCTAGCTGATGCAGAAGAGATTAAGAAAAGATGGAAAGAGTACACAGAGGAACTCTACAAAAAGGACCTCAACACTCCTGACAATCACAATGAGGAAGAAGTAGAAATTGAGCCAGACATCCTGGAGAGCGAAGTCATAAAGGCCCTAAAGAGCACTGCAAACAACAAAGCTAGTGGAGATGATGGTATCCCAGTTGAATTTTTCAAAGCGCTAAAAGACGACGGCGTCAAATTACTGCATTCAATATGCCAGCAGATTTGGAAAACAAAACAATGGCCACAGGATTGGAAAAGATCAGTATACGTCCCAATCCCAAAAAAGGGCAATGCCAAAGAATGTTCAAATTATCGAACAATCGCGCTCATCCCACACGCCAGTAAAGTGATGCTCAAGATAATACAGGATAGACTTCAGCAGCATGTGGAGAGAGAATTACCAGAGGTGCAGGCAGGTTTCAGAAGAGGCAGGGGGACTAGAGACCACATCGCCAACATACGCTGGATCATGGAGAAAACAAAGGAATACCAAAAACAAGTTTACTTTTGTTTTATTGACTACACTAAGGCATTTGACTGTGTGGACCACAACAAGATGTGGCAAGTAATTAAAGAGATGGGAATACCAGAGCACCTCATATGCCTCTTGAGAAATCTGTACATGAACCAAGAAGCAACAGTTAGGACAGAACATGGAATGACAGAGTGGTTTGGAATAGGAAAAGGAGTAAGACAAGGCTGCATTTTATCACCCTGCTTATTCAACCTATACACAGAGCACATAATGCGCAGTGCAGGGATGGAGGAATCACAATATGGGATTAAAATTGCTGGGAGAAACATAAACAATCTGAGATATGCAGACGATACCACCCTAATGGCAGAAAGTGAGGAAGACCTAAAGAATCTCTTGATTGGGCTGAAGGAGGAGAGTGCAAAAGCTGGCCTGAGACTCAATATCAAGAAAACCAAGATAATGGCAACAGGCCCCATCAGTCCCTGGGAAATAGACGGGGAAGAAGTAGAAGCAGTGACAGATTTTACTTTCTTAGGATCAAAGATCACTGCAGATGGGGATTGTAGCCATGAAATAAAAAGGCGACTGATTCTTGGGAGACAAGCAATGAGAAACCTGGGGAACATAGTGAAAAGCAGAGACATCACACTGAAAACAAAAATTAGAATAGTCAAAGCAATGGTTTTCCCAGTAGTAATGTATGGATGTGAGAGCTGGACAATTAGGAAGGCTGAACGCAGAAGAATAGATGCCTTTGAAATGTGGTGTTGGAGGAGGGTTTTGAGAGTCCCCTGGACAGCGAGGAGAACAAATAGGTCAATCTTAGAAGAAATTAACCCGGATTGCTTACTGGAAGGCCAAATAGTAAAGATGAAGCTAAAATACTTTGGACATCAAATGAGAAGGGAGGATTCACTTGAGAAGGCATTGATGTTGGGAAAGGTGGAGGGCAAAAGAAGAAGGGGGAGGCCAAGGATGAGATGGCTAGATGGCATTGTAGACACAATGGGCACAGAGCTGGGAGGGCTGAGGGGGATGGTGGAGGACAGAGGCGCCTGGAGAGCAATGGTCCATAGGGTCGCAAAGGGTCGGAACCGACTGTGCGACTGAACAACAACAACAAATTGAAGAAGAAAAAGAAGAAGAAATCTCTGCCCATCTACCTACTGGAGGAGGAGGAAGAGGAAGAGGAGAGCCAGCTTGTTCTCCCTTCTCTGTAGTGCAAAGTGAGGAGTAACAGTGGCATTCAATGCTTGCATTCTTTCACAATCTCTCCAGGCCCTGTTTTGCTCCCGTGTCCCTCCGGGAGCCCTTCTTCTGCATTAGCACCACCGCAGTGCTCCTTCCCTCTCAGGCCTGAGAAGAGAGATGATGCCTTTCACTTCCCAGCATCTCTCTTCATGCACTGTGCATTTTAAATACACACACTGGCTCACATTGCATACGTTTATTCCCTGTATTTTGCAAAATCTCATTAAGCCGATTGTGTCCCTGGCAGGGAGGGGACCGGGTTACCGCGGCAACCAATGCCTGATGCCTGCCTGGCAGACTAATCCTGGCCGCGTCTTCCCGCTCGGGTCTGATGTAAGGAGGCTGCCTGTGACGCCCGTTCCCGATGAGGTGATACTGACGCGGCCATCCCAACAGGGACCTGCAGCCGGAACATTTTGCGCTCGTTGACGTGGTGGGAGTCCTGCGAGAAATGGGCCAGGATGAGGCCTCCCCATCGCATGACTGTCTCTTGGAGTTCCAGAACATTGTACCAGTGGCATCAGATGGGGGGGGCATGAAGCAAGCATAGCCTGTGGCTGGAGTGATCCATGACAGACCCCCCCCCCCCGTGACCCCATGCAGATTAGGGATGGAGTTTCTTTGCCTTTGCCATAGCTGAGCATCAGTTCCAATTCTCTGTAGATGAACCAAAGAGAAGAGCCCATTCTCTTCTCTGAATATCTGGGGTCTTAGGGACTCCCAAATTTTACCACAGATGTGGCTGTACGGGGAGGGCCGGTGTCATAACCAAATGCACTTTACCTCCAGTTTCTGATTTTCTATTCATTCCTAGAAACGTTTCTTCCCATCGTTCTCTCTTGTCTTCTTTAGTCATGTGAATTCTGTTCACCAGAATCAATTGGTCATCTTCTTCTTCATTTATTTATTTATTGGATTTATATAACCGCCCTTTTCGCCTAAACGACCCAAGGCAGCTCACAACATGAGTTAAAACCCAAAACCCAATACTAATTAAAACCAATTACTATAAAACTATCTAGAAATGGCCATAAAACCTTCCCAATCCCCTTAAAAAAGAAGGACACACAGGCAGGAGCAATGGCTGCAGTATTAAAATGTGAGGATTTAGTGCTCTTATTTTATGAGGCATTGGGGTTTTCCCAGGTTGCATTGTGCCTGGGAAGTATAAAAGGCAGGACACATGCGTGCATTGCTCTTGTGGGTTTTGCATGAGGCAAAGAGTGGTTTTGAGCGTGATTTTGGATTTATTTGAAATTTTTTGTCAGAATTTTAAGAAGCATTCCTGGGATTTTTGCAGCATTCTTCAGGTTCTTGGACAATCAGGGTTGTTTGACATTTTAGTGTAAGGGACCAAAGACAATGAAACAGCCGAAGGGTTGGCTTAACACAGGTTTATTGCATGATGATCCGGAGGAACATGTGGTAATGGCGGATGAGTAGCTCAATATATACAGCTGGCTATACATTTGAATGTGGCTCGTCGACAGACTATTGGTTGCTGCCTGCGTGACGTCGTAGAAGGTCACGCCCTTCTTGACCAGGTGAAGAGGTGGCGGGGAATCTTCCCGCGCTGCTGATCCAGGTGAATCTGAGCCATGAGAGCTGGACGCTCGCTATTGCCATCTAGTGGTCACTAGCTCGCGTCCCCTTATCAGGTTTACATTGATACAGCTGATGGTTATAATGTTGCACACAGAAAGGTTACATTGTTAACACATGGCAAAGGTACATTGTTAAAGGCACAGCTTTACAGAACACAACATCCCTCCCCCTAGGATGAGACAAAGTCTCCCAGCCAAGATGGCTTGTTGCATGTGCGTTTGGGCCGTGAAGAGGGCTGACCCCCCCGGGGGGCACTACTGCTTCTTTGTTCCCTGGTCCCTTGTCCCGGACCCGCAAAATCAACGTGCACTCGGGACCACGGCCCCTTAGCCGCGTCCCATTCCCTGTGGGGAAGGCGGGCCTCCTCAGGTCTGGAGCATTGGCAACTTTCACAAGTGCCGACCATGTGCTCGATGTCGGCGTCCAGCTGGGGCCACCAGAAGTAACTCCGGGCCAGCGCCTTGGATCGCACGATGCTGGGGTGGCTGACGTGCAGCAGTTTGAGCACCCGCGGCCGAAGGGAAGTGGGAATCACCACCCGCTGCCCCCACAAGAGGCACCCCCTCTCTAGGGACAGTTCTAGCTTTTTTCTGAAAAATGGGGCGAACTCCTCCGCTGGGGAGGACGCCGGCCACCCTTTCTGCACCCAGGAGCTAACTGCCGCTAACGTCTTGTCCTTCTCTGTCGCTTTGGCAATGTCGGCGGGCACTACGGGGGGCGAATCCAGCACCTCTATCATGAGAACCTGATGGTCCCGCTCCCCCTTGCTCACCTGGCTGGGCGTTAGGGGAAGGGGAGACCTAGATAGAGCGTCCGCATGGCTGATCTCTTTCCCGGGCCGGTAGACCAACGCGTGCTGATACGCGTTGAGAAAAATGGCCCACCTGAGCATCCTCGGGGACAGGATTTGAGGGGTGGGCTTATCTGCGGTAAAGATGCCTAGCAGGGGCTTGTGGTCCGTTACAATGGTGAAGGGGCGGCCGTACAGAAAATCGTGAAATTTTTTCGTCCCCGCGACTATTGCTAGTGCCTCCCTGTCTGTCTGTGCGTAGTTTCTCTCCGCTTGGGACAGGGACCTGGAGTAAAATGCTATCGGGGCCTCCCTTCCGTTTTCCAACACGTGGCACAGCACCGCCCCCACCCCCACTGGGGATGCATCACAGGTCAGAACTACCGGGCGTCTGGGGTTGAAGTGGGTCAGTATGGCATCGGACGCTAGGAGGCTTTTTAGCTCGCTAAATGCCCTTTCTTGGTCATCGCCCCACTTCCATGCCTGGTCTTTCTTTAGCAGTTTGTGTAGCGGTTCAGCCACCGCTGCCTTCCGGGGGAGGAAGGAGTGGTAAAAGTTGAGCAGCCCTAGGAACGACTGCAGCTCGGGCTTGGAGGTGGGGCGGGAGGCTTTCTTAATGGCTGCCACCTTGGACTTGGATGGTTTTATTCCCTCAGGAGTCACACAAAACCCTAGGAACTCGACCTCGGTTGCGAAGAAGACGCATTTGTCCTTTCGCAGTCTCAGCCCCGCCTTTTCGAATATTGTCAGGACCTTCCCCAACCTCTTGGCCAATTCAACCCGACTCCCCCCCCCCCCGTTATTAACACGTCATCAAAATAAGGCAACACCCCCTCCAGTCCCTTCAGGAGGCGTTCCACGAGTGACTGGAAAATTCCTGGCGCCGAATTCACGCCGAACTGGAGGCGCGTCACCTGGAACGCCCCCTTATGGGTGACTATGGTCTGCGCAGCAGCTGCGGCAGGGGACACCGTAAGCTGCTGGTAGGCCTGTGCTAAGTCGAGCTTAGCGAAACACTTCCCCCCGTGTAACCTGGCCAGCAGATGGCTGACTACCAGCACCGGATATGCATTCGGGCGGATCGCCTTGTTGATGGTGCACTTGTAGTCAGCGCATATGCGGACCTCCCCATTGGCTTTTAGTGCGGTTACAATTGGAGTTTCCCACTCCGCAGAATCAACAGGCACAAGGATTCCCTGACCCACCAATTTGTCCAGTTCCGCCTCTATCTTGTCCTTGAGTGCGAACGGCACCCGGCGTGGTTTGAGGCGAATTGGGCGGACCTCCGGGTCCAGGTCGAAAGTCACTGGGGGCCCCTTGAATTTCCCCAGTCCCTTTTTGAAGACTTCGGGGTGCGCCTCGCACACCTCCTGAATCGGGTCAGACCCAACGGCGTGCATCCCAACGGCGTGCACCCCCCCAATAAACAACCCCAGGGGCTGGAACCATTGAGTCCCGAGGAGGCTGCAATCTCCCCCTTTGAGCACGACTAGGGGAAGGGACGCGGCGTGTTTCTTGAATTGAACCTGAAATTCTCCAACCCCCAACACTGGAATGCTGTTCCCTTGCACGTCCCGTAGTGTGGACCTCAACGCTTTGAGCTTGGGTCGCTTGTGGGGGGGGCAATTCCCAAAAACTCCCTCTGGGAAATGATAGAATATGAGGACCCCGAGTCAATTTCCATCCTAATGGGAACCCCTTGGACTAGTACCTCAACAAAGTAGCGGGGGTGTCCTGTAGACACGCTGAACACTGGGGCGTCGTCCTCGCTGCTGTCGGAGATGCGGCCCACGCCGTCCTGCTTCCGCGTGGCCTGGGCGCCGTCCTTGGGTCTCGTTGAGCGGTCTTGTCCCGCGGAGCGGTCTGCGGAGCTCCTCCGGGTCTCGCGCTTCTTCCTGCACACCTTGGCGATGTGCCCGCGGCGGCCACAGTTGTGGCACTCGGCCTTCCGGAACGGGCACTTTACGCGGTCGTGGGCCGCTCCACAGCCGTCGCATCGCCGGCTCTCCTTCCGGACCCTCCGGACGTCCTCGTCGTCGCTGCTCTCTGTGGACGACCTCGAAGTTCGCCGGGCCGCCTGTACCGGAGCCTCTGCCTTGCTCGACTTTGGCCGCCAGTCCTGGAGCTCTTGGACCCCGGCCTTCGTAGCTTCTGCTGCCTGGGCCGCTCTGACGACCTCCTGCAACGTGGGGGGCGGCTCTTGGTTCATTAATGTGCGCTGGGTTTCGGCGTCGTTCAGGCCGCACAGCACACAGTCCCGGAGGGTGATTTCGGCATTCTCCCATTTGCACGGGCCGGCCGCCAGCCGCAGGGCTGCCACGAATGCGGCGACCGTCTCCCCGGGCGCTTGGACTCGCCTCCAGAACGCACTCCGAGCGGGAAACATCGCCGTGGCGGGCCGGACGTGCTCACGCAGCATCTGCATGAGTTCCTTGGCCTTGAATTCGCTCACCCTCCTCGGTGCAATCAGGTCCACCAAGGTCCTTTTTGTTTCTTGTCCGAGCATTCTGGTGAAGATGGCTCTTTTCTTCGCCTCTTCCGTGACTTCGGACTCGATCAGTGCGGCCTGGAAGTCCATCTCGAAGATCTCCCAGTCGCCCGATTTCCTGATTTCGAAACCGGCGCATGTCTTGGTCCCGTGGGCTGCCATATCCGACCTTCATCGCCAATTTAGTGTAAGGGACCAAAGACAATGAAACAGCCGAAGGGTTGGCTTAACACAGGTTTATTGCATGATGATCCGGAGGAACATGTGGTAATGGCGGATGAGTAGCTCAATATATACAGCTGGCTATACATTTGAATGTGGCTCGTCGACAGACTATTGGTTGCTGCCTGCGTGACGTCGTAGAAGGTCACGCCCTTCTTGACCAGGTGAAGAGGTGGCGGGGAATCTTCCCGCGCTGCTGAACCAGGTGAATCTGAGCCATGAGAGCTGGACGCTCGCTATAAGGTTACATTGTTAACACATGGCAAAGGTACATTGTTAAAGGCACAGCTTTACAGAACACAACAGACATGTTTTTGTAATGTTTTTAGCCTTTAGACAATGATTTCTTCAAGTTCTGTCAGTTTCCTGTCTGTTTCCTTGACTTTGCCCTGAAGTCTGTGCTGTTACAGTACAATGGATCTCTATGGAAACGACGTTGTACGAGGCATCGCAGCAAGGATTTGGACGTTGTATGAGGCATCGCGGCTAGGATTTTGCATGCCTCATACAAAGTACAAATCCGTATAAAGTCCAAACTTGTGGAACCAAGTTTGGACGTTGTATGAGGTATCACTGTATTATGTTTTGAATGTTTTGGAAGTTAACCCACGGAACCAATTGAAAAACAGGCAGGAGGTGGGCAAGGCTAAATGAAATCAGTGAATACTAAGAAAAGTACCCCTGGATATTTTAGCCATGTTATCACACTGGCTCATTGACTGGTCTGCCGATTACTGCCAGAAACATGCCTTAAGTTTGTTGTTCATTCGCACAGTCGATTCCGACCCTTTGCGACCCCATGGACCATTGCCCTCCAGGCCCCTCTGTCCTCCACCATCCTCCTCAACCTGCCCACTCTGTGCCCATTGTGTCCACAATACCATCTAGCCATCTCATCTTTGGTCACCCCCTTCTTCTTTTGCCCTCCACCTTTCCCAGCATTAAGGCTTTCTCAAGTGAATCCTCTCTTCTCATTTGATGTCCAAAGTACTTTAGCATAAACTTTACTATTTGACCTTCTAAGGAGAAGTCAGGGTTGATTTCAACTTATTTGTTCTCCTTGCTGTCCAGGGTACCCTCAAAACTCTCCTCCAATGCCACATTTCAAAGGCACCTATTCTTCTGCGCTCAGCTTTCCTAATGGTCCAACTCTCACAGCCATACATTACCGCCGGGAATACCATTGCTTTGACTATATGAATTTTTGTTTCCAAGGTGATGTCTCTGCTTTTCACTATGTTCCCCAGGTTTCTCATAGCTTGTTTCCCAAGCATCAGTCACCTTTTTATTTCACGGCTGCAATCACCATCTGCAGAGATCTTTGATCCTAAGAAAGTAAAGTCTGTCACTGCTTCTGCTTCTTCCCCATCTATTTCCCAGGGACTGATGGGACCTGTGGCCATTATCTTGGTTTTCTTGATGTTGAGTCTCAAGCCAGCTTTTGCACTCTCCTCTTTCAACCTAAACAGAATTTTCTTTAGGTCTTCCTCACTTTCTGCCATTAGAGTGGTGTCGTCTGCATATCTCAAATTGTTGATGTTTCTTCCAGCCATTTTGATCCCAAATTGTGATTCCTCCATCCCTGCACTGCGCATTATGTGCTCTGTGTATAAGTTGAATAAGCAGGGTGACAAAATGCAGCCTTGTCTTACTCCTTTTCCTATTCCAAACCACTCTGTCATTCCGTGTTCTGTCCTAACTGTTGCTTCTTAAGTTTGGCCAACAACAAAGCCAAGAAAGTGGCTTCATTTTGGTAATCCAGGGGTTGATTGGGATATGAAAGGAGAAGAAGAAGAAGAAAACCCTCACTGTCCATCTGCACAGCCGGTCATTCGTATACATGAATCCTAGGCTGAGAGTTTACATTTGTCTCTATCTTAATTCTTCAGAGACTGAAGTGAATCTTTAATGGTGGTGGAAATTAATGACCTACCACTGTGAAAGCTTCAGATAAAAGGCAGCCAGGCCTTATAATTGAAGATGGTTCCCTTTTTGATTTTTCAGTGTGAATAGTTTAATGTCATCAGAATAGTTGATAGAATGATTCTTGAATGCATTGCTGCATTAATAACAATGCACTGTTATTATGTGGACAATCTTTTGAGTGACAAGAAGCAAAAAAAAATTCCTTTTACAGGGGAGAGCAAGGTTATTTTTAAAAAATAAATAAATAAACATTATTTGGGGAGGGATTTATTCCAGTGACCAGAAAGCCCCCACCCAGAAATATGCCAGTCTGGGTGGGGGCTTCTGAGAGCAAAGAGAGGTCATTAATTTCTCCTCCATTAAAGAGTAACTTCTGTTCGTGAAGAATTAAGATAGAGACAAATCTATCTCCTGCCTGCAAATTAAATCTTCTCAAGTTCTGTATATGTTGTGCATACTAATAAAAAGGTAAAGATTTCCCTTGCTTGAAAGCCAGCCATATCTGACTCTAGGGTGCAGTGCTCATCTCTGTTTCAAAGCCGAAGAGACAGTGCTGTCTGATTCTGCAGATGTTTCCGTGGTCATGTGGCAGGCATGAGTAGACACCAGAGCGCATGGAATACTGTTTCCTTCCCACCAAAGTGGTCCCTATTTATCTACATGCAATTCCTTGCTTTCGAACTGCTAGATTGGCAGGAGCTGGGACAAAGACAGGAGCTCATTCCGTCCTGCAGTACTCAGGAATCGAACTGCTGACCTTCAGCCTCCCAGTCAGCATCTTAGCCACTTGAGCCACTGCAGTCCCTGTGCATACCGATACAGAACTCATTTTGTGAGTGTAGGTCCTTCCGGAGCCAAAATGGCATATTCTGTTTGGAAGAGAGTGGTCTGAAGTTTTCCACAAATTTGCACACGTGCCCTCCCAACAAGAAAAAAAAATCCTTTGGTTAAGGAGGGTTTTAGTAACATAGATGAGCCTAAAGCAAAGAGGGGTGACCAAAATTTCCACCTTTTGCAAATAACTCCTATTAAGTGCCCAAAAGGAAATCCTGTAACTATTTACAGCTCCCGCTATTGCCATTTTCCTACTGTTTTCTCAGTGCAAAGGGAAAGTGTCTATGGTGAGGCAGTTCTGGTCGCCATCCCTCCAGAAGGATATTATGGAGCTGGAGAAAGTGCAGAGGAGGGCAACCAGAATGATTAAGGGACTGGAACACCTTCCTTACCATCTGAGGCTGCAACGGTTGGGCCGCTTCACTCTTGAACGACGGCGTCCAAGAGGTGACCCTGATTGAAGTTTATAAAATCATGCACGGTGTGGACAAAGTAGAGAAGGAAAAACTGTTTTCCCTATCGCATAACACTAGAACTAGGGGACACTCCATGAAACTTTTGGGTACTAGTTCTCAAACAAGAAGAAGAGAAGGCGCTGCTAAAGGAGAGCCAACATGGCTTTTGCAAGGGCAAATCATGCCTCACTAATCTGTTGGAATTTTTTGAGAGTGTCAACAAGCATGTGGATAAGGGGGATCCAGTTGACATTGTTTATCTGGACTTTCAGAAGGCTTTTGACAAGGTCCCACACCAAAGGCTCTTGAATAAACTTACCAGTCATGGAATAAAGGGACAGGTCTTGTCCTGGATCAGCAACTGGCTAAGGGACAGGAAACAGAGGGTAGCACTAAATGGACACTTCTCCAAGTGGAGGGAAGTCAAGAGTGGGGTCCCCCAAGGTTCTTTACTGGGACCCCTGCTTTTCATCCTCTTCATAAATGATCTAGAGGTAGGAGTAAAAAGCAAGGTAGCCAAATTTGCTGACGACACTAAATTATACAGGGTAGTGAAAACTGTGAGAGATTGTGAGGAGCTCCAGAGGGATCTCTCGACACTGGGGGAGTGGGCAAAACAGTGGCAAATGAGTTTCAACATTAGTAAGTGCAGAGTGATGCATGTTGGGGCAAAGAACCCCAATTACATTTATAAACTGATGGGGTCTGAACTCTCTGAGACAAACCAGGAAAGGGACCTTGGTGTCCTGGTGGACAACTCAATGAAGGTGTCTACCCAGTGTGCCTCAGCAGTGAAAAAAGCAAACTCAATGCTAGGGATCATTAGGAAGGGTATAGAAAATAAGTCAGCAAGTGTCATTTTGCCTCTTTATAAATCTATGGTGAGGCCCCATCCGGAATACTGTGTACAGTTCTGGTCGCCATACCTCCAGAAGGATATTATGGAGTTGGAGAAAGTACAGAGGAGGGCAACCAGAATGATTAGGGGACTGGAACACCTTCCTTACCATCTGAGGCTGCAACGGTTGGGCCTCTTCACTCTTGAACGACGACATCTAAGAGGTGACCTGATTGAAGTTTATAAAATCATGCACGGTGTGGACAAAGTAGATAAGGAAAAACTGTTTTCCCTATCGCATAACACTAGAACTAGGGGACACTCCATGAAACTTTTGGGTACTAGTTCTCAAAGAAATAAGAGAAAGTACTTTTTTCACCCAGAGGATTACTGGTCTATGGAACTCCCTGCCAGAAGAAGTGGTGACAGCTGTCAGTCTTGACAGCTTTAAGAAAGGATTAGACAAGTTCATGGAGGAGAAGAGTATCAATGGCTATAATTATGGATACCTAAGGACAACCTCCGGGTTGGAGAGATAGGCAGGATGTCTCTCAATGCCATTTCCAGGGAATCCTAAGCAGGTGAAGGCATCTGCTTGGAAATAATACCCTGAAGCACATGGTGAACCACTGGGTGAGACAGAAGGCTGGACTGGAGCATGGGCTCCTGTGGCCTCTTCCAGCAAGGCTGTTCTTATGTTCTTATGACTGGGGCATCTTTGCATTATGCTGTGTATTTGTGAAACAGATATTTGATGGGATGGACTTTGTTGAGGATGATGATGGTCTGGACATCTTCCATGTGATAAAGCTGAGCACCATAAAAGGACACTAGCTCTGATGCTCTATGAGAAATTAGATCTGGTCTGTTTATTTCTAAGACAGTCATGGCAAACCTTGGCACTCCGGTTGTTCTTGGACTTCAATTCCCAGAGGCCCAAGTCTCTGTGAATCCACACAAATGGGTTTACTGTGCGTATGCACAGTAACTGCACAGTACTATGCTCAGTAAACGCATCTGTGTGGATTCACAGAGACTTGGGCTTCTGGAAATTGAAGTCCAAGAACAGCTGGCGTGCAAAGGTTTGCCATGACTGGTCTAAGAAGTGCAGTTTCTTAGTATGGATGGGTTTCCTTTGGCGTCCAAAGGTGTGATTTTTCCACTCCAAAAGAACTCATTATATTTATTCACTTTTTTTCCCTCTTGTGCTGAATCACAGAACCAAAGTGCTCCCCCACCCTTTGCTTAAACCCTAACTGGGAATGTTAGTTGGTCTTATATTTTCAAAAACCTTCTGCTTTCCAGAAAACCTTCCCCTTTCTTTTTTATGCCTCCCCCCCCCCATCAAATCAGTCTGCTGTTGTTGAAACAATGGAAATTCTCTCTTGAAGAAACCCTATTCAAATGGAGAAAGAATAGTAACTCAAGTTCCTCAGTAGGAAGCTGAAGCCAGGTCCTCATTTTATGTTTATTTATTTTTCCCTGTTATGGGATTGAGGGATTGTGTACTGGCTTTGCAAGTGAAGAGCTTCGCTCACATTGTTGTGGAAGTGGGAGTTTTGAGAGTGTCAACAAGCATGTGGATAAGGGGGATCCAGTTGACATTGTTTATCTGGACTTTCAGAAGGCTTTTGACAAGGTCCCACACCAAAGGCTCTTGAATAAACTTACCAGTCATGGAATAAAGGGACAGGTCTTGTCCTGGATCAGCAACTGGCTAAGGGACAGGAAACAGAGGGTAGCACTAAATGGACACTTCTCCAAGTGGAGGGAAGTAAAGAGTGGGGTCCCCCAAGGTTCAGTACTGGGACCCCTGCTTTTCAACCTCTTCATAAATGATCTAGAGGTAGGAGTAAAAAGCAAGGTAGCCAAATTTGCTGACGACACTAAATTATACAGGGTAGTGAAAACTGTGAGAGATTGTGAAGAGCTCCAGAGGGATCTCTTGACACTGGGGGAGTGGGCAAAACAGTGGCAAATGAGCTTCAACATCAGTAAGTGCAGAGTGATGCATGTTGGGGCAAAAAACCCCAATTACATTTATAAACTGATGGGGTCTGAACTCTCTGCGACAAACCAGGAAAGGGACCTTGGTGTCCTGGTGGACAGCTCAATGAAGGTGTCAACCCAGTGTGCCTCAGCAGTGAAAAAAGCAAACTCAATGTTAGGGATCATTAGGAAGGGTATAGAAAATAAGTCAGCAAGTGTCATTTTGCCTCTTTATAAATCTATGGTGAGGCCCCATCTGGAATATTGTGTACAGTTCTGGTCGCCATACCTCCAGAAGGATATTATGGAGTTGGAGAAAGTACAGAGGAGGGCAACCAGAATGATTAGGGGACTGGAACACCTTCTTTACCATCTGAGGCTGCAACGGTTGGGCCTTTTCACTCTTGAACGACGACGTCTAAGAGGTGACCTGATTGAAGTTTATAAAATCATGCATGGTGTGGACAAAGTAGATAAGGAAAAACTGTTTTCCCTATCGCACAACACTAGAACTAGGGGACACTCCATGAAACTTTTGGGTACTAGTTCTCAAACAAATAAGAGAAAGTACTTTTTCACCCAGAGGATCACTGGTCTATGGAACTCCCTGCCAGAAGAAGTGGTGACAGCTGTCAGTCTTGACAGCTTTAAGAAAGGATTAGACAAGTTCATGGAGGACAAGGCTATCAATGGCTATAATTATGGCTACCTAAGGACAACCTCCGGGTTGGAGAGATAGGCAGGATATCTCTCAATGCCATTTCCAGGGGATCCTAAGCAGGTGAGGGCATCTCCTTGGGAATACCCTGAAGGAAATGGTGAGCCTCTGTGTGAGACAGAATGCTGGACTGGATGGGCTGTGGCCTGTTCCAGCAAGGCTGTTCTTATGTTCTTATGTTCTTATGTGGGAAGGGTTCTACGCAAGTATAAAAGCCTTCTACGCATGCGTAGAAGACGACCTGCACAGAACCATTCTGCGCAGGTCCCATATTTTCCGGAGCCGCAGTTGACAGGTATGTTTTCGAATTGCTTAGCTGGCAGGAGCTGGGGCAGAGACGGGAGCTCACTCCATTGTGCAGCACTCGGGTCTTGAACTGCTGGCCTGCCGACCTTCCAGTCATCAAGCTCAGTGTCTTAACCTGTAAGCCACTGGAGTCCCTTCTCCTGCATCATTAGAGGGTCACAAATAGGGTTGTGGATCCCTTGAACTGGCTGAGGGGTCAATCTATAGGCCCCGCTAAGGATCAATTTCTAGCTCTTCTTTGGCTCTCGGATCCTATGATTGTACTTTCTCCACCACAGCCTGGCATGCTTTATATCACTCCCTCCCCTCCTCTTTCTCCTTCTCTCCTTTCTTAGGATGCCTGGTCTCCTTTCTCCTCCCTTTCCACTTCAAGGTTTAATCCCTCTGTCCTTAGGTTTGGCTTGTTGACAGAAGTGGCTTTGTCCAGCTTTACTGCCACATCGATTTTCTTTTACTTTTTAAAGCATGTGAAGTTGGGGGCCCCGGCTTGCTTTTTCTAAGAAAGAAAGAAAGAGAAAACGTCTTCCCTCTTGAATGTGGATTTATCGCTAGCTGGAAGGCAAAGGTGAAGGAAGCGTTTGGCTGCTCGGGCATCCCTTCCCGAAAGAGCTCCGACCTGAGCGAGCCAAACCTGCTCCCCATTTTGATCTTTCCACGGCTCCCTTCCTGCAGAGTCCCATTTTTATTTCTGCAGATGTACTTGCAAATTAAAGAAAGCAGGGAAATTAACCTGCCTTAACCTCCGATTTTTAGCACCCCTCTCAAGAGGCCAAAGTACGGCCCCTGGCCCTGAATTGAGCGGCCTTTTATGGGAGCCTGGCAAATATAATTTAAATCCTGCGGTTTTAATGTCCGTGTGGAGGAAGGGAAAGAAGAACGGATGGATTCTGTGGGGAGACAATGAAGGGATTGGCTGTGCAGTGGTTTTTAAAATTATATATACTTAAGCGATAAGTATATGCGATGTGGAAGGCCAGTGTATTGTATGGTTCCCAGGATAATCTTCGTGGCTGATCGCCAATATTCAGAATCAGATATGGCACTTGAAGAAGAAGAAGACAGTATACTCAAACATTTAAGTAAACCACGAAATAAATCTAAAGCATCTAAGATAAATAAACCACTAAAATGCAGACTGTGGTGATTTAGTGGGTTAAGGCGCTGAACTTGATGGCTGGAAGATTAGCAGGTATGCAATTTGAGACCCGAGTGTTGCATGGTGGAGTGAACTCCTGTTGTCTGTCCAAGCTGCTTGAAAGCAAGAAATTGCAGGTAGTTCAATAGGTACCACTTTTGTGGGAAGGTAACAGCATTCTATGCACTCTGGCCTCTTGTCATACCTGCCATGTGACCAAGGAAATGACTGTGGATGCAGACAGCACTGGCTCTTTGACTGTTTTTAATGTGTGAGTTTCATGTTGTTAGCCACCCAGAGTTGGAAACTCTAGTAGATGTGCAGAGTATAACAACAAGAATAAGAATAAGAATAAGAATAGGAATAGGAATAGGAATAAGAATAAGAATAAGAATAAGAATAAGAATAAGAATAGGAATAGGAATAGGAATAGGAATAAGAATAAGAATAAGCAAAATTTGCCTGTACTGGTGTGTTTTACTTCCACTTCTGGGAGCGTCAAGGGCAGTGTGGGCCAGATGAATTGGTGCCAGGGGCCGGATCTGGCCCACGATCCATAGTTTGGGCACCCCTGGTTTAGATGGTTTTTAAGGGGAAATCAAAGAAGTTCATGGGGAGGCCAAGCCAGCTACTAGGAGAGGCTGCCTACAAGATCAGAGGCAGAGCCATCTCCCTGCATGTCACAGCTGCACCAAAGGGAGGATTTGTCCTCCTTATCGGATCGGATTCCTCACAGATGTCAGCGGTAGTTTTCTTGCCATCCATAGAACAAGTCCCATAGGAAACTTCTTATGCTGCCTCTTTCCCTGTGACGTCCTGTGCTTTTTCATCCTTCTCGAAAAGCACGGCGGTTTATTTTTAGTAACACTTTGTTCCAGGGATGGAGTTCAGCTCTAGGACGCTGGTGCTGAAGTTCTCACTCCCTTGGAGAAAGAGGGGTGCAAACATTGGCCCCATCTAGAAAATCCCCACAAGTCAGAAGGCGCAGGTTGTACTAATATCCTTCTCAGTGGCTTCCCAGCAGCACCGCATGGGCATCTGTAAAAGCAGGCCGCTGGATCAGAGGCGACTTTGCTCGATCCCTACATAACCTTTCATTTCTTCTTAGATGCTGCTGGGTTTCCTGGAAGGCTCTTTTCTTCTGCCTACCAGATTTTTCTTCGTAATGTACAAGAACAGGGAGCTGCTCTGTGTGTGTGTGTGCGCGTGCGCGTGACTCAGTTGTGCAGTTTAGTTTGTGACAAAATAAGGACACTCAGGGGTGCTTCGTAGAACATGTTGTAGGACTTGAAAAGGTTTCCCTCCTCCTGCCAAAGAGATCGATCTCAGAAGCGCTTCCCACAGACA
The DNA here is from genome assembly GCA_035047305.1 of Bradypodion pumilum. NCBI lineage: Eukaryota > Metazoa > Chordata > Lepidosauria > Squamata > Chamaeleonidae > Bradypodion > Bradypodion pumilum. Next base: position 386,152,463 of record JAWDJD010000003.1, read on the forward strand.
GAACATTTGAGAAGTGCGAAAGGAACTGGGGATTGTCCTCGTTGAGATCTCTGGTTCACCCTGGTGGCGCAGTGGCTGAAACTGCTGTACTGCAGCCAAAATGTTGCGATTTCAATCCTGACGGGGGTCAAGGTGGATTCAGCCTTCTATCCTTCCAAGGTCAGTAAAATGAGTACCTAGCATTATGGAATGAAATCACACACATTTTGTCTTATCCAAAAGGCCAGGAAGTGTGTAATGTGTGTGCATGGGGGGGGGGGATCCTAATGTTCATTTGAACCACCCAATGTTCTTGGACTTGCAGCTACTTTACAGCTACTTTTCCCAAGGTTTTCTAGGTAGGGAATTACTCAGAAGTGGATTTACCCTTCCCTTCCTCTAGGGCGGTGATGGCGAACCTTGGCACTCCAGATGTTCTTGGAATTCAATTCCCAGAAGCCCAAGCACCCTGTGAATCCACACAAATGGGTTTACTGCGATTCATTCAGCCCTCGCCACTCTCGTCGCTCCTGGGAGCAGAAGTAAAATGCGCCCATACAGTTAAGACTCTTCCAGGTTAACCCTTCCTCCATCTGGGCACATTTTACTTCCGCTTCCGGGAGCGATGAGAGCAGCGTGGGCCGGATGAATCACAGTAAACCCATTTGTGTGGATTCACAGGGTGCTTGGGCTTCTGGGAATTGAAGTCAAGAACATCTGGAGTGCCAAGGTTCACCATCACGGGCCTAGAGAGTGCACTAAGCTCTTGGGGCAGTGCAATGGTGCAATTGACATTTATATTGCTGCTCTGAGCAACATGGGCAGATGTTTTAGACATGTCCTTGTCTTAAGTGCAAATGAATGGACTCTGCCAGTGATGGAATATTAAACCTTTTCTTGGTGGTTTGTTTTTAACAAACAGGGCTCTGGGATTCCCAGTGGGGTCTCAACTCCGCCAATGTCCACGCCAGTCACCGGACACAAGCGCATGATCATCCCAAACCAGCCTCCGCTGACCGCCACCAAGAGATCGGCTTCCAAGCCTGCCTCACAGCCATCTCCGATCCCTGTGCCATCGGTCAGCACCTTCAAACCTCAGCCTCTTCCAGCATCCTACACTACCGCCTCCACACCAACCCGCCCGTCGTTCAACGTGCAGGTCAAGTCAGCTCAACCAACCCCTCACTTCCAACCGCCCGGCCCTCAGTACAGCAGTCTGGCCCCCAACCAAGTGCCTCAGCCTGCTTCTTCTCTGGGGCCATCATCCTATGTGCCGCCTCTGATCCGAGCACCCAATTACGGCTATGCACCCCAACCTGTTCATCCACCGGAGCCGAGTTACACTTATGCGCCTCCGCAGGCCCGCTTCCAAGAGGCTGCATATCGGGGAGGCCCCGGCTATGGAGGACGGGATGGGGCTGAAATGTCCCACATGCTACAGAATACCTGGAAGGCTGAACCGGTCCAACCTTCTCCCGTGGCTGGAAACCAGAATTCTGTTGGGCCGTACCCAGTGGCCGGTAGCAAGAAGACATACATCACTGAGCCAGGCCCTGTGCCTCAGCCACCTCCCCTGCAGAATAAGGTAAGAAGAAAAGTCAAAATCTTATTGAAGTCGTTGGAAATGGGTGCAATGCAATGCTGGGGTTTTATCCAGTGGTGGGCATCAGCAGGTTCACACCAGTTTGCCAGAACCGGTAGCAGAAATTCGGGCTTGCCCCCCTGCCCATCCAAGGTTTGAAATACAGTAGTCCTAATTCATGTGCAGCGCAGGGCTTTCCTCCTGGTCATGCCCACCATGCCACACCCACAAAGTAGGTAGTAAAAAAAATTGAATCCTACCACTGGTTTTATCAACGTTGCATTGATGGTTTGTTTATTCCTAGCAACCTATGAGTTATCTCTCTGCTTCCATGGCGAGTGGTCCAGTCCCACCCAATAGAGCCAGTCCTAAGTTAGAATGACCCCAGCATAAAACCTCCTGGTGGGTCCCTAAACCACTGCGAAAGCCCCCCGCCCCCCCAAGGACCCACTGCTGTAGGCTTTTCTTCAATCCTCATCAAAGGTGTATGAGGATGGTTGTTGTTATGTGCTGTCAATTCATTTCTGACTTATGGCAATCCTATGAATTAATGATTTCCAAAAGCTCCTGTCATCAGCAAAGGGCTGCAGTGGCTTAGTGGTCAAGATGACTGGAAGGTCATTAGGTCGAGACCCAAATGCGGCCTGACGGATTGAGTCTCTGTCGTCTGTCCCAACTCCTGCCAACCTAACAGTTCTAAAGCAAGAAATTGTGATTCCTGGATGAGGACCCCTGTCCCGTCTTCTGGTGTGGGCACCTCCAGGAACTCCCGAGGGTCAGAGTGGGTTCTGGGTGCCCTGCCAAATGCTGAATGGCAGACAGGACAAGGAGGTGGTTCTGGACGGAGTGTTAGTTTTGTGCATCTCTCCTGCATTCCCTTCCCTTGGGGAGCTACACCTGGCACAGGACAACTGTCCAGGGATCTTCTCCAGAGATGTAGTAGCTGATCCCTGACACACATCTTCTTGAGAATGTGTCTCAGGACAGTTGACCTCTGGCTGTGCCTCTCTCATAAAGCTTCCTCAATTAGCAATTAGCAGATGTGTATTGTTGGAATGTTTGTTTTGCAAAAACACAACCAAACTCCATGATAATCAAAGTGACTTCCATCAGTGACCTTCTGTTATTATTGCTGCAAATAGCCACACTGATTGCATGTTATTACTGGTTGTAAATAACTCACTGATTTGCAGATCCATCTGTTGGTACCATGAAAATCCACTCTTATGTCTGATGAAGTGGACTTGATCCATGAAAACTAACGTTAAAATATAGCTTCATCCCCTTTCCCATAGCCCCGTGATTGCAAACCTTGGCACTCCATATGTTCTTCGACTTCAATTCCAAGAAGCCCAAGCCCCCTGTGAATCCACACGAATGGATTTACTGCAATTCATCTGGCTCCCGTAAGCGGAAGTAAAACGCACCCGTACGGTTAAGACTCTTCTGGGTTAATCCTTCCTCTATATGGGCACATTTTACTTCTGCTTCTGGGAGCGACGAGGGCAGATCGGGCCGGATGAATCGCAGTGAATCCATTCGTGTGGATTCACAGGGTGCTTGGGTATTGAAGTCCAAGAACATCTGGAGAGCCAAGGATTGCCACCACAGCCATTAGCTCAGCTGGGACTTCTGTTCTCTAGGCCTCCATGTCTCTGCCCTGGGTCTGCCTGGGGTCCAGGGCTTCCACCTTCTGGCAGGCCTGCTCATAGGTCTCGGTAGCAACCTGCTCTCAGGTATGTCTGCTGGTAGGTCTGGTGATGGTTCCTCTTTCTTAGACACTGTTCTTGTGGTGCCTCCTGTTGGAATGATCAGGGGTTTTCAACCTTGGGGCCCGTTTTTCTTGGACTTCATTTACCAGAAGCCCAAGTCAGCACTCCTGCTGAGATGCTTTCAAACGTTGGCATCTCCTGTACTGCATGACCATGCCTGGTGAGCCTCCTGGCCTCCTGCCCTCATTTGCCAGAGCTGAGCTGGTTGCATAAAAGTGAATCGGTGGTGCCCAGCATATTTCTCGTGGGTTCCCACTGAGCCGCTGGCATCTCAAAGTTGGCTTCCTCTGCTACTTCTTTTCTTCTCCGTGACCTGCCTTTATGAATGGCTAAGCTTCTTTGACAGTGGACTTGTGCCAGCCTTTGGTTCAGGTGGATAATTAAGCTAATTAACAAGATGTGTTCCAGCAGTAAGATGATGCCAACACTCACCTGAAAACAGCAATACGCAGAAACAAATGACACACCGATATACGCAATGTCCAAAGTTCAAATTTTTTCCCCTTGTTTGGAAAAGAAGAAAGTGTTGTGGATGAGAAGGGTCCCAAGCATTATGGTGCAGGAGGTTGTAGGCGTCATCTCTTGATGCCCTTTGCTTATTCCTGCTGAAGGAGATGACCCCTGTAGACATAAAGAATTTCACGTAAACCAAAGAATTCTGGTTTAATCCAGATTTGGACCAAAATTGATGCAATTACTTTTTTTTAGACACTCGAACTTACGTAAGCAAAGCTTACAAGGTGCAAACACTGGGGAAGATTTGAGTTTAGCTTCCTCTTGTTTCATGTCCTGATCAAACCCTGAACTGCCAAAATGAAGCCACTTTCTTGGCTTTGTCATTGGCCAAACGTAAGTCCTCTTGAGCTTAGCTGAGCTGCATGGACCACCAAGTTGAGCTTCTGTACCAGAAAAAGTTAGTTTTCAGTGGGAATGACCATAGTTACATAGCAGATCCGATGTTCTTCCTGCAGAAGATGCCAGTTTCAGGGCTTGGTAGGATTTCCAATTAAAAAGGATCTTGGCTAGCAGAGCTGGGGAGGATCTTTCTCCACCACGGAGAGTTTGATCTCAGAGTGGTCAGTAATAGATATGTGGACTTTCTGTATTTCTGAAACATTTTCAGATGTGAGGGCTTCAGCTGGAACTATGACATGCCTTTGATGGTTATTGAAAGAGTTTCTTTAATGATCTCGTTGTAAAAATATGTCTCATCCTTGTTTTGGTTCCATCTCATATTGTTTCCCCATGGAAAAACAACATTTTTCCACCCCTGAATAACCCATTGCTAATTTTTTCTGTCAAAATAATCCCATCATTAAGAAAGGAGCCTCATTTGGGCATTCCCTGAGTGGAGTTTCTCCTGCAAAAATCCTTTCAACCCAGAATAATTTCTGACACAAAATTATTATTACCTGCTACTGGGAAATTTTCTATCTCTTCTTCTCTTGCACCTATCCCCCTTCCCCATTTTTAAAGTAAAGCTAGTGTGATGCCTCCTACCTTCTAGTCCCGTGATGGCGAACCTTGGCACTCCAAATGTTCTTGGACTTCAATTCCCAGAAGCCCAAGCACCCTGTGAATCCACACAAATGGATTTACTGCGATTGATCCTGCCCGCGCTGCCCTCGTCGCTCCCGTAAGCGGAAGTAAAACGTGCCCGTACGGTTAAGACTCTTCCAGGTTAACCCTTCCTCCGTCCAGGCGTGTTTTACTTCTGCTTCCAGGAGCGACGAGGGCAGTGCGGGCTGGATGAATTGCAGTAAATCCATTCATGTGGATTCACAGGGTGCTTGGGCTTCTGGGAATTGAAGTCCAAGAACAACTGGAGTGCCAAGGTTCACCATTATGGTTCTAGTCCATAGTGTGATGAAGAGAGGCATTGAGGGTGAGGAAGTGGGAAGATGTGCTTGTGGGATGAGAGAACAATCTGAGAAGCAGCACTGGCGACAAAAATATATCCTGGAAGTCCCTGCAGATAAAGAGGCTCTTAGAGAGAGAGAAAGCACAGAAGGTAGAAAGGAAGTCTGTGATGCTGTAAAAAAGAGTAGGAGGAAACACTGGCAGGGGTTTAAAGTTCTCATTCTTTCATGTCCTGGTCAAACTTTAGACTGCCAAGTGAAGCTACCTTCATTGGCCAACCTTAAATCCTCATTGGTGCATTCCTGGCAGTTTTCGGCGGACTAGGATTCTGTATCTCTCCACATTCATTCAGCATGTTTTTGCCTGCCAGCAGCCCCCTTTTGAACCTGTTTTAGGGACTCCAGCCCACATACTATTCAGGGTCCTCCAAGTGATGTAGGGGAGGTTGAGCTCCTCTGCCATATCCTCCTCCATTCATGTTGTTCCTTGTCCTGTGAGCTCCTTCCTCCATCTTCTCATTTGGTTTTGCTCTTGCTCAAGAGTGTTTGTTCTTGCCATAAAGCTCTTCCTGGATGTGAGCTGGCAGACTTGAGGCTCATCTCCCTTCAGAGGATGTTGAGGGTCCTTCTCAGCAAATTCTCTCGTGATCTTAGGTGGAGCAAGACCAACAAGAGGCTCTCTTTTCTCAGCCGGAGAAGGTTCTGATTAGCAATGCACAGAGTAACTGACCATCGGTCTTACTCATCCGCAGAGGGGATTGGGATAGCTGTGGGTCACAAGCATCCTATGAAAGCTAATTTTGCCTCCCCTTGCTGACTCCCCTGAGATTTATGGGGAAAGCATTCCCTCCCCAACTCCGTAAATGGAGACTCACATTTCATGAAGCCTCTGAGTCAGGTTGATTTTCACCCAAAACTTGATGCAACTTGCTCTCCACACCTTGTATGAAAGCCCAAAGCCCCTTTCCCTCCCCAAAGTGAAGGAACCTTTCGGTTAAAAAAACAACAACCCACAAATGCTGCTCATTGGTGGTGGTGGGGCTTTCCAAGTTCAGACTGCCCCCAGGTGATCTATGAATACCCCCTGTCTGGTCAGAGTCAATATAGGTGACACACCTTATCTATAAAGGATACATTCCAAGACCTACCGTGTATTCTTGAAATTGTGGATAACAGCAAATCCTATCTTAGTGGCTAGCTCTTGTAATGCACCATAGAGATACATATACAGTACTGTATATTATGTATTTCAGAGGTTTTTAATTGAATAATTTTATACCCGAGGATAAATTAAGCCTCAGATGCTGAACCTGTGTGTGTGTGTGTGAGAGAGAGAGAGAGAGAGAGATATTCTTTCATTTCTTTTATTTTTGATATATTTCTAAACTGACTCCCCCATGGGAACTGCAAGCAAATGAAAATAAAAATAGCAATACAATTGAAAAGGCAATTCAAACCATTAACGAAACAGAGGGGGAAAGCTGTAATGACTTAAAATGAAACTTAATAGTCACTGGTATAAAAATGGGGGAAATTGAGGACTTCTGAGATAGATTGTTGATATAAAGCCCTCCACTCAATCTCGTCCCAGAATGAGTGAGTGGACATCAGCCAGGCCATGGTCCATGTCCCCAACACACACATTGTGAATGTCCCCTTCCTTTAGGGCAGAACACATTGTGGGAGCCACTGTTGATGGGTAGCTTCCTGTGGGGAGACATCGACCTTCACCCACCCCATTCCCAAGGCATAATGACAAATGGCAAATCTGAAGGAAATGTCGGCAGAAGTCAAAAAGCTTGTGGCCTTCCTGGTTTTGAACATTTGGTTGAGCTCCAACAATTCTTCTTCCGTGTCTAGGCCAGACGTGAAACTGCCAAAATCAAACCACCTTTTGGGGAGTCCATTCTGCAGTTTCTTTCAACTGATTAGTGTGAGAAAGGTTAGCCAGCAACACAAGATTACCATTACCAGTGTACACCCAATTGTGGTTCAAAAATAGCACAATCTCCGAGGAGGCTCTTTCTGAGTACTCGTACCATAAGAACATAAGAACAGCCTTGCTGGAAGAGGCCACAGGAGCCCATGATCCAGTCCAGCCTTCTGTCTCCCACAGTGGCTCACCATTTCCTTCAGGGTATTCTTCCCAAGGAGATGCCTTCACCTGCTTAGGATTCCCTGGAAATGGCATTGAGAGATATCCTGCCTATCTCTCCAACCCGGAGGTTGTTCTTAGGTATCCATAATTATAGCCATTGATACTCTTGTCCTCCATGAACTTGTCTAATCCTTTCTTAAAGCTGTCAAGACTGACAGCTGTCACCACTTCTTCTGGCAGGGAGTTCCATAGACCAGTAATCCTCTGGGTGAAAAAGTATTTTCTCTTATTTGTTTGAGAACTAGTACCCAAAAGTTTCATGGAGTGTCCCCTAGTTCTAGCGTTATGCGATAGGGAAAACAGTTTTTCCTTATCTACTTTGTCCACACCGTGCATGATTTTATAAACTTCAATCAGGTCACCTCTTAGACGTCGTCGTTCAAGAGTGAAGAGGCCCAACCGTTGCAGCCTCAGATGGTAAGGAAGGTGTTCCAGTCCCCTCATCATTCTGGTTGCCCTCCTCTGCACTTTTTCCAGCTCCATAATATCCTTCTGGAGGTATGGCGACCAGAACTGTACACAGTATTCCAGATGGGGCCTCACCATAGATTTATAAAGAGGCAAAATGACACTTGCTGACTTATTTTCTATACCCTTCCTAATGATCCCTAGCATTGAGTTTGCTTTTTTCACTGCTGAGGCACACTGGGTTGACACCTTCATTGAGTTGTCCACCAGGACACCAAGGTCCCTTTCCTGGTTTGTCGCAGAGAGTTCAGACCCCATCAGTTTATAAATGTAATTGGTTTTTTTTTGCCCCAACATGCATCCCTCTGCACTTACTAGTGTTGAAGCTCATTCAACCATGAAGACTGTCCTGAGAATATAATGCAGTGTCCCTTCATCTGCCTTCCGCATCGCAGCACCTGTACCACTGATCCAGTTCTGCAAGTCACTTTCTGGTCCTGAGCCCTTTTGGCATGCAAATTCATCATCATCATCCCCAGGCCAGGATGCATGAAGCTGCTGCCCTCCAACAAGAGGGATTCAAGTGGGATTTAATCCATTTGGGGACCATCATCCTTCCCTGTGGACTTTGGCACTCAAGGCCGTTAGTCCTCTGGGTTGTCAGGTTTGTTAGCGGTTGCCTGGTGATCCGCTTGAGTCTCTGGCATTACAAAAGCAAAGCAAAAGGAAAATGACAAACAAAAGCTAATACTGTATAGAGCTAGAGTTTTTGCATAATGAAGCCGTGATCAAGGAGAATGAGACTCCTTGGGGTCCCATTAGGGCATCTTCCACTTAATCCAGGCAAGTAATAATGTGTTGCTTTCACCCTTTTATCTTGGAAGGCTTGTTACCGGCCCACACAAACCCTGCCTGGTCTCCTTTCCCTACCAACACCAGCTCCTCTTGCCAAAGCCTACCGTTAGACGCTTTTATAAGATAATGGTTGGGGGGGGGGAGATGAAATGAGGAGCCAGCAACATCTTGTCTTCAACCCACAGAATTGACCCTATTTGTATAAGATTATACACGAACACAAAAGATCAGGCACTTACTGCAGTACATGGATGCGTCCTTTTTGACCAGCCGCTGTTCACGGTCTTTTTTTGGTAACAGAACACTTTGTACTTTGGAGATAATTGACTGTGGAATATAGTGTTGTTTATTCAAAAGCAGGTCACGCAGAAGAGAGAGACGCTCATCATCTTCCTTTCTTTCTCTTAGTTGTGCTATCTATGCAAATTCATGAGCGCGTGTGTGTGTGTGCGCATGCTAAATATATATAACAACAATATATATCTATATATTGTTCCAAATTACATGTGTGATTTAATTTCAGCTTCAAGTTAAGATTGAGGGTCCTTTTAGTAAAGTGAAGCATCTTCTACATTGACACACTGGCCTGTCAAGGTGTTGTTGTTTTTTTGAAAAACTGTTTCAAAGTTTGAGGAAAAACCTATTTATCTGGTTTAAGCAAAGTAGAATGGACCACCGTGGGAAAAAATGGAACCAGAGGCAGCTTGGGGTTATGGGAGTGTGGTGTGGGTGGTTCCCCCTCCAAGATCTTGGGGTAGGGTACCTCTCTGCCCATGGCCACAGTGGCTTAGTGGTTAAGTTACTGAACTCGCCGCACAGAAGGTCAAGACCCGAGTGCTGTGTGATAGAGTGAGTCACATTTAGATGCCTGGAAGGAGTACACAAGTTAGCTAGAACTCCCTAAATGGGGAATTATGGGATTATGTGTCCAAGAAATAAAAAATCCCAACCCATGAGCATATGAGGAAAGCCAGTGAGTCAGATTAAACCTAAGGACTTGAGGTTTCCCATGACTCTCCTAGGCAGCTATGGGCAAAGTTTCCAAAGCGAGCTTTGGAAATCTACCTTTTTTGTTTCTTTTCCCCCACAGTACCTAGAATGGTCATGGTAGGTTGGCCGACACATTAACATTTTCAAGCCAATTATAGTCCTCTGCATTTCCAAGTGTGACTACAAGTAGCAGTAGCAATTAGCAATAGCAATTACACTTATATATTGCCCCATGGCCCTTAGAGCACTCTCTGGGGGGTTCATGAGGCAATTAGCATTTCCCCTCCAAAAAAACCTTGGACTCGTTTTAACAACCCTGGAAGGATGGATGGCTGAGTCAACCTGGAGCCCATCATAATCGAACTCAGATCGTCAGCAAAGTTTTGGCTTCAGAGCTTAACCATTGTGCTACAAGGGCTACTGTATAGACCAGGGGTCAGCAAACCTGCCTTTCCTGGTGTTCTTGGACTTCAGTCAATACACCTGCTGATCAGGGCTTCTGGGAATTGAAGTCCAAGAACTTCTGGAGAGCCAGGTTTGCCCACCCCTGGTATAGACTAACGTAAGCTTGCTTGATCAGACTGCTGCTGAGGACAACCATAGAAAAGAGAGTGGGTGGAGGAAGATAAGGTTGACTCAGCCTTCCACCCTTCCAAAGTCAGTAAGATGAGGGACATCTATATTGATTTTGAGGTGTATCTATTTATTTGGAAGGAAGGAAAGTCATTTCTAGTACCACTTGCCCACTTTTTTTCCATGAAAGTTCATTGAGACCAATACTGAAAATTAAGAAGGCTTTTGGCTATCGCTTTATGCCAGTGGACCTTCATTAGCCTTCCCTAACTAACAAGATGACCTTCCAGAAAACTGCCTTGCTGAGTCAGGTGAGTTGAGGAAGCAGCCAGACATCTCCAGCAGGACCGTTGGCTACAGGGACAGTTGATGTTCTCAGACCATGGAGATGCAAACCTTTCCATCAATTGTTCCTATTGGCTGAGTCCCCCATTCTTCTGGCACCTCATAATACCTTCAAATGCCTAGCTGCCACTTCTTGATGCCCTTAGGAAAGATAGTAAGCAGCAAGGCGAACCGTCCTCCAAAACCCCTAGCCAAGCATTTTGGAGTTGTTCCTCTTTTACTGTCCCAACAAGAGCCTCCTTTGCCCTGGAACTGCTATCTTAGATAATCCAGGCTTTTTTTTAGTCAAAAAGTTTATTTTAGCCTTAATGAACCTTCATTGTTTTCATTTCATTTTTCATTTCACTTTATTTTTGTCTACCACTTAATTCAACCAGAGGTGACTCTAAGTGGTTTACATCAAGGAAAGTGCAAAAAACAGTAATAATAATATACAAAATCAAAAGCATCAAAAATCATACAGTAAACAAAGTACAATAAACAAAATAGATATATATTGATGTACACAAGGGCAAAAGTACAGCAAATACAATAAATACAGTTCAATAAAAATACAATAGCATATCAGGATACAACAGTCAACCTGACAGCGGCAAAAACAATGAATCCATTCATTTCACCCCAGCCCCCCCAAAAGTCCCAGAGTCATAAGTCAAGGAAGCTGCTGCCACTGTAAACCCAAAGTCCTGACCAGTGGTGTGGCGGTGGTGGTGGGGGATCCCAGGAGCTGACGGAAAAAATTCATGGCGGTTCCCACTTGCGCCTGATCCCAGGAGCCGATGGTGTGGGCCCCCGGGATGCGCAGGAAGTGCTGGCGCGGAGCATCATCGTTGTCTTGTCTTCTGCCCTCCTGCCATTACAGGGATGTTTCTCAGAGGCCATGGGTGTGGTTTTGGCTGTTAGTGTTCTGGTTTATTTATTCTCAGTTACTCTTAAAATAAATAACAAGGAGCATTTGATTGCAGACAAATGGAAATGACTTTTATTGGGGGATCACAGGCAATAAAGATAAAGTTAAGCAGGTTCTTTGGTAGGCGTGCTGAAGCTCTAACAACACTGAAATTTAAATATAGTTCTTCTGTCTTTAAAGATCAAAGTAACTTCTTTGTAGACTCTTGGTCATTCTGACACATGTACACACACACGGGTCTCAAGACACCCAGGACCTTGTGTGTACTTGGATTGGACTTCATCAGGGAATAATAATAATCTAGTGTCAGAAATTATTCTGGGTTGGAAGTATTTTTGCTGGAGAAACTCCACTCAGGGGACGCCCGAATGAGACTCCTTTCATGTCCCCAAGATCTTTTCCCACCGAAGTGGTCCCTATTTATCTACTTGCCATTTCTTGCTTTCGATCTGCTAGGTTGGCAAGAGCTGGGACAGAGATGGGCACCCAAACCATTATGCAGTACCTGGGTCTCTAACTACTGACGTGCCGGCCTTCCAGCTAACAAGGGGAGCTTCTTTACCATTGAGCCACCACAGGGAATAAGTGTCTGGAAAGGACCCCGCCTGAAACACTGGGAAGCTATGGCTGCCAGTCAGAATTTGTGGTATTGGAGTAGGTGGGCTTCCATCCTGGAGATTGGGAATGGTAATCATAAAGAGGAAGGGAAGGGTCTATTCTCCATCATCCCAGAGTGTAGGACATGTAATAAGGGGCTGAAACTACAGGCTGGATATCAGGAAAAACCTCTTAAGGGTTAGAGCAGTACAACAGTGGAACCCATGTTCTTGATATGCGGTGAGCACTCCAGTACTGGAAACATTCAAGAGAGAATTGGACAACCATCTGTCATGTCTGCTTTGATTTGGATTCCTGCGTTGAGCCTGGAGTTGGACTCAATGACCTAACAGGCCCTTTCCAACTCTCTTCTTCTTCTTCTTCTTCTTCTTCTTCTTCTTCTTCTTCTTCTTCTTCTTCTTCTTCTTCTTCTTCTTCTTCTTCTTCTTCTTCTTCTTCTTCTTCTTCTTCTTCTTCTTCTTCTTCTTCTTCTTCTTCTTCTTCTTCTTCCTCCATGTCTGGACCAGACGTGAAGCTGCCCAAATGAAGGCACCTTTTGGGTCAGTTCATTCTGCAGTTCCTTTCACCTGACCTAGTGTGAGAAAGATTAGCTGGCCACACAAGGTTGCCGTTACCAGGGTATGCCTGATTGTGGATCGACGTGGCCAGGAAACAGAGTAGAAACTGAACGGTTCTGGAGAAATTTGACTTTCTGGTTCCCCTCCCCTTTCCCTTTAATGCCTCCAGGAGCAATGACCAATTATTTATTTCTCATTTTAGATTTTGGCCAATGACTCATTATGCCCTGGAAATGTGATTACTGTAATGTTAGTCGTTTTCCCCCCCTTTTTCTTTCCCTTTCTTTATTTTTCATGCGGTGGCTGGGCTTCGTGTCAGAGAAATGGACACTTACCAGCCGAGACGCCTGTAAGAAGTCTGCACAGTGGTCTAAAAATACAATATTTGCTTTTACCTTTTGCTGTCAACAAGTTTTCTTCCATCCTGTCTATGTCACACTTGCATGCACGCACGCATGCACACAAATAGCCAAGCGGGAATAAGCGGCCACGGAGGACTAGGACGTACAAATTGACCTACAGGAAAACAATATGAGGGGGAGAGGATTACCTCCCCAACCCTTCTTCCACAGCAAAGAAGGGGCTGACAGATCCATACAGCATGCAGAGTTTTGAATTCCATTGTAAAAAAATAGCAAGAGCCATTTCACTTCTATACTAGCACTTAGCGCACTCTCTGGGTGGTCCACAAGTTAATTAGCATTTTGCCCCCCAATATGTTGGGGACTCAATTTACCAACCTCAGGAGGATGGAAGCCTGAGTCAACCTGGAGACCTGGTCAGAATCAAGCTCACAACCTTTTGGCTGCAATGCAGCAGTTTAACCCCTGTACCACCAAGGCTCTTATTACATAAAAACCAAAGGGAATCTTAACTTTTTATCAATCGATTTATTTGGAGACATTTTATTTGTTGCTTAAAGGTAAAAGTCTCCCTAGTCCAAAGCTAGCTTATAGCCAAAGAGCCAGTGCTGTCTGTGTCTGCACATGTTTCCATGGTCATATGGCAAACATGACTAGACACTTGAGTGCACAGAACACTTCTAGTTTTCCTGCCAAGGTGGTACCTATTTATGTACTTGCAATTTCTTGCTTTCAAAGTGCTAGCTTGGCAGGAGCTGGGACAGATGACTGGACCTCAGTCTATCACACAGCACTTGGGTCTCGAACTACTGACCTTCTAGTCATCAAGTTCAGCTTCTTAACCACTAAGACACTGCACTCCCTATTGCTTGTTTACTCCTCCCCAAAGGAGCTGTCCAGATTGACATATGCAATATTTTCTTTAAAAGCACATACATGCACAAAAATAACCAGTAAATACACTGGGCAGAATGTCATTCTGTGCACCCGTCCCTACACTAAAATGTTTCATTTGTGGTAAGAGTTGAACAGAGTTTGCAGAAAGGGATGTTCACACTTGGACCCCTTCTGCAAATGTAAGGCCTGTTGGCTGAAATTGGATGAACATTGACACATGCAATAGAAATGCAAAGGTCAGAAGAAGCCCAGGACCAGTGAGGCTTCAGGACAGGATTCTAGCCATTGATCAGCAAGGACAAGGGGGCACTCCATGAAACTTTTGGGTGATAGTTGTCAAACAAATAAGAGAAAGTACTTTTTCACCCCGAGGATCGCTGGTCTATGGAACTCCCTGCCAGAAGAAGTGGTGACAGCTGTCAGTCTTGACAGCTTTAAGAAAGGATTAGACAAGTTCATGGAGGACAAGGGTATCAATGGCTATAATTACGGATACCTAAGGACAACCTCCGGGTAGGAGAGATAGGCAGGATATCTCTCAATGCCATTTCCAGGGAATCCTAAGCAGGTGAAGGCATCTGCTTGGGAAGGAATACCCTGAAGCACATGGGGAGCCACTGGGTGAGACAGAAGGCTGGACTGGATCATGGGCTCCTGTGGCCTCTTCCAGCAAGGCTGTTCTTATGACTGCAAAAAAATAAAATTGTCAATAAATGTACTCCATTCACTGGTTCAATTCAGAAGTTCAAAAGCAAGATATTTGAAGAGGTATTTGAGGTATTTGAATACTGCACAATGGAGTGAGCGCCCGTCTCTGTCCCAGCTCCTGCCAACCTAGCAGTTCGAAAGCAATAAACTGCAAGTATATAAATAGTGACCACTTTGGTGGGAAGGTAACAGTGCTCCATGTGCTCCGGTGTCTAGTCATGCCTGCCACATGACCATGGAAACGTCTGCAGAAGCTGACAGTGCTGGCTCTTCGGCTTTGAAACAGAGATGAGCACTGAACTCTAGAGTCGGATATGACTGGCTTTCGCGCAAGGGAAACCTTTACCTAAGGCTAAATATTAGGAGCATTTTGATAATGGAAGTGACCTTTTCATTCTTGAATGGTTTTTCATAGTACTTTGATAGTGAAAAACGTGGGGAACAAAATCAAGGTCTAGGGCAGAGGTGGCCAAAACATGGCCCACAGGCCCGCCCCGGCCCACTGCACCATTTCATGTGGCCTGTGACTGCCCTCGCTGCTCCCGGAAGCGGGCATTTTTACAACAGCCATAAAACACGTCTTTGCATGCATAAACGCACCCACAGCTGTCGTAAATGCATTTAAGACAGTCACAGATGAGTTTTACGGCAGGAAGAACCATGTGACCAGCCTGTTCAACCACATGTTTGAAAAGTTTGGGGACCCCTGCTCTCGGGCAATCAAAAAGCCAGGAGATTCCCCCCAAGAAAGGGGGAGCCAGTCAATGAAGAATTCATTCCAGGAGGTCGGGGTCAGAGTCAGACCCTCTTAGCATAGGTTCTCGACCTTTTAAAGCCGGGGGCTGGGTCACGCTCCCTCAGACAGCTGAACAGCCATTTTGCCCTTCCTCCACCACATGGCACTTCCTGGTGTGGTGGAGGCAGTGTGGTGCCACAGGCCGCATCCGGCCTATGGGCCGCAGTTTAAGGATCCCTGGCATAGAGAGACATGAAAAGAGCCTCCCTAAAGATTGCTATTTCAGCAATCAGGCATCCCCTGGGCAACAGTGATCTATCACCCACTAATCCTCTCCATCCAGAAGCACATTCCCACATGACATTATTATATGCTGGTGGTGTGTCTGACACGAATAAGGAAAGAAAGCATAGAGTCATAAGTCAGAATGAATTGAAGCCATTTTATCCAAGTTGTATGCTGCTTGTTATCACATATTAGCCACGGTGAGCTGCTGAAGTATTTCTTAATCCCCAGGGCTCTTGGGGTTGAATCCTCTGGGTCATCTCCATTGATATGGCAGTGGTAGAACAACAAGATCTCTGCATGGCTCCATTGGTGTGCCCCAAGTAAATGCCAGGTTTGTCACCAGATATGTCCTTTGGTTAGATCCTTCTGTATATCACTTCGAGGACCATGAACAAGCTGGGGATTGGAGAACCTAAATGTAAGAACAACAGGCTCGCGTGGGGATTTCTGGCAAATAACAACATGCTCTGTGAATATAGAGAGATACAGAATCAGGCTCATTTGCTGGATGACTACCAGGAACATGTACTGATGAAGAGTTAATGTTGGCCAACAAAAAAGCCAAGAAAGTGGCTTCATTTTAGCAATTCAAAGTTTATCTGGTCGCAAAAGAAGATGAAAAACCAGATGTGTGAAGAAACTGCACCAGCGCATGTTTTGTTAAGCTAACTGTGGGTGTCTGTGGGCTTCTAATGTGCAACACTGTTTTGCATACCTATTGGTAGGCTGTTGAGTACAGTATAGCCTTCAAATGGCAGCCAACATAGTCTTAAAATAGAAAATACACTTCGAAGACGTTGTCAGTACTACCCGTGTTGTTGTTGGGCGGGGGCCGCAAACAAAGTGTTTTATGGCACTTTCTAGAGTTCTTCTTCTTCAAGTGCCATATCCAATTCCGAATGTTGGCTGTCCACGAGGCGATCAACTTTGAAGATTGTCCTGGGAAGCATATAATGCAATGGTCTTCCATTTGCCTTCCTTTCCAGACTAGTGATTTTTTTTTTGGAGCCAGTCTTCATGGGATGCTGTTGATGGACATGTATGCTCAACAAAGCTTGGTAGTTTCCAAGGCGCCACAAGACTCTATGTTGTTTTTATTGCAAGCCAATGATCCGAACAGCAGCCTCAGGACTGCATCACAAGGCTTCAACAGAGACGTGGGCTTCTGGGGATTGAACTCCAAGAACACCTGGAGTGCCAAGGCTCGCCATCACTGCCCTACAGTATCCAAGTCTTTGCAAGTGACTATGGGGTGGGAGCCGAGTGAAATGGTTGTGCAGTAAATTATAATTGTCTTGCAACTGCTAATGGATTTTCAGCTGATGAGAGTAAACATCTGGGCAGAAGGGAAGCTAAGCAGCTCTTTGAAATGTTGTGGCTAGGGCTAATAATACACCAGGCTTGTTTTCCTTCCCAGAAATAGTAATTATTGTCCCATTGGCTAATTTGTGATGTCCCTCCTTCCCAACCATGTGCTGCCCTTGTTTGTTCCTGTGTTTTAAATCAAAAAGGGCACTTTAATCACTCCATAGCCCTCGAGTCTGTATGAGTTTAGAGAGAAAGAGAAGAGCATCATTTGCCATAGTTGCTGTCTGGAACAGAGATGTTTAGTAAAGCATCTTTATGGCAAAGGCCAAGGAGAAACAGTGTGGCTCAAAGCCTGGACTGCTGGCCCATAATGACCTAACCGAAATCTCACCTCTGTCCCAGAATAAGTGGGTGTGCTTGCACCATTAAATCTTTGGTCCCCTCTCTGACAGAGAACATTGGAGCAAGACTGCTGCTTTATTTTGCAGGAGGAGTGAAAGAGAAGACCAGAAAAGTATATGGCGTGATTCCAACATTCACAGGACTATCTTTGTCTAGATCATGTAAGGTTGTCCTAGCTCAAAAGCTAGTTGTATCCAACTATAGGGAGTCAGTGTGCATGACAAGACACGGAACGCTGTTACTTTCCCCACCGAAACAGTACCTATTTATCTGCCGGCAATTTCTTGCTTTCAAACTGCTAACTTGGCAGGAGCTGGGACAGATGACAGGAGATCACTCCATCATCCAGCACTCGGGTCTGCCAACCTTCCAGTCATCAGCTCTCTAAAGCTCAGGAAGCCAGATCTAGGGTGAATATCAGGAAAAAAACGTCTTAGCTGTCAGAGCAGTACGATAGTGGAACCATTCAGAGGCGGGAGCATGGAAAAGCATGGGACACGTAGTGAAGTTTGTGTCGGGATTAAGTCGGCCAGAATTAGGAGCCTTGTTTGGCTGGGAAGCCGCTGGGGAACCAGAGTAGAAACGGCGATTGTACTGAAAAGAAAACAGAGAGCTCCTAAGAGCTGCTCCTTTGTTTGCAGAATGCCATTTTTCATTTCTCCTGTCAGACAGAGAGAAAGCATTCACACACTGACTACTTGGGAAACTGGCAGGTTTTCCCCCTCAGCCAGAACCAAAAGTCTAGGTTGGATAATACCCTCATTGAGTGACAAACATTTATATTTTTTGGCATGGGGGCCAGCCATTTTAGTCTGGGAAGGCATCAGACAAGTGACGAAAACAAACAAACTAAAGACAAGAATGATGTGGCACCTTAAAGACTAACCACTGGATTTTAATGTGAGCTTTTGTGGATCAAGTCAACATTTTACACCTAGGGAACAAAAACCAGAAGTGTGGTTACAAGATGGGGGATGTTTGGCTCAGTAATACTACAAGTGAGAAGGATCTTAGAATTGTTGTAGATCAGAGATTCTCAACCTTTTCAAGCTGCGGGCCAGACCAGGCCCCCTCAGAAGGGCTGAGCGGGCCAGACTGGTGCCCCCCCCCCAGTAAACTCTGACATAAAACGCATCTGCAGCTGTCATAAACACATTTAAGACAGCCATGGGTGCATTTAGGACTGTTGTAAATGCATCCACTTCCACTTCTGGTAGCGGCAGCGGTGGCAATGTCACATGAAATGGTGCCACAGGCTGAAGGTTGAGAAACCCTGTTGTAGATCATAGTTTAAATATGAGGCAATAGTGTGATGTGGCTGCAAAAAAAGGCCATTAATGTTGTAGGAGAAGTAGAATCTCCAAAACCCATGAGGTTCTACTAGCCCCCCTCTATTCAGGGACTGCAGTGGCTAAGACACTGATTGGAAGGAGGCAGGTCAGCAGTTCAATACCTGAGTACTGCGTGACAGAGTGAACTCCCGTCTCTGTCTCAGCTTCTGCCAACCTAGCAGTTCGAAAACAAGAAATTGCAAGTAGATAAATAGGCACCACGTCAGTGGGAATGTAAACAGCATTCCGTGCACTCCAGCATCTAGGCATACCTGCCACACGTCCGTGGAAATATCTGCAAATGCAGACAGCAGCGGTTCTTTGGCTATAAACAGAGATGAGCACTGAACCCTAGAGTCGGATATGACTGGCTTTCAAGCAAGGGTGACCTTTTGCCTTACCTTTGCCTTTATTCAGCACTATTGTGGCATCTAGAGTCTCCTGTGTCCAATTCTGGATATCCACACTTCAAGAAAGGTGCAAACAAACTAGAGCAGGTACAGAAAATGGCAACAAGGAGGATCAGAGGACGAGAAACCGAACCCTGTGAGGAAAGACTGAAGGAGCTGGGCATGTTTAGCCTTGAGAAAGGGAGACTGAAAGGGGATATGATGATAATAGCACTTCTCAAATACATGGACGATGGTCATAAAGAGGATGGGAAGGATCTGTTCTCCATCCTCCTGGCAGTGCATGACGCATAATAATGGACTCAAGCTACAGGAAGCCAGATATAGGCGGCTGAACATGAGGGGAAGCATCTTAACTGTTAGAGCCGTATGATCATGGATCCACCTGCCTCCAACACTGGAAGCATTCAAGAGAGAAATGGGAAGCAAACCTCTGCCAGATCTGCTTCAATTCTGACTCCTGCATTGAGCAGATGGGGTTGGGCTCCCAACTCAGTTATTCTATTCTTCATCTGGCTTGTCATAAAAAAGACTCTGGCGCCATCCTCAAACCCGATCATCTGACCTTGGGCTCCTTTTTCTTATGCTTAAGATGTTTCTTGAAATCCTTCTGCTGAAACAAGAGAGGAGCGCAGTCCACTTGACCGGGTGGCAAATCTAGCTAACTGGGGATGGGGGAACATCAGGACGTCTGGTCTCATCCTGTGGCCTTCTGTGCATTTGATGGTTCTGTCTGATGATGTCCTCTTGGCCACTGCCATCTGTGTAGGTTGGAAAGAGGAGACGACAAGGAGGCCTTTGGAAGGGACACTTAGTAGTTTGCTGCATTGCCTTTTACAGTACTTTAATTTTTGAATGAGGCAGGAAGCACCACTGCATGGCATGCAAAATAAAATTTCTGTGATTGCCCTAGGAATGCATTCACTTATTTATCTGAAGTTAAGGCTGTGATGCCTTTCGGTTTAAAAGGATATGCAAAGAGGCTTAACTAAAGAAGGAAGAAACAAGCAGAAAACTGTGCCAGATCAGGAGGGGACCAAAATAACCCAAGAGAAAGAGAGAACCTTTGGCTTCAAAATATGGAAGCGATAAAACCGATAAAAAAATGGCTTGAATGCAGCAATGGGTCTGCAAGGAAACAAGCCCCATTCAGTCTTATGGGACTTACTCCAAGCTAGCTACATGTAGGATTGGTGCCTTATGGCACTGTTGAAGGATTTCATCATAAATGGTAGTGAAAGCATCAGAGAACCAAAAGGTTTTGAATGTATCCTTTCAACAGCCGCATGCTCTGGTACCTGCTATTAAAGAACATAGGGAAACCTTTGGAGCAGGATCACACCAAAGACTTCTCTCTTCCAGCATTTTAAAGCTGCCCAGGTTGGCAGCCATTGCCACATCCTGTGGAAGTGAGTTCCACCATCCAACTCCTGTTCCACAAACAGGTGGGGGAAGCAGCCAGCCTGCCCGGATCCACTGGAAATGTGAGGCACATCTTAAAATGTTGCTGCTTGCTGAACACGTTTTCTCTTCTCACCTGTTGTCAAATGTAGACCTGTGCTAGAAATGTTATAGCCCTATGTTTATTGTGTTTGCCAAACACTTCCTGAAACCAATTTTCTAGGTGTTATTATGGTGCAATTTAAAATACAATACCACCTGGATTGTAACGCCATAAAAATATGCCAAGATTACAATAAAATCCAGGATATTGTAAAAGCAAAAAAATGTATGCTGAAACAGAAGCTTAAACCTGATAGGGATGCAGAAGTTAAAACATGGTATCAGGCATGAGGACTGAAGCCACACCCAGTAGGGGCAGTTTGTGGCCTGAATAGAGGACCGTGGCCACCAGCACATGAAGAGGTCCACACCATACCCATCAAGCGCGGCTTTGGAAAATACAGGACCTGCGCAGAAGGGTTCTGCACATACACAGAAGGGTTCTGCGCATACATGCATGTGCAGTAACTACTTTCCCCACCAGTCAAATTACAGGATGGCAGGGGGAATGTGGAGGAAGCAGCGTAGAAATACGGGAAATCCCAGCCAATCCGGGATACTTGACATGTATGGTCCACGGTGGTTAGCTCAGAACTCTTCCAGAAACTTGGCAGTCAGTTCCAACTCAACCCTCCTCCCTTGTTGCACGTCATGCTTCACAGATTTGGGATGGCCCTGCTTTCTTAACGTCAGAGTCCAACAGGATTCCTCACACTCCAAGCTGGAGCCCTGCCTTTTGTGGTGGTCTGCAAGTCCAATCTTCTTCTTTTGAACTACAACAATGAAGTCACTTTCTTGGCTTTCTCATTGGCCAAACATAAGTCCCCATTGGTACATGATTCCGGTAGTTAACTGGCAGACCAGCAAATGAGCCAGATTCTGTATCTCTCCACATTCACACAGCATATTGTTGTCCACCAGCAGCCCCCATTTGAGCCGGTTGGTCTTGTAAGGGACTCTGACCCTCATCCTATTCAGGGTCCTCCAAGTGACATGTAGGGGATGTTGAGTTCCTCATCCATATCTTCCTCCTTTAGTGATGTTCCTTGTCTAGTGAGTTCCTTCCTCCAATCACCAGGACCAGATGGCATCCATCCACGAGTTCTCAGAGAACTTAAAGATGAAATTGCTGATCTCCTAGCCAAAATATATAATCTTTCCCTCAAATCAGGCTTTGTGCCTGATGACTGGAAGGTAGCGAATGTAACACCAATTTTCAAAAAAGGATCCAGGGGTGATCCAGGAAATTACCGACCTGTCAGTTTGACATGTGTCCCAGGTAAAATGATGGAAACCATCCTAAAAGATAGAATTAATAGGCACATAGAAGAGAAGGCGCTGCTAAAGGAGAGCCAACATGGCTTTTGCAAGGGCAAATAATGCCTCACTAATCTGTTGGAATTTTTTGAGAGTGTCAACAAGCATGTGGATAAGGGGGATCCAGTTGACATTGTTTATCTGGACTTTCAGAAGACTTTTGACAAGGTCCCACACCAAAGGCTCTTGAATAAACTTACCAGTCATGGAATAAAGGGACAGGTCTTGTCCTGGATCAGCAACTGGCTAAGGGACAGGAAACAGAGGGTAGCACTAAATGGACACTTCTCCAAGTGGAGGGAAGTAAAGAGTGGGGTCCCCCAAGGTTCAGTACTGGGACCCCTGCTTTTCAACCTCTTCATAAATGATCTAGAGGTAGGAGTAAAAAGCAAGGTAGCCAAATTAGCTGATGACACTAAATTATACAGGGTAGTGAAAACTGTGAGAGATTGTGAGGAGCTCCAGAGGGATCTCTTGACACTGGGGGAGTGGGCAAAACAGTGGCAAATGAGTTTCAACATTAGTAAGTGCAGAGTGATGCACGTTGGGGCAAAAAAACCCAATTACATTTATAAACTGATGGGGTCTGAACTCTCTGCAACAAACCAGGAATGGGACCTTGGTGTCCTGGTGGACGAGAGCTCAATGAAGGTGTCAACCCAGTGTGCCTCAGCAGTGAAAAAAGCAAACTCAATGCTAGGGATCATTAGGAAGGGTATAGAAAATAAGGCAGCAAGTGTCATTTTGCCTCTTTATAAATCTATGGTGAGGCCCCACCTGGAATACTGTGTACAGTTCTGGTCGCCATCCCTCCAGAAGGATATTATGGAGCTGGAGAAAGTGCAGAGGAGGGCAACCAGAATGATGAGGGGACTGGAACACCTTCCTTACCATCTGAGGCTGCAACGGTTGGGCCTCTTCACTCTTGAACGACGACGTCTAAGAGGTGACCTGATTGAAGTTTATAAAATCATGCATGGTGTGGACAAAGCAGATAAGGAAAAACTGTTTTCCCTATCGCACAACACTAGAACTAGGGGACACTCCATGAAACTTTTGGGTACTATTTCTCAAACAAATAAGAGAAAGTACTTTTTCACCCAGAGGATTACTGGTCTATGGAACTACCTGCCAGAAGAAGTGGTGACAGCTGTCAGTCTTGACAGCTTTAAGAAAGGATTAGACAAGTTCATGGAGGACAAGGGTATCAATGGCTATAATTATGGATACTTAAGGACAACCTCCGGGTTGGAGAGATAGGCAGGATATCTCTCAATGCCATTTCCAGGGAATCCTCCGCAGGTGAAGGCATCTCCTTGGGAATAATACCCTGAAGGAAATGGTGATCCACTGTGTGAGACAGAAAGCTGGACTGGATGGGCTCCTGTGGCCTGTAATCCAGCAAGGCTGTTCTTATGTTCTTATGTTCTATCTTCTAATTTGGTTTTGCTCTTGCCTACCCTCAAGAATGTTTCTTCTTGCCATAAAACTCTGAGCCAGCGGACTTGAGGCACCAAACCAATGGAAGTGCAAGTCCCATTAGCCTTGGGTGATGGGACTTACGTTCCAATCCATCGGGTAGGCATCGGTTTTGTGTATCCACCTCTAGCACTTTTGGTAACAGCTAAATGAGACAGATGTTGTGCAGCAGTGGAATTGTGTCTGCTGCCGTTCAGCATAAGAGCCTGTTGTTTTTACGCAGCCATTAAGAGAGGAATTAAAATAAATAAAGTCTGCAGATCTGGAGAAGCCCCCCCCCCTCCGCCCATGGCGAGTTTCATCCATAGGATCTGCCGTCTCTCCCAGGCCTGCCTGAATCTTTCAAGGAATCACTTGCATCTCTTCCGAGGCTGTACATCTCATTAATAAATATTAGCCTGGAAGGGAAAGGGCATGATCTAAATTTAATGAACTCCCAGATGGACCGGGAGACACATGCCTGTTGAAAAAGTCTCACCAGCCCTTATGCTTAGGGAGCTGACTTGGTTTCTTGGAGAAGAGCCTCAGGAGGTACACGAGAAATGGCTGGAGAGTGATTTACACAAGCTTGAAAAGGTTGCTTCTTTGGACTGCTGTTACGTTGTTCCGTGCCATCAGGTCACTTCTGAATTAAGTGGACTCTGTGAGCTTTATTCGTGTCAGATGCACCACCAGCATAGAATAGCATACAAAGCTAACATTAACACATCTAAAACAAAATAACTGCAGGACGGATTGAGCTCCCATGTTTGTCCCAGCTCCTGCCAACCTAGCAGTTCAAAAGCAAGAAATTGCAAGTAGATAAATAGAGACCACTTTGGTGGGATGTTTGTCCCAGCTCCTGCCAACCTAGCAGTTCAAAAGCAAGAAATTGCAAGTAGATAAATAGAGACCACTTTGGTGGGAAGGTAACAGCATTCCATGCACTCCGGTGTCTAATCATGCCTGCCACATGACCATGGAAACGTCTGCAGAAGCAGACAATGCTGGCTCTTTGGCTTTGAAACAAAGATGAGCACTGCACCCTAGAATCGGATATGACTGGCTTTCGAGCAAGGGAAACCTTAAAACAAAATAGAATTTAAAAAGGACTAGATGACATCTGCCCAATATCGAGCTACTTCAACAGCATTTCCTCCTTGCCAACGTAAGGTCCTCCTCACTGCATGTTGAGGAACATCATGTGCATTGCATCCTATGGGGGATAGTTTGTATTTCTCCGCACGCACACAGACTGTCATCTACAGGGAAACCCCACCTTCTCAGATTGATCTTCCTACCCTGCAGTCTGTTTAAAGTTTTCCACACAGGCCATGGCTGTTCTTGGCCAGGTGGTAGAGAGTCATGTGCTTCTGCCCAGTTAGCTGCTTCACTCTGCGAACTGATGAAAAGATATTAACAGCCTTGTGCAGGTCTTGCAAACTGAAGTTCATGGGTGCCCTTTGTGACAGCCATCCACCTCATGTTCAGCCTTCCTCTCATGTGCATGCTCTCATGTTCAGCCTTCCTCTCTTCGTACTGCCTTCCACTTTTGAGTTTAGTTCTAGCAAGACTAGTTTTCTCAGCATGTGCCCCAAAGTACAATAGCCTAATTTGAGTTGGGTTTTGTTGCTGTTGTTTTGGTTTTTCTTCTTCTAGCTATAGTGATTACACTTATATACCACCCCATAGTGCTTAGTGCACTCTCTGACCAGTTTAAAAGAGACCGCATCGTCCCAAGGGAATCTGCCCGCCCCACCAGGACGGACCGGAGGGGCTCCCTCAGTGTTCCTTCAGCTAGCGGGGCTCGCCTCTCTTGCACTAGGAGAAGGGCCTTCTCCGTGTCCACCCCAGCCCTGTGGAACCTCCTGCCAGTAGACCTTCGGCTACAGACGGATTTGCTGCCATTTTGGAAAAGGCTGAAAACCTGGCTGGCAGGGCAAGTATGGGGGGGGGGCAATGGGGTGTTGACTCCCGCTCGTTGGCTCTACTAGAAGTATACGTCCCTTTTTACTGATGGGTGAGAAGGGAGGGTCTTTTAACTGGGAGTTGATTTTTAAGAGTTTTTAAAAGAGTTTTATGGAAGTTTTAGGGGAGTTTTAGATTCTTATGTATAAGTGTGCCACCCTGAGTTGCCCTAGGGCAAGTGGGCGGGGTATAAAGTCAAATAAATAAATAAATAAATAAATAAATTAGCATCCCCCCCCCAACATGCTGAGTACTCATTTTACTGACCTTGGAAGGATGGAAAGCTTAGTCAACCTGTAAAATCCTGGTCAGGACCATACCTGTCAAGTACCGCGCTGGAAAATATGGGAACTGCTCTGGCCCGGGGGCGCATTTGCAGCAAAAAAAACCTTTGTGCATGCGCAGAACCCCTTTGCACATGCTCAGAGCCCATTTGCGATGGGCGTGCATGCGCAGTAACCCCTTTCTCCACTGTTGAAATATGGGACGGCGGCAAGAAAGGGGAGGAACAGGCACAGAAATGCGGGATTTCCCGGCCAATCCAGGATACTTGACAGATATGGTCAGGACTGAACTCACAAAGTTTTTGCTGCAGTACAGCAGTTTAACCACTGCAACACCAGGGCTACTCCTCTTCCTCCTCTTCTTCTTCTTCTCCTTCTAGGGAGAATCCAGGTTTGATCTATACCTATAAAATGGTGCGTTAACCGTTGGAATGTGACAAAGAATGTTTAGCCAGGCCCCACTAGCCCCGTCTGAGCCTCCGTGCACTCGCCCAAATGGGGTTCGCAGGTAACGGTTGAAATTTGCGCCAGGGAGGCAGGAGCCCCCCAGATGCAAACAAAAAAGGGAACTTCAATTCCCAACATTCCTTGTGCCATGCCGCACCAGAGCCAATCAGGTTGAGCGGCACGAGCAAAAGGAACGTTCGGAAACGTGCCGCGGCCAATCAAAAATAAGCTGCAGGAAAAAAACCACTGCACTAACCAAAATCACGCATGCTAAACTACAAGCCCCAGCGTCCTGTGTGCCATGAGCATCGAGCCTGGCCCACGGAAAAGAAAGAACACCCCCCTAAAAAGTAAACACAAAAACATCCAAAAACAAACAAGAAAAAACACACAGATCCCCCCCCCAAAAAAAACCAAAACAACGCCCCCCCCCAAAAAAAAACCCCAGAGAGCTTACCATGAGATGTCTTCACTCCATGACGACCGGAACTAAACTGAGAAAAGAAAGAGAATACTTACCGGAAGAAGAAGCGACACCCAGAGGACAGTAGAGAAAAATTGTAGAGTACAAGAAAAGCTCACCAGCCCCACCCAGAGGCCACAAGAGTAAAAACATCCAAAAATATTCAAAATAATAAGATTAATTCCCAAATTACTGAAATAAGTTATCAAATCATTCAAAAATATTCACACTAATCACAAAAAAATTTTAAAAAAGTTTTCACCCCAAAAAAACAAAACAAAACATCTAAACACAGTATAGAAACATTGATTTTTAAAAACATATTGTTACACATTTTACAAATAATTATCCAAGGTACAACTATTTAAAACAAATCACATAGTAACACATTATTTGGCTAAATACAATAATTATAAAAAATTATATCACCCTTTCCTCTTTTTTAAAACCCAAAAACAAAAAATCACAGTTTATAACAGCCCGTGCATAAAAATAAAAATTTAACAAACCACAATTAAAAACTAACCTCATTTGCATAAAAATAAAACAAAACCCTTCCAAAACCATTTTAAAGAGCCCGGCACTGAGGAAGCCGGCACGCAAAAAATAAAAATAAACAACACACTGGGAGCGCCAGTCCGCCGCAGGCGGACGCAGTGCCTCAAAGCCACAAATTCACAAAACCTTTCAACACCATTTAAAACAGCCTGGCACCATTTGTTCAAGAAAAAAACACCAAACCCTTTATTATCCAACACAATTTTAAAAAGCCCGGCACCGCCGGGCGAAATCTGCTAGTCCAATATAAAACCCACTAATTCACATCCTTTTGGCAGTCCATGATCTCCTCTAGCATTAACTGAATCATTTTTCCTGCTGTTGGCTTTCTTCACTGTACAGTTTCCACATCCATGAGTAGCCATCGGCAGCATTGCCATCCTATGGATGATCTCGGTCTTGGTCTCTAGTGACATATACTTGAGGCTGAGGATCTGTTCCAGTTCCCTTCTGAATCACTTCTTCTCCATCTGAATCTAGTCGGGCTTTATTATTTTTTATTTTATTTTGCACAATTATATCTCGCCCTCCTGGTGGGTACCATATGATATGTTCTGCATACACATTGAACAGATAAAGGGGTAAAATGCACTCTTATCTGACACTTTTGCCTATAGGAAAGCATTTATTTTCTATAAGCGGGAATTAGCCATGTGACCCATGAATACAATCAAAAATGCATCACTACAGGGACTGCCCATTCTCTTCAGCTGATGTGACCATTAACTTCTGAAGAGAGTGAATGCATCTTAGTCCAGTGTCTCAGTTTTGACCTTTCCACCTTGAGTGACTGCAGGACTGAATGAGCTCCTGTCTTTGTCCCAGCTCCTGCCAACCTAGCAGTTCGAAAGCAAGAAATTGCAAGTAAATAAATAGGGAACACTTCGGTGGGAAGGTAAACAGCGTTCCATGCCACATGACCACAGAAACGTCTGCAGAAGCAGACAGCGCTGGCTCTTCGGCTTAGAAACAGAGATGAGCACTGCACCCTAGAGTCGGATACGACTGGCTTTTGAGCAAGGGAAATCTTTACCTTTACCTTGAGTGACTCTGCTAGGAGGCCAGATTTGTCTAGCTTCTAGGCCAGGGGTGCCCAAGCATTTCAGGCCGGCCATGTGGTTCAGCAGGCCAGTCACATGGTTCCTCCCATCAGAAGTGGAAGTAAAACACGACTTGCAATCTGTTTGCAACAGGATGAGATAGATTTTAGGCCATACCTGTCAAGTTTTGGATTTTGAAAATAAGGGAAATCCAGCAGTGCTGGGCAGTTGCTGTGCCAGTGCGCATGTGCAGTACAGTTTTTGCCTTTTCCTTCCATGCAAGGCACCATGGGGGCTTTAGTTCCTGGCCCATTTTGCACTGGTGTGCATGCGCAGTATGGGTTTTGCCTTTTGCTTCTGCGCAAGGTACCATGGGGGCTATAGTTCCCGGCCCATTTTGCACTGGTGTGCATGCGCAGTACGGGTTTTGCTTTTTGCTTCTGTGCATGGCATCATGGGGGCTGTAGTTCCCGGCCAATTTTTTAAAAATATATAGAATACGGAAGATTTATGGGAAAATACAAATATGGGATGATGGCGGGGAAGAGGGGTAAATAACGGGAGTTTCCCAGCCAATACGGGAGACATGACAGCTATGTTTTAGGCTACCATTTTCTCTGCTTAAAGCAGAGATGCTCAAACTATGGCCCATGGGCCGAATATAGCCTACAGGGTGTAGTTTGGCCAACCCTGTTTTAGGTAGTTCTTCTCTGACACTCCCAAGTTGGTTAGTTGGTTGGTTGCAGTGTCTGAAACGGGGTTGGGGGGGGGAGGTTGGGGGGTTCTGGGCATTGCAACCAACTAAACAAACATCTCTCCCTGTTGGATGCACGCCTTAATTTAATTTAAAAGCTATTTATTCAGACTACAGGCCTCAGACGCTCCCAGACTGGGGGCTCCTGATACCTGTAGTCTGAATGAATAGCTTTTTAAAGACCTGCCTATAGTTCCGCTCCCCAGTCTAAGCAAAGAAACCGAACGGTGGCAGGTGATTAAAAATGTCCCAGTGACTAAACTGTGGGTCTTTCTTTGTGTATTTCCTGTAATTGCCATCTTAGTGTGATGAGTGTGAGTTCACAGGAAGAACAAATTATTTCTTGAAGGAAATTAAAACATGCAGACTGGGAGTTCACGCTGGTAAGTAGGTGATTTGGAGGAAAAGGGAGGAAGGAAGCAGACCTGAGTTAGTTTTAGCTCTCTTCTTGGAAACAAGAGCCAATATCTGCAAAAAAGAAAGTTTTTTTTCTTTTAGTACTTTTTAAACACCTTTAAAGAAATTATTGCCTATCACATCCTTGAATCTCAGGGTGGGTCCTAAAGTTGTTGTTGTTGTTGTTCAGTTGCACAGTCGATTCCGTCCCTTTGCGACTCCATGGACCATTTTCCTCCAGGCACCACCTCTGTCCTCCACCATCCTCCTCAGCCCACCAAGCTCTGTGCCCATTGTGTCCACAATACCATCTATCCATCTCATCTTTGGACACCCCCTTCTTCTCTTTCCCTCCACCTTTCCCAGCATCAAGGCCTTCTCAAGTGAGTCCTCCCTTCTCATTTGATGTCCAAAGTACTTTAGCTTCATCTTCACTATTTATCCCTCCAATGAACAGTCAGGATTGATTTCTTCCAGTATTGACTTATTTGTTCTCTTTGCTGTCCAAGGGACTCTCAGGACTCTCCTCCAACACCACATTTCAAAGGCATCTCTCTTCTGCGCTCAGGTTTCCTAATGGTCCAACTCTCACACCCAAACATTACCACTGGGAATACCATTGCTTTGACTATGCGAATTTTTGTTTTCAAGGTGATGTCTCTGCTTTTCACTATGTTCCCCAGGTTTCTCATTGCTTGTCTCCCCATAATCAGTCGCCTTTTTATTTCATGGCTACAGTCACCATCTGCAGTGATCTTAGATCCCAGGAAAGTAAAATCTGTCACTGCTTCTACTTCTTCCCCAACTATTTTCCAGGGACTGATAGGACCTGTTGCCATTATCTTGGTTTTCTTGATATTGAGTCTCAAGCCAGCTTTTGCACTCTCCTCCTTCAGCTCAATCAAGAGGTTCTTTAGGTCTTCCTCACTTTCTGCCATTAGGGTGGTATCGTCTGCATTTCTCAAATTGTTGATGTTTCTCCCAGCAATTTTGATCCCATATTGTGATTCCTCCATCCCTGCATTGCGCATTATGTGCTCTGTGTATAGATTGAATAAGCAGGGTGATAAAATGCAGCCTTGTCTTACTTCTTTTCCTATTCCAAACCACTCTGCCATTCCGTGTTCTGTCCTAACTGTTGCTTCTTGGTTCATGTACAGATTTCTCATGAGGCATATGAGGTGTTTTGGTATTCCCATCTCTTTAATTACTTGCCACATCTTGTTGTGGTCCTCACAGTCAAAAGCCTTGGTGTAGTCAATAAAACAAAAGTAGACTTGTTTCTGGTATTCTTTTGTTTTCTCCATGATCAGACTATGTTGGCAATGTAGTCTCTTGTCCCCCTGCCTCTTCTGAAACCGGCCTGCACCTCTGGTAGTTCTCTCTCCACATGTTGTTGAAGTCTATTCTGTATTATCTTGAGCATCACCTTGCTGGCATGTAGGATGAGTACAATTGTTCGGTAATTTGAGACTTCTTTGGCATTCCCTTTTTTGGGGATTGGAAAGTACACTGATCTTTTCCAGTCCTGTGGCCACTGTTTTGTTTTCCAAATCTGCTGGCATATTGAATGCAGTAATTTGATGCCATCATCTTTTAGAGCTTTGAAAAATTCAACTGGGATACCATCATTTCCACTAGCTTTGTTGTTTGCAGTGCTCTTTAGGGCCTTTATGACTTCGCTCTCCAGGATGTCTGGTTCAAGTTCAAATTTCTCATTATTGTTATTATCAGAAGTGTTGAGGTCCTTTTTGTAGAGTTCCTCTGTGTACTCTTGCCATCTTTTTTTGATCTCTTCTGCTTCAGCTAACTCTTTTCCATCTTTGCCACTTATCATGGTCATTTTTGCTTTTAAAATTTCCTTTAAAGTTTTTAAGCCACATCTATTCGAAGGCGCAGCCTAAGGGGAGCTTCTGAATGCTGTTTCCTCCTCCGAGGGTGTAACTGCAGAAAGGAGACTGGTTTTATTGTATTTTTAAAAAAGTTGGCTTGCAAAATTGTCACGCTTCCATAAGACACAAGAACCAAATGTTGTTTCGTCATTAGTGATGGGTGGATAAGCATCAAGTGGTTTTTTTATTTCAAATTGTTGATTCCAACCAAAATGTGTAGTAATTAAGACCTGCGCTGACTGATTAATCTGGTTTCCCTCCTGGCCAAGTGAAAGATATGGTGTGTCCCATGGCACCAACAGAGAAACCGGAGTGCTCATTCCCCAACCTTCTCCCTGGAATCAATTGAAAGTATTCCGTCTGTGATTTCAGCTATGCAAGACGATAAGCACTCAGAAGCCCATCAGATACCCAGTTGTGTTCGACTCTAGGCTGTGGTGCTCACCTCCATTTTACAGCCAAAGAGCCAGCGCTGTCTGTGGTCTGCAGATATTTCTGTGGTCTTGTGGCAGCCATGACTAGGCACCGAAGTGGTACCTATTTATCTACTTGCAATTTCATGCTTTGGAACTGCTAGGTTGGCAGGAACTGGAACAGAGGATGGGAACTCCCTCCCTTGTGCAGCACTCAGGCCTCGAACTGCTGACCTGCCAGCCTTCCAGTCCTTTTGAGGCTCCAATTAGGAAGAATTTCCTAAATGTACAAAAGGTTTGCATGCAGAGGGGAGGTAAGTCTGAGGAGAGGACAGTGACTTACTTTTTAAAAAGCAAGTCCTTATTATTCTCTGTGGTCTGAAAAAGTGACTGTGTGGTTCTTTATTTTCCTGTTTAAAGTACATGTGTGTATGTGGTTGTTTTTTTAACCTTAGAAAATTTCCTGTTAAACTGCCTCTACGTTGCCTTAAAGCCATGATGGCAAACCTTGGCACTCCAGATGTTCCTGGACTTCAACTCCCAGAAACCCAAGCCCCCATGAATCCACATGAATGGGTTTACTGCAATTCATTCAGGCCACGTCGCCCTCATCGCTCCTGGAAGCGGAAGTAAAACGCACCTGTATGGAGGAAGGGTTAACCCGGAAGAGTCTTAACTGTACAAGCGTGTCTTACTTCCACTTCCGGGAGCTATGGGGGCGGCATGGGCCGGATGAATTGCAGCAAACCCATTCATGTGGATTCATGGGGGCATCTGTGAATTGAAGTCCAAGAACATCTGGAGTGCCAAGGCTCGCCATCATGACCTTAAGGTGCCTTCAACAAGTAACTTTGGAAAGAAACTGGAAATTTCTGTTTATGCAATCCAATATGCCTGCTTGAGATAGTTTGAAAGGTAAAGTCTTGCGCCCTCAGGGCCTGGAACATTTTCGTATTAGAAGCAAATCATTGTGGGGCGTTTGTTGGCATGTGTTCCTTTGTAGCTCCAAATGTCACAACTGCCAGCCTTCTCAAGGCATTCACTCCCTTGATCCCTGGTCAAAATCGAACTCACAACCTTTTGGCTGCAGCACAGCAGTTTAACCACTGTGCCACCAGGCCTCTTACAAGGCTCTGGTTTCATATACCTTGCCCTCATTTGTGGTCTCCACGTGTGGTGCGGCAATTTTGCCCGACCCCTCGGACTCCCTCTTCACTCCGAAGTTTTGGCACCACAGACTTTGAGGAATGCAAAGGACGGTCGCATGGGAGAAGAAAGGAAGGTGTCCCTCCAAGAAGGTGGACCCCCTCAGGCTGTCTGGCCAGGCGTGTCTTTAAGCAGAGCACATGAAAGAGCAGAACAATGAGCTGCCTGTGACTTGATGCTAATTGCAAGCCAATTAGCTGACATCCTGTTTCAAAGGAAGGAAGGAAGGAAGGAAGGACGGACGGAGGATGAACTTGAAAAGCAGTGAGGTGTGAAAGAGGAGGTTTTCTCGAGGGTGTCGCTTTCGAGGGTTGACTCCTCTTTTCCTTCCCGGCATCCCCTGCTTTTAATCTCCTCCAGCTTTGATTTGCATTTAGCAATCTAACTGGATTAGCAGCAGGTTGACCCCATCGACGCCTGGGTCAGCATGTTGGTTGATAAGACCCAACCACGACAGAACAAGCCACTGGTGTCATGTGAGGACAAATCCCTCCCCGCTCCAGATTGGCTTGAGCACCAGGGGCAGGATTTGAAGCGTAATATTGACTAATTATTTAACCGTGAGTGACAGCTGTGAACATCGTGTTCCTTGCACATGGCTTCCCGCATTTACTAATTACAATGGGGCCTGGGGGTGGGGCGGCGGAAGGGGCAGGCGGCCTTCCCTTCCCAACCGTCTGTCAGGGCCCATGTGCCGCCTTTGCCAACAATGCAAGAGAGGGGGCGCTACTTTACCAACGTGTCGGCAGGTGGAGATGAGCGGCTTGTGGAGCTTCCCATGCGCAGCAGCTCAAGTCTTACCTGTGGCAGATCCAGGCAGGTGGACTCCAAGGTGGGCCAGGAAGGACACCCCAAAGTGCAAATGTGGCACAGCTCTCCATTTACAGCCCAAAGTTAGTGTTTCTGCATCTGTATATATTCCTATGGTCATGTGGCAGGCAGGAGTACATGCTGGTGCACATTGAACAGTGTTACCTTTCCCACTGGAGTGGTACCTATTTATCTCTTACAATTTCTTGCTTTCGAACTGCTAGGTTGGCAGGAGCTGGGACAGACAATGGGAGCTCACTCCATCACACAGCACTTGGGTCTCAAACTGCTGACCTGCTGGCTTTCTGGTGGTCGAACTCAGGTCTTAACCACTAAGCCACCACAGCCCATCAAGCTCCAAGCAGCACCTCTTTCCTTTCTATCCATCTATGCTAGGGTTGGGAGTTCCTTCCTCCCCCTCCATGCCTGCTTGACAGGCTTTGGACTTGATCATCCATAACGGCCCCAACCAGCTCTACGGTCCTAATATTGGATCCCATTTTATCCTCCTAAGAATCCTGCAAGATCGG
This sequence comes from Bradypodion pumilum, assembly GCA_035047305.1. Taxonomy (NCBI): domain Eukaryota; kingdom Metazoa; phylum Chordata; class Lepidosauria; order Squamata; family Chamaeleonidae; genus Bradypodion; species Bradypodion pumilum. Next base: position 386,186,550 of record JAWDJD010000003.1, read on the forward strand.
TTAACCAGGAGAGCCAGTTTAAGGTCTGCCCCCTTATGTCACCTATTAAATGGTGCAGCTGAGGATAGAACTGGTCTGGATGCACCAGAAGAGGTACCACATGCCCCCATACCATCACGTCTACACAGGGTCTGCCCAACCTCTGATATGGGCTTGATGAAATTATGATGTGAGCAGTCTGGAGAAGGGAGAAATGCTCAGTTTTTTATGCTTCCAAAGCAACAAGTGCTGCTGAAGACAATTTTTGTGTTCCCCTAATTGGTTTCCTCTTAACGTTCTTTCCTCCTGATTCAGACCCATATGTCAAGGGATAAGAGGACCATGGACACATGCTTTTTGAGCCAGCTAGATGGCTGTGGGATTCTGATGTGCCTCTCCCTGCACGGCAGATTGGGCTGGCTAGCAGCTCCTGCACAAGGCGTAAGAGCAAGAGGTAGAGTCTTACTGCAGTCCGAAGGTTGAGGTAGAAGCATTGGTCAGGAGGAGATGAGTTTGGAAGCCGGTCATTGAAGAACAAATGGCTGATCCAGAAGAGTAATCGGGTTTCCAGGCCAAGGGTCAAGGTCAGCAAACAGGCAAGAGGTACAGGTTCAAGTGGCGCAGAGTCGGGATGCACAGAGATTGTTCCAACAAGATAAGTTCTGCTTGAAGTAAAGTTCTGCTCCATGATTGCATTGCAGTTGGAGGAATAACGTAGACTTTGCCAGCATGTTGACACAGGTGGCTAGAGCCCTCAGGAAGGTTGACCAAACCCTTTGAGACGTGGTTAGGCAACTGAGGGACACAGTTCAAATCATAGACTTGCAAAGTTTGTAGGGATCTCCAGCGGACAACTAGTCCACAGACTGCCATTGCAGGAAATGCAGTGTGGAAGCGTCCCTCAAAGTGGCCATCCATCCCTCTGTTGAAAGTCCTTCAAGCCAGGGAAGCCCACCACCTTCCAAGCTCATCTGTTCCACTATGAAACTGCATTGGCCATCAAGAATCTCTTCATAATGTTTAGTCCAACTCTTCTTCCTTAATTTGAACCCATTATTTTTGGCCCTGTCTGCTGAGGCAAAAGAAAGAAGCTTGTCGCAGCTTCCACTGGAAGGACTATTTTGCTCTTTCTCAGACTACTCTTCCTCAAGGCAAGAGACTGGCAAATATTTTGTTTCCTTCCTATTTCCTACCAAAGGATGCCAAGAGAACAAAGCAAGAGATTGACCCTTGACACCCTCTGAATGGAGATGAGCCTCAAGTCCACTGGATCAGATCGAGGAAGAGCTTTATGGCAAGAACAAACATCCTTGAGGGTACACAAGAGCAAAACAAAATTAGAAGATGGAGGAAGAAGCTCAATGGACAATGAACGACATTAAAGGAGGAAATGGCTGAGGAACTCAACCTCCCCTACATCATTTGAAGGAATCTGAATAGGTTGAGGGTCAGAGTCCCTAAATGCAACACCAACAGGCTCAAGTGGGGGCTGATGGTTGACAACAACTTCCATTGGCTTATTTGCTGGCCTGCTGATTATTGCCAGAAACATGTACCAATGAGAACTTACGTCTGACCAATGACAAAGCCGAGAAAGTGGTTTCATTCTGGCAGTTTAAAGTCTGACCTAGACATGAAAGAAGATGACAACCAATGGATGGGTGTCATATATACTTTCTAAGATACTGTACTTCAGTACCCTGGTGCAGTGGAGTGATACCCTTGGTATCAATGGCTATAATTATGGATGTACCTAAGGACAACCTCCGGGTTGGAGAGATAGGCAGGATATCTCTCAATGCCATTTCCAGGGAATCCTAAGCAGGTGAAGGCACATGGTGAGCCAGTGGGTGAGACACAATGCTGGACTGGATGATGGGCTCCTCTGGCCTGTAATCCAGCAAGGCTGCTCTTATGAGGGGCTTCTTCACCACTTTCCTGTTCTGCTCCTGACATTATAAATCCCCCTCCTCCTTTTGACTCAAAGGTCATCCTTCTGGCCACTCCAGATGATGCCTTGAGCACCAGGGCAATAAATTTTTGCTTGGCTTATCCTCCAATACTAAGCAGGACTGCAACTGCTATTTAGGTTTGTGTGTGTGTGTGTGTGTGTGTGTGTGTGTGTGTGTGTGTGTGTGAGTGTGTGTGTGTGCAAAAAATGCATAAAACAAATTATGGAAGTGTGGTATATGGGTTGTTGTTTTTTTAAAAAAGTTAAACATGCCACATGCCCAAAACAGAGCCTATCTTCGTAGGGAGGGAAAGCGAAGAATTAAGCCAGATGGAAATAACCAGGGAGGAGGTCCTTGCATGTCTTGTTAAGCTAAACACTAACAAATCACCAGGACCAGATGGCATCCATCCACGAGTTCTCAGGGAACTTAAAGATGAAATTGCTGATCTCCTAGCCAAAATATATAATCTTTCCCTCAAATCAGGCTTTGTGCCTGATGACTGGAAGGTAGCGAATGTAACACCAATTTTCAAAAAAGGATCCAGGGGTGATCCAGGAAATTACCGACCTGTCAGTTTGACATGTGTCCCAGGTAAAGTGATGGAAACCATCCTAAAAGATAGAATTAATAGGTACATAGAAGAGGAGGCGCTGCTAAAGGAGAGCCAACATGGCTTTTGCAAGGGCAAATCATGCCTCACTTTTGTTGTTGTTGTTCAGTCGCACAGTCGGTTCCGACCCTTTGCGACCCTATGGACCATTGTTCTCCAGGCGCTTCTGTCCTCCACCATCCCCCTCAGCACTCCCAGTTCTGTGCCCATTGTGTCTACAATACCATCTAGCCATCTCATCTTTGGCCTCCCCCTTCTTCTTTTGCCCTCTACCTTTCCCAACATCAGGGCCTTCTCAAGTGAATCCTCCCTTCTCATTTGATGTCCAAAATACTTTAGCTTCGTCTTTACTATTAGCCCTTCCAATGAGCAGTCAGTGTTGATTTCTTCTAAGATTGACCTATTTGTTCTCCTCGCTGTCCAGGGTACTCTCAAAACTCTCCTCCAACACCACATTTCAAAGGCATCTATTCTTCTGCGTTCAGCTTTCCTAATTGTCCAGCTCTCACATCCGTACATTACCACTGGGAATACCATTGCTTTGACTATTCTAATTTTTGTTTGCAATGTGATGTCTCTGCTTTTCACTATGTTCCCCAGGTTTCTCATGGCTTGTCTCCCAAGAATCAGTCACCTTTTTATTTCATGGCTGCAATCCCCATCTGCCGTGATCTTTGATCCCAGGAAAGTAAAATCTGTCACTGCTTCTACTTCTTCCCCATCTATTTTCCAGGGACTGATGGGGCCTGTTGCCATTATCTTGGTTTTCTTTATGTTAAGTCTCAAGCTAGCTTTTGCACTCTCCTCCTTCAATCCAATCAAGAGGTTCTTTAGGTCTTCCTCACTTTCTGCCATTAGGGTGGTATCGTCTGCATATCTCAGATTGTTGATGTTTCTCCCAGCAATTTTAATCCCATATTGTGATTCCTCCATCCCTGCATTTCGCATTATGTGCTCTGTGTATAGATTGAATAAGCAGGGTGATAAAATGCAGCCTTGTCTTACTCCTTTTCCTATTCCAAACCACTCTGTCATTCCGTGTTCTGTCCTAACTGTTGCTTCTTGGTTCATGTACAGATTTCTCAGGAGGCATATGATGTGCTCTGGTATTCCCATCTCTTTAATTACTTGCCACATCTTGTTGTGGTCCACACAGTCAAATGCCTTAGTGTAATCAATGAAACAAAAGTAAACTTGTTTCTGGTATTCCTTTGTTTTCTCCATGATCCAACGTATGTTGGCAATGTGGTCTCTAGTCCCCCTGCCTCTTCTGAAACCGGCCTGCACCTCTGGTAGTTCTCTCTCCACATGTTGCTGAAGTCTGTCCTGTATTATCTTGAGCATCACCTTGCTGGCGTGTGGGATGAGTGCAATTGTTCGGTAATTTGAGCATTCTTTGGCGTTGCCCTTTTTTGGGATTGGGACGTATACTGATCTTTTCCAATCCTGTGGCCACTGTTTTGTTTTCCAGATTTGCTGGCATATTGAGTGCAGTAATTTGACGCCATCATCTTTTAGCGCTTTGAAAAATTCGACTGGGATACCATCATGTCCACTAGCTTTGTTGTTTGCAGTGCTCTTTAGGGCCTTTATAACTTCGCTCTCCAGGATGTCTGGCTCGAGTTCAGTTTTTTCATCATTGTGGTTATCAGGAGTGTTGAGGTCCTTTTTGTAGAGTTCCTCTGTGTACTCTTTCCATCTTTTCTTTATCTCTTCTGCATCAGCTAGCTCTTTTCCGTCTTTCTCCCTTATCATGGTCATTTTTGCTTTAAATGTTCCTCACTAATCTGTTGGAATTTTTTGAGAGTGTCAACAAGCATGTGGATAAGGGGGATCCAGTTGACATTGTTTATCTGGACTTTCAGAAGGCTTTTGACAAGATCCCACACCAAAGGCTCTTGAATAAACTTACCAGCCATGGAATAAAGGGACAGGTCTTGTCCTGGATCAGCAACTGGCTAAGGGACAGGAAACAGAGGGTAGCACTAAATGGACACTTCTCCAAGTGGAGGGAAGTAAAGAGTGGGGTCCCCCAAGGTTCAGTACTGGGACCCCTGCTTTTCAACCTCTTCATAAATGATCTAGAGGTAGGAGTAAAAAGCAAGGTAGCCAAATTTGCTGACGACACTAAATTATACAGGGTAGTGAAAACTGTGAGAGATTGTGAAGAGCTCCAGAGGGATCTCTTGACACTGGGGGAGTGGGCAAAACAGTGGCAAATGAGCTTCAACATCAGTAAGTGCAGAGTGATGCATGTTGGGGCAAAAAACCCCAATTACATTTATAAACTGATGGGGTCTGAACTCTCTGCGACAAACCAGGAAAGGGACCTTGGTGTCCTGGTGGGCAACTCAATGAAGGTGTCAACCCAGTGTGCCTCAGCAGTGAAAAAAGCAAACTCAATGCTAGGGATCATTAGGAAGGGTATAGAAAATAAGTCAGCAAGTGTCATTTTGCCTCTTTATAAATCTATGGTGAGGCCCCATCTGGAATACTGTGTGCAGTTCTGGTCGCCATACCTCCAGAAGGATATTATGGAGCTGGAAAAAGTGCAGAGGAGGGCAACCAGAATGATTAGGGGACTGGAACACCTTCCTTACCATCTGAGGCTGCAACGGTTGGGCCTCTTCACTCTTGAACAACGGCGTCTAAGAGGTGACCTGATTGAAGTTTATAAAATCATGCACGGTGTGGACAAAGTAGATAAGGAAAAACTGTTTTCCCTATCGCATAACACTAGAACTAGGGGACACTCCATGAAACTTTTGGGTACTAGTTCTCAAACAAATAAGAGAAAGTACTTTTTCACCCAGAGGATTACTGGTCTATGGAACTCCCTGCCAGAAGAAGTGGTGACAGCTGTCAGTCTTGACAGCTTTAAGAAAGGATTAGACAAGTTCATGGAGGACAAGGCTATCAATGGCTATAATTATGGCTACCTAAGGACAACCTCCGGGTTGGAGAGATAGGCAGGATATCTCTCAATGCCATTTCCAGGGAATCCTAAGCAGGTGAAGGCATCTGCTTGGGAATACCCTGAAGGAAATGGTGAGCCACTGTGTGAGACAGAATGCTGGACTGGATGGGCTGTGGCCTGTTCCAGCAAGGCTGTTCTTATGTTCTTATGTTCTTAAAAACACTTGTATTTTATGGATAAATTATTTATGGAAGGATAAGTAAAGGTAAAGTTTGTCCTTTCTCGAAAGCTAGTAGTATCCTACTCTAGGGTTCAGTGCTCTTCTCTGTTAATAATGTCTGAATTTGCAGACGTTTCCATGGACATGTGGTAGGCACGACTAGTCACTGGAGTGCACGGAACACTGTTGTTACCTTCCCACCGAAGTGGTCCCTATTTATTGACTTACAATTTCTTGCTTTCAGACTGCTAGGTTGGCAGGAGCAGGAACAGAGGCAGGAGCTCACTCCATTATGCAGCACTCGGGTATTGAACTGCTGACCTGCCCACCTTCCAGTCATCAAGTTCAGCTTCTTAACCACTAAGCAACTATAGTCCGGTATTAAATTGAAATGCAAGTTTTTCATGGAGAACACACAGGTTTGGGAAACATTGTTGATCCTTTTGGTCTTGTGCAAATCTCAAATAATTGAGATTTGTACAAGTAATTGCTCAAATAATTGAACCACCCTGAGTCGGGCTTGCCTGAGTGGGCGGCGAACAAGCCGAAATTAAAATTAAATTAAATAATTGTCCATGTTTTGGACAGGCGCGGCGGTGTCTTCAGCCTCCCGTGGCCATGGGGGCTCTTATCCTCCTGGTCGGGCCAGGAGGACGCCCTGGTTCAGCGTCCCCACGTAATCCTGCTGCCTGGGGAAACTGAGGGTAAAAATGAATCAAACATCTCTCTAATGTTGGGGGAAAGCAAGCATTGTTTTCCTCTCCTCAGTCGGAAGTCAGAATTCTTGAAATGAAAGAGAAGAGGAAGGAAGTAAATCCCCAAATGATGTCACTGATGCGCGTGGCGTCTTCTTAAATGAAACCCCATGGTTTCAACGAGGAGGATGTCAGGATCTTGGTGGTGATGAATCAATGGGAAACTAAGCCTTTGGGAGGACAGAGTCAAAGAAGGAACTCAGCCGGGAGCCATGTTTAGCTGTCAAAACGTTCCTTGGCATTCAAAGGCTTATCTCCATGTGTCTCTTTCTCTGCCTCTGGCACAAGGAGTGCGAGTGGGAACCCAGGAGTGCAAATAAACTCATCTCGCTAATTGGTCAAGAAATCATCGGCACAGATCAGACGTGCAGAGAGCCAGAGGTGGCAGAACCATGCGCAGCATGAGCGGAGGAAGCCCGCGTGACGCAAACGGCAGGCAGGATCCAGCAGCCCAGAGGGGCTCAGTTTACTCGGGAGAAAATAGCAGTGTGAAGGCTCCTCGTAGCAACTTTCTCTGAATCTGATCCATGCTAGCAAAGTTCTGGAGGATGAGTCATGGTCTTGTTGCCCTGGTTTCAAGTCAAAGCTTGGTATTAACAAGTTAGAAGTAACAAGAGCCCTGGTGGTTGCAGTGGTTAAACTGCTGTAAGGTAAAGGTAAAGGTTTCCTTTGCTTGAAAGCCAGTCGTATCTGACTCTAGGGTTCAGTGCTCATCTCTGTTTCAAAGTGGAAGAGCCAGCACTGTCTGCTTCTGCAGACATTTCCGTGGTCATGTGGCAGGCATGACTAGAGGCTGGAGCGCATGGAACACTGTTGAAACTGCTGTAGTACAACCTAAACTGCTGACCTTGTGAGTTTGGTCCTGACCAGGGTTCAAGGTTGACTCCACCATCCATCCTTCCAGGCTTGGTCAAATGTGCCCCCAGCAGGTCAAGGACAAAATTGCCTCATGAACCACCCAGAGAATCGGGCAATTTAGAAGTGTAATTGCTATTGCTATAAGCCACCAGTTCCTTCAGGAAAGGGTAGAGGGGGGGAAATGTAACCAGGTTATGTATCTCCAATGATATTTCCTAATCACTCTCATGAGTTTCTTTCCAGAGGAATCAGGTCACATGCCCTGTTTTCGTTCCACTGTTTGCCACCCAACTTTGTGCGATTTTGCATAAGACAGCATGAATTCAGCAGTAGGATTCTGGATGTAGAAAAGGGAGATGGAAGGGGGCACGAGGTGTACAGCAACTACCACACATGTCCAGCCATGAGTGTCTGAAAATGTTGAGGGTCGAGGTTTAGGAGAGGTTAATGCTGGATAAAGGAAGTGGCTGGATGGGCAGACGGGGGTGGCAAAAGGCTTCCTCTTAGGAATTGTGGTAGATCATCATCAGGTTAAATATGAGTCTGCAGAGCAATGGGGCTGCAAAAAAGGCCAATGCTATTTTAGGCTGCATCAAGTCTAGTCTCCAAAACACTTCATGTCCTACTAGTCCCCCTCCATTCAGCACTCGAACTTAGACCCCATCTAGAGTCCTGGGTCCAATTCTGGGTGCTTTAAGAAAGGTGGAAACAAATTAAAAGAGGTCCAGAGAAGAGCAAGGAGAATGATCAGTGGAATGGAAACCAAACCCTAGGAGGAAAGACCAAAGGAATTGGGCATGTGTAGCCTTGAGAGATGATGTTTGCATTCTTCAAATACCTGAAAGATGTTCATGAAGAGGAAGGGGAGGACCAGTTCTCCATCATCCCAAAGGGCAGGACACATCATAACAGTCTCAAATGAAAGAAAGTCAGATACTGTATGGGAAAACTTCTAAATGCATAAACCAGGGGTGCCCAAACTAGGGCCTGCAGGCCAGATCCAGCCACTGACACCAATTCATCTGGCCTGCGCCACGCTCATTGCTCCTGCAAGCGGAAGTAAAACATGCCCGGATGGGCGCATTTTACTTCTGCTTCCAGAAGTGACGAAGGTGGCGTGGGCTTGATGAATTTATGTCGGTGCCTGGATCCGGCCTGCAGGCCCTAGTTTCGGCACCCCTGGTTTAAGCAGAGAACGTAGCAGCCTAAAATCTATCTCCTGCTGCAAAACATATCTGTTGCAAAGCAGATTGCAAGGCGCGTTTTACTTCCGCTTCCAGCGGGAGGAACCACGTGACCGGTCCACGGCCCAAAAGGTTTGGGCACCCCTGTCTTAGAGCATTACGACAGTGGAGCCAACTGCCTTGAGAGGTGGTGGAAGCATTCAAGAGAGAATTGGAAAGCAACCCTATCTGTCAGATCTGCTTTGATTTGGATTCCTGCCTTGAGCAGATGGGGTTGGACTCTATGGCCTCACAGAGCCACCTCCCAACTCAGTGATTCTATGCTTCTCTTAGGTGGGGGAAATCCCCCAAAATAGTTTTTTCCCTATGGCTTATAGAAACTTCCTCAAAATGTGGCATTCCCTCCTGAATGAAGATAAAGATTGTAGGACAACTTGCCTGTTCTTGTATGTGTGCGTGCATGGGTGCGCACACTCAGTGTCCCAGGCAGCCCTTGGGGTAGAAAAGGCTGCACCCTCTTTGTAGCATCTTGGATAGAGAGAGGTCAAGGAGGTACATAAGGGAAGGAGGGAGAGAAACTTTACAGAGAAAGCTCTGCGGGCCTCTTTGGGGAGAGATGTGGGTGAGATTGTCACCCGTCCTGGGGCTTCTGAATCCTGCCCTTTTGACCACAGGATTGTGCTCTTGCTGTCAAAGACAAAGCCTCTGTTTGCAGCTGAGGCTTTGCCGAGAAGTTTCCGAGAATGCTGGCCAAACGGGAAATAATTTACATAAGTACATTGGATGAGAAAATGAGAATACACCTGACAAGCTCTTGGCCGGCACACCTTTCTTCCTCCTTGGGTGGAGCAGAGAACCGCTGCTGCCTGGAGGTGTTGCTGAAGACGGTCCCTCTGCACTCCTTGGCAAGAAGAGGGGCTGAGCGGAAGCTGGCAAAGAATGAGGCCGTTCCCCATCGAGAGAAGCTGGCAGGTTGGCCTCCACAAATGGCCAGCTGAGCCATCAGAAGAAGGAGGGTCTGCCACCTTCACGTAAAAGAGGGGGATGCTTTAATCCTCTACAGAGCTGGCGCTGCTCCTTGCTGCTGAAGATCTCGATGCACCGACCGGTGACTTTTACACAAACATCAACAGAAAGGCGCTTGCCCGAACCGGCAGGGAGCTGCTGGCATCTCTTGCAGCATGTCAGAGGTCCGTTTCTACAGCTCTAGCAAACCTTTCTGAAACAGGGCAGGAAATTTCAGCAACTGAATTGTGCAACCACTCTGAACATGTTATCCTGCCAATTTAGCAGTTCGAAAGCAAGAAATTGCAAGTAGATAAATAGGGACCACTTCAGTGGGAAGGTAACAGCATTCCGTGTGCTCTGGTGTCTAGTCATACCTGCCACATGACCATGGAATTGTCTGCAGAAGCAGACAGCGCTGTCTCTTAGGCTTAGAAACAGAGATGAGCACTGAACCCTTGAGTTGGATACGACTGGCTTTTGAGCAAGAGAAACCTTTACCTAGAGTTGCCATAATTCTCTCTCATAAAACCAGGACAGAAGTACAAAATAGTCTTTATTAAACAAACATAATATAATGATAGCTATTTTTCCAACCTTGTATCCGGGACAATCCCGGTTTTCCGGGACATATGACAACCCTACCCTTACCTTTACCTTTACTATCCTGCTATGGTAACACAGCAGACCCTACTGCCAGCGACTCAACGTCGAGTGTCAGGCGGCGGTTAACTAACCTGACAACCCTGAAGACTAATGGCCTTGGGTGCCAAAGTCCCACAGGGAAGGGTGATGGTCCCCAAGTGGGTTATATCCCACTTGAATCCATCTTGATGAAGGGCAGAAGCTTCATCCATCCTGCCCTGGGGCTGATGATGAGGACTTTGCATGCCAAAAGGGCTCAGGACCAGAAAGTGACTCACGGAACTGGATCAGTGGTACTATGGGGGTCACGCTGCAATGTGGAAGGCAGATGAAAGGCCACTGCCTTCATGCCTGATCACCACGATGATCGCCTATATTCGGATTCGGACAAAGCAGAAGAATAGAAAAGAATAGTTTGTTTCTCTGTGTGTGGCATTCAAGACGACTTGCAAAAAAAGTGCAAATTAAAAGCAAAATCTTGGACTCCAAATTCCAGTGAAGTCCAAACTTCACCAGGTGACATACAAGAGAACTGTAAAAAGTCACCACCGCCACCAAGATCTGCTTAGCCTCATAAACACAGAAAAGTTAGATCAAACATAATGAACTCTAAGCTGCAGCATGGGCCTGGTGGTCCCACAACACCACACCTAAAGGTCCTACCAGATAGAACAGAGAGGGAAATGGGGACAATCCCCCAAGTGCTCCTTTTGCACTCAAAACTAGAAGGAACTAGGTTTCTACAACAACTCGGGTCTTGTGCTTCTGGTTCCCCTGTGTCTCACTTGCAGCTGTTTAGAAAACATGGTTGCCTCCGGAGTCAAACTGGCTGACACACTTTCATCACACTTTTTTATTTACAAAGGTGTACCCTCAAGTAGCAAAATAAATTTGTTTGTCATTGCATGTGATTGGTGCCATCTCGCTATCTTTCATTAAGCAAGCTTGGCTTTGCAATTGGCCACTAGGAAGTTGTTGTTATGCGCTGTCAAGCTGTCCCCAATTTATGGCAACCCTATGAATTCGAGATCTCGAACATGTCCTTTCCTCAATTTATGGCCACCCTATGGATGAGAGGAGTCTGAAATGTCTTGTCCTCAATTGCCCTTCTCACCACTTAGAATCCATCCATCCACAGTTTCAATTATCCACAGGACTAAAAATGTTAAATGACAAAGTTCCTGAGATACATGATCAATGTGTATTTCTATGCCACATTACCAGAGCTGGCCACTAGAGGCCATTGTTTGCAATGCAATGTTTACAAGGAATGGAGGCAGACATTTTTATAGCTCTCATGTAGAATGATAGAGACATTGAAATCCCTCTCCTGCTTCTGTGACTCAGGTATATGTGTTAAATATAGGATTTGCTGTTATCCATAGTTTCATGTATCTGCAGAAGGTTTCAGAACATATCCCATGTCCTGTCCTGGGAGAGGTTAGTGTAGTGTGGATGATCTTAATCTTATTGTTGATCTCCAGTGACATGTCTTTGCACTTGATGATCTATTCTAATTCCTTCATTGCTACCCTTCTGAATCTCAATCACTTTCTGATTTCTTGGCTGCAGTCCCCATTTGGGTTGAGGATTAAACCAAGGCATACAAAATCTTTCAGTACTGTATTTCATTTTCTTCACTCTCAAATTTAAAATTATGTATTTTACAGTTTTAAAAGTATCTTCTGTTCTTCATCCAAGTTTTTTCTTTTCTTTTTAGCACCTGAATTGTCTTTCTGCATTCTTTCCTAGTAATGTTTCTGGTTTCAACCTGCAGGTCTTCTGGCCCTGCATCAATGGACTTCAGCACCATGACTGTTTTTCTTTAAAGGTTTCCCTTGCTCAAAACCAGTCGTATCCAACTCTAGGGTGTAGTGCTCATCTCTGTTTCAAAGCCGAAGAGCCAGTGCTATCTACTACTGCAGATGTTTCCGTGGTCATGTGGCAGGCATGACTAGACACCGGAGCACATGGAACGTTGTTACCTTCCCACCGAAATGGTCCCTGTTTAGCTACTTGCAATGTCTTGCTTTCGAACTGCTAGGTTGGCAGGAGCTGGGACAAAGATGGGTGCTCATTCCGTCCTGCAGTACTCGGGAATTGAACTGCTGACCTTCTGCCTCCCAGTCAGCATCTTAGCCACTTGAGCCACTGCACTCTCATCAGGAATGTTGTTTAAATTATATATTGGCACTGTGATTCTTTTAATGTTGTTCTTCAGCTTTACTCTAACATTGGATATTGGCAGCTCATGATCTATGCCACAATCTGCTCCTGGTCTTGTTTTGTCACAGTGAATACAGCTTATCCTTCTCCTGTTTCCAATTAGATAGTCTGTTTGACTTTTGTATGGACCATTTAATGATGTCCATGTCTGCAGATGTCTGTTTAGTTGCCTGAAGCATGTATTTGCAATAAACAAGTTGTTGGCCTCACATAATTCGATGAAGGAAATGTCAGCATAATTTGGAAACATGTAGTGGGAGAAAACTTGGTTGATCATAAGAAACATAGATTCTACAAAAAGTTCGGTCTGACCTTTGATCCAGCTGATCCAATACCTTATGCACGGAATGGCCTGTTTTCTGTATACCTAAAGAGAGGCCTGAGGCTGGGTTGCATGATATTCCTTTGGAGTTCTCTGAGCACTACTTGGTGATGTTCCTTTTTCGATTCCTAAAAACTCTATAAGTCAATATGAGTCATTGTTGGACACCATGCTTTCAGCTGGACGTCCCAGCTGTGGTCGGGAGGGAGTCACAGCAACAGCCAGGATTAAAGAGTGTCTTTAGGAGTTTGCAGATAAGGGTCAGAGAGCAAAGGATGTTCATCTGAGCGTGTTAAAAGTTCCAGGACAGACATTGTGCGGTATCCCCATCAGTCAAAAATATCTCAACAAATGTGATGTGTACCTAAACAAACCAGAGATGGGAAGAGTGAAGAAAACTCAGTATCAGCAAGGGATTATTCTTTCTTTCTCCCCCCCCCCCCCCCCCGGCAGGCATTCAGTTCTAAATTGGGCTAAATCTGCCTTCTGAAAGGAAGATAATTTCCATGTTTCTTTGCTTGAGAACAGATAATTGAAGTTATTTCCCTTCCAAGAAAGCCATGGTTTGCAAATGGGCAGGGAAAGGGAAGCGGGCTGAGTGGGGGAGCCTTCCTTACAGCCCAGCCTTTGAATGGCTCTGCCATTGTCACAAGGCGCTTATCACCTTTTCTCTCCCCTCTCCCCAATTTATTTTTCTTTGTGGTGCTGGGGGTGGGGAGGTTAGGCTAAGAGAGAAATGAGGGGTGCTAAATGTAACGTACCCTCCAATGCGCCGTGGGTAAATGGTGGATCATTATCGCCAAGGTTTGTAGTGAAAGTGAAGAACGGAAATCAATCAGGTGGAGAAAACGTGTGCTTTTCCACCCGCAGGTTCCACCCCAGGCTGCTCCAAAAACCCAGTTTCAGAAGAGGAAAATTAATAAACAAAATGGGCTTGTCAGAGTTTTGTGAGCCGTTGTTGCTCATGCCATTAAATAATATATTTACGCTGAACTTGACAACTGGAAGGTCAGCAGGTCAGCAGTTTGAGACCTGAGTGTTGCATGATGGAGTGAGCAGCCATCATCTGTCCCAGCTCCTGCCAAACTAGCAGTTCCAAAGCAAGAAACGGCAAGTAGATAAAGAGGTAGCACTTTGGCAGGAAAGGTAACAGTGTTCCATGTGCTTTAGTGTCTAGTCATGCCTACTGCATGGCCACAGAAACATTTGCAGAGGTGGACAGCACTGGCTCTTTGCTATTTACCTACTTGCAATTTTCATCGTGCAGCACTCCGGTATTCCATACTGGACAACCATCATGCGCTAGTTAAGACTAATGCGGTTCAGAATTGCACATCTGTTGAGCAGGTTCCTAATTCTGTGTGTAAAAACTCTGAGTTGGGCTTTTATAGCCCAGGTTGGGCCACAGAGAGGTTTGAAGGTTAACTTATGAAAGTTAACTTATGTGTCATAATCGTTCTTTTGGATATTATTCTAGGATTCGTACAACATAAATCAAAGGGTGTCTATTCATTGCTTCCTTCATCTACTATATAATTGCTGAGCCCGTGGAGAAAATTTGGTAGTCCATTTCTGGAGAGCCTGAGAAAATGACACTGCCAGATCCTAGCTGAACTACATCTTATTCTTCTTTTGTGCCCTAATCAAACCCTGTAGTGCCAAAATGAAACCACTTTATTGGCTTTGTCATTCGCCAAACTTAAGTCCTCATCAGTGCATGTTTCTGGCAGTCATCAGCAGACCAGCAAATGACTCAATGGATACTGTGTGTCTCCACATTCACACAGCATGTTGTTGTCCACCATCAGGCCCCACTTGAGCATGTTGGTCTTGGATTTAGAGACTCTAACCCTCATCCTATCCAGGGTCCTCCAAGAGACGTAGGGGAGGTCGGGTTCCTCAACCATATCCTCCTTCTTTGATGTAATTCCTTGTCCAGTGAGCTCCTTCCTCCATCTTCTAGTTTGGTTTCGCTCTTGTGTACCCTCAAGAATGTTTGCTCTTGCCATAAAGCTCTTCCTGGATCTGAGCCGGTGGACTTGAGGCTCATCTCCATTCAGAGGGTGTTAAGGGTCCTTCTCTTGCTTAGTTCTCTCTGTGTCCACTGCTACTTCTCTCCTGGAATTAGGTGGAGCAATACCAACAGGAGGGTAGATCTTCTCAACTGGTGTAGGTTGGAGGCATCCTGTCACTCTATGCATGGCTTCATTAACAGCCATGGCAACTTGTTTTGCATGTGTGGATGCACTCCATACTGGAGCAGCATACTCTGCTGCACAGATGCTCAGGGCCAAAGCTCTGACGTATACAACATGGATGGTTTAATTAATTTAATTTTAATTGAATTTCTATACCGCCCACTCAGGTACAACCCAACTGAGTTCCCTATTTGTAGTTTGTGAGTTTCCTGATGGTTCCTAGGGGAACAATGAACTGACATGACCAAACATAGCAAGTACTACGTTTTGGGGGTCTTTTATTTCCGCTGGGAGGGAAGAAAAGCAGGGAATTGTTCCACAAAACCCTCCTTCTTCTCATTAAGGCTCTGTAGTTTTGCACTCACAAAGAATAACTAGAGTTTAGAAAAGATTTTGGGCTGCAGTTCCCACAATGTCCCGATTTGAACCACAGGAGTCACAGGTCCAAAACAATTTATCTCTCCCCCCATCTAAACCCACAACACTTTGGAAGCAGCCAGCCAGAACCTTCCTCCCAGAAACCTCTTTATAAGTAACTCTCTCCCCATTGGGAAAATAAATGAGAATTTTATTAATAACGTCCTTCCAGAACATGTAGTTACAATGAAAATAGATTCATTTCAAGGACAATATAATCCAAGTTACATACTCATTTGCTTACTATATATTCCAATAAATAAGAAATAAATATCTTTCTCCCCCCCCCCCCGCCAAAAAATTGTACAGAATCCCAGTGACCATCTTACAGTCCCTTATAGCTAGGATTATTTTTATTATAAAAATCTACCATTAAAATCGTAGTCAAAACTGATGTAAAATTTACAGTTCAAGACCTAACCCAGGACCTAAGAACTATTAAGGTAACGTCTCTAAGTATACAGAAAATTCCTAGTAAAGTTGTTTTTCATAAAGTTAGGATGTTCAAGTCCAATAAGACAAAAATTTCCAAATATCTAGAGAGTCCTTTAGGTATCGCTTCAAAGGTTCCGATCACTATGGTTACGACAGCAGATTTCTCCCTCCATAAATACTCAACTTCAATTTGCAAATTGTGATATTTTGTGATTTTCTCCAGTCTTTTGTCCTCGATTTGTGCATCTCCAGATATAGCAATGCCAATACACCAGGCCTTCATCTTTTTCACAGCACTTATATCAGGTGTGTTGTGACTCAGAGTTGTCCCACAGGATCTTGACATTCTCGTTTTCCATAACTTTCTCTTCCTGATGTTCCCAATAATTTATACTGCGTTCAAATCCAAACTGCATGATGATGATGATGATGATGATGATGATGATGATGATGATGATGATGATGATGATGATGATGATGTGAACTAAGCCAGCTGCTGGTTTGCTTTCTTCTCCAGAGTGGACCTCTTGGCCCTAGCCCAGCCTCAAGTGTCCCATTGGTCAGACCAGAAGATGAGCTGGAACACTTGACCAAGAAGATGCTGTACGACATGGAGAATCCACCATCGGAAGAATACTTTGGTAAGCAACATGACGTTCCTTGCTCATTTGGAGTCTCTACCAAACATTGCCCATGCTGGAGGCCTCTAGGAGTGAAATTAAGCCTTTCTCTCTGGTTCTTCTCTTTTTGGGGGGCAAATATCTGGAGGGAGGTGCATTTATCTCCCACTATAAACCCTCCCAGCCTATAAGGCTGTTCCACCTCTGCGCGTCTCACCAGCCACCAGATCATGCGGCATGGTGATCAGCCAAGTAATAAGCAGAGGGGAGAACAGGGCAACCATGTTGACTTTAATTTGCATTAAACATTGCCATGTGACACCACGGGAAATGTACCAGGCCAGATTGCCATCCACTAATCATATCGTTAGGTCCAATTTAGAAAGCTGCATCGTAGCATATTAAAAGTCGGTTGTGAGCAGATAGGTTTTGAATGGGAGGATCTAATTAACCTTGCCATAGAGCTTCAAGGCATTGTATTAAGTCAGGAAAATAATTTGGTCCGCGTAATTACTTTTGAAAAGCCAGGCTATCTAGGGAAAGGTCATCCAACTTGCCTCTGAGGAATCTTTGCTCACGTGGTTGAATCCTCCTAAAAACTCAGTTGCAGGATTTGAGTTTCACTTGGTGGTTTTTCAGGTGCGCAATGCAGAGCGCTACAACATTTGAGAGATGGGAAGAAGCTGGTGGTTGGCAAAGACATGTTTCTCTGGTGTCACTTCCTAGACATGCTGGTTATATTAGTATTTCTGGAAGGAGGCATGGAAAATAGGGAAATAAATAAAGGAACCAGAATAGAGCTGCATTGGATTAGGGCAAAGGGACATCTAGTCTAGGGATGTAAATCTTTGCTTCTTTCATTCTCACATGTGAGAACAACATGAAATATATATTTTTAAAAAATACTAATGTTTTCTCCCCACAGAATGTGGTTATGAAATTTTCTCCCCTCACTTTAGGACATGCATCTATTGGTTTCTTTTGTTTTTTTGTTATGATGAAACATATTTGTAAACAGTTTAAAAACTGTATTGATTTAGTCTTGTTTTAATGTGAGCGCCTGTTTAATGCACTCCAAAAACATAAATGTTTGTCACTCAATGAGGGTATTATGGTTCTGGGCTGAGGGGAAAAACCTGCCAGTTTTCCAAGTAGTCAGTGTGTGAATTCTTTCTCTGTCTGACAGGAAAAATGAAAATGGCATTCTGCAAACAAAGGAGCAGCTCTTAGGAGCTCTCTGTTTTCTTTTCAGTACAATCACTGTTTCTACTCTGGTTCACCAGCAGCTTCCCAGTCAAGCAAGACTCTAATTCTGGCCAACTTACTGACACAAACTCTGCTAGCGTGTTCCATGTTTTTCCATGCTCTCTCCTCCAAATGGTGAATCTCCCCCCCCCCCCAGTCCTCTTTTCCTTCTGCCCCAGAAGCTCAGATGATGTGTTCAGAACCAGAGCATGCACATTAAAGTTGGTACCCTCAGGTCCACTCGGAAGCAATGTTGCTTGATGGAGATTAGCGGCAATGCCTTGAGAAGAGCCCATGGGAACTGAGTGGCAGCTGGTGAACCTCAGCATGGGGAAATTGCCAGAAACTGGCCATTTGTCAGTTGTGGATAGGGTTGCCATATTTCCCTGTTTTCCAGGTATTTCCCGGATTCAAGCTATCCTGGCCGGTTCAAGAAAAAAAAATGTAAAAGTCCTGGATTTTTAAACTTGAACAAAGGAAGCAAGATACCCATCACCGAGGATTTTTGCAAAGAGTTAATTCACTGCCTCCCTGCCTTTCTTTCATTTATCCTGCTTGAAAGCGGCGAAGGCAAAACAGCACCCTGAGAAGCCCGCCAGGGAGGAGAGACACTTGCAAGCGAGATAATTGAAAGAAAGGCACGGAGGCAGTGAAATAACTCTTTGCAAAAAATCCCTTGGCTCACCTTGAAGTTTGGGGGACAAGGAGTCGTCCTCATCCCTTTTCCTCAAAAGCTGGGAGGGAGCAAGAAATACCTATATCTAAAAAGCCAAACCTTCACCATACACTGGGATGCAGGATTTCTTCTTCAAGTGACCACAAAGGGTTAATTGCATAGGGTCAGTATTCCTAGAGTGGAAGGGAACAGGGTGGACGGAAGGTGAAGAGTCCTCCATCGCAAAGGTCCTCCTCCAAAATAAGTCCCTTCCTGTCTCCTGCTTTTCTCCTTCCGGAGGAAAATGGAGGCACCATGGGCTGTAATGCCATTCTGGGCCCCTCTTTAGAACTGTCTTCCAAGGGATCCTCGTGTGGGGTTTGAGGATGGTCTATTTCAACGGTGTGTGTGTGAAGGGGAGGGTGGGGGTGACCTTCAGAAGAATCTTGCTCTTTTCCTGCTCCATGTCTTCCAAAATGGACAGGTAGCACATCTTAATTCACAAACTTTTCCCAAGAATGTAGCAGCTGCCTTTCAGGATTAGGACACTGGCCTACCTTCTGCTGCATCCTGTGGTCCAGAGTGGCTCTTTATTGGCCATTTGTGTCCCAATGTTCTTTGCATTATAACATGGATAGCTTGTTCCTAGGGAAAATCAATTCATTTTCCCTCCAGCAACTAAGAGGATGACACTAAGTTAGTGTCATTGAACTGGCTATTCAGTAGGTCCTGAGAGTTTGTCCCTGGAAACCTTGTTCTAGCACAACTCTGGTGCTTCTAGTCCAGTGATGGAAAACCTTGGCACTCCAGGTGTTCTTGGACTTCCAATTCCCAGAAGCCCAAGTCTCTGTGAATTCACACTCTCTGGGCAGTCACAGATTTTCCTGGCCAGTGCCATCACAAACAATTCCTACCAGAAGGAAAAGTGAGAAGATCTCAAGAAACCAAGGCAATTGCATGGGGGGAAATGTCCATTCCCAAGCAGGACCTTTTTGTTTCAGCGATAAAGTAGCTATCTGGGTTGAGGATCTTGGGAGTGGTTCCTGTAGAATGCCAGTTTCTGAGATGCCCACTTGAATGCTCTCTCCAACCCGACCTTTGGGTTTTGCTGGATCCTTTAGTTCCCCAAACTTTAATTAAAACTGGGGGCCCTGTGAAAGCCTTGCATCTTGAGTGGAAAGCTTGATTTGCAAGACCATACTGGATATTTTAAACATTTAGTAATGTGAAACAGGGACTGTGGTGACTTAGACTGGTGACAGTCTGGCCAGGTTATCCTACTTCCAGCGACTCAATGCCAAGTGTCAGGTGGCCGTTAACTCACCTGACATCTCTGAGGATTATCAGCCTTGGGTGGTGAAGTCCACAGGGAAGTAAGGGTGATGGTCCCCAAGTGGATTAGATCCCACTTGAGTTCATCTTGATGGAGGGCAGCAGTTTCATCAATACTGGCCTGGGTTTCAGGAGAACCTTGTGTGCCAAAAGGTCTAAGAATCCGAAAGTGACTCATGGAACTGGATCAGTGGCACTATGGGTGTCATGCTGTGATGCAGAAGGCAGATGAAAGGCCACTGCATCAGGACAGTCTTCATGGCTGATTGCCATGATGATCGCCTATATTCAGATATGACTATGACAGAAGATGAAGAAGAAGGTGGCTTAGTGGTTAAAATGCTGAAATTGATGACTGGAAGGTGGGCAGGTCAGCAGTTCAAGACCCGAGTGCTGCATGATAGAGTGATCTTCCATCTTTGTCCCAGCTCCTGCCCACTTAGCAGATCAAAAGCAAGAAATTGCAATAGATAAATAGGCACCTCTTCAGCGGGAAAGGTAAAAGCATTCTGTGTCTAGTCATGCCTGCCACATGTCCATGGAAATGTCTGCAGACACTTCGGCTGTAAAAGAAGATGAGCACCGAACCCTATAGTCGGATACGAATGGCTTTCAAGCAAGGGAGACCTTGACCTTTTTATATTTAGCTCAGAAAAAGAAAAGAAAAATCTGGCACTGCTTTTTTTAGAAAAAGTCCTTCCCCCGTTTTTCCTCCCTTCCAAAAGAAAGATAAAGGAAAAAAGAAGTGTTTTCTTCCTGATGGTATTGCATTCCATTAGAGAGATCCATAGCTGGGAAACTGCCTTCTGCGCATGACTTCTTTAAATGGTCTCTTTTGTCCTTACCGCTGGAGAGAAAGTTGTGTGTTTGTGTCTCAGAGGACGAGGCTAGTGGCAGGGCTGGCGATGAGGGCTGAGAAATGGAAATGTTGTTAGGTTGTTGACTTCTGTTGACTTCTGTTCGGCTCGGTCCGCAGAGTGCTGTATTGCCATCAATATTTCTTCATTAGGCCTAATGATTTTTCCACATTCCCTGCCAGTTGGGTTTCCTGAATGTCCAAAAAACAGATGTGCCGTGAATCTCTAAGGCACACTTATTGGAAGGACTCTGAAAGTGGCGACAGTTCGAGAAACAGCAATCAGTGGAGAGGAGTGGCGGCCGGTGGCGGCACAGTTGGAACAGCGGTTGTTGACGGCACTGGCAGGAGGTTTCGGTCTGGTGTATTGACATCAGAAAGATGCTTCAATGCAAAGGCAACATGTTCTGTTTCTTTGGCTCCTTTGAACTACTTAAGAACTCTTAAGATAATGTCTAAATACAGTGGACCCTCGATTAATGAAGCGTTCGAATAGCATCATTTTCGATTAACGACGCTACGACGCTCCCAATGTGATTGTTCAAATAACGACGTTATTCGAATATTGACAGTACTTTTTCCCATCGTTATTCGAATAACGTCGTCATTATTCGATTAATGATGGTATTTTTACCATCGTTATTCGAATAATGATGTTATTCCAATAGCGACACTACTTGGGGAACCAAGTAACGTCGTTATTCGAGGGTCCACTGTATATTAGAACCGCTTATATACTTAGACATTACCTTAACAGTTCTTAGGTTAAGAGCTCTGGGGGCACAATGGTTAAACTGCTGTAGGTATCCACAGCAGTTCTAGGGTTCAGTGCTCATCTCTGTTTATCGTCAAAGAGCCAGCACTGTCTGTGTCTTTAGACATTCCCATGGTCATGTGGCAGGCATGACTAGACACCAGAGTGCATGGAACGCTGTTTACCTTCCCACCAAAGTGGTGCCTGTTTATCTACTTGCAATTTTTGCTTTTCAAACTGCTCGGTTGGCAGGAGCTGGGACAGATGACAGGTGCTCACTCCGTCGTGCAACACTTGGGTCTCAAACTGCTGACCTGCCAACCTTCCAGTCATCAAGTTCAGTGTCTTAACCACTAAACCACGGCTCCTGCTATTTCACCCTTTTGAAACTCTGTGGTCAATAGGAGATTTTGCCAAGTGTCAGACAGCTACAGCTGTAGAATCTGTATGGGACAAATGGTTAACAAGGACAAGGAACATGATCATCACGAGCATCACAGTAATATAATAACAGAGCAGGAATCACAATGCAGAGATCAAAAGGGAAGGTTCCTTTTTAGAGACTGTCTTTTCAGCCTAAGAGGGTCATTTTTGTGTGAGGGATCTTAGTGTTCAGAACAGGGATGTGAACAGGGACAGCACATTGAGCCATTTCAAGGTAACCTCCATCCAAGCCGACCTCTCAAAATGCTTTTCACTCACAAGGATGAGTTTCTGACACTGATGAGGAACATTTATTTATTTATTTAAAACCAATGCACTCAGAACTCATTGGTCAGCATGGCTGGTGTTCCTACTAACTATGGGATTGTGAGATTTGTAGTCGATGCAACACGAGAAATGATTCCCATCGCTGGTTTCATCCCATTGTTGATTGGGTTGTGGTTTCACCATAGCTGTTTGCCTAAGAGACTGGTAGGAAGCAGGTCAAAACGTGAGGGATCTGCCACTCTCGTTGTCCTTCTCTGTACCTTCAGAGGTCCTCATCCAAGAATCCATCATTCCAGGATAGCTTCTGGGAAATGATCAACCAGAAGGTTTCCTGCTTCTCACCTCTGCTCCTCTTACCATTCCAGCTTGTCACCATCACCTGCTTGGTAATGGTTGGAGTCCAGGTGTTAGTGTGGTTCCCCAGACCATCCTGTGATGTCCTCAGGCTGTTTTCCTTTGAGTCCAAGAGCACAAACAGCTCACCATTCCTTGCCTCTCTTTGTGCTCCCGTAGGACGTTGTGCCCGCTGTGGAGAGAATGTCATTGGGGAAGGAACCGGGTGCACCGCCATGGACCAGGTCTTCCACGTGGAATGCTTCACCTGCATGACCTGCAACAACAAACTCCGGGGACAGCCTTTCTATGCTGTGGAGAAGAGAGCGTATTGTGAGCCCTGCTACATCGTAAGTCACTCAGCACCTTCCTCTCTGTTTTCAGAAGCCATGGGGTAGACCAGATCTACTAGGGCTGGGGAACCTAGGTAGACTGCCAGATGTTGGTGATTCCAGCTCCCATCCTACTTGGCCATTGGTCATGCTGGATGGAGCCAACCTTGTCCAAAGAGCTGCAAGTTCCCAACTCTCTAAATGAACATGATCTGATTCTAGGCTTTACCTGGACTTTTCCCAAACTCACCCTTCTTGTTGTTGTGAGGAATCATTCTAAACAATGGGTGCCCAAACTACAGCTCATGGGCCAGATCTGGCCCCCAACACCAATTCATGTAGCCCATGCCATCCTCATCACTCTTGGAAGTGGAAGTAAAACACACCTGTATGGGTGCATTTTACTTCCACTTCCAGGAGCAATGAGGGCAGTGTGGGCTGGATGAATTGGTGTAGTGGCCGGATCTGGCCTGTGAGCCACAGTTTGGGCACCCCTGTTTTAAGCAGAGAAAAAGGCAGCCTAAAATCTATTTCATCCTGTTGCAAAACAGATTGCAAGGCATGTTTTACTTCTGGTGGGAGGAACCACATGACAGGCCTGCTGAGCCACGTGACCAGCCCATGGCCCAAAAAGTTTGGGCACCCCTGTTCTAAAAGCTGAAACAACCCAGCAGAAAGCAGGGGAGCTTGGATGGAATCATCTGGCGGCATATTTGTGTCACGCAATACAAACTGGCTTGCCCTGCAACGTGCCCTTGATGTAAGGCAGGAGGGTGGTCCCTTCCCTGGTACAGGGTAAAGGACAGTGAGTGGGGGAAACTTTAAAGGTAAAGGTAAAGGTTTCCCTTGCTCGAAAGCCAGTCGTATCCGACTCTAGGGTGCAGTGCTCATCTCTGTTTCTAAGCCGAAGAGCCAGCGCTGTCTGCTCCTGCAGACGTTTCCGTGGTCATGTGGCAGGCATGACTAGACACCGGAGCGCACGGTCCCGAAGTGGTCCCTATTTATCTACTTGCAATTTCTTGCTTTCGAACTGCTAGGTTGGCAGGAGCTGGGATGAAGACGGGAGCTCATTTCCGTCCTGCAGTACTCGGGAATCGAACTGCTGACCTTCCGCTTCCCAGTCAGCGTCTTAGCAACTTGAGCCACTGCAGTACCCTTAACTTTAAAAGGGGGGTCATAATAGTTACTTTCTAGGATTGCTTCTCCCAGAGGCCCTGAGAGAGTAACTTTTCTAAGCTCTGGACACATTCAATGAGGAGGTTCTTTGGCACTTACAGGTCATAATAGCAAACCAGCAACTCCACATCAGAGGCTGGAAAAGCAAAGTGTTGGGGAATGATTGATTTGGTGCCATTTCTGGGGTGGTCTTTCAAGGAGCAACCAGCTTGTCCTCTGGCTTGTCTTATACTCATAGCTTATAGTTAACACTGAGGAGGTGGTTTATCACCCATGATGGGTCTAGGATTTGGAGAGCAAGAGAGAATTTTGTGCCACAAAGTCAACTTTGATTAATGATTACCCTTTTCAGGGTTCTCTAGGTAGAGAGTACTCCAAAGTGGAGGAAAAATGCTAATGACCTCGTGAACCACCCCAAAGAGTGCACTAATGTGGTATATAAGTGTAATTGCTGTTGCTATTTTAAAAAGGTCACACATCTCCCTCCATTGTTTAGCCTATGTGAAATGATCAGATTTTCAAATCCTGTGATGAGCAGCATTTTTTCTTTTTTGGGTTGGGTGTCTTTTTAAAACGCACCACTAATTGAGAAGATGCTAGGGAGGGAGGAGGAGGTGATGATGCCCACGTCCTGTCATCAGCACACCTGACAGCTCCTGGGCTGGCTAAATGAATCACGCTAGGCTCTAAGGAACCTTAGGTTCAAGGTGTTACAGGAAAAGGTGGTGAAAACAACACGCACCCTTCTTTGGCCATTGCTCCCTTAATTCCTTGGTCTGGAAGGCTGTTGGAGACAGGTGTGAGTCACATAAGCAGGTGTCACCTGCCTGACAGATCTGAGTCATCCAAAATTTCTGCGTGGAAGACCGAGCCAACCATTGAGCACAAACTGGTAGATTGAAAGGGTGATGAAGGAGATTGGAACTAAACCTAAGGGAGAACTTCTAAACAGTAGAAGATGTTCAACAATGGCCTGGGTTGTCTCAGAAAGTGGTGGAGTTTTCTTCGTGGGATGTTTTAAAGCAGAGGACGTGTCAGGGATGCTTTAGCTCTAGAGTTCCTGCATTGGCAGGGAGCTGGGCGCAATGTCCGCATATTTTCTCAACCTTGGGCCTCCATGTGTTTTTGGACTTCACTTGCCAGAAGCCCAAGCCAACACATCTGGATGCCCATGACTGAGAAACCCTGTTCCATGGGATCCCTTCCAGCTCTCTAATTCAAGGGAATCATGAGTCTCTGCCTGGATAGGCTGACTATGGGAAGAGGGGAAGAAAATGTTGACCATGAACAAACAAAATCATAGACCAGCCCCATCTGTGCTCTTCTCCATGCAAATCCTACCGTCATAGGTTGTGATCATTATACTCTCATAGAGTCTATAGTTTTGTGACTCTGTGGTGCAGAGGTCGGTAGCAGGGGTCTTCTGAGAGCTTCTTAATAAACTTTTGCCTACACCCTGTCCAGCATGAACAAAGCTACACATCCCAGTTTCAAGGTGAACCCTTGTAGTCTCGGTCACATTTTATCTTTGGTGTGAAATAAAATATTTACGGCAGCATAAAGCAAACGTTTAAGGCCAGCCTCACTGAACTTACAGGGTCACTTAGAATGGAAGAAGGATGTCTTTGGTAGGAAAGTTACTGAGACAGATTTTATTTATACAGGACCCCACAATGGAACAAGAGAAACCATGAGACTGATATTTTGTAATTGCCGCCTCCTCCTCCTCCTCCTCTTCTTCTTCTTCTCACCCTCCTCCTCCTCTTTTACCTTTTTGAGTGTTGAGGGATTAGAATTTTCTTTTGTTTTCAAAAATTAATTGGGGGTTGGAGTCCACCCACATTAGGGCCCTGGAAAGTAGATGCAACAACCTGTGGTTGAGATGTTGCTCCTCTCCTGCGGTTGAGCCTTGAGGGAAATCTTCCAAATTGAATGTGCCATTTTCTCCCTCCCCCCTTTCACAGCTTCAGACCTACTGCAGTGGGGAGGCTCGTCCGCATTAGGCAATGTAATAATGGTTTGATATTATTTATTCTCATTACTTGCGCACTTCATTAGCCTGAGTGAATTCTTGGCGAAGGTTCAGCAAACTTCCTCTTTCAAAGATAAAAAGATGAGCCAGAAAATGAAGAAGGATTCTCGTCCTCTTTCAAAATTTGTCATCCCATATTTGCTAAGGGACATAAATTGTTTGGCTGGACGCACCATTTATTTAGTACAGCTTTGGGGACCAGGACTCGGATCAAAATATATCCCGGTCCTTTTCCTGCTCCTTCCTCAGAAGTTGGACAAGTGCATCAAAAGGGCACCTCATGAGCAACAACCAAGGACTCTAGGTGGATGTTCTGGTCTCTGGAGGCTGAAGCCTACTATGTGCAATGTGGCCATTAAACATTCAAAGCAAATATAGACAGGAAATGTTATTTCCACAAGCCCTTTAAAGGAGATCTTGATTTGTTCGTTTCTGGTCACTTAATATGTGTGAGTTTTAATGTAGTTTCTGACTAAGGTGGTTTAGTGGTTAAGACACTGAACCTGACAACTGGAAGGTTGGCAGGTCAACAGTTCAAGACCCGAGTGCTGCCCTTGGCGACCATTCGGAGGTTTCAGTTGGTCCAGAATGCAGCTGCCCCGGTAGTGATGGGGTGCGGGCATTATGCTCATGCCTCACCACTGCTCCGGGAGCTGCACTGGTTGCTGGTGTGCCTCCAGGTGCAATTCAAGGTGCTGGTTTTGACCTTTACAGCCCTTCATGGCATTGGACCAGGCTACCTAAGAGACCGCATCACCACAAGGAATTCAGCCCGTCCTACTAGGGCAGACAGGAGAGGCTCACTGGTGGTCCCATCAATGAGAGAGGTACATCTGTTTGGGGCCAGGAAGAGAGCCTTCTCCGTGTCTGCCCCAGCCCTGTGGAACCTCCTTCCACCCAAGGTGCGTCTCCAGACAGAACTACTCCCCTTTAGGAAGATGCTGAAGACATGGTCGTATCAGTAGGTGTTGGGCATGAGTGCCCCCACCTCTCATGCCTGCTGGCTTGTCTAGCCTGGGAGACGGACTTGCCCTGTCTGGGATTTCTGTTTTAATGTGGAGAAGGAGATGGTGCTGAGAAGGAGATGGTGCTGAGGTCAAACTCTCCAAAGTTACCGGGCCTTGTTTCTGCTCTTGGCCGAGGGTGCGCCTTGGCCGTCAAAAGAATCAGGGTTCCAATCCTGGTATTCATCTTTAAATCAGGTGAAGATGACATGGTGTTTGTTGCTGTTTCCATATCCTTGGAAGGAACCGTTGTCAGGACATTTGACTCCTGAGCACTATAACAGTAATGCTCAGGGAGGGGTATGTGGAATAAACATTTTCAGGCTGCAGGGAATCTTTCAACCTTATTGGGGCAAGACTCGCAGTATACAACATGCACAGACTCACAAATGCGCAGAGAACAATAATGAAGTTTAGGGATCAGTACAAAATGAATAACCCCCCACTGGGTAGTTTAAAATAAACTTGCTTTTTTTGGCAAGATGATATGCATCCCAGATTACGTTGCCTATTGCTCATAATCTGAATCAATTCCAAACCTGGCAAAATCCGATGCAAATGTAAAACTTTTTGTAAACCAAGATGCACCCTAGGATGGGAGGAATTGGTGTAAACAACTCAGTCTTGTTTTTCTCCTGCAATTGCCCTCGCCTCCTGCTAGACACAGAATTGGCTGCTTGGAATTAAAAGCAGGACGGCTACCACGGCAGGCCAGCCTGGCGTGGTTTGCATTGCAAATGCTAAATCTGCTCATGCATTTCTGATTATGTGTCCTGCTAGGCCTCTCTTCACTTGACATTAGTCAAGTTGTCTTGGCA
The DNA here is from genome assembly GCA_035047305.1 of Bradypodion pumilum. Taxonomy (NCBI): domain Eukaryota; kingdom Metazoa; phylum Chordata; class Lepidosauria; order Squamata; family Chamaeleonidae; genus Bradypodion; species Bradypodion pumilum. The sequence continues at coordinate 386,214,144 of JAWDJD010000003.1, forward strand.
GTGTTTGGAAATGTGACTTTTAAATGTATAGCTCCCAAAATCCTCCCATCTGACAAAGCTGATTTGGGAAATGCTGGGATTTGTAATACAAAAAGGTAATGCTTCCAAGATAGCCTGGCCAGGTTATCCTGCTAGGGTCTTATTGTAGACCCTATGGCCAGTAACTCAACGCTGAGTACCAGGTGGTGGTTAACTAACCTGACAAGCCTGAGGACTAATGGCTTAGGTGCCGTAGTCCACAGGGAAGGGTGAGGGTCCCCAAATGGGTTAAATCCCAGTTGGATCCTTTTGGATGGAGGGCAGCAGCTTCATCCATCCTAACCTGAGGAGGAGGAGAAGGACTTTGCATGCTAAAAGGGCTCAGCACCAGGAAGGGACTCACGGAACTGGATCAGTGGTACTATGGGGGTCATGCGGAAAGCAAGTGGAAGACCACTGCATTATATTCTCAGGAAAGTCTTCATGGCTGATTGCCATGAGGATAGCCAATATTTGCATTCAGATTTGGCAGAAGAAGAAGAAAAATGCTTCCAAGTTCTGTGTCTTGGAATTGTCTTCTGCTCCCCTCTTCACCCACCACCTGAGATGCTCCAATTTTCTCCAAATAAAGTTATCATTGGGGGATTAAAAGAAGATCTCTACCTAAAGACCTCTCTAGAGTCCTTTCCCAGGGCTGTAACTACAGTAGAATAAAGCAACTGGGATTTGGCCGCGAGGTACACAAATCCAGAGGGTGTGGAAATATGGAGGTGAATCTCTTGATGAATAGTGAGGGAGTAAAATTTCCTTGACTGCAGTGGCTTAGTGTTTAAGACACTGCGCTTGACAGCCGGAAGGTCAGCAGGTCAGCAGTTCGAGACCTGAGTGCTGTATGACAGAGTGAGCTGCCATCTCTGTCCCAACTACTGCCAACCAAGCAGTTCAAAAGCAAGAAATTGAGAGTTGATAAATAGGTACTGGTTTGGTTGGAAAGGTATCTGTTCCCTACAGCATCTAGTCATGCTTGCCACATGACAATGAGGGGAGCAGAAGACAATCCCAAGACACAGGACTTGGAAACATTCTTCTTCTGCCGTATCCAAATCCAAATATTGGCTATCCTCATGACGATGGGAACATCTGCAGATATCCAGGCAGCACTGGCTCTTTGACCCCAAGCGGAGATGAGCATCATGCCCTCACATCGGTTACAAAGGGTTACAAGGGAGACTTTTTTTTACACAAATTCAGAGGGTGTGGAAATCTAGAGTTGAATCTATTGGTGAATCTATTGGCGGAATAAACAGGAAGTTTGTTAATTTGCTAAAGTATACACATCTTTCTATTTCTCAGGGATGAGAGAGGGTGGTGATCACTCCAGGGGCAAAAATTGCCAGTTACAGCTCTGTCCCTTAACCTGCTCAGCTCCATCAGAATGGGAGCCGAACCTCTTCCTTGGAAGAGGGGAAACATTGATCCACCTGCAGCCTATTTCTATACCACTGCTGACTGTCCTGGCATCTGGATCAACCTCAGTCTATACTGTACGTTCGCAGGTGTTCTTGGACTTCAGTTCCCAGAAGCCCAAGTCTCTGTGAATCCATAGCATATACACAGTAATCCCATTCGTGTGGATTCAGAGAGACTTGGGCTTCTGGGAACTGAAGTCCAAGAACACCTGGAGTGCCAAGGTTCACCATGATGGACCTAGGTCTAGCAGTCCTTATACACATGTTGGTGCTGTTCTCATGTCATCCCTGGACCTTGTGAGAACACCATTCAGCAGCAATAGCTAGCCAGGTCCCTTGTGCAATTTACCAAGATTTTCTTCCTATTTTCCAAGGGGTCAGGGGGTGGTTATCCTGTACTGGTTAAGAGACAGATCTGAGGACTGGGGAGTTCGGTGCTTATCATTGTTGGTGATCATCATTGTCATTGTAGTAATTGTCATTGTTGTCAAGTCAATTAGATTTACGGCGACCTTTTCCAGGGTCTTCTAGATAGAGAATGGCAGAATGAGTTGCCTGTTCTCATTCGGGGTGTGTGTGCCCTGGGACCGTGCAGGTTGACCAAGGCTACCAGTTCACTTTCAACCCTTGCCTCCGCAAGCAGGTGCTCCAACTCACAGCCAGCTTCACTAACAGAATCAGCAGAAGTGTAATCCAGTTCCTTAGCCAAGTTATCTCACTTCCTTTTCAAAGAAAGGTCTTTGGTCTCTCTTTGAAGGTCCAAATTGAGCAACGCTTCTTGAGATGAAATGATTGCACAAGGAAGGTGTTACCATAAAAAATGACCTCCTAGCTCTAACCTAGAAGGCCCTCGAAGGAGGAATTTCAGTGGAACTCAAGCACTCACGGCTGGAGCAGTTGCAACCTCTGGAACAAGTGAAGTCGCTCCAAATCCACCGGAGAGAAATGCACAAAGGCCTCCCTACTCTCAACCTTAGATAAATTTGTGCACCATCGATTCCAGCGCACGTCAACATCACCTTTTGTGTTGTTCCCTCTGAAGATCTGACAATCTGAACCTGAGGCGTGCTTCAGTCCAGGACGGGAAGAAGAAAGATCGGTCACAATTTGCTTGCATGCACCATTAGGAAAGATTGACGAGGGCAGCATTTGGCCGGTGCCAGCTGTCAGCTTTCCAACATCAGTACTTATCAGAAGGACGGAGCCCAAGGACGGAGTATTCTGGCTGGGCATGTGGCTCTGCTAGGCAAATGCGACGTTTCCCAATGTCCTGATGACATTCTCCAAACCATGGCCCTTTCCCCCATCACGATGTCATCTCACTTTGCTAGAGGTGGCGAGCGCTCCAATGCTGAAGCATTCAAGAGAGCATTGGACAACCCTCTGTCAGATCTGTTTGGATTTGGATTCCTGCATTGAGCAGATGGGGTTGGACTCGATGGCCTAAAATTCCCCCTCCCAATTCAGGCATATCAGAGAATAAACAAAACAACAACGCTATAGCACTTTAAAGACTAACTGTTATATTTCAATGTGAGCTTTCATGGATCAAGACCACTTCATCAGACGTTGGAGTGAGGGAGGAAGGGAGGCCTCCCAATTCAGTTATTCTATGATTCTATGACCCATTGCTCTCTCTGTCCCATTGCACAGCTAAAACATGTCATATACAGCAAGTGGCAACACAACCTTCCCTCGTTGGACTAAATTCCTTTTGAGTCCCATTTGCGGGATCAGTTTGAGAAGATGAACCAGCAAGAATTTCACTGACGTTCCAGAGCGAGACTGTTCAAGGTTTAGGATGGATGGTGTACGCCTGCTTAGATCGGAGGGATTGGTTGCCCCTGAGTTAAGATGCAAGATTAGGGATGGTCGAGCTTGGAGAGAAAAAGAGAAGGTTCTTTCTGTGAGTTTGTTTGGCCATTGAAGAGCTAGTAGACTCAACACCTGTGAGGAGGACATGATGGTGGTGGCCCAATGGAGAGCATCTATAGGCAGAAGAAGTTCTCCAGATGTTTGCCCTCCATATGAAAAGAGTGATTTGCTGTTTGGTCATACAGTTGAGTCTGACCCTTTGTGACCCCATGGACCACAGCACACTAGGCTCCTCTGTCATCTGCCATCCTCTGTAGTCCACCCAGATCTACACCCACTGCATCAATGATGTTGTCTAACCATCTCATCCTCTGCTGCCCCCTTCTCCTTTTGCCTTTGATCTTTCTTAGCATCAGGGTCTTCTCCAGTGAGTCCTCTCTTCTTCTCCTTTGGTGGCCAAAATACATTAGCTTCAGCGTCATTATTTGTCCTTCCAAGGAGCAGTCAGGGATGATTTCCTTCAGGATGGACTGATTTGATTTCCTTGCAGTCCAGGGGACTCTCAAGCATCTCTTCTAGCACCACAGATTTCAAAGGCGTCTATTCTTCTGCACTCAGCCTTCCTTAGGGTCCAGCTCTCACAGCCATACATGACTACTGGGAATACCATGGCTTTCACTATGAGGACTTCTGTTGACAGGGTGGTGTCTCTACTTTTTACTATGCTGCCCATGTTTGGAAAAGAGTGATGAAAATGTGCAAAATCTGGTCTTGGGTGCTGCCCTTCCTCCACATACGTTTACCCAGTTTCTGAACATTTGAAGAGATTAAGAGCCGAAGTGGGAGAAAATGGGGAGAAATATCTGCCAGAAGCACAATGTGCTTTGAAGACATTAATTGTTGCAAAGAAGAAATAGGTAAAATGAGGTTACAGCATGGCTTAGGAGGAGGTGATTGCTGGAAGCAGTTTCAATGTCCCCACCCCAAATCCATCCCAGATTGGGAGGGTGAGATCTCTTTGTAATGCTCCCCGACCCCCATGCACAAAAGACCTGCGGTTTCACTTATTTGCAGTGGCTCTGTGAGGACATTCATAGCTTCCACTACTGATACAACCATACAGTTTGCCACTGCCACCACTGCTCAAGCTTTATACCAGGGTTGCCCAAACTATGGCCTGTGGGCTGAATCCGGCCCCCAACACCAATTCATCTGGCCCGTGCCGGCCTTGCAGCACCCGGAAGTGGAAGTAAAATATCCTCCGTATGGGCACGTTTTACTTCCGCTTCCGGGAGAAACAAGGGAGGCATGGACCAGATGAATTGACATCAGGGACTGGATCCAGCCCACGGGCCATAGTTTGGGCAACCCTGCTTTAAGTAGAGAAAATGGCAACCTAAAAATCTATCTCATCCTGTTGCAAAAGATTGCAAGGCACGTTTTACTTCCGCTTCCGGTGGGAGGAACCACGTGACCAGCCCTCTGAACCACATGACCGGCCCGTGTCCTGAAAAAGTTTGTGCACCCCTGCTTTATACAGTCAACAGCAAGCCTGACAAGCAGCCCCCCTTCATCTGATCTCTCTCATTTTAATTCTGGAAGAACGGCTCTCCTGGCCAATTTACAAATAGCCGACTGAGGTGGAGCAGGAATGAACTAGACAAGACCACAGCAGGACTCCATGAGTAAGGTGGGATCTGAACTAAGGATTGGCAATCTCTTCTATATTCAGTAGTAATAAAGGTAAAGGTAAAGGTTTCCCTTGCTCGAAAGCCAGTCGTATCCGACTCTAGGGTGCAGTGCTCATCTCTGTTTCTAAGCCAAAGACCCAGCGCTGTCTGCTTCTGCAGACGTTTCTGTGGTCATGTGGCAGGCATGACTAGACACGGAACGCTGTTAGCTTCCCACCGAAGTGGTCCCTATTTATCTACTTGCAATTTCTTGCTTTCGAACTGCTAGGTTGGCAGGAGCTGGGATGAAGACGGGAGCTCATTTCCGTCCTGCAGTACTCGGGAATCGAACTGCTGACCTTCCGCTTCCCAGTTAGCATCTTAGCGACTTGAGCCACTGCAGTATTCAGTAGTGAGGCATCTAAAATATTGAGAAATTTTACAACTTGTTTTTTCTGCCCCCCCCTTTTTTTTTTGCTTGCTGTATTTTAATAAAATAAAAATAAAAAGAGAGGATTTTTACAGCTATGACAAGCTGATGTCCGAGCTCTTCTCTACAGGCAGAATCCCCCAATCTTGTTGTTTCCAAGTTATGGAAATCTTGGGTGCATCTTTCATTGTTCTTTGATGGTTGCATTTTGATCCTAATCTCTTGTCGTGCCAACTGGCATATGATGGCTTGGTTCTAAAAGTCAGATGGGGCCCCAATGTGAGTCTATAGCCTCTTACAGAAGGAAGATTCATGTAGCACTTATCTTTTATTTGGCAGAAACCTCTGTGAAAGAAAGAATCTGATGATATCTTAAAAGTTTTTACAAGCCTTGTTGTTCATCTTATAGCTGAGTCCGACCCTTTGCATGTTGAATTTAGTAGAACTTATTTTTAAACAGATAGGCTTAGTATTGCACTTCTGAGATAACAGTCAGGGTAGGAGGAGGCGGATATGAACATAGATCTTCCAGTACATCAGACCATGTCATTAGGGTTGTCATATGTCCCAGTTTTGCTGGATTTTCCCAGATTCAAGCTGTCCCGGCTGGTTCTAGAAAAAACATGTAAAAGTCCAAGATTTTTTAATTTGAACAAAGAAAGCAAGATCAACCCTCACCAAGGGATTTTTGCAAAGAGCTAATTCACTGCCTCCCTGCAGCGAAGGCAAAACAGCACCCTGAGAAGCCCGCTGGGGAGGGGAAACATTTGCAAGCGAGATAATTGAAAGAAAGGCACGGAGGCAGTGAAACAACTCTTTGCAAAAATCCCTTGGCTCACCTTGAAGTTTGGGGGACAAGGAGTCGTCATCAACTCTTTCCCTCAAAAGCCAGCAGGGAGCAAGAAATACCCATATCTAAGAAGCCAAACCTCCACCATACACTGGGACGGAGGATTCCTTCTTCACATGACTGCAAAGGGTTAATTGCATAGGGTTGTTATTCCTCGAGAGGAAGGGAACAGGGTGGACAGAAAGTGAAGAGTCCTCTATTGCAAAGGTCCTCCTCCAAAATAAGTCCCTTCCCGTCTCCTGTTTTTCTCCTTCCGGAAGGAAACGGAGGCGCCATGGACTGCATTGCCGTTCTGGGCCCCTCTTTAGAACTTCCTTCCAAGGGATCCTCGTGTGGGGTTTGAGGGTGAGTCTACTTCAGTGGGATGTGTGTGAAGGGGAGGGTGGGGTGACCCCAGGGGGAGGAAGGGTGGTTTCAAGAGTGGCCCAAGACATTTTATTCAAGAAAATAAAAATAGAGCCATCAATAAAAGTCTTTTGCAAGAAGAATCACACGGGAGGAAAACCTCTTGACTACAGTTTATTTTAAACTGACGAAGGCTGTCTGCCCCAGATGGGGATTCTGTGGGGTCTTAGAGCTGCAGTCTTCCTGACAGTCCCATCCGATGCATGCACAGTTTGAAGAATGCAATGACGTCACATTGCTGTCCCGGTTTGGCAGGAGAGAATTATGGCAACCCTACATGTAATTATCTTGGTATCAAATGAAGCTTGCACAGGAAAAAACATCCTTTTGGTTGATTATACCTTAGATGCAGAAAGAAACCAAACGATCATTCAGTACCCCGAAACAAAGGGCTATAAAAGGCACACATGCTCATGTATAGACTGTATATTATGTTTCCTATTTAAAAATATATATGGGGGAAATATAACTACCAAGAAAGAATGCAAATCAGTTGTAAAATTGTGTATGACGTGTGCATGCATTTAAAAATCCTTTATTTTTGTTTTTATCACACACTAAATTGGAGAGTAATTTACATAAAGTAGTTGTCAGTACACCGCTCCCAGAGCTCGGCAATTTGAATTTTAACTGCTCAGTGGGATCATTAAGATTATCATGTTTGTTTTTCAAAGCAGTCTGAAGAATTCTGAAATGACTGTTTGGAACACCAAAAAGTAGGAAATTCATTAAAATACGGCAGGCGCCTTTGTCAAGCTGAGCCACACCAGAGCCCTTCCTGCACTTCACCCTGGGGCAATTTGCTTCCCTTTGGTAGGAAAAGAAACATCGCCAGTATGGGTCTGATTGAATCTCTGGGGACTGGTGTTTTGTTTGGCCAATGTGAAACAGGAACAGATTTCGTCAGAAGAAATCACACTCCAGAAACCAGGGGCAGTGCTGCAATGGGGGGGGGGGGGGCAAGTAGGACTCCCGTCCCAGGCCCGGAGATGACGGGGGCCTGTCGGCGCTGGGAAACAAACGATGTGCACAGGCGCAAACAGACCACGCATGTGCAGAAAACCACGGGAGTGTGGCGGTGCAGGGAAGACACCGATGTATGCATGCGCAAACTGACCGTGCATGTGCAGAAACCATGGGGGTGTGGCCAAAATGGGGGGGCATACCGGGCCAGGAAATCTCTGGTGTCGACCCTGACCAGGGGTACTTGTGGTCGGAAGTGGACTGGTTGCTTCTAAACAACAACCTTGTTGAAGTCAGAATGTGGTCTGTAGCTTTTTGGATAGGCCAAATTTCCCATGGGTGGAATTCCAGGAGTTTCAGCCCACAGGAACCTACAATTTTGTCAGCCTTGATTCCTCTGATCTTGTGTTGTTAATTTTTAAAAAAGAAAATAAGCATTGTAGCCTCGCTGCCCATGTAGGGTGCCTCTGAAAGCACTACAACTCCCAGGAAATATTATGGCAGGCTTTTCTTTTAAATAGCTAATTAGCAATAGCAATTGCACTTCTATACCGCCCCACGGCGCTTAGTGCATTCTCTGGGAGGCGCATGAGGCAATTAGAATTTCTGCCTCCAACAGGCTGGGGACTCATTTCACCAACCTCAGACGAACAGAAGTCAACCGTAAACCCTGCCAGGATCAAACTCACAATGTTTTGGCTGCAGTACAGCAGTTTTAACCACTGTACCCGTGGAGATCTAATACGTTAGCCACAGAAAGCGCAGGCCAAAGGGCCAACTAAACAGCTTCACAGCTAGATCCTCCCATGGGTGGGACAAGAGGTGCCGTTTGTGGGACGAGACCCCCAGAATTCTGCCTGCAGAATTCTTGGAAGATTCTTGGTCAGAGTCCCCAAAATCCCCAAACTATTCATGACTGTTCTGATGTTCCGGAAGTAGGCATTGAGTTTCAGAAGAGTCACATCTGTCGTGGGAGCTTCACTGAGCGCATTGGTAAAGCTGCCTTGCTTCTGGAAACCTGCAGGCACCCGCATCAGAGAGGACGAGATGTTTTTTGGGCACGACTGGCCTTGGGAAGAATTCCTCCTCGGGAGGCTCTACCGCTGCTTACAAAGATTGCAGAGATGTGCCCCATGCAAGACAGATTTGCCCGAACATAGAATGGCTGCACATCTCCTGCAGCTGTTTTAGACACAGCTTCTTGTCCGCACAGCTGGATGAGACTTCTTGCAAAAAAACAACAACCACCAAACCCAAGTGTGGTGTTAAGGCAAGGGTGCCCGAACTCCAGCCTACTGGATTCAGCCCCTGACACCAATTCATCCGGCCCACTCCACCCTCATCACTCCTGGAAGTGGAAGTAAAACACACCCATATAGGTGCGTTTTACTTCCACTTCAAGTAGTGACGAGGGTGGCATGGGCCAGATACGTTGGTGTCGTGGGCCAGATCCAACCGACAGGCTGTAGTTTGGGCACCCCAGGTTTAAGCAGAGAAAATGTCAGCCTAAAAATGTATCTCATCCCATTGCAAAACATATCTGTTGCATATCTTCCACTTCCCATGGGAGAAATCATGTGACCGGCCTGCGGCCGAAAAAGTTTGGGCACCCTTGTGTGAAGGGGAGCAAGGAATGAGATTGGAAGGCAGGAAGGAAGGAGATGGTTGTGCTGGGAAGCTAGGGACTCACCAGGCAAAGCGGAAGGTTCACCTGGGCTGCAGAATAACAAGGGGAGAAGGGGCATCGCCCCCCCCCCCCCGCCATTGTCCCCTGCCATCAATGAAGAATGGAGGGAGGCTAATAAGAGGCTGTGTGGTGGCTTAGTGGTTAAGACACTGAACTTCATGACTGTAAGGTCAACAGGTCAGCAGTTTGAGACTTAGTGTACACTCTGGGTAGTTCACAAAGTAAATTTGCCCCCCATATGCTGGGTAGGACTGCACTGGCTTTGTGGTTAAGATGCTGAACTTGACGACTAGAAGGTCAGCAGTTTGAGACCCGAGTGTTGCACGACGGAGTGAGTTCCCGTCATCTGACCCAGCTCCTGCCAACCTAGCAGTTAAAAAGCAAGAAACTGAGAGTAGCGGAAAGGTAACAGCATTCTGTGTACTCTGGTGTCTAGTCATGCCTGCCACATGTCCACAGAAACGGGCAGCGCTGACTCTTTGGCTGTAGACAAAGATGAACACTGGGCCCTAGAGTTGGATATGACTGGCTTTTGAGCAAAGAGGACTTTTACCTAATAAGAGGCAGCTGTTTACCAGCCGAGCGTGGTGAGGCTTGAAGGGAATGCTCTGAGGCTTCTCTGCCAAAGTGCATCCATCATTGAGCCTTTAAAGACGTTATCTCTCTTTTATCCTGTTCCGGTTTTCAGACCATAAGGTAGTGATGGAGCACCTTTAGGATTTACATAATCCAGTCATGTCATCAATAAGGAAGACTGAGGGGAGGGAGTCGGACGGAGCATTTCACCCTCACATATTGGAAATACTTGGCCCAAAATTAGGTTTTCTGCTCCTGGACACTAGCAGTTGTTTTCTCCTCTCATTGACCCCATCTACGTTCTTCTTCTGCCGTATCTGAATCCAAATATAGGCAATCAACATGGCGATCAGCCATGAAGGCTGTCCTGAGAATATCATGCAGTGGCCTTCCATCTGCCTTCCGCATTGCAGCATGACACCCATAGTACCACTGATCCAGTTCCATGAGTCACTTTCTGGTCCTGAGCCTTTTGGCACACAAAGTCCTCCTCAGCCCCAGGCCAGGATGGATGAAGCTCCATTTTACTTCTGCCTCTGGGAGCGACGAGGGTAGGTGGGCCGGGTGAATTGGCATCAGGGGCCAGATCTAGCCCATGGGCCATAGTTTGGGCATCCCTGCTGTAGAAGGATTTGCAGAGAAGGGCTGGCTCCCAAAAAAAGGATACTGCGCATTTTACTGCCCAGGCAAAAGGTTTGTTCTGCCTTTGGTTCGTGAGTTGGAAGAGCAAATCGCCGTGGACCAGGACACTCATAAAACCTGTTGACAGATCTGGGGAGGGTTATCGGTTGAACAAATAAAAGAAATACTGGTTTGTGAGGAAACAATGGCACGTGGAAAGGCTACAGCAGCGGGTGGAGATGGCGATGGGTTTCTAAGCACTGTTTTGCGGACACGGTTTTTAAGGAAATTATCCATGGCTCCTTCCCCACGTCTCGGATTCATGCGGATGTCAGGAAATGAACATCAGCAGCAGCTGTGTGTGTGTGTGTGTGTGTTGAAAAGGCTGGGTCAATATTTGTCCATCTCTTGCATTTCAGTCCCATTTCTGCACGCCGTAAAGAAAGGGGGGGGCAGTCTTAGCAATGAGAGCGAGGTCAAATCCCTGCATCTAAGCCAATGGAACTCACTGCCACAGATAGGAAAGGAGCTGTTTTGTAACCAGAATCACCAGCGCGATGCTGTATTGTGATGGACCCTTCGACTGGAGGAACTGGCTTTCTGGACTGCCACCCACCCAACATCGTAGGCCAGACAACTGGAGGAAGTAACTTCCTACAAGCTCTGGAGGTATCATTGCTAGGAGGAAGCTTCTACGACTGCCATCAAGCAAGGTGTAATCCTCACACATCATCCTTGCTCCAAAATTTTGTTGGTGGTAGTGTCAGAAATATTAACCATGTTTCACCACAGTATGCAATATTGTTCCTTGCAGTATCAGACTTTGCTTTCACCGTCAGATCCATCCACAGCTGAGCATCCTTTTGGCTTTGGCCCGTCCGCTTCACTCTTTCTGGGGCTACTTGTACTTGTCCTCCGCTCTTCCCCAGTAGCCTATTGGACACCTTCTGACCTGAGGGGCTCATCTCCCAGGGTCATATTGTTTAGCCTTTTGATACTGTGCATGGGGTTTTCTTGTCAAGGGTAGTAGCATGGTTTGCCAGTTCCTTCACCAAGGAATGGTGTTTAGTCTGAGTTCTCCGCTATGGCCTGTCCATCTTGGGTGGCCCTACATGACATAGCCCATAGCCTCATTGAACTACACAAGCCCCCTCACTATGGCAAGGTAAATGATCCTTGGGATGAGTGAACACCTGGAGCACACCTGGAGCAAATGTCAGCTCCATCCTCCCTGGAGTAGAATGGAAGCATTTTCATGTCCATCACTCAAGTTTAATAGAACCAAAATTCTATACGTCCCTTTTGTTTTGTAAGGTGCAAAAATGATTTCGTAAAAGTTAATAATGAGCCCCTCAAGTTGATTCCAACTTATGGCAATGTTTTCCAGGCAGACTATTTCTCCCAGGAAACGCAGCGGGGGATCGAACTTCCATCCTCTGGCTCCATAACCAGGTGGTCCAACTCACCATTATGTTTCTCTTTCTTAAGCCTTGGCTTCTCATGGCTTGTTTGCATTTTATGAATTCCTAATCCCATTATATGTTTTTTAGGTTGGGGAGAGGAATAGGAGGCGAGGCAGTTCATTGTCATTTGTGTATTCTCCTGAAAACAAAAATCAATAGCCATTTAAGTAATAGATAATGATTGTGAATACTGAATTGAATGCTAAAAGAGCAGTAGAAGAAGAAGAATCAGGCTTCCACAGTACCTTGATGGCTTAAAGAATATCTTTGTCCTTTAAATTCTTCTTCTGTGTCTAGACCAGACGTGAATCTGCCAAAATGAAGGCACCTTTTGGTAAGTCCATTCTGGCCTGACCTAGTGTGAGAAAGATTAGCCAGCAACACAAGGTTGCCGTTACCAGGGTATGCCCGATTGTGGTTCAAAAATACCACAGTCTTCAAGGATGTTCGTTCTGTGTACTCGTACCATGAAGACTGTCCTGAGAATATAATGCAGTGGCCTTTCGTCTGCCTTCCACATTGCAGCATGACACCCATAGTACCACAGATCCAGTTCTACGAGTCTGGTCCTGAGCCCTTTTGGCACACCAAGTCCTCATCGGCCCCAGGCAAGGATGGATGAAGTTGCTGCCCTCATTCAAGATGGACTCAAGTGGGACCATTTAATCCACTTGGAGACCCTCACCCTTTACTGTGGCCTTTTAGCCACCCAAGGATGCTAGTCCTCAAGGGTGGTCAGGTTAGTTCACCGCTGCCTGACACTCAGCATTGAGTCTCTGGCAATAGGGTCTACTCTATTACCATAGCAGGATAACCTGGCCCGACAGTCTGCTTTAAATTATGAAACATCTTTCTTTGATGTAACTCCTATGACATATATCTACCATTTCTCCTTCTCTCTTTGTCTCCCTGCCAACACACACACACACACACACACACAATTCCCAAGACTGGCGATAAGATTTTAAATTTATGAGACTATTACTTCTTTCTTCTGGAAGAAGCTTAGACCTCCCCTTCTCCCTCCCCAATCTGCCACTTGTTCAGAAAGAAAAAATTCTTTTATGGAGCCCTTACATCTGTTAATAAAAACCCTTAATGCATGCTGAACATTTTACAGCTGCTCCAGATAAAAGTTTAATCAGATGGAATTATGGCCCTTCTCATAGTCTCTTAACCTTTGCGTTTCAGCTCTGCGCAGTGTCACGTAAATTTTTAAATCCCTCTTTCTAAAGACTAAGCCCATCCTTTGGCACCCGAAGTGTCCTGCCCCATCCTTGGGTCACCAAGAACTTTTAAATACCTGTAAACCTGAGAGCGCTTCCCCTCCTGTTCCGACCCGGCCTCTTTTATATCTTATTAATTATTTTAATGGCGACATGCTGCTTTAAGAGGCACTTTTTTAATACCACTAAATCTCCTTCTTTATTGTTGTTTAAACACTTTTCCTACCCATTATGTACATGTGTTTAAAGGCTGCTGTCGTCGGAAACAGATGATGTTTTGCAATTTCCAGTAGACGTGGGTTTCGCCCCCTTGGTGAAAGGAGAGAGAAGAGAGAGAGAGAGGTGGTGGTGGTGGTGTGGATTCGTAGACGTGGCAGGGAAATTAGTCTTCTGTTGGGAAGACAGGGGACTGCAGTGGCTTAGTGGTTAAGATGGCAGTTTGAGACCCGAGTGCTGCACAACGGAGTGAGCCCCCGTCCTCTGTCCCAGCTCCTGCCAACCTAGCAGTTTGAAAGCAAGAAATTGCAAGTAGATAAATAGGTACCCCTTAGGCGGGAGAGGTAACAGCATTCCATGCGCTCTGGTGTCTAGTCATGACCACAGAAAGGTCTGCAGGTGCAGACAACACTGGCTCCTTGGCTGTAAACAGAGATGAGCATCACACCCTAGAGTCAGATACGACTGCCTTTCAAGCAAGGGAGGTCTTGACGTTTGACAAGACAAGCTTGCAAAGTGAATCTAGGCAATGGAGGAGGTACGGACAGCAAACTTCGTGTTGGATTAAAGATCCTACCTGTGGCTTCTAATGAGATGTAAAATTATGGCAACACAAAAAAACATGTTAAGCTCCTTGTTTGCTGCGTACTTCAGTGGCATACATTATGTTCACTTTCGGTGTTCTTGCTCAGTGGAAGCCTTGTGTGTCCTTGTGTGTTTTGGGTACATTTTAATGATTCTGTTCTGTGTTGTATACATGAAACTGTGTGACTTTTCGGCGCATGGCTCGCCTCTCTCTTCATTCTCTTTGGCATCTGGCGCGGGATTCCCACCCCCACCCCTGTTCTCTTTAGAGGAAACTCATTTGGCAAATAGTAATCGTTAATTGTTGTTTGTTGTCAAAACTGTGAATTGCTCAGACGTTGCTGTTGCTGCTGCTAGTTCTGCTGCTGTTCTTTGGCTGTTTTAGACTACAAGTCCCATCAGTTCAGAAAAATTCCTCGTTTTGGGATTGTAAATCCTGGAATTATCTGGTTTTTATCTGTGGGATTCTGGAAAGTCCAGCTCCAAAAAAACTAACTTTCCTGAACACCTATAAGCTCTGTCCAGCATGCCCAGGAAGCATGGGTTTTGTAGTCCAGATATCTATTGCAACTTTTTAGGAAAAGCCCTCCTCCCGATCCAAGAAGTGTAGGGGGTAGTTAAAATGAGTGTGAGGCACTCTGTCCATGATCAGAGTGCACATTTTTTTATCTTACAGCTTTAGTATTGTTCAGAATTCATCTCTGAGAATGTGTCCAGCACTAGGATGGGAAGTGGCTCGCTGTTGAATGTCAACCCAACCATTAAAGCCCAGAGATAAGCCGTACTGGGACTTGCAGTTGAGCATCATCTGGAGGGCAGGATTTTACCTACCTCTGACCTGGAGCTGGGAAAGTTGTTTTTGGAAAGAAACCCCTTGCATTTCTCATGACTATACCTTGCTCCACCCGCCCTGTTCATAACCAGGGGTGCACTGTCTATGCTTAAAGGGCACTGGGCAGGGAGGGAGTGGTGGCGCCTATGTGGGGTACTGCATGATGTCATGGATTGTAACTGCCAGGTGACATACTTCTGCCCACCTCTGGGGCCCCCAATCACTGGGGCAACCTGGGACTTGTCCCTGTGCCCCAAATGGCCAGCACAGGCCTGTTCATAACCAATGCATACTTCCATGATGGTGAACCTTGGCACTCCAGGTGTTCTTGAACTTCAATTCCCCAAAGCCCAAGTCATCACTCTTGCTGGGAATTGAAGTTCAAGAACACCTGGAGTGCCAAGGTTCACCATCATAGACATGCTTCTTTGCTGTAACTGCTATGCCAGAGCAATGTGGGGAAATGTTATCCAGTTCCCTCTAGTGGTCAGTCTTGATAATACACTCTGGAAACAGAAAAGGTCAGACAAAACCTCTCCCTTCAAATTGATAAGAGTATGACATAAACATGAAAAAAAATCCTTTTCACACGTTTAAGTTAGATTTAAATAATAACTCATTACATTCACAAGGAGCTTTGTAACTACTTATTGCTTTATTTTTAAAATGGAACTTGTTACTCCCAAAACATGTATAGTTAAAATGATAGGTGATGTGACAGATAGGAATAAGCTATCCATTGGATTGCTCACATAAGGATAGGAGTTTTGGATTTCTTGGACTACAAATCCCACAACTCTCCATTCTGGGGGTTTCCTCCAACAGACAAGCATCTTACAGCCTCTTGAACGCCACTCAACTGGGAGAAAAGTGCTCAATTGGAAAGTTTTGAGGTTGGGCTAGGTTGAGTTTCCTGCTAGCCCTGGGAAATGGGCAAAGGGAACAGGAGGTTTGGGTGGGGCTAGGCCTAGCTAAACTTTCAGGTGAGCCCTATTTAGGTGTCTGCATGTTGGGGTTTAGTGGTTAAGATGCTGAACTTGTAAACTGGAAGGTGAGAGTTTGTCACTCGAGTGCTGCACAACAGAGTGAGCGTCCATCGCTGTCCCAGCTCCTGCCAACCTAGCAGTTCAAAAGGAAGAAATTGCATGTAGATAAATAGGTACAACTTTGGTGAGAAAGTAAACAGTGTTCCATGCGCTCTGGCAGCTAGTCATGCCTGCTACATGTCCACAGAAATGTCTCCAGACGCAGACAGCACTGGCTCTTTGGCTATAAGCAGAGATGAGCACTGAACCCTAGAGTTGAATATGACTGGCTTTCAAGCAAGGGTGACCTTTACCTGTTACTGTGTCAGGGAGGAACTCCCAGAATGGGAAATGATGGGATTTGTAGTCCAAGACAAAATACAATCCAACCATCCCACACCTAGGCTCACAAAGCCCCGAACCCTCACAAGTCTTTCCTGGGACCCCAAAACGGCACTGACCATCCCATCCCTAGCTCCTTCCCCATCCAGGGAAGTCATGGTAGCAGAGTTGCAGCTCAGAAAGCGCAAGTAGCAAAGCGCTAGAACAGGGTTGCCCAAACTACGGCCTGCGATCCGGCCCGCAGGCCGTAGTTTTGGCAACCCTGGTTTAAGCAGAGAAAATGGCAGCCTAGAAACCTATCTCTTCCTGTTGCGAAATGGATTGCAAGGTGTGTTTTACTTCCCCTTCTGGTGGGAGGAACCACGTGACCAGCCCACGGCCTGAAAAGTTTGGGCACCCCTGCCCTGGAACGACAAAAGGAAACGGAAGCCATAATTGCTGCATAAAACCCTTCGGAGGGATGTTCTTTGGAGAAGAGTAGTTTTCCGTTCTATTAATGCCTCTGTAATTTTCGCATTTTTCCAAAGTGATGGTAATCAAGGCACAAGTGACGAAAAAAGCACTCAAACCCATCTCAGCTTGAATTTCCAAAGCCAATCTGGAAAATGCAAAAGCTGTAATAGGGTAGAATTTTCCCCACTGGTCCCTCTGTGGCTGCAATTTATGATGATATCTATCTTTGGCTACCTTCCCCTACGGTTTAAGGGAAAAATCCACTGGGACATAGACATATCTTGATCATTCTGAGGAACAGTTACTGAATAATTCACAAGACGCGGCAGACCCAGGTGTCAACTCTCTGTTTGCTTGGGTAAACACTGAGATTCCCCTAGGACAGTGATGGCGAAACCTGTCGCTCCAGGTGTTCTTGGACTTTAATTCCCAGAGGCCCAAGTCTCTATGAATGCACAGTAAACCCATTCATGTGGGTTCACAGAGACTTGGGCTAATGGGAATTAAAGTCCAAGAACACGGGCAGTAAACCCATTCGTGTGGATTCACAGAGACTTGGGCTTCTGGGAACTGAAGTCCAAGAACACTTGGAGTGCAAAGGTTCGCCATCACAGCCCTAGGAGCCCATTATGCTGTTTCTCCTGATTATATTGTATAATTTTCAATAATCTGGCCTAGAGCATAGGCTTCCTACCTACCTACCTACCAGCCTGGAAGCCCTCGTCAGAATAGACCAGGTATTTGATGGAGTAAGTTTTACGTTCCCAGTTTTCTCTGGGCAGATTCCCTTTTTGGTTTTGTTTTCACCCGGTTCCAGATGCAGATTCCAGGTCACAATTAGAGCTCGAATCCTATTTGGTTCTCATAACAAAGTAAAGTGCAAACTATTACTTAAAAATGGTGTTAATTTTAGCAGAATTACTAAAGCATAATAAAAAGTAGAGACATCACCCTGCCAACAAAAGTCCACATAGTTAAAAGCCATGGTCTTCCCAGTAGTCATGTATGGCTGTGAGAGCTGGAGCATAAGGAAGGCTGAGCGCAGAAGAAATAGATGCCTTTGAACTCTGTGGTGCTGGAGGAGGCTCTTGAAAGTCCCCTCGACTGCAAGGAGGTCAAATCAGTCCATCCTGAATGGAATCAACCTTGGATGGACAAATAGTGAAGATGACGTTCAAGGACTTTGGCCACCAAACAAGAAGAGAGGACTCACTGGAGAAGGCCCTGATGCTGGGAAAGACCAAGGCAAAAAGAGAAGGGGGTGGCAGAGGATGAGATAGTGAGATGGCATTGTTGACGCAATGGGCGTAGGTCTGGGTGGAGCCTGGCATGCAGTGGCCCATGGGTCGGATTCGATTGCGCGACTCAACTGCAACATTAATTCTTTCTATTTCTCCATTTTCTGCCCACCATCTTTTCCCCAGCAGCTTTTCAGTCCTCAAGGGGAAAGAATTTCCTTCCCTGCCAAGCTATCTCATCCACTGTGGTTTCTGACCAGGAAAGATATTAAGTGCCTTTAATTTCCCCACTACCCCATGATTTTTATTTCCTCATTTATTTTCATGCAAAAAGGAGAGGAGGAGGAGGGGAGAATTCCCTGTATTTCAGCCCTGAGCTCCACTCCCAAGTTCCCCTGAAACTTCACCGTCAACACTGAACTTGGAAAGTGAAACTCCACAGAGAATTTGGAGACTTCTGCTCTAAGCAAAGCCACCGAGAACCTGGAGGGAGGTAGAAATAGTTTTAAATAGGGCCAGTTGGTGAGGGGTGCCCATATAAACCACCTTTAGGATACTGGATATACTTAATATTATTTGTACCGCAAGTCCACTGGCTCAGATCCAGGAAGAGTTTTATGGTGAGAACAAACATTCTTGAGGGTACGCAAGAACGAAACCAAATTAGAAGATAGAGGAAGGAGCTCAGTGGACAAGGATTGACATCAAAGGAAGAGATGGCTGAAGGACTCAACCTCCACTACGTCACTTAAGAGGACCCTGAATAGGCTGAGGATTGGAGTCCCTAAATGTATGAGCAACATGCTCAAGTGGGAGCTGCTGGTGGACAATAACACACAGTCTGAGTGTGGAAAGATGCAGAATCCAGCTCATTTGTTGGTGTGCCCGTTACTACCAGAAACATGCAGCCAACACCAAAGCCAAGAAAGTGGCTTTGTTTCTGCGGTCCAGGGTTTGATTGGGTCGTGAAAGAAGAAGGTTTGTACCTGAAGAAGGATTCTGTAAAGCTAGAACAGGGGTTTGCAATTCCCAAGACAGTACAGCTGCTGATCAGGGCTTCTGGGAATTGAAGTCGGGGGCTGGATGGCCATTTTACCCTTCCTCCACAACATGGCACTTCTTGGTGTGGTGGAGGCGGTGGAGGGCCACATGACTCAGCAACGAAGCTCGGGAGATGACCAGGAGCCACATGAAGGGCCACATGAAATGTGGAGGGCCACATGAAATGATGCTGTAGGCCACATCCAGCCCATGGGCCACAGGTTGAGAATCCCTGCCGTACAAAGAACAATCTCAGTGTTTGGTGTTCTTTTGTTGAGAAAGAGGTTTGTGTCAGAGAGTAAACAAAACAAAAAGTCCAAAAAATGTGACACTTTAACCAGGTTTCAAAGGGAGGTTTATAACAGTATTTGTCAAAGGGAGAATTCCTTCCCACTCTCCTAAGATACAGAATCAGGGCTTGGAAAATCTCTTTGCCACACAAGTAGGGTGAGGGCCCTCCTGAGAAAGACAGCTAAGGTTTCTCCTTTCTCCCACCCAAAAAATGTGCTTTCCTCCAGAAATAAATGTAACTCTGTCAGGCAAGCTGAGCTGAGTGGTGAAACAGTCCATCCAAGGGTACACACAGAGTTTAGAAAAGTTGCCTTTGGGGCATTTAACTCTCAAAGTCTTTCATCTCTAGCCATGATCTGGAAACTGTGGTCTTTAAGAGCTCCTGGTCATCTCCCGAGCTTCGTTGCTGAGTCAGGACTCAAACCTCGTCTCTGGCGCCTAACAGTAGTGCCTTTACCAGTTAATCCATCTTACTTGTTGGAAGGGGAGAGAACATCCTTTAATTTGTTGATAGCCTTACCGGACTAATGCGTTTGAGAAAGTAAGCTAAGATGATGCTTGCAGGATCAAACACATGGCCTTGCTTCTTACGGCCCTTTTACACTTCGAACTCGGCTTACGCCGGCCACCCTGCCCTTCATCAACCCAGCAGAAGTGAATTGAACAACAGCACATGTGTGATGAAAAGATACCAAAGCCCCCACCCCTTCCCATCTCAGACCAAAAACCTTAGTTGTGGAAAAGGCCTTTTTTGTGTGCGCAGGAGCTGGGCTGGCTGCAGCTTCACAAGAATCATGGGGCTAAACTTGCCCTTCACTTAGAAATCTAACATGTCAGGGATGGAAAATCTGGACGCTCTTTACATAACATAAGAACAGCCTTGCTGGAAGAGGCCACCGGAGCCCATCATCCAGTCCAGCCTTCTCTCACACAGTGGCTCACCCTTTGCTTCAGGGTATTCTTCCCAAGCAGATGCCTTCACCTGCTTAGGATTCCCTGAAAATGGCATTGAGAGATATCCTGCCTATCTCTCCAACCCCGACGTTGTCCTTAGGTATCCATAATTATAGCCATGGATCCCCTTGTCCTCCATGAATTTGTCTAATCCTTTCTTAAAGCTGTCAAGACTGACAGCTGTCACCACGTCTTCTGGCAGGGAGTTCCATAGACCAGGGATCCTCTGGGTGAAAAAGTACTTTCTCTTATTTGTTTGAGAACTAGTACCCAGAAGTTTCATGGAGTGTCCCCTAGTTCTACTATTATGCGATAGGGAAAACAGTTTTTCCTTATTTACTTTGTCCACACCGTGCATGATTTTATAAACTTCAATCAGGTCACCTCTTAGTTTGTCGCAGAGAGTTCAGGCCCCATCAGTTTATAAATGTAATTGGGGTTTTTTGCCCCAACATGCATCACTCTGCACTTACTAGTGTTGAAGCTCATTTGCCACTGTTTTGCCCAAGACACTGTTTCTTCCAGACATGCTGATTTTCTTTGCAAAGTGAGGTTTCTGTTCTATGGAGCGCATCACACCTTGATTCTGATGATAGTCTCAGCCTTCTATGGGGAATGGGTTGTTTTCTATCCACAGTTAATTCCTGCTTTCGAAACCTCCAGAAGAGTCCAGCTAGTTTATCCTGCTATGGTCATAGAGTAGACAGTTGAGTTGACAGCAACTCAACACTGAACATCAGGGGTGGTTAACTAACTTGACCACCCTGAGGACTAATGGGCCTTGGGTGGTGAAGTCCACAGGGAAGGGTGATGGTCCCCAAGTAGATTAAATCCCACTTAAATCCATCTTGGTGGAGGTCAGCAGCTTCATCCGTCCTGGCCTGGGGCTAAGGAGGAGGACTTTGTGTGCCAAAAGGGCTTAGGACCAGAAAGTGACTCATGGAGTTGGATCCGTGGTATGGGTGTCATGCTGTGATGCGGAAGACAGACTAAAGGCCATGACTATATTCTCAGGACAGTCTTCATGGTATGGGTACACAGAAAAAGCCTCCTCAAAGATTGTGTTAAATTTGAACCACAATCAGGCGTACCCTAGTAACGGTAACCTTGTGTTGCTGGCTAATCTTTCTCACACTAGGTCAGGCCAAAGGAAATGCAGAATGGACTTGCCAAAAGGTGGCTTCATTTTGGCAGTTTCATGTGTAGCCTAGACACGAAAGAAGAAGAAAAACCTCCGGTGAAATCTTTGAGTCTCCATGGGGGATCGGCCCTTCTTTTTAAAAAAATTTGATGCATGTAGCATCTTTTGCTTTGGCCATTATAATTGATAACCACCCACTGGAGGTTTTATCACCCAGATAATAATAATAATAATAATAATAATAATAATAATAATAATAATAATAATAATAATAATAATAATAATAATAATAATAATAATAATAATAATAATAATAATAATAATAATAATAATAATAATAATAATAATAATAATAATAATAATAATAGACTCAAGTAACAACTGTGTTTGCTTCCACCTCCAAGTGGTTTTATGATCTCTCAGCAAGCTGTCATTTTTCAGAGGAAGGAGGCCCTTGGCTGTTCTCCTGCCTTGAAGCTGCTATGCAGAAACCAGACCAGGAGAAGACCCTTTCTAGAGACCCAATGTGTTGGCCAGAGATTGAGTGGCTGGTGACACTAAGAGAGGCTCCAGGAAAACCTAAAAAGGGAAGAAGCCAGGGATGCTCGTAGCAGCTCTCAGAACACATGGGTACCACAGGCATACCAAGGTTTCTGGGGATGGGCCGGCTCTTTCATGCACTCCTTTGCAAGCCAGCCTTTGTGGTGTATGGGATGTGGTGTGGCCTGAAAACTTTATTGTTATGTGGAATCAGAGAGCGAACTGCAGAGAAGTCGAACTGTGATTCCGTTTTTTATTGCTGTCGCCTATAATTTTATTGAAAGCAACATAAAGCAGAAGGAATCAAAACACAAGCCCAAGAGTGATTCTGAGGGGTGCTGTTTGTGCAAAGACCCCACTGCGCACATGAGCCATTGCTTCACCATTACCCCAGGAGAGAAAAAATGGCTCATCCCCAAATGGGCCATGAAATGAAATGGCGTGAAACATGAGAGGGGGATGCGTTGGTACAAATGGGTCAATTTCCTGTCATTTCCCCCGTAATTGTATGTCGAGCGAGTCGCATTCTGAGAGAATGGGTGAACACAATTCTCCTCCTTCCTTCTTAGCCCTGTTATTTTAATTCTGCCATGAATGGAAGCGGAAACGGGTGCGGAGCTCAGACCTGTTATAGAGACGCTCTCGCTAGCTCCCAAATAACCATCCATTTTCAGTAAATAACCATTGCTTCAAAGCCCAGACAAAGAGAAATCACAGGAGGGGAGAAGTAAGAAATACCTTGTACTTCTTCACTCTACTTTGGGGAGAAGACAACATCCTCTTGGTTTTCTGCTGCTGCCCTGCCTCTACCCATCCACCTATTCACTCATCCATCCATCCATCCTTCCATCTCACCGTCCGTCCGTCCGTCCGTCCGTCCGTCCGTCCTATCTATCTATCTATCTATCTATCTATCTATCTATCTATCTATCTATCTATCTATCTATCTATCTATCTATCTATCTATCTATCTATCTATCTATGTGTCCCACCATTGTCCTAGGACTGTCCTTAAGACATATCAAAATAATATAAAAACTGTGCAACAGAAACAGATATAAACTAGGGCACAAAACCTTCTACTAGGGTTTGCTTTCCCACATACTGTAGACTTGAGTCCATCACTCATCAACTGCAGCCTTTTGAGGCTGTGTGTGTGTGTGTGTGTGTGTGTGTGTGTGTGTGTGTGTGTGTGTGTGTGTGTGTTAAAATCCATCTTCTACTTTGGATATTTTTCCCTGCATGAGAATTAGGAGTGTCAGTTTCTCAGAGCACCATCAGCACAAATGATGATTTCTAGCCCACGGAGCTTGCAATGATTTCAACAAGGAGGAGAGATGAAGAGAAGGAGAGGGAGAAAATAATAATGGGGGGGGGGGAGAGATGACCTCAGTGCTCAGGCACCATGTACTGTAGGGCAAGGCTTGATGGGACAGTTTAACCCTGTGGCCTTTCTGTCCCTCCTTCGCCACTGGCCGCTGCACTTACAACCACCTCTTGCTCTCTGGTCAATCTCAGCCTTGCTTTCTTTTGCGCTCCCAAGTAGGAGAACCCAGCCGGGAAAGCTAACCACCCTTGCTGTGGTGCAGAGATGCCCAACCCTTTCAGGGTGTGGGCCGTTCACATGATTCAGTGGGCCAGTCATGTGGTTCCTCCCACCGGAAGTGGAAGTAAAACACGCCTTGCCACCTGTTTTGCAACAGGATGAGACTAATTTTAAGCTGTCATTTTATCTGCTTAAACCAGGGATGCCCAAACTATGGCCCGTGAGTTGGATCTGGCCCCTGATACCAATTCATCCAGCCCACACCACCTTTGTTGCTCCCGGAAGCAGAAGTAAAACATGTTTTACTTCCACTCCTGGGAGTGATGAGGGTGGTGTGGGCTGGATGAATTGGTGTCAGGGGCCGGATCCAGCCCACGGGCCATAGTTTGGGCATCCCTGCTGTGGAGTTTGCTTTGCATCCACAGAGGCAAATTAATCCCACACAGGTGTAAATCCATGCTCACCGTGAGCCCTCTGTCACCTCTCCCCAAGCTACAAGCTGTCATCTGACCTCTTGACCGCACCAAGGCATGGAGCAAGGAAAGGCCAACTTTCTTGCATTGGAGTAAAAATCTCACCTGCCACCCCACCCGATGGTGCTCACCAAAGTTGAGCATTTCAATGAAGGAGGCGAATCCCTTCTGGTCTTGTGAGGATGAGAAATCAAAATGTCAGTTCCTTTGGCCGTGAGGGGTTTGTGAGACTTTGCTGCTACTCTTAGTTAAGTCCTTGTGTTCTAAGAGGGCAATTTTTCCCCCTGAACAACAGCAATAACAATCACACTATATACCGCCCCATAGGGCTTAGATCACTCTCTGGGCGTTTCAGAAGGTAATTAGCATTTTGCCCCCGACATGCTCAGTCATCATTTTACTGACCACGAAAGGATGGGAAACTGAGTCAACCTAGGATCACGTCAGGATCGAACTTGCAATGTCAGCAGTTTTTGTCCCAATGCAACAGTTTAACCATTGTGTGACCAGGGTTCTGAACGAGACATACCAGAAGAGCCAGAATTTGCACATTTGCAAGAACTTCTGCTTTCGTGTCCCAATCAAACCCTGGACTGCCAAACTGAAGCCACTTTCTTGGCTTTGTTGTTGGCCAAATCTAGTCCTCATCGGTGCATGTTTCCGGTAGGAATTAGCTGGATTCTGTCTCTCTCCACATTCACATAGTGTGTGTTGTTATCCTCCAGCATCCCCCACCTGAGCATGAAAAAACTAAGCTGCCTCCTTTCATTCCTGGAAGTTAAAGCATTTCAAATTTTGGATAGATTGTTTGCCTCTTTTTTTAACAGTCAGCCCCTCCTGCCACACGTGCTCCACATCTGTACATCCGTGTGTCTGTTCTTTGTTTCTCAAGGGGAAGAGCATTAAGTTTTGTGCACCCTTTGTGCTATGGAGAGACTGTTATCTTGCTCTCACATGAGTGCAGGGCATCTTGAGGAGCTTTGAAAATCCTCATCAAGTTGACACAGCCTGAAGCAACAAGGATTTAGCAGCAAATCACAATCCCTCTGCTGTGAGTTGAGCGTGCATGATCAGAAAAGAGCACCTAGCACATGCTCCGAAGCCCAGCCCTCTCTCTACCTGGAGAAAGCAGGTGACATGGGTGGTCCCTGTTTGCTGTTGCGGTCCACGTGGGCTGTGCCATGTAACTCAAAGAATGAAGTACAGGTAGAGGCCTGTTCTCACTCATTAGTGCTGGATGGGCTCAGATGCAACACACCTTCCAGTCCCTAATTCCCAATATCTCCTGTTTTTCTGGATCCTTTCGAAAAGTACAAGAAGCCCCTAGAGCCAGAAACAGTCTGTACCCCTTTTGTGTTGGCTAATTAATTACCCAGCTTTCAGAAACCTGGTAAGACAGTATTAAACTTCAATTATCCTTCACGGCAAGCCAGCATCCAAAATGTTTCTGGGCAATGCAGAGGAAGTGTGGCTACTGTTGTGCCTTTTCATGGTTGGATCAAAATGGGGGTGGTGAGCTAGTTTTGGTTCCTAGGAGTTATTTGGTGTGTGTGTGTGTGTGTGTGTGTGTGTGTGTGTGTGTGTGTGTGTGTGTGTGTGTGTGTGTGTGTGTGTGTGTGTGTGTGTGTGTCAAGGGGAGGATGATTACAAAGCCTGGTTTGTTCTCTTGCTCCAGAGTGGAGCCCTGTTTTGATCTTTAGCGGAGAGGCAAAGCGACTCTCTAAGAAAGGCACCATGTTTCCCAGACCTTGGAATGTGGGAGAAAAGAATCGGTGTGCCTGAACAATGAGAATGTGAAGCTGCATGGCTAAGCTTTAACCCCCATTTAGGTGATGGGTTTAGAATCAGGGGCATTTGACAGCCTGCAAGAAATGAAAATGATTATCATGCCATTTCCAGGGAATCCTAAGCAGGTGAAGGCATCTCCTTGGGAATAATACCCTGAAGCACATGGTGAGCCTCTGTGTGAGACAGAAGGCTGGACTGGATCATGGGCTCCTGTGGCCTCTTCCAGCAAGGCTGTTCTTATGTTCTTATGGTCATGGTCATCATCATAACAACAACAAGCACACAA
Source organism: Bradypodion pumilum (assembly GCA_035047305.1). NCBI lineage: Eukaryota > Metazoa > Chordata > Lepidosauria > Squamata > Chamaeleonidae > Bradypodion > Bradypodion pumilum. The sequence continues at coordinate 386,240,049 of JAWDJD010000003.1, forward strand.
AAGTGTAGGGGGCTTTTGTCTTTATACGCCAAAAAATATACTGTGGAAGGACAAAGGCAGAGATTTTGTTGTTGATATTGTTGTTGTGCCATATCTGATACCGAATATTGGTGATCCTCATGGCGATCAACCATGAAGAATGTCCTGGGAGCCATATCATGCAGTGGCCTTCCCTCTGCCTTCCACATTGCAGTGAGTCACTTTCTGGTCCTGAGCCCATTTGGCACACGAAGTCCTCCATAGCACCAGGCCAGGATGGATGGAACTGCTGCCCTTCGTCAAGAGGGATTCAAGTGGAACCATTTAATCCACTTGGGGACGATCACCCTTCCCTTCCTGTGGACTTTGCCACTCAAGGACATTAATCCTCAGGGTTAAGGCCTGCTGACTGGTGTTGAGTTGCTGGCAGTAGGGTCTACTCTATTACCATAGCAGGATAACCTGGCCAGAGTGGTAGATTTTGTTATGGCTGATTTTAATCAAGATGGAATCCATATAGTTACCTTTTGGGGGGGAAACTGTCCTCTACTTGCTTTCCTGGCTCGTGAATTGCCAAGCCCTTTGGTTCTCTCCTCAGGAATACAAAGATTGTGTGTGTGTGTGTGGGGGGGGGGGAATCTGCATTGTCCTTGAAGGCTAGGATAGAGGGGACATGTGTTCATGCTGGTGAGTCAACCAGATGTGCTGGTCTGCCCCATGGGGTGGCCCCTGTTGACTGACCACATGAGTCCTGAAGGACTCACTGAAGACAGAAACATGGAGTTCATGGGTTGTGCACTCCCAGGTCTCAGCCTCCATGCACAATTTACTCAGTCTGTGCAATCAAATATTGAGAGATCAGGATGGAAGTGAAAATCGGTTATTACGGAAGTGGGCTGCCATGCATTGTCCACATTGCACACCCACCAGACGGGCTGAGAAGGAGCCACAGGCTGCTTGTTGTTGCTGACCACCTTGTGCAATGCTTTCTTGCCACAGAGCACCCTGGAGCAGTGCAGCATTTGTGCCGAGCCCATCATGGAACGGATCCTGCGAGCCACAGGCAAGGCCTACCACCCCCACTGCTTCACCTGCGTGATATGTCAGCGCAGCCTGGATGGCATTCCCTTCACCGTGGACACTGGTGGCAACATCCACTGCATTGAGGACTTCCACAGGTGAGATTTCCATATTATGTGGCCTCTGAGCTCCTCTGGTGGAGCAGAAGGAAGGGGAGGAAGAGAGACATGAACAGCACATGAACACACATGTGTGCTCCCCCCCCCCAATTTCATTCCCCTGAAGCCATCTTTGCAACCAAAAGACCAGATGCCCTTTATGCTATTTTAAGCCAGCTTTTAATGAATGTTTGAAGCTAGTTTTAAAAGCATTTTGAAACTTTTTTGAATCAGACCAAACTTTCTGATTTCTTTCCTGGACTGCCAAAATGAAGCCACTTTCTTCACTTTAGCATTGCCTTATCCCAAATCCTCATTGGTGCATGCCTCTGGCAGCAATTGGCAGACCAGTAAATGAGCTGGATTCGGTGTCTCTCCACAATCACACTGTGTGTGGTTGTCCGCTTGCAGCTCACACTTGAGCATGTTGGTCTTGCATTTAGGCACTGTTCAGGGTCCTCCAAGTGATGTTGGGACGTTGAGTTCTTGAGCTATATCCTTCTTTAATAATGCTTGTCTAGTGAGCTCCTTCCTCCATTTTCTAATTTGGTTTTGCTCTTGCGAACCCTCAAGAATGTTTGTTCTTGCCATAAAGCTTTTCCTGGATCTGAGCCAGCAGACTTGAGGCTGATCGTCAGGTGGTCAAATGCACAACCCAGTTCTAGACAGCCACAGCATTGGGTGCCACAGGTCGGGCTTCCCACATGCTTCCCTGTAGGGTTTCCTAGTCCCCTGGAGATAGTTGTGGCAGCACCTCATGGTCTGCAGTTGGTTTGATCACTCCCATATCCAATGTATCCTGCGGGTCCATCCATGGGAGCTTACCTTTCTACTTGCAGGGAGAAAAGGGGGTCAGTAATGGCAGGTGGAGGGGTGGTGGTTGGTTTTCACTTACTCAAGCCCAGCCAGACTTAAAGAGACCTCACTCTGGTTTTGTCCTACGGCGTTGATGGGGAATTTTCACAGCAGGCCTTCTTCATCTTCTAGGAAATTTGCCCCACGTTGCTCCGTCTGCAAGGAGCCCATCATGCCTCCTCAGGGCCAGGAGGAGACTGTCCGGATCGTGGCCTTGGACCGTGACTTCCACATGCAATGCTACCGGTGTGAGGTCAGTATCTTAGCTAAAGATGGTTCTCCCATGGCTAGACGATCCATCGCCGTCAACTCCTGGGTGGAAGTCTCCATCCCTTGAATGCTTTCTCCACATGTGGGATTTGGCTAAATATAAACAGTAAAACCAAACCCCCTTTTTCTTTTCATTATAACCTGGACATCTCATCTTTTTAGTATTTTTCTGAAGCTTGCATCTCTTCAGTTAAAGGAAACCTAAGTTAATTAGACAGTTGAGAATATGATTGAAACCTATTATGCGATCATTTCTGTAGCTGTCCTCAAAGACGAAGCAATTCAAACAAAGCTAAATTAGTCTTAATTTCCATCATGGAAATTCACTGCAGGGCAAGTTACAAATTCTTATAATCGACAGAAGTTCATGGACTGGAGGAGGGGGGAGTCGGGGTCACCCCCAAATTATGGTGCCTGCCTGTGTTTAGAAAACTATAGGAGAGGTTGTGTTAATTAAATTTTATTTTATATTTGTTGTTGCGACTCTTTGTTTCAAGTGTAAGGCATCAATGGCTGAAATCCAGCAGTAAGGCGCAACTTGTTGTTGTTCAGTCGCACAGTCGGTTCCGACCCTTTGCGACCCTATGGACCATTGTTCTCCAGGCATCTCTGTCCTCCACCATCCCCCTCAGCACTCCCAGTTCTGTGCCCATTGTGTCTACAATACCATCTAGCCATCTCATCTTTGGCCTCCCCCTTCTTCTTTTGCCCTCCACCTTTCCCAACATCAATGCCTTCTCAAGTGAGTCCTCCCTTCTCATTTGATGTCCAAAATACTTTAGCTTCGTCTTTACTATTAGCCCTTCCAATGAGCAGTCAATGTTGATTTCTTCTAAGATTGACCTATTTGTTCTCCTCGCTGTCCAGGGTACTCTCAAAACTCTCCTCCAACACCACATTTCAAAGGCATCTATTCTTCTGCGTTCAGCTTTCCTAATTGTCCAGCTCTCACATCCGTACATTACTACTGGGAATACCATTGCTTTGACTATTCTAATTTTTGTTTGCAATGTGATGTCTCTGCTTTTCACTATGTTCCCCAGGTTTCTCATGGCTTGTCTCCCAAGGATCAGTCGCCTTTTTATTTCATGGCTGCAATCCCCATCTGCAGTGATCTTAGATCCTAAGAATGTAAAATCTGTCACTGCTTCTACTTCTTCCCCATCTATTTTCCAGGAACTGATTGGGCCTGTTGCCATTACCTTGGTTTTCTTGATATTGAGTCTCAAACCAGCTTTTGCACTCTCCTCCTTCAATCCGATCAAGAGATTCTTTAGGTCTTCCTCACTTTCTGCCATTAGGGTGGTATCGTCTGCATATCTCAGATTGTTTATGTTTCTCCCAGCAATTTTAATCCCATATTGTGATTCCTCCATCCCTGCATTTCGCATTATGTGCTCTGTGTATAGATTGAATAAGCAGGGTGATAAAATGCAACCTTGTCTTACTCCTTTTCCTATTCCAAACCACTCTGTCATTCCATGTTCTGTCCTAACTGTTGCTTCTTGGTTCATGTACAGATTTCTCAGGAGGCATATGATGTGCTCTGGTATTCCCATCTCTTTAATTACTTGCCACATCTTGTTGTGGTCCACACAGTCAAATGCCTTAGTGTAATCAATGAAACAAAAGTAAACTTGTTTCTGGTATTCCTTTGTTTTCTCCATGATCCAACGTATGTTGGCAATGTGGTCTCTAGTCCCCCTGCCTCTTCTGAAACCGGCCTGCACCTCTGGTAATTCTCTCTCCACATGTTGCTGAAGTCTGTCCTGTATTATCTTGAGCATCACCTTGCTGGCGTGTGGGATGAGTGCAATTGTACACTAGAGAAAGCCTATTTGAACCACTGAAACTTACAAAGGCGTTGACTTACCAAATCCCTACTAATTCAGTGGACCTATTCTAGTTACAGTTGACTTCTGGGTTTCAGCCAAAGACAGGGCTGGTTCTCAGAATCCACATTGCGCTGGCACTCTTATTAGGACAGCTCAAAAAGGCTTGAGAAAATAATTGTGCAAGCTTTTTAAGAGAAATTATCTCTTCGTTCGGGTTAACGTTACGGTAAGGGGGTGGCAGCAGGGTCTTAGTGTTAGAGCAAAGTTGTCTTCACCCTGTTTAAAGATGAAATGGTGCGAGAGATCATTACAGTAAAGCCCCACTTAGCGCTCAGGAGGTGTTCCAAGAAAACGGAGTGCTAATCGGATCAGCACTAAATGGGGTCATTTTAACATTATACCTTTGGCCAAGTCTCTTTGAAAGCCAGGCTACTTCCAGTATGGAAACAGGGACCCAGCCTGGTCTACCTGCTGCATGACATTGATAGACGTTTCCTCTTGACTCCTGGAGGCCTGAACAACCTCCTTCCTAAAGGTAGACTGGTCGCCTTCTGAGCATTGCAAAATGGATACCTGGACACCCATGCTGTAGCAAATCAATGCTAAATGCAACATACTACCATATTGTGCATGTGTGTATGTGTGTTGCATGCCCTGCCTCTATTACAACCATGAGTTGGGTGTCCTATAGAATTGTAGGACATTGAATGTCCTTAAGTCCAACCCACTGCTCCATACATTATGTGGTTGCCACATTCTGGACAGATGGCCACTTATGCTGCTGAAACATCGGTAACAAAAGGGAAACTTCCCTCTCTCCAGGCCTCTCTCTTGTTAGGAAGTGTTTCCTAATATTTAGTCAAAATCCCCTTCCTCTGTTATTTCCACCCATTGTAGCCCTGCCTTCTGGAGCAACTGAGAATGTGTCTTCTGCATGACAGAATGAAAATATTGGACGACAGCTACTGTAGATCATATCTCCTCTTAACCGCTTTTTTCCCATTTAGCTAAACTTAGGCAGTGGTAGCAGAAAAATGCCATATAAACACTAGTGCATTTTTGCCACATGCCTTTCTGCAGAAATGGGCACATGCCGTGCAAAACTGGACCGTCTCCTGCTGCTGAGTTTGTTTAGATGTTGGTCCCCTCCCGTGTAAACAAGGCTTGGTCCTGTTACCTTGAGGACAACTTAGTGTGGCTTTTACAAGCAAGCTTTAAAGATCTGTGGAGCAAATAAAGTCATATGTTGGATGGAAATGTTTCTTGACTGCCTTTGGCCCTGCTTCACCCCTGGCTGCAGGCTGGATGAGAGGATTAATTGAGGCATCAGATGAATCATTAACTAGGTGGTCCAACATGGCACTTGTCACCGCTGAGTTTTAAGCAGTGGGTAAATATCTTTGTTCTTGTTTTGGTAGACTTTAGGGTTTGAGTCATGCTTGCTTACAGCCTAACCTAATTCAGCTCAATCTCAGGGTCGTTTTGGGTATGCAAAAGCAGGTGGAAGGAACACGAGACCTACAATAGTAACCTATTTTGCAGAAGAGGAGATGGATGCAGTCTGAAGGCCTGGGAAAGTTGGGTATCCTCTGAATGGACATTTGAGCCCTTTGAATTCTCCGTCATAAGAACAGTTCCCAAACATCCAGAGGACATTGACTTGATTTGCAAGACTTTATTTTCATGGGTTCCTGGGATTTCTCTAAATCCATGGATTGTTTTTTGTACCACTTTATTCCATGGGGCAAAGTTTAACGCTATGGCACTTTTCATTTCTAGTGGATGTCCACAGTAAGCGTCTCCTTGTCAGAAGCCTCCAGTTCTCAATTCAATTTTAATATAGGAAATTAACTGCTGTGGATGGCAGGAAGGAAACTCCCAAGTAGAGTTTAGTGGCTTGCAGATTAGTACTTTACTGCCCCAAATGACAGTCTAGATCAGGGGTGCCCAAACTACGGCCCATGGGCTGGATCCGTCCACTGACACCAATTCATCTGACCCTTGATGCCCGTGCCACTCCTGGAAATGGAAGTAAAACACGCCTGTACTTCCACTTCCAGAAGAGGCAAGGGCAGTGTGGACCAGATGAATTGGTGTCAGGGGCCGGATTCGGCTCATGGGCCATAGTTTGGGAAGCTCTGGTCTAGATCAGTGTCTTCCAGACTTTGAGTTTTGGACTTCAATCCCCAGAAGTCTAAGTCAATTTCTCCAAAATTGGGAATTGAAGTCCACCAGTCTTCCACAGAACATAGTTTGGGAAATGCTGGTCTAGATGCAGAACACCGTGAACCTTGCATTCTTTTGTCGCCAAGCAATGCCAACGAGTATGGAACGAGGAGATAGAAATGTCTCAAATTCTGTATAAACAATTTTTGTATAAGCAAAGAGATCAGAGGTGGGTGAGAGTAAATTTCCTGAGCAAACCCATCTGCTTTTTCCAAGCAAAGAATATTTTTTAGTAAATTCCTGAAATGCAAAACCTACCTCAGGTCCATGGGGCCAAAAGCTGTGGCTTCCCAGCCCCTTTGGAGATAACAGCAGAAGAAGCTTATGGCTAGATGGGGCTCTCTGATGCGTGGGCCACCTTGGTGCCAGTGGCCACAGGTTCTCCATCACTGTAGAAGTTCTTAACATTTCCCTAGTGCGGTGATGGCCAACCTTGGCACTCCAGGTGTTCTTGAACTTCAATTCCCAGAAGCCCAAGTCAACACACCTGCGGGTCAGGGCTTCTGGGAATTGATGTACAAGAACAGCTGGAGTGCCAAGGTTGGCCATCATTACTCTAGTGTGTTTCATACTGTTCAGACTAGTAGCCCTACCCTCAACTCTGTGAGGTAGGCCAACGTCCTTAGCTTCACATGACTCCAAGGTGATCCCTGCATGTGAGATGCTCAGCTTCACCCTGTCACAGACTGTTTGGACAGAGGTTGATGGATCAGGATGTCCATCCTGTCTCCTGTTCACCATTCTCGTATTCTTCTGCAGGACTGTGGGGTGCTCCTGTCGGAAGGAGACAACCAAGGCTGCTACCCACTGGACGGCCACATCCTCTGCAAAACCTGCAACTCGGCTCAGATTCAAGCCCTGACGGCCAAGCCAAGCAGCGATCTCTGAACACAGCCTGGATTGCGAGAAAGCTTCGGGCCAGGAGGAGTTGTTCCCCTGAGGGATTTAAGCCTACGTCACTGTGATCTGCAATCTATATTAGCTGCCTTAATCTGACTGAATATCCATTTCTTTTTGCCAAAGAAGTCTGAGAAATGTAGCTCTCTGTGCCTTCTGCTTTGCTATTTTTTTAGAAGGAAAAAACCTGGGCATTCCCACCACACCTGTGGAACTACAATTCCCAGAATTCTTTTAAAGCCACAAGACTTGTAAAACTGAAGAATGTTTGCAGTATAAAGAAAGTCGGAGGGGTTAAAATTGGTTAGTTGCCTCGTGGCCTCAAAGAGTCTGCAGCAACATTTTCCACCCTGGCCTTCTCCAGATGAGGTGGATTACAATTCCCATCATCCTCAAACATCTGCTGGCTGGGGATGATGAGATTTTTTTTTACCCTTCTCCTCTGGACAGCCCAGGCTGGAGAAGGCCACTGGGGAGAGTTTTCTTTACAGACCCCTCGCTTGTATCTGTTTAAATCGCCTTTCCGACCAGACTTTCAGTCTTTTGCCATAGGAATTCTCACCAGGCTCCAGAAGCTTTGCTTAATTGCGATTTTTTTACTTGTTCACGAGCCATCAAGTTCTGAGCTTGTTTGCACATTAATATACAGAAATATATTTTATATCTATACTCACATATGCAATATTTCACAAATGCCTTAAACACAATAATGCAGAGTGTATTGCAATATTTTAACTAATGCCTTGAAGACAATCAGAGTGAAAAAGTGATTGAATTTTGGAAAAGCTGTTAGAGAATCACCAGGCAAGCCCTGGCCAAACCCCAAAGAGAAAAATCACTTTAGCAGCACCTCCGTTAGTAAACGTCCTGTAATCCAAATGGACTCGTTTAGCTGGAATCCTATTACATATTTACACCAGCGTAATTCTATTGGGGTCAAAGTCAGCGTTGGCATTTGTTGTCACACCCCAAAGCCATGCAACATTGACTTGATCACTAGCAGCAACTCACGGCTAAAATTTATGGCAATGGAGTTACACCAGCTGGCATCCCTAAAAGGATTCTGGCCCTTGTTTTCAGAGAGAGGAGAATATAGGAAAGAACCAAATGCACTACAAAGGAAACAAAATTTGCACAAATTCATAATTTGGCCGTTGAGGTCTGATGTTTTGCAAAAAATTAAAGTTTCGTTTCAGGCAAACTAAATGTAAAGTTATTTATTTAGATTAGATTTTAACGGACACTTCAGAAAGAAAGGAATTAAAACACTAACCATAGGCCGTGTTGATCAACTGTTAAGTGAATAGCACTGAGTTTTAAAATAAATTACCACATGCATCAGTTAACACTCCTTTGGTCCAAAAGATACATTATTCCAAGAGTACCTTCTGTTGTAAACCCAGAGTAAGTTACATTATTCTGCATACTGAGATCAAGTTTGAATATGCCTTTATCTCCTGATTATGTTTCAGCATGAAAAGAACATTACTGACTTGATAGAAGTCAAATTGCACTTTATGGCAGTCTCCTTCTTCTTCTTGTGCCATATCCCATTCTGAGTATTGGCTCTCCTTGTGGTAATCAGCCATGAAGATTGTCCTGGGGACCATACAATACAGTGGCCTTCCACTTGCCTTCCACATCACAGCATGACACCTGTACCACTGATCCAGTTCCACGAGTCACTTTCTGGTCCTGAGCCTTTTTGGCATGCAAAGTCCTCTTCCTCAGCCCCAGGCCAGGATGGATGAAGCAGCTGCCCTTCATCAAGATGGATTCAAGTGAGATTCAATCCACTTGGGGATCATTATGACCCTTCCCTGTGGATTTTGCCACCCAAGGCCACGAGTCCTCAGGGTGGTCAGGTTAATTAAGCACCGCCTGACGATCAGTGTTGAGTCGCTGGCAGTAGGGTCTACTCTATGACCACGGTAGATTACCCTGGACAGACTGAAAAGGAAATGCATTAGGGCCCAACATGGAATGACTATTGCTGCCTGCTTGGAGATCCTTTTCTGGACTCCCAGTTTGGAGCATTAAAATGAGAACCATGGGGGTGTGTTGGTGTGTGGTAGGTTTCCGGGGGGGGGGGGATTTCCTCTGGGCCACTCAACTTGCTTCTGCCCAGTGCCTTATGCCCCATTTCCCCACTCTAATCTTCAGACTCCCAAGGGGTCAACAAGGATGATGTTTTTGAAAACAAACCATTTCAAAGAACTTGTCCTTATCCTGGATGTGTTTTAAGAGTAGATAGTTTGGGGAAATTGCAGCAGGGAGAATTAAAGGCAGCGGGAGAATATGGGAAGACCAAAATATAAGACCAATCTACCCCAGGGGTGGCCAAACGTGGCATTCCAGATGTTCTTGGACTTCAATTCCCAGAAGCCCTGATCAGCAGGTGTACTGACTTGGGCTTCTGGGAATTGAACCCCCAAAACAGCTGGAGTGCCAAGACTGGCAAACCCTGATCTACTCCCTCAAGGAAGCCACAGCCTTGTGTTTGCAAGATGTGAGTGAGATTGTTCATGACAGAAGCTGGTGGCACAGTGGTTAAACTGCTGTCCTTCAACTAAAAGGTTGTGCGTTTGGTCCTGACCAGGGATCAAGGTTGACTCAGCCTTCCATTCTTCCGATGTTGGTAAAATGAGTACCCAGCATGTTGGGGGCAAAATGCTAATCAACGTGTGAAACCCCCCACTAAGCACGATGGGGAAGGTATATAAGTGTGATTGCTTTGTTTTCTGAGCTCACAGATCCATAGGGCCTCCATAAGTCAGAAGCAACCTAGTGGCACCTCACACACCTATGAGAGCAGCCTTGCCATTGTCGTATTTCTTCAATGATTTTACCCTGGATCAAGAGAGGGTCTTAAACCCCACCTAAGAGTCTAGAGCGGGTACAGCTGCGGTACATCATGCTCAAAATCCTGTGCGTTTGGCTCTTAAGTCACTTCTGGCTTTGGTCAAGGGGGCTTTTGGATCCCCCCGTTCCAACCCCAACCCTCCCCCCCCCAAAACCAACAACAACTGTTTTGTCTAGCAAGAATGGTCACATCGAAGTCAAGTGCAATCTAAAGTTATCCTCATAGAGCTTAGCCACCATAGTAGAATATATTTATTACCAAGCTATATTTAACCTATTGCAAAGGAAACACAAACACACACCCTTAAAAAAAACACCAAAGAGCCCTTGGGTGTGATCTCTTAAAATGAGTGTGAACCTTTGCGCACATAAAGGGAGTGTCAGTGCATTTCTAGAGAACTTTCCTGGAACGAGCCTCTGGTTTTCAGAGAAGTATGCCTTATTTTTTTTATTCTTCAACAGTTTGTACACTAAGGTTTCCCTATGCATTTCTAGGATTCTTAATCGATGTATAGATAATATATATGTATACACACATACACATATGTGCTTATGATGAAAAATATACCACGTTGATTAAATGTTTAAGGTGTCATGAGTTTTTTTGTTTTCTACATGCCTCGGGTAAGTCAGCGAGGGCTCAGGGCAATGGAGAGTCCCATGGAGGTGCTTTGAGTTTTGTGAGAAATACAGAGCAATCCATTGAGTTAACCTGGTTTGCTCCCACTTATAAGGGCTAGGACAGGGATGTCTATACTTTTTGGGATGTGGGCCGGTCACGTGGTTCCTCCCACTGGAACTGGAAGTAAAACACACCTTGCAATCTGTTGTGCAACAGGAGGAGATAGATTTTCAGACTGCCATTTTCTCTGCTTAAACCAGGGGTGCCCACACTATGGCCCGTGGGCCAGATCCGGGCCCTGACGTCAATTCATCCGGCCTGCGCTGCCCTCGTCGCTCCCAAAAGCAGAAGTAAAACATGCCCATACGGGCATGTTTTACTTCCGCTTTTGGGAGCGACGAGGGCAGCGCAGGCCGGATGAATTGATGTTGGGGCCTGGATCCGGTCCACGGGCCATAGTGTGGGCACCCCGGTCTAGGAAATCTTCCAAAATTAGCCCAGCCAAGGTAAAAGGACGTGGGGTGAAAATGGGGCACCCATCATCAGTGTCTTAACCATACAGGAAGAGTCTTAACCATGCGGGTGCATTTTACTTCCGCTTCCGGGAGCGACGAGGGCAGCGCAGGCCGGATGAATTGATGTTGGGGCACGGATCCGGTCCACGGGCCCTAGTTTGGGCACTCCTGGGCTAGGAAGCCTTCCAATATTAGCCCGGCCAAAGTAAAAGGACATGGGGTGAAAATGGGGCACCCAGCATCAGGTTATATAAAGTAAAGGTAAAGGTTTCCCTTGCTCGAAAGCCAGTCGTATCCGACTCTAGGGTGCAGTGCTCATCTCTGTTTCTAAGCCGAAGAGCCAGCGCTGTCTGCCTCTGCAGACATTTCTGTGGTCATGTGGCAGGCATGACTAGACACCGGAGCGCACGGAACGCTGTTACCTTCCCACCGAAGTGGTCCCTATTTTTCTACTTGCAATTTCTTGCTTTTGAACTGCTAGGTTATATAGTATGTGCAGAATTTCCTCATGGACCTGGCAGAAGGGGTATCATGGCCTGCAAATTCAGGAGGACCCAGCCCCCCACCTGTAAGCCACCTGTGTTCCCAAGTAAAAGGTAAAGGTTTCCCTTGCTCAAAAGCCAGTCATATCCGACTCTAGGGTTCAGTGCTCAACTCTGTTTCAAAGCCGAAGAGACAGCTATGTCTGCTTCTGCAGATGCTTTCGTGGTCATGTGGCAGGCATGACTAGACACCAGAGCGCACGGAACGCTGGTCCCTATTTATCCACTGCAGTGCAATGCAGTCTATGAGGGAGCTTCTGTTTAGAGTTTTAGAGCTTTTTAAATGTGTATATGTGGGGTGGGAATATGTTAATAATTTTGGATAGTTGTATTTCGTTGAGGTTTTGTTGAGTTGATAAGTGTTTTCCCCCCAATCTCGTTGTTCTGTGCAGGACAATGACAATAAAGATTTATCTAGCTACTTGCAATGTCTTGCTTTCAAACTGCTAGGTTGGCAGGAGCTGGGACAAAGACGGGAGCTCATTCCGTCCTGCAGTACTCGGGAATTGAACTGCTGCCCAATGCAGGAATCCAAATCAAAGCCGATGGGTTTTTCCAGAGTTTCTCTTAAATGCTTCTAGTTGTCGAGGGTTCACCACCTCTGAGCCGGCGTTTCCTCTTGAATGCCTTCGAGTTGGCGTTCTCCCCTACGTTGCTTCCACTGGGGATCATGAGCCCTGTCTTGCAACACAGCTGGAAGGAGGCTCTTCTCTGAGGGAGATAAAGCAATGGTGGGGATTATTACCTATAGACCTTAGGGGAGGCTATTCAGTCCAGACCCATCCTGGTGGCCTGGGCTGCCCCTCCGAGTGTCCTTCTTTCTGGCCAGAGGGAAATGGCCCATCCCTCGCCCTGCCCAGATGTTAAGTGCAAGGGTCTCTGCCAACCTGCAGAGAAGCAAGCAGGAAGTGAGCAAGAGTCTCTTCCAGGCCTAGCCAGGCAGATGTGTTTAAAAGAGTGTGAGAATCTCTTTCTCTGTGTGTGTGTGTGTGTGTGTGTGTGTGTGTGTGAGGAAGGGAGGGAATCAGCAAAAAGTTGTTGTTAAGCAATTACTCCCGGAAGGGTAGAGTTGGCTTTTTGCTACGCAGCCCTGTTCCAAAAATAGGAAAGCGATGCAAAGCTTTTTCACAAATTCCACCCCCCCTCCCCGTTTTTTTAAAAATCTCCAGCATCTTCTCATAAAACCCAGGCATGAGAAAAATGCTTTAATGTGGAACATTCCTCAAACGGAACGTCTTGTAACTCCCATGCAAATATTGGCCCATATTTGCGGCTGCAGCTGGACATGGACCCTGATGTTATTCCGGCCGGGGGAGACAGGATCGGACATTTGCATTAGAGGTTAAACTGGGGGGCAGGAGTGGGGGAAGACCCAATGAGCAACTCCCTATCCTTACTTCATGAAGGGACTGCTGATGCTCGTGCATCTTAGTCCATATATGTGACCGAAATATCTCTGGGGGTGAAGCCCAGTTGTTTGGCTGGAAGGAGAGAAGGCAAGGGTTGTTTGTTTTTCCCTTCCAGCTGCTTTGGATGGGACTTTGTGCAAGGATTCGTTCTGGATGGGTAGGGCATGCTTTTCTAATTTCTAGCTCCTTTTGCGTCATCTGTCCCAGCTTCTGACAACCCGCAAGAAATTGCAAGTTAATAAATAGGTACCTGTTCAGTGGGAAGGTAAACAGCATTCCCTGCACTCTGGCATCTAGTCATGCCTGCTACATGACCATGGAAACATCTGCAGATGCAGACAGTGTGGCCCTCTGCCTCTCAGCAAGACCCCCACGCCACTGGTCCAGTTCCATGAGCCACTGTCTGGTCCTAAACACTTTTGGCACACAAAAGTCCTCATCGGCCCTCGGCCAGGATGGATGGAGCTGCATCAAACTGAATTCAAGTGAGACTTAATCCACATGGGGACCATCACCTTTCCCTGTGAACTTTCCCACCCAAGGCTGCTAGTCCTCAGGGTTGTCAGGATTAGTTAACCACCTGCCCGATGATCAATGTTGAGTTGCTGGCAGTAGGGTCTGTCCTAGGACCATACATCTGAAAACCTGGCTGGCGAAGCAGGTGTGGGGCACCGGCAATGAGATAGCCACCCCCCCCCTTGCTGGTTAATATAATGTAGGCTGCTTTTAATTATGTTTTAATTATGTTTTAATTATTAGAGTTGGGTTGCATTTTCTAATGGTTTTGAAGCTTTAAGGACGTAATTTTATGTGAATGAGGTCTGTTATCTGTAAGCCGCCCAAGAATTGCTTGCAAGTGGGGCAGCTATATAAATTTGAATTAATAAATAATAATAAAATGAACAAACGAATAAATATGACCTGGCCAGACTGGTAGAAGCTCTTGCAGGATATTTATAAAAACATTTAGGCTGGCCAAAGGCTTGCATTAAAGATTTATTTATTTATTTATTTATTTATTGTTTAGACTTCTATACCGCTTTCCTTCCCATAAAGGGAACTCGAAGCGGTTAGATGAGTCGTATCTTGGGGTAGTTCTTCGTTTTTGTTTCTGAGAGCAGACTGCACAAGTTTTCGAGACAGATTTAGTCACTATTTGGAGCCAGCCAAGCTTTACATCGGGTGGAAATGTTGACCGAGACAACTTCCCCACATTTCTGTCTGTGTTTCCCCATTAAGTCTGAAATGCCGGGTGTTTCTAGGAACATCGGGCGGGCGGGCCACCCTTTCCCTGACATAACAGCCTGGCTGACTATGGAGGGCCATTCTTTCTGCCCACTCCAAGGTTTCTCTCTTATTTAGGCTAACACTGACCATTGGGATTCAAGTCCAAAGAAAGCAAGGACTGGTCATCTCCACATTCCCAGAGATTTCCTGATGCACCATTGGCACATAGATGGCGGACTGGCATGGAGAGGAGTGGGTGGGGTGGGTCATTCACTGACTCTTGGGCAAAGCGATGCCACCGGGAGCCACTCTTCGGAAATCCTTGGCCAAGAAGGAGAAGAACCAGGCAGTTAGTTTTCGGAGTGGGCAGCCATGCCCCCCCCCCCGGTCTCATGCTGGCACAAGCTGAGAGACTTATATTTCAATGTTGATGAGTTTCCCGGTGCCAATTAGCAAAGGGAAGCACAGGCAGTGTGTTCAACCAGGGCAGGAGAAAGGCTGGCCAGTGCCAACACTGTTGGTTCAACTTTCTGCCTACCCGCCTTCTTGTGCTTGGGCAGAGGTCCCGTTGAGGAAGCTTGGCGTTACTTAAGCAAGGTGTTGGTTTCTTTCAAATTAACCCCGACAAATGACAGATTAGAGACGGTTGGGGCTTAGTGGTTCAGAGGCTGAGCATGATGACCAGAAGGTTGGCAGGTCAGCAGTTCAAGGACCGAGTATTGCATGATGGAGTGAGCACTTGTTGCCTGTCCCAGCTCCTGCTAGGCTCGCAGTTCGAAAGCAAGACATTGCAAGAAGCTAAATAGGACCAAATGGTTAAGACACTGAACTGGCTGACTGGAAGGTTGGAGTTCGATTCCCGGGTACCGTATGATGGAGTGACCTCAAGGCACTGCAGTGGCTCAAGTAGTTAAGATGCTGACTGGAAGGCGGGAGGTCAGCAGTTCGATACCCGAGTACTACAGGACGGAATGAGCTTCCGTCTTTGTCTCAGCTCCTGCCAACCTAGCAGTTCGAAAGCAAGAAATTGCAAGGAGATAAACAGGGACCACTTCGGTGGGAAGGTAAACAGCATTCCATGCGCTCCGGTGTCCAGTCATGCCTGCCACAGGATCATGGAAGCATCTGCAGAAGCAGACAGTGCTGGCTCTTCAGCTTTGAAACAGAGATGAGCACTGAACCCTAGAGTCATATATGACAGACTTTCGAGCCAGGGAAACCTTTACCTAAACATGTGAAGAATTCATTAACAGAGTTTAAACCCATCTGTGCCAAATGTTGTTGTTGTTTTTTATCACACTCCCTTTTAAAAGTTTTGAACAACGCTCACACTTTCCCCCACCTCTCCTTTATCATCATCCAAATGATTGCAGCTCCTTCGGTGGCTTAGTGGTCAAGACGCTGAGCTGGAGACTGGAAGGTCGGGTTTCGATACCCAAGTGCTGCCCTTGTGGACATGAAAGGAGCCTCATTCGGGTGTCCCCTGGGCAGAGTTTCTTCAGCAAAAAATTCTTTCAACCCACAATAATCTCTGACACTAAATTATTATCCAAACTTTTCTTAAATTAAAAAAAAGAACACTGGTGGTGCAGGGGTTAAACTGCTGTCCTGCAGACAAAATGTTGTGAGTTCGATCCTGATGGGGAATCAAGGTTGACTCAGCCTCTTCCATCCTTCCATGGGGGGGGGGGAGTCAAATGAGTCCCCAGCATGTTGGGGGCAAAATGCTCTTTAACTTGTGAACCGCCCAGAGAGGGCACTAAGTGTGATTGCTATTGCTTAAAAAAAGAAAAGAATAAATTAATAATCCCAAATTTAAAATAAACACAAAAATGTAGTGGGAATAATCTACAAAAAAAAAGCAGAAATGTTTTTCTTGAGAAATCCAAAAGTCCAGTTTTTATTTTGCTTTTATTTATTTATAGACAATGAAAAACACAATAATATACAAATACAAGATATAATAACATAAAGAAAAGAGAGAAAAGGAAGGGGAGGGAATTATATAACTACTATGTGCTGCCCCCACCTTAGTGGGACATTATGCATTTTCTTAGAATTCTTCTCTATATAACATTTCATTTATATATTTACTGTATATTTGTCCCCTCTTTTTCCAGAACATTAAATATTCTTGTCCAAGCCTTGTTCTCTCCCCCCCAATACATTCACCCCATAACTCCCTAAAAACAGACTTTTGAAAAGGTCCCTTTTACAAGTTTTAATTCACAAGTCAATTTATCATTTATTGCCATATTCCATCTCGCCAAAAGTCCACTAAGAGTCCCTGTTGCAGAAGTGGGTTGAAGGTGACCCAAAGAAAGCTCTGTATGCGAAGCCTACAGTCTTAAACCTTCTGCTAGGCTTCTCTCCATGCCTCTAAGCAAGGGTTCCCAACCTTTTCAAGCCAGCCAGGGGCCGGGCCACGCTCTCTCAGTCAGCTTTGAAGGCCGGAAAGCCATTTTGCCCTGCCTGCACGATGGGGGTGGCCATTTTGTCCCAACAGCTTCAAAGGGGTGGCCATTTTATTTTTTGAATGCCCTTGGAGGGGTGGTGTGGGCACATGAAATGGCTCCATGGTCCAGATCTGGCCTGCAGGCCTTAGGTTGCTCTAAAGCCCATCCAACGCCACTGTTTTTGGTCCCAGTGGACCAAGCAAAGCAGACTCATCTCTGATGAGGGAACCCGTTTTCCCAGTCCAAAGGTGAAGCACAAGCAGTGCAAGCCCTGTCTCTACCTACACACACACACACACACACACACACACACACACACACACACACACACACACACACACACACACACACACACACACACACACACACACACACACACACACACACACTTCCAAGCATTTCAACAACTCCTTCTAAGTTAGACCCAACTTTTTTAATTTTTTCCAAATTTTTATTTATTACACAAAATTACATAACAGATCTCATTACAAAACACATATTTTGCATCTTGCAACATCTCTTGTTCATACATAACACATAACAATGTGTACCCTCCTCCGCCCCGGGGGACCACATTTCTTGATCCATCATGATCCTCACCACATTGAGTTAGACCCAACTTGGGGTCTGTCTGAGCTGAGGGTGGGAACTGGGCCCAGAGTGCGGAGCAAGGGTTCCCTCTAGTGGCCATTCCCCATGACTACTGCGGGCAGCTCTTCTCTGCTCTCGCCTTCAAGGGAGCTCCCAGGAAGATTTCCAGGAAAGGAAGACCGGCCGGAGGCGGTGGCTGGGATCTAGTGTCTCCCCATCCACACCGCTCACTTCGGGCCGGCAAACTCTTAGAAGGTTGCTCAAAAAGCCGGCCGTATCTGACTCTAGGGGGTCTGATGGGCCTCGTGGTACATCTCCATTTGCAGCCAAAGAGCCAGCTGTGTTTGTGTCTGCAGACATTTCCGTGGTCATGTGCCAGACATGATTAGACACCGGAGTGCACAGAACACTGCTACCTTTCACAGTACCTCTTTAGCTACTTGTCATTTCTTGCTTTTGGACTGCCGGTTTGGCAGGAACTGGGACAGACAACAGGCGCTCACTCCATTGTGCAGCACTCGGGTCTCAAATTGCTGACCTGCTGACCTTCCGGTCTTCAATCTCCAGACTAGGAGCATTAAAATGACCTCCCTGATGCAGGAGTCAAGGTAGCAGGGAAAAGATAACCATGGACCCCCTGGCTTTGCATGTTTTCAGTACCACCACCACCTCCTCCTCCTTTTCCTCAGTGGGGTCTGCGGCCACAGGCCTTCTCCCTTTCTCCCCATCTTCTCACCCAGAAGGCCTTGGATTTCTCCCTCCCAGTCCCACCAGTAAGCAAGCAGGGCAAGACCTACTTCTTCTTTCAAGACTCCTTGTTGGATGGTAAGAGGAGTCACATTTCAAAGCAAGCATCCCGGGATGCTGGGCATGACGGAGGATGCTTCCCCTACGCCACCCCCAAAATGCACACTCCCTTCCTTACACACGGAAACTTTTGAAGTGGTAGAGCCAGGCTAGTCATGTCCCTTGCATGCACGTCTCCATCTCTCTCTGTCTCCTTTGCTTCCCCTTCCTCAGCTGCGCCCTCGTGGTACGCGAACCTTTGCCCCACCACCAATGGTTTGGAGCTAGGCAGCATCACGAGGCCAGGCCTTCCCATTCCCAGTGGAGGAACCGTTCAATTATCTCTTGTCTTTCCCAGCAGTGTCCGCTCCGGTTGTTGGCCGATGGTTAGGCTCTCTCTCCTCCTCCTCCTCCTCCTCCGGTGAATAAGCACTCTGGGAGATGCATTTCCAGCTCGGAGGTTTAAATTTAGCTCCGGTGCTTCCCCTCCTGCCCCACCTTCCTCTGGTGCCCCCCACCCCCACCCACCGCCCCATGGCCACAAGCCCCAGCGCTCTGCCTGCCTGCCTGCCTGCCTTCACCTCTGAGCCAGCTCCCTCTTTGTCGCATCACACAGTAATCTGAGATGTCTTGGCTGACCTCCAGAGAACAGAATGTACTTGGCAACCCAGCGGCTCTTAATGTCTGCAAAATGTCGGGAAACGCAGCCAAGAACTGCTAACTGGGTCATTAACCTCTCAAAGAAGAGGAAGGACCTGAGCTGCTTTGCTCTGTCTCCCTTCATCTCACCAATAAAGAGGAAAAGCCCCCCCCCACACACACACACACACGGGGGGGGGGGAATGCCTCTGAGCCACCGTGAGCCACAGTGGAAGTCCCTGCACACAGGCACACAGGCTACGAGTTTGCCAATGGACCGTAGCGCTGGACACTGCCTTTGATGGTTGTGGTGAAGTGGAGGCTGCACCCTCTGCCCTTGGGGCCACAGGCATCTGCAGCACGGTCTAGTGCCGTGATGGTGGACCTTGACACTCCAGGTGTTCTTAGACTTCGATTCCTAGAAGCCCAAGCCCCCATGCCCCAGCCACCCTTGTTGCAGAAGTAAGACGTGCCTGTATAATTAAGGCTCTTCTGGACTAACCCTTCCTCCATACGGGCACATTTTACTTCCGCTTTCCGGGAGCGACGAGGGAGGTGTGGGCCGGATGAATTGCAGTAAACCCTTTCATGTGGATTCACGGGGGCTTGGGCTTCTGGGAATTGAAGTCCAAGAACATCTGGAGTGCCAAGGTTCGCCATCATGGGTCTAGTGCCATGACGGTGAACCTTGGCACTCCAGGTGTTTTTGGACTTCAATTCCCAGAAGCCCAGGTCCCTGTGAATCCACACGAATGGGTTTACTGCACGTACGTAAA
The DNA here is from genome assembly GCA_035047305.1 of Bradypodion pumilum. NCBI lineage: Eukaryota > Metazoa > Chordata > Lepidosauria > Squamata > Chamaeleonidae > Bradypodion > Bradypodion pumilum. The sequence goes on from JAWDJD010000003.1 coordinate 386,259,714, forward strand.
CCCATTCGTGGGTTTCACAGGGACTTGTGCTTCTGGGAATTCACAAGGACTTGGACTTCTGGGAACTGAAGTTCAAGAACACCTGGAGTGCCAAGATGCCCCATTAGTGGTCTAGTGTTATGACAAGCAATTACTGGTCCCTTGCCTCATGAGTCAATGGTGAAATGGAAGGGCCATGGATATGAAAGGGGGAAATAAACTCAGAGTGTACAGCACAGGAGTGGCCACTCTTTGCCACCTTAAACACATCCATTTCACTTGAGTTTGGAAGAGAACTAAGCAAGAGAAGGACCTGAAACATCCTCTAAAGGGATATGAGCCTCAAGTCTGTCAGGTCAGATCCAGAAAGAGCTTTATGGCAACAACAAACATTCTCAAGTGTACACAAGAGCAAAATCAAGTTAGAAGATGGAGGAAGGAGCTCACTGGTCAAGGAACAACATTGAAGGAGGAAGATATGGCTGAGGAACTCAACCTCCATTACATCACTTGGAGGACCCAGAATAGGCTGAGGGTTGGAGTCCCTAAATGCAAGACCAACAGGCTCAAGTAGGGGCTGCAGGTGGATAACAATATACGGTGTGGATGTGGAGAGATACAGAATCCAGCCCATTTACTGGTCTGCCAATTACTGCCAGAAATATGAACTGATGAGGGCTTAAGTTTGGCCAACAACAAAGCTAAGCAAGTGTCTTCATTTTGGCAGTCCAGGGTTTGATCTGGACATGAAAGAAGGTCTTGAATTTGGAAGCAAAGCCAAGTCAGGACTGTTTGGGAGACCACGATGGCAGGCAGGCAGGCTGAACTAGGGAGGGACTGCAGGCCACGTCCAATCCCATAACTCCAGACACAGCTAGGAAAGAATTATACCTGAGACCTAGGAGTACCCATAGCTGCTGCCAGCCAGGGTCAGCAGTGCTTATCTAGATGGAAGGAGGGTTTAGCTCAGGAGAAGACATCCTACAGTGGTCCCTTCATGCAGCTTGAGGCTGGAGAGTTTGCCAATGTCATGTCCTTGGCCAGTTGGGCAATGGGAAGGAATCCCCCACTGGGCCATTTGTGCTTCTGATGCCTCGGTTTTCTTTGGAGTACATTTTGGACATGGAGCCCTGGCTGTGTTTGGGGTTGTGGGTATAACTTTGTTTTTGGTATGAACTTTGCTTAATTGTATGTTATATTTTCTGAATTGTATTCTGTAATTTGTAATTTTGAAAATGTGTAAATTTTGTGCTATGTTGTGAGGCCGCCCTGAGTCGGCCTTGTGCTGAGTAGGGCGGGGTCCAAATTAAATTGATTGATTGATTTTCGCCAATAATGCCACCCACCTCCACTCAGGAAAATGGGGCCTTCCGTATTGCTTCCAACATCCTCCCCTGGGAATGACTAAGTCCGTGGACTGTCGTGGTTCTCCAAAACTGGATAATTCCATGATTTAAATGCATGGCCCAGGTTGCAGTCAGGCCTCTGTTGGGAGTGTTCAGGTTTTTGGTTTGTTGTTTTTTTGTTTTGTTTTTTTGCTGTTCTTCTGCAGAATCCCTGGGGCGTGTTTGTTCTGCAGAAGTGCCTCCTCTGCACTGTGTCCGGATTCTGCATTTTGCATTTGTAAGCCTTGAATCAAATGACCTGACTTAAGGAGAAACGGGAAAGTAGATGTTTTGGAAACAGGCAGGAGTTAGGGATGGAATACTTCACAGACCCACTTGGGAGGAGTCTGTCTGTCTGTCTGTCTGGTTAGTTGGTTGGTTGGTTGGTTGTATTTATACTTTACTCAAACCTAATGCTCATCAGGGAAGTTATGTGGTTGGTCGTTTCTTCAGGCTAGGGTCTTCCTTGGAGACACCATCTCGGAGCAGGTGACACAGTGGGTCAGATCCATCCCCCAACACCAATTCATCTGCCCCACAAAGCCCTTGTCACTCGACACACCTGCATTTTACTTCCGCTTCCGGGAGCAATGAGGTCTCTGTGGGTCGGATGAATTGGCATTGAGGGCTAGATCCAGCCCCTTGGCTGTATTTTGGGCACCCCTGCATTAGATACTTGGGTCCCAAATACCCTGAGTTGGACCTGGAACCATTGAAGCTCTACCAACGCAAGCTTTTGAGGAATAGGTTTTTCTACTCTCAGCGGCTCTGGACCTCCCTCTGAACCAGGTATGGTTCTTCCTGTTTGCTAGGAGGGAGTCTGAGCTTACCTGATCTCCCGTAACTCCTTATTCCCTCCAGGCAACACCTGGAGAGCCTCACCTGATGTAAACAACCAGATAGCAAGGAGCTCAGAGTCATGGGTGGATTGCTGACACTTAACCCCATATCCCAGTAACTTCATGCATTGTAAAATCCTTCCCATCGTCATTTTCCTAAGTTACAGCCTGCCATTTGTGGAGTGGAAATTTCTTCTGAGAAATGCTGAGAGTGCACATGGATTGTGTGCATATGCACTTTAAGAGTGTACGCTGATAAGCCACTCTTTGAGATAAATATTCCTAGGACATTTTATTCATCGTAAAACATGTTTCCATTGCTTTCGCTGCCTTCTGCGTTCCACTTTAAACAAGAACAATGCACTCATATTCTTGGCATTCTGTAGATCAAGAATTGGCACATTTTGTAAAATAAATCCTGTTCTAAAGTCTCCCCCTCCTTTTCCTCCTTGTTAAACCTTAACTGAATGAAATTCTCACTCATCCACACCTCCTGAAGTTCAATACCAGAGGTCTGTCAGGTCTGCATTGATCTGGATTCCTGCATGGAGCAGAGCATTGAACTTGAAAGTTTTATGGCCCCCTTCCAACTCAGTTATTCTATTATTCGATTCTATGAATGCGAAACCACTCCTGTGCATTCTTTACCTAGAAAACACTGGAAAGGAGTCAACATAAGTCAAAATTGACTTGGCAGCACACAATCGTTATTATTTTTCTATCCAAGAATAAGGGTGTGGTGTTTTTTTTATCCTTGAGGAACAAGTTGTAACAAGTCCAGTGAGATTTACTTTTAAGTCAATGTAGACATCCTGATGCTGTCCAGGCAAAATATTATTTGCCCCAAGGCACTTTTTCTCCTCCTTCCCTGTCATTTCATGATATGGGCAACCGGCTAACATAAGAGCTGGGAAAGGTCAAGGTCACCCTCGAAAGCCAGCCATATCCGACTCTATGGTTCAGCGCTCATCTCTGTTTACAGCCAAAGAGCCAGTGCTGTCTGTTTCTCCAGGTGTTTCCGTGGATGTGTGGCAGGCATGACTAGATGGAATGCTGTTTACTTTCCCACCGAAGTGGTACCTATTTATCTACTTTTTTTTTTGCTTTCAAACTGGCAGGAGCTGGCACAGAGATGGGAGCTCACTCCGTCAAGCAGCACTTGGGTCTCAAACTACTGACCTGCTGACCTTCCAGTCATCAGGTTCAGTGTCTTAACCACTAAGCCACCATAGTCCATGAGAGGTGTAACAGATCTCTAATTCACAGATGATGTCATGGCCATGTGGAGGGAAATGGGGAGAAGACCAAGTATGTACTATATTATTTGCATAGATCAGGAGTACCCAAACTTTTTGGGCTGTGGGCCGGTCATGTGGTTCAGCAGGCTGGTCATGTAGTTCCTCCCATTGGAAGTGAAAGTAAAGCATGCCCACGCATGTGAAAAACACTGCCATGAATGTGCCTGCAGCTGTAGTAAATGCATTTATGACAACCACGGGTGCATTTATGGCAGTGTTTTGTGCATGTGAGGCATGTTTTACTTTCACTTCACGGAGCAGTGCAGGTGGCACAGGCTGGATGATTTGGCACCATGGGCCAAATTCAGCCCATGGGCCATAGTTTGGGTACCCCACATACCTGTCAGGCGCAGCACCAGAAAATATGGGAAATTACTGCGAATGCTCGGGTGCGCATGCTCGGTAACCCATTTGCGCGTGCACAGAACCCCTTTGCACATGTGCAGAACTCCTTTGCGATGGGCACGCATGCACAGTAACCCCTTTCCCTGCTGTTCAAAATACAGGACGGCGGCAGGAAAGGTGTTATGTATGTATGTGTGCATGTTCATTGTACTGTAAAGGCAAGAATGTAACCACTCCAAATACAAACGATCTCAGCTGTAAAGGAACGCGAGCAGACAGCCCATAGAGGGCAGCTGCGAGCATTCAGTCTCACATGGTTCACATTGCTCAATCACGGACAGCCGCGGGAAAACCTTCCCCGCATTCAGCAGCAGAAGAAAGATCTGCATTCAGCAGCAGGAAAAGAGGCATGCCTGGGCGAGGCCATGCCGGTAGCAGCCAATGAGCTACCGTGCTACAAGATTCAAATGTAGAGGGCTACTGTATATATTGAGATGTATCACCGCCATTACCTCATGCTTCACCGGAACACCATGCAATAAACCTGTGTTAAACCAACCCTTCGGTTGTTCTGTTGTCTTTGGTCCCATACACTAAATTGGCGACGAAGGTGGGATATGGCTGCCCACGGGACCAAGACATGCGCCGGCTACGAGATCAGGAAGCCGGGAGACTTGGAGCTGTTTGAGATAGACTTCAACGCAGCGCTGGTGGAGCTCGAAGTCTCAGATGAGGCCAAGAAGAGGGCCATTTTCGTCCGCATGCTCGGACACGAGACCAAGAGGACCTTGGTGGACCTGATCGCGCCGAGGAAGGTGGGCGACCTCAAAGCCACAGAGCTCCTGGCGGCGCTGCGCGCCCATCTCCGGCCAGCGATAGCGATGTTCCACGCTCGGAGCGCGTTCTAGAGGCGAGTCCAGGCGCCCGGGGAATCGGTCGCCGAGTTCGCCGCAGCCCTGCGACTGGCCGCCGGCCCATGCAAGTGGGAGACCCCAGAAGTCACCCTCCGGGACTGCCTGCTCTGCGGTCTGAGGGATACCGAGACTCAGCGCGCGCTGATGAAAAAGGAGCCGCCTCCCACGTGGCAACAAGTCCTCGACACGGCGCAGGCCGCGGAGGCCACGACTGCCGGGGTGCAAGAGCTTCAGGACTGGCGCCCGAAGCCCGCCAAGGCAGAGAGCTCGGTGCGCGCGGCCCGGTGAGTTTCGAACTCGTCTGCGGAGAGCAGCGACGATGAGGACGTCCGGAGGGTCCAGAGAGAGGGCCGGCGCTGCGACGGCTGCGGCGCTGCCCACGCCCGCGCCAAATGCCCATTCCGCAAGGCCGAGTGCCACAACTGCGGCCGGCGCGGGCACATCGCCAAGGTCTGCCGGAAACGGCGCGAGGCCACAAGGAGTTCTCCAGACCGCTCGGCGAGGCAGGACCGCACCACGAGGCCCAAGGACGGCACCCGGACCACGAGGACGCGGGACGGCGTAGGGCGCATCTCCGACGACAGCGAGGACGACGCTCCGGTTTGCAGCGTTTCCACGGAGCACCCCCGTTACTTCGTTGAGGTAGTAATACAAGGGGCCCCTGTTAGAATGGAGGTGGACTCGGGTTCGTCATACTCTATTATTTCCCAGGGAGAGTTCATGAAAATCGCCCCCCGCGTGCGGCCCAAGCTCAAAGCGTTGAGGGCCACACTGAAGGACCGCATCCCAGTGTTGGGGGTTGGGAAGTTCCAGGTCCAGTTTAAAAAGCACACCGCAACGCTTCCCCTAGTCGTCCTCAAGGGAGGAAAGTGCAGCCTCCTCGGGACTCAATGGTTCCAGCCCCTGGGGTTGTTCATTGGGGGGGTGCACGCCGTGGGAGCACACGCCACCGGGACTGATCCAATACAGAGCGTGTGCGACGCGCACCCCGAGGTTTTCAAAAAGGGGCTCGGAAAATTCAAGGGCCCCCCAGTGACTTTCGACCTGGACCCTGGAGTACGTCCAATCAGACTTAAACCGCGCAGAGTGCCTTTCGCACTAAAGGACAAAATAGAGGCGGAGTTGGACAAGTTGGTGGGCCAGGGGATTCTTGTTCCTGTTGATTCTGCGGAGTGGGAAACTCCAATTGTAACAGCGCTCAAGGCCAACGGGGAGGTCCGCATATGCGCTGATTACAAGTGCACCATCAATAAGGCGATCTGCCCTAATGCTTATCCGGTGCTGGTAGTCAGCCACTTGTTGGCCAGGTTACACGGGGGGAGGTGTTTCGCTAAACTCGACCTGGCCCAAGCCTACCAGCAACTCCCGGTGACCCCCGCCGCAGCTGCTGCACAGACCATAGTCACCCACAAAGGGGCGTTCCAGGTATCGCGCCTCCAATTCGGCGTGAATTCGGCGCCCGGGATTTTCCAGTCACTCGTGGAACGCCTCCTGAAGGGGTTAGAGGGGGTGTTACCCTACTTTGATGACGTATTGATTACAGGGGGGAGCCGGGCCGAATTAGCAAGCAGGTTGGGAAGGGTCCTGACTATATTCGAGAAAGCGGGGTTGCGGTTGCGGAAGGACAAATGCGTTTTCTTCGCAACTGAGGTTGAGTTCCTAGGGTTCCGTGTTACTCCCGAGGGAATCAGGCCATCCCAATCCAAGGTGGCCGCCATCAAGAAGGCCCCTCGCCCCACCTCCAAGCCCGAGTTGCAGTCGTTCCTTGGACTGCTCAACTTTTACCACTCCTTCCTTCCGCGGAAGGCAGCAGTAGCAGAACCGCTACACAAATTGTTAAAAAAGGACGAGGCATGGAAGTGGGGCGACGACCAGGAGAGGGCTTTCAATGACCTGAAGCGACTCCTGGCATCAGATGCGGTACTGACCCATTTCAATCCCAAACGCCCAGTGGTCCTGATATGCGATGCATCCCCGGTGGGGGTGGGGGCGGTGTTATGCCACGTACTGGAGAACGGGAGGGAGGCCCCGATAGCGTTCTACTCGAGGTCCTTGTCCCAAGCGGAGAGGAACTATGCCCAGACAGACAGGGAAGCACTAGCGATAATTGCGGGGACTAAGAAATTTCATGATTTTGTGTACGGCCGCCCCTTCACCATAGTGACTGACCATAAGCCCTTGCTGGGCATCTTCACCGCAGATAAGCCCACACCACAAATCCTGTCCCCGAGAATGCTCAGGTGGGCCATTTTTCTCAACGCGTATCAGCACGCGTTGGTATACCGGCCCGGGAAGGAGATCAGCCATGCGGATGCCCTGTCGAGGTCCCCCATTCCCCGGGATTGCTGCCACGTGGGCGAAGTAGAGAGGGACCACCAGGTCTTAATGATAGAGGTCCTAGACTCCCCTCCAGTAGTACCGGCCGACATCGCTAAAGCAACCGGCAAGGACAAAACGCTGGCCACAGTTTGCTCCTGGGTACAGAAAGGGTGGCCCGTGTCTTCCCCAGCAGCGGAATTCGACACATTTTTCAAAAAGAAACTAGAGTTGTCCCTAGAGAGGGGTTGCCTTTTGTGGGGACAGCGGGTAGTGATCCCCACATCTCTCCGGCCGAGGGTGCTTAAACTGCTGCACGTCAGCCACCCGGGGATCGTCCGCTCTAAGGCGCTGGCCCGCAGTTATTTTTGGTGGCCCCAGCTAGACGCCGACATTGAACACATGGTCGGCACTTGCGAAGCGTGCCAAAGCTCCAGGCCAGAAGAGGCCCGCTCGCCACATAGGGAGTGGGACGCAGCAAGGGGGCCCTGGTCCCGGGTACACGTAGACTTTGCTGGCCCGTTCAGGGGAACGCTTTTCCTCCTTGTGGTGGACGCGTTCTCCAAGTGGTTGGAGGTCATCCCAGTCTCGAGCACCTCCTCGGCCACAACAATTAAACAGCTACGGAGGGTCTTTTCCACGTTCGGTTTACCCGACACCCTCGTCAGCGATAACGCTAGCTGTTTCACGTCCGCCGAGTTCGGGGCGTTCATGGAGCGCAACGCCATTCGGCACATCACCTCCGCCCCCTTTCACCCGGCCACCAACGGCCAAGTAGAGCGCCTCGTGCGCACCACGAAAGACGCGCTGCTGCGCATGGGCCCCGGAGACCTCGACCTGAAATTGTGCCAATTCCTGCTAAGGTACAGGGTCACCCCATTGGCGTCAGGGCACTCCCCCGCAGAGCTGTTGATGCGCAGGAAGCTGGCCACGGGAATCTCCAAGCTAGACCCCACGAGAGTAGAGGACAAAGGGTGGAACATAGGGGTGGAACCTTCAAAGAGTTTCAGCGTAGGCGCCCCGGTGCACTGCAGGAACTACGCCAGCGCGGGGCCAGCCTGGGTGCCGGGCACCGTAATAGAACGAACCGGCCCCGTCTCATACCGCGTGGAGACCAGTACAGGTTTCCTGTGGAGGCGACACGTGGATCAACTCAGGCGCAGGGTCCCCGGAGAGCAGGACGGAGACGAAACAAGCAGTGAATCAGCGTTAGGGTACTCCCTCACCCGTTTAGCCCAAGGGGGAGGGAAAGGGGAACATGGGCCCCCACCAAGGGGGGAGGAAAGGGAATCGATCCACAGAGATCTTTTGCGGGAGTTCGCGGCAGAAAGGAAGAGCCCCGACCACACACATACCCCCCGGAATTTTCCCCGAAACACAGATGCCCATAGAAGTTTAGACGTTGATTTACAGTACCAGGGGGAGTTAGCGGAGTGGTCCCCCACCCGTCCTAGCGAAAAGAGGGGTTTCAGTTCAGCCCCTGGTACTTCCAGTCCAAGTAGTCCCTGTGAGTTAGAATGCAATATAGCGCCAATTTCCCGGAGACCGACACCCCCAAGACGGGAGGCAGCAGCGAGTCCGCCCACCACAGTCTCAAGGTCCCCCGAGCGGGGATCAGAAGGTAGCAGAGCCTCAAGGGCGACCTCATCGGTTCCGCGGTTCACAATAGGAGGGTCCCCGGGGTCCGAGAGCAACAGGCAGGGGTTCACCTCCCAACTATTCATTCCATTCCCATCCCCGGGCGCAAGGCAGGCACGGACGCCCCACAGAGCCACTAACGAATCCCCGTTTCCCGTTGCAGGACAAGCACCCGCGGAATCAGGGATCACAGGCTCTCCAGTACTAGGTCAGACACAGGCACGCCCCAAGCGCACGTGCGGCAAGCCACAATGGTTGCGGGACTTCGTCCCATCCTAGGGGGGAGGGATGTTATGTATGTATGTGTGCATGTTCATTGTACTGTAAAGGCAAGAATGTAACCACTCCAAATACAAACGATCTCAGCTGTAAAGGAACGCGAGCAGACAGCCCATAGAGGGCAGCTGCGAGCATTCAGTCTCACATGGTTCACATTGCTCAATCACGGACAGCCGCGGGAAAACCTTCCCCGCATTCAGCAGCAGAAGAAAGATCTGCATTCAGCAGCAGGAAAAGAGGCGTGCCTGGGCGAGGCCACGCCGGTAGCAGCCAATGAGCTACCGTGCTACAAGATTCAAATGTAGAGGGCTACTGTATATATTGAGATGTATCACCGCCATTACCTCATGCTTCACCGGAACACCATGCAATAAACCTGTGTTAAACCAACCCTTCGGTTGTTCTGTTGTCTTTGGTCCCATACACTAAAAAAGGGTAGGAACGAGCACTAAAATACGGGAAATCCTGGCCGATACGGGATACTTGACAGGTATGGCACCCCGGCATAGACAAATAAAGCACAATATTGCATGCATCCATCCCCCATAAAATAGGCTTATATATTCAGTGTCCAATTAAGTGTAGACCCACAGAATCAAGTACTGAAAGGTAACTCAACACTTGGGTAGATATGTAAGGAAGACCATATTTTCTTGTAGGCGGTTAGGTTAAGATTGCCACACACTGGTTGTGTATGGAACAATTTTTTCCTTCCCGTTTTGTCCATGCAAAAAGAATGAGAGTTGCAATCAATGCAAACACCCGTCTTCTCTCTCGAAATGAAGATTAGAGAAAGCGGACATTTATTGAAAATGCTGGGATTCTGGGAGTCACCGGAGGAAACGGACACTCAGTTCATCCAAGGCAAACTACACAAACCACTTTTATTGCCGGGGTGGGGGTGGGGTGGCTTTGCATTATTTACTTCCGAGGAAGTAAAGCTACTTCTTGACTCAAATAAAACTTAAATTTCCCCATGGGACTCCTTGGCATGGCCGCCTTAAAAGAGGCAACCCGGCAAAAGTGACTGTGGAGGAAAAGCCAACCAATGGCTATTAGGAAGAATGGCAATAACTGCTTCTTTCATAAAACCAGGCCACCTGGACAGTCCCAAGTCCTGGTCGGAGGGCTGCCGCCTCGGAGGCATCTGGTGGGGGCCCTTTTTGCCTCCCTAATGTCAAGGAACAGGATTCCCTGGCCATGCAAAAGGTTCCTTCTGCTCCGCCAACGTTGCTTGGAAAGCTTCTCTGTGCAAGAACATGAAGCACATTGTGAGAGGCATTTCCCCCCATCCTGAAAGAATCTCTCCACTTCCCTGGGAACCCAAACTCCTGCCCATCCTGCCCTCTGCTGGCCACAGCCTGGACACTGCAGGACTCTCCCCTCTTCCCACATCTCAGACCAGGGCCAGTTCTCCACATCCTCTCCCATCCAGACTGGCAAGGTCCTGCATCAGAGCTCACACATTTTGGGTTTAGGGACGGTATTGGGACAGGGTGGGGGTGGGAACCCAAGCTGCCTTTGGATGCCTTTCTTTGACACAACTGGGAAAAGTTCCAATTTTGGTTGAGAGAGAGAGAGAGACAGACAGACAGACAGACAGACAGATGGGTGGGTGGGTGGGCAGGCGGATGGATAGACAGATTAGACATAGACAGATTAGACCCAGGGGTGCCCAAACTGCAGTGCCAAATTATCCAGCCCATGCCAACCTCACCAATCACTGAAGTGGAAGTAAAATGCGCCCGCACCCACGTGTGTGCAAAACACTGCTGTAAATATACCTACAGGTGTCGTAAACGCATTTACGACAGTCGTGGGCAAATTTATGGCAGTGTTTTGCATCACCTTGCAGGGGTCCTCAACCTACGGTATGTGGGCCAGACTTGGACCAGAACACCATTTCATCTGGCCTGTCATCACCGCACCTGGAAGTGGACGCATTTACGTCAGCCATAAAACATGCCCATGCATGCGTTAATGCACCCGCGGCTGTTGTAAATATGGATGTGGACACATTTATGGCTGTCGTAAATGTGCCTGCTTCCACCTCCAGGGTGCGTGGTCAGGTACACTCTGCTGCTTTGGGGCGTGGTCAGGCTCACAGCATAAAAAGGTTGGGAATCTCTGTCTTAGAGCATATGAGGGCAATAGTGAAGATTTTCTAATGGCGACTCCTGGTGCAATTGAATATCTAAATGGTTTAGATGTTTGTTTATAAATTAATGTTTAGTTTTATACAGTTTATATATATTATATTTCTTTTTGATATATGCTGTCTCAATGTGCACAAGTGCCATACACTAAATAAAATCAATTTACAAACCAAGACCCATCACTGTCTGCATCTGTAAACATTTACGTGGCCATGTGGAAGGCATGACTAGATGCAAGGGCACACAGAATACTGTTACCTTCCCTGCTGAAGTGGTACTTGTTTATCTACTTGCAATGTCTTGCTTTCAAACTTGCCATGTTGGCAAAAGCTGGGACCAACGATGCGAGCTCATTCTGTCATGCAGCTCTCAGATCTTCAACTGCTGGACTACCGACCTTATGGTCGTCTTACCCACTAAGCCACTACAGTCCCTTTCACCCAGGTTAGCCCCCCTCGATGCTCCAGTTCAAATCCCATCCAGGAAGATCCAGGAGCTAAACTGGTCAGCAGCTTATAACTCCTCAATTAAACTGTTGGGATGACCATCATTTTCCCATCACCGAAGAGACTTCTTCTCTGCCAGAATTTCAGCCTTTTCTTCTGCCCATCAGACACTTATTTTTTAAAACCCACCGTCCTGCCATTGTCTACCCCTCAATTATCCCATCAAAAGGGTAATTAAATGCCTCAAAAAATTCATTATGGACTCGGTGTGTTAAGAGGGACATAATTAAGGAATGTTTGCTTGTGTGAACTGCAGTTTATTACCTGAGTGCTGATTTATCTCGGAGGCAATTTATTAAATGTCCGTGGCTGTCTCTTTTTGGATCAATGGAGGCTTGCAAGCCAATAAAGCCCTTTATTAGTGCCAAATGAGCCCCTTAATTTGGAGAAAAGAAACATCTCCCAGAATTGCTCCAGGGAAACGGAGCACAGGCATGCAAAAGCCCACTCTCTCAAGATTGCCAAGTCCACACTATGAGCAGGCTCCTCTGCCTTTTGATTGTTGTTGCCAGATGCACCGTTTTTGAGTGCTGACATGTGTAAGAGCTTGACTTATGACTCCCGAATGAGGACTATCACCCTGGAGAAAGTCCATATAGCAATAGAGTAGAATAGAAAGGACTACTAAACTTAGTAGCTGGCTTTCGTGAGTGCAGGGACTATTTGCAGCCATCCTAGAAGAAGCGGAGACTGAAGGAGGAAGCCAGGGAGCCTAAGAGTAACAATCTATGCACCAATCTAGAAAAGACTAAAGGGTATCTGTGATTTCACACACACTTACTAAATGTGTTACTGCCATGTTTCAACAAGGAGAAGCTACACCAGTTGGAAAGCTTTTGCCTGACTAACCATTTCTCTCTCTCTCTCTCTCTCTCTCTCTCTCTCTCTCTCTCTCTCACACACACACACACACACACACACACACACACACACGTCATCTATAGTTTTTTATATCTAACACATGACTTTGTACGAGGGCTCAATCAAAGTTTTCCAAGTTCATTTTTAGAATGATGGGAAACTTCTTCCCTTCTTAGGTCATATCTGACTCTAGGGTTCAGTGCTCATGTCTGTTTATAGCCAAAGAGCCAGCACTGTCTGCATCTGCAGACATTTCCGTGGACATGACTAGACACCGGAGTGCACGGAATGCTGTTTACCTTCCCACTGAAGTGGTACCTATTTATCTACTTGTAATTTCTTGCTTTCGTACTGCTAGGTTGGCAGGAGCTAGGACAGAGATGGGCGCTCACTCCATGGTGCAGTATTTGGGTCTCAAACTGCTGACCTGCCAACCTTCCAGTCCTCAAGTTCAGTGTCTTAACCACTAAGCCACCACTGCAGTCTCCTTTTCTTCTCTTCTTACCTAGCAGGCAAATATCTGCAAGGAAAATGATGAAATATGCTTGGATAGGATGAGCAAAACTGAGGGCCTGTAATGAAAATTAAAACAAACCCATTAAGCAACTCATAAAAATGGACGATGCTTAAAGGAGACAGTTTCTCCTCTGTGAAGTAGGAATGACTTTAAAGTGATCATTTTTTTAAAAAAAAAAACCTCCCCAAAATGTGCTCGGTTTCTCTCTCCTTCCATGACTTTCCTCCTCTTTTTAATGCTTCAAACACTGAACTTTCTCTCCTCCTAAATGTTTCAGTAGGTTTCAGAAGAAACCTGGGCATGGCCGCCTGGGAGTTGCAGCCTAATATTTTTTATTCTTCTTTTCCCTTTTTAAAAATTTCTTCCTGAGTAAAGAGAGCATAAAAGCTGGGGAAATGAAATTTTTTGGGAAGTGTCACTGGTGAATCTTTGCTTGCGAGGGAAGGTCCAGGGGCAGGGGACCACACTGTGTGCCAACCGAGGACATGATCCGAGGTGGTTCTGGGACACACACACACACACACACACACACACACACACACACACACACACACACACACACACACACACACACACACACACACACACACACACACACACACACACACACACACACACACACACACACACACACACACCCTGGCAAGAAAAGCAAGAGTGCTTATGTTATGTATGTCTTTTCTCATGTATCTATTCTTATGCAAAGAAGTGGATCGAAAGATGTGCACACTCTGTTAGTCAATGGGCTTCTTGTATTATTGTTATTGCTGTTACTGTTTATAGTGTATATAAGTCCGAGCTTTGCCCCATCCAAACTGTTTCAAACCCTACTAATAAAGAGCTGAATTTCACTACTTTACTCATCTGCTTCTTCATTCCTTGAACATGAAACTGGCGACGAAGGTGGGATGGCGTCCCCACACGGCAGCAACATCGGCCCATTTGACCCAGTGTGTCCAGAGAAATGGGCAACATATGAACGCCGATTCCGCCACGCAATGGCCTCGCAGAAGATCACTGACGAAGACCAGAAGTGCTCCTGTTTCCTCGCTCAGTGCGGTTCTGAGACGCTTGAGCTGGCAACCCACCTCATTCTCCCAAGGGACGTGGATGTGGTGCTGCTCACAGAAATCATGTCCACACTGAGGAAACACCTGCAGCCATAGGTCTTGATCTTCCCAGCCAGGGTGGCCTTCCACAGAAGGGAGCAGTGACCTGGGGAGTCTATTGCAAACTACGCCGCCGCTCTGCGCATTGCTACCGCCCCATGCAAGTGGGACAACATTGAAGAAGCATTCCGGAACTGTCTGCTGGCTGGCATGAGGGACAAAAATGCTCAATATCACCTCATGATGCAGCAGCATCCGAGGCTGCACGGTCCGGCATCAAGCTTTTCTGGCATTGCCACTCCACCACCAGTGCCACCGACTCAGGTGTGCAAGCTCAGCAAAATTCATCTTCATCCTCCTCAGCTTCGCCTGGTTCCACCTCTTCATCGGAGTCCAGCAACGCAGAGGGAGAAGTCCGAGTGGTCTGACAAAAGCACCGAAAGCACTGTGACGATCAGGAGAAGAAATTTCTTTGCAAGTGTGATGGCTGCGGAGCCCGGCATGACCGCAGGAAGTGCCCCTTCCATACCACAGACTGCCACAACTGTGGGCGACGAGGGCACATTGCTAAAGTATGCCGACAGCGAAAGCAAAGAACTCCAGCACCTGAGTCCAAGAAGAGTTATCACCACAAAACGTCCATCGCCAAAGTGTCACCAGAACCTGAGCTGTGCCAAGTGGGCATCGTCAGCGAGCATTTCTTCGCAGACCTGAGCCTGCAGGACTCAAGATGGAGGTGGATTCAGGTACTACCTTTTCCATAGGCCCCTGGGAATCCTGCTTTCTGGCATTCACGCAATAGATGCTGACCCAATCCGGGACATTTGTGCTGCACATCCTGAGGTGTTCAAAAAGGGTTTAGGGTTATATAAAGGACCCCCTGTGGACTTTGAGCTTGACCCAACCATCTGGCCCATCAGGATGAAGCCATGCCGGGTACCCTTTGCTTTAAAGGAGAAGACAGAAGCCGAGCTGGACAAACTGGTGGGGCAGGGCATCCTAGTGCCAGTGGACTTTGCAGATTGGGAGACACCAATAGTGGCTGCTCTGAAAAGTAATGGGGACGTCAGGATATGCGCTGACTACAAGTGTACCATCAATAAAGCTATTCGCCCGAACACATATCCTGTGCTCGTGGTAAGCTTCCTTCTTGCCTCCTTGCATGGAGGTATCATGCCCTCTGACTCTAAGGTGGCGGCCATGAAAAATGCACCCAGGTCAAAATGTAAAGCCGAATTGCAATCATTCCTAGGATTGTTAAACTTCTATCACACTTTTCCCCATCGCAAAGCTTCAGTTGCTGAACCATTACATCGGCTTCTTAAGAAAGATACTGTTTGCCACTGGGGTCACTGCCAGGAGAAAGTGTTCCTAGAACGTAAAAGGATGCTGTATTAACTCATTTTGATCCTAACAAGGAAGTTGTACTTGTGTGTGATGCATCCCCTGTGGGGGTGGGAGCTGCGTTATGCCATGTACTAAATGATGGGAGGGAAGCCCCCGTAGCACTCTATTCCCGTTCACTCTCAAAGCCTGAGAAAAATTACGCTCAGACAGACAGGGAGGTGTTGGCAATCATGGCTGGCACTAAGAAATTCCATGATTACCTTTATGGAAGACCTTTTACCATCGTAACTGACCACAAGCCCCTCCTTGGAATTTTTGTGAATGGGAAGCCCATGCCTCAAATTCTGTACCCAAGGATGTTGCGTTGGGCAATTTTCCTAAATGCATTCGATTTTACTTTGGTGCACAGGCCTGGCAAGGACATCAGCCACGCTGATGCCCTGTCACGTTCTGCACTGCCAGGGGTCAGGGAAGCTGATTGCGAGATCAAAAGTGACCACCAGGTCCTTATGATTGAGGCTTTTGACTCGCCCCCCAGTCATCCGCTCAGATATAGCCAAGGCTATGGCCAAGGATGTAACACTCACTAAAGTAATGTCTTGGGTACAAAAAGGCTGGCCTGTCTCTCCTCTATCCAAGGAATTCAGAACATTCCACCGCAAGCATTTGGAACTGTCAGTGGAACGAGGTTGCCTTCTATGGGGCCAGCGGGTGGTCATTCCTGTCACTCTCAGGGAAAAGGTTTTACATCTACTTTTGGTGGCCTCAACTGGACCAAGACAGAACAAATGGTCAGCACTTGTGCCAGTTGTCAATCCTCTCTCCCAGAGGAATCCCACCTTCCCTGTCGGGAATGGAATTCTGCTCGGGGCCCGTGGACCAGGTTGCACATAGATTTTGCAGGTCCATTTAGGGGTGCCCTATTTTTGTTGGTTGTGGATTCATTCTCTAAGTGGCTGATAGTGATTAGGTTACCTAATACCACTTCAGCCACCACGATAATGCACCTGAGAAGGCTGTTTGCAGCATTTGGACTTCCAGATGTGCTGGTGTCCGACAACGCGTCCATGTTCACATCTGCAGAATTCCAATCCTTCATGGGAAGGTATACAATTAGGCACATCACTGCCGCCCCATTCCACCCAGCCACCAATGGCCAGGTAGAGCAGCAGGTGCGCACAACTAAAGACGTGCTTCGGCATATGGGTGAAGGGGATTTGGAGCTCCAGTTATGCCAGTTTCTTTTCACGTATAGGCTCACCCCCCCTTGCCTCAGGGCTGTCCCCTGCTGAATTGCTCCAGCGAAGGAAACTGTCATCCTTGCTGGACAGATTGGATCCCTCTAGGGTAGAAGACAAAGGCACAAATATAGCAATCCAACACCAGAAGTTCTTCTCATCCGGAGACCTTGTATATTGCTGCAATTATGCAGCTGGTGGTCCTACATGAGTGCCCGGGTTTGTGATCAATTAAACTGGTCCTGTTTCTTACAGAATTGAAACAGCCACTGGTCTGATCTGGAGGAGGCACGCGGATCAATTGAGACCCAGAGAACTGGAGCCACAAGATGAATACAGACACTCAACGCTAGGGTTGGCCCCCACCCGTTTAAACCCAGGGGGCAGAGGTAATAGTCAGCAGCCAGCCAACATTGAC
Organism: Bradypodion pumilum; assembly: GCA_035047305.1. Taxonomy (NCBI): domain Eukaryota; kingdom Metazoa; phylum Chordata; class Lepidosauria; order Squamata; family Chamaeleonidae; genus Bradypodion; species Bradypodion pumilum. Next base: position 386,276,859 of record JAWDJD010000003.1, read on the forward strand.
CCAGAAGTGTCTTCTAGGGACCGATTTCAAGGGGAATTTATGGAATGCTCCCCTATTCCGGCCATGTGTACCCCTACACTGTCCCAGCATAGCACTCTGGATTCCTTTATTGATGATGACCAATTTTGCTTGGAGTCACCCTCCACTCTTAGTACACACAGGAGGGACCCTAAGTTGTCTTATTCATCCACAGAATTAGATTTTGGTTTTGAGCGATTTCCTACTCCTCCATCTGACAAACGGGGCTTAAATTTGGGTTTACAATCCTCCCCCTCTAGTCAATCCCTCACTCCAGTTGGGTCGCCCATCCTACGAGCCCCTGAGCCGGCTCAGCCAAGCGTCCGACCCAGAAGGGAAACTAGACCGCCATCCTGACTAAAGGATTTTGTTTTTACCTAGGGGGGAAGAATGTTATGTATGTTAACTGTGTTTTCTGACAGGAGCAGAATGCATCTTTTCTCATGTATCTATTCTTATGCAAAGAAGTGGATCGAAAAATGTGCACGTTCTGTTAGCCAATGGGCTTGTTGTATTATTGTTATTACTGTTACTGTTTATAGTGTATATAAGTCTGAGTTTTGCCCCATCCAAAGTGTGTTCAAACCCCACTAGTAAACAGCTGAATTTCACTACTTCACTCGTCTGCTTCTTCATTCCCTGAACACAAAAGTTTATCTGCACTTTGGGAAGTTATTCGCACTTTGCAGTCTTTGGGAAAGTGCTTTTGAATTTGCTGTCGAATGCACGAAAACATGAATTATTGGCAAATTTCTGAGCAGGAAGGCTTTCCAAAGGCGGGCGGGAGAGTCATGAGAGTCATGGCTTCAGGTTGTCTTCTCCCTCCTCTGGGGAGGGTCCTGAGAATTTTTATTTGGGACATAAACAACTTACAAATCAAAATATAAGTTTTTACTGAGGTTTCTCTCTTTTTCTCTTTCTCTCCCTCTCTTTCCAAAAAAAGAAACTCTTGAGTTTTTCCAAAACATTTCCCTCAAATGGTTGGGCCTGTTTGCCAAGGGAAATATTAAAATTCTTCCTTTCCATCTGTCAGCTTTCTTTCTTTCTTTGCTTATTTATTTATTTATTCAGCATTTATCACTGCCCCCTTGCTGAGGTGACTCCAGGAGGCTTTACAGTCCAACCAATAAGAATACTAACATATAAAAGCATCCCCACAAGAACAACTAAAATCTTAAAAGCATTAAAAACCATTAAAATACTCCTCCACATTCACAACAGTTAAAGACTAAAACCCAGATAGCCATTCATATGAACCGGGGGGGGGGGGGGGCTGCTCCATAGGCGGCTCTACCCTGTTTCCGTGTTGGGGGCCAAGCGCAGAAGCAAGTAGCCCCCCAGTTGCCATCCCAATGTTTTGTTGTGATGCATCATGCCCGGGGGCCAGAATAGAAAATCCCATGAGCAAAAGGCCTTTCACATTTCAATGGTGGTTGGTTGTCTTGCCTTTTCTTCATCTCTCCAGCCTAAGACCATGCTATGAGTTCATAACCAGGGTGGAAAACCTCAGCTAATGAATAAATAAATAACCTTGGATACCGTGGAGTCATTATTCAGCGAGAAGTCCACGCACCAGTAGATCTCTCTGTGATGACATTCTGTACAGCTTGCGTTATTTTAGCCATTTGGCTATCATGTCACCCAGTGGCTAGGCAGACCATGACATGTGCCATCTGCTTTCACCTGGCCCAACTGATGTTTTTGTGGACTTTATATATTGTGTATTGATTGTATTGTGTATATTTTTTCGCTGTGTTGCACCTCTGTATTATTATATGTTGGAAACTGCTCTGAGTCACCCAATGGGCTGAGATAGAGCAGTATATAAATTAAAAATTGAATTGAATTGAATCTGACAGGGGGCGCTTTGGTGAGTTTTAGTCCCAGCCCAACATCATTGACAGAGATGGGCAACATTGCCTAGTTAGACCACTCGAGCCCCCATGCCCCAATAAATAAACAAATGGACGGACGGACAGATGAACAAATGAATAAACAAACGTACAAATGTATGAATTACTGAGGGAAATCCTGCCTCAAAAGTAAGGTCTATGCCTGCTTGTGGAAAGAGAGCAAAGATGGGGGGCAGACTGGCTTCCCATGGGAGGGAGTTTCATCAACAACTGTGTTCTCAAAACTCCTGATCTCTAAACCTGCTGCTCTTGAGACAAAGGAAGTTCGGTGCTGGATTCCCAAAGGTTGGTTCTTGGTAGACTTAGGCAACTGTTGGCAGATGAGTCTTCCAGGCAGAAACTGTGCTCGCTGCTTGCTAATGCTCAATTCCACAGAGTTGTGTTCTTGGCACCTTGCTTAGTTCACCTGTGGTGATGGGGAAACCCAGTGAGAATCTGCATCACCAGCTTAAACACTTCAGGCCATAGGAGTTTGCACACAGAACTTCCCAGTGTTTGATCTCTTGGCTGAAGGACCAGTCCTTTTAATTCTCACCATGCCCCGTGAAGGTCCTGCAAATGCTCTGATCCCCCTAAACATTCCCAGCCATTGTGCACTGCAAAGATCAAGATGGGCTAATAAATAAAAAATAGTCTACAGGGACACTTCTCAAGACGTAATGAGTTTCTCCTTCTGGAGTCCCCTGAGAGGTTTTGGAGGAATGCCACAATTTCTGAGGAATCCCAGAACAACCCTTGAAAAAAGGCTTCATTCCCTTCTTCCTTGGAGGGTGGGCTTCGTCAGGGAATCAACTTCGTTATGGGGAAATGGGCAGCAGCTACAATTCCAGATCAAAGCAAAAGGTCCACTTGTTTGTCTTCACTCCTCACTTTCTGTCTTAGCTTTTCAGCCTCAAATGTTGCAATCAACACATGTGGCTAGAACTTCGCCCAGATGTGTCCAAGCTGTACTGAGATCATGTTTCCCTTATGTGGAAATTCTTCAGCTACTCCGTGTTGCTTGCCAGGCTCTCGGGACCCATTTATCTTCTTGCCCTAGATTCCAGCCTGTCCATCTCTGATGCATTGAGATGGGAAGACGTGGCCTTCTAAGTCCTTGAGTTTGCAAAATCCTGCATCTCATAAATGATCTTTCTTGGGTTGCAATCTTTGAAAATCTTCACAGGTACTCCAGGTTTTGCTCTCCAACGTTCAGTTGGGAAGCAAAATGGAATATCAGAAAATTGCAAGGAATAGAAAGGAGAAAAAACAAAGACAAATCTATCAAATTCTGCAAACGCTGGTAAAGTTTGACCAAAGCCAATCTGAAATAAAATACTCACCCATTTTGAGAGATTTGGCAAATGCACCCGTTTGGCTTCCTCCCATGTTCAATTCTGTGGTAGAGTGTGATTTAAGAAAAACACAAATGATTTGAAACAAAATTCTTACCAGAGTGTGGCATACTGCATTTTTTAAAAAAAAATTGCTGTATTAGTTCTCAGGAGCCAGGCAGCCATTATCCAATTGCAAAGGAAACTTTGGTGCTTTCTTCATTATTAACCACTTATAGCCCTGATGGTCAACCTTGGCACTCCAGGTGTTTTTGGATTTCAATTACCAGAAGCCCAAGTCAGCACACCTGTTGATCAGGACTTCTGGGAACTGAAGTCCAAGAACAGCTGGAGTGCCAACGTTCACCATCACTGAATAATATCATCATCAAAAGAACACAGAATTATCTGGTTCCATCTAGTGGCCAATTCAGTTATTGCACTTTGGAAATATGCAGATGAGAACAACAAAATATACTTACCGTACCTGTCACTGGCTTAAAACCTAAAACATTCCTTTCGAAATTCTGGTAGGAATTCCCTCTAGAAACTGCATTTGAAAGTAACTGCATGTTAGTCAATATACTTAAAAATAAAAAGTTACATTATTCAATACCTCAAAAGGAGTGAACTATTTGTAACTAGTTACTTCTGAGCTGTCTAGGTGATATCTGTCTGGTCTCCGTGTTTTCCCTATTTTCTTCAGTCTAAGCCTGAATTTTGCAATCAGTAGGTTGTGATCTGAGCCACAGTCTGCTCCAGGTCTTGTTTTTGCTGACTGTATGGAGGTTCTCCATCTTTGGCTGCAGAGTATGTAGTCAATCTGGTTTCGGTGTTGGCCATCTGGTGATGTCCATGTGTAAAGTCGCCTCTTGTGTTGCTGGAAGAGAGTGTTTGCTATGACCAGTGCGTTCTCTTGGCAGAACTCTATCAATCTTTGCCCTGCTTCATTCTGTACTCCAAGACCAAACTTGCCTGTTATTCCCTCCACTTTTTCATTTCCTACTTTGCCATTTCAATCTCCTAAGATAATGTGCACATCATTTCTTGGTGTCTGTTCTATGAGGTGTTGTAAGTCCTCATAGAACTGGTCCATTGTAGCTTCATCTGCACCAGTGGTTGGTGCGTATATTTGGATCACAGTGACATTGAAAGGTTTGCCTTGAAATCTGACTGACATCATTCTGTCATTTTTAAGGTTGTATCCCATTACTACTTTTCTCACTCTTTTATTGACAATTATGGCTACTCCATTTCTTCTAAGGTTTTCTTGCCCACAGTAGTAGATGTGATGGTTTCCAGAGCTGAATTCACCCATCCCTGTCCATTTTAGCTCACTGATGCTCAAGATGTCAATGCTTATTCTTTCCATCTCATTTTTTTACCACTTCCAGTTTTCCTTGATTCATTGATCTCACATTCCATGTCCCTATGCAGTATTGTTCCCTGCAACACTGTATTTCCCCTCTCCCTGTCCTGTCCCTCCCCTGTTGTGCTAAGCATCCTGTATCATCTAAACTGCTCCTTTGTTTTGCCTTTTGTTTTGGTCAATAGGGTTCTCTTGGCAAGCTTTGTGGAGTGGTTTGCCGGGGTCTATGCCATTTTTCTCCCATCATACATATTTAAAAACAAAATTTAAAACATTTTAAACAACATATTATCATGCGTATTATCACCATTTACAACAGACTATGTCAGTTTCTATAATTGTCAGTGTAAAGTCTCTATGTCAGTAACTATATTAGGTAAGCTACATTATTGTCTCTCAGTTACTTATCCTTTGCATGGGCCTCCCACCCCTTCGCTTTCCTCCTCTATTTTCTTCCCTTCTGCCGCGTGGTCTTCTTCTCCATCACTCAGCTGGCAGCAGGAGGTGGTGCTGGATGGCTGCTTTTCCTGCCGCCCGCCTGGTCCTCCTCACCCCCGGCTGGGGTGGTCTCGCGGCTGCCTCTGCCCCCGGGCAGCCTCTCTGTGGCAGCGGCAATGAACAGATTTAATGTCTTAGACTCGGTAGACAGAGTGCCAGAAGAATTATGGACAGAGATGAGGGACATCATGCAGGAAGCAGCAAAGAAAACCATACCAAAAGAAAAGAAGAGTAAGAAAGCAAAGTGGTTGTCTAATGAGGCTCTTAAAATAGCAGAGGAAAGAAGGAATGCAAAAGTCAAAAGAGAAAGGAAAAAATACAATCATTTGAACACAGAATTTCAAAGAAAAGCAAGGAGAGATAAGGAAAACTACCTAAAAGAACAGTGCAGAGAAATGGAGGAAAACAACAAAAGAGGCAGAACCAGAGATCTTTTCAAAAAAATCCGGGAAATCAAGGGAACATTTAAAGCAAAAATGACCATGATAAGGGACAAAGACGGAAAGGAGCTAGCTGATGCAGAAGAGATTAAGAAAAGATGGAAAGAGTACACAGAGGAACTCTACAAAAAGGACCTCAACACTCCTGATAACACAATGATGAAGAAATTGAACTTGAGCCAAACATCCTGGAGAGCGAAGTCATAAAGGCCCTAAAGAGCACTGCAAACAACAAAGTAGTGGAGATGATGGTATCCCAGTTGAATTTTTCAAAGCGCTAAAAGATGATGGCGTCAAATTACTGCATTCAATATGCCAGCAGATTTGGAAAACAAAACAGTGGTCACAGGATTGGAAAAGAACAGTATACATCCCAATCCCAAAAAAGGGCAATGGCAGGGTTTCCTTTGCTCGAAAGCCAGTCGTATCCGACTCTAGGGTGCAGTGCTCATCTCTGTTTCTAAGCCGAAGAGCCAGCGCTGTCTGCTTCTCTGCAGACATTTCCGTGGGCATGTGACAGGCATGACTAGACACCGGTGCGCACGGAACACTGTTACCTTTCCCACCGAAGTGGTCCCTAATTATCTACTTGCAATTTCTTGCTTTCGAACTGCTAGGATGGCAGGAGCTGGGACAAAGACGGGAGCTCATTTCCGTCCTGCAGTACTCGGAAATCAAATTGCTGACCTTCTGCTTCCCAGTCAGCATCTTAGCCACTTGAGCCACTGCAGCCAAAGAATGTTCAAATTACCGAACAATTGCACTCATCCCACACGCCAGCAAGGTGATGCTCAAGATAATACAGGATAGACTTCAGCAGCATGTGGAGAGAGAATTACCAGAAGTGCAGGCTGGGTTCAGAAGAGGCAGGGGGACTAGAGACCACATTGCCAACATACGTTGGATCATGGAGAAAACAATGAAATACCAGAAACAAGTTTACTTTTGTTTTATTGACTACACTAAGGCATTTGACTGTGTGGACCACTGTTACATCCGTCAACACTAAAAGAATAAACAAGTGAGGTCTAGGACGTGATAAAACTGATAAATAATACTATAAATTGGACTTTAACATCATAGGTAATGTATAATTCCTTATTCCAAGATCGTGTATATATGTATATATGTATATTTTGTATATATTTGATTAGTAATTATGTTTAAATTGTTGTTTAGATCCCTGAGGAAATTACTGAAAAACCCTGTATCGAAAGGATTTCGGATCTTTTGTGTTTTATATTTTGAGAAGACTGCAGTAATTAAATCTGTGCCTAGACAAACGGTTCCAGTGATTTCTCTAGTACTACGTTTGTCCCCTACTTTTTTGCTAGATGGTATTGTAGACTTTAGTGTATGAGAGTCAAGACACAAAGCACAGCCAACGGCTGGGTTAACTCAGGTTTATTGCATGGTGGACAGAGGGAACATGAGGTAATGGCGGACGAACAGCTCTATATATAAGGCAGTAACGTATTTGAATGTGGCTCCACGGTAGCCCGTTGGCTACTGGTCCGCGTGACGTCATGGCTGGTCACGCCCTTCTTGTCCAGGTGTAGGTAGCGGCGGGAAACTTCCCGCGCTGCGGTCTTTGATGGGTTTGAACCAAGAGAGCTTGGACGCTCGCTGCTGCCAGCTGGTGGTCATCAGCTCGCGTCCTATTACAGGGTTTATGTGATACAGCTGAAGGTTACATTGTTACTCATTGGCAAGGTTACATTGGTTCAGATACATTGATATCACATGTAGAAGGATACACTATTAGGACACAACACTCCTCCCCCCTAGGATGAGACGAAGTCTCTCAGCCAAGATGGCTTATTTCGAACACGCTGGGGTCTCGGCGCGGGCTGCCCTGCCCCGGCTTCGCTCCCTCCTCCTTGCTCCCTGGCTTCCTGCCCTGCAATCGGAGAGGATGACTTGTTAGTGGTTTGCCGCGGCTCTGCGGCTTTGTTGGGAGGTGTGTGCTTTGTTTGGGAAGAACCGGGGGCACTGGGGGCTAACGAAAAACCCCTCTTCTCGCTTGGACGGGTGGGGGAACACTCCGAAAAACCCCCCCGGCTCGCAAAATCAAAATCAAAATCGGATTCGGGGGAAGCGGCAGCGGCGGCCGCACACTCCTTTTCCCTCCCCCCGGGCTCGGATAGAACTGGGGTATCAAAAGGATATGAGTCGGGCTCGCTGCTTTCCCCCCTGTCTCCCCCTTGGGCTAAACGGGTGGGGGAGAACCCTATCGCTGAATCCTGTCGCTGTGCTCCACTGGTCGGTCCCTCGCTCACTCGGTGCCTCAGTTGATCAGCGTGCCTCCTCCAGAGGAGGCCGGTGCTAGTTTCCACCCGATAGGACACTGGCCCCGTCTGTTCTATTATCGTCCCTGGCACCCAGGCTGGGCCTGTGTTGGCATAGTTCCTGCAATGTACAGGATCGCCTATACCGAAACCTTTCGAGACCGCTAACCCTATGTTCTTCCCTTTGTCCTCGACCCTCGACGGGTCTAGCCTGGACAAAAGTGTGGTCAGTTTCCTCCGCATCAGCAGCTCGGCCGGCGAGTAACCAGACGCTAAGGGGGTCACTCTGTACGCTAATAGAAATTGACAAACCTGGTGATGTAGATCTCCCGAGCCCATGCGCCGCAACGCATCTTTTGTGGTGCGCACTAACCGTTCCACTTGGCCATTCGTGGCCGGGTGAAACGGCGCGGATGTGACATGCCGAATTGCATTTGCCTCCATGAATGCCGCGAACTCAGCGGACGTGAAACAACTGGCGTTGTCGCTGACCAAAGTGTCGGGTAAACCGAACGTGGAAAAGACCCTCCTTAGCTGGCGAATGGTAGTGGCGGAGGATGTGCTCTTTACCGGAATGACCTCCAGCCACTTAGAGTATGCATCCACCACCAGGAGAAACATGGTTCCCCGGAATGGGCCAGCAAAATCTATGTGCACCCTGGACCACGGTCCCCTCGCTGCGTCCCATTCCCTATGTGGTAGGCGGGCCACCTCCGGTCGAGAACATTGACAAGCTTCACAAGTGCCAACCATCTGCTCTATGTCGGCGTCCAGCTGGGGCCACCAGAAGTAACTCCGGGCCAACGCCTTGGAACGGACGATCCCCGGGTGGCTGACGTGCAACAGCTTTAGCACCTTCGGCCGCAGGGACGTAGGAACCACCACCCGTTGGCCCCACAACAGGCACCCCCTCTCTAAAGACAACTCCACTCGCTTTCGGAAGAATGGGTCGAATTCCGTGCCTGGGGATGACGCCGGCCACCCCTTCTGCACCCACGAGCATACCTTCTCTAGTGTTCTATCCTTTCCGGTCGCCCTGGCAATGTCGGCCGGTACTATCGGGGGTGACTCTAAAACCTCTATTAGCAATACCTGGCGGTCTCTTCTTACCCCTGCCTTCTGGTCGTCCGACAATGGTAACGGCGACCGTGAGAGCGCGTCTGCATGGCTGATTTCCTTCCCTGGCCGGTATTCTAATTCATGTTGATATGCGTTAAGAAAAATAGCCCACCGCAGCATCCTCGGGGACAGGATCTGTGGCGTGGGCTTATTTGCAGTGAAGATCCCTAACAGGGGCTTGTGATCAGTAACGATCTTGAACGGCCGACCATACAGAAAATCGTGAAATTTCTTGGTTCCCGCTACTATCGCTAGTGCCTCCCTATCGGTCTGTGCGTAATTCCGCTCTGCTTGGGACAGGGACCTTGAATAAAACGCTATCGGGGCCTCCCTTCCGTCGCCTAACACGTGGCAAAGCACCGCCCCCACCCCCACCGGGGATGCATCGCAGACCAAAACTATGGGCCGTTTGGGGTCGAAATGAGTCAGGATTGCCTCGGATGTGAGGAGTTGCTTTAACTCTGAGAACGCTCTTTCTTGCTCGTCACCCCACAGCCATTTTTCCTCTTTTTTAAGCAGCCGATGAAGCGGCTCGGCAACAGACGCCTTCCGTGGAAGGAAGGTATGGTAGAAATTGAGAAGCCCCAGAAATGACTGAAGCTCGGTTTTGGAAGTGGGGCGAGGGGCTTTCTTTATGGCGGCTACCTTAGATTTGGACGGCCTAATTCCCTCGGGTGTGACACGGAACCCTAAAAACTCAACCTCTGTTTCGTAAAATACACATTTGTCTTTTCTCAGTCGCAGCCCCGCTTTCTCGAACACGGCCAGGACCTTATCCAATCTGTGGGCCAGTTCGGCCTTACTCCCCCCCCGTTATCAACACGTCATCAAAATATGGCAACACCCCCTCCAGCCCCTTCAGGAGGCGTTACACTAGCGACTGAAAAATGCCAGGTGCCGAGTTCACGCCGAACTGTAACCTCGACACCTGGAACGCCCCCTTATGTGTGACTATTGTTTGTGCCGCCGCTGTGGCGGGGGTTACTGGGAGTTGCTGGTAGGCCTGTGCTAAATCGAGTTTAGCGAAACACTTTCCCCCATTCAGCCTGGCCAGAAGGTGGCTGACCACTGGCACCGGGTATGCATTAGGGCGGATTGCCTTATTAATGGTACACTTATAATCAGCGCAAATGCGCACCTCCCCGTTAGCCTTCAGTGCTGTTACAATTGGAGTCTCCCACTCCGCGGAATCCACAGGAACGAGAATTCCTTGACCCACCAGTTTGTCCAGTTCCGCCTCTATTTTGTCCTTAAGCGCGAACGGTACCCTGCGCGGTTTAAGTCTTATCGGGCGGACCTCCGGGTCTAAGTCGAAGGCTACAGGGGGTCCCTTGAACTTTCCCAGTCCACTTTTAAAAACGGCGGGGTGTGCGTCACATACTGCTTGTATTGGGTCCTCGCCTACGGCATGCACCCCCCCTATGAACAGGCCTAAGGGCTGAAACCACTGTGTTCCGAGGAGGCTACAACTCCCCCCTTTTAGCACCACTAGGGGCAGTTCCGCAGAATGTCTCTTAAAGCGAACCCGGAACGTTCCGACCCCCAACACTGGAATGCTGTTCCCCTGAACGTCCCGTAGTGTGGCCCTCAACGCTTTAAGTTTGGGCCGCACGTGGGGGTCGATTTTCAAGAACTCTCTCTGGGGAATTATAGAATAGGAGGACCCCGAGTCAACTTCCATCCTAATAGGGGTCCCTTGTACTAGTACCTCAACAAAGTAATGGGGCTGTCCCGCAGACACGTTGAACACAGGAGCGTCGCCCTCGCTGTCGTCCGAGATGCGGCCCACGCCGTCCTGCTTCCTCGTGGCCCGGGCGCCATCTTTGGGCCTCGCTGGACGGTCCGGTCTGGCTGAACGGTCTTGCGAATGTCTCCGGCCCTCTTTCGATTTCCTGCACGCCTTGGCGATGTGCCCCCGACGTCCGCAGTTGAAGCACTCGGCTTTCCTGAATGGGCACTTCACGCGCTCATGGGCCGCTCCGCAACCATCGCAGTGGCGCCCGCCTCTCCGGACCTTCTGGACCTCCTCGCCATCGCTACTCTCTGACGACGATTTCGAGGTCGGTCGGGTTGCATGCACCGACTGACCGGACTTCCCGTGCGATGAGTTTTCCGCCTTGCCGGCCCTCGGACGCCACTCACGCCACTTGTGCATCTCGTCTACTCCAGCATTCGTGGACTCCGCGGCTTCCGCGGCCTCTACAACCTCTTCCAGTGTGGGTGGTGGCTCCCTGTTCATCAAGCTGCGCTGTACTTCCTTGTCCTTCAGGCCACACAGCACTCCGTCCCTGAGGGCCATCTCTAGGATGTGGTCCCATTTGCAGGGGGCGGCGGCTACCCTCATAGCCGTTACGAAGGCTTCTACCGACTCGTCCGGCGCTTGAACTCGCCTCCAAAACGCACTCCGAGCGGGAAACATTGCCCTCGAGGGTCGGAAACGCTCACGCAGCATTTTCATGATGTCACCGGCTTTGAAATCGCTCATCTTCTTCGGTGCAAGGATGCCCACCAGCGTCCGCTTGGTTTCCATCCCAAGCATGCGAGTGAGGATGGCCCTCTTCCTTTCCTCGTCGTCTTCTTTGACTTTGAGCTCCACCAGTGCCGCCTGGAAGTCCATCTCAAAGAGCTCCCAGTCCTGCGGTTTGGTGATGTTGAACCCGCTCTGTGTCCTGGCTCCGTGGGGATCCATCATCCCACCTTCGTCGCCAATTTAGTGTATGAGAGTCAAGACACAAAGCACAGCCAACAGCTGGGTTAACTCAGGTTTATTGCATGGTGGACAGAGGGAACATGAGGTAATGGCGGACGAACAGCTCTATATATAAGGCAGTAACGTATTTGAATGTGGCTCCACGGTAGCCCGTTGGCTACTGGTCCGCGTGACGTCATGGCTGGTCACGCCCTTCTTGTCCAGGTGTAGGTAGCGGCGGGAAACTTCCCGCGCTGCGGTCTTTGATGGGTTTGAACCAAGAGAGCTTGGACGCTCGCTGCTGCCAGCTGGTGGTCATCAGCTCGCGTCCTATTACAGGGTTTATGTGATACAGCTGAAGGTTACATTGTTACTCATTGGCAAGGTTACATTGGTTCAGATACATTGATATCACATGTAGAAGGATACACTATTAGGACACAACATAGACACAGTGGGCACAGGACTGGGAAGGCTGAGGGGGGTGGTGGAGGACAGAGGCGCCTGGAGAACAATGGTCCATAGGGTCGCAAAGGGTCTTTAGTGTATGAAACTAAGACACAGGACACAGCCTCGGGCTGGGTTAACTCAGGTTTATTGCATCGTGGACAGAGGGAACATGAGGTAATGGCGGATCAATAGCTCTTTATATACAGTAGGAATACATTTGAACGTGGTGCCATGGTAGCCCATTGGCTACTGTCTGCGTGACGTCATTGTGGGTCACGCCCTTCTTGTCCAGGTGTAGGTGGTGGCGGGAAAGCTTCCCGCGCTGTTGCCTTTGATGAGTTCGGACCAAGAGAGCTTGGACGCTCGCTGCTGCCAGCTGGTGGTCATTAGCTCGCGTCCTATTACAGGGTTTATATGATACAGCTGAAGGTTACATTGTTGCTATAGGCAAGGTTACATTGGCTCAGATACATTGTAATCCATGTGGAAGGTAAAAACCATTAGAACACAACATCCCTCCCCCCTAGGACGAGACAACGTCTCGAGCCCACCTTCAACACACTCCCCCCCCTTAGGAGACAAAGTCCCTCAGCCAAGATGGCTTATTTCGAACACGCTGGGGTCTCGATGCGGGCTGCCTTTCCCCGGGTTTGCTACCTTCTCTTTGTCCCCTGGTTTCCTGCCCTGTAATTGGAGAGGGAGACTTGTTAGTGACTAGCCGCGGCTCCGCGGCGTTGTTGGGAGGTGTGCTCTTTCTCGGGGAAGAACCGGGGGCACTGGGGGCTAACGAAAAACCCCTCTTCTCACTTGGAAGGGTGGGGGAACACTCCTGAAAACCCCCCCGGCTCGCAAAACCAAAATCAAAATCAAAATTACATTCGGGGGACGCGGCGGCGGCCGCACATTCCTTTTCCCTCCCCCCGGGCCCTGATAGAACTGGGGTATCAAAAGGATATGAGTCGGGACCACCGCTTTCCCCCCCGGTTTCGGACTGCTGTCCCTCAATGTCTCCCCCTTGGGCTAAACGGGTGGGGGAGAACCCTATCGCTGAATCCTGTTGCTGAGCCCCACTGACCGGCCCTTCACTCACTCGGCGCCTCAGTTGGTCAGCGTGTCTCCTCCAGAGGAGGCCGGTGCTCGTTTCCACCCGATATGACACTGGCCCTGTTTGTTCTATTATTGTTCCTGGCACCCAGGCTGGCCCTGCGCTTGCATAGTTCCTGCAGTAAACAAGGTCGCCGGCGGCGAACCCTTTCGAGACTGCCAATCCTATGTTTTTTCCTTTATCCTCGACTCTCGTCGGGTCCAGCCTGGTCAGAAGCGTGGTCAGTTTTCGCCGCATCAAGAGTTCTGCCGGCGAGTAACCCGACGCTAAGGGGGTCACCCTATACGCTAACAAGAACTGACATACTTGGTGATTTAGGTCCCCCGGGCCCATGCGCCGCAGCGCATCCTTTGTTGTACGCACCAACCGTTCCACTTGGCCATTCGTGGCCGGGTGAAACGGCGCGGATGTGACATGCCGAATGGCGTTTGCTCCCATGAATGCCTCGAACTCCGAGGAGGTGAAGCAACTCGCGTTATCGCTGACTAAAGTGTCGGGTAAACCGAACGTGGAAAAGACTCTCCGTAGCTGGCTAATTGTTGTGGCGGAGGACGTGCTCTTTACTGGGATAACCTCCAGCCACTTGGAGAACGCATCCACCACCAGGAGAAACATGGTTCCTCGGAATGGGCCAGCGAAATCTACATGTACTCTGGACCACGGCCCCCTTGCTGTGTCCCATTCCCTATGCGGGAGGCGGGCCGCCTCTGGTCGGGATCCCTGGCATGCCTCACAAGTGCCGACCATATGCTCAATGTCCGCGTCCAGCTGTGGCCACCAAAAGTAACTGCGGGCCAGCGCTTTCGAACGAACGATGCCCGGGTGGCTGACGTGCAGCAGTTTGAGCACCCTCGGCCGCATGGCTGCAGGAACCACCACCCGTTGGCCCCACAATAGGCACCCCCTTTCTAGGGACAACTCTAGCTTTTTCCGAAAGAATGGGTCGAATTCCGTGCTTGGGGACGATGCCGGCCACCCCTTTTGTACCCATGAGCTGACTTTCTCGAGTGTCCTGTCCTTGCCTGTCGCCCTCGCAATATCGGCTGGTACTATTGGGGGTGCATCTAAAACCTCAATTAGTAACACCTGGCGGTCTCTTCCTACTCTAGCCTTCTGGTCGTCCGACAAGGGCAAAGGGGATCTCGAAAGTGCATCAGCATGGCTGATCTCTTTTCCGGGCCGGTACACCAACTCGTGTTGGTAAGCGTTGAGAAAAATGGCCCATCGCAGCATTCTCGGTGATAGGATCTGCGGGGTGGGCTTGCTTGCCGTGAAAATCCCTAACAGGGGCTTGTGATCCGTCACGATTTTGAACGGGCGACCATACAAAAAATCGTGAAACTTTTTGGTCCCCGCTACAATTGCCAATGCCTCCCTGTCGGTTTGTGCGTAATTTCGCTCTGCCTGGGACAGGGACCTTGAATAAAATGCAACCGGGGCCTCCCTTCCGTCATCCAACACGTGGCAAAGTACCGCCCCCACCCCCACCGGTGATGCATCACAGACTAGGACCACCGGCCGTTTGGGGTCGAAATGTGTTAGAATTGCGTCAGAGGTCAAGAGCTGCTTTAATTCTTTGAACGCCCTCTCGTGCTCGTCACCCCACATCCAAGTCTCCTCTTTTTTAAGCAACCGATGAAGCGGTTCGGCCACGGACGCCTTCCGCGGAAGGAATGTATGGTAAAAATTGAGGAGCCCCAGGAATGACTGTAGCTCGGTTTTGGATGTGGGGCGAGGGGCCTTTTTGATGGCTACTACTTTGGATTTGGATGGCTTGATACCCTCGGGTGTAATCCTGAACCCTAAGAACTCGACCTCGGTTTCGAAAAAGACACATTTGTCCTTCCTCAGTCTCAGCCCCGCTTTCTCGAACACCGTTAGTACTTTGTCCAATCTCTTTGCCAGTTCGGCCTCACTTCCCCCTGTTATTAATACGTCATCAAAATAAGGCAACACCCCCTCCAGCCCTTTCAGGAGGCGTTCCACAAGCGACTGAAAAAGGCCGGGTGCCGAGTTCACGCCGAACTGTAAACGCGACACCTGGAACGCTCCTTTATGTGTGACTATCGTTTGTGCCGCGGCCGTGGCGGGTGTTACGGGAAGCTGCTGATAGGCTTGTGCCAGGTCGAGCTTAGCGAAACACTTTCCCCCATTTAGCCTGGCCAAAAGGTGGCTGACCACCGGCACCGGGTATGCGTTAGGGCGGATCGCCTTGTTAATTGTACACTTATAATCAGCGCAAATGCGCACCTCCCCGTTAGCCTTCAGAGCTGTTACAATTGGAGTTTCCCACTCCGCGGAATCAACAGGAATAAGAATCCCCTGGCCCACCAATTTGTCCAGTTCCGCCTCTATTTTGTCCTTTAGTGCGAAGGGCACCCTGCGCGGTTTGAGTCTTATCGGGCGGACCTCCGGGTCTAGGTCGAAAGCTACAGGGGGTCCCTTGAATTTCCCAAGTCCTTTTTCAAAAACGGCGGGATGCGCATCGCACACCGCTTGTATTGGGTCCACCCCCACTGCATGTACTCCCCCTATAAACAGGCCTAGGGGCTGGAACCACTGTGTCCCTAGGAGGCTACAACTCCCCCCCTTGAGGACAACTAAGGGCAGCTCCGCAGAGTGTCTCTTAAACTCAACCCGAAATTTCCCGACCCCCAACACCGGAATGCTGTTCCCCTGTACATCTCGTAGCGTGGACCTCAAAGTTTTAAGTTTGGGCCGCACGTGGGGGTCGATTTGTAAAAACTCTTTCTGGGGAATTATGGAATAGGAGGACCCCGAGTCAATTTCCATCCTGATGGGGGCCCCTTGTACTAGTACCTCAACGAAATAATGGGACTGTTCCGCGGACACACTGAGCACTGGGACGTCGTCCTCGCTGCTGTCCGAGACGCGGCCCACGCCGTCCTGCTTCCTCGTGGTCTGGACGCCATCTTTGGGCCTCGCTGAACGGTCCGGCCTGGTCGAACGGTCTGGTGACTGCCTCCGGCCCTCCTTCCGTTTTCTGCATGCCTTGGCGATGTGCCCCCGACGGCCGCAGGTGTAGCATTCGGCCTTTCTAAACGGGCACCTCGCACGCTCGTGGGCCGCTCCGCAACCATCGCAGCGGCGCCCCCCTTTTCGGACCTTCTGGACCTCCTCGCCGTCGCTGCTCTCTGAGGACGACTTTGAGGCCCGTTGAGTTGCGTGCACCGACCTTTCCGCCTTGCCGGCTCTGGGACGCCACTCACGCCACTGGTGCATCTCGTCCACTCCAGCATTCGTGGACTCTGCGGCTTCTGCGGCCTCGACGACCTCTGCCAGCGTGGGTGGCGGCTCCTTATTCATCAAGCTGCGCTGCACCTCCTTGTCTTTCAGGCCACACAGCACGCCGTCCCTGAGGGCAATTTCTAGGATGCTGCCCCATTTACAGGGGGCAGCGGCTACCCTCATGGCGGCCACGAATGCCTCGACCGACTCGTCCGGCGCTTGGACTCGCCTCCAAAACGCGCTCCGAGCGGGAAACATCGCCCTCGCGGGTTGGAAGCGCTCCCGTAGCAGCTTCATGATGTCGTCTGCCTTAAATTCGCTCACCTTCTTTGGAGCGATGATGCCCACCAGCGTCCGCTTGGTTTCCGTTCCAAGCATGCGGGTGAGGATGGCCCTCTTCCTCTCCTCATCGTCTTCCTTGACTTTAAGCTCCACCAGCGCCGCATGGAAGTCCATCTCAAGCAGCTCCCAGTCTTGCGGTTTGGTGATGTTGAACCCGCTCTGTGCCCTGGCTGCTCCTTGGGAATCCATTGATCCCACCTTCGTCGCCAATTTAGTGTATGAAACTAAGACACAGGACACAGCCTCGGGCTGGGTTAACTCAGGTTTATTGCATCGTGGACAGAGGGAACATGAGGTAATGGCGGATCAATAGCTCTTTATATACAGTAGGAATACATTTGAACGTGGTGCCATGGTAGCCCATTGGCTACTGTCTGCGTGACGTCATTGTGGGTCACGCCCTTCTTGTCCAGGTGTAGGTGGTGGCGGGAAAGCTTCCCGCGCTGTTGCCTTTGATGAGTTCGGACCAAGAGAGCTTGGACGCTCGCTGCTGCCAGCTGGTGGTCATTAGCTCGCGTCCTATTACAGGGTTTATATGATACAGCTGAAGGTTACATTGTTGCTATAGGCAAGGTTACATTGGCTCAGATACATTGTAATCCATGTGGAAGGTAAAAACCATTAGAACACAACAGGGTCAGAATCGACTGTGCGACTGAACAACAACAACAACTTCTGAGCAGTGATTTCTGCCCATCACTTGCTTGCCTGAATGAATTTGTTTGTTCAGAGGTTGTCAGCACTCTTTGAATGATTGTAACTTCATGTTTCTCTGCCGCCTTCAGCTGAAGGACTTAGACCAGTGGTTCACACCCTTAGTTCTCCAGATGTTTTTGGACTATGGCTACCAGAAATCATGGCCAACACAGCCATTGGGGAAAACTTCTGGGAGTTTCAGTTCAAAAACATCTTTGGCTAGCAGAGGAGAACCACTGATTTAGAACATACGGGTTTATCAGAAGCTAAAATAGAATTTCTGAAGAATTACAGAGTGGACTTTATGTAAACTAGCATATGTGGGACTGTGGATTGGTGAGGATTTGATTTCTATTCACTCTCTGTACATTCAGAACCTCAGTGGAAAGAACTGATGCTGTATCCAGAAGAAAGAAAAAGGGATAGTAGGACAATTTGCAGTTGTCTGGCTAGATTATCCTGATTTGGTAATGGAGTAGACCCTACTGCCAGCAACTCAATGCTGATTGTCCGGTGGTGGCTAACTAACCTGACAATCCTGAAGACTTGGGTTCTCAAGTCCACCGGGAAGGAAGGGTGATGTTCCCCAAGTGGATTAAATCCCATTGGATCCCTCTTGATGGAGGGCAACAGCTTCATCCACCCTGGCCTGGGGATGATGATGATGAGTTTGTATGCCCAAAGGGCTCAGGACCAGAAAGTGACTCACGGAACTGGATCAGTGGTACTATGGGTGTCACACTGCAATGCAAAAGGCGACTGCATTTTATTGTTTGCAGGACAATTTTCATGTCTGATCACCATGATAATTGCCAATATTCAGAATCGGATATGGCACAAGAAGAAGAAGAAAGGCACTTTTCAGCCTGTGGCAGAAAAGGCATGAAAAGAAGGGGTCAAGAATTGCTTTTTACAGTAATACCTCATACAAAGTCCGCTTCATACAACATCGAATTCATACAACATCGCCTAATTCCTTGAAAAAAGTTGCCTCATACAAAGTCGTGCAAAGTTGTATGAGGCATTGGGGTTTTCCCAGGCTGCATTGTGCCTGGGTGGTATAAAAGACAGGACACATGCGTGCATTGCTCTTGTGGGTTTTGCACAAGGCAAAGAGTGGTTTTGAGCATGATTTTGGATTTTTTTGAATTTTTCGTCAGAATTTTTAGAAGCATTCTTGGGATTTTTGCAGCATTCTTCAGGTTCTTGGACAATCAGGGTTGTTTGACATGTTTTTGTAATGTATTTAGCCTTTAGACAATGATTTCTTAAAGTTCTGTCAGTTTCCTGTCTGTTTCCTTGACTTTGCCCTGAAGTCTGTGCTGTTACAGTACAATGTATCTCTATGGAAATGACGTTGTACGAGGCATCGCAGCAAGGATTTGGACGTTGTATGAGGCATCGCGGCTAGGATTTTGCATGCCTCATACAAAGTCTAAATCCGTATAAAGTCCAAACTTGTGGAACCAAGTTTGGACATTGTATGAAGTATCACTGTATTTATATTTGCCTTTTAAAGAAACATGCTGTGAAAAGGTCAAAATAGGCATCAAGTAACAGATGGATATTTATGGTTGCTGCATGTGTGTTTGGAGCACAGCATGGCTAGGGAAGTTGCTACATGGGAGGAAAAGGTGGACCAGGTCTCCCAAACATGCATCTTTGGCAGAGAGAAGACTCTAGAGTGTGGTGCATGGAGAAAGTAGTAGCTATGTAAGGGAGACATGTTTACTGGAAACCAGTTCTAGAACAACTCAGTGTTGAGTTGTCTGCTCAAGATGGATGAAGGGAAGGACCTTCTCATACCAAAGATGACCACAGGCAAAGAGTCACTGCACAATACACAGTAATGGCAAGTGTGGCCGGCCTCCACGAAAGGGCATTGGATCAATTCTTGCAGGTTGGGGATGCCAGTGGTAGGGTGTCGGGATGGTTGGAGACCAACCTGGACCTTCTTGTGAACATCTTGTGGGGACTACAGAAAAAATGGGTTCAGCTGCAGGAAGCTCCTGTTGGCACATGTTGTGTTGAAAGAGCTGATCGACAACTGTGTGAACAGGATGCCAGATTATAGCTTTGGGCCTCATCCAGCATTGTGCTCCTATTGGCCCCACCAGCTCAGAGTGATGAGAAGAGGAGGCGGCTGAACAACCTCTGGAGAGCTACAGCAGATTCCCAAGCATCACACAGAAGTCCCTTAGATGAGTTCAAAACCAAGTATCTGCCACCTGACAGGGGTTATATTGGCTTTGGTTTCTTGGACAGCCCTTGGCATTTGGACAGGGAGGGGGGAGGTGTTGTATAACAACAACAACAACAACAACAACAACAACAACAACAACAACAACAACAACGACAACGACAACAACAACGACAATGACAATGATGACAATGTCAACGCTGACGCCAACGACAATGACAATGACGGCAACAAAAACAACAACACGAATGACACGAATGGCTGGCACTCACCCAGCTGAAGGAAACACAGATCTGATTTTGCTGCTTACGTGGAGAGCCCCAGATTGCAAAATTAAATTGGAAAAGGCTTTCTTTTTCATCCTTATTGGAAACATGTGTTGGCAAGCATGCAACGCTCTCCATGTTTTACTCTAACAAATAATCGGCATCTTATTTGTCATGCTGGTTTTTATTGATATGTAGTTTTCTAAAAAAATGATAATTACAATGCAATAAAACAAAATATAAACAGACAGAAGAAAGCTGTGGGTTTGGCAAGAACAGTAAACAGTTGCTAGGAAAATATACGTGAAAACATTCAATGTTTCTCAACTGACTAGAACTATCCGCATGAAATGGAAATGAAGAGGAAAATACTTTGAGGCATCAACTTTGCAGGCTCCAACTCTTTGTGCAGAACTGGCCCTGGTATACTTTGACCAGGAGAGAGAGAGAGAGAGAGAGAGAGAGAGAGAGAGAGAGAGAGAGAGAAAGAAAGAAAGAAAGAAAGAAAGAAAGAAAGAAAGAAAGAAAGAAAGAAAGAAAGAAAGAAAGAAAGGCTAGACAGAATTGGGTCCAACACGTATGGAGGCTGAGGCTCTCTGAGTGGGGTCCCTTCCCCCTCTGCCCCCTCTTTTCATCTGGATTTGGGAGGGTTGTTTCTCACCCAGCCCGTGTGCCAGGGCTGTCTTGGAAGGGCTGCTATCATCTGACTGCAGCTGAGCAAGGCCAGAGCCTTCCTCCAACTGTGGTTTGCTCCTGCCGAGTCATCTGGCAACGGGAGAAGGGCCTGGCTCCAGTCAGCACAAGATATGTTCTCTGGCAAGGTCCAAGCGCTGGTTCCTGCCTCTCCTTCCACTTCCAACGGTGATTTCCTGGCTCCTCATTCCTCTGGTTGCACCTGTGGAGGGCTGCCAAACACACCGGCAGGTCTCCTCCCTTCCCGGTCTTTTATTTATGTATGTATGCATGTTCATTATACTGTAAAGGCAAGAATGTAACCACTCCAGATACAAACGATACCAGCTGTAAAGGAACGCGAGCAGACAGCCCATAGAGGGCAGCTGCGAGCGTTCAGCCTCACATGGTTCACATTGCTCAATCACGGACAGCCGCGGGAAAACCTTCCCCGCATTCAGCAGCAGAAGAAAGAGGCGTGCCTGGGCGAGGCCACGCCGGTAGCAGCCAATGAGCTACCGTGCTACAAGATTCAAATGTAGAGAGCTACTGTATATATTGAGATGTATCACCGCCATTACCTCATGCTTCACTGGAACCTCATGCAATAAACCTGTGTTAAACCAACCTTTCGGTTGTCCGGTTGTCTTTGGTCCCATACACTAAATTGGCGACGAAGGTGGGATATGGCTGCCCACGGGACCAAGACATGCGCCGGCTATGAGATCAAGAAGCCGGGAGACTTGGAGCTGTTTGAGATAGACTTCAACGCAGCGCTGGTGGAGCTCGAAGTCTCCGATGAGGCCAAAAAGAGGGCCATTTTCGTCCGCATGCTCGGACACGAGACCAAGAGGTCTTTGGTGGACCTGATTGCGCCGAGGAAGGTGGGCGACCTCAAAGCTACAGAGCTCCTGGCGGTGTTGCGCGCCCATCTCCGGCCAGCAATAGCGATGTTCCCCGCTCGAAGCGCGTTCTGGAGGCGAGTCCAGGCACCCGGGGAATTGGTCGAGGAGTTCGCCGCGGCCCTGCGGTTGGCCGCCGGCCCATGCAAGTGGGAGCTCCCCGACATCACCCTCCGGGACTGCCTGCTCTGCGGTCTGAGGGACACAGAGACTCAGCGTGCAGGACCGCACCACGAGGCACGGACGCCCCACGGAGCCACTAACGAATCCCCGTTTTCCCGTTGCAGGACAAGCACCCGCGGAGTCAGGGATCACAGGCTCTCCAGTACTAGGTCAGACGCAAGCGCGTCCCAAGCGCACGTGCGGCAAGCCACAATGGTTGCGGGACTTTGTCCCATCCTAGGGGGGAGGGATGTTATGTATGTATGTATGCATGTTCATTATACTGTAAAGGCAAGAATGTAACCACTCCAGATACAAACGATACCAGCTGTAAAGGAACGCGAGCAGACAGCCCATAGAGGGCAGCTGCGAGCGTTCAGCCTCACATGGTTCACATTGCTCAATCACGGACAGCCGCGGGAAAACCTTCCCCGCATTCAGCAGCAGAAGAAAGAGGCGTGCCTGGGCGAGGCCACGCCGGTAGCAGCCAATGAGCTACCGTGCTACAAGATTCAAATGTAGAGAGCTACTGTATATATTGAGATGTATCACCGCCATTACCTCATGCTTCACTGGAACCTCATGCAATAAACCTGTGTTAAACCAACCTTTCGGTTGTCCGGTTGTCTTTGGTCCCATACACTAAATGGTCCCTAGTTAGTCCATTGCAGAAGAGCTGAGGCTGAAACATCAACAAGATGCCTTGACAAGGGGGAGAACCCATATCCCTCAGATTTCAGAGTGAGGTGTTACCTATTCCCAGTTTTGCTTTATGGAGTCAAAGTTTGGACACCAACCAAAGCATCTGAAAAGAAAACCGAAGCTTTTTGAAATGTGGATCTATTGACGGCTGCTAAGGATATCTTGGGTTTACTAATGTAGAAGTGTCGTGCAGGATGGTGTTATGTATGGAATACTATGCCTTTAAGATGGAATGTAATAATGTAACCCGATGTATTGCAACAGTTACAATGAGCTACCGCTGCCTCTAGATGGTATCGAGAGGCAGCTGATAGCGATCTACACACATGATACAAGTTAACCTATTACAGCCAACCGCGGGAAATATTCCCGCCATAGGTAGACCTGATGAAGAACGCCGTGCATCACAATGACGTCATGGATACAGTAACCAATGAGCAACCGTGTAACCAGTTTCAAATGTACCCTGCTGTATAAAAGGAGCTACGCCTCCGCCACTACCTCATGTTCAGATTGCTTACTCTACAATAAAGATGTGTTTGGCCTTATGAATGCTGCCTACCGTGTATCAATCTGCAAACATCAAATATGGATAAAGAACAAAAACTGTTTAAGACTATTAAGAAAAGAAAGCTCCGATACCTTGGGCATATCATGAGGAATGACACATACACCCACAGGCACTGTGGTGAATTCAACTGACCATCCCCACACAAGCGTTTTGACTTAGGAATATCTCCCCACTCCCCCTCCAGTTGCTTGAATTGCTAGGAGAAGTGAAGATGCAAATCATTCAAAGAAATCAAGCCTTTGCTTTTGCAGTTCAGGAATTTCTAGGTTTCCCTTCATTCTGCCAAATTCCAAGTGGAAAAAAATTAACGCAATTAAAACAACACTTCATTCTCGTCACCAACTCTATGCATAACAGAAATGCCAAGGCACCGAAAGCATGAAGCACCGAGAGACAATGGAAGCAATTCAGAAGTGGGCAAACAAAAACAGTCTGAGAGGATGTGTTGTGTTCTGATGGTTTTATCTTCACATGGATTACAATGTATCTGAACCAATGTAACCTTGCCTATAGCAACAATGTAACCTTCAGCTGTATCATATAAACCCTGTAATAGGACGCGAGCTAATGACCACCAGCTGGCAGCAGCGAGCGTCCAAGCTCTCTTGGTCCGAACTCATCAAAGGCAACAGCGCGGGAAGTTTTCCCGCCACCACCTACACCTGGACAAGAAGGGCGTGACCCGCAATGACGTCACGCAGACAGTAGCCAATGGGCTACCATGGTACCACGTTCAAATGTATTACTACTGTATATAAAGAGCTATCGATCCGCCATTACCTCATGTTCCCTCTGTCCACGATGCAATAAACCTGAGTTAACCCAGCCCGAGGCTGTGTCCTGTGTCTTGGTTTGCATACACCAAATTGGCGACGAAGGTGGGATAATGGATCCCCACGGAACAGCCAGGGCACAGAGCGGTTTCAACATCACCAAACCGCAAGACTGGGAGCTGCTTGAGATGGACTTCCAGGCGGCACTGGTGGAACTCAGAGTC
This sequence comes from Bradypodion pumilum, assembly GCA_035047305.1. Taxonomy (NCBI): domain Eukaryota; kingdom Metazoa; phylum Chordata; class Lepidosauria; order Squamata; family Chamaeleonidae; genus Bradypodion; species Bradypodion pumilum. Next base: position 386,300,820 of record JAWDJD010000003.1, read on the forward strand.
AAAGGAGACGACGAGGAGAGGAAGAGGGCCATCCTCACCAGAATGCTCGGGATGGAAACCAAGCGGACGCTGGTGGGCATCATCGCTCCGAAGAAGGTGAGCGAATTTAAGGCGGACGACATCATGAAGCTGCTGCGAGAGCGCTTCTGTCCCTCGAGGGCAATGTTTCCCGCTCGGAGCGCGTTTTGGAGGCGAGTCCAAGCGCCGGATGAGTCGGTTGAGGCATTCGTGGCCGCCATGAGGATAGCCGCCGCCCCCTGTAAATGGGGCGACATCCTAGAGATGGCCCTCAGGGACGGCGTGTTGTGTGGCCTGAAAGACAAGGAGGTACAGCGCAGCTTGATGAACAAGGAGCCGCCACCCACGCTGGCAGAGGTCGTAGAGGCCGCGGAGGCCGCAGAGTCCACGAATGCTGGAGTGGACGAGATGCACCAGTGGCGTGAGTGGCGTCCTAGAGCCGGCAAGGCGGAAAATTCGGTGCACGGGAAGTCCAGACAGTCGGTGCACGCAACTCGACGGGCCTCAAAGTCGTCTACGGAAGGCAGCGACGGCGAGGAGGTCCAGAAGGTCCGAAAGGGTGGTCGACGCTGCGAGGGTTGCGGAGCGGCCCATGAGCGCGCGAGATGCCCGTTCAGGAAGGCCGAGTGTTACACCTGCGGCCGTCGGGGGCACATCGCCAAGGCATGCAGAAAACGGAAGGAGGGCCGGAGGCAGTCACAAGACCGTGCGGCCAGACCGGACCGTCCAGCGAGGCCCAAAGATGGCGCCCAGACCACGAGGAAGCAGGATGGCGTGGGCCGCGTCTCGGACGACAGCGAGGACGACGCCCCAGTGTTCAGCGTGTCCGCGGGACAGTCCCATTACTTCGTTGAGGTATTAGTACAAGGGGCCCCTATTAAGATGGAAATTGACTATTCTATAATTCCCCAGAAAGAGTTCTTGAAAATCGACCCCCGCGTGCGGCCCAAACTTAAAGCGTTGAGGTCCACGCTACGAGACGTACAGGGAAACAGCATTCCGGTGTTGGGGGTCGGGAAATTTCGGGTCAATTTTAAGAGACATTCTGCGGAACTGCCCCTAGTTGTCCTCAAGGGGGGAAGCTGTAGCCTCCTAGGGACACAGTGGTTTCAGCCCTTAGGTTTGTTCATAGGGGGAGTGCATACCGTGGGGGGGGACCCAATACAAGCGGTTTGCGATGCGCATCCCGCCGTTTTTAAGAAAGGACTCGGAAAGTTCAAGGGACCCCCTGTAGCTTTCGACATAGACCCGGAGGTCTGCCCGATAAGACTCAAACCGCGCAGGGTGCCGTTCGCACTCAAGGACAAGATAGAGGCGGAACTGGACAAACTGGTGGGCCAGGGGATTCTTATTCCTGTTGATTCCGCGGAGTGGGAAACTCCAATTGTAACGGCTCTAAAGGCTAACGGGGAGGTGCGCATTTGCGCTGATTATAAGTGTACAATTAACAAGGCGATCCGCCCTAATGCATACCCGGTGCCAGTGATCAGCCACCTTTTGGCCAGGCTGAATGGGGGAAAGTGTTTCGCTAAACTCGATTTGGCACAAGCCTATCAGCAACTTCCTGTGACCCCCGCCACGGCCGCGGCACAAACGATAGTTACACATAAAGGAGCGTTCCAGGTGTCGCGGTTACAGTTTGGCGTGAACTCGGCACCCGGCCTTTTTCAGTCGCTTGTGGAACGCCTCCTGAAGGGTCTGGAGGGGGTGTTGCCTTATTTTGATGACGTGTTGATAACAGGGGGGAGTGAGGCTGAACTGGCAAAGAGGTTGGACAAAGTACTGACCGTGTTCGAGAAAGCGGGGCTGAGATTGAGGAAGGACAAATGTGTCTTTTTCGAAACCGAGGTCGAGTTTTTAGGGTTCCGGATCACACCCGAGGGGATTAAGCCGTCTAAATCCAAAGTAGCAGCCATTAAAAAGGCCCCTCGCCCCACATCCAAAACCGAGCTACAGTCCTTCCTGGGGCTCCTCAATTTTTACCATACATTCCTCCCGCGGAAGGCGTCCGTGGCCGAACCGCTCCATCGGTTACTTAAAAAGGAGGAGACATGGATGTGGGGTGACGAGCACGAGAGGGCGTTCAAAGAGCTAAAGCAACTCCTAACATCTGAGGCAATCCTGACGCACTTCGACCCCAAACGGCCAGTGGTCCTAGTCTGTGATGCATCCCCGGTGGGGGTGGGGGCGGTGCTTTGCCACGTGTTGGAGGACGGAAGGGAGGCCCCGGTAGCGTTTTACTCAAGGTCCCTGTCCCAAGCGGAGCGAAATTACGCACAAACCGACAGGGAGGCGTTAGCAATAGTAGCGGGAACCAAAAAATTTCACGATTTTTTGTATGGCCGCCCGTTCAAAATCGTGACTGATCACAAGCCACTGTTAGGGATTTTCACGGCAAGCAAGCCCACGCCGCAGATCCTGTCCCCGAGAATGCTGCGATGGGCTATTTTCCTCAACGCATACCAACATGAGTTGGAGTACCGGCCCGGAAAGGAGATCAGCCATGCTGATGCACTTTCGAGATCCCCTTTGCCCTTGTCGGACGACCAAAAGGCGAGAGTAGAAAGAGACCGCCAGGTGTTGCTAATTGAGGTTCTAGACGCACCCCCAATAGTACCGGCCGACATTGCTAGGGCGACAGGCAAGGACAGAACGCTGGAGAAAGTTAGTGCATGGGTACAGAAGGGGTGGCCGGCATCGTCCCCGAGTACAGAGTTCGACCCATTCTTTCGGAAAAAGCTAGAGTTGTCCCTAGAAAGGGGGTGCCTTTTGTGGGGCCAACGGGTGGTGGTCCCTACGCCCCTGCGGACGAGGGTGCTCGAACTGCTGCACGTCAGCCACCCGGGCATAGTTCGTTCAAAGGCGCTGGCCCGGAGTTACTTCTGGTGGCCACAGCTGGACGCGGACATTGAGCACATGGTCGGCACTTGCGAGGCATGCCAGGGATCCCGACCTGAGGCGGCCCGTCTTCCGCATAGGGAATGGGACACAGCAAGGGGGCCATGGTCCAGAGTGCACGTAGATTTCGCTGGCCCATTCCGAGGAACCATGTTTCTCCTGGTGGTGGATGCGTTCTCCAAGTGGCTGGAGGTTATCCCAGTAAAGAGCACGTCCTCCGCCACGACAATTAGCCAGCTAAGGAGAGTCTTTTCCACGTTCGGTTTACCCGACACTTTAGTCAGCGATAACGCTAGTTGTTTCACCTCCGCTGAGTTCGGAGCATTCATGGAGGCAAACGCCATTCGGCATGTCACATCCGCACCGTTTCACCCGGCCACGAATGGCCAAGTGGAACGGCTGGTGCGTACAACAAAGGAGGCGCTGCGGCGCATGGGCCCGGGGGACCTGAATCACCAAGTATGCCAGTTCCTCTTAGCGTATAGGGTAACCCCCTTAGCGTCGGGCTACTCGCCGGCAGAGCTCTTGATGCGGCGAAAACTGACCACGATCCTGTCCAGGCTAGACCCGACGAGAGTCGAGGATAAAGGGAAAAACATAGGGTTGGCAGTCTCGAAAGGTTTCGCCGCCGGTGACCCTGTTCACTGCAGGAACTATTCCAGCGCAGGGCCAGCCTGGGTACCGGGGACGGTTGTAGAACAGACGGGGCCAGTGTCGTACCGGGTCGAGACTAACACCGGCCTCCTCTGGAGGAGGCACGCAGACCAACTGAGGCACCGAGTGAGTGGGCCAGTCAGTGGGGCTCAGCAACAGGATTCAGCGTTAGGGTTCTCCCCCACCCGCTTAACCCAAGGGGGAGACAGCAGTGGACAACAGTCCCAAGCAAGGGGGGAAGGCAGAAGCAGCGGCCCCGACTCATACCCTTTTGATACGCCAGTCCTATCAGGGGCCGGGGAAGGGGGAGAGGAGTTCGCGACCGCTGCCCCCGATTGTAATTTTGATTTTGATTTTGCGAGCCGGGGGGGTTTTCAGGAGTGTTCCCCCACCCATCCAAGCGAGAAGAGGGGTTTTTCGTTAGCCCCCAGTGCCCCCGGTTCCTCCCTAAGAAAGAGCACACCTCCCAACAACGCCGCGGAGCCGCGGCAAGTCACTAACGAGTCTCCCTCTCCAATTACAGGACAGGAAACCAGGGGACAAAGAGAAGGTAGCAAACCCGGGGAGAGGCAGCCCGCATCGAGACCCCAGCGTGTTCGAAATAAGCCATCTTGGCTGAGAGACTTTGTCTCCTAAGGGGGGGGGAGTGTGTTTAAGTGTGGGCTCGAGACTTTGTCTCGTCCTAGGGGGGAGGGGTGTTGTGTTCTGATGGTTTTATCTTCACATGGATTACAATGTATCTGAACCAATGTAACCTTGCCTATAGCAACAATGTAACCTTCAGCTGTATCATATAAACCCTGTAATAGGACGCGAGCTAATGACCACCAGCTGGCAGCAGCGAGCGTCCAAGCTCTCTTGGTCCGAACTCATCAAAGGCAACAGCGCGGGAAGTTTTCCCGCCACCACCTACACCTGGACAAGAAGGGCGTGACCCGCAATGACGTCACGCAGACAGTAGCCAATGGGCTACCATGGTACCACATTCAAATGTATTACTACTGTATATAAAGAGCTTTCGATCCGCCATTACCTCATGTTCCCTCTGTCCACGATGCAATAAACCTGAGTTAACCCAGCCCGAGGCTGTGTCCTGTGTCTTGGTTTGCATACACCAAAGGATGCCAAACGGATTGCAAAACTGGCACCCGCAGATCTTCCCAGGAGCAAACGTTGCCATTGAGACGCTGCCACAAACACAGAAAAGCTGCTTCCATCTCATGAATAAAGCAAGCCTCATGGACAGAACATGGGAGTCGGTGCTCAACTGAAGAGCCAGAGGATGGGAAGCTAGTTTTTTAAAAAAGTAACTTCTGGTGTAACTTGTCCCAGCTGCCAGTAGCAATAGCCTATAGGTTTTTTTAAAAAAAATCCCTCAAAATTATCACCCAAACATTTTGCCCCCAGAAAGGCTGGCTAGCTCAGTGGTTTAGAGGTCTCTGGTTGCAGAAGCAGAATTTGGGAGTTTGATTCCCCACAGTGCCTCCTGAGAGAAAGAGACAGCCTGTGTAGCCCTGGCAAGCAGCACAGCCCCAGAATACACACCGCCCCCCCGCCCCCCAAGAAGGAAAGGGTAAACTGCTTTTCAGTCCAGGTCACCCCTTGCATATCTGAGCACTTAGTATCCACGGTTTCAGTTAACTGCAGGTCTAAACATATTCAAAAACATCCCTGAAATACATAATATACTATATTTCAATGGTTTCCTTTCATGTCTGCACAAACGTCCCAGGAGCCTTCGACAACCCATGTTTTCAAGTAAACCCTGGATTGAATCCTTTTTGATGCTGCCAAGAGAACATTTTAGGAGCATTCCTACAGTTTCTACAACATTCTTTTTAACTCTTTTCTTCCCAGTGCCTGGAGAGGCTGCAGGCCACCGTGGGAATAAAAACCTGAACTAAATGATTTTCTCCATCTTCATCTTCCTCCTCTTCTACCTCATGGTTTGCACATTTGGAAAGTATGTCATGGAATTCCATACTGCTCCAGGCATATGTAGAAAGAGGAGAAGGACAAAGACCACGAGGCAGACCCAGAGGAGGGTGGAGAGAGAACATCCAAGACATTTTACAAGAACACCAAATGATGCAATGGAGGCTGCTAGAAGTGCCAGAGCAACAACCTTGTATCTCTCTCGATCCTCGATGGAGTAGAAGTAGGAGGAGGAGGAGAAGAAGAAGATGATGCTGTACTTTAAGATTGGTTCTATTCCAATTCTTTCCATAATAATCTCATTCCTGATTTTATCTCTTCTAATCACTCCAGCAGCCTTCCACAGACCTCTCATTTCCGTGGTGGCCAACTTCCATTTATGTTTTGTTCTAAGTGTCCATAAGGTGGGGATGACATTAACATTACTACTTATAATTATACAATGCAACCCCCTTAGGTAAGTGGTAGGCTCCCCAAAAAATTTACTACCACACTGTGGGCGTGGTATGGTGGGCATGGCCAGGGGGAAAGTCCTGTGTTGCAAACAAATTAGGACTACTTTATTTCAAAACTTGGATGGGTGGAGCCAATCAGAATTTCTGCTGCCGGTTCTGGCGAACCGGTGTGAACCTGCTGATGCCCACCACTGCCTTAGCTTCATGTTTTACACTCTAGTCTAGCCATACCTCCCACCTTGTTGTTTCCTTCAAAGGCTACACAGCTGTTACACATGCTATCAAGAAGTGGATCCCACCGAATGACTATATACCTGTAATACCCTCACACTGCAGGATCCCTTAGTTTCTATTCTGACGAGCATGAAAGGAGCCTCATTTGGGCATTCCCTGAGAGGAGTTTCCCCAACAATCCTTTCAACCCAGAGTAACTTCTGACACTAAATGTATTTATTTATTAGCAGGATGAAACTGGGAGCCGGGTCTTTCCTCCCTTCTGCTGCCAGACGTCCTTCTCTCCCCCCGCCCCCCCCCCCCAACCAAAGCAAGTCATATAAGAAAAACTTTAGGGACCAACTGGGCAGTAGTTCTTGTTTAGGAATCTTAGTACCTTCAGTCTTTCCATTCACATGTTCCAAAGCTGGTCACCTTACTCAGCAGAAGCAAAGATGGCCGATACATGGTCCAAAACCACATGTTTTGTTAGACAGATGGAACCAATTAGGATGTTATTTTCCCTGATCTGGGCCCAAAACCTATTGGTTGCTGATGGTTTTGAAGCTCCACTTGGTGCAACTCCCATATTTAGGATGTATTAAGAGCAAGCCAAATTCCCTCGCCCCGCCATGTTTACTAAATATGATATATTACACAACAGAAGAAGCAGAGGGAGGGAAATTCATGTGAGGTCTGACTCTCCCAAACGGAGATGGCAGCCAGAAGAAAGAAATGCACAAGCCGAGAGACGAAGAGACCATCTTCTGTTGAAGGGATATGAGTTTGTGAACACTTGGGGAAATAGTCAGCAATCCTATTTCCCAGCGAGCGCATGATGCGCAGGGAAATACACTCCAGCCTGGCCCTAAACCAGACTCGAACGGGAGCATTTTGGCCCCATTGTAGGGCTACAGCCTTTGGGGGCTAAGCTGAAGTGGTTCCCTGGCAGAACGAAGGATTGCTTTCAGGGAGGTCGAATCCTGTAAAAGCAAACTTTTCTGGTGAAATCAGGCACATGCCCTCGGTGTGGATGAGGGGCTGACAAATTGTTCTGCTCACTCTCCAAAACGAAATGTTGTCCTCCCTTGACAGCAGGAGTCAGAAATGCTCTCCCCCACCAAACAAATTAGACCACCCTCCATCTGAAACTAGATGCTTTTTCTGCTCAATTCTTGTATGTGTACAACATCTCCCCGTGCAATTTTGAGATGTGGGAAGCAATTTAACCATGTTTGGGGGCTCGGCAGTGATCCCTCCCCCACACATTCTAAAATACCTTGTAGGGGTGATATAAATATTATTCGTAGTATATTAGTCTGAATCCTCCATGTATGTAATGTTTAAATTTATAATCAAACATAATGAAATAGTGAGAATATAATTAATGATAAGTGATGAATAGTATAGATTGTTTATGAAAAGAAATAGTTGTAAAATATAAGTTGAAAGAAGATTTTGGTATAAAAGGAGGATCAAGAGTTAGTATTGCTTATACAATGCTATTATTATAGAGTATATGTAATTTCTGTGTTTTCTATGTTTTCTTTATATTTTTCATTTTTCTTCTGTAATGTTTATTATATTTCTGTTATTTTATGAAAATTAATTAAAAATTAAAAAATTAAAATATCTTGTAGCTTCAAAAAAAAAGGTTTGCATGTTAGAAAGCACAAAATAGATAGTCTGAATGACTTCCGCCCTGTGGCGCTTACACCTGTCATAATGAAATGCTTTGAAAAGTGGGTGCGGAACCGTATTATGGCTTGTTTACCAGTTGGACTTGACCCATGTCAATTTGCATAGAAGAGGAAGAGATCCACGGAGGATGCTGTGGCTACGGCCCTACATGCTGTTCTGACCCATTTGGAGAAACAAGGGACTTATGCGAGACTGTTATTTGTAGATTTTAGTTCTGCATTTAATACTATTCTTCCACATAGACTGGTGCCCAAATTATTAGATCTGGGGCTTCTGCCGTGCTTATGCAGGTGGATACTAGATTTTCTATCAGATCGTTCCCAACGGGTCAGGATGGGCTCTCATGTCTCTGCAGATCTCAGTATAAGTACGGGGACGCCACAGGGGTGTGTGCTGAGCCCGCTTCTGTACATGCTTTACACATATGATTGTGTTCCCAGTTACCCCAGCAATAAGATCATCAAGTTTGCAGACGACACAACGGTGGTGGGTCTGATTCCTGCTGGGGAGGGAGAGTCGGCTTACAGGAAGGAGGTTGAGATGCTGACGGAGTGGTGTAGGGAAAACAATTTATTCCTCAATGTAAAAAAAGACAAAAGAGATCATTGTGGACTTTAGAAAATGCAAATTGAACATCCAGCCACTTATTATTGAAGGGAATTGTGTGGAACAGGTCTTGGTGTTTCAATTTCTGGGAATGGAGCTGAGGGATGATCTAACATGGGGAGCAAACACCAAAGATCTGATGATGAAGAGAGCACAGCAGAGGTTAGACTTCTTGAGAATCCTCAGGAAGAAGAACAACCTTTCAAAGGTTTACCTGCTGTTGGCATTCTACCACTGTACCATAGAGAGTGTGTTAACCTATGCTCTGTGTGCATGGTTTGGGAGATGTACAGCTAGGGAAAGAACTATGCTGTCCTGGGTCATAAAGACTGCAGAGGGGATAATCGGGCGTACTCTTCCCACTCTAGATCAAATCTATGCCACCAGGTGTTATAAGAAAGCTGTAGAGATTGCGCAAGATAGTGCGCACCCCGGGAATGATCTCTTTCAGCTTCTGCCTTCTAGGAGAAGGTATAGGGTCATAAAGACCAGGACCAGCCGCTTGAGAAATAGTTTCTACCCAAAAGCGGTTCTGGCTTTGAATGCAGTGAAATGCAGTCTATGAGGGAGCTTCTGTATAGAGTTTTTAGAGTTTTAGGGTTTTAGAGCTTTTTAGGGGTTAAATATGTATATGTGGGGTGGGAGTATGTTGATAATTTTGTATAGTTGTATTTTGTTTAGGTTTTGTTGAGTTGATAAGTGTTTTCCCCCCAATCTCATTGTTCTGTGCAGGACAATGACAATAAAGATTTATCTATCTATCTATCTATCTATCTATCTATCAGATTTATCTAAAATAGGCTTTTCAAGTTGGAAAGGGTCTTTCTAAAAGAAAAAGATTTTGTACATGGGTATGACATGGCATTAGGGACAGGAATTAGAGGGAGCTTTATTGCCTCGTTGTAGGGACTGCGGTGGCTTGGTGGTTGAGATGCTGCAAGCACTGGCCAATCTGCCAGTTTGAAAGCAAGAACTTGCAAGGAGATAAATAGGTATCGCTTCAGCGGGAAAGGTAATCACATTCCATGTGCTCCAGCATCTAGTCCTGCCTGCAACATGACCATGGAAATATCTGCAGATGCAGACATTGTTGGCTCTTTGACCGTAGATGAGGACCGCACCCTAGAGTCAGATACAACTGGTTTTCAACCTTTCTTCAGATCCATCTTCCCTTCTACTCCCTGTTTAGGTAACTGAGTAGCAATTCTATTGTTCAGTTACTGGTTCTTCTTGTTCTTCCTCTTCTTGGTTCAATTGCATACTTGGATACTTGGGTATCCATAATTAATAAGAACAGCCTTGCTGGAAGAGGCCACATGAGCCCATGATCCAGCCCAGCCTTCTGTCTCACACAGAGGCTCACCCTTTGCTTCAGGGTATTCTTCCCAAGCAGATGCTTTCACCTGCTTAGGATTCTTCCCTGGAAATGGCATTGAGAGAGATCCTGCCTATCTCTCCAACCCGGAGGTTGTCCTTAAGTATCCATAATTATAGCCATGGATACCCTTGTCCTCCATGAACTTGTCTAATCCTTTCTTAAAGCTGTCAAGACTGACAGCTGTCACCACTTCTTCTGGCAGGGAGTTCCATAGACCAGGGATCCTCTGGGTGAAAAACTACTTTCTCTTATTATTGGACCTTCCCTGTGGACTTTGGCACCCAAGGCTGTTCGTCCTCAGGATTGTCAGGTTAAGTAACTGCTGCCTGACAATCTGCGTTAAGTCGCTGGAAGCAGGGTCTACTCTATTACCATAGCAGGATAACCTGGCCAGACTTGTTTCAACCTTTATTGCCTTGTAATAGCTCAATGGAGTGAAGCACCCGACTACACTGCTTGGGTTTTGGGAGTTTGGTTTCTCACCATGCTTTCCGGGAGAGGAGCCAGCTTGGGCATCCTAGAGTAAACTTCACACTGAACCCAGGGCATCTTTGGAAGAACGGAGTTTGAAACCCTGGAGAGAGCTGCCCTAAATTGCAACTGATTGGACAGCACATAATGATTCCAACAGTAGTTCAGATCCTGTGCCTAGAGTAAGCCCATTAGAATCAATTGAACAGACAATGGAGCTGTCCTGCCCAGTCCCTGCTGAGTCCGTGGGCCTCCTCTGGTTGCAACTTCTGACTCAAGCAATGAGATTTCAGCCAAGATTTCATAACATCTGGATTTCAGTTTGAAAACCATCCAGTCTACTTGGCTCAGTTTCCAGGCCACGAGTGACTGTCAAATGCCTCTTGCTTGGCGCATCTTGGTGGCTCATGGAGATTGTTCATAACAGGGTGCTTTTGTTTAGGGTACACAGAAAGAGCCTTCTCAAAGATTGAGTCTGCATCTGCAGACATCTCTATGATCATGTGGCAGGGCTCGACTAGACACCAGAGTGTACAGAATGCTGTTACCTTGTTTATGTTGCTTATGTTCATTGGATTTATGCCCCGCTCTACTCAGGCAAAAAGGCTGACTCAGAGCGGCTTACAACACAATAATATAAATATAATTACAACAAAAAATTAATATACATACAATTATAACAATATAATAATACAAATAGTAAGTAGTACAAAGTAATCAATGCAGCTGTATAAAAACTCCTCCATGGTACAAAAATCAACAATCAATATATCAATACATTACAATTCATATTGCAAAGTGTCAATTGCCCTGTACCAGTCCAACAATAACCGACAAGAAAAACCCAGGGTCCAACTTCCACAGTCCGTACTTAGACCCCGGAAAAAGACTGTTACCTTCCCAAACAAAGCAGTATCTATTTAACTACTTGCAATTTCTTGCTTTCAGACTGCTAGGTTGGTAGGAGCTGGGTCAGATTATGGGAGCTCACTCCATCATGCAGCACTCGGGTCTCAAACTGCTGACCTGTTGACCTTCCAATCATTAAGTCGAGCATGTTAACCACTAAGCCACTGCAGTCAAATCAAATCAAATTATTTATTACAGCCTAAGGCCAGTGTTACAATAGCACAAAATCAAGCTGCTTGACACAAGTGAGGCAACCTAATAAAGCTATCACAGAATCATGAACACCAGATTATATATACAATAGCAACATACAACCAGAATTTCAAGGGTTGTTATTTCTATGTCCTGCAGACATATTCTATGACAGTCAAGTTGTAATCTGGAAGCATTTTCCTTATTCCTTTGATTTTATCTTGCCTTTACGAATACAAGTTACATACCATGCGAATCTAGCGACCGCTTTCGTCGTATCTTGCCCTTCACCCAATAAAAGAATATTCAGTGTCCTGACTTTATTGTTAGACTTCAAGTTCGGGGAAACACTAAAAAGGTCTCTCCTGGGTTTATTATATAGGGGACACTCTAGCAGAACATGCTCAGAGGTTTCTATCATATTTAACTGACATGGGCATAAACGCTCGAGTGCTGGGACTTTCTTAAAGAAATCCTCCCTGTAGGAGGAGGGAAGCACGTTATACCGAATAAGTGTGAAGGAACGTCTATGATCCGGATTTCTTATTAAAGACAAGTATGCTAAGGGCTTCGCAACATTGAAAGTTGATATATCAAACAATGGGGAAACTAGTTTACTTAAATCATTTGGCGATGTATATCGAGAATTTTATTAACTCTCTAGCATGAATAGATCCTAAGGAAAGAACATAAGGTTTTGAAATGCCATAAGTGGTTAGTGTCCTTTCAAGAGAGCTGATCCATGGTGGCATCCAAGGGTCGGACATCACCAGTTTGAGTAAGCCAGATGGGGCAAACAGAATTCTTATCCAAATAATTAGCCACATTTACTAACAGTCTCGCTCGCACTGTATACATTCCAGTTTCTAATCTCAAAGCCGTGTTGGAAATACTGCAAGGGGATTGTAAAATTGTCCTCAGAAACTTTGATTGCGTGACCTCAAGCGGATTTATGTTTGAGTCAAAATACAGAGGGGATCCATACATCATTTGGGCAAGCGACTTCGCTGAAAAAAGTCTAAGGGACACAACTGCATTTCCTCCAAAGGAAGTTTTGTATAGCGGCCGCACTTTTTTCTTGCTTTAGAAGCTAAATACATTGTATGTAACTTCCTGCACCCATTAGCCTGAAATATCACTCCTATGTAGCTGTAATGAAGGACCTGCTCTAGTACCTGGTAGGTTTAAATGCCATCGATGTATTTTGGGCTTTCTGGCAAAAGCCATTATTTTCGTTTTCGAATAATTAACCACAAGTTGGTTTTGAGAGCAATACTTCGATTCGAAGTTTAATTTATATACCGCTTTTTTCTACCCCCATGGGAGACTCAAAGCGGTTTACATAAACAAGTAATAATACATATAAATAACATAATTCATACAAATAACTTCATAATACACGATATTGATACAACATAGTTCATACAATCAAAAACAACAATAAAGCATTAATCATGTTATCACGGGTAATACTTAGCAAGCGAACGCATGGCCCTGCGTAACCCCACCTGTGTTCTTGAAAGCAGAACCACTGCAGTCCCTTAACATGCAATTGAACCTCAGGATTTCCCTCTCTTGACAGCAGGCTCTCTGGTAATGTTGGCTTCTCTGCCCTTAACACTCTCTCTTAGGGGTACACCGAAAGAGCCTTGGCGAAGATCATGGTATTTTTGAACCACAATTGGGTGTACCCTGGGCAACAGACACCCTGTGTTGCCAGCTAATCATTCTCACACTAGGTCAGGAGAAGGCAACTGCAGAATGAACTCACCAAGGGGTGCCTTCATTTTGGGAGTTTCATGACACAGAAGTAGCAGAAGAAGCAGGTGTTCGTTGGGCTGTTTTAAAATGCACAATTTACCTGACAGGGAAAGTTTGATGTGCTCTTTTCTGTTTTTAGATCATGAATCCAGGCTCATCATAGAATCGTGCCTCCTGATAGCCTTGCTCTCGGCTTCACTGGCACACTCAACCCCTTTCGCCACACTAAGGTAGGCATCCAAGACAGACAGACAGACAACACAACTCCAAGGCCTCTTGATCTTAATCATGACTGAGGTTTGCAGGACTGCAATCTGTTTCAATGACAGGGATTGATCTCTCATCCCAAATCTCTCTGTGTTTCTTTCATTCTCTCGTGAAAGAAACATGGGCCTGATGCCTTCCAGGTTCTGCGATGCTGCATCCCTTTGTTTCAAATGGGACAAAGCTAAACATGCACTTGCCTCCTCTGGTCACTTTAAAATCCTGGGTAGATTTCGTTCTTGCTCTATTTCCTTACAAATTCCTCCCTATTGCATATAAACCTCAGCTTAATCTTCATGCGTCTCTGCTGAGTCATAATCTCACCCGGAAATATCACTCCAAGCTCTCTTGAAGGAAAATCTGTGGCTGCTTTCCTGCCTTCTCTTGCAACATAGATTTGCGCCCGACCCACACAAAATAGGGCAGATGTTCTTCAGGAAACAGCTGGGGGTCTTCAGTTATTTCAGACTGCAACCCTCAGGATCCTGAACCCACCATAGCTACTGATTCACAAACTATGCACCTCAAACTATGCACAAACTACAAATTATAGCTACTGATTCAGAATGTAAACCTATTTCATACCCGTCAAGTATCCTGTTTTGGCTGGAAAATCCCGTATTTTACCCCTCTTTCCTGTTGTCATCCCGAATTTGGAGTGGCCAGGGGGAGGGGGGGGATTACTGCACATGCGTGCCCATCAGAGGCGGCGTTGCACATGTGTGAGGGGTTGATGTGCGTGTGCGAAGGGGTTACTGCACATGTATGCCCATTGGAGGCAGTGGTGTGCATGCACAAAGGGGTTACTGTGCATGCACAAAGGGGTTACTGCACATGTGCACCTGTCGGAGGTGGTGTGCACATGCACGGACACCTGCGCCTGTAAAATTTCCCTTATTTTTGCTGCCAGAACTTGACAGGCATGATTCCCCACGAACCATTTTTCAGATCTACATATTCCACCACAATTCATCTGATATAAAACATGATAAAAGAAAACAATCTATTATGAACTCTTCATGGGTAGTCCTTTTAATGCCACATCCTGTTTCTCACAGTTATGGAAACAGAATTCTCAATGTTGGTTTTGTTCAGTTTTCCAAATGAAAATGCTAACATTTCATATTTGTATTACCCTATTTCCACAGTGAAGGCCATGGTGGCTTAATGATTAAAATGAAGAGCTTGGTGACTGGAAGATTGGAAAGTCAGCAGTTCAAGACCTGAGTGCTGTGTGATGGAGTGAGTGCCTGTCACCTGTCCCAGCTCCTGCCACACTAGTAGTTCAAAAGCAAGAAATTTTAAGTAAATAAAGAGGTACTGCTTTGGCAAGAAAGGTAACAGAATTCCATGCTGTCTAGTCATGCCTGCCACATGACCATGGAAACACCTGCAGATGTAGACAGCGCTGGCTCTTTGGTTGTAAACAGAGATGAACACCCCACCCCCTCCTTATTATTGTGTTCATATTGATGTATCAATGAATTGGTTGTGTGTTATTGTATGACACTGATTCTTGGGGGGGGGGTGTTCAGTATTGTGTATGGGGCACTATGCAAACCAAAGAAAGAAAGAAAGAATGAATGAATGAAAGGAAGGAAGGAAGGAAAAGTAAGTAAGTAAGTAAGTAAGAAAGTAAGAAAGTAAGTAAGTACATAAGAACATAACATAAGAACAGCCTTGCTGGAACAGGCCACAGCCCATCCAGTCCAGCATTCTGTCTCACACAGTGGCTCACCATTTCCTTCAGGGTATTCCCAAGGAGATGCCTTCACCTGCTTAGGATTCCCTGGACATGATATTGAGAGATATCCTGCCTATCTCTCCAACCCGGAGGTTGTCCTTAGGTAGCCATAATTATAGCCATTGATAGCCTTGTCCTCCATGAACTTGTCTAATCCTTTCTTAAAGCTGTCAAGACTGACAGCTGTCACCACTTCTTCTGGCAGGGAGTTCCATAGACCAGTAATCCTCTGGGTGAAAAAGTACTTTCTCTTATTTGTTTGAGAACTAGTACCCAAAAGTTTCATGGAGTGTCCCCTAGTTCTAGTGTTGTGCGATAGGGAAAACAGTTTTTCCTTATCCACTTTGTCCACACCGTGCATGATTTTATAAACTTCAATCAGGTCACCTCTTAGACGCCGTCGTTCAAGAGTGAAGAGGCCCAACCGTTGCAGCCTCAGATGGTAAGGAAGGTGTTCTAGTCCCCTCATCATCATTCTGGTTGCCCTCCTCTGCACTTTCTCCAGCTCCATAATATCCTTCTGGAGGTATGGCGACCAGAACTGTACACAGTATTCCAGATGGGGCCTCACCATAGATTTATAAAGAGGCAAATAAGTAAGTAAGTAAGTAAGTAAGTGTTGTGTTCTGTAAAGCAGTGCCTTTAACAATGTACCTCCACCATGTGTTGTCAATGTAACCTTTCTGGTGCAACATTATAACCTTCACCTGTATCATTGTTAGCCTAATAAGGGGACGCGAGCTGGTGACCACCAGAGGGCAGTAGCGAGTGTCCAGCTCTAATGGATCATCAGCCACCTGGTTCAGCAGCGCGGGAAGATTCCCCGCGACTTCCTCACCTGGTCAAGAAGGGCGTGACCTCCTACGACGTCACGCAGGCAGCAACCAATAGTCTGTCAACGAACCACATTCAAATGTATAGCCAGCTGTATATATTGAGCTACCCATCCGCCATTACCACATGTTCCTCCGGATCATCATGCAATAAACCTGTGTTAAGCCAACCCTTCGGCTGTTGTATTGTCTTTGGTCCCCTACACTAAATTGGCGACGAAGGTGGGATGGCAGCCCACGGGACCAAGACATGCGCCGGTTTCGAAATCAGGAAACCGGGCGACTGGGAGATCTTCGAAATGGACTTCCAGGCCGCACTGATCGAGTCCAAAGTTACGGAAGAGGCGAAGAAAAGAGCCATCTTCACCAGAATGCTCGGACAAGAAACAAAAAGGACCTTGGTGGACCTGATTGCACCGAGGAGGGTGAGCGAATTCAAAGCCAAGGAACTCATGCAGTTGCTGTGTGAGCACGTCCGGCCCGCCACGGCGATGTTTCCCGCTCGGAGTGCGTTTTGGAGGCGAGTCCAAGCGCCCGGGGAGACGGTCGCCGCGTTCGTGGCGGCCCTGCGGCTGGCGGCCGGCCCGTGCAAATGGGAAAACGTCGAAATCACCCTCCGAGACTGTGTGCTGTGCGGCCTGAACGACGCCGAAACCCAGCGCACATTAATGAACCAAGAGCCACCTCCCACGCTGCAGGAGGTCGTCAGAGCGGCCCAGGCCGCAGAAGCTACGAAGGCCGGGGTCCAAGAACTCCAGGACTGGCAGCCAAAGTCGAGGAAAGCAGAGGCTCCGGTACAGGCGGCCCAGCGAACTTCGAGGTCGTCCACAGAGAGCAGCGATGACGAGGACGTACAGAAGGTCCGGAAGGAGGGCCGACGATGCGACGGCTGTGGCGCGGCCCACGACCGCGTGAAATGCCCTTTCCGGAAGGCCGAGTGCCACAACTGCGGCCGCCGCGGGCACATCGCCAAGGTGTGCATGAAGAAGCGCGAGTCCCGGAGGAGCTCCCCAGACCGTTCCGCGGGACGAGACCGCCCAGCGAAACCAAAAGACGGCGCCCAGGCCACGCGGAAGCAGGACGGCATGGGCCGCATCGCCGACGGCAGCGAGGACGACGCCTCGGTGTTCAGCGTGTCTACGAGACACCCCCGCTACTTTGTTGAGGTACTAGTCCAAGGGGTGCCCATTAGGATGGAAATTGACTCGGGGTCCTCATATTCAATCATTTCCCAGAGGGAGTTTTGTGGAATTGCCCCCCAAAAGCGGCCCAAGCTCAAAGCGTTGAGGGCCATACTAGGGGACGTGCAAGGGAACAGTATTCCAGTGTTGGGGGTTGGAGAATTTCAGGTCAAGTTCAAGGAGCACGCCGCGTCCCTTCCCCTGGTCGTGCTCAAGGGAGGAAATTGCAGCCTCCTCGGAACTCAATGGTTCCAGCCCCTGGGTTTGTTCATCGGGGGGCTGCATGCCGTGGGGATGCACGCTGTTGGGACTGACCCGATTCAGGAGGTGTGCGAGGCGCACCCCGAAGTCTTCAAAATGGGACTGGGGAAATTCAAGGGGCCCCCAGTGACTTTCGACCTGGACCCGGAGGTCCGCCCTGTTCGCCTAAAACCACGCCGGGTGCCGTTCGCACTCAAGGACAAGATAGAGGCGGAACTGGACAAATTGGTGGGTCAGGGGATTCTTGTGCCTGTAGATTCTGCGGAGCGGGAAACTCCAATTGTAACTGCTCTAAAGTCCAATGGGGAGGTCCGCATATGCGCCGACTACAAGTGCACCATCAACAAGGCGATCCGCCCGAATGCATATCCGGTGCCGGTAGTCAGCCATCTGCTGGCCAGGTTACACGGGGGAAAGTGTTTCGCTAAGCTCGACTTAGCACAGGCCTACCAGCAGCTTACGGTGTCTCCGGCCGCAGCTGCTGCGCAGACCATAGTCACCCATAAGGGGGCGTTCCAGGTGACGCGCCTCCAATTCGGCGTGAATTCGGCGCCAGGAATTTTCCAGTCACTCGTGGAACGCCTCCTGAAGGGACTGGAGGGGGTGTTGCCTTATTTTGATGACGTGTTAATAACAGGGGGGAGTCGGGCTGAATTGGCCAAGAGGTTGGGGAAGGTACTGACGATATTCGAAAGGGCGGGGCTGAGGGTGCGAAAGGACAAATGCGTCTTCTTCGCAACCGAGGTTGAGTTCCTAGGGTTTTGTGTGACTCCTGAGGGGATAAAACCATCCAAGTCTAAGGTGGCAGCCATCAAGAAAGCCCCCCGCCCCACCTCCAAGCCCGAGTTGCAGTCGTTTCTAGGGCTGCTCAACTTCTACCACTCCTTCCTCCCCCGGAAGGCAGCGGTGGCCGAACCGCTACACAGGCTGCTTAAGAAAGACATAAGAACATAAGAACATAAGAACAGCCTTGCTGGAACAGGCCACAGCCCATCCAGTCCAGCATTCTGTCTCACACAGTGGCTCACCATTTCCTTCAGGGTATTCCCAAGGAGATGCCCTCACCTGCTTAGGATCCCCTGGAAATGGCATTGAGAGATATCCTGCCTATCTCTCCAACCCGGAGGTTGTCCTTAGGTAGCCATAATTATAGCCATTGATAGCCTTGTCCTCCATGAACTTGTCTAATCCTTTCTTAAAGCTGTCAAGACTGACAGCTGTCACCACTTCTTCTGGCAGGGAGTTCCATAGACCAGTAATCCTCTGGGTGAAAAAGTACTTTCTCTTATTTGTTTGAGAACTAGTACCCAAAAGTTTCATGGAGTGTCCCCTAGTTCTAGTGTTGTGCGATAGGGAAAACAGTTTTTCCTTATCTACTTTGTCCACACCGTGCATGATTTTATAAACTTCAATCAGGTCACCTCTTAGACGCCGTCGTTCAAGAGTGAAAAGGCCCAACCGTTGCAGCCTCAGATGGTAAGGAAGGTGTTCCAGTCCCCTAATCATTCTGGTTGCCCTCCTCTGTACTTTCTCCAACTCCATAATATCCTTCTGGAGGTATGGCGACCAGAACTGTACACAATATTCCAGATGGGGCCTCACCATAGATTTATAAAGAGGCAAAATGACACTTGCTGACTTATTTTCTATACCATTCCTAATGATCCCTAACATTGAGTTTGCTTTTTTCACTGCTGAGGCACACTGGGTTGACACCTTCATTGAGCTGTCCACCAAGACACCAAGGTCCCTTTCCTGGTTTGTCGCAGAGAGTTCAGACCCCATCAGTTTATAAATGTAATTGGGGTTTTTTGCCCGAACATGCATCACTCTGCACTTACTGATGTTGAAGCTCATTTGCCACTGTTTTGCCCACTCCCCCAGTGTCAAGAGATCCCTCTGGAGCTCTTCACAATCTCTCACAGTTTTCACTACCCTGTATAATTTAGTGTCGTCAGCAAATTTGGCTACCTTGCTTTTTACTCCTACCTCTAGATCATTTATGAAGAGGTTGAAAAGCAGGGGTCCCAGTACTGAACCTTGGGGGACCCCACTCTTTACTTCCCTCCACTTGGAGAAGTGTCCATTTAGTGCTACCCTCTGTTTCCTGTCCCTTAGCCAGTTGCTGATCCAGGACAAGACCTGTCCCTTTATTCCATGACTGGTAAGTTTATTCAAGAGCCTTTGGTGTGGGACCTTGTCAAAAGCCTTCTGAAAGTCCAGATAAACAATGTCAACTGGATCCCCCTTATCCACATGCTTGTTGACACTCTCAAAAAATTCCAACAGATTAGTGAGGCATGATTTGCCCTTGCAAAAGCCATGTTGGCTCTCCTTTAGCAGCACCTTCTCTTCTATGTGCCTATTAATTCTATCTTTTAGGATGGTTTCCATCACTTTACCTGGGACACATGTCAAACTGACAGGCCGGTAATTTCCTGGATCACCCCTGGATCCTTTTTTGAAAATTGGTGTTACATTCGCTACCTTCCAGTCATCAGGCACAAAGCCTGATTTGAGGGAAAGATTATATATTTTGGCTAGGATATCAGCAATTTCATCTTTAAGTTCCCTGAGAACTCGTGGATGGATGCCATCTGGTCCTGGGGATTTGTTAGTGTTTAGCTTAACAAGACATGCAAGGACCTCCTCCCTGGTTATTTCTATCTTGCTTAATTCTTCGGTTTCCCTCCCTACGAAGATAGGCTCTGTTTTGGGCATGTGGTCTCTGTCTTCTTCAGTGAATACTGAAGCAAAGAATTCATTGAGTCTCTCTGCAATCTCTGTTTCCTCTTTAATAACCCCTTGCCTTCCATTGTCATCTAATGGTCCAATGGCCTTCCTAGTTGGGTTCTTACTTCTAATGTACTTAAAGAAGACCAGGCATGGAAGTGGGGCGATGACCAGGAAAGGGCATTTAGTGAGCTGAAAAGCCTCCTGGCGTCCGACGCCATACTGACCCATTTCGACCCCAAACGCCCAGTAGTTCTGATCTGTGATGCATCTCCAGTGGGGGTGGGGGCAGTGCTGTGCCACGTGCTGGCAAACGGAAGGGAGGCCCCGATAGCATTTTACTCCAGGTCCCTGTCCCAAACAGAGAGAAACTACACGCAGACGGACAGGGAGGCATTAGCGATAGTCTCGGGGGCGAAAAAATTTCACGATTTTCTGTATGGCCGCCCCTTCACCATCGTGACGGACCACAAGCCCCTGCTAGGCATTTTTACCGCGGATAAGCCCACCCCGCAAATCCTGTCCCCAAGGATGCTCAGGTGGGCCATTTTTCTCAACGCGTATCAGCACGCATTGGTCTACCGGCCCGGGAAAGAGATCAGCCATGCGGACGCCCTATCTAGGTCTCCCCTTCCCCTAACGCCCAGCCAGGTGAGCATGGGGGAGCGGGACTGTCAGGTTCTCATGATAGAGGTGCTGGATTCGCCCCCGGTAGTGCCCTCCGACATCGCCAAAGCGACAGAGAAAGACAAAACGTTAGCGACAGTAAGCTCCTGGCTACAGAAAGGGTGGCCCGCATCCTCCCCAGCGGAGGAGTTCGCTCCATTTTTCAGAAAAAAGCTAGAACTGTCCCTAGAGAGGGGATGTCTCTTGTGGGGGCAGCGGGTGGTGATTCCCACTTCCCTTCGGCCGCGGGTGCTCAAACTGCTGCACGTCAGCCACCCCGGCATCGTGCGATCCAAGGCGCTGGCCCGGAGTTACTTCTGGTGGCCCCAGCTAGACGCCGACATCGAGCACATGGTCGGCACTTGCGAAAGTTGCCAATGCTCCAGACCGGAGGAGGCCCGCCTTCCCCACAGGGAGTGGGACGCGGCTAAGGGGCCGTGGTCCCGGGTGCACGTTGATTTCGCGGGTCCGTTCAGAGGCACCCTATTCCTCCTCGTTGTGGACGCTTTCTCCAAATGGTTGGAGGTTATCCCAGTCACGAGCACCTCCTCGGCCCAGACCATTAGGCACTTGCGGAGGCTCTTTTCCACGTTCGGCATACCCGACACGTTAATTAGCGACAACGCTAGTTGTTTTACGTCCTCCGAGTTTAAGGCATTCATGGAGATTAACGCCGTTCGGCATATTACCTCCGCCCCGTTTCACCCGGCCACCAACGGCCAAGTAGAGCGCCTCGTCCGCACCACGAAGGATGCGTTGCGGCGCATGGGCCCAGGGGATTTGAACCTACAAGTGTGTCAGTTTCTGCTAGGGTACAGGGTGACCCCGTTGGCGTCAGGATACTCCCCCGCAGAGCTCTTAATGCGCAGAAAGCTGACCACCATCCTTACTAGGCTAGACCCCACGAGGGTAGAGGACAAAGGAAGGAACATCGGGCTGGAAGTTACGAAGAGTTTCAGCATAGGCGCCCCCGTGCATTGCAGGAATTACGCCAGCACAGGCCCAGCCTGGGTGCCCGGCGTAGTCGTGGAACAAACCGGCCCCGTGTCGTACCGCGTGGAAACCAGCGCAGGGCTCCTGTGGAGGCGGCACGCAGACCAGCTCCGACGCAGGGTCCCCGACGAGCAGGACGCGGTTCACACAGGAAATAAGTCAGCGTTAGGGTTCTCCCCCACCCGTTTAGCCCAAGGGGGAGGAAAAGGGGACCGTGGGCCCCCACCAAGGGGGGAGGAGGATATCCTCGTAGATACCCTGGGGGATCTTTCCGAGGGAGAGGAACCCGACCCCATACATATCTCGCGGAAAGTCCCCACAAATGCGGGTACCCCGATCAACTTAGATTTTGATTTTCAGACCCGGGGGGGTTTTTTGGAGTGGTCCCCCACCCGTCCAAGCGAGAAGAGGGGTTTTCCGTTAGTCCCGACGCCCCCCGGTCTGCCCACAATGGAGTTTTTCCCTTCCCCTAAGACCGCCAGACAGCGGCAAGCTACTAACGAGTCTCCCTCTCCCATTTCAGGACAAGGGACCAGGGAACAAAGAAGCAATAACGCCCCCGGGGGGGCAGCCTTCTTCACGGCCCACACGCACACGCAACAAGCCATCTTGGCTGAGAGACTTCGTCTCATCCTAGGGGGGAGGGATGTTGTGTTCTGTAAAGCAGTGCCTTTAACAATGTACCTCTACCATGTGTTGTCAATGTAACCTTTCTGGTGCAACATTATAACCTTCACCTGTATCATTGTTAGCCTAATAAGGGGACGCGAGCTAGTGACCACCAGAGGGCAGTAGCGAGCGTCCAGCTCTAATGGATCATCAGCCACCTGGTTCAGCAGCGCGGGAAGATTCCCCGCGACTTCCTCACCTGGTCAAGAAGGGCGTGACCTCCTACGACGTCACGCAGGCAGCAACCAATAGTCTGTCGACGAGCCACATTCAAATGTATAGCCAGCTGTATATATTGAGCTACCCATCCGCCATTACCACATGTTCCTCCGGATCATCATGCAATAAACCTGTGTTAAGCCAACCCTTCGGCTGTTGTATTGTCTTTGGTCCCCTACACTAAAGTAAGTAAGTTTTTTAAGGTTGCAGAATAGCATCAGTTTTGGAGAACTGTTTCAATTGAAATTTACATCTATTTCACTTTGTGCTTTGGTACAAACATGGAAGGGTCACTTTTGAAGGCGAAATGAAGCAATTTCTCCCCATAACTAACTTACACTAGCTAGTGCAGGTAGTTGTGAAGACTGAATTTTCATTAATTGCCCCAGGTCTCATGGCTTACTTATGAACAAGAGAAGTTCAGGACTTTAGAAAAGTTACTTTTAGTAACAAAGCTCCTCTATACCTCTCTCTAGCCTTGCTGGCTGGGGGATCTTGGGAGGTTCAGTCCTCAAAAGCCCCTCTTGCAAAGGGATAACCCAGTGTGGGATAGTGGATAGAGTGATGGACTAGGACTCTGGAAATGGTTGTGAATCCTCAATTGGCCTGGTAAAACTGGTAAAACCAGTCCTTAAACGTCTTACTCACCTTGGGTTTGCTGTTGAGTCACAGCACGTCACTAACCCACAAACCCTTCCTAGAGTTCCTATGTAGCCTTCTTCGAGGAATATGTTTCATCCCCCTTTGAGCCCGTTGCCAACTCGTCAAACGGTCGGCAGCAAACCGATGGACCAGAGAAGGCCGGTAAATTATGGCATGCCCTTCTGTTTCATCTGGAAGCATTTAGCGCCAATAACAAGCGGAGGCCATGAATTCCAGGTGTCACCTGTGCTTAACAGCCAGCCAAGCTGCTGTCGAGCCATAAAAATGTCCACAGATGATGTACTGTACCTGCCAGTGGACAGGAGGAGGTGAGTCAGCCGTTGAATGCTGAAAAGCTGCTGTTACAAGGGAAGCCGGAGCCAGGTTCAGCGGAGTTATTTATTTATTTATGCAATGTATGCTCCTGGTGGGAAACACCGGGCTTAAGGCTAAGGTGCAGCTAAGCTTAAGGCAAAGGGACAGGTGAGTTTAAGATTAAGGTTGAGCTGTGCTTGAGGCTAAAGTTGAGCTGAGCTTAAAGCACAGCTGAGTTTAAGGTTAAGGTTCAGTTGAGTTTAAGACTGAGCTTGAGTTGAGCTTGAGGCTAAGGTGCGAAGCTGAAGGAGAAATGAAGGCCAGGAAGGACGAGGAGCTCAACGAAGCACATCCTGAACCCAGTCTGTCTCCACTTGATAGCTAAAAGGTCAACAATGGGACCTGCAGGTGGTGGGCGGTGGTCTGTTTTGCCCCCAACATGCCACGTCAGGAACGAGTAACATTTTCACACGTTCTGTTACCTCCCTGAGGCTTGTTTAATGGGAGATCTTGCCCTGAAACAAAGTTGAGACCTCCTGCATGCTGACTGGCCAACCCTCAAGAAAAGGGGCTAAAGATAGGAATGAGGCCCTTTATTTGCCCAGGTGGGGTATCCATGGCTATAATTATGGATACCTAAGGACAACCTCCGGGTTGGAGAGATAGGCAGGATCTCTCTCAATGCCATTTCCAGGGAAGAATCCTAAGCAGGTGAAGGCATCTCCTTGGGAATAATACCCTGAAGCACATGGTGAGCCACAGTGTGAGACAGAATGCTGGACTGGATCATGGGCTCCTGTGGCCTCTTCCAGCAAGGCTGTCCTTGTGTTCTTATGTAGGTGTGGCCAGAGAGGGCTTCTGGCTATTCAGAGATGCTATTAATTTGAAGGGTTCTTTAAATCACAGGAGATGCATGGGAAAATATGGGCAAAGAAGGCACGATATAAAAGAAACTAGAGGAAAACCAATACATTTCTAACACAATGATGAAGTGAAAAAGCAATGCAGAACAATCTGGATTAAAGCATAAAATGAAATTACAGTGGAGCCTCATACAACAATCACACCGTATAGCAACGAAATTGCATAATAATTAGTTTTTTTTGGGGGGAAATGGCATCCCGCATAACGATTTTCCAATGGAAAAATAGTACAACAATTTTTCAATGGTAAAAACCACTTAGCAAAAAAATTGTTCCCCATAGGGAAAATCGCTATATGATGCATACATCTTATAGCAATTGTTTCATACAACAATGAGCTCCATGGAACGGATTGAAATTGTTGTATGAGGTACCACTGTATAGTTATACAAAATTAGTTAATTAATAAAGTACTATCTTTGCCACTAACCTTCCACTGGCCTTGTAGTTGAAGCTCACTATGTTCTAGGGAAGAAGGGAGAATGTTTTTTAAGAAACATCTTAAAACTGTACTCTTTAAAGAGGCTTTCAAGAACATCCTCCTTAAAGCCAACTAGCAGAGGTTGCCCGGCGTTGCCAGGCTGTTTTAAATGGTGTTGGAAAGTTTTTGTTGTTGTTGTTAATGTTTTTAAAGAAGAGGTTAGTCTATAATTGAAATATTAATTTTTTTTATTTATACAAATTTTTTTGGTGGCCTGTTATAAACTGTGATGAGTTTTGTTTGGTGTTTTGGTTTTGTGGATGAAAAAAAGAATAAAGGATGATATACTTTTTCCCAAAAAAATATTTAACCCAATATTTTTAAGTATGTATTTTTTTAAATTGTTGTACCGTAGGTAATAATTTAAAAATGACATGTTTTTCACAATAAATGTTTTTAAACTGTGTATTGATGTTTTTGTTTTTTATTTGAGTAAAAATTCAGCACAGGATTTTTGAATAGTTTTTATTTTATTTTATTGACATCTGTTTTTGATTTGTGTAAAATTGTGATTTTGTGTTATTTGTTTTTACTTGTTTTTACTCTTGGGGCCTTTTGTGTGGGGCTATTGTGTCTTTTTGAATTTTTTTACTATTGTGGGCTGCAAGTGGTGCTGGTAGGGGTTATCTTGTATTTTGACTGTTTTTTTCTCTCGTGGCCTCTGGGTGGAGCTTCTTCCAGTAAGTAGTCTCTTTCTTTATTCATTTCTTTTCCAGTCGTTGTGGTGTGAGGTCGTGTGGTGGTGAGTTGGCTGTTTTTCTTTATTTGGGGTGGTGGTGGTGGTAGGATTTTGTGGTGTTTGGCTGGGTGCTGGGTGTCTTTGGAAATGTTTGTTGTTGTTTACTTTGTATTGTTTTTTGGTGTTATTTTTGTTTGTTTTTGTGTATTTTTGAATGTTTTTGATTGTTTGTTTTTGTGTTTTTTGGTGTCCTACGGGGGGATCCCCTCTCTGCCATCTCCCCTGTCTCTGGAAGGCTTGGGGGGCAGACCCCTTTTGTCTCCCCAAACCTTCCAGACTCATGGGACCCAGGAGAGGGGATCGAATCCAGGCCACCCTCTGATATTAAAAGGGAAATCTTAATTGTGGTTTCCCCTTTAATATCAGTGTGGGGGGGGTTGTGATCCCCCTCTCCACTGTCTTCCTTGGGTTTGGGAGGGTTGGGTGGAGAAAAGGGGTCTGTCTCCCCAACCCTTCCGGACCCAGGAGAGCCATCGGAGAGGGGGTTCCCCCCAAAAAACCCTCCATTTTTAAAGAGAAGTAACCGCTTGGTTTCTTCTCTTTAATATGGGGCATGTGTGTGTGTTGGGAGGGGAATCCCCTCTCTGCCAGGTCCCCTGGGGTCAGGAGGGTTGGGGAGACAGACTCCTTTGGTCCCTCCAAACCTCCCAACCCCAGGGGAGCCAGTAGAGAGGGGGAGTACAATCCCCCCCCACACACACACACCCAGTGATATTAAAGGGGAAACTCCGATTAGGAGCTTCAGGCACCGTTGGGGAGGGGGGCTTTGGTTCCCGCGGTTTGGCGGACTTGCTCTCCCGGTGTTTTTGTTTTTGTTTGTTTTAATTTTTGTGTGCCGGCTTCCTCAGCGTTCTGCGCGCTCATGGCGCGGAGGATGCTGGGGCTTGTAGTTATGGGTTTGTGCTTTGTGTTTGTGCTGTGTTTTTTTAAAACGATTTTCTTTTGATTGGCTGTGGCACGTTTCCGAACGTTCCTTGCACCGCGCCGTGCGAGAGCCTCTCAGCCTGATTGGCTCTGGTGCGGCATGGCGCAAGGAATGTTGGGAAATGAAGTTGTTTCCCTTTTGCGCATTTGTGGGGCTGTTGCCCCACTGCCTGTTTTCTCAATCCTTTGTTGACCGGCCGTGTGCACGAAGGGTGAGTGCAGGCAAGTAGGGTGAGGCATAGCAACCTATAGCAAGTTCCAATGGTTAACCCTTGGTTTTATAGGTTAAGATGAATAAGTGTACGCGCCACCCTGGGATATAAGATGAATTGTTCTTGTGTGTATATTTCTGCTTTTAACTTTTGTATACTGCCCAGTGCCAGTCTGGCCAGGTTATCCTGCTATGATAGTAGAGTAGACCATACTGCCAGCAACTCAATGGTTAACTAACCTGACCACCCTGAGGACTTAATGGCCTTGGGTGGCAAAGTTCACAGGGTAGGGTGAGGGTCCCCAAGTGGATTAAATGGTCCCACTTGAATCCCTCTTGATACAGGGCAAGCTTCATCCATCTTTGCCTGGGGATGATGATGAGGACTGTTGGAAATAACCTTGTATTAGCTATTATATTACATTAGTTTGGGGGTAACTTGCTTTAAGTTTTTATGCTCTTCCAGAAAGGAGCATCTGGATCAACAGGGTCCATTATAACATTGGAGGGTTTCGGCCTTTCAGTGGTTGCCTGGTGGAAGATGGTACATGTAGTCCTTTGACTCTTTGAAGCTCTCTATCTAATCTTTCTGGCCTTCTGGAAAAAGCCTGTAAACCAGGCTCCAGTAAAATCCAATAGAAGCCTGGGTGACATGTTGTATGTGTGAAAGGTTAGGTCAAGCAGGCCCAGACAATCTGTCGCCAGATAAATAAAGTATGCCTTCTTATGCTTTCACCTATTCTCTAGAAGATTGACCATATTGCATGACCTGTAGTTTGTGAAAATCCTGTGCCTGCATTAGTGTTGTGTTTGGAGTAATGTGCCTTTAAGTAATGTAACACTCGAATGAGTGGATGTAACATTCACCAACTGTAACACTGTAACCTTCTGTATGAGGACGTGAGCTAGTGACCACTAGGGGCAATAGCGAGCGCCCAGCTCACATGGTTCCAATTCCCCAAATACCTACAGCCGCGGGAAGATTCCCGCCACTACCTCACCTGGACAAGAAGGGCGTGACGGAGAGTGATGTCACGCAGACAGTAGCCAATGGGCTACCGAAGAGCCACATTCAAATGCATAGCCACCGTATATATTGAGCTGTTCGTCCGCCATTACCACATGTTCCCCCTGACCATCATGCAATAAAGATGCGTTAAGCCAGGCTTTCGGCTGTTTCTATTGTCTTGGTTCTCAAACACTAAAATTAGGTAGATGTGATTTTAGGATTTTAGGAATAAATATGGGCAGGCTTCCTCTGTTGGTTGTTCTGCCTCCTTGCACCCAAATCCTGGCACGTGTGTGTCCATCTCCACAGAGGACTTTGCATGCCAAAAGGGCTCAGGACCAGAAAGTGACTCAAGGAACTCGATCAATGGTATGGGTGCATACCTGTCAGGTATCCCAGATTAGCTGGGATTTCCCGTATTTCAATGCTCCGTCCCCCTCATTCCCGCCATCATCCCGTAATTTTGGACAGCAGGAAACGGGTTACTGCGCACGCGTGCCGCTGCCTCTGATGGCCACGCATGCTCAGTAACCCATTTCCTGGAAACTTACTGTGCATGCATGGCCGGCTCCCAGATGAGCAAAACTGTGACTTGACAGGTTGTAGGAATCGGGGCCGCAGAGGGGCGGAGGTCCCGGAGGCGACTGATCAAGAAACGATACGAGGCAATATGGAGCGTGATCAGATCAGTAGTTTATTGAGGGAAAGCTTCAACATATATAGGAGAAAAAGCGCAACGGTGGCAAAACCATCATCTGACAGAAATCACATCACCTGTTTACTCGGGTTAATTGGGAATCCTTCTTGGGGAAGTTAATTAACTGGGGCAAACACAGACATGGGACAACACCATTGTTTAGGGATAAGACCGGGGTAAACATGGCCTCTGTTTACATCTGGGGTAAGACGGAGACTCGGAGATGAGGGATTACTCTAATGGGTAACAGAGTTAGATATTCGCTCTCTCAGCAGATCCGCTGGTCAGGTCAAGGAATTGGGTGAATCAAACCCTATCATTAATCCACCCCCCTTAATTTCTCTGCCCGCAGAAACCACCGCCGGGAGCCTTCTCACCTAAGTGGCCTCTGCCAGGGCCGTTCCATGCCCACCGGGCATGGGGAAACCATATTTCCCCTTTCTGTTTTATTTAAGGACCTGACCGGCGACTATGCACAGGAGGGGCATCAGCTGTTGATCGGGAATGGCCCTTCGGGGTTTCTTCTTGGGGCGGCACTTCGAGATCAGTGAGGGAATACATTGGGCAAAGCAGCAGATCGCTATGCCTAGTATGACCACCCCCACAACCACCTTGAGTACCGTCTGGAGCCACCCCCATGGAATCCACGACCACATCCAATTCCACAATGAGCTCCACCAAGTTCCCCACGCAGAACCTTCCCTTATGCCCTCGACTATGGTGTGGAGGGCCGTGAGCTGACTCTGTACCTTGCGGGAGTTGTCCGTAAGATTGAAGCAACACATACCATGAAAAGATTCGCAACCCAAATGATGAAGCAATAAGAGGTAGTCTATAGCCGCTCTATTGTCAAATATGGCATGGCGAAGCTCCGCCTGCTCCTGGTTGAGCAGCGCTATCGCTGAGGAGGTGTGGTTGATGGCCTTAGCCAACCCGCAAGCCAGTCGGCTGATCCTCCGAGCATTGCCGACGGCTAAGCCTGGCACGCCAATTATGCTGACTGCCAACGAGACATATTCGGCTGGACTCATAACTCTAAAGCTGCTCTCACATGAGCTGTCTAACTGAGTGGCGCGAGTGTGCCGTATGGGTGCTGAAACATGGGTAACATTCGTGCTTGGGGTGACCATATCCTTAGTAGGGAGTAACAGGGTTAAACGACTAATGCAACATGTAGCATCTGACACATTTGCAGGAATGTAGTTGAAGGTATACTGATTACATGTAAAGAACCAACCAGATGGTAATGTAACATGAGCATACATTGAACTAAGCTTCACTGGGTTATTGCAAGTCCAATTGCCACTGCCGACGTAGAGGCAGCGGCGCCGGGTTCGACCGACTGTGGAGCAGCCGGTCATCCGACCACAAGTAGAGTTCGGGCTGACCGCCACTCGAGGAGTATGGAGAGTGGCTGCATCAGCCGGCAAAGTCATTGTCAGCCGCATCTCCCAGCGGGCGTATTCTGTGGAAGCCGCTGGGTTGTATGGGCTGAAAATCCATTTCACAAGCCAGTCCCCATCCCTTGGGTATGCGCCTGGAGAATGGCACACTGGGATGAGGCAGGTGCTCAGGATTGAGGCAGAACCAATGTCCTGTCTCAGGCAAAAATCGGACTGGTTGACGAGGCCCGCCAACCTTTCCCAAATGTTGTACTGCATTCTGGCAGAGAGGTCTCCGCCAGGCACCAAATCGCTGGCCTTTAACAAGGTAGCCTGAACGCCTCCCCCGGCAAACAGGGAGAGGATCAGGATGATGGTGACTGCCATGGAGTTGGCATGGATCTGGGCAAGGACTGCAGCCACGAGGTTCTCCGGTGTCGGCTCCCTCTCCTCGCACTGGATGGCGTCCTGGGCCTCATGGCAAAGGGCCTTGACCATCCCCCAGGTGATCCTCGGTGCTGGCATCTGTGACCGTTGTCTCTCCCGACGGGTCCTCTCGGTTAGGGTGAGGTCCTCCATCTCCGGGATCGGACTCGGGCCGGCCTGGTTCCACGCCATGTGGTTCCAAGTGAGGCTTGACACACCGAGCTGGAATCCAAACGACACCTGTAGGAGACATAACTGCAGCATACCCTCTCCCCCAGGTTATGAGCGGCGCCGGGCCCCTCCAAGAAGGGTCCGGTGGCACCCGGTGTCGGACCATCGGTCGCGGGAGAGCTTCCGAACGGCGGAAGTGCTTCTCCTGTGGCGTGCAATCGGAAAAAACATTAAGGTGATTGTACGTGAACAATACCTTATTCAGACAATGCTGTGCCTGAGCCTGTGACTTGGGGAGGGCTGGTGGCTCCCCCTTTCTGTTTGTTTGTCAATATAGGACTTGAGCGTCCGATTGACCCGTTCCACAATCGCTTGCCCCTGCGGATTGTAAGGAACGCCAAAAATATGCTTGATATCTCAAGTGGCCATGAAGGCCGCTAGCTGCCTGGAGCTGTAGGACGGGGCGTTATCGGTTTTAATGTGCCACGGCTTGCCCATTGCCGCGATGCAGGAAAGGAGGTGCTGCTCCACGTGGGAAGCAGTCTCCCCTTTCTGCGCCGTTGCCCAAATGAATTGTGAAAAAGTATCTATGCAGACGTGCATGTACTGCCATCTGCCAAACTGCGGAACATGCGTGACGTCCATTTGCCACACTTGGTTAGCCTCTGTCCCTCGTGGGTTGACCCCCCACGAGGGCCCCCCCGGTGCCCCTGCGCAATGCTGGCAGGAGCGAACTATGCCTTGGGCTTGAGAAAGTGGCAAATTAAACTGTCTGGCGAGCGCTTTGGCATTTTGGTGAAAGAATGCATGGCTCTGGATTGGCGTAGTGAAAACACCCAACACTGAACTTTGCTGAATTTCCTTTGCCGCCGCGTCCGCTCTGCTATTGCCCGCGGAAATCGGACCCGGTAGGTCTTGGTGACTTCGGATGTGGGCAATATAGAGCGGCTCCGTGCGGTTTCGCAAATGAAATTGAGCAGTTAAAAACAGACATAAGAACATAAGAACAGCCTTGCTGGAACAGGCCACAGCCCATCCAGTCGAGCATTCTGTCTCACACAGTGGCTCACCATTTCCTTCAGGGTATTCCCAAGCAGATGCCTTCACGTGCTTAGGATTCCCTGGAAATGGCATTGAGAGATATCCTGCCTATCTCTCCAACCCGGAGGTTGTCCTTAAGTATCCATAATTATAGCCATTGATACCTTTGTCCTCCATGAACTTGTCTAATCCTTTCTTAAAGCTGTCAAGACTGACAGCTGTCACAACTTCTTCTGGCAGGGAGTTCCATAGACCAGTAATCCTCTGGGTGAAAAAGTACTTTCTCTTATTTGTTTGAGAACTAGTACCCAAAAGTTTCATGGAGTGTCCCCTAGTTCTAGTGTTATGCGATAGGGAAAACAGTTTTTCCTTATCTACTTTGTCCACACCGTGCATGATTTTATAAACTTCAATCAGGTCACCTCTTAGACGTCGTCGTTCAAGAGTGAAGAGGCCCAACCGTTGCAGCCTCTGATGGTAAGGAAGGTGTTCCAGTCACCTAATCATTCTGGTTGCCCTCCTCTGCACTTTTTCCAGCTCCATAATATCTTTCTGGAGGTATGGCGACCAGAACTGTACACAGTATTCCAGATGGGGCCTCACCATAGATTTATAAAGAGGCAAAATGACACTTGCTGACTTATTTTCTATACCCTTCCTAATGATCCCTAGCATAGAGTTTGCTTTTTTCACTGCTGAGGCACACTAGGTTGACACCTTCATTGAGCTCTCGTCCACCAGGACACCAAGGTCCCTTTCCTGGTTTGTCGCAGAGAGTTCAGACCCCATCAGTTTATAAATGTAATTGGGGTTCTTTGCCCCAACATGCATCACTCTGCACTTACTAATGTTGAAACTCATTTGCCACTGTTTTGCCCACTCCCCCAGTGTCGAGAGATCCCTCTGGAGCTCCTCACAATCTCTCACAGTTTTCACTACCCTGTATAATTTAGTGTTGTCAGCAAATTTGGCTACCTTGCTTTTTACTCCTACCTCTAGATCATTTATGAAGAGGTTGAAAAGCAGGGGTCCCAGTACTGAACCTTGGGGGACCCCACTCTTTACTTCCCTCCACTTGGAGAAGTGTCCATTTAGTGCTACCCTCTGTTTCCTGTCCCTTAGCCAGTTGCTGATCCAGGACAAGACCTGTCCCTTTATTCCATGACTGGTAAGTTTATTCAAGAGCCTTTGGTGTGGGACTAAGCAAATTTTTGTCTATCGCGGGAGTGATGTATGCTCCCGGTAGACTGTGAAGCAAGTTCCTGACATACTGGCTATCAGTAATGATGTTGAGGTGCTCATTGGCGAAGGTGCGCAAGGTGAGGTTCACCGCTGCCAACTCCGCCCGCTGTGCGGACTTCTGCGGAAGAGTTAGCAGCGTGCGCCAAGCCTGGCCCTCCTGCCACGTTAAGACACCATATGTTCAACCACCATCAGTAAAAACTGTCCTGGCTCCTTGAAGCGGAACCAGCGAGAGCAGTTCGAACAAGCTGACTGTCTGCGTCTGAAGTGAGACAAGTCTGGGGTCCTTCGGCAAATGGTATGCCAAGCTCCCAGTGAATCCTTCCAGGGCTATTGGATGCGAGTCACCGAGCTGCATCAGTTGCTGGATTTGTTCCTTGGTGAACGGGACTACAATTTTGGCCAAATCGTGCCCTGAAATGTCCCTAGCTCTCAGCCTTCCGCGGTAAATCACCGCGGAGACCAGCTCTTGGGGAGGAACGATGTTCCGTGGGGAGGTGTTCGGCAAGTACACCCATTCCACGATACTCGCTCCCTTCTCAGAGTCTATCCCTAGAGCTCCGGTGAACATGGATCCTGCTCGAACTATGTACAAGTTCAGGATTGGGGCATATGGCCCCTGAGCAATCCTGTCCACCCACCTTTGGCTGAGAACCTGATTGACTTTCTCGAGAGCCAAGTGCGCTTCTCGAGAAATTCGTATCCGGTCTGCCGGCTGCTTACCTAATGTTAGCAGCGAGAAGAGCGGTTTCAAAAGGTCCGTATCCAATCGAAAATACGGTCTGGCCCAATTAATGTTCCCTAAAACCTGCTGTAATTCCACTAAGGTGACCGAATCCTGTAAATTGATTTGAGGCAAAACTGGTGCTGCGAAAGAGCGGAGAAGCCGATGACCCAAGTATGAGAAGGGCTCGGTTCTCTGCACTTTCTCTGGGGCAATGAGTAAACCTTTCTCCCCCAGGCTGGTCAGAAAACATTTCGCTGCCGAGTTGCGGCACCGCGACCAAGATGTCGTCCATAAAGTGACAAACTAACGCTTTTGGGTAAAGGTTTCGAAACCTTGCCAGTGCGTTGTGAACATAAATTTGGCACAGGGTGGGCGAATTGAGCATGCCCTGTGGCAAAAATCTCCACGCGTAACGCTGCGTAGGCTCACTGTGGTTCACAACCGGCACCGTAAAGGCAAACCTTTCCCGGTCCCTAGGGTCTAAGGGGATTGTGTAAAAGCAATCCTTGAGATCTACGACTAGGATCTCCCACCCCTCGGGAATCATATTGGGATTTGGGATGCCGCATTGAAGCGGACCCATTGGCTGTATGCATTTATTGATCTCTCTGAGATCGTGGAGGAGTCGCCACTTCCCCGACTTCTTCTTTATCACAAAAATTGGCGAATTCCAGGGGCTAGTGGACTGCTCTATATGTCCTGCATCTAGCTGTTCTTTAACCAGTTGTTTAAGGGCGACTAATTTCTCTCCCACTACCGGCCATTGTTCTACCCAGTCCGGCATGTCGGTGAGCCACTTAAGTGGCAACGCCATTACCCTAAGGTAAGCGTAGCACCGTACTGCTGTAAAATGTCTCGCCCTCAAAGGTCGATGTGCCGTCAGCCCTTGGGATCGTGACTTCCACCCACTCCCGGCTCCTAAACGCTTCTTGGATGCCGCCTACCCCCCACACATCGGAGACCAGCTCAATGGCCCACTCCCGTGGCCACTGGCCTCTGCTTATCACACTCACATCAGCTCCGGTATCTAATAACCCTGAAAATGATCTTTTATTCAGAAATACCACAATAACTGGGCGCTGTTTCCACTCAATGTTGGTTTCCACTGTCGCTAAGACCTGGTATCCTTGTACTGCCTCACTGGCGCTCGAGCGGTCCTCTGACCGGGACTCTGAGCTGTCCCTGAGCCTTCCCTGGCTATCTGCGGGCGAGTGACAAGGAACCATGATCAGTTGCGCTAGGGTGTCTCCTTTGTGAATTGTCTGGGGCAGGTGAGTCCAAAGCTGGACTTGGAGAACGCCTGAAAAATTGGAGTCAACGACTCCTGGAATTACGAGAATTCCGTGTGCTCCAGCTACACTACGGGGCAAAACTAAACCTATAAAGCCCTTGGGCAGCGGACCCATGTACTGGGAGTCCACCAGATAGACCGTGCCTGGCAGGTCGCATGTAACGTCTGCCTGACAAGCCAAGTCTAACCCTGTACTACCCTTGGGGCTGGCCTGTGCCCTCGTCGTGCCTGGATTGTGTCCCGGATCTAGTCTAGCTCTGGTGAGCTCTGAATGAGGGAAGCCTCTGTTTGGACCAGGGCCAGAGACGTGCCCGCGTTCCGGTTTCCCGAACTCAGACAGTCTCGGACCCAGTAGTAGCCTTTCTTGCACTTCGGACAGAGGGTATTTGGAGCCTTGGAACGGCCGGACTTCTGTCCGCCTCCCTTGGATCGGCACTCCCTAGCGAAGTGACCGACCTTGCCACAGTTGTGGCACGCTCCTTGGGTCTTTCCCTTAGGTCTTCTACCCCCTTGCACCGCTGCCGCTAGCAATCCCATCTTGTCGGATTCTGTGTCAACGTTGGCGCAAGCCCTAATCATGTCCGTGAGAGTCAAGTCGGGACGATTGCCCAGTGACTGCAAGATTTTACGGCAGTCTAAATTGGCATTGTCCTTGGCTAACTTGATCATGAGCTCTTGTTGGGCTTGCTCATTATCAATCTGCCTACTGATGGCCTCCTCCAAACGATTAATGAAGTCCATGTATGGTTCCTGGGCTCCTTGCTTAATAGCGGTGTAATTTTTAGCCGCTTTGCCAGTGGCTGGGACCTTGAAGAACGCCCTAAAAGCGGCCTTGGCCGACATCTGGAGAGTGGCTAGAGGCAAGTTGATCAGGGCATCGATGGGCTCGAAGGCACCTGAACCATATAACTGGTCAGGAAGTACTGTGCCCCCCATCCTGGCAGCCCTTGTCTGAGCCTCAAGGCGAAACTCGCTGTCCCAAATCAAATACTGGCTAGGGGTGAGCATCATCCGCATGACGGCTTTCCAGTCATGGGGAATGAACATGGTGTTCTCGCACACTTGCTGAAGCGTGCCCCTAGTAAATCGGCTTTGGAGCCCTGTCTCTGAAATGGCCTTCCGTATAGCCATGAGCAGCTTATACGGGACTGGTGTGTGAATTATCTGCTGGGCCCCCGTAAGGGCATCCATCTCCATGCGGATTGGACAAATCTGACTAAACTCAGCTAGTTCTTCTGCTGGCAATTCCCCCTTCCTAATCTCCTGTTCAATTGTGCGCTGAAGGGGACTCTTGGTAACTCGGGAACCCGGAACTGTCAGAGAAGCGCCTGCGCTCCTCATTCCTTGCATTCCGTCGGTGACGTCTGCAGCTGTCACCGAGGGAAAGTTCCCTACGCTACTCTGCCTAAACTGGAGTGACGGATAGAGCGCCTTAGGCGCCGTTGGCTCGGCTGGTGTGACTGGCAGAAGTGGGGGTTCTTTGGCCTCTATCCGGACTGGCTCTATCTCCGCTAAGAGCTCCCTACATTTGCTCCATGTGCGAATTACGCCTCTCGGAGCTTTCGGGGGTTGCTGAATGCAGTCTCCTATCTGATCCCAGAGCGCAAGGGTTAACGTACCTGCTTCTGGGTAAAGCAGGCAGTGTTCCCCCAGGTACACCAAAAGTCTCGCTAGCTCCCCGCTGTGAAAACGCAACTTAAACACCCTGGCCAGGATTTTGAACTCTCCCTCACGAGTTCTTTGGCTAGCGGATGGACGCTGTCGCTGAGGACAGGTCCCCATATTACCTGCGATGGGTCCTCTGAAGTTTCCTCCTCGGGACGAGTCGACGCATCTTTGGGCAAGTAATAGGTTCTGGCGACGATCCTCTGGGCAGAGCTCGGAGCGTGGACTGCGGCCACGGGCCCGCGGCGGCCACTGCGCTGTCAGGGGTTCACAGCAGGCCCTGAGCGGAACGCGTTTTCCGTAACCTGCAAGCTGCTGCAAAAGCTGGGAACAAACTGTAGAAAGCCTCTTGGACTGCCTTGCCGCTTAGGCCGTCTTCCAGACCGGCTGGTT
This sequence comes from Bradypodion pumilum, assembly GCA_035047305.1. Classification (NCBI taxonomy): domain Eukaryota; kingdom Metazoa; phylum Chordata; class Lepidosauria; order Squamata; family Chamaeleonidae; genus Bradypodion; species Bradypodion pumilum. The sequence goes on from JAWDJD010000003.1 coordinate 386,337,853, forward strand.
TACCGGCCGGGCTGCCGCGCTGTCCTCCGGGATGGTCGGACATGGTTCAAGCGCTGAACCGGACCGTGTGATCGCTTACTCTGAGGTAGACCGCTCGGGGGTCGCTTACTCACGAGTAGATCACGTCGGGGTCACCAGATGTAGGAATCGGGGCCGCAGAGGGCCGGAGGTCCCGGAGGAGACTGATCAAGAAACGATACGAGGCAATATGGAGCGTGATCAGATCAGTAGTTTATTGAGGGAAAGCTTCAACATATATAGGAGGAAAAGCGCAACGGTGGCAAAACCGTCATCTGACAGAAATCACATCACCTGTTTACTGGGGTTAATTGGGAATCCTTCTTGGGGAAGTTAATTAACTGGGGCAAACACAGACATGGGACAACACCATTGTTTAGGGATAAGACCGGGGTAAACATGGCCTCTGTTTACATCTGGGGTAAGACGGAGACTCGGAGATGAGGGATTACTCTAATGGGTAACAGAGTTAGATATTCACTCTCTCAGCAGATCCGCTGGTCAGGTCAAGGAATTGGGTGAATCAAACCCTATCATTAATCCACCCCCCTTAATTTCTCTGCCCGCAGAAACCACTGCCAGGAGCCTTCTCACCTAAGTGGCCTCTGCCAGGGCCGTTCCATGCCCACCGGGCATGGGGAAACCATAACAGGTATGTACGGGTGTCACACTGAGATGCAGAAGGCAGAAGAAAGGCCACTGCATTATATTCTCAGGACAGTCTTCGTGGCTGATCTCCATGATGGTAACCAATATTCAGATTCGGATATGGCAAAAGAAGAAGGAGAATACTGCCCAGCGTGGGAAATGGGTGGTATAGACATTTAAGAAAGAGAGAGAGAGAGAATACCATGAAGAATGAGAGTGGCAGTCCACATTAAAGGATATGGAGGTAAATTTGGATGTGGAGGCACTCATAGTGACAGTCCAAATTGGCCAGACCTCCCCTCATAAAGGTATTCCAGAAATGCAGGCAGACGAATGGTCCTGCAGCAATACAGGAGGAGCAGTCCTTTTGTAAAGCTAATGGCTCTTAATTGCTCACTCCCAACCAAACCACCCTCAAATGCTTGGGCTATCTGTTCCTGAAGGGCATTGCCACTGCCGGATTTACTGCTTTGTCACTGGACACAATTCCCACACACTCAAATTGGGGTGATCCACCATTGGCCCCAAAGAGAGTTGGAGAGGCACATAAAGGACCAGGGAGTGTTCATACACGAAGCAACAGCTGCTTTGGTTATTCTTGTGCGCCGTCAGAACAAGCACCCTGCAGACATCTGCTCAAGGAAACAGTTTTCTGCAAAGCAGAGGAGGAAAATCAACACTGCTGCTGTGCACACGCATGCCGCATAAGCCATTTGGCAACTACTCACAACAGGGGTGGTGAGGATCTGTTGGTACCAGAGGGTTTGCCGCTATGGCAGAATGGGGCCAGGATGATGGAGTATGCAACAGGGCGTTTGAAGGACTTTGCAGCTACTTGTTCGCTAATGGATTAATTCCCTTTGCTGCAGAATGTCAAGATGCAGGGAAGCCAGAGGGTGGGAACTCAAACCCACTGAGCTCTGGGGGACTTGTTTCTGCATAGATGCATGGAAGGGAGAAGCCAAGCTGGGATCTCACAACCCCTCGATGCCCAAAGGAAAGGACGACCACCTCAATTTGTTTGAGGATTGTTACAGATGTTAAGACAGTGTTCAGACACTGTTTTGATTCACAGCACAGGTATGATCAACTGCAGCAACTGAAAAATGGACTGGCCGATTCGCAGGCCTGCACTTTATGGGACGGTGTGGATCCTCCTCTGAGCAGACTGATCCTCTCAGGCTCCCTCCCTCCCTTCCTTCCTGCTCCTTCTTTTAACAACAACAACAACAACAACAACAACAACAACAACAACAACAACAACAACAACAACAACAACAACAACAACAACAACAACAACAACAACAACAACAACAACAACAACAACAACAACAACAACACAGGATTTTAGAACTGATTTTAGCTATATTTGGGTCACTGAATCCAAATATGAAATCAGTTTTTCTCTATCTGCTCTACTTTTTAAGATCAGTGTTTTTTTTAAACATGCAGTTCTATGCGAAGTGTGCAGTTCTAACTCCATTTTGTGCAGTTCTAAATGACACATACAAGGATTGGTTCCTGTATATTTGCCCTATTGTCATTTGATGAATGAGGCTGAGCAAAAAGCCTGGACTCCATTTTTTATTTTTTTTGCAGTTGTCGGAAATTTTCTAGGCAAACGAAAAGCTGAAAACTATGTTGAACTGGTAAACGAGATGCTTAACAGTTTCAGATCCCTTGGGTGTAACATGAGTATTAAGGTGCACTATTTACACATCCACTAAGACGGTTTTCCTGAAAAGTTAGGAGACACCAGTGAGGAACAGGGTGAAAGATTTCACCAGGATATTAAAACTATGGAGAACCGTGTTGTGTCCAAACGCATATTGCTTTAAGTTTGCAATCGCCATTAAGTCTTTGCTGTAAAGGCGCACCCTTTCTCTAAGGCGCCTAGTTCATATTTATTCAATGTAATCTGATTGGTTTAACACAAGTTTCCCGCGCTAGCAAAAGCCTGGGCAAATGTATCACTGTAACCGCCGTTCTGTCTGTATATAAGTTGCTACCTTGCCCCTGTTTCCTCAGTCCAAATTGAGCATTAATAAATTACTTCTTGGTTAACCCCCGAACTGCTGTTGCATTGCAGTTAATACTCAGACTCAACAGACTGCTACCAAGGAAGATGAGATACGCACATGATGGCAGATTACGGCTGGAGTTTAAAAAGGGACTGTTCCAAAATACATTCAGGAATGCCATGGAAAAGAAGCTTCCAAAGTGTTCAGTGACTAGTTGGTCTCATCAATGACTTTTTCCTTTATCTTTGTATATAATAATATTTGTATACTATAATAATAATAAAAATTCCGTGTTTAGTTTTTTTTATTTGTTCCATGGATTTAACTTAAGATAGTGTAACGTATATTTCACTAAAATGTTATATCTTAGACATTTGAGCTCCTAGGCAAAACTAATGCCATATTTGAATTCAGGGGATCAAATTCATATGAAATCAGCTGGAAAACCCATGGCATAGCTGTCAAGTATCCCTTATTGGCCGGGAAAACTCCTTATTTTACCCTCTTTCCTGCCGTCATCCCTTATTAATTAGACTGCAATGCCCTATTGCCGCCATTGGAGGGCAGCACAGGATAAGCATAGCTGTCAAGTATCCCTTATTGGCCAGGAAAACCCCTTATTTTACCCTCTTTCCTGCCGTCATCCCTTATTAAATAGACTGCAATACCCTATTGCCGCCATTGGAGGGCAGCACAGGATAAGCATAGCTGTCAAGTATCCCTTATTGGCCAGGAAAACCCCTTATTTTACCCTCTTTCCTGCCGTCATCCCTTATTAATTAGACTGCAATGCCCTATTGCCGCCATTGGAGGGCAGCACAGGATAAGCATAGCTGTCAAGTATCCCTTATTGGCCAGGAAAACCCCTTATTTTACCCTCTTTCCTGCCGTCATCCCTTATTAATTAGACTGCAATGCCCTATTGCCGCCATTGGAGGGCAGCACAGGATAAGCATAGCTGTCAAGTATCCCTTATTGGCCAGGAAAACCCCTTATTTTACCCTCTTTCCTGCCGTCATCCCTTATTAATTAGACTGCAATACCCTATTGCCGCCATTGGAGGGCAGCACAGGATAAGCATAGCTGTCAAGTATCCTGTATTTGCTAGGAAATTTCCCTTATTTCCAAATCCAAAACTTGACAGGTATGCCATGGCACCAAAACAATTTCTTGGCTTTGCTGTTGGCCAAACTTAAGTTCTCATCAGTGCATGTTTCTGGCAGTCATAGTCAGACCGGTAAATGGTCCAGATTCTGTATCTCTCCACATTCACGCAATGTGTTGTTGTCCACCAGCAGCCCCCACTTGAGCCTGTTGGCCTTGCATTGAGGGACTCCGACCCTCAGCCATGACAGAGGGGAGGTGGAGTTCCTCAGCATTTGCTTCCTTTAAAAAATTAATTGACAATCCTAAACATTTAACAAAACAAAGTACAGTGGTACCTTGCTTAAAAAGCATAATGCGTTCCTTCCACGAGATTGTTCTTTAAGCGAGCACTTGGGAAAATTGCTTGGGAAAAGTGCTGCTACCGCCATGGTAAGTGACCAATCGGGACTTCTGGTGGGTGGGATTGCGAACCCCGGTTTAGTTGTTAAGCAAGTTTTTAGTTGTTCTATGAGGCAACCATTTGGAGAAAATTCTGCTCTTTAAGCAAGTTAGTCTCTAAGTAAGGCAGTCTTTATGCGAGGTTTTACTGTAAGTTATAAATCAAACCCTTTAGTCTTCTTACTTTTACAGTCATACACAATCCCATTATCACCTATATTGCATTAATTTTATCTTAATAAATAGCTTACTCCTCTCGCATAGTCCATTACAGTTTGTGAAAAGCTCAAAAAAAAATGTGAGATTAACATCTCATTCATTTCCTGACATGTCGTCTTTGTGGTTTATTTCGGTACCTGAGTCAACTCTGTTGCTTCCCCCACTCAGGGAGGTAAGGAGGTCTTATTCAGGTCTGGCTGCATCTATAACTAGGTTTAATTACCTTTCCTTCAACACTATCCTCAATTAATGTCCTAAAGACAGAAAGAGGACATTTAAATGTCTCTGTATTTATCAGTGCCTAAGACGCTGCCTGGGAAGTGGAAGGTCAGAAGTTCGATTCCCGAGTACTGCAAGATGGAATGAGCTCCCGTCTTTGTCCCAGCTCCTGCCAGCCTAGCAGTTCGAAAGCAAAAAATTGCAAGTAGATAAATAGGGACCACTTTGGTGGGAAGGTAACAGCATTCTGTGTGCTCCGGTGACCACGGAAATGTCTGCAGCAGCAGAGAATGGCCTTGAAACAGAGATGAGCACTGAACGCTAGAGTCAGATACGACTGGATTTCAAGCAAGGGAAACCTTTACCTTTGGTCTACTTACACATCACACACAAAAAGGAGGATCTTTAAAATTACAAATTTGTCCCAAGGATGCTTTGTTAATGGAATTTGGATAAATACAAATTGATAAACATAAGAAATATCTGATTGTTATTATGATAACAGCTCTGAGGTTATTAGTGACTAAAAGGTGGAACGTTTATATGAATTTTAGATTGGAGGACTGGTATAAAGAATTATGGAATATTGCTATAAATGATAAGCTGACCATGAAGTAAAAGTAAAAAAAAAAGATTGATAAAGAAAAATGATTTTAGATATTTGGGTTGAATTTATTAAGCTTGCATTTGTTAAATCTAAGGGAGTTAAACCTGGGCAAGAATACGTACTCAGTGTTTTGGAAATAGGGGATAACCTTAAAAAGATAAGATTGTTCAAGAAATGAAAGACACCATGAATGGACAACAAGAATTAAGAGACCTACTAGCCAACTCCATGAAAGCAGTAACTAAAAATTTTGAGACAATAAAGGTAAAAGACTTGCAAGAAAAAGATAAAAGAATAGGTAAGCAAGAAAAAAGACTGTACACGCTGGAAGAGATGGCGAGACAAAAGAACGTGTTGATTAAAAATATTCCAGAGGGAAGTCCAGACCGTCTGAGAGAAAGAATCATTAAATGGCTGAATGAACTGAAGATGGGGAGAGAATTCACACAAGAGGATATCCTAGCAGTTTACAGATTGGGGAAGAGAAGAAATGGGACTTTTAAAAGGTTTGTTTTGGTAAAATTTGCAGGTCTGGACAGAAAATTAGAATTAATGGCATTTTTAAGAAGAAATGGTACACGAGTACCAAAATTGGATGGGGAAAAACTGGATATTTATCAGGACATAACTAAAGAAGAAAGATTGTGGAGGAAGAAAATTAAACCAGTTACTACATTGCTAAGGGATAAGGGAGTGAAATATAATTGGCAAAAATTACATCATTTAAGATTCTTTTGGGCTGGTAAAGTTGTTGTGATAAATAAGCAAACTGAATATTTGGATATCTTAGAATCTTGTAATATCATTAAGGGAGGATCAGAAGAATGGAGGAAACTTAAAGAAGAGCTTTTAATTTTGAGAAGTCAATTCAAAATATAAAAGAAGTGAAAAATACAGGGAGAAAGATAGGGGTAAAAGGGAATATCTATGAAATTGCCACAAAAAGGTTAATAACCTTTGTTAAGAATGGTTAAAAGGGGATAAGGTGGATGGAAAATTACAATGTAAAGTTTGAAATAAATGGTTTAATATGTTAAGGAATGCCAAGGAAGGGCAAGCAGTAGTAATGCTGGAATATGATGTTTTGGAAACTGTTACCTTTCAATGAGTTTCTATTTGTTGTTATTTTGGTTTCTATATTTGTTCTGATGCAAGATGGAGGAGGTTTGGTTTAAGGAAGAGATTAAAATATATAAATAACCGTTTGTTAATGGGGTCTAAGATTATGAGGAAATACATGTTGGGGAAGACTGTAGAGAATATCATATGTGCAGTATATAGATAAAGAATTTGCAATAGGTACAGAAAGGGTATTGAATAAGCTTAACTACTTCAGTAACGGTAGGGGGGAGGGAAAGAAAGGGGGAGACAACCTTAGGATCAAAAATTTGCATAGAAAAGATTTGAAGGAAAGGTAAGGACATGTGTAATGGTAGAATAACCATTAGTAGGAGGAAAAGAGAGAGAAAAACAGCTGTATGTAATGAACAACAAAAGTTATTTAATGTCTTAAATATTAGCAAGAATACATCTTACCCCTATCTATCAGGATAAAAAAAAAAGGAAGAAAGATTGTGGAGGAAGAAAATTAAAATAGTTAAGCCATAAGGATATGAGTTAATCTTCCGTGTAAGAAAACCTGTTTTGATAAGTAAATATATTGGGATTTTGGTTATATGACAACCACGTAATATTGTTAAAGAAGGATTAGAAGAATGAAGGAAACTTAAAGAAGAGCTTTTAATTAAGGGAGGCTAACCCAGAACATAAAGTAACAGGTAGAGTATGATGTTTTTGAAAATGTTTCTTTAAAAAATAATAATAATAATAACAATAATAATCCTCTGTCAAGGTGTGTTATAGATAGATAGATTATAATTTATAAGGTGATATATGTTAAGGTTTGTAGAGAATTGGATGTGTAGTATAGATAAATAGAAACACAAAGGTAAGAATCTGCAACTAGTTATAGAAAGAAAATTGAATTAAAAAAAGAAGGGAAAAAAAAGGTGGGATAATTTTGGGATTAAAATCTGAACAGAAATGATTTGAAGGAAATGTAATAAAATGAGTAATGGTGTGACAACCATTAGAAGGAGGGAAAGAGAAACAGCTGCTCCGCTATGAATAATAAAATTTATTTAATGTCTTAAATAATAACAAGATCCCGCTCCAGATCCGGCCTCCCTCCCCTTCTTCGGCACTTCGGAGGCGGTCCCTCAATGGAAGGACAAGGGGAGTGAAGAAGACAGAAGATGGTGAAGGGCTGGGTGAGGGTGATTGGGAGGTGAAGGGTGGGAGAGGGTGAATGTATTCAATGTATATCTGTTCATTTGTTGTTGTTTTTTTATTGTAGTATAGTGTATTGTATTGTATTGTATTGTAATGTTATGAATGTTTAAGTTTTGTAATTTTGTTTGAAAATTAAAAAAAAAAAAAGAGTAAAAAGATAAGATTGTTTAAAGACTTTTGGATAAAAAATTTAAGGTCCAGGGTGGTGGGTGCACATTTGTTGTATGAATCATAGAATAACTGAGTTGGAAGGGGCCTTTTAGGCCATTGAGTCCAACCCATTCCTGCTTAATGCAGGAATCTGAATCAAAGCAGAACTGATATGGTTGTCTAATTCTATTTTGAATGCATCCAGTGTGAGAACACACCACGGTCATCATGGGCTCCGCTGTCGTATTGCTCTGTTAAGAGGTTTTTCCTAATTTTCAGCCTATATCTGGCTTCCTGCAGTTTCAGCCTGTTATTACGTGTCCTGCGCTCTGGGCATACCTGTCAAGCGCAGCTCCGGAGGTTATGGGACCTGCACAGAATGTTTCTGCACAGGTCCGTTGTATGCATGCGTAGAAGGCTTTTACACATGCGTAGAACATTTCTGTGCAGAACGTTTTTGTGCAAGTCCATTCTACACATGCGTAAAAGCCTTCTACGCATGCTTACAATGGACCTGTGCAGAAACATTCAGTGCAGCTCACTTCTACGCATGCGTAGAAGGCTTTTACGCATGCGTAGAAGGCTTTTACGCATCCCTGTCTGGACAGAAGCCTTCTACGCATGCGTAAAAGACTTCTACGCATGCCTTCTATGGCGGCGGCGGCGGCTTATATCCAATTATAAATTTCCCCCCTGGAAATCATTTTCAGGAAAAATGCCATTGGTGTGCATTTGTTTAAGGTGGATCCCAGCTTGCCATGAATGACCCACACACGGTGATCATGGAGACATCTCCTGCAGCACATAGGAAATGAGACATGCAGGATTTGACACCGGGACTGCAATGGACTGCCGCAGCCTTGAGAATGTTGACAAGGTGCGCCTTCACAGCCAGTCCATCTGGCATGGCCTCTTCTGCCTCCATGACTGTTGGGAATCGTAAAAGTGAAGTGGTTCCTCCTCCGCTCATTTTGCCATTGGGTCCAATATGACGGTTTCCAGTGGCATTTCCTCCACTGAAAGGGATGGTCACCCCACCTAAAGGGGCTCATCCGCCCATAGCTGTTGGCCCCTTTTGGGAGTCAGGTTATTTACTGCCACTCAACACTCGGTGTTGAGTCACTGGCTCTACAGTCTACTCCATTCATCTTAAATTCAATTCCAGATGGTAATTTAGATGTGCAGGTACCCAGCTGGGAATGGTCTTTAGAAATGGTTTTCAACAGAATGGCAAGGCATCCTTCTCACCTGAGCAGAGGATATAGCAAGAGGGTTGACCTCCCAGGCTCCTGCTGTACAGCTTGCCATCCATGTGCTACTCATTGTGGACGATGGGCAATTCCGGAGTGCCTTATCTCCCACCTCCTCCTTCTGCTTCTTATTTTTTAAAAGCAATCTGAATGGGGCAAATAGAAACCATTGGATTCTGCTATTCCTTCAAATAAAGGATTGTACCCCTCAAAAAAGGGCATGTGGCCATCCTAGCCCGTAGGGAATGATGTTCACTGTCTTTTGTGTTTGCAGAGGAAAGTGGCTCTTCAAATATTGCACGCACGCACACATACACATATACAAACACACACTCACACACACACAGGATTCACCATTCAGCTGCTTTTGCAAGCTTGTAAAACTTTGTGGCTTGGAATTTATTTGTTTGGCAGAGATGAGGTGGAACACATATCGATGCATGGCTGTGCTCATGCCCTAGGGAGAGCTGGTCACATGGTGGAGTTCCTGGTCCTCCCGCCAAGGCAACATTTTGTAAACCAATTTTTTTTAATAATAATAAACAAAACACATCAATGTTGTATCCCACCTCTGAGAAGGTCAGCCTGACCCAGACTTGCAGTGTGAGTTCGCCAAGACTACCTGTTTGAACGAGCTGTGGAAACACATACACGGCCCCAAAACCACACCGAAAGAAAGCAAACAAGGCCTCTGCAGAGCTACCCGGACAAGCTGCTTTTTTCAGCCCCAAAAGCTGGCTTTGCTCCGGGGGGGGGGGGGGCGGGGGGCCACAGCCGTGGGGGGAGAAGAGCCGTCAAGCCAAAGGGTGACCTGGGGCATGGTTGGGTCAGAGCAGCTTCCCCTCCGGAGCAAAAGGACCCCTGCTCTTCAGGCTGGAACCCCAGGATGCCTTGCATTTTCTCATGTGCCAGAAATCTTTCCCTGCAACCACATACCAAATATTCAGTCTGAAAATATGTTTAATAATAACAATGTATTATGATTATTTTTGGGATAGTGGCCGTGTTCGTCTGTGCTGCCCATCAGAGAATGAACAAAACAAAAATGTTCAAGCACTTTGAAGACTAGCTGCTATGTTTTGATGTTAGCTTTCATGGTTCATAAGGTCATTAGCAATGTGCACCCCCAACCTTCTGGATACTCATTCCACCCATCTCTGAAGGTTGGAAAGCTGAGTTAACCACGATCCCCATCAGGATCAAACTCACAACATCAGCAGCCACATGACCACGGAAAAGGCTGCGTACATTTGCACTCATCAGTTTAGCCCAGGAGTTCTCGACCTTTTAAAGCCGGGGGCCAAGTCACCCTCCCTCAGACAGCTTTGGGGGCCGGATGGCCATTTTGCCCTTTCTCCAACACATGGCACTTCCGGTGTGGTGGAGGCAGTGGGGGGCCACATGAAATGGCACCATGGGCCACATTTGGCCCATGGGCCACAAGTTGAGAATCCCTTGTTTAGCCACTGCAGCACCACGCTCCTTCCCAGGTGGCTTTGAAACTCCTTAGCTCAAGGCTGTTGTGTCCTAATAGTGTAACCTTCTACATGTGATGTCAATGTATCTGAACCAATGTAACCTTGCCAAGAGTAACAATGTAACCTTCAGCTGTACCATATAAACCCTGTATTAGGACGCGAGCTAATGACCACCAGCTGGCAGCAGCGAGCGTCCAAGCTCTCTTGGTCCAAACCCATCAAAGACCGCAGCGCGGGAGGTTTCCCGCCGCTACCTACACCTGGACAAGAAGGGCGTGACCAGCCATGACGTCACGCGGACCAGTAGCCAACGGGCTACCGTGGAGCCACATTCAAATACGTTACTGCCATATATATAGAGCTGTTCGTCCGCCATTACCTCATGTTCCCTCTGCCCACCATGCAATAAACCTGAGTTAACCCAGCCGTTGGCTGTGCTTTGTGTCTTGACTCTCATACACTAAATTGGCGACGAAGGTGGGATCATGGATCCCCACGGAGCCAGGACACAGAGCGGGTTCAACATCACCAAACCGCAAGACTGGGAGCTCTTTGAGATGGACTTCCAGGCGGCACTGGTGGAGCTCAAAGTCAAAGAAGACGACGAGGAAAGGAAGAGGGCCATCCTCACTCGCATGCTTGGGATGGAAACCAAGCGGACGCTGGTGGGCATCCTTGCACCGAAGAAGATGAGCGATTTCAAAGCCGGAGACATTCGCAAGACCGTTCAGCCAGACCGGACCGTCCAGCGAGGCCCAAAGATGGCGCCCGGGCCACGAGGAAGCAGGACGGCGTGGGCCGCATCTCGGACGACAGCGAGGGCGACGCTCCTGTGTTCAACGTGTCTGCGGGACAGCCCCATTACTTTGTTGAGGTACTAGTACAAGGGACCCCTATTAGGATGGAAGTTGACTCGGGGTCCTCCTATTCTATAATTCCCCAGAGAGAGTTCTTGAAAATCGACCCCCACGTGCGGCCCAAACTTAAAGCGTTGAGGGCCACACTACGGGACGTTCAGGGGAACAGCATTCCAGTGTTGGGGGTCGGAACGTTCCGGGTTCGCTTTAAGAGACATTCTGCGGAACTTCCCCTAGTGGTGCTAAAAGGGGGGAGTTGTAGCCTCCTCGGAACACAGTGGTTTCAGCCCTTGGGCCTGTTCATAGGGGGGGTGCATGCCGTAGGCGAGGACCCAATACAAGCAGTATGTGACGCACACCCCGCTGTTTTTAAAAGTGGACTGGGAAAGTTCAAGGGACCCCCTGTAGCCTTCGACTTAGACCCGGAGGTCCGCCCGATAAGACTTAAACCGCGCAGGGTACCGTTCGCGCTTAAGGACAAAATAGAGGCGGAACTGGACAAACTGGTGGGTCAAGGAATTCTCGTTCCTGTGGATTCCGCGGAGTGGGAGACTCCAATTGTAACAGCACTGAAGGCTAACGGGGAGGTGCGCATTTGCGCTGGTTATAAGTGTACCATTAATAAGGCAATCCGCCCTAATGCATACCCGGTGCCAGTGGTCAGCCACCTTCTGGCCAGGCTGAATGGGGGAAAGTGTTTCGCTAAACTCGATTTAGCACAGGCCTACCAGCAACTCCCAGTAACCCCCGCCACAGCGGCGGCACAAACAATAGTCACACATAAGGGGGCGTTCCAGGTGTCGAGGTTACAGTTCGGCGTGAACTCGGCACCTGGCATTTTTCAGTCGCTAGTGGAACGCCTCCTGAAGGGGCTGGAGGGGGTGTTGCCATATTTTGATGACGTGTTGATAACGGGGGGGAGTAAGGCCGAGCTGGCCCACAGATTGGATAAGGTCCTGGCCGTGTTCGAGAAAGCGGGGCTGCGACTGAGAAAAGACAAATGTGTATTTTACGAAACAGAGGTTGAGTTTTTAGGGTTCCGTGTCACACCCGAGGGAATTAGGCCGTCCAAATCTAAGGTAGCCGCCATTAAGAAAGCCCCTCGCCCCACTTCCAAAACCGAGCTTCAGTCATTTCTGGGGCTTCTCAATTTCTACCATACCTTCCTTCCACGGAAGGCGTCTGTTGCCGAGCCGCTTCATCGGCTGCTTAAAAAAGAGGAAAAATGGCTGTGGGGTGACGAGCAAGAAAGAGCGTTCTCAGAGTTAAAGCAACTCCTCACATCCGAGGCAATCCTGACTCATTTCGACCCCAAACGGCCCATAGTTTTGGTCTGCGATGCATCCCCGGTGGGGGTGGGGGCGGTGCTTTGCCACGTGTTAGGCGACGGAAGGGAGGCCCCGATAGCGTTTTATTCAAGGTCCCTGTCCCAAGCAGAGCGGAATTACGCACAGACCGATAGGGAGGCACTAGCGATAGTAGCGGGAACCAAGAAATTTCACGATTTTCTGTATGGTCGGCCGTTCAAGATCGTTACTGATCACAAGCCCCTGTTAGGGATCTTCACTGCAAATAAGCCCACGCCACAGATCCTGTCCCCGAGGATGCTGCGGTGGGCTATTTTTCTTAACGCATATCAACATGAATTAGAATACCGGCCAGGGAAGGAAATCAGCCATGCAGACGCGCTCTCACGGTCGCCGTTACCATTGTCGGACGACCAGAAGGCAGGGGTAAGAAGAGACCGTCAGGTATTGCTAATAGAGGTTTTAGAGTCACCCCCGATAGTACCGGCCGACATTGCCAGGGCGACCGGAAAGGATAGAACACTAGAAAAGGTATGCTCGTGGGTGCAAAAGGGGTGGCCGGCGTCATCCCCAGGCACGGAATTCGACCCATTCTTCCGAAAGCGAGTGGAGTTGTCTTTAGAGAGGGGGTGCCTGCTGTGGGGCCAACGGGTGGTGGTTCCTACGTCCCTGCGGCCGAAGGTGCTAAAGCTGTTGCACGTCAGCCACCCGGGGATCGTCCGTTCCAAGGCGTTGGCCCGGAGTTACTTCTGGTGGCCCCAGCTGGACGCCGACATAGAGCAGATGGTTGGCACTTGTGAGGCATGTCAATGTTCTCGACCGGAGGTGGCCCGCCTACCACATAGGGAATGGGACGCAGCGAGGGGACCGTGGTCCAGAGTGCACGTAGATTTTGCTGGCCCATTCCGGGGAACCATGTTTCTCCTGGTGGTGGATGCATACTCGAAGTGGCTGGAGGTCATTCCGGTAAAGAGCACATCCTCCGCCACTACCATTCGCCAGCTAAGGAGGGTCTTTTCCACGTTCGGTTTACCCGACACTTTGGTCAGCGACAACGCCAGCTGTTTCACGTCCGCTGAGTTCGCGGCATTCATGGAGGCAAATGCAATTCGGCATGTCACATCCGCGCCGTTTCACCCGGCCACGAATGGCCAAGTGGAACGGTTGGTGCGCACCACAAAAGATGCGCTGCGGCGCATGGGCTCGGGAGATCTACATCACCAGGTTTGTCAATTTCTATTAGCATACAGAGTGACCCCCTTAGCGTCCGGTTACTCGCCGGCCGAGCTGCTGATGCGGAGGAAACTGACCACGCTTTTGTCCAGGCTAGACCCGTCGAGGGTCGAGGACAAAGGGAGGAACATAGGGTTAGCGGTCTCGAAAGGGTTCGGCATAGGCGATCCTGTACATTGCAGGAACTATGCCAACGCAGGCCCAGCCTGGGTGCCAGGGACGATAATTGAACAGACGGGGCCAGTGTCCTATCGGGTGGAAACTAGCACCGGCCTCCTCTGGAGGAGGCACGCTGATCAACTGAGGCACCGAGTGAGCGAGGGACCGACCAGTGGAGCACAGCGACAGGATTCAGCGATAGGGTTCTCCCCCACCCGTTTAGCCCAAGGGGGAGACAGGGGGGAAAGCAGCGAGCCCGACTCATATCCTTTTGATACCCCAGTTCTATCCGAGCCCGGGGGGAGGGAAAAGGAGTGTGCGGCCGCCGCTGCCGCTTCCCCCGAATCCGATTTTGATTTTGATTTTGCGAGCCGGGGGGGTTTTTCGGAGTGTTCCCCCACCCATCCAAGCGAGAAGAGGGGTTTTTCGTTAGCCCCCAGTGCCCCCGGTTCTTCCCAAACAAAGCACACACCTCCCAACAAAGCCGCAGAGCCGCGGCAAACCACTAACGAGTCATCCTCTCCGATTGCAGGGCAGGAAGCCAGGGAGCAAGGAGGAGGGAGCGAAGCCGGGGCAGGGCAGCCCGCGCCGAGACCCCAGCGTGTTCGAAATAAGCCATCTTGGTTGAGAGACTTCGTCTCATCCTAGGGGGGAGGAGTGTTGTGTCCTAATAGTGTAACCTTCTACATGTGATGTCAATGTATCTGAACCAATGTAACCTTGCCAAGAGTAACAATGTAACCTTCAGCTGTACCATATAAACCCTGTATTAGGACGCGAGCTAATGACCACCAGCTGGCAGCAGCGAGCGTCCAAGCTCTCTTGGTCCAAACCCATCAAAGACCGCAGCGCGGGAGGTTTCCCGCCGCTACCTACACCTGGACAAGAAGGGCGTGACCAGCCATGACGTCACGCGGACCAGTAGCCTACGGGCTACCGTGGAGCCACATTCAAATACGTTACTGCCATATATATAGAGCTGTTCGTCCGCCATTACCTCATGTTCCCTCTGTCCACCATGCAATAAACCTGAGTTAACCCAGCCGTTGGCTGTGCTTTGTGTCTTGACTCTCATACACTAAAAAGGCAAAGCTAGTTTTGTCTTGGTTGCGCTTCCCCAGTGCTGATGCATTTATCAGCCAGTCACAAAGGAGAGGGGTGGGCAGCAGGTGGGAAGGAGAGTGTGTGCACATTTGGGCCCATCATGGTGAATGGAGCCAACAGAGAATGAAGCATGGCCTCATGACTCAGAAGATGCCTTGTTCCACCAGCAGGCATAGCAACTTTTGGGCTGCAGGTGACCTTTCTACAAAAGACCCTGTTGCAAGGGAAGGCTTGGCAAACCTCCCGGCAAGCCAGCCTCCCTGCACACCTAAGCTAGTCAAGGTTGTCAAGGTCTCCCTTGCTTGAAAGCCAGTCATGTCCAACTCTAGGGTGTGGGACTCACATGGCAGGCATGAATAGACACTGCTGACCTTCTGGTCGACAAGCACAACATCTTCACCACTAAGCCACTGTGGCCCTTGCACAAGACTAGGCAGGTGCAATCTTTAAGAGGAACATCAGCCCGTCCTCTACCATCGCCATTCCGTGATCACCTGTCTTCAGGATGGAGCTCAGCCATCAAGACCTTTACTTCAGTGACCTTCTGTAACCCAACTGGGACCTGCTGAACCTGTTGAGCTACTGACGGAGAACCTGCTAACACCCACAGGGTCATGAAAACCCCTCTGGGTAAAGTGTCCAAAAGGAGGCATTTTGCTCTGGAGATGTACCCCGAAAGAGGTATTCTCTTTTTCCTGGGTAAACAGGGGACATGGAGTCAATGGCAAACAAACGATGTTTCTCCAGGTGAATCTGTTGCTCTGGCTTGGCTGGATTGATCCAGGCTCCTGGAATTTGTTTGGGTCGCAGTTCTGATGCTTGGCAAATGGAACAGTTGTTTACTCCCTTTTCAATGGCCTTTGCTTTCCAAAAAATGCCAGGCTTGTTTTTCTATTTTCCCCTTCTTCCCCTTCCTCCGTCTCCCCTCCTTGCCAGGCATATTTTGGCGGTCCACTGCTCCATGCTTACCTTGGGTAACCTCTTGCAAAGAGCCATGAATTTTTGAAAAGGGCTTTATGCCATCTCACCAGCGCTCTTTTATGTTTCATTCCCCCCAAAATAAAATAATAAATTCTCGCGAGAGATGCACCAGGGCTGTGTATACATGAACATTGCAGCACTTGGAGACAGCGGGGGGGGGGGGGGGGATGAAGGTCAGGGTGCCACATAAGGTAGCTGTGGACTAATACCAACCCCACAAGCAGAGTGAAAATGTGCTACAGTTGAGGCAATAAAGGGCCACCTCTTTTCAGGTGTGTGGTGGGGGAGACAGTGGGAGAAGATAATGGTAGGGAGCAAAGCAGTGGGGTTCGCACCAGTTTGCCAGAACCGGTAGCAGAAATTCTGGCTGGCCCCTCTGCCCATCCAAGTTTTGAAATAAAGTGCTGTAGTCCTAATTCAGATGCAATGCAGGGCTTTCCCCCTGGCCATGCCCACCTTACCACACCCGCAGTGTGGTAGTAAAAAAATTTGAATCACACCACTGGGCATGCATGACTAGATCACCTACCCAGTCACACAACCACGACCACAAAGTAGGCCATGCCCACAAAGTAGGCTATGCCCACAGTGTGGTAGTAAATTTTTTAGAGCCCACCACTGGAGCACATTCTCATTCAGATCTCCCCTCCCCATTTCTTTCATGCAAAATGTTTGCCCTTCAGTTCAGCACAACAAATCCAATTGCATAGTTCCAATCCTCACACCTGACCACTTGCTGTTAGACCTTGCTATGACCAGGTCTATAATCTCTGATAGTGTATGATGGAATCAGATTCAGGAGACCTGTATTTAAATCTCCAGCCAGCCATGGAAACTTATGGGTTTCTTAAATATCTAAAGTAGTAGCTGTGTTAGCATATCAGAGAGAAAAAATATTGTCTTAATGGTGTTTGTTTTGCTTTTTTTAAAAAAATAGTGTAAGCTGCTGTTGTGTTCTAAAGCCTGTGCCTTTAAACAATGTACCTATCCATGTGTATCCAATGTAACCTCTTCTATATGTAACATTGTAACCTACAGCTGAATCACTGTAACCTTAATAGGACGCGAGCTAGTGGCCACTAGATGGCAATAGCGAGCGTCCAAGCTCATTGGTCCAAGACTCACCTAGAGCAACAGCGCGGGAAGATTCCCGCCACTACCTTCACCTGGACAAGAAGGGCGTGACCTGCAATGACGTCACGCAGCCTGTAGCCAATAGGCTATCAAGGAGCCACATTCAAATGTATAGCCACTGTATATATTGAGCTGTTCGTCCGCCATTACCTCATGTTCCCTCTGACCAGCATGTAATAAAGTTGTATTAAGCCAGCTCTTCGGCTGTCCTGGTGTCTTTGGTCCCTTGCACTAAAGCTGCCCAGAGTGGAAGTCCATCCGTGATGGGGCATAAATTCAATAAAACAAACAAAGAAACAAGCAAGCAAACAAAGACAAAAAACATTGTGGCACCTTGAAAATCACTACTGTATTTTAATGTTAGCTTTCATGGATGAAGTCCACTTCGTGAAGTCGACATAAACTTGATACACAAAAGCTAACATTAAAATACAGTAGTGATTCTTCAAGGTGCCACAACGTTTTTTTGTCTTTTCTGTTTTGTTTTGTTTTACTTACTCTTAAATATTTAAATATCCTTAAATATCTCACTCACTTTGAACACTGTAAATTGGATCCAAGTCAACATATCACAGCTGAAGTATGAAAGCACTAAACACTATGAATCAATATTTTCTTTACTTCTGCAACAAGTATCCTAACCAAAAACTAGGTAGAGATAAAGAAGTTTACTTTGTGGACCATGGCCCTTAGAATTACAAAGCAAGGAGGAATTAGAGCCCCCAAAGTAATATTTCTATTTGCAAGTCTCCGTTCCTATTGGCAAAAACTGAGAAGAAACCCAAGTAAGTTTAACAACAGTTTTTGCTGCCCACTATTGGTTGAACCATGCCATGTGTGTGTGTGTGTGTGTGTGTGTATATCTATCTATCTATCTATCTATCTATCTATCTATATCTATATCTATATCTATATCTATATCTATATCTATATCTATATCTATATCTATATCTATATCTATATCTATATCTATATCTCTCTCTCTCTCTCTCTTCATATATATATATATATATATAGATATATAGATATATAGATATAGATATAGATATAGATATAGATATAGATATAGATATAGATATAGATATAGATATAGATATAGATAGATAGATAGATAGATAGATAGATATAGATATAGATATAGATATAGATATATATGGGGGAGGAGTCTTAACAGGGCTTGTTGTTGCCAGTTCAGTACTACTGGAGCAGGTAGATTAGAACATCTGGCAAAGATCCTAAGGCCAGTGGCTTTATCCTTAAATTGAACATGAAAAAAGCCTAACGTTGTTGACTTTTAATGACACGCCCAGGCTTGGGGAGGTGGGAAGACGTTCTGAATGTGAGGATGTCTGTGGTTTATCGTCATTGGCTGCTTGTTGTGTTCTGATGGTTTTATCTTACACATGGATTACAATGTATCTGAGCCAATGTAACCTTGCCTATAGCAACAATGTAACCTTCAGCTGTATCATATAAACCCTGTAATAGGACGCGAGCTAATGACCACCAGCTGGCAGCAGCGAGCGTCCAAGCTCTCTTGGTCCGAACTCATCAAAGGCAACAGCGCGGGAAGTTTTCCCGCCACCACCTACACCTGGACAAGAAGGGCGTGACCCGCAATGACGTCACGCAGACAGTAGCCAATGGGCTACCATGGCACCACGTTCAAATGTATCACTACTGTATATAAAGAGCTATCGATCCGCCATTACCTCATGTTCCCTCTGTCCACGATGCAATAAACCTGAGTTAACCCAGCCCGAGGCTGTGTCCTGTGTCTTGGTTTGCATACACCAAATTGGCGACGAAGGTGGGATTATGGATCCCCACGGAACAGCCAGGGCACAGAGCGGGTTCAACATCACCAAACCGCAAGACTGGGAGCTGCTTGAGATGGACTTCCAGGCGGCACTGGTGGAACTCAGAGTCAAAGGAGACGACGAGGAGAGGAAGAGGGCCATCCTCACCAGAATGCTCGGGATGGAAACCAAGCGGACGCTGGTGGGCATCATCGCTCCGAAGAAGGTGAGCGAATTTAAGGCGGACGACATCATGAAGCTGCTGCGAGAGCGCTTCTGTCCCTCGAGGGCAATGTTTCCCGCTCGGAGCGCGTTTTGGAGGCGAGTCCAAGCGCCGGATGAGTCGGTTGAGGCATTCGTGGCCGCCATGAGGATAGCCGCCGCCCCCTGTAAATGGGGCGACATCCTAGAGATGGCCCTCAGGGACGGCGTGTTGTGTGGCCTGAAAGACAAGGAGGTACAGCGCAGCTTGATGAACAAGGAGCCGCCACCCACGCTGGCAGAGGTCGTAGAGGCCGCGGAAGCCGCAGAGTCCACGAATGCTGGAGTGGACGAGATGCACCAGTGGCGTGAGTGGCGTCCTAGAGCCGGCAAGGCGGAAAATTCGGTGCACGGGAAGTCCGGACAGTCGGTGCACGCAACTCGACGGGCCTCAAAGTCGTCTACGGAAGGCAGCGACGGCGAGGAGGTCCAGAAGGTCTGAAAGGGTGGTCGACGCTGCGAGGGTTGCGGAGCGGCCCATGAGCGCGCGAGATGCCCGTTCAGGAAGGCCGAGTGTTACACCTGCGGCCGTCGGGGGCACATCGCCAAGGCATGCAGAAAACGGAAGGAGGGCCGGAGGCAGTCACAAGACCGTGCGGCCAGACCGGACCGTCCAGCGAGGCCCAAAGATGGCGCCCAGACCACGAGGAAGCAGGATGGCGTGGGCCGCGTCTCGGACGACAGCGAGGACGACGCCCCAGTGTTCAGCGTGTCCGCGGGACAGTCCCATTACTTCGTTGAGGTATTAGTACAAGGGGCCCCTATTAAGATGGAAATTGACTCGGGGTCCTCCTATTCTATAATTCCCCAGAAAGAGTTCTTGAAAATCGACCCCCACGTGCGGCCCAAACTTAAAGCGTTGAGGTCCACGCTACGAGACGTACAGGGAAACAGCATTCCGGTGTTGGGGGTCGGGAAATTTCGGGTCAATTTTAAGAGACATTCTGCGGAACTGCCCCTAGTTGTCCTCAAGGGGGGAAGCTGTAGCCTCCTAGGGACACAGTGGTTTCAGCCCTTAGGTTTGTTCATAGGGGGAGTGCATACCGTGGGGGGGGGGACCCAATACAAGCGGTTTGCGATGCGCATCCCGCCGTTTTTAAGAAAGGACTCGGAAAGTTCAAGGGACCCCCTGTAGCTTTCGACATAGACCCGGAGGTCCGCCCGATAAGACTCAAACCGCGCAGGGTGCCGTTCGCACTCAAGGACAAGATAGAGGCGGAACTGGACAAACTGGTGGGCCAGGGGATTCTTATTCCTGTTGATTCCGCGGAGTGGGAAACTCCAATTGTAACGGCTCTAAAGGCTAACGGGGAGGTGCGCATTTGCGCTGATTATAAGTGTACAATTAACAAGGCGATCCGCCCTAATGCATACCCGGTGCCAGTGATCAGCCACCTTTTGGCCAGGCTGAATGGGGGAAAGTGTTTCGCTAAACTCGATTTGGCACAAGCCTATCAGCAACTTCCTGTGACCCCCGCCACGGCCGCGGCACAAACGATAGTTACACATAAAGGAGCGTTCCAGGTGTCGCGGTTACAGTTTGGCGTGAACTCGGCACCCGGCCTTTTTCAGTCGCTTGTGGAACGCCTCCTGAAGGGACTGGAGGGGGTGTTGCCTTATTTTGATGACGTGTTGATAACAGGGGGGAGTGAGGCTGAACTGGCAAAGAGGTTGGACAAAGTACTGACCGTGTTCGAGAAAGCGGGGCTGAGATTGAGGAAGGACAAATGTGTCTTTTTCGAAACCGAGGTCGAGTTTTTAGGGTTCCGGATCACACCCGAGGGGATTAAGCCGTCTAAATCCAAAGTAGCAGCCATTAAAAAGGCCCCTCGCCCCACATCCAAAACCGAGCTACAGTCCTTCCTGGGGCTCCTCAATTTTTACCATACATTCCTCCCGCGGAAGGCGTCCGTGGCCGAACCGCTCCATCGGTTACTTAAAAAGGAGGAGACATGGATGTGGGGTGACGAGCACGAGAGGGCGTTCAAAGAGCTAAAGCAACTCCTAACATCTGAGGCAATCCTGACGCACTTCGACCCCAAACGGCCAGTGGTCCTAGTCTGTGATGCATCCCCGGTGGGGGTGGGGGCGGTGCTTTGCCACGTGTTGGAGGACGGAAGGGAGGCCCCGGTAGCGTTTTACTCAAGGTCCCTGTCCCAAGCGGAGCGAAATTACGCACAAACCGACAGGGAGGCGTTAGCAATAGTAGCGGGAACCAAAAAATTTCACGATTTTTTGTATGGCCGCCCGTTCAAAATCGTGACCGATCACAAGCCACTGTTAGGGATTTTCACGGCAAGCAAGCCCACGCCGCAGATCCTGTCCCCGAGAATGCTGCGATGGGCTATTTTCCTCAACGCATACCAACATGAGTTGGAGTACTGGCCCGGAAAGGAGATCAGCCATGCTGATGCACTTTCGAGATCCCCTTTGCCCTTGTCGGACGACCAAAAGGCGAGAGTAGAAAGAGACCGCCAGGTGTTGCTGATTGAGGTTTTAGACGCACCCCCAATAGTACCAGCCGACATTGCTAGGGCGACAGGCAAGGACAGAACGCTGGAGAAAGTTAGTTCATGGGTACAGAAGGGGTGGCCGGCATCGTCCCCGAGTACAGAATTCGACCCATTCTTTCGGAAAAAGCTAGAGTTGTCCCTAGAAAGGGGGTGCCTTTTGTGGGGCCAACGGGTGGTGGTCCCTACGCCCCTGCGGACGAGGGTGCTCGAACTGCTGCACGTCAGCCACCCGGGCATAGTTCGTTCAAAGGCGCTGGCCCGGAGTTACTTCTGGTGGCCACAGCTGGACGCGGACATTGAGCACATGGTCGGCACTTGCGAGGCATGCCAGGGATCCCGACCTGAGGCGGCCCGTCTTCCGCATAGGGAATGGGACACAGCAAGGGGGCCATGGTCCAGAGTGCACGTAGATTTCGCTGGCCCATTCCGAGGAACCATGTTTCTCCTGGTGGTGGATGCGTTCTCCAAGTGGCTGGAGGTTATCCCAGTAAAGAGCACGTCCTCCGCCACGACAATTAGCCAGCTAAGGAGAGTCTTTTCCACGTTCGGTTTACCCGACACTTTAGTCAGCGATAACGCTAGTTGCTTCACCTCCGCTGAGTTCGGAGCATTCATGGAGGCAAACGCCATTCGGCATGTCACATCCGCACCGTTTCACCCGGCCACGAATGGCCAAGTGGAACGGCTGGTGCGTACAACAAAGGAGGCGCTGCGGCGCATGGGCCCGGGGGACCTGAATCACCAAGTATGCCAGTTCCTCTTAGCGTATAGGGTAACCCCCTTAGCATCAGGCTACTCGCCGGCAGAGCTCTTGATGCGGCGAAAACTGACCACGATCCTGTCCAGGCTAGACCCGACGAGAGTCGAGGATAAAGGGAAAAACATAGGGTTGGCAGTCTCGAAAGGTTTCGCCGCCGGTGACCCTGTTCACTGCAGGAACTATTCCAGCGCAGGGCCAGCCTGGGTACCAGGGACGGTTGTAGAACAGATGGGGCCAGTGTCGTACCGGGTCGAGACTAACACCGGCCTCCTCTGGAGGAGGCACGCAGACCAACTGAGGCACCGAGTGAGTGGGCCAGTCAGTGGGGCTCAGCAACAGGACTCAGCGTTAGGGTTCTCCCCCACCCGCTTAACCCAAGGGGGAGACAGCAGTGGACAACAGTCCCAAGCAAGGGGGGAAGGCAGAAGCAGCGGCCCCGACTCATACCCTTTTGATACGCCAGTCCTATCAGGGGCCGGGGAAGGGGGAGAGGAGTTCGCGACCGCTGCCCCCGATTGTAATTTTGATTTTGATTTTGCGAGCCGGGGGGGTTTTCAGGAGTGTTCCCCCACCCATCCAAGCGAGAAGAGGGGTTTTTCGTTAGCCCCCAGTGCCCCCGGTTCCTCCCTAAGAAAGAGCACACCTCCCAACAACGCCGCGGAGCCGCGGCAAGTCACTAACGAGTCTCCCTCTCCAATTACAGGACAGGGAACCAGGGGACAAAGAGAAGGTAGCAAACCCGGGGAGAGGCAGCCCGCATCGAGACCCCAGCGTGTTCGAAATAAGCCATCTTGGCTGAGAGACTTTGTCTCCTAAGGGGGGGGGAGTGTGTTTCAGTGTGGGCTCGAGACTTTGTCTCGTCCTAGGGGGGAGGGGTGTTGTGTTCTGATGGTTTTATCTTACACATGGATTACAATGTATCTGAGCCAATGTAACCTTGCCTATAGCAACAATGTAACCTTCAGCTGTATCATATAAACCCTGTAATAGGACGCGAGCTAATGACCACCAGCTGGCAGCAGCGAGCGTCCAAGCTCTCTTGGTCCGAACTCATCAAAGGCAACAGCGCGGGAAGTTTTCCCGCCACCACCTACACCTGGACAAGAAGGGCGTGACCCGCAATGACGTCACGCAGACAGTAGCCAATGGGCTACCATGGCACCACGTTCAAATGTATCACTACTGTATATAAAGAGCTATCGATCCGCCATTACCTCATGTTCCCTCTGTCCACGATGCAATAAACCTGAGTTAACCCAGCCCGAGGCTGTGTCCTGTGTCTTGGTTCATATCCAAGCATACATTTTTCCTGTAAGTCATTTTCTCCATTGATGGATGTGTCTCTGGTGACTCAATAAACCGATCCTGGCATGGAACATGTGACCACACACATTACACTGAATAGATTGGGGGGGGCATAGTTGAGTTTGATGAAACTTTCGTGTTTGTCGCTTAGCCTCCTTGTGTCTGCGGCGTTCCCTTTCGAAGTGATAGGTAGCAGTAGAGATAATTTGGTGCCAAAGTGGGGGATCTGCGGCCGTTGCCTCCTAGGTTTGTGTGTTTCTATCTGACACCTTTCATGGTTTGTTTCAGCTGGTCCTTATAACGCTTCAGAGGAGCTCTGTGAGGTCTTTTACCAGACCTTAGTTACTCATAAAGAATTTGACGAGGAGGCCTGGAACCATCCATACGTTGGACATGTCCTATCCATCTAAGACAATGGCCTTTGATGGAAGCTTCAATGCTGTAAGCCAACAGGTTTAGAACTGGCCAGGTTATCCTGCTATAGTAATAGAGTAGACCTTACTGCCAGCTACACAACACCAATTGTCAGGTGGCAGTGAACTAATTTAATTTAATTTAATTGATTTCTATACCACCCTATCCAATGGACTCTGGGCAGTGTGCACAAGTTAAAACCAATAAAAAACAATTAAAAACCCTTTAAAACATAGCAATATTAACCCCCCCCCCCACTGTGCCATTTACTATCTAAAAACGAATATAAAATCTACAAAACCTTAACATTAAAAATTAATTACAGGAGGGGGGAGTGAGCCTCAGACGAGCCAGAAAGAGGGAGCTTGTTGATCATCCCAGCCCCAGATCCATTTTGCCAGCCACGTCTTCAGTTCTTTCCTAAATGGTAGCAACTGGGCCTGGAGGTGTAGTTCCACTGGGAGGAGGTTCCATAGTGTGGGGGGCTACGACCGAGAAGGCCTGACAATCCTGACAATCTTAAGGACTTGAGGGGCAAATTCCACAGGGAAGGGTGATGGTCCCCAAGTTGATTCAATGGTCCCACTTGAATCCATCTTAATGGAGGACAGCAGGTTCATCAATCCTGGACTGGGGCTGATGAGGACTTTGTGTGCCAAAAAAGTCTCAAGGCCAGAAAGGGAGTCATGAAACTGGATCAGTGGTACGGGTGTCACACCATGATGTGGAAAGCAAATGGAAGGCCACTGCATTATATTGTTCTCAGGACAACCTTAATGGCTGATCACCATGAGGAGAGCCAATATTTGGAATCGGATATGACACAAGAAGAAGAAGAAGGCTGAACAAACAGAACCAAAACCAAAATGAGTCAGCTGGTGATTCTTCTTCTTCTTCTTCATCATCATCGTCATCATCGTCATCATCGTCATCATCGTCATCATCGTCATCATCGTCATCATCGTCATCATCGTCATCATCGTCATCTTCTTCTTCTTCTTCTTCATCGTCTTCTTCTTCTTCATGTTCTTCTTCCGTGTCTAAATCAGACTTTAAACTGCCAAACTGAAGCCACTTTCTTGGCTTTTTCATTGACCAAGTGTAGGTCCCCATTGGTGCATGTTTCCCAAGTGACGTAGGGGAGGTTGAGTTCCTCAGCTACATTCTATCCCCTTTTAATGTCATTCCTTGTCGAGTGAGCTACTTCCCCCATCTTCTAATTTTATCCATCAAGAATGTTTGTTCTTGCCATAAAGCTCTTCCTGGATCTGAGCTGGTGGACTTGAGGCTCATCTCCATTCAGAGGGTATCAAGGGTGCTTAGTTCTCTCAGTGTCTGCTGCTACTTCTCTCCTTATCATAGGTGGAGCGATACCAACAAGAAGGTATATGTTCTCAATTGTTGTAGGCTTGAGGTATCCTATCACTATACACATTGCTTCATTAACAGTAATGTCAACTTCTTTTCTCTCTCTCTATAAGTCACCTTGAAGGTTGAAAGGCAGAAAGTTGGCCTAGACCTAGAGGTTCTTAATAGGAAGTAAAAGTGTTGCTTCTATCCCCAAGGGAAATAATGCTAAGTGTCTCTCCCTCCATCTGGCAGGCTCTCCATCTTTTATCCATTCTCCTACTGCAAGGTCAGTCACACAACTGGTGATGGAATGGGGAGCCATGGTGACACTGATCCATCTTCCCTTTTACTCCTTGTTTAGGTAACTGAGTAGCAATCCTATTGTTCACTTACTGGCTCTCTCTTCTTCTTCTTCTTTTGCTCCTCCTCCTCCTTCCATGTCTAGGCCAGATTGGAAACTGCCAAACTGAAGGCACCTTTTGGGTGAGTTCATTCTGCAGTTCCTCTCATGTGACCTAGTGTGAGAAAGATTAGCTGGCAACACAAGGTTGCCGTTACCAGGGTATGCCTGATTGTGGTTCAAAAATACCACAATCTTCGAGGATGTTCTTTCTCTGTACTGTCCTTTCCTGATCTGGTACTTTCAAAGGGATTCATTCATTCATTCATTCATTCATTCATTCATTCATTCATTCCTTTGGAGATGAGACTATATTTTCCACAGTGGTTTCAAAGATGGGAAAAGGTGGAGATCTGACCTTTCCCAGGAAAAACAGGGTGAGGAAGAGACAAAAAAAAAAAAGTGGGGGAGAATCAAGGGTTCCTGGCACAACCATCGTCTGATTGCGGACGTCCAGCCTTCACTCCCTTGCTGCCTTTTGGAAGAGCACACTCTGTTCTCCCTCCATGGGCCTGATTTATTAATGAAAAATGTGTTGTTGCTGCTGGTACATGATGCTCACCTAGGAGACCACAAGCTCTCGATTCTTCCCTCGTCCATTCAACCTGAGCTCTTAAAGCATCGCTCTTTCTTTCTCTCTTGGCATATGACACTAAAGCCTCAGAAAATCAACCATATGTATTTTTGTGTGCACCATTTTGATGCTACAAGGGTGAATGACAGCATTCAGGAAAGCCGCCAACCCATCCAGTAATTGTATTTGGTACGCAGGGAGTTGGGTAGTGGATTCCGTCAGGTGGAATGACTAGCCTGGCCTTTCATGGGCTGACAAGGCAGCAAGATTGTCTAGCACAGGGGTGCCCAAACTATGGCCCACAGGCCAGATCTGGCCTGATGACAATTCATCCAGCCCGCAAAGCCTTCATCACTCCCAGAAGCGGATGTAAAATGCGCCCGTATAGGTGCATTTTTCTTCCACTTCCAGGAGTGACAAGGGCTTTGTGGGCTGGATGAATTGGCATCGGGGCTGGATCCTGCCCATGGGCCATAGTGACTGGCCCCCTGAACCACGTCACCGGGCCACAGGCCAAAGAACTTGGGCACCCCTTGTCTAGCAAATTATGTATGATAGCAATAGCAATTACACTTAGCGGACGCTCTGGGTGGTTGAAAAGTTAATTAGCATTTTGTCCCCAACATGCTGGGGACTTGTTTTACTGACCTTGGAAGGATGGAAGAGGATGAGTCAACCTAGATATGCATCAGGATCAAACTCACAATGTTTTGGCTGCAGTTTAACCACCATGCCACTGTCTCTTTTAGGAGAAAGGCAAGATGCTAATGTTGAGAACAAATAAATAACCTTGATCCCTGTCAAGATCAAACTCACAATGTTAGCAGCTTTGGCTGCAGGACAGTAGAGCTCTTAACAGATGATGGATGTTGTACTTTTGAATCATAAAAAGATTTTTCCCCCCAATTACTCCCCATCCATTGCCTGGTTCCCTTTCCCACAATGAAATACTGTTCCTTGCTTCATCCTTCCTGGCCTGGGTCTGAGGAGGACTTTGTGTGCCAAAAGGGCTCAGGACCAAAAAGTGACTCACAGAACTGGATCAGTGGTCCTATATGGGTGTCATGCTGTGATGCAGAAGGCAAATGGAAGGCCACTGCATTATATTGTCTCCAGGACAATCTTCATGGCTGAACATCAGAAAATAATTCTGGTAGCATGAAGATTCCCCAGGAAAATAAGAATTTTCCTCCACCCAAGACTCATTGCAATGCTGCGGAAATCTACACATTTAATGGGGCCTCCAGTGCATTTTGGTTTTGGGGAAATAAAATACATCTCAACAATGACAGCCCTGCCCCACTCTTGCAAACTTGAACCACTTGTGGTTTCCTGATGGAGTCAGTCCATCTCACGTTTGGTTTTCCTCTTCTCCTTCTGCCTTCAACTTTTCCTATCATTTTCTTTCTTTCTTTCAGAATATCAGTAGTCATATAGGCTGGAGGGGTATCAGTGGAAAATGGGCAGTGATAGTACAGTAAAACCCCTACTTATGGGGAAAAAGTTCATTCCATAAGCTTTTGCTTAAATCAGTTTTTCATGTAACTCGAAGCAAACCCATAAGAAAAATGAGATATTTATGTAAATTGAAGCAAACCCATAGGGAAATGAATTTTTATGTAACTCGAAGCAAACCCATAGAAAATCGTGTAAATTGGAACATGGTTTTAACACAAAATCATTATGTAAGTCGCATTTTATGTAACTCGAGGCATATGTAAGTCGGGGTTTTACTGTACAGGGAAAAATGTATTTTCCTAGCTAAAGTACAGAATAGTTCTGCATTTTATATGTACTTTGAAATAGTTCAAAGTTGGAAAACAAATTACAAAAGTCTGCAGTAAAATATAAGATAAGAATACAAATGCAAAATTGAAAATTCCTCTAGGGCTGTGATGGCGAACCTTGGCACTTCAGCTGTTCTTGGACTTCAATTCCCAGAAGCACAAGTCCCTGTGAATCCACACAAATGGGTTTACTGCACATACATGTATATAGAAATGTTTGCTGTACACATACAGCAAACATTTCTAAAGGAGATGAAGAGATACCTGAAGGTCTGTAGTCTCACAAGCATATCAACAACACCATGAAAGGCCATGTAGCATGCTGAAGTGAAACAGAAAGAAAGCATCCTATAAATAGGTCCTTAAGAGAAAAAGAAGTGGGAGCTATTTATTAGCAGCCCAGCAAAAACATAAACAGAGTCCTTTTCATTGCCAGAAAGAGTGGGAAGAGAAAGCAAAGGCTATAAATAAGACATACTGTACTGCGAGTGTCAGGTTAAAAAGCAAGGCATTAAATAATTGACCAAAGACGGACTAAAAGTGGGAAATGTTATTTATTTATTATGTTATAACTACCAAGTCCCTTGGTCACTGGAGGAACTTTTGGGAATTGTAGTCCAAAAACAGGACCTCCAAGCATGGAGACATGAGAATATTTCCAGACAAAGTTTCTGCCAAGGATGCAGAAACCATGATCTGATTTTTTAAAAATTGGAACCCTGTTTTTTAAAAAAACAATCAAGATGCACCAAAGATACTGTACTTTGCCTTCATTCAGTACCATTGCATGGAGGGAAGATTTTTGTGGTTAATTGAAATGGCAAAAAAAACAAAGAGAGAAAGAGAGAATCACCATCTTGGTAATGGCAACAAGATTAATTATAGGAAAACAACCACAACCACAAGAGAGTAAAATATAATTTCAGTTTATTAAATAGTATAACGAAGTTTGGAATATAACTATAAATGGCAAATTCACATGTGAGATAACAGGTTTTTTTTTAAAAAAAGGAGTGTCCAAAGTGAATAACTTTAAAGATATATGGGAAGTTTTCACAGAACTTGTCCCATTGAAAGGGAAAGGCACAAGAAACAATGTATTTTGGACAGAAACAGAGTTTAGTAACCAGAAAGAAGAAGAGAAAGAGAAAGAAAGATAATGACCCTGAATGTATTGGGGGCACAATGTTGTGTGATTATAAATTGCTTTTGCAGGGTTTTTAAAGTGTATTTTGATTCATGTTTTATGCATTCAATAAAAATATTTTTTTTTAAAAAAACATTCTGTTTTTTAAATTTTACCTTTTATGCTCCTGTATCTTGGATTGAAATCTAACGTAATCATTTGCCTTCAATTTAAGTTTAGTTTTTCATATTATTTTAAAGCATTTTCTGCCTACAGTTTCACCTGAGCTGTAAGATGTCTTTTGATGTTTTCAACCACTTAGAAGCATTTTTGTGCCTATGAAACATAGAAGCAATGTAGGAAAATTATGTTAGATCAGCTGATGTTGCTTGAAATCATTGCAACACTGAAAAGACTTTTTACCTTGATACTCAGATGAATTTTGAGAGGATTGGAAATGGTTGTCCGGTTTCATCCTGGAACTGAGCCTTTGTTGGGAAAATGCCAATTGTGACCCACACAGGCTTCTGACTTCAATCCTGGAGATCTATGAAGTTCTGCAGGGCTCTCAGCTCAACATTCAGGTCTCCAACTCACTGATATTGGGAAACTTAAGGCAGTGGCTTCCTCTATTGGTCATCAGCCTGCTCACTATTTATCCAAGTGGGATGTGAATTGTGGATGCTGCTAATGGTGGCCAGAGGTTAGCCACATTACACCATGAAATCACCAGGGCATTTTCACCCTTGACATCCCCTGAATTGAGATGAGCCTCAAGTCCACCAGCTCAGGTCCAGGAAGAGCTTTATGGCAAGAACAAACATCCTTGAGGGTACACAAGAGCAAAAACAAATTAGAAGATGGAGGAAGGAACTCACTGGACAAGGAACCACATTGAAGGAGGAGGAGATGGCTGAGGAACTCAACCTCTCCTGCATCACTTGGAGGACCCTGACTAGGCTGAGGGTCCCTAAATGCAAAGCAAACATGCTCAAGTGGGGGCTGTTGGTGGACAACAACATGCTGAGTGAATGTGGAGAGTTACAGAATCTGGTTGATTTACTGGTCTGCCGATAACTGCCAGAAATGTGCGCCGATGAGGA
The DNA here is from genome assembly GCA_035047305.1 of Bradypodion pumilum. Classification (NCBI taxonomy): domain Eukaryota; kingdom Metazoa; phylum Chordata; class Lepidosauria; order Squamata; family Chamaeleonidae; genus Bradypodion; species Bradypodion pumilum. Next base: position 386,368,467 of record JAWDJD010000003.1, read on the forward strand.
CTTGGATTTGGGCAACGACAACGTGAAGAGAGTGGCTTCATTTTGGCAGACCAGGGTTTGATCTGGGTATGAAAGAAGAAGAAGAAGAAACAAATGGAGTTCAGCACTCATCTAAATATTGAGCAGGATACTGACCATTTGGGTATCCCTTCTCATAACAGGTAATCCTCTTCATGTACTGCTTCTCTCCCCCACCTCATTTTTCCTCCTCCCTCCCCCCGCAAACATGATCCTCTTTTCTGGAGAGTTTTGCTTTCTCATCCGTTCTGCCTACGTCTGCTATTTTAGAGTTTGTGCCTGTGTAATCATTTTGTTTTATCCTGCAGGCTACCTTTCCTGTGCATGAATGTTGCTATTCTTATGCAAGCATGTTCTGGAAACTGGAAGTGGCAGGAGGGAAATGAAACATTGCATAGGTTTAAATATTTTATAACCCTCTTCTTAACGTATTTATTTGTTTATATATAGCCACAGTACAAGCATCAATGATTCAATCGATCAATCTCCTGCTATATGTTGGTCCATATGAATCGCAGATGCACTAACCCAAACATCTGTTCCACCCCCTTTCAGCACTGATCTAAAGGCAAGAATGCCAATTCCTTCCAAAAAGCTACTCAAAAGGGTGCATTTCAATAAAACTTCTAGAATGAAATATACATTTTTAAATCCAGTGGCCAAGAATTCTCTTGCCATTTGTGTAAGGATAGGGCAACTTGACATGGCTAATTGTGGTTAATTGACTAGGCTGCAAAGTCAGATCTTGATTGGGCAGATCAAGCACATGATCAAGCCATCTGGTACCCATGATTTAGTTGTGATTAGCAACAGCAAGTTGCAGAAATCTTATGCAGACACCAATAGGTCACTGGCCATTATTCGTGGTATACATTTTGAACCAAAAACAGGGCACTGCACATGAGAATGCACAAGAGTGAATTCTTTGACCAGCCCAGCTTTTGTGCATCGTTACTTTTATGGGTTCCTTCCAAGAATCTAAGAAATTGTGAGATAGCTAAAATTTCACAGAAATTTGGTGGACAACAACATGCAGAAAAAATCCAAAATAAAACAAGTTATGTTTAATTATGTTTAACTTGATCATAGACCGCAAGTCACTGATAAAATCTAACACAGAGACCTTAAATTTTCAAAAAGGAAATTTCCCAAAGATGAGGAAACTAGTAAAAAACAAGCTGAAAGGGAAAATTGAGAGAGTCCAAACACTCCAAGTGGCATGGAGGCTGTTTACAAAAACAATAACAGAGGCCCAATTGGAATGCATACCCAAAAGGAAAAAGGGCACTGCCAGGTCCAAGAGGACTCCAATGTGGCTTACAGGAGCTGTTCGGGAAGTGATCAAAAGCAAGAAAAGCTCATTTAGAAGATGGAAGGCTTGTCTGAATGAAGACAGCAGGCAGAAACATAAATTCTGGCAGAACAAATGCAAGGCAACAATCAGGAAAGCAAAGCAAGACTTTGAGGAGCGTATAGCTAAAAATACTCAGAGGAATAACAAAGACTTCTTTAAGTACATTAGAAGTAAGAACCCAACTAGGAAGGCCATTGGACCATTAGATGACAATGGAAGGCAAGGGGTTATTAAAGAGGAAACAGAGATTGCAGAGAGACTCAATGAATTCTTTGCTTCAGTATTCACTGAAGAAGACAGAGCCCCCATGCCCAAAACAGAGCCTATCTTCGTAGGGAGGGAAACCGAAGAATTAAGCAAGATAGAAATAACCAGGGAGGAGGTCCTTGCATGTCTTGTTAAGCTAAACACTAACAAATCCCCAGGACCAGATGGCATCCATCCACGAGTTCTCAGGGAACTTAAAGATGAAATTGCTGATATCCTAGCCAAAATATATAATCTTTCCCTCAAATCAGGCTTTGTGCCTGATGACTGGAAGGTAGCGAATGTAACACCAATTTTCAAAAAAGGATCCAGGGGTGATCCAGGAAATTACCGGCCTGTCAGTTTGACATGTGTCCCAGGTAAAGTGATGGAAACCATCCTAAAAGATAGAATTAATAGGTACATAGAAGAGGAGGCGCTGCTAAAGGAGAGCCAACATGGCTTTTGCAAGGGCAAATCATGCCTCACTAATCTGTTGGAATTTTTTGAGAGTGTCAACAAGCATGTGGATAAGGGGGATCCAGTTGACATTGTTTATCTGGACTTTCAGAAGGCTTTTGACAAGGTCCCACACCAAAGGCTCTTGAATAAACTTACCAGTCATGGAATAAAGGGACAGGTCTTGTCCTGGATCAGCAACTGGCTAAGAGACAGGAAACAGAGGGTAGCACTAAATGGACACTTCTCCAAGTGGAGGGAAGTAAAGAGTGGGGTCCCCCAAGGTTCAGTACTGGGACCCCTGCTTTTCAACCTCTTCATAAATGATCTAGAGGTAGGAGTAAAAAGCAAGGTAGCCAAATTTGCTGACGACACTAAATTATACAGGGTAGTGAAAACTGTGAGAGATTGTGAAGAGCTCCAGAGGGATCTCTTGACACTGGGGGAGTGGGCAAAACAGTGGCAAATGAGCTTCAACATCAGTAAGAGCAGAGTGATGCATGTTGGGGCAAAAAACCCCAATTACATTTATAAACTGATGGGGTCTGAACTCTCTGCGACAAACCAGGAAAGGGACCTTGGTGTCCTGGTGGACAACTCAATGAAGGTGTCAACCCAGTGTGCCTCAGCAGTGAAAAAAGCAAACTCAATGTTAGGGGTCATTAGGAAGGGTATAGAAAATAAGTCAGCAAGTGTCATTTTGCCTCTTTATAAATCTATGGTGAGGCCCCATCTGGAATACTGTGTACAGTTCTGGTCGCCATACCTCCAGAAGGATATTATGGAGTTGGAGAAAGTACAGAGGAGGGCAACCAGAATGATTAGGGGACTGGAACACCTTCCTTACCATCTGAGGCTGCAACGGTTGGGCCTTTTCACTCTTGAACGACGGCGTCTAAGAGGTGACCTGATTGAAGTTTATAAAATCATGCACGGTGTGGACAAAGTGGATAAGGAAAAACTGTTTTCCCTATCGCACAACACTAGAACTAGGGGACACTCCATGAAACTTTTGGGTACTAGTTCTCAAACAAATAAGAGAAAGTACTTTTTCACCCAGAGGATTACTGGTCTATGGAACTCCCTGCCAGAAGAAGTGGTGACAGCTGTCAGTCTTGACAGCTTTAAGAAAGGATTAGACAAGTTCATGGAGGACAAGGCTATCAATGGCTATAATTATGGATACCTAAGGACAACCTCCGGGTTGGAGAGATGGGCAGGATATCTCTCAATGCCATTTCCAGGGAATCCTAAGCAGGTGAAGGCATCTCCTTGGGAATACCCTGAAGGAAATGGTGAGCCACTGTGTGAGACAGAATGCTGGACTGGATGGGCTGTGGCCTGTTCCAGCAAGGCTGTTCTTATGTTCTTATGTTCTTAAGTGATAGTGCTGGAAGAGGACACTCCTAGATTGGAAGGCACACAGTCAACCAGAAAGGGAGAGCAACATTTAAGTACAAGTAGTACCTGTAATACTTGGAGGAAGGGACAAAGACCCAAAAAAAGAGGGGAGGGCAGGAGTATTTCAGAACAGAAGGGGTGATGTTATTTTTCTTATGTTTTTCTGACAGAAGTAAACAGACAAGCAAAGAAAGTTTGGCGAGAGACCCTGGAGAACTGTGTGCGAAGAAACACACAGGGATACCGTGAGGTCAAAAAACTCCTGAATTTGCTGAAGTCAAAGTAACCAGCCAGCTTGGTCTAAGTCCTTTGCAAGTCTCTGGTTATTTTTCTGCAAATGTTAAAAATACCTGCTAATGCAACTTTAACAAGCAGGTATGAAATGGCATCTCCTTGGTGGAGCCGTGACATGGATTAAGGCAGACAAACTGTGCGTGAGTCACGGATTGTTGGCTTGGTTCACACACCACACTTCACTCTGTTTGCTCTTTCCTCTTTAAAACTTAGCAATGCCTCCTCTTTTCAGAATGGCATTTTGGGTGGAGGGGGGAGAGCAAATTTGCCTTCTCGCACACGATGCTTTCACTCTTCACTGCCTTCAGTTGTTGTCGTCAAAAGTAAAACATGGACACAACGATGGTAAATGTTCATTGGGGGGAAATTTCCACCTTTCTGAAATAGCTATTTCACACTTCCTTGTGGGAGCCTCTGGCCCAGAGATGAGCACTGAACCCTAGAGTCGGATACGACTGGCTTTTGAACAAAGGAAACCTTTACCTTTACTATTTTATTTATTTATTTATTTATTTATTCAATTTATATCCCGCCCACTCAACACAAGGCCGACTCTGGGCGGCTAACAACATAAAAAGTAACCCCAGGGCAACCCAAGGAGTTTACAGACAATATTCACAAATACAACAATAATCCTAAAAACAGTTAAAACAGTAAAAAAAAAAGTTAAGACTACCCACCCCCTAAAAAGCAAGGGCTGCAGGATCGAAAAGGCACCATGGGGAAGAGTTCCTCTACACCAACCACCCCATGGTGGTTACCCTTCCACCCGCACCCCACACTTGACCTGCCAGCCAGGTTTTAAGATCCCTTCTGAAAGGCAGCAACTCCGTCCGAAGACGTAATTCTGTTGGCAGGAGGTTCCAGAGGGCCGGTGCAGACACGGAGAAGGCTCTCCTCCTTGTGCCAGAGAGGCGAGCCCCTCTGGCTGATGGAACAATTAGAGAGCCCCTCCGGTCCGCTCTGGTTGGACGGACAGATGTCCTTAGGCCGATGCGGTCTCTTAGGTAACCTGGCCCACTACCATGTAGGGCTTTAAAGGTCAAAACCAGCACCTTGAATTGCACCCGGAGACATACTGGCAACCAGTGCAGCTCCCGGAGCAGTGGCGAAGCATGAGCATAACAGCCACACCCCATCACCATCCGGGCAGCCGCATTTTGGACCAGCTGTAGCCTCCGAATGGTCGTCAAGGGCAGCCCCATGTAGAGCGCATTGCAATAGTCTAGTCTGGAGGTAACCAGAGCATGGGTGACCATGAGCAAGGAGTCCCGGTCCAGGAGTGGGCGCAACTGGCGAATCACCCGAAGTTGGGCGAAAGCCCTCCTGGTCACAGCCGCCACCTGTTCTTCTAGCAGTAGCCGTGAATCCAGGAGGACCCCCAAGTTGCGCACCGGGTCTGTCTATGAGGTTAACAACAACAGTCAGAGAGTAGTTAAGGGGGAGCCACAATTTTGATTGTTCCATTGGGGTCAGTCAACACCCTGATGCCAGGAGATTAATTTAGATGTCCGCACAAACACAAAAAACAAAAACAAAAACCATGGCATGCACACAATTGCCCTCCTTTCTCACTTCAAGGACAGGTGGGACTCTTCTGTCTTCTTGTCTGCCCTTTTGACATGCTCTTAGATCTGCCCTCCTGATAGTCACAATTCTTCAATGTTCTGTTCCTGCATTATGCTGGCCCAGGTTAGAGATGCATTATGGGAACTTGCCCATTTGGGGGGAATCCCCAAAATCTGTTTGATTTTGAGGCCAGCATATCTTGCGCTAAAACACATTCACCAATGGCAATGTTTTTATAGACTCCTTTTGTATCTGTGAAGTTATTCTTTTACACTGCGGCTCTCTTGCTGGTGCGTGTATTCTGGGGGTTGCAGTCCAAATAACTAAAGTTCCCATGCCTGACCCTATTCCACTTACCCCGAAGGACCAGAATGTAGTCTGGAAGTATTCCTAGATCAGGGGTGCCCAAACTTTTTGGGCCATGGGCTGGTCACATGGTTCAGTCAGCTGTTCATGTGGTTCAGCGGGCCGGTCACGTGGTTCCTTCTATTGGAAGTGGAAGTAAAATGTGCCTTGCAATCTGTTTTGCAACAGGATGAGATAGATTTTAGGCTGCCATTTTCTTTTCTTAAACCAGGGGTGACCACATTATGGCCCATGGGCCATATCCAGCCTACAAAGCCAATTCATCTGGCCCACACCACCCTTGTTGCTCTGTATAGATATGTATTACTTCCGCTTCTGGAAGTGACAAGGGCATACCTGTCAAGTTTTGGATTTGAAAATAAGGGAAATTTCCCAGCCAAAACGGGATACTTGACAGCTATGCTTATCCTGTGCTGCCCTCCAATGGCGGCAATAGGGCATTGCAGTCTAACTAATACGGGAGGACAGTGGGAAAGAGTGTAAAATATGGGAGTTTCCCGGCCAATATGGGATACTTGACAGCTATGGACAAGAGTGGTGTGGGCCAGATGAATTGGCACTGTGCGCCGGATCCAGCCCATGAGCCATAATTGGGGCACCCCTGTCTAGATCAAGAGGGACGCCTACAGCCTGCAAGCCAGATGGATCCACCTGGAGGGGTTTGCTGCCCTCAAAGCATTCAGAAATCTCCCACCACAATAAGGAGCTAATGTGACACCTGAAGGGTCTTGTTGATGGAGGAGAACATCTACTGCGCCTTCCAGAGTTGTCCATCCCATTCTAGACTCATCATTTGCATTAGAAACCCAAGAGGCTGCAAATAGCAAGAGTGTTTCTTAGAAGCTTGGGCTGGTATCTCATCTATGATTGTTTCTGGACTCATAGTTTGGCCACCATGGCCCAGTTGTGGCAAGATGTTCTTCATGGAATTGCTGTTTAAGAAGCTGTATTCGTCTGGTGCCCTTTTTGAGGAGCACTTCCCCAAAGCTTCACTTTTTCTGCCCAGAACTCAAGATGTTTAAATCAATGACTATAGATCCAAATGAAACTGATAGATTGGGCCAAAGAAGGTTTCAGCCTTTGTTGTGTTCTGTAAAGCTGTGCCTTTAACAATGTACCTTTGCCATGTGTTAACAATGTAACCTTTCTGCGTGCAACATTATAACCATCAGCTGTATCAATGTAAACCTAATAAGGGGACGCGAGCTAGTGACCACCAGAGGGCAGTAGCGAGCGTCCAGCTCTCATGGATCATATTCACCTGCTTCAGCAGCGCGGGAAGATTCCCCGCGACCTCTTCACCTGGTCAAGAAGGGCGTGACCTCCTACGACGTCACGCAGGCAGCAACCAATAGTCTGTCGACGAGCCACATTCAAATGTATAGCCAGCTGTATATATTGAGCTACCCATCCGCCGTTACCACATGTTCCTCCGGATCATCATGCAATAAACCTGTGTTAAGCCAACCCTTCGGCTGTTTCATTGTCTTTGGTCCCTTACACTAAACTGGCGACGAAGGTGGGATAATGGCAGCCCACGGGACCAAGACATGCGCCGGTTTCGAAATCAGGAAACCGGGCGACTGGGAGATCTTCGAGATGGACTTCCAGGCCGCACTGATCGAGTCCGAAGTCACGGAAGAGGCGAAGAAAAGAGCCATCTTCACCAGGATGCTTGGACAAAAAACAAAAAGGACCTTGGTGGACCTGATTGCACCGAGGAGGGTGAGCGAATTCAAGGCCAAGGAACTCATGCAGATGCTGCGTGAGCACGTCCGGCCCACCACGGCGATGTTTCCCGCTCGGAGTGCGTTTTGGAGGCGAGTCCAAGCGCCCGGGGAGACGGTCGCCGCATTCGTGGCGGCCCTGCGGCTGGCGGCCGGCCCGTGCAAATGGGAGAATGCCGAAATCACCCTCCGGGACTGTGTGCTGTGCGGCCTGAACAACGCCGAAACCCAGCGCACATTAATGAACCAAGAACCGCCTCCCACGTTGCAGGAGGTCGTCAGAGCGGCCCAGGCCGCAGAAGCTACGAAGGCCGTGGTCCAAGAACTTTAGGACTGGCGGCCAAAGTCGAGCAAAGCAGAGGCTCCGGTACAGGCGGCCCGGCGAACTTCGAGGTCGTCCACAGAGAGCAGCGACGACGAGGACGTCCGGAGGGTCCGGAAGGAGAGCCGGCGATGCGACGGCTGTGGAGCGGCCCACGACCGCATGGAATGCCCCTTCCGGAAGGCCGAGTGCCACAACTGCGGCCGCCGCGGGCACATCGCCAAGGTGTGCAGGAAGAAGCGCGAGACCCGGAGGAGCTCTGCAGACCGCTCCGCGGGACAAGACCGCCCAACGAGACCCAAGGACGGCGCCCAGGCCACGCGGAAGCAGGACGGCGTGGGCCGCATCTCCGACGGCAGCGAGGACGACGCCCCAGTGTTCAGCGTGTCTACAGGACACCCCCGCTACTTTGTTGAGGTACTAGTCCAAGGGGTTCCCATTAGGATGGAAATTGACTCGGGGTCCTCATATTCAATCATTTCCCAGAGGGAGTTCTTGGGAATTGCCCCCCACAAGCGGCCCAAGCTCAAAGCATTGAGGTCCACACTACGGGACGTGCAAGGGAACAGTATTCCAGTGTTGGGGGTTGGAGAATTTCAGGTCAAATTCAAGGAGCACGCCGCGTCCCTTCCCCTAGTCGTGCTCAAAGGAGGAGATTGCAGCCTCCTTGGGACTCAATGGTTCCAGCCCCTGGGGTTGTTTATTGGGGGGGTGCACGCTGTTGGGATGCACGCCGTTGGGACTGATCCAATTCAGGAGGTGTGCGAGGCGCACCCCGAAGTCTTCAAAAAAGGACTGGGGAAATTCAAGGGGCCCCCAGTGACTTTCGACCTGGACCCGGAGGTCCGCCCAATTCGCCTTAAACCACGCAGGGTGCCGTTCGCACTTAAGGACAAGATAGAGGCGGAACTGGACAAGTTGGTGGGCCAGGGGATCCTTGTGCCTGTAGATTCTGCGGAGTGGGAAACTCCGATTGTAACCGCTCTAAAGGCCAATGGGGAGGTCCGCATATGCGCCGACTACAAGTGCACCATCAACAAGGCGATCCGCCCGAATGCATATCCGGTGCCGGTAGTCAGCCATCTGCTGGCCAGGTTACACGGGGGAAAGTGTTTCGCTAAGCTCGACTTAGCACAGGCCTACCAGCAGCTTACGGTGTCCCCTGCCGCAGCTGCTGCGCAGACCATAGTCACCCATAAGGGGGCGTTCCAGGTGACGCGCCTCCTGAAGGGATTGGAGGGGGTGTTGCCTTATTTTGATGACGTGTTAATTACGGGGGGTGTCGGGTTGAATTGGCCAAGAGGTTGGGGAAGGTCCTGACAATATTCGAAAAAGCGGGGCTGAGACTGCGGAAGGACAAATGCGTCTTCTTCGCAACCGAGGTTGAGTTCCTAGGGTTTGTGTGACTCCTGAGGGAATAAAACCATCCAAGTCCAAGGTAGCGGCCATTAAGAAAGCCCCCCGCCCCACCTCCAAGCCCGAGCTGCAGTCGTTCCTAGGGCTGCTCAACTTCTACCACTCCTTCCTCCCCCGGAAGGCAGCGGTGGCTGAACCGCTACACAAACTGCTAAAGAAAGAGCAGGCATGGAGGTGGGGCGATGACCAAGAAAGGGCATTTGGTGAGCTAAAAAGCCTCCTGGCGTCCGACGCCATACTGACCCACTTCGACCCCAAACGCCCAGTAGTTCTGACCTGTGATGCATCTCCAGTGGGGGTAGGGGCGGTGCTGTGCCACGTGTTGGAAAACGGAAGGGAGGCCCCGATAGCATTTTACTCCAGGTCCCTGTCCCAAGCAGAGAGAAACTACGCACAGACGGACAGGGAGGCACTAGCGATGGTCGCGGGGATGAAAAAATTTCACGATTTTCTGTATGGCCGCCCCTTCACCATTGTGACGGACCACAAGCCCCTGCTAGGCATCTTTACCGCAGATAAACCCACCCCTCAGATCCTGTCCCCGAGGATGCTCAGGTGGGCCATTTTCCTCAACGCGTATCAGCACGCGTTGGTCTACCGGCCCGGGAAAGAGATCAGCCATGCGGACGCTCTATCTAGGTCTCCCCTTCCCCTAACGCCCAGCCAGGTGAGCAAGGGGGAGCGGGACCATCAGGTTCTCATGATAGAGGTGCTGGATTCGCCCCCCGTAGTGCCCGCCGACATTGCCAAAGCGACAGAGAAGGACAAAACGTTAGCGGCAGTAAGCTCCTGGCTGCAGAAAGGGTGGCCCGCGTCCTCCCCGGCGGAGGAGTTCGCTCCATTTTTCAGAAAAAAGCTAGAACTGTCCCTAGAGAGGGGGTGTCTCTTGTGGGGGCAGCGGGTGGTGATTCCCACTTCCCTTCAGCCGCGGGTGCTCAAACTGCTTCACGTCAGCCACCGCGGCATCGTGCAATCCAAGGCGCTGGCCCGGAGTTATTTCTGGTGGCCCCAGCTGGACGCCGACATCGAGCACATGGTCGGCACTTGTGCAAGTTGCCAATGCTCCAGACCAGAGGAGGCCCGCCTTCCCCACAGGGAATGGGACGCGGCTAAGGGGCCGTGGTCCCGGGTGCACGTTGATTTCGCGGGCCCGTTCAGAGGCACCCTGTTCCTTATTGTAGTGGACGCCTTCTCCAAATGGTTGGAGGTTATTCCAGTCACGAGCACCTCCTCGGCCCAGACCATTAGGCATTTGCGGAGGCTCTTTTCCACGTTCGGCATACCCGACACGTTAATTAGCGACAACGCTAGTTGTTTCACGTCCTCCGAGTTTAGGGCGTTCATGGAGATCAACGCCGTTCGGCATATCACCTCCGCTCCGTTTCACCCAGCCACCAATGGCCAGGTAGAGCGCCTCGTCCGCACCACGAAGGACGCGTTGCGGCGCATGGGCCCCGGGGATCTGAACCTACAAGTCTGCCAGTTTCTGCTAGGGTACAGGGTGACCCCTTTGGCGTCAGGATACTCCCCCGCAGAACTCTTAATGCGTAGGAAACTGACCACCATCCTTACTAGGCTAGACCCCACGAGGGTAGAGGACAAAGGAAGGAACACGAAGAGTTTCAGTATAGGCGCCCCCGTGCACTGCAGGAATTACGCCAGCACGGGCCCAGCCTGGGTGCCGGGCGTAGTCGTGGAACAAACCGGCCCCATGTCGTACCGCGTGGAAACCAATACAGGACTCATGTGGAGGCGGCACGCGGACCAACTCCGACGCATGGTCCCCGACGAGCAGGGCGCAGACCGAGCAGGGACAAAGTCAGCGTTAGGGTTCTCCCCCACCCGTTTAGCCCAAGGGGGAGGGAAGGGGGACCGCGGGCCCCCACCAAGGGGGGAGGAGGATGTCCTCATAGATATCCTGGGGGATCTTTCCGAGGAGGAGGAACCCGACCCCATACATATCTCGCGGAAGGTTCCCACAAATGCGGGTACCCCCACCAAGTTAGATTTTGATTTTCAGAACCGGGGGGGGTTTTCGGAGTGGTCCCCCACCTGTCCAAGCGAGAAGAGGGGTTTTTCTTTAGTCCCGCGGCCCCCGGTCTGCCCACAATGGAGTTTTTCCCTTCCCCTAAGGCCGCCAGACAGCGGCAAACCACTAACGAGTCTCCCTCTCCCATTTCAGGACAAGGGTCCAGGGAACAAAGAAGCAATAACGCCCCCGGGGGGGCAGCCCTCGTCACGGCCCAAACGCACATGCAACAAGCCATCTTGGCTGAGAGACTTCGTCTCATCCTAGGGGGGAGGGATGTTGTGTTCTGTAAAGCTGTGCCTTTAACAATGTACCTTTGCCATGTGTTAACAATGTAACCTTTCTGCGTGCAACATTATAACCATCAGCTGTATCAATGTAAACCTAATAAGGGGACGCGAGCTAGTGACCACCAGAGGGCAGTAGCGAGCGTCCAGCTCTCATGGATCATATTCACCTGGTTCAGCAGCGCGGGAAGATTCCCCGCCACCTCTTCACCTGGTCAAGAAGGGCGTGACCTCCTACGACGTCACGCAGGCAGCAACCAATAGTCTGTCGACGAGCCACATTCAAATGTATAGCCAGCTGTATATATTGAGCTACCCATCCGCCATTACCACATGTTCCTCCGGATCATCATGCAATAAACCTGTGTTAAGCCAACCCTTCGGCTGTTTCATTGTCTTTGGTCCCTTACACTAAAGCCTTCAACCCATTTGCAGCTGAAATCCAAGAGTTAGTGGCAACTGCAGTTGGTGTAACTGCTGTGGACTTTTAGATATGTCAACACTTGCACAAGTTCCAGCAATTCATGAGGTCTACTCTAGGCAGGACATATAAGGCCCAAGTGTTCGCTTTTAAACATCATGCAGTGGATCCATGTCTGTGGTCTGAATTAGGATTGCCTCCTCTTTTGCTCATGCCAACCTCCTCATTATAACAGTTCCATATGCAAAATGTGTATAACAGGGGTGCCCAAACATTTTGGGCCATGGGTCAGTCACATGGTTCACTGAGCCAGTCACGTGGTTCAGTGGGCCGCTCACACGGTTCAGTGAACTGGTCACATGGTTTCTCCCACTAGAAGCAGAAGTAAAATGCACCTTGCAATCTGTTTTGCAATAGGATGAGATAGATTTTTAGGCTGCCATTTTCTTTGCTTAAACCAGGGGTGCCCAAACTACAGCCGTGGGCCGGATCCGCCCCTAACACCAATTCACTCAGCCCATGCTACCCGTGCCACTCCTGGAAGCAGAAGTAAAACACACACATATGGGTGTGTTTTACTTCTGCTTCCAGGAGTGGCAAGGGTGGCATGGGCTGGATGAATTGGTGTCAGGGGGCGGATCCGGCCCACGGGCCATAGTTTGGGCACCCCTGGTGTATAACCTGGCTTTCTTCCACGCTTGGAAGACTTGTGCTACATATGTTTGGGCAGGGCAGATGGCTGAGAATTGTGTCCAGTCCATTTCTTTACAAGAACTTGGCAACTTCTGCAACTTTCTTCCACTTTCTTCAGCATTAGGTTTTCTCAATAAGTGCCCAAAGTACAACAGCCTTAACTAAGTCGCATGTTGCGGTTCACACTATTGCACAAAAATGTTGCTGCATACTGCTTGCATAACTGAAGCATGCAAAGAACAATTTCCTACCTTGTTTAGCTTGTCTGAGTAACCAAAGACTTTTAGCTGGACTCATTTCGGAAGCAAAAAAAATCATGAGAAAAGCCACGAGATGTCAGTATTAACTTGGCAGCCAGCTGGAGCGAGGAATATTCAGAGTGGCTAAGGCAGAAGTAAGGGTTAAAATGCTGAGTTTGACTACTGGAATTCAGCAGTTCGAGACCTGAGTGCTGCATGACGGAGTGAGCTCCCATCATCTGTCCCAGCTCCTGCCAACCTAGCAGTTTGAAAGCAAGAAACTGACAGTAGAAAAATAGGTACTTCTTCAACAGGAAAGGTAACAGTGTTCTGTGTGCTCTATAATCTAGTCATGCCTGCAAATTGATCACGACAGTGTCTGCAGACACAGACAACACTGGCACGTTGGCTGTAAACAGAGATGAGCACCGCACCCTAGAGTCAAATATGGCTGGCATTTGAGCAAGAGAGACCTTTACCTAAGGCAGAAATATTAAAATGGATAAATTTGGTTTATTAGCAGACATGAAATTGATTCACGTTACTCTGTGGATCACAAGCTAAACCTTGGTCAACGCAATGCAGCACCTAAAATACCAAATGCCATCTTCTTATCAGAATTTCAGCTCATGAAAAGTCATCATTGTACTTTCCTTCCATCCTGGTCAGGTCATCTGGCGAGAGATGGATAAATCTGTCAAGGAAAATTGCATGAAGGTTCTCATTCCCCAATGCTGGCTGAGATAATCCCATGTTCAGAGATGGGAGAAGTGAGTAGAAAGGGGCTAAATTAAATCTGGGGACAGAGAACTTCCAAAAGTAATTTTTTTATGGCCCATCGGAGTGGTGGCAATTCCCAGAGTTAACTTGATTGTAAAATTTCCCTAAAATAGTGAACAAGTAACATCTGCAAATTACTTTTTTAGGAATTATTTCCTTGGTGCTTGGTGGGACCCCGAGAGAGGATGTGGCAGAAGAAGTTGCTGATGCTCCACCACTGGCTGCTGCTAGTCTTGTCCCTTGGTGTCTACCTGCCTTTCTTTCTACAACTGCTGCTGGCTTCAATGTTCCCAATGTTTGTCCCAGTTTTTCAAAGTAGGGGAAACCATTGCAGAAAAAGGATGCTCCTAAAATATGAAAGGATTGGGTGATGTGTTGTGATGTGATAGGGGTTTTGCAGTTCAATTCCCAGAATCTCCAGTCAGTGTGGCTGGGCACAAGAATTAATTCTTCATGGCTGGGGGATTCTGGGACATGTCCAAAAAAAGGACCTTGCCAAGCTGCAAGTTTGATCTGGTCGGTGGTGCTAAATAGCTCTTTCTCCTTAGTTTCCAATCTTCAAAGGCCTCCCTGGGGTTGGAATTAGGGCAGGGAAACAAGAGCTCTTCTTCTTCCTCCTCCTCTTCCTCTTCTTCCTCTTCCTCTTCATTTCATTCATTTCAATTATTAGATTTGTATGCCACCCTGCTCAACAAATGTGACTCAGGGCGGCTCACAGAACCACAACGTCAGATACTACAGTACAGCAAAATACAGAGGCATACAATAAAATACAGTAAAATAACCTAACAACAATATAATATTGCAAAACAGTGAAAAGAAACAGTACACTTTTCTGGTAAAAAATAATAAAGTCACAAACCACACAAAAGTTCACAAACAAGTGGCAGGCGTCCTCAGCCTCAGTGGTGGGCCATCTTCCGCCACACAAGCTGGTGTGTCTTTTTCAACCCCTGGCCAGGGAAGGGTGGGTCCCGGAGCAGCTGCGGTGGCGATGGCGGTCTTCTTCTTCTTCTGTATCCGAATCCAAGGACTGGCGATCCTCATGGTGATCAGCCATGAAGACTGTCCTGAGACTATAATGAAGTGGCCTTTCATTTGCCTTCTGCATTGCATCGTGACCCCCACCACCACCACCACTGATTCAGCACCGCAAGTCACTTTTTGGTCCTGAGCCCTTTGGGCACGCAAAGTCCTCCTCAGCCCCAGGCCAGGGTTGATGAAGCTGCTGCCCTCCATCAAGATGAATTCAAGTGGGAGTAAATCCACTTGGGAACCATCACTCTAGCTTTGCTTCAGGGCACCAAAATCTAGGGTGAAGTCTAAGAAAACAGAGAGCAATGCTTCGCAGCTCTATTCCTCTCTTCCTTTTCAAAAGCAGAAATGCCCTCCTTCATTTGGGTGGGCACCACTTTCTGCTTCTTCTTGGCTGGAGTTTGTGCTGGTGACCAAGGGAAAAATGGATGGGGGAGAGGGCACCGTTTGTCCTGGGTGCCGACATTTCTCACTGTAGCTTTTTGGTGCTCAACTTGCCCCCACCCTACCCATCCTGGCTGCAGGCAACTGGAGACATCGGAGGAAGAGTGATGGGATGGCCCTGCAAAACAACCTCTGAAAATCCTGCCTTTGTTCCAGCGGGACAAAACAGCGCCTGCCTGGTACCAGGACAAACAAAAGAAGCAGCTCAGAGCCTGAAATTGTTCATCAAGGCAAGGGAACAAGTTAGGGTGGGTAGCATTCCATTGAGCCCCCCCTGAAAACTCTCTCTGTGTGTGTGTGTGTGTGTGTGTGTGTGTGTATCCTTCTGTGTAAGAGACTACCCAGTCTATTGTGCACTGGTAAGATAGGTAGGACATTAGGGTAGTCCAGGGCACACCATCCAAACCACCCACAATGTGCCATTATTAGCCGAGAAAAGTGCATTTCTGCAGAATCAATTGTCTCATAAGTCCTTTCCAATTCAGTTTTTCTATGAAAGAAAGAAAGAAAGAAAAGAAAAGAAAAGAAAAGAAAAGAAAGAAAGAAAGAAACCCTCACAAGATATTAATATTGCAAACACTAGTCTTTTATTTTTTCCAGACTTCCTTTGCTTTCCGAAGGGTCACCTAGCTTTTACTTTTTTGGGGAAGGGGCAGAGCAATATTATTATTTAAGAACAGTGCTCAGCACAAAGCAATCAACTAAAATGTCCAGGATCCTTGCCAGAGCAAAGGCATGAGCGAATGGCTTTGGCTGCCACCCAGAGTCCTCCTTGCCGACATGGGGCTTGCATCAAAGGCCATGAGAGATGGTGCTTCTCTTGCATGGTGGCTGAATTTACCGGGCTTGTGTAGGCAAGCTGGAAGGAGCGACACAGCAGCTGATCATCTCCCATTGATATTTCGAGGACAAGTTTAGGAGCAGGTGCAAATCTTTCTGGCCTGTTGGGTTTGGGTCCAGAGACCTCGTTTTTGTGTGAGCTTTCCTGGCCTGTAAGAGCTTCAGGTGAGGTTCTTCTCTCCATCCTGTTATCTTCAAAGTTACCTATATCTTGTGGGAACATGAGTGAGGGCCTTCTTGGTGGTGGTG
Source organism: Bradypodion pumilum (assembly GCA_035047305.1). Lineage (NCBI taxonomy): Eukaryota > Metazoa > Chordata > Lepidosauria > Squamata > Chamaeleonidae > Bradypodion > Bradypodion pumilum. The sequence continues at coordinate 386,384,656 of JAWDJD010000003.1, forward strand.
GCTCCAAGGATTAGGAATATAATGTTTCGTGAGGATATAGTAGCCTATTCTTCTCCTTCCAGTGACAAGTGAAGTCCATCTTTCCCCCTAAGGCAGGCTTTCAACACAAATTAGGTGATAAAGAGTTTTAAATTTGTGGGCTGTATATCATGTATATCATGCGGTGGCTCAAGTAGCTAAGACGCTGACTGGGAGACGGAAGGTCAGCAGTTCAATTCCCGAGTACTGCAGGACGGAATGAGCTCCCGTCTTTGTCCCAGCTCCTGCCATCCTAGCAGTTCGAAAGTAAGAAATTGCAAGTAGATAAATAGGGACCACGTCAGTGGGAAGATAACAGCATTCCGTGTGCTCCGGTGTCTAGTCATGCCCGCCACATGACCATGGAAACATCTGCGGCTTTGAAACAGAGATGAGCACTGCACCCTAGAGTCGGATAAACTGGATTTCGAGAAAGGGAAACCTTTATATCATGTTAAGGTTGCCTTAGGTATCCATAATTATAGCCATGGATACCCTTGTCCTCCATGAACTTGTCTAATCCTTTCTTAAAGCTGTCAAGACTGACAGCTGTCACCACTTCTTCTGGCAGGGAGTTCCATAGACCAGTAATCCTCTGGGTGAAAAAGTACTTTCTCTTATTTGTTTGAGAACTGGTACCCAAATGTTTCATGGAGTGTCCCCTAGTTCTAGTGTTGTGCGATAGGGAAAACAGTTTTTCCTTATCTACTTTGTCCACACCGTGCATGATTTTATAAACTTCAATCAGGTCACCTCTTAGACGCCGTCGTTCAAGAGTGAAAAGGCCCAACCGTTGCAGCCTCAGATGGTAAGGAAGGTGTTCCAGTCCCCTCATCATTCTGGTTGCCCTCCTCTGCACTTTTTCCAGCTCCATAATATCCTTCTGGAGGTATGGCGACCAGAACTGTGCGCAGTATTCCAGATGGGGCCTCACCATAGATTTATAAAGAGGCAAAATGACACTTGCTGACTTATTTTCTATTCCATTCTGGGAGCATGAATCCCAAAAGGCAAACTCTCCCCCTCTATTTCTTGACTGCCCCCTCTCCCAATAGAAGCACAATTCACCCCATTTAACCTCCACTTATCTCTCCAGCCGTTCTACAAACATTGGCTTTCTGCCTCTGCTTTTGGGAACAAGGACTTCTGGCGATTCAAGCGGGATGAGAAAAGGGTGCGCGTCGTGTGATGAGATCAGCTTACATCTTCCTTTACTTGATCCTACCGACTGAGGTTCCTGGCCCTCCCGTTCTCCTTCCCACAGCTTGGGTGTCCTTGGGGTGGTACAACCTGCCAAGTTAAAAAATGCAATTTCTTCCCTGTTAAGGAGATTTAAGAGAAGTCTGTTTGGCTTTCTATTTTCGTGTCAATCGGACATAATTTGCATTTGCTGAGAAAATATCAGAAGGGAACGCCAAGATTCATACCTGTGTCAGTCTGTGTTTCAAGGTTGTCAGTGAATAAATAAAAGCAAAACAAAAACGCTGTAGCACTTTGGAGACTAACTGTTATATTTTAATATCAGCTTTGATCCATGAAAGCTATTTATTTATATATTTATTTATTTATTATTTAAATTTATATCCCGCTCCACTCAACCCACGGCCGACTCAGAGCGGCTAACAACATATTAAGATACATACTGTTACAATAAAATGATGCAAAAACACAATAATAAATCAGTACAATTACAGAAAAACAATAATCACAATAATACAATATCAACCCTCCAACCCTCCAATAACATTAAGAGCTAACATTAAGATATAACAGTTAGTCTCCAAAGTGCTACTGTGTTTTTGTTTTGTTTATCCTATGAAAAAATCAAAGAAAAGGGCTTCGTTTGAGTAGTTTAAAGTTTGATCTGGAAACGGAGGTGAGCACCTCACCCTAGAGTGAGACACAACTTGCTTTCACAAGCAAGGGAGACTTTTTACCTTGACCTAGTAGCAGAGATGAGCACTGAACTTTAGAGTCGGATACGACTGGCTTTCGAGCAAGGGAAACCTTTAGTAATATGCAGCCATCTGCTGGACAAAAGGGAATATTGCAATTATTTCAAAAGGCCAAAGCAGAGGGGAGGAAAAATCTTCATCTGTCTCTGGGCGAGGAGGAGCCCTTGCCCTGCTTGCACTTCTGCAGCACTTGCTTCAGGTGGGAGAAAGTTGGAGGGTGGCAAAGAGTTATATCCTCCTCTAGCTGTCATCATTTCTGCCCTAGATACTTGTAAGGGCTGCCCAGTTCTGGATAAAGAGGCGTGCGCACGTGCGCACGCGCATGCACCTTGGTGGCACCAATGAACCCCGCCCTGGTGGCACAGTGGTTAAACTGCTGCACTGCAACCAAAACACTGTGAGTTTGATCTGGACAGGGGTCAAGGCTGACCCATACTTCCATCCTTCTGAGTTAAATGAGGGCCCAGCATGTTGGGGGCAAAATACTCATTACCTTGTGCCCAGAGAGTGCACTATGCACTATCAGGAAGTCATTGGCAGTGGCTGCTACTCATATCTGAGTATACATTTTCACTTGAAGTCATTTTTACAGTTGATGGATGTGTCCTCTGGTGACTCAATAAGCCAATACTGGCATGAATCATGTGACCACACACATTACACTGACTAGATGGTGGAGGGTGTAGTTGGGTTTACATAAGAACATAAGAACAGCCTTGCTGGAACAGGCCACAGCCCATCCAGTCCAGCATTCTGTCTCACACAGTGGCTCACCATTTCCTTCAGGGTATTCCCAAGGAGATGCCTTCACCTGCTTAGGATTCCCTGGAAATGGCATTGAGAGATATCCTGCCTATCTCTCCAACCCGGAGGTTGTCCTTAGGTAGCCATAATTATAGCCATTGATAGCCTTGTCCTCCATGAACTTGTCTAATCCTTTCTTAAAGCTGTCAAGACTGACAGCTGTCACCACTTCTTCTGGCAGGGAGTTCCATAGACCAGTAATCCTCTGGGTGAAAAAGTACTTTCTCTTATTTGTTTGAGAACTAGTACCCAAAAGTTTCATGGAGTGTCCCCTAGTTCTAGTGTTGTGCGATAGGGAAAACAGTTTTTCCTTATCCACTTTGTCCACACCGTGCATGATTTTATAAACTTCAATCAGGTCACCTCTTAGACGCCGTCGTTCAAGAGTGAAAAGGCCCAACCGTTGCAGCCTCAGATGGTAAGGAAGGTGTTCCAGTCCCCTAATCATTCTGGTTGCCCTCCTCTGTACTTTCTCCAACTCCATAATATCCTTCTGGAGGTATGGCGACCAGAACTGTACACAGTATTCCAGATGGGGCCTCACCATAGATTTATAAAGAGGCAAAATGACACTTGCTGACTTATTTTCTATACCCTTCCTAATGATCCCTAGCATTGAGTTTGCTTTTTTCACTGCTGAGGCACACTGGGTTGACACCTTCATTGAGCTGTCCACCAGGACACCAAGGTCCCTTTCCTGGTTTGTCGCAGAGAGTTCAGACCCCATCAGTTTATAAATGTAATTGGGGTTTTTTGCCCCAACATGCATCACTCTGCACTTACTGATGTTGAAGCTCATTTGCCACTGTTTTGCCCACTCCCCCAGTGTCAAGAGATCCCTCTGGAGCTCTTCACAATCTCTCACAGTTTTCACTACCCTGTATAATTTAGTATCGTCAGCAAATTTGGCTACCTTGCTTTTTACTCCTACCTCTAGATCATTTATGAAGAGGTTGAAAAGCAGGGGTCCCAGTACTGAACCTTGGGGGACCCCACTCTTTACTTCCCTCCACTTGGAGAAGTGTCCATTGAGTGCTACCCTCTGTTTCCTGTCCCTTAGCCAGTTGCTGATCCAGGACAAGACCTGTCCCTTTATTCCATGACTGGTAAGTTTATTCAAGAGCCTTTGGTGTGGGACCTTGTCAAAAGTCTTCTGAAAGTCCAGATAAACAATGTCAACTGGATCCCCCTTATCCACATGCTTGTTGACACTCTCAAAAAATTCCAACAGATTAGTGAGGCATGATTTGCCCTTGCAAAAGCCATGTTGGCTCTCCTTTAGCAGCGCCTCCTCTTCTATGTACCTATTAATTCTATCTTTTAGGATGGTTTCCATCACTTTACCTGGGACACATGTCAAACTGACAGGCCAGTAATTTCCTGGATCACCCCTGGATCCTTTTTTGAAAATTGGTGTTACATTCGCTACCTTCCAGTCATCAGGCACAAAGCCTGATTTGAGGGAAATATTATATATTTTGGCTAGGAGATCAGCAATTTCATCTTTAAGTTCCCTGAGAACTCGTGGATGGATGCCATCTGGTCCTGGTGATTTGTTAGTGTTTAGTTTAACAAGACATGCAAGGACCTCCTCCCTGGTTATTTCTATCTTGCTTAATTCTTCGGTTTCCCTCCCTACGAAGATAGGTTCTGTTTTGGGCATGTGGTCTCTATCTTCTTCAGTGGTTTGATGAAGCTTTCACGTTAGCCTCTTCATGTGTGCGGCGTTCTCCTTCAAAGTGGTCAGCAGCAGCAGAGATGGTATGGCGCCAAAGTGGGCAATCTGCGGCTGATGCCTTGCACGTTTGTGGATTGATACCCGACACCTTCATGGTTTGTTTCAGCTAGTCCTTATAACACCACAAAGGAGCTCCGCAAAGTCTTGTACTAGAGCTCATTGCTAATTGTCCCAATTTATTTTATTTATTTGTGTGCTGCTTTTGTCCTCACTGGGAACTCATGAGATTTCAGAGTCAATTGAAATGACACAGTGGACACAATAGAAAATACTATAAAAGATCGTGTTGAACCTTCCTTCCTGTAATACACACAGTACAGTAATACCTCGGTTTGATGTTTGCAGATTGATACGCAGTAGGCAGCAGTTATGGGGCCAAACACATCTTTATTGCAAGGTATGCAATCTGAACATGAGGTAATGGCAGAGGCGCAGCTCCTTTTATACAGAGTGGTACATTTGAATCTAGCCACATGGGTCCCCATTGGTTCCTGTATTCGTGATGTCATGGTGACGCCCCACATTCTTTACCTGGTTTACCTGTGGCGGGATGTTTCCCGCGGTAGACTGTGATTGGTTGATTACTACCATGTGGTCGCAAGTCACTGCCATCTAGTGGCAGGTGAATCACGTTCCATCCAGCTGATTTGCATTGAGTTACATTGCATTCACTGAGGTTACATTCTTTCATTCTTCCTGTTACAATTTCTCTTAAAGGCATAGACTTTCATACACAACATTCCTCCCCACTAGGATGGGACGAAGTCCCTCAGCCAATGTGGCTTCCCGCAATTACGCTTGGGTCGGACGGCTGCCTGGCCGAGATCGGGGGAACTAGGGGTCCTGTGTTCCTCGTCCTGCAATGGGAAGATGAGGAGACTCGTTAGCAGAATTCCCCAACTCAAACTCCCGCCTGTTTCTGTGGGTGGCGGGTAACTCAACGGAAGGACCCCTCACTCTCCGGGGGCTTGGGGTGAACTCCAAATTAATGGGACCGGGGGTACCTGAGGCTAAATCAAAACCCTGTTTCTCGCTCGGATGGGTGGGGGACCACTCCGCAAAAAAAACACACACACAACAAACTGATCCCTTAACTGAAAATCAAAATTGTCAGGCACCTCGGGCTCTTTCCCTCCTGAAAGGTGTGTTGCACCTGGGCTCAAACACGCATTTCTGTGGGGAGAATAGATGCTGTGGTCCCCCCTTGGAACTGTTTCTCCCCCTTGGAATAAGCGGGTGGGGGAGTACCCTAACGTTGATTCATTGTCTTCCTGGGTATCCATGACCATGCGCCAGAGTTGATCGGCGTGTCGCTGCCAAACTAACCCCATACTTGTTTCCACCTTATATGATACCGGACCCGTCTGCTCAAGTACAACCCCTGGCATGCAGTTTGGTCTGGTCGCGTAATTTCTACAATACACCGTATCTCCTGCCGAAAAGACTTTTGAATGCTCAATTCCTATATTTCTCCCCCTATCCTCCACCCTGGTGGGATCCAGGCAGTAGAGAAGTGTGACCGGTCTCCTTTGCATCAGGAGCTCCGCCGGTGAGCGTCTGGATGTGAGGGGAGTTACCCTATAGCAGAGTAGGAACTGGCACAATTGTAGGTTGAGATCCCCTGGGCCCATTTGCTGAAGTGCCTCTTTAGTTGTCCGCACTTGGTGCTCGACTTGCCCATTTGTTGCAGGGTGGAACGGGGCTGAGGTAATGTGTCGAATCGCGTTCCTCTCTAGGAACGCCTGGAATTCGACATAGGTGAAGGAACTGCCATTTTTGGTGACCAGTATGTTGGGTAACCCGAAACAGCTAAATAGGTTCCACAACCGCTTGATGGTTGCACCCGAGGAGGTGTTGGTCATTGGAAAAACCTCCAACCATTTAGAAAATGAGTCGACCACCAGGAGGAAGTGCGATCCCCTGAACGGCCCCGCAAAGTCGATGTGCAACCTGGACCAAGGTCCGCGGGCCATGTCCCATTCTCTGTGAGGAAGTCAGGACTCTTCGGGTTGGGAGCTCTGGCAACTTTTGCAAGTGCCCACCATGTGCTCAATGTCTGCATCTATCTGGGGCCACCAGAAATAGCTTCTGGCCAGTGTCTTTGAGCGCACAATCCCCGGATGGCTTACGTGGAGTAACTTAAGTACCTTTGAGCGCATTTCTTCAGGAATAACTACCCTCTCCCCCCAGAGGAGGCAACCCCTCTCGATGGACAATTCTACCCTCCTCCTGAAGAATGTTTGGAACTCCAGGCTCGGTGGAGTTGTGGGCCACCCCTTTTTTACCCAGGAGCTAACTAGAGACAGGACCTTATCCTTTGCTGTCGCCTTGACGAGGTCTGGGGGTACGATTGGTGCTGAGTCAAGAGACTCAATCAGTAGCACCTGGTGGTCCTGTTCTACCTCACATTCAGGCTCCCCTAGCGCCGGCAGGGGTGAACGCGAAAGTGCATCTGCGTGGCTGATTTCCATTCCCGGGTGGTGCGCCAGTGTGAACTGGTACACGTTGAGGAATATTGCCCACCGGAGCATCCTAGGGGACAAAATTTGGGATATGGGTTTGCCCATGGTGAATATGCCCAACAACGGCTTATGATCCGTTATCATCATGAATGGCCGGCCGTATAGGAAGTCGTGGAACTTCTTTGTCCCAGCAATTATGGCAAGGGCCTCCCTGTCTGTTTGCACGTAATTGCGCTCTTCCTTGGAGAGAGACCTAGAGTAGAAGGCTGCTGGGGCTTCCCGCCCATTGCCTAGCATGTGGCACAGTACGGCACCTACCTCCACTGGTAAAGCATCGCACACTAACACTACAGGCTTTTTGGGGTCGAAGTGCATGAGGATTGCCTCTGAGGAGAGGAGCTGTTTGAGTTCCTTGAACGCCTTCTCCTGGCTGTTGCCCCACCGCCAAACTGTGTCTTTCTTTAACAGACGGTGTAATGACTCCGCTACAGATGCTTTCCCCGGCAGAAATGAATGGCAGAAGTTTAGAAGTCCTAGGAAGGACTGTAATTCCAATTTCACGGTGGGGCGAGGAGCATTCCTAACAGCCGCAACCTTTGTATCCAAGGGCTTAACACCTCTGGGGTTATCCTAAACCCAAGGAAATCTACCTCCCTTGCCTGGAACACACATTTGTCTTGCCTAAGTCTCAAACCCGCTTTCTCAAATACTGTCAGAACTCGATCCAATCTCTTGGCTAGCTCTGCCTTGCTCCCTGCAGTTATTAATACATCATCAAAATAGGGGAGGACCCCGGGGAGCCCTTTGAGGAGGAGTTCCACAAGAGATTGGAATATCCCTGGGGCTGAATTTACGCCGAACTGAAGGCGAGTTACCTTAAATGCACCCTTGTGCGTGACAGTTCTGGTCGCCATACCTCCAGAAGGATATTATGGAGTTGGAGAAAGTACAGTGGAGGGCAACAAGAATGATTAGGGGACTGGAACACCTTCCTTACCATCTGAGGCTGCAACGGTTGGGCCTTTTAACTCTTGAACGACGGCGTCTAAGAGGTGACCTGATTGAAGTTTATAAAATCATGCACGGTGTGGACAAAGTAGATAAGGAAAAACTGTTTTCCCTATCGCACAACACTAGAACTAGGGGACACTCGATGAAACTTTTGGGTACTATTTCTCAAACAAATAAGAGAAAGTACTTTTTCACTCAGAGGATTACTGGTCTATGGAACTCCCTGCCAGAAGAAGTGGTGACAGCTGTCAGTCTTGACAGCTTTAAGAAAGGATTAGACAAGTTCATGGAGGACAAGGGTATCAATGGCTATAATTATGGATACTTAAGGACAACCTCGGGGTTGGAGAGATAGGCAGGATATCTCTCAATGCCATTTCCAGGGAATCCTAAGCAGGTGAAGGCACCTCCTTGGGAATACCCTGAAGGAAATGGTGAGCCACTGTGTGAGACAGAATGCTGGACTGGATGGGCTGTGGCCTGTTCCAGCAAGGCTGTTCTTATGTTCTTATGACTATTGTTTGAGCAGCTGCAGTAGCTGGTGAGACTGTGAGCTGCTGGTAGGCCTGTGCCAAGTCTAGTTTTGTACAACATTTACACCCATGTAAAGTGGCGAGCAAATGGCTAACAACCAGCACCGGATATACATTAGGGCGAATGGCCTTGTTAATGGTGCATTTGTAGTCCACACAAAATCCTGACTTCCCCATTTGCCTTTAACGCTGTAACAATTGGCATTTCCCATTCTGCAGAGTCCACTGGAACCAATATCCCCTGACCCACCAGTTTGTCCAATTCCGCCTCAATCCTGTCTTTGAGGGCGAACGGTACTCGGCAAGGCTTGAGCCAGATGGGTCAAACCTTGGGGTCCAGATCTAACGAGACTGGGGGCCCCTTATACCTTCCAAGCCCCTTCTCAAAAACCGCTGGATGCGAGTCACACACATCTTGCATTGGGTCAGAGTCTATGGCATGAATGCCAGACAGTCCGATGCCTCAGGGAGCAAACCACTGACTCCCCAGGAGGCAACATCCCTCGTTCAAGGACCACAAGGGACAGCTTCTCCCTGAGACCATTGAACCTCACCTGGCAATCCCCCACCCCCAAAACCAGGATTTGGTTCCCCTGTACGTCCCGTAGGGTGGTTTTTAAAGTCTTAAGGTTCGGGTGCTCATTTGGGGGAATGCACAAAAATTCTTTATGGGAAATGACAGAGTACAATGACCCTGAGTCCACCTCCATCCGAACAGGGACCCCCTGTAACAGTACCTCCACAAAGAAACGTTGGTGAGTTGACACGCGGCCAACAATGGCCTCGTCCTCACTGATCCGTCCGATGTCTCCATTTTGATGCGGTCGCTTGGTTGGTTCCTGGTCTCCTCCCTTTCACTGTCTGCAGACCCTGGTGATGTGGCCCTGCCGCCCACAGTGGCGGCACTCGGCCTTCCGGAATGGGCACCTCTTCCTGTTGTGGGTGCCCCCGCACCCGTCGCACCGGCGGTTCCCATCAGCAGTGTCTTGTTTGCCAGCCTGCCTTCTCCGGACCTTTTGGATGTCCGGCTCCCCATCACTTTCACTGCAGTCCAATGAGGATGTGGCAGCAGTTGTCACGGCTCCCGGTTTCCGCCCTTTGTGTGACGAGCAGCTGTGAACCGGAACCCCAGGCATCGAGTTCCCTGGAGTGGGGATCTTGGCCCTGCACAACCACACCCCATCTTTGACCGACTCGGTGGCCTGAGCAGCCCTCAGTACCTTCTCAAAGGTAATGTCCTCATCTCGGGCCAGGAGTCTTCTCTCAGCCTCCTCATCTCACAACCCGAGCAACAGTCGGTCCCGCAAGGCCTCGCTTAGGGACGCGCCCCACCGGCATGGGACAGCAGCCACTCGCAGGGCGGCAACAAACTCAACCATGGACTCTCTGGCCTGCTGGTCATGCCAGTGGAACGCCAGCCTTGTTGGGAACACCTTTGGGCGGAAATGTGCCCTCAATGCCGCGAGGATTTCTGCTAGAGGTACCGATCGGAGTGGCCTCGGCATTAGGAGGTTCTTCGCCAGCTCTAGGGTCGGCAGTCCGCACTGAGCCAGTAGGCAAGCTCGTCGCTTTGCTTCGTTATCAACGCCCTCGGCATCCATGGCGTACAGGAATTGCTCTTCGTAGAGCTCCCATGTCTCCAGCTTCGAGGTGTCGAACGGGGCAAGGGTGATCTGGGAAGCCATTATCCCACCTTCATTGCCAATTTGATGTTTGCAGATTGATACGAAGTAGGCAGCAGTTATGGGGCCAAACACATCTTTATTGCAAGGTATGCAATCTGAACATGAGGTAATGGCGGAGGCGCAGCTCCTTTTATACAGAGGGGTACATTTGAATCTAGCCACACTGGTCCCCATTCGTTCCTGTATTCATGACGTCATGGTGACGCCCCACATTCTTTACCTGGTTTACCTGTGGCGGGAATGTTTCCCCGCGGTAGGCTGTGATTGGTTGATTACTAGCATTTGGTCGCGAGTCACTGCCATCTAGTGGCAGGTGAATTGCGTTCCATCCAGCTGATTTACATTGAGTTACATTGTATTCACTGAGGTTACATTCTTTCATTCTTCCTGTTACAATTTCTCTTAAAGGCATATACTTTCATACACAACATTCGGATAACGCTAAAACTTGGTTCCACGAGTCTTAGCGTTATCAGATTTTTAGTGTTTCTGATGCATGCATCGGATAACGTTAAAATCCTATGGGATGCATCGCACAACGTTAAAACTCCATAGATATACATTGTAACCAGCACAGGCTTTAGCAGACATTATTCGATGCATCCCATAGGATTTTAACGTTATGCAATGCAATCCCCCCCCCACCAGATTGCTTAATGTTATGCGATTTTAGCATTATCTGATGCAAATGTTATCTGAGGTATTACTGTATAAGCATTTTGAAAACGGCAGTTTAAAAACTATGGGGCAGTCTAGACGTGTCACTGATTTGCTTTGCTTTGCTTCCCTTTCCAATGCCTATCACTCCAACCTAGCCTTAGCAAAGGGGGAAGGTGAGTGGGCCAATGGTCTTAGGTGTGTGAAGCTGAGCGTTGCAGGGGGCAAAGGATGTAAAAGATGCCCCTCCTCTCCCAACTCCACCAGGCTGTTAGGGAAAGAGCTCGTTCCTACCCGTGCAAAGTGAACAAAGCACTGTGAATTTCCCACATTGGATGGCAGCGGCCACAGAGGACATTTCTGGCAGTGCAGGGTTTAAACTGCTGTACTGAAGCCAAATGGTGGTGAGTTGGATCCTGAACATGGATCAAGGTTGACTCAACCTTCCAACTGTCAAAGGTTGGTAAAATGAGTGTCCAGCATGTTGTTGGGGGCAAAATGCTAATTACCTGCAGACTGCCCAGAGAGTGCACTAATAGCTATCAGGCGGTGTATAAGTGTCAATGCTATTTCAACTTTCTCACTGTTCCTTGAAAGACAAGGGATGCCTTTGTGGCATTGCAAGGTGACTGGGCAAAGAAAGGGTTAAGATAGTTCAAGTCTCCAGTTCAAAAACAAGGAAGTGCAAGTGGATAAATCGGTACCACTTCGGCAGGAAAGATACAGCATTTCCGTGTGCTCTGGTGCCTAGTCATGCCTGCCACATGATCACAGAAACGTCTGCAGACACAGACAGCACTGGCTCTTGGGCAGTAAACAGAGATGAGCACTGTCCCCTAGAGTCAGATACGACTCTTTCATGCAAGAGAGACCTTTACTATATATATACATATACATATACATATACTCAGGCCCTTCCTCTCTACGCCCCACCCAGGGCATTGTCCACTCTCGATGTGGGACAACACCCTGCAAACCAAACAGGTGTCAAGAAACAGCCCTGGGCGTCACCCATGTTCACTGCAAGCCCTTCCGCAGTCACAAAGGGGTTTCAGGAGGAAGAAGAAGGGAAGGAAGGTAAACGAGGCTCTCAGTGGCAGCACCTGGTAGAGAGGTAATAAGCGACAACCCCACCCACTCCCAGCAAGCCTCCGCCACCAGCCCTCCCTGGCCAGACAGGTTGGTTCGGACAGGTAACCTGATCAGTTGCTCAGCCAAGTGTGGGCCTCGGAAAGAAGCTACAGCTCACCTGCGACAGGTAAGGGGCCCTTCTCTGTGAGATTTCCTTGCAGAGATTTCTCCTGTGGGAGGGAGATGTACCTGTATGGTGGGACAATGAGAAGTGTGTGTGTGTGTGTGTGTGTGAGAGAGAGAGAGAGAATATTGCCACAATGTTTGTGTATAGTCAGGGTGCCCATGAAGCTCTCGTTGCTCCCGAGAGTGGAAATAAAATGTACCCGGATGGACACATTTTACTTCCGCTTCTGGGAGTAACAAGGGCTTCATAGGCCAGATGAATTGGCCTCGGGGGCTGGATCTGGCCCACAGGCCATAGTGACCGGCCCCCTGAACCGCATGACCAGCCCATGGCCTGAAAAGTTTGGGCACCCCTGGTTTAGACTCTGTGTTTTACTCCCATTTATAATGGGGTCATCGTATTTTTAGCTGGCCAGGAAGCTGATTTAGGTATCTGGGTGCAGAGTCAAAGATTGGGAGTTCCCCGCTGAGAGGAGAGCCAATTTGGGCCAACTGGACTATAATCTCAGGGTCACACACCCTCCCCCAGAAGAAGGGTAGGGTCAAGCCACTTCTAAGCACTCTTTGCCTAGAAAGCCCTGGGCAGGGTCACCAGAAGTCTTAGCAATAGTAATTAGACTTATATACTACCACCCCATGGGACTACAGTAGCTTAATGGTTAAGACGCTGAACTTGACGATCAAAAGGTCAGCAGTTTGAGACCCGAGTGCTGTGTGATGAGTGAACTCCTGTCATCTGCAAACTGAGATGAGTACTGCCTGCTAGAGTCAAATACAATTGGCTTTCGAGCAAGGGAGATCTTGGCCTTGGCGGAAGGTCAGCGGTTCAATTCCTGAGTACTGCAGGACGGAATGAGGACCCGTCTTTGTCCCAGCTCCTGCCATCCTAGCAGTTCAAAAGCAAGACATTGCAAGTAGATAAATAGGGACCACTTCGGTGGGAAGGTATCAGCGTTCCGTGCGCTTTGGTGTCTAGTCATGCCTGCCACATGACCATGGAAACGTCTGCAGCAGCAGACAGCGTGGCTCTTCGGCTTTGAAAAAGAGATGAGCACTGAACCCTATAGTCAGATATGACTGGCTTTTGAGCAAGGGAAACCTTTACCCCAACATGTAGGCTACTCATTTTACCAACCTTAGAAGGACGGGGAGGCGGTGACAACATGAAACCCTGTCAGGATCAAACTCACAATGTTTGGGCTGCAGTCTTGACTTGACAGCATGCAATTCTTATTCAGCTGGTTAGAGAGTCGAGTGTTTTAGGCCACTGGCTGCACAACTCGAGGTTGCAAGTTCAGTCTTGCCTCTCTGGAGAAAACCCAGCCTGGGTAGCATTGGGCCATCTGCACAATACAAAGAGCTTACCACCGAAGGAAGGAAGGAAGGAACTGATGAACCTAATTTTGATTAAGTCTAGAAAACCCCGGAAAAGGTCACCATAAGTCCAAATGGGCCATTAGGTATCAATGGCTATAATTATATGGATACTTAAGGACAACCTCCGGGTTGGAGAAATAGGCAGGATATCTCTTGATGCCAATTCCAGGGAATCCTAAGCAGGTGAAGGCATCTGCTTGGGAAGAATACCCTGAAGCAAGAGTGAGCCACTGTGTGAGACAGAAGGCTGGACTGGATCATGGGCTCCTGTGGCCTCTTCCAGCAAGGCTGTTCCTATGTTCTTATGTTAACAACAACAACAAAATGCTTCCATGCCAGCTGTGACCCATTCTAGGTTGTGCTTTGAAGATGATTCTGATATGTTGCCAGAAACTTTAAGAAAATGACAATCTTGGAAAGCAAGTTGTAGAACACACTTTTGATCTCACGTTTTGTGCCACCTTGGCAATTGTAACTGTTCTCAAAGCAGCTGTGGCCATTTGGCATCATCCCGCTCTTTCTACCTTTCCTGACTCATTTGCAAAGAAATCTTCCTCCTGCCTCCTCCTCCTCCTTTCATCTCCAGATCAAACCCTGGACTGCCAAAATGAAGAAACCACTTTCTTGGCTTTGTCATTGGCCAAACCCAAGTCTTGATCGGTGCAGGTTTCTAGCATGAATCTCCAGACCAGTAAATGAGACCAATTCTGTCTCTCTCCACATTAAATAGCATTTTGTTGTCCACCTGTTGTGTTCTGTAAAGCTGTGCCTTTAACAATGTACCTTTGCCATGTGTTATCAATGTAACCTTTCTGTGTGCAACATTATAACCATCAGCTGTATCAATGTAAACCTGATAAGGGGACGCGAGCTAGTGACCACCAGAGGGCAGTAGCGAGCGTCCAGCTCTCATGGCTCAGATTCACCTGGTTCAGCAGCGCGGGAAGATTCCCCGCCACCTCTTTACCCGGTTGAGAAGGGCGTGACCTTTCTGCGACGTCACGCAGGCAGCAACCAATAGTCTGTCGACGAGCCACATTCAAATGTATAGCCAGCTGTATATATTGAGCGACTCATCCGCCATTACCACATGTTCCTCCGGATCATCATGCAATAAACCTGTGTTAAGCCAACCCTTCGGCTGTTTCATTGTCTTTGGTCCCTTACACTAAATTGGCGACGAGGATGGGATCATGGCAGCCCACGGGACCAAGACATGCGCCAGTTTCGAAATCAGGAAACCGGGCGACTGGGAGATCTTCGAGATGGACTTCCAGGCAGCACTGATTGAGTCCGAAGTCACGGAAGAGGCAAAGAAAAGGGCCATCTTCACCAGGATGCTCGGACAAGAAACCAAGAGGACCTTGGTGGACCTGATTGCACCGAGGAGGGTGAGCGAATTCAAGGCCAAGGAACTCATGCAGATGCTGCGTGACCACGTCCGGCCCGCCACGGCGATGTTTCCCGCTCGGAGTTCGTTCTGGAGGCGAGTCCAAGCGCCCGGGGAGACGGTCGTCGCATTCGTGGCGGCCCTGCAGCTGGCGGCCGGCCCGTGCAAATGGGAGAATGCCAAAATCACCCTCCGGGACTGTGTGCTGTGCGGCGTGAACGAAGCCGAGACCCAACGCACATTAATGAACCAAGAGCCGCCTCCCACGTTGCAGGAGGTCGTCAGAGCGGCCCAGGCCGCAGAAGCTACGAAGGCCGGGGTCCAAGAACTCCAGGACTGGCGGCCGAAGTCGAGCAAGGCAGAGGCTCCGGTACAGGCGGCCCGGCGAACTTCGAGGTCGTCCACAGAGAGCAGCGACGACGAGGACGTCCGGAGGGTCCGGAAGGAGAGCCGGCGATGCGACGGCTGTGGAGCGGCCCACGACCGCATAAAGTGCCCGTTCCGGAAGGCCGAGTGCCACAACTGCGGCCGCCGCGGGCACATCGCCAAGGTGTGCAGGAAGAAGCGCGAGACCCGGAGGAGCTCTGCAGACCGTTCCGCGGGCCAAGACCGCTCAACAAGGCCCAAGGACGGCGCCCAGGCCACGCGGAAGCAGGACGGCATGGGCCGCATCTCCGACGGCAGCGAGGATGACGCCCCAGTGTTCAGCGTGTCTGCAGGACACCCCCGCTATTTTGTTGAGGTACTAGTCCAAGGGGTTCCCATTAGGATGGAAATTGACTCGGGGTCCTCATATTCAATCATTTCCCAGTGGGAGTTTTTGGGAATTGCCCCCCACAAGCGACCCAAGCTCAAAGCATTGAGGTCCACACTACGGGACGTGCAAGGGAACAGCATTCCAGTGTTGGGGGTTGGAGAGTTTCAGGTCAAATTCAAGGAGCACGCCGCGTCCCTTCCCCTAGTCGTGCTCAAAGGGGGAGATTGCAGCCTCCTCGGGACTCAATGGTTCCAGCCCCTGGGGTTGTTTATTGGGGGGGTGCACGCCGTGGGGATGCACGCCGTTGGGACTGATCCAATTCAGGAGGTGTGCGAGGCGCACCCCGAAGTTTTCAAAAAAGGACTGGGGAAATTCAAGGGGCCCCCAGTGACTTTCGACCTGGACCCGGAGGTCCGCCCAATCCGCCTTAAACCACGCAGGGTGCCGTTCGCACTTAAGGACAAGATAGAGGCGGAACTGGACAAGTTGGTGGGCCAGGGGATCCTTGTGCCTGTAGATTCTGCGGAGTGGGAAACTCCAATTGTAACCGCACTAAAGGCCAACGGGGAGGTCCGCATATGCGCCGACTACAAGTGCACCATCAACAAGGCGATCCGCCCGAATGCATATCCGGTGCCGTTAGTCAGCCATTTGCTGGCCAGGTTACACGGGGGAAAGTGTTTCGCTAAGCTCGACTTGGCACAGGCCTACCAGCAGCTCACGGTGTCCCCTGCCGCGGCTGCTGCGCAGACCATAGTCACCCATAAGGGGGCGTTCCAGGTGACGCACCTCCAGTTTGGCGTGAATTCAGCGCCTGGAATTTTCCAGTCACTCGTGGAACGCCTCCTGAAGGGATTGGAGGGGGTGTTGCCTTATTTTGATGACGTGTTAATAACGGGGGGGAGTCGGGTTGAATTGGCCAAGAGGTTGGGGAAGGTCCTGACAATATTCGAAAAAGCGGGGCTGAGGCTGCGGAAAGACAAATGCGTCTTCTTCGCAACCGAGGTTGAGTTCCTAGGGTTTTGTGTGACTCCTGAGGGGATAAAACCATCCAAGTCCAAGGTGGCAGCCATTAAGAAAGCCCCCCGCCCCACCTCCAAGCCCGAGCTGCAGTCGTTCCTAGGGCTGCTCAACTTTTACCACTCCTTCCTCCCCCGGAAGGCAGCGGTGGCTGAACCGCTACACAAACTGCTAAAGAAAGACCAGGCATGGAAGTGGGGCGATGACCAAGAAAGGGCATTTAGTGAGCTAAAAAGCCTCCTGGCGTCCGACGCCATACTGACCCACTTCGACCCCAAACGCCCAGTAGTTCTGACCTGTGAAGCATCTCCAGTGGGGGTGGGGGCGGTGCTGTGCCACGTGTTGGAGAACGGAAGGGATGCCCCGATAGCATTTTACTCCAGGTCCCTGTCCCAAGCGGAGAGAAACTACGCACAGACAGACAGGGAGGCACTAGCAATAGTAGCGGGGACGAAAAAATTTCACGATTTTCTGTACGGCCGCCCCTTCACCATTGTAACAGACCACAAGCCACTGCTAGGCATCTTTACCGCAGATAAGCCCACCCCACAGATCCTGTCTCCAAGGATGCTCAGGTGGGCCATTTTTCTCAACGCGTATCAGCACGCGTTGGTCTACCGGCCCGGGAAAGAGATCAGCCATGCGGACGCTCTATCTAGGTCTCCCCTCCCCCTAACGCCCAGCCAGGTGAGCAAGGGAGAGCGGGACCATCAGGTTCTCATGATAGAGGTACTGGATTCGCCCCCCGTAGTGCCCGCCGACATTGCCAAAGCGACAGAGAAGGACAAGACGTTAGCGGCGGTAAGCTCCTGGGTGCAGAAAGGCTGGCCCGCATCCTCCCCAGCGGAGGAGTTCGCTCCATTTTTCAGAAAAAAATTAGAACTGTCCCTAGAGAGGGGGTGCCTCTTGTGGGGGCAGCGGGTGGTGATTCCCACCTCCCTTCGGCCGCGGGTGCTCAAGCTGCTGCACGTCAGCCACCCCGGCATCGTGCGATCCAAGGCACTGGCCCGGAGTTACTTCTGGTGGCCCCAGCTGGACGCCGACATTGAGCACATGGTCGGCACTTGTGAAAGTTGCCAATGCTCCAGACCAGAGGAGGCCCGCCTTCCCCACAGGGAATGGGACGCGGCTAAGGGGCCGTGGTCCCGGGTGCACGTGGATTTCGCGGGCCCGTTCAGAGGCACCCTGTTCCTTCTTGTAGTGGACGCTTTCTCCAAATGGTTGGAGGTTATCCCAGTCACGAGCACCTCCTCGGCCCAGACCATTAGGCATTTGCGGAGGCTCTTTTCCACGTTCGGCATACCCGACACGTTAATTAGCGACAACGCTAGTTGTTTCACATCCTCCGAGTTTAGGGCATTCATGGAGATTAACGCCGTTCGGCATATCACCTCCGCCCCGTTTCACCCAGCCACCAATGGCCAAGTAGAGCGCCTCGTCCGCACCACGAAGGACGCGTTGCGGCGCATGGGCCCCGGGGATCTGAACCTACAAGTCTGTCAGTTTCTGCTAGGGTACAGGGTGACCCCTCTGGCGTCAGGATACTCCCCCGCAGAGCTCTTAATGCGTAGGAAACTGACCACCATCCTTACTAGGCTAGACCCCACGAGGGTAGAGGACAAAGGAAGGAACGTCGGGCTAGAGGCCACAAAGAGTTTCAGTGTAGGCACCCCCGTGCATTGCAGGAATTACGCCAGCGCGGGCCCAGCCTGGGTGCCGGGCATAGTTGTGGAACAAACCGGCCCCGTGTCGTACCGCGTGGAAACCAACACAGGGCTCCTGTGGAGGCGGCACGCGGACCAGCTCCGACGCAGGGTCTCCGATGAGCAGGGCACAGACCAAGCAGAGAAAAAGTCAGCGTTAGGGTTCTCCCTCACCCGTTCAGCCCAAGGGGGAGGGAAGGGGGACCGCGGGCCCCCACCAAGGGGGGAGGAGGATATCCTCGTAGATACCCTGGGGGATCTTTCTGAGGAGGAGGAACCCGACCCCACACAAATGCGGATACCCCTACTAAGTTAGATTTTAGTTTCCAGAACCGGGGGGTTTTTTCGGAGTGGTCCCCCACCCGTCCAAGCGAGAAGAGGGGTTTTTCGTTAGTCCCGACTGCCCCCGGTCTGCCCACCATGGAGTTTTTCCCTTCCCCTAAGGCCGCCAGACAGCGGCAAGCCACTAACAAGTCTCCCTCTCCCATTTCAGGACAAGGGACCAGGGAACAAAGAAGCAATAACGCCCCTGGGGGGGGCAGCCCTCGTCACGGCCCAAACGCACATGCAACAAGCCATCTTGGCTGAGAGACTTCGTCTCATCCTAGGGGGGAGGGATGTTGTGTTCTGTAAAGCTGTGCCTTTAACAATGTACCTTTGCCATGTGTTATCAATGTAACCTTTCTGTGTGCAACATTATAACCATCAGCTGTATCAATGTAAACCTGATAAGGGGACGCGAGCTAGTGACCACCAGAGGGCAGTAGCGAGCGTCCAGCTCTCATGGCTCAGATTCACCTGGTTCAGCAGTGCGGGAAGATTCCCCGCCACCTCTTCACCCGGTCGAGAAGGGCGTGACCTTTCTACGACGTCACGCAGGCAGCAACCAATAGTCTGTCGACGAGCCACATTCAAATGTATAGCCAGCTGTATATATTGAGCGACTCATCCGCCATTACCACATGTTCCTCCGGATCATCATGCAATAAACCTGTGTTAAGCCAACCCTTCGGCTGTTTCATTGTCTTTGGTCCCTTACACTAAACCACCATCAGCCCCCACTTGAGCCTGTTGGTCTTGCGTTGAGGGACTCTGACCCTCATCCTATTCAGGGTCCTCCAAGTGATGTAGAGGAGGTTGAGTTCCTCAGCTATTTCCTCCTTTAATGTTGTTCTTAGTCCAGTGAGCTCTTTCTTCCTCCATCTTCTCATTTGGTTTTGATCTTGCCTACCCTCAAGAGTGTTTGTTCTTGCCATAAAGCTCTTCCTGGATCTGAGTTGATGGACTTGAGGCTCATGGATCCATTCAGAGGATGTTGAAGGTCCTTCTCTTGCTTAGTTCTCTCAGCGTCCTCCTGCCTGATAGATTTGAAATAGGCTGGTGGCAAACACAGCCAGGACTCTGCTGCTCCTTCCAAATCCTGAACCTAGTGGGCCAGATCCTCCAGAAACCATTGCAAAATAGTCCATGTGTGGCACACAGAAACCATGGAGCCCTTAAAGGCCTGTGTCTGGCAGAAACTAGTCCTGAGACCTGCAAATCCTCCAGTGTGGGTCCTTGTGTAAATTGCAAAATTGTGTGTGTGTGTGTGTGAGAGAGAGATGGTGAACCTTGCCGCCGCTGCCATTCAGTTGCATCATCGAGGCTGACCCTTTGCCACCCCATGGACCCCTATCCTCCACCATACTCAGTTCTACACCCACTGCATCAACGATGGCATCTAGCCACCTCATCCTCTGCCGCCCCCTTTCTCCTGTTGCCTTCGATCTTTCGCAGCATCAGGGCCTTCTCCAGTGAGTCCTCTCTTCTCATTTGGTGGCCAAAGTACTTGAGCTTCAGCTTCAACATTTGTCCTTCCAAAGAGCAGTCAGGGTGGATTTCCTTCAGGATTGACTGATTTGAACTATTTCCTGTCCAGGGGCTCTCAAAATTCTCCTCCAGCACCACAGAGTTCAAAGGCGTCTATACTTCTGCACTCAGTTTTCCTTATGGTCCAGCTCTCACAACCATACATTACATAAGAACAGCCATGCTGGAAGAGGCCACAGGAGCCCATGATCCAATCCAGCATTCTGTCTCACACAGTGGCTCACCATTTCCTTCAGGGTATTCTTCCCAAGCAGATGCCTTCACCTGCTTAGGATTCCCTGGAAATGGCATTGAGAGATATCCTGCCTATCTCTCCAACCCGGAGGTTGTCCTTAGGTATCCATATAATTATAGCCATTGATAGCCTTGTCCTCCATGAACTTGTCTAATCCTTTCTTAAAGCTGTCAAGACTGACAGCTGTCACCACTTCTTCGGGCAGGGAGTTCCATAGACCAGTAATCCTCTGGGTGAAAAAGGACTTTCTCTTATTTCTAGAGCTTAACCACTGCACCATGAGGTTCCTCAAGATAGAACAGAGAGGTTGACAAAGTCACTCTATTAGCCACAGTTGGCATTTTTTTATTTCTCTTCAAGGCTTCCAGAATGTCTGATGATAGAAACGACCAGGAGTTCGAGACCGTCGAAATGCAAAAGGAGAAGGAGGAGAAGGAGGAGAAGAAGGAGAAAGGGAAACCGGATGTCAAAGGTGTTGCAGAACCCAAGCCAGGGTCTGTTTCTCGCTCAGCTTCCCAGCGCATTCTCCACCCACGGACCTTTGCAGACCGTTATGATTCAAGGAGGTATTTTGTCACCAGGGTGAGTGGGGCACATTTGACTGTGGAGGGTGGGATTGCATGGGATGCAGTGGAAGAAAGAGAAGAGGCTTGTGGAAAAGAGCACAGCTCTGGATCTGCTTTCCATTCTCCTTGGTCTTCCTTTTGAGGGAAATGGTCTACTCAACAGCTAGGGAACACTGGAAGCCATGTGGCAGTAGACCAAACTGCAGCTGGAGTTAGCAGGTAGAATCTGTTCCCTTCCCCACCCTAGTTTGGAATAGCTGGTAGAACACATGGCACCCTTGGAAAATATCTACCTACCTACCTACCTAGTTCAACCTATGCTATTCTAGGACACATTTCTAATTCTAAATACAAGAGAAGTAGCAGTGGATGCAAGAATGGCCCTTGACATCCTTTGAACGGAGATGAGTCCTAGAATAGAATAGAATAGAATAGAATAGAATAGAATAGAATAGAATAGAATAGAATAGAATAGAATAGAATAGAATAGAATAGAAATAAGCAAGAGATGATTATTGTTATGATAACAGCAACAAGGTTGTTAAATGGCTAAAAATGGGGGGGGGGGGGGAAATCTACCCCAAATTAGTACTGGAGGATTGGCATAAAGAATTATAGAACAGAGTTATAAAATGATAAATTGACATGTGAATTTAAACTTTTTTAAAAAGGGTCAGGTAAAGAAAAACGATTTTATCGAGATATGGAATGAATTTGTTAACGATGTACTTGTTAAAACTAAAGGGATAAAACCTGGACAAAATATTCATTCATTCATTCAAGTTTTATTTATACCCCGCCTTTTTCAGCCAAAGGCCGACACAAGGCGGCAAATGACATATCCATGACAATAAGGTACAATATACAATATAAGCAACACAGTAATATAGCAATAGAAACAGAACAGTATACAATATAAAAAATACAGTATCAATATAAAAAACACAGTATCAAATGTAAAAAATTACAAATACAAATTACCCGGTAGTCCCAGATGTGCTCGACTTCACTACCTCCAATGCTGGGCCAGTGAAGGTGCAAAGTGAGGTGCAAAGTGAGGCACGGCAGCAGCGGCAGTTCTCGAGTCCTTGCGCCGGGAGTCCCAGGTGTGCTCAACTTCCCTGTGGCCAATGCCGGGCCTGGGAAGGAGCGGAGCATCCATGGCGGCAGCAGCATCCGGGCCTTCGGGGCCGGTCTTTTTCACCCCTCCTGGGAAATAGGCGATAAGAATAAGAAAGGGAAAGCTTTGTTCCGATTTATTAGTATAGTATTTCTGTTTATATTTTTTCTATGTTGATATTATTATTATTTTTAAAGAAGTCCAAACGTCTTATTCTAAGAAATGAGAAAGGTAGCACTTGCTAGAGAAATGCATGTAGGGGAGGGAAGATTATAATGAGGAATCCTAGTTTCAGCTAGCAGAGGTGGAGATGGCGGGTGGGTGGTGGTGGTGGTGGGGCCCCATAGTCAGGAGACAGATGTTGGATGAAGAAGGAAGCAGCCTTGGTTACCTGAAGAGCTGACCAGCCTCTGCTAAGGAAAGGACAGGTGAAGGACAATTTTGTTTCTCCAGATTGCATTGAGTTGTTTTTAGTAGAGGCTTTGTTTTCTTTTATGGGACCACAGTGGCTCAGTGGATAAGATGCTGAACATTACGACCAGAAGTTTGGCAGGTCAGCAGTTTGAGACCCAAGTACTGCAGGATGGATTGAGCTCTCATTGTCTGTCCCAGCTCCTGCCAACCTAGCAGTTCGAAAGCAAGACATTGAAAGTAGATGAATAGGTACTGCTTTGGCATGAAAGGTCACAGCGTTCCATGTGTTCTGGTGTTTAGACATGCCTGCCACATGGCCATGGAAACTTCTGCGGACACAGGCAGTGCTGACTCTTAGGTTGTAAACAGAGATGAGCACTGTCCCCTACAGTCGGATATGACTGGCTTTTGAGCAAGGGCGTCTTTTGCCTTTACCTTATTTTCTGCAGCTCCCTGGTGGCTCAGGGGGTAAAAGCACTGTGCTTGGAGACTGAAAGCATGGGGTTCACACGCACACATGCACACACGATCACACGAACACATGCACACACGCACTCACACACACACGCACACACCTCTGCCCCAGATGTTCTCCTCCATGCAAAGACATGGATTCTCATTGTAAGCAGAGAGAGAGAGAAAGAGAGGGAGAGAGAGAGAGACCTACTACCTACAACATCTTTCCCTCTATTCCTCTTACTTGTAGTCCTTCCTTTCCTATTCATTTATTTTATTCTGTTCTGTTTTGCCTTTTCAAGCCTGGAGCATTTGATCATGCCATGGATGACCTGAAGGCCCATGTGGTCACAAACATGGGGGAAACAGCCCACAGCTTCTGGCTGCTGACTGAGTGAGTAGGCTCCAACGACGGTGGGATTCCTGAATGTTTCACTTCTCCCGGGATGATTGTTGAACTCTTGCTTATTTTCGTCTCTTTTATTTTCGGTTAAGCGGCCTTTCCCCACAATGGCCAGTAATCGCCACTGGTCAACACTGTGGCTTCCATCCTTGCTATGTCTTGGACCTGCCACATCTGGTCAACAGCTGCAGGTGGAGCTTCATGACAGCCTCTCCGCCTGCCAAACAACTTAGCAAAGTGGATTTTGCAAAAACAGAGGATTTGGGGAATTGTGGTTCAAATGGATGGAATGAGGGTGAATAAATGGCAACTTAATCCAGCGAGAACAGATGTGCTCTGAGTCAGTTGAAAGGCAGGTCAAGGAATAGAGATCCACTCTGTATTGTACAGGGTTACTACACTCCCTCTGAAAAATATATGGGTGAGTTTCCTGGGTGGGATTTTCTTGTATGCGTCTCTGAGCCTAAATGTTCAAGTTTTCTGTCGAGGCTAAAAGCGCATTTACACAATTAAAACTTGTGCACCAGCTGTGACTGTTCCTGGGCAGGTTGATCTGGCCACAGTGACATATGCCTTAGTTCCATCCTAGCTGGATGACTGCAATGTGGTCTACATGGGGCTGCCTCTGAAGACGCTTCAGAAAGTTCAACTCTTTTGAAATGCAGCGGCCAGGCTATTGTCCAGCGCTGGCTACAGGGAGAATAAAAATGCAGCTCCCTTATGGCAGCAACTTCACTGCCTGCCAAATCTGTTTCCAGGTTCATTTAAAAATGATACTCATTGCCTATAAAGTCCCAAATGGCTAAGGTCTAAGTTATTGGAAAGACTGGGTATTAAGATCATCAGGGGAGGCATTTTCATTTGATTCCACAACCCTCATTTGTGCAGATCACTGTCTGTGTTAACAAACTACTACTCTATTACTCTCACTCACAGGTAGTAGTAGTATAATAATAGTTTCGTTGCAGAAATTATTCTGGGTTGAAATGTTTTTTGCAGAAGAAACTCTGCTCAGGGAATGCCCAGTAGTAGTAGTAGTAGTAGTAGTAGTAGTAGTAGTAGTAGTAGTAGTAGTAGTAGTAGTAGTAGTAGTAGTAGTAGTATATTAACATGCTCAATGATCAACACAAGTCACAATATGCAGTTTACAGATGTCATAAATGAGTCAACTATATTAAAATAAACCAACTGCTAGGGGTGTGTGTGTAAAATGCTTTAAAATTTACCTAATTGTTATTGATTTTTAAAGAATATCATATTGAATTTTACAGGCAATTACGAAATAACCTTGCGCAAAAAGCTATAGTCTGAGAATTTATGTATTTTTACATTATTAATTAATTTATTACATTTCTATCCTGCTCATCTGGGATATTTTCCTACTCTGGGCAGCTTGGTATCTATAAAATGCTTCCGAGAAATCTCAACTTTCAATTTCCTAGAAATCACCAGAACAGCCTGAAAACTGTCTATGCAGTGCGAGAAAGTACTTCATGTGTATTTCCTGATATAGGTGGCAATAAAACATAAGATTTCTATTTGTTTCAACCACAGGCAGATGAAAATATTTTTTCAAAGTACAATAATCGTGTACTTTCATTTTTGCAAGACTTGCAGTTTGGGATTCTCCCATGCTGGGTTCCTCTTCCTCTGTTCCTGCTCAGCTTTTTGGGAGGGCCTGGATGAGGAAAAGAGTTGAGACGTACCAACATCGTAGAGGAAGAAACTCAGCACCCTGCCTTTAAAATGCAATATAAATATTATATTAAAATATTATAACCATCTAGCAAGGTTAAAAACGTGTTAAACTCTTCGACTCAGTCCTAGATGACAGGCTGCAAAAAGCCAAATGAACCTAATTCATCTACATCAGGGATTCTCAGAGAGTCCCTTGGACAGCAAAGAGAACAAATAGGTCAATACTGGAAGAAATCAACCCTGACTGTTCATTGGAGGGACAAAGAGTGAAGATGAAGCTAAAGTCCTTTGGACATCAAATGAGAAGGGAGGACTCACTTGAGAAGGCCTTGATGCTGGGAAGAGAAGAAGGGGGCGCCCAAAGATGAGATGGATAGATGGTATTGTGGACACAATGGGCACAGAGCTTGGCGGGCTGAGGAGGATGGTGGAGGACAGAGGTGCCTGGAGGAAAATGGTCCATGGGGTCGCAAAGGATTGGAATCGACTGTCCGACTGAACAACAACAAGGGATTCTCAACCTATGACCTGGAGGCCAGATGCGGCCCATGACACCATTTCATATGCCCCGTACTACCACCACACACACACACTGCCTCTGCCACACCCGAAAGTGCCATGTGTGGCAGGCAGGGCAAAATGGCCGTCCGGCCCCCGAATCTGTGTGAAGGAGTATGATCTGGCCCTCAGCTTAAAAAGGTGGAGAACCAATCCCTGAACAACATAATAAAAATTATTCCCAGTTGTCGATCCCCATCTGTTTGCTGTGACACTTGGCAGAGTCATTGGCTATTTCTGCATGTGTGTTTTTTGATGTTTCCCATCAGCATCCAGCCATTGACAGCCATGAAGCCAAAGCCCAAGGACAGCTGGAAGGGATGCATTTATTGACTCTCTTTTGCTAAAATATGTTCTGTTTTCTCTCTTTCTCCTTTTTTCTGTTTCCTGCCACCTGCTGGGCACAAAGTGACTCCTGTCACAAGGAAAGGATCCAGTTCTTGTGAAGGATGAGCATGGTGAAAATCTTCAAATTTCTTTCCTCTCCGTCTCTTTCAAGAGTGGCTCTACCATTTCCCCTATTTTTCATTCACTGGTTCTTTCATTTTACACAAGAGAGACAAGTGGTTTCAGGCTATTTGTTTTCAATAATCCACTAATTGATGTTTCGGAGCGCTCCAAAAGCTCTAAAGGACACCTGAAAACTACTCCCAAAGAGCAAAGCAAGGTGACAGAGAGCCAGTCTACTCTAGACGCAGGCAGTGTGTGAGAAGAAAAAGACAGCAGCAGACAGATGTAGGGTCTGATTTATTCTACCACATTCACCACCACCATCCAAATAGCAGCAAAGCACCTGCAAATTGGGGATGCAGTGGCTTAGTGGTTAAGATGCTGAACTTGATGATTGGAAGGTCGGCAGGTCAGTAGTTTGAGGCCTGAGTGCTGCATGACAGAGTGAGCTCCCGTCTCTGTCCTAGCTCCTGCTAACCTAGCAGTTCGAAAGCAACAAACTGCAAGTAGATAAATAGGTACTACTTCAGTGGGAAAGGTGTTCTATTCTTTCCATCACCAGGATCTGTTAATGGTTATTTTTAATGGGGAGAGGATTATTTTTGTTTTGTTATTTATAATTTATTCAGTCTGTTTATTCTTTTTGTTTAATTTCTTATTGCACAGATTTTTAAAATGTGTTGTTAGCCACCCAGAGTGGGAGCAGACCAACAGGGTATAAATGCAACATAGAATAAATAATAAAATAATGTGTTTCGGGGTCCAATCCCTTACCGATCCATCTGATTGTTCTCCGCTTGCCCCTTGCCAGGATCGATCACTGGAACAACGAGAAGGAGCGTGTCTTGGTGATCACTGACTCGGCCCTTCTGGTCTGCAAATATGATTTCATCATGCTGAAGTGTCTCGAACTCCAGAGGGTCCCCCTGAGTTACATCGATCGCATCGCCTTGGGCTCCTTCACCTTTCCGGAGAGCTCATTAGACAAGTGAGGAACTCCTGATTGCATTGACATATTTCTTCTAATGGATTGGGATAGATGATTAAAAAGGTGGCGGCAGGGAAACCTCCCAAACTCAGGGCAGTCTACCTCTGCATACTGGGTGCCTGGCTGAAGACTACACAGGGAGCTACACATTCTAGTTTTTAGTGTCTAGAGGCCAATGGTGGGTACAAACACAGTTCTGGATGAGACAGAGACTGAACTGACCTAGTGGTGCCTTCTGTTAATGAGCAAAATGTCAGAGCTGGAGGTTAAGAATTCTTTACAGCGGACTCTTGAGTACAAGAAATGCACATTCTTCCCCTAAGACTCTGCACAAGTGGATGCTCTTAGACCCTATTATAAAATCACCACTCTAGCGTGGATTGGGACTTGCCTTCCTGATGAAAAGGTCTCACGCTGCTGGTCTGCTCTTCGATTCCTCCCCTCCTAAAAAAACCCTCCATTTTTAAAGAGAAGAAACTGCTTGGTTTCTTCTCTTTAAAGACAGAGTTTTTTTGGGGTTGGTGGGGTGTGGATTCGACCCCCTCTCCCTGGTCTACTGGGTCCGGAAGGGTTGGGGGGACAGATCCCTTTTGTCCCCACAAACCTCCCAACCCCCAGGGAACCAGCGGAGAGGGGGATCACCCCCCCCCACCTACTGATATTAAAGGGGAAACTCCAATCGGGACCTTCAGGCGCCATTGGTGAGCGAAAGAAGGATGGTTCGTGTTTGCATGGCTGTGAGGCAGTGAGGTTTTTTTTTTTAAAAAAAAAATTGGGCACCGGCTTCCTCAGCGTTCTGCGTGCTCATGTCGCGCAGGACTCTGGGGCTTGTAGTTATGGGTTTGTGATTTGTGGTTGTGGTGGTTTTTTTCCCCTGCGGCTTGATTTTGATTGGCCACGGTGCATTTCTCAATGTTCTTTGTGGTCGCGCCTCTCAGCCTGATTGGCTGTGGCGTGGCACGGCGCAAAGAACGTTGGGAAATGAAGTTGTTTCCCTTTTTTCGCGTTTGTGGGGCTGTTGCCCCACTGCCAGTTTTCTCAATCCTTCATTTACCTGCGGACCCAGTTCGGCCGTGTGCATGAATGGTGGGTGCGGGTCATTAGGGCGAGGCTTAGGAACCTATAGCAAGTTCCGACGGTTAACCCTTGGTTTTATAGGTTGAGATTTCGTGTCATTAATTATTCTGGGTTGAAAGGATTTTTGCCAGAGAAACTCGGCATCAGGGGATGCCCGAATGAGGCTCCTTTCATGCTCCCAAGATCTTTTCCCACCGAAGTGGCCCCTCTATTTATCTACTCGCAATTTCTTGCTTTCAAATGGCTAGGTTGGCAAGAATTGGGATAGAGACAGGCACTCAAACCTTGATTGCCGACTTGCAGGCCTTCCAGCTAACAGGCAAGCTTCTTAACCACTGAGCCACCACAGCACACACACACCCCAGCCACTGGTCCTCAGGGCTGGTCAGGTTAGCTACCACCGCCTGATGATTGGCTTTGAGTCACTGGCCATAGGGTCTACTCTATTATCATAGCAGGATACCCTGGCCAGACTAGGCATTTTGCTACAAACCTTTCTGGGGCAGATGTCCACTGTTATGCAAACACAGGATGCTCAATCTATCTGGGATAGCAGTGGCAACTCGGACAGGCGGCAAAAGCTTTCCAGACTTTCAGGCTGGTGTCCATTCTAGGCTTGCCAAGAGATCCTTATTATTATATTCCCTGTTGGTCTGCCTTCCAGGTTGTTGTTCTCAAGTGGCCTCCAGTCCCCTCTGACATAACAGTGATCCTAAAGGTTAATGGCCTTGGCAAAGATCCTCTCGTTAACAGCCACACCCAGCTTTTGCAAACTCAAGCCTGCGACTGCCTTTATGGAATCAGTCTTCAACTTTTCCTAGCATTACAGACTACTGTTGAAAGGCTACAGACTACTGTGTTGAGTTTTCTGTTTTTATGATGTGCCCAAAGTAGAAGACCCTCAGTTACATCATTACCTCTCATCTCCAAGTGCTAACCAGCAAAGCTTGGCAATAGCTTGTTAATTCTTCTTTTTCTTTCATGTCCAGATCAAACTTTGAACTGTCAAAAAGAAGTGACTTTCTTGGCTTGGTCGTTGGCCAAACTTAAGTCCTTATTGGTGCATGTTTCTGGCAGTCATTGGCAGACCAGTAAACAAGCTCGATTCTGTATCTCTCCACATTCACACCATATGTTGTTGTCTGCCATCATTCCCCACTTGAGCCTGTTGGTCTTGCATTTAGTGAGCCTCAGCCTAGTCAGGGTCCTCCGAGTGATGTAGGGGAGGTTGAGTTCCTCAGCCACATCCTCCTTTAATGTTGTTCCTTGTCCAGTGAGCTCCTTCCTCCAGTTTTTAATTTCGTTTAATTTGATTTTGCTCAAGAATGTTTGTTCTTGCCATAAAGTTCTTCCTGGATCTGAGCCGTCAGACTTGAGGCTCATCTCTGTTCAGAGGATATCAAGGGTCATTCTCATGCTTAGTTCTCTTGGCTACTTCTCTCCTGATCTTAGGTGGAGCAATACCAACAAGAGGGTATATTTTCTCAACTGGTTTGAGGCACCATGTCACTATGCACATTACTTCATTAGCAGTGATGTCAACTTGTTTTGCATGTGCAGATGTTCTCCATATTGGAGCAGCATACTGTTGCAGAGATGGTCAGGGCCAAAGCTGATGTGCACAGTGTGGATGGTTGAGTTCCCCATTTATAGTTTGTGAGTTTCCTGATGATGTTGTTCCTTATACTAATTTTAGCTTTGGTATCCAGGCCTCAGTTAGGTGAACCACTTGGAACCAATAGATCCTGGTTGCACCTCCCTCTCCCTTCCTTCCATAGGCTCTTTTCCCCATGCCAGGGTTTGGGATGCTGCAGCAGTAAACATCCCCTCTCCCCTCTTAACATTGGGTCAACATCTCCTCCTGAAAAGAGGGTGGGGGCAAAACTCCAGTGTCCAGGGAATGGGCTACACTCTGTGCTGTGGAAGGCCACCTTAGCAAAGGTGCACCTTGACTGCAGGATAATGTAAACAGGTGTGTGGCAGAGACAGTTCCCTTGTCAAAAGGAAATTCAGAGAGACCTGAAAGCCAAAAATTGTGGAGGGTACTGAGCCCCACCCATGGATGAAGCCATGGGTGTTCTTCCTCCACCACTGCCCTTGGCCATAAGCTCGATGTGTTGAGATCTGGTTTGATTTTTGCCCAGGAGAGTTGGCAGGGCAACCTTCCATCGCTCCAGCTGAGTTGCTCTCTATTGGGCAGCAGGGGGCGGTCTCCACCCTGTCTTCAGTTAGGATGGATCATGTCCCAGCCGTCAAATGGGAAGGAGGGCAAGGAGCCATTGATCCCAGTCTCCCCTTGGTTTGTCCTTGAGGACTGCACGGTGTGAATATTTAGCCCAGAGAGAGAGATTAAGAGGGAAGGAGGGAAGGAGAGAGGGAGAGAGGGAGAGAGAGAGAACACATTCGAAGCAGCATTTGCTGGCTGAGACCTTCTTGCATCTTGGAAGCCAAGGTGGATTCTTGTCCTTTGGCAACCCCATCTGACAGTTGCCACTTCAGGCATCTCGTACAAGCAATCCAAGAGTCCACCTGCTTGCTCCACTTTCATCCTGGGAGACAAGAATTCCAGGAGAGGGGAAGGGTTTCTACGTGGCCCACTCTTGGTTTGGAAAAGGCCAATATTCTTGGACCAATCCTCCTGTAGGACCAGGAACAGGGCACAGTTGGGATCCTGAGCTGACGCTTTCACCATGATTTCCCTTTTAAAAAACAACAACCAACTCCTGGGCAACTCGGTCAACCAAAAGACCTCAGACTTGTTGCCCATGGTTACACCCAAGTTGTGAGCAGTTCTTTTTTTTAATTCAATGGCATCTCTCATGATCCCTCAAACTGGGATGGTTGCTGACCATGCTCTCTGGGGGATTGTGGGTAGTGTAGTCCTAAAAAATAAATTCTCTTGTCTTTGGGAAAGACAGGTTAATGACCTTACTAGCACCTCCAATTAGCGTACATACATTGATAAGCAGCTGTGTATCAATACTCATTTGTGGACTATCTGAGATGCCATGGGTCGTAGCAACAATCCAGAGGCATGTGCAGGCATGAGGCTGTACATTACAGACAGTGTGTGTTCTTAGATGCTGAAATAAGGATAGTGCTCCAGAGAGATGACGCTGGGAGACCTTCATGCCTCATCATCTCATCTGGGAGCTGTGGTGGCTCAGTGGTTAAGAAGCTTGCCTTGTTAGCTGGAAAGGCTGGCAAGTCGGCAGTTCGAGACCAAGGTACTGCATGACAGATTGAGCTGTCCCAGTTCTTGGGGACATGAAAGGAGCGACATTTGGGCGTTCCCTGAGTGGAGTTTCTTCTGTAAAAATCCTTTCAACCTAGAATAATTTCTGACATGAAATTATTACTGTTATCTCATGGGATGGGATTTTTGGATACTTTGGACTACAAATCTTAGCATTCTCCATTCTGGCAGTTCCACCTGTCAGAGAGACACCTAGGCCTGGCTCACCTGGAGAAAGGCCTAATTTGGAAAGCTCTGGGCTTAGTTAGACCTAGTTTCCTCTTTGAAAAGGAAGGTAATACTGGTGCAGGAACAGAGCATTTATATGGAACTAGGCCTACCTGATGTCTGATAAGTCTCTTAAAATAGCAGAGGAAAGAAGGAACGCAAAAGAGAAAGGAAGAAATTCAGTCAATTGAATACAGGATTTTTTTTTAAAAAAAGCAAGGAGATAAGGAATACTACCTAAATGAACAGTGCAAAGAAATGGAGGAAAACAACAAAAGAGGAAGGACTAGAGATCTTTTTAAAGAAAAATCGAGGAAATCAAGGCAACATTTAAAGTAAAAAATGACCATGCTAACGGACAAAGACGGAAAGGAGTTAGTTGAAGCAGAAGAGATCAAAAAAAGATGGCAAGAGTACACAGAGGAACTCTACAAAAAGGACCTCAACACTCCTGATAGTCACAATGATGAAGAAATTGAACTTGAGCCAGACATCCTGGAGAGTGAAGTCAGAAAGGCCCTAAAGAGCACTGCAAACAACAAAGCTAATGGAAATGATGGTATCCCAGTTGAAATTTTCAAAGCCCTAAAAGATGATGGAATCAAGCTACTACATGCTATATGCCAGCAGATTTGGAAAACAAAACAACAGCCACAGGATTGGAAAACATCAGTATATGTTCCAATCTCAAAAAAGGGTAATGCCAAAGAATGTTCAAATTATCGAACAATTGCGTTAATCCCACACACCAGCAAGGTGATGCTCAAGATAATACAGGATAGACTTCAGCAACATATGGAGAGAGAACTACCAGAGGTGCAGGCTGGTTTCAGAAGAGGCAGGGGGAACAGAGACCATATTGCCAACATGCGTTGGCTCATGGAGAAAACAAAGGAATACCAGAAACAAGTCTACTTCTGTTTCATTGACTACACTAAGGCCTTTGACTGTGTGGACCACAACAAGATGTAGCAAGTAATTAAAGAGATGGGAATACCAGAGCAGCTCATATGCCTCCTGAAAAATCTATACACGAACCAAGAAGCAACAGTTAGGACAGAGTATGGAATGACGGAGTGGTTTGGAATAGGAAAAGGAGTAAGACAAGGCTGCATTTTGTCACCATGCTTATTCAATTTATACACAGAGCACATAATGCGCAGTGCAGGGATGGAGGAATCACAATATGGGATTAAAATCGCTGGGAGAAACATCAATAATCTGAGATATGCAGACGATACCACCCTAATGGCAGAAAGTGAGGAAGACCTAAAGAATCTCTTGATTGGGCTGAAGGAGGAGAGTGCAAAAGCTGGCTTGAGACTCAATATCAAGAAAACCAAGATAATGGCAACAGGCCCAATCAGTTCCTGGAAAATAGACGGGGAAGAAGCAGAAGCAGTGGCAGATTTTACATTCTTAGGATCAAAGATCACTGCAGATGGGGATTGCAGCCATGAAATAAAAAGGCGACTGATTCTTGGGAGACAAGCGATGAGAAACATGGGGAACATAGTGAAAAGCAGAGACATTACATTGCAAACAAAAATTAGAATAGTCAAAGCAATGGTTTTCCCAGTGGTAATGTATGGATGTGAGAGTTGGACCATTAGGAAAGCTGGGCACAGAAGAATAGACTCCTTTTGGTGTTGCAGGAGAGTTTTGAGAGTCCCTTGGACAGTGAAGAGAACAAATAGGCCAATTTTAGAAGAAATCAACCCTGACTACTCCTCAGAAGGCCAAATAGTAAAGATGAAGTACTTTGGACATCAAATGAGAAGAGAGGATTCACTTGAGAAACCCTTGATGCTGGGAAAGGTGGAGGGCGAAAGAAGAAGTGGGGCGGCCAAAGATGAGATGGCTAGATGGTATTGTGGACACAATGGGCACAGAGCTGGGCGGGTTGAGGAGGATGGTGGAGGACAGAGGGGCCTGGAGGACAATGGTCCATAGGGTCACAAAGGGTCGGAATCGACTGTGCGACTGAACAACAACAATAACGAAGGCCTAGCTAGACCTCCAAGTCTTCCAGTTGAGGCTGTTTCTACTAGATGTCCCATCTAGGTGTCCGTAGGGTGTCATGTAGAACTCTCAGAAAGGAGAATGTTATATTTTGGTCTAAAGATCCACCATATGTAATGATTAACTGGGTCTAGAAAGATGAACCATTCCACCTTCACCTATTTACATTTGCTGGGGAAAAATGTCTCAATGAGTTGTTACCAACACGGTTTTCCTCCCTGGCTTAATGCCAGCCACTTCCTTGGAGTTGGTTGCCAGGGACATTTTGGGCTTGCTTTTGGAGGAAAGGTTCAGAAGTTGAGATGCGGATGAGTCGTTTCAGATGGGAAGCAAAGGGTTGATCTTGATGACTTTTGGTTCATTTCCAGCACTCTGTTCAAGGATCCCCTCTTCCCCTATTTAGGAGGCAACCTGGGAAGTTTTTGAGGGTAATTATGTCATCTTAAGCATGTTTGGTCTTGACTGATGCAAATATCTCAGTGGAGGAGGAAAGAAGCTGCCCTGGAAATGCATCTGTAAGCCAAATTTGGGGGGTTGGGTGGGCATTTTCCCCCCTGATTGAAATGAAATCCAAATGCAAAGCAAGATCTAAAAGGATGATTTAGTTAACCCCTCCCCCATCCCCCATCCCCTGAGTCACACTGATTATTTAGGGTGTGCTTTCTGTCCCTTCTGGGCATTGATGTGTTCCTTCCCAAGCCCTGGCAGGGGAAGAAAAGCCAAGTCACTCCCCAGAAGGAGAGGTTGTGTCTGACAACATCTCTTAAAACAGGGGTGCCCAAACTATGGCCTGTGGGCCAGATCTGCCCCACCCAATGCCAATTCATCTGGC
The DNA here is from genome assembly GCA_035047305.1 of Bradypodion pumilum. Taxonomy (NCBI): domain Eukaryota; kingdom Metazoa; phylum Chordata; class Lepidosauria; order Squamata; family Chamaeleonidae; genus Bradypodion; species Bradypodion pumilum. Next base: position 386,419,174 of record JAWDJD010000003.1, read on the forward strand.
CCCCACCACCCTCATCGCTTCTGGAAGTGGAAGTAAAATACATGTTTTACTTCTGCTTCTGGGAGTGATGAGGGTGGCATGGGCTGGATGAATTGGCATTGGGGCTGGATCTGGCCCATGGGCCATAGTTTGGGCACCCTTGGTTTAAGCAGAGAAAATGGCAGCTTAAAAATCCTGTTGCAGAACAGATTGCAAGGTGTGTTTTACTCGGGTGTGGGAGAAACCATGCGATCGGCCCACTGAACCACATGACCGGCCCCGTTGAACTATGTGACCGGCCCATGGCCTGGAAAGTTTGGCACCCCTGTCTTAATCTATGCCCATTGCAGGAGATGTGGGCTCACTGCTTGGCTCAGAACCCGCAAGACAAACACATTTCAGTTCCATGCTTGTAAATTATGCTTTTGCCAGCTGAGCTCATTGAGTAAATGCTACTGTCATGTTGTTGTTGTGTGTTGTTGTTTTTTAAACCAGATGAGGATCTGGCATCACACTTCTTCCCCTCTCCTCCCCACCTTGGCTGAAGGCACCTTCTTCCAACTGTAGAGGGCTTACGAAAGACACTCAGGTGGGAGTTGCAGAGCCACCGACTTTAAACATGTTTGGTGCATGTACATGAAAGAGAATCATAAAGAGGAAGGGCAGGATCAGTCCTCTATCATCCCAGGACACATAATAACGGGCTCAAATGAAAGGAAGCTAGATCGAGGTTAAATATCAGGAAGAGAAGGACTTCTTAAGAGTTAGAGCAGTAAACAATGGAACCCATGATGACCTCAAGAGGTAGTGAGCACTCCAACACTGGAAACATTCAAGAGAGAATTGGACAAGCCTATCTGTCAGACCTGCCTGGATTTGGACTCCTGCCTTGTGCAGGGGTTTGGACTTTATGGCCTAAAAGGTTCTCCTTCCAACTCAGTTGTTCTATGGTTCTACTGAATATGCTTTGTTTTTGCATCTCTAAACGTAGGCAGGCTGTTGATCCCTCCAGCTTCAATGCATTTCCTCTTACCTGGAGTCCCCTGGATTGCAAGGAGATCATATCAGTCCATCCTGAAGGCAATCCACCCTGACTGCTCCTTGGAAGGACAAATACTGAAGCTGAAGTTCAAGTACTTTGGCCACCAAATGAGAAGAAGGGAGGACTTACTGGAGAAGGCCCTGATGCTAGGAAAGATGGAAGGCAAAAGGAGAGGCAGAAGTTGAGATGGTTAGACGGTATTGTTGAAGCAGTGGGTGTAGATGTGGGCAGACTATGGACGATGACAGATGACAGAAGAGCCTGGCATGCTGTGGCCCATGGGGTCACAAAGGGTCAGACTTGACGGTGTGACTGAACAACAACATCATCAAGCAGGATGGTGCCATATTTAGAAAAAAATATGACATTGTTGTTATTTGCCCTTCAAAAATAGACATAATCATCTTCCCTAGAAATGGGTAAGATGAGTAAACTTCTCCATTGTTCTTCATAGATGGAGTTTTCCCGATCATTCAATGGAAGGAATGGCATTCATCCTAGTTGACTTCTACTTTTTCAAAGGTTTGCAACCAGGTGTCAAGAAACACCTTATATGGAGAGGCTGGTGGCCAGGTAGTTTAGAACATAGCTCCCAGCATCATCTGGTTAATCTCTGGTTCAGCCTCCGGCATTTCTTTTTGAACCCAAGATCTTGTATAACTGACAGTCAGAACAAAGCAGGAGGAATAGGCAGGTCTTTCTACTAAATGATGCTGATGTTGCCATGAGTCTCCTTTCAACCCCATCCAACAGGAATTTTTGGTTTGGATTGAGGGATTTCTGGTGACCCTAAAGGAATTCCACTGTATTGAGGGTTGCCTGTAGGCAGTGGTGGGCATAAAAAAAAATTTCCTACCACACTGTGGTTTGATGTTTGCAGATTGATACGCAGTAGGCAGCATTCATAGGGCCAAACACATCTTTATTACAAGGTATGCAATCTGAACATGAGGTAATGGCAGAGGCGCAGCTCCTTTTATGCAACAAGGTACATTTAAATCTGGTTACACGGTAGTTCATTGGTTACTGGACCATTGGACCATTAGATGACAATGGAAGGCAAGGGGTTATTAAAGAGGAAACAGAGATTGCAGAGAGACTCAATGAATTCTTTGCTTCAGTATTCACTGAAGAAGACAGAGACCACATGCCCAAAACAGAGCCTATCTTCGTAGGGAGGGAAAGCGAAGAATTAAGCCAGATAGAAATAACGAGGGAGGAGGTCCTTGCATGTCTTGTTAAGCTAAACACTAACAAATCACCAGGACCAGATGGCATCCATCCACGAGTTCTCAGGGAACTTAAAGATGAAATTGCTGATCTGCTAGCCAAAATATATAATCTTTCCCTCAAATCAGGCTTTGTGCCTGATGACTGGAAGGTAGCGAATGTAACACCAATTTTCAAAAAAGGATCCAGGGGTGATCCAGGAAATTACCGACCTGTCAGTTTGACATGTGTCCCAGGTAAAGTGATGGAAACCATCCTAAAAGATAGAATTAATAGGCACATAGAAGAGAAGGCGCTGCTAAAGGAGAGCCAAAATGGCTTTTGCAAGGGCAAATCATGCCTCACTAATCTGTTGGAATTTTTTGAGAGTGTCAACAAGCATGTGGATAAGGGGGATCCAGTTGACATTGTTTATCTGGACTTTCAGAAGGCTTTTGACAAGATCCCACACCAAAGGCTCTTGAATAAACTTACCAGTCATGGAATAAAGGGACAGGTCTTGTCCTGGATCAGCAACTGGCTAAGGGACAGGAAACAGAGGGTAGCACTAAATGGACACTTCTCCAAGTGGAGGGAAGTCAAGAGTGGGGTCCCCCAAGGTTCTTTACTGGGATCCCTGCTTTTCATCCTCTTCATAAATGATCTAGAGGTAGGAGTAAAAAGCAAGGTAGCCAAATTTGCTGACGACACTAAATTATACAGGGTAGTGAAAACTGTAAGAGTGTGAAGAGCTCCAGAGGGATCTCTTGACACTGGGGGAGTGGGCAAAACAATGGCAAATGAGCTTCAACATTAGTAAGTCAATGCTAGGGATCATTAGGAAGGGTATAGAAAATAAGTCAGCAAGTGTCATTTTGCCTCTTTATAAATCTATGGTGAGGCCCCATCTGGAATACTGTGTACAGTTCTGGTCACCGTACCTCCAGAAGGATATTATGGAGTTGGAGAAAGTACAGAGGAGGGCTACCAGAATGATTAGGGGACTGGAACACCTTCCTTACCATCTGAGGTTGCAATGATTGGGCCTCTTCACTCTTGAACGACGGCGTCTAAGAGGTGACCTGATTGAAGTTTATAAAATCATGCACGGTGTGGACAAAGTAGATAAGGAAAAACTGTTTTCCCTATCACATAACACTAGAACTAGGGGACACTCCATGAAACTTTTGGGTACTAGTTCTCAAACAAATAAGAGAAAGTACTTTTTCACCCAGAGGATTCCTGGTCTATGGAACTCCCTGCCAGAAGAAGTGGTGACAGCTGTCAGTTTGACAGCTTTAAGAAAGGATTAGACAAGTTCATGGAGGACAAGGGTATCAATGGCTATAATTATGGATACTTAAGGACAACCTCCGGGTTGGAGAGATAGGCAGGATATCTCTCAATGCCA